>CP106718.1:21558020-24058020 GCA_025503065.1 Gossypium bickii
CACTTTTGGCGGGATGCAGGATATGACATCAGTGTCGACGTATGGCATCCATTTAAACTGATAAGCAAAATTGTAAATATCGTTATTTATGATTTTTTTACAAATAATTACGTAATTAATATAGGTTCAAAAGAATAGGTCACTAACCTTGACTTCCAATCGTTGGTGTAACAAAAACCTAATATCTTGTAGAACCTCGGCAGTCCCATGTAACTCGGCCCATGGTTCTACCTGTATAAACGATATGTTAGTCGAAACGTATAATAATAAAAATTATTGTACAAACTATGTATTTGTTAATAAATTATGTTTACCTCGTCACCAACGGGAATATATATAAGTCAATCCCCTTGAGACGTAGAAACGGCAATCGCAATTAGACTCACGACTGCAACAAGAGCAGACAACCACCGATTGACGTCGACCTCAGGTTTGTGGCCCGACAAATCTCCTAGTATAACGTGGACAATATGGCAAATCTCCAACTTAGTTTCCTAGAATAATTGAAGTCCACTAGATGTAGTAACCACCTTACACGCACCAAATCTTGAGATTTTTCGGGCATTAAAATGCCCCCGATTAACCTTATGATGTATGCTCGGGCGTATTGTTATATCACCTGTTCCGTTCAGTATTCAAAGTCTTCAAGGAGCTCGTCAAAATTACCCTTCAACCAATTTATCAATATTCGACCACCTTTGAACTTGTTCAAGACATTGCCCAATAGTGATCGGCAGAGGGTCACTTTGTTCGAAATGATCTTAGATCCTGTTATGACTGACCCATCCACTGGCAGACCTAGTTGTAGCATTACGTCTTCGAGTGTGATTGTACACTTGCTGCTTGGAAGGTGGAAAGTGTGTTTCGGGCCTCCATCTTTCCACCAATGTGCTGATTTGTTGCAAATCGAGTTTATAGCCCTCGGGCATACTAGACGCATGCAAGAATCCAACTGCTTGCAAGTGGCCACGAATTTCAAGAATGCTTTCCTATATTATGAATGAAGCCTTCCAGAACACGATCATCCTTCTATTTACAAAAAAAAAATTATAATTATAATAATAAAAATTAAATTTAACATTATTAAAATTAACGAAATTTAAATTTCGGTCTTACCATTACTAATTGGGCGGCGGAAATTGTAATAGCCTAAATTTCAGTGATATCAGAAATAGTGGTTCGAGACCACGAAATTCGAAAAATAAATTCGTAGATTATATTATTTAATATTTACGAGCCAAATGTAGTTTTTAAAAGATTTTTGAAATAGTAAATTATGTTTTATAAAGATTTATTTGGTCAAGAAATTGAGAAAAAGAGGTATCGAAATCTCGATGTTATAAATCGAGCCATAAATATTTTTATGAATATTTACGAAGTGTCAATAAGGTAGTATTAAAATTTTGTTAGAAAATTTTGACGTTCGGGTGGTTAATTAACTAAAAAGGACTAAATTGAAAAAGGTGTAAAAGTTGCTAAAAGGATTAAATAGCACAATTTTCAAATGAGGAAGGACCTAAAGTTCAAATAAGCCCAAAGGAGATATTTTGGGCGACAATAGCTGAGAAAAATCAGGAAATGGGTGAAATAAGGGTAAAATTGGAAAATTGCCAAATTTAGCTAAATAAAAATGGGACCAAATTGGAATATCTAAAATTCTCTTCATTTCTCTTCATTTTCATCAGCTTAAAAATAACCATGGAAGAGGGTTCAAGCTGGTTTTCATACTCTAGCTTCATGTAAGTTTAATTCTTGCTTTCTCCTTGAAATTTCTATATTTTTGGACCTTTACAATTGGGTCCAACTTACTATGTCATTAGTTTTTGATTCTATGGCTAATTTTTAAAGTTGCTATGGATGAGTGCTGGAAGCATATGATGAATAAACATAGAATTGAAGCTTTAAGTTTGATATATGATGATTTTATCAAGTAAAATTGATGGAAATTGGTTTTAAGACCTAATTATGAAAGAGTTTGGAATTAAGTTCTAATGCTAAAGTTATGATTTTCAAGGGTTATGAAGTAGTTTAAAATGATAGAATAAAGTATTAATTGAGAAAAATTAGCCCAATTGAGGGGTTATTGGACAAGGACTGAATTGTATGAACTGTGAAATTTGAGGCAAAATGGAAATCAACACTTTGCACTAAAACAGTCTTGGACAGCAGTAGTAGTCTAAATTTGAAAAATCACCAAAAATTGTAAAAATCAAAATAGAGGATGAATAAAATATGTAATTAAAGCTTATTGAGTCTAGTTTCTTATAGAAGATACAGTGTAAGAAATGGAATTGCAAATCATGAGATATAATAGGTTTTGTGAGACAAGGTGATCAGAATGATTTTGGGTTCCCCTATTCTGACTTTGGAAAATCATCAAAAATTGGATAAAAATAATTAGGGGCTTAAATTTATATGTATAAAATCCTGAATTAGTCTATTTTAAATAGAAACAAATGGAAACATTATCAGAATTCCGTATGAGGAGGTAATTAATTTTTAGTGAAGAAGGGTCAGAACTATCAAACAGTAGAACATGGGTGAATTTAAAGAATAAACTGTACTTATTGGCTAAACCAAAAATTCTGGAAATTTTATGATAAAAATATATGTGAGTCTAGTTTCAGGGAAAATTAGCAGATCTTAATTTGGAGTTTTTTATCTCAAGATAAAAATAATTAGTGACTATGACACGGATGGACAGCTTAAATATTCACATAAATAAATAGTGAAAAAATATAGATAATGTTACTTACAAATGTGTTATTTATACTAAGGTTGTGGATGGAGAGGATGAGGAGGAAGAATATATGAACGACTTGTGTATAATTCACATACCCCATTATAAATGATAAATGTTGAATTAGAAATGATATAATGTTTTATTTGGAATACTTATTATGAAATTATGATTATCGTTATAATACAAAAATTGAACTTGTGAGTTTATATGGCTAAATTTTAGTGATCATTTGTTAATTTTATGAACTTCATGATGTGTTATTTCATATGTATTGATGATAAAATCGTGAATAATGTAAAAGCATGAAAATTGAATAAATGATCAAATTGAGCACTTTAGTTTAGTGACAAGATAAATTGACGTAAAAGACCATGGTTGAACCATGGCAACAAGTGATAAGCGATATCTTTGGCTACACTTATTTGATCAAGGACAAGTGAAAGTGATAAGTGATAGCTTCTGCTACACTTATCTGATCAAGAACAAGTGAAAGTGAAAAGTGGTAGTTTCTACTACCTGATTAGTGAAAAGCGGTAGCTGAGGCTACCTGATCAGTGAATAGTGGTAGCTTCGGCTACAAGTGACAAGTGATTTCCGTGTAAGACCATATTTGGGATATGGCATTGGTGTGATACGTGTTTAAGATGTAAAACCATAGCTGCGCTATGGCATTCTAGTGAAAAGTGATGAATTGACAGATAAGATCATGGGTGATCCATGGCAAAGTGTGAAACTTAGGTATGGTATTAACCATACTGAGTTGTGAAATATAGGTATGGTATTAACCATACTGAGTTGTGAAACGTAGGTATGATATCATCCATACTGAGTTGCGAAACGTAGGTATAGTATTAACCATACTGAGTTAAGAAACGTAGGTATGGCATTTTCCATACCGAGTTGTGAAATTTAGGTATGGTATTTCAAAGAGGAAAACCATATTGAGTTGTAAAACGTGGCACTGAGCAACGACGTACTCAAATTCGTAAAAGACGTTTCCTAATTTAGTAATAAGTAATACAAGATGAGTGAACCAAATGAAAGAGATTGAGTAGTACCATGGCATAATGATAGTGAAGATGTAAGACCATGGCTGAGCTATGACGTTCTAGTGAAAAGACCATAGCTATGTTATGGCATCAGTAATTATCAGTGAAATTCAGTGCATACCGGTGCAGACTGTAACACCTCTTACCCAGGTCTGTCGCCGGAACAGGATACGAGGCATTACCGGACATGATCCAAGCTATTGTACAAAATTCAAAATGTAAAATCCATATAAAGTTAAAACTTTTCCCATACATAGTCGTCAAAACCCATAAGCAAAATAACTCGTCAATACCCATAAGCAAAATAGCCATTCGTAACTATAAATAACTAAACAATTAAGCCTTCTATACATGCCATAATTTCCAAAATATTGTTTTCAAAATACCAAAAGAAGGCTGATAGTGTGAATAGATCTCCGACGATCACCGTATCCCGAACTAGCTTGATGACACTATAAAACAAGGAAAAGAAAAGAGAGTAAGCACATAGCTTAGTAAGTAAGTATATAAATAATTAATAAATGGATTTAGTATTTTTACAAAACAACACATTCAAACCTACAATCAAATTCATTATTTATTCAAGTTTGGAGCAAGCTGTCTATTCGAGTCACAGTGACTAAATTATTTTTATCTTAAGCTACGAAACTCCAAATTAAGATCCGTAAATTTTCAATGAAACTAGATTCACATATCTTTATACCATAAAATTTCCAGAATTTTTGACTTAGCCAATTAGTACAGTTTATTCATTAAAATTTCTCCTGTTTCACTGTTTGACTATTCTGACCACTTTTCACTACGAATCAATTTTCTCCTTGTACAGAATTCAAATGATGTTGTAACTTGTTTCATTTGAAACTAGACTCATTAAGGAATCTAAATATATAAATTATGTCCCAAAATTATTTTTGTACAATTTTTAATGATTTTTCCAAGTCAGAACAGGGGATCTCGAAATCACTCTGAACCAGTCTCACAAAAATCTAAATATCTCAAAATACAGAACTTCTTTTCTTTCTTTGTTTCTTTCATATGAAAATAGACTCAATAAGATTTAATTTCATATATTATTCAAATTCTAATTCAATTTCTACCATTTTTGGTGATTTTTCAAAGACACACAACTGCTGCTGTTCAAAACTGTTTTATTTCTAAATTTCAGTAACTTTCATTGTAACATTTACTCCGTATCAATTTTACCAAAGTTCTATCACATATCGAGCACATTGCTCATAAGTTTACACACATATACCTACACTTATTCATCACATAATCACAGTCATTTACACTTAGTCATTTCCCGTTGAACATATCAGAATATTAACGGATACATCAGAATATTGCACATAATGCCACACTTGTAGCCAAAGCTACTTCACATCACTTATCACACATAGGCTCGTTCTTGAGCTATTCACATTCGCTGGTCTGCTCACACAAGTCGCTGTCGGTCATACGTAACTACTCGGTGCTGCTCACACAAGCCGTCGGTATCCGCAACACATGCGGGATTACCCCTACCATCGGTAGAACTTATAAGACCAAAGACCGTTTCACATAATCACAATCTCTGGTCCGCTCCCACAAGTCGCGTCGGTCATACGTAACTACTCGGTGCTGCTCACACAAGCTGTCGAGTATCCGTAACACATGCTGGATAACTCAGCCATTGGTAGAACGCACGGACCAAAGACCGGATCACTTATTCCACTTGGATTTCACATAGGTTTCAAGTGAACATGTCACTCGAATCCATTTTTATTCCTAAGGTTCAACCGGAAATTTCTCACTTGTCGATATTTTGTCAATTACATCAAATATTCAGCCACAATTCATGCCGTTTATCAAAATATGAAAATGTAAGTAAAAACAATACATTATTTACATACAAACTTACCTCGGTGTAAAATATGACGAATTTGCAATTCGGTCAACAACCTTTTCTTTCCCGATCAAGGTCAATTTCTGCGTCTTTCTTGATCTATAATAACATATTTAACTCATTTAATACGCACATTATTCAATTTAGTCTAAAAATCACACTATAGAAAAATTACATTTTTGCCCCTAAAGTTTCACATATTTATAATTTTGCCCCAATACTCGAAAATTAAACTTCAGCCCTTATTCTTATGTTTTATAGCATGCTGATCATTTTTCCCTTCTATGGCAACATCAAATTCTTACTCTAACATACACTTATGAACATTAGGAATTTTTACCGATTATGTCATTTTACTAGTTTTCACTTAAAATTACTTAGCAAAAGTTCTTTAACATCATTTCAAGCTTCATATTCTACCATAAAACATCAAAATACATGCATTTCATCCATGGGTAAATTTTTAAACACAAACCCTAGCTCAAAATAATGGTAGAAATAGGTAAATCTTGTTACGAGGATTTCAAAAACGTAAAAATCATTAAAAACGGGGCTAGAACGGACTTACAATCGAGCTTGGAAGCTTGAGAAACCCTAGCTATGTCTTCCTTATGAGAATTTCGGCCAAGGGGTTGAAGATGATCAAAAATTAGCTTTTAATTTTGTTTTTAACTCATTTTAATCACTAAATGACCAAAATGCCCTTAACTTAAAAATATTCTATTTAACCTATTTAATGTCCATTTTTTTTTTCCAGAAAGTTAACCAATGGTCTAGTTACCTTTTAAGGACCTTCAATTTAAAATTTCATAGCAATTAGATACCTCTAGCTTCTAGAACTCAAGTTTTGCACTTTTTACAATTTAGTCCTTTTGACTAAATTGAGTGCTCAAACACCAAAATTTTCGAACGAAATTTTTACGAAATCATTTCATAAAATTTTAGATCATAAAAATATAAGAATATTAATTTTTTTTTATTTTTTTTTTCCTCATCGGATTTGTGGTCCCGAAACCACTATCCCGACTAAGCTCAAAATCGGGTTGTTACACAGACCAATTCCGTAAGGCGTTCACTAATTTGACAAAGTTTTGTAAGTGTCACATAGAATTATGTGATATAAGGAATTACGAGTTGATGAGACATGAACATAAAACTTGGTTGATGAATGAGTTTATTTGGGTTTATATATTTGTACACCCTTGAATATATTATCCGTATGAATTGGTATTCCAAATGAGTTAATGAAAAAAGTTCTAATATGAAATAATCTGAATTCGAAATGAAATATTATGAAAATGTACTTGAAATACATTGATATATCTTGTATATGTTATTTGAGTTCATAATGTGGAAAGTAAATGTATGTGAAAATTTGAGATGATGATATCTGTACATGGGATCTATTGGTGGATACGTACATCCAAATTTATATGATAAATTTTAGTGAACATTGAAATTGGACTGAATAAGTGATTTGACAATTTAAATTGTGATTGGCAGGAAGAGTTAGTGAGTTGTATGGTTATGAATTGTTACATATATTTGTCTGAAATACGAGGAAATGATGATATTTGATACATGAAAAATATGAGACTGTGATATATAAAAACATGGAATATGTTTTATAAATGTGTTTATTCATAATTATAGAACTGTACACCTAAAGTGTACTATTTGTGTAAAGATGATGTTCAAATGATTTGATGAGTAGAACTCAAATATGTAGTAGTTAGAAACCAAGACAAATTGTTATGAAAATGTATATGAAATACAGAGGTATGATTATTATATGTGATATAATACATAATAAGGAAAAATATAGATATAAGAGGATTTTAATAAGAATTGAGCCTATATATGTTTCTTGTTATTTATATGAAGTGTACGACTAACAAATGGTGATAAGTATAAGGCTTGGTTGAATATCTTAAGTTGATTCTTGATTGTATTAAAATGTTAGTAAGTGAGAATTATGGCTTGGAAAATAGCCTAATTTTCGTCCACACGGGTAGACACGGGCGTGTGTCTGGGCCGTGTATGACAAGCGATCTACTCTATGGGCGTATGGTCTGACTGTGTGTCCCAGTCACACAGGTGTGTAACCCTTATATGCGAGAAAAATTTTCCTGAGGATCCGGTTTAGTCTCGACCTGATCTTAATGCATGATTTGGACCTCGAAGGTCCATTAAAAGAACGTTTATAATTAGTCTCGGTATTTGAATGATAATGATTTCAAATTATCTGTAAGTGTTCTGTACTCCTTGGTAATGTCTCGTAACCCTGTTCCAGCGACGGATACGGGTTGGGGGTGGTACAGAAATATTCTTGTCGTCGAAGCGGATTAGGAAGGCGACCATTAGTGAGAAATCGGTTTAAAAGAATAAAAACGAGATAATTAAAAAAATAACATTTTTAAATAAAAATATCAAAAATTATTAAAAACGAGAGAGTTGAGAGACTTGAGACAGTTTGAGAGAATTGAGAAAGTTGAAAGAAGGATGCGAATGAAAAAAAAAATGAAATTTGAATGGTATTTATAGGGTAAAAAGAATTACTACTGGTGGCAATATTCAAAAAACCGTTGGGATTTGACCGTTAGTTGGAAAGCACGTCCAATTAAACTCGTTTTTCATAAAATTGGTCCAGCTAAACGCGCTTTACAACAAAATCGACTTATATTACTAATTAAAATTAAAACTTGCCCAAAACTCTAACTTAGAAAAAAAAAATCTGTATGTTGCCAAAAAAAATACAATAACTGTTACAAAAATTATGCCAAAATTCTTTAGAATAATCATACCATTGTTGTTGAGATGTTTAAGAGTATTTACATGTTTTCCGGTCAGAATTCGGACTTTTCGGATGCTTCGAGAATCTTATTAGTTCAATCTGTAGCAAAACCTTAAATCTCTAAAAACCCGATTCTAACATTCAACCCCAGAAAATCTCCGATCTCTGGCCCTTTTACCCCTAAATTTCGACCCCTCTACATCTCAAATTTCGGTGCAGATCATGGGCATAATAAAAAGCAGTTTTTCGTTCATCGTAGGAACAGTTTGCGGGGTTTACGTTGCCCAAAATTACAACGTTCCGAACATCAAAAAGCTGGCCGATACCGCCCTCTTCATGGTCAAGCATGTCGAAGAGAAGTACCGTAAGCCCAAGAACAGGGACGACGATTAGCTCCTCTATACGATTCACTTTCCTGAAACTGGTAGAGTCAGCAGGTTCTATTTTATTTTATTTTTCTCTTCAGGGAAACAAAAAGGAATTATTTTGTCAGATCAAATACCTTATTGCGATCCTGTACATGGGGAAAAGAGAGAGGATAAATTAGTGACAAATTTGGTGCATAATGATAACTTAGTGCTCTTTCATTCACTTGGAGACGCCTAAACTTACATATATATATTTTTTAAAGCGTTACATTGTTCTTTTTGGCTTTTGGAATCTTATGTTCATTGTGATTTTGGGACTGTGTTGAATTTGGGTTTTTTCTTTCTTGAAGGAATGAATGCAACACCGCTAAAAAAACCCTCGAGCCTACCCTTATTTGATCGTGCGTTTGTTCTTTTCACATATTGAAAAATCAAAAATTTCCATTAACTTGGTTTCGGGCTTTGCATAATTGGCCATTTTGTTGAATGATGGAGTTTTCGTGGGTTTGAAATTGGAATTTGTGTCGGTCTTCTCCATAGCCCGTGATCAAACTTTTTCGAATTAGCAAACTGTTGATGAGTTTTCAATCGTTATGTAATGCAGCTGCCATCTAGGTTAACCACTTTGACATAGTATTAGTTTTAGTATTATTTCTCTTTGGGCCTTTCTTAAATTGAAGAAGGAAGAATCTTACCTTAATTTATAGATGTGAATGGTCATTGTTTCTTGCACCTGCATGCTTGGTGGTTAATACTACTGCTTAATATGGCTTTGAAATTTGTTTTACAATTTTCTCTATATTGAAGCGGAATGTGTTGTTCCAAGGTCTCTGCCATAGCTTCCATGTTGTAGTTGTCAAATGTTAAATGGAAGCATTTATATTTTCTGAGTGTTGTAGGCGTAGAGATCTTGTATAGCTTTCTACTAGCAATTGACATGATTTACAGATAGGTGGATGGTATTGCTTTCTATTTCAAGTTATGTGTTTGTTCCATGAAAGCTGAAACATTGGGCAAATATATATCTACTTGAGTCTTTCTTCTGTATGTCGACTCTACCTAATCTGTTTGCAATGAAACAATTAATATAAGTAGTGTTGAAAATAAATTGCCGACAGCTGCCTCCTGGTTCAGTATTGGTAAAGAATGAGGAACATGAAAATGCTGCATGTTGAAACTTGAATGTTTGGCAAACCCACGAGTGTTGTGCATTTTTTGTGAGTACTTTATATCAATCCTTTTTGTTATTGTACTAGTTTTTGGTGTCATTTCTATGGTGAACACCACACCAGGGAATTAAGAGGAATATTGGACCCTGAGATTATTTATTAGGGGTCACTATGCTTTTGTTTATAGTTTTGGTTAGTTAAGCTATCCAAGTTCTTGCATTTCATTTACTCTCTGTTGTATTGTCATCTAATTTTTATTTTCATTCCTAATGAGTTGAGGACATAGTTCATATTTCAGAAAACTCTTTAATGCTTTAGATTTGAATTCTAAAAATAATGGATTTGAATTTGGACAAAGTTAATTTCAATCTAAAATTTGCCTGAGCTGTAGTTTTGGGTAATGTTTAAATTTTGGTGAATTGATCAGGGTTTTATAGTAATTAAAAATTTATAAACTGTTCTATTATCGGTTTTTATTTATTTATTTATGTTCTAATACCCGTTTTTAAATCGGAGTTTGAGTTCATATTTTTTTAATTATCGCAAATTACAATTAAGTTATCAAAATTTGTGTAAGCATATATATAATACAAAAATAGAGATAATTTTTATATGTCCAGAAAAGAAATTGTATTTTCCATAATCAAGTCATGATATAAAACTAGATAAAAGACCCAGAAAATAGGTAGCAATATATGGATTTTTACTTTAAAATGGAATTATTAAAATTTGATGTTGGACTCAATCAAATACAAATTCAATATCCAAACAAACTAGGTACTAGTATAAGAAGTATAATCAGCAACGAAATTGCAGAGGAAATTTTCATTTGAACAATGGTGGGGTGTAGCACCTTTTTTTTGGCAAATCTGATTGATAGCAACCATTTATTTATTTTTAATGCTTAGCGCTGCAAAACACAAGTGGGCTGGTCCTTTGTGAAATACATGGTGGATAACTTAAAAGCTATTTTCAGTCGTGCTCCTGTGGACCATTTTTCTTTCATTTCATCCCTTTGTTTTCTGCACATTTTCTATCTATTCATGCACCTCTGGACCAGGTCGTGAGATTGGGACATAACTTTCTTTCGACCAAACCTTGTTTCTTTGGAATTATTCAAGATTTCGTTTTCTTGAATCCTGTCACACAAACATAGGCAACTCTTCTTCACTGCAACCTGCTGGATATATGGTTTCTTTTGGTTTTACTTCCAATTTTGTTGGCCTATAGGCTGTTTCTGAACAAAAAACAAAAACTAGTAATAAACTATGTATGATTATAAAATATATATAAATACAGTGGTGGTCACTCCATGGTAATTAACATCATGAAGAAGGCTACAAAAATCTTCTAGCCCAAGCTATGATTTAAAGGTATCTTCCTCTTCATCTTATAATCCGAGGTGAAGAAACACTATGAAAATCATACAAGCTTTATACAACTGCAGTTTCTGTTGCTCCCCCTGCAAGTAAATCATACATTTAGTTCCGGTTCTTGAGATCTTGATTGCGATCTTCCTTGTGATCTTGTTTCGGAAATCCTAGCAGCTACCTCGGCTACTACAAGCCTTGTCAGTAGCAGCCCTGCAACTAGAGCTGCTGCCATGAGCATCGTAAAAACTGCGCTCCAGCTGTTGGCAGAGATGTAACCGGTTAATAATGGTCCAATTGCAGCACCAACAGAACCGGTTCCGTCTATGATTGCTGTCACAGTTGCCAATGCCTTTGAGTTCCCATTTAATGAACTATGTGTTCCCAAATCGGCTGAGACGGCAGTTGTTATAAGAGCATAGGGGCCATTTACAAACATGCCACAGATGAACATGAGAGCTATGTTCATTGCCAAGGAAATGTGTCCGTAACTACGATAGAAATAGAGAGCAGGGATAGCACAATACATAAAAGTTGCTGCTGTTATGGCTCTGGCATCTAGCCGATCCGAAATGTGTCCTGCTAAGATTCCTCCAAGCACCCCTCCGACATCGAAAAATGTCGACAAGTTCCCTGCTGTCTCATCGGATAAATATTTTCCCTCAATAGCTGCAGATTTATGAATAGAGAAGAGAATCAGCAATGAGTCAATGAGTATTAAAAAGTTGAAATAAATTAAAATACCTGTATGGCTAATGTAGTACGGAAGCCAATAGAGAAATGTGTAAGCAACCAATTTGGCAAAGAAGAGGCAAAAAGCAAAAGGAGCAACCCCTGGGATTCGCCATGCTTCTATGAACCCCACTGCATTTTCCTTCATCTCAGTATGTGAGCCCAATAGAGGCTCTGTTACTCCCTCCCTCTTCTTCTTAGGGGAATCTACTGCATCATCATCATCTTCTTCTTGTCTATCAGCTCCAACTGATTCAGGACTAACAGGAAGAAGAAGACAAACCAGGATGCCCATGAAAGCAATAAGCAAACCAGGCACAACAAAGGACCAACCCCATCCATAGCTCAATAGTGTTGAAGCAATCAAAGAACCAGTAATGTTCCCAATAGACGTGTGGGCATTCCATATGCCCATAATTAGCCCTCTTTTTTTCTTCCCGAACCAGTTAGCAACTACTGCAACAACCGAAGGCCATCCTGATGATTGGAATAGACCAGCAATCATTTGTACTATGAGGAAGTAGTAAAAGCTATGGATGTTAGCCCAGTACCCAACACCAAACAGTGAAGTAAACAAACCAGTTCCAATCATTCCCACCGTTAGAAAGATCCTTAAATTCATTCTATCACCCAAGTGTCCGGAGAAGTACATCCCAATAGCATAAACTGCAAGAAAGGCCACGTCGAGTTGACCAAGCAAGGCTGTCCCATCGGATCCATTAAACGGTGCCCAACCATCTCCTAGAACCCATGAGCGTCTTTGGGTTTCAGCAGGTGAGCTAAGGTATGTTATCCTCCATGGGAACTTGAAGCCTGCAGCAGATGACTGGGGATCAAGGGCACTCTTGACAATGCTGGTGGTTTTCCTTGTTGCATGATAGGTAGTATAAGCGAAAAATGTTACAATCAAGACAACTGCTTGATGAGTTTTATAGGAAAGCTTTGCTCTCTTAATGTATTCCCAGAATCGAATCCCAAGTGGCTTGCTATGGCTTCTCTCAGTAGCCAATTCAGATGGTGAAGCCATGTATTTTGATTCCCTCGAGAAAGTAGAGCCTCCAGCTTTCTCCAACAGGTCAAATACAACAATCTGGACAACTATGAAACCAATAACCAATGTGAGACTGCAATTCTATAAGCCAAGAATCAACAAAAGTATTAATTGAAAAAGAAGAGCAGATAAGCAATAAATCATCGAAGAGAAAACTGCATTAAACTCGTCGAATTCAAGGCACAAAGCCGATGCGCTATTGTTTCCAGGGAAAAAAAAAATTGAGACCCCAAATTACTCTCTATTGAAGAACTACAGAAAAAAAGCTAAATAGTGGGTCAAATTGTTGTCAAAGTTGAAGACAATTCCAAAGATGAAAAGAGGCTTCAGAGTTGAGAAACAACTTGAAAAAAGAAAGAGGCTTCTTCAGTTAAGAAAAGGCCCCAGTTTGTATATATTTCGAACATGGAAATTAACTGAATCTTGGAATGGATTAATAATAAGAAAAAAAGCAACATGTTAGCAGTTAAAAAGGAAAGAGAGAGATGAAGAGGAAGAAAAAATGATTTATTGCCTGTTGCTGAGTTGAGCTTTGATATGTAAACAAAAGTGGGCTTCTTTTTGGCAGTTGGTTTTCTTCTCTGCTTTTTATTTTTCAAGTCGTTAACCAACCAAAAAGGTTTTAACGATTTTAAGCGTTCTAATCCCAGCGAAAATTTAAAGACTTGAATTGCCAATCATACCCTTACGTAATTTCTCATTTCTATTTGGCTTACGCGCTTTTGTGAGATGACTTAATTGCCCCTTTACACCCAAAGCATCATTATCAATGAATTACATTAAGATCAGGTCAAGTAAAGTGTTTTGGACCAAAATTCCCATCATCTTCCATTGGTGTTAAATTATGTGAATTTTAATCTTACTTTTTGGATTTACAAATTTAGATTTAATTGTTATTAGGTTAAATTTTTTTTCTTAAATTTATTGATGTAATATTTTAAAGTTAAAAAAATTAATTTGATAATCATGTAACAATAAAAATAACATTGAAAATATTTATATGAATCTTTCTCTTAAAAACATTTATTCGAACTCATCATGATAATTTTTTTGTTGAAATATTGTCCCTAAGAAAAATTAACGTCAACAATTTCATTGAAATAATTAACAATATTTAGACTAACTAATGACATTATAAAAGTAGAAAGATTAAATTATGTCAAAAAATAAAGTATATAGATTAAATTTCAAGTTTTAGCATAGTATAAGGCTAAATCTAAAGTTTGATTATTGCCTTATAATGTCAAAAAAAAAAAAATTGCACCAAGTCAAACCTAAAAGAAATAGAAAACTACTTATCCATCTCTAAGACCTTTAGGGAATTAAATTATATATAATAATGTAATATTTTAATTGAAAAATTAATGGTATTAACTATTTGGACTAATTAATAATAGTGTAAAAACGCAAGGAACAAATTACATTAGAAATTAAAGTGTAGCATTTTAATTTTAAATTTAGACATAATAGAGATACCAAAATTGAAATTTAATCATTTTTCTAAAATTGAAAAAAAGGGTAAAATGTATGCAAGCCTAAAAGAGTTTCTAGGACTCCTAAAGTATTCAAATTATATAGAACAACCTAATATTTTAATTGAAAAGTTAACGTTATTAACTATTTAGACTAATTAATAACATTATAAAAATATAGGAACCAATTTATATTAAAAATTAAAGTATAGAGATTAAATCTTAAATTTAGGCATAGTAGAGAAACCAAAACTAAAATATTATTCAATGACCAAGTATAATCATACGAGAGACATGGTTACACATAAGAAAGTCAACATGTATTACATATATATGCATAAAATTATTATAGATTGGCTAATGAAACCAATACCGAGAGATTATATAATAGACATGTTATACCTATAAGAATCTATTGTATTTGCTGAAGTGTTCAAGTTGAACAACGTGTACTTCTTTTATGGACTCAAGTTAGATACTAAAGTATCTGAACAATCATATGTATAGTATTGATATTATGATAATTATATGCACTCTAAGGGATAAGGGAGAGTAATATTGTAGCACGTGCTTCATACTAATATGCATTATTTGATCAATATGATTAATTGAAGAATTGATCTCTGTTCAAAGTTGTGTGAAGCCCATGAGATTAAGTAGGATCTCTATTTAAAACACTTATGACTTATAATTGTTTTTTGAAGTTTCAATTTAATGTTAGCAATATTAAAATTTTGTTAATGATCATCTATGATTGATCTAACCAAACATATATGTTAGAGTTGAGTAACTCGAATGTTTATTAAAACAAAATGCTGTGGTAAAATAAAATAAAAGTAAAATCCATATAGAATTATACTTATTTTATTTTATATTGATTAGAATAAGGTTTTTCAACCTTAATACACTTCATCTATTTGACATTGATTAGAATAAGATTTTTCAACCTATTAATAAATGTAGTCTAAACTCCTCTTGTATCATTCGAATTTGACATTAGTGAATTTTCTTCTCCTCTGTCCGTGGTTTTTTCTGAAAAGATTTTCCACGTAAAATCTGTGTGTTTCCTTTTTCTTTTTCCTTTTCTTTTTGCTTTGCAATCGTTCTATATTGCCATTATCAACGTTAGTTCTACAAACTAGTATCAGATCTTTTAAGGTTGCTTGTCTCAATCACGGTAATGGCGACAATGAAGTTTGATATTCTGCTGTTGGATCGCAACACTAGATTCACGTTATGGCAGGTAAAGATGCAGGCAATTCTTGTGCAGATGAATTTAGAGGATGCCCTACTAAGGTTAGATAAGATGCTTTTGACATTGACGGATGAAGAGAAGAGACGTAAAGATCGAAAGGCTTTAAGGCAATTACAGCTGCATCTGTCGAATGAAATTCTATAGGACGTGTTGAAGGAAAAGACTGTTGCTGCATTATGGAAGAAGCTTGAGCAACTATGTATGTCGAAAACCCTAATTGGCGCTGCAATGAAGCAACATCTTTATGCTCATCATTTAGAGGAAGATGCATCTGTGCATGAACACATAATTGTGTTTAAAGAAATTCTCTCAGACCTAAAGGCCATAGAGGTTCAGTATGATAAAGAAGATTTAGGGTTAATTGTACTTTATTCGTTACCCTATTTCTTATTCAACTTTTAAAGATACAATTTTGTATAGCCGTGAATCTCTCACAGTTGATGAAGTCTATACTTCATTGACCTTGTATCCAAGATGAAACATCTCATGGTTGGATCCGACTCTTCGAGAGAGGGTCTCATTATTCGTGGGAGACAAGAATGAAATACTGATGATAATCGTGGGATAACACATGAACAAAATCCTCACATTAAATTTAAGGGTAGATTAAGATATTCAAATAGAGGTAAAACCTGTAACTTCTACAAGAAGAAAGGGCACATTAAGTTTAAGTGCTATAAGTTGCAGATCAAAATCAAAAGGGAGAACAACCAGAATAATTCGGTAAAGTTGATGTAACAGAAGATTACAGTGATGGTGAACTTCTAGTTGTTTCGATTGATAACTCTAAAGTAAGTGAGGAGTAGATCATCGATTCTAGTTGCACGTTCCATATGAGTCCCAATCGAGATTGGTTTACAACATATGAAACTATGCCTGAAGGTGTTGCTTTGATGAGAAATAATGCTTCATGTAAAATCGCATGTATTTGCACGATCAAAATTAAGATGTTCTATGGAGTCGTCAGAACACGTAGTGGCATAAAACATGTACCAGAATTAAAGAGGAATTTGATTTCATTGAGTTCTCTTGATTCAAAAGGGCACAAGTACACAACTAAAAGTGGAGTTCTAAAAATTAGCAAAGGTTCCCTTGTTGTGATGAAAGGGTAGAGAAAGACTGCCAAGTTATATGTGTTGCAAGGTTCAACTATTATTGGTGATGCAGCTGTCACTTTTTCTTCTTTATTAGATGATGATGTTACTAGACTTTGGTATATGCGTCTAGGGCATATGAGTAAGAACGACATGACAAAATTGAGCAAAAAATGACTTCTTGATGGACAAGACATTAGTAAACTGAAGTTTTGTGAGCACTACGTTTTTGCAAAGCAAAAGAGAGTTCGATTCACTAGAGGAATCCATAACACAAAGGGAACACTGGATTATATTCATTCTGATATTTGAAGACCATCTAAAGTGCCTTCGAGGGGTGGAGCTAATTATATGCTAACAGTTATTAACGATTTTTCCAGAAAAGTTTGAACATTCTTCTTAAAGCAGAAAAATGATGTGTTGTCCACATTTAAGAATTGGAAGATTATGATTGAGAAGTAAACAGGAAAACAAATAAAGCACCTCCGCACAGATAATGGTTTGGAATTTTGTTCTGATGAGTGTAATGAATTCTACAAATCAGAAGGGATCGTGAGACACTTAACAATTCGCCATACTCCAAAACAAAATGACATTGTAGAATGAATAAATAGAATAATCATGGAAAAAGTTCGATGCATGTTGTCAAATGCTCATTTACCGAAGTCGTTCTAGGCTGAAATGACCTCTAAAACATGTTTTTTTTATTAATCGATCTCTATCTGTCGCCATTGGGAAAAAGGCTCCACAAGAGGTATGGTCTAGTAATCCTACTAACTATTTTATTTTGAAGATTTTCAGGTGTCCTGCGTATGCTCATGTTGATAATGAGAAATTTGAACCTAGGCTTATTAAATGGTTTTTCTTGGTCATAAAGTTGTTGTTAAAGGGTATAAGTTATGGTGTCTTGAAACGAGGAAAGTTGTAATATTAGAGATGTTATTTTTTATAAAACTGATATACCTCCTAACTTATCTCTTAAAGACTCTTCCAATAAATTCCAACAAAGTTCAAACACACATGTGAAGCAGGTGGAGCTTCAGATTGATCTAGGATCTACAATAGAGTCTACTTCTCAGGTTAAAACAGAAAATTAAAGTATAGTTGCTTTATCACCACAATTAGTACCACAATATTCTATTGTCAAGAACAAACCTAGAAGAGAAATTAAACCTCTAAAAAGGTACGCTGAGGCTGATCTAGTTGCTTATGTTTTA
Source organism: Gossypium bickii (assembly GCA_025503065.1). Taxonomy (NCBI): domain Eukaryota; kingdom Viridiplantae; phylum Streptophyta; class Magnoliopsida; order Malvales; family Malvaceae; genus Gossypium; species Gossypium bickii. The sequence goes on from CP106718.1 coordinate 21,576,220, forward strand.
AACATGGCTGAAGATATAGATGCAAATCAAGAGCCATCTACTTATTCTGAGGTAGTTAACTGTGAAGATTCAAGAAAGTAGATGTTTGTCATGCAAGAAGAGATAGAATCACTCCATAAGAATAGAACATAGAACCTAATGACGTTTCCTAAGGGTAAAAAGGTTGTTCATTGTAAATGAGTGCTCAAGAAGAAATAATGGACTCTAGGAGTTGAAGAACCCAGGTATAAAGTAAGGTTGGTTGCAAAAGGTTACAGTCAGATTCCAAGTGTAGACTCCGCAGATGTGTTTTCTCTAATTATGAAGTATAGTTCGATTCAAGCCTTGTTTGGTATTGTGGCCATGTATGATTTGGAGCTTGAGCAGTTAGATGTAAAAATAATGTTCTTGCATGGGGAACTTGAGGAAGATATTTACATGCAACAACCAGAGGATTTTATAGTCTCAGAAAAAGAGGACTATGTTTGTTTGCTGAAAAAGCCTCTTTATGACCTGAAATAGTCACCAAGACAGTAGTACAAGAGGTTTAATTTATTTATGACTACTCATGATTTCAAAAGAAGCAACTTTCAGAGTTGTGTTTATTTTAAGAAAAACAGTGATGGTTCTTTTGTATATCTACTCTTTTATGTTGATGATATGTTGATAGCAACCAAAGATAAATGAGAGATAAGAAAGGTTAAAGCCTAGCTTAGTGAAGATTTTGAGATAAAAGATTTGAGAGCAGCAAAGAAGATACTTGGGATGGAGATTCTTAGATATAGAATAGTATGTAAATGGTACCTAAGCCGGAAATGGTACATTGAGAAAGTTCTTTGCAAGTTCAATATGCAGAGTGCCAAACCTGTTAGTATTCCATTAGCAACCCACTTTAGACTTTCATCAGCTATGTCTTCACAATCAGATGATGAGATTGACTACATGTCACGTGTTTCATATTCTAGTGCAGTGGGATCTCTCATGTATGCTACGGTTTGCTCACGTCCAGATTTATCATATGCAGTTAGTGCAGTTAGTATATATATGACAAATCCCAGTAAAGAACACTGGAAAGCAGTTTAGTGGATTTTCAGATACTTACGATGTACTACTGATTTTTTTTACAGTTTAGTGAATTTTCTTCTCCTCGGCTCATGATTTTTCCTAAAAGGGTTTTCCACGCAAAATCTATATGCTTTCTTTTTCTTATTACTTTGCGATCGTTCTATTTTGACATTATCAACATTAGTTCTACAATATCTAAAGAGCAATTGAAGTGATATAGAGATATTTGAAAAGAAGGAAGATCATTATAGTTTCTTATTTAGCTGTATTCAGTGGCAAACCGATTATGTTTTATATTGTAAACATAATTATGAATACAAAAGTTTATTACATCATAGATATAAAAGAGATAATGAGAAACTTGAAATGTGAATGAATGAATCTAACGTACTCCATAATCAATTTTTTGAGCTGCTATATATTCCTAATAGTTGTATAGTAGCTAGATTTCAAGGTTATGAAATATGTTGGTCACACAGTCTTTTTTTTTTTTTTTTTGTATGAAAATTATAGAATAGATATATCGATCTCTTAAAGTTTATTAGAAAAATATTGGGTCCATTATATACAAGCAGAAGATGTTAGAAAAGCTAGGCATGCCATTTTAAATCGTGAAAATTGACAAAGGTAGTTACAAGCAATGGTGTTTAAATAATATCAGAACAGTCGGTTCGACAGGGAACTGATCGAGGTACTAGTCAGAATAATAGTATTGAATTGGTTGGACTAAAAACCAATACGAACCGATTGAACTAACTAAAAAATCGATTGAACTGATAGTTGAACTGATTTTTTTTATTTTTTAAATATTTTTATAATATTTAATCGTATTGATTAGATGAATGAACTAATAACCTGATCAATCCGATTACTAATCCAATTCCAAAAATATTGATTACAACTTACAACTGAAAAAGAGAGAGGAAGTTTTAACATCCTCGTTGACAATAAAAAAAGGAGTTAATTATCTTCCTCAAAAAAGAAAAATACTGACAAACTAAAAAAATAGAAAGTTTAAATAATTTATAAAAGTATCGATAGGTTCAGGAGTGAAGTCAGAAAATTTTTAAGGGGTCGAAATAAAATTATAATTTTTATAATAGTAAAAATATAATTTTACTATTTTAATAGTCTATATAATTTATATAATTTTTAAAGAATTAAATTAAATTTTTATCAATTTTAAAAAAGAATCAAAACATAATTTTATTTTTACTAATTTAAAATTTTAAAAACTTTAAAAGATTCAAATAAAAAATTTTCCATTTTATATAGAATGTGGCAACCAACCCCTTGCTACCCCACTGGTTAGGCTCATTGTAAAGAAGAAAATGACAGGCAAATTAGCGGTTATCCATGTATGAGATTTGGCCATTAGTGTATAAAATAAAGGGATACCATCATTGATGTAATGTGATGTTTGGCCACGTCGGAAAGAAATTGTCAGGTCGACATGAAAATCACAAATTTGAGAAAACAAGGCTCCCCATTTTTGAAAATATTCTTTTTATTTTATTTTCATTTTTTAAAAATAATTTTTATTTTTAATTGTTTTTGAAAATTGAAAAATACGGTAGCTAATGAAAAAAAGTATTTTTAATAATGAAAAAAAATTAAACATGCTTGGTACTTATTTTTCTATAATAGAAACATTTCTTATTTTTAACAAAAACATTTCTAGATTCACTAATTTACTAATTTAATTATGTATTTATTATAATTGTTATAGATTATTACTCCACTATTAAATAAATAAATCATAAAAGAAAGAAACCACAGCGGGATTTAATATTAGTAATATACAAAAACATATATAATAGTATTATTATTAGGATAAATTATCAAAATAGTCACTTTTGTTTGCTTCAGGTTATATTTTAGTCACTTACGTTATCGTGTTGTAACATTTTAGTCACATTCTACAATTGGTCCCTATATTTTTTTTTTCATTTTGAGCAATTTAATTTTTTTCTTTTATGTTCTTTTAACTTTTTTTTTATTTTTTATTTTACATTCTCTTATGCTTCTCCCTTTGTTTTCCTCATTTCTCTATTTCTTTTAACGTAGTTTTTCTATGTTTGTCATTTGTTAAAACTAGTCCACAAGCTTGCTTCACTCGAAAAAAATTAAATTGTTCAAAAATACAAAAGTATAGGGATTAGTTTTAACAAACGGCAAACATAGAAAAACTATGTTAAAAGAAATGGATAAGGGAGGAAAACAGAGGGAGAGAATGGAAAAAAAAGGAAAGTTAAAAGAATATAAAAGGAAAAAAATTAAATTGATTAAAATGAAAGATTATGGGGATCGATGGTATAAATTAACCTAAATGTTTTGTTTGAAATGATGATTTAACGTGTTACGTCAATGGCTAAAATGTTATAACGCGATAACCTAAGTGACTAAAATGTAAAATAAGGTAAATAAAAGTGGCTATTTTAATAGTTTACCCTTATTGAAAATGGAAAGGTATGGTAGAAATGAAGAAAGAAAAGAAAGGTATTAGTATTAGGGTCTTTTTCGCAATAATTATAGCAAAGACAATAATAGCTGTTATGTTGAGAAGCCAGAAATAAGTGAAAGTGAAAGTTGCCAAAAAATATTTGTATGTGGCTATTACTTCTCTTTGTATGCTTAACTATTATAATTATCGCATAGTGACGAGTCCACACTCAGTTGGGAAAGTGTGACCTAAGCTACATTTTTGGTGTTATTCATTCATGTTTCTCTGCTTTCACTAATAAAGAGCAGCAAGCAAGTAGGTCTTTGCTTTATGCAAAGCCACAGCATTGCATCTATTTTGGGTGCTGCAAAATTTCGAAATATATGTGTGGTCAAACAAGTTTTGAAAAACGAGGAGGGATAGCCGGCTGTGGGTTGTTTAATATTAGAATAGGCGGGTTGCATATCCAACAAATATTACAATTTTTTAGAAATTTTTTAAAATTTATAAGTTATTTTTTATTGAGAGATCATTTAAGGTTTTATAAGTAAATATGAATATAAATTTTTTATTAATTTTAAAAAATTTTAAAATACCCTCAAAATAATATAATTTATTTTAAATTTTAAAAAAATATTTTTATATACTATTATAGCTTAAATAAGAAATATAGATTGTATTATCATAAGGTATATTCTTCCGGCCTCTTCCCCCAGCTTTGAGAATGTGGGCCACCGCAGCTAACTCTCGCCGCCAAATTATGGATTAGTATGAGTGGGGTTTGACGTCGAGTTGTTGGTTCCAGGCGTCGCCATGTTGGTTTACTTTTGCTTTTAAAAAAGGAACCCAATTCCCCAACCAGCTTTCCTCCTCGAACTCACCACAACAATTAGTGGTTTTGGTTCGAGAGATGGCGTTTGAGTTGTTAAAAATTGCTTTTAAATCTGATGATAAACGATCAAAAAACCGTAAATTACATATTTAATTACTCGAGTTTATTTATGTTTCTATTTTGTTTATTATTTAAAAATTTTGTTATTTTAGTTATTCTTATTAGATAAGTCATTAATTTTAGTCACTCTCGTCAATTAAATTGTTAATTTTAGTCATTCTACTGTTAAAATGGGTTTGATCACCAAACGAAATACTAACATAGTCTGGTATAACAACAAAATTAACTCTTAATGTTTACCCATTTTATTAATTTAATCTTTATTTTGAAAATTACCATAAATTTAACTCTTAATATTTGCACATTATACCAATTTAATCATGGTTCTAAAAATTAAAAAAAAAATCTAAACTAAAATTCAAAAATACATAAAAATTAAAAAGTTATTAAAATTTATAAAACTATATAAAATACTCAAAAAATTATAATAATAATAATAAAATAGGCGTTAACCCCCTAAGAACACCATGAAAGGTTCCCTCTTTCTTTTTTTCTTTCTTTTAATTGTATGAATTTTTCGTCTTTATTTTTTACTTGGGGTTTTGCAAATTATGTCTGATGAGCAGAGATGCAAAGGTATTGTAAGAGAAGTTGGCAAAGAAAATGGCACAGGCGATGGCTAGAGGGAACCATCAGAGCAAAAAGGTGAAAAGAAATAACAATAGAAAGATGGTTGGGGGATGAGATGATTTTAGATTGTAGGGTAAAGAAGATAGTGTTATTATTATATTAATTAGATTGGGAAAATCAAATCTTTGTCTATCATTTTAACAAATTCTTGGTCTGCATTTGTTTTAAGTGATTTGCAATGGAATTTGATTTCCTAGTAATATTATTTAATTAATTACCTTCAAATTCTAAAAATTCAGAACTCCTCTTTGTTATTATTTTGATTCGAATAAATAATTTAAATTTACAATTAAAACTTAAATGAAAAATTAATCTATTTTTACATAGAAAAATTGAAGCCAAACTTATATAAACTCAAAATGATAAAGAATGGAAAATATTTGAGAGAACGAGGAAGAAAAATTGACGTTGATTGAGAAAGATGAGAAGGAAAAGTGTGGACTTTGAGGGAAGGAAGGAGAGAAAATATATTAAATTTAATCATTTTTAAATATATTTTTTTATAATTTTTAATAAAATTTGAATTTATATGTATTTTTTAATTTTAATTTATGTTTTTCTTAATTATTAGAATAATGACCTAATTGGTATAATATGTAAATATTAAAGGTTAATTTGTTTTTTCAAAATTGAGATTGAATTAATAAAATAGATGAACATTGAGGGCTAATTTTGTTATTATACCATGCCACATTAACATTCTATTTGGTGATGAAACTTATTTTAATGATAGATCTAACAAGAATGACTAAAATAACAAAATTTTAAAATGGGTGACCAAAATAAAAATGCAGGTAAATTCAGGTGACTAAATAAGTAGTTTACCCATGAAGAAAAGATGGCAAAGAAATGAAGAGAAGAAGCTGCGAGATGAGTTGAAGAGTCTGTTTGGAGAACTTAGTGCAACAAGGAGGGCTGTGGTCCTAAAGACTGGAAGATCAAGAAAGCTGTTGAACCAATCTTAATGGGAATACTCACTCCTTTTAATATTAATTTGGGTGGGTTTGGAAAGTTATATAATAATTGAATTTGCGTTTTTAATTATATATTTTATGATATGTTTGAATAATTAATGTAATTAACGGATCTCAATTTTTAAAGGTGTGAGAATTGAAGTATTTAATAAATTGATTACAAATAATTATATCAAATCCAATTATCTTATGACTTTTCAAATATTTCGATGCATCATTTAAATTTTATAAGTTATTTTTATACAATAATAATAGTATTTAATTTTAGGATATATATTTTATTTTTAAAAAACATAATTATATGCTTTTTTTCTAATTTTGTTTAAATAATCTGAATTTTTTATTTTCAACAAACAATTTCTTATACATTTTCACCAAGTAAATAATTAACTAAATCATATAATATATATTATAAGGAAAAATATTTGATGCTCCACTATTAGTAAATAATAACATGACATTTAATCATTAAATAAAACCAAAAATAATGAAGGACTTACAAATAAATACTAACAAATTTATTTAAACATAATTAAATAATAATTAATTATAAATAAATATTAAAACCCTAAATTATAAACTGAGACCCTATACCTCATACCCTAAACCCTTAACTTCAAGATCCTAAATTCAAGAGTTATTAATATGTATTTATAATAGTTACATTTAATGTTTAATTATGTTCAAATAAAATCATTAGTATTTATTCACAAGTTCTTCATATTTTTTTGTTTAATTTAATGATAATGTGTCATGTTATTATTTATTGATGATGCATAAGACTTATAAATCAACTGTGCATCAAATATTGTTCTATATTATAAATGATTTTATTAAATAGTATCTGTTATTAATTATTTATATGTTTAATGTTAGAGAGAGAATAATCCAAAAAATGTAGAATGCTAGAATAATTAAATAAAATTACATATGATGATTATTTTTCTTGTTAATTTTATTAGTAACCATATTGTCGGATACTCTTTTAAACTTGAGCAACTCTATCCCCTACTCCCAATTATCAAAAAATATTGTCAGATACTTTACTAGACTAACATATTATATAATATGGTTTAATTTCAAGTTTTGTTACTTGCTAAGAGAATTTTTTTCTCAAGTATTATTGATAATTTTATAATAATTAATATTTTTTAGAATTTAAAATTACGTAATTATGCAATTACAATTTATATGACCAAAAGTGACATAAGAAAGTACAATCTAATTACACTTTATCAATTGAACACATCTATGAAATTAGAATTCACTATAACTACAAAAGGGAACAATTATTATCCTAATAATTATACTTTCTACCAAATACTTTATGGTATCCAAACGCACCATTATAATTTGGGTTGAGTTATGATATTAACGTTAGTACACTAATTTCATTTTTAGTCCATTTTCCACATTATCAAAAAAAAAAATTTAAGTTAGTATGCATGCAATCCATACAAATAATTACATAAAAATTTATTAATTTATTGGGATGAAAGTGCAATAAATACAAAATGTGGTATGTACATGGAAGGAGACAATTAGAGATATACAGAAGTGACACATATCCAACCGAAAAGGTGACCATTAATACTATGTACTTAAAAGCTAATGAAATGTTCATCGTTTGATACCTTTATCAAGGATAAAGGTGGGGGAATTATTAGATTGAATGATTGCAAGGTTTCACATTTTCTTTTATCTCGTTTACACAAGAAATTGTGATGAATAAAACTAATGGATAAGAAGATTAAGCAGCAAAGGGAAATATAATGTTGACAGCTGAAGAGGGGATAATGTTGGGGGGTATGAACAATTAATTATCATTCTTGGGGACATTTTAATTTGGCCTTCTCTGTATAAATGGAACTTCCAAGAAAGTACGTAGAAATTTCCTCTAAATCAGGGTGGGGTGCGCTTTGGACTTTTGCATTGATTGATTCATTTCAACATGCCTCTCGATACTTCTTTGGTCACAGTTGGAGGAAAAGGACCTATTCTATCACAAATCTCTGTCTTTTTAGGGTGTTTTGGTACATTAACAAAAGCAAAGTGAAAGCATAGCAAAGTATAACAATATATAGATGTCATGCTATTAAGAAATATTTAGCGCGCTCTTTTTTTATTATTATATTTTGGTATTATTCTGTTATGCTAAAACACTTCAGTGTCATTCTATTATGATATTGTACTTCGATGCCATTATGTTTAGTTATTGCACTTTGGTGCATCTCTGCATTATTTCTATATATCTTGCATGTTCTGTTAAGTTTAAATTGTGAATCTATTTGATAATAAAAGACAAAATAAAGACATGATCAATATGACATGTTTATGTGCTAAATGAAAGAAAATGACGGTGAATTGAATTATACTGAATGAGTTATAATACGAAAGTTCTAATTTTTATTATGTACTAAACTTATTTAATATAACTTTAATGTACATTATTTACATTTATTTAATGTAAAGGTAAGTATAACTGTTGTTGTAGTTATTAAACATTCATAAACTTAACGCGTTATTTTTCAACATGTAGGTAAAAACTTAAAGTGGAGTTTTGTTGAGGATTAATCTCTTCACATCAAATCACTTCTTAAGGACTTGGAAAAGAGTATGAAATCTTCAAATTTTTTTATTTAAGTTAATGGCATGTACATAGGTGAAACAATATTGTAAGTGGGTGTTTAGTTTTACTTATACTTGTGTTATATGGTGTTTTGAATAGGTAAATATAATATATTACATGGTTTATGAGTTTTGGTTAATGTTTGGACGGATTGGAGACAATTTGGTATGATTTAGAAGTGTTTTAAAGTAGATTTTTCAAGTCTCCTGTCTCATGTCTTCAGACATGAAAAATATGTTTTGAGACACAAAAACTTCAAAGTTAAAAAATCTATAGTAACATAGTCATGTCTCGAAATGTATATTGTAATACATTATTAATGATATAATAATTTAATTAATACATACAATTAACCTATGTATTACATGGGTAAGAAAACTAAATATATATATTGATGTTACTAATTTCAAAGCCAAGACTTGGCAACAAAAGTGAAGGATCTAGCCATTTTTATATGATATATTAAGTAGTTGATAGAGTTGGTATCACCCATTAATTAGGTCCCAACTCAGTTATGAAATTATCAAATACTTAATATTTTATAAAAGAATAAATATATTATGAACTTATTTTTAATCTTTTTATATAAAATCAATATAATGTTTGATATTTTAACATTATCATTTTAACTAAAACCTCATTTAATTTTTTATAAACATTATTAGTTGGTGGGTAAGAAGTAATTTTGTAAGATTTATGATGTAGGAGGTGGCCTATATTCCAATATTGTAGTATGATTAGATGTGCACGTAGATTTTAAAACAAGAAATTGTTTAAGAGTGACTAAGTGTAGCATAAAAGTAGGTTAGGTGGAACCATATGCTTCAATACTCTTACACATCCGCTCACTTTTATATTTTAAATCCTATATTTATTTCTTAATACCCATTCAGAAGGGACCTTCAACTTTCTTTATTTTTGTCTTCCAATATGAAGAGATAAAATGATGAGCGTAATGATAAAATATATTATGTTTTTAAGTATAAATTACGAAAATGAATCGTAAAATGAATATGGATAACATAAAAGAAATGGTGAGTGTTTCCTGTTCTATTAAATAGTAAAGTGGAGTATTTAATTAGCTCAAATCCTTTTCAAAATAAAAGGTGTAATAAGTGGAGTGGAGGGACTAAAACTTAATATTGTGTAAGGCGGAGGGAGTCATATGTCAACCTCAAATTAAAAATGACATATAAAGAGATAGGCATGGGCTTTGAGATTCTTTTTTTTTAATTTTTCCATGGGCTAAGCTTAGTGACTTCTTTTCTATTTTCACATTTAGCAATGAAGAAGAAAAGCATATCACTACCTTTTTTTTTTTTTTTTTTTTACAAGCGGATTAAAAGTTTGATAAATGTATTATGAGATGTAGTAAAAAAATAAAAATTAATTATATAAATAAATGTCATACTTTCAACTCGTTTATTCAATTTTATTAGAATAGAGTAAAATTTCGGTTCAATTAATTCGATTTAGGCAAAATTTGTGGTTCAATTTTTTTAATTTTAGTGAATTATTCGGTTTATTGAATTATTAATATATAAGAATTGAACCGATTGAGTCCATGTATAAATTCACTCGCTAGATTCGGAATAAATAAAATCTAGGCAATGCACTTTTCATAGGACAAATCTATCTCTTTTGTAACTAAAACCCCTAATCAATTTGTGATTAAAAATGTCACCCCACAAAATCCCTAGAAGAAAGACTCTTAGAAACGTTAATAACTGAGGAACAAGAGAAGAATCACTCAACTTCCAAATAAACTTAATTCACACAAAATAAAAAGAAAATTTTCAAATTTACTCAAATATCTCTAATTTGATTGGCCAAATCTTCTTTAGATAGGCACTTGCATAATAAATTTTAAAGAAATATAAACTCTTACCCTCAAAAAAAGAAATATAAACTCCTAAAAATAATATAAAATTTGACACTAACAATTTAATTTATAGTCAAACCCTATTTAATAAATAAATAAATAAGAAATTTAAAACTCCTATAACTAATTAAATATTCGATTTTATAAGTCTTATGTTACCGAAACTCTCATTAAATGAATAAATATATAATATCTTAAAAAAAGTTCTAAGTAACATAAAACTCTAAAATTTAGGCCTAAAAAAAATACTCAAATCTCATCAAAAAAATGGGTAGTTGATGTTTAAAACCCTCCTAGGTTAATATCACTGAGTGAAATTAGTAAATTCAATTACAACTGATGAAGAAACTAATATAGAAGACTTACAAAAAAGTAGCTAGCTTTTCTCACTAAAAATTTCAATAGGGCCTTCAAAAAGCTATCTGAGCATAATAAAGGAAATGAAGATGGTCAAAGCTTCAACAAATGCAAAGGAAAAGTAGTCGTGAATGAGGAAAATTTCAAAGAAAAGCATTCAATGTCACGAATGTTGAAACTATGACTCGACAAGGAAGAAATCTTTTAGTGTGACTAGAGTGATGAAGACTCGACCAATTAAAAAACATGAAGAGGATGATAACCTAAGTAATTATGTTGCTTTTACTTTTAAATTGGTGAAAAAAGTTTCAACTGACTTTGACAATTGTAGTGATATGATGCAAAATTTATAGACGTCATAAACATACAAAACCATGCTTGACAAATGGGTTAAATTAATGCATGCACTAATGGGTTGAAACTTATTCAATTAAGTGCACCAAAGTTGATGTTTTTCAAGTCTGGAAGATCAATTGACTTGCAACATATATTGGATGGGGTCTAGGTATTTCTATGATGAGATGTCTTTATAGGGATTCAAGAGCTATTTTTTAGTTTCAAAACCCACTTTGAATCATCTTATTTCGTATTGAGAAGCTCAAGTTATTAGCAGTTTACTGTAGATTGCACATCCATAAAATTCTAAATATGATTATCACCGGAATTATGAGTTTTGGGATTTGGGTAAGCTTTTAAATCATATTAGGTCTAATTTTTAATGTTTAATTTTGGTTACTTATAAGCCCAATTATGTATTTATCAAGTCTTATATTTTTGATATTTATCTATTATGAATTTTTTTTTAAAACTAACCACTGGATTTATTAGATGAGTCAACAAAACTAAATAAATAAACATAATAAAGTCCTATAACTACACAATAACCAAAAAAGAAAATAAAAATCCAACTAAAATAAAACCATCTGCTTTGAAAACCACTAAAATCAATGGTATTCTAAGGGCCCAAAATTAACCTTTAATTACCCAGCTGATTTGACCCTAAGAAGTCTCATCTCTTCATCTCTATCATTTCTATTTCTATTTCCTAAAGAATACACTTTCGTTTTCCCTAAGGTACCCTTTAAGCCCCATCTTTGCCCCAATGCTTCACCGGTCGATTAAGATTCCCTCCTCCATTTTCCTCCTTGCAAACGGTGACACTTCTCCTACCAGACAGATTTGATTTTTCCTCTTCATACCCTCCGTTGCTAGTATGTGAGCCAACACATTTCTTCCTCTTACAGTGTATGAGAAACGACAGGTATGGGAAACTTCTTTCAATTTTATGATATCTTCGATATAAGCACTAATTACTGATTCATCTTTCCTGTTGATATTTGTCTTTTTTATTATTATGAAAGCATTTCCTTTAATCTCAACCCTTTGAAGTCCTAAATCTACTCCTATTTGTGTCGCCTAGAAACATGCAACCGCTTCTACCACAAACACCGATGAAATACATTTGTTGATTAATATTTTCAAGCCTGTCACCGTCCCAAAGGCCTCCTCACTACCAGTCCTGTACACGACACTTTTGTGCTCCTTTGAAAAGCTCCATCAAATTTTATTCTGATCAGATCTGACACCGATGGTCCCTATCCTTCTGGTACAGGAATTCTAACAGATTAGCATTGTCTAACCTCTCCCCATTCTTTTGTATGTTTTTCTCACCATTTCCACTATTTCTTGAGCCAGTTGATTATGTCTTTCATGTAGGACCCGATTCCTAGATGTCTAGATTGCCCAAATAATCTCAATTATTAAGCTTTTCTACCCACATGTTCCATTATCTAATAGGTATGTCATTCATTCCCTATATTCAACTACTGAAAGATTTTGTAGCCACCAAATTTCTAACTTACCCCATTCTTCTTTCGCAGTTACACCATCCCAGAACACATGTTCAAGAGTTTCGCAACCATTCTAACATATGGGGCATGTCGTTTCATTCCCTAGTCTCTTGAAGGCTAGGTTGTTAAGAGTCGGGATAAAATTATTAAACCCCTTCCAATTTGTAATTTTTACTTTGCTAGGTGCTTCTATATGCCATAATTTCTTGTAATAATTTCTGTAAAGATATGGCTCGTTGTTTGTATTAGTGTCTTGTATTGCCTTCTTGTACCCACTTCTCATTGTATATTCCCCCGTCGCTTCCCTTTTCCATACCAATCTGTCTTCTTGTGGGTTTTTCGAGAGAGGAATGCATAGAATGCATTCTACATCTTCAATCACAAAAACATTGGTAATCAAATCCTCCATTATTTGGTTTCTTGAATAATCAAATTTGACACTCTAGTTATCGAACTATTTGTAACCCGATTCTGAACTTTATAATCCACAGATTCAGGGATCCATGCATCATCCCTCACAGATATATTCTATTATTCTACCCTGTTCCAACCCTCTAGCACATCCCGAAATTAAGGAAAACCTTTGTGGCCCAGATACTCCTACAGGTATAAGAATGATTATTCCTTAAACTTAATTCTAAGAACATAGAAAACGAGTAGTATTTCGCATTTAAAGTCCAACTACACAAATGATTCCCTTGTTTATCTTTGTGCTTCTGCCACCAGAATTTACTGATAATCACTTCTAATTCACAATAAATAGAATTGGGTAATAGAAAATATGACATCAAATAAGTTGGTTTAACCTATAAAATACTCTTTATAAACACATTTTTACCTCCATAAGAGAGAGGTTAGATGCACCAATTACTCACCCGATTGCATAATCTATCTTTTAACCCCTAAAACGTTGCTTTCTTTTGTCGCCCTACCATACTAGGTAATCCAAGATACCTTCCAGTGTTCCTTTTGTGTCAAACCCTTATAGAATATGAGATATCATTTCTTGTTTATTCCTGAACATATGTACTAAAATAAATAAGTGACTTTTCAAATTTAATGCACTGTCCAAAGAAATTTTCATATTCTTGCAAAATCTCCTTCATTATCTGTGCCCCTACTTGCCTTTCCAAATAAAATGTAATCGTTCGCAAATATCAAATCCGTGATCGCGGGGTGTAAAGTCCCAAAGAATATGAATTGTTATTTGTTAAAAACTAACACAATTAAGTGCCTATATCAGTGGTTAGGAGTTAGGGGTGTGTTTGGGATCTAGTTTTTGAGTCTTGGTTTGAGCAATTGAATTTATTTTTGTAACTCTTTAATGGGTTGTTTGTTGATGGTGTTGGATTAGGTTTAAAATTCTAAAAAAAAGTGGTAAGTGGATGGAAGTGGGTTGTTAGGATTAAGGTGGCTAATTATAGGGAAGTGGATCTTATTTTATTTTATTTTTTTCAAATTGTTAATTTGGTCTCCAAAGAACGACACCTCTGTTCACAATTGTTTCTTTATTTTCTATTTTTCACGCTGCCTTCCTTCTTCCATTGTTTCCTTTCTTCTTCTTTTTTTCTATCTATCATTCATACGAGTACTACGTGGTGTCGCTAGATTTGAGCGTAAGTATTTTGGATGTTATCTTTGTAATTTTCTATGGTAAGAGCTTTAGTTTTAATACTCGGTTTTCGTTTGAGAGTGATACGAACTATGTTGAATGATGATTATGATTTATTTCTTCTGTTATGAGAGGTGCATGGAACATTCGACTAATCCCTAGTGAATTAAACATACGTGGGTTGCTATCCTCGTGAAGGTAAGAATTTAATTTGAGGCATGGGTCAAATTTTTTCATTAAAATGTGGTTGTTGTTAATGTCAATTCATATTTTGAGTATGAGAAATCGTATTAATCAAGCTTCTTATTGACATATATAGATTTTGGATTGCTCATGTTGGAATCGGTGTCGAGAAATACCAGGTGTGTAATGAGAAACTCAAAAAATGGCAAACGGCGAAAGCCAAAATTGGGGCCTGTCGACACCACACGGTCATGTGCTTGCCCATGTACGACACACGACTGTGTGACAAGCCATGTGCGAGGCCATGTGAGCCACACGGTCTAGGCCATTTTGAGCCGTGTGGGCCCAAATTTTAAAAATTCTCCCTAGGGTCGTACATGTCGTCCCGATCGACTGTGGGCCTTTTGTGAGGACTGTATGTGTTTATATAAGCCTTAAAGCATGAAATCTACTAATTTGTTAGTATGAAATTTGACATAAATAACGTCTAAATGCATGTAATGTGATGCGATATGTATGATCTGTTATGCGTAAGCATGTTCGATATATGTTATACGAGCATGCATGACATGTAAATTTCGGTATCTATTATTTCTATTATTTCTATTATTTCTGGTATTCTATTTATATCTAGCTTTGGAGCGAATTATGTATTATGTGGAGAAAGTGTTCTGTGTGAGGCGTTAACTCGCCATTATACTGGCAGCATTGCTGCATTATTCTGAAAAGTGTCGTAAGGATACTAAGTGGTATGTAAGGTTAAGTAGGTGTTTTAAATCCCACATGGTATGCTGGAATGGTCAGAGATGGTGTGTAGAGGATGGGGGATAGGATTATATTTATCTGCATCTATACTACTTTGACATGATTCTGATTCTGTATAAGAAATATGACTGTATTTGTTTTGTCGTGTGATTAAATCTGAATTTCTGTTTCTTATAAATTACACACTGAGTTATTAAAAAAAAATCACTCTTTGTTTGTAAGATAATTTAGGTAACCCTCAAACCTATGTGGATCCGTGCGACGAGAGCTCGGTTATGTCCAAGTTTTCGTAAACTCTATTTTGCTTAAATTTGTCTTATTTAAAATTTTGATGTTTTTGTAATTTTTGGACTCTCGAATCATTTGAAATTATTTTTGCTTTGGATTTTAAATTTTGGATTTTTGGCTCGACACTCGATGAAACGATTTTACTAAAACAATTGTTTTCGAGAGAGCAAACTCGATTTTCCAAAATAAAATGTTCTAAAACTTTTTGCTGCAAAATACATGATTTATTTTAAAGATGTAAGTGACCAACGATTTCAATTAAATAAGTATAACAAACACGTTTTCAAATGAAGCGGGTTCATTTAAATAATAAAGATATACGATGTTTTTCAAAATCGAACGTCGAGTTTATAACTATTTTCTGTAAAATTTTCAGATTTGGCCATAACGTATAGACTGGGTTTGGGGTGTTACATGGGGATTCACCTATAAACTTTTGCTCCATTCATTTTCCCACTATCTTTTGCAAGTCTCAGTAAAGTAGACAAACCTTCACTACATATTAAGAATAGATATGGGCTTAGCCAATCTCCCTGCCTTAGCCCCCTTCCCGATTTGAAAACCTCTTCTACCTCTCCATTAATTTCCACTACATATGACACACTGTTAATACACTTCATTATAATAGAGATCCATGAATCCGCAAAACTCATTCTCGACATCTTCTTTCTGAAGAACTCACATTCAACTATATTATAAGCTTTACTCATATCTAATTTTAGAGAAAAAACTCTCTATTCTCCCCATTCTCTTCTTCTTAAATGAATGCAAAACTTCATAAGCAAGTAAAATGTTATCTGTAATCGTCCTCCTAGGAACAAAAACGCTCTGTGCTTCGTCAATACAAACATCAAAGACCTTCTGAAATCGATTAGCTATTATTTTCGATATTATTTTATAAATCACATTACATAAGCTAATAGGTCGAAAATGTGCAAGACTATTCCAATACGCAATCTTTGGTATAAGTACAATATGAGTATCATTGAATGGTTCCACAAAAGTACCTTCATTGAGAATGCTAAGGTAATGATCACCTACCTCTCACCTAACAATATGCCAATATTTCTAGAAGAACAATGTCGAAAAACCATCAACACCAGGTGCCTTTATTGGGGCATATCTTTCAGGGCCATATAAACTTCGTCAATCTTATACTCGGCCATGACAGTACTATCCATATCGTCCATAATGCGTCTTCTACCCCTGACAGAATATGATTCGTATTTCATATACCTGGTAACGTGAATAGCTTGAGAAAATAATCCTTTGCAATGTCCGTCATTCTTGATCTATTTGACACAATCTGACCATCCTCCCCCTATAATCCTCTAACCTGATTCATTCTCTTCCTTTGAGTTGTCGGTCTGTGGAAGAAAGTTGTATTGTGGTCACCATTTTTCAACCAGTTCACCCTTGCCCCTTGCTCCCAATATAGTTCCTCACTGTCAATCTCTATATTTAAATTAAGCTTTGTTCTAACTAATGCATCTAGAGCCTTCTCATCCCTTTCCATACTATTTAGTTGGTCTATTTTCTTGTACAACTATTTTATCACCCCATTTCAACTTCTTTTTATAAATGTCACCCATCTTTGCAACCCTTTCATCATGAATTAGAGCCAAATATGAATCTCACCTTTGCTTAGAGACCATAACCTTTTCATTTTCACTTCATATGAGTCCTCCAATGTCCACCTGCCTCAAATCTATACATGTACTTTTTCGTACTCCTTTCATCATTTTTTAAGTTTAATAATAACGGGCAATTATTAGAAATCGAGTGAGGTAAGTGAGTAAGTGAAAACTGAGGGAATGTTAACCATCATGCTGAGTTTGCAACCCATCGATCTAACCTTTCTCTTATATTATTATGCTCCAATTTTCCTTTCTCCTATGTAAACCAAGATCCTGTGTACCCCAAATCTTCTAACTCGCATGCTAATAAAGCTTGTCTAAAAGTTTCAATTCTCCCTTCCTCCTTCATTATCCTTCCTCTCTTCTCAAAAAAGTACAGAATTTCATTAAAATATCCACAAACCACCCAGGGTAGAGTTTGATCTTACCCTGACCATTTTAGAAGATTTCATGTCTCCTCCTTATACTGTAAATCAAGGGATTCATAAAAACTCGTAAATCTCCATTTCAAGTTTTTCTCTTCTATGATTTCTACATCAATATGATTTTTTGAGAAATTTTTCAAATTAACTATTTTTCCCGAGATCCATCCTATACTAAGCCCATGTCTTGTTCCTTTAGCTGAGACATCGATACCATGATGAAACCCACTCCTCCTCCTTACTCTCTCCATACAATTCTAATCCAACTTTGTCTACATAAAGAAAACTATTTGGGAATGATATGATTTCAGCACATGCTGAAGTCTTCTCTTTGCCTACGAACTCATTGATCTATAGGCATTCCAACTTAAGATGTTCAGTACGTCCGATCAGTCTGCCCACTGGCAGCTGTTGATATCTTATGATAATTACTACTATCTTGCTGCTCATTGCGACCAATTGTTTCAGCCAAATCAACCTCATTTAAGATATGTCGTCCATCTCTTGGCCTCTTCTTCCCTTCACATTCTTCTATAAGGATATCATTCCAATCATATTCTATCAAATCCCTCTTAAATCTGACTATCACCTTCGATTATGGATAATTCATGCTATTGTTAGTTCCTTCCAATTTGAAGCCCAAGATACCCTGTAAACTTTACATGAATTCCAATCGTCTTCCTTCTCCACCTTCTTTCCCAAACCATTGTCCATACCTCTAAAACCCTAAAAAATCTTCATTGACATCCTCTCTCAACCATATACTTGTTACAGTAGTAGCTCTTCTAAGGTTTGCCCACAATGAAAGATCCTATCCCATCTCCAACTCGTTCCCCCCTTCTCTTAGCCTAATTGGACAAAAGTTGTCACTGTGGCCCAAACATCCACATAAAAAACAAAACAATGTTAACTTCTCATATTTAAACTTCACATAAACCTGCTTCAAGGAAGAGACCATAATTCTTTTACGTTGTTTGAGGGGCATCCTCACATCGAATAAAACCTTAATCCTCATATAAATTTTAAAACCACCATTGATCTGCTTTGTGTCATTCTCCATAAACTTCCCCAGAAAGTCCCCAAACTGTTTTGCTATTCCTTTCGAGAAGAAACCATGTGGGAGGTCATGGATTTGAACCAAAAAATAAGATAAAACCAAAGAGACTTCTAACGGATTCTCGTTCTCCCCTAACTGGTGAAAGAACAACAGATGATTATTAAAAGTCCTGGGTGCCCCATTTATAACTCTATCAATATCCAGTTTTTGATAGAACTTAAACGAATATCTCTTCTCCTCCAAATCTGAAATTAAAACTCCTCCAAGTGGATGCCACATATTGTTTCGCATTGCCAAAAAGTGCACCACACTTGTCGTAAAAAAGCAGCCAACCAAAAAATGTTCATACCTCGATGTATTTTTTCCACCTTCCCCATTGAATTGCCATACCTCCTCATCTTTCTTAATCCTTAACCTCGCTAAATCATTTTCCATTGATTTATCCCCATATTCTTACTCCAAAAAACTCTATACATGTGTTAAAGATAACTAGAATCAAAACCACAACCGAAAGGAAACCTAAAGAAACATATCACAATGGACAAACAGAGAGAAACAAAAATGTGCCAGACAACAGCTTATAATTATTTTTAACCAACCTTAACAATTAATTATTATGAATTTTTGCTTTAACTTCAATAGTTAGAGTTTGATTGACCCTAAAGAGGTTTAAGTTTTGTTTTACAAGATAATTAAGTGGGCCTTAGACAATCTAGTAATTACTTAAGGTTCAAATAGGGCTTAAACATGCCTATAAATAGGCAAGCATGGCTAGTCACCTGATAATGTAATTTTCTTGATTTTTTATTTTATTTTTATTTTTTGACAAAGCTTGATTTTTTATTAATAAAATGCTTTAAGGGATATTTTTGTTTCAAGATTTAGTTTCTTTTTTCATTCTTCTTCAAGATTATGGAAGAGATTCATATTAACTTTAGCTTGTCTAATTCAAATCAATTGAGAGGATTGATTTAAGACCAATATAGTTCTTTGTTAGTGCAATTCACCAAAAAAGACTAAGCTATCCATCCATCTTTTACCTTATTTTCATCAATCCATCTATGATCTTTTGTTTCTTTTCTTTAGTTCTTCGATTTTGGAGTTTATTGGGTCAATAATCATTTAATTAGCTGAAATTTTCAAGTTTCCTCAAAAATCCCGCAAGCCAACTTGGTGCCCAAGAAAGCCTTGTAGCTTACTTAGTTTTCAAGGATACTTCTACCTTCTTATCTTGTTTGATTCTTAAATTCTAAATTTATCATCTAATTGTGGCTAGAAAATTTTCAAATTTGAATCCAAGAACTCTGATCTGAAAATTACTATCGCCAGAAGTTACTTGAGTTACAAGAAAGAGCCATAAACTTCAAGTTAAATGTTTGGACACTTAAAGTTAAATCCCAAGCTTCCACGTCAAAAAGCCCGATCTCTCAAAAAAGCAAGTACTGTTTCAATATCAGTACTACTTACAATTGATATAACTACCATTTCATTTCCACCCAGTTAAATCTATTAAGCAAGAATGTCCGCAATGCACATATGTAAGTAGAACACTTACTGAAGAGCTCAGTTCAAATAGATTCAGTTCTGCGACTTGCATACTCAATATGAATAAAGAAACATTGGTGTATAAAACTTGGAACATACACTACCAAGTACGCATCTTAAATATGAGAAGTTACCATGGTCAAGGATTTCTAGACCTCCACTGGCACAAAAACTCCATAATTTATACAATCATACGTACATCATGTAGCAGGCTTCCGGCCTTCTCAGTTGTTGAAATTCACTGGAAAGAGGTTTCACTTGTTTTTCTATTTGTGGGTGGACTGGACGATCACCTGCTAGACTTAGATGCAACGGTCCTCTGGACTGTGGAAACACCATCCACGAATTTTGTTCGGAAAAGAACGTTGGCATTATTAAACATGCCCTCTTTCAGTGAAACAACAATAAACTGCAAGATCAATAACTAATTAGGCCCACAATACATAAGAATTTGTTTAGGGTTTATATATTTTTTACACCTCTATAATCAAATGCAAAGTTGGCCAGCATAGCATGCATCCAAAACCCATTGTCGTTACCTATAACTTAACACGATTATGCATCCGCTACTCCCTAATAAAAACCACCACGCATTTTTCATCGGACATCCATGTTGATATAGTTTCATAAACAAATAAAAAACTAATGACTGTCGACTCCTAGATTTATTAGTCTCTGTAGCCAAGGCAACCTTAGCATCGGGAAATCAGAGTTACAATCAGTCAGTGCAAAAAATGATTGCCTGAGAGAATGATCATAAAACGTACTTTCATCCATGTTTTAGTTTCACTATTCAGTGTTCGTTACCAACAGAGCCAACTGCAGATATATTTTAAGGCATCAAATGAGTGCGCAATTTATAATTGTAGAATTTTCTTTTAGAGTTTTATAATTCAAGAAACTAGAATTTCCAGGAAGGGAGGGGAATAACAAAGACTCATCAAACCTGGGAGTGCGGAAAGTGAGCCTTAATCATTCTCCCTATATTCTGAGTGTGGCTTAGATCTAGTGCAGCATCAACCTGTTCCAACCATTCCCATAAAGAGGTTAATCACTTTGAGTGTCATTTAATGAACAATAATTTACTGAAAACAAAACAAAAGGTACGAAATGAAAAGGCAAAACAAGAAAAATACAATTTCAGGAGTATAAACAGTTTATGGTTGTGCAAGTTTTCATATTCAAGCGTTTTTAGATGCAAAATTAAAATCCATTGATCAAATAAAAGATTCAGAAATTACTTCAAAGTCCAGCTTGTCTAAACAATCTTTTAAATATCAGGCTACAATTGCGTATTTTCTTGTTTCATGCCGGTACTGTGCTATTTGTAATAACCTAAAGCATAGCATAATAACCAGAAACCTTGTATGGGTCTGGCAGAGGGTCAATATGAAGATGCCACTAGGAAATCTCAATAAGACCAACTAAAAGGAGTAGAAAAAGTACTTCTAAACCACATCAGAACTCAGAAGCAATCAAATTGAAGTACTTCAATGGATCCGCTTTCATAAAAAAATGAAGTCACTTAATTTGGGATGAATGCAGATGGTTGTGTGGGCAGTAAAGTCAAATCGGAAGAAAAATAAAAAAGCATACTTCGTCGAGTATATAAAGTGGAGCCGGTTTAAACAGCAGCAGAGCCAAGATTAGTGAAAGTGCAAGTAGAGACCGTTGACCTCCACTCAACTCAGACAAGGACTGTTTCCAAACACCTCCAAATGCAACACGGACCTCAAGACCATCTAAGAAGCTGCAGCCTTCTGGTGGTTCAAGCTTTGCCATAGTTCCCGGCAACAGGGTAGAAAAGATGGACCCAAAATCACTGAAGAAAAGTGCATTACAAAGGACGAAGCAAGATAAATCTTTTAGAAACCCCAAAATCAAAAGAACCATCATAGAGATCAACAAAACATCCGAAAAACGAGATTCCGACACCAAATAAAAGCAGAAAGAAACCGAACATATCAGAGAGCAATGCTTACTGGTTAACTTTGACCCAAGTGACCTTGAGTGTTTCTTTCTTCTTCTCATCTAGCTCTTCAATTGTCTTCTTAATTTTAGATTTGTCGTTCTAGGCAGAGAAACAATAGGATAAGGAAGAGTGAAATGCTAAAAAAAACCATTAATAGAGATTGAGAGCAGCCAACCTCCACAGTGTTTTTCTTCGACATCAAATCATTATACTCATCTTCAGCTTTCTCAAACATCGCCATCACTTTCTTATTCACTCTTTTTTCAAGGCTTCATGAAGGGGGAGCACAAAATGATAATCCAATCAAACCAAGTGAGCAATCCATTCTCATAATAGCAGAAGATGATAAGTATTAAACTGTTCTCGACTAAATGAACATGAAATATTTGCAAACAGAATTGGTCTAATTCTGCATACCTTGATTGTTCAGTTTGAAGCTTGTCAAGTTCTTCCCTTGCTTTATGAGGATCACGGGATGCAAAATCATAATCTGTCCCACTTCTGCCAAAAAGTTGCCTTTCAGTAGCAATCCAGGCATGCTTCTCAATCAGTTTGTCTACTTTCGTAGAGCAATCTTTCTGCTCCATCTCCATTTGCTTTACCTAAACGAAAAAAGCAAAGTTATATTTCAATGCCTCAAGTGTCAGGACACTTACATGACTGACTAAATAAAATTACCTCATTTTCCAACTTTTTCCTCTCAAGCTTCACGTTGCTAAGCTTATGCTGAAGTTTTTGCTGCTGCTTAAGAATGCTGCTAATTTCAGAATCACACTCCTTCATCTTTAAACGAGCAGAATCCAACTTAGATTGCAACTGGTCATGATTTTTTTTTAGGGAATCAACCTGTACCACAGTAAGAGGAAATGAATTTTATACCATAGAATTAAACAAGACTGAAAACAAAATCAGCAAATACCTTGGCCACTTGTTCCTGCATTTCCACATTGAGATTGTTAATTTGCGCTCTCAGAGAAGTCAATTGATTCTCTAAAGATGATTGTTCTTGTATGAATGCCTCCCGTTCCATGACAAGTTTCTCTTTTTCATTTATATGCCCCTAAAAATACACAAAGCAAGTTTCATAGATGAATGAGCCAATATTATCTGGACAGACAAGTAAACCAAAAAACTTGAAGCTCTAGGGAGGACGAACATTTATCAATTACAAAAACGGACAGTAAGAGGCCTTCCACCCCCTCTAAAAGAAAAAATGATTTTGGGTACTCGAAGTGAATGATCATGGAAATGGAGAAAAGAAAGATTGGTAGTGTCAATAACTGTAACCACATTACTGAAGTCCAAAAATATCCACACAAATGTACCATAAACTCTTTCTACCTCAGATATGAAGCTAAAATATAACAGCATCGCATAAAGAGTTCAAAATAATTTGAACCTTTGTTTCCTCGAAATGATTATGGGAACAACAAAAAAAAACAGTATTAAGATTTTACCTTGAGATCCTTTGAAGCTGACTGCATTTTAGCTTTTGTGGCCTTAATCTTCCTCTCCAAGTCTTCAAGTCTGCCCTCTCTATTATTATCATTATCCCTAATTGATTTTTCAAGTTCTGAAACTGTACTGACAAGTTTTTCATACAAAATCTGCTGTTCTTTAACAGTTGATCTTGCTAGTTCAAGTTCTTGCTCGATGCTCTTTACCATTTCCGCAAGCTACTTGCAACCAAAAATAAGTAGAAATTAAACCAATCACTCCCAAAAGCATCAGGATGTTGAATTAAATGAGTTTAACTGATTGGTTAAAAAACAAAAAAGAGAAGTGCAAAACCTTATGATGCTCATTTTTCTCTGCCCTGTTTTGAAACAAGGAAAGGTCATGCATTTTAAGTTCTAACTGTGCTTTAAGGTCCGTGAACTTTTTCTGAAGAGGCAGAAGGTCTGCAATCTACAAGATCAGAAACTGAAGGTAATACAAAATCGAATACAATGGAAAGTTGATTTATTGCGTTATTCATTCAATTAGCAAGTTTTTTATCTAACCCTCACAATCATATTTGGGAAAGAGAAAAAGCTGCTAAAGTATTACCTTTGCTTCAACTTCTGATAACTTCTTCTGGTGCACTGCAAGTTTTGATTCAGCCTCTGCCAAATCATGAAGTCGCCTCAGCAGATCACCACCACCCCTGTGGAAAATTATATCAATTTTTAATTAATACATATATACAAACTATTTGGAAAAAGAAGTGTTCAACAAAGAAGTTAAAAGGAGAAATTATTCATTTATCAATTTAATTGCCCCCCGCCAACCCACTCCAAAAGCAAAATGAAACGATTAGTTTCAAAAAGAAGAAGATGGAGAGATAGAAAGAATAAATCATATGCGTTCTACGAGAACCAAAAATCTTGGAATGCTTGTAGCCTACTGATTTACCTGCGGCTTCCACCAGTTAAAAGACCACTAGGTTGAAATACATCACCTTCAAGGGTGACACTAGGAGTACGAATTTCCCGATTAAAAGCAACCTACAAAAGATTTGTTGAGTTGAAAAGAAAAACCAAAACTGAATTCACAGTACATGCAGTTCAGAGGCGACGGAGGATGAAGGCAAACTTTCGACGTAAGTTACGGCCAAAAAAGAATAAAAGAAGTGAAGTGTTTTACATTGTTCAAAGAACAAATAGTTGGACACATTCATATAGACATACCTCCTTTGCAGCTTCAGTGGTTCTACAAACAAAAGTGCCACCAAATACATATTCCATAGCACTCTGCAATATCATTCAAAACTTTCAGAACACGACAACATTGAACAAAAAAAATTTACCAACAATTTTCTTTGACTGCGTATACAGGTTCAAAGTAAATAGCTCAGCTCATCTAGAAATTGTCAATAGGCATCATGCAGCATAAGGGTAGAGCCTCTTCAAAGCATACCTCCAATTCCTTATCAAAGCCAACCAAAGAAAGTGCCAGCTTTGCATTCTCCTTGCCAACCTACAAATATATTATATAATGTGAAATCAAAACATAGAAAGGGACAGATTTGAAAATATAGTAATAGATTTAAAAGAACGGCGATGACTAACCAATCTAGTGGCAGACTGCTGAACCCTAGGGTGAACATTATTAGGTTGGATTTTGTTTAAAGGTATAATTGTTACTCTTCTTCGTAGTTCACCATTCTGAAGCAGTTGCTTTCCTGTATTTTCACTGTCAACGACCACATTAAATAACTTTCCACCTGCAGTAACCTACAAGTTGATTTGAAGGGTTACCATAAAATCCAATGGTAATCAACAAAAAAAAAAAATATCATTCACATGCTGTCAACCTCTAAGGCTGTCATTGCTGAACTATCCTTCACGTTTATTAGTTTTGCAACCACTCCTTTCACCTTTGTCCGGTCAAAATTTTTCACAGGATCACGATAATTGAACTGAACATTTGCTAACTGCGCTGAATGATCCCGTACTTCATCTTTCAGCTTCTGGATGAGCTCCAACTCAGATGCACGGTCCTAGAAATGTATGTCCATTAAAATAGATTTAGCCAAAAGAAAATTCAGACAGTTCGCCAATAAGGGAGAGGAATGGAACCTTTTGCAATGCTTCCATCTGGCCTTCTTTGTATGGAAGATTTTCCAACTCAATTTCGACTTTTTCCAAACCTTTTCTCCTAGAATTAAGCTCATTCTCCACATCAACTGCTTCTGCACGCTTTGACTTTAATTGGCGTGTTTTCTCTCCTAGCTCCTTTTCACAATGGCTAATTTTTGTTTTCAGCTGCTTCAATTCTGTTTCAGCAGTCCCAACAGCAACTTTGGCATCTCCTAGTTGATCCTCTAGACATTTCTCTTCATTTCCACTGCTCTTGCCAGCTAGGACAGCCTGCCATGTTCATTACACAAACTTCCTCAAAACATTTGGTTTACAAATGAATGCAAGAAATAAAATGCTTATAAAATTATAATTTGAAAAACAATGACATAGCAAGTGTTTACCTGGTGTTCCTTTTCAAGATCTTCCAAACTCTTAGAAAGATCCTCAAATCTCTTGTTCAGATCAGCTGCTCCTTGTTCAGACTTTTGCAGTGCAATGGCTTTACCTTCAATAGACTGCTTTAAATCTTCAATGTTGTGAATAATCTGGGAACACCAAATGTGAAAATCAATCTTTTATGTGAAAATAGGAACAAAACACTAGAAAGCAGATAAAAACGAAACAAATTCAAGAGAAAATAAAACAGATTTTCTCTATGTTAGATAATTATAATGCTTGAGACGATGCCAAAGAAACAGCAGAGCTAGGGGCCAGAAATCTATAACCTTTTCAGCATTCTCTTTCTCACCCTTCAGAGTATCCTCTTTACTCTCCAGCACAGACACTTCCTGCACTAGAGATTTAGATAGTGAATCTACTTCATCAGACAAGGTTTTAACTTCTCCACCCATAGTAGCTTCCTTTTGAGCAGTCAACTTCGATATATTTGTCTCCATATCCTGAATTTCCACCTTTGTTCTTTCTGCATCATTATCGATTTCAGTTATCTTTGCCTTTACTCTTTCCACTTCACCAACCGCACTATCTCTAATCGTCTCTGCTTGAACATACTCATAAGCAACACAAAACCTTTTAAGTCGATCCAGCTCCGCATTCCCATTAGCCCATTGCATATACTGCATCCGTTCTTTTCTTAACTTCTCCAAAGCAGGCAGTATCTCTTGATCAAGAAGCTTATTTATCTCATCTACCTTACTCTGTTTCTTCTCGAGTGTTTTCAATGCGAACTCTTTCTTTGTTTCATACATTCTTGTCCCAGCAGCCTCTTCAAGCATCGATAAAATCTCAGGAGGTTTCATATTTAAAACCTTGGTGATGCGACCTTGCATTATCAGAAAATGCGGATTATTAACATTAAGTTGAACCGAATGGAAAAGGTTCTGTACTTGGCTTGGCTGCGCAAGTTTTCCATTGATCAAATATTTGTTCCTCCCACCAACTACAATCTGCAGAGGTTTCAAATACATTTTCAATTTAAAAAAAGATAAGAGTTCCATGAAATCATATAAATTAAAACTAAAGAAACGGGAAATCTTGCAAGAATAATTCAAATTGAAATAAAATTATAACTGAAATAAAGTGGGGGGGGGATTTATTCGTGACCTACTTGTCGAGTTACTGTAATCTCAGAATGATCGGCATAACCAAGTGGACTCCGAGATCTATCGGAGTTGTCGAAGATAATGGAGACGGTTGCCTTAGTAATTCCAGCTTGGCCTTGCTTGTAAACGAGCTCTTGAAGATTGGCAGCTCGAACTTGCTGCAAATTGGTGATACCTAAGACAAAGCAAATCGAGTCCAAAATGTTGGATTTCCCCGATCCGTTTAAACCCGTAATGGCATTGAAGAAGGGATCGAAACCAGGGACGACGGTCCTCGTGGCGTAGGATTTGAACCCTTCCAAACATATTTCCTTGATGTACATTGCGCCTCAATTGCGGGACTCGGAGAAGGAAAATCCTATAATTTGAAAGGACAAGAGAAAATGGAGAGAAATCGCATGGGATTGTGAAGAAAATAAGTAGGGATATTGCAATCAGCTTTACCTGGGTTGCCCTTTGGAGGTCTTCAGATGAAAAAAGCGAGTGAGTTAAAAATGAAGGTTTAGCAGAAAAGTAAGAAATGGGAAGGCTTTGAGGTCATTTTAAATTCTGAAATTTTGAGAAACTGAAGAAAGAGCGGGAAATACAGATGTCAGAATTGTTTTAAAAATATAAATATATCGCGGAGGAGGATGCCATGGGCCCCCTTATCACTTCTCCCACGCCCACCCTACTTTTTAGGTTTTACTTCCCAAACTCATTTACAATCCAACTACTTTCGTGTTCTAATTATCGCCCGCTTTAAAATTTAAATGTTTAGTATTACTATTAAAAAATATTTTTGAGAAATAAAATGTCTATTTTAAATATGTTATTATCAAGTAATAAATATATATTTAAATAAAATTTAAATTAGTTAATATTATTATATTTTAATAAGAATATAAAAAAATCGGGCAAAATACCCAAAAATACTTAAAAAATAATTTAATTACGAAAAAAGACTGGTTTCAAAAATATTTACAGAAAATGGTCATTTCCCCCCAAAACGCGTCCACGTCAGCGCGTTTTGTGGGGATGCAGCAGGAAAGCGCTCCCCCATAGACGTTTCAACCCAAAATCTTATTTCCCTTGTTTTCTTGAGCAAAGTGTGATATGAGATATGTGTATATATAGACTCATGAATAGTTTTGCAGCTTATTCCTAAACAATTTGGGATTCCTTCCTCTTTTAACTAACAACATGAGATGACATGCTACACTATATTTGATTTTTTTTTTTTACAAAACAATTTCTCTTTTAATTAACATTTTCTTATATTATAAAAAAAACAAGAAACAAAACAACTCAAATATATTTTTTTGCAAATCCCTTGAATTTTTTGGGTGCTTATATTATTTTATCATGTGATGTAGTCTGATCTTATTTGATCTTATTCTAAAATTTTCCTTTTTATTTCTCTAATAACAATATAAGTATGAAAAAAGAAAACAAGATTTAGACAAAAAATAATGAAATTACTTGCTACCAATGATGTTTCATGCATGCAATACATATCGAATCACATCACCATCACCACTTAGCTCTCATTGATGTTTAGTGATGAAGAATTTCGAATGCAACGTACTCCCACATTTTATAGATGCTCCGTACATATCTTACGATGAGATTCAAAAATCAGTAAAAAGAAATTCATCATATTTTAATGATCTTTTTCTGTTCTTTTAAAGTTTTTTAACTTAAATATAACCTAAAATATGGACACTATTAAATAATAAATTAACAAATGAAATTTACTATTAATGGGCATGTTGAGGATTAAACACAAATTTTTTTATTTTGTATCACACAACCACTCAATTTACTTTAAAATTTTTTAACACGTATATTATTTACAATGAATTTTAATTTTTAAGTACAGTATTTATAATCAATTCACAAAAATAAAAATTATTACTGACAAACTCTATAATCTATTAATGAACTGAATCGTTAATGAAAATAAATAACTTTAAAATTTTTTTACTGTGACGACATGATATAAATTCTGTCATCATGTGTGGATGTAAGTTCTATTAATATATAATAAAGTAAATATGTAAATGTTACGATGTTAGTTGCATGCAATGGTTCTGCCAATTGGTTGCTTTAGAATCCGTCTCTAAAACGTTGCGTTGCACCCCTTTGTCATTTCTTCTTTGGAACCATCAACACTGCCAAATTTGGTTGATCTTCATAATTGTATTTTTTTCATTTTGGTTCCTTCATGTTAAAGTTAGTAAAAATAAAAAAAAGGACAAAAATAAAAGTTGAACCGATTTAATAAAAAATAGGACAAAAATATATATTTTTTGCAAATCCCTTGAGTTTTTTGGGTGCTTATATTATTTTATCATGTGATGTAGTTTGATCTTATTTGATTTGTAAAAAATATATTTGAGTTGTTTTGTTTCTTGTTTTTTATAATATAATAAAATGTTAACAAAATATAAAAAAAAAAAAAAAGAGAAATTGTTTTGTAAAAAAAAATCAAATACAGTGTTGCATGTCATCTCATGTTGTTAGTTAAAAGAGGAAGGAATCCCACGTTGTTTAGGAACAAGCTGCAAAATTATTCATGAGTCTATATATACACATATCTCATATTCCACTTTGCTCAAGAAAACAAGGGAAATGAGATTTTAGGTCTATATAAAGATTTCCTTTGTAAGTTATATTTCCTTATTAATTGATGACGCCTTAAAAAAAATGGTGTTGTCACTTTGAGCCTTTATAAAGATTTATTCTCGTAAATTTTTAAAAAATTCGAGAATAGTTTTTTTTTTAAAAAACATGGGCTAAAATGCGTCTATGGGGGAGCGTTTTTGCCACATCAGCAAAGTACGTCCTCGTCAGCGCGCTTTGTGCTGATGTGGCAAAAGCGCTCCCTCAAGGGAGTGCTTTCCTGCTGCATTCCCACAAAACACGCTGACGTGGAAGCGTTTTGGGGGGAAACGGCCTTTTTCCGTAAATATTTTTGAAATCGACCCTTTTCCGTAACTAAATTATTTTTTAGATATTTTTGGGTATTTTACCCAAAAAAATCACTATAACTTGTTAATATTTTAATATATGAAATATAAATTTTAAATATTTTTAAGTAATAAATATTAATTACTTATAAAATTTAATTAGAATATATAAACTACATTTTAAATATTTAAATATAACCATTAAATATTTGTAATTAATATTTTAAAAAATATTTTTTATTTTTAATTAATGATTTTAACACATTTGTAATTAAGCACCATAAAAGTACTATGTTATTAGAAGGGTGAAAAAGTAATTAAGCACTAAAAGTGCTTTTGGGAGAGGAAAAGCTAAAAATTTTAGCTTCTCCTTTTTAGAACTCTGAAAAGCTAAAAATTCCAGCCAAAAGCAGCTTGTTCTGCACAGCTTTTCTTCCAAAAATGCTTTTGGAGCCAGAAGTGCTTTTGAAAAGCAATGAAGAACTGGCCCTTAATTGATTTATTCAGTCGGTTTTCAATTTTGACATTTTAAAATAAACAAATCTTAACTCATAAGGCCAAAAATTCATAACCTTACATACCTAAACTCAAATAACCATTAAAACTTAGTACTCTTAAAAGCTTAGACCTATTAAAATTTAAAACCCAATACCCGTTAATATTTAAAACCCAAATTCATAATTTAAATTTTTTATTATTTAATATATATAAAAACCTAAATTGATTTAATACCATCCATCCCATCCCACTCCATTGTCATCTCTTAACAATTGAAGTGCCAACTCCACCCTTAGTCCATCCTTTCCTTGCAGGTCCAACGAAAGTTCATAACCCAACATTCAATCTTCCAACAATCTAGATCCGTTTCAAGAAAATGCAAACACACAAGACACGACAAATTTAGACAATCAACATTATTATTATTTTTTTGAAAATAATGTCCAGATTTTTATTCATAAAACAGGCCCAAAACAAACCTAATAAAAACAACCAGAAAATAAAACAAAACGTCAAAACAGAAAAGTCCAAAAACAAACCCAAAGCAGTCAAAACAAAATACGAAACTAAATTAAAACAGCTCAAAAAAATATCCAAATTGCAGCAACGGGGATGCTCTAGATACTTCTGCATCCAGCTGTTCTCCACTTAATTAACCCCTTCCTGAAAAGCAACAAAACACATGGGAAACTGCACATGTTTCATAATTATACTCCATCAATTTCCATCAGAAACAGTCCCTTTCCACAAAACCCTTCTTGAATACATCGACTGACAGACTATTCAAATCCATTTCCATTCTCTCCTTCAACTCTCCTATCGCTCATCTCCATCATGAATTTCGTCCATCTTCGATCATCGGCCACCGCTTCCTCCGCCCCAGAAGAAACCATATGCATCAGATAAGTTGTCTCCCTCTTTTTGATTCCCTCTGTAGCTATGAGATGAGCAACCTTATTAGATTCCCTACGGATAAATCGAAATACACAATACCCAAAACCTAAACTCAATTGCAGTTTACGAATCATTATACGAGAATCACCTTCAATTTCAACTTCCCTCAACCTGAGATTGAGTGCCCGAAGACACGCCATCGCTTCAGCTGCAAAAACAGACGGTATATTCGCATGCATGACTATTCTTAAACAAATAACTTTTGCTTTTTCATTTCGAACCACTAACCTAGAACATAACTCGTTCCTTTGTCTGTTGAAAGCTGCATCGAAATTTATTTTTACCCTTAGCCCTATCGGAGCAACCTATATATTCGTATGAATCCTTCTTACTAGTAAGTGCGTATTCAACCCATCCAGTTCCTTTAGATAGTTGATCACAAAATCTGCAATTTGAAAACCCAATTTCATATCGCTTTCATTTATGAATCTGTTTCTGGATGTCCAAATCGCCTACATTGCACACGCTATCATACTGCACTTAGTCATGGAATTTGACTCAAAAATGTTTTTTTAACCATTCTTTGAATTCAGTATTTGCATCTGAAATAGGCCAAGTGATATTTAACTTCTCCCATGTCTCCTTTGCTGTAGGACACTCTCTAAATAAGTGCTCCCTCGTTTCCGCTCCAATTTGACATCTTCGGTAACTGGTGGAACCCATCATTCTTCGAAAGTGAAGATTACTATAAGTAGGAAAATAGTTACACGAAAACCTCCGGTTTGTAATTTTAATTTTAGAGGGTAGATCTAAATTCCACAATTTTTTGTAAAATTGTTTGTAATTAGATTGTACTTGGTTCTGCCCGTCATGTAAAAGATATTTGTGCCCACTACGAACTGAATACTCCCCCGTTGGCTCACCACGCCAGATGATATAGTCTTCATGCGAAATCATGGACAAAGGAATGCATAAAATCCTCTCTGCATCCTTCTCTGTAAAGGTATTACAAATCAGCTCAGCTTTCCATTTTCTTGTCAATCAAATCTGCAACTTTTACAAGACTCGAATTAGTATTCATATTTTGAATTCTGAAATCGTCATTTCCAAGAACCCAAGCATCTCCCTAGATAGAGACTTGCCTCCCATCACCAATCCTCCATCCCAAACCCTTCAAAAGGAGCCCTTTTGTAGCCCATAAGCTCTGCCAGGTAAAAGAAGGTAAATTTCCCAATCTGAAATTTAAAAAATCGATATCTTTATAATATTTGGCCTTTAAAGTACACGCTAGTAAAGAATTAGGATAACGTAACAAATGCAAACCCTGTTTTACCAATAAAGCAATACTAAAAAGATTTAAATTACGAAAACCCATCCTACCCTTTTCCTTAAGCACACATAAAGACTTCCAATCACACCAATGCATACCTTTCTTTCCTTGGCTTTTTTTCCATCAAAAGGACCCTATTATGTTTTCCATTTTCATACAAAAAGATTTTGGCAAGAGAAAACAAGACATTGTGTATGTAGGAATTGCTTGCAAAACAGCCTTGATAAATACCTCTCTGCCTCTTTGTGAGATATGCCTTATGCTCCAGCTGTTAATCTTTTGTTTCAATCTGTCTTTTAAACTTTGGAAAGCCATTTTCCTTTTTCAACCCACCATATTTGGCAATCTTAAGTGTTTCTCCCGATCAGTCGAATAGCGAACATTAAGAACTTGAAAAACCAAATTCTTATCTTGGACATTCACATTCAAACTGAAAAAAGCTGTGGATTTTTCAAATTTTACGCATTACCCCGAGCAAGACTCGTATTCACTTAGGATATCTTTAAGCACATTAATCCCCTTATTCGAAACCTATTCAAGTAGTATACAATCATTTGCAAACATGAGGTGGGTGATTAGTGGAGAAGATCTACATACCTTTACACCAAAATTTTTTCTTTCTTGACCTGCCAATCTCATCAACGTAGATAGCCTTTCTCCGTAGAATAGAAATAAATAAGGGCTTAAGGGATCCCCTTGACGTAGTCCTCTCGATGACTTGAAACTTGAGCCTTCGTCACCATTAAGTAAAATTGAATATTGAACTGAATTAATACAGTGGAGATAAAATTAGTAAACGGATCTGTAAAACCCAATTTTGACATCATACCTTTGAGGAAAGGCTACTCCACTCTATCATAGGCCTTGCTCATATAAAGCTTTAGAGCCATAAGTTCTTTTTGCCCTGATCTTTTATTCTTAAAAGAATGAAATACCGCATATGCCAGCAACACATTGTCAGTAATGAGTCTACCCAGTACAAAGGCATTCTAAGAGTCATCGGTACAATCATCCAGAACCTTTTGTAATCGATTGGCAACACTCTTGGCAATAATCTTATAGATAACCATACACATGCTAATAGGACAGAAATTTTTTAGATTAAGAGGTTTTTCAGTTTTTGGAATTAACACCAATTAAGTTCTGTTAATTTCTTCTAGAGATTTACCATGATTTAGAATATCCAAACAAAAAATGCTAGTATCTTTATCAATAATATGCCAGTATTTTTGGTAAAATACTGTCGAAAAACTATCTAAACCTAAAGCTTTTGTAGGCTCCATTCATTTCAGCGCCTTAACAAATTCTTTCTCTATGTAAGTAGTCATCAAGCTTTGATTCATATTGTCAGAAATACAAGAAGGTATGTGCTCCAAATTTCTAATTCCTCTAGAAGCAAATAGGTCCGAAAAATATTCACGAGCGATATTCCCAATCTCCATACCATCTGTAACTAGAGAACCATCGTTTCTTTGTAATCCTCGAATTCAATTAATACGCCGTCTCTGAGAAACATACTTATGGAAGAACAAAGTATTCTTATTGCCTATTTCCAACCAATTCGCTCTTACTCATTGTTCCCAATATCTCTCATCTTTATCCATCTCCATGTTCAAGTGTAATTTGACCTCAACAAGCTCGGCCAAAGTCTTCTCAGATCTCTCATCACTATTCAATTCTTCAAGTCTCCTAGTTAATCGTTTCACGTCTCGTCCTCTTTTGTACTTAATCTTACCCGCCCAATTTTTCAACACATTAGCAAGAGTTGACATGCAATTTAGAAAGGAACTTGAACTTCCTTCCCACAATTTCTTAATCTCTTCCTCACACGACTCCTCTAAAACCCACCAAGCTTCAAAACAAAACCTTCCAGGTCTTATACCCATCCCTTCAGCCACCGTCTCAATAAGCAAAGGACAATGGTCTGAGAAAGAATGCGGAAGATGCCGCAAAAAATAAGTTATGAAAAGTTGTAACCAAGCATCAGTAGCAACCCCTCTATCGATTCTTTCACTAATATTCCTTTCCATTACTCGACCCCTCTCCCAAGTAAACCACGCTCTAAAAAAACCAATGTCCTCCAATTGACATTCCTCCAACGTTCGACGAAAAGCCTTCATTCTAGCCTCATCCCTTAGCAACCCTCCCTATTTTTGATGTGCAAAGAGAATACCATTGAAGTCACCACCAACCAGCCATGGTAGCGAATTATTTCTCCCCAAGCGTCAAAGTAAATCCCACGTCTCTAGTTTATTCCTTACATCCGGTGCCCTATAAAAACCCATAAACCTCCATCGTGGATTTTCTTCCTCTTCTTGAATTTCAACATTAATATGATTCTTTGAAAAACTTTTCAAAGTGACTAAATGCCCCCCATTCCACCTTATATTTAAACCCCCTCGTCTACCTTCAACAGGAACATCAACACTATTAAAAAAACCACACCTCTTCATAACAATATCTATTCCATTAGCATTCAATTTTGTCTCCATAAAGAAGACAATTTGGGGATGATAAATTTTCAGCATATGCTAAAGTCTTCTTATTGCTCGTAGACTCCCCAATCCACGGACATTCCAACAAAATATTTTCATTTCTTTCGATCGGCATACCCATTGGCAGCCGCCGATAATTGTTGAAGATGAGCTGAATGCCCACCACTAACCTCCATCGAATCCTAAACAGTAGAAACAGTAGAGATAAAAGAATCAAACCTCTGTCATTTTTTGCCTTCCTCATTGATGATTGGATCATCTTCTAATTCATATTCCATATTTGACAAATCTGGTCCGTTAGTAGGGCCAACCCCACCTGGAACTTTCCTTAATTCATCACCATTTAGGCTAGTCCCTAAGAATTGACTTTTACTAGACACCGAATCATTTCCATCATTATGGCATGATTCCTTCCTCTACTGTACACCATTCAAAACATCTGGAAATTTGGAACCTTTCAAATTAATTCTAAGGATAAGATTAATATTTGCTCATAATCCCCGCCCTTGATTTTTCCTTGAATTTTGGCCAAATTGTTGCCCGAACCGTGACTTTCCAAAAAAATTATCCTCTCCCTCCCCCCTCAGCTAGATACTATTAGCAGTGGTTGCCTTCCTCGCCTGAGCCCCAACGTCAAATCCTAGCCCATCTCCATTTCCTGCATCCCATATTGTAATCTCATCGGGTAAAAATTATCACCATGACCAAAGCAGCCACATAAGAAACAAAACAAAGTTAATTTTTCATACTTGAACTTTGCATAAGTGAACTTTGAATCAAAAATCATAATTTTCTTTCTTCTTTTTAGAGGTTTTCGAACATCAATCTGGACACAAATGTACAAATAATTCTTATAGCCATTGGATAACTACTTCATATCATATTCCAGATATCTGCCAATGAAATTTCCAAATTGCACTGCCATTGAATCTCTGAAAAACCCTGGTGGCAAGTCATGAACCTGAACCCACCAATCTGAGTACACCAATGGAATAAGACATCGAATCTTCATTTCCCTGAATCCTTTGGAAAATCAATAGATGATTATTGAAAGTCCAAGGAGCGCTTGTAATAACCCAGGAAATATCTAACTCATTAAAGAATTTGAATAGAAAACGTTTTTCTCCCAAATCCGATATTTGCACACCCTCCAAGGGGTGCCAAATATTCGCCATCGTATTTCTCATGGTTGAAAAATGAACCACACTAGCAGTGAGAAAACATCCCCCCAAATAGAAGCTATATGCAGAGCTTTGTTCTTCTACCTCACCCGGCATAGAAAAGGCCTCTTCTTCACCATCCTCCAAACTCAAATCGGCTATACCACGTTCCATCACTTTCTGCAGCAAAGACAAAGATCTTTCCAACCGACAGAATAAACAAATACCAGTAACAAGGCAGCATAAAAAACAAGGATGAAAAATAAAATCAAACCGTGCCAATCGGTAGACAGAGACATGCCAGACGACAGACATTAAAGTCAATGGGTAAACTTTTTAATATGGAGAAAGAATTGTATGAAACTGACAATCAACATTATTAAAACATGCCTAATATATGTATCCTCCTGTGGCTAAAATTTTGACACTTACCCGACATAATACATTCTGTTCTATTTATATATGCACAAATTAATACAAAATGGAAAGCGAAATTCAATATACACGAATTGCTATGCCTGGTTTATGCATCTTTAATCATCAGTAAATACAACTTAAAAAAAATCATAAACTTTAGCACTTGATATAAAATCTCTAAAATCTTACTGCTACATGTTATGGTTGGTTGAAATGTTGATGCTGGTTTTGCATGGACATGGCTTAAACTGCAAATCTCCAGGTACCACTTCAATGGGGTGATAGCAATTGACAAAAAATCATGAAGGATTATGTACAATGAAACAATTAAAAATGAAGTAACGGCATCTGTGTATATATATAGCAAATCAAAAGCCTCGCTGATTAGGGAATTATCTCTCAGTGTCAATAGATGTACCATGAGAAGAGTATGGAAAAGTTTTTGTGAAGACTAACCAATTCTACAGAGAAACAAGGCATGAATATTTAAATAAAATCCCTCCAACACAAAAATCATTCAACAATATGCGCCATTTTTTACTAAGAATGCCGGAACTTAGAGAGCTTGCATCTCCAAGTTTGTGCTAGTCCCAGAGGGTGGTGGTGTGGAATCCTGGTTTTCATTATTGGCGGTCATCTCTTGAACAGGAGGAGGGTTGACAACAGTCATTGGCATGACAAAGTCATCTGATAGCCGTCCCTTCATCTCTCTATGCTCCTGGCATAAAGCACACCAGTGCATGCAGCAATGCACCATGCAAGGATCACAGGGTGAATTCTGCAATTAACAAATACAAGTCAGAAAATGTTAAAAGTAGAAGCTCTTACTCCCGCTGTTTTAGGGCAAACTTACTACTGGATACCGGTACAAATTAATAGACATACTGAAAATTCAAATGTCAGCAACTAAAACTCAGGCATGGATATCAAATTAATTTGAATATGAACCAACATCATTCTCCACAGTCCGTGCCAAAAGACACAACAGGCTAGTGCATTGGTAATCTTGGTAAGAGACAAAGGATAATTACTAATCAATACTAAATTACAATTGATAATATTCAGAAACAAAAGGTTTCAAGACGTTCAAATTGTTAGATAGAACTCTAAGACAAACTTTTTTTCTTTTTCAAATTTACTTCTATGTATATAAGCTAATTCGCTGATCATAAAAACCATGTTTTGTTTAGTTGGACCAAGTAATACTCTATTTTATGATAGTACACATGCTTATTTGATAAAATACTGTGCCACTTTGGAACTACTTAAACTGGATAGTCTATATTTAGAAGGTTGTGCTTGTTTTGCATTAATAATAAGTGCATATGGGCAACGAAAGATTAGATACTACCTTGAGATGATACTTTTTCTGTAAGGATTGCCGAGAAAGGCCAGTATATATTCCACACATCCACCAAGCAAATAACAAACCCTCGTAAATGAGAAATGTTGTCTTCGGCTCAATACCATGGACAAAAGCTGTTGCAACTGCCAATGCAATGCCACCTTCAACACAAATAGCATGACAAATGCATGGTGTAGTCCAAGGCGTATCATCTCTCAAGCTCTCAATATTACGCCCAAATAAAACACATGGACAAAATAGTCCCGTCCAGCCTGCAGCACAAATCAATATGCTAATGTAAATCACAATAGCTTTAATGAAGGATAATAGCATAGAAGTGTCCTATGCTAAACTATTTTATTACAGCAGCTTCCTTATAAAAGTTTTCTCCCTCTGTTACACTCGTATAAAACATGCTTACAATCATCAAGCAATTGGAAAATGAGTCTGTCAACATAAATAAAAATTTGTTTATTGATTCAAGTATGTAAACATTCTTACACAATTAATTAGTGTTTCTCAACAAATAACAAGGGCAAAGTCATTGTTTGACAAAGTAAAGACATATGAACTTACAACTTTCTGTATCTTCAGCACAGCCAAAAATTCCAGTTGTCCAAGGTTCAACAGCAGGAGGTTCAAAATTTTCAGGTAAAGGCTGTCCACATTCATTGCACTTTCGGACATGCAACTAAGAAACAATCCAAAAGATAAGAGAATATCCCAATGTGCATCTCCCAACAAGAAAAAAGAGCTTCTTTTTTTTTTTTTTTTTGGGGGGGGGGGGGAGTGTCCTAAGCTGTATCATACTATGTTATATAAATTAATAACTATTATCAACCCTTACAAGTTCATAATTTTCTTGAGGAACAAGATCTAAGGGATAATTACTCCATTACTATCTAATTGGCGAGTGAAGCTCATAAAAAATAGAAAAAATAAATAAAGAAAACCCTTAATTATTACAAATAAAAAAAAGTTTAGCACTTCTTAGACACAAATAAAAGCTTTAATCCTAAATCACTCAATTAGTGGAAGATTTGGTCCTAAATTCAGCAATCAGCCAGATAAGTGTGTAAAAGATCTACTGACTAAATTATGTTTCCTATGCACACCAAGAAAAACCATTAAAACGTTTGACAAACATTTTAGAATCCGTCTTCCAAACAGATCTGAGTGTCCCCAAAACAACGCTTCCAACGGTTGATAGATCATGCGCAAATTTGGTGGATTTCAAACAAATCTTTACCCCGATTTTCAAACTGGTTTCCAGACTATAAATATCAACCTAAAAAAAATAGCTATACCATCTCTCATATCACCAAAGTGAGCATTCAGTAAATAATTAAAGAAAGTGACATGGTAAAGTAATTTCAAAATTCTAAGCAACAAGGTTCTCTCAATACAATTCAAAAAAAGAAAAGAAAAGAATAAAATCGTTTTGAGAGAGAGAGAGACCTGAGGAACATCAATGGGCTGATTAAGTTCACCAGGTTGGATATCCTCTAAAGGCACCTGATCTTTTGTCAGCTTAACGTATCTGGATTGCGCATCCGCCATCTGATTCAAAAGCAAACAAGAAAAAAATTATTAAATCGAAAAAGAAAGAGGAGGCGTACGTACAAAGCCGAGTCTTCAAAGTCTTACAACCTCCGAAATGTAGGAGATCTAGGGAGATGGGGGAATTATCAAAATCTCCGAAGGAGTGATTCGGTTTATAAGAAATAAATGGTTAAAGGGTCAACTACAATTTCGTCTCTTCTCCAAGTTTAACTTACGTCTCTCGAGTCTCTCGGTGTCTACAGTTTCGTCTATTAGACTATGCCAATATTAGTGCCCGCACGCACCCGGCGCCAATGACCAACCTAACCCTTCCTCATGGACTTCGTTAAGAACCGGGTTCGGACCAGACTGACGTTACGTGTTGAAAGCAAAAGCTCCCACGTATCAATTTCATAGATTGACTACTTACAAATTTGGATACCCATCGGACTGATTATATATCAATGAAAATAATATTTACTCATTTTATATTTTTTTATAATGATGTTTTAATTAGATATTAGTTTAAATTTTTTTAAAATTAAAATGTTTATATAAATAATATATAAACAACTTAAAATTTTTTTCCAAATATAATTATTTTTATAATATTTTAAATACATTTACATAAGTTTTTAAATTTAAATTAGTTTGTAAAAAAATATTTATAAATAGTTCTAAATAATCTGAAAATATCATGTTAATAGTTTTAAATTTCTATACATTTTTAATTAAAAAAATTGTAGTATGTTTTTAATCTAATTTTAAACATTTATGTAAAATTTCTAATAATTTCAAAAAAGTTTTAAAGTTGTTTTAAATATGTTGTTAAAATATTTATTTTTTTCTAAATTCTGTTAAAAAAATTAGTGTACAATTTTTTTTAAAAAATAATTTAATTTAACATTTTAAACATATTAATTAAAAAAATTCAAAATATTGATAATGTTTTTAACTTTCGAATTTATTAAAGTGTTTATATAAATATGTAAAGTGTTTGTGGGTAAAATTATTTAACTTTTTTGGCAGTTTTTTAAATATAAAAAGAAAAAATAAAAATAAAACAAATACTTTGAAGTGGTTTATGATAAGGTTTCATTTATTTTCATATATTTCTACTTTTATTTTGTAAAATTGTTAAATGTTAATTATAAATTTAGTAATAAATAATTTGACATATTATAAGTTAAGTTATAGTTTCCATATGGTTACTGTTAGGATCGACCTGATTAAGTAACGAGTAAAAAAAAATAGCAGAATAAATTAAGAAATTGAATACAAATTTAACGTGGAAAAACCCCTCCAAAGAGGATAAAAAACTACGAGCAAAGATGATTTTACTATAATGGCAAAAGAACGAAGAGTACAAACGATGAAGATAAAAACTAAACCCCAAAAACCCAAAAACAAAGAACCCTCAAAACGTAAATATAAAATTCTCTAAATGTGTTATAGTTCTAATATCTAATGTGTATTTTTTCTAAGGTTGTAAAAGAGCCTATTTATAAGC
The DNA here is from genome assembly GCA_025503065.1 of Gossypium bickii. Classification (NCBI taxonomy): domain Eukaryota; kingdom Viridiplantae; phylum Streptophyta; class Magnoliopsida; order Malvales; family Malvaceae; genus Gossypium; species Gossypium bickii. The sequence continues at coordinate 21,617,729 of CP106718.1, forward strand.
TAAATTCATAGGTCAAATAATAATAAAATAATCTAAACTAATCAATGTTTGATTGAAACAAATAAACAGAGTTTAACTAGAAGATTATTTCTCAAATTTGACTAAAATAGGAGACATAATTAACAAATCTCCACCTTGACTCATATTTCCACAACGCCATTTTTGCTAAAGCCTGCCACGAGCCTATATTGAATCATGCAGGGAACTAACTGAGTCGAATCTGTGCTTAGAAACCGGAAGACTTCTAGCCTTCGACTTGTACATTGCCAAATCAAAACTAACCCGGGTTTGATTTTCATGAACACAGTGCCCTAACTTTTCAAAACCTGCGTCCAAAAGAGAACCTTTCTTCAACGAAACGGTTATACCTTTTTCCCTCCTATGACCAAGTTGCCTCTGCTCTAAACAAGTTGACTTTGACTCTGTAACGGATGAGGGATGCCCGATTTCACCAGTCACTGTAGAACCTTCCAGAATATAAAGACTGTCAGTTCTTTTACCTTTTAACAAAACGAGAGCTCCACATGATACTTTAATGCCGCTAGACTCGATGTTGATTCTGCATCCTTTCATGTCTAAAATACTCAATGAGATGAGATTTTTCATAAATCAGGTACATACCTGACATCTGAGAGTGTCCTAATTGTCCCATCGTTTATCCTAATTTTAACAGTACTAATACCAATTACCTTACTAGATGAATTGTTTCCCATGCACACAACTCCACCTTCAACCGAACTGTATGTGGAGAACCATTCTTTATTGGGACACATGTGAAAAGAACATCCCAAATCTAAGATCCACTCAGACGTGAGCTTGGAGTTATTGCTCGTTGACACTAACAAGAAATCATCACCGCTTTCATCGGCCAAATTAGCACCAACTACATTTTTCTCGTTACTCTCAGTAGCTCTTTTATTTCGCAGTTTATAACAATCTGCTTTGACGTGACCTAACTTTTTATAATAACGACACCTTTTGTTTCGTTGCTTTGATGCTACCAAAATGGAAGCTTGCTTATCTGCCTTGCTATCCAAACCAAACTCATTGTCGAGTTTGTCTCTATTCAAAAATGATCCTTCACATCTTCGAACGAGAGTTTGTCTCAGCCATAAATTAGAGTATCCTTGAAAGACTTGTATGAAGGGGGTAAAGAGCACAATAATAACATAGCCTGGTCTTCATCGTCAATATGAACCTTAACATTCTTTAAATCATTTAAAAGAGTAATGAATTGACTGATGTGATCTCTAAGAAGCTCACCTTCGTTCATGCGAAATGTAAATAGACGTTGTTTCAACACTAAACGGTTAGCCAGAGACTTAGTCGCATAAAGAGTTTCTAACCTTTTCCACAAGGCGGATGAGGTTTTCTCCATCAATACCTCCTGTAATACCGTATTCGCGAGGCATAGCTGGATTGCAGACAAGGCCTTTTCATCAAGCTCTTCCCATTCTATTTGATTTAGATTCTCAGTCTTTTTCCCGGTAACAACCTTTTTCAAGTCGGTTTGAACTAGAATTGCCATCATCCGAACTTGACACAGATTGAAATTAGTCTTACCATCTAACTTCTCAATTTCAAACCTTGTTGCTGCCATATCTGAATGGGCTGATCTATGAAAATTGAACTAGCTCTAATACCACTTGTTAGGATCGACCCGATTAAGCAACAAGTATAAAAAAAATAGCGGAATAAATTGAGAAATTGAACACACAAATTTAATGTGGAAAAACCCTCTAAAGAGGATAAAAAACCACGGGCAAAGATAATTTTACTATAATGGCAAAAGAACGAAGAGTACAAAAGATGGAGATAAAAACTAAACCCCGAAAACTCGAAAACAAAGAACCCTCAAAACGTAAACACAAAATTCTCTAAATGTGTTATAGTTGTAATATCTAATGGGTGTTTTTTCTAAGGTTGTAAAAGAGTCTATCTATAGGCTAAATTCATAGGTCAAATAATAAAAAAATAATCTAAACTAATCAGTGTTTGATTGAAACAAATAAATAGGGTTTAACTGGAAGATTATTTTTCAAATTTGACTGAAATAGGAGTTATACTTAACAGTTACAATAAGTTGATTTTTCAGAGTGCCAATAATTAAAATTTTAAGTTTTTGTCAATATTGATTTAAATAAATGGAATTATAATACGTTACCAATACATATTAAAATTAATAATTTATTTTTTCTAAAAAACTAATAATTTATTAAAATAATTTTTATACAGCTGAGGTAAATTTTTAATGATGTGTGGATTTGATTATATTATCAATTAAATTTTATACCATTTCAAAGCTAATATAAATATTTAATTTTTAAAATTGTATTATGAAAATATATAAATTAAAAAAAATATTATTGATAATAAACGTGAATTAATATAACCCATATAAGTTTGTTTAATTCAATGAGCATTGAATATTTAATATTTAAGAGTTGAATTAGGCAACTTTATATTCATTCATACGTTCTTAATTTAATATATCAAAAAACAACACAAGTTGATTGACACAGGTTTAGTATTAATATTACATTATTAGCATTAATGGTAATTGGCAGGCGAGAAAGTTAAAAACCGAACAGGAAAGTTTACCGCACAACTTCTCAAGCTATAGTGTGGTCGAATTATGCATGGGATAAGTATTAATATTATCGACTAAAATAATTAAATTTAGTTACAATATTGACTTTAGGTTTCACTGTTTTCTACATTTTTCCTGCATTAAATTAAATACTATGAATGTAATGAATAAAATAAAATTGATGTAAAAAACAATCACAATCATCTTAAAAATATATCTTTAAACTAAAAATAGTTACCACTTCTTATTTCTTGTCCTTGGAAACAATGACAACGTTATCTTTAATTGAGGAAAACAATATATATTTTTTTTTTACTTAACAATGCCCATGTATGGCTATGGTTTGGAAATTTTATTTATGAAAATTTTTGTAATATTTGACTAAACTATAATCTCTACTTTACAATTAGGAATTATGATATTATGAGAAACCTTATGTAATTTAGCCAATAAAATCAATTGATAAGGTATCATTATTTTCATTCTCATTTCTTGCTAATAAATCATGCCTAATATAATATTAATTTAAAAAGAAACACTAAATGTTGGATGATTCCAACTTTAAATATAATATTATTATACAAACATATTTTTCATATAAAAAAACTTAATTACCTAAATATTAATTTACCATATCAAATATTCATTTTTTTTTGGTATATGACATATTGAAAGAATAATTTATTAAAATTATAATTGCATATTATTGTAGGTGTAACAGCCCGTTTTTAGTGGTGCCGGAAATCCATTTTTCGATGATTGAATCAATAAATATTATCTATTAATATTTATGAGTCTATTATAGAGTTATATTGAAATTTGGTCCGATAATTTTATTGAACAATTAGTGATTAAGGTACAATGACTAAATCGTAAAAGCCATAAAAGTTAATTGATATAAAATTTTATTGATTAAAGGGCATAAATGGTAATTAAACGAATGATTTAAATGGAAATTAAGCCATTTGTCATTATAGCGTACGATTAAGGCATATTTTTAATTTAAAAATATGTAAAATAATGTTAAAAATAAGGTTCATAATATGTTTAAACAATAGAAAAAGTGTCATCTTCTTTAGTTTTTCTTTTCTTGACCGAATATACTTCAAAGAGAATAGAGAAGCCTTTGTTGAATGCTTCAATACAATCGGCCTTGCATGGTAAATCATTCTAAGTTCGCTTTTTGTAATTTTTATATTTTTGAGATCTCGGGAGCTTTAGTTAGCTCGGGTATTAAATCGTAAAACTGTTAAAGTTTTGGAATGTTTCCATTGATGAAATTTGAAGCTTTTGATGTTAAATGGTTAGCTTTTAAGCTTAGATTTGTAAAAGGACTAATTTGTGAAGTAAAAATTATTAGTTTTGAACATAGGGACTAAAATGGAAATATTTAATAACATGTAATTTATGTAATTATAGATATTATATGGATTTAGAGGGATGTGATTGAAATTGAATTGAAAAATGGGGCTTGATTATAAAAGTTATGATTATTTCGATTTTAGGGACTAAATTGAATAAAATGTAAAAATTCAAGGAACTTTTGTAAAATGAAATAAACTGTTATAAGACATTTTAAACTGATAAATTGAAATGAATTACCAGGTAGATCAAGATTTGAATCAACCGGTAGATAATCGAGGAAAAGGGAAAATTATAGATTAGTCCTCAACGATTATTTTTGCTAGATAAGTTCATAGGGTATAGTTGTATATATAAATGCAATGTATGCGTTTGAATTATGAATTTATATACTTTGAATATCTTTTGAATTGTATGCAACATAGTACAAAAGGTGAGAAATGGACTCAATTGTAAAGAAATGAACTATTGTGTTAAATGTGCCCGGATGAACGTAAGAAAGGATAGGGTACAATTGGCATGTCATTAGGGTTATTTGTGTGTTGTACAGGATATGATATGAGATGATACTGATGTATGGAGAATTCAATATTTAAATCGAAATCCAACATTTGTTGCAAATTACCGAGTCTTGTCTCTACGGAGACCACTGCTAGTGATTTTCTCTACAGAGACCCTAGTGTGTTTTGGAGGAATGTATTGTATTATGATAGATGATGCCTAATAGCTTAGCACTTCGGTGCTTAGGTGTGTTTTGGAGTTATTGCTCGAACGAGCAATCTGGTGTGTTTTGGTGGTTACTCGTGTATCCGTATATGTTTATTATAGTTCATCGGGCTAATTGAATAATGAAAAAAGGAACGACTGAATAATGATATGTATTGTTTTTGGAAATGTTTATATGATATAGAAATGATGTAATAGAGTGCAATTGACAAGTTTGATAGAATGGCACTAAATGGGACTAATCTGTACTGATTGAAATGTTTAGACTTGGTTATTTGACATAGTCACCTTGTTATTGTGAAATATGGTAACAGGAAATTATATTCATGTAGCTAATTTCATATGTTAGTTTTGAATTGAGGTGAGTTTACTGTTTTAATTCCTATGAACTTACTAAGCATACATAATGTTTACTCTGTTGTGTTTTCTCTATTTGTAGTTATCTTTTGCTGAACGAGGAGATCGAATCATTTTGGAGCTTACAATATCAAGTGTTCGATTCGATAGTCTTTTGATCGTTCTAGACTCGATTACGTAGCATGTATCTAAGAAGTCTTAATGAATATGTGCTTACCTTGAATATTCATGATTTTGAACATTAATGCTATGTGGCTTGAAGGTTCATAAGCTAGATGTATAAATGTGCATAATGGCATGGTGATAAGTTATATTCCAAGTATGTGAATGGTAAATTTTGAATATGGAATGTTTGAGCTAATGAGATGAGATTGGTGTGTTTGAATTGGCATGGAAATGTCATGGTTTAATATGATGAATGGCAAGGTTGAATAGGTGTTAAGTGTTTAAGTAAGTAATGTGTTTTGATGCCAATTATAATAGGTGAAATTTTCATGTTAGAATTGTGGCTTGAAGTGTGGATATTTTGTGGTAATATTGGCGTATTTTGAATTAGTGTTATTCAGGTTTGGAAGTGTCTAAAACATCATTTGACTTGGTTTTGGTTTGAGCATTATAAGGTACCAAAATGTGATTTTTGGCTTTTTAGTGATAAGTATCGATACCATGTATAAAAGTATCGGTACTTTACAAAATGAACAACATTTTAAACAAACAGAATGTCAAATTGGTATCAATACCCATATAAGTATTGATACTTATCTTTTTCAAGGAACGATACTTTTTGAAGGTACTGATAAAAATTGGTTTGTTTTCAATTTTAAAATTGACAGAATGCCAAAACGGTATCGATACCTAATTTGGCATCGATACCTATAGATTTTAAACTGATTTTTGAAACATCGAAGCTATTAAGGTATTGGTACCTGACCAAGATATCGTTACCTATACTCAAACTTTGAAAAGTATATAGTTTGGTTAAATATGTGTAACATCCCAAAAACGGGGCTATTTGGAAATAAATTATTTTTCTTATGTATGAACTGCTGTGTCATTATTTATGGAATAATAATGATCAATTTAAGGCTTTATGTTGGCTCGATTTGGTAGGAAATTTTAGTTTTTAACTTTTAAGATAGGGAGCCTTAGCAGGAGGGTGTTATAAGAATAAATGGGGATAATTTGGACATAAAGTGAGCCTAGACTAAGTGGCAAAGTAAGCCCACTTAAGAGCTACATGTGACGCCACCAAGGAGCAAGGGAGAGCTTGTGTTCGAGTCGTGAAATCCCTCTTTTGTTCTTTGTTTGATGGCACAAGGGAGAGAGATTTTCTCTCCTTAATTCTTTTTATTATCTATTTAGATAATAGAGATAATAATGAGGATATTATTATTATGTATAAAGGGTTTATTAATTAGATTTTTACTTGGATAATAAGATATTGTGAGCATTTTAATTGGTTTTTAATTCCTTAATATTAAGAAGATAAATTAAGGATATTACTATTATCATTTTGATAATGTGATAAATGTAGGATAATTGGGATTATTAGATTAAAAGGTTATTGGATATTGGTTGGATTATCAAAGGATTTATGGGATTAATTCAAAATTTATTTGAATTAATTAGAAGAAGTGGACGACAAGTCTATAAATACATTAGTTGACCCCTTGTTTTTCTTTTCTCCAATTTTTGCTAAGTCCGAATTTGCTAAGTCTCTTCTTCTCAATTTTCGGCTAGCAATCACCTATTACATTTTCTTTCTTTCATTTTCCCAAAACCGATTTCTACATCACCATCTTTCTCTTCTTCTACTTTTGATTTCTGACCAAAACACCTACTCTCTCTTTGCCATTATTTTCCTTTCTTTCAAGTTATAGCCGAATCTATTTTTAACTTGGGTGCTGAATCTCTCTTTCTTCTTTGAACCCATCTAAAGCGAATTTTTGAGCGGGATAGATTTCCTTGAATCTTCCTTAGCAAGCGATCAAGAAGGTACTCCAAATTCGCAAGCGATTGATTCAAGCCTCTAATTCCTAAAGTGTTCGGTTTTTGGTAAGTGAGGTAAGATCTCTTTTAGTTAGTTATTTGGTTGTCCTTTAAATTGAAGACTACTGAATGTGAGTGTGGCAATGGCCGATTGTAGGGGGACGAAATACATAGTTTGGTGGCTAGTACTCAAGGACGCTAGGTAAGGCTTTTGGGTTAAATCTTAACCCTTTTGGTATTATGGTTTTGGCCGAATGGCTAGGATACTAACCCACGTGAATGGCCGAATATAGGGGCAAGGACATTAAGTGTGGCCGATTGGTTGTTTCGGGATTTAGACTCCTCATTGGTATCAGTGTGTACATACACACTTATAGCGATTAATATGTGTGATAAATATTTGTTGTTTGTAACTCGCTTGGTGTAGATATGGATTTGGTACCTTAAATGGTACAAGCGAGAACCTTGGTAAGTCTCTGTTTATATGAGATTACCGTGATGCTTTTGGGAAGCATGTTTTATTTTAATACATATGATAAATGTATAAACTCTGTTATGGTTGCGATATGGGTTGATGAGTGGAGAGCGGTGATAATGATAATGTGCCGACGCGGGCACCGATGTTTTGGTAACACTGCTTTGTGACTACGGTCACCGAGGTTTGGTACCTCCGGAGGTTTGGCACCTCAAGAAGCGACTTATCCACGTGGTTAATACCACCGTGGGTTGGCCCCACTTGAGATATGGGATCGCCTCGCGCGGTGATTTGGTATCACACGATGGGTTGGCCCCATCACCCGTCTGTGTCTCACGGACACCGGTGCTTTGGTAGCACATCGTGACTATATGTCACGGTGGTTTGGCACCACCGGTGGTTTGGTACCACAGCGGGGTAGAGCAGTGGCGTATGGTCAAGCTAGGTTGGGACACATGATAACTTGCATAATTAATTTGTTATATGTTGTGTATGAATATGTTTAAACCGGGGAAGGGTTACATCACTTGAGTCTTGGTGACTCACCTTCTCCTTTATTTTTTCAGTGATACATAGACGCGCGGATGTGGAGCCGGATGGACTCGAGGTGGCCATGCGCAAAGTGGACTTGAACTAAATGAACTTCAAATTTAGTTATTTTATTTTATTATTGGCTTATTTTATTTTGGATGTAATAAGGCCTCCTCAAACTTTATTTTTGTTATCTTTCTCATATGTTGGATATTTTGTTTAAAACTATATTATTAAAATTAAATTAAAATCACATGTATTCCAAGTTAAAACGAAAATTGTTTTTAACGTGCCATCGGGCACATTTGGAATTTGTTTTATAACTCGACTTAAAAATGTTTTTTTTTAAATAAACACTAAGTATGAATTTTTCTTTCTTTGTTATCAAGATAATCAAATCCGAGAAGTTTTTCAACAAAGTTTAATGGGTTTCCAAAATGGTTTTCGAAAAGCTTTTCCCCGTAACGATCCAGATTCGACCATAGTGTTTGGGCCGGGTTTGGGTTGTTACAATATGTATATTAGAGATTGAATTTTAAAAATAATATGAATTCTTATATTAAGGTTATATTTAAATTTGAAAATAAAAAAGAAGTATGAGTGTTTCTTTCTTAAAAAATATTATAATAGGCATGCTTTTAATTTGCATCTTTTGATTTATATTAGGTATTATTATTTTTTAATTAATATCAATCTTCAACTTTTAAAATATAATGTAGGCCATAATTAAAATGTCTTTTTAAATTATAATGTAGGATGGGAAATTAATTTTCTTTTCTTTTCATACGTTTTAAAATATAATTTCCATAATTTTTTTAGTAGAAAAAGAAATAAATCATAGCATTATTAAAAGAAAGGTCTATTAGATAATTAATACATGATGGAGATTTTGTATTTTTAAAATTAAATGATTCTAAATCTTTAATTATATTTTAATTAATTAATAATTAAACGTGACAATTTTATATAATAATAAATTGTTAAATATGCCACATAGGAATGTTTTCTTATATTGAAACATCGGATTGCTATAGTATATGTATAATTACAATTTTTTTGCAGTTTTGGGAGAAGGAAAAGTCTCATTCAACTTCAACAATCTTATTAAAATTTTAAATTTTAGATAATTTGAATTTGAAATTTATTATTTGAATTAAATTATAGCATGAAAATAAAATTTATGTAAAATATTAGTAAGATTTTAGTTGAAATGGTAAACTTGAAATTTTAAAATATTTGATATTTTAAGTTCAAATCTTGTATATTTATTTTGAATTTAAATTGTCTTTATATATTTTATAAAAGTATTAGTATTGGAAATTCATTTTGAAACAGTGTTAAGATGCATAAAGTTTAAAACTTTCCTTTGAAACTTGAAATTGATTAGTTGTAATATTTATAGCAATAAACCTATTATGTGAATTATACTTGTGTTTTTGGATTACGCAAACATAGTCGTTCTTAGCTACCACTCGATCTTATCTGCTAATCTCGACATTTGTTTGTTAGAGTGTCAGCTCAAAAACATTTGTAAAACTTTCGAGAGCTAAAAATCAATGACGAACTCTATCAAAATATAGAATATTTTTGAGAAAACAACTTGACTATATTTTGATAGAATATCAATGCAAGTGAAGTGTATTTTTTTACTTAGTCCTTAATCTAGAGAAAATAACAAGACTCTCAATAGAACAAGGTGTGACCAAATAAAAATATTTAAATAGAAAAATCGACTCCTACTAGGAGAGTACATGAAGGGGCAGTGACACCCCTCTCTAGGACTAGGGTTTGCCTCCGTTACTACTAAGTCGAGCTTAGTTGGGCCTTGTCATATATCTAGTCAATTATATGTGTTATTTGGTATTTAAACCAACTCATATAATTCATCCAACCCAATAAATATATTTTCTATGCCCAAAATATTATCTATTCATTTAATTAATTAAATTATTTTCAACTCAATTTTAATCCCATTAAAATCATGACGACTTTACCATATTAGAATCTATGAGTAAATTAATTTAATTTTTGTTCTCATTAAACCATGATGGCATAATTAATTTAATTTTCACTTTGAACTTCAATTATTTAATTAAAATAATTAAATAATAATTGAAAGAAATTACTTTAATTTCCAAATCGTCTTTTTTTTTCATAGCGAGAAAATGCATTCATTGTAGATAGTGATGCATGTGATCTATTTCTCTAGTTCGTCGTTTCCCATTTTCATATGATCGATTCTATTGCAAACCATCAAGATTATAATGAGCTAGCGGAGGGACCGACTTGACATACATTATTAGGGCTCAAATAATTTGTAATTAAGTTCCGACTCTTCGTCTATTAATTACAACATGATTTAGTTATGGAGTCATTCTACTAAAGTACCATGACTGAGCTTTCCTTATTATATACCATTACGAAAGGTACTATATTAAGTGCTTGTAACACCCATTGCCCATCCCGATGGTTGATACAAACATGAGACACTAACATGGAAAACCAATACTTTATTTAAGAAAATAAAGTTATAAAACATTTTTTTATAAAATTATAGAAAAATATTTAAATTTTATTCAAAATGAATTTTATGCTTCCAAAACAAAGTTAAAAAAATCTTATAGTGCCAATTAAAACAAAAGAACTAGGTATTTTGTAAAATATGGGAATGTTACTTAATTTGTCAAAGGTTACTCAAATTCTTAAGGAATTTATAAGAAATTAAGTAAAACAAAAAAGAGTAATGGCACGTTAAGTCGCCAAGCTCTCGTCTAGGCAGTACTAGATTTATTTTTTCTTCGCTAAAGAGCTGCTCAGATGGCTCAAGTCACCACTCAAGTGTTAATGTAGATAATACTAATTTTATTAAGTTATTGCCTAGGCGACACAAGTTGTCTCTCAGGCGGTATTGAAACAGTTTACAATTTTTGCATATTCTTGAACTTTAACTAATTTCTTAAGTCTTCAGCCACTACACCATAATCCAAGTTTCAAGTATTATTTGACATATGAAATAAGCATATTTATACAAGTTGATGCTCTAAGTACATGCTATTCACATTACAATATTCATATTCATCACGAGATTTAGTATACATGCCACTAATATAATACAAATTACACTTTAACATTTGAAAAACAACTTTATAGGATCATTGGATGATGCGATGCTCCCTAGATATCATAGAAACTTCTCAACAAGTCCATACCTACATGTTTTAAACAACTAATACGCGAGCTATAAAGCTTAGTAAGTAACAAGGATAATCAAACTTTATCTTGAGTATTTATTAACCTTGAGTCCTTTAGATGAATCATCATTTCAAGTTTATTTAAGCCACATTGTTACTATTTTAGACCTCTCATGTGAGTTTGCAAGTTAAGCTCAAATTATAGTTTGATGATTTATTAATGATTCTCATTATGCATGTGTTTCCAATTCTGACATTTGATTCATTTATGAATCTCACCTTTTTCACTTTTCATCCCTAAGGACTTACACAATTATTAACTCACCTTAATAACACATTAAGGGTTTTCATTAAGCCATAATTTGTTTAGATGTTTTGTTACACCACTTTCTTGAATGTTTACTTTTCCATTTAATTTCTTTAAAGTTAATACCTTTTTAAACGAAAATTTGGACTTTGTACAATGGTTTATAAAGCATTTAAAAGTAGTGTTAATAGCATCTATTCAACATTTCGAAAAGAAGAAATTAGTTTAGTTCCATAAAGGTCATAAGTAAAAAAAATAACATTTGACAATTTCAAAAATTCATTCATACAATGATGAAATCAGTTTAAATTCAGCCTTTAGTAAGCCTAGAAAAATAAATAGGGATAATAGGACGAGTTACCCGGAACTACAATAATAGGAACGCCGAAGCGTAGATGTTCGAAGACCAAAACAAGATCAACTAAAGTACTAGGAGAAGGACCATCGAAATGCAAGTAATAAGAGTACTGAAGTACAAATCAAGAGTCCCTATTAGTATGTCAATCATATCCTAACTATGTAACAGCCCGATTTTGGCCCTAATCAGAACGGTGGTTTCGGGACCACGAATTCGAGTTAGAAAAATATTTTAATATTATATCCGATACCTATGTTATATGTTTGAGCATGTGTTAAAATATCATGGGATAATTTGTCTGTTTGGGTGTTTAATTTTGGAAAAAAAAGACTAAATCGCATAAGTGGTAAAAGTAGCCAATTATTAAATTTAGTGGCTAAATTGATTTGTCTTCTTATTGATGAGGATTTAAGTGGTAAATTGACCCTTTTTGGCAATATATTGGACGACAATATGCTTTTATAAAGCATTTGATATAATATTGCATGCTTATTTTAATGATATAATATTACATGCTTATTTTATGATATAATATTGCATGCTTATTTTATTTTAATGATATAATATATTACCTATTATATTATAAACTTATAATAAATAAAAGAAACATAAAATTTGCTTGCATGCTCATCTTCTTCAACCTCTCTTGACCGAAACTAAAAGAGAGAAAAACATTTCAAGGGTTTGGCACCTTTCAAACTTGATTGAGGTATGAGTTTAGCTTGGTTTTTGATAATTTTTACGTTTTTGAGTTTGTTGCCTCAAATGCTATCTAACCCATGTTAAAATTTTTGAATTTGATGCATATTCAACATTCGGCCATTGATGAATGTTTATGTTTTATGGTGGTTGATGGTTTTAAATAAAATATATGTGTTAGATTATTAAATTTTGTGTTGGAAATTTTGATTAAATTGAGTATCTAGGACTAAATGTCAAAAATAAATTCTTGAGGGACTAAAATGTGAAAGAAATGTCATGCATGGACTTGTATGAAGCCTAGGAACATTCTGCCCTTAAGGTATTTATTCAAATTGTGTGTATTTTGTGTTTTATGCAAAAAGGACTAAATTGTAAAAAGTGGGAAATATTAGGGGTAAAATGGTAATTTGCCCATTTATGTGTTTTTGCGCTAAATTGAATAAAAATATATTTGAATGAGTTTAATTTGAACATGATTAGATCAAGAGCCAAAGAAAACGGAATGGGATTGGGGAAAAGCGAAAATAGTCGAATAGTCGGTTCTCGTCGTCCGTCGATATCCGAGGTAAGTCTCTAAGCAAATAATCATCGTAAATTATTTTCGTAAATTAGCATATGCTGAAATTTGGAATTTATGTAACTATATGTGAATTAGCCAAATTTAGCTAAGTATAAAATTGATTCGGTTAAGTTATTTGTGTGATATGTGCTATTTAATGTTCGTATAATGAGTTCGAAATGAGTAGAAGTTTTGATATGTAAAATGATTCAGGTGAGAAAATTTAAAGTATTACTACTCAGGCTATGGGCCTAGCAAGCCTTGGGCTGGTGAACTTATCGGGCTTTTTGCCTAGCAGCAGGCTTATTGCTTAGGTGAATGATTATCGGACCTCTGGTCAGCGAGCTTAGTGCTTGGGTGTGTGATTCAGCTTATGCCTAGCAGGTTTTATACCGATGACTTATAATACGAGCTTATGCTTACGAAATGATTGAATTATGGTGGCAAATGAACAAGCTAAAGCTTAATCAAGTGAATTAGATTATTTTGGCCATAAGGTATGTATTGACTTAAGTTATATGTGATGTTTATTGATTAAGTAAGTTGATAGATAATGTGTTTGTGTATTCGACATTTTTGGATATGTGGATAATATGATATTGATTTGATGTTGTTTACTTGCAACATTAGAGTATTCAATGGATGTATGAGTATTTATACATAAATAAGTTTGGCCATATGGAGATTTTATGGATATACATTCAGACATGTGGAATTACGTATATAAATATATGTACATTCGATTGTATGGAGTTAAGTTGTATATGGTACTTATTAAATTGGTGGTATTATGATAAGATGATCAAATTGTACTATGTGATTTTATTAAGGTTATAAAATGATTTGGTGTATAATAATAAATGTTTGATCATGTAGTTATAATTGCTTAAGGTTTACTAAGCTAAGTTAGCTTACTCTGTGTTGTCATTTTGTTTTATAGATATAGACCAAGCTACGATCAGGGGATTGTCAACGAAGTCATCCACACTATCGATTTACTTTGATATATTTAAAGTTTGGATTTTTGAACTTAAGGCATGTATAGGCTAGTTTAATATTGGATGATATTTTGTAATGTATATATGCCATGCGAAAATGGCTATACTTTTGTGTATAAGTATGATTAATGTATGGAGTTTAAATGAAACAATTTTTGGTTAACAGCAGTAACGTAATTTTGAAAAATCACTAAAAATAGGAGAAATGGAATTAGAGAGTGAATAAGATGTAGAATTAAAGCTTTTTATGTATATTTTTATATGAAAGAAACAAAGTAGGCAAAGGAATTTTATATTATGAGGTATTTAAATTTTAGTGAGACTAGTTTTGAATGACTTCGTGATTCCTTGTTCTGTATTGGAAAAATTGTTAAAAATTGTACAAAAATAATCATGGAGCATAGTTTATATGCTTAGAATCCTTAATGAGTCTATTTTTGATTGGAATAAACAAGAACATTATTGAAAATCTGTACAATGAGATAACTGAGTTTTTGTAAAGATAGGTCAGAACCATCAAACAGCGAAATAGGGGAAACTTTGATGAATAAACTGTACTAACTGGCCATATGAAAAATCCTAGAAAAATTATGGTAAAAATTTATATGAGTCTAGTTTCAAGGAAAATTTACAGATCTAAATTTCGAGTTTCGTAACTCGAGTTATGGTCAATTTAGTCAGCATGACGCAGTTGGACAGTTTTAATTTTTATGCCCCGAATTAGTAGTCAAGTCTAATAATGCCTCGTACTCGACTCCGGCAATGGTCTCGGGCAAGGGGTGTTACATTTTATTGGTATCAGAGCTTACAGTTTAGTCGATTCTAGGACTACCGTAGCGCTTGTGAGTCTAGCTATACATGCCTTAAATTATAATGCAATAGTGTGATGACTTCTGACATCTGAATTGTGTTTTTATATAGTAAATGGATCCCGATAGAGTTGTAGCCGATGATGTCGAGAGCATAGTGCCTAATCCCACGCATGGGACAGTGCCGGTAGAATCTCGACCTATCTCGAGTAGCCATGAGGGGGAAGCTAAGCAAGCCTTCTATCAGATGATGAACGAATGGTTTACTCAATATATCTGGACTAATTTGGCTGTGCAACAACCTCCACCCCCGAATAATCCACCTCTGATACCCATGGTACCTCCGATGAGATTTAGTAGGCCTCCTGTAGATAAAACCAGGAAACATGGGGCCGAAGAATTTAAAGCCAATGATGATGATGATGCGGAACGAGCTGAGCTGTGGCTTGATAATACTATTCATGTGTTCGACGAGCTATCATGTACTCCGGATGAATGCTTAAAATGTGCTATATCATTGTTACGGGACACCGCATATCACTGGTGGAATACACTAGTATCCGTGGTTTTGAAAGAAAAAGTGACCTGGGAATTCTTCTAGACTGAGTTCCGTAAGAAATATATCAGTCAGAGATTCATCGATCAAAAACGTAAAAAATTTCTAGAATTCAAACAGGGTCGTATGATCGTGACTGAGTATGAACGAAAATTTGTAAGATTGAGCCGATATGCTCGTGAATGTGTTTCAACCGAGGCTATTATGTGTAAAAGATTCGAGGAAGGTTTGAATGAAGATATTAAGTTGTTGGTCGGCATACTTGAGATTAAAGAGTTTATAGTACTTGTTGAACGAGCCTGTAAGGCTGAAGAGCTTGGAAAAGAGAAAAGAAAAGCCGAATTTGAAGCTAGAGACATTCGTAAAAGATCATTGAGTAAGACTTTTCATTCAGTATCAAAGAAGTTTAAAGATGAACTCAGTCGACATAAAGCTATTTCAGACTTTTCTAGACGAGACCGAGATCGACCTCCCGCGGGTTCCCGAGCTACTTCAATGGCTAGCGTTGGTAATGTTCAGCCGAACCGGGTTGAGTGCAAGCATTGTGGGAAATGGCGTTCTGGGAGTTGTAGATTGCATGATCGGTCCTGTTTTAAATGTGGATCGATGGATCATTTTATTCGGGAGTGCCCGATGTTAGCAGAGCAAAACACTGTTATGAATACAAGACCGAGCAATGTATCAGCACGAGGCACACCACCCAGACACTCAGGAAATGTAGGTGGCAGTCAGAGAGGGACAAAGGATACCACGGTTCGATCAGAGGCTCGCGCACCTATTAAAACATATGCTATACTTACTCGGGAGGATACTTCTTCCCTAGATGTTATTACCGGTACTTTTACTCTTTATGATACTACTGTTGTTGCGTTGATTGATCCTGGTTCGACTCATTCTTATTTGTGTGAAACGTTAGTATCCGAAAGAAGACTCACTGTTGAGTCTCATCGAGTTTGTAATTTGAGTATCAAACCCCCTGGGCCGGTGTGTTCTTGTCAACAAAGTGTGTAAAAGTTGCCCATTGATGATTCGAGATTCATGTTTCCCAGCCGATTTAATGTTATTGCCTTTCGATGAATTCGATATAATTCTGGGAATGGATTAGTTGACTTTGCACGATGCTGTTGTTAATTGCAAAAGAAAGACCATTGATTTGGTATGTCAGAACGGTGAAATTATTCGGATTGAATCTAATGATCTCGAATGGGTTACAGCGTGATAATATCTTCGATGTTAGCTCAGAAATATATAAGAAAAGGATATGAAGCTTACTTTGCTTATGTGCTTGATAGTAAAGTGACTGAAAGGAAAATTGAATCCGTTCCAGTTGTGTGCGAGTATCCAGATGTGTTTCTTGAGGAATTATCGGGTTTACCACCGATCTGAAAGGTAGAGTTTGGCATTGAATTAGTATCGGGGACGACTCTGATTTCGATAGCACTGTATCGGATGGCACCTACAGAATTAAAAGAGTTGAAAGCTCTTTTGATTGAAGCTCCAGTGTTAGTCCAGCCTGAATCGAGTAAAGAATTTGTTGTTTATAGTGATGCATATTTGAATGGTTTGGGTTGCGTTTTGATGCAGGAAGGCAAAGTTGTAGCCTATGCTTCGAGACAATTGAAACCACACGAAAGAAATTACCCGACACATGATTTAGAGCTAGCAGCCATTGTGTTCGCGTTAAAGATTTGGCGTCATTATCTGTTTGATGAGAAATGTCATGTTTATTCAGATCACAAGAATTTGAAGTATTTGATGACTCAGAGAGAGATTTGAACCTGAGACAACGCAGATGGTTAGAGTTGTTGAAAGATTACGAGTTAGTGATTGACTATCATCCGGGAAAAGCTAATGTTGTTGCGGATGCTTTAAGTCGAAAGTCGTTATTTGCTCCTCGTGCATTGAATGCGCATATGGTTATATCTGATGATGGTTCGATAGTAGCTGAATTAAAAACAAGACCGTTGTTTACTCAACAAATTGGTGCTGCTCAAAAAAAAAATTTTTGATAAAGAATTGTTGAAAAAAAAAACGAGCTCAGTGTGAAAGCGATGTTCAGTCAAAAGTTTAGAATTGATGAGAATGACTGCTTAAGGTTTAAAGACCGAATATGTGTTCTGAGAAATTCAGATTTGATTCAGATGATATTGAATGAAGCTCACAGTAGTCGATTATCTGTTCATCCAGGTAGCACGAAAATGTATAACGATCTGAAACAGTTTTATTGATGGCCTGGTATGAAATGGGACATATCTGAATTTGTCTCGAAATGCTTAGTTTGTCAACAAGTAAACGCCAAACATCAGGTGTCTTCTGGGTTACTTCAGCCGATCATGATACCTGAATGGAAATGGGACAAGATTTCTATGGATTTTATATCCGGCTTGCCTATAACCCCGAGCAAGAAAGACGCAATTTGGGTTATAGTGGATAGGCTAACCAAATCAACTCACTTTGTTCCATTTCGTATGGACTATTCGCTTGATAAGCTAGCTGAGTTGTACATATCTCAAATTGTGAGATTACATGGTGTGCCTATTTCTATTGTTTCGGATAAAGATCCGAGGTTCACATCGCGGTTTTGGAAGAAACTACAGGATGCTTTAGGTACCAAGTTACACTTTAGTACAACTTTTCACCCTCAGTCGGATTGTCAATCCGAGCGTGTTATTCAAATACTCGAGGATATGTTGAGATGTTGCATTCTCGAGTTTGAAGCTACGTGGGAACAATACTTATCTCTGATTGAATTTGCTTATAATAATAGTTTTCAGTCTAGTATCAAAATGGCACCCTACGAAGCTTTGTACGGTCATAAAAGTCGTACACCATTGTACTGGATCGAGCTCAATGAAAATAAGATACACGGGGTTGATCTGATTAAAGAAACTGAACAGAAAGTCGCAGTAATTCGTGATAGTTTAAAAGCTGCATCAGATCGTCAAAAGTCATACGCGGATTTGAAACGTAAAGACATTGAGTTTCAAATTGGTGATCGGGTATTTTTGAAAGTTTTACCATGGAAGAAAGTACTCAGATTCGGTCGTAAAGGCAAGTTGAGTCCGAGATTCATTGGACCATATGAAATTACAGAGCTAGAAAAGATTCATAATGTCTTCCATGTTTCGATGTTTCTTAGATATCGATCTGATCCTTCACATGTGATTTGCTCGACAGAAGTTGATATTCGGCCAGATATAACATATGAAGAGGAACCGATTTGTATTTTGGCTCGGGAGATAAAAGAATTGAGAAATAAGAAAATTCCGTTAGTTAAGGTATTATGGCAAAAGCACGGAGTAGAAGAAGCAACTTGGGAAACTGAGGATACAATGAAAGAATCTTATCTGAACCTATTTACCGGTAAGATTTTTGGGGACGAAAATCCCAAAGGAGGGGGAGAGTTGTAACAGCCCAATTTTGGCCCTAATCAGAACGATGGTTTCGGGACCACGAATTCGAGTTAGAAAAATATTTTAATATTATATCCGATACCTATGTTATATGTTTGAGCATGTGTTAAAATATCATGGGATAATTTGTCTGTTTGGGTGTTTAATTTTGGAAAAAAAAGACTAAATCGCATAAGTGGTAAAAGTAGCCAATTATTAAATTTAGTGGCTAAATTGATTTGTTTTCTTATTGATGAGGATTTAAGTGGTAAATTGACCCTTTTTGGCAATATATTGGACGGCAATATGCTTTTATAAAGTATTTGATATAATATTGCATGCTTATTTTAATGATATAATATTACATGCTTATTTTATGATATAATATTGCATGCTTATTTTATTTTAATGATATAATATATTAACTATTATATTATAAACTTATAATAAATAAAAGAAACATAAAATTTGCTTGCATGCTCATCTTCTTCAACCTCTCTTGACCGAAACTAAAAGAGAGAAAAACATTTCAAGAGTTTGGCACCTTTCAAACTTGATTAAGGTATGAGTTTAATTCGGTTTTTGATAATTTTTAGGTTTTTGATATTCGTTGCCTCAAATGCTATCTAACCCATGTTAAAATTTTTGAATTTGATGCATATTCAACATTCGGCCATTGATGAATGTTTATGTTTTATGGTGGTTGATGGTTTTAAATAAAATATGTGTTAGATTATTAAATTTTGTGTTGGAAATTTTGATTAAATTGAGTATCTAGGACTAAATGTCAAAAATAAATTCTTGAGGGACTAAAATGTGAAAAAAATGTCATGCATGGACTTGTATGAAGCCTAGGAACATTCTGCCCTTAAGGTATTTATTCAAATTGTGTGTATTTTGTGTTTTATGCAAAAAGGACTAAATTGTAAAAAGTGGGAAATATTAGGGGTAAAATGGTAATTTGCCCACTTATGTGTTTTTGCGCTAAATTGAATAAAAATATATTTGAATGAGTTTAATTTGAACATGATTAGATCAAGAGCCAAAGAAAACGGAATGGGATTGGGGAAAAGCGAAAATAGTCGAATAGTCGGTTGCTCGCCGTCCGTCGATATCCGAGGTAAGTCTCTAACAAATAATCATCGTAAATTATTTTCGTAAATTAGCATATGCTGAAATTTGAAATTTATGTAACTATATGTGAATTAGCCAAATTTAGCTAAGTATAAAATTGATTCGGTTAAGTTATTTGTGTGATATGTGCTATTTAATGTTCGTATAATGAGTTCGAAATGAGTAAAAGTTTTGATATATAAAATGATTCAGGTGAGAAAATTTAAAGTATTACTACTCAGGCTATGAGCCTAGCAACCCTTTGGCTGGTGAACTTATCGGGCTTTTTGCCTAGCAGGCTTATTGCCGGTGAGTGATTATCAGACCTCTGGTCCCAGCAGCTTAGTGCTTGGTGTGTGATTCAGGCTTATGCCTAGCAGGTTTTATACCGATGACTTATAATACGAGCTTATGCTTACGAAATGATTGAATTATGGTGGCAAATGAACAAGCTAAAGCTTAATCAAGTGAATTAGATTATTTTGGCCATAAGGTATGTATTGACTTAAGTTATATGTGATGTTTATTGATTAAGTAAGTTGATAGATAATGTGTTTGTGTATTCGACATTTTTGGATATGTGGATAATATGATATTGATTTGATGTTGTTTACTTGCAACATTAGAGTATTCAATGGATGTATAAGTATTTATACATAAATAAGTTTGGCCATATGGAGATTTTATGGATATACATTCAGACATGTGGAATTACGTATATAAATATATGTACATTCGATTGTATAGAGTTAAGTTGTATATGGTACTTATTAAATTGGTGGTATTCGGATAAGATGATCAAATTGTACTATGTGATTTTATTAAGGTTATAAAATGATTTGGTGTATAATAATAAATGTTTGATTGTAACATCCTGAAAAGGGCCTATGCATTTTTGGTTTAATTGTACGAAGTGACATGTTTTATGTGCTAAGAATAAATTTTGAACATTTTTGGAAACCCGGAAATGAATGGAAATGGTGTGAAAATAAACATTTTTGGAAACCTGAAAATGTATGGAAATGTTAAGTTTAAAAATGGAAAGTGAACATTTTTGGAAACTAGGAATTGTAAGGAAATGATTTGGAAATGATTCAAAAGAGGAAAGTGAACATTTCTGGAAACTTGGAAATGTAAGGAAATGTCAAGTTTAAAGAGCCGAACGAAAATTTTTGGAAACTTAGAAATGACCTAGAAATGTCGAGTTTTAAAGTTTAAAAGAGGAAATTAAGGCAAGGTGGCCTTAAAGGAAAAAGTATGTGAAATTTGACACACAAACGGGCTTGGAAAAGTGGCCTGAAGATGCCACTTAGGGCCTCTGGAAATGGCGCCACATACAGGGGTAATGGGCCAAGGTTCGAGCTGTAGGGGAAGCAAAATAAAATTTTTATTTTGTTACAAGGATGGACGGAGGTGGACGGCACATGGGTTATAATTTAGGAGCTTTTATTCTTTTATTTTTAAGAGATAAATAGTGGATAAATAAGGGATAAATAATGGATTTATTTATCATTATTTTCAAGAGATAATTGTTGGATTAAATTCTTTTAATTTGAATAAAGAGATAAATGAGGAATTATTCTTTAATTAGGAAAACAAGGGAGAAGTGATGGCCAAGTAAGGGACTTTGAGTTTAATAATTTCGGCTAAGCAAGGATAGTTCTTTGAATTATCTTTTATTTTAGTGATAATTAAAGAGATAAAGCTATTAAAATAGAAGAGTGATGGCCAAGTAAGGGATTCTAAGTTAGTAATTTTTATTATAAAAGGAAAAGAGAGGCCATTCTGCATTATTTTCTGTTCTTTGAAAGCCTCTGCCGAATTCTCTTCACCAAATTTTCTTCTTCTTTTATTTTTGCCAAGCCGAAATACCTTGTGTGCTAGCCGAATCCTCCATATTTATTCTTCCTTCTCTTTTCTTTCTAATCCCTCTAAAATCGAAAGTTGTGAGATCATCATCTAGCCATAGCCGAATCTCTGAAGGTTGAAGTGAAGGTGCAATCGATTTCTTCAAGTAAGGGTAAGATCTCATTCGGTTTCATCCTTTTTCTTTTAAGATTTGCAGAAATCTAGGACTAACCCCATTAATATCTTGTTGCCGAAACTTTGAAGAGATCTTTCGGGATTTACTAAGTGTCGACTACAAGGAAGGAGAAGTTCTTTTCCCGAAGGTACACCATAGGCCACATGTTCCCTAGTTATTCGATGAGTTTCGGGATTTCTAAGATTAAGGTAAGACATATGTATATTCGGCCAAAGGCCATGTTTTATGTTTTAATGGTTAGATTAAATCTAACGCAAGGTTATAGGAATTTCGACATTCCTAGGAAAACAAGTATCAATTTCGGGATTTGTTGGTGTCCCAATCGGCAACAAGGTAAGTTTAAGAATACTAATCCTACTAGGATTTGGATTTATGGCCGAATCGCTTTTTATTAAAATAGTAAGTGAATAATCAAATGTAGGGATTAAGGATCTAAGCGGTAGATCAGATTTCGGGATTTCAGTGAAGTTGTTAAGCGAATCAGGTGTGTACCCCACACTAATTCTTAATAAGTTTTATGGCTATGTCTAATTAAAATATGTGATATTAAGAATAAGAAAGTGGCTAAGGTACCATGTTATGGTACTAAGTACTCAGGTACGTTTCCTACTCCTACTAGGAATATGAAATATGTTATTTGTAACATGAGAATAAGAATGTGAACTTTGGCATATTAATGCATATTACAAAATGGGGCATATGGGTTATTGAAAGGGGAAGTGAATGTGGTGACCTAAGACCACGAACACGGTGACCTAAGACCGTGGTATCTGAATGTGGTGACCTAAGACCACAGTAATCTGAATGCGGTGACCTAAGACCGCGATATCTGAATGTGGTGACCGAAGACCACAGTAATCTGAATGTGGTGACCTAAGACCACAAATGCGGTGACCTAAGACCACAAATGCGGTGACCTAAGACCGCAATTTGGTGTGTAGCGGAAGGAGGGTCGACTTAGTAGTCCCCACTGTGTGACCGGCGTGCACGGGGTGTGTAGCGGATGGACAATTAGGTTTGGGTTTGGGAATGCATCATAACTTGTATTCATTGTTCTGAATGTGTAACTCTTGTATGCCTAATTCTATTATGATTTAGTGTCGTGTACACATTGAGTCTGTTTGACTCACCCCGTTGTGGGACCATGTTTCAGGTGATGAGCAAGTGATGGACCAGGGGACGAGCATGTAACTTGTGGTGGCCATGCTCAACATGAAGTCTTTATTTTTATGGAACTATTAGTTTTTTTTAAGTACTTGAATTATTTGGAAATTATTTGTTGTAATAAGGCCATAAGGCCATAGTTGAATCATTTTACATTTATTATTATTTATTATGTTTAGGAACCTTATTTCTTAAAGTTTAAGTAAAAATTTCTTTAAACTAAATCCTAATTGTTTTATCACTTAATATTAAAAAGGGGTTTCCAAAAATAAAATCGAGTCTGTTTCAACACAAGCCCAACCCAAACAATATGTTTTTTTAATCGCACAAGTTTTCTCTAAGTAACAAAAGAATTTGAAACCGGTTTTCTTGAGGAACATACCAAATCTGGTCAAAGCTCGTGGGCCGAGTTTGGGGTGTTTCATTGATCATGTAGTTATAATTGCTTAAGGTTTACTAAGCTAAGTTAGCTTACTCTGTGTTGTCATTCTGTTTTATAGATATAGACCAAGCTACGATCAGGGGATTGTCAACGAAGTCATCCACACTATCGATTTACTTTGGTATATTTAAAGTTTGGATTTTTGAACTTAAGGCATGTATAGGCTAGTTTAATATTGGATGATATTTTGTAATGTATATATGCCATGCGAAAATGGCTATACTTTTGTGTATAAGTATGATTAATGTATGGAGTTTAAATGAAACAGTTTTTGGTTAACAGCAGTAACGTGATTTTGAAAAATTACTAAAAATAGGAGAAATGGAATTAGATAGTGAATAAGATGTAGATTTAAAGCTTTTTATGTATATTTTTATATGAAAGAAACAAAGTAGGCAAAGGAATTTTATATTATGAGGTATTTAAATTTTAGTGAGACTAGTTTTGAATGACTTCGTGATTCCTTGTTCTATATTGGAAAAATTGTTAAAAATTGTACAAAAATAATCATGGAGCATAGTTTCTATGCTTAGAATCCTTAATGAGTCTATTTTTGATTGGAATAAACAAGAACATTATTGAAAATCTGTACAATGAGATAACTGAGTTTTTGTAAAGAACCATCAAACAGCGAAATAGGGGAAACTTTGATGAATAAACTGTACTAATTGGACATATGAAAAATTCTGGAAAAATTATGGTAAAAATTTATATGAGTCTAGTTTCAAGGAAAATTTATGGATCTAAATTTCGAGTTTTGTAACTCGAGTTATGGTCAATTTAGTCAGCATGACGCAGTTGGACAATTTTAATTTTTATGCCCCGAATTAGTAGTCAAGTCTAGTAATGCCTCGTACTCGACTCCGGCAATGGTCTCGGGCAAGGGGTGTTACAAACTATTTATCTATGCTACCAAGACCGTGTTACAAGATTTTCAAAATATCAATAAACACATTGACTGCGCCCTATTGTGCATGCACCAAGGTTGAGAATCAACACCAAAACAATAGATTATAGGGCGGTATACTGCAAGTGTGGTAGGTCAAGTTGTAATATTTTTAGTATTACAATGGAACACTCGAGTATTCCAAGGATCGAACCCAAGAGAGTTCAAGGACAAAGTAATTCCTAATTGACAAGCATGCAACAAAGAAATCTAGCTAACTACTCATTAAGTTCTATATTACGACAATTCATGATCAGGGTTAATTAAGCTAAGTAACGTCTTAACACTAATGAAGACCAAATTGTAAAACAAGCAAAATTACATGATCACTGTAAAATCAGAGTTTTAAATATTTATAAAAGAATGATCAAACCTGGAGGCTAACTCTGACAATGATTGTAAGGCAAGTGTACCTATCGAATAGCAGTATAGCTTAGGCAAGACCGGATATCGAACCCAAAGGAATTAAAAGTATTAATACTCACTTTCTTTTTATTATTTAACCTAACTAAGATAAAGGTTGCTTTTAAACTAAATTGACGACAACTAAACTAACGAAACAAAGACAAAAAGATGAATTTGGGGATAACTTGAAAAAGACTCAGTTGATTTTTATGATACCTTCGGGAAGAATCCACCTAGACTTCTCTTATTAATTAACCTTAGATTATATGATTTTCTTTTACTTAGCTTGATCCGTGAGACTCCCTAACCTATGCTAAACCTTCTCTCGAAGTGAATAACGTCTAATCCTAGGTTAATTAGTGGAACTCTCGTTCGTTTATAATAACCCCCTAGGAAAGCAGTAAATCGATCAATGGATTCCCATATTAGGTTTTGCCCTAATCCGGCAAAATCTCGTAACCCTATCTCTAGGCGCCCGATCAACTCCGCTTAATTATGATATATCTACTCTTAGGCAGGGTCTATTTCTCCTCTACCTAAGCACATTGGATTTGGATTAAACAACATAATTAAGAACAAACTAAGTAATTTCTCATATAACTTAAAAATCAAATAATAAAATCTGTCTAGGTTTCATACCCCTTCAGGTATCTGAGGGATTTAGTTCATAATGTAAAAAGAAAACATCACAAGAGAAAAGATAAAACAAAACATAAGAAAAATCCTAAAACTCCCTGAGGGGATTGAAGGAGAATTCCGCAGTCTTGAGTATAATTCAGGCTTCTTGGGATGAATCAACTGGCTATCCTCACATTATTCCCTAACTCCGACCTTCTCGGCTTAGCTCCTTGGCCTAGCTTTGACGCCAGTTTCGGCTTTTGCCGTACTCCCCTTTCAAGTTGCCCATTGGGTGTTTATATAGACTTTGTGATGCTTTACTTGGCC
This sequence comes from Gossypium bickii, assembly GCA_025503065.1. NCBI lineage: Eukaryota > Viridiplantae > Streptophyta > Magnoliopsida > Malvales > Malvaceae > Gossypium > Gossypium bickii. Next base: position 21,643,690 of record CP106718.1, read on the forward strand.
CCTAAGTTTCCTAATTTAAGTAGAATTCCTGCTAGGGTGTTTGAATAGGCTTTGGAATGTATTTCTTTACCTCCAAGTATCCTTTCTCGAATGAAATTTCTCTTTTCAGCGACAGGGACACGGCCATGGAACACACCCGTGTGAATTGTGGCCAGGCCGTGTTTGGTCTTTTAATGAGGCACGACCGTGTTTATTGGGGTCCAGGCCATGTTCTAGTAATTTTAATGAGGCACGGCCATGTGGCTTGAAGTCCAGGCCGTGTTAATTTCGTGAAGTGGCCCATTTGGCCCGTTTTAAGCTCGTTTTACGTTCTTTTCATCCGTGGGTGCTTTCCTGAGTATAAGACATGAAAAGAAAGGATTAAGAGCACCTTTTTACATAAATCGAAGCTTAGTTCATCCAAAAGCATACTAAATGTGGGCTTAAAATATGTTACTTTTACGGTTTATCATTACACAATTAACAATTCAAGAAACACAAGTGGTCGATTGGATTCCATGTTTATTAGTCTTTAGATTAGGGATCTAAAATGTTTAAACTTCCAATTGGTTCAATTTTACGTCCTGGTCACCATTATACCAAATTAGACGATTTAGTTTAGTTTATCTCTCGACCCCACCAAAATAACTCGAGCTAAACAAATTGATGCTCAATAGGATCCCCTCTTGGTCTCAGCTATTTATATGTTTCCTTAGAGGTGTCTATTCTAAGTTTTGAATATTATTCAATTTAGTGCAGTTTTTAAATTTAGTCTCTGTACCAAAAACTAACCAAACAACATTTCCATCAACCAACCACCCTAAACTTAGTTACCTAACATCATTTCCATAAAAACAGCAACCTAATAAATGATCAATTCAAACATTTTTTAATGTTGGCAACAATGGAGGTCACAAATACTCTCAAAGATCATATTTTTTTAAGCTTGAAAATAAAATGAAGCAAAGGTTTATTAAGAACTTAGGATGAAAATGAAAATATAAGGTAAAGTTTGAGTACTAAAGTGTAAATAACACCTAGCTACAGTAATAAATAACTAACTAACAGCTAACACCATAAAAGTTTTAAAACTAAATGTAACGCCTTGAATTTTGGGGCTAGAAGTTTTGGGATTTTGTGGTTAGGGTTAGTGAGAAGGTTACGCTTTAGTGTTTATTTTTGTGTTTAAGTGACAGAATGGGCTTGCTGGTCTGGTGGTTGTGTGAGTATATTTGTATCTCTTGGTTTTAAGTTCGAGTCTCTAGGTGTGCGTATTCTGTGATATATTTTTATGTTGTTAAATAGCAAATTGGTTATTAAGTTTTAATTATTAATTCCTTTTTATCATTAGGATTAGAATTAATTTATTTTATTTATTTTTTTCTTTGGTTACACATTCTCCTCCTTCTCTCTCTCTTCTAGCTTTCCTTTTTGCTCTTTTCTTCTTCTGTAAAAACGGTCTTTGTCTGCGGTATTTGAAGAGCTTCGTTTCCTGGTCATCGAGACGACACTCAAACGTCTTAGATCACGAGACAGGTGTGGGTTTTGATCTTTTTCTACTTTATTTACAAATTCTAATTTGACTTTGTGAAAAGTCGACTATGGATGTGATATTGTTATATTATGCCTGGAATGTGTATGGTTTTGTATAATTTTGGTCTAACGAGGATCGAAAAGTGTTTTGTGGCTGAAAGTAAATTTTTCGGGGCTATTTTAGGATGGTTTCGTGACCATATAGGCATCCATACGGGCGTGTGACGACTCACACGGCTGTATGCTTTTGGGAATTAGGGTTTCGGGTAAAATTTTGATGCCACATGGCCATGTGGCCGACTTGGGGATTTTAACATTTCTCACACGATCATGTCCTTTGGGCACACGGGCGTGTGAGTTTGGAGATTAAGGTTTTACTGATTTGTTGCCACACGGCCTGGCCACACGGTCGTGTGGCTAATTTTGGGATTTAGGGATTCCACACAGGCATGCGTTCTGGACACATGGCTGTGTCTGGTGGGCATACAGACGTGAGAGACCCTCACACAGCTGTGTCAGCCCTGTACTCGGATTTAGTAAAAATAGACAGAGAGTTACACAGCCTGTTCCCACGACCATGTCCCCAGTCCACACAAGCGTGTGTTTCAGTCACACAGCCGTGTGCCTCCCTTCACACGGGCGTGTGCCCCTTTCACACTGGCTCTTGACCTCCCACACGGCCTAGGCATTTCCCACATGGCCAGAGCACACGGGCGTGTGGTCCTAAGACACTTATATTAGTTCGGTGTGCTTTTCTGATCTAAAAATGTGTTTGTGCGCTTCAACCATTGGCTAAGCTTAAATAAGGGTAGTTAAGAACTCTGATCTGGGCATCGGCTTGAGTGTATCTGTGTGACTTTCATGTGAAGTGTTGGATCTAAATCTGTTCTGTAGGGTGTATGTGTAGAGCTGTTCTGTTTAACTGTTTGATATTGTGTCTCTGTTCTGTGAGATTGTATGCATACATACATCTGCATAAAATATTTTGAGATGGGATTGTGAAGAGAAAGGAGACTAATTTTGATCTGATCTGATCTGGCAATTAAGCTGTAATTTATCGGTATAGCGGTTTACCGTATCGCACTGTACCATATGTACGTCAGCTATGCTACATACCCTTATCTGATCTATTAGTTTAACTGCAAACTCACCGGTATAGCGGTTTATTGCATAGCACTGTACCGCATGTACATTAGCTATGCTACGTATATATATATTTGATCTGACAGTTCAAACTGCAATTTGTTTGTACTGCGGATTTCTGCATTGCACTGTACAACACATACGTCAGCCTTGCTGCATATATTTATCTGATCTGGCAGTCCAACTGCATTCTGATAAGTCATTGTTGTCGGGCAACCAGGGATGACTCTATATGGTGTGCAGGGTTGGATGGGTCTACTTGGTCCTAATTGGTGTGTTTGGTTGGATGAGCTTTAACAGCTCTTTTGGGGTGTGATTGGGGGACGGAGAGGTGTGATGGTTGAATGGGTGGGTTTTTTTATTAGACTGCATACGTCCGCATCTGTCTGTGAGTTCTGACTGAAAGACTAGTTGTCTGTGATCTATTTGACTGATTAGCATTTGTGCTGAGACTTCTGTGTTAACTTATTGTGTCCTAATTGTTAAGCTCTATTTGGACACCAGTTCCGGTGTGATTTCTGATTCTGTGTGTGTTTGAAATTTTGTTGCGTTTCTTATGTAAATATCCTATTCTTGTCTCTTGTTTTGTTTCGAACTCACACTAAGCTCGAGTAGCTCACCCCCTCTTAGTGTTTCCTTTTCGGGTGTTCTTTTGAATTCTGACGCTGGGCTCAGTATGGGGAGGTCTCGGAGAAAATTTAGTAAACGTTATATATTCAATTTCTACTTTATCATTCGGAGTTTTGGAAATGTAGGGTTTTAAAATACCGTGGTACAGATTTCGAGATAAGTTTTAAATTATTTTAATTTCGCTTATTATATACTAGACTTAACGTATTTTAACTGTCCATATTTTAATTGATTAAATTTTTTGATTCGTCGTTATAAATCACTTGTAAAAAGAAAATTTACCTACGATCACTTCGATGATCAATGTGACATTTGGGATTCGATCTAAACTTCTAGGCCGAGTTTTTATGTATCTGTGTGCACACGTGGTTGTTTCAAAAGGAGTTTTCAAAAAAAATTACCACAGTAAGCTGAAACAAATTGTGTTTTAGAAAATTTTTTACGGAAAAGAATTGTCTAAGACTCCAATACTGGTCCAAGTATAAATCCAAAACTGTAAGATTAGAAATATAGAGTTCTATGTTTAACTTGTGTTTGTTTTCTGGATTTGTAGATATCTTAAGTTAGCCACAGGGCGGATATGGATTTTGAAGGCAAGCAAGATTGCGAGAAGTCATCTACTTCTCTAGGGTGTGAGACTGTTCAGGAGTTTGGGGTCAGTGTGATTCCACCAACTTCTGGTGGCGATAACCTAAAGCTTGGTACTGAGGTACTGACTCAAGTAGTGAGGGAAGTGCTTGAGCTGGTGCTCAAGGCTAGGTTGAACAGGCATGAAGAGTTAGTACAAAGTATGTGTGTGGATTGTGGAAAGAAGAGAGATCATAGTCCTTTGAGGTTGGAGCCTTAGTCTACGAAGTGAGTTAGAACGTATTTGAGTGGCAATAGGGTTCTACAGAGGTTTCTAGTGGTGGTGCAAGCGTTTCATCTTGTGAGTATTGTAAGAAGCGTCATCCGGGTAATTGTTGGAAAAAGCTGGGAGCGTGTCTTCGATATGGGTCTACTGAACATCGGGTCCAGGAGTGTCCTCGACGATTTTGATACAGGTATGATTGTGAATGTTCTGATGTTTAGATTAGAGTATTGAAGTTGTGTGAGATAGGACACAATTGTGTATCTGCTACAGTGGTTAAGTATGTTGGGAGTGTTTGAGAGGTTTTAGGTCTGATTTGGTTTTGCTCGGCTAGAGTGCGCAGCGGGAGCGTGGTGGTGTAGTTTGTGATTTGCCACTGTTCTGTTAGTTAGAAATTTTGGGGACGAAATTTCTTTAAGGATAGGTGAGTTGTAACGCCCTGAATTTTGAGGCTAGAAGTTTTTGGGTTTTGTGGTTAGGGTTAGTGAGAAGGTTACGCTTTAGTGTTTATTTTCGTGTTTAAGTCACAAAATGGGCCTGCTGGTCTGGTGGTTGTGTGAGTATTAGTGTATCTCTGGGTTCTGGGTTCAGGTCTCTGGGTGTGTGTATTTTTTGATATATTTTTATGTTGTTAAATAACAAACTGATTTTAAAGTTTTAATTATTAATTCTTTTTTATCATTAGGATTAGAATTAATTTAATTTATTTTTTTCTTTGGTTACACGTTCTCATCTTTCTCTCCCGCTTCTTGCTTTTCTTTTTACTCTTTTCTTCTTCTGGGAAAACAGTCTTTGTCTGCGGTATTTGAAGAGCTTTGTTTCTTGGTCATCGAGACGGCACTCGAACATCTTAGATCATGAGACATGTGTGGGTTTTAAACTTTTTCTACTTTATTTACAAATTCTAATTTGACTTTGTAAAAAGTCGACTATGGATGTGATATTGTTATTATGCCTGGAATGTGTATGGTTTTGTATAATTTTGGTCTAACGAGGATCAAAAAGTACTTTTTGGCTGAAAGCATGTTTTTCGGGGGTATTTTAAGGAGGTTTCGTGACCACACAGGCATCCACACGGGTGTGTGACGACTCACACGTTCGTATGCTTTTGGGAATTAAGGTTCCGAGTGAAATTTTGGTGCCACACGACCGGGTGGCCGACTTGGGGATTTAATCGTTTGTCACACAGTCTTGTCCCTTGTTTACACGAGCGTGTGAGTTTGGGGATTAGGGTTTGAGTGATTTGGTGCCACACTGCCTGGCCATAGGGTTGTGTGGCTAATTTTGGGATTTAGGGATTCCACACGGACGTGTGTTCTAGACACACGACCGTGTCTGGTGGGCACACGGGCATGTGAGACCCTCACACGGCCGTGTCAGCCCTATACTTGGATTTAGTACAAGTGGACAGAGAGTTACACGGTTTGTTTAGATGGCCATGTCCCCAATCCACACGGGTGTGTGCTTCAATCACACGACCGTGTGCCTCCCTTCATACGGTCGTGTGCCCCTTTCAACGGGCTCTTGACCTCCCACATGGCCTAGGCATTTCCCACCCGGCCAAAGCACATGGGTATGTGGTCCTAATACACTTATATTGGCTTGGTGTGCTTTTCTGATTTGAAAATGTGTTTGTGCGATTCAACCCTTGGCTAAGCTTAAACGAGGGTAGTTAAGAACTCTGATCTGGGCATCGGCCTGAGTGTATTTGTGTGACTATCAGTGAAATGTTTGAATCTGAATCTGTTCTGTGGGGTGTGTGTGCACAGCTGTTTTGTCTGACTATTTGATATTGTGTCTTTGTTCTGTGAGATTGTATGCATACGTACATCTGCATAAAATATTTTGGGATGGGATTGTGAAGAGAAGTGAGACTGATTCGATTCGATCCGCGATTAAGCCGCAATTTATCAAGATAGCGATTTAACGATCGCATCAGATCTTGTGTATGTACATCGCCTATGCTACGTACACTTATCCGATCCGCGCTTTAATCGCAAACCCACCGCATATAGCGGTTTCGCCGCGATAGCACTGTACCGCATGTACGCTAGCTATGTTACGTATATATATCAGATCTGGCAGTTCTAACTGCAATTTGTCTGTATTGCAAATTTTTGCATTGCACTGTATAGCACATACGTCAGACTTGTTACGTATATTTATCTGATCTGGCAGTCCAACTGCATTCTGATAAGTTATTATTGCCGAGAAACCTGGGATGACTCTATATGGTGTGTAGGGTTGGATGGGCCTACTTGGTCCTAATTGGTGTGTTTCGTTGGATGAGCTTTAACAACTCTTTTGGGGTGTGATTGGGGGATGGAGAGGTGTGGTGGTTGGATGGGTGGGTTTTTTTATCAGACTGCATACGTTCGCATCTGTCTGTGAGTTTTGACTGAAAGACTAGTTGTCTGTGATATGTTTGTCTGATTAGCATTTGTGCTGAGACTTTTGTGTGAACCTATTGTGCCTTGATTGTTAAACTCTGTTTGGACACCAGTTCCAGTGTGATTTCTGATTCTGTATGTGTTTGGAATTCTGTTGCGCTTCTTATGTAAATATCCTATTCCTGTCTCTTGTTTTGTTTCGAACTCACACTAAGCTCGAGTAGCTCACCCCCTCTTAGTGTTTCCTTTTCAGGTGTTCTTTTGAATTCTGACACTGGGCTCGGTATGCGGAGGTCTCGGAGAAAATTTAGTAAACGTTATATATTCAGTTTCTATTTTATCATTCAAAGTTTGGAAATGTAGGGTTTTATAATACCGTGGTACATATTTCGAGATAAGTTTTAAATTGTTTTAATTCTGCTTTTTATATACTAGACTTAACGTATTTTAACTGTCCATATTTTAAATGATTAAATGTTTTGATTCGTCGTTATAAATCACTTGTAAAAAGAAAATTTACCTTCGATCACTTCGGTGATCAATGTGACATCCGAGATTCGATCAAACTTCTAGGCCGAGTTTTAGGGTGTTACATTAAAACCCTAAAAATGAAGAAGACAACAACTACTTAGCTAAAAAAGTTGATAAGAAAGTGAAAAGTGAACAACCCTTGAGTTCTCTACAAAAAGTGGCTTTTAACTTCTGAATACAACCCAAAATTTTGGACCAAAATGCCCTTGGACATTGTATTATGATTGATGTTGGACAAAAACTACCCTTGTAGTTAATTTTCTCCTCGTCATGCATGGTATCACGATACCCAGGCTCTGGTGTCGCAATGCCCAGGAAAGTATTAAAATTGATAGTCTAAGGGATCTTGTTTCGAAATAACCATCCTTGGTATCACGATATCACTAGAGTTGGTCACAATTTTCTTCACTTTAGCACTGTCAAGGGTATCATGAATTCCATGCCTTAGTGTCGTGATACCCCCTCTAAATGATGATTTCTTCAAGTTAGAATCATTATCGACTTCCTACACTAAATCAATTATATCGTTAGGTCCTCATGGCATCATTTGGCCAATTTGGGTCTCAAAAGGGCATAAAACTAACAAAAACCATTTATTAACAATAAAAGCTAAAATTTGAAAAATAAAATAAAGAAAAGACAACTAAATCCTTTGAGAATAAGCTCTTGAGTGTAATGCAGAGCCTAATTTGATGTATCAAAATATGACTGATCACTCATGTATCTAATCAAATTATAACTTAGTATCAGTATTCATGACATAAACCACCCTATTTTATAACGATAATGTAAATCATGGCATTGTGCCACTACACGAGATTTTAAAGCTTTCATTTTCATCTCCATAAAGGAAACATTTTACAAGGTTATTCTTAAAGTTGTTTTCATGCCAATAATCAAGATTCTAACTTCGTTCAACATAGTTAAACTTTACTTACTTGTCTAAAACCACATTTTTCAAACATATACATATAATTTCACAATATTATACTTGATTTAATTTAAATAAATTCAATTAAGCACAAAATAAGTGTGTACAAAATAATTTCATAATCTTTCAGCCATTTCAATATTTTAAGTTTGTATCAACATTTACTTTCTTATCTAAACCACAATTTTCAAACATAAAAATATAAATTCACAATATTATACTCAATTTAATTTCAATAAATTAAATTAAACATAAAATAAGTGTCTACAAAAGATTTTCATAATCTTTTAGCCATTTTGATATTTTAAGCTTGTATAAACACTTGTCGATAAATTCAATTATACTCAATTTGCATTTTGACATGGTTTTGGCCATAGTGGCCTTATCTAATGTTTCCATAATAGTGACATGGTTCATAGATATCCTTCTATACTTCCACGGCACCAAAAAATTCTTATGTCATAATTTTAATTCAAAAGTACCTCATGGCTATATAATTACAACTTCACATTTTAATGTGTTATTTCATATATTAATGTCATGGAATTTCCCATTAATATTAGCATCATTAAACACTTAATTATAACATTAATTACATAAACCTTAAGCTTACTAACTTAGTAGAAAGATGAGTATCCATGATACTTACCTCAATGGATGCTTTCCAACACTAAATCAAGTCTCCACAAGCTTTATTCTACCATAAATCAAGTTTGAACACCCTCTAGTCACTATTTGCTCATTTTTTATAAACAAAAAAATAACCAATAATTAATATAAGTTCTTTCTAAGCTTTTCATATAATTTCTCAACAAATATCAACTAACGGAGGTGTAATAAACGATTTCTTACCATTGTTGAAGCTTTCTCAGTCTAGCTTCATCTTCTCTCACAAAAGCCCTATGAACTCTAAGTTGAAATTAGTGAATTTGATAATGGTAATGAGTTTAAGAGGTAGTTTCCATAAAGATTTTATTAATATCTTAAAGTGGGTAGTGGAATTTTTTAGAGAGATTGATGAAATAAACAAGAAAATGGAAGAAGGAAGTGGAAGCTTCCATTTTTTCTGCTCCTGTAATTAGAGAAGAAGAGAATGAGCTGATGAGTTTCTTTCTCATCTTCAAAATACCAACAAATGTGCTTTGGGCTCATGTTTACATGTTTCAAGTCCATTTTATACCAATTTGAAGCCCATTTCCATAATACGAGTTTCAAACGATCTCAGAATAAATTTTAGATACCAAATATCATATTTAAATATTATTCCCATCGTTGAAATCTCGAGAACTAACCAAATTACCCTTTTTAACAAAATTATCATTTTGCCCTTTTTAAAGATTTCTTCTCAAAATTCAATACTTAGACCAATTTAAGCTTATAATTCATCATAAATCTTTATTATAACTCCATGAGTAATGAAAATCAAACTTTGGCTCTTTCCTTGAAAAAATGTTTTTTAAATTTAGTCCCTCTACTATTTATTTTTTCCAATTTAGTCCTTTACTATTCATTTTTTACAATTTAGTCCCAAAAGTGATTTTCATCACACCAAATCATATTTCAATCCATTTCATTTCAAATAATACATAATAACTAATATTTTCCATATTTTGATAATTTTGCACATTAGACCTATACTTTTCAAAATTTACAATTTGGTCCTTTTTGACATATTCTCGCTTTTATAACTCTTTTCACACATTTCCATTTTGAATATCAAATTCCTCTCATAAAAATTTCTTATCGGAGTCGCTCGTTGAATTTTTTTCTCATTATTTCTCAATATTCGAACCCAAAATTATGCAATGTGTCATATTGGGATTTTTGGGGCATTATGGTGCTCGTCCAATGACCTTACCATATGTGTATTACCATCCTTAATATCTTTGGGATATAATTCGTTCTCCTAGTATAATCTTATTTTATCTCATGGTATCCATTACATCTTTCTTTATGAAAAAGTCAATTACTAACAAATAGTAGTCAAATCATTCTTTTTATTACAAATTACCCGTGACCATGTTACTTTTCCATATGCCATGTAATGACCATAAGAGGCTATTATTTACCCTTATTGGGCTATAAATTCCACTATTGTAGGAGAAGCTATTTCATGCAGAAGTCGTATACATAATGTACCAGCTTTCGACTCTATTACTAATTGAATTCAGGTTTTTAATACATCAAAGTATATGAGTCACACATACATAGTCCGTCACTTACTCAAGATTGAGGTAAGCCACACTATGAACATCACAAGTGAATACATCCATAAACGGATCTATGGTTTATTCTACTTACAACTTGTCTGATGTATTGTCAGTCTAGTTAGTCACATCTATGTCTCTATCTTTTGGGAGTCATGCGCTTCAATACCCAATACAATGTATCTCCTTAATTGGACTTGATAGATAATATAATAGTCTTTCAATTGATTTTCTCAATTTGGATTAGACTACAAACTTATTTAGATTATCTACTAATATAAGTTTTCTTCTCGCATTATGATCTGACCACTTATGTAATTCAATATTAGTTAAACATTAGATAACCAATGAGATAATATTTACTTTCATTTTTCTTTGTGTGCAAAAACTGATGAGGATATTATACAATAGATATTAATGATAATGATGAAATTTATTAAACCAATTTGTTTGAAACATTACAAGTACATAAGGTATATAGACAATATCACTACACTAAGGGCACTTGATCTCAACAATTAATGACAATATTAATTTGTAATAATATTTATTATTTAATTAATTTTTTTCATATACTTAAATTTTTAGAGCTTAATTTTTTAGTTTATCAAATAGCATCTTGATGTTGAATTGACTTGTAACATCAATTCAGTAAGGCACTTAAATAATAGTATGGATAAATAATATTTAAACTAGGCTTAAAGCATCATTTGGCCCCTATAGTATACAAATTTTCTCACTTTGGTACTTAAATTTTTTTGGGGGTCAAATTGGTACCTAACGTTGCATTCTGTTATCCGTTCACTCAACTACCATTAGAAAAACATCACTACTGCTAAAAAAACCCATTAGTGTTAAAAAAAGTTGGTTGAAATGTGGCCCAATTACAATGTGTCACGTGATACTTCAATCCAATTAAAAAGTGCCACATGGCATACATATATAACAAAAATAAAAATAAAAATAGATTAACTTTTTTTAAAAATAAATAAAAAATATAAAAAAGAATAAATAGAAATTACCTTTTGACTTTGATCGGTGTTGAACAACCATTGAACGACACTGATTGACTGTTGATTGGTGTTGACTAGTATTGATCGGTGTTGTTCAATTGTTGACTGACGTTGACCAATGGTTGACCATGTGTAGAACGACTGTTGATTGGTAGTTGATCTAATAGTTTTTGATATTTTTACTTTATAAATTAGTTTTTAATTATTTTATAATTTTATTTATGTTTTGAATTTTTTAAATATATTTTTATTGTTAATTCATATAGATGCCACATGGCACTTCCTAATTGGATTGAAGTGCCACGTGGCATATTCTAGTTGGGTCACATTTGATCTTATTTTTTTTAACGTTAGTGGAGTGAATTGGTAACAAAATGTAACTTTAGGTACTAATCTCAACCCAAAAAAGGTTAGGTACCAAAGTGAGAAAAATGTATTATTTTAAACTATAATATTTGCCAATAATCTAAAAAATATTCTGCAAGTAATTTATTTTCTTAATTTAAATAATAAATTGTGTTAAAAAATTATGTAAAAAATATATTTATTGTTGTGACTTTAATTTTCTATGATGTGATTGTCTCATTCCTTAATCGAACAACACTTGGGACAACAAGTTAGAAAAATACTTAAGACAACATGTTTCATTCCTTACTTAAACAACACTTGGGAAAACAAGTTAGGACAACAGTTGGGACAAAATGTTAGGATAGTTAAAGCTCAGTAAGTTTGTGGCATTTTATAGTTGTATAATTTTAGTTGACTTCGTATTAACAAAAGATCTTTGGTTTTTGCTTTGATTAATTTTATTGTTTCTGGTGGGTTTATTTTTGTAACAGCCCGATTTTAGGGCTAGTCGGAACAGTGGTTTCGGAACCACAAATATGAGGCTAGAGAAATTATTTTTAATATTATTTTATGTGTTATAGCATGATTATATGAGTGCATGAAAATTTTGGTGAATTAATTTTAGTGATTACTTGCTTAATATCGAAAAAGGACTAAATCGCATAAAATGTGAAAGTTTTGTTCTACAAGCTAAAGGTGTTAAATACCTATGGAACTCTAAAATCGAGGACCTTATTGAGTAAATAGACCAAGAAAATTATGGTGGCTGGATATGAATTTTTAATTCATGAAATTGGTCAAAGGTTGGTGGCATTAGGTGACTAAATGAATAAAATAAAATAAAACAAAGAAAAAGTTATCATCTTTTCCCATCTTCTTCCTCTTCCACCGAAAATTTCAGCAAAAATAAGGGTTTTGGAAGCTTGAAATTTCAGCAACTCTTCACCCTTGCAAGTAAGTGATTTTAATGGTCATTCTTGATAATTTTTGTGTTTTTGGAACCCCCATAGCTTAAACTAGCTGATGAGGGGACTATTTTGCAAAATGATTGAGAGTCTAGGGTCTTGCCTTGAGAGTATTTATATTGTTTTCTAAAATTTTATGAAAGAAAATGAAACTTGGTTGTTTAATAAACAACTTTTGTGAAAGGATTTTTCATAAAAACACCTAAAATGGACCTTTTTGTAAAAGTTGTAAAATTGGTAGTAAATGTGTGAAATAATTGGATTTATGAGTTTCTATAAGCTTAAAATAGATTCATCTAGGCTTGGTTAATGAGGAAATTTGATTAAAATCGTTTTACTAGCTTAGGGGTAAAATCGTAATTAAGTGAAAGTCTAAGGGCAAAACGGTAATTTTGCCAAAGTAGGAATTTTGGAATGTATTGATTAATGTGGTGATTAAATAAGTAAATTTTGTCATTATAGATTAAGAAAAACGAAATTCGGACCTAGACTGGGAGGAAACCAAACTATTGGACTAAATCGAACTAGTCGCCCATATTTTGTATACCGAGGTAAGTTATACGTAAATAATACAACTCTATTGTTATTATGCATTAAAAAACTAATATGGCATAAAGTGTTTGATTATTGTTATGAATATGCATGACAAATTTTGATGTGGTATACTCACGGTTGAACCTTAGGAGTAGATTGGATATCCATGCCATGACATTTGGTTGATATGTGTGCTAGTGTAAGACCATGTCTGGGACATGGCATCGGCCACATTATGAGATCCAGTGTAAGACCATGTCTGGGACATGGCATCGAAGTTGATATGTGTGCTAGTGTAAAACCATGTCTGGGATATGGCATCGGCCACATTATGAGAGCCAATGTAAGACCATGTTTGGGACATGGCATCGGCATTGAGATGAGAGCTAATGCAAAACCATGTCTAGGACATGGCATCGGCCTCGACATGCGAACCAGTGTAAGACCATATCTGGGACATGGCATCGGCATTTTACCCTCTTGTGTGAGGCTTATTGGATATCCTTTAATATTCCAAATGGTTCCACGAGTTATTTAAAAATTATGATAAAGATATGAAAGGATATAATCAAGTTGAAAGTGGTACATGTTCTTACTCGAAACTCACAAGATATGAGCTTAGTTATGATTGCTTAATGGTAAAGATGAAAATTGAGTAAGTTCTATCTATGAGAATGATTTTGGGACGATCTTGTAATCTTTGGCTTATACTTGTGATGTGTAAATATGTAGTAAATCTACCATTGTTAAATCAAGAATGTTGTGCTGGTTTATAATATGCTATGAGTTTAAAGATGCAAGGTTGATGTTGTTACTTATTTACATGTAACTTACTAAGCTTTATGCTTACTCCCTCTCTTTTCCATTTTCTTATAGTAACGCCAAGCTAGCTCGAGGATCAAAGGACTTCAGAGGCATCGATCACACTATCAATTGAAGCATTTGGTATAGTTAGCCTTAATATTTTAAGTATGGAATGTATATGGACTGGGTCTTTTTGTTAAGTGTCATATTGTTTTGGCTATATGTGTTGGCTTGTCATGAAGTTGATCCATTTTGTCTAAGGCCATGGATAATGGCTAATATTTGTTGTTGATTTATGCAAATGATGATGTTTTTCATGATTGGATTGATAAAGTATGTGATAAGTTTTGCATGTGAATGGAGTGTAGTGGCCTTGATGTGTGTATGTCGTGGTTGTAGCTGATTTGGTCAGATGTTTATGTGTGGATTGGTGTTACTTGATGTGGCTTATGTTGGTGAATGATAAACCGTAAAAGTAACATATTTTAAGCCCACAATTAGCATGCTTTTGGATGATTTAAGCCCTTAATTATGTAATTTGGTGCTCTTAATCCTTTGTTTTCATGTTTTATACTCAAGAGAGCACCGGAGGACGAAAAGAATGGAAAACGGGCCCAAAACGGAGTAAATAAGCCATATCACAAAATCCACATAGCCTGGCCACGACTTACACGGGCGTGTGCCATGGGCGTGTCCCTATCGCAGGAAAGAAGAGTTTCACTCGGATTTGGATACTGAGGGGCAAAGAAATATATTCAAAAGCCTATATAAACACCCTAAGTATGACCAGAAAAGGGGGGAACCGAAGGCCAGAGAAGGTAGATTTGTGGAGAATTACTCGAAGATAGCCAGTTGATCCATCTCAAGAAGCCTGGATTATACTCAAGACGGAGGATCTCTCATTCAATTCCTTCAGGGGGTTTTAGGGAGTTCTTATGTTTTGTTTTATCTTTTCTTCTGAGATGTTTTCTTTTATTGTTATGAACTAAACCCTCAGATACCTGAGGGGGATGAAACCTAAGATGAATCTTGTTATCGTTTGCTGAACTATATGAGAAATATTTGACTTGTTCTTAATTATGTGTTCTTAATTCTTGTGTTGATGTTTCCGGGATATTAATCCAAGTGTGATGTGCTTAGGTGGAGGAGCAAAAGTCCCTGCCTAAGAGTAGATCTAGCATAATTAAGCAGAGTTGATCGCACGCCTAGAGGTAGGGTGACGAGATTTTGCCGGATTAGGGTAGAACCTAATAATGGAGTCGATAGATCGAGTTAATGTGATTCTAGGGGTTTTAATTAGAAAGAGATTTCAATTAATCAACCTAGGGTTAGACGTTAGTCGCCTTGAGAGAGGGATTAATATTGTAACACCCCGAAATTAGGCCTTGAAGAATTGGGCCCAATGGGCCTTGGGCGTAGGAGTGTTTAAAATTTTTGAGAATATGAGAATGGCGTTATTGCAAATTTGACTTATTAGTTAAGTGAATTTGGAAGGTTACGGGGTTTCTATGGAGTCTCGGGTTCAAGTTAGGCTATAGGTAAATTTTTGTGTTTAAGCATTTTAAGGAGGGAAGGTAAGTGGCATCAAGACTTAAGGAAATAAGGGTGTATTTTGATAGCACAAGTAGTCTATTGGTAAAGGTGGAAAGTGGCCTGTGGGGTGTACTATTGGTCTGAGGTTTGAATCCCACCTAGTGCAAATATTTTGGATTAAATTTTTGTGCTATATGGTAAGTGTTGGCCAAGGCTTAAATAAGGTAAGTAAGACTTTTTAATTATGGAAAGATGGCTAAAGAAATATGGTATGGAGGAAAACAAGGGAAAATGAAGGAAAGAATCAAAAGAAAAGGCAAGAGAAGGGAACATGTTGGCCTATTATGAGGGTGATGTTTTGGAAAGTGTTTTTGGTAAATTTTTTATCCTATTGGTAAAGTATACACGGTTTGATAAGGGAAAGGGGATAGCCGAATTTCCTTTAGGCAATTGGCAAAAGTTTGGTGCATGAGAGGTTATTTTTCTCCTTAGCATTTTGGTGACTTTTTCTTTTTCCAATTTCTTCCCTCTTTGCCAAAAACTCCAAAGCCAAAAGTGAGCATTTTCTTTTCTTTGTTTTGCAAAAACCATCTAGCCATTTTGTTCCATATTTTTGCTCATTTTCCCCTTTGATAACCGAAACTAGTTAGCAACCTTTCTCCCTCCTTTCTTTTCTTTTTCACAAAATCTTCAACCCTTTTTTTTTCCTCTTTAATTCATATTGTCATAGCCGAATCTTCTTGCTTAATTTCCCTCCATAGCCGAACTTTTGAATTCTTCATCTCTTCTTCGTTATTTCTTTCTTGTTCATGTTGGCACTCACTTCTTTGATCGAATAGTATTCTAGTGGATTGGCCAAATACCACATCTTTGCCTATTCATCTCTGGTCATAAGCCAATCGGTGGGAATCGGGATTATCATCGATTAAGGTAAGGAGTCTTTTCATAGTCCATTCGGTATTGCTACTCAGTTATTGTGATAATCGGATTAAAAGTTTGGCTAATCGATTATGTTGTTAGGGACGAAATCACTCGATATTTTCTCCTTATTTAGTGGTAAGCCGGACCCTTTTTCCTTAAGACAATTGATTTATATCATCGTAATATCGTTTTGATTAAGATTTTTCCAATGGAGGCAAGAGGTACCGATTTGAAAGGGAAATCGATTGGAGAACAAAAAAGGAGTGGATTTGCGATTCCTACTCCTAAGTTCAAACGAAGGGCGGTATCAGCGATTCGAGATTTTCCACCGGGTTGTGGACCATCATCCGGTGAGAATCGACAAATCATGGTCGTTCATGATTTTGAGAGTAAGTATTTTAGATCATTGATTTAGATTTGGATTAAGAAAAATCTCGTCCGTTAGGTTAATCGAGTGTTATGTTGTCATAGATACCGACGATCAAGAGAGTTTAATACTTACCGTAATCAGGTGTGTAATCTCACACTGTAATCCCGTAGAATTATGATTCGGTAACATGTCGAATAATAGATTGTTATTATCATACGGCTAAAAATCGTAAAATTGGCATAAAATGAGGAATTTGCTTAAAGTATACTATTTTGAAAGATTTGACAAAATCAGCATTAAAATTGTTAAAATTACAAAAATGCCCCTATGGGCCGAATTACGAAAATGCCCCTAAAGGGCCGATTTGCTAGAATACCTTAAATGGGCCGAGTCATTGTAATAAATTACTTGATTAATGGTTGTTATTTATACGTGAACATCTTATTATGTATGCTGCATTTTCATATATTGCATGGGATGGGAAAAATAATGAAGAGAAGTGTAGCCTAGTGGCATTACCACAATAAAATGTTTATTATAATGTTTACATATGATATCGGTGGCTTGGCCATAATAAATTATTATAAATGGCAATTTGCCTGCGATTTGGTGTGATTGGTGGGGTGGGTTGACTTGATCCCAACAGGTGTGATAGGCTGGTATGGAGGTGTGTTGGATGGATGGGTTGGGTTACATACATTGCACATATATATATTCTGTTATGTAAATGGGCTTAGGCCTAAGATGATGCTAAATGGGTTTAGGCGCAGTAGACAACAATAAGGGGATTATACACTGAGTTCTAGTAACTCACCCCGTTTCCTTAACCCTATTAATGTGGACTTGGGCCATGGATGATTCGGTGGAGGCCATACTTTAGAAATGGTGTTTTATTTTGAACTTTAGATTTCTATTTCCGTTCACTTTACTATTTTGGGTTTTTATGATGTAATAAGGCCTCTGGAGTATTTTACTTTTGCTTTATGTTTGACGTACTTTTATTTTGCTTGAATTGGTTTAAATGGGAATATTTTTCTAAAAACTTAAATAAAGATTTTCCAAAATAGACTAACAAAGGGATTTCATAACAAACTTTTACAAATATTTTAACTCAGAAATTTTCTCTCGAATTATCAACAATATTTTCAAAAGTCATGGTTTATAAGATCTCTAGTTCAAATTATCGATTTATCAATCAACCTTCGAGGTTTGTAATACTTTATCAAATATTTCAAATCAAACTTGCTTTCTCGATTATAATAAATAACACCTGTTTTAGTACGAATAAAAATGACTTAACATGTTTTTCTCATGTGACATGTCAGATCCGATCATAACGCATGGGCCGGGTTTGGGGTGTTACAAATATAACTTAGGGAATCTTACGGATCAAGTCAAATGAATAAATCGTCTGGTTCAGAGTTAGATAACATGTGAAGTCTAGGTGGATTCTTCCTTGGTTGTCGTCTTAATCAATTGGTTTTTTCCTTAAGTTATTTTCCCAATTTCATTCTTCTTTGTCTTAGAGTCTTTAGATTAGTAGTACTTTAATTCTTAGGCTAGATAATAAAAAGAGAGTTAGTATTAGTACTTTTGGTTCCTTTGGGTTCGACATTCCGGTCTTGCCTTAACTATACTACTGTTCGATAGGTACGCTTGCCTCAAATCGTTGTCATAGTTAGTTTCCAGGTTTGATCATTCTTTTTATAAATTTTCAGACTTTGGCATCGCGAAAACAACGATTAGTGTATGTAAGGGTGGCAAAAACGCTTGGTAAATAGCCTTGTTTTTGTCCACACGGGTAGACACACGGCTTGCCCCAAGGGCGTGTGTCCCTTGCACCTTAGTTTTGAAAAACAGAATGCCCAGTAGTAACCACACGGGCTGAGGCACGACCGTGTGTCTCAACCGTGTAGATGACACGGCCATAGGACATGGGCATGTGCCCAGGCCGTGTGAAGTCTGCAGCTTAAATGCGACATTAAATTCGCCACACGGCCTAGCACACGTGCGTGTACCTTGGCTGTGTGACCCTAAAATGTTGCTAACGTCAGAAACAGAATGCCAAGGTTTTAACACAAGGACTGAGACACGGGCGTGTCATGGCCGTGTGTGGGACACGGGTCATGGGCACGGGCGTGTGCCAGGCCATGTGAAAACCCTGTAGGTTCGAATTGAAAAATAAATCCATACGGCTAGGGATATGAGCGTGTGTGATCACACGGTCTACCCACACGGGCGTGTCTTTTGCCACATAGGCGTATGCCCCTATTTTTAGTGAAATTTTCCAAAGTTTTCTAAAGTACTTGGTTTAGTCCCGAACCATTTCTAAAGTATGTTTTGGGCCTCTAGGCCCATATTAGGGGATTTAAGATAAAGTTTGAAAAGTTTTAAATTTGAACGAAATTTCATAACCCGAAAATGTTTGTATACATGTCATTAAGTTAGGTAACGCCTCATACCTTATTCCGACATAGGATACGAGTAAGGGGTGTTACAATTTTCCCTTAGCAGAATGAGAAAAGAGAAAGAGATTAATTTAAAACAAACTTTATACTTATCAATTAAGGTTTAAATCAATTTATTTTCCTTGATGATAAAGTTGATCAGGTTTACTTGGAGAGGAAGCATTTTTTAAAATTTTAAAAGACATGATTTTGTGTGGATAATTTCTTTAATTTTATGAAGATTTATCTTCTCAAGTTACTTAGAGAAGCTATCAATCTTAGCCTATAAATAGGTAGCGTTCATTGGAGTGCTTTGTGTATGAGTTATATTTATTGCTTTCATCTTGTATTAGCTGTGTATTGATTGCACTCTTGTTTTAAGTATTTTTTGGAGAGTAAACCTTGTTGTAAATGAGGTTATTTAGGGTGAGTGATTGTAACACTGGGGTTATTTGTTGGGGTTGCAATTATCCATTGCAAAAGGGTACATTGTTGAATAAAATTATGGATCTATTGTTAGGGATCTATTGTTGAATAAAATCATCACTAAGCAAGGCTCTGCATAATATGATTGGTGAATCCGAACTACATTAACAATCCTCGTGTGCCATTTACTCTTTATTTTACTTTATTTGAAATTTTTTATTAATGTACTTATTCCAATCTGTGTTGGAACATTAGTTGGGACATTGAAATGGGACAAATAGAAAACCGAAAGATTTTTCAATTGGTATCACAGTAGCCTTTAAAAGTTGGTTGAAGGTGATCACTAGTTGAGCTTGTAACCATGGAATCCATAAAGGAAGGTAGTTTGATTACTTGACCTCTATTACTATTTGGTTATGAAAACTATGCATATTAGAAGGCACGTATGAGGGTTTTCATCATGCTTGTTAATGAAATAGCTTGGGAAGCTATTGAAGATGGGTGGACTCAACCAATAGTGACTACTGTTGATGGCACTATTGGATTTTCGGTGCGCCACATGGCGCAACGAAAAAATTATTCTAGAGACCATCAACCATAGATCTATGTACGAGGAACGAATCTGGTTGAAATAAGGCTGAAAATATACCTTTTCAAATTGAAAAAAAATGGTGTGTAACATTGTTGGTTGAAATCCTTTGCGCGATGTTAATCCAAGCCGCAAAAAAAGTGTCTCAGCCTCTATGTAGTCCACCCAGTCAACCACGAACAGGAAAACTCTTTGAACAATTTCAAAGCGAATTCAAAGATGGCTGCTAGACCTTTTGAGTTGTGTATTTGTATTTTTTTGGTAACCCTAACACATTAGGGATTCATATTCCGTTTATTTTTCTTTGATATCACATATTAGGGAAAAAAAACAATATTATTCCCTTATTTTTAGAGAAACAAATGGAAAGTTGGAATAAAAGTTATATTCTTTCATAAATAATATCAATTTCCATGTCCTTTTATTATATTAATAATTTCGGTAAAATATATTCAATTAATATTTTGTATGAATCAAATTCATATATTAAATTTATCTATGTTCTCTATATGTGTACAAAAAGCTTGTACATATAATGTATTCAATATTTAAGTATCAAATTAAAATAATTCAATAATTAATTTAATTCATGTGACAGCTAAATATGTTACCAAATGTATTTGGGTTCTGTTCGCTTCAACTATAGGGTGTGACCCTATAGGCTCTTCTAACGTTAGTAGTTGTAACGCCCTGAATAATTTATTTCTATTTCTGTAAATATCTGACACAAATGTGTATCTATTTTAATGGTTAAGTGTTCTGGGTGCGTGTATGATATCTTGGGTTCAAGTCCCATATTTGCAAAATTTTTTTATTTTAGATCCAAGCCTTATCCTTGTTGAATGGGCTTATATAAAATTGTTTGTTAATCTATATTAGAATGAGCCTGCTGGTTTGAGTGGTAAAGGGGTCAGTGTGTTGGAGGTCCAGCGTTCGAATTCTTGCGTTAGTGAAGATGTTTATTTTTGCTCGATTGTATGATAGAGTTTCGGTGGAGCTAAAAGTCTGAGGAAGTTGTGAGTTAGTGGGTCAGTGAGAGAAAAATTGGGGATATGTTGTCATATTTGTTATTTTTTCTTTTTTTTTCAAATTTTGATTGCTTTCTCTCTCTTCCCAAGCTCTCTGTTTCTGACGTTAACTTTTCTATTTTCTTCCTTCTCTCTTCAGTTTTTTGTTTTTGGTTCTTTCCTCTTCTTCGTTCATCAACTGGTTGTTTCAAAGGTTGTTTTGTAATCCCGGTGGTTTCCATTCGTTTTGGTAAGGTTGTGTTTAGTCTTGGTTGTTTCTTTTCTTTTTAAATTAACTTAGTAGTGTGGTTAGGGAGGTTAATTTTTTACAAACTGTTGCATAGGTGAAGGCGGTGAAGCATCGATCTTCACTTCAACAGCTTGATTCGAGGTTGTGGTCGTTTTTGGTAAGAGATAAGTCTATTTTTACGTAATTGGGTTAATCGTGTTAGACTTGTAAGTTGGTTGCTAAAAGGTGCGGGGTATTCTGTTTTTAAGTGCTGATTGGCTCGGAAGTGTTTTCGCATCAAAATTGAATAGGTGTGTTCCCAAAACGCAGAAAATTGGGTTTCTGTGAAAGCTAAAAAAGTATTCTGTCGATGCCACACGGGCGTGTGCCAGACCGTGTGGTTGGTCGTGTGCGAGACACGGCTGTGTGTCTGATAAAGGTGTGACCGTGCAGAAGACTCGACCGTGTGGTGGTGTGGGTGTGGCCATGTGGGCCATACGGGCTAGGCCAAGTATGGTGTGTGGGCCACATGGGCATGTGGGTTTTGGGCTAGGCCGTGTGGGCCACACAGCCAAGGACAATCTGGGTGTATGGGCCCATAATTATGAAATTTTCCCTAGTGTCACACTGGTCGTTCTGATCGACTGTGGACCTACCATAGGGTCGGTAAGGGCTAACCAAAATCTAAATTATATGATCTGATATTTTGATAGTCTGCCCTTAGTAGGATATCGATATGTATAACTGTTCTGTTTAAGTATATATATGCTATCTGTATATGAGCATGTTATATGTGATATTACTATATCTGTTATTTCTGTGATTGGGGTGGGTTTTGTATATGTGGAGGAAGTGATTTGTACGGCGACACTTCACCTATATTCTAGCAGCTTGACTGCATATTATCTGTAATGTGTCGCATTGACACTATATGGTGTGTAGGGATGGGTGGGTGTTTTTAACCCCGCATGGTGTGATGGGATGGTTGGAGATGGTGTGTAGAGGATGGGGGTAGAATGCTGTATATCTGTACTATTTATTAATTTTGTTATCTGTATCTGAAATAGACATAAGTCCGAATCTGTATTTGAATGTATATGAGAATTTTATATGTATTGCATGTCTATTTCTGTTGGGTTACACACTGAGATTACGAAAACTCACATCTGTTTGATTGTTCTGTTTAGGTAATCCACAAACTTAAGCGGATCGGTGTGACAGAGCCTCACGGTGACCATGAGTTTGTAAACTGCTTAAGATTATGGTTTTTACTTTTAATTAAGGATTATTTCTGGGAGTTTTGTAATACTTGGACTCTCCGGACTGTTTGGTTTTATTTGGGATTTGGGTTTTCGGTTTAACACTATATTTGCAACGTTTAGCTGAAAACATGGTTTTTTTTTACTAAAACAAAGGTTTTCCGAAATTATGAACGGGATTTTCAAATATAACGATTTTTATGACTTCTGCTGTAAAATATGCTTTGGTAAATGGATTATATAAATAACGTTTTCGGTAATCGTTAGAAATGAATAGAGGTTATAAAACTTGAATGATTTATCAAAATGACTCTGTTTTTAAAACCCTACTTTGTTACATCTCCGGATTCGACCATAACGTCTAGGTCGAGTTTGGGGTGTTACAGTAGTAATACTAGAACATTTCTAATATTACAAGCAATGAGTGGCATCTAGCATTGCATCATTGTTACCTAAGTTACAAGAAGTCGTAATTCGACATAAATTTTCTGTGATAATCTTTTTCATGTATTATATCTATAACGACCCTATAGTCAAGGGTGTTGGAAAGTGCATTCCCGGGACCCCGTTCCCGTAAATTGGACTCACGAAGTTAGTTGTGTAGTTAATTAGATTTCGGTTAAGTGAATTTGCATGAATTAAGAATTATTATTGTATAAGGACTTAATCACGTAGAAGGTAAAAGTTGTAGATTAAAAATTTTTGAGGGACTAAAGTAGCAAATATACATTTGCTTTATTTAGTGGACTGCATTAATGATATATATAAAACATATATGTATACTTATTATATATATATTATAATAGTTAATAACTAAAAAGTTAAAAGTATGTATATATGTATTATATAATACTAAAGTATAATAAATGAAAAGAAAGTGAAATTGGATGAAAGAAAGCATGCAATTCAAATAGAAAATAAAAGGGAAAGAAAGAAGAAGAAGAAGAGAAGACACACGACTAAGGGTTTAAGCTCAATTGGTTAGTGCAATTTAGTCTCTTTTCTTGTAATTTTTATATTTTTAGAATCCCAGTACTTAAGGTTAGCCGACCCGTGTTGTAATTTTTAGTACTGCGTAGAATTTTGGATGTAAATATAGTTGAATATTTCAAATACTAGGGATTAAATTGATAGATTTCAATGTATAAAGTGAAAAATAACTAAATAGTAAAGTTAATTCTTGATTTTGAGTATAAGGACTAAATTGTAAAAAATTTAAAATTTAAGGGTTTAATTGAAAATAGGGAGTTAAATTTATTTTAAAGTGAAATTTTTATGAAAATATAGAGTTAATTATGAAGAATAAAAATTAGTCTCGATTTAGAGACTAAATTGAAATTTAAGCAAACATTGAGCAAAAGTTTAAATATTCAATGTGAAATTGAATTGTGTTGTATTGATGTATTTAAATTGTTTAAATTCGTAGTTAACATCGTATCGGAATCCTCGACTAAAAAGGGGAAGGATAAAATCGATGTCGAATAGCTCGGAATCCACGGTTTGTGTTTCTATAATTCGAACCTAGTTGTTAATTGTTGTATTTTGATTTATTGCATATGGTAAGTAGTTAAGGTGAGTGTTTTGGCACTATAATAGTGAAGTGAAATTATAATTGATTGAAATGGATTGAATTGGTATATATATTATGAATGTATTGATTACATGAATTAGAAATGAATATATATTTAAATGTGATAAGGTGCATGTACAAGATTTGGATATTGGATATATTTGTAAATGAATTGAAACCCTATTAACTATTTCGGGCTAAGCCGGATATAAATGGCATATCATAGGATAGGAAAAGTTCAGGGATTTCTTTGACTTCAAGTCGATGAGGCACTGGGTGCCAATTTACTTCGGTTTAACCGATGAGGCACTGGGTGTCAATGTATATAGAACTTGGCACAGTTATTACTTCGGATTTATCCGATGAGGCACTGGATGCCAAACTGGTGTGTTCGTTGGATCGTGTATCCGTCCGAGTCCGAATCGTGTTAATAAGGGTAAATAAATAATAAAGTTCTATAATTGATATTGAAATGGCATGGTATGTGAAATAGAAATGAGATAGTGGATTGAAAATGAAATGTGAAATATGTTGTTAACAAATGAAATATATGAGTTATCTACTCATGAATTGAATATGGAATGGATAATGCCATTGTTTAAATGAAATGTGGATTGATATGTGAAAAGCTATTTATATAGCGAGTGATGTGAATTGAGATGCTTGTTAAACAAATCAAATATGATAGCATGTGAAAATTGAGTATAGTATGAAATGATATGGTAATATGCATGAACTTGAAATGATGGTATATAGTAATTGTAAGCTTAGACAATAGTATGTTCGTATAATTCAAATTATGCATTCTTGTATCCTTATGTCTTTAATTGTTCAGATTATAGAAATACTACTGAGATTTACTTAGTGTGCAATTTTGTTTTTCGTGCGTAGGTTAGGTACTTCTCTTTTGATCGTCGACTCAGCATCCAACAACGATCCCGACCTCAAATATGGTGATGTTTACCTTTTGTAATGGCTTATACCTAGTATGTGTTTGGTTGTTAGTGAATTTGGTATATGGGATATAATTGAGTTAAGTATAATGGTGGTTTGGTATATAAAAACATATGTTTGTGTTTGAAGCCATAATATGGCATGTTGTTTTGAACCAAGGCTTGTTAGGTGTAAGTGAATTTAAGCTTGATGTTTTAGGTAGTTATAAGCTAGGCTAAATTGAGTGATTTGGTATGTTTTAAACTTTAATTTGAATGATGCATTGTTGATAGGTTTTGATGATATAAATATGGTACCAATGAGGGTACATCGGTTAGGCACCTAAGATGATTATTTTGGCATGTTTAGAGTATGTTTGATCGTATTTCGGATAGGTTAAATGATTGGATTTCGAGTTGCTTAATGCTCAAGCAAGTAAGATATGGTAAACTTATTGTTTAAGGTACATTTTAGGTCCACAAGGCCAGACACACGGGCGTGTGACTTGGCCATGTGAGACACATGGCTGGGTGACACGGCTATATGCCACTTGTTGAATGCTTAGAGCAAGTTAGCTAGCATACGGCCTGGCACAAGGGCGTGTGGCTTGGCCACGTGACCCAAGTTAGTGAGTTACACGGGCACGGATATGGGCTGGGACACGGTCATGTGTCCCTATTTTGAGAGTTACATGGCTTGAAACACGAACGTGTGTCTCAGTCGTGTGAGTCACACGGCCTAGCCACACGGCCGTGTGTCCCTTGCAGTTGAAATTTTTCTAACTTTTTCCTAAAATTTTCAAATGTTCTCGATTTAGTCCCGAATCGTTTCTATAGTGATTCTAAGCTTCGAGAGCTTGAATAAGGGACGATATGCATGTTTAATGATGTATGATGTTTTTTTGTTAAAATGTTTTGAAATAAATGATTTAGGTTACGTTTATTCGGTAATGCTCTAAAACCCTATGCCAGCAACGGATACGGGTTAAGGGTGTTTCAATAACCTTTTATCCTTAATATCTAGATTGGACACAAGTCATGGAATAGTCACACTTTTATAGTCCAATATCATATTTCTTGATATTCTGAGTAGGCTACAATAAAGAAATAAGTGTAATATCGCATACCAGCTTAGTTGAGCATGGCCATACATTTCTAGTCTCACCCAGTAAAAGGCCTTAGATATTGCTCCCATTATGTAGGAGAGACAAATCCTATCTTGATCAACCATATCCCTCTACATAGATTGCGACATACCCAACATCAGTCTTTATAGTATAACCTGTTATGGTACATGTTTTACTGTGTCAAAACATACAACTCATTATGTAGGGATAATGATGATCTCAAGTCTGAGGATCATATACATAGTTATCACTATGAGTAATGTTGTGACTATTACATAGTAATCCAAGAACCATACTCATAGCGAGTCAGTCCAGTATGTTGTTCTCTAACACATACTCATGTCTCAATTTTGACATCCCTATGTCAATGACAACACTTTGTCATCAATCAACTATACATTAGTATCAATGCTTTATCATTGTCCAAGCCCATAATAATACTTAACTAAGGATCTTTTAAGAATAATCATATTATTCCCAAGACTTTATTAAACCAGTTTATTTGTATACACAGAAAAAGAAACTGAAATAACAATGGTAATACCTTATATTAACAAACAAGTTAAAACGAGCATGTGATTACAATCATCTCATGATTGGTCTTTGGGCATACTCTAACAGGCACCAAATGTCTTAAAGAAAGAAGTAAATACACTATCAAAGAAATAAGGATTGCTCATGGAAATTCACAAGCTCCAAATGCCTTTTTCAATGGAGTTAACTTGAATAAACTTAAAGTCATTTCTATATGCACATCTACTAAAGAGGCATGAATAATCATGCAAAACCAACATGAAGAAAATGATGTCGTACACATGTCAAAACTTTATATTTTAGCCAGTAGGTTTGAAAATTTAAAAATGCATAAAGATGAGTCTTTTTTTTTTGAATTTTATGTGAGGTTTTTTTATTTTTCTAAAAGGGCTTTTTGTCTTGGTGCATGCTTTTCTCAGGTTAAATTAGTGCAAAAAGTGTTGAGGTCCTTTCTAGAATGCTTTGCAATCAAGGTCACCACATTTGAGGAGGCAAATGACTTACCACCCTCAAGCTGGATGAGTTAATAGATTCACTTTGAACCTTTGATTTGAATTCGGATGAAGCAAACGTAACAAAGTAAGACCTAAAATGAATATTGTTTTCAATGTTTAAGAGGTTGTTCTAATAACAAAACAGATAGTGGACGTTGTTGATGAAATTAGTTTGCTTACAAATACTATAAAGAGATTATCTAAGAAGCGAATTAAATCAGATGTTGGAGGAGCTAATAGCCATAGCAAGAAGACTGACATATAGGAGGAGAATTCATTTCCAAAAGTTGTCCCATGTTACGAATGCAAGGGATAAAATCATATTAAGTTCGAATGTGCTAATATTAAGAAGAAAGAGAAGTCACTCGTAGTCACTTAGAGTGATAAAGAAAGCAGTTCTGATATGAATAAAAATTTTAGCAACTATGTTTTTTTTACTGTTTCTGCTTCAAACCATGTTTCAACAGATTTTGGAATAGAAGAAGATTTAGATAATGATATTGTTTTAGTTGAAGCTTTGGATCAAAATTGTGGTTCAAAAAAGGTTGATGCTTTAAAAACCACTAAGAATGAGCTAGCTGATTTGAAGGTTGTCTTAAAGAAGTTTGGAGGCTAAAGTGAGAAGCTTGATGGAATTTTGGCTTTAAGGAGATTTGAACCAGACCATAGAGGACTTGGTTACATCAATAAAGGTAAAGAACTGATCACTCTTACAAAAGATGTGGGTTCTTTTACTTTTGAGACAAGTAAAAAGAAGGATAAAATACTTGTTCATTATTGTCGTGAAAATATTTTACATATTAGATCTCATTGTTACAAGCTGATGAATGATCAATGATGGAGAAGTACAAGTTATGTTGAATCTGATGTTGCAACATTGACTAGAATATTACACAGACGACAACACATACATAAAAGAAGAAAGATAAACTCGTATGCTTTTATTACGGGAAAGAAGGACACATTAGACCTTACTATTTTAATATGATGTGAGATTAGAAGAAGTTTAGGTTTGTTGCAAAACTTGTTCCAACAACAAGTGCACCAAGTAGAATGTGATAGAGGCAAATTTGGGTGAGAAAAGATCAACCACAGTTGAGCTATGAAGATCAACAAGTTATTAATCCTCAAGTGAAGCATGAGATTGCATCTAATGGAGAACTTATTGAAGATTTATTGCATATTGGTCAAACTTCATCTAGGTTTCATGGAAAAGGTACTTGTTGTTCTATAAGCTACATCCCTTATTGTTGAAAAGGTAGCACCTCATCCCCTTGAATAAATTTGAGGCAAACGAATAAGGGGACTATAGAGTAAGAGGTTGAAAGTTTGCTGATTTTGGTAATTTTAATTCAATTAATAATTTTTTATTAAGCTTATTTTAATGCATGCGTAACTTTATTCAATTAACTTTATTCCATTCTAAATAATTAGATAGTTATGATCACTTAATTTAGGTTCATGTCGAAATCATCATTTAATTCAATTAAATAATATCCAAAGTGACTAAATTAACCCAAAATCAATCTAATCTTTAAATTGGAAAAACACTTATTACTTTAATGAGTAAATTCAATTATCCATTTCTCCTTTTTCAATCATTTATGGTTCCATGCAAGTATTCATGTTAAATGCAATTCATTAAAGAATTGTGTTGAGCTAGTGAAGGGACTAACTGGTCATATATAATTACAGCTTAAAAAAATTGTAATTAAGTTCTGACTCTTCATCTATTAATCACAATTTGTTTAGTTATGAGTGGTTCCACTAAAGTAACATGATTGAACCCCCCCCATTATATACCATTATAAAAAATACTGATTTCAAGCTTTAGTCGAATGACGTCATCATATGTGTGTTACCCTCATAGAATATTCATTATCCCTTTAGGTTAAACCTATTCACCTAATTCGATCCATTTTATATCATGGTCACCATTTTATCTTTCGCAATGAAAATGATCATTACTCAAATTAGTAATGATAAAATCAATTTTAATAGGCAAATGACCCTTGTCCAGGTTTCATTTTTATAATGTATACAATGCCAATGAGAGGATACCATTTAGACTTTTATCAAGTTATGATTCCACTTTTATGAGTGAAGTCATATCATGCATAAGTTATGTACCCAACATATCAACTTTCTGCCCACTACCATGAAAACACATGTTTTCAATATATTAAAGCACATGAGTTACGCACACATAGTCATTTTCTTAGTCAATATATTTTCTTAGTCAAGTTGAATCATGTTGAGCGAAATGAAATCCAAGACGAGTCAAATAAATTTGTTTGAGTTAAATTTAAAAAAATTAACCTGGCCATATTTAAATCTTGTTGACAATATGACTAAATTCCAAGTTGAAGAACATAAATACCATATATATTTGAAAACTATTTTGAAACAAAATAAGAGGAAAAAAACAATATAATTATCATGATATATTTGATCTGATAGCTTACATGTTTAAGTCCTCAAATTTTCATTTTGATTTTTTAAAATTATAATTTAATATTTTTATATATTTTAAAGATTTTTAATAATTTTTAATTTTTTGAATTTTTATATACTTATAAAATTTTGGAGAAAAGGTTTTATAAACTATTTTGAATTTTTAAGATTATTTTGAATTTTTTTTAGAGTGATCAATGTAACAACTCGATTTAGGGCCTAGTCAGAATAGTGGTTGTGAGACCATGAAAATTGACAAATGAAGCCTCGATGAGAAAATGATGAGAATATGCTTAGTTGAAGTCCTGGTTGAAGATTCGGAATAATGAGGATACTTATGTCAAAACATGAGATAAGGAAGGTCCTGTGTAAGACCGTGTCTAGGACATGGCATTGGCACCGAATGTAGGTTCCGTATAAGACCATGTCTGGGACATGACATTGGCACCGAACGTAGATCCCGTATAAGACCATGTCTGTGACATGTCATCGACATCGAATAAGGAAGGTGTAACACCCCTTACCCAGGTCCGTCGCCGGAACAGGATACGAGGCATTACCGGACATGATCCGAGCTATTGTACAAAATTTAAAATGTAAAATCCATATAAATTTAAAACTTTTCCCATACATAGTCGTCAATACCCATAAGCAAAATAACTCGTCAATACCCATAAGCAAAATAACCATTCGTTACATAAATAACTAAACAATTAAGCCTTCTATACATGCCATAATTTCCAAAATATTGTTTTCAAAATACCAAAAGAAGGCTGATAGTGTGGATGGATCTCCGACGATCACCGTATCCCGAGCTAGCTTGATGACACTATAGAACAAGGAAAAGAAAAGAGAGTAAGCATATAGCTTAGTAAGTAAATATATAAATAATTAATAAATGGATTTAATATGTTTACAAAACAACACAATCAACCTACAATCAAATTCATTATTTATTCAAGTTTGGAGCAAGCTGTCTATTCGAGTCACAGTGACTAAATTATTTTTATCTTAAGCTACGAAACTCCAAATTAAGATCTGTAAATTTTCCCTAGAACTAGATTCACATATCTTCATACCATAAAATTTCCAGAATTTTTGACTTAGCCAATTAGTACAGTTTATTCATTAAAATTTCCTCTATTTCACTGTTCATATATTCTGACCACTTTTCACTACAAATCAATTTTCTCCTTGTGAAGAAATAAAATTGTGTTATAATTTGTTTCATTTGAAACTAGACTCATTAAGGAATCTAAATATATAAATTATGTCCCAAAATTATTTTTGTACAATTTTTAATGATTTTTCCAAGTCAGAACAGGGGATCTCGAAATCACTCTGAACTAGTCTCACAAAAATCTAAATATCTCAAAATACAGAATTTCTTGCATTCTATATTTATTTCATATGAAAATAGACTCAATAAGATTTAATTTCATATCTCACTCAACTACTAATTCCATTTCTACCATTTTTGGTGATTTTTCAAAGTTACTCTACTGCTGCTGTCCAAAACTGTTTTATTTCTAAATTTCATTCTTTCATGTTTTCTTTATAGTAACTTTCATTGGAAGCACTTACTCCGTATCAATCTTACCAAAGTTTGATCACATATCGAGCACATTGCTTATAAGTTTACACGCATATACTTGCACTTATTCATCACATAATCATATTCAATTACACTTAGTCGTTACATAGCCACATTGTATTTTCACTTAGTCAATTTCCAATTGAACACATCTGAATATTAACAGAGACATCGGAATATTGCACATAGAGCCACACTTGTAGCCAAAGCTACTTCAAATCACTTATCACACATAGACTCATTCTCGAGTTATACACATTCACGGGTCTGCTCACACAAGCTGTCGGTCATACGTAACTACTCAGTGCTGCTCACACAAGCTGTCAGGTATCCGCAACACATGCAGGATTACCCAGCCACTGGTAGAACTTATAAGACCAGCACCCGTTTCACATAATCACAATCTCGGGTCTGCTCACACAAGCTGTCGGTCATACGTAACTACTCAGTGCTACTCACACAAGCTGTCGAGTATCCGTAACACATGCCGGATAACTCAGCCACCGGTAGAACGTATGGACCAGCACCCGGATAACTTATTTCACTTAGATTTCACATAGGTTTCTAGTGAACATGTCACTCGTATTCATTTTTATTCCTAAGGTTCAACCGGGAAATTTCTCATTTGTCTATATTTTGTCAATTACATCAAATATTCAGCCACAATTCATACCATTTATCAAAATATGAAAACGTAAGTAAAAACGATGCATTTATTTACATACAAACTTACCTCGGTGCAAAATATGATGCAATTTAGTCCGCAACCTTTTCTTTTCCCTCGATCAAGGTCAATTCCTCGTCTTTCTTGATCTATAATAACACATTTAACTCATTTAATACTCACATTATTCGGTTTAGTCTAAAAAATCACACCATGGAAAAATTACATTTTTGCCCCTAAAGTTTCACATATTTACAATTTTGCCCCAATACTCGAAAATTAAACTTCAGCCCTTATTCTTATGTTTTATAGCATGCTGATCATTTTTCCCTTCTATGGCAACATCAAATTCTTACTCTAACATACACTTTTGAACATTAGGTATTTTTACCGATTATGTCATTTTACTAGTTTTCACTTAAAATCACTTAGCAAAAGTTCTTTAACATAATTTCAAGCTTCATATTCTACCATAAAACATCAAAATACATACATTTCATCCATGGGTAAATTTTTAAACACAAACCCTAGCTCAAAATAATGGTAGAAATAGGTAAATCTTGCTACGAGGATTTCAAAAACGTAAAAATCATTAAAAACGGGGCTAGAACGGACTTACAATCGAGCTTGAAAGCTTGAAAAACCCTAGCTATGTCTTCCTTATGAGAATTTCTGCCAAGGGGTTGAAGATGAGCAAAAATTGGCTTTTAATTTTGTTTTTAATTCATTTTAATCACCAAATGACTAAAATGCCCTTAATTTAAAAATATTCTATTTCACCTATTTGATGTCCATTCTTTGTCCAACTAGTTAACCAATGGTCTAGTTACCATTTAAGGACCTCCAATTTAAAATTTCATAGCAATTAGATACCTCTAGCTTCTAGAACTCAAGTTTTGCACTTTTTACAATTTAGTCCTTTTGACTAAATTGAGTGCCCAAACATCAAAATTTTCGAACGAAATTTTCACGAAGTCATTTCGTAAAATTGTATATCATAAAAATATAAGAATATAAATTTTTTTTTCATCAGATTAGTGGTCCCGAAACCACTATTCCGACTAGGCCCAAAATCAGGCTGTTACAGAAAGTCTCGTATAAGACCATGTCTGGGACATGGCATCAGCATCTAAGTACGATCTTGTATAAGACCATATCTGGGATATGGCATCGACATCGAGTTAAGAGATCCCGTGTAAGGCCATATCTGGGATATGGTACCGGTATCAAGAGGTGATCCCATGTAAGACCATATATGGGATATGGCATTGGCATCGTAATACATGTAAGATGATATTGAGTATACTCCGATATTCTGAATAGTTTCAATAGGCAAAGAGCTACATGTAAATTAATGATTATAATAAGTTAAGTTTATGTTCATGAGAGCATAAGTGCTAAACCATGTGATGAGGTGATACAGGTACCCCTGAATAAAATACGAGTTATGTAACCGTAATGTTATATGTGATGAGTAAGAGTAAGTATGTTAAAGTACTTGAGAGCTTGTGTTGTTATCGTTCTATGGGATGAATGAATTTTACCATGAGTATTTATGTTGCTATTTTAATTCATACAAACTTACTAAGTTATATGCTTACCCCTCTCTTTTCCCTTTTCCTTATAGTATCGCCAAGCTAGCTCGGGGATCATAAAACGTCAGAGCTCGGATCACACTATCAATCATTCTTTTGGTATAGTAAAGTTGATTTATTTTGGGTATGACATGTATAGAAGCTTGGTCATCTTGTGTTATGTCATATTTGGAAGCCAAAGTGTTGGCTACTAATGTTACACACTCATTTTGTAAATGGTCATTGGGAATTGGCCAATATTTGTCAAGTTTCATATATTTAATGATAATGAGTTTATGAAGTGAAAGTTATGCAATTTATGGAGTGAAATATGAAATGCATGAACGATGATTTAATGATTCTTCATAGTGTATTATTGCCATGATATATGTTGCTTGTGTTGGTATAGTTGTGTTTATGCTTCAAGGTGGCAATTGGCTTGAAAAATAGCCTTCTAATTGTCCACCCAAGTAGACACATAGGCGTGTGTCTAGGCCGTGTGTGACACACGGTCAGCCCCATTGGTGTGTTGATAGGCCGTGTGCCCTTAAGAGGTTGCTGACGTTATAAACAGAATACCCAGGTTTTTTACACACGGGTAAGGACACGGACGTGTCTTGGCCGTATGAGGGACACGGGCGTGTGTCCGGCCCTGTGAAAAACCCCTGTAGGTTCGAAATGAAAAATAAATTCTACACGGGCTAGGAACATGGGCGTGTGTAACCACACGGCCTGCCCACACGGGCGTGTTCCATTTCACACGGGCGTGTGACCCTGTTTAGGCAAAAATTTTCTAAGAGTGTAAAGGTTCCCGGTTTAGTTCTGAAACCTTCTGTATGTATGTTTAGGGCCTCGTAGGCCCATTATAAGGATGTTATGTATTGAATGAAAAGTTTTGATTTGAAATGAAATTTTATAGCCCAATGTTGTATGTTTAAGCAAGTTAAGTCAGGTAATGTCTCGTACCCGGTTCTGACGTTGAACATGGGTAAGAGGTTTTACATTTAGTGATATCAGAGCTACGGTTTAATCGATTCTCAGACTAACGTAGCGTATGCATGAGTCTAGCTATACATGCCATACATATGAGTATTTACGTAATGGTAGTTGTTACGACTCCTGACAATTTAAATTGTGTTTTCATATAGTAAATGGATCTCGATAGAGTTGTGGCGAATGATGTAAAAAGTAACGCACCGGCTCTTGCCGAAAGGACGGTGCCGAATGAGAATGAGAATAGACCTACGACTGTGAGTCAGAGAGGAGGAGAAGAGGCTAGAGAAGCCTTTCTCCACATGATGAATGCATGGTACACGCAGTTCATTCGTGCGAACCCGAATGCACAACCCCTCCACCCTCGCCTATTCCTCAACCTACCCCAGTAGCTCCCCAAGTGGTAGAAGTGGTAAGAAGATAAAAGCCTCAGGTTGATACAATCCGGAAACAATGAGCCGAGGAATTCCGGGCTAGTAAAGATGACGATCCGGAAAGAGCATAATTCTGGCTTGAAAATACCATCAGGATATTTGATGAGTTATCTTGCACACCTGAATAGTGCATGAAGTGTGTGGTGTCTCTTTTGAGAGATTCTGCTTGTCAGAAGTAGAACACCCTTGTGTTGGTTGTACCAAGGGAAAGGATCACATGAGAGTTTTTCCAAGAAGAGTTTCGAAAGAAGTATATTAGCTAGAGGTTTATTGACCAGAAAAGAAAGGAATTCCTTGAACTTAAACAAGGTAGGATGACAGTAACTGAGAATGAGTGTGAGTTTGTAAGGCTCAACAAATACGCTCGAGAGTGTATGTCCACTGAAGCTATAATGTGTAAACGGTTTGAGGACGGGGTAAATGAAGATATTAGATTGTTTGTTGGTGTTCTGGAATTAAAGGAATTTGTTGTGTTAGTGGATAGAGCTTGTAAAGTTGAGGAGTTGGTTAAAGAGAAGAGAAAAGCTGAAATGGAGTCTCGTGACTCAAGAAAGAGACAATTGAACAAGTCATTTTAGTCCTTATCTAAGAAGTCAAGAGACTTCCCTACCCGATTAGCTACTTCAGTTGGGTTTTTGAGTAGAAGTAAGGGTAAGCAGTACTCGGAGATTAAAGCTCAGACTACTTCAGTTGCTAGTGTTGGGAACACCCGACCTAATAGACCGAAATGTCCACGGTGTGGTAGACGTCATCCCGGTGAGTTCCGAGCACATGAGAGAGCCTGTTTTAAGTGTGGTTCCCAAGACCATTTTATTAGAGAATGCCCTGAGACGGTTGAAAAAGAGAAAATTCAGAGTGCAAGATCGGGAAGCACTACTAGAGGAAGAAAACAGAGATACCCGGAAAGTGGAACGAGTAGTAAGAGTACACACAGAGAGCAGGCTACGAGATCTGAGAGTAGAGCGCCTGCGAGGACTTATGCCATTCACGCTCACGAAGAGGCGTCATCCGCTGATGTAATTACGGGTACATTTTCTCTTCATGATACTAATGTGATAGATAGACTTACGAAGTTGGCCCACTTCATACCGGTACGTGTTAATTTTTGCTTGATAAGTTGGCAGACTTGTATGTTTCTTAGATTGTGAGGCTATATGGAGTGCCTTTATCGATTATATCGGATAGAGATCCGAGATTCACATTCCGATTTTGAAGAAAATTGCAAGAAGCTTTTGGCATAAAGCTGAGTTTTAGTATTGCTTTTCACCCCCAAACTGACGGGCAGTCGGAGAGGTTGATACCGATACTTGAGGATATGCTCCGATGTTGTGTTCTTTAGTTTCAGGGTAACTGGGAAAAGTATCTACCGTTGGTAGAATCTGTATAGAATAACAGTTTTCAGTTGAGTTTGAAAATGGCACCTTATGAGGCTTTGTATAGGTGAAAGTGTCGAACGCCTTTGTATTAGGCCGAACTCAAGGAAAATTAGATTCATGGGCTCGATCTGGTTAAAGAAACTAAAGAGAAAGTAAAGATAATTTGTGATTGTTTAAAAGTTGCTTTTGATAGACAAAAGTCCTACTCAGACTTGAAATTAAAAGAGATCGAGTTTCAAGTTGGAGATAAGGTATTCTTAAAAGTGTCACCATGGAAGAAAGTTCTCAGATTTGGCCGGAAAGGCAAATTAAGTCCGCATTTTATCAGA
Organism: Gossypium bickii; assembly: GCA_025503065.1. Lineage (NCBI taxonomy): Eukaryota > Viridiplantae > Streptophyta > Magnoliopsida > Malvales > Malvaceae > Gossypium > Gossypium bickii. The sequence continues at coordinate 21,680,404 of CP106718.1, forward strand.
CCGTATGAGATCACCGAGAGGATAGGACCGGTGGCCTATCGATTGGCTTTGTCTTCTGAATTGGAAAAGATTCATGATGTATTCCACGTTTCGATGTTACGCCGTTACCGATCAGATCCTTCGCATGTGATTACACCAATAAAGGTTGAAATTTCACCCGACATGACTTATGGCAAAGAACCGGTTAAGATTTTGGCATGCGAAGTTAAGCAATTAAGAAACAAAAGTATAGCTCTTGTGAATGTGTTGTGGAAAAGACATGGGGTAGAAGAGGCTACATGGGAACTCGAGGAGGCCATGAGAAACCAGTACCCAAACCTTTTTACTGGTAAGATTTTCGGCGGTGAAAATTCCTAAGGGGGAGAATTGTAACAAGCCGATTTAGGACCTAGTTGAAATAGTGGTTGCGAGACAACAAATCCGAAGTAGAAATATGTGTTTTATGATTTTTATGAGGCTTATGATGTGTTTGCATGATGGTGTAAAAATTTCATGAGGAAATTTTATTTATTAGTGATTAAATTGTCTATTAGGACTAAATTGCAAAGATTAGAAAATATGAGATTCTAGAAGATTTAAGTATGAAATAGAATCATAAAAATTACTAGAGGTCCTTATTGAGCAATTAGACCATTATATGTTAAGATGGACAAAAATAGACATGGGAAGGAAAAATCTTAAGAAATGGGCCTTAAGGGCAATTTGGTCATTTGGTTAATTAATGAATTAAAAGGGAAAATAAGTCAAAAATGGTGTCCATCTTCTCCAAGCTTGGCCGAAAATCAAAAGAGCACCATAGCTAGGGTTTCTTCAACTTCCAAGCTTGATAGTAAGTGCATCCTAGCCCCGTTTTTAATGTTCTTCGTATTTTTGAGATCCTTGTAGCTTGATTAAGCTATTTCTAGCTATATTTTGACCTAGGGTTTATGTTAAAAAATTTAACCATGTATGACATGCATGCATTTTGATGTTTTATGGAAGAATATGAAAGTTTGATGTATGATAAACATATTTTTCTAAGCGATTTTCATGAAAAAATGCATAAAAAGACCAAATTGTAAAAGTTATAAAAATGGTCATACATGAGTGAAATAGTGGAAATTGGGGGCTGTTGTAGTTAAGAAAATAATTTGGCTAGGCTTGAAATACAAGAAAGTTGAATAAAAATCATTTTACGAACCTAGGGGCAAAAGTGTAATTATGAGAAAGTTTAAGGGCAAAATCATAATTTTGCCAAAGTATGATTCATGAGTCAATTTAGTCAATGTGACTATTAAACAAGTGAAATTGTTATTATAGATCAAGAAACATGAAGCCCGAACCGAAACCGAGGCAAGAACAAAGTCGTGGACTAAATCGAACATCTACACCTATTTTGAGTATCGAGGTAAGTTTGTGTGAAATTAAAGTTTCATAGTGTTTTCATATTTTAAATTACTTGATGTTATGATAAAGAATATTATTCCCATGAAAATCGACAAATGAAGCCTCGATGAGAAAATGATGAGAATATACTAAGTTGAAGTCTCGGTTGAAGATTCAGAATAACGAAAATACTTATGTCACAACATGAGATAAGGAAGGTCTTGTATAAGACCATGTTTGGGACATGCCATCGGCACCGAATGTAGGTCCCGTATAAGACCATGTCTGGGGCATGGCATCGGCACCGAACGTAGATCCCGTATAAGACCATGTCTGGGACATGGCATCGGCATCGAATAAGGAAGGTCCAGTATAAGACCATGTCTGGGACATGGCTTCGGCACTAAAGAAAGATCTCGTGTAAGACCATGTCTGGGAAATGGCATCGACATCTAAGTACGATCTCGTATAAGACCATGTCTGGTATATGACATCGGCATCGAGTTAAGAGATCCCATGTAAGACCATATCTGAGATATGGCACCGGCATCAAGAGGTGATCCCATGTAAGACCATATCTAGGATATGGCATTGGCATCGTAATACATGTAAGATGAGATTGAGTATCCTCCGATATTCCAAATAGTTTCAACGGGCAAAGAGCTACATGTAAGTTAAGGATGATAATAAGTTAAGTTTATGTTCATGATAGCCTAAGTGCTACACCATGTGATGAGGTGATACAGGTACCCCTGAGTAAAATATGAGTTATGAAACCATAATGTGATATGTGATGAGTAAGAGTAAGTATGAGTAAGTATGTTAAAAGTACTTGAGAACTTGTGTTGTTATCGTTCTATGAGATGAATGGATTTTACTGTGAGTATTTATGTTGTTATTTTAATTCATGCAAACTTACTAAGCTATATGCTTACCCCTTCTCTTTTCCCTTTTCCTTGTAGTATCGCCAAGCTAGCTCGGGGATCGTAGAACGTCGGAGCTCGGATCACACTATCAATCATTCTTTTGGTATAGTAAAGTTGATTTATTTTGGGTATGGCATGTATAGGAGCTTGGTCATCTTGTGTTATGTCATATTTGGAAGCCAAAGTGTTGGCTACTAATGTTACACAGTCATTTTGTAATAGCCATTGGGAATTGGCCAATATTTGTCAAGTTTCATATATTTAATGATGATGAGTTTATGAAGTGAAAGTAAGGAATTTCTGAACTCCAAGTAGTTAAAGTGTAACATCCCGAAGCTAGAGACCTCTTTTTGTAAGGAGCGAAGGAGCAAAATGTGCTTCAGAAGTCTTGTAAGCTTCTTGTAACTCCTCAGACACTTGAAAAGACATTCCAAGAATACCGTCTATAACATCAATAAGAGAAGGAAGCATGGCCTAATATGCAGAAAATGCCCTTTACAACATGAACTACAATAATTGTAGTGCATATCTCGCCTCAACTCCCACCCTTTCAAGTCAACACTAATTGTTTTTAGACTTCAAATGTTTTCAAATATTTAAAATCATTGAATTTTAGCAAATTCTTCTTCATCTAAATACCTAAACCCTTGAGTAAGAACAAAGACCTCACAAGAGCGAGTTTTTGGAAAAACTCTTGTTTGAAAATAATTTTCTTGCACAGCGAAAAATAAAAAATTTTGAAAACTGACCCTGTTTGTCATATTTATAGAAATAAACCATAGGCTGAAATTGTATCTGTGTTTTTGGATAGACGAATCCTTTTCATTCCTGGCTTTCAACCAAACAATCTTTGCCACTATTCTCGTATCATGAATTACCTTGAGTGTGGGCTCGATCAAATCGAATCAAACACAGAAACTAGAAATAGTTTTCTTTTCTTTTGGGGTGAAAATGGAAAATTTCTTCTCAAATAGAAAATGGCATAATCGTTATTTTGGAAGTGGTGTAAATAGTCTCTCTATTTTTGGGTATAATAACAATATCTGAAAGTTGTGTAAATAGCCCTACCGATGCCATTTATTTATAGGAAGAGAATGTAGAACCATTGTTGAATTAGAAAAGTTTATTTCAAATAGAAAAACACTTCCTACTTTGAGTAGGATTAGGGTGCACGTCATACCCCTAGTATTCCTACTAGGGTTGTTACCCCTTCATATTCCATGAGGGAATTTTGGGCCTCTCTCACATTGGGTCCAATTACGAGTACTTAATGGACTTTTCGACCCAATACTTTGTAATCTGGTCCAACCTAATTTTGTTTTTCCATTTCCCAAAATAAACTGCAATATTTATATTAAATAGATTTCTCATCCCAATTTTACCCCCAGTTAAATTATGACAATTTTACCTCTGATAAAATTTCCAAGAAAATATATTTGATATTTCACCATTCAACTTGCTCACTATGACCATATAGTTTATTTTCATTTTTGGGTTTTAAAATAGCTAAAAAACATAAACTCAATCTTTCGATCATTTTTGAGAATTTATTGTTCATTTCTAAATGAATTCATTCCTCATTTTTATTTTCATTTTCATTTCTATTTGGAGAAAAACACATTCATTTCCTAATGATTCAATTTTCTCCAATTTCATTTTCATTTGGAAGAATACCATAATCATTTCCTGAATGTTTCCTATTTTACCATTTCCATTCATTTATGTTTATTTGATTCATCATACAATTCATTTTTGGTTTCAACGAGCTAGCAAAGGGACCCATTGGATATATGCAATTGAGACTGAAATGATTTATAATTAAGTTCCAGCTTTTTGTCTATTAATTATAAACTCAGTTAGTCACGAAGTCATTCCACTATAGTATCATGATTGAGCTCTCCCAAACGACATACCATTACGAAAGTAACTGGATTAGTGCTTGTCTAATGACCTTGCCAAAAGTGTGTTACCCTCATAAGGTATCCTTAATATCTTTGGGACAATATCCATTCTCCCAATATGATCTTATTTTATCTTATGGTAACCATTACATCTTCTTTCATGAAAAGTCAATCACTATCAATTAGTGATCAAGTCATCTATCACAAAGTCGAATGACTTATGGCCACGTTTACTTTTCATCAACCATGTAATTCTAATGAGAGGATGTCATTTACCCATGTCTCAGGCTATGAATTCCACTACTATGAATGTTGCTACATACTGTAGAAGTCATACACCTAACACACTGGCTTTTAGTTCCTTATCTATTCGAACTCAGGCTTTTACTTACATCAAAGTGTACGAGTCACACATATATAGCCTATAATCCACTCAAGATTTAGGTATGTCACACTATGAACGTCACAAGTGAATAAATCTATCAGTCTAGTCAGCCACATCTATGTCTCTATCTTTTAGGAGTCATCTGCTCCGATGCCCAAGATAAAGCATCTCCCCAATTGGACTTCATAGATGTCATATTAGTCTTTCAATCGATTTTCTCATTTTCGATTAGACTAAGGACATGTTTAGTTTTGTCTACTAATACAAGTTGTCTTTCTGTATCATGATTTGACTACGTAATACTGTTCAGTATTAGTTTAAACATTAGATAACCAAAGAGAAACATTTGCTTCCATTTTGCTTTATGTGAAAAAACCATTTGTGGATAATATACAAAGTATTAATTTAATTCATGAATAATTTTATTAACTAATTTGTTTAAAAAATTACAAGTGTACTTAGATGAAATTACTATTCTTAGGGCACCAGATCCAACACGAACACCTACTAGTATCATTTGTCTCCTTGCAACAACCAAGACAATCTAATAATAGACCTATTGAAACGGTTTCGAACCAACTCCTAATTGTAGACCTGAAAATGATCAGCAACATAGGGTATTTTGTCGCAATTGAAGGGTATCCCATAGGCTTTAGTTCTTCCAATCCGGTGAAAGTGTTTTTAACACTGAGCTTACTGAAAAGGAAGATGATGATCCACTCACGTATGGTGAAGCGATGCAGAGTGCTGATTCCAAGCTCTAGGAAATAGCTGAAAGCTGAAATGGATTCTACAGACCCCAACTCATTGTGGGAACTTGTAGACTTACCGGAAGGGATAAAATGCATAGGGTGTAAATGAATCTACAAGAGAAAAAAATTACGGATGGAAAATTGGAAACTTATAAGGTTAGACTTCTAGAAAAAAGGTTATACTTAGAAAGAAGGTAATGATTACGAAGAAACCTCTTCTTCGATTTCCATGATCAAGTCAATCAACATATTGTTATCCATTATGGCAACTCTTGGTTATGAGATTTGGAAAATTGATGTCAAGACAATGTTTTTGAATGACTATCTTGAAGAGAACATTTATATGATTCAACCTACCCCATATATAATTAAAAGAAATGAGCATAAAGTTTGCAAACTGCTTAGATTCATATATGGACTTAAGCAAGCATCTTGTTTATGGAATCAAAGATTTGATCAAGTGATCAAGACTTTTGGATTTTAGAAAAATGCAGATGAACCTTATGTTTATAAACATTCAAGGGATGGAAAGGTGGTCTTTATCAATCTACATGTTGATGACATTCTACTAATTGGGAATGATATAGAGACATTGTCATCGGTTGAACTGTGGTTAACCCAACAATTTAGATTGAAGAACTTGTAAGAAGATAATTTTGTTCTAGGCTTTAGAATCCAAAGGGATCTAAAGAACAATGTGATAGAACTATCTCACGTTTCATACATAGACAAGATATTGGAGTTTTATGCAATAACCGATTCAAAGAAGGGAAATCAACCCTTCGTATCAGGATTTCATCTCCTTTAGAGGATTGTCCTAAGAAAGTGGAAAAAAGAGAGGACATGAGAAAGTTTCCTTATGCTTTTATAGTACGATGTCTCATGTATGTTATGTTATGCACACACCTAGATATTTGTTTTGTAGTGGGGTTGTTAAATCGATATCAGGCGAATCTAGGAGCAAGACACTAGTAAGCAGTTAAGCATATACTCAAGTATTTACGGAGAACAAGGGATTGTATGCTTTTGAATTCCAGAGGATGTAACCCCCTAAACTCGGCCTAAACATTATGGTTGAATCTCGAAGATCACATTGGTTATGTTAATGGCATAGAAAACCATTTTCTAATATTTGTTTGTAATTTTAAAATATCATCTTGATTTGCTTTAAAAGATGCCATATATTGTTTATAATTTTCCTTTGAAAGAGTTCGTTGAAATCATCTATCTTTTAGAAAAATGCAAGTATTGATGGTTTTCAGAAAATGTAATTTTTCAGATAAAACATCGCGACGAACAATTTTATACATTTAAAAAAACCTTGTTTGTCATTTTGAAAACTGTAGATATAATATAACTTGTAAACAATCAATTTCGTAAGCAATTTGTGTTGAGTTTTGAAAATAGAGAATCGAGTATGAAAATACTATTGTAGAGTTGGATTAACCTTATTGTGAAAAATTAATCATTTAACTATTATTTGATAAAAACCTCTTAAGTACTAGTTTTAAAACATAGGTCATGCAAAGCCATCCAAAAACCACAATAAATCCAAAATCCAAAAGAAATTCCAAATCCAAACCCAAAGTCCAAAACAATTAAACACATCCTAAAATAAAAAAATAGCAAAAATATAGTTTTCTGAAAAGTGATTGAGAGCACCACCGTACTCGGCCACATCTTAACCTTAATTATCTATAAAACCAGAATTTAAAGAGGGTGAGGTTATAAAGCCCAATGTGGGTTACCAATAATGATAATAATAGAATTTAACTCATATCAACATCATTTTAAGTAGATCATAGCATACTAAATATTCAGTCACATAAATCAGATATGACAGAATGCATAATGACGATGTCAATGCAACGCTTTTAAAAACAATGCAGATTTTCAGAAAACAAATCCTACCCATCTCTGCGACACACCATAATGAGTTCCCCAAAACTCCTCCATCCAATAACATGGCAACAGATAATGCAAATTTACTGTCAGATACAGAATATTTTGGACAAGCCACCAGATAGTACAAATTTATTGCCAGATTCTTCCTCCGTACATATTTTCTCGACCTCATGCATGTGATATGGCATACAAAATAGATTTTTAGTAGGCATACTTTACATGCGAATCAAAATTAGAAGTATGACATGTTTAACACGTGAATCACATCTCAATACGATTTACCACAATGGCATGCTTAACATGCGAATCAGAATATCGGAAATATGGCATGCTTAACATGTGAATCAGATGATCAGAATAATAACATAATTTCATGCGAATCAGAACATCGATAATCATATTTTCACAACACTTGCACATACGAATTTCATTAGCCATAAATCACATAACATGAGTAATGGAAACCACATAATAACTTATTATACAAAAACCATCAAATCACAATCATCATAACATATATGCGGTTTCGGGAATACTTACTTGGTATCCTCTAGAATTGTAAAAAATGTAAACTAAAAATATGGAAGTGTGGAGGTCTGAACATGGGACCATTTGGAATTAATTAACACACTTAACCACTAGACCATTTATTCCTTTATAACATAAACTAGCATAATAAATGATTAAAATCTAGAGCGTGACAACCCTACCCCTTAAAATAATTTTCGTCTTCAAAATTTACTTAATCCAAACAAGTGTGGGCAGTAACGACGCATTGATTTTTCGAGTTCCCAAATGGCTTTACTAGCACCATGATTCCTTCATAAGACTTTCACGAGAGGAATTTGCTTCTTCCACAATCTCTTGACTTCGCAATCCAAAATCTGTATTGGCTATTCCTCATAAGTTAAATTGGGTCTCACCTCGACCTCATCAATCAGAATAATGTGGGATGGATCAAAAAGGTATCTTTCAACATAGAAACATGGAACACGTCATGAATGCGGTCCAGTTGAGGAGGTAACTCTAACTGGTAAGCCACTGGTCCAACCCGCTTAAGAACTCTATATGGTCCAATGAACCTTGGGTTCAGCTTGCCCTTGTGTCCAAACCTAAATACCTTCTTCCACAGTGAAACCTTTAGAAAGACTTGTTCTCCAACACTGAACTCAATATCTCTTCGTTTCAAATCGACGTAAGTCTTATGTCAATCAGATCTTGCTCTCAAACGATCCTGATTTTTTTTACCATATTCTTGGTTTTTTTTGCACCAAATCTAGACTTGATATCTTATTTCCCCCTAACTCTGTCCAATATAGATGTGTACGGCACTTACGACCATACATTTCTTTGTAAAGAGCCATCTAGATACTCGACTAAAAATTGTTATTGTATTCAAACTCGGCTAACGACATGTGTTCCTCCCAACTGCCACTGAAGTCAATCACACAACCCTTCAACATGTCCTCCAAAATCTATATAACCTACTTGAATTACTCATCAGATTGGAGTGAAAAGTTGTACTGAAGTTCAATCGAGTTCCTAAAGACTCGTGTAACTTTTTCCAAAACAAAGATGTAAATCGAGGGTCCTGATCGAAAATGGTGGACCATGATACACCATGAAGTCTCACAATCTCTGAAATGTACAACCTCACCAACCTATGCAGAGAATAGTCAATATGTACAGGCAGAAAATGCACTGACTTAGTTAATCGATCAATTATAACCCAAACTTAGTCTTTCTTAGTAGGCTTCAAAGGCAACCCACTGACAAAATCCATGGTCACACGCTCTCATTTCCATTGAGGGATCTAAATAGGCTGTAAAAACTTAAGGGAAACTGGTGCTTAGCCTTCATTTTCTGGCACGTTAAAAACTTACTCACATATTCAGTCACAGCTCGTTTAAGTCCTAACCACCAATGCAACTCTCTCAAGACTCGGTACATCTTATTTTTTCTAGGATGTATAGCGTATGGACTACTATGCGCTTCCCAAAGTATAGACTACCTCAGCTCTTGTAACATCCTAAAATTGGGGTTATTCGTGTTTGCATTATTTTGTCTGAGTTTGAATTGCTGTAATATTATTTATGGAATGATGAGGCCTAATTAGGGGCCTTGAGTTGACTCGGGATAGTAGAAAATTTTATTTGGAAGCTTTAAAGGTAGGGAACCCTAGTGAGTAGGGGTTACAGGATTAAATGGGGAATATTTGACACTAAAAAGCCCTTGGAAAAGTGGCAAAAGAGAGGCCGCTTAAAGGCTGGAGTTGACGCCATCAAGGAGCAAGGGGGAGCCTTGGTTCGAGTCGCGAAGTTCCCCTTTTGCTTATTATTTTGGACGGCACAAGAGGGAGAGGAGTGCTCAGATTAAACTCTTTTAATTGATAAGGATAATATTAGCCTTTTTATTTGGATTTTTATTTTGATTAATTCCAAGAGAAAAAGTAGGCATATGTTAATTCAAATTCTTTTGAATTATTTCAAATCAAGAGTTGGCCGAATTTTGAATTCTTTAGAGGAGTGGACGGCAAGGTGTTAGGGGGGGATAAGGTCGAATTTTCCTAGTGTATTGCTTCACAAATTCGGCTAGCCTTCACTTCTTTTAGATTTTCTCTCATTCTCTCTCAAACCAAAACATCATTGCCATCTAACTTTTCCTTCTTCTTGGCCGAATCCTCTACACCCTCTCCAACCTATTTTCTTTTCTTTTTTCTTCTCAAAACCGAACCCCTATCTCCTTTTCTCACTATTTTCTTTTCACTCTAAGCCGAATTCTTTCTCCCTAATTTTGTGAAGTGTGGTCGAATCTCAAGTAAGGGTGCCTCTATTATTCTCCAATCGGTTTTAAGGTGAGTGTCCAAGGCCGAATATTTTCTTTTGGTTCTCTTGTTCCTGTCGACTTTGGTAAGGGTTAGTGTTGGTTTCGGCAATTGTTGTTAAGGGTGCTAATCACATGTTGGATTCGGTTTATTGTAGGGCCTTCGAGGTGTTGATCTAGTGAAGCCATCACCTTTGATTAAGTGATTGGTAAGTGGTGGTAAGAGTTTATTTTAATAGATTATTCTTTTAAGTGACTAAAAAGCCGAAGGCTATTAAGTGGCTACTAATGGTTGCCGATTATAGGGAGGTAGAAACACTTGGAGGGTGGTGGCTATTATTCGAAACCATTTTGGTAAGGTTTTGGGTTCATAAGGAACCATTCTTAATTAAGTTGGTTTGGCCGAATAGGCCATGGCACTAACTCTCAAATTTGGCCGAATGTAGGGACAAGGAAATCTAGTGTGGTCGACTTGATTCTTCGGGATCTAAGAATTTCGATAGAAACATGTGTGTAAGATCTCTTTACACACTTTATTAATTACATGCCGTGATTGTTTGTCATCTCTTGGTTATGATTAGCTTGTGGCATAATCATGGATTTCGGGTAAGTCCCCTGACTTGTAACTTTTGATATGTGTTTGCATGCCATCACATGATGTTTAATATTATGACATGATATATATCTATGAAAATAATGTATAAGCATGTGATGGTGGGATTTATGAGAGAGAGGGGATGAAATATGGGTATCGTCGGTGGTTTTGACCACAAGATGGGTTGGCCCCATCGGGTTATTTGTGACCTATGGTCATCAGTGGTTTTGACCACAAATGAATATTGCGACTAAGTCCCAGTGGTTTGGTACCACCAGTGGTTTTGACCACATTTGATATATTGTGACCGTTGGTCATCAGTGGTTTTGACCACACGATGGGTTGGCCCCATCATTTGAAGTGTGACTTTAAGTCATCAGTGGTTTTGACCACACGGGGTAGAAAAGGAGTATGGATGGCTAGTTGGGTTGCATAAGCATGTTTGTTAATAAATTGTGTATAAGATATATTTTTCGGGTAGGGGATGTACACACTGAGTCTTAGTGACTCACCCCTTCCTTTAACATTTTGCAGATGAGTAGATCGCGGAGATGGAGCCGGAGGGACTCGAGGTGGCCATGCAGTGAAAATTATTAGATGAACTTGGATTTTACTCTATTTTATTTTACCGTTGGTTAAATTTTATTTCGGATGTAATAAGGCCTCCTAATACCTTACCTTGTTATTTTACCTATTTTGGATAATTTGTTTTAAACTATTTTATTAATATTAAATTAAATACACATGCTTCCTCAAAATTAAATCGCAAAATGTTTTACGGTGACATCGGGTACACTTGAAATCTATAACAACTTGACTTAGTAGATTTTTAAAATAAACCTAAGTATGTTTTTTTTTTATACATCACAACTATTTTAAACTTAAACACTATCTTTTATCAAAAGGTTCATTCGGTTTTAAATAGTTTTACAAAATATTTTCTCTGTAGCACTCCAAATTCGGTCGTAGTGTTTGGGCCGGGTTTGGGTTGTTACAAAATTGGTATCAGAGCCCAGTTCAAAGCTCAGCTGTGGGGGCCCAAGGCCCAAAATGTTTGGTTTTATGTTAGTAGGCCTTATTGATAGGATTTGAAATGCTTTTGGGTTTTGAACGGCATGGCCCGAGTCTCCGGCACCGATCCGCCCAGGTAAGTGTTCTTAACTTTTGTATGAATTATTTTCTGTAGAAGGGTAGGATGCACGGAACGTAGATAGACTCATAGGAACTTGAACCCTAGGATTAGGCTACTCAAACACACAAAACAAAACATAAGCTTTAATGAACTAAACCAACCTATGACTTAGTCATCGAGCTAGGTGTGGTAACCCACATGACGCATGTCGAGGATTGGATCGGAAGAGCCTCGGTATTTAGCGGTCCTCGTGACTCACCTCCTCTCGCAGTATCCTACCAGTGCGTAGCTTCTGTTTTCTCCTAACTCGAGGGGCTCGGTGGTGTGGCAACCTCTCGTGCGCATGTTCAGAAAGGTCTCGGTGAGAGCTTGGTATTTAAGCGATCCGCGTGACTCACCTCCTCTCCACTCGAATCCGCGCTCAGTGCGTAGCTTTGGTTCACCCCGACCGGGAGGGCTCGGTCATAGGCTAAACATAATGACTAAAACCCGAAAGGGAACTAGCCATGTTTTTCGAAAAAGGAAGAAAACAACAAAACCCTAGTTCTTCAAAACCTTCAAAATTACTCTTTTGAATTTGAGAACAACCATTTTTACAACGTTTTTCCCGAAAAATTTGATTTGTGGAAAAAATTACAAAAATACCCTTAGGGGTAAAATTACCAAAACACCCTTAGTTCATAAAATATCAACTCAATGGTTTTGCCTAAAATTTCAATTATTTTATAAAAATCCAAAACTCTACTTTACAAATCATCAATAAAATAATTTGGTTTTGGAAAATTATGAAAACGCCCTCAATTTGCAAAAAATTACCGAAATGACCCTGGTTTTCGAAATCTTTACAAACATCACCGCTTGAAAAGGAAAACACTCAAAAGGACCCTCAGAGTTTTACAACTGATAGAATATCCCTGATTTATTGAATTTACAAATTACCTCTGATTGACAAAAATTACCAAAATACCCCTGGTTTCCAAAATGATGCCATATTTTTTTTTAAAATTTTACAAATTTTCAGAAACACCCTCCAGTTTTGGGAATTTCAAAGTGACCTGTTTTATTATAGTGTTGAAACCCCTCGGATTTCTATGACGAAAATACCCCTGTAGGAAAATGACGAAGATACCCCTAGGTTAGAAATGGGCAGAAATGTCCGAAGAGCGAATAAGTATGAAAGATATTAGGGAATGGATGTGCCCTTCTGTGTGAACTAGGATAGAAGACTTAAAACCTTGTTTGCTCGAAAGAATCCCTGATTAAACTTTCTTCATAAAATTTCTTCGCGACTAATCAAGTGGAACAAATGCTGATGCATAAAATTTTTTTTAATCACATTAAAAGTGCAGTAGTTAGAATGATTTCTAGAGGACGTGGACGCCGTGGACGCGGTCGGGGTAGGATGATCGTGTCGGAACCCGTCAGGTCAGGTCAAGGTTCGGAGAATGAAGTACCACCGCCACCACTACCTCCCACTTTCAGAGCTGAGGAACAGGATCAGACTGGTGGTGAGGCTGTATCGCAAGCTGTTTTGCGAGTCTTGGAGATGGTGGCTGGGGCTAGTGGAGGAATGGGAGCTCGAAAATCTGTTCCCGAGCGACTCCGATCCAACGAAGCTGAGGTATTCCGGGGTGTGTCGGGAGTGGCACCCAGCGCAGCGGAATATTGGCTAGAATCGACTGAAAGGATCATGACGATCTTGATCTGACTGATGAGGAGAAGCTGAAAGGAGCAGTGTCGCTTCTAAAGGATGAAGCATATCAGTGGTGGCTTACGGTTCGAGATGGTGCTACGGCGGACGATCTGACTCGGGAGTACTTCAAAACTACTTATCAGAAGAAGTATGTGGGCACGAGCTATATTGATGCCTAGAGGAAAGCCTTTTTGGGATTGGTGCAAGGGAATAAGTTGGTATCTGAGTATGAAGCGGAATTCCTGAGGCTGAGCCGCTATGCTCGGGGAGTTGTGTCATCTGAACATGAACGGTGTGTCCGCTTTGAGGACGGACTTAGAGATGAATTGAGGTTACTGATTGCTCCACAGTAGGAGCGTGAGTTTGCTGTTCTGGTGGAAAAGGCTAAGGTAGCCGAAGGGGTTAGGCAGTCAGTTAAATGAAACCAGGATCAGAATTGGAATAAGAGGAGCTCCGGACCTTCAAAGTTTTCTGGTAATCAGCAAAAGAGGACAAGGTTTGATGGGCCGGATTAAACTGCTAGGCCTGCTGCTGCCAATATCTAATGGTCGCCACAGTGTGCTCAGTGTGGCAAACCTCACAAGGGGAAGTGTTGGACTGGAAATCGAGGATGCTTCGAATGTGGTTCTATGGAGCATCGAGTTAGGGACTGTCCGAAAAAATCAGCTAGACTGAGATCTGAAGGTCAGGGTCGGGCACTGAACAGAAGGGATAACTAATGTGACCTCGGAGGGGTCGCGGTAATGGTAGGGGAAGCAATGGATCTAATCGAGGTCGCAGAATTCAGGGCAGAGGGGCAGGCAATACTGAGGCTAAACAACCTGGGTTAGTCTATGCCGCGAGGCGTCAAGAGGAGGGCGACGCACCGGATGTCATAACCGGTATGTTCTTGATTTTTGATGTGCCTTATAATACCTTGATAGACATTGGCTCAACCCACTCGTACATTGCTAGTAGTGTAGTGGAAACTTTGCATCTAGACTCTGAGCTCACTTCTAGAAAGATGACTGTACTAAGCCCCCTTGGTCACTCTGTGGAGGTAAGTAGACTTTATAGGGACGTACCCCTAGAACTCCAAGGGGTCGTATTTTTGGCTAACTTGATGGAACTACCATTTCGGGAGTTCGATCTAATCCTTGGGATGGACTGGCTAGTAAAGTATCAGGCTAGCCTAGATTGCGCGACTAAGCGCATGGTGTTAAAGACTGAAAAGGGTGATGAGGTGGTGATGATAGGTAAAAGAAGAGATTGCCTATCCAACGTGGTGTCTGCCTTAAAAGCTAAAAAGATGGTCAGAAAAGGGTGTGAAGCGTTTGTGGTTTGAATATGTGCCTTGGAGGCTAAGGAGTCAGCGGTTGGAAAGGTTCGAACAGTAGGGGAATTCGCTGATGTGTTCCCAGAAGAACTTCCGGGTCTGCCTCCAGATCGGGAAGTTGAATTCGAGTATAGACTTGTTACCGGGCAGCTTTGTGTCTCATAGCACTGCATCGAATGGCACCAAAGAAATTGGTGGAGCTAAAGGCTCAAATTCGGGAGCTCTTGGATAGAGGTTTATTCGACCAAGTATATCTCCGTGAGAGCACCCGGTCTTTGTTCGTCAAGAAAAAGGACGGTTCAATGCGGATGTGTATAGACTACCGCCAGTTAAACAAGTTAACAATCAAGAACAAGTATCCGTTACCTCGGATTGACGACTTGTTTGATCAACTGAAGGGTGCCTCGGTGTTCTCGAAGATAGACCTTAGGTCGGGCTATCATCAACTTAAGGTGAAGGAGGTTGATGTTCACAAGACGGCATTCCGAACTCGGTATGGGCATTACGAGTTTCTAGTGATGCCATTTGGGTTGACCAACGCGCCGGCAGCGTTCATGGACTTAATGAATAGAGTGTTTCAGCAGTACTTGGATCAATTTGTCGTGGTGTTCATAGACGACATATTGGTTTATTCAAGGACAGAGGAGGAGCATGAGATGCATTTGCGTACAGTTTTACAAGTACTGAGGGAGAAGCAGTTATATGCCAAATTCAGTAAATGCGAATTTTGGCTTAGGGAGGTGGCTTTCTTAGGTCACGTAGTGTCAGCGGAAGGGATTAGAGTAGACCCTCGCAAGATTGAAGCGGTGTTGGATTGGAAACCACCTAGGTCGATGGCGAAATTCGAGTTTTCGGGTCTAGCGGGTACTCTGGGAGATTTGTGGAAGGATTCTCTCTAATTGCAGCGCCGTTGACTAAGTTACTAAGAAAGGGAGTTCCATTTGTATGGTCGGAGAAGCAACAAGAAAGTTTTGATAAGCTAAGGAAGATTCTGACGGAAGCTCGGTTTGGTACTGATTTGAGGCGGGAAGTTATTCTGAGTCTATTGTGATGCATCCCATACTGGTTTGGGATGTGTGTTGATGCAAGAAGGGAAGGTAGTAGCCTATGCATCACGTCAGTTAAGATCGCATGAGGTTAACTACCCAACGCATGACTTGGAGTTAGCAGCGGTCGTCTTCGCTCTGAAAATATGGACGCATTACTTGTATGGGGAGAAGTCGATAGTCTACACGGATCACAAAAGTTTGAGGTATCTTCTGACTCAGAAGGGTCTAAACCTGAGACAGCGTCGATAGATTGAATTGTTAAAGGACTACGACTGTTCAATTGAGTACCATCCGGGTAAGGCTAACGTGGTGGCTGACGCGTTGAGCCGGAAGGTCGTGACGGACTTAAGAGCGATGTTTGCTCGGTTGAGTCTATATGACGATGGAAGTCTTTTGGCAGAGCTTCAGGTTAAGCCGACTTGGATCGAGGAGATTAAGGAAAAGCAGTTGGTGGATGAAGGGTTGAATGCTAAGAGGGTGCAAGTTCAGGATGGTGGTTTAGAAGGGTACAGTCTGTCTAGTGATGGAGTGCTATGTTTTCAAGGGCGAGCTTGTTTGCCGAAGGATGTGGTATTGAGGCGAAGAATTCTCCAAGATGCACATAGCAGCCCATACGCTATGCATCCAGGAGGAAGTAAGATGTATGGAGATTTACGGAAACAGTTCTAGTGGCTAGGATTGAAGCGTGAGGTAACTGAATTTGTGGGTAAGTGTCTGACGTGTCAGCAGGTTAAGGCTGAACATCAGTTGCCATCAGGGCTACTTCAACCAGTGAAGATCCCTCAATGGAAGTGGGAGAGGATCACTATGGATTTCGTCAGTGGGCTACCCCTCACGCCCAGCAAAAAGGACGCAGTTTGGGTGATTGTGGACCGTCTGACTAAGTCAGCTCACTTCATACCGGTAAGGGTAGATTTTTCTCTTCAGAAGCTAGCTAAGCTGTATGTGTCGGAAATAGTAAGATTACATGGTGTGCCAGTATCGATCATCTCGGATAGGGATCCCAGATTTACGTCAAGGTTCTGGAAAGCATTGCATCAAGCTTTAGGTACACGATTGGATTTCAGTACAGCTTTCCATCCACAGTCTGACGGACAGTCGTAAAGGGTGATACAGATCTTAGAGGATATGTTAAGAGGATGCGTTTTGGATTTCAGTGGTAGTTGGGAGGAGTATCTACCATTGGCGGAATTCGCTTATAACAATAGTTATCAAGTTTAGTATTGAGATGGCTCCATATGAAGCACTATATGGACGAAAATGCCGTACTCCTACGTGTTGACGGAATTGGGTGAACGACAAGTTATGGGTCGAATTGGTAATGTAAACCGAGGATAAAGTCAAAGTGATGAGGGCTCGTCTTAAGGAAGCATCGATAGGCGTAAGTCCTATCTTGATCTAAAGCGCAAGGAAATGGAGTATGTTTGTAGGTGATAAAGTCTTTCTGAAGGTGTCGCCTTGGAAAAAGGTACTGAGATTTGGGCGAAAAGGGAAGCTAAGCCCAAGGTTCATCGGGCCATATACAGTGATAAAGCGAGTAGGATCGGTAGCTTATCAGCTTGAGTTGCCGGCAGAACTGAATCAGATCCATGACATCTTTCATGTGTCGATGCTGAGACGGGTATCGGTCAGATCCATCGCACATTGTGCCAGTGGCAGAGATTGAGATAAATTCAGACTTATCTTTCGAAGAAGAACCAGTTCAGATCTTAGATAGAGATGTCAAGGTTCTACGTAGGAAGTCAGTGCCCCTGGTGAAAGTGCTATGGCAGAACCATGGTGTAGAAGAAGCTACATGGGAACCCGAGGATGTGATGCGACAGCAATACCCCCATCTCTTCTAATCAGGTAATTTCGAGGCCGAAATTATTTTAAGGGGGTAGAACTGTAACATCCTAAAATTGGGGTTATTCGTGTTTGTATTATTTTGTCTGAGTTTGAATTGCTGTAATATTATTTATGGAATGATGAGGCTTAATTAGGGGCCTTGAGTTGACTCGGGATAGTAGAAAATTTTATTTGGAAGCTTTAAAGGTAGGGAACCCTAGTGAGTAGGGGTTACAGGATTAAATGAGGAATATTTGACACTAAAAAGCCCTTGGAAAAGTGGCAAAAGAGAGGCCGCTTAAAGGCTGGAGTTGACGCCATCAAGGAGCAAGGGGGAGCCTTGGTTCGAGTCGCGAAGTTCCCCTTTTGCTCATTATTTTGGAGGGCACAAGAGGGAAAGGAGTGCTCAGATTAAACTCTTTTAATTGATAAGGATAATATTAGCCTTTTATTAGGATTTTTATTTTGATTAATTCCAAGAGAAAAAGTAGGCATATGTTAATTCAAATTCTTTTGGATTATTTCAAATCAAGAGTTGGCCGAATTTTGAATTCCTTAGAGGAGTGGACAGCAAGGTGTTAGGGGGGGATAAGGCCGAATTTTCCTAGTGTATTGCTTCACAAATTCGGCTAGCCTTCACTTCTTTTAGATTTTCTCTCATTCTCTCTCAAACCAAAACACCATTGCCATCTAACTTTTCCTTCTTCTTGGCCAAATCCTCTACACCCTCTCCAACCTATTTTCTTTTCTTTTTTCTTCTCAAAACCGAACCCCTATCTCCTTTTCTCACTATTTTCTTTTCACTCTAAGCCGAATTCTTTCTCCCTAATTTTGTGAAGTGTGGTCGAATCTCAAGCAAGGGTGCCTCTATTATTCTCCAATCGATTTTAAGGTGAGTGTCCAAGGCCGAATATTTTCTTTTGGTTCTCTTGTTCCTGTCGACTTTGGTAAGGGTAAGTGTTGGTTTCGGCAATTGTTGTTAAGGGTGCTAATCACATGTTGGATTCGGTTTATTGTAGGGCCTTCGAGGTGTTGATCTAGTGAAGCCGTCACCTTTGATTAAGTGATTGGTAAGTGGTGGTAAGAGTTTATTTTAATAGATTATTCTTTTAAGTGACTAAAAAGCCGAAGGCTATTAAGTGGCTACTAATGGTTGCCGATTATAGGGAGGCAGAAACACTTGGAGGGTGGTGGCTATTATTCGAAACCATTTTGGTAAGGTTTCGGGTTCACAAGGAACCTTTCTTAATTAAGTTGGTTTGGCCGAATAGGCCATGGCACTAGCTCTCAAGTTTGGCCGAATGTAGGGACAAGGAAATCTAGTGTGGTCGACTTGATTCTTCGGGATCTAGGAATTTCGATAAAAACAGGTGTGTAAGATCTCTTTACACACTTTATTAATTACATGCCGTGATTGTTTGTCATCTCTTGGTTATGATTAGCTTGTGGCATAATCATGGATTTCGGGTAAGTCCCCTGACTTGTAACTTTTGGTATGTGTTTGCATGCCATCACATGATGTTTAATATTATGACATGATATATATCTATGAAAATAATGTATAAGCATGTAATGGTGGGATTTATGAGAGGAGGGGGATGAAATATGGACTGTTGTCAGTGGTTTTGACCACAAGATGGGTTGGCCCCATCAGATTATTTGTGACCTATGGTCATCAGTGGTTTTGACCACAAATGAATATTGTGACTAAGTCCCAGTGGTTTGGTACCACCAGTGGCTTTGACCACATTTGATATATTGTGACCGTTGGTCATCAGTGGTTTTGACCACACGATGGGTTGGCCCCATCATTTGAAGTGTGACTTTAAGTCATCAGTGTTTTTGACCACACGGGGTAGAAAAGGAGTATGGATGGCTAGTTGGGTTGCATAAGCATGTTTGTTAATAAATTGTGTATAAGATATATTTTCCGGGTAGGGGATGTACACACTGAGTCTTGGTGACTCACCCCTTCCCTTAACATTTTGCAGATGAGTAGATCGCGGAGATGGAGCCGGAGGGACTCGAGGTGGCCATGTAGTGGAAATTATTAGATGAACTTGGATTTTACTCTATTTTATTTTACCGTTGGTTAAATTTTATTTCGGATGTAATAAGGCCTCCTAATACCTTACCTTGTTATTTTACCTATTTTGGATAATTTGTTTTAAACTATTTTATTAATATTAAATTAAATACACATGCTTCCT
The DNA here is from genome assembly GCA_025503065.1 of Gossypium bickii. Classification (NCBI taxonomy): domain Eukaryota; kingdom Viridiplantae; phylum Streptophyta; class Magnoliopsida; order Malvales; family Malvaceae; genus Gossypium; species Gossypium bickii. The sequence continues at coordinate 21,700,282 of CP106718.1, forward strand.
CAAAATTAAATCGCAAAATGTTTTATGGTGACATCGGGTACACCTGAAATCTATAACAACTTGACTTAGTAGATTTTTAAAATAAACCTAAGTATGATTTTTTTTTATACATCACAACTATTTTAAACTTAAACACTATCTTTTATCAAAAGGTTCATTCGGTTTTAAAGAGTTTTACAAAACATTTTCTCTGTAGCACTCCAAATTTGGTCGTAGTGTTTGGGCCGGGTTTGGGTTGTTACAGCTCTTGATCATCAAGCACACAGTATCTTCCTCGAAAGTACAGAACTCCAAAAAATTAAGGCTAAAGTTGGTAGTCTTACCTTCCTCAACCTGTCTGAAATGAGGTGTAAGAGAATCATCATTAGATTTCTTCGATCGAATCTCATCCACTAAGGTAGGCCTCACTTGCAATTGTGCAAGTAAACCTTTATTACCAGTCAAATTGAACTTTGCAAACATTGCCCTCAAATTAGTCATTGACTTCCTACTTAGTGCATCGGTGACAACATTTACCTTTCCTGGATGGTACTCAATGGTACAATCATAATCTTTTAGTAGCTCAATCCATCTCAATTGTCTCTATTTCAACTCCTTTTGGGGGAGGAGATACTTAAGACTCTTGTGGTCCATGTTCACTTCTCACCATTCAGGTAGTGCCTCAAAATCTTGAGGGCAAAAACCATAGCAACAAGTTTGAGATCATGAGTTGGATAGTTACGTTCATAAGGCTTAAACTGTCTTGAGGCGTAGGCCACAACCGTACCATTTTTCATCAGAATACATCCAAGACCAGTATAAGACACATCACTGTACACCACATAATCCTTCGTAAACTCTAGCTGAATCAGAACAGGCACTTGAGTCAGCACGGACTTAAGCTTATCAAAACTTTCTTGCTGCTCTTCAGTCCACTTAAAAGGGGCATTTTTCCTCAACAACTTGGTCAATAGAGTTGCGATTACAGAAAATCCCTCCATAAACCTTTTATAATAACCGACCAAACCTAAGAAACTTCGAATCTATTTGACGTTCTTATGTTATTTCCAGTCTAGGATTACCTTTATTTTCTTCGGGTCGACACGGATACCCTCAGCTAATACCATGCATCCTAGAAACATCACCTCGTGGAGCCAAAACTCACACTCGCTCTGTCTGGCATACAATTGTTTCTCTCAAAGAATTTGCAGAACCACTCTCAAATGTTCATCATGCTCTGCCTCAAACGTTCATCATGCTCCGCCTCAAACTTGGAATAGATCAAAATGTCATTGATGAAAACCATAAAAAACTGATCGAGTTAAGGTTGAAAAACCCGATTCATTAGGTCCATAAAAGCTTTCGGAGCATTCATGAGTCCAAAGGGCATAACAAAGAACGTCCGTCTCTTTCACCTTCAGCTGATAGTAATCGGACTTCAAGTCAATCTTGGGGAACACTTTCACACCCACAACTGATCGAATAGGTCATCAATCCTCGGTAAAGGGCATTGGTTATTTACAGTCAACTTGTTTAGTTGCCGATAATCAATGCATAACCTTATGGATCCATCCTTCTTCTTAACAAATAGAACTGGAGCTCCCCATAGTGACACACTAGGGCTAATAAACCCTCGATCCAGAAGCTCTTGTAGTTGCGCCTTAAGTTCCATTAACTCAGTGGGTGCCATGCGATATGAGGCGATGGACACAGGAGCTGTTCCTGGCAACAAATCGATACCAAACTCTACCTCACACTCCGAAAGTAATCTAGGTAACTCCTCTGGAAAGACATCGAGATAGTCCCTTACAGTACGAATGTTCCCAACAGATGGCCCATTGACACTCGTGTCTAGAATGTAAGTTAAATATGTCTCACATCCCTTGTGTATCGACTTTTCAGCCATTAGAGTAGAGATCATGTTAGATAAGTAATCTCTACACTCTTCAACCATCAATATTTCTTTTCCAACTGGAGTCTTCATTGAAACCATTTATGTAGCACAGTCTAAACTGACTTGGTGTTCTACCAGTCAGTCCGTTCCCAGATTGAGATTGAATTTGCCAAAAGGTAATTCCATCAAGTCTGCACAAATACTTCTCATTGGGTCTGTAACGGACACTGCTTGTACACTTTATTAACAGAAATAGATTGTCATAAGGGACTAAAGACAATCATATTACTAATAGTATCCTCTACCTCAATTCTCAGTTTATCAACCATTAAGCATGAAACATATGAATGGGTTGATCCAATGTCAATTAGAGCAAAATACAGTACAAAATTAATAATAAAGGTACTTGCTATGACGTCGGCAGCGTTACAGTCCTTTCTGTGCCTAGCTGCGTACACTAGTACAGGCTATCTTGTATCAGCTCGATTAGTACCCTGACCTTAGGCTCTTTGTCTCTACCCAACATTACCACATCTATTCGGGCCTTGACCTCTCGGAGGATGCTGTCCAATTCTCTAATTCTAAACACGATTTTGATCCAGTGCTTGCATATGTTAATTTCGAAACGGACAATATTTAATTTTGTGCTTCAAGGATCCACATCTTAGGCATACGCCCAAACTCCTCCAACATTCTCCTAGATGCCTCTTACCAAAAGTGACACAATATTGGGCTCTCCCACCATCAGTAACAGCAACAAAATTTTTCCTAGGTCGATCATCTCGAACTCGCTTAATAAGTTGTGGAGCCTAAATAGTGGTATCGACATCTCCCTTGGCAAGAATTCTAGCTCTGTCTCTTGATTTGTGTTCTAAACGCTTTACTTCCTCCATAATTTTGGTTTTCTCCAATAACGTGTTGAAAACCCTTTCTTGTAGAGGGGCCACTTGCATCATTAACTCATATCTCAGCCTGTTCTCAAATCTGACACACTTGTCTTGCTCAGTCGTAACCATCCTCTGGACGTAGCGACTTAATCATAAAATTTTGGCCTCATAGTCGCCCACAAATCTGTCCATCTGTTTGAGCTCAATGAACTCTAGTCGACGGGCCTTAACATAATGCTTACCTACATACTTATTCTAAAAAACCTTTAGAAAATACTCTCAAGTCAATCTCTTAGCCTAGGTACCCCTCGCAACGGCTTGCCATCAGCGATAAGTCTCGTCCATCAATAGAGATATTGTACCCTTTAATTTTTGTTATGGGTTACACTCCATGTCATCCAGAATCCTTTATATTTTACCACTGTGGGGGTCATCCCAGCAACAGCCCTGAACAACTCAACTTTGTTAGTTCGGAATCTCTCCGCTATAGTCCTACGATTTCTAGATCCACTTTAGGCCACAGCAACATGCTATAGTACCCTAAGCATGGCCTGCGACACAGCATCGTTAGCAAGCTCCTGGTGATCCTCTTCTATAATATACGTATTCTCGACTTGATCATCCATTGGCTCGGGTTTAGTCACAAGTTCGGGTGTAAGCACTCGTGACATAGATGAATCGATTTGGGTCCCTAGACCCTACTCTTCATGAGCTCATGAACGCCTTGAGTACTCATATTTGTTTAATGAATTCTTAAGTTCTATGCAGTTTTATCTGACAATTAGAAACAAGCTTTAATTATCAATTTAGAATGTTTTTAGTTCTAAAGTTTCGTTACTAGAATATCAATATCTATAGTTTTCAGAATATATAGTATACTATAATCTCATATCAAAATTTAGTAAGGTAGAAGTACTTATCTAGGCCAGCTTCAGATTCTCAAATTTTCAGAATTGAATAAAAATTTTTAACTAAAGCATGGATTTTTCCCAAAATACCCTTTTTGACGTATACGCATATATTTTTGAAAATAAACCATAGTCTGAGTTTTGAATCAGACTATACTATCAGTACTTGTAACCCCCTAAACCCGACCTAGACGTTATGGTCGAATCTCGAAGATCACATTAGCCATGTTAATGGCGTAGAAAACCATTTTCTAATAATCATCTTTATTTTTAAAACGTTATCTTGATTTGATTTAAAAGAGGCCATAAATTGTTTATAATTTTCCTTTGAAAGAGTTAGTCAAAATCGTCTATCTTTTAGAAAAATTCAAGTATTGGTAGTTTTCAGAAAATAAATTTTTTCAGTAAAAACATCACAGTGGACAATTTTATACATTAAAAAAAAACTTAATCGTCATTTTGAAAATTGTAGATATAATATAACTTGTAAACCATCAGTTTCGTGAGCAAGTAGTGTTGATTTTTAAAAATAGGGTATCGAGTTTGAAAATACTATCGTTGAGTTGGATTAACCTTATTGTGAAAAACTAATCATTTAATTATTATTTGATAAAAACCTATTAAGTACTAGTTTTAAAACGTAAGTCATGCAAAACCATCCAAAAACCACAATAAATCCAAAGTCCAAAAGAAATTCCAAGTCCAAAACCAAAGTCCAAAGCAACTAAACACATCCCAAAATAACGAATACCAAAAATAGTTTTTTGTAAAGTGACTGAAAGCACCTCTGTAGCCGAGCCTATCCAAATCTCGATTATTTGAAAAATCAAAATTTAAAAAGGGTAAGCTTACAAAGCCCAATGTGGGTTACTAATAATGATAATAACAAAATTTAACTCATATCAACATCATTTTAAGCAAATCACAACATACTAAATATTCAGTCACAGAATCAGATATGACAGAATGCATAATGACGATGTCAATGCAACGCTTTTCAAAAATAATGTAGATTTTCAGAAAAAAAAAAAACAAATCATACCCATCTTCGCTACGTGCCATAATGAGTTCTCCAGAACTCGTCCATCCAATAACACCCCAATATTTTGGACAAGCCACCAGATAATGCAATCACGCTGCCAAAAACAAAATATTGTGGTCGAGCCACTAGATAGTGCAGATTTACTTCCATATACTTCCTCCGTACATATTTTCCCGACTCCATGCATGTGATATGTCATACAAAACATAATTTCAGTAAGCATGCTTTACATGCGAATAAGAATCAAAAGTATGGCATGTTTAACATGCAAATCAGATCTCAATAGGATTTATCATAGTGACATGCTTAACATGCGAATCAAAATATCAGAAATATTACATGCTTAACATGCGAATCAGATGATCAGAATAATAACATAATTTCATCCGAATCAGAACATCGATAATCATATTTTCACATCACTTGCACATACGTATTTCATTAGCCATAAATCACATGACATGAGTAATGAAAATCACATAATAACATATTATACAAAAATTGTCAAATCACAAACATCATCACAGATATGAGGTTTCAAGAATACTTATTGGTATCCTCTTTTACCGGATTTTACCGATCCTTATGAATATTTTCATAATCTCCCAATATTTCATTATTTAGAGAATAATATAAACAATAATATTATATTACTCATTTTATTAGTTTTATCATAATAAATATCACCCATTATAATTAAAAGTAGATCCCCACTCCTTGTATAATTGATTGAACAAATCTAATTCCAATTTCGAAAGGGTTCGATTCTTAAGTCACTACGTTTTTTACCAATAATAGTGTTAGTACAGATTAATAAATAAACAACCTTATGATTAAAAACTGTTGTGATTCGATGAAACTTACGCAAATGATCGACAATTCACACGCTTCTACATTTGGGATACGATTCTTGGATTTTTGAATGGAACTTCATGAAGGTATGATAAGCAAATTGTTAACAATATTCTAATTGAAATAATAGTACGAAAGAAAGTCATGAATGGAGGATCTTCCGTACTTACATAATGACAGAGGAAAAGGCTCAACAGTATTACCCGAAAAGTCGACTAGAGAGGAGGATTTGGCTCGATAATACATAAAATAACGAGTTAGAAAAAATAAGATGAGAAGTGATCTTTAATAAATAAATAAAATCGAAATTGAGGGATTACAGAGATGAGTTTCGAAAAGAGGAGAAAAGGAGAAAAATGGTGAATTTTGGTGGTGGCCAGACGACGCATCGGCAGGATGCCAATGGTGACAGCGAATGAGAGGTGGTGGTGCACTAGAGGGCGATGTCCTTATGTGGTGGTGGAGTAGAAGGGACATGAGGAAAAAGGGATGTCAGAGGTGGTGAAAAGGAAGAAAAATAAGAGAAAATGGAGGAGTAAGGTGGAGGTGCGACTAAAGTAGAGAAGGAGAGAAAAAAAGTGAAAATAAAAATGAAATGGGAGTTTCTAGGTTCAATGGCTGGCCAAGGTGGTTTATGGGGAAGAAAAAGTAGGTTTGTTTAGGGACAAGAGGAGTGAAAGGTGGATCATGATAGAATCAATGAGTGAATAGGAGGCTGTGAAAGGCATGTTGACTTAATAAAAAGGGAAGAAAAATCCTCCCTACATGGCAAGTAAAATGGACAAAAATAGAGGGTTTTACCTTCTAGAATCTTCAAAAATTTAAACTAAAAATATGAAAGTGTGGGGGTTTGAACATGAGACCATTTAGAATTAACTAACACACTTAAACACTAGACCATTAATTTCCTTGTGACATAAATTAGCATAATAAATTATTAAAATCTACGGCTTGACAGAGCTGATCTTACTCCTATAGGATATACTAATTCTGACTTCCAAATAAGTGTTAAGCAGGGTTGTACTGCCAACTTCACCATAGAGGGCCGAATATTAGGTATAGAAAAGTTATGACACTGTAACAGTGCGGGTATAGCTGAAGCTCAAAGAAACCACATAAGGAGAAAACACTTTGATAAGAAAGTATTATAAAAGAGACGATAGTATTTAATGGAATAATGGATGTAGTCAAAGATCACATATGAGGACAAACCATGGGGATTTGCTTTGCCAAGACTCTACTAGCTAGAGAGCTTTTTGGGAAACATATGGAGGGGCACAAGAATGTGAAACATGACTCATTTACTTCATTAGGGCAAGTGGGAGACTATTGGATCTAGTGCCCTAAGTGTAGTTTTTTCGTCAATGTACATTTATAAATTTTTCCAAATAGATTGATTAATAAAAAAATTCATCAATTACATTAATATACTTTGTATGATTGTACTCAAATGGTTTTTGCATGCAAAACAAAATGGAAGCAAATGTTACTTATTAGCTATCTAATGTTTAAAATAATACTGAGTGATATTACGTGGTCGGATCATAATACGAAAAGACAGCTTGTATTAGTAGACAAACCTAAACATGTCCTTAGTCTAATCAGAAATGAGAAAACCAATTGAAAGACTAATATGTCGTCTATGCAGTCCAATTGGGGAGATGCTTTGTCTTGGGCATCGGAGCAGATGACTCCTAGAAGATAGAGACATAGATGTGACTGACTGGACTAATAGTACATCGAACTAGACCTAAGAAGAATAGATCCTGAATTCGTTTATAGATTTATTCATTTGTGATGTTCATAGTGTGGCATACCTAAATCCTGAGTGTATGGCGTGCTATGTATGTGTGACTCATACACTTTGATGTAAGTAAAATCCTGAGTTCAAATAGATAAGGAATCGAAAGCTAGTGCATTGGGTATACAACTTCTGCAGTATGTAGCGGCATTCACAATAGTGGAATTCATAGCCCGAGACATGAGTAAATGATATCCTCTTATCGGAATTACATGGTTGATAAAAATTAAATGTGGCCACATGTCATTTTTCTTTGTGATAGATGACTTGATCACTAATTGATAGTGATTGACTTTTCATGAAGGAAGATGTAATAGTTACCATGAGATAAAATAGGATCATATTGGGAGAACGAATATTGTCCCAAAGAGATTAAATATATCTTATGAGGGAAACACACTTATGACAAGGTCATTGGACGAGCACTAATCGAGTTGCTTTCGTACTGGTATGCCGTTTGGGAGAGCTCAGTCATGATACTGTAGTGGAATGACTTCGTGACTAAATGAGTTTATAATTAATAGGCAAAAAGTTGGAACTTAATTATATATCATTTGAACCTCAATTGCATATGTCCAATTGGTCCCTCCACTAGCTCGTTGAAACCAGAAATGAATTGTATGATGAATCAAATGAACATAAATGAATAGAAATGGTGAAATAGGAAACATTCAGGAAATGAATGTGGTTTTCTCAAAATGGAAATGAAAATGAAAATGAAAATGAGAAATGAGAAATGAATTTATTTAGAAATGAACAAGGAATTCTAAAAAACGATTGGAAGATTGAGTTTATGTTTTTGAACTATTTTAAAGCCTGAAAATGAAAATAAACCATAAGATCACAGTGAACAAGTTGGATGGTGAAATATTAAATATATTTTGGAAAAAATTTTATCAATGGTAAAATCGTCATAATTTTATTTAATTATATATTGGGTTTTATTTTTGAGAAATAGAAAAAAATATTCAGTTGGATCAAATTATAAAGTATTGGGTTAAAAGTCTAAAAAATATTTGTAATTTGACCCGATAAGGAAGAGGCCCAAAAGCCCCTTATGTAATAAGGGGGGATGACAAAACCTAGTATATTTAACTAGGGTTGCCGCCCCCTACATCCTAGTTGAACTAGGATTTTATTTTTCTATTTGAATCAAGCTTCTTTAATTTAATTCAACAAGTGTTCTACCTTCTTTCCCTATAAATAGATGGTATCGGTAGGACAACTTACACAACTTTCAGATATCGTTATTCTACCCTAAAATAGAGAGACTTTTATTCTCTAAGAATTAAATATATTTTCTAGAATAACAATTCTGTCGGTTTCTATTTGACAAGAGAATTTTTTGTTTTCACCCCAAAAGAAAATAAAATTATTTCTAGTTTTTGTGTTTGATTCAATTTGATCAAGCCCACACTTGAGGTGATTTGTGATACGAGAATAGCGGATAAGATCATTTGGTTGAAAGCCGAGAACGACAAGGATCTGTCTATTTGAAAAAATATATACAATTCAGTCTAGAATTTATTGCTATAAATATTACAAACTAAGCCAGTTTTTAAAATTTTTATTTTTCACTGTGCAAGAAAATAATTTTTCGAAGTGAATTTTTTTTCAACACAAGATTCTAGGGACCTTGGAAAGGCAATTACATAAACATGCAATATTATGTTTTTTAATTAAAAAAAAACATTTTAAGAGAAATTTTGAGAATACTTTTTTAGTTTGATTTGCCATCGATCCTACATTTTTAATAATATAATATTTCAATTCTTAACTTCTTTTAATGAGTTTTATTTTGATTTTTTTGTCACATTTTCTTTTATTTACACTATTATTTAAAATTTTAATTGAGTCGATATTACTTTTAATTGAATTATAAAATTACAAAAAAAAATTATTTAAAAAAACACATACACATTATAAAATTCATACTAAAAATATTTCTTCCCTTAACTTTATAATTTCAATAAAGTAAGATTTGATTTTCATATTAGTTTTTTTATATAATTATTAGGGAAAGCTTTTCATCTTGTAGTATATATAAAAAGAACAGGACATGTATGTGATGAAAGAAAAGGGAAGGAAAAGAAGGATGAAAGTGGCGGTTGCCCACGTGAATGAATCATGATGAAAATGGGTTTAGAGAAGTAGACTTTGTTTTGGTGGGTCCAAACAGAGAAAATTAATATTATTTATCCTCAATTTTCATCTTAGGAAGATTCAACGACAAGAAACATCAATTTCTTTGACTTTTCTATGAAGTCAAATAGAGATTTGCTCTTCACCATCAATATATATATATATAACCTTAACTAATTTGTCAACCCCATAAATAAAATATTTTCATCGACTTAAATCCTAATTCTTTTAATTAATATATATTCAATAAATAAATTTTAATAAAAATCAGCTATTATGTAAAAATAATGTATTGAACATAAATAATATAAAAAATGAATTAACTAAAGTTCACATTTTCGTAATTTTTTTATAATTAATATTTTAATATTTTGGAATAGTACGCCTGAATTATTATTATTTTAGGGACAAAGCCAACTAGACAGCCACCGCCTAAAACAATATAAAAGACACAAATTAGTCAATCCAATATATAATTTCCATTGACTTAAATCCTATTTCTTTTAATTATTTAGAATTAAAATTACACATTTAACAATTTTATATACAAGTCCATCAAAATAGCATACCCTAAACTTTTTCTACGTTCTGCTCACTCAAGTAATTTTTTTTTTCATAATAATTTTTTTTTTTGGAACAAGTCTAAAATATTAAATCATCCCTCAATTTTCTTTTTTCATTCTTAGGTAAGTAAAGTGTTCAGTTTCATAATTTACACTAAGTAAATTTTTATTTTGGTCACTTAATTAAAAAAATTACAATTTGATCACGAAATTATTTAAAAATTTTATTTAAGTCATTGGGTTGTTAAGTTTTATTTTCTTAAGTTATGCTAGTAAGCTCCAAGAGACAATTCGACGATCGGTATAACAGATCAGTATCCCTCAACAAGTAGAACATATATTAGATCCAAATTGATCTGATGGTCAATGTCAGGATATTCTAAATTGTTTTAACTTTATTAATCAAATTTATATCTATCTATTTATTTATCTATACTTATATTTTTATTGAATTTTTGTCACAAGATTTTTTAAAAAATAATACGATAAAGAGATTTGAACTTAAAACATATATTTTTAACTTTTAATTTTACACCATTTCAACTAATACCTCATTTAATTTTAACATACAATTTTTGTAAATATATTATTTACTTAAAATATTTTTTTCATTCATTTCATAAAATTAATTCTTATTAATATATATATATATATATATATGCAAAATGGTAGATGTATGATGATTAGATTTTTTTTTTTTTTTTGGGGGGGGATAAATACGATGATTAGATTAAATATTAGTTGGTGGGTTCATTATATTTGTGTCAATATAGCTCAAGGATACAGTCTGACTGTTCGTCTCTAAGAAGGGAGGATTGAGGCATATCTGATCAAATCCCAAGAGACATGGAAGATCCCATGCTTTGATATTGCCCATATCCTCTTCTTTTTATTTTTTCACTAACTCAGCTCCCATGTGAGGCTAAAGTTGACTTGTTACATGGGATGCATATATACACGGACGACACGGACTCTCAGCTACCGCTCGCTCTCTCTCTCTCTTTATATATATATAAACGTAAGTTTTGTGGTGCCAAAAGAAAGAAGAGAGTGGAAGAAGTAGAAAATAAAGAAAATAATGAGAAAGGATGAAGTGCGCTTGAATTGTGGGATAACAATTCCAGTGATTGGATTAGGTACTTACTCTTCTCATAATGATAGGGTTACAACAGAGAAAGCCGTCCATTTGGCTCTCAAGGTACATTTCCGTACACACCCTCATAAACACACACACACGCACACACAAACTTAACCCTTGCTGCTCAACCTACAAAATCCATGGCAGTGGATGAGATGTATGTATATAAGTTGCAAGCACGCGTATGTTTTCGTATATTTAGTGATTTAGCATAAGAAACGTACGCTAATGCATGAAATGTGTGGTTGCAGATGGGGTACAGGCATTTTGATACAGCAAAAATATACGGTTCGGAGGGAGCTGTTGGCAATGCTTTAAGAAAGGCAATTGAGGATCAAATCATCCCAAGGGAAGATGTTTTTCTCACATCTAAACTCTGGAGCGGTGATCACCATGATCCGGTTTCCGCACTCAAAAACACCCTAAGGTTAATATTATGTACTAAAACTATATAAAAACGATCCAACCAGTGCCCAAAAGCTAGCTATAGAAATTAAAATTATTTAACTGGAAAAAAAAAACAGAAAAGAAAGCATGATAAAACTGAAAGATATACCCGATGGTAGTTTTATCATTTATCAGCATCAAATAAAAGACTCCATAGCTATTACAAGTTGTTGCTAACTAGCAGTACTCTTAAGGAATCAGCTTCGTTTTATTTATTAATTTGAACTTTTATGTTGTATCATTCATGTATATATTATATATATACGAGTAGGGAAATTCTGAATTTTTATTCGTAATAGTAATACATTTCAATTGTTGTATGATACTGTAGGAACCTGGGGATGGAGTATATAGACATGTATTTGGTGCACTGGCCAATAAAACTGAAGCCTTGGGCTTGCAATGCTGTGCCAAAGGAAGAAGACTTTGAAAAGCAGTTGGACATGGAGACCACATGGGAAGGGATGCAGAAATGCTTAGATATGGGGTTGTGTAGATGTATTGGTGTCAGCAATTTCTCCACCAAGAAGATCGAACATTTGTTAGATTTTGCTTCTGTTCCTCCAGCTGTTAATCAGGTATATATATGTGTGTGTGATGAAATGAACCAAAATCATAAAATAATGATTCAAATATCACATTATCAGCCGTTAATATATATACATATGAAAAACGACAGCCGAAAGCCAATAAATAAATAGGAAGAAAAACATTTGCTAAATGAACCTTTCAATTGTTTTAAGATTGGTAGAGAATATATTTATGTATATATACACATATATATATGATGGTGCATGAATAAAATGCTAATAGCAATCAGTAGTGATGAATTTGGATGGTGGGGGTGAAGGTGGAAATGCATCCAATGTGGAGGCAAAGAAAACTTCGGGAAATATGTGGCAAGCACGACATCCATGTGAGTGGTTATTCACCACTAGGAGGACCTGGGAATGCATGGGGATCCACCGCTGTGGTTAAAAATCCACTCATCAATTCCATTGCTCTCAAACATAAAGCAACTCCAGCTCAGGTACTTCTCCTTTCTGTATAGCTTGATTGACCCTATTATCACCAACTTGGCCGGTGGGTAACATAGAAATATAATTTAATGATGAATGGAAGGTTGCTTTAAAATGGGGATTAACGAGGGGAGCAAGCGTGATTGTGAAGAGTTTCAATCCGGATAGATTAAGGGAAAACATGGGATCCTTGGACCTGGAATTGGATGATGAAGATTTGATTGAGATTGAGCAGTTGGAGGAGAGGAAGATCATGAGAGGCGATTTTCTTGTTAATAATACAACAAGCCCATACAAGACCCTTGAAGAGCTTTGGGACAACGAAATTTGATCATATATAGCTCATTCACACTCACTCAAAATTCAACAAGGTTATTTTGCAATTTCTATTGGTCAATATAATATCTTCTTCCCTTTCAATATAATAAAGTTTTGCACGAAATGGTCTTTAACGAGTGTTGTTCCTTTAATTTTAGAGTTACTTCTATTCCTTTTTTTTGAAACATAAAATTGATGATTGCTTAGTAAAAAAATAAAGTGATTGAATAGAAGTGATGACTGCAATGCCCATTGAAGGTGACATTGCAACAAGAACAAGAACAAGAACATACGAGATTGTTTATACCGTTTTATTTTCTCACATTTATAGAGCCTAGTTCAATGAGTAAATTCATCATCCTTTAACCCAATACAATAAGTGGTTCAAGTCCTATCACACTCTAGAAGAGCAATCTTACTTTTGTACATAAAAAATTTAGATTACTCACCACTAAGTTCTTTCCCTGAGAACTTAGGCATTAAACCAAGAAACAAAACTTATTTTACTCTCTCAATTGCACTAAAAAAATTCGTTCTATAATGAACAGATAAGTGCTCTTAATACGTAGTACAAAACCTATACAAATCTCTCAAATATATAAGAGTTTCAAAACTTGCTAACATGCTAGATCAATCACAATCCAATCTCCTATTAACATCTAAAATAACATATACAATATAATAATAAATATCAATATAAAATAGATCATTTGAGATGTTTTTAATGTTATCCAGATCCAATCTTCATAATCTAAGGGATTTAATTGCTTGATTTGATCCAATCTAATATTTAAGATAAGTTATTTCAAATAGATTGATCTTTATAGATGAGCTTTCATACTTCCATAATACCAGCATTATTCGAAGTCCAAAGATTTTGTTTAAAGAGTTGTCAAATTCCAACATGGCAAGTGACAACTTGTTATAGTGTTCGCCATAGTGACCATTATCGTTAGCACTTCGCAGGCCACTTTGAAAACTTGTCTCAATACTCTTAATTGTTGCTCTCAGATGTAATTCAATATTATTTGCCACTTATAACATTCCTAAGTTGGTAGTTTAATTCTATTCACTATCTTGACCTTTTCTTGCTAAACAATTCTCAAGCTATTCACTTGAATAAAGGTTTCCATGTATACATTTTCTTGACCAGGGATCGTGATTGGACTTGGTATTGTTCCTTGAAAAATGGCTATGTTCCTTTGTTTCTAAATATAAAGGGTAGTGTTGCATTTAAAATTGTTCACCATTTTCTTCTTCCAGATTATGTCATACAACCCATTTCTGAATTCAATGCTGAAAGGTTCATGTTGAAACATGTTGACACTTATAGTTAAAGGCAAAACCAAATCAATCCGCTCTAGCAAATTGACAATATTTGAATAAATGCTTAACATTTTCCAATCTTGTGTGACGAAGGACATATTCATCTGAATGTCGACGCCTTTTTGTTTTAGCTTGTTTCATGTGAGGAGACACAATTGTTGCATATTCTTGAGAAAAAGATAAGTTTAAGCTAAAATTTAATATCCTCGAGAGAAAGATGATAAGTTTGACCTGAAATTTGATAGAGTCAGAAATTAGTTGCTAAAGCTGTTAATATTGTTCAAGTTGTTAGCACAAACAGTTAGCACAAGTAGTTAGCTAGTAGTCAACACAAGTGCTATATAATCAAATGTACAATGAACAAATAAAAAATAAGATTCATTTACAGAAATAGAACAATTTCATTAGCAATTACCTCTTCAATTTCATTAGCAATTTCCTCTTAATTCTCTTCCTGATTTTTAAGATTTAGTAGTAAACTATACCTCTCAACATGGTATCAGTCGCTCGGTAATCCTTGGCCATGACCACCAAGCATTGCTCTGATTATGCCTTCATCGAGCCGCTTGAATCTCCTTCACCGGTGACCGACTTGTCAATTCATTCCCTCGGCATGATGTGATCAAGCTAGATGGCCATACCTTTGTTCAATGGCAGAAGCAGGTGTGCCTCATTGTCGCCGGTTATGATTTGGCCGGTTTCTTAGATGGATTGATCGTTGCACCACCGTGATTCGTCCAAGCTCCGGAGGGAGCTCTTATGACCAATCCAACTGCCTTGGCTTTCAGTCAACAAGACAATCTCCTCACGTCGTGGCTACTGTCCACAATCAGCCCGTTGTTTCTCTCCTCATTCACCGATATGCAAACGGCCTCAGATGTGTGGACAACGGCGAGCACTTTCTTTGCGGCAAACATCAGTGCAAAGCAATCAAGGTTGCGGCATGAGCTTCATTCTTTACGCAAAGGTAACCTCTTGATCAACGAATATGTTGTGAAAATGAAGGGCCTATGTTCTCTTGCATGTGTCTGGATCTCCAGTCTCCGAGGCTGAACGATGTGCAAACGCCCTTCTTGAGTGTGAACAATGGCAACAACGGGAGGAGCATGAGGTGGTCCTTGAGGCAACTCTTGTAGAAAGCTCCCCAACATCGACGGCGGTGGAGTCTTCTCGTGGTCGCCGATCGTACACGCGTTACGTTCATGTTGCTCAACGGTGTTATTATCGTTATCACCGTGATGATAATGTGTCGATGGTGGTTCCGTCGTCACTCTCTAGAGGTTCGGGTGCCGATCTGCCATTTGTCTTTCGCCTTGCGGGTGTGGAGAATGAGTGGGGTTCTTTCTCAAATGGGAGACTTGCTAATAGCCTTGGTCAACCGGTTTATGGTACGAGTCAAAGTGCTCATGTGGGGCCGATGTCTTATCATCATTTACACCATGTCAGGTCATTCTATGACCAGTCAAATTTTCAATCAAGTGGGCCGCATGATCCATATGCATTCCCCCCTTCCAATTATCAACATGCGCACAGGCCTTCCTATAGTGGGCCACACGGTGTTGGGCCAAATCAAGGCATACAAGGCCACATGCTCCATCTTTACCACCTAGGCCCAATTCTAACAATGTTAAACTTGATTCATGTCTTGGTGTAGGGTCACATACTGGGCCTTCCAATGGTGTTTGCGGTTCCGTGACGTACTAAACCACGTGCTCATGTTTACTCCGGGTCTGATCCTTGTATTGGTCTACCTCGGTTACGTGATCTTGATCCATCTGATTATTACGATTCCTTTGATTTGAATGTCAACACTATACAAGTTGGGTCTCGTGTTGATGGTACCGACTCGTACATTCCCATGCCAGTTGGCACCACATCCTGGTATCCTGACTCGGGCACTAGTAATCATGTGTGTTAGGATCCGTCGTCTGTGCATCATGCTACCCTGTATTCAGGTAATTCTGCTCTCTTAATGGGTGATGGCACCCCCGCTTTGATCGTGTCAGTGGGTCATAGTTTCTTACCCACTCAGTCTAAATTGTTGCATTTGACTAATGTTTTGTGTGTACCAAATCTTTTATCGGTGTCTCAATTTGCCACTGATAATGATGTATTTTTTGAATTTCATTCGACCTATTATGTTATTAAGGACATAATGACCCAGAAAACCTTGCTGAAGGGCCACATTCGTGATGGACTATACCATTTTCCAATGCCCGTACTGTTTACTCAGTTTGACGATGCTACAGCTGTTGGTTCTTGTACACTCCAAAATAAGTCCACAGGTTGTAATGTTTTTTCATTATGGCATTAATGTTTGGGTCATCCCTCTAATTATGTTGTTAAGGCTGTGTTAGATAAATGTAGTATTACCTCAAATAACTACTGTTGTGATGCTATATGTAATGCCTGTCAAAAAGGAAACCCATAAGTTGCCATTTCCTGTTTCCACTACGGAATACAGTGATCCACTTACCTTGGTTGTATCTGATCTCTGGGGTCCTGCATCTGTTACACGTGGAAATAATTGGTATTATGTATCGTTTATTGATTTTTGCACACAGTTTACGTGGACTTATCTTCTTCGTCAAAAGTATCAGGCTATGTAGTGTTTTGTTCAGTTTCAGCAACTAGTTAAGAATCAGTTTGGGAAGACTATTAAACAATTTCAGAGTGACTAGGGCAGAGAATATCGAGCTTTCACATCTAGTTTAGCCTCTCAAGAGATTATTCATCACCTGACGTGTCCACATACCTCCGAACAGAACGGAGTGGCAGAGCGTAAGCATCGTCATATTGTTGAAATGGGCATCACTCTTTTGGCTCAAGCGAATTTGTCTATGAATTACTGGAGCTATGCATTCTGTTGTGCAGTTTACCTCATCAATCGACTTCCCACTCCAGTGCTCAAAGGACAAACTCTGTTTAAGGCTCTCTACGGATTTGAACCCACTTACGATTATTTGAGGGTACTTGGGTGTTGTTGTTTCCCTTATTTACAACCTTTTGTGGCACATAAGTTGGAGTTTCGCTCTCAACCATCTACCTTCTTGGGTTATAGTGCCCAACACAAGGAATACCAGTGCTTTCTACCGACTGACAAGATTGTTATCTCCCGACATGTTGTGTTCGATGAGAATCAATTTTTATCAATTGGGTCTGTTTCTCCAGGGAGACCAACAGGTCAAGGTCAATCTGTCTCTACGTTTGTTCCACTACTTCGACACATATCTTCTCGGCCTCCAGAGAACCCATCTGTCCAATCGTCTTCATCATTTAGTCAACCAGTAGACTCCCCAGGCTCTTCTGCCAAAGCTCAGGCTGAGGTTGGGTCTGACCATCGACCACAGGGTTCTTGTGTGCCTAGTGAGGGTAGGACCCAGTCTACTGAGGGTAGGACCCAGTTTACTGACGGTCATGAGTCTTTCTCTGATGATCAAACATGTGTTCTGCCTGTAATCAATAATTATCCAATGGTGACCCGGTCAAAAGTTGGAATTTTCAAACCCAAAGCTATGACAATTGAAGCTATGACTTTCTTCAATTGAGGAAACATTTTTTACTTTCGAGTGGTGTGAGGCAGCTCAGGCTGAATATGATGCCCTAGAGTCAGTTAATTAACTAACTAACTAATTTTTAATATAAAATTAACTAACTAATTTAACTAACTTTGAACGCGACAGAGAGTAAATTGGGAAAATACTTTTAGACAACTTTATATGAGATAGGCAATACCTAAGGAAGAATCCATAGATCGAGTTAATGCGACAATAGGGGTTTTAATTAGAAAGAGATTTCAAATAATCAACCTAGAGTCAGTTGTTTTTATACTTGAAAGAGATATTAACATAAATCAGGGATTTCTATGGATTAAGCCAAGTGAATAAATCACATGAATCAAAAGTAATAAGTGAAGTCTAGGTGGATTCTTCCTTAGGTATTGCCTATCTCATATAAAGTTGTCTAAAAGTATTTTCCCAAATTACTCTCTGTCGCGTTCATAGTTAGTTAAATTAGTTGGTTAATTTTAGATTAAAAATAAATCTCCTTAATTATTAGGCTAGATAATAAAAAGATAGTTAATACTAGTACTCTTGGTCCTTGAGGATACGATATTCCGGACTTACCACAACTATGCTACTGTTCGAAAGGTGCGCTTGCCTTTGTCGAAATAATAGTTAGTTTCGAGTTCCATCAATTTTTTGGTGCCGTTGCCGGGGACTAAGATATTAGGAAAACTAAATTTTTATTACTTTAGCCATTTTATTTATTTGCAATTTACTTTACTTTAACTTTGCTAATTTTTCTTTGCTTCTGGCAGGTAATTCTAGTTTATGACTAGAAGGAACCCGTCAGGACCCTTGATTTTTGACAGTGATATAGAAGGTATCATTCGCAGAAACCGTAGGGAAATAAGGCGAAGCCTACAATACATAGAAGAAGAGCAAGAAGACGAAACCAATATTACCGGAGTGATGACCGATAATAATCCGCTACCTCCTGTGGTTGCCGCAAATTCGGTGAATCAAAACCCTGCTCCTCGTACTATGTATGATTATGCTAAACCTAATTTAAAAGGAACTGAGTCAAGTATTATTAGACCTACTATTGCTGCATATAATTTTGAACTGAAACCTAACACTATTCAAATGATTCAGCAATTTGTTCAGTTTGATGGTTTGCAGGATGAGGATCCAAACAATCACTTAGCGAATTTTCT
The DNA here is from genome assembly GCA_025503065.1 of Gossypium bickii. Lineage (NCBI taxonomy): Eukaryota > Viridiplantae > Streptophyta > Magnoliopsida > Malvales > Malvaceae > Gossypium > Gossypium bickii. The sequence continues at coordinate 21,719,318 of CP106718.1, forward strand.
AGAATTATGCGATACTTTCAAAATCAATGGTGTTTCTGATGATGCCATTTGCCTTCGGTTGTTTCTCTTCTTGTTGATGAACAAAGCTAAACATGGGACCAAATGACCGAAAACATTTTACTAAAATATTTTTCGCCGGCTAAAATGGCTAAGTTGAGGAATGATATTTCTTCTTTTGTACAGATGGATTTAGAGACACTTTACAATGCATGGGAGAGATACAAGGATTTATTAAAAAGGTGCCCTCACCATGGGTTACCTTTATGGTTACAGGTTCAAACCTTTTACAACGGTGTGATCCTCTCAACTAGGCACTTGATTAATTCAGTCGCCGATGGAACCTTAAATAACAAGACCCCTTAAGCGGCTTATGAGTTTATAGAGGAGATGGCACTGAATAACTATCAGTGGCAAGTTATGAGAACAAAGCCGACAAAAGCCACCAGTGTTTTCAACCTCGACTCAGTGACCATGCTATCAAACCAGGTAGAACTTTTAAGTAAAAAAAATTGATGGTTTGTATGGTTCTTTGCAGGTACATCCAATAATGCAGTGCGATACAAATGGAGGAGGGACGAACAACACAGAATATCCGCCCTACAACCCTGGCGTAGAAAGCGAACAGATGAACTATATGGATAATAATTCTAGACCTCAAAATAACCCTTATAGTAACACTTACAATCCAGGTTGAAGGAACCACCCAAACTTCTCATGGGGTGGCCAAGGAAATTAGAGACAACAACCCCTCCCAGGCTTTCAACAGCAACCCTACCCACAAGAAAAGAAGCCAAACTTTGAGGAGATGCTAACAAAATTCATCGTGGTGTCAGAAACTCGTTTCCAAAACACCGAAACAGCACTTAAATATCAACAGGAATCAATTCAAGGGCTCAAGAACCAACTAGGACAGCTTGCTAAACTGATCTCAGAACGACCACAAGGTAGCTTGTTAAGCAACATTGAAACTAACCTAAAGGAGCAACTTCAAGCCATAACTGCTCACGATAGTGAAGGGTTAGATGAACCAAAATTAAGGCAAGAGAATGTTGTAAAGGAAGGTAAGGTTGAGGTAAGCCATGATAAGCCAAAACCGGTAATTATAGAGTACCAACCTCGTGTACCATACCTCAATGCGCTGAAGAAAGACCACACAGAAGAACAATTCAGTAAATTCTTAAACTTCTAAAGAAATTACATATTAACTTACCGTTTCTTGAAGCCCTTTCGCAGATGCCCAATTCAAGGCAATTTTTAAAGAGCTTTTGACAAACAAATGGAAGTTAGACGATACGTCGCATGTTGAGCTAAATGCAGTGTGCTCAACAATTTTACAAAATAAACTACCACGAAAGTTAAAAGATCAGGGGAGTTTTACAATTCCATGTGTAATTGGTAGTTTATCTGTTAATAATGCTTTAGCTAATTTAGGGGCAAGCATCAATGTTATGCCTTATAAAATGTTTAAACAGCTAGGTCTAGGGAAACCCAAACAAACTAGGATGGGCATTCAATTAGCTGATAAAACTATTAGAATTCCTAGGGGTATAACCGAAGATGTACTAGTAAAAATTATTCCCAATAGACTTCGTTGTTTTAGACATGGATGAGGACAATAATATTCCTTTAATTTTAGGAAAACCCTTTTTAGCAACTGCTAAAACTAAAATTGATGTTGGTACAGGTGAACTCATACTTCGTGTAGGTGACAAAACGATCACTCTTCAAGCTCTTGACTCGGCTAGGACATCGAGTAATCAAGGTAAAAACATAAACTTTACTAATGACCATTGTAACAGTCTGAATTTGACCCTAATCAGAACGGTGGTTTTAGAACCACGAATCCGAGTTTGAATTTTTTTTTAAATATTATTTTTGGTGTTTATTATATGTGAATTATTATGTGTGAAAGTTTCGTATGAAAATTTGATTGTGTGTTTAATTTAACAAAAGGACTTAATCGCGTAAAGTGCAAAAGTTACAAACTTTAGTGAAAGGTGCTAATGTGATAGTGGCTTTTTAATATGAGGTATTAAAAGGGCAATTAGCCCATTTTACAAGGTAGTTGGCTTAAGACTATAATACCCTTATTATATAAGTTAGTTTTATTTTAATTTAAAGGTTAAGTTGGTAATTGAAAAATACGCATAATATATGATAAAATAACATAAAATAAAGCCAATATTATTTTGCTTCTCTCTCGGCCGAATATTAGAGAAAGAAGAAGGCTTTAGTTCTTTTGGCACTTCTAAGCTTAAATTCAAGGTATGTTTTCGGTTGTTTTTCGATAATTTTTACGTTTTTGAGATCGTTGCTTCGAATACAAGTCGACCCATGTTAGAATTTTGAATTTGAGCATGTTTGATATTCGGCTATGGATAGATGTTTGTACTTTGTAGTGTTTAGTGGAAAAATATTAAAAAATATGTTTGATATTAACATGTTTTGAATTGGAAATTTTGGTAAATTTGAGTATTTTGGACTAAATTGAGAAAATAAAATTTTGAGGGGTTAAAATGCAAAATAAATGAAATGTAGGGACTTGTAAGACCATGGGGAAGATTCGGCCCTTAGGGATTGAATTCAAATTATGTGTATTTTGTGTTTTGTGTAATAAGGACTAAATTGTAAAAGTTGTAAATGTCAAGGGTAAAATGGTAAATTGCCTATTTATGTATTTTGGGATTAAATTGAAATGAAATGTGTTTGAATGAGCTTAAATTGAATGTGTTTAGATCAAGAACAAAGAAAAATGGACTTGGATCGGGGAAAGGCGCAAGTTAACGAATAGCCAGTTCTCAACGTCCGACGATATCCGAAGTAAGTCTTTAAACAATTTAATACCGTTAATATTAATTATAACCTCGATTACATGCTGAATTTTTGAATTTATAAGGGTGAAATTGACCAAAGCCAAAAGTGATAATTGATTTTTAATAATGTAATGTAGTTAAATTTATTTGAATTTGATAAGTGATAGTAATATGAATCATATGTGATGTATGTGATATTGGTATTATGAAATGTGTATGAAATGGTTTAATCATATTGATACTTGGGCTTCGAGCCTAGCAGGCCTTGTGCCGGTTATCTATATCGGGCTTAATGCCTAGCAAGCCTTGTGCCGATGAATTATATCGAGCTTATTGCCTAACAGGCTAAATGCTGGTGTTTAAATCTTAGACCTTGGGTCTAGCAGGCCTAGTGCCGGTGGGTGTGATTCGGCCTAATGCCTAGCAGGTTCTATACCAGTGAGTTGCAATTCCGAACTTAGACTATGAATTAATAAAGTTATGAAACAAATCGAGTAAGCTTAAGCTTTTGAAAATGAATCTTGTTAATTCAGCCATAAGGTATGTGTTTTTTTTTTCCATAAGGTATGTGTTTTTTTTTTTACTTATATGTTATATATATATATGATGTTAATGAGCAAATAAAATGATGAAAGAAATGTGTTGTACATTTGGTTGTTGGAATATGTATAAACTATGCTATGTGGGTATTGGTTACTTGAAAGCATGAGAGTGGTTAAAGATGTTCATGAAGGTATATTTATATACATAGATATGTGTATATATATTCGGTTATATTGAATTTTATAAGTTAAATTATTTATATTTAATGTCATAAATCGATTATTTAATAAAATGCTTGAATGTTTGAATGTTATAATATAGTTGCTTAAGACTTGCTAAGCTAGTAAGGTTACTCTCTGTGTGTTCATTGTTCTATTTTATAGATTTCAATCAAGTTACGAGCTCAGGGGATCGTCATTGAAGTTATTCACACTATCGGCTCACTTTGGTATCTTTAAAATTTGGACTTTTGAACTTAATGCATGTATAGGCTAGTTAAATATTTGAATGAGATTTTGTTAATGTATAAAAGCCATGCGAAATTGGCTTGTTTTAAATGTTAATGTTTGATGGTTTATGCAATCTTTGGTATAATATGCGTGTATGTTGTGCTTAGAAAATGAATGTGGCTTTGATGCATGTTCTTCATGATTATATGATTCGGTAATGAATAATGAAAACGTTTATGATTATTTTGGGTTGAACATTGGAGAGTTAAATTGAGAACCGATTATATGGTAAAGAATTAGTTGTACATATGTATTTAGGATTAGTTATAGAGCATATGTGTTTGGTAAGTTAATTATTGATTTTTGTGGTTGTGAATCTTCAATGTGGCTGTAGTAAAATGAGCGTAAATTAGAGACTATTTCAATTGTATGTGGTTATATGGAGATGCTTATTTATGTGTAATATACATATATAGGTATGCCTAACATGTCGTGTGGATTTCTTAACCTAGATTGATATGCATAACTTGCGAATTGGCATAGTCACAAAAACTTGTTAATAAAATATGACGATATTAAATTGATATTCATGGATTGATATGGCTTTTGTTTCTAGGAATTATGCGCATGTTATAATAATATTAGGAGCATGTTCGGTTATGCTATAATGTTCTAATGTTACATGTAAGAATGGATATTTAACAGAGTATTATGGTTCTATATGTTTTGATAGGCACATGTACATAAGTTATGAAATGATATGCTGATATTCGACTAATGAAATAGATGTATTGACACGTATTTGATATATATATAAAGTGAATGATATATGCTTGGATATGTTTAAAATGTTTAAATGTCTTAGATTCGATGGTCAGATGGTTCGGATTTTAGAAGTATGAAACATGTATAATTTGGTTTTGGTATTTGAAAGCTTGATCCGAAATTTGTATAAATTATGAGTAATTATGTAATTGAATTACGAGTATGATTTGTAATGTAAGTCTTGATTAGCATGAAATAAGAGTATGAGTTTTTCATGAGTTATTTGTTGGATATTAAGAATCAAGTATGCGTATTTGGTTTAATAAATAAATGAACCGTAAATATGTATGAGATTGAAATGGTAAAGAGTTATAATTATAACCTGTAGTATGAATAGTGATGAATGTCTGTGATGAATTGAGTTTAGTTTAGTAATGATCTCATAACCCTAGTCCGGCGATAGATACGGGTTAGGGGTGTTACAACCATTTGGTTCAACCTTCTTTTCAGGAGGCACCACGAAATTACACAGCTGAGCCACATCCTAGACCTCGTGCCAACAAGGAAATAACTCATGAGGAACGAAGGCTTCAGATCGATGGACTAGACGAGTGGAAGACACATTTCAATAAGAAACTAAAAACACACGAAGTGAAAACGAGGTAACTCCATGACAAACTTAAAGATGGGACAAACTAATTTCAGATCGAGAATCAGGTATTGTTGGATAGGACAGACCCTCGAATCACCACTTCAGACCTTAATACAAACGAAGAGATCCCTTTCACGGTACTTAATATCTTCCTATACGGAACAATCGAAGTAACTAATCCTACATTCGGCACTTTTAAGGTTAACGCCACTCAACTTAAACTATATAATGATCATAGAACTGATAGCAGGGGAGAGGAGTTTCAACTCCTCAAACCACCATGATTATGTGAATGAGAGGTAACTCTAGCTTAAGACTTTAAACAAGCACTTCTCAGGAGGCAACCCAAGCACTAACTTCACTAATGTCATATTTTCGATTTTTAGCACCTAACTCAAAACTAACCAAATTAATGAAGCGCAGGTTTCCCCACCACACGGCCTTGCAGACGGGCATGGCCATGGCCGTGTGGACACTATGAATAGGCACATCGACATAGCAAAGACCGTGCGAACCAAGGACGAAAAAAATCCCCAAACCACGAACGGTGATAAAATGCCACGGCCGTGCGATACGGTTGTGGTCGACACTGAGAAAACAACACGAGAATGCAACACACCCGTGCTTTTAGGCCGTGGTCGACACTGATTAAGTAACATGGGCGTGGCAACCTCTACACAGGCGTGGGAGAAACGAACGAAACACAATACGGCCGTGCGATACGGCTGTGTGACCTACCATGCCCATGGCACACGGGCGTGGGAAGCCACCAGATCCCTGTTTCCTATTTAAACCCCTCTCTTCTCACATTCTCCCCAAATTCTTCTTCTACCAAACCCTAGCCACCACACCCCTTCCTCTTTCTATTATCTTTTTCCTTTCATCTCCCTTTCCCCCTTTCCCTCAGTCTTTCTTTCCACCACCATCCCCATGTCGAAGAAGCGAAAGGACTCTAGCACAGTCCCCCCGTGCGAGACCAATCTACATAAGTTCATGCCGACTGCTTCATTTACTCGATAGGACAAGGACCTTTAAATCCATTCATTTTTTCTTTTTCGTTTCTCTTCTCCTTTATTTTCCTTCCTTTTATCTTTCTTGTGCTTAATTTATATTAGTATATTTTGATCTCTTTTTATCTCTGGCTGCTTTTTACTCAGGAATGGCCACACCACCACCGGAGTATCCACCTCCTCTGCTCAACTCTACACCGTTTCTTTTCTTTGACTCCATCCAAAATTCAGGAAGTTTCACCTCTCTCCCTCTCTTATGTTTTCCTTACTATATTGTCATTTTCATCGTTATACATTGAGGACAATGTAAAGATTAAGTGTGGGGAGGTGTCAACAATACTTTCATTTTAGAAACTCCCTGAATTATGCCTTATTCTTGAGTAATTTTCCTATATTACTATTAGAATGAAACTTTTATTGATTTATGATTTTTATTGATATGTTTCGGGTTAAGTCATAAGTATTTGTGCATTGATGGTTTAAACTTTAAGATATTAGAGAATCAAGCATGAAAATCTATTTTCCGTAATTAAAATTTTAAGGTTGTTTCCCTAATCTTAAATATTATTTTGAAGTTTGAAATCTACAAAGATGACATAAAAAACCATAATTTTTGTGAGATTTTTGAGCCTTTCAAAGCGTATATTTTTCTTGCTCATTTTTTTGATTATGAGTGTGTCAATATTGATTTGTTATTCTAGAACTTGCTCCGATTATACATGTCGAGACCACATTTTTTATTTGATATACTGAAATGATAAAGGCACCTAGGATTGAACCCACTTAATCCATTAAAAAGCTTACCTTTATAATTAACCCCTAGTGAACCCTTTTGATCCTAATAAACCGTTTTTCTGACTCACCCATTAATATTAACTCAAAACCAAATTTTTACTTCTCCTAATCTTTTGACGTCCCTTTTTGCCGATATTTGATTTGAGCAGTTACCTAACTATGTTCTCTATTTCCGTTGTTAAGTCCTTTCTTATTAATTGTTTGTGCTTATTCTTATTCTTAAAAGAAACATATACAAAAATATTGGAGATTTATTCATTTTTAGTTTAAGCTTAAACGATTAATTTCATATCTTTAGAAGAAGCTCATGTTATTAGTAATAAAGTCTTCAATTAATGTAATCATTCAGTATTAGGCCATTTTTCTAGTTAGGTAAATTGTCAATTCAATCTCGATTCTAACCCTCTAATTCAGCCTTTATCCACACCTTTAACTCAAGCCCCGTTACAACCCTTTTTAAGACCTTTTGATTTTTGTATCATCTCATTTTACAGTGGTAGAGATTTGATTTTTATGCAAGCTTATGGGATTAACTTTTCATGTTTGACTTTTTGAGTGCTTAATTTGAACCTTAAACACCTTGAGTGATTTGAGTGAATCTTTAGTGATGATGTAAATTCTTGTCGATTTTGAATCAGAGGTAATTATTTAGGTAAGGGGAAGCACCTATGTTTTCGTGCTATAAAAATTTATGACTTAGATTGTTTGAATCTTTAGGACTCTTTTAGTTATATTATCAATGTATGAATTATCTATGAATTATAATGAAACATTATTAATGAGAATTATGAATTAAGGAAGTTAATTTCAATTGTGAGTTGAAGATTTTGCTTGAGGATAAGCAAAGGCTTAAGTGTAGGGATATTTGATAAACCATAATTTACACATATTTTAACCCCATGCTTGGCTTAATTTTGGATTATTTTTCCATTGGATTTGATGAATTCGATACTCCTAATCTCTTAATTTCATGTCTTATACTCTGGAGAGCTTAGGAAGTCGAAAAGAACGAGAAACGGGCTAAAAAGGGGCAAAATAGGCCTACCTAGGAAATCAACACGGCCTGGACCATTGGACACGGCCATGTGTTACGAGCAGGATCAACCACGGCCTGGACCATCGACCACGGGCACATCACACGGTCGTGGGTGGCGAGCAGAATTGACCATGGCCGAAGGAGTCCACCACGGACGTGTCACACAGGCATGTCTCTGCCGTCCCTAGGTTTAATTTTATTCGAAAAAGGTTACTTGTGGGCCAAAAAAGGCATCTCAAAGCCTATATAAACACCCTAGGGGGCAACCTAAAAGAAAAAGTCGACAAGACTTCGAATAGATGCCGAGTAGAAGGCAGAAATTACTCCAAGACAACCGTCGGGAACAGCTTAGGAGAAGGATCTCCATCAAGACTGAGGATTCCCCATCAAGTTCTTTAGAAGTTTTTTGGGTTTTTCTTATGTTTTGTTGTTTTCCCTATTCTAATATGTTTCCCTCTAGTAGTATGGACTAAATCCTTTAAATACCTAAGGGGATGAAACCTAAGATGAATCTTATTATTATTTGATTTATGAGATAAATACTTGTGATTTTTCTTAAATGTGAGTTATTATTCTTGTTTGATAATTCAAGTTATTGATTCAAGTTGAATGTGCTTATTCAGTGGAGCAAAAGTCCCTGTCTAAGAGTAGATCAACACAATTAAGCGGAGTTGATTGCAACCCTAGAAATAGGGCGACGAAAATCTGCCGGATTAGGGTCAAACCTACTAGGGGAATCCATAGATTGAGTTAATGCGACAATAGGGGTTTTAATTAGAAAGAGATTTCAATTAATCAACCTAGAGTCCTCAGTTTTTTTTATTCTTGAAAGAGATATTAACATAAATCAGGGATTTCTACGGATTAAGCCCAGTGAATAAATCGCATGAATCAAAAGTAATAAGTGAAGTCTAGGTGGATTCTTCCTTAGGTATTGCCTATCTCATATAAAGTTGTCTAAATCCCAATTTACTCTCTGTCGCGTTCATAGTTAGTTAAATTAGTTAGTTAATTTTAGATTAAAAATAAATCCCCTTAATTATTAGGCTAGATAATAAAAAGATAGTTAGTACTAGTACTCTTGGTCCTTGAGGATACGATATTCCGGACTCACTACAGCTATACTACTATTCGATAGGTGCGCTTTCCTTTATTGAAATAATAGTTAGTTTCGAGTTCCATCATAACCCACAAACTCTCGCAAAATTTCGATGACCCAATAAAATTTGTAAAGTTGAATTTGGTTGGAACAATGATTTTTTTTAAAACAAATATTTCTTGTGTGTCATTCATCCATATAAACAAATGGAAACCAACTGACTATGCCAACAAAAGCCAGTTGCCTATTTTATGTAAAAACTTTGCTATATATATATGGTATTTTTTGGTATTGAAATTGTTATGTTTTAAGTTTTCTGGAAATAGAAAGTTTTGTGGCATTAGAGTTTTACATTTGTTAGATATTGAAATTGTTAGGTTTTATTGAATATTTTAATATTTGCACTTTGTTACTTATATAGTTAAATTTCTTTATATAATTATTAATGTTCCAATAGATAAAAGTAAGTGAAATTGTCACCCGAAAATGTTAAATGTTAAATGTTAAGTGCCACGACAACTGTGGATACTAAATTAGAAAAACTTTCTGTTGAAGCGGGTTTTATTATGATTATGAGAATCTTGCAAACTGATTGGTAAATAGTTAGAATTCAAGTTTAGTCTCATTACATTATAACCAGGAGTTTCTTTTAGTAGGAAACATTATGATTAAGGGTATTAATAATACTGAACGACTTGGGATTAAGGGAAATGGTAGTTGAAAGATTATATATGGAAGAACTCTTTCATTCTTTCATTCTGGTATTCATTTTTCTTTCTTTCAACTTCTTACCTGGTTTGATCGGAAATAGAAAAGTTAAGAAATGATCCGCATGGCTAGAGAAATTAGTGTATCAACTTAAGTGATTAAGGATTTAGTAAATTGATAATCTTTCTAAGCTTTTTTATATCTTTTGATTGAAGAAAAGGGAAAGAAAATTGAAGATTTCAGTTTAATTCATCGAGGTTGTACTGAGATGTTTATGGTTGTAGTTAACCTTTGCATTCTCTCTGCATGCAAATGAATTATGGTTTTCTTACATTTGAATGCCTTTGTTTTGATCTTGATATGACTATTATGTTTAGCTAACCAAGAAGAAAAAGGCTTAGGTGATGAGGAAAAAGCTAAGCAGGTGTAATCGGTACCAGCTTTCAGGTATCTTGCTGGTGAGTTTCTAAACTCAAACCTTCTATGGTTGTTATATATATTAGTACTATGTTATTGTATTGTGTTTGACTTCATGTTCTGCTGATGATGATTTGAATTATTGTGGGTTATTTTTCATACGGTTAAAGGATGCAAAGTGATGATTTACATATGCATGTTTGATTGTATGTTTCAGTTCGTTGTTCTTGTTAAACTTTTATTGGTAAAAGAATTACTAAAGAAGTTATCATTGAAATAGTTCGCTAGATGATATGTTTGGTATGATCTATGTTGTGTCATAAATATGAATGATATATGGAGTATAGAGGGTTGTTTTGGTGGATGAAAGATGAAGAAATGGCATGTTGTGCACTTTGTGTCATACGATATTAGCTTTGCGGAGGTTCAGGTGGATTGTACGGAGAATATATACGCATGGTATTCTATTTCGCAGAGGTACGGTTGGATTTTATGGAGATATATGAGCACATGTATGTAATAGCCCTACGTGGTATCTTCTATGTATGAGACTCTACGGATTCTAAGGCTTAAAGCCCCATATGTGTAAGCAAGTCCATGGCCAAGACATATGAAAGTCTGCTAGACTTGTTCTTTAAGTTTTTTGTGAAAGGTATATGTGGGAATTCACCATACGAAGTCCGTGACAAAATTCTCATATAAAATTCCACCGTATTCATGATTCTTCTTCTACGCATCCGTATGCATGACAGTCCGTTGAACTTGTTCTTTGGGTTTCATGACAAAGTTTTATGTAGGATTCCTTTATGTGAAAGTCTGCAAAATAGTCCGCGTATAAGAATTTGTATCTATATGTAAATATTCGTTTATGGATCCACATGTATGAGTTTGCCCTATATGAGTTCGCATCCATGAATCTTCAATATGAATCCATATGTATGACAGTCCACTGGATGTATCTTTATGATTCAAGTTATAGCAGTTTGCTGATCTTATATCCATGATTCAAGTTGAGAGTTCAAAGATGTTGTTTTTCATAAGAGTTAGTATGGACTATTATCTAAGCAAGATATTGCATGGGCTCACCCTTATGTTCAAGCTACTAGAATTTGTATAAGGTATTTTTCTCAAGCCAAAATCGTAGGGATCTTTTTTCACATAGGAGTCTGCTAAGGATTGTCTTTAAAATAAGAATCTAACAGTGACTATCCAGGAAATAAGAGTCAAGCAATAACTACCATTGAAGAGAGATTTCACAAGTAAGAATCCACGTGTATGAATATGGAGAAAGGATTGTACGAAATTGTGATTTCATGTCATCCCTATCCCTTTCCAATAGGGGAATGATAAATCAGATTTTTCCTCCTGATTTTCAGCTTTTTCCTCCTGAAAAAATTCAAATCCAATTAAAATGCTAAAAATCAGAAGGAAAAATATGATTTGTCATTCCCCTATTAGAAAGGGATAGAGATGACGTGGAATCACAATTTCATACAATCTCTTCTCTATGAATATATGGTGATGATTCTACATACAAGTATGGTCTGCAGGTATGTGTTCACCACGTCTGAGTTCGCGTTTATATGACTTTAAATGTAAATCTGTAGGTAAAAATTCTCCATGCATGAGTTTTCTAAAATCAATTCATCGTATGTTAGTCCGCAATGATAATAATTGCTAAGGTAATATGCACATGTTTTGCTAGAAAAAGAGGTAATAATTCGTCTTGTAAGAAACCAGAACAAATGGGTAAACAAAATCATTCTACATTGTAGCATATAACACGAACGATTGAAATGGAAGATTTTAGCGAAGCCAATGGTTTACAAAATTTCAAGTTGAGCCAATGTAGGGGAGGACAGTAGTACACCAAGAAGAATGTGTGAACCCTACTTGTGCAAGCAATGTCAAACAAGAGATCAAACCCATGAAATTCTTACTTATAATTCATAAATAGTATATTATATTAGAAACTCACTAAGTTCATTTGAACTTACTTAGTTTTTGTTATGTTTTCCAGGTATAATGGTTTATATAAGGAGCTGAAGAGGAATCAAGCCAAAATTTGTTCAAGCTTAGGCGAACGTTGTGTTCTTAATTGTAACATGCATATAGTGGGTTGACCTACAGGTTGAGCCTAAGGGTCAGAATTTTCTTTTTGTAACTCTATATAAACTATAGTATTTTATTTATAGCAAAGATAAATTGATTAAAAATATTAGAAATGTTATTGTTAATTGTACATAAGTCTGCTTGTTAAGACTTTTGATCTAGAGATTGATAATTGTATGTTTGTTTAGCAGTTCAACTAACTAAGTTAAGTATGATTAATAAAAACATATTTGGCAATTTTAGTTATGTTAGTTTTACAATTTAGTTGAATTTTTTTAGTAGTTCGTTTTGAAGTTAATGTGACATCTTATATCTAGACTCGTCCATTGGGTCGGGTATATAGTGTTACACAAATAAAGAAGAGACCATATTAAAAAGATTCAAATGATAAAATCGATAAAATGTCTTTTCCTCGAAATACTTGCAAAGGAGGCTCAAAAAAGAAATAAGTTATCTAGTACTTTTAGAGCATATTCTCTTAATTGTGATGTTACAAATATTTTTAAAAAATTAAATTTCAGTGTGACATTGAACATGTGGAAAATATTTTGAGGGTGATAAAAATTGTAAAGCCCATTACTTAAGTCTAATTTCTAACTTGAGCAAGAGATGTCACAATAAATTTCTTATAACACTTCTCAAATTTTACACATGTTTTAAGCTTTATTAGGGTCTTGTATGATACTTAAAACTATTCCCAAAGGTCCTACTACAAAGCTCGAGCATTCTAAAGTCATTCGAATGCCTTTTGAGGCTTAAAAACAACATTTTCTTAGAGCTAGGAACCCTAAGTATCAATATTTGGGCCTTTTATTTTAGATTTTTAATTTCAATGTTTGTAAATATCGATAATTGACCCCAAGTATCGAGACTTGGATACAAGGAGCCAAAATCAAGTTGAGACATTTCAAAACATACCAATTCATACTCCAATCAATTCAAATCATTCTTAGACCTTAAAATACCTCAAAGTATCATCCAGAACACCACAATTCATCTATGTTCAAACATAAACTAATACTTGTCTTGAAATAATTAGAATGATGTGCTAGTGTGCACAATCGTTGACAAGTAATAAAGTAGTAAGTAAGAGTTATCGTCTCCACAGGGACTATAAATGTAAATCAAGAGTTGCAAAATTAACACTTAGCAAGTTGGTTGATGATGAGATAAATAGAAGTGTGATGAATTTCCTAATTACCTTAAAAATTAATCTAAGTGTGCTCATAAATAAAATAAACACAGAATTATGCAAGTTTTTAAAAGTTAATTACAATAGCATGCATGTGTTAGAATAATTATCCTTCCTAAATTAGAATTATTTAAATAATGTTAAAAGATGTTACGGATACTCTGTGGCAAGTTGACAATTTATTAACCCTATTAAATTAAGCTATAATGTTTACTCATTTAATTAATAAGTTCATCTAGCATATTTCTATGTTCAACAAACTCACAATTTCATAAGCAAACATCATACAAAGGTTATGTAAGGTAACAATATTTTTAATATTTTTACTAATTAAATCACTAAATGATCAAACATACACCATCCAAGTATTGCGTCAATTAATTATAATCTCGATCGAATTAAATAACTAACTCAATTATTTCCCTTCATTCATAATGCATGAGAAACATGTTCATAATTTTACTTGAATGAATAAACAAACCACATGCGTAGAACATCTTTAACAAAGGTAAATAATCTAAGCTAAGAAATTTAAATCATTCTAACACTAACAAAATTAAGCAATCGTGATTATATTCTGCTGATACAAGGTATCAATGGAAGCCAAGATGAAAGGCAAGAATCAAAGAGGATGGCCCTCTGGTTTAGCCCAAAATAGTGGAGAATAAGAAGAGGAAACATAAGCCCCCTCCCCTTGTGATGTCTGTTAATTTTTATTATGCCAGGTCATACCTCGGGTCGGGTTCAAGATCAGGTCATTTTAATTATAATTGTATAACAATTTGTCCCCCACCTGGTCGACGAAGAGTTATACAGTGACTCTTCTCAGACAACCTAACATTTATGACATGTGTGTAATTTATAACTTGTCATACAAGTTTTAACTTGAAGCTTTATCGAGCGAGTTTTAATCAGGAATCAAGAATTGTTGTAACGCCCTGATATATATATATATATATATATATATATATATATATATATATCCCTATTTCTGTAAATATCTGACACAAATGTGTATCTGCTTCAGTGGTTACGTGTTCTGGGTGTGCGTGAAAGGTCCCAAGTTCAAGCCTTACTTTTAGTAAATTTTGGTTATTTTTTTATCTAAGCCTTATCCCTTTTCGAGTGGCCTCATATTAATTTGCATGTAAATTTTTATTAGAATGAGCCTGCTGGGTCAAGTGGTAAGGGTGTTGATGTGTTGGAGGTCCTGTGTTCGAGTCCCTGCGTTGGCATGGGTATTTATTTTGCTCAGTTATTTGATAGAGTTTCGATCGAGTTGGAAGTCTGAGAAAGTTGAGTAAGTGGGAGAAAATCTAGGGATATGTTGTCATATCCATTTTATTTTTATTTTTATTTTTATTCCCAAAAATCTTTTCATCTATTTTTCTTTTGACGTTTATTTTTTTTCTTTCTTGGCAAAGTTCGGCTTTTCTTGTTTCTTCAATTTTGCTCATCACTTTTAGTTTCCACCGTTATCTTTGGTATTTTTGGGGTTTCTTCACTCGGTTAAGGTATGTGAGCATAGAATGATTTGCTCGAGTAGGGGATCTTTAAAGTTGTTATTGTATTTTTGAAATCATTCATTTTGAACATTATTGTCTATTTTGGCTGCAGAAAATCAGGAAGATAGGGGCTCTCCTTGTTCAGAGTCGTAATCGAATCATTTGGGGTGTTTTGAGTAAGTGTTGGATTTGATATTGGTTTCGTAGTTACGATGTAATCATGAGTTATAAACTTAGTTTTTGGTTTATTTTAAATCTCCTTGACTTTACAGTATTGGAAATTCGCGATAGTTTCAATACTTAAATATTTTGACAAGTTGACAATTTGATTGTTTTAAAAATCGCTTTATTAGATGATGGTTTTATGTATCTTAGCTTCTCTAAAACATGCTCATAACTATAAACATCTAAGGCTTTTTAACTGGTAGTTTTAAGCTAAATTGGGTTTTTAAGTAAATTTCTGCTGTTAGTCAACGTACTCAAACCATTTATATCTTACCCGGCGTGCAGCATTTAAGCAGTAGAATGTGTATGTGAAGGAGTATGTGGTCGTCGTTGTAAATCCCTCACATTATGATTTGAGTTCCAAAATTGTGTTTAAATGATTATTTTTTCAATAATTTAAGTGGGTAACAGTCAAATGCAACATCTGACATACGACTAGTACTTGCGTGTGTTCTACAACTTCTAAAACACTAAATAACTAAAATGCTATCAAATAGTTAAGCCAGACAAGATATTACTAATGAATTATGCATGATCTGATAATCGAACTTTAGAACTGAAAAACCTTCTTAATGAAAACTCAGACTACATATGAATGCTGAAACCTGTGTGTGCATTAGGTTGATAGAGGTGTAAGGTGGCCGAGCGCCGTCGGCCTCGATTCTTTGGTGAATGGATCGCAAGAGACACAGCCATCGCGCAAGTCTGTGGGTCATTCGATATGCACCGACATATGGGCCAGGCCGGATGAATGTTGTGCGGTCGGGATACAGCGAACCTACACCTGAACCATACAGTCGGGTGCCAATGGTCGGAAGTAGGAGCAAGAAGGGATTATGAGCGCATAAGTATTTGGCAGAAAAGCGGTCTTTCGCCGCACCTGAACCATGAAAGTAGTATTTCAATGCTGGAGAATTTTTCTCACCGTTTGATCTGACAGATCTTGCAACAACGCAGCACGCAGCAGGCAATGCATGATGCGGATGAGTGGCGGTTATGAACACGTACAGGTGATGATACAGGGCTGGCACGGGTCGGTGTGACTGATTATGAGTCCGCATGGCTGGGCCAGAATGGAAGTGTCTCAGATGGTAAGCAAGGTAAGGACTCACCTCCAGAGGATGGAGACGTTCAGCTGTGAAAGCAATTGCATGATGTGTCCGCTGAGCTGAATAAACGCAAGAGCAGAATGGAGGAGTCAGGATCCATGCAAGCACAGGCACAAAAGCTGCTCTAGCAACACATTGAGTGAATGGCCTCATATGTTTTACCATTCTTGAGAGGTCATCGCAAGCAATGCGATCAGTTGACTCATGTGAGATGCAGTGAGCTTACTGTGGCTAGTCTACGGTCAGATAGAGACTCCGGCACACCGGTGAGATCTATGTTAGTGCTGGCACGGATGCCCGCCACCTAGCTTGTTGCCAAGGGTGGTAACTATTGGTAGGCAGAGAAGCTAATGACGTGACATAGCACAGTGGATATGTTACTCAACTGGGAGAAGAATCCTGCAGTTGTTATTTACACGCACACACGCTTCACGCTCTTATTGTCGTACTTACTCACCATATGTGTATATAAATTACTCACGCATGCCACATACACGGATGGTTCTGCTGATTAGATCGCAGTTATAATTGTCCGTTCTAAGGATTTGCTGTGGTCTATAAACCACACATGAGATTCGCGGGCAAGCGAGTGGTTTTGGCTGACCATCCACGGAGTCGCTCGTCAGGGGAGTTCAAATTAACGCATGGATTGCTAAGCGAAAGGTTGGATTGAGACAAGCAGGATAGGCTATCAATGAAATGAGTCGCGAGCTTAGCCGGCTCATGTCGAAGAGTCTAAGTTATTATCTCTACCGTCCCGCCGGCGAACCGGTCAGTGTGAGCGCGATGTAAGCTTTGTTCTATGCTCCGGAAGAGACTTCATGCTTGGAATCTGGACTGCTTAATGGATTTTCGATGATTTCGGCGTTGGGAATAACGCACGGTTAATGGGATCGGTTCTCTCTTGTTATGTGCATGCCGTAGTTGGACCACCGAAGAGCATATCGAGAAAAAATCCTGTTGTGGTTTTCAGCCTGGGCCCGAGGTGCTCGCTGGTCGCTTGTAGCAAGGACGGGACCGAGATGTGTACTAGCACCACCAAATGTTAATGTGCGAGAATAAGTATATAGCATCAACTTTGTCAGATGTCGCAGTCAAGTGATGCGATCTACATCTGTATCACAGTGGGGTTAGAAAGTATGTTCATAATGCATATATGAGCCGCGGATGCATGCAGTTCGTTGCTCTTGTTGTGTAGACGGACGACAGATTAGATCTAATGGCAAAGGTTTCCTTCCATTCATTCTGATTGCTCATGTTCCATCAAGCATTTGCATATATCATGTTTCCTGCCGATCGAGATGCATGACGAGCAGACATGAAATAAGGGCAGATTGCGAGAGCCACTGCTGATTGAGCAAGCAGTTTCTACAAGTAGCTTTCGTCGAGAGATAAGGAGATGATATCTTGATTGAAACAACCAGACATATAGAGATCCATTAGGTGATTCGTGTTGTCGGAGGTCTTGCTGCCTTCGACTAACGTAAGGGGGGTGTCGGTATACAATGACCTGAATCGGAAGGCGGTAGGCGTCTGTTCGCCCTTACGATTCCGATCTCTCAGATGTGCGAGGTTTGGTTATAGTTGTGATGCCACCGCCGACGGATATATGTATTGATGCAGGAGTGTGGTTTATGCCCTTTCAAGCTTAATGCACGATGACATATGATGCACGGAGGTGCGCGGTATGCTACCGCGTAAATGCCGCAAGCATTATCTATAGGGGTGTATTATTATGCATCTGATCATCTAACGTTAAACTAAGGCTGGATTGGGATCGAATTCGAGATTGTATATTGCCGCCACGGCATATATCACGTAAAGGCCAGTGGTAATGATGCCGAAATCGAGACAATTATTTTGAAGATGATGTTTTGCTTGCCATTGTTGTTTGACACCGGAGTTGTGCAGGAATGTGTTGCGTTTCGATCGAGTTGATCACATCCTAGCTGATATGATGGCTACGTGCGTCCATCAAAGGAGATTACTTTTCATTTGAGTTAAATGGTGTGCTATGAGTATGGACAGCGTACATAATTTTTGATTTAGATCGACAGCGCAAAGCATTGCGCTATCCATGGTAATAAGATAG
Source organism: Gossypium bickii (assembly GCA_025503065.1). Classification (NCBI taxonomy): domain Eukaryota; kingdom Viridiplantae; phylum Streptophyta; class Magnoliopsida; order Malvales; family Malvaceae; genus Gossypium; species Gossypium bickii. The sequence goes on from CP106718.1 coordinate 21,737,840, forward strand.
ATCTCAGATGCATGTCGTGGCAGGTGTTGTTTTGTTGCTTTACTGGTGCAGAGCAGGTGCCCGATTATTTTAACAGATATCGCTGCTGTCGCAGTGGTGGGAATGAGTGCGATGATCAGGTGCTCTCCACTTTTACACACTTAGAGAGTTGTTGGGTCCGGATCGACACACCTTCAGTATCATAACTGCGTATTTTCGAAAGGTTAAGCCATTTCCGACGATTTTGAAGCGCCGAGACGGTTTATTTTGACTATCTAGAGATCTGATTCACATCAGCCTTGTAAGGCAGGACCGGGTCGTTAGGTGACTTCAGATCGTTGCTGTCCATAATAGTGTCATTGGGGCAAGAGGTGATCACACATAAAGAGATATCTGGAGGATTGATTTGAAGGAAGGATTATCAGCCGCCGTTGGAAGAGTTGTGAATCATGCTGCCAGTGATAAGATGCAATGCCTAGTCGTAGATGTGGTGTCACTATGTACGAGGGAGCAAATGTGTGCTGTGAAGTTTTCTTCAATAAGGTTAAGCGGATCGATTATACGTGCGGCCATGACGTATATCATATACACGCAATGGACGTTGTCTGAGAGACACAGCTTCGTTCAGTTTCGAGTAGGAAAGTCTGATCTACCAGCGCGCTCCAAGTAGAGTCATCGTGCTCGTCCGTATCGATCGTTGTCGCACCGTGTTGCGCAGAGATGAGATCGAATGTTGTCGTCGATGTCGAGCACATGTGATCTCGATCCATCCGACGCTTGTTCGTCTTGCAGATCTGCCACTGAGTGCATTTAACACATGTGCCTCCGATCAAGATATTAAGGCTGGGAGAGGAGGAAATCCGGCAAAGGTCATCGCGAATCCGCGTCGGATCGCGCGGGGAAACGGAAGAGCCGATCGGCGAGATCTCATCGATCTCCCGTCAATTTGTCGTCGAATTTTTGCGTGAGTAGTAACATGATATATATCTTTGCTTTAAAATACACCACAAAATATCCAATTCAGGTTCATATCGTGTGAATAAAGTCCAGTTCGCCTTACTCTAGTAGTTATTTTGATATGTTATCACTTCGAGGTGCTTATATTATTAATGGTATAATGGACGACGATCAAACGCCTCGAGGTAGGGGTTGTTGGTTGTTGATGTGTCTGTTTGAATCTGTGCTGGTGAGTGTTTACTGCTGTTCCGTCCGACATTCGTCGTTGGAGTCGGTTAAATGGAAACATCAGAGGATATGTTATCATGTCCATTTATTTTATTTTATTCCCAATTTTTCATCTATCTTTCGCCGCTTATTTTTCTTTTAAAATTAGTTCTTTTTGTTTGTTTTAAATTTTGGACTTATTTGAGAGTTGTAATTTTTGGGGACTCTCTGGACTGTTTGGTTTTTAATTGTTTATTTTTGGATTGGTTGTCAATTTGATTACTTTGCTAAAATCGTTTTATTAAAATGATGGTTTCTATGTAAACAACGGTTTTCCTAAAAACACGACCACGTTTTCAAACTATAAACGTCTAAGGCTTCCACTGTAATAAGTTTTGGTAAAGCAACTGACTAATTTGTAGTTTTTAGTAAATCTCAAAGATTGATGTTTTACCAAGTCAACACGATTTCTGAAAACCATTTCTTGTGACATCACCAGATTCGGCCATAACGTTTAGGCCGGGTTTGGAGTGTTACAATTGTATTGTAGAATACTGTGAATTGCATTTCTCGTAAGAAAGAATTTGTTTGTAAATAAGATTGGGGGTTGCGAGCTTAACTCTGCTAACCTTTAATAATCAGCTGGGTGTTTATGTCCAGGAGCTGTATGGGAGTTGCGAGCTTAACTTTACTAACTCAAAAGACCAGAGGTTGCGAACTTAACTTCGCTAACCTTTAATAATCAGCTAGGAGCATAGGTCCGCTAGCTGTTTGGGAGTTATGAGCTTAACTTTGCTAACTCAACAGATAGGGGGTTACGGACCTAACTCTGCTAACCTTAATAATCAGTTAGGAGTGTAGGTTCGCTAGTTGTCTAGGAGTTGCAAGTTTAACTTTGCTAACTCAAAAGATCGGAGGTTGCAAGCTTAACTCTGCTAACCTTAAATAATCAACTGGGAGCGTAGGTCTGCTAATTATCTGGGAGTTACAAGCTTAAGTCTACTAACTCAAAAGATAGGAGGTTGCGAGCTCAACTCTACTACTGGCATGGTGATACCTTTGCTGGTTTACCTCGACCACAGAGCATTGTTATTAGTTTGCCTAACTCTTCTGTCAAGGTCCATCACCAATCTCTCACAAAACTTAGCCAGTTTAGCTTCAAATTTGGGCACATAAGCATCGTGCCTGGAGAACTTCTCAAAACTAAAGCCACAAATTTCAAACACTGACTTAAAATACAAATCCCACAAGAAAAATGCATGTTGATCAGGAAAGGCATAACTGTCCAGACAACTTAACCTCTAAAGTTAGGCTGCAAAACAACTAATAAACAAGCTATTTTTGTATAAATAAAAAAAGTAAGAGGTGGAATGCAATTTATAGGGAAAATGTCAAGCAACAATTTAGTAAATGGGACAAACAAATGGCCAGCCACACTAGATACAAAGTAGCAATAATATGACTTAAATCATGAGGCTCTATAGATCACAATTTTTCCCGTACTTCATATATATAAGGTAAGTTAGCTTCAAAGTTCTTCAATTAAGGGTTAACCATTTTGTTCTTTATGTCTTTCTCCCTTCGGCCAAGCCTAGGGCTATCAACTATTAGGACAGTGGCTTTGTATCCACATCTTTCAGCTCTCTACACTAAATTAGCAAATATATCTCGCCTCTTGTATACATATATTGTACCCGAGAACAGTTGTTGATAAATTGATTCTGCTAACATCAACAAGTATTCTTGGTCGGATTGTAATTCCTTGAAATGCTTGCAAAAACAACAAAAAGAAAATATATTATCCATATTAATATGGTTTAAAACAAATTGATGTAGAAGGTTGTGAATGTATCTCTAGAGAACCTACTCACATATCATTTGTGAAAGAGGCAGCTTCATCCATGCATAAATCTATAACATTTTTTGTTTCTCAACTAAAGGAAACAACCAAGACAACAAACTTCAGTGTATGTTATAAAAAGTATAAGCAAATCAATATGTTCCAAAAAAACAAAAATTTGAGGAGAGCACTTGAGAGTTTTAAACTATTCACAAAGACCAACTTAAGAATGAATAATTATGACTTCAAAATGAAGAAATTCCAATCCAAAATCATACACTTCTTGGTCATTACTAGACTTCTTTAAATTATTACAACTTTCCAAGTGTAATGCACTGGATTCTGGTATGATTTCATATTAAAGAGAAAATAATAGCTTTTCTTTTTCTTGCCAAGTAAGCTAGCAAATACGGGAAAGATCATGTTCATATTATATGAGAAAAACAAGGCATGACTCCTGGTATGAAAGTTATTTCCAATGCCATCATTTTCCCAGCTTCTTACTCACAATTTAATAAAACATCCATATACTATTTAAACAGGATGAATCCAGTTTGTATCTATTCAACTATGATATTTTCGAGAAACAAATAGACCAAACTTAGGATATTTATACACATTATATGTGTGCATGTGTATATATATAAAAATATCAACATATAAACATAGATCACTTGAAATCTTACAAAGCAACCAAGCTCATTTATACGACATCAGAACATAAACGATTAATCGATACAAGATTATTTCAATTTTTAAGCTTAAATTTCTTCGAAACATATTAAAATTTTCCATAAACTTTTAACTAACTTGAGAAATTACTTCTAAAACATCTCAAACTTTAGCTAAAATTATTACCCCTTAACTAACTCCAGAGCTAGAAATTAAATAAACATATCTGAAACAATAATCAAATGGACCCGATTCGCAAAGCAAATCAATAATCAAATTCAAAAAGAAAAAAAATAAATTAGATTAGAGAATAAATTGATATGTGGGAGCTTAAAAGGAATTAGAATTAGAAAATCATAAAACCATGAAACTACAATTGGTGAATATATCTCCTGTCGATGCCGCTCGCTTCCTCTCAACATCTCCCCATTACCACTGGGCAGTGCTACTCCTCAGCTACTATTTTTTGAACCAAAAATGGAGAACCCAAAGAGTTTTCCAGTATTAAAGAGACAATAATAGGGACCTCAACATCACAAAGAACGACGACCTCTTTGACAGATTCAATCCACGCTCACCACACTAATTGTTCATACAAGGTATCAAGAGAAGTCAAGATGAAAGGCAAGATGAAAAGAGGATGGTCCTCTGGTTTAGCCTAAAATAGAGGAGAAGAAGAAGAGGAAGCAGAAGCAGAAGCCCCCTCCCCTTGGAATGTTTGCCACTTTTTATTATGTTGGGTAAGATTCTGGGTCGAACCCCGGATCAGATTCTGGATCGGGTCATTTTAATTATAATTGTATAACATATTCAAAGCAAAAAACTTAGTTGTAATCGCGTTTCTTGAATTGAACAAAAATAAAAGATTGAAGGAGAAGAGAATTGCTAAATTGTTTTTGGTAGATCTCTATGGCACTGCTCATTTTGCTCTTCCTTTATTCTTCTCTTCTTGTTGAACTCTCAAAAATCTCAATATTGCCAAAAGTGGCTACTCCCAAAATTTTCTAAATAATCTCTCAAGTGGGAATGGATGAATGGAAAATAGCAGAAAAGAATGGAAGAGTGATGGATGCATGTAGAGGAAATAAGAGATGAAGAATAAGTTGATGGTGAGAAGTGAATATAGCTCCCCTATTTATCCTTGAGAGTCCCTTTGAGTCTTTACTATTTTTAGAATTTGGCATCCCTTGAATTTCTCTTAAAGGTGGTCGGCCCTTGAGTTTAGGAAGGTGGGTGGATGGTTTACTATTTTGGGAATGATGTTAGCTTGATTCAAGTTTGATTCAAGCGAGAAAGGTTGGAGGGAGTGGATGGTTTGCATATTTTGTGGAAAGGGAGGTTGGTTGCTAATTTGGTGATTTACCAAGTCCCCCTTGGACAATTTGACATCCCCATGGATAGATCGGGCTCTTTCCTCCCTTAATGGACAATTTGGGCTTCATTCTTGGCAGTAGGCTTGTCCAGCTTCAGTGGCCCATTTGAGAGCTGGGTCAAGGTGAATTTGAGAGTCCAATACTTTATTTGGGGTGTCCCATGCTAATTATTTATCAACTCATGTCGGCATGGCTTATGCTGTAGAAATGCTACAACATTAAGCATCAATAGATGAGCTTCAAGACTGTATTCTCTTCTACAGCTCCAAACTGTTTCAAATTGGCAAAAGTATGTAATATTAGCATGTAATTAAGTAACAATAGAATTTAATTTTAATTTTTTCTAACTTGACAAATTTGTAATAAAAACTACAAAATTTACCATCAAGCACTCACAATTTGCATGAATTACTAGTCAGAAGGTGTTGTAAATGTCTATATAATTTAGAATTATCAATAACCACTAGATTTTCAAAATACTTTTCACTAAAACATAGCTCAATTCTTATGCAAATGCACTATCTATCCCTTTCATACTCAATGGATACCTATGTACATGCCACACTAATTCATGATTTAAAATTAATACTTCTTAATGCTTACTTTGTTGGTGAGATATGATGTAACACCCCTTAACCCGAATCCGTCGCCAGATTAAGGTTATGAGGCATTACCAAACAAGACACAACTTAGAACAGACATTCATTTTTTTACATACTTCGTAAATTAACCACATCAATACTCTTATCCTATTTAATATTCGAAGCTTATTACTCATATATCTATATCATTTGCATATTAAAATTTTTTTCAATCATATCACATTATATCATAGCTGAACATAACCTTGATATTATTATAACAGGTGCATGTCACTATAATCACATTAAACATTTATGAACATAAAGAACAATTCATAGTATACCAAATTCGCATGCTTTATAATCAATCCAAAGTACATATACCGAACCATTCAAGCAAAATAAAGTTGCATACTTTGCCATTACAACCGAATCATAATAACCTATGTATATTCGAACATATAATCATCTCATACCTAGCATGCGTTAAGACATCCATTAATTCAATTTCGTTTATTTAACAATTACCAAACTTACCATATACTTAGCCATTTTAATTTATCACAAGACTATGCGCATAAACTATAATAATTTAAAGCATCTTGAACATAAATAACAACTAATATTACACTTATTTCACATGCCCAAATAACATAGTCAGAATACGTACACTTAACCAATAAATTAACTACCTATTCGGTTATATAAGAAACCTTTATTACATAATATTTATATAATCATGCCATACACCATATCACATATGTTAACAAACCAAATATACTCATGCACATTGTAAACCGAAACAAATGGTTAAATAACATAACCGAATCATAAATAGCTTATATCCATCTCCTATTTTAAATCACACACAAACCATACCTTAAAATGCACTTCCAAATAAATTATTTACAAAGTCGAATAACCTTAACATTGTTACTATTCAAAATCAACCTAGACCAACCATTTCAAGAATACAATCATGAAACATACCTTACAACAATTTGAATCATGATCGAATACATATAAAGATTAACCTTCACATGAAGTTCAACCATTAACCTAAATGCCAAAACACATGACTAAATTAACTCAAACATTAGCATTATAAGTAAGCAATTATATCAAATGCATAATACATAAACTTGACTAAAAGAAACAGGCCATAGCCGAATTATCAAAACCAAACAAGCCAAACACTTAACCAAGAACAAATAAAACCAAACTTAAACAAAATGATCAAGCCATTTTCGCATGGCTATATATATATACATGTCCGAAAATAAAGCATTCCATCTATGCTATACATGCCATAAGCCAAAATTCAACTTAGTAAAATACTGAAAAACTGTCGATAATGTGATAGGCTTTGCTGACGATCCCCGAGCTCGTAACGTAACTCCAAAATCTATAAAACAGAGATAAACAAGAACACACACATAGTAAGTTATTTAAGCTTAGTAAGTCATAAGCAAAAACATAAAAATAACTTAGTAAGTCATAAGCAAAAACATATATATTAACTCTTGCATAATAACATTAGGTTAATAAGGCCAAATACCTAAAATATCAAGCACAATTTATCATTTAGTACTAAGGTCACTTTTTACTTTCACACATAAATATCATATAGCCGAATACACATATTAAATTCACAAGGCCGAGTATGTAATAATCACATAATCTATCACATAATTCACATTAATAAGCATTATTATCTCAATAATTCAATTATTCAGCTTACCTTACCTTCATACTTAGTATATGTACATACATGAACCTTTTTATTCGATTTCACATTCGGTCTTCACTTAACATTGCCCGTTGAACCGTTCAGAATTAAAAGGATACGCGGATAGTCGGAAGGCTCGTACAATGCCAACGTTCCAAACGTGGTCTTACATGTAATCACATATCGATGCCACTGTCCCAGACAGGGTCTTACACAAATCAAATACGATGCCAATGTCCCCGACATGGTATTACACGTAAACACAAGTTGATGCCAACGTCCCAGACGTGGTCTTACACGAAAACACATATCGGAAATCCTATGTCATGACATATGTATCCTAACTATTCCTAGGGTTCGTACAGGGCTTTCGGACATTGAATCTCGATCGAATCAAACTCGAAACATAGTTCTCTATCTCAAAATCACATTCGGCCAAGGCTTATATATATTCAAACAATTCAATTTATCACATAACATTTATATATATTCACGAATTTAACAACATTTAAATGCTTATAGACTTACCTCGGATATCGACGGACTGTATAATCGACTATTCGACTACTTTCGACTTCCCCCGATCTAATTCCGTTTTTTTCTGTTCTTGATCTAAATAAATTCAAATTTAACTAATTTAACCACATATTCATTCAATTTAATCCAAAAACACATAAATGGGCAAATTACAATTTTGCCCCTGACATTTCACACTTTTTGCAATTTAGTCCCTATTGCATAAAACACAAAATTTAAACATACCATAGCTAGGCCGAATATGCAAAAGCATTAAACAAGTCAATATATTTCATTTTTTTCACATTTTAGTCCCCCAAAATTTTATTTTTACAATTTAGCCCTAATTACTCAAATTCATCAAAAATTCAATGACAAAACATATTAATCTAACATATATATTTCATAATTCATCAACTAACATCATAAACTCATCAATGGCACATTTCAAAATCTTCATCAAAATCAAAAATTCAAGCATGGGTCTTGAAGAACACGAAGCAACGATCTTAAAAACGTAAAAATTATCAAAAACCGAAACCGAAACATACCTTAATTTGCTTGAACAAGGGCCGAATACCTAGCTTGGTTTCTTATTTCTTTTTCTTTTCTTTTTTTCGGTCATAAGATGAACACAAAATGGTGGCTTTTAATATTTTATTTTATTATAACATATATTATTAATTCTTTTACTTATTTAACCTTTTATTAAACATATAAAATATATATACATTAAGGTTATTTTGTCCATTGCCGCCCACTAACCTTAATAGTGGGCTAATTGCATCATAAAAAACCTCCAAATTATAAATACAACAACAATTAGGCACTTTCCTACTTAACCATTCAAATTTTCATGTTACGCGATTAAGCCTTTTTTTTTCAAATTAAGCACACAAACAATAAAATTAATTCACGAAACTTTCACACATGTAAATTCACACATAATTAACACATAAAATAATATTAAAATATTTTTCGGACTCGGATTTGTGGTCCCGAAACTACTATTCCGATTAGGGTCAAAATCAGGCTGCTACATATGATTTGGCGAGCCACGCTCAATCTTTTTTCTCATGAACGCTTTCTTCAATCTACGCGTTTAAAAACGTGTTAAGCTTCATCAAAGCTTAGTAAGTACTCACATGAATTCTATATTTATCTCAGTATTTAATATTTATTTCATTTAAATACACTAATTCATTGTATGTCTTGTCTTAGTCACTTCGTTATAAGGGTATCAAATGTTTAATTAATGTAACACGTCTTAAGTATAAAATTTCACTTCCCACTTACTTTGCTTACCACTTATTTCTCTTAGCACTTATTTCACTTGGTCACTTCCTTCACTTCCACTTGTTTAACATAGCCCTTAGTGAACGATAGGGAACCAAGAATGATATGCGGAATCACTAAAGCATCGAAGTGCTAATCACTTGTGCACTGAAGTGTGAATCACACTACAAAAGTGAAGTGTTGTTAACACTAAGCACCAAAGTGCCTATCCCACTAGTTCTACCTTTCTACTAGGGTTTTTACATTATTTTGTTCACTTGTGAACATTATTTTTTGTTCTCATCACATTTGCACTACAAATTCACATATACACTTTCATATATTACTTATGCCCATATCATACACTTTCACACAATTAATTCATTTCATATATCAATTCATTCATTCATTAAAGAAAAAATATTTAGCATATTGTCAGTGAAGTTTTTTTAAACTCCACTAACACTATTAAATGAGTGACAAGTGTTATTTATTTAGTCTATTGTCAATGTTATTTTGATTTTTTAATATTATATAAGGATACATGTAAAATTCTAAGCTTTACTTGTGAAGTTAAAAAAACTTCCATTGGTAGTGTACAAAATAATAATCCTTCATTAAATATTATTTCACTAATTTTATATATCACTTGTCGTATTCACTTTCACTTAATTATTGCGTTCACTTCTTATATACCTTATAATTAATTTATTAAATTCACTTGTATTAACACTTATTCATTATTAATTTTACTTACTATATTTTATTTCACTAATTTCATTACTTATTAATTAATTCACTTATCACCTAATAATTTCTATCTCAAGATCACTTGGTTACAAGATTTATTATACTTTTGCATATTATTGAATTTAGTCTCATTTTCTAACATATTATTTACACTTCAAGCTTATTTTCACCTTCACTTCTCATGTCACATGATATGTCAAAATTATTCACTTTAATTCTTATAATTTCTAAATACTATTTCTCATTGATTCTTTCATACTAATATTATTTTTAATTAAATTTATATTCACTTTACTTAACTTGTCACATATATCAATTTAGTCCCTTGAAAAATAAATAGAATTCATAGGAGTACTTACCTATTTTTGGCTAGATTCCACTTCCTTCCCTTCACTTTTCTTCTTTTCACTCTTTTGTCACTTCCTTTTCTTTGTATACAACACTTTCATCACTACCTCTTTTATTCTCTTCATGAACATATCATAAACATAATCAAAACTTATATAAAAAAATTATTATCTCTTGTTCCTATTTCAACTAAATGCAAAATCCTGAAAAGAACACTTGAATTCTTACCTTTACAGATTGATTTCTCACACTTCCACCCATGAACTCATGAATTTCATTGTGAAATCTAAGGTTTTGATATTGTAAGAGACTTAATTTCACTTGAAAATTCACTTAGAAATTAAAGGTTTTAAATAAAGAATGCAAAATTTGATGAAGAAAGATCAAATTAAATAAGAGCCAAACTTTTCTTTCTTCTTGCTTCTTCAACACTTCTTTTAATATTGCTTATATTGCTTGAATAATAATAATAATAATAATAATAATAATAATAATAATAATAATAATAATAATAATAATAATATCTTAAATATAATAATTTCAATCCAACTCTATTTTCATCAAGTTCCAATGACCCAAATCATGTCAAAATTCCATAATGTAATAAATATAATAAATATATAATTATCTTTAATCTATTGCACACATTAATTCTCACTTCATCAAGTAAATTCAATACACATGTTCAAAGATATTTTTGATAATTTTACCAAAATATCTTTATTTGGATAGTCATCATTTTACCCTTTATAATTTATTATATTCATGTTTGAGTCATTTCTCACTTTTTTTTTTTAAAATTTAACTCTAATCCTTCCACTTTTTTCCACCATTCAATTTAATCTAACATCTTTTAAATTTTATAATTTGACTCCTCTACTTTTCATAATTTTACAATTTAGTCTATACCTCAAATTAGTATTTCACAATATATCACTTGTTTCAACTTTCTTCAATATCCAATATCTTTCTCTACTATCACCGATATATCACATTTTATTTACCAAGAAAATCTAGTATTCCCGGTATAGCACCACTTATACATCATAGTGGTAACAAAAACACATAATAAATTATATGCAAAATTCATAAAAATAGTAGATTTAAATGAGATGGTAACATGTGATGGTAGTGCATATGATGAAGTAGAGATGATAATATTTATATACTCTTCTTTTAATATATTAAAATTGCAATTATTTGTTTCAATTGTGTTTAGTTTTTTAAATAAACATACACAATAATTAAATTTTATGATCAGATTGTTGGCAAAGAAATGAGAAAGAGAGTATATTTGTTGATAGAGTTGGAGGATGTTAACGAGAGTTGAATGGCAGTATACTTTGAGACTGAAGATAAATAGGATGTTACAATAAAAGCAACCTCATTTATTGGTACACCAAAATGTAAGAAAAAACATGTTCCATTTTTTAATAAATTATGAAAAGAAAATTCTTAAGTAATACTTTCGAGAAATCAATCAACGCCTGATATAGACTTCTCTGTTGAATGGGTAAAGGGAAAACAACGGATAAAAAACACGGTGTATGATCAAATACAGTGATTTAAGCATATCATAATCAACTTGAAATGGTTTTTGATTTCTTTCAGTAAATACAACTAGGACATGATTGTTTCTAAAAAAAAAAGGGTAAAATCCAGGCTTTGCCAGAAAAGGCAGATCAGATAAATGATAACTTGGTTCGCCTGATACTCTACATGCAACCATCTTTGCTTTAATTTGGTTTCTAAAATTCAATCCCATAAACTTCAGCAGCTTAATCCTGGTGTTGCTTTCAGCATCCATAATATATCCCATCCCAGCTCTGACAGAACAAATAAGAAGCACATCATCATTCAAACATAAGGCACCAGATTTAAGCCTAGATCATGACATACAATTACATAAAAGCAAACATGCAAATAAAATCAGTTTTAATCATACTTGGATTCTCTATCTTCTTACTCTTAATTTTTTTTTTTTCTTTCTTTCTCAGCATCAAATATTACTCTATATTCTAGTTCCTCCCCCCACACCCCCAATTCTACATATATACCTACATATACTGAAACGTGCCCTGTTTTAGATCTATGGTGCACAAATATCAAAAATATTGAGGGTGACATTCTTACCTCCGACTGCTCAAGCTAACGACACTCATAGCCTATTTTTCGGCTGGTTGCCTACTGTTTTCATTGGACTCTGAGGAAATGCCTTGCTCAATGCACTAGAAAAGCCATTATTAAGAAGAGGGTACACATCAATTTATATTGATCAAGAAATATAGGGAAGGCACCTAATGCTGATATTATGCAACATTGTACTGTATGGACAAGCAATGTAAGTAGATGTTTGTTAATGATATGCAAGTTTGAAAGAAAGATACATATGAAATACAGATTAAAGGAGTCACCTCGAGGTGTGGAACACAGTAAACTACATCATAAAATATTTTTCCCAAGACTTAATATCAACTGTTTCCTTCTTTGGACACCTAACTTATTAACAAACTTGACTGTGAAGTTTATGGATGATAAGGACACTTTATAGCCTCTCATTTTGCATGGTTGTTTTACATTGCCACAAACTTAAGAGAATGACAATTGCTATATACTGCCACCCTCATGGTAACAAAATCTCTTGCTAAGTATCCTCAATAGCTGGGCTGTGTTTTTAACATGACAAAACCTGGTGCAGAACTTGATATATACAACCTTATTGCACAATAATCTCACTGTCAACATAAATGGATAAAAACAAGTTACTAATCTATTTTCTTAGCTGAAGGGAGAATCAAGTTTCACAATTGTCTCATTTTCCAACTACAAGAACCTTTGAATTTAGAGCCAAGGGGAAACATAACTAAAGTACATCATACTATGTTTGGCTGCAACTCAGAAAATCATCCATTTTACCAGGTTGAAGCTGCTGCCAGATGGCGTATCATTTCTGGTTTTTACAATTAACATGAAATAACATGTGTACCTGAAGAAGATACCCATGTAACCAATCTAATGTCTGTGGAAATGTGGTGGCTGCTACATTGACAACTGTTAAACCCTGTTCCAAGGAACAAAGATAGACGAAAAACAACATAAAGTTAATAACACTTCAATTTTCAAACAACTGGAGAATTGAGTCAAAATAAGCCTTTAAAATTATGACAAGCCGGGGTGTAAATGCCTGTTGGTTTGCTTCCTTATAAAAGTAAGGTGGCTCATTACTGCACTCTTCTACCATGCTAAAACTTTAAAATACCTAAAATGATAGGGCAATCCAACTATCCAGGAACTTCGAAGCATAAGCACAAAACATCAGATGGTAATTCCAACAAAAGCAAACTCATGAAATCATCTTGGAGAGTGTTAGATAGGACAATCAAGAGGGACATCTTACACATGGCCCACTTTCTTTACCAGCCATCTGATTTTATATTAAATCTAAGATACCTTAATGGGACATTTTATTGCATACAGACATGTTATATATTAAGTATAGAAAATAGCACTGAAAAACACAAGAGAAAAGGAACAAATATTTCAGCCAAAAATCAATAGAAACTGGCATGAAATGGCATACCTGTGACTCGAAAGAGCAAAGATAGTTTTGAACGGTCTTTAAGTTGGTTATTAGGTTATCTGTATCCTGTAATAAAAGAATAACAAAACTGAAAGTTTTTATTATAACTTCATCACAGTGGAACAGAAAAGTCAATTGAGTAAATAGTTCACAAAAGGAATAAACAATGAAAACATCACTGAAGAAGAAAGAGATTTGACATAGAGCAAAAGAAAAATCAAGGTATCAGCATGCCCTTTTTTAGCAGAAACAATGATGCAAAAGTTTTGCACACATGGACATGGTTGGAAGGCATCATTTCACACCTTAGCGTACCTTGTTAGACTGTCCAACTTGACAAAGCTATCCCCTCCAGCTTATCAGAACTCTGGACAAATTTACCATGTGCTAAAATCCAAGTAATTGTTTTCATACTCAAATAAGAGTGAAAAACTTCCACTATTGATGGAAGGCAACTTATGACTGTACTTGAGATGACACAATGTTCTAGGCAAGCTAAAGGTAAAGCTTTAACAAAACTACCATTAACAGAAAACTAGCAAAGAATCCATATTAAAGGGAACAACATACAGGAATATAACTTTTTGAAATTTCCAAGAATGAACTTTCCAAACACCAAATGAAGCTAACAGCTACTCTATATTTACAGAATCATACTGTAGAACTCAGTCCTTAATCATAGCCCTTTGTTAGAAGGAACATATTAACATTTGAGATTGAGAAGCAACTTCAAATCAACCTAAAAGTCCTAATCATCCGGTTAAAGATTCATAAAATACCATCCAATGACCCCACAAAGCTTTCTGTCAAATGGTAGTATTTTTCTGCCATGATGATAGCTACTTCACCTTTAGGTTTAGCAAAAGTTTATAATGGAATGAGAACCCAGAACCGTTATTATACCTGGACTACACATTTACCACTTAATGTCCGAGTAGTGATTCGCTCCTCTAGTAATGCCTGCATATAGTAGAAACTGGTTAGAATTTAGAAAATCATGTGAAATTGAGAAGAGAGGCATTACAAGGGAACAGTTGGAATACATTCATAATTAAAGAAAGCAACCTTCATACCATCAAGAATAACTTTACAAGAACCCGATTACATCTTTTCAACATCAAGAACAAAATGCAGCAGCAGCATTGCCATGCAAGGATATAACCATCAAAAGAACCCAACTGTCATAAATTTACATTTAGGAGGACTTTTCTCCCCATACAAACACAGGTTTCTGATAGTACAGGTTCTATCAAAAGAGAGTTCCATAAATGGAAATCAACACAGCACCAGTATTTGCAGCTTTACCAAAGGTGAATTAGAACTGGCATTTCCTCAATATGCTAAGTTTAGCAGTGTGCACCTCATTATTAACTAAAACAAATTTACACTCACCGACAAGCTTCTCATGTAGTTTACTGTAAAATCTGGATATACAAAAGTGAATAGAGAAAGCAACTACACCTTATGATCAAATTCAGCCATCTTCAGAACTATGGGTATAATTATTGGTTTAGGACCAGGTTTCTCTTTTCTAGTGGTACTTCCATTTACTTCTGCTGCCTTAACAGTTTCACCTGCATAAACCAAAAAAAATAAAACAGTTAATAAACTGTCATATTGCACTTACTTAGACTCTAATACTGAACATGTACAGGAAACAAAGCTATGTGCCATACCAAATAAAGAGTTGAGAGCAGAAATCTACCTTTATTCTCAGATGCAGTTGCCAGAGCAATGGACTCCAGAGATTCAGAGACTTCGTTCACCTGATCAGCAGGCACACCATGCACAATATGGTTTTGGCTATTTACCACATTACTTCCAGATGTAGTTGTGCAATTATTTTCCACTTGCACTGCAGAATTTGATGCCACGGACAGTGGGTTTGGTTGATGCCCTTCAGCCACAGAGGTTGTAGCCTTATGTTCATCATCCATTAAATAAATGCTTGGGTCCAAATGTATTCCCTGATATTGTCACAAAAACAAGGAAAACCCAACAACTTCAAAGTGACACACATTGAAGTGGCATGCCAATACTTCCCAATCTCATGCAATGAGCAGGTACAGAAGAAAATTACAATACTTAAGCAGATTATAACATTTCATCAATGCTCGCAGCCAAAAAAAATGAACAGATATAAAGGTAGTACACAAATTCCAGAAATAACACCTATCTGCGGGGCAATATGGTAGAAGATCAAAGTTCAAACCTCATCCCTATAGGCTATAACATATCACATTGTTATATGAATTTTTGTTCAAAGACATAGTCATGCTCCACTAAAGCCCACTATGGCTAGATCATGTTATGTTAACTATTACATTCATCAAATCATGGACAAGAATAACCATGAAGATCAATAGAAATCTAAGGATGGAAGTTCAGATTTGAGCCCTGAAAATACAATAGAAACAACAAATAATGTATTTTGATGCATAAAATCTATTCATTCATGGAAAGCAGCTCATGGCCAGCTAGACTCCGCGCTTATTTGAATGTGCAAGCTGTGCGACACCCTTTCATGCCCAATTGCTACAATACCAAAGATATACTTCCAGATAATGTATTTTTATGGAACTGTTTGGTTTTATTTTGAAGATAGCACCAAAATATCTTATTAAAGTAGATGAATCAATGCAAAGAAATAATTAATATGAACCACAAAAAATCAAACCATAGTGTACTCTATAGGCATGAACATATCAAAGTGTTAATTCTTGAGCACATTAAGGTGAAATGACATCAGCATTCACCACAAAAGATAAAAGAAAGAAAGAAGCATATGCACAAAGTCACAGGGACGGAGAATGAGTAGGATGTTGGCAAAAAGAAAGCAATCAGCAATCAAAAAAGCCACACCTCAATTATAATTGGTTTTCCATCTTTCATTGCCTTTTTTAGATCCCCATTCAACCCTAGGAAATAAACAGCACAAAACAAAATCAATAGTGAATATACCTTTACAAAAAAATACAAATAAAACATATAAGAAGCTATTTGGGTCTTATATGTCTCTAGGCAATTCCTGCTTTTACATTTATAAGGAAAGAACAAAATTTCATCATAGCTAACTGGATATTTTAGAAACTACCTTTACGAACTATCCTGCATTCTCGACAAAATTCTGTAATCAACTCCTCGGAGGAACTGAAATCCCGTTCCCATACGGGAGTGGATGCCAATGGTGCACTGAAACAAATAAGATAAGTAAGCATTTTTTACAATCTGTTAAAAGTAAGGGAGGTCACGCAAACCAATTTCACAGATGAGCTTTCTATTATGGACAATCTACTTTTTCTAAGACACATGGATTGTGAGCGATAATAAAAATCAAGAAAATAATAACAATAAACATCTAAATCAAATACATTATTCAATTTAAGGTAGTGCCTTTACGTCTACCTTTACCTGAAAAAGCAAGTGATTAGCAAAATAAACTTCTTATCTTGTAATCAATAGATAGCTGTGGTGACACTTCAGTGGAAAACCAAAAAGACACATTCCAAATGAAAAGCTTAATTCCTACCATGTATAACTAGAACAAACTATTACAGGGTATGGAAAATGTCTTCCTTCGATTGAAACCATAAAATGTCTTACTTGATAACCATCATTTTTTTTAATTTATTGCACTGGTTTGAAATAGTCAGAAATCTTCTAAATTGGAACAGAAAGCTGTATAATATAAGAAGAGAAGAAAATAAATAGATTCTAGACATACTCCGTAGCTGTGCGCAGCAATTCATAAACCATATCTGTCTGTAACAAGTCAAAAAAGAAATGTAAATACATAATATAAAATAAAAAAAACATAATAAACAGATTTAACCAACAAGGACATATGAAGAAAATATTAAAATTTCAGTAGAAGAAACAGAATGCTAAACCTGTAAGACATTAGGCAAGTTCAGCCTCTGTGCAAGTTGTGTGGCTATTGTAGACTTCCCAACACAGGCAGTTCCACAAACAAGAATCACCAAAGGAACCCTTTGATGGTGAAATCTGAAAGAAAGAAACAAAGAACGCTTAGAAGTTCCTTAGATATTCTTGCTCTGATATTTTATGTCAAGAGCATGTAATGAGTCAATGGAAATTTGTTCCATGCATAGTCCAACTTAAACTTATTCCAATATTACTTGTGTCTTTATAATCATCAAGTATAGGGTGAAAACATGCATTGGACCTAGACCCACAATACGACTAATTATCTAGCATAACAAATTGAAGATAATTACCCAAAAGGGGAAACTCTTATAAGGAAGCAAACACCATTATCAGACAGTTAGGACAGTTCTTTTAGCATAATTAGCTTTGATGCTACTAAACATGCAATAAAGAAGTTGAAAATGAAATTTTAATTCCATAATCAGGCACCATGTAATTGTTTGGCATCATCTTGAAAGCTAACTAACCTGGTCATCATCTTGTACCGATTTATATACTCTTCCCCATAACCACGCCGCTCCATTAGCTGCACAAAAGTGTATGATTAGAACGCTCCACAAAGCTACAACCTCCAATAAATCTGGAAGTGCTCTCCGCTCTAATTTTTCATCCATAAAACAAACTCGAAAATGTTAAGAACACACCTTAAAAAGATTAACTTCCAAATCAGACTGTGAGCTGCACAAGTATATGACGAATAGAACATTAATATATATAAATAAAACTGATATATAGATCAAAAGAGAGAGAAAGAAATCATACACATCCAAAAGGCTGTTGTCTATAAGCAGCTTCTTGAGCTCAAGAGCGATTTTAATAGCTACATGATTCGGAATCTGAAACCCTCATGTCATAACGACACATATAAAATAAATAAACCAAACATAATCTAGTAAAAAAACCACATAAATAGTAAAAAAGCGAAGAAAAAATAAAGAAATTCAAGCAAGCATATTTCAATAAAATCCTTTAAAATCATTATTTAAAAAAATGAATGGAATTGAGACCTTTGTGACAGTTAACATTCTGCTGAGCAAAAATCTGGATAAAACATAATAGTGATCGGCGTTATCACCCAACCAGACCCTCACCTAAAAATCCAAAAAGAAATAAAAGAGAAAACATATGAAAGTCGGAAGATACAGTTTAAACTTAATTAGAATAAATGAGATTTGGAGAGATAGAACCTTGACGAAGTCGTATTTGGAAGAAGCGTTGCGAGGACTGGATTTGACTGAAGGAAAAGAGAAACTGGTAATCTTGTCGTCGTCTTCGTCTTCACCACTGTAATTGTGGTTAGCTCTTGAACGCTCTGCAACTCCCTTGCCCTTGATGTTGTTCATCGTCCTCTCATTTTCTCCCATTTTCTTTTCCTTTTCGTTTTGGATTTCAATGATATTTACTTCAGACCTTCGATACCGTTTTCCTCGACTTAAAATTCGACACTGTCGGCTAAAGCCGTCCACATGGTTGCCACTTCAGCATTCAACTTCTCTTTATTTATTTTCTTAATAATAATAATTAAAATATAAGTAAATAGTGAAGTAAATCCTTTATAATATAAATATACGCGTCTGTTTATGCATGTTAGAAATAAGATTTGGTTAACAAATAGTCACCCAACTATGTCCACATTTCTGTTTTAATTACTTAACTTTAAAAATGTTTTATTTAGGCACTAATATTTGTATTTATTTTTATTCTAATCACTTGCTAGCCTTTTTCTAATAGATATAATAATATATTTAACTCTCAATACTTATACATTTTATCAGTTTGATCATAATTCTAAATAATTCAATAAATTTAATCTTTATATTTATAAATTTTATAAATTTGATCCTAATTCTAAATAATTTAATAAATTTAACTCTTCACAATTATAAATTCTATCAATTTAATATTCAAACTTCCTAACTAAATCTTTCAAATTTTAAAATAAAGACATTCCCCATTTATAAAAAAAAAAAAAAATTCTCTCCTACATACATATATGTTTTATTGGAGAGTTGCACTATTAGGTCGAAATTAAGAAATGTAGTTAATTGTATTTACTTACCAAATGTTTAAAATGATATAACCAGTCGCCTTTTTGCTTTGGTTTTTATTTTTCAATTGACTGAAGGTATAATATTTTCAGGGTTTCAATCAATATTGTTCTTTTACGTTATAAAGCCCACTTCCGGGGTTTACATCTTTAAAAGGACTTTTGCTAGCATCTCAAATTTTGTAAAAATGATAGGTCCACAAGTACTTTAGTTTTTTAAAATTAGTGTTAAATTTATAAATTAGTATTTTAAAATTAAATTGATAGAATTTATAAATGTGAATGGTTAAATTTATTGAATTATTTACAAATAGAATCAAATTGATAGAATATATAAGTATTGAGGACTAAATGTGTTATTATATCAATTAAAAAAAATGTCATGTCATTATTTCCATTATTAATTTAACAGAAACAAATACAAATGTTAATACCTAAATTAAAAGATCTTAAAGTTTAATGACCAAAATAGGAACACGAATATAGTTGACGAATCATTTGTATAATTTACCCATAAAATTTTGATTGAATTGATGTACTTTATTATCGAGTTTCAACTTATATTCTTGAGACCAACATTTACATCTTTTAAACTTAAATATATTTTTTACTCAATAGTTTTTGAAAGCAGCTAATTTTATTATTTTAACTAAAACCACACTTATTAATTTTATCTTTTATAATTTTTTTAATAAATATATGCATATAATAAAATTTATTAAACACACCATTTTTTTTTTCAAAACACGCCATGATAAAAACAGAAATGAATGAGATACTACAAATACATTTTGCTTGTGGAATTTTTAACTGTATTCAACTAATTTTACTTATTGTCTAAATTTTAAAAATTTTAATTATTGTCTAAATTTTAAAAATTCTAATCTTGCTTTAACATTATTTAAAAAATCTGTTAAATTTCAAATGGATTATTAAAAATTGTTCCATTTTAAGATTTGAATATTTATAATAAAAAATAAAAACAATTAACTTTTTATTACCTTACATATACTTTAGATTGATATTTATTTAAGGTAATAAAAAAATCATTTAAATTAATTTTTGAATTGTGCAAGATTTGGTAAGAAACTAAGTTATTTAAAATAAAATATATAAAAAAGTAAAAAAATCAATTAAAAATGTCAAATTACATAAATATAATTTATTATATAATTTCTTTTGAAAGAGACATGAGTTTAAATATCATATACGATAATTAATTTTTTTGTTAGAAACTTTAACTTTTATTTATTTATTTAATTGAATTTACATAATAAATCATGAGTAGCTTAACAGATATAATGGTGATTTATGTAATATAAATTTAAAGTAGAATTTCAATAATTTAATTATAGTTTTTTCTTCTCATCTTCCATAATTCGTGGGTGTTCATTTTTTTATTTTTATCTTCACCTTTTCTAGTTTTCGATTGCTGGAAATTAGCTTACACATTAAGCTTATTTAATTGGAACTAATTTAAATATGTTAAATATATTTATGATTAATTTAATTAGATTCAAATGAAATCAAATTTTAAGCAAAAAAAAAAATATTATTATGGAAAGAAAATTGATGAGTAATCAATTAAAATTTCAAAGTAATTAAATAAAACAATTAACTACGCGACACATTTAAAACTAACCGTATGTCAAAAGGAGAATTCATCAAGAAATATTATATTATGTTGATTAAAATAGCTATAGGTTAATGGTAATAAGGGCTCGAGAGATGTGGTGACTGAGAGCTTAGCTTGGACAAAACATATCATGATGGCTAATGAATACTGGTCATGTTCCCTTTAAACCAATTGTTTGGAAGAGGCCAAAGATGGATGGATCGAAATCAATGTTGAGGGCAAAGCTTCTGCTGGTGATCTAATTAGGGATCACACAAGACATTGGATCAGGGTTTATTGCGGGAACTTAGTTGTTGCTCTGTCCTTAAAGTTGAAGCATGGGGAGTTCTTGAATGCTTGGAGCTTGCTTGGCAATTGGGTTGCAGGAAAGTCGAAGTTGAAAGTAATAACTTAAGCTTAGTATGTTTATTGCAGGTCCGCTCCAATGTTGACAATGAGTGAGGCTTTAGTTCGACATATCTTGAGCATTTGCAAAGACCTTGGATTGTTTTGTTTCATTATGTTAACCGTGAGGGGAACAGGCCAGTTGACCAGTTGGCTAAGCTTATGTTATATGAGACCTTGTTAGGATCGATCCGATTAAGCAATAAGAAAAAAAAATAGCGGAATAAATTGATAAATTGAACACACAAATTTAAAGTGTAAAAACCCCTCCAAAGATGATAAAAAACCACGGGCAAAGATAATTTTACTATAATGGCAAAAGAACGAAGAGTACAAAAGATGGAGATAAAAACTAAACCCTAAAAACCAAAAAAAAAAGAAACCTCAAAACGTAAATATAAAATTCTCTAAATGTGTTATGAGTTCTAATCTCTAATGGGTGTTTTTTCTAAGGTTGTAAAAGAACTTATTTATAGGCTAAATTAGTAGGTCAAATAAACTATGCTAATAAATGCTAAATATATTAAATTAATAAATACTAAATCTTCTAGAAAGAAAATATATTTTGTTTAACTTGACTTGCAAATAATCTCTTAGAATTTGGGTCACACAACTCTAATAATCTCCACCTTGACACGAATTCTTACAATGCCATCTTTGCCAAAGCCCGCCACTGTCCTATCTTGAACTATGCAAGGAATTAACTGAGTCGAATTTGTGCTTAGAAGCTAGAAGACTTCTAGTCTTCAACTTGTGCACTGCCAAACCAAAACTAACCCGGGTCTGATTTTTACGAACACAATGCCCTAACTTTTCAAAACCTGCATCCAAAAGAGAACCTCTCTTCAACGAAACAGTCATACATTTTTCCCTCCTACGACTAAGTTGCCTCAGCTCCAAACAAGTTGACTTCGACTCTGTAACGGACGAGGGATGTCCGATTTCACCGATCACTATAGAACCTTCTAGAATATAAAGAATGTCGGTTCTTTTATCTTTTAACAAAATGAAGGCTCCACGAGAGACTTTAATGTCGCTCGATTTAATGTTGATTCTGCATATTTTCAAGTCTAAAATACTCAAGGAGATGAGATTCTTTCGTAAATCAGGTAATACCTGACATCTGAGAGTGTCCTAATCGTCCCATCGTGCATCCTAATTTTAATAATACCAATACCAATTACCTTACTAGATGAATTGTTTCCCATGCGCACAACTCCACCTTCATGTAACATCCCCAAACCCGGCCCACTCGTTACGACCGAATCTGGTTATGTCACTGGGAAAAAAACGGTTGAAAAATCTTCTTCACTTTCGAATAAACCTTGAAGAAATTGACTTTTGAAAACCTTGTTCATTTATTACATTATGAAAATCTTTGAAGTTATAAATTAGCTGAATTAGGAAAAACTTTATTAAACATTATCTTCATAAATAGGTTGCTAGGATTAAAATCATTTTCACATAGCAATTTAATTTAAATAAACCATAGTTAATGTAATTCCAAACACATAAAAGGGCCTTTATTACAACCCAACAATTCAAATAAAGTACTTATATCAAGATCAAGCATAAAATAATTAAACATCATCTTGGCATGGGCCACCTTGTCCTCCTCTCCGATCCCGGCCCGACTTTATGCACTACACGAAAATGTTAAAGGAAAAGGTGAGTCACCAAGACTCAAGTGTGCTACCCTTTTCCCGGATTAGCAAAATATCACATTCAAACATAATCATGATCATCATGCATCCAAATCATATGCACCCAATCCTAACCGTCCATACACCTTTTCTACCCCGTGTGGTACCAAACCACTGGTGGTGCCAAACCACTGGTGACGTATAGTCACAGATGTGATGCCAAATCACTGGAGGTGCCAAACCTCTGGTGTCCGAAGACACGAAGTGTGTTACCAAAACACTGGTGACCGAAGTCACAAATCAATTGATGGGGCCAACCCATCGTGTGATACCAAATCACTGGCAGACGATCCCGTATCTCAAAAGTAGGGCCAACCCACGGTGGTGTCAACCACAGGGATAAGTCGCTATGAGGTGCCAAACCTCTGGAGGTACCAAACCTCTGGTGACCGCAGTCACAGTGTGTTACCAAAACACTGGTGCTCGTCAGCACAAAATATCACTGCCCCCTCCACTCGTACAACCCGTATCAACCACTAATATGCATTTGACAAAAATATACAACATACTTGTCAAGCAACATACATATTGTTTATCACAATCCAGTATTACAGTACACATAACGGATATACCATGCTTACCAAAAGCATCGAAACAGGGACTTACCTGGCCCTTTTTCTCATACCATAATGGTATCACATCCACCTTACCATGGATCCACATAACACACAGCTCATATACATATATTTATAACAACAAGAAGTGTGTATATGTACACAATATCATACACACATATTTATTACTAGAAGAGTGTGAAAGTACACACGATAAAGTGAGCACATTTATTAATAGAAAAGTGTGTGTATGAACACACCTGAAAGCCTTGACCAAAGAATCGATCTAACAACCTCGCTCCTACGCGCTCTTGCACACTAGCCCACCACCAAGTGCTCTTGCTTCACTTGCCTACAATCGACAACCAACTAAAAGTAATAGCCTTGGCTTATACCAATACCAAGCGAACGGTGATAAAACAATCCCTTACCATCACTTACCCAACGATCGACCAAAGAACCCAGGCTACGCTTTGATCGCCGAATCCGGATGTCCTATGACAAAGCGATTCCAATCAAATTAATACGCCATCAACCAAACACCAAAACCAACACTTACCCTCTTACAGATGTCGACAGAGAACGGAAGCCTTACCCAAAGAGCATTCGGCCTAACCCAAGAACCTTCTCCAAGGCTTGAAAGCGAACTACCAAAAGCAACACCCACTCCACCTAACAATCGGCCAAGAACCAAGCTAAAAGGAAAGGGAAGATTCGGCCAACATTTAAACAAGAAGAAAAAGAATTTGGCTTTAGGTGTTTAACACCTTTGTGTGCGACTTGAAAGAAAAATGAGAGTTTAAGAAGACAAAATGATATAGTTTCGGCTCAATAGAAATGGGAAAGTGAATGAAGAATTCGGTTCCTAGAAGAAGAAAGATGAAGAAAATGTTTTAGAGAATAACTTTGGCTATCACGGTGTTAATAGGAAAAATAAAGAAAGAAAGATGGAAGGGCATTGGCTATCAACAATATTGAAAGAACACAAATCAAATTCGGTAAGCTTACGGGAGGTTTAGTCTTTCAGTTTCAAGAAGAAGAGAGTGAAGGAATTCTCTTTGACAATTTGGCTTTCGTTACCTCAACTAAATTTGGGCGAATATACCCAAAATGCTAAAGAAACAAACATCTTTCCCTTCCTAAAACACCTCCAAAACCGGCCACATACACCCAATTGAAGACCCCATAGTCGGCCACCTCCTGGAACCAATTCAAGCCACAAATTCAATTCCATTTGAATTAAACAAATCCCCCCATTATCCTATCCACATCCTATCTCTAATTTAAACTAATTAAAAAAAATAACTATAATTATCTACAATAATAAAATAATAAAGCCACCACCAGCCAAATTCTAATTCAAAATAATACTTAAGCTTATCCTTATCACCTAATTTAAACTACATGTGCCGTCCATCGCCTTCAATTTCTTTGCAAAATCAAAAAGAATAAAACAACCCCGAAATGCAACTCCCCCATTCGAACATTTGCACACCTCACCTGTAAAGCCCCAGGCCACTCGGCCACTTTGCTTTTTATGACAAAAACCACACCATGAAATCCTTAAGGGCTACCTATTCAAGCCCCCAGCCGCATAAGAAAAATAAAACACGCGAAAGGTCGCCTAGTCGCTCGAACCAGCGCCCATGCGCACCTCAGCGCCTAAGTTCGCATGAGCACCACTGGACCAGTGCTCTTGCGACAAAACACGCCCCAAAATTATTTTTAAAACCTATCTACATCAGCCCATCACAATTAAAAAAAGGCCAAAACTGCTGCCTTCTTGGATCGAACCTAAGACCCCCAAGGCGCTACCTCCAGCCTCTAAAGCACCGCATGAAGCCACTTTGCCAAAGCCTCTCATGTGCCAAAATTTACCAAAAATTAATCTTAAGGCCTCCTTGGCCCAATTCCTTTTCACTAAAAATCCCAAAATTTTCCAAACCCTCCCCCTTTCATCCACACATTTCTAAAACCCCTAAAACTCATCCAAGCACTCCCAAAAACCTACCAACACCTGATTTAAACCCAATACGCACAGCCCCCCAAACCAGGGTGTTACACTTCAACTGAACTGTATGTGGAAAACCATTCTTTATTGGGACACATGTGGAAAGAACATCCCGAATCTAGGATCCACTCAAACGTGAGCTTGGAGTTATCGCCCGTTGACACTAACAAGAAATTACCACTGCTTTCATCAGCCAAATTAACACTAGCTACATCTTCCTGTTACTCTCAATAGCTCTTTTATTTCACAGTTTATAACAATCTGCTTTGACGTGATCTAACTTTTTACAATAACGACACCTTTTGTCTCGTTTCTTTGACGCTACCAAAATGGAAGTTTGTCTATCTGCCTTGCTATCCAAACCAAACTCATTGTCGAGTTTGTCTCTACTCAACAAATGACCCTTCACATATTTGAACAAGAGTTTGTCTCTGCCATAAATCAAGGTCTCCTTGAAAGACTAGTATGAAGGGGGTAAAGAGCACAATAATAGCATAGCCTGATCTTCATCGTCAATATGAACCTCAACATTCTTTAAATCATTTAAAAGTGTAATGAATTGACTAATGTGATCTCTAAGAAGCTCACCTTCGTTCATGCGAAATGTAAATAGACGTTGTTGCAACACTAAACGGTTAGCCAGAGACTTAGTCGCACAAAGATTTTCTAACCTTTTCCACAAGGCAGATGAGGTCTTCTCCATCAATACCTCATGTAATATCGTATTCGTGAGGCATAACTAGATTGCAGACAAGGCCTTTTCATCAAGCTCTTCCCATTCTGTTTGATTTAGATTCTCAGGCTTTTTCCCGGTAACAACCTTTTTCAATCTGGTTTGAACTAGAATTGTCATCATCCGAACTTGCCACAGGTTGAAATTTGTCTCACCATCGAACTTCTTAATTTCAAACCTTGTTGTCGTCATCTCTGAATAGGCTGATTTATGAAAATTGAACTAGCTCTGATACCACTTGTTAAAATCGACCTGATTAAACAACAAGAAAAAAATAACGAAATAAATTAAGAAATTGAACACATAAGTTTAACGTGGAAAAACCCCTCAAAGAGGATAAAAAACCACAGGCAAAGATAATTTTACTATAATGGCAAAAGAACGAAGAGTACAAAAGATGGAGATAAAAACTAAACCCCAAAAACTCGAAAACAAAGAACCCTTAAAACGTAAACACAAAATTTTCTAAATGTGTTATGAGTTCTAATCTCTAATGGGTGTTTTCTCTATGGGTGTAAAAGAACCTATTTATAGGCTAAATTAGTAGGTCAAATAAACTATGCTAATAAATGCTAAATATATTATACTAATAAATACTAAATCTTCTAGAAAGAAAATATATTTTGTTTAACTTGACTTGCAAGCAATCTCTTAGAATTTGGGTCACACAACTCTAACAGACCCCAGGAATCAAATTTCTTTGGAGCATTCCTGTTGTGGCTAAGAATGTTGTAGGAGAGGATTAACTAAGAAGTGCTAATGTTACTCTAATATTTGGTAACCCTTAGGTTGTCGTTCTTTCATACCAAAAAGAAAATAGTTATAGTTTTGATGTTTGGAAAGTTCGATTTGGTAGGAAAAATATAGCTATGTTTGATTTTTTTTTCTTTGGTTGATTTGTTCTTAAGTTGTAAATTGTTTTTCCTTTCAGTTTTACTCCAATTTGATTAATGCAATCAAATCTAAACTTGTAAATTTGTTCTTCAGATGTAAATTGTTCTTTTTTATGTTTCCAGGGGTGAAGTCAGAAAATCTTTTAAAGGGGTCTAAAATTAAATTGTAATTTTTATGATAGTAAAAATGCAATTTCACCATTTCAGTATTCTATATGTTTATAATTTTCAGGGGATTAAATCAAATTTTTATCATTTTTAAGAGGGCCAAAGTGTAATTTTACCTTTGCTAATTTAAAATCTTAAAAGACTTAAATGAAAATTTTTCCATTTTAGGGGGTCGAGCCCCTGCCAGCCCTTAGTGACACCCCTGTAAGTTTCATCTCATGTTAGATAAGGTAAACTTGCTAGCTTCTAGTTTAAACCCCCAGCCACTTTAGAACAATGCAATATACAAATAGGATAAGACCTTTGCTTTTACCAATAAATATAATAGAGCCAATGGTGGCCTGGGAATGGATTTCAAGTTTCAACAAGATATATCATTAGAGTATTTTATTTTCCTTCTCTCTACAAGCTATTTGATGGATCAATCTCTTGACGTAGTATATAGCAAATTATATAGAATCTAAAAACTGAAAACATATAGCAAATTATAACGTCATAGAAAACTTATTTGGCTATTTGCTTGATGAATCTAGAAACTCAAAATATTTAGCAAACTATAACATCCTAAAGACTTAATTGAAAAGATTTTGTTGGTGAAGGGTCCTTATTACATTATTATAAGCATATCTCATCTCTTTATAAATTTGTTAAAACTGTATAGGTGATGCATGGCATTGGATGAGCTTACAACTTAGCTCATGGTAAGGTTGGCCATTTTGAATAACTTTGTAGGATTAGTTTTCACTTAGCAGATAATGATGTCTAATGAGAATATATATTCCTTGTGCATTGATTTTCCATGTATTTAGTTGAATTAGCTTTTTAATTAACAACACTCACATTGGACTTTGAACTACCTACAAGAAAGCTGCAATACCTAGGCCACTTAGGAATGTTGATGGCAGTTGAGTTCCTTCTCATGGCATTGGCAATGCCTATTTACCTTTACATCGGTTCAATTGTTGTTGGCATTTGTCGTTGATTCCGTGTAGTAAGGACTATCCCTGTTGCTTTAGAATTATTCAGTCTCAATTACTACGGTCTACAACATTTTTAATCCTCAACCTTCTAATAGGTTCCTTCTTCTTTTTAAGCCTGCTTGCTGGCTACCTATATGAGGCACAGGCTATAACTATGTCGGAGCCCATTATTATGCTATTATGTATATCATAATGGCCATCGCCTCTCTTATTAGATTTAGTTTGGATGTTTTACTGGTAATTAAAACTAAGAACATTTATACCAATATATTCAACAATCAGAAATCGATGAAATCTTTGGCATCGTGGCCAACAATAGATAATTTTGCAGCAAAGGTAAGGCTGAAATGGTAGGATTGATGAGCTTTAGCTTAGTGATATTCTATGTACACTATTAGCTAGTTCATCATTTTATAAGTTTTTTTTCATAAATATTAGATTTTTGTGTAAGTAAATTCATATGTACGTACAAAAGTACATGAATTAGTGTTAGTTGCAAAAGATGTAGTTATATTTTACAAGTCAAATAGCTTTTTTCATAATTTATTTTTAAATATATATAATTTATTAAATATTAATTTTTTAAAGTGATTTAAATCTAAATCTCACTTTGCGTTTAGCCCAATCTATGCTTTTTATTGCTCCAAGTGTTTTTAACCTTCAGAATGCTTTTGTTCTCTTAATAAATTTCCAACTAAGCACTCGATTTTGCAAGTCTTCTATACTTAACACTTCCTCCCTTCTATTAATTTTCAATTTTTTTTCACATTTGTCTTAATGTTCTACCTAATCCCTTAGCATCCATAAGAAATAAGAAATAAGGCGATTAGAAGCTCAATGAAAGGTTCAAATGCCAAACAAAAGAAGCTACCAAAGAAAAAGGTTTAAGGCTCAACATAGGATTCTAAGGATTTACATACACAAAAGGTACATTTTGGCTCTTTCAATCCAAACTATGCATTAATTCATCCATCAACAATCCTAAATTACCTTAAACATCCATTATACAGCAATCAACCAATTGAAACAACCATTCTAACAACAACAGTTAAATCACAATCTCAAATTCCATGCATCATTTGGCATGAACATGCATCAAATTTTATACTAAACCAATTTCAAGCATCCATAAATATTCAATTATTAACTCAAAAGAACTAATTCCTCTGATAACCAATCAGCTAATCACTGTGCAATTATCATGATCATATACTTATGCCTCTAATCTCATGTCATGCATCTACTAATGCATATCAACACCATAACCATATAAAAAAAAACAAAAAAAAACATAACATGAAAAATTCTTAGACCCTCCCCCACACTTAAATTAAACATTGCCTTTAATGTTTAAAGAAACAAAAATGGAAACAAGAATAGTCCCTAAATTAGGAAGAAGCATCCTCATTCCTTGTGAAAGCTTAAAATTGATGTTTAGTCCAAGCATGAGCAAGTACCTACAACAAAAGAACAACCACAATTAAAAAAAACAAACATACAAAGAACAAGAAAAAATGAAACAACAAAAGAAATCAAGCAAATCCTTTTAAGATCGGGACGACTGGTACTGCCACCGAAGAAAAACTTCCATTGGGTCCTCATAACCTTATAATGTCATTTATTCTTCATTCATGAAATAAGAACCCTCATCTTCGATCGAGCACACTTTTTCTATTTTATTTTCGACCTCCTAGACATCCACATTACAAGCCACTTAACACCAAAGCCCAACCAACTTATTAACTCAATTCGAGGTACTATAGCTTTGGGAATAACAAAATAAATATCATTCCAATGATAAAAAAAACCCGAGCCTTACTTCCCTCGTCAGGTTGGAACTTCACTTTCTAAAAAAAAAAAAAAAAAAAACCTTGGTTGGCCTTTTCGATTCAATCTCTTCAACTATGATTGGAAAATGTATCAGCCCTTCCACACTTTCACTTAAAATTGGTTCAAGCTCTTTCATCTCATACTCCACCCCTATTCCTAATCCTATGTTAATAAGATTGGAAACAGTATCATCATCACACAAAATTACATATTGGTCTCCAATTCATATCTCTTGTTGACTACCAAAACTCAAATCATCCTTTCCACCAACATCATAGAGGATATCCTCTTCATGTTCGGAAGCATCATGCTTAACATAATATTTAGTAGGGTTGTAAACTTCTTATAGGAGTTGAACAACTTACAGATAGTATTCCATTTAACTATTCATGGTCTTTATAGCATCATGGCATGAAAAAATACCATCTTCGAGTATACGCACCCTAGTATCAATATATGAATCTTTAGTATACTCATCGCGATCTATAACCCTATTGGGACAATAATCTTGATAATACCAATCATAGGCCGGATAACTAGTTGACCACCATTGGTTGTAGTTATCGCTTCCATTAGTATACCCATGAGAGTCATAAGGATCCATACGAATACCCTTGTTCTTCAAAATTACCTCAATAACTCCAATCTCAATTTGAGCATCTGTTTGCCTAGTTTGGCCCTAATTCATATGTAAATTGGTCAGTCGGTCATCTATAATGATTATCGAACATGATTAAAGATTTGTTACAACAAGGTAACACAATACATACTATAATAAAAACGCACACACATACACAATGGAATAAAAAAGTAATTACCGAATTCACACATATGTTTTTGGCTATACGGATCCTTGTCGTTCCTTCCTTTCAATCGAATGGCTTTCTCCACTATTCTTGTACCACGAACTACTTCAAGTGTGGGCTCGAACGATTCGACTCAAACACAAAATTGAAAATAGTTTTCTTTGTTTAAGTGTGAAAACAAAAAATCCCTTCTCAATAGAAAACCGACAGGACTATTATTCCAAAAAATGTATTTAATAGTTGAGAATAAATTCTCTCTATTTTTGGGCAAGGTAGAAATATCTTAAAGTTGTGTTTTTAGTCCTACCGATTCCATCTAGTTATAGAGAGAAGTAGAACCTTTGTTAAATTGTAGAAGTTTATTTCAACTAGAAAAACAAACTCCTAATCTAACTAGGAGTATAGGGGGTGACAACCCTAGTTAATAATCCTAAGGTTTGTCGTCCCCCTTATTCACACGAGAGGCTATTGGACCTCCCCATATCAGGTCCAATTACAAGTACTTCTTAGACTTTTAAACCAGAAAATGTAATAATTATGGTAGCTCTGATACCATTATATGTAAAGATGTTAACCCGTATCCATCGTCAAAATAGGGTTATGGAGCATTACTGTACAAACAAAAAATTAATACATTCATTTCATACATCATTGCAAACATAATCTAAATACATTCAATCACATACATAACGTCCCTTAATCGAGCCCTCGAGGTCCTAAAAATACCTTAGAAATAATTCGAGACCACATTGGAATCAATCAAAAAGTACTCACAAGAACTAGAAAAATTGGATTGCAGGGGTCACACGGCCATGTGGCTAGGCCGTGTAACAATCAAAATAGGGACACACGGCTGTGTCCTCACCTGTGTAACTCACTGAGTAGGGTCACACAGCCAAGTCACACGCTCGTCTGCCAGGCCGTGTAACTCCTGAAATAGCCCCACACACTCATGTTTTGGGCCGTGTAGACATGAATTTGCCCAAATTTAAGCCATTTCCAACTCTCGAAACCATGCATACACCTAAAGGCATTTTGTGCACATAATCAAAACCTCAAAACATGACCAAAACTTACATGAAATGACCAATTCAATAGTCCAAGATCATTCAACCATTATGCCATACAAGGCACCTCAAACGAAAACATTCAAACTTACCTAAACATGTATACTTTACCACATTTCAAACATATACATCTAGTTTAATACCATCTTTAAACATACTATATTTTGGCCATATTGAAACTAACTCACCACATACCATTTTGGTCATTCAAACATGCATCAATATATAGCCACATTAATACATACTAATAAGGCACCAAAAGTACCAACATGACCCAATCCAACCAACATCAAATGGTACCAAAACACTTATACATGCCAAAATCATCAACTAGCATTCAAATAGATACCAACACAAGTCTACCTATACATGCCATTATAACATTGGCCAAAATATCAAAAACTATCAATATTTATACTCGATAGTGTGATAGGTCTCCTACGAGTTTCCAAACTGATCACGCTTTCGATTATCTAAAAAAAACATAGGAAAGAAAACTACATAAGCACATAATGCTTAGTAAGTTCGTAAAACATAAACATAACTTACCATTTCAATACATAACATTAAGATTAAGCATAATATAATCCAACCACAAGCTTGGCACAAGCCTAAGCACCATCAACAACACATGTTAGTGCATTTATACATAATTCAATTAAAATAGCATATGGTAATTCATTTCCATGGAAACATACATCATTTGAGTCATTCTCATTTTCATAAACATAAGCATCCTTCCATTGAAGCTTACCATTTTAATCATTTTCCATAAATACAAGATATAGTTCATTTGAACACTTATCATTCCTTTCCTTTCATGACTGTTGAACCATTTAAAATATCATCAGATACTTGAGAAAGCTCACACGAAGTCTGCTTAACATAAAATCGTAACATTTCCTTTACATTGTTGCTCACGAGCTATGAAATGGGTCTGCTCACTCGAGCTATGGGTCAAAATGTAAGATATACGATGCTGCTCATACGAGTTGTGCATTATCCACAAGAAATGTAGGACCTCATCCATCGGTAAAACATTCAAGACCAGCATCCGAAACATGAAAATCTTAATGACATGTCATTTGTATCCTACAAATTCTTAAGGTTCAACCGGGGCTAGATAACCGTCATGGCATTGTCGGATATTTATCATTCAATTACATAACAACTAAAATATTAACATATAATTAAAAGTAGCGTTAAAAATGATACTTTTTCAAACGAACTTACCTCGACAATTAGAGCGTAGAAACGAAATCAACTAATCCGAGGCTTTAGCTTTTCCCCAATCTAAATCCGTTCTTGGTCTATCTTGATCTAAATAGACAAAGTTAATTCATTTAAAAACCCTAGCATTCAATTTAGTCCACATTTCATATTTTTACAAAATTACTATTTTGCCCCTAACATTTTAACTTTTTTACAATTCAGTCCTTCAACACATAAATTGAAATCTAAGCATTTTCATTCTTTTATCAAGCTAACTGATTTCTCTAGGGACCTATATCAATCCATACAAATCATCATTTCACAAATTTACCATGAACTTTCATCAATTTTACAAATAAGTCCCTAAAAGTCATTTTCATATAAATTCACTTTACAAAACTAGTTTATTTATCAACAATGCCTCGTAATCTTCCATTAAACATCAATAATCATGTAAGAACATTCATGGAAAAACCTTAAATCTTTAACATTTTTGCAAATAAATCCTTGGGCTAGCTAGATTAAGCTACAACGATCTCGAAAACATAAAAATTATTAAAAACGGGACAAAATTACATACCATGAAAACGAACTAAGCTTGGTCGAAACCTAGCTATGTCTTCAATGGTGAATTCAGTTGAGACAGTGTACAATGAAGAAGATGGATGCATTTTCTTTAAGTTATTTTAACTTTAATTACTAATTTACCATTTTATCCTTTAAAAACATTCATAATTTCTTCAAAACAGAGTCCATAAATATCCACTAACAACTCAACAGGTCTATTTACCATCCAAGTACCTTAGATTAAAATTTCATAGCTATTTGACACCTTTAGCTAATAGAACTCTACTTTTTCACCTTTTACGATTTAGCCCTTTTCACGTAATTAATCATGCAAACGCCAAAATTTCTTCACGAAACTTTAACACGACCTTAATATAGTCCCCCTACACATTAAAATAATAATAAAATAAAGATTTAATTGTCAAATTTATGGTCCAAAAACCACTATTCCAATTTCACTAAAAACGGGTTGTTACAACTCTTCCCCTTAAAAAACTTTTCGTCCCTGGAAATCTTACCAGAAAAGAGGTTTGGGTATTGCACTTTCATAACTTCTTCTGGTTCACAGGTGACCTTTTCTATACCGTGACATTGCCAAAGAACTTTTACCAAAGCTATGCTTTTATTTCTAAATTTTTTAACTTTTCGAGCTAGAATTCTGATCGGTTTTTCATTGTACGTCATATCTAGTTGTATTTCAACATCAACAGGGAAAATTACATGTGAAGGACCTGACCGATACTATCATAACATTGATACATGGAAGATATTATGAATCTTTTCTAACTCTGATGGAAAAACCAATCTGCAAGCTACTGGTCCAATTTTATCAATGATCTCATAAGGTCTCATTACCCGTGGACTAAGTTTTTCTTTCCGGTCAAATCGAAGAACTTTCTTCCAAGGTGACACTTTTAGAAATACTTTATCGCCGACTTGAAAAAAATGTCTTTTCTTTTCAAATATGAGTAAGATTTCTGTCGATCCGAAGCTGCTTTCAAACTGTCTTGTATCACTTTAACCTTTTCTTCGATTTCCTGTATCAAATCAATACCGAATATCTTTTTCTCACTAAGTTCAGTCCAGTATAATGGAGTTCGACACTTTCAACCATACAAAAATTCATACGGTTCCATTTTAATGCTCTCTTGATAACTGTTGTTGTATGCAGATTCAACCAACGGCAAAAATCTTTCCTAATTACCTTCGAACTCCAAAACACAACATCGAAACATGTACTCGTGTATCTAAATTACTTACTCGGATTGACCATCAGTCTGTGGGTGAAACGATGTGCTAAAGTGCAAACGAGTACCTAGAGCTTCACATAACTTGCTCTAGAATCGAAACGTAAACCGCGGATATCTATCTGAAATAATAGAAACCAGCACATCATGCAATCTAACAATCTCAACAACATATAACTCTGCCAATCTTTCGAGTGAATAATCTGCACGCACTAGAATGAAATGTGCGGACTTTGTCAAATGATTAACAATGACCCATACAACACCTTTCTTTCTCGGAATCTTTCGTGACACGTTCCCATTTCCACTTTGGAATCATAATTGGTTGTAGCAAACCAGAAGGTACGTGACGCTCGGATTTAACCTATTGGCAAACCAAACATTTTGATACGAACTCAAAAATCTCTCCTTTCATACTTGGCCACCAATACATCTGTTTCAAATCATCGTACATTTTATTGCTACCAAGATGAATCGACATACTACTACTGTGAGTTTCCTGTAAGATCTTCTGAACGAAGTCAGAATTTATCGGGACACAAATTCTTCTTTTGAAGTACAAACTATCACCGGAACCAACATGAAAGTTTGAATCATGCGTCGTCTCAATCTGTTTCTGTTTAGCTATCAAAATATCATCACATTTTTTAACTTTGCAAATCTATTGTAAAAATGTCGATCTAGCTTTTAATTCAGATAAAATCGAGCCATCATCAATCAACGTCAATCGTGTGTTCAATGCTCACAAA
Source organism: Gossypium bickii (assembly GCA_025503065.1). Classification (NCBI taxonomy): domain Eukaryota; kingdom Viridiplantae; phylum Streptophyta; class Magnoliopsida; order Malvales; family Malvaceae; genus Gossypium; species Gossypium bickii. Next base: position 21,774,182 of record CP106718.1, read on the forward strand.
GCAAACAGAGATTTTTTAATCAAAGCATCAGCAACAACATTAGACTTTCTCGGATAATAGTCAATGATCAAATCGTAGTCTTCTAGTAGCTCGAGCCATTTGCGCTGTCTCAAATTCAAACCTTTCTGTGACATCAAATACTTCAAGCTTTTGTGATCAATAAAAATGTGACATTTTTCTCCGTACAAATGGTGTCACCAAATCTTTAAAGCAAACACAATAGCTGCAAGTTCTAAATCGTGAGTCGGATAATTCTTTTCGTGCGGTTTCAACTATCGAGAAGATAAGCTATTACTTTTCTTTCTTGCGTCAAAACACAGCCCAAACCATTTAACGACACATCACTGAAAATCAAAAAATCTCTTTCAGACTCTGGTTTAACTAACACAGGTGCCTCGATTAACAAAGCTTTCAGTTGATTAAAACTTTGCTGACATTTCTCAGACCATTCAAATTTAACATCTTTTTGCAACAATCTAGTCAACAACGTAGCAATCATTAAGAATCCCTTGATGAACCTTCTATAATATCTTGCTAAACCCAGAAAACTTCTGACTTCAGATACATTTCTCGGAAGGTTTCAGTCTACTACAGCTGGAATTTTATTCGAATCAACTCTAATACCATCTGCCAATACAACATGTCCCAAAAATCTGACTTCTTGGAGCCGGAACTCACATTTGCTAAACTTAACGAACAGTTTTTTTTTTTTTTGCGAAAAGTTTGCAAAACAATCTCAAATTCTAGGTATGCTCTGTCTCATCTCATGAATAGATCAGAATGTCATCAATGAATACAACAACAAATCTGTCTAAATACAGTCTGAATAGTCTATTCATTAAATACATGAATATAGTAGGTGCATTAGTCAAACCAAATGGCATCACAAGAAACTCATAATGTCTGTACCTGGTTCTAAACGCAGTTTTTGGTACATCTGAGTCTTTAACCCGCAACTAATAATAAATAGAACGAAGATCGATCTTTAAGAAAATTGTCGCACCTTTCAACTAGTCAAACAGATTATCAATACATGGCAAATTATACTTATTCTTGATCGTGACTTTGTAAAGCTGTCGATAATCAATATATAGTCGCATAGATCTGTCATTTTCATGACAAACAACACATGAGCACTCCAAGAAGAAAAGTTAGTCCGAGAAATGCCCCTATCTGTCAACTTTTGCAAATGTGCTTTCAACTCTTTCAATTTTGTAGATGCCATTCTATATGGAGCTATCAATATGGAGATGTTCCCGACACTAACTCAATAGCAAACTCAACCTCTCTAATCCACGGTAACCCTAGTAACTCTTCTAGAAACACATCTGTATACTCACATACTACTAGAACTGATTCTAATTTCAATTTTGAAACTCTAGAATCAAATATATAAGCGAGATACACTTCACAACCTTTTCTAACATACTTCTGTGCTAACATAGTCGAAATAACATTAGATGCACTATCCAGTCTATCTGATCCAATTCCAAGTTTTTCACCATTCTAACATTTTAACACAATATGCTTTCTTCTACAATTCACAACAACATCATGTAGAGTTAACAAGTCCATACCCAGAATCACATCAAACTCATCAAAGGGTAGTAACATCAAATCGGCTGGAAAGTTGCAACCCCGAATCATCAAAGGATAGTTTTTACAAACTTTATCAACTAATACATACTGACCTAGGGGGTTTGTTACTTTAAGCAAAAACTCAGTAGACTCGAAAGGCAATTTCTTATCTGACACTAAAGTCGTACATACATATGAATGTGTTGACCCCGGTTCAATTAAAGTAGTAACATTAGTATCAAAGATAGAAAATGTACCGGTGATAACATCTGGCGCTGAAGCTTTCTCTCGAGCACAGATTGCGTAAGCTCTAGCTGGTGCTCGTACTTCAGACCTCACAGCAGAGTCTTTCGTCCTACTATGGCTATTACCCGCATTTTTATTGTTTCGAGGTGGCCTTCCTCTCGCAACTGTATTACTCGATCGAGTAGTCTGAGCCTTTTTTTGTCAAACCTTTCAAAGCAATCTCTGAGATAATGTTCATACGAACCACATTTCATGACCCGTCTTACAATCTACAGTCACCAAAGTGTCTTCTATTACATTGCTAACATTCAGGCTTGTTGTTTTTGACACTACCTACACTCGCTATAGACGTAGCTTGAGGTTTCAAGCTTGAATGTTGTTTTCCTTTATCTTTCCCGGAGTAACCTACTGAAGTTGAGGAACGACTATTATATTCTTTTGACTTCTTTGACGGTGATGAGTATAACTTTCCCAAATGTCGCTTTACTGAATCACGAGCCTTAGAATCGGCTTTTCTCTTTTCCTTGCTAATTTCCCCAGCTTTATGCTTTCTGTCAACCAGAACTACAAATTCTTTCAACTCAAGAATCCCCACAAGCAACTTAATGTCTTCATTTAGTCCATCTTCAAATCGAGTACATATTACAGCTTCGGTTGGTACACATTCTCGAGCATACTTGCTAAGTTGCACAAATTTCCTCTCATATTCCGATACTAACATATAGCCTTTCTTCAACTCAAGGAACTCTTTACGTTTCTTATCAAGAAATCTCTGGCTCACATATTTCTTTCGGAATTCAGTCTGAAAGAACTCCCAATTTACTTGATCTCTTGGTACAACTGTAACCAAAGTGTTCCACCATTAATAAGCTGAATCTTTCAACAATGAAACAGCACATTTCAAGCATTCCATAGGAGTACATGATAATTTGTCGAAAACTCTGACTGTGTTTTCTAACCAAAACTCGGCTCTCTCCAGATCATCTTCAACTGTACCTCTAAACTCTTCAACCCATATTTATAGATTTTATCAACTGGAGGCTTGCTCGCTCATACTGGTTCCAAACCTTGAGGAACTACGGGGACCGGTTGGGGTACAGGTAGGGGTGGAGGTCGTTGGGTTATGAGGTTTGTTCGCACGAACTCGGAGAATCATTCAGGCATCATCTAGAAGAATGCTTCCTTAGCCTCTCCTCTTCGGCCCTCAGATACTGGCCTATTTCCACTAGACGCTGCCTCGTGAATGGAGGCTTGCACGTTACTTTCTACTTCATCGGAATCAGCTCGGTTGGACGACATTTTATCTATATAAAAACATAGTTTAATTTGAGTCAAGAGTTATCACACTATCACTGGTTATATAATGGCATGTATTTATAGACTCATACATGCTACGTTCAGTCTGAGAACTGACTAAACTGTAGCTCTAATACCACTAAATGTAACACTCCTAACCTGTATCTGTAGCCAGAATAGGGTTACAGAGCATTACCGTACAAATGGAACAATAATACATTTATTTTATACATCATTGCAAACATAATCTAAATACATTTAACCGCATACATAACGTCCCTTAATCGAGCCCCGAGGCCCTAGAAATACCTTAGAAACAATTTGGGACAAAATTGGAATCAATCAAAAAGGACACAAAAAAGTTAGAAAAATTGAACTGTAGGGGTCACACGGCCATGTAACAATCAAAATAGGGATACGCGGCCGTGTCCCAGCTCATGTCCTCACCCGTGTAATTCACTGAGTAGGGTCACACGCCCGTGTACCAGGTTGTGTAACTCTCGAAATAGCCCCACACGCCCGTGTCTCAGGCCGTGTGGACATGAATTTGCCCAAATTCAAGCCATTTCCAACACCAAACCATGCATACACCTAAAGGTATTTTGTGCACATAATCAAAGCCTTAAAACATGACCAAAACTTACATGAAATGACCAATTCAATAGTCCAAGATCATTCAACCAATATGCCATACAAGGCACCTCAAATGCAAACATTCAGACTTACCTAAACATGTAAACTTTACCATATTTCAAACATACACATCTAGTTCAATACCATCTTTAAACATACCATATTTTGGCCATATTGAAACTAACTCATCACATACCATTTTGGTCATTCAAACATGCATCAATATATAGCCACATTAATACATACTAATAGGGCACCAAAAGTACCAACATGACCCAATCCAACCAACATCAAATGGTACCAAAACACTTATACATGCCAAAATCATCAACTAACATTCAAACAGATACCAACACAACTCCACCTATACATGCCAGTATAACATTGGCCAAAACATCAAAAACTACTGATATTTATACTGGATAGTGTGATAGGTCTTCGACGAGTTTCCTAACCAATCGAGCTTCCGATTATCCAAGAAAAAAACATAGGAAAGAAAACAACACATGTTAGTGCATTTATACATAATTCAATTAAATATAGCATATGGTAATTCATTTCCATGGAAACATACATCATTTGAGTCATTCTCATTTTTCATGAACATAAGCATACTTCCATTGAAGCTTACCATTTTAATCATTTTCATAAATACATGATATAGTTCATTTGAACACTTACTGTTCCTTCCCTTTTCATTCTCGTTGAATCATTTAGAATATCATCAGATACTCAGGAAAGCTAACACGAAGTGTGCTTAACATAAAATCGTAACATTTCTTTTACATCATTGCTCTCACGAGCTGTGAAATAGGCCTACTCACACGAGCTATGGGTTGGAATGTAAGCTACACGATGCTGCTCACGTGAGCTGTGGAGTATCTGCAACAAATGCAAGACCTTAGCCATTAGTAGGACATTCAAGACCAACACCCGAAACATGAAAACCCTAATGACATGTCATTTGTATCCTATGAATTCTTTAGGTTCAACCGGGGCTCGATAACTGTCATGGCATTATCGGGTATTTATCATTCAATTACATAACAACTAACATATTAACATATAATTAAAAATAGCATTAACAATGATACTTTTTCATATGAACTTACCTCGACAATTAAAGCGTAGAAATGGAATCGACTAATTCGAGGCTTTAGCTTTTCCCTGATCTAAATCCGTTCTTAGTCTATCTTAATCTAAATAGACAAATTTAATTCATTTAATAACCCTAGCATTCAATTTAGTCCACGTTTCATTTTTTGCAAAATTATTATTTTGCCCCTAGCATTTTAACTTTTTTACAATTTAGTCATTTAACACATAAATTGAAATATAAGCATTTTCATCCTTTTTTCAAGCTAGACGATTTCTCTAGGGACCTATATCAATCCATACAAATCATCATTTCACAAATTTACCATGAACTTTCATCAATTTTACAAATAAGTCCCTAAATATCGTTTTCATTTAAAATCACCTTACAAAACTAGTTTATTTATCAACAAGGACTCATAATCTTCAATTAAACATCAAGAATCATCCAATAAAATTCTTGGAAAACCCTAAAAATTTAACATTTTTTCAAATAAATCCCAGGGCTAGCTAGATTAAGCTACAACAATCCTAAAAACATAAAAATTATTAAAAACAGGACAAAATTACATACCATGAAAGTGAACTAAGCTTGGCCGAACCTTAGCTATGTATTCAATGTTGAATTCGGTTGAGAAATTATAAAATGAAGAAGATGGATGCATTTTCTTTAAGTTATTTTAACTTTAATTACTTATTTACCATTTTATCCTTTAAAAACATTCATAATTTCTTCAAAACCAAGTCCACAAATATTCACTAACAACTCAATTGGTCTTTTTACCATCCAAGTCCCTTAGATTAAAATTTCATAGCTATTTGACACCTTTAGCTGATATAGTCTCGTAAACTTTTCACTTTTTACGATTTAGTCCTTTTCACATAATTAATCATGCAAACGTCAAAATTTCTTAACGAAAATTTAACACGAACCTAATATAGTCTCGTAAACATTAAAATAATAATAAAATAAAGATTTACTCATCAGATTTGTGGTCCCAAAACCACTGTTCCAATTTCACTGAAAATGGACTGTTACAAACCCTATTTAAGAGTAAATCTTGCGTAATTGAGTAGAGTTGCATGCAATCCTAGAAATAGGATGACATAAGTTTACCGAATTAGATTCAAATCTAATAGGGGAATCCATAGTATGAGTTAATGTGATAATAGGGGTTTTAATTAGAAGAAATTTCAATTAATTAACCTAGAGTCAGTTGTCCTTATGCTTGAAAGAAATATTATCATATTTTAGAGATTTCTACGGGTCAAGATACTAAGTAAAGAAATTGTGCAATTTAGACTGATAGTGACAAATGAAATCTAAGTGGATTCTTTCATGTGTATTGTTTCGCATATTGGTTATTACTCAAATATTTTCATGATTTATTCTTTTTTTGTGTTTGTTAGTTAATTAATTTAGTTAACTTTAGGTTTAATTAATCACTCGAATTATTCGGTTAAATAATAGAAAGATGGTAATTACTAGTACTTTTAGTCTTTGTGGAAACGATATCTTTGCTTACCATAGCTATATTATTAATTGATAGGTGCACTTGCCTTAGTCAAATTGTTAGTTGTTTCATGGACATCACTGTTCATTTGATTCAACATGCAATTCATTTTTGGTTTCAACGAGCTAGTGGAGGGACTGATCGGACATATGCGGTTGAGGCTCAAATTATTTATAATTAAGTTCTAGCTTTTCTCCTATTAATTATAAACTAATTTAGTCATGAAGTCATTCCACTATAGTATCATAACTGAGCTCTTCCCAACAGCATACCATTATGAAAGCAACTCGATCAGCGCTCGTCCAATGACCTTGTTATAAGTGTGTTACCTTCATAGGATATCATTAATCTTTTTAGGATAATATTCGTTCTCCCAATATGATCCTATTTTATCTCATGGTAACCATTACATATTCCTTCATGAAAAGTCAATTACTATCAAATAGTAATCAAGTCATTCATCACAAAGATGAACAACTCGTAGCCACGTTTACTTTTCATCAACCATGTAATGCCAATGAGAGGATATCATTTACCCATGTCTCGGGCTATGGATTCCACTGTTGCGAATGACGTTACATATTGCAAAAGTCGTATACCCAACACACCAGCTTTCAGTTCCTTATCTATTTGAACTCAGGTTTTTACTTAGATCAAAGTGTACAAGTCATGCATACATAGTCCGCCATCCACTTAGGATTTAGGTGTGCCACACTATGAATGTCACAAGTGAATAAATCCATAAATGGATTCAGGGTCTATTCTTCTTGGGTTTAGTCCGAGTATTATCAATCTAGTCAAATCTATATCTCTATCTTTTGGGAGTCATATGCTCCGATACCCAAAAGAAAACATCTCCCTAATTGGACTTGATAGACGACATATTAGTTTTTCAATCGGTTTGCTCATTTCCAATTAGACTAAAGACATGTTTAGATTCGTATATTAATATAAGTTGTCTTTCTGCATTACGATCCGACTATGTAATACCATTTAGTATTAGTTTAAACATTAGACAATCAGTGAGCTAATATTTGCTTTTATGTTGCTTTTCATGTAAAAATCATATGAGGAAGATTATACAAAGTATATTATTATAATCCATGAATTATTTTACTTACCAATTTATTCAAAGAAATTAAAAGTGTATATAGATGAAATACCTAGGGAACTAGATCCAACAGTTTTGGACCCTGTCTGTATGAGCACTAGAGTCCCCAAACCTCGTTAAGACATTAAGTGTTCAACAGGGTTGCTAGGCTGAACCCAATGTAGGCCCCCAATTTGGCCTAGCAAGGGAGGGTTTTAAGGCCCACTCTCGGGCCTATGAAACCACTAAAGGCGTAAATGGGGCATCATTAGGCTCTCTCAAGACCATCATTTGAGCCATATAAGTCCACAATTTGAACATGAAGCCCGCCTATTAGAGAGGCCTCTTTTAGCCTCTTATAGAAGTGCAAGGGATCACCACTTGCACCCTTAGACAATAAAATGATGTGTGCATCTAAGCACAAATCTCTCATCTATCTAATAAGGAAGAGATAGGTGGCCAACAACTTGCACAAATTGATAAGTTACTTGGCCACGAACTGGAGTATAAATAGAGGGAACTCTCCCTTTAGATAACATCATTTAATACACACATCTTATAAGACAATTCATTTAGCATATCCTCTCCTTACATCTCAAAGCTCGTCTTTCACATGTTGAGAGCACTTCTTTCTAAAAACTTTCTTTCTCTATACGATTCTAGGCCCCCATTGGAAAAAGCCACTATCAAAGGCTTCAAGTATTATCTAAGGCCTTATCATGCTCACTACACAAGCACATCTTATCTTCATTGTTCCATATATTAGTTTTCGTTTGCCTTATTTATTCTTGTCTGATAGACTGACTTAACCAACAAAGTGTGCCTCGGAGGACAACCTCCAATGTCCTCTCATGAATGTTTCCTCTTTGCAAATGTTTGAAAGTCAATCGACATAAAAGAAGGACATAACCTTTACCAACGCTCTTTCGAATGTCCTTCCATGACCATTGTTCACTCCCTTGAAACATTCTCGACATTTATGCTTGTTTGAAGGTTTCACCATAGATGTTGTTCATCCCTTAAGGCACTCATGGTGTCTACACCCGTCCGAGACACCGTCATGGTGAACAAAAGTCTCCTTCTACATCAAACATGGTCCTGAGTCTTCGTCCACTCCATCTCCATATTGGGTGCATTTTTGCATATAGCAAAACTCTCTCATCCGCAACAATTACCAAAAATATTTTGCACTACTATTATACTTTTGATGCTATTATTATCAACAAAAAGTAGCACAATTACTCAAAACCATTTCCCTGAATCCGATAGTACTAATATAAAAGCATTCGGTCTGTTACTTTTCAATGTAACTTTGGTCACAGTTTACAAATTCAGCTTCCGTAAGTTATGAAAGAATCATACACATACAAGTAAGCTGATAAGTCTATTAATAATTAATGAAAAATAATAATGAATGAAAGCCAAACTCTTGGAGTAATGTTAATGCATTGCTCTCTACATTCTACACATTCAGATATCCATAATAAGGATATATAAGAAATGTTTTACATCATAAATTACACCAAAATTCTAATAATCCTTTCTCTGTTCGCTAACCTAGTTAGTCTTACAGAAAGGGAACTGACGGATAAAATATTTCCATGTTAGAAGTACATCATTGCATCGGCAGCAAAGAATCGAATCCTTGATACCTGAAAATTCTGCGTCTCATGTCCTTTTGAAAAATCTCCCACCTTTTTTTCCCATGCCAGTTCCCATAAGACTCAACGAAAGCAAAGATTTTGCATCTGGCCTCCACCGCAACTCTTTAAGATTACAGAATAAGGTTGCGAGCGCGGGAGATATGTCACTTTCCTTTATGTTCTTGCATGATACGACTACCAAAGTTTTGAGGTCCAACCACAAAAGAACCGTGGCTTCCAAACCTTCAGTTGTCAGTAATGAGCATCCTTCTAAAGATAAGAACTTCACTCTCCTGTGAGAAAAATAAATGACTTTTAGATTCTCAATCAAAAACAATGTTGGTTGTCCAAATCCCGATTCCCAGATTTCGTATTCTTCCATGTCACTAAATAAATCAATGCTCATCATATTGCTACCTAACAAACATTATGATCATAAATTTCCGCTAACAATCTAATAAAGCACATCTACCTGAAGTACATGACTTGATGGCCTAACCCTTTTTCTTTTTTCTTTCATTCAGGCAAGCAAGCAAAGGTAATGAAGACAGGCTAAGAGATTCATAAAAGAACAAAACAAGAACAATTAATTACCTGCAAACACTAGCAAAGATGAACATGTCGTTGTCCAATCCCCAGCAGTCCAAAACAACAACCTCTCTCACAGCTTCACATACTCGAAACAAAGCTCTCACACTCTTCTTACTCCGCAATTGACACTTTTGCAAATGCAATCGCTCGAGAGACGGACAAAACCCCAAGTACTCATCGGGACCGGGATCCAAGTCGATCCTCTTACAAGATAGCAACCTCAAAGTCTTCAAATTCTCACAATAAGACAATGCAGCCAACCATCCATCTTCCATTCTATGATCACAAATAGTTAATTCTTCAAGCATTAAACAGCATTGCCCAATGGCTTTAATCCCATCAAAACTCCCTTCACAACCACTAAGTTCAAGCTTAACTAACCTCTTGCACCCTTGAGCTAAGATAGTTAACCCAACATCGGAAACCAATGAACAATAAAGACTGTCAACGTTTCCGACAAGTTTCAGGATTTGCAAATTCTCACACGCCGCAATCCCTCGTAAAACGTTGTCGTTACACTTATGTAACTCAAGCTCTTGTAGTGTCAAACATTCTTCAGCCAAGGTTAACAACCCCAACTCGCTGGCGTTAATTACCACAAGTCTTCGAAGATTGGGGCAGCCATTAGCAAGTGCTTGTAGACCTCCATCAACAACTTCAACAGGCAATAGGTTTTCTTCTAAAAGCTCCCAATTTGAACAATTCCCATACCTCATTTGCATCGAAACTATCCGATGAGTTAACAGAATCCCGGAATTTCGGGGTGAAAACAAACAGCCATTGAGCAAATCCACGTGTGCTAAGTTAGGGAATCTAGTGATTAACCGACCTGAAACGAGAAAGTTCCAATCTAGGATCTTCAAGGACCGAACCAAACGGCCTTGGAGATTGAGCCACCGTTTGCAGACAAGGGAGTTAGGATTCCTTTGAGAAAGGGGTAGCTTAGAGAGGATTTTTAGGAGGAGATCGTCGGATAAGAGAAGAGTTCGGTCGATGTTAGCGAAATGGGGGATAAGGGTTTGGGATTTGGGGTCTTTAGAAGCTAAAGACTGAAGCTGCATAGCGAACACCACATGCTTCAATGGCTTTGTTTTCTTGAGCCAAATGTCTGACCACCGCGGCGGCCTCTTCTTCAACGGGGAATCTGGGTTTTCCTCCAAAACTGACATCGTTTTAATCAATGCCTCCTCTGCTTCTGTCACTCACTCCTTGACCTCTTTCTTTGTTTTGCCACTACAGTAAGTTAGCATCTGTGAATTTCCAGCAAAACGAATGGAATTTCGAATTTCTGCGAAATGTTGTGTTTTTGTTTTTAAGAAGAGACGCAGAGATGAGGTAGGGAGTTGTTTTTCTTAGGCTTCAGTTAAGTGATGGTGCAAACGGATTCCTTAAAGCGGTGGGGTCGGGATTTTGAATCCAAACCTGTTTTCTTAATGACGCTTTTCCACTACTATTGCTTTTTGTTTTTATGTCAGATTTTGATTATTTTACTTGCTTTTTTTTACCTAATTTTATAAAATGATTATTTTAGTAAAAAAGATTTGTCACTAAACTAAATAAAATTATAAATTGTTATTCAATTTTTTATTTTCTAGTCATTTAATTATTTTAAATGTTTAGTGTTTTCATTTTTATATTAATCAGCACGTGACAAAAGAATCAAATTAAATAGTTAGATAATTATTTTTTTAAATTTTTCATAATTGAAAGACCTAAATATTTTTATTAATAATTAAATACCAAAAACATTTACTAATGTTTCACATTAGGCTCGAGTCCTTGCTTCAATAAGAGTTTGGATTTGAATCAATACCATCTTTTTATATTATAGAGTTATTTAATGGCAGTAATAGAAATTGCAATAAGAGGAAAAAATAACATTAATAAACAAACAAACAAAATGTATATTAATGTTATTTTAAATTTTATTCAATTTTAATCGGATCCATAAACGAGGAAGACTTCTTTTTTTTTTTTTTTTTCAAGACGAGTGATGGGAAGAAAAAATAGTAATGAAATTTGTTGAGGCGAACAAGAAAATTTAGAAAGGAGAGAGAGGGGTTTGGTAACGTCTCTTGTAAATTGTAATAATGTGGCTTTGCCTTTTGCCTCTTCACAATAGCCGTTGGATAATTTCAATTTCTCTTTTTTCCTTTTGGCCGTTGGGAGTTGGGACACCAACTCCCCAAGTATACCAAAGTTGAAAATACCAACTTCATCCATTTAACAGAAGATCAAAAAACTCATTTATCCTATATATCTATCTACCTATGCTTAGAGATATTATTTTATGTTATGGATCTTTCTAATTTCATTGTTTATATATATTTTTAATTATTTAATAATATTTTGACAATATTTTTCATGTTATTTATACATAATTTAGGGTTTATGATTCAAGATTTGAGATTCGAAGTTCAAGGTTCATGGTAAAAAAGTTATTAAAATTATGTATCAATGACATGAAAAAAAATTGTTGAAATGTCATTAAATAATTGAAAAGAAACTATAAATTATGTGGTGAGAAGCACCGACAGATACAAGGGGGCAAGTGTAAGCTGCTGCCCCTAGCTTTTTAGAAATTTACATAGCATCCCCTTTAAGATGAACTTTATTACATTAACCCCTTAAAAATTTAAATTCTATCTCAAACCCCAAAAAAACCAACTAAATCGACAATACTAATATAAGTTTACCCCCTAAATCGTATTTCTAAATCAACCACCAATAAAAACGATCCATAAATTATACTTTTTATTTATTTATATATATAATTTAATTGAAACATAGATTGTGAAACTACAATTAAAGAATTAAATCCTAAACATTTAAATTATTTTTTTAATAAAATTGTTAAAAGGAAGTTTTCAAATTTGATAATCAATATATATAATTGTCATCTTCAAATTAATTATTAAAACTGAATCACGTAAATACTTTTTAATTTTTAAAATGAAAATTATTTTTATTTAGAATTAAATTAATGAATATTTAAATAGAGTTCACGTAATATTAATCTATTTCAAAATTAATAAAACCTAAATATGAAATTTTAATTAATTCATTTAAATTTCAAATTAATACATTTTCTTTAAAAATAATTTAATTGAATTGAAAAATAGTTCATTAACCTCATTAAATTATAAACCTTAAATTATTTTTTATAAAATTTATTACCAGAAATTTTTTAAATTTGGTAATTTATGGATAAAATTATATTAAATAATAAGTTTTTTTATTTTTAATAACATAGTTTTTTTTAAGAAATAAATATTATTAAACATTTAAGTTTTAAATATAACTTCATCAATTATTAAAAGAAATATTGTACAAGATAGCATTAAATAATAGTAAACTTCATAATTACGATAGTATAAATTACATATACTATTAATAATAAATAACTTATATATCAACAAATATTAAAATTTTCAGATAACTAAGTGTAAACCTCTTGAATAATTGATTATATGTGTAACTTATTAATAACATTTAATAAACTTTATAACTAAAAATATAATTATAAATAATAATATATGATTAATTGTTATATCCCTACCCCAGTTTGGACACGTGGCAGCACGAGAAATGATTTAACGAACGCCCATGAACGGTCCTTTACCTCATACCTCAATAGTGAGTACCTACTTTTAGCCACCTGTTTTTATCCCCTAAGGAGGGTGTGGCGCCCCAAACTCGACTAAGATTGACCGACCTAAATCCGGAACGTTACATTAGTCACTTGTATGACCTCCTTACCAACCACCATTCATACCACACAAATACATGCATAATAATCGATCATCAAATAAAAATAAACATACAAATCCCTAGATTCATGCTTCTCTAGTAAAATCATCAAAATAACAAGTAGGGGTAAAATCGTCATTTGACATACATTATATGAAACAATCATAAGCATAGATTAAGCATACATTAAGTATATAGCGTAGTATTAAAACAATATTTGAAAGAATCAACCAAACCGATAAGTAAAACTCAAGTAATTTAAAACAAAAGTTTAAGGACTAAATTGTAAATTTGGTAAAATATTCGGAAAAATATTTTTAAAAAAATTAAATTAAATTAATGTAATTTTACATATACTACTTAATCATGCAAAATTTCAAGGCATTTTATAGCATTTAAGGACTCCAATTGTATTGCATAAAAATCAAGACTCAATTGCAAAAATAACAAAACATGCCAAAAACACTCAGAGAGTCTTGTCATGACAACATGACTTACCTTATCGCAACATGATCTGGAAAACCTCTCTCGTCACGACGATGCAAAAAATGGTGTCCCAACATCAATCCCTCGTCGTGACGTCACTCAAATGTCGTCGCGATGTCACCTGCAATTTTTGTGAAAAACAACCTAGAAACTTACATTTGACACTTTGTACCTAAACTAAACATGCCATTCGTGTTTTCAAGCTAGTTTCTCTATTCTAACATGTCATATAGCATACAAAGATCATTCACAACATGCTCAATTACCTTAAAACATACAATATCAAAGTTTGACACCCTAAGTAATGAACTAGGCTAGCATGCATTTCCAAGTTAACATATCAAAATCCTCAACATGCCAATTATGCATCTCATGCATTTCTAAGTTCATTTTAGGTTCCATAACAGCCCGATTTTTACTCTAATCGGAAAAGTGGTTTCGGGACCACAAATCCGAGTCCGAAAAATATTTTAAAATTATTTTCTATGTTTATTATGTGTGAATTATTATGTGTGAAATTTTCGTGATTTAATTTTATTGTTTGGGTGCCGAATTATTAAAATGAGCTTAATCGCGTAAATTGAAAATTTGATAGTTTAATGTGTAAGGGCTAAATTGTTGATGTCTTTTTAAATGGAAGCATTAAAGTTGCAATTTACCCAATTTTAACTATAGTGGACGGCAATGGACTAATATGCCCATTAATTTTATGTTTATAAATAAAATTAAATAAGGTTATATATGTAAATTAATAATAATGTATTATAAAACATAATATAATAATAAAACATATAGTAAGTGGCCATGCATTGCTATCATCTTCCTTGCCGAAAAACACAAAGAAATAAGAAGATAAAAACAAGTTTGGGGGTTCGGCACTTTGATCATTTGATTTAGGTATGTTTTTGTTTCGGTTTTTTATAATTTTTATGTTTTTGAGATTATTGCTTTGAGTACTATCAAGCCCATGTTCTAATTTTTTATTTTGATGAATATTTTGTGTTTTGCCATTGATGATACCTTGTGGTTTTTGTTGTTTGATGATGAAAAATGAAATATATGTGTTAGATTTACAAGTTTTGTGTTTTGCCATTGATGATACCTTGTGGTTTTTGTTGTTTGATGATGAAAAATGAAATATATGTGTTAGATTTACAAGTTTTGTCTTTGAATTTTTGATGAATTTGAGTAATTTGAACTAAATTGCAAAAATAAATTTTGAGGGACTAAAATGTGAAATAAATGAAATGTATGGACTTGTATGAGGACTAGGAAGATTCAGCCCTTGTATGATGTAGTCAAATTTTGAATATTTTGTGTTTTGTGCAATAGGGACTAAATTGTGAAAATGTGAAATATTAAGAGTAAAAATGTAATTTGCCCATTTATGTGTTTTTGGACTAAACTGAATGAAAATATGTTTGAATGAGCTTAATTTGAATATGTTTAGATCAAGAACCAAAGAAATTGAACTTGGATCGGGGAAAAAAAATAATCGAATAGCCAATTTACATCGTTCGTCGATATCCGAGGTAAGTCTTTAAGCAATCAAACATCGTTAATATTGAATGTAACTTACTTTAATATGCTGAATTAGAATTCATGGATTTATAATAGAGATAACCGAATGTGATAAAGCATCGTAATAGTGTATTTGAGCTTAACTCAATCGAGTTATAATATTTGAAAGTCCGTATGAATTATGTGGAATATTTGTAATATTCGATATATGAAATGTGTATGAGACAGCTCTATAATATTGATATTCGAGCTTTGAGCTTAGCAAGCCTTGTGCTGGTGAAATATATCGGGCTTTATGCCTAGCAGTCTTATTGTCGGTGTATAAAATCAGACTTTGAGTCTAGCAGGCCTTATGCCGGTGATTGATACTGGCTTTATGCCTAGCAGGCTTTATGTCGGTGAATTATTACAAGATTATGTCTACATGACTTTATGTTGATGTGATATTTGAATATGTTTTATGAGCTAAAACGATCAGGTACGTAATAGTTGGTTATTCATTTGTAAATAAAGTGAATTGATTTTTTTATATGTGATGAAAAAGGATACATAAGATTGTGGTTGTAAATGTGGTATTATGTGAGATATATTCGACTTTATGTTTGAGTATGGATGAAATATTAAAGTTAAAGTGATGAATATATGTCTATATATATATATATGTAAGTTTTATTATATAAGACAATATGGTTTCGAAATTTGAGAATATAATGATGTTGTATCTAAGCATATTCGGCCAAAGAGATTGTTTCTGAAAGTATTTGATATATATGTATATACGTATAGAATTAGAAGCTTGAAACTAAACGTGATTACAAATGCATAAGTTGATTTATTTATTTGAAATGACTTAGTAATTGAGATGCTGTTTTTTTTTATGCATAAATTGATTAATTGGCTTAAAGACTTACTAAGCTAAAGTAGCTTACTTTATGTGTGTTCTTGTTTACTCTGTTTTATAGATTTTGGATTCAAGTTACAAGCTAGGGGTTCCTCAGCAAAGTTCACCACACTATCGACTGTTTCAGTATTTAAATAGTTGAGCTTGAATTATGGCATGTATAGGCTGGAAAATACTTTTTAAATATTGAATTTTGGGTTGAATGTATATAAGCCATGCAAAAATTGCTAAACTTTTATATTTGAATTTGGTTATGCTAAGTATGGAATCTGTCTATTTTGGTTTTATCATTTTATGCTAAGAATGTATACAATGTTTGTTATAGGTACTATATTCTTAGAAATGGTTTGTTTGTTGATAAATAGTAAAAGTAACATATTTTAAGCCCACATTTAGTATGCTTTTGGATGATTTATCCCTTGATTTATGTAAAAAGGTGCTTTTAATCCTTTCTTTTCATGTCTTATACCCAGGAAAGCACCCGAGGATGAAAAGAACGTAAAACGAGCCCAAAACGGAGTAAATGGGCCATATCACGAAATTGACACGGCCTGGCCCAAAGACCACACGGCCGTGCCTTGTTGAGCATCTAGAACACGGCCTCTCCCTCGATTTACACGGTCGTGCCTCATTAAGAAATCCAAACACGGCCTGAAGTCGATCCACACGGGCGTGCTACATGGCCGTGTCCTTGTCGTGGCAAAGAGTAATTTCATTCGGATTTGGATACTTTGGGGCAAAGAAACCTATTTCAAGAGCCTATATATATATACCCCTTAAGTACCACCTTTGAAGGGGAGTCGAGCTAGGCCAAGGAGCCAAGCCGGAAAGGTCAGAAGTGTGGGAATCGCTCGAAGTTAGCCAGTTGATCCATCCCAAGAAGCTGGAATTATACTCAAGACGGCGGAATACTCCTTCAATTCCTTCAGGGAGTTTTAGGAATTTCTTATGTTTTGTTTTATCTTTTCTCTTGAGATATTTTCCTATTTAGTTATGAACTAAACCCCTCAGATACCTGAAGGGGATGAAACCTAAATGAATCTTATTATTTAATTTTTGAATTATATGATAAATACTTAGTTTGTTCTTAATTATGCATGCTTAATCCAAATCTGATGTGCTTAGGTGGAGGAGGAATAGACCCTGCTTAAGAGTACATCTAGCGTAATTAAGCGAAGTTGATCGAACGCCCAGAGATAGGGTTACAAGATTTTGCTGGATTAGGGTGAAACCTAATATGGGAATCCTTAGATCGATTTACTGCTATTCTATGGGGTTATTATAGGAGAACGAGGGTTCCACTAATTAACCTAGGGTTAGACGTTATTCGCCTCGAGAGAGGGTTTAGTATAGGTTAGGGAGTCCTACAGATCAAGCTAAGTAAATAAATCATATGATTCAGGGTTAGATAACAAGAGAAGTCTAGGTGGATTCTTCCTAAGGGTATCATTGTGATCAATTGAGTTTTTCTTCAAGTTATTTCCCAATTGGTTCTTTTTGTCTTTATCCTTAGTTTAGTCGTCGTTAATTTAGATTAAAACAAACTTCACTTTATTTTTAAGGCTAAATAGTAAAAAGAAAGTTAGTATTAATACTTCTGGTTCCTTTGGGTTCGATATCCGGTCTTGCCTAAGCTATACTACTGTTCGATAGGTACACTTGCCTTTAATCGTTGTTAGAGTTAGTTTCCAGGTTCGATCATTCTTTTATAAATTTTAAAGCTCTGATTTCAGCGATCATTTGTCTTGTTTAATTTGGTCTTACATGTGCTTAGTTAAAAGGTCTATTAAGCTTGATTGTTGATAAATTGCTAATGGAAACCTTGGATGAATACGTAGTATTAGGTGATTATATTTGGTTATGGGAGAATAAAAGAGTATTATATATATTTTGTGTGTTTATAATTCATGATAGAAATATGAAATGTGAAACTATTAAAAGTGATGGATAGATATATATTAGCTTGATTGGTTCGGTTGCTAAGTGTTAAGCATTTGCAAGTGTTTCATGAATATTTGGTCAATCATTTTATTATGTATTTAATGCCAAATGAGATTGCTATTTTATGGTTGGTTGTGTATTATGTTCATGTACACTAATTTCATATTAGGCTATGGTATAATGTATTCAATATTCATATATGATTACTTACTAAAATTTATAATATGATTATATAATTAGATATGATTATTAATAATTTGTTTTTAATGTTAAATCATGAGTGACATTAGTGAATATATGAAAGTTTGGAATTGAACTGTTGATTCGTAATGCCTCATAATCCAAATCCGGCGACGGATACAGATTAGGGGTGTTACAGGTTCAATTTATATCATTTGGTCATTTTAAACTTGTCTCAATGTCCAACTTACTATTCTAACACTCTTATCAAATTTCAACCATCCACACACCATTCAATCAACTAGACCTCAACCATCTTGTACCATGCATTTCAGTTATTGTTCCTAATCAATCAAACCATCACAAACCAATTATAAAAATCCTTAAACAATCTATAAAATTTCCATTTAAAAACCAAAGAAATGTTAAAGTTTAATCCCTCTAGTATGGTTGCACATTGCCATCATTTTCATAGTTGGAAGCCACATCACATACTCAATAGGATAGCCTTATTTGGATTACTTGGCTTACTCACTTCTCCTTCTTGCTATTACTATTTTTCTGAAAAATAAACATTTAAGAGTGTAGGCTTAAACAAGCTCAGTGAGTGCTCAAAGATGCCACAATAAGCCACAACATTAACGGTTAATAGAAAGCATACTAAGCACAATATCACATATAATCATCAATCATTCATTTATGTTAATACATTGGCGTCTTGTGATTATGAAATATGCACAGAAATACAACACATCAGATACACGAATCTCTATCACATCAATGACTCATAGAGTCTAACATGACCTAAATAAGTGTAGCAATAAGCTGACACTCTCCAACAAACCAAACATGTCTCAATGAATGTAGCTTAACTTAACATTCCCTTATCTCTCCAACATATCTTGAGGCCTCAACGTCCATACACAAAACACATATGTGAGTACTCGAATCCTATGACATGCAATTATATCCAATGATTTCAAGAGATCACAAGGCCAACATATCCATTTTACACATTTATCTTTCTGGTTTATGCACACTTTCACATGTCATGTTCATCATGATCACATCACTATCTTATCCACATTTTCTGCACTCTCAAGTCTATCACAATGCTCATTGAGCCACATACACTATAATCTCATATGTGTGCAATAAACCAGTAGATCACAAGTCATATTCTGACATAATCACATCTCATATAATCACATTAGCACATCTTATACACATCACATCACATCACATTTTAGCTTTATTTGCAAAGTATCTTAAGTTTAAGTAGAAACACTTACACTTGGAACTTAGGATAGGTGATTAGGCCACCTAAGCTCCCCTTTTAGCATATTGAATTGTGCCTAAAAGCAGCAATTCCAAATCACTCACCGATTTAGCTTTTACTTCAATGTTGAAAGCTCAAACAAACTTTTCTTTCTCCTTCACTTTGCTCGTAAAAGCTCTCGATGGATCCGACACTTTGCATACACATTAAACATAGTATAAACACATCATGAACAATTGCAAACACAATCAAATCACATTAAAAACGCAGATCTATACTCTCCTTTCTCAATATCAAAATCTAGCTAAATTTACCGAAATAAGAGACTTGCTCAATTTTCGATCCAGATCCCCAAATATGTTTCTAAACATCTAATTATTATATTATAACAAATCTAAACCATCAATTTAACCTAATAGCAAATTTAACCTAATAAGTATCTATATATTTTTTATTCAACACTTTTACATTAAATAAAAACTGAATACGAGTATTAAACATATTAAAATATTATTTGTCTTGACTTGTATGAAGGAGTAATTAAAACTCTTGTGAGACGCCTGTTTGACACGAGTTCAAACTATGTTATCCCCATTCCCTAGTCCCAAGGCTAATATTGTATAAAAACACACTTGTTTATTAACTACTAGAAACTCCCACGGCTAACATTGTATAGAAAAATAAAACAACTTGTTTATTAACTACTAGAAATTCTATTACACGTGTATGCATGTAAAAACCATATATTTAGAACACATATATTTATTTTTAAAAAAACATACAATAAATAATGAGATACGTAATTTGAAATTAATTAATAATAATACATGAAATATGTATAATATTAAAATAGAAAAAAATAGTACATATATACAAACGATGAAAGTAATAAAATAAGAATAATAAAATTAAAATGAATAAAAAATATTAAAATAAAATTTTAATTATTATTAAATTTAATATTTATTAATGCAATTGGTATGGATTCAAACTCATCACATATTTTTTTTATTAACTTTTTTTTGAAAAATAAAACACTAAAGTATTCTTGTATATATTTGTAGTATGTACCTTAAAAAAATTTAAGCCACAACAAATATTTGTCAAGCGTAAAGATAAAATGCATAATGACTTTTTTAGTTATTTAAAAGTTATTTTTAATCTTTTATTTAATTTTTTTTCTTTTTTAATAATTGAACTTAAATTTTGATAATCACTTCAAAATAGATAAAAATTAATGTGTATTAATTTTACAGATCACGTCATAGTCTATGTGTATGCGACATTAATAATTAATTAACATTTTAAAAATTAAAAATAATTTTTTAGAATTTTTAATAATTTTACTTATTAAAATAAGTTTTATATATTTTTTAAAATTTTGAAATTTAAAAAATTAATTACTTGGTGGTATCATATTAGTAAAATTATCAAACCATTAATAGATTGTTAAAATGAATTTTTTTTTTTTTTTAAATTTCGGTAGCTGGTAATTGGACTATTTTACCTACCATTTTATAGCACTCTTATCCCTCGAAAGAGCATTGGTTTCTTCGCCGCGGGAAATGGAGGTTAGCAACTTATGGGACAAATGGGTCGGAGAAGCGCTTTCGAAGCTCGACTCTTTGAAATTGCTTCGATCTTTAAGACCCCTTTACCTTCCCAACGAACAACAGCAAATGAACAATACTGGAGTTTCCGGTAAAGAAGAGTACGAGGTGTTCGACGAAATGCAACCATGGGATCGTTCCTCTGTCAATGTCTCTATTTCTGAACCCACTTACCGTAAATGGCTTCTTGAGATTCCAAGTTCAGGTATTTTTCTTCGAACAAAAAAAAAAAGAGATTCTCTTTTATTTTGCTTTTATAATTATGGAAATGATAAATGATTACTGAATGAATGTAGATGCAATAACCCTTTTTGTTCTTCTTTGATTGGGAGTGAACTTTGCTCCAAAAAAAAAAAAAAAGATAAGCTTTTTGAGTTTTTGCTTATTAACTTTGCTCATTGGGCTTATAGGAGATGAGATTGTTCATGGAGAAAGTTTAGCTGATGATACTTTTGGCACGAGCCAACAGCAATTCAAGCGGCTACTTTTGTTCTCTGGAAATGATTATTTGGGCTTGAGTTCACATCCAGCAGTTCGAAGAGCTGCAGCAGAGGTTTGCTTCAAGATTGACTTCTCGGACAAGTATCTGCCATGATTGTTGTTTAAGTAATTTTCTTTTGCTAACTTAATTTAGCAACAGGCAGCTCGAGATTACGGAATGGGCCCTAGGGGCTCTCCGTTAATCTGCGGATACACTTACCACCATAGATTACTGGAGTCAAGCTTGGCAAGCTTAAAGAAGAAGGAGGTATAGACTTAGGATAAGACTTTATACGTGCAGTTGTTTACATTTGAATTTTTTAATCCATTTGTTGTATGCTCAGTTCATTAGGTGCTTGAATATGTTTGGGAAATGATAGTTAATGATAAAGGTCGAATGATGCTAGTGGTACTTTTGTCTAGATTTGATTATAAATTCTAAAGTAGTTTTTAAACCCATGAGCTATTACGTGGATTATATTCAGTATGATATTCTTGTTCTTTCAGTATTTATTCTTTTAACCATAAATATTCTTCTACTCTAAACTTTTCTGAAGACTGATGCTTGTTTTTTTCTTCCGAATTTATGCTTTAGGACTGTCTTCTTTGTCCTACAGGGTTTTCAGCCAATATGGCATTGATGGTAGCACTTGGAAACCTTGCATCCCTCCTTGCAGCAGAGAACGTGCCTGTGAAGGATGAAAAAATTGCCATTTTCTCTGATGAACTAAACCATGCATCAATAATTGATGGTATTCGTCTTGCTGAAAGACAAAGAAGTGTAGAATTCTTTGTATATAAACACTGCAACATGTCCCATCTCCGTGCACTGTTGTAGGTTTTTACTTTTCACATAGATTCTTCTGATAATCATTCTCTTTCTAGGACTTTCTCTCTAACCATGCGGCATAATGGCAATTTTTTTGGTTTTTGACAGATCAAATTGCAAAATGAAGAAAAAGGTTGTTGTGACCGATAGGTTAGTCATGTTTCTACAGATGTTAATTACATTGTCATTTCTCTATCCTATAAAAATAAGTAACAGCCAACCTTTCTTCCGCATTTTCATGCTTTTTTTTTTCTGGATGTCCAAGAATATTGTACATTTGCAAATAACTATACTTTGCATTTTTTGCATCTTACCAATGAAATACATGTTTATGAATATAACTAGATTTTTGCAACTGCATTCATTTATGAATGATGTACTTTCCACCATATATTGCAACTTACTACTGTATGGCTGAAAACCCAATTTCTTTATCTGTTTGTTTAACTGGTATTATTTGTTCTGTATTCTCTTCTACAGCTTGTTTAGCATGGATGGGGACTTTGCACCTATGCTGGAGCTTGTAGAGCTCCGGCGGAAGCATAATCTGTTGTTAGTCATCGATGACGTAAGTTTGCATTTGCATATACAGAACTGCAGGATGATATTAGGTGTCTACTTTATAGTACCTTTTTGCAGGATATAATGTAGGCCTTGAATCTATTATGAATTTGTCCTTTTGGAGAGCACAATCCATATAATTCATTCTAGAAAAAGACAAAATCTAAATTAAGAGAATGAACTTGATCTTGTACTGTATTCTCCACATATTCTCGGTCACTAGACTGCTCAACATTGAGCTTCTGCATGGTATACAGAAGATAGCTTCTTTCTATTTACATGATTTATCTCTAGTATATGCCATCAATATCTAAGAAGTGCTGCTTGTATGCTTCTCAGGCACATGGAACGTTTGTTTGTGGCAAGAGTGGTGGAGGAGTGGCTGAGGAATTTGAGTGTGAAAGAGATGTTGATATATGCATTGGAACTTTGAGCAAGGCAGCAGGTTGTCATGGTGGATTTATAGCCTGCAGGTAATAGTTTCTTCTTCTTCTTCTTTTAGTGTGGAGAAGAATAGGAAAAGGCCATAGAGCAGCATTGAGAAAACAATAATAGACAACATAGCTATTGTTGACTTAAAATCATCTAGACATGTAAAGGTTTATAGATTTGTCATGTTTGGGTCTATGCTGTTTATAGCATTTAAATATCCCATCTGTAGGCTTGCAGAATAATATGATAACTACAAAAATAATAGACTATACACCCTTAAGAATTAGATTCTTTGTCCATTCAGATTTTTTAATGCTAATTTAAAACTTTTATTTTGTGTCCTTTCATGGGGAAATATGCTTTCAAATTACACCCTGGGATAATTCAAAATTACATAGATATGTTCATGATGTTACCCCTTAAGATATGTTAGCTCACAATGTATTTTGACTTCAACATTCCTTCACATCTATATCTAATATAGACTAACTCAACAAAATACATGTTTATTTTAGCATGTATCTTGATTGAATGTTTCATGTGATTTATGTGAATGTATCATATTTAGTCATGCCAGTCTGAATACCATGTGAACAGCAAAAGGTGGAAACAGCTTATCCAATCAAGGGGCCGTTCTTTCATATTTTCTACTGCCACACCAGTTCCTATAGCTGCTGCTGGGCATGGTAAAATTCAGCATTATTTCAGTGTGACCTATTCCTTTTGTTATTATCCTTATTCTTGTACCAGTAGATTTCAGTGAAATCAGATACATTCTTCTTTATCTTTTGGCCAAATATGCTGCCAATCCCTATACTTTAATGAAGTTTGAGATTTAATCTTTGTACTTTAATCGTTGACACTGTTAGTATTTTCTGTCAAAATTTGCCATCAACACATTCATGCAATCAGTACCAACTTCAAAAGCAAATCATTATGAACTCACCAAACAAACTTGATGGTAGGCAAATTTTGAAGAAAAATACTGACAGTGTCTATGATTGGACTGAAATTTTTAAATCGAAAAAGTGTTTTGAGTATTTAATTTTCAAGTACAGGAATTAAATCTCATACTTCATCAAAGTACAGGGACTGACATCATATTTTGATATTATTAATTATTACCACTAACAGGATTTATTTCTGTTCAAGTAGTGATCCCTATAAGTAGAGAGGGAGAATTAACTTCTAGAAAATAAAGAGATGGAGTTGAGTATATAATGTACAATGTTAGAAATGAATTCTCTTTTTGCCTTATCCGCAGATGTAATTGTAGCATTTGCCTTCTTGCTAACAAAATAAATACAACTTAGCAGCTGCTGTTATTGTGGCAAAAAGAGAGACCTGGCGTCGAAGAGAACTTTGGAACCGAGTGGAGGATTTCCGTGCTTTGACTGGAATTGCCATTTCCAGTCCGATAATATCTCTTATTGTAGGAAGTGAAGAGAAAGCCCTGAAAGCTAGCAGGTTCCTTCTCTCATCCCCATCCATCACCCTTCTTTTTTTTGGTACAACAATGATCCGATTCCTGGTGAAGGTGAACACCCGATTAATAGGCAACAATTTTGGGGTTCATCCATCAGCCTTTATGGCTGTGAGTAACTAATAATTTCTTCATATTGCTTCTAACTGTTCCATCTCTTATGAACAGGAAATTGTTGAAATCTGGTTTCCATGTCACTGCAATCAGACCACCAACAGTGCCCCCCAACTCTTGCAGGTTTGTTGCAGTTTATTATTATCATCCATCTTGTTGGTTTCAGTTTTGTGGAAACATTGCCCATAGTCGTCTACTAATTAGTAGCATACGTTGGGTACTTCTAGTTTAAACCTCCTGTGAAGTCGGGAATGTAGCGTATAAGGTTACCAAACCTTTGGCTTAACTCATTGCGGATGTTCTGAATCATGCCTGGATGATGGAAAACATGTTCATTTCAATGTGGACTGACTTTGTCTTTTCACTTCAAACTTTGCTTAGGTTACGAATCGCTTTGAGTGCAGCACACACGACTGATGATTTGAGGAAGCTCACGTCTGCACTTTCCAGTTACATCAACTTTCAAGATACTGGAGGTACCAGTCTCCACATACATTCTAAGCTATAGGATCAAATAGTTTGGAAGGATTGCAAGGGTTCTTTATTTAAGATAACAGAAGTATAAGAATTTGTTCGTTAAAGACAGTCATCTTCTAGATTCGCTATCACATTCATGAAGATAAGTTTATATTCGATTAGGATTCAATTCAACAGGTAAAGTTAGCTCGGCGTTGATAAGCAGGTTTAATATAAGCATAGTATGTTACATCATGAGATACGTGTTATGGGCTATGAATTTTAACGCTACTCCAAAAGATCAATTTACTAATTTTGCTAGTAATGTTGCCATCTGACCTATGAAAGCAATACTATGCAAAAAAAAAAAAAAAAAAAAAAAAAAAAAAAAAGAGAGGCAGCAATGTTACGTATTACAACCAAAGGCTTTCAATTATATCATCTTGTAATGTCCCAAAATTTCCGATAAAACATCTAGTACGGTCTTGAGATTGGATATAGTGAAATTTTGAGAAAAATCGGAAAATAAGTTAGATAGAGAATTTTTATGAAAGTAAAATTGATATTTGATATGGAAAGCTTAGGGCAAATTACCAAAAAATGTCCTTTTTTTTTAATTTACAAAAAAGGATATTTTTTTAATTATTTACCGGAATGGACCATTTTTCGCGAAAGCGCGTCTACGTCAGCGCGATGTCAGGGTATGTGGCAGGAAAATGCGTCCTTGGGAGAGTGTTTTTTTAATTGTAATTTAATTTGTATATTTTTAATAAAATAAAAGTTGTTTTTAATATCCTAATTGTATTGGTTCAAGTAAGGGCTAAATCGTAAATGTGAGAAGTTTTGTGGCTCAAGAGTAAATATTCAAAATTTGAGGGGTTAAAATGTATATATGAAAAACTTGAAGGGTCAATAGTGTAAATATTTTAAGGGTGGAAGGATCTAGATGGATGCATTAAGACTAAATTAAATAAGTGAAAAAGTATGAGGGGTTAAATTGTAATTTTATCAAGATGGGTGTTGATCCAATGTAGGAATTTTGAAGGATCGTAAGGGGCAAAATAATCATTTAGCAAGAAAGATAATTTTGAAGAATAATGATGATGGTGATATTTTAAATTAATTGAATAACTTTTTTTTTTATTTTGCAACTTAGTCCTTCTACAAAAGTTCACCATTTTCATCAAGAAATTTAAAGAATTTTCATAGCCACCAAGAGACAAAAATGATAAGGAGACTATCAACTATTTCGATTTGGACATGAGCGAGATGTATGGCCTGGGTTCCTACACCATCCGCATAACTTCCGTTGGTTGGTTGTTTTCGGATATCCATATTGTTGCGTATTCTAGTCGAGTAAGGTCGACCCTTTGGTTTGCGACGCAGATTTCTATCCAGAATAACTTAAGCGAGCAAGCGTCTGACGACCACTTATGTTCATCTGGGACTGGTGGGAATACGTGTCTCCACACGTTGTACATGTATTCTATTTTGTACATTTCGTCGACATAGCTCATGGGATTCAGATGGAGTTTCTGACAAACTGCAATTACATGAGCGCATGGATAATGAAGTGCGTCAAATATCCAACAGTCGCAGGTCTTAATTCTCAAGTGTACACGATATTGCCCGCCAATAATACCTTGGTTTGGTCTGTCAAACTCCGTCACACGAAACCATAGGTTGTCGCGATCGTGACATACTATGTGCATGGTGTTGGCCCGTGCCTTCGCCTTGTTAATTTCTCGTAATACCTTCGCGCACCATACATGGCCTCCCTGCATTTGGCCTTTATAACTCGCTGTTTGCTTCGAAAATAGTGCCGCTAAATGAAAATATGTCTCTCGTACAACCGATGTTATCGGCAAATGACGCGTTCCTTTTAGAACAGAATTTATGCATTCAGCCAGGTTTGAGGTCATATGACCATATCGTAGGCTGCCGTCATATGCTTGTGTCCACTGTTCGAAAGGTATTTGCATAGGTAGTTTGCGCCTTATTCGTTAACTGACCGCAAAATCGCCAACATCTCGTGAAAACGGTCCTTATTGATCTCGTACCCTGCCAATATAAGTTGATAGTGAATATTACATACCACTCTTCAATTAAGAATAAATTGAATATTACAAACAAAATTATATTAATAGATATTACATACTCATGTTGGTCACTTGCCGTCGTTCACTTATAGATCGATGTTGCCCGTGGTAGTTGGACGCAACATGCCTTAGGCAATATCGATGGTGTGTGCGATGCCATAGGCTTTCCTGTCGCTCTATTGCGGCTAGTATTCCAGGGCCCCGATCCAATATAACGCATAAAATAGGTGGGGGCAGACATGCACTACAGCAAAACAGGGCTTTAGCGGTGTTTTTAATGGCGTTTGGACAAAAAACGCCACAAATATTACACATTACCGGCGTTTGCATTAAAACGCCGCTAAAAACTGAGCAATAACGGCGTTTTTATAAAAACGCTGCTAATAATCTGAGCAATAGCGGCGTTTTTGTACAAATGCCACTAAAAGTTGAGTAGCCATTTTTGTGTAGGGACTCGTTTCGATTTGATCTGATTTAATTTTCATATTTTTTTCCTATTTTTGCTTTGAATTATATTTTATTTTGATACATTCACTTATAAGCAATGAGAAAGTTTCATTTTAGTTTCTTAATTATGAAAAATTACAAATTTCTAACTAAACAATTTAGAAGTTTTCATTTAAGTTACAAATTAAGCTATTAAAATTGATTTACGGTTTAATGTTTAGTATGTTAATTGTATGGTTTAGGGTATATTATTTTGGTATATGGGTTTAGTGTTTTAAAGTTTGTTATTTGGGGTTTATTGTTTAGGGTTTAAGATCTTAGTGTTTAATGATATTAAGGTTAATTTAAGTGGTAGTGGTTACGGGTTAAGGTTAAGGTTAAGGGTTCATGGGTTTAGGGGTTTAAGGGTTTAGGGGTTAAAGGTTAAGTGCTTGTGGGTTAGGGTTAGGGGTTAATGTTTAGAGTTTAGGGTTTAGGGTTTAAAAGTTTAGGGTATATGACCCAAAATCTAGAAACCAAAATCCCTCAAATCAGTTTCCCCTAATTCAAACCCCCAAAATCCCTAGAATCCTATAACCCCGAAGCTGTTGGATCCAACCATTGTTTACCGATCCTTCCTTTTATTGTGAAACTGTCTTCCCATAACCCCGAATGGTATATGTATCCATTACCCCAATGTTTATTTCTTTAAAATAGGCTCAAATTTTTAACCTTAATTTATATATTAAATAATTTATTATATAATTGTAAAATAGATAATATGATTTTTAATATTAAAATTATCATTATATAGTTTGGGGTTTGGGGTTATATGTTAGAGATTAGGGTTTGAAGTTTGGAGTTGGGGCTATGTACTGGGGTTTGGGGTTAAGTTTTTAAATTTATATATTAAATAATTTATTATATAATCGTAAAAGTGATATTATGAAATTTTTTATATAAAAATTATCATTATAGTTTTTTAAACCTTTTTTATTTCATATTTTGAAATTTTCTTTTTTATTTTCTTACATAAAAAATTTATATAAAAATTATGTCATGTATCTAATTCTTTTAAATATTACTCAAAGTTTCAAAAATTATTTATTTAAAATTGATATGATTATGTAATAATTAAATATAAAATTGTAATAAAAGTCAAGCACTCTTTCATTCTCTTATTATAATTATTTAACTTTGTATTAACTAAAATGTAAATTTTTTAATTTTATATTTAAATTATTTAGAAAAAATTAATAACACATAGAAAAAATTTGAAACAAATTATAACATAGAAAAATATATGTTAAAAATGAAAAAAATTAAAATACTATTATTCAAAATAATTTTAAAGATTTATGGGTACATGACTGATATATTTTAAATTTATATATATTTAAAATAATTTTAAAGTTTTAAGTTTTAAGTTTTAATGGTTTAAGGTTGATGGTTTAGATTAATTAGTGTTAATAATATTAAGTAATTGGATTAATTAATAATAGTATAAAAATATATAGATTAAATGACATTAAAAATTACCGGCGTTTAATACAAAAACGCCACAAAATCCATCAATATATTTTAAGACGGTGTCATTTGAAACTTTGTTCTATGAACTAGTGGCGTTTTTGAGTAAAACGCCACAAAAATATATCAATACAATGCAAGACGTCGTCGTTTAAAGCTTTTTGTTAGTGGCGCCTCCGGTAAAACGCCACAAAAATCTGTCAAGTATTAGTGGCGCTAGTTTAAAAATGCCGCTAAAAGTCTATATTTAGTGGCGTTTTCCTGAAAACGCCGCAAATATAAAGCTTCACGTCGTCGTTTTATCAACAATATAATGTGCAGTAAGGTGGACGACATCGTTTTATCAACAATTAGTGGCGCTTTTTTAGAAACGCCAAAAACATAAATTGAGTTTGAGCAAAACGTCGTCGTTTTGCTGTGCTCGGTTTTATCCCCCTCCATCCCCGAAATCCCTAAGTGTTGTCTCCTAAAACTTTTCCCTAAATCCCTAAGAGCTTTTGTTTTCTGCTCAAATTTTTCCCTAAATCCCTAAGAGCTTCCTAAGTCCCCAACATTTCACGAATTAAAAATTTTCCAATATCCCAACATTCAACAAACAACGACGGTAAGCAATTTGCAAACAGAAACTTTTTTGATTTAGGGATTTTTGTTTATTTATATAATTTTGTTTTTTATTTTGTTTAACGGCTGGAAAGGCTTTGAGAATGCGACAAGAACCGAAATCAAACCCTAGCTATTTGAATAGCATTACCTATAGTCTAACTTGATCATAATCTATTGCTTAGGATTGTGTTAGTGTTTTAACTTGTTCAACCTTCATTGTGTATTTGGTGGAATAGGTCAAATATGCTGCTGACTATGATTTAGGTTGCTTCTGTGTTTTATACTCAGATTTAATCCTTGTCAATCAACTGTTTGCAACTAAGATATTCAGTTTCTTTATATGTATATTGCAGGGTCGCAGAATAGAGACTAATCTTTATGCTCAGTTTAAGTGTGATTCACTCAAGATCGGAATGGTAAAAGTTCCACCTCTATATACATTGCTTTTGCAATATTTCAGGCATTTGCAGAACTTTTATGTAGTTTGACATGTATATTCAATTCGCAGTAAAACATCCCAAGTAGCCCAGATTTCGGGAGAGCGGCTATACTATTGTGTTTTTAAATACAATGAAGTTTTGGGTTGATAAGAAGTCATTCAAGACCATATAAAAAGTGCCACTCAGGTCAGCTTGGAACATTATAAAGCTCTCAAATTAGTTTAATAATGAAATGTGAAAGTTAGTTGCATGCCCTTCATTTTTATTGCTACGCAAAATGCATGTAAACTAGGGGATTGGATGATGAAGAAACTCATGCAGGCTTGAGGTACCATCATATTTATATTTTCATTTTTATAATCTGGTGAAATTTGAATACCTTGAAGGTAGAGTAACATGTAACAATTGATTCAATTTTCTTTGAACATTTTTTATGGATTAACAAATTACTATAAGAGGGAAATTAATTATCTAAAATTTCAAGTAAGCTAAATAACATTTGTGTTGTATTTTGGTATTTGGATTCCTATAAATAACTAAGATGTAAAGATGTTTGGATGGATAAATAGGTTATGGAAATAACAATAGATATGCTGCAAAAGTTTATGAAGCTAATATTATGTATTAATTGTAAGTTAGTTTAATTGTTAATTGTGTTCTATATTGTTGTTGTTTTGGATGCATATAGTTTTATATATATATATACTTTTTTTTTGAAATTTTGATTCATGCAGGTGTTTTATGATGCAAACAAAAACTACACTATTAACTTACAAAGAATATAATTTAAAGAGATATGTTAAAATTTATAATTGATAAATATTTTTGTAAAAAAAAAATCTAAAATTAAATTTCATAAATAAAATTATATATGTACCTTTTTAAATCAAACACGTAACATATTGATTTACAAAATTAAAGTTGTTGTTTTCATAAAATAATCAAATATTTATTTCTCTCTCACATGTGGTTGTCTCTTTATAGATATGCTATTTCTTGAGATCCATTTAAGATTCAAATCTGACCACATATAATATTTTATTTGTGAGAAATGATTTTTTCAGTTTCACATATCTTGCCTTTTTATATTTTGAATTATTCCAAGCAATATTTTTCTAATATTTTAAAATTAAATGTGTATAATTTATATCAATGAAGAATAAAATATTGCAATTAATTGAATAAATATAAACCGAATGGAAAACTATCCTACATAATGTATTGGAAAATCAACATATGGCACTTTAAATATTCTTTAAAGGATATTATCTTTGTAAATATGATTGTGAATAAAGTTTGATTAAATATGATTAATAAACTGTAAAACTGTAAAACACTTTATAAATTTTAGATAATTAATTTCCCTCTTATAGTAATCTGATTAAATATGATTAATAAAACAATTTATAAATATTCTTTTAATTGTTCTAAACATACAATTTTAACAGTATTAAAATACTTTGTAAAACACTATTTTAATTCCATATTTATTATATGAATTAGTGTAATTAATACCTCTAAGTGATAATTCAAATAATTATCCAACCCATGAACACTTCTAACCACACCCTTACTTTGCATGTAAAATGTAAAATTTCTTAAATAATTATAATACACAATACATAGGTTAAAGATCAAATTTAATAGCTTCCATCAAATTATTTAACTTACATAATACATAACTTACATAATTTTAAGATCAAACTTCATAACTTACATAATTTACATAACTTACATAATACCTGTATAGATAAACAACTTACCCGTGTAAGTTACTGTCAACTTTAGCCTTCAACAACTACGAAATGGATAGAACTTGGATGAATTTGTCAAGGGTAAGCAACGACTATCGATATGGAGTAGAAACTTTTCTAAATTTTGCATTTCAAAATGCAAGCCAAGAGAATATGATTCTTTGCCTGTGTAAGAAGTGTTGCAATATCAATTGGCATTATCGTGAAGTTGTCTACGAACATCTAGTTGTTGATGGCTTGTTCGGGGGTACAAAAAATGGATTTTCCATGGAGAGTGTACATCTAGTGGGGCCTTTTCATCGATGAATCTGGGTTATCCTCATAGTGCTTACAATCAGAATGTTAGAGAAGATGAAATGGCATGTTGCGGGATGCATTTAATATGCGCGGTGATGGTTTGCAATCAATTCCACCTGAATTGGGTGCAACCGATGATTATAATTTTGGTGGAAATACTTTCACCGAAAGGGGAAGAAGTGTACCCGATGATCAGCCAAATGAAGAAGCAGCGAAGTTCTACACGTTACTTGGTGAAATGAACGAAGAACTGTATGAGGGATCTAAATTTTCAAAACTGTCTTTCTGTATTCGTCTTTTTCACTTAAAATGTTTGGGAGGGTAGACCGGAAACTCTTTGACAATGTTGTTAGAGTTTTTGAGAGAAATGTTCCCGTTTGCGAAAATCCCTCAATCTTCCAAAGACATGAAGAAACTGATCAAAGATTTGGGCCTTGGCTACAACAAAATTCATAGTTGCCCAAATGACTGCATGTTGTATTGGGGCGATCGGAGAAACCAACAGTGCTATCATATATGCGATCAATCTCGTTAGACGAATAGAAATACAGAGGATGGTAACGAGGATGAAAATGATGCACAGTCAAGGAATACACCAGTTAAGATTTTGCGGTATTTTCCGCTAATACCAAGGCTTCAAAGGCTTTTCATGTCATCAAAGACAGCCGAGTCAATGACATGGCACCATGATGGACGAACTGATGATGGATTGTTAAGGCATCCTGCAGATTCTTTAGCTTGGAAATCATTTGACTCCAAATTTCCAAGCTTTGCAAGCGATCCGCGGAGTGTGAGGCTTGGGCTAGTATCTGATGGATTTAACCCGTACAAAATCATTCTGAGCGCTGCGTCTGATTACTTGGGCCTGTGGTGCTTGTTCCTTACAATTTGCCTCCATGGGTTTGTATGAAACAATCATCCTTCATCTTATCTATGATTATCCCTGGAGAGAAAGGGCCCGAAAATGATATTGACATATATTTGCAGCCACTTATTGAAGAGTTAAAACAATTGTGGGCTAGTGTTGAGACATACGATGTATTGAGAAAGGAGAACTTCAATTTACGTGCAGCATTGATGTGGACTATTAATGACTGCCCAGCCTATGCCAATCTATCTGGTTGGAGTACCAAGAGACGTTATGCTTGTCCTTGCTGTGCTGCACAAACATGTTCGCAATGGTTATATAATGGGAAGAAGTTTTCTTACATGGGGCATCGTCGGTGGTTACCTAAAAATCATAGATTTAGATTTCAGAGTACCCAGTTTGACGGTACTAAAGAGTTCAGAGAAGCTCCTTCGCAGATCAATGGATCTGAAATATTGTTCATGTTGAAATATATGAATTTCATTTATGGGAAGATGAATCAACCGCCCAACACGCAAAGAAATAGAAGATCAATGGATGAATCTGATGAAGAGGATGATCCTAATGAGGCGGACTTGTGGAAAAAAAGAAGTATTTTTTTTAGTTGCCTTATTGGGAGCATCAGATTTTACGACATAATCTTGATGTCATGCACATTGAGAAAAATGTCTGCGAGAACATCATTGGGACTATTTTGAATGTCGATGGAAAATCGAAAGACAATCTTCAGGGTCGACTTGATTTAGTCCACATGGGAATTCAGCGTGAGCTTCATTCCGAAGCACTTTCGAATATGAAATATCAGTTGCCGCCTGCTATTTTCTCAATGTCGAAGACGGAGAAAGAAATGTTCTGTATGGTGTTAAAGGATATAAAGGTCCCAGATGCGTATGCATCAAATATATCCCGATGTGTGAGTCTTAAAGATCGAAGACTATATGGCTTAAAATCGCATTACAATCACATCTTGATGCAAGACTTACTGCCAGTTGCTATGTGGTGTTGTATGTCGAAAAAGGTGACGTCTTGTGTAATTGAACTGTCCAATATAATGAAAGGCATTCGTGGCAAAGTTTTGGATGTTCAAGAACTTGAGACACTACAAGATCGAGCCACATTTACTCTATGCAATCTGGAGAAGATCTTTCCGGCTTCTTTCTTCACTATTATGGTGCACTTGTTAATTCATCTCTCTTGTGAAGCAATACTTGGTGGACCCATTTTCTATCGATGGATGTATCCCATAGAAAGGTCTTACTTTATTTGCAAATTATTTCTTCATTCACCTTAATACCTTTAGATGCAACTTTTGATAATGTTGTATATCATGTTTAGGTTCCTATCTAAATTGAAGTCTTACTGCCGCAATAAGCATTATCCGAAAGGATCAATTGCCGAAGGCTACTTCGCAGAGGAATGTATGACTTTCTGTTCGAGGTATTTGGAAGATGTTGAAACAAGAATGAACAGACCAAGTAGAAATGCTGGGCTCACAGATCATAACTTGGCCGAAACTTATTTATTTCAAAGTTTCAGAGAACCGATCGGTAAAGTCGAAATTGCAAAATTAGACGATAGATCTGGATCCAAACACATCAATACGTTCTTTTTCATCACGATTCAATGGAACCATTACGCAAGTATGTTCTAGAATTTGATAATTACTCATCAATTATAATTTGTTTATCTTCTAACAAAGTAACCCCTTTTTTTAACATAGTGAGTACAAACAAATATTGAGAGCTCGTTCACGGTCCCGAAGATCACATCGACGAGAATTAATAAGTTGTTCACAGAATCATTTCATGAATGGTTAAGCCAAACGGTATGCAATTGAAGTTTTCATTGACAAGTAATAATGTTTTCTCATAACATTTATAATTACTCAACTTACTTTCAATTCAATAGGTTTGGAGTCGGAATGAAGTAAATGAAGAAGTTAAATGGCTTTCACAAGGTCCAAACAGAATAGTGAAAAGATATAGTGCCTTCCTCATCAACGGATACAGATTTCATACAAGGTATCGCGAGAGATTGAGGAGAACCCAAAATTGTGGAATTGTTGTTAATTCTTCAATTACAAGTTATGCTAGTATTAGGGACAGTAATCCTGTCGAGGGGAATCTGGAGTATTACGGACTTATTACTGACATAATTGAGTTGGATTATTACGACAAATAGAAAGTTGTCTTATTTCGAGGTGATTGGGTTGATGTGAATACGGCTTGCGGAATTAAAAACAATCAATATGGTTTTACAATGGTGAATTTCTCTCGATTGATTCACACCGAAGAACAACTGATAGACTAGCCGTATGTGTTTTCTTCTCAAGTGAAACAAATTTTTTACTCGAAAGATCCAATTGATGAGGGTTGGTACGTTGTACTTCGAAACACCCCTAGAGACTTGTTCGACATGGGCAATGAAAATAGAGATGACATCGTCGAAAGATCAGAAACTCTGCCTTTTCCAGAACAAAACTTAAATGAAAATATCCCTGGTACTAGTACACAATTTCAATGGGTTCGTCAGGACGTGGACGAAGATATTTATGAATTATAATGTAGTAAGATTTTACGATTTTTATTTATTTATATGTAATATTATAATTTTAATCTTGGTCATTTTATATAATTTAACTATTTTATATGTACCATTATTGTTGTCATTTGTTACTAAAATTTCAACTATTTTATGTGTATTGCAGGAAAAATGAGTAGAAGAAGATTGCGAGATTTAAATATTGTACAGAATACTGTAAATTTGGAAGAGGGCAATAGCGAACAGCAAACAGTTGTTGGATCCTCGAGTGTGCCTGACATAGATGATAAGCCTGCAGAATTACAAAGTAATGTTAAGTTCATTTTACATATATGTTGACTTTTATTATTGATTCATTTTTCAATTTTAATATAACAATAATATAACAATAATATATCATTGTTCAGCTGAGACTGGTGGGATGCGCAGAGGTCATGGACGTACGTTGCTTAGAGATTTATACGAATTAAATCTCGTCAAGCGTGTGAAAATAAGGAGAAACAGTCATGGCCAGCCTGTTGGCCCTGAAGCTCGACTTCTAGCAGGCTATCTGGGCATTATTACACGGAATGCAAATATGTTGCCCATCAATTACGAGTCATGGCATCATATGCCTGATGCAAACAAAAATCAAGCTCTCGATAACATTAAGGTAACAAAACGTGAATGTAATTTATAATACTTTGGTTGAAGTTTCATTTATATTTACTTTCTAAACTTATATTTTTTTAGGAGAGATTTGCTTTGGAGGTCTCCGATGACTATATAAAGAAGATACTGGGAAACAAATAGAGAGACCATAAAAGCACACTGAAAAAAGAATATTTTAAGAAAGAAACAAGCCTCGAGGATAAATTGCGAAATGTCCCGCCGGGAATGTTGAGGTATCAATGGGAAGATGCGGTTAGATTTTGGAACTCAAAGAAAGGAGAGGTATTACCTAGTTGTAAACTCTTATAAATTTTTCGATTTATAGTATTTACTATATACGTAATAATAATTTCATTATGTAAGACCGTGAGCGTGTTGGAATGAGCAGCAAGCAGAAACAAAAATTCATGCACACTGCAGGGTCCAGAAGTTTTGCTTTTCTAGCTGAGGCCGAGGTATTATAATTTATTAATTCTGTCAAATATTAACGACTTTATAGTATTAAATTATATTTTTACTACTACACTGTAGTAAGTCTCCACCGGTCAAAATGTTGGACACGTTCAACTTTTTGACATTACGTATAGAAAGAAAGATGGGTCTCCGATGACATCCGAAGCTGGAGAGATTATGGTATATTTACTTAATAAAATTTAATTTATTATAAATATTTATAATGTTTACTTATAATAGTTTAATTATTCCTTAGTAGTTTTAAATTAATAATGTTAAGTTATGTTGCATTTATTCTTATTGTATATTTCGTTTTTAACTTTTTGATTGATTTATTAGGAGAAACTAAAGGAGAAGAAGGCACAGTATGAAGCGGCTGCTTCGAGTGATAGTTCTGTTAATCTTAAGGATATCGATAACAGAATTATTACCGGTGTTTTGGGTCCTGAAAGGTATGGTCGAAATTTTTATGCTACATTTGCTGTTTTTTGGCTTAAATTATATGCTACATTTACTTTTTTTTATTATTGATGTTTTGGGTCTTAAAAGGTATGGCCAGGTCCGATTTCAAGGATTTGGTGTTACCCCGACCCAATATTTTGGATCCGGCTCCCACCAGTACATGCCTTCCGGTAGTCAAGCTCAAGCTGAAGTTCAGAGGTTAAAAGACCAAATATCTCAGATGCAAGTGAGCACGGTTCAGCAAATTGCTGAGGTTGAAAGAAAATATGAAGAACTTCGAGCGGATGCAAAGAATGAGGAGGCGTGCAAGGCGGCGATGGCGCGTGAGCAGAGCAAAAAATACGATGAGCTCCAGCTACAGCTTCAGCAGATGATGCAGATGTTTCAACAGTCGCAGAAGCCGCCATCTTAGTCCCTTAGTTTCTCTTTGTAATATTATTTTTAACATTGCTACATTTAACATTATTGTAAGAATAGTTTCAATTATACTTCCTTTATTAATTTACATCATATATCTATTATTAAATTAGAAGTATCATTTAGATTTAATGCTTTTGGTGAGATTTAAATGCTACATTTGCTGTTTTGGGTTGAAATTATTTGCAACTGTTGTTGTTTTTGGTTGGTTTTAATGCAGGAAGGGAAGGATATTGGAGAAATTGACCATAGCAAATCTGTGCAAATTAGCAGCGTTTATGGGAAAAGCGCCGCTGAAAGTCGTGACTTTTAGCGGTGCTTTTCCCACAAACGCCGCTAAAGTTTGCGGCGCTTTCTTTAGCGGCATTTTTTGCGGTGCTTTTCAAAACGCCGCAAATACTATTAGTGGTGCTTATAAACGCCGCTAAAAGTCTGTTTTGGTATAGTGATGCCTCCTTAACCTAGATAGAAAGAATTCCCAGTCATCAGCTGACTCCCCTGGTGTTATTGCAAACGCAAGTGGAAGGATTCTCCCACTGCCATCATCTGCCACAACTAGCAATAGCCGATGCGTATATCTACCATACATAAAGGTACCGTCAATTTGTACCAATGGCTTACAGTATAGAAATGTGTCTCGGCATTACTTAAATGTCCAGAACAGACGCTTGAACACTTGGCATCCACGGAGCAATCGATCGTTGTAGTACGCATGTACTATTTCAAGGTCTGTTTTGCTACCTGGGACATATCTCTCCAGCACCTGACACCATTGCCACACTTCATTATATGAAGCGTCCCACCAACCATGCAACTTTTACAACGCCTTCTGCTTAGCTATCCAAGTCTTGCGGTAAGAGGGCGTGTACCTCAATTGGCTACGAATATTAGCAATTAAGACCGGCACCGAAGTCTTGGGATCCACCTTCATCGTCGGTATTATTAAGCTAGCCAACATATCTGAATCCATCTTAAGATGATCTTGTGAAACACCTGTCAATGAAGTACGTTAAAAAATGCAACATTACGTAATATCAGTATTATTCAAAAACCCTAAACACTTAGTGATACTATATCGGCAAGACATGTATGTAGACCTTTGTACTTTTTAATCTCCCACAAGCCTGTCATTTTCCTCAACGAGGCCATGATTTTCCATGAACATGTACCGTCTTGCACTGCATACTTGGCCTCATACTTATCGAGTTTGGATTTAACTATGTTGTAGTTAACCCCGTTCTTGATGCTATATTGTTTCAATGCACCAAGAAAACTATCCTTGTTGGAAAACTCTTTACCAACTTCTAATTCACCTGAATCTAACGACGAACTTGTACGGTCACGCCTTCTGTGTGGTAGTTCAGGAAACTCCAATGCATCGTCTTGAGATAGATCGACATTATGCATGTAGGCTAGAGGTGAGTACGCCCTGAATCACGGATCTTCTTCTTCTTCGTCTAAACCCCCTTCAACATCTTTAGGTATGGATGGAACAGGTTCCGGTTCAGAAAATAATACAACTTCTGCACCATCGGGGCTGGCTCTTAAGGTGGATCCATATCGGACTTATTATCCGACCCACTGCCATCTGCAATGAATGAGGTCCCCTCGCCGATAGATGTCGTGGGGAGTAAATTATCCCTTCTTAAACAAATTTCGTAACGTCCCCAATCATATGTGATTTTCCAACCACTAGAAGTTGATGACATTCTCCAATACGTATGTGCATGTCCCATCCACCAACCGAGTGTCGTGCAGGGCTTATGTTTTCCATACTACCACCAAACACGAGCGCTTCCATATTCTGTCTCCCACTAACAGAGTGTCGGCTTGGGGTCGTGCATTCCCCTCAAACAGTAGTAGATGTTGAAGTCAAAAGAATATCACTTGGCGATGAAAATTGTACATATACCTCAAGATAGGGTGACCCACTAGCAAGATGAGTCTCCACCATTGCCTCCAAGCTCCGAGGGCCTTTGATGTCGAATGAGTCATATCTCACGTGATCAACCGAAGCACAAAATCTATACTTAATAGACAGAACTTTCATTGGCGTTGTTCCGAAGATTTTACGCCTAATTCTTTTACGGAGTTCTGTCAAATCTATGTTCTAGTTAAAAACCAGTCGCGCTGTGTTTTTCGATAAAAAAACAACACTAGTTTTGGTGTCACGAACCTCACTATCATAGTAAATAACAGCACTAACACGTTCACTCATCTTCAGTTTCTATTATACTTTTGCCTCAATTTCTATTATGCAACCTGAGAATGAAATTTGACTCATTTATAGTCTAAGGCCAAATAGGAACTACCGTAGTAAAAGAACGTCCACGTGGGAGCTTTTTTCAGTACTATTGCTGACAGTGCATCCTGGTTGAAGCGTTTTGGTCACTATTTGTTCAGAAACGTTTTCTCAAAATTATCTTTTCAGGAACTACTGTAGCAAAAGAGCGTCCACGTAGGAGCTTTTTTCAGTACTCTTGCTGATAGTGCATCCTGCTTGAAGCGTTTTGGTCACTATTTGTTCAAAAATGCCTTCTCAAAATTATCTTTTCAGGAATATTGTAACAAAAGAGCGTCCACGTGGGAGCTTTTTTCAGTACTCTTGCTGACAATGCATCCTGCTTGAAGCGTTTTGGTCACTATTTGTTCAGAAATGTCTTCTCAAAATTATTTTACTAGATACTACTGTAAAAAAATAAAATTATTTTTCCCAAAACCCTAAACATAAAATTATTTTAATTAATTAACCTTAAACTCTAGTTCATTAAATTTTCCCTAAAAACCCTAAACCCTAAACCAATAAAAAACCTAAACACTAGCCCTAAAACCCTTAAAACAGCTAGAAACCCTAACAAAATAAATGGGCAAAATGCGTCCCTGGGGGAACTTTTTGCCACATCAGCAAAGCGTGTAACAGCACAAATTTGGGTCTAGTTGAAACAGTAGTTTCGAGACCACAAATTTGACAAAGAAAATTTTATTTTTATTATATTTTTATGGTCTACAATTTTACGGAAATATTTCGTAAGATTTTAGTTAAAAAAATTTGACGTTTGAGCACTCAATTTAGTCAAAATGACTAAATTGTAAAAAGTGCAAAACTTGAGTTCTATATATTAGAGGTGTCATGTTGCTATGAGTTTTAAATTGCAGGCCCTTAAAAGGTAATTAGACCATTGAATAACTTAATGGATAAAAATCGGCATGAATTGGACAAAATTGAAAGAAAAGCCTTAAGGGCATTTTAGTCATTTAGTGTTTTAAATGGATAAAAGACAAAATACAAGGGAAAAAAAAAAAAATCTGCTCATCTTCTTCAAGTTACTGCCGAAAATTTCTAGACTCCATGGCTAAGGGTTTCAAGCTTTTCAAGCTTCATAGTAAGTGCTTTTGAGCCCGTTTTTAATGTTCATCGTATTTTTGAAATCCCGGTAACTTACTCTAGCTATTTCTACCATTAATTTGATCTAGAGTTTAATTTCAAAAATTGACCCATGTTGAATAATTGTCAATTTTGATGTTTAATGGTAGATTATGCATGTTTATGAGTAGAGGGACAACTTTTACTAAGTGATTTTTTGGTGAAAACAAGTAAAACGAGCTAATCGATAAAAGTTGTTATTGTTCATGAGTATGTGTTATAGTAAGAATTTGAAGTTGCAATAGAAGGGAAAAATGTTCAGCATGTCATAAAACATAAGAAAAAGGAATAAAGTTTAATTTTTGAGCCTAGGGGCAAAATCGTAATTATGCAAAAGTTTAGGGGCAAAATTGTAATTTTGCCAAAATTTGAGTTAGGGACTGTTTTGAGTAGTATATTAATTAAATAAGTGGAATGTGATGTTTTAGATCCCGAAAAACGAGATTTGGATGTAGAAGCGGAGGAAAATCGAAAATCGAGAAAGTTGGTAAAATGGTCGTTTTGGCATTCGAGGTAAGTTTGTGTGTTAATAATAATGCAACATCGTGCTTGAATTGTAATTTTCTATTGATATGACACAAAAGGACGAGTTTTGAATAAGTTTATGAGTAAACGATTAAATTGAAATGTGAGCAAAAGTAAGAAAACATGAATTCATTATAAAATACGTGTTTATTCTATTAAATAGTACAGAAATTATTTGATTATTTTTAACATATAAATGTTATATGTTTATATGACATTCGAGAAAAGAAAAGGAATGAGAGGACCGAATTGAAGGAAAAGGAAAAGAGAAGGTTAAGGAGTGAAGGAAGAAGAATTTATATCACCTCAACCTTTTGTTGTAAATACTACAAGAATTTTAAATTATTGTTATTTATCTTTTTGAAATATTTATGTAAATTATTTAAATATATGAGATTCAGCCTTAATGCCCAAGTAGACGAAATTTAGAACTATTGGGATATTAAGGAACATTAGCACGTTGGTGCTTCTCGATATTAGCACGTTGGTGCTCTCTGATATTAGCACGTCAGTGCTCTCTGATATTAGCACGTTGATGCTCTCGATATTAGCACGTCAGTGCTCTCGATATTAGCACGTCAGTGCTCTCTCGATATTAGCACGTCAGTGCTCTCTTGATATTAGCACGTTGGTGCTCTCTGATTATTAGCACGCGTCGGTGCTCTCGATATTAGCACGTCGGTGCTCTCGATTATTAGCACATTGGTGCTCTCTGTTCACTTGTGCATCATAATGCACCTCGTATTTGTTACAGTATATCCGGTATGTTCTATAAAGTCTACTTTGGGCTAAGAATGTGAAATAAGAACAAAGTGAATCATTTGATGTGTTAAGGTAAGTTTTATACCTTATAAAAGATAAGTTAAATTTATTTAAAGCAATGCATAGTTGAAGAGAAACTACATGTGATGGTGTGATGACTAAGTGTAATTGAAAACGATCATGTTATGAATAAGTGCAAGTATGCATGTGACCAATTGAGAAATGTGGCAAATGTACGTATGAACAATATGTTCAAT
Source organism: Gossypium bickii (assembly GCA_025503065.1). Classification (NCBI taxonomy): domain Eukaryota; kingdom Viridiplantae; phylum Streptophyta; class Magnoliopsida; order Malvales; family Malvaceae; genus Gossypium; species Gossypium bickii. The sequence goes on from CP106718.1 coordinate 21,817,397, forward strand.
ATGTAATCGGAAATTTGAAAGATTGGTATAAGCACGTGATGAACACAACTAAAATAAAAGAGAGCAAAAGTTTACAATAGAGCTGCTTTGGACAGCAACAGCTACGTGAATTTGAAAAATCACCAAAAATAGAAGAAATGGAATTAGAAAGTGAAGGAGATATGAATTGAAAGCTAATTGAGTCTATTTTCATATGAAAGAAATAGAGTAAGCAAAAGAAATGGAATTAATGAGATATTTAAATTTTAGTGAAACTGGTTCTGAATGAATTCGTGATCCCCTGTTCTGTCTTTGAAAGATTATTAAAAATTGTATAAAAATAATTATGGGATATGGTTTATATGAATGGAATCCTGAATGAGTCTATTTTCAAATGAAATAAATAATAAGGTCATATGAATTCTTTACAAAGAGTAATTTGATTCGTAGTGAAGAGAGGTCAGAACAGTCAAACAGCAAAATAGGGGAAACTTTAAGAATAATCTGGTATTGATTGGCCATACCAAAAATTCTGGAAAAATTATAGTAAAAATATATATGAGTCTAGTTTCAAGGAAAATTAACGGATCTTAAATTGGAGTTCCGTAGCTTCAGATATAAATGATTTAGTGACAATGACTCAAGTAGACAGCTTAAGATAAACATGAGAAAATGGTGGAACTATGTGTAATTATGATTGCATTATCTTGAGAACTTGTTGTGAGGATTTGTCATGTTGAGGCCTTGATAAAGCTACAAATAAGTTGGGAAAGTAAGAACTTAGCATTATTTATACAAGTTATAACGGCTTAGTAGTAAGCTAAATTCATTGCTAATGCTTATTATTTTTACATGTGAACTTACTAAGCTTTATAAGCTACCCCCTTTTCTTTCCCATGTTATAGAGTCCTATTAAACAAGCTCGGGTTGGAGGTCATCGGAGATCGCTTCACACTATCAAGTTATCTATGGGTATCTTTATTTATAAATGATTTAAGTTATGGCATGTATAGGGACTTGACTAAGTCATTTTGTAAATGTGTTAAGTAATTTGACCAAATGTATTGTTAAGTCTGGTAATGCCTCGTACTCGGTCTCGGCATAGGATACGGGTAAGGGGTGTTACATTTATTGGTATCAGAGCTATGGTTTAGTCGATTCTCGGACTACCATAGTGAGTGCGAGAGTCTAGCTATACATGCCATAATGAACTGTGATAGTGTGACGACTTCCAACTCTGATGTAAACTATTTTATTAGACAGATGCGTACTTCAACCGAACTAAATTTGATAGTGCAAACAATATGTTTATGATGAGTTGAGACTCGTAAAAAGTAAGAGTAATAGTTTATGATGTTTATGTGATGATGAATAAATTGTGGATAAAAAAAAAATTCTTCTGAAATATGAAAAAATGAGACGAAATGAAAGTTTACACTATGATAAGTGTTCATGTTGATTTGCATTTGTATGATGCTATGAGTATAACTTGTGAAATTAAGTGAATGTTATGAGTATTTTTACGTGCAGCTCCATGTTACGAGATTTTGTCATTTTGTTTCCTTAATAAATTATTATTCAAAGTATCAACCGTGAGATATCGGTTGGAAATGTTCTATTGATGAAAATGGTTTCTTATTATTATTAAAATGCTTAGAATGATTATAATTTTTGACTTGATGGTGAGAGTTCTTTGATACTGATTACGGAGGTATAAAAATTGTGCCTTAGTATTGGTTGTTATGGAAATTTGTGTTTAAATTTTTCCGATGATCGAGATGTATTGTTTTCACTAAGGCATTATCTACTAAAGTAATTGAGAAGTTAGTCTTATTATGGTAGCATGTGAATATGTCATTATTGGTGGGGGTTGTGTGCGATCTGACAAAGATTTATTATTATTTGTAGGGGTGTAATGCGATACCACCGTATTTATCATTATTGGTGGGGTGTATGCGATACTACCGTATTTATTATTATTGTTGGGCGTGTTCAAAACCACTTTGTGTATTCGATATTATTCTAAAGTGCTCATCGGGAAACTTTGACAAAGTGAAAATTTCGTGTGACTATGTGATGACAAATGCAGAGTATAAGTGCATGTAAATGTGAGCAATGTTTATGATATGCATTTGGAATGTGGTAAGACTTGAAATGAGTAAGTTTATATGTAAATGATACGCCCTTTTTACTTATGTTTTTACATATTAATGTATCATATGAAAGATGAGTGAATATTATTGATATTTATTAAAATGATGGAAAGTGAGGAAATTTCGGATGAATCTTTGAAAGAGACAAAGGATACGGATGAATACCGTGAATATGTGTTAAATGACCTACAATAACTTCAGTGCTGTGATGAAATTTTATGAAAATCATCCGGGTTTTGCAATGTTATAGTTAAGGAAAAAGTTAATATTGACTAATCGACTCGTTCGGGGTTCTTATCATATGAGAATGCTAGTTAATTTGATGATAGATGAAAGCAAAGTGTTAATATGTTTGGGTCGTGATCGAGTTTACTCTATCTTTTACGGTATTCTATTAAAATGAATTGATAGAAAAGAAACAAGAACATTCATATGATGTTGAAATTCGATTTCCATCGATTGTTATTTTGTGAAATGTGTATATGAAAACTATGTTGCTTCATTATCGTTCGGTGCTTATAAGTATTATTTTCCTTCCGAAATTTTTTGAGAATTAGTCGAAGTCGGTATTATTTCTCTTATGAGCTATATTCTCGGACTTCTAATACGGTATCAAATCTTGGATCTCCTTATCTCGCATTTCTTATTGACTTTATTTTATGAACTGTGCAAGAGATATTTCTTTTATTGGAAGTAATCATACTTATGTGAGTATGAAATCTAGTTTGATAGTGAACATACAATGTTATTATTGTCGGATGTGTAAAGACTAAAAGTATTGTTTATCGATGTGTGAGAGTTAGCCTTGAAATGGCACTACAATTTTAATTGTCGAGAGATGCAATTCCAATGTGGTTGATATTTTAAGAAGTAATGATAAAATGAATTTTATCGATGTGAACTATCTTTAGATTTCGGGAAAGAAATCAACATTGATAAAAGAGTAAGCGATGAAGGATCAATTTGGAATCTGCACTATGATTGTTATTTACGAGTAATTTTATATATCCCAATGAGTTAAAACGAGATTTTTATATATCATTGAAAGCGTATAGTTGATTTAAGGATCATCGATTCGTGCAGGAAAGAATTGTAATAGGATACATGTTTGAGTTATCATAGCAACCGGATGAAAATAGTTCCTTTAGAATGGCATCTTGTGAAACACCAAGACCAATTCAATTATTTAGTCTAGATAGTTAATTGGTTTGAAGTGTATTTTGATACAAGAACGTGAAAATGGTAGCTTGTGCTTGCACTTAGTTAATCTTGCATGAAAAGAATCTTATGATGTGAATTAGATAGTGATTATTATTCGAAATAATGATGCTTATTCCATGATTTTGTGAAACTTAGAATTTTGTCAAGAAATGGTAAGTTAGAAGTGTTGAAAAGAACTAACTTCCGATTCAGAACTACACAATTAAACCGACTATTTATATGTTGTTTCGAGACGGAATTTGTGTACCAAGAAATCAATTATAGATTATCAAAAATTGCATACTGAGAATTGAAAGGTAAGAGTATTGAACTTAGATGAGTGTCAAGTGCTTCAAAACATTTCATTAAAACAAAAAAATCATCTAGATAAGTAAAGATAGGTGAGTTGTGGTTCATCGAAGAGTATGAGATTATTGATAGAATAATGCCAATTACTTATTAGTGGGATTTTCAAATCGAATTTAAGAAGATTTGTGATATGATTTTTATGTTCATGATAAGAGAGTATAGTTCGAATCTTAGTTTAAGAAGTAAGATGTTGAGGATGCCAAGACTATATGAGAAGCTAAAAGTGACTTGTGAAATTAAACCTAAATCCATTAAGCGATGAGATTTTCGAGGACTAAAATCCCTAAGGGGAGAGTTAACAAAGACAAATTTGGGTCTAGTTGAAAGCAGTGGTTTCGAGACCACAAATTTGACAAAGAAAAATTTTATTTTTATTATATTTTTATGGTCTACAATTTTACGGAAATATTTCGTAAGATTTTAGTTAAAAAATTTGACGTTTGAGCACTCAATTTAGTCAAAATGACTAAATTGTAAAAAGTGCAAAACTTGAGTTCTATATATTAGAGGTGTCATGTTGCTATGAGTTTTAAATTGCAGGCCCTTAAAAGGTAATTAGACCATTGAATAACTTAATGGATAAAAATCGGCATGAATTGGACAAAATTGAAAGAAAAGCCTTAAGGGCATTTTAGTCATTTAGTGTTTTAAATGGATAAAAAGACAAAATACAAGGGAAAAAAAAAATCTGCTCATCTTCTTCAAGTTACTGCCGAAAATTTCTAGACTCCATGGCTAGGGTTTCAAGCTTTTCAAGCTTCATAGTAAGTGCTTTTGAGCCCGTTTTTAATGTTCATCGTATTTTTGAAATCCCGGTAACTTACTCTAGCTATTTCTACCATTAATTTGATCTAGAGTTTAATTTCAAAAATTGACCCATGTTGAATAATTGTCAATTTTGATGTTTAATGGTAGATTATGCATGTTTATGAGTAGAGGGACGACTTTTACTAAGTGATTTTCGGTGAAAACAAGTAAAACGAGCTAATCGATAAAAGTTGTTATTGTTCATGAGTATGTGTTATAGTAAGAATTTGAAGTTGCAATAGAAGAAGGAAAAATGTTCAGCATGTCATAAAACATAAGAAAAAGGAATAAAGTTTAATTTTCGAGCCTAGGGGCAAAATCGTAATTATGCAAAAGTTTAGGGGCAAAATTGTAATTTTGCCAAAATTTGAGTTAGGGACTGTTTTGAGTAGTATATTAATTAAATAAGTGGAATGTGATGTTTTAGATCCCAAAACGAGATTTGGATGTAGAAGCGGAGGAAAATCGAAAATCGAGAAAGTTGGTAAAATGGTCGTTTTGGCATTCGAGGTAAGTTTGTGTGTTAATAATAATGCAACATCGTGCTTGAATTGTAATTTTCTATTGATATGACACAAAAGGACAGTTTTGAATAAGTTTATGAGTAAACGATTAAATTGAAATGTGAGCAAAAGTAAGAAAACATGAATTCATTATAAAATACGTGTTTATTCTATTAAATAGTACAGGAAATTATTTGATTATTTTTAACATATAAATGTTATATGTTTATATGACATTCGAGAAAAAGAAAAGGAATGAGAGGACCGAATTGAAGGAAAAGGAAAAGAGAAGGTTAAGGAGTGAAGGAAGAAGAATTTATATCACCTCAACCTTTTGTTGTAAATACTACAAGAATTTTAAATTATTGTTATTTATCTTTTTTGAAATATTTATGTAAATTATTTAAATATATGAGATTCAGCCTTAATGCCCAAGTAGACGAAATTTAGAACTCTTTGGGATATTAAGGAACATTAGCACGTTGGTGCTCTCTGATATTAGCACGTTGGTGCTCTCTGATATTAGCACGTCAGTGCTCTCTGATATTAGCACGTTGATGCTCTCTGATATTAGCACGTCAGTGCTCTCTGATATTAGCACGTCAGTGCTCTCTTGATATTAGCGCGTCGGTTGTTCTCGATATTAGCACGTTGGTGCTCTTCGATTATTAGCACGTCGGTGCTCTCGATATTAGCACGTCGGTGCTTCGATTATTAGCACATTGGTGCTCTCTGTTCACTTGTGCATCATAATGCACCTCTCGTATTTGTTCTCAGTATATCCGGTATGTTCTATAAAGTCTACTTTGGGCTAAGAATGTGAAATAAGAACAAAGTGAATCACTGATGTGTTAAGGTAAGTTTTATACCTTATAAAAGATAAGTTAAATTTATTTAAAGCAATGCATAGTTGAAGAGAAACTACATGTGATGGTGTGATGACTAAGTGTAATTGAAAACGATCATGTTATGAATAAGTGCAAGTATGCATGTGACCAATTGAGAAATGTGGCAAATGTACGTATGAACAATATGTTCAATATGTAATCGGAAATTTGAAAGATTGGTATAAGCACGTGATGAACACAACTAAAATAAAAGAGAGCAAAAGTTTACAATAGAGCTGCTTTGGACAGCAACAGCTACGTGAATTTGAAAAATCACCAAAAATAGAAGAAATGGAATTAGAAAGTGAAGGAGATATGAATTGAAAGCTAATTGAGTCTATTTTCATATGAAAGAAATAGAGTAAGCAAAAGAAATGGAATTAATGAGATATTTAAATTTTAGTGAAACTGGTTCTGAATGAATTCGTGATCCCCTGTTCTGTCTTTGAAAGATTATTAAAAATTGTATAAAAATAATTATGGGATATGGTTTATATGAATGGAATCCTGAATGAGTCTATTTTCAAATGAAATAAATAATAAGGTCATATGAATTCTTTACAAAGAGTAATTTGATTCGTAGTGAAGAGAGGTCAGAACAGTCAAACAGCAAAATAGGGGAAACTTTAAGAATAATCTGGTATTGATTGGCCATACCAAAAATTCTGGAAAAATTATAGTAAAAATATATATGAGTCTAGTTTCAAGGAAAATTAACGGATCTTAAATTGGAGTTCCGTAGCTTCAGATATAAATGATTTAGTGACAATGACTCAAGTAGACAGCTTAAGATAAACATGAGAAAATGGTGGAACTATGTGTAATTATGATTGCATTATCTTGAGAACTTGTTGTGAGGATTTGTCATGTTGAGGCCTTGATAAAGCTACAAATAAGTTGGGAAAGTAAGAACTTAGCATTATTTATACAAGTTATAACGGCTTAGTAGTAAGCTAAATTCATTGCTAATGCTTATTATTTTTACATGTGAACTTACTAAGCTTTATAAGCTTACCCCCTTTTCTTTCCCATGTTATAGAGTCCTATTAAACAAGCTCGGGTTGGAGGTCATCGGAGATCGCTTCACACTATCAAGTTATCTATGGGTATCTTTATTTATAAATGATTTAAGTTATGGCATGTATAGGGACTTGACTAAGTCATTTTGTAAATGTGTTAAGTAATTTGACCAAATGTATTGTTAAGTCTGGTAATGCCTCGTACTCGGTCTCGGCATAGGATACGGGTAAGGGGTGTTACAAAGCGCGCCCTCAAGCACGCGATTTTTGCTGATGTGGCAAAAATGCTCCGCTAGGGACGTGTTTTCCTGCCACATACCCTGACATCGCGCTGACATGGACGCGCTTTCGCGGAAAATGGCCCGTTCCGGTAAATAATTGTAAAAAATATCCTTTTCCGTAAATTTTAAAAAAAAAGGGGCATTTTTTTGGTAATTTGCCCGAAAGTTAATGTAGAGAATTGTGTATTTGAATATGTGGAAAAGAGTTTAAAGTATAGGGATTAAGTTAAAAAATTTCATTTATATTGAAAAAAAGGCAAGGTATAATTTTCACCACCCAGGAATTTATAATAAAAGTTAAATATGAATTGTGAGCTTGGAGTGTGATGACTACCTAATTTTGCGAAGAAATCATGTTAAGAGGTAAAAAAAAGTAATTTTGCTTCATAAGAATTTTATAATGAGAATATTATTTTGATAAGATATGTGATATATGGAATTGAGACTATTGGATGTGAATAAAATGATGAGATGAATTGTGGATCACAAATTTAAGTTAGTCTCAAACTTTGACTTTAGGTTCTTTTATGGAATAAAAGAGGGAAAAAAGTGAAAAAATAATAGTCCTCTTCTTCCTTGTTGTCGCAAGTTTCCTAAAAGGAGGATAAAATTTTCTCTCATTCTATTTTTGATTTATTTTAATCTCATAAAAACTCAACACTCAAACCTTGAGTTCTTGTTAAAATCCGAGAAACTAATCCACCTTCAATCTCTCCATTTTCAGCTAAAGTTTCATGAGTTTTTTAAAAGAGAATTGAAACTAGAGAGAGAAAGCTTCTATAATGTTAGTAACTGTGATTTCACCTCTCCTGACTTTATTTGAGCTTATATACTAATATTTTGCTAAGTTTATGAGGAAATATTGAGAAATGAAATTTGAAGCTAGTAAAGGATAGATTCAAACTATTGGAAGCCTGATTTTTAAGCATAAGTGCATCCAAGGTAAGTACCCTTGGTTCTCTTACTTTTCTTACTCTAATAAGTTTAAAGAAATAATAAATTTGTGTTATAAATATGAAAATGATTTTGTAATGAATATGTGTAAGTTCCATGGTTTAAAGGTGTTGAAATAAGTCATTGATAAGTTGTAAAAATGGTTAGTTATGAAATGCCATATTAACTAATAATGTGTTATGGAAATTTAGTTGTTGATATTAATGTGGGAAATGTGTAATGTCACTATGGTAAATTTGGTAATTAACTTGTTAATTTGACAAGTTGTTGATAAAAAAATAAAAAAAAGATGTGGACTTAATAAGTAGAAATATGTGTGTGGTCATAAAAATAGGAATTGTATATATATACATTTGAGGTCATACGTACGCTTTTTGGATTTCGCTATATGCAAGCTAATTATTAAACGATTTGTTGCTTGAATCCATAATGAAACCAAAGAATATGTTCATATGGCCTGCATTAAAACGCGGAGTTTATGTGGATGTGGATGTGGTGATATGTATAACTAAATAAGGAATATTCTAAACATATTTTGAAATCTGTACACTCTAAATATATCTCTGTGTGAATGATGAATATGCAACGTTTGGTAGGAATATTATTCCTTATATATGTTTTAGTATATGAGTTAATAATAAACTAATTCAATTGATAATATTTCACTGCTCTCGCAACTTATTTTATCAAAGAGAAGGAATTTTTTTTGCTTATTTTGAGGTCTTATTTTTTTACAAGAGTTATTACTCATCTTTCTAATTTCAAGTTTGAATTTGTACTAACTATTATAAAACATATGTGTAATAGGCCCAATTTGCTCGTGCCCATTAACCCAATCTTAACCCATTAAAAAACCAAATAAAAATAATAATAATAACCAAATAATTGTAGAAGTCCAAAAAATAATAGTCCAAATTCACAAAAAAATAAAAGAACAGCCCAAATTCGACCCAAACACCAATTCCAACTCTAATTAAAGTCTAATAATAAACTAGCCCAATGGCCTAATACCCATTTCTAACAAATCCCAATTACACTAAGTCTAGACCCTAAACCAAAACCCACTCATAACCCAAATTGACCTCAGCTAGCCCAACTTCAGATCCGGCCCAAATAGCCCGGGCAAAGGGAAGCTACTGGAAATCCCCCGAACCACAGCTCCTACGAGCAGTTGCTCTTCCACGCGCGCCCCTTCCAGTTGGTACCTGCAAAACAAATCGGCAGCTTGCAACAAACGACGATGGCAAACAGAATACAGCAAAGCAACAATATTTTTTTGATTTTATTTTCGATTTCTATTCGACTATAAATAGGGCCGAAATCAAATGAAAAAGGATCCCATTTTTTTGTATCTACGAACTTACACATACTGAATGCTAGAAAAAGGAAATCAAAAAAATTATCAAAAGGTGATTTCAAATTCCGTTTCCTTTCTTTTAAGTTTTTTTTTTTTTTAAGAATAACATAGGATTTGAAGTTTTTTTTTTTAAGTATAAAAGAGATAATGAGACTTACCAAATCTCCATAGGTATGGTCAAAGTTCTCCGTCGTTGGCAAGTTCAGGCCATCATCTGCACGCTGTCAGCCACCGGATATGGTGGTGGTTTGGCTACTGCAAGTTTTTTGATTGGAACCCTAACTGAAAGGACTAAGAAGTTTGGGGGTTTTTGTTTAGAAAAGGGAACTTGTAAGCTTTTAAAAAATATATATATAATAAAGGTTATATTAATTTTTAAAGTGGTGCAATTAAAGGGGTAAAAGCCTGCGCATTGACCCGATTTGTGAGCTGGATATGCGCGTTTTCACCTTAAATGGGAAATTTACGCGACCAGTCCCTCCTATTTGCGCCACCTTTAATTTAATCCTATTCTATTTCTTTCATTTTTGCCCTGAAGTCTGCCTGAGTGCTATTTTGTTTTGGGTTGGGAACATTTTCACTTTTAACCCTTGTGCATTCACGCGCATTGCATTTTGGTCCTTATATTAGTTTCATTGATTTATTTTATTTATTAATTATCTCTTTTGTACATTATTATATTAATTTTTTCATTTCATGTACATTATCAATTTTAAATTAATATATTCTGTTTTGAATTATTTTGTATAATATTCACTTCAATTTTTTTTACATAATATCTATTTTAAAAATCATTTATGCATTATTATGTTTATTTTTATTATATGATCTATTTCAAACTCTCTCATGTATTGCTTATTTTAAATTTTTATACATTCTATCTATTTTTAATCGTTTTTACATTGTGTTGATTTCCAATTTTCCATCTTTCACAATATTATTTTAATTTTATTCATCCACATTTGAAAGCTTACTTTTGTTTATTTTAACTTGTTTTTTTTTATGTTTTAAAGATTTCATTATTTGATTATTAATGTTAGTTTTTTTTTTCAAATAGAATTGCAAGGTTATCACAATTGCATATTTCGAATTGTATGTTCGCATTGTTATCTTTGTCATTTTTTGTATGATGTCGTATTCACATTATCGGATACTATATTTTTGTTTCTCATTATCGGATAATGATTCAATAAAAGCATTTTGAGTCGATTTTAAATTTGCTTATTTAAAAGTTTTTAAAACAAGGCATATTTGATGCTTGAAAATTTGAGGAATTTTGCCCTAACGTGCTGGGATTCAGTTCTTCATTTGACGAAATAATTAAATACCCTTTCAATCGCATGATTTGGAAATTGTGAGATGATTTTGGTTTTGAGGTTTAAGATGTCATATCCTAATGTGTTGGATATGGTGTTTCATTCCTTCGGAACGAGAAAACCTTAAATTCCAACTTAAATTAATCAAACATTTTTCAAAAAGAATTGCATTTTAATTTTTTTTTAATTTTCAACATAAGGACATTAGTTAATCAATGTGGTACCAGTTTTGGGCGTACGATAGTGCTAATCCTTCCTCGTACGTAACCGACTCCGGAACCTGTTTTTCTATTTCATGGACTAAAATTATTTTTTACAAGGTGATCCAATCGCACCTAAACAAAAAAAGGTTGGTGGCGACTCCATATTTCATTTTAAAGTTGATCCCCGTTTTTAAAAAAAAAAAATGGTTTCGACAGCTTGGCGACTCCACTAGGGAATGGTTGACAGTCAGGCCATAGATTGATTAATTTTTGTCCTTTTGATTGAAAATTTGGAAAATTGTTTTGAAAAATCATGTTTCTTTTGATGCATTCGTTGGTGCTATGATTGTAATAATGTTGAGTCTCGTAGAATACTTTTGCATTGTATTGCATGATCGTTGCGGTTACACCTTTTAAGTGAGAGTGAGAAACTATACCTTCGTGAGGTTTTCACCTCCGTATGGGCTAGTGGATTACTTTCAGGATACATCCGTACCTATGTCGTGGTGAGATTTTCATCTCCGCATGGCCATAGGGAAATGTATTCCTCTAAACTGAACTCGATCCATATGAGCCTATAATGGGTGAGGATTGAGGAATCTGCTGGTTCAGGCACCCTCTCTTTAGAACCAAACCACATATAGTGAACCCTAGGAGCCCACTTTAGGTAGAACTATGTTAAACCCTAGCAGTCACCTGGATAGGTGTTTGACTATTTTCTGTTTGATTTGATTTTTACCATCTGTATATGATACTAACGTGTTTTCTTTTGTTTATGACTACATTGCATTTTATCATCATAGAAAGGAGGTGTTGATTCATATTTGATTGCTAAATAAAAGAGTTTGTCATAGGAAAATGGATTGCTTGATAAAGTGGGTTATAATACGTTCATCCAAATATAGTTCAAGTAAACACAACGAGAAAATATTGATAGTATATGATTTTGCCTCGTTGCTCGGGGATTCAAGCCAACAAGGATTATTCGAGAGTCATCACGTCTCAATTTTCTTAAAGAAGCTTATGAGTATGGTGGAGGATAAGTGAGTGAAGAGTCACGGCCTGGATCAAGCAACAAGGAGCTAGAAGAGGCATCTATTGAGAAAGTTCACGGGACACGACCATAACATTCAGATACGAATTAAATGATTGGTGTCTTCACTTGGACTATGAGAACAAAGCCGTATATGTAATCCGTTTTATGTAAAGAAATTTATTTTCTAGAAAAGTTATTTTAATGGAATTGAATTCAGAATCAACGCCTCTCTTTCTTCCTGCATTTATTCCATGCATTTGCATTACATCACATCATATGCATTAAAATTTATAGAATGACTCTAATTAATTAAAAATTATTTCAGTAACCTGGAAACCAACAAAGTTTTAGCAAATACGCATCCCTACGACACAAGAAAAAAGACCAAGTCAATGGACAAAAGACTAGAAAAATTAGAGCAAATTCAAAAGGATATGGAAGAACAAATGTAGGTACAGATGCAAGAGCAGCTAGCTAAGATCCAGCAAGAGATGAGGGATCAAATGGTGGAGTCCCAAAGAAACATGATGGCTCAATTGTCCCAACTGTTGGCAGGAAGGATGGACAAAGGGAAAGGCACCATGGATAATATCGGGGAAAATAATGAAGATCCTCAATATCCTCTTGGTTTTACTCCAACACATGTACAGGCACAACCTAAGATAAACCCACAGAGATCATTTGTAACGATCAGGCCGCAACAGTTTTAGGCCGGGGCCTCGATACCAATGAATTTTCAGGATAGCTTAGGCTCTAACCCTGGTAATAATTCAAATTATCCAGTTGTTCCTGATTTGGATGAAGTGGCAGAAGAGGAAAGAGCAAGGATAAAATCATAAAAGTAGTTAGAGCACCGATGTAAATGGCTGGAAGAAAAATTCAGAGCAATGGAAAGCGCTGGTAATTATAGAGGAATCGATGCTAAGGATCTAAGCTTGGTTCCGGACCTAGTACTTCCCCACAGGTTCAAAATGTCGGTGTTTGAGAAGTACAATGGAAATAGTTGTCCCAAAGCTCATATCACTATGTTCTACAGACGTATGACTGAGCATGTCAATAATGATCAATTACTGATCCACTACTTCCAAGACAGTCTAACTGGGGCAGCGTCCAAATGGTATAACCAATTGAGTCGTACCAGGATTAGTTCATGGAGAGATTTAGCTCAAGCTTTCATGAAGCAGTATAGTTATGTAACAGATATGACCCCCGATAGAATCACTTTGCAGAACATGGTGAAGAGAACAAATGAGAGTTTCCGAAAGTATGTCCAAAGATGGAGGGAAGTCGCTATACAAGTCCAACCACCTCTACTGGAAAAAGAAACCACGATGCTCTTCATCAATACTCTAAAGGCCCCGTTCACTAACTATATGTTGGGAAGTGCCATCATGAGCTTTTCATATATGGTAATGTCCGGCTAGATAATTGAGAATGCTATAAGAAGCGGAAAGATAGATGCGGGAGAAAGCACCAAAAGATCAACTTCGAGAAACAAGGAAAATGAAGTAAATATCCTGAGCACACATTTCAAATCAATCACCGTGAGCTAGTCAAAGACCAAAACCAATAGCTATCAAGGCTTTTCAAGGTAAGAATCCAACTCAAGGCCAAATATAGAAAGGCTCCAGTTCACACCCATCCTGATAACATATAAAGAGTTGTATCAGAATCTTTTTGATGTGCATGTAGTGTCTCTGTTCTACTCGAAACCTATGCAACCTCCGTACCCAAAATGGTATAATAAGAATGCCCAATGGGAGTACCACGCGGGAATAACGAGGCATTCAATTGAAAACTACACTACATTTAAAAAGTTGGTCGAAAGGCTCATTGAAATGGGAATTGTGAAAGTTGACGATTCCTCAGAACCTAATCACTTGGATGAAGCAATGAATATGATAGTTGAAAGTGGAGGCAAAAGAGTTACAATTCCTTAAAGAAGTCAGAGGCTTGGAAGGAATATTAGGGAATCTGAACATTAATGACATATCCAAAGAAGGAATCGAGGAATAAAAGTTTCCAAGCCCTTACATACTTGGGAAGATTTTAAACAATGGGACTGTGGAAGGGATCCCTGTATTTTTAGAACTAATCTAGAGTAATATTCAAAACATGCTTGTTACTTTAATCCTAGAGGCAATAAGAATCTTTTTGTGAAATAGGCTTGTGTCCAAAATTTTTATTTCAATAAAATGCATCTTTTTAAGCAAATATTTTTTCATTCTTTCCATTTCATATTATACATTCTTTTGTTTTTTAGAATATTATTTCATTCTTTATTCATGACCATACCATACAAATAATCATCCTTATCTTTAGATTTTTTGCCTTCGTACCTAAGTACCCAGATATCAACGAAATGAGTGACGTTGTTACTGACTCCCTTTTTGAATGAGATATGAGTCTAAGGGATCTAAGGACTTTGAAGATAACAGAGATTGTAGCCTATCTTTTGATTTGTTAAGGATGGTAGAACAAGATGAAAATAGACTCTACCTTGCAATGGGTCAGTGGACGTTGTGAGCTTAGGAAAGGGGTAAAGATCGAAGCCTAACTCATCAAAAAAATAAGGCGAGACATCATTGAGCTATTTTCAAGAATTCAAAGATGTTTTCGCACGATCATATCAAGGCACGCTAGGCTACTGAAACATGGTTATGCTGTTAAGATTGGTGTTTAAAGAACCCATGTTAATGGTTCTAAAATGGCCAGCTAATCAAGAGGTTCGGGCTACTAGTTTACCAAGAAAGAGAAATTATATCAGTTACGCCGTAAATGCCAAATTGAGAAAAACAAGACTTATGTGCCTCCTCCATTTTTTCTATATGTGGGGCATAGATATTATGGGGCCGATCTCGTCAAAAGTATCTAACTGACACCAATTCATCTTCATGGTTGTCAATTACTTCACTAAGAAGGTTAAGGTCACTTTATATGCCAAAGTTACAAAGTCAGCAGTCATCAAATTCAAATTCAAATCCAAATGCAAATCCACATCCAAATCCAAATCTAAATTCAAATTCAAGTTCAAATTCAAATTCAAATTTAAGTTCAAACGGAAATTCAAATTCAAAAAAAGTGGCAATAAAGTATGCCAGAAAGGAACATGTCTAGCATAATTACACAATGTCAAAGATTTATAGTCTGTTCAAAGATCAAACATCATATCAGTGCAGCAAAGGCAGCCAAAAACCATTCAAATTTTTTGAAAAATGACTGAGATTTGTAAAAGTTAGCATAGAGAAGTTACCATTTACCCTCTATGCTTCTTGAACGTTGGCTAGGACCTTTACCGGGGCAACATCTTTCTCATTGATTTGTGAAAAGGAAGCAATTGTTGAGAGTTAAGATTCCTTTTCTCCAAGCTTTGATTGAATTAAGAATTGGATGAAGCAGAATGTCTCTAGTAAGCTTGATTGAAAGTATTCATCTTGGTCGAATGTACCAAAAACGGATGATAAGGCTCGCCCAAGAGAATTTCATAATGGAGACCTAGCATTAAGAAAGATTCTTCTCATACAAAAAAACTTCAGAGGAAAATAAATGCCAAATTTGGAAAAACCTTAAGTGGTGAAGAAGGCTTGTTCTGGAAGATCATTAAATTTGACCAAAGATGGATGGTAAGGACATGCTCAAGCCGATGAATCCAGATTTCATCTAAAAGGAGAGTCAAAGGTGAAAACCTGCAAAGGGCACCTTGAGACTTTAAAAAAACAAAATAAAAAAAACCAAAAAATTAAAAAAAAAGAAATAAAAATATAAAAAAATTCAATAAAAAAAAGAAGAAAGAAAAAGGAGAGGCCAAGGCGAAAACCCGCAAAGGGCGCTTTGAGACCAAACGGGATTTGAGTTGAAAACCCGAAAAGGGCAGTTCAAATTTTGATCGAAAGTGAGGCATACAATAGTCTTGCTATACTTTAATTAACAATGAGGAAGTATGCTACGTCTTGGGGCATCATAAAAATACTCCAAATCCCCTAAACACATATTGAGCTTAAAATGGTCCTCAAGATGTTTGAACAGAGAAGCTCAGGCTGCGATATCTGGGGCACCTAATTTCCATTTTACCCATTTCAAATTTGTTATTTGTGATTATCTTATTCTTTTCAAAATATGCTCCCAAAAAATTTCCTTCTCAATTGCGTTTGCTATCTTTGCTTAACTTATTTGTTTCGAGCTATGCTCTTAATTAATTTTCTTCTTGTCCATTGTTATGATCTTTTTCAAGCATTTTGCATTGAAATAATGATTAGTGGACTAATAATACTTTCATAAAATGAGTTTCGCATATTACTCTGAAAACTTCTAAATAATACAAGAACTTGAAACAAGACTATTGTTTAGAACTCACTAAGCCTAAGGGTTGGAAATATTTGAGAAGGAAACTCTAAACAGTGACATTTCTTCAGACTTTTTGTCAAAAATGGTGATTGAACAAAATGATAAGATATTGCGTCAGTGATATAATCTTGACGAAAAATGGGCAATGTTAACCCAATTGTAAAAGGGAATCATTCTTGAAAAAAATGATATTCTGCATCCAAGCAAATATCATACATACAAATTTGGTTAGGTCACCCGGAGAGTGATCAGTTGATTGAACAAGTTACAGATCCTATACCTTTGATTTGCAGCCAGTTGGATTGAAGAAGATGCAGATCCTATACTCTTGATTTACAGCAGGTTGGATTGAAGATGAAACAAATTCTATACCCTTGAGTTGCAGTGGGATGGGTTGAAGTTGATACAGATCCTATAGCCATGAATCGCAGTGGGATGGTTTAAGGATGGTACAAATCTTATGTCCCTAAGGTACAGTGAAAGGGACGCTGAAGTTACAGTGGGGCAAATCTGTTGAGCAAGATATAATTGTTTTCTCAGATTTTCTGTCGAGAATACCAGCCAAACAAGATGACAGTATAATACGTCAGTGATAAAGCCCTGATAAACAATGAGCGATGACACTTTAAACATTTAAAAAGGAATCATTTTAATGACATTTTTGCATTCATATGATTCATAACACATGTGGCTAGGAGCATTTGATTCATTCTGGTCATAGCATCCTGGTCATTTGGCATAAACATGTGGAACCGAGTCTACAGGATATGTCCCTCAGAGGATGATGTAGCAACATTGGTGAATTCACAGATCTTATCTCCCTAAGAAGTAGTGGAGTAGATCAAATTTGGCGAATCTTATCTCTATGTATCGGCAATAGAGCAGATTCAAGCCACCAACCTTATCTCTCTGAAGTTGCAATAGAGCAGGTTGAAGATACAAGTTTTATCTTCCTAAAGTAGCAGCGGAGCAGACTGAAGATTGTAAATCTTATCTACCTAAGCAGTAGTGGAGCAGATCAAATTTGGCGAATCTTATCTCCATGATCGGCAATAGAGCAGATTCAAGCCACCAACCTTATCTCCTTGAAGTTGTAGTAGAGCAGGTTGAAGATACAAGTCTTATCTCTCTGAAGTAGCAGCGGAGCAGACTGAAGATTGTAGATCTTATCTCCCTAAGCAGTAGTGGAGCAGATCGAATTTGGCGAATCTTATCTCCATGTATCGGCAATGGAGCAGATTTAAGCCACCAACCTTATCTCCCTGAGGTAGTAAGGGAGCAGGTTGAGGATTGTAGTCTTATCTCCCTGAAGTAATAGAGGAGCAGACTGAAGTTTGTAGATCTTATCTCCTTAAGCAGTAGTGGAGCAGATCAAATTTGACGAATCTTATCTCTATGTATCGGCAATGGATCAGATTCAAGCCATCAACCTTATCTCCCTAAAGTTGTAGAGGAGCAGGTTGAAGATACAAGTCTTATCTCCCTGAAGTTACAGCAGAGCAGACTGAAGATTGTAGATCTTATCTCCCTAAGCGGTAGTAGAGCAGATCAAATTTGGCGAATCTTATCTCCATGTATCGGCAATGGAGCAGATTCAAACCACTAACCTTATCTCCCTAAGGTAGCAAAGGAGCAGGTTGAGGATTGTAGTCTTATCTCCTTGAAGTAGTAGCGGAGCAGACTGAAGTTTGTAGATCTTATCTTCTTAAGCAGTAGTGGAGCAGATCGAATTTGGCAAATCTTTTCTCCATGTATTGGCAATAGAGCAGATTTAGGCCACCAACCTTATCTCCCTGAGGTAGCAAGGGAGTAGGTTGAGGATTGTAGTCTTATCTTCCTGAGGTAGAAAGGAAGCAGGCTGAAAATTGTAGATTTTGTCTCCTCGAGATAGTAGTGGGGCAGGTCGAAAATGGTGAATCTTATATTCCTGAGGTAGCAGAGAAAGCAGCCTTATCTTCCCGAGGTAGCAAAGAAGCAGATTGAAGTTTGTAGTCTTATCTTCCTGAGGTAGCAAGGGAGCAGACTGAAGTTCATAGTCTTATCTTCCTGAGGTAGCAAAGAAGCATACTGAAGATTGTAAATTTTGTCTCCTCAAGATAGCAGTGGGGCAGATCGAAAATGGCGAATCTTATCTTCCCGAGATAGTAGGGGAGCAGATTTAAGTCACTAGTCTTATCTTCCTGAGGTAGCAAAGAAGCAGACTGAAGATTGTAGATTTTGTCTCCTCAAGATAGCAGTGGGGTAGATCGAAAATGGCGAATCTTATCTTCCCGAGGTAGCAGGGGAGCAAATTTAAGCCAATAGTCTTATCTTCCTGAGGTAGCAAGGAAGCAGACTGAAGATTGTAGATTTTTTCCCCTCGAGATAGCAGTGGGGCAGATCGAAAATGATGAATCTTATCTTCCCGAGGCAGCGGCGGAGCAGATTGAAGTCACAAGTCTAAATTCCTTGAATTGGATCGAAGCGCTAGTTCTCATGCCCTTGAAGATGCAGCGGGATGGAACGAAGCTACTAGAACAAGAAAAGCACTGAAAGATGACAAGATTTGGCAAGACCGGGCAAAATTGGCCTTTTTGAAGTCTTTGCTCTATTCTCGTTACACGACAATAAGCAAAGAGGGGTAGCTGTAATAGGCCCAATTTGCCCGGGCCCATTAACCCAATATTAACCCATTAAAAAAACCAAATAATAAAATAATAAAAACCAAATAATTGTAAAAGTCCAAAAATAACAGTTCCAAATTCACAAAAAATAAAAGAACAGCCCAAATTCGACCCAAACACCAATTCCAACTCTAATTAAAGTCTAATAATAAACGAGCCCAATAGCCTAATACCCGTTTCTAACAAATCCCAATTACACTAAGCCTAGACCCTAAACCAAAACCTACTCATAACCCAAATTGACCTCAGCCCAATAGCCCAACTTTAGATCCGGCCCAAATGGCCTAGGCAAAGGGAAGCTACTGGAAACCCCCCGAACCACAGCTCCCACGAGTAGTTGCTCTTCCACGCGCGCCCCTTCCAGTTGGTACCTGCAAAATAGATCGACAGCTTGCAACAAACGGCGATGGCAAACAGAATACAGGAAAGCAACAATATTTTTTTTAATTTTATTTTCGATTTCTATTAGGCTATAAATAGGGCCGAAATCAAATGAAAAAGGATCCCATTTTTTTGTATATACGAACTTACGCATACTAAATGCTAGAAAAAGGCAATCAAAAAAATTATCAAAAGGTGATTTCAAATTCCGTTTCCTTCCTTTTAAGATTTTTTTTTTAAGAATAACATAGGATTTGAAGTTTTTTTTTTAAAGTATAAAGGAGAGAATGAGACTTACCAAATCTCCATAGGTATAGTCAAAGTTCTCCGTCGTTGGCAAGTTCAGGCCATCATCTGCGCGCTGTCGACCACCGAATATGGTGGTGGTTTGGCTGCTGCAATTTTTTTGATTGGAACCCTAACTGAAAGGGTTAAGAAGTTTGGGGATTTTTGTTTAGAAAAGGGAACTTGTAAGCTTTTAAAAATATATATATAATAAAGGTTATGTTAATTTTTAAAGTGGTGCAATTAAAGGGGGGTAAAAGCCTGCGCACTGACCCGATTTGTAAGCTGGATATGCGCGTTTTCACCTCAAAATGAGAAATTTATGCGGCTAGTTCCTCCCATTTGCGCCACCTTTAATTTAATCCTATTCTATTTCTTTCATTTTTGCCCTGAAGTCTTCCTGAGTGCTATTTTTTTGGGTTGGGAATATTTTCACTTTTAGCCCTTGTGCATTCACGCGCATTGCATTTTGGTCCTTATGTCAGTTTCATTGATTTATTTTATTTATTAATTATCTCTTTTGTACATTATTTATATTAAGTTTTTCATTTCATGTACATTATCAATTTTAAATCAATATATTTTGTTTTGAATTATTTTGTATAATATTCACTTCAATTTTTTTTACATAATATATATTTTAAAAATCATTTATGCATTATTATGTTTATTTTTATTATATGATCTATTTCAAACTCTCTCATGTATTGTTTATTTTAAATTTTTATACATTCTATTATTTTTAATCGTTTTTACATTGTGTTGATTTCCAATTTTCCATCTTTCACAATATTATTTTAATTTTATTCATCGACATTTGAAAGCTTACTACATTTTGTTTATTTTAACTTATTTTTTTTTATGTTTTAAAGATTTCATTATTTGATTATTAATGTTAGTTTTTTTTTTCAAATAGAATTGCAAGGTTATCACAATTGCATATTTCGAATTGTATGTTCGCATTGTTATCTTTGTCATTTTTTGTACGATGTCGTATTCACATTATCGGATACTATATTTTTGTTTCTCATTATCGGATAATGATTCAATAAAAGCATTTTGAGTCGATTTTAAAATTGCTTATTTAAAAGTTTTGAAAACAAGGCATATTTGATGCTTGAAAATTTGAGGAATTTTGCCCTAACGTGCTGGGATTCAGTTCTTCATTTGACGAAATAATTAAATACCCTTTCAATCGCATGATTTGGAAATTGTGAGATGATTTTGTTTTGAGGTTTAAGATGTCATATCCTAACGTGTTGGATATGGTGTTTCATTCCTTCGGAACGAGAAAATCTTAAATTCCAACTTAAATTAATCAAACATTTTTCAAAAGGAATTGCATTTTAATTTTTTTTCAAATTTTCAACATAAGGACATTAGTTAATCAATGTGGTACCATTTTTGGGCGTACAAGGGTGCTAATCCTTCCTCGTACGTAATCGACTCCCGAACCTGTTTTTCTATTTCATAGACTAAAATTATTTTTTACAAGGTGATCCAATCGCACCTAAACAAAAAAAGGTTGGTGGTGACTCCATATTTCATTTTAAAGTCGATTCCCGTTTTAAAAAAAAAAATAGTTTCGACAATATGTAATAAATAAATTTTTTCCTCATGTTATGAAACTAATAACCAAACGAAGTATTAGTAAAATAATTAGGATACGATTTACATGCTAATAAAGATTATATATACATTCGGGAAATGTGATGTATATTTAGAGTTTTGTTGCCTTTGGGCATTGCATTTATGCGCACTTTTTGTCGCCTTGAGGCTCTACACTTACATACATTCTCCATTGTCTTTAGGCTTAGCAGATACGTAATAATTTGGATATTTTAAATATAAAATACTGCATACATCTCATATTTTTGTTTATATATTTGAAGCTATGTAATTGGGAAATGATATGCGCCTAGATGGTTTGGGTGGCGTAGCACATGACAAGGAAGGGATGCAGTAGAGGAGTGATTGAATGTGGGCATGCGTAATCTTGCTAAGATTGGAGCTATCTCATGACATGGGGCTTACAAAGATAGATTTTAGTAGAAAATGATAATCATAATGTAATTTTATGGAGGCAGCCATGTGATTTATGAAGATCATACATTTTCAAAGTGTTTTAATTTTGTTTAGGTTCAAGATCCACAAACTTTTAAACCCATGCATTTGAATTAAAAATAAATAAATGAAGCAAGCCCGAGTTGCAGAGGAAGTCATGGTCGTGGCAGCTTCTTATATTCATAATCTTCAGTTCCAGCCTGATGCATCCTGCTTCTTCATCTCTCTTTCTTTATTCCGCAAAGCAACTCAAGTCCTGCCTTCTCAAGCCACCGTCGTGTGGCAATGGGTTGTTGTCCCAAGGGTGTTCCCTTTTCATCGTCTGACTCAGGTTACCACCTCTTTCTGCTGGTGGACAAGTGTCTTCTCTCCTCTATTTGCAAATTAACCCCAAATAATTGCACCAATTACTCCTCATCAAATCAATAGACTTCAATTTTTGATCACCTCATTTTTTATGCCATTTTTTCCCTCCCTTTATGTTTAATGTTGTGTATAAATCCACTCTTTATGTTTTATTTCTATCTTCATAACATCAGCCATACACTATTTATTAAATTAATTCTTATAACAGTTTTATATTAAATTTTAGTAAATTAACTTTATTCCCAACTGAAATAAAAATAATAAATTTTAGTTAAGATATTATTTCAATAAAATGTTTAAATTTTATTAAATAAAAATATTTTTTAATAAATGAAATTATATTTATAAATTTTATTAAAAATGTTGTTACAAGTATCTCGTATGTTGTTGTAAATGTATAACAATAATTCTTTTATAATATTTAAAATTTTGTCAAACAACTATTGTGGTGATTACAGAATTAAATTTTTTATTTCTATTATTATTTATTTTAAAGGGAAATTGAAAAGAAAGAAAAAGGTAGAGCAAATTAGAAGGAAAAGTGATAAACATAAAAAGGGAAAATGACGCTGGAAGACTGTCAATTCCCCGGAGGGGGGCGGGGGAATTATTGAACTCCTGACTTTTGGGATATTTTGTATGAAGTCTATTAGGTTTAAAACATGATTCCATTCGATCCTTAATTTGTAGTCTTAAAATTTTCAATTTAGCCTTTGTCTTTAATTTATGTTTGAGGTGAATTTTCAGAGTTGAAAAGCTTTTGGTCAACCGTGGCCGGCGGCCATACATGGCACCTCTTTCACCGAAAATCATGTTGTTGCTTCTGAAAATACAAAAGTTTTAGATATGAAGGAGAGGAAAGATGAAACGTATACGGAGGGAGAGAAGATGAATATAAAAAGGACAAACTGCTAAACTAGTCACTTTTGTTTACCTCAGGTTATATTTTAGTCACTTATGTTTGAAATGTTACATTTTAGTTATTTACATTATCGCGTTGTAACATTTGCCACTGAGCCATTAATTTTCGTTAACAGTGTAACAGTAAGCTGACATAGCACGTTAAATAATAATTTCAAACAAAAATTTTAGGTTAACTTATACAATCGGTCCCCGTATTTTATGTGTTTTATTTGTTAAAACTAATCTCAATACTTTTATTTTTTTTGAACAATTTAAATATTTTCGAGTGAAGCGAGCTTGTTGACTAGTTTTAACAAGTGGAAAACATAGAAAAACTACATTAAAAGAAATGGAGAAGGGAGGAAAATAAAGGACGAAGCAGATGGAAAATAAGGAAAAAAAAAAGGTTAAAAGATCATAAAAGAAAAAATTAAATAACTCAAAACCAAAAAATATGGAGACTGTAATGGCCTAAATTCAAGGTTATCGGAACAATGGTTTCGTAACCATAAATTCGATTTAAAGAGAAATTTATTTTAATATTTTTGGCATGAATATTTATATGATAGGAAAATCGTATTAAAATATCGATAGAAAAATTTTACCGATTTAGTGGTTAGTTAGAAAAAGGAATTATTGAAGGAATTGGGTAAAAACAAGGTATCGAGACCTTGATCTCATAAAATTGAGTAGGAAATATTTTTATAAATATTTATAAAATGTTAGTAATGTGGTATTAAAATTTCGTTAGATAATTTTAACGTTTGAGTATGTAATTAAATGAAAAGGACTAAATTGTAACAAATACAAAATTATGAAAAATGATAAATAGTTTAAATGATAAAATAAAGAGGGCTTAAAAGGAAAATAGACCCAAGGTCTAATTGGGCTGGACGGCAAAGGTATGAAATCAGCAAGAAAATAAGGAGAAATAAGGGTAAAATGGGAAAATAACAAAATTTGCTAAATAAAGCTAGGACTAAATAGGGATATCTAGAAATCTCTTCATTTTTCTTCACTCTCTCTTCAGCAAAAACGCCATAGGAGGGGTATCTAAGCTGGTATATCATAATTTTTGCACCAAGTAAGTG
Organism: Gossypium bickii; assembly: GCA_025503065.1. Lineage (NCBI taxonomy): Eukaryota > Viridiplantae > Streptophyta > Magnoliopsida > Malvales > Malvaceae > Gossypium > Gossypium bickii. The sequence goes on from CP106718.1 coordinate 21,841,558, forward strand.
AATCCTTGCCTATTTCTTGTAATTTTGTGTTTTTAAAGACTTTTACAACTAGGTCCTATCATTAAATTCATTAGTCTTTGATTTCATGGATGAAATTGAAAGCCACCATGGTTGGTTTATGTAAGTTTATGATGAAATAGCATGAAATTTAAGCCTTAATTCGTTTAAGAGATGATTTTATTAGGTAATTTCAATAGAAATTGATTTTGGGACCTAATTATGAAAGTGTTTGGAATTAAAGTCTATTACTGAAATTATGATTTCCAAAGGTTATAAAGTAGTTTAAAGTGATATAATAAAGTGTTAATTGAGAAAAATAAGCTCAATTGATAGGTTAATTGAGCAGGGACGAAATTATCATTCATTGAAAGTTTAGGGAAAAATGGTAATAACCAGTTTGCACTAAAACAGTTTTTGACAGCAGCAGTAGTCTAACTTTGAAAAATCACCATAAATTGTAGAAGTTGAATTAGAAGATGGAAAAAATATTAAATTAAAGCTTATTGAGTCTAGTTTCTTATGGAAGAAACGTTGTAAGCAATAGAATTGTAAATCATGAGATATAATAGGTTTTGTGAGACAAGGTCAGAATGAATTCAGGTTCCCCTGTTCTGACTTTGAAAAATCATAAAAATTGAATAAAAATAATTATGGGGAGTGGTTTATATTCTTAGAATCCTTAGTGAGTCTATTTTTTTATGGTACAAATGAAAACATTATTTTTATTCTGTACAGTGAGATATCTGAGATTTTGTGAAGAGATAGCAGAACTGTCAAACAATGAAACAGGGAAATTTTAACGAATAAACTGTACTAATTGGCTAAGCCAAAAATTATGAAAATTTTATGGTGTGAAGATATGTGAGTCTAGTTTCAAGGAAAATTAACGGTTCTTCATTTGGAGTTCTGTAGCTCGAAAAATAAATAATTTAGTGACTATGACTCAAGTAGACAGCTTTGAATGAACTATAAATAGTAATAGAATTATAATGAATGCTACATGTGAACATGAAATGTATTGAATTGATAATTAAATTTATTTATTTAGATCCGGAAAACTCAAACACAAAGCTAAATCGAGGAAAGGAAAAAGTTCGGACTAGTAGATTTTGTATACAAACTAGAATCGAGGTAAGTTCGTGTAACTTGAATTATATTCTTAAATGCTTGAAATGTATGTTATTGATATGAATATGATTTGAATGTCCATTGTATGAAATTTGATGAAACATTGATATATTTGATAAAAAGGAAAGAAATCGGTTGAATGAAAGGAAAATTCGATGGATCTCGAAAAGGAATTGACGGTAAAAAGGATCTAGCCGGACGGGTGATCCTATCCGATATAGCCCTCCCGAAGAATATGTGGAAAATGGATTTAGCCCGGACGGGTAATCCGAATTAGAGTGCAATTTTTAGCTGGATGGTAATTGAGATCAAACTCATTAGAGTAATTGTCGTTGCAGAGGATTTAGCTCGGGTGGTAATCCCGACAATACTCTATGAGTTTATATTCTGAGGATTTAGCTGGACTGTAATCCATTGTAAAGATGAGGTTCGCGTGAGTGTGCTCTCTGAAATGAAAATGTGCGCACATGAATATGAATTGAGTGATCGAATTTGTACACTAAAGTGTACCTCACGAAAATCCATCGAAATTCGAGTAATTCAATGGGATAAATATAAAAAAATATATGGAAATTATGGTATTGATGAGCTCATCAATGATAGTATATATTATTGATATATGAAAATTATTGGGTGACTTGAATGTTGAGTTTGTAAATGTTAAGGTAATAATGCATTGAATGGATATATAAATGGTTATTACATTATATTGAAAATGTTAGGTAAGTATAATTCTTGTTACATGGGCTTACTAAGCACAAAGTGCTTACTCATTTCCTTTTCTCTATTTTGTAGTATTAAGAGCTCGGAGGTCGGATTCGGTGGGAGACACATCACACTATCAACCCCAAGATTTCGGTATATAAAGAAACTTTATTTTGGAAATCAACGGCATGTATAAGCTAATAAAGTAGATGTTAATATGAAATGAATGTAAGGTTAGCCATTGGTATGGCTAACAAATTTCTAGTTTCAGTATGTAATGAGGTTATCTTATAAATTTGCATGGATCTATTTTGAAGGTATGTTGATTGGATTGGTTGATATGAATTAGTCTCGGTTTAAAAAAATTTTTTGAGGAAGACTAGATTGTTTATAAAGGAGTTATATTGAGTAAAAAAAAAATAAATAAATAAATATTGTAAGCTCCGGTAATGCCTCGTTCCCTATTCCGATAATGAATACGGGTAGGGGGTGTTACAGAGACCGATTGAATAAATTAACCTAAAATTTTTATTTGAAATGATTATTTAACGTGTCATGTCAGTTAACGGCAATTAATAATTCAGTGACCAAAATGCCACAACACGATAACATATGTGACTAAAACGTAACATGTCAAACATAAATGACTAAAATGTAACCTAAGGCAAACAAAGTAGCTATTTTAATAGTTTAGCTTATAAAAAATAAAAGATATAGAAAAGGGAAGGATTAATCAGAGGAAGAAATTAATTATGATTAGGATTAGTTGGAGTGAAATTAAATTCTAGCAAACTGTGTTAAAAATGATAAGTACTTTATTATAATAATTTTATTTTATTAATGAATTTAAAAATATTAATACATAAATAAATTTTATTTTTAATGTAAAGGAAAAATGGTAATTTTCAATCTATTTCTTATCTACCCTCAATATTATTGTAATTAACCAAACAATAAAATATTACTATTTATATATTTTATTCAATAAATTAAACTATATAATACATATTACTTATCTATTTTATTCTCACCTAATAACTATTACATTCCTACAATATTTCATTTGTACATATGCTTGACCATTCTTCATCTTAAAATTGGTCAGGGACAATTTTAAGTAGATAGATTCTATGTTTAGCTAGTGCCACATCATGACAAACAGTTGATCTAGGTATGTGTTAATATTGCACCTCGAATCCACTGATCCTCGTCAAATTATAACCCCTCTTTGTACTGGTTATGGATTGGTTCATATCATATAGATTAGGTTGGATTATTTAGGAATGGAAATATATATATATATATTGCTATACTTTTTTTTTGGGTCATAAGAGATCAGTTTACACACAAGGAGAGTGACGTTAAACTGATACGAAATCATCCATGAATGACGCATATGATAACGGCTTGGAAAGAAGAGCAGTATGAACAAGGAGCAAGCTGGTGGCCTCGTGCTTGAGTACTTTCTTCTAGTCCAATGTGAAGACATTCAAAACTGTTCATAAGTTAGTCAACAATTAGTTAAAAGTATAACATAAAGCTACATAGCAAAGAAAAGAAAAAGCAACCAAATGAAGACGCCACTAGTTCAGTCGTACTGGGCTTTAATTTGTCAACTCCTCCCGTGGAGGTTTCGACTTTCTCCTAGCAAATTTGACCTTAAGCTGTGATATTAAACAAGTGTTGGGCCCATAAGACTTAACCAGTTTCAAAATACATGTGATTGCATAATCTCTAATAAGATTGTAAGGTAAAAAATCAACGCATATTAAAACCATACCTAATGTGTGTGTGTGTGTGTATATATATAGTTTTCCTGGTTACGTAGCTTGAACCATTGTTTCAGAAACACATCTCTATGTCCTTTAATGTTGTTCAACCCCACTCGACAGAAAAAAACTCCACAACTCCTATTGGTCCACACGAAAATGGAGATATTGCGGTACAAAGTCTTCCACTAGTGATAGTCAACGAATAAGGCTTTTTTTAATAAGTAGGGTCTACCACTGTTGTTCATACACTTATAATATCCCCCTCCCCCCCTGTATGGTGATCAGCTTAGAGGTTACTTTTAGGTATGGCGTTTGCAGAGGGGATACCAGGTGAAAGAGGGCAATACAATGGCAAGGTTACCCTGCTTGTTGTCCTCTCATGTGTGGTGGCTGCCTCGGGGGGACTTATCTTTGGTTATGATCTTGGAGTTTCAGGTCAGTCTGGTTTTGGGCTATGGGTTAACTTACTATTTCAGTCAATTTAAGTTTCAGATGCTCTCATGTGTAAATTCCCGCCATTAACACTATTTATCTGACCTTAATTTTGAAGGGGGAGTAACCTCTATGGACCCTTTCCTCAAAAAATTCTTCCCGAATGTGTATAGAAGGATGAAAGAAGGTACCAAGATTAGCAATTACTGCAAATTTGATAGCCAACTGTTGACCTTGTTTACATCTTCACTCTACCTATCTGGCCTTGTTTCTTCTTTATTTGCATCTACTGTGACTCGAGTCTTTGGACGAAAGGCGTCAATGCTTGTAGCAGGGGTTGCTGTCCTTATTGGTTCAGCCCTTGGTGGCGCTGCTTCTAATCTCTACATGCTTGTATTTGGTCGTCTTTTTCTTGGAATTGGACTTGGATTTGGCAACCAGGTACTGTAATCTACTTTGTCATATATATATATATATATATATTGAAGTTTTTGCTCAGCACCTTGTTATTTCTTCTTATTATGCAAAATCTTGTCGAAATGGACTGAAACAACAAGTTTGATGGCAAATTTACTTTCTGAATTCAAAGAAAATGCTGCAATAAGGAGGGTAGAAACGAGTAAAATATGGGTAAGAATATCATGAAGGCATGTACTATAAGTTAGATTGTATCTTGCCCTTTCTATTAAAAAATTGGGTAAATTAGTTCCTATATATTAGGTCAGAGAGTAAATTAGTCTTTTCTATTAAAAATTTTATCCACTTATATCGTTATAAACTGGCGTAGCTGACAGAATAATTAGACAATGACATATGTCGTGTCATATGTACCTCATGCTCATGTATAGAGACCAATTTTTAATAGCAGAAATGAATGAAATTTTCAATAGAAGGACCAGTTCGCTCTTTTATCTAACGTATAGAGATTAATTCGCTCATATTTTGAGCAAATGGGACAAAGTACAATCCGATTCCTATTACAGGGGCCTCTATGGTACTTTTACCGTAAAATATGTAGTAACTAGTAACAGCAGTTAAGAATAGTCTTTCATTGACGTGGTGAAAAAAGAAAGCTTTACTGATGACAATGAATCTTGTAATCAATGGTCTATGTTGGCCTTTTCTATTTTTCCCTTAAGTACAGAGATATGATCTTTTTTAAGCAAACCAGATGATCAACTCCTGTTAATTCAAGATTGTGACAGAATATAGTGTTAAAACATATTCAACGATAAGTTACGTACATGACTCTAAATATTTATCTGCTGGTTATTTATGCTCCATTTGCTTGCTTTGCAGTCAATCCCACTCTATATCTCTGAAATGGCGTTACCTAAACACAGAGGAGCGATGAATATTATCTTTGACACTGGAGTTGGCATCGGAGTACTAATAGCTAATATCATCAACTTTTGCACTGAAAAGATTGACGGCGGTTGGGGCTGGCGTATCTCCCTATCCATGGCTGCAGTTCCAGCATCAATCCTGACTATAGGTGCAATTATTCTTCCTGACACACCAAACAGCTTGATTCAGAAAGACAATAACCTGGAAAAGGCCAAATGTGTGCTTCAGCGTATAAGAGGCACCAATGATGTTCAACAAGAACTCGATGATCTCCTCAAAGCAAGCTCTATTTCAAAAACAACCAAAGACCCATTCAAGAAAATCCTACAAAGAAAGTATAGGCCTCAACTGGTAATGGCAGCAGCAATACCATTTTTCGCACAAATGACAGGGATTAATGTCATTACATTCTATGCTCCAATACTATTCAGGACAATTGGTCTTCGTGAAAGTTCTTCACTCTTGTCTGCAGTTGTGATTCGTTGTTTCAACGTTGGCTGTACATTCATATCTATGTTTGTAGTTGATAAGCAAGGTCGAAGAGTACTGTTTATGCTTGGTGGAATTCAAATGCTTGCAACACAAGTAACAATAGGAGGGTTTATGACAGCTTTATTAGGTGATCATGGTGGATTGAGCAAGGCGAGTGCTTATGTGGTTTTAGTTTTGATATGTATATACATTTCTGGGTTTGGGTTATCTTGGGGTCCCTTGGGATGGTTAGTCCCTAGTGAGATTTATCCGTTAGAGATTCGATCAGCAGGCCAAAGTATTACAGTAGCAGTCAGCTTTTTCTTCTGTTTTCTTATTGGACAAACTTTTCTAGCTATGCTTTGCCACATGAAGGCAGGGATTTTCTTCTTTTTCGGAGGATGGGTGGCTCTGATGACCCTATTTATATACTTCTTCTTGCCGGAGACCAAGAACGTACCAATCGAGAAAGTGGAACAATTGTGGAAAGAACACTGGTTTTGGAAAAGATTTGTGGGAGATGAAGTTGATGACAATATTTACAAGTTAGACAAATGATAATTAAGGTTTCATTTACAACATATTTCACTCTTTTTTTTTCTTTTGCCCAAAAAAGGGTTATTTAAATTACCAAAACATTGTTGCTTAGTGAGACAGGATCAAGTGATTAGATGTGTCTATGTTTATCAAGTCAAGCTTGTTGAACATGTATTAAACATAAAACCATTAAAATTCACAGTGTCTTAGCTTTGATATCTTATGGAGTTGTTGGTTTTATGTTGAAACATTGAATTTGAAGCCATTTGTCCTCTTTGAAAGAGAGCTTACTGAATAAAACTTCAATTTAAGAAATAATTAATGTGAAAAAATTTCAATTATTTTTATTTTATTTCTTTTAACATTATAAAAAAAAAGTGTATAAATAAGATGGACTTTAAAATTCCATCAAAATTCCCATATCTTGAGTATTTGACTTTGGTTATGGACTTATGGTTTCACAACACGATTACATTACATGATAAAAATAATTAAGCACAAGAACAAAAGATAATTCTAATACATGAACATGACAACCCATTTTGGTCCCCCTGCTGTCTTGCACAACTTTGATACTTTTCACTGAATCTATCTGGATTGATTCTGTATCTTTGATGGCGTGGAATCAGAATAAAGGGAATCAAGCATAGAAACTTTGGAAGCTTTTCAGTGACGTGGATTGTTGCCAGCAGGTTTCTTACGTGCACACCCTTAGAGAAGCGAATTCCATTGCCAAAATGGTGTGGGATCAGTTTTTTGTTGCTTGCTTGTAACTTTTCTGCTGTGCTGATTAGTTTGGCCACGTTCCAAAGAATTGGGGTGGAGTATGAAGAGAAGATTAGAGAGGGTAGCGTCCCATGACGACGTGAGGGTGACACAGGGGTTACATGTAATTTTGAGGATAAAGGCAGGGGAGTTTTGTGATTTTCATAACATGATTTTGAAATGTGGGGAAAACAGGCGGGCTTTAGTTAGTGGATAATGGAAGATCGGAGAGTGCCATTAACCGTCTAAACCGTCACTAGAAAACAACAACAACAACAGATAATTTATGAGAATTAGTGACCTGGGTTTTGAATTTCTTGAAATATGGAAAGACAAAGCGATGGGACATACATAAAGAAAGGGCCATGGACTGGTGAGGAAGATGAAATCTTAATGAACTACGTGAAAAAATATGGTCCAAAAGGATGGAGCTCCATTCGATCCATGGGACTTTTACCCAGAACTGGAAAATCTTGTCGTCTTAGATGGGTTAACAAGCTTAGACCCAACTTGAAAACGTAAATTTCTCATCTTTTTTTTATCTCTTTACTTCTTCGGATTCCTTCACCAAATATATTAATCATTTTTCGTTTTTCTTGCCAAAAACAAAACGGGAAATGCCTAGTGGATGCAAATTTTCAGCAGAGGAAGAGAGGGTGGTGATAGAATTGCAAGCAGAATTTGGCAACAAGTGGGCCAAGATTGCTAGGCATTTACCAGGAAGAACAGATAATGATGTGAAGAATTTCTGGAGTGCTAGACGAAAGCGGCTGGAGAGAATTTCGCACACACCGAAAAGTAAAGGGAAAGATCATCATGTTCTCCATGAAATGCCAATGGTGGAGGTAAATTAATAATTCAACACACAAAATCAAAGCTAGCTTTTTTGCTTCTGTGATAAACGGAATACTTGGTTATATGTTTTCAGGTTGTTCCAAGCAATGGTGTCCCGTTAGAGCAAGGATCATCATCTCATCAATATCCTTTCTTTCCAGGAAACTTGGAAGAATTCAAAATGGTGCCATTACCTGATCTAATTAAGCCAGATTTCCTGAACATGGAAACAGGTCTTTCCACACTAGACATTGAGCCGATTAGGATGATACCGCAACTACAACTGGACCTTCCCATCTTGCCAGACTCCTTTGACTTCAACTTTGTCGCCATGTTCAATAATCAGGAGGCTTCTGAATCTGAAAGTAAACCAATATCATTGACCAAGATTCCATCAGCTGGAATAAAGGGCAGCGATGCTGAACTTGGAAAGAAGGAAAATATAGGAAACTCTGCAACTCCTGATAGCTTCTTTGATGAATTTCCAACCGACATGTTTGATTGCCTGGAGCCGCTTGTGAGTTCATCCGAGTGGTAAAACACACTTGTGCCAGTCCCTTTAGTTCTGACTTGGGGAGCTTTCCTACTGGCGTACTGCTAAGTTATATGTTAATGTTATAACTACCACCGAATCTATGTCAATTGGTACTGACGAAGGAAAATTAATCTGAAAAGCTCGAGTACTTAGAGAATGAGATTACAATTTTCAATACCTGAATCATTGCATATCCCTATATTTCGTGTCACCGTGTTTAAGATATTTAATATTTGATTAAATTTTATATATTAATAATTCCTATTATATAGATTTTGCGATTTATTTATTTGTATCATGTTATTATTTTGTGTTGTGTTTCATATAATGTTTTAATTATTTTTCTTTTATATTGGTGTCTTGTAATTGTATTATCTTCAATATCTAAGTATAATAAAATCTTAGGTTATGATCTCCAAAGCTTTATATGACCGTAACAACAACGTCATATATAGAGGAAGGCCATTAGAGGCCAATAAGGTGGATTAATACATAGTAGTCATACTCATTCACTGAATGACCAATGGATGTTGACCTATATACAGCGTGCACAAAAAACAAACAATTTTATAAAAATTATTTTAAAGAACGGGCTTGAGTTCAAACGTATAGTGTCGGTTGTAATATTTATAGTTCTGATGGATCACAGTGTATTCCAAGGGGTTGAACCCAAGGGAGTAGACGATTGACCAATTCCTAGCTAAGAGCATGCAGAGTATAAAGAACTAATTGTAACACCCCTAACCTATATCCGTCACCGAAACAGGGTTACGAAGCATTACCGGAGTTTTTAAGAACATTTACAGTTAATTCATAACATTTACTATTCATATTCAAAATCATACACAATCAATCATATTATCCCTCAAATGGACCCTCGAGGCCCAAATTATGCATTTGAAACAAGTCGGGACTAATTTGAGAACTCAGGAAATTTTTCACGAAATTTTAAAATTTTTCTCATGTATAGGGGTCACACGCCCGTGTGAGTAGGCCGTGTGGTTCACACGGTCAATTGACACAGATCACACGGTCGTGTCTCCAACTTGTGTAACTATCTGACTTGCAAAACATTAAGGTGTAGTTTTCACACGACCAAGACACACCCCCGTGTTCTAGGCCGTGTGGCACACACGGTTGAGACACACGCCCGTGTCTCTACCCGTGTGCTCAATCCTGAGCATTCTGTTTCTCAAATTTAAGTTGCTGGGGACACACGGCCAAACCACATGCCCATGTGCCAGGCCGTGTGTCACACACGGTCAAGACACACGCCGGTTTGTCTACCCGTGTAGACGAAAATAGGCCATTTTAAGGCCACTTTTCTCATCCTTTCCAAAATCAACCTGCATACACATTTCTTTACACCAATATAACTCAACCAAGCAACCAATTCAAGTCAAATATCAAGTTTTAAACCTAATATGTCATCACACTACTCATTTGCATAACTTACCACGTAATTCCATTCATTGACTACTATTAGATACTATTAAATACATGTACATAAACTATCATATATGTATAAGAACCATTCATAACCATATTACAAGTTTACTTTCTTTTTCATTCCATCCTATACATGCCATATAAACCTTAAGTTGTTTTGCAAAATCTACCAGTGAAATCTGGATAGTGTGGCCCTATGTGTTGATTCGATCCTCTGAACTTTTGTTAATCTATAATGAACATTTAACACACAAAAGTTAGCTTATGAAAGCTTAGTAAGTTCATAGGCTCAAAAAAAAAAAAAATCTTACCGAACAAATAATAACAAAACATTAAACAGAGCATTTCATTAATATTCCCTGCCAATCACAATCTCAAATGATGAATTCACTTGATTGAGCTTAATATCAGAACTGATTGAGTTCTATCACTTCAATTCATATAACACTTACCATTTATTGTTAAATTAGAGAATGTCTTACAGATTTGAGTACATCGTTTGTTTAAAGCCATAGTCCAACTATGATCTTACACATATATTACCATGTCCTTACCATGGTCTTGCACATATCACAATGCCATAGCCTCGCTATGGTCTTTGACTTTATTACGATGCCATAGCCCTGCTATGGTCTTGCACGTACACACATATACTGCCATGGTCCAACCATGGTCTTATGTTCACAATGCCATAATCCAGTTATGGTCTTTTCACTGAAATGCCATAGCCCAGCTATGGTTTTACATTCCACACTTTACCATGGTCCAACCATGGTCTTATCCATCAATTCATCACTGATCACAGAACGATCGTATTCAATCCTGCGTTCTACTCAATTTGAACTTTTGATCCTATTTTCATATTTTTATAATATTCATAATTTAATAACATAATATAGAATAACACACTTTATCATTCCTAAATTAAATATTACACATACAAATTCAACCATATGAACTTATCTGAGCCAATCAGTAAAATTTGTAGAAATTCAGGGACTAATTCGTTACTTTCCCTTTTCCACGTTTATATTCGGATTCTTGATCTAAAATATAAAATTTTCTATTCATTAGTATCTAATTCAATTCTAATTCACTTCACAATTTATGCCTTTCAATTTTTGAAATTACACTTTTACCCCAAATTTTACAGTTTTTACAATTTAGTCCCTAATCAATTAACCCATCAATTGAACTAATTTTTCTTAATAAAAACTTTATTACATCATTATAAACTACTTCGAAACCTTTGGTATTCATAATTTTAGCACAAAACCCTAATTCTTAACTTTTTCACAATTAGGTCCTAAAAATCAATTTCTACTAAAATCACTTAATAAAATTATCATATAATGAAATTAAAGCTTCAAATTCATTATAATTCATCATAAACTTCCAGCACTCATTCATGGTAACTTTTAAAATCACCCATAAAATAAAAAAACTAATGAATTCAATAGTTGGACCTAGTTGTAAAAGTCTCAAAATCACAAAAAATATAAGAAATAACCAAGAATTGAACTTACTTGTAGCAAGAATATGAAAAACAAGCTTATAGAGACTCTTTAATGGTGTTTTTCGCTGAAGAAAAATGAAGAATTGTCTAAATTTTCAACTTAGTTTTTATTTTATTTGTTTAATTTTGCAAAATTTTCAATTTTGCCCTTATTTCACCCAATTTCTTTGTTTTTTTGCTGCCTTAACCATTTCAGCCATTTACTTTAGGTTAATTTTCCCTTTAAGTCCTTTATTTATTAATTATGCTATTTAATCACTTTAGCAAATTTTACACCTTTTACAATTTAGTCCTTTTTAATTAATTAGCTATTAAAACGTTAAAATTTTCTAACGAAACTTTAATACTAACCCAATTTACCTAATAAATTCTTTTAAAATCTCAAAAATCACTAATTCAGAAATTTTTCTAAAATCACACTTGACTCATAAATATTAATTTATTAAATTTTCAACTCACTCGTTAAGTTTAGTGATCTCAAATCACTGTTTCCGACACCACTAAAAATTAGGCTGTTACACTAATCGCTAAAAATTTTATTATGGCAAATCATAAATTGAAGAGTGATTAAACTAAACTATTGGGTATTACTTAAAGGACTAAACTATAAGGGATGAAATGTTATGAAATTCATAAATAACTAACAAACGTTGGTTGGTTGACTTTTACGTAATTCACTAATCATTTAATTAAGGTTTTAAATTGCTTAAACTCCTAAAGTGGTTCTGTTTTACCTCTCAGTCTTAACTTTATCAAGTTAGACAAATTAGTTCGGTTATCTCTTGATCTCACCAGCTAACCTGGAGTTAAAAGAATCGGTTCTCAACAAGTTCTCTCACTACACCAAAACAGACTTTTAGATGCATTTTTTTTACTTTTAGCGGCGTTTTTAAGCGCCACTAATAGTGTTTGCGGCGCTTTTTAAAGCGCCGCAAAAAACGTCGCTAAAAAAAACGCCACAAAAGTTAGCGGCGTTTATTGTGAAAAAACGCCGCTAGAAGTCTTGACTTTTAGCGGCGCTTTTATAAAAAACGTCGCTAAAGATGGGGACATTTAGCCGCCCTCTTCTAAAAACGCCACTAAATGTGCAAACTTTTAGCGGCGCTTTTATAAGAAACACCACGAAAGGTGGGGACTTTTAGCGGCGCTTTTATAAAAAACGCTGCTAAAGGTGGGAACTTTTAGCGGCACTTTTTACACAGACGCCGCTAAAAGCCATGACTTTTAGCGGCGCTTTTTACAAAACGCCGCTAAAAATCCTAAAAAATAAAAAATTAAAAATATCATACTTTTAGCGGCGCTTTTTTAAAAATTGCCACTAAAGGTTATAAAAAATAAAAAAATTAAAATATTATACAAACACCAAAAATCCAATTTAGAATATAATTTAATTTGAAGACATATTAAAATAAAAATGATAGAAGAATACAAATTTCTATAATTCCATCTAATAACAAGCATGTGAGATTTGCCTAAAATTATAGAAATACTTTTGCAAATATTTAGATGAGCTCCATGGAGAAAAATGAAAAAGAAAAACCCCTTTTATTCCTAAGTTCTGTTTGTCATATTACATGATGTATTTCCTTAGAACACTGAAGCAGGCTATAAAACTGCACAAATCTGTCTCACCTATAATATATGGACTTACTGTATAGGACCAATCAAAAAGCAAATACCTGAAAATAAAAACAAACTTCATAAATATGAAGGTATACCAACTAAAATTACTGAACCAAGAATTCCAGAATATTCTGCAGGAACATTTAAAATGGATATAAGGATAGATACACCAGCAAGTGTGAAAAAGAAATTCCAGTTGACTCCATATTCCCCCACATGTACCTACAAGGGAGAATTCCATTAAACGAAAAAAAGTATTGATCATCAATTATCAACAGCTAAAATGTTGAACTACCAACATTAAGAAAGGCATCATTTAACTAAAACCAGTCCGTATAAATTCTATGCTTATTATGCAAAATGCTTTTGAGTACAAACTGGTTTGGAGCATTATTTTAGACATCTCCCAGAGTTCCATTTGTTTTATATTAGCAAGTAGATATAGTACACAACTTAGCCTATTCCATTGCAAACAACTATTATTACAAAAAGTCCAGCGCAAAGAAATACATTCTACCTGATAGTCTAGACTCAATGTAGAAGCAAGTCTAGCAAATCCTAACAGTAGTAGCGGAGTTGTAGATTTAAAGGCTGCCTTCTACCAACTCCTTAGGAAGCATTGAGAAAAGTTAGTGGAACATAGATCTGAAACAATATACATCTATATACAGCATACCAAATTTAGATATGCTGCATGCACAAAAGAAAATTGTGATGCCAAAATTATAACGTTTGCTCAGAAGAGAAAGAATGTACAATGGTAAGCAATATACATGACAAGTTAACACCAGGATCTGGAAAATATAACGACTCACAGAAATGAATAAATAGATCTCCTCCACTCCTTTTACATATTTTTTTTTTTTTTTTGTTATAACTTTCTATTAAATAGTAAGCCTTTTTAAATACCCTAAAAAATCTGGTAAAAAGTAAAACTCCTTATTAGCTCAATTCCGAATTGAAGTCTAGCCATTCTATTGTTCATTTTCTTATTGTATAGTATTTGATGTTACCTACCAGGCTACAGTCTGGAGATTGAAGCCTTTACCAGCAATAAGGCGTAAGCTTTTATGTGATCAATCCAATGAAACTAGCATGCAGTTAGACAATGCTGTAGTTGGAAACAAACTAAAACTTGCATTATCAGTTCTGACAGACAGCAAAAATTGGTTAAACCAGAGTTCAATGAATAACAGAAATAATAAATATAATGTTTCCAAATACTCGATTCAGAAACAGGAGATTTAAGTGGCTGCAACAAGACCTAGCTAGTCAAAGTGAGATCATTTCTCGTAGTAGAACAAATCAAGCAAAGCGAAACAATTGATTGATGTTAATGACTATAACATTACATAAAATCCATAAATCATGAGAGAAATATCAAGCACCATGAATTTAGCGTTTTGCTTCAGGACAATTTCCAACATATAAAACTTGTGCATATTTGTAGATGATGGAGAACTAATCTGCTATGATTTTGAACAAATTGATGCACACTGAGTTGTTCATCCCACTCTTTTGGAAGGATGATATAATTTCATATCAAAATTACATATCGAAATTTGAAAAATAATTTAAAGATGCAAGAAAAAAACAAATTTGTTTTTCTGTTGGAGGGAGGTAAAATCAAATAGACCTAAATAATTATTAAAAAAAAGTTCAAATAAAATGAACAACTCACCGAAACATGGGATGCTTTTCCTTCACTTAACTTTCCAATTACCTGCAGATTGAAATAAGATAATTTTATAAAACGAAACAATATTTTTTGAACCTGCACCCGAAGCAAAGAAGGAACCGAAGAAAGCCAGTAACGGTATTGGGGCAGGAGGGAGAGCATTAAATTTTATTGCAGGTAGCGGGCAGGCGTCACCTAAGAGGGCCATCACTCGAAGAAAAACCAGTAGTTCAGTTTCGGTACTCAAGTTCCAGCGCTCTTAGAAAGAAAAGAGGTAGGTTCGTCAGTTTAGCCCCTTTAAGGCTTAGGGAAGGCTTGGGTTGAAGAAGATAAGGGCATGGATGGAGATCTTCCTTACCGATGAGTTCCTATTTTGATTGCCGACGAGTGTACTTGTCTTGCGCCAGTTGATCTTTCGGGGATGAAGCCTAGACAAGTCGAAGGGAAGAGAGGACATCTCATCTGAGCGAGTGCTGTTCAGTTGCAAAGCATGCCCTCTGAATCACTCTAAAATATTCAAAATGGTGAATCAAATACGGAAAAATATCAGAGAAATGAAGAAGAAAAATATTCAACTACGAAATAGAAAACTCCATTGTCAAAGATATGGACGAAGATTGGTAGGGGAAACTGATTTGGGGATTTTAGTTTGGGGATTTTGGGAGGGAAAT
This sequence comes from Gossypium bickii, assembly GCA_025503065.1. NCBI lineage: Eukaryota > Viridiplantae > Streptophyta > Magnoliopsida > Malvales > Malvaceae > Gossypium > Gossypium bickii. The sequence goes on from CP106718.1 coordinate 21,857,021, forward strand.
TTTGGGGACTTAAGCAAATTTAGGTTTTGGGGGAAACGATAAGAGGTTTTGGCAGAGAAATTGTGGCGTTTTAGTAAAAAACGCCGGTATAGCTTATTTTTTGCGGCGTTTTTACTAGAAACGTCACTATAGCTCTATTTTTTGAGTATCAACTTTTTAACTAAAATATTAAATATTAAAATTTTAACTTTTTAAGTTTTTAAGTTTTTAAGTTTTTAAGTTTTTAATTTTTTAATTTTTTTAATTTTTTATTATTAAATTTTAAAAATTTAATTACCATTATCAACTCTTTTGTGAATTCTTTTTTTCTTTCTTTTTACATCAATATTATTTTTTGAAGTATGGTCTACATTAGTTGTTTAGATTTTTATATAAATGACATTTAATTATATGTATATACCTAAATTTTGATATAGATACATCTCGGAATTATATATGAATTTTGATTTAATGTGTAATTCTAGATGTGAAATTCTAATTGTAGTTTAAATGTATAGTTGAAACTTTAATTTTGATTTAATCATACACATTATTTTAAAATATAAATACATCAATATATTTTTATAACGACTAAATATAAATTTTTATGTATGTGCAATATATAAATAAAAAATTATGTTAATTGTATCAATAATTGTGTTAATATTTTACAAGATCTAGATCAAATTAAAGTTCATGTATACAATTGCACACTAAACCATTGTTCATGTATGCTTTTGAGATTTAACCCATTTCGATATATATTTTTTAAAATAATAATTTACATTTATCTTATTTTGATTTATATTCTAAAAAATCTAAGATTAATCCCTAAACCCTAAACCCTATACCTTAAATATAGCTAACACCTTAAACCCTAAACCCTAAAATCATAACCTTAATCCATAAACCCTAAACTCAAAAACCTAACACATTAACCATTTTTCCCAAACCCCTAACCCTAAACTCTTAAACTATAAACCATAAACCATAAACCCTAAACCCAAGACCCTAACCCATTAACCATTTCCCCTTAAACCCGGGTTAGGGGCCTCTAACCCTAAACCTTAACCCCTAACCAATAACACGTAAACCTTAATACCGGTAAACACTAAGATATTAAACACTATACAATAAACCCAAACAACAAACTTTAAAACACTAAACCCATACACAAAAATAACAAACCCTAAACTATGAAATTAACATACTAAACACTAAACCCTAAATCAATTTTAATAGCTTAATTTGTAACTTAAATGAAAACTTCTAAATTGTTTATTTAGCAAATTGTAACTTTTCATAATTAAGTAACTAAAATGAAACTTTCCCATTGCTTATAAGTGAATTTATCAAAATAAAATATAATTAAAAGCAAGAATATGGAAAAAAATATGAAAAAGCTAATGCTCAGACCTTTAGCGACGTTTTTCCAAAAAGCGCCGCTAATGCTCAGACCTTTAGCGGCGTTTTCCCAAAAGCGCCGCTAATGCTCAGACCTTTAGCGGCGTTTTTCCAAAAGCGCCGCTAATGAAACACCCCAAACCCGGCCCACGAGCTTTGACCAGATTTGGTATGTTCCTCAAGTAAACCGGTTCAAAGTTCTTTTGTTACTTTAGGAAAATAGTGTGTTTTGAAAGAAATATTATTTTGGGTTGGGCTCGAGTAGAAAACAAAATCGTTTTATAATAAAACCCTTTTAAATTTTAGGTGATAAAACATATAGAATACATTTAAAATAAATTACTTAATTTTTAACTTAATAAAAATTTCGTAACATAATAAATAAAAACAGAAATAAAATAGTGCACTATGGCCTTATGGCCTTATTACATCAAATAATTCCAAATAATTCGGAGTACTTAAAAATTAATAGTCCATAAAAATAAAAACTTCATGTTGAGCATGGCCACCACAAGTTCTGCAGTCCCGGTCCATTACTGTTCATCACCTGAAACATGGTCCCTCAACGGGGTGAGTCAACAGACTCAATGTATACACAACACTAAATCATAATAGAATCAGGCATAACAAATATTACACATACATATCATAGCATACAAATTATGATGCATTCCCAAACCCAAACCTAATAAGCCATCCGCTACACTCCCGTACTCAACTGTACACACCGTGGGACTACTAAGTCGACCCTCCTTCTGCTACACTCCATATCGCGGTCTTAGGTCACCGCATTTGTGGTCTTAGGTCACCACATTCAGATATCGCGGTCTTAGGTCACCGCATTCAGATTACTGTGGTCTTAGGTCACCACATTCAGATACCACGGTCTTAGGTCACCGTGTTCGTGGTCTTAGGTCACCACATTCACTTCCCCTTTCAATAACCCATATGCCCCATTTTGTAATATGCATTAATATGCCAAAGTTCACATTCTTATTCTCATGTTACAAATAACATATTTCATATTCCTAGTAGGAGTAGGAAAGCGTGCACTGAGTACTTAGTACCATAACATGGTACCTTAGCCACTTTCTTATTCTTAATATCACATATTTTAATTAGACATAGCCATAAAACATATTATGAAATAGTGTGGGGTACACACCTGATTCGCTTAGCAAATTCCTTGAGATCTTGAAATCTGATCTATCGCTTAGATCCTTAATCCCTACATTTGATTAATCACTTACTAATTTAATAAAAAGCCATTCGGCCATAAATCCAAATCCTAGTAGGATTGGTATACTAAAACTTACCTTGTTGCCGATTTCACTATAAATCAAATCCTGAAAACTTTGTGCTACTCCTTCCTTCAATTCTGCCAATGCTAGATCATTTAACTTGATTAGTTTCGGCTTTTTAAACAAATAAAGAATAGATCTAATTACCAAAATAGACCTTGGCCGATTGTACTTATGCACTCACCTTGCGATTTCAAATCCCGAAAGTATCCCTTGTCTTAATTATCTGTCGAATTACCTATACACATATGTTAGATTTGATTCTAACATTAAATCATCATAGATGGCCCTTGGCCGAATGCTATAGACACTTACCTTGTGGATTTTAAATCCCGAAACTCATCGAATAACTAGGGAACACGCGGCCTATGGTGTACCTTCGGGAAAAGAACTTCTCCTTCCTTGTAGTCGACACTTAGTAAATCCCGAAAGATCTCTTCAAAGTTTTGGCAACAAGATATTAATAGGGTTAGTCCTAGATTTTTGGCAAATCTTAAAAGAAAAAGGATGAAACAGAATGAGATTACCCTTACTTTAGAAATCGGCAATCCTTGCTCGAACCTTTAACAATATTCGGCTATGTAGGCTAGAAGGATCTTGATTTCGCTTTTTGATTGGTATAAAAAGAAAAGAGAAAGAAGAATAAAGATGGAGGATTCAGCTAGAGCACAAGGTATTTTGACTTGGCAAAAATAAAAGAGAAGAGAGGAGTTATTCTTTGGAGAGAATTCGTGAGAGAGAGAGTTGAAAGAAAGAATGAATGGCCCTCTTTTCCTTTAGTAGCCGAAATTACTAACTTAGAATCCCTTACTTGGCCATCACTCTTCTATTTTGATAGCTTTATCTCTTTAATTATCACCTAAAATAAAAGATAATTCAGCAACTATCCTTACTTAGCCGAAATTATTAAACTCAAAGTCCCTTACTTGGCCATCACTTCTCCTTATTTTCCTTATTAAAGAATAATTCCTCATTTATCATCTTTTATCCTTATTATCACACCTTTTATCTCTAAATAATAATAAAAATAAAAGGATTTTAAACTCCTAAAATATAGCCTATGTGCCATCCACCTCTGTCCATCCTTGCAGCAAAATAAAACTTTTATTTTGCTTCCCCTACAGCTCGAATCTTGGCCCAATTTCCCCTGCATGTGGCGTCACTTACAGAGGCCTTAAGTGGCACCTCCAAGCCACTTTTCCAAACCCAATTGCATGTCATATCCTCCCTACATTTTCTCTTAAAGCCACCTTGCTTCATGTCCCTCTTTTAAACTTTAAACTTGACATTTCTAAAGCATTTCCTTACATTTCCAAGACATTTCCTTACATTTCCAAGACATTTCCTTACATTTCCAAGACACTTCCTTACATTTCCAAGACAAGACATTTCCTTACATTTCCAAGACAAGACATTTCCTTTAGAAATGTTCACTTTCCTCTTTTGAATCATTTCTAAATCAGTTCTTTACATTTCCAAGTTTTTAAAAATGTTCACTTTCCTCTTTTAAACCTAACATTTCCATACATTTCCAGTGTTTCCAAAAATGTTCATAAGACATAAGACTTGTCATTTCGTACAATTAAACCGAAAATACATAGCCCCTTTTTAGGATGTTACAGCTAATGCTTTGATTTATAGCGGCGTTTGAGGAAAAAACGCCGCTATTTATCCTTTTTAGCGGCGTTTTGGAAGTAAACGCCGCTATTGCTCATTTTTTGCGGCGTTTTCCTTTAAATGCCGCTATTGTTCATTTTTCTTTAAAACGTCACTAAAAACGCCGCTAAAAGTCTGTTTTGGTGTAGTGTCTTCTCAGTCTCACTTGCCTAAATCTTCCCTTAGGGTCGTCAATCATATGTTTTTATATTTATTCAATTTAGTCTAATTTATTACAATTTAGTCTCTTAATAAAAAATTAGCTTACCCACATTTCTATCAATCAACCCCTTTAGGAGTTTAGTTACTCATGATAAAAACTAAAGGCATAATTGCAACAAAAAAAAAAAAAAAAAAAAAAACCCTCAAAGTTTTGGGGGCTTTTGGTTTTATGCCATTGACCTTTTTATTTTTTGATTGACACCTTCAACATTACCATTTTTTAAGAAATCAGCCCAGTTTTAAATCAAACTGTAGGTCAACATAATAGCCCATGTGGCATGCCACATAAGTGCACAACGTCATAGATGATGTCATCTATTTAACAAAATTTTTCTCTCATTTTCTCTCTTGCCAAACACCACTTTTTTCTTCAAAACACATGGTTGCTGCAATTTTTTTTCTCTCATTTTCTCTCTTGTCAAACACCATTTTTCTTCTTCAAAACATCATTTCATCTACAAGAATCAACCCTTTCATCGACCCATAACCATCCACACCCTATTCTTCCTTAGCCGTATCACCCAAAACCTCCATCGATTGTAATAGCCCGATTTTGACCCTAATCGGAATAGTGGTTTCGGGACCACAAATTCGAGTTCGAAAAATATTTTAAAATTATTTTCCGTGTTTATTATGTGTGAATTTGTTTGTGCTAAATTTTCGTGTTTTAATTTTGTCATTTAGGTGTTCGATTAAATAAAAAGGATTTAATCGCGTAAAATGTAAAAGTTACAAATTAAAGTGTAAAGTGCTAATTTGATAGTGGCTTTTTAATATGGGGTCCTTAAAGGGCAAATAGCCCATTTCTATTGGTAGTGGACGACATAAGGTCAAGAATAACCTTATTATTATATTTTATATAATAATTCCTTAAAGGTTAAAATGGTAATTTGTCAAATCTAATATAATTAAATTAAACAAAACATTAGCATAGCCATTATCATCTTTTAAAGTGACCGAATATAGCTAAGGAAGAAAGCTTTTATGTTATTCAATATTTCGGCAACAATTTTGGCTTAATCCAATGTTAGTTTTGTTCAGTTTTTGATAATTTTTATGTTTTTGAGATCGTTGCTTTGAGTACTATCCGACTCATGTCTTAATTTTTTATTTTGATGATGATTTTGTGTTTTTCCATTGATGATACCTTGTGGTTTTTGTTGTTTGATGATGAAATATGAAATATGAAATATATGTGTTAGATTAACAAGTTTTGTCTTTGAATTTTTGATGAATTTGAGTAATTTGGACTAAATTACAAAAATAAAATTTAGAGGGACTAAAATGTGAAATAAATGAAATGTGTGGGCTTGTATGAGGACTAGGAATATTCAGCCCTTGTATGGTGTACTCAAATTTTGTGTATTTAGTGTTTTGCACAAAAAGGACTAAATTGTAAAAAGTGTGAAATGTTAGGGGCAAAATTTTAATTTACCCATTTATGTGTTTTTAGACTAAATTGAATAGACTAGAATTTAAATAAGCTTAATTTGAATATATTTAGATCAAGAAACAAAGAAATTGGATTTTGATAGGGGAAAGCCAAAAGTAGTCGATTAGCCGATTTCACGATCGTCGACGTCTGAGGTAAGTCAATAAGCATTTAAATGTTGATATATCTATGAATATATATTTTTTATGAAATGATTTAAATTATTTGAATTTTGAATGGCTATGGCCGAATGTGAATATGGTTAATTGGCTATCTTTCGAGCTTGATTCGATCGAGATTCGACATCTGTAAGCCTCGTACGAACCTTAGGAATAGATAGGATACATATGTCATGACATAGGATATCTGATATGTGTTATCGTGTAAGACCACGTCTGGGACGTTGGCATCATATTTGATTCATGTAAGATCCTGTCTGGGACAGTGGCATCGATATGTGATTACATGTAAGACCACGTCTGGGACGTTGGCATTGTACGAGCTTCCGACTATCTGCGTATCCTTTTGAATTCCGAATGGTTCAACGGGCAAGTGTAAGTGAAGGCCAATGTGAAAATAGAGTTAAAAGGACTCAGGTATATAAATTAAACTGTGTTATGAAAATTAAGTTAAGTTGAATGCTTAATTCATTGTATAAAAGTTAAAGTATGAATATGTGAATTATGTGTAAGTTTGTAATTTAATGTATTCGGCCAAAGAGTTTTATATATGATTTTAATATTGAGTTTGTGTAAGCTATTATGAATATGTTTAAGTTATCTATTTGATTTATATATGAAAAGATTTAATGTTAAATTATATTCATACTTTGTATATGTGATTTGGCTTAATTGGTTGATATTAACTTGCTTATGACTTACTAAGCTTAAATAGCTTACTCTGTGTTTTTCTGTTTATTTCTGTTTATAGATGGATATACGTTACGAGCTCGGGGATCGTCAGCAAGACTATTCACCCTCTCGACAGTTTCCTTTGGTATTTTACAAAGTTGAAAATTTAATATATGGCACGTATAGTGATCGCTGAAATCAGAGTTTTAAAATTTATAAAAGAATGATTGAACCTGGAAACTAACTCTGACAACAATTAAAGGCAAGTATACCTATCGAACAGTAGTATAGTTTAGGCAAGACCGAATTGTCGAACCCAAAGGAACTAAAAGTATTAATACTAACTTTCTTTTTATTATTTAGCCTAAAATAAAGTGAAGTTGTTTTACTCTAAATTAACGGTGACTAAGCTAAGGACAAAGACAAAAAAAGAACGAATTGGGAAATATCTTGAAGAAAAACTCAATTGATCACGACGATACCCTCAGGAAGAATCCATCTAGACTTCACTTGTTATCTAACCCTGAATCATATGATTTATTTACTTAGCTTGATCCGTAGGACTCCCTAACCTATGCTAAACCCTCTCTCGAGGCGAATAACGTCTAACCCTAGATTAATTAGTGAAACTCTCATTCTCTTATAATAACCCCCTAGAATAGCAATAAATCGATCTATGGATTCCCATATTAGATTTCACCCTAATCCGGTAAAATCTCGTAACCCTATCTCTAGGCGTTCGATCAACGCCGCTTAATTACGTTAGATCTAATCTTAAGCAGGGTCTATTCCTCCTCCACCTAAGCACATCAGATTTGGATTAAGCATGCATAATTAAGAACAAACTAAGTATTTATCATATAATTCAAAAATCAAATAACAAGATTCATTTAGGTTTCATCCCCTTCAGGTATCTGAAGGGTTTAGTTCATAACTAAGAAAGAAAACATCTCAAGAGAAAAGATAAAACAAAACATAAGAAATCCCTAAAACTCCCTGAAGGAATTGAAGGAGAATTTCGCCGTCTTGAGTATAATTCCGGCTTCTTGGGATGGATCAACTGGCTAACTTCGAGCGATTCCCACAATTCTGACCTTTCCGGCTTGTCTCCTTGGCCTAATTCGACTCCCCCTCAAAGGTGGCACTTAGGGGCTATATATAGGCTCTTTGGAATGCGATTCTTTCTCCCTAAGTATCCTTTTCCGACTGAAATTGCTTATTCCAGCGATAGAGGCACGGCCATGGCACACGCCCGTGTGGATCGACTTCAAGCCGTGTTCAGATTTCTACTTTGAGGAACGACCGTGTAAGTCAGGGTTGAGGCCGTGCTCTAGGTGATTGGCGAGGCACGGCCGTGTGGGCCTTGGGCCAAGCCGTGTTGATTTCGTGCTAAGGCTCATTTACTCCGTTTTGGGCCCGTTTTATGTTCTTTTCATCCTCGGGTGCTTTCCTGGGTATAAGACATGAAAAGAAAGGATTAAAAGCACCTTTTTACATGAATCAAGGCTCAAATCATCCAAAAGCATACTAAATGTGGGATAAAAATATGTTACTTTTACGGTTTATCATATAGCATAGTAAAAGGTGGAATAGGAATTAAGTACTTTGTATGTAATTAATAGCCATGCGAAGATGGCTTATCTTCTTTTGATTGATTTGGTTTCTATGTTTATGGTTGATAATGGTCATTGAAAAATAACGTTATACTTATGCATATGTGATTATGGTATATGTTCATGACAGGTAATAATGTGTTATGTTTTATTTTAAGTTAGACATATTGAACTTGGTTATGTGATTAATATATGTATATTGGCTATGATTTGTATGATGGACTGAATTAGATAAGAGGTGACCCGAAACCGAATGTATACATATAGATATTTTGGTTGTGGTTAAGTGATATATAAATGTATATTTGTTGTGCATTCTGTGATAGTTTGATTTGTTTATTAGATGGACTAAGGCCGAATGTGTATATATACATATATTGTGGTTGATGTTAAGTGAAATGCTTGTACAGATAATTCTTGTGAGCATGTATAATAGTACGATGGTTTTTATTATATATATGTTCGAATGTGGAAATTAGGTATAAGGTTATGTTTAGTCAATAAGTCATTGATAATTGAGTTTGTTTTAATAAGGTTAAATATTTATGTATTCGGCCATGGTGTGAAATTATGATGGATGATTACATGCAATGCAAATGAATTTAGTTTTGTATTTAGGTTATGAAATTTGCATTGGTAAATGGTAAATGTTAGATGTAATTTTGGTTTGTGAAATAAAGGATCTGTCTCATGATTAATTGGTTATATAATGTAATAGGAAATTGACTAGGAAATTATGTATGTATTTATATAGATATTTGGCTATACTTGGTTAAAATATCTGATGGTTGTTAATAATTTGTTCTTTATGGAATAGTTGTGAGATTATAGAAAAGTGGTTAATATGTTATATAAGAATGTGTGTGTTTTGGTTTTGAAAGGTAACATGATTAGGTACATCATTCACCTTTTTAAATAGTTGATATGCTATATAGATTAACTAAGATGATTTATATGATATTCGAATAGAACATAAAATGAATGACTAGATATGTGGTTTATTTGGTTAATGATATATTAATATGATTAAGCATATGGTGAGTTGGTATTTGTTTAGTAAATGAAAATTGAAATATTGAATGTCTTACTGTTTGATAAGTATAAGATAATAATATATGTTAAATTTAAAAAGATTAGTTCGATTTGATTGAAATAGTAAAATGTGCAACTTTATTCTGTTTGGATGATTCAGGATACAAATATCAACTTTGATTTGAATGTTAAGTATGTGAATTGGTATGTTATGTAATGATCACTTTTAATCGTAAATGTAGAAATGTGGTTACAAAAATTGTATGACATGTGTGATATGTATTAATATTATTGTTATACTTAGCTTAGATGTAATGTGTTATATTTTAAAAAAAAAATCAAATATATATATATGCCTATTTTGAGTTGTGTTTTATCTGGTAATGCTCCGTAACCCTAGTCCGGCGACGGATATTGGTTAGGCGTGTTACATTGGTGAAAATATTGGCGTAGAAAGAACGACGGGCGTCACAGGACATGGCGACACTAAAGATGCTATTCCACCTGACTTTTTCACTCGGATTATAAACGAAGTCATATTCCGCGAGCGTAAAGAGCAAACCGGTTGTTGCTATTATTGAATTTCTTATTGTTGCTGTAGAATTTTCTGGCTTTTAATCGATTCTAGTTTTGAAGCTCGTTAAGAGTTAGAGGTTTGTATCCTTGAGTTTTACTACCGAAAGCAGCGGGAACAGAAGAAATAGCAGAAACAGAACCCATGGGTAAAGGCTTATTCTCAAAATTCCAAGAATCTTTACCGAATGAAACTTTTTTCCCTTCCAATTGTTATTACGATTGAAAGAAGAAAATTTCTTGTTAGGGTTAGGGTTTTGGTTTGGGTCCCGAGATTGCCAAGGCTTGTAGCTTCGATTCAACATTATCGAGGTGGTGGTTGAGTCATCATCGAGGACCGAGTTTATAAGGTGTGGATGAGACAACGCCAATTGATTCATAGCTTTGAGTGAGTGAGCCGATGCATCAATCGATGAGACCGATTCATCATCGTGCTCGAACTAGAACTTGGACCTAAACCGTGTTCATCATCATTTTTGCGGTGGTGATTCATCATCATGTGCACGATCGTTCATTTTCTTTTATGAAATAAAATGAAAAACGAAATCAAAGAAATTCGAAGAGAAAAAAGAAACCCTAATTTTTCAGTTTTAGAATTGAAATTTGCAACCAGATCAAACGATTTACTACTGATCCGTTAATTTCCTTTTGGTTCTTTTAGTTTTCCTCAATCTAAAACTGAAAATTAAGAGAGAAAATGAGAGAAAAATTTTGTTAAATAGATGACGTCATCTATGATGTCGTGCACTTATGTGGCATGCCACATAGGCTATTATGTTGACCTACAGTTTAATAAACGGTCAACTCTCGTTGACCGTTAAAAATGGGTTGATTTCTTAAAAAATTGTAATGTTGAGGGTGTCAATCAAAAAATAAAAAGGTCAAGGGCACAAAACCAAAAGCCCCCAAACGTTGAGGTTTTTTTTTTTTTTTTTTTTTTTTTTGCAATTATGCCAAAACTAAACTAACAAGCATAAAAGTAATAAACATGGTAGCCATTGAAAGAAAGCTCAAGAAAAATAAAAAAAATATGAGATTTTTAACGAAGAAAACTTAAAAGCAAAGTAAAGATGAGCATTTAACAGTAAAATAAGAAGCAAAGAACATTAAAGGTGAAAGCTTTAACAACTAAAACTAAAGAAAACTGAAAATGCATTAAACAAAGATGAAAGTGTCAATGCAAGCAAAGTAAATGGACTGAAAGTGTAGATATCCTCTAGCTATAGTAATAACTAACTTAACTAACAAGAAGAACAAGAAGAAAGATGTAGAAATCTTAAATCTACAGCTAAGGAAGAAGATAGAAAATATGAAACCCTAAAAAAGAAGGAGAGAAACTAAGAGAAAATGTAACAACCCGTTTTTTAGTAGTATCGAAAATAAAGATTTTGAGACCACAATTCTAACGAGAGAGTTCATAGATGTATTTAATTAATATTTGTAAGTTAAATATATTATAATAGTGAACCATGATTTAATAGATTTTATTAATTGATCATGATTTTGGAAAATGAGGTATCAAGGCCTCATTTTCGTAAACAGAGCTTGTAAATATTTTATTAAATATTTACGGAGTTATTATATAGATATATTGAAGTTTGGTCCGAAAATTTTAATGTTTGGCTAGTTAATTAAGGAAAAAGAATTAAATCGTAAAAGATACAAAACTTCATCACCATTGACTTTCTTAAATAAAATGCATAATCATTGAGGTTTTAAGTATCAAAAAGGTAATTATACTCTTTTTGAATGTTGGTGGACGGTTTATGCCATTAATTTAGTTAAAATAAAATAAAATAAAAGTTAAGTAATTAAAATATTAAATAATATTTAAAACATGGAAAAAAAAAATCATTTTCCTCATTTTTTCCCTTTGTTCCACCGAAACCACCATGGTTGTGAACCTCAGCTTCGGCCAAAGCTAAATGCTATTGCACGGTAAGCATTTTTAATCCGGTTTTAGTAATTTTTATATTTTTGATATCATTGTTGTGTAATCTAGCTAACCAGGGGACTAATTCATAAAACTGTTAAACATTTTAAAACTTTTCATTGATGATTCTTTGATATTCTTGGTGTTAAATGATGAATTTGTAAACTTAATTGTTAAATAAGACTATTGTGTAAAAGAATTTTTGATAGTTTTGAACTTACGAACTAATATGAAAAAAATATATAATTCAGCATGTAATTTGTCAAATTTTCAAATGTGTAAACGCTGATTTAAGGTGTTGTTAAAATTAATTTTGGATGTTTGAGGTAAAATGTGAAAATTTAAATAATTTCGATTTTAGGGACTAAATTGAACAAAGTGTAAGAGTTTAGGGGAAATTTGTAAAATGAAAATTTATTTGTCATATGCATAAAAATGATTTTGATAATGTATTTTAAATTGATCAATTGAATTGAATTATTGAATAGATTGGAAGTTGGACCAAATTGAAGATAATTGGGGAAATGACAAAATTTGATAATTAGTCCTTAGAGAGTTGGTTGTTTGTTATCTTGACTAGGTAAGTTCATACGGTATGTTTGTGTTAAATTATTATTTATTTAGAATTATAATTTTAATTATGCGTAATTGAAATTTTAATTGTTTGCGATTCGGTACAATAATGTGAGATAACAGATTAAATTGACTACGATGAATTGCAAATTAAAATAATTATGAAATTGATCTTAAATTGGACTGAAATAAGATATGTTATGTGATGATATGATATGATGAAAAGAGCTAAATTGATTCGATTTAGACAGGTTGTTAGTGATAAAGACTGAATTACATATGTGTGAAAGTATAATATGATATTATAATGTGAAGTAGAATTAGTATTGTTATTGATGATTGATTGAGGAAAGTAAGTAATGAACTTGAGTAACTGTTCGAGTAGAGTCGGATATAGTTGGCATGCCATAGGATAAGAAGAGTTTAGGGTTATACAACTACTGTGTTGGAGAGTGCTGGGCACCCCATTTGTTGGTTATACCAACTAGTGCTGGGCACATTTATTTGTTGGTTTTACTAGCCAGTCACTACACCAAAACAGACTTTTAGCGGCGTTTTTAGTGGCGTTTTAAAGGAAAACGCCGCTAATATTAGACATTAGCGGCGTTTGAAGGAAAACGCCGCAAAAAAATGAGCAATAGCGTCGTTTATTTTGAAAACGCCGCTAAAAAGGATAAATAGCGGCGTTTTTTAGTAAAACGCCGCTAAAAGTCTGAGCTTTAGTGGCGCTTCTGAAAAACGCCGCTAAAAGTCTGAGCTTTAGCGGCGCTTCTAGAAAAACGCCATTAAAAGTCTGAGCTTTAGCGCGCTTACGGAAAACGCCGCTAAAGTCTGAGCTTTAGCGACTACGAAAAACGCCGCTAAAAGTCTCGAGTATATATTAATTTTAATATATTAAATTAATTATCATTATAGTTTAGGGTTTATGATTTAGCATATAAAATTTAGGGTGTAAGGTTTAGGAGTTACTATTTTAAATGTTTAGGGATTATGCATGGTGTATAGTTTATGGTTTAAAGTTTAGGGTTTCATGGGTTTAAAGGTTATGGGTTGGGGTTAATGGTTAGGGGTTAGGGGTTTATGTTGTATGATCATTTAGGGTTTATGAGATATAAGATAGAGGTTTAAGGTTTAGAGTAATTAGTCTCTTTTAATTTATATATTAAATAATTTATTACATAATTGTAAAATAAATATATTAATTTTAATATATTAAATTAATTATCATTATAGTTTAGGGTTTATGGTTTAGCATATATAATTTAAGGTGTAAGGTTTAAGAGTTTCTATTTTAAATGTTTAGGGATTATGGTGTATAGTTTGTGGGTTAAAGTTTAGGGTTTCATGGGTTTAAGGGTTAAGGGTTAGGGGTTAGGGGTTAGGGGTTTATGTTGTATGATTTAGGGATTATGAGATATAGGATAGGGGTTTAGGGTTTAGAGTAATTAATCTCTTTTAATTTATATATTAAATAATTTCTTGCATAATTGTAAAATATATTAGTAGTATAAAAAGTCAATAATACATATTAGTAGTATAAAAAAATATTTTATTCTTTGAAATAGTAAATTAAAATGATTATAATAAATAGAGATGTCAAAAGTATGTAAATTAATTATAATTAATGTATGTAAATTAATTATAATTAACTGTAACAGAAAGAATTTTATTATGAAAATAATAACAATAAGATTAATTTTAAAAAAAAGTCCTTATAATTGTAATAATTTAAAAGTTATTTTATTCAAAAAAAATTTAAAATATATATTATTTTTTCAAAATTATTGAAAAATTTTAATATTATTTTAATACCAGTTCAATTTAAAAAATTACTAAATAATATTATTTTAATATGCAAGGTATTTAGCGGCGTTTTTGAGCAAAAACGCCGCAAAAAGCTAACTAAAAAACGATGCCGTTTATCTTTGTATTAGCGGCGCTAGAGAAAAAAACGCTGCAAAATAGGATTAATAGTGGCGTTTGTTTTTCAAAACGCCGCAAAAAGAAATAAAATTGAATTGAAACGGCGCGTTTTTATTTTCTCAATTTTCTCAAATTTCGGCTAAGTCTTCTTTTCTTCTTCCCACAGAGATATCTTCTTCGCCTAGGTCTTCATCCCCTTTCCCAACTAGTAATCCCCCCTTTCTTTCTTCCCTCCTTTCTCAATTTTAATGCTTTGTGTTTTTCTTAAGTGGTTTTATAACTTAAGTTTTGGGTTTTAATGAACTTAGATTCGAAACTTTTTAATTCGAAAATCTGAAAAATTTGAAGGATGCATTGTTAGATTCGAAACTTTTTGGGTATTTTTTTTAATTCGTCTTGATATGGTGTGCTTGACCATATTCGCTTGACTTACGACTTCATATGCAGATGAAGACAGGATGTGTGGCCCTAGTGTTATGTTTAAATATCAGTGTTGATCCACCCGATGTAATAAAAATATCTCCTTGCGGAAGAATCGAGTGCTGGACTGGTATGTTTTTTTGAGTCAATTCTCTCTTATTTTTGCATTTTCTCTTCTAAAATTAAGTTCACTATCCTGATTCTTATTTCCCCAAACCCTAAATTTCTAAGTCCCCAAAATTTACTAAGTCTCAGGAGGCTCTCGATCGTCGTGAGCGTTATCTTGATACCTTAGACCCTACCTTTTATTCTTGTTTTCATACTACTCATATTCTTTGGACAAGTCGTTGTTGAAGCTCTTCAATTTGATAAGTTCAATGGCTATTCACCCATTGTTGGTCTTCCCCAAACCGTAAGGTTCAAAAATTTCCCATCTTTTGTTAATTATTTTCTTTGCTTAATGCCTGTATTTCTTCAATTTTAGTATGAATATCTTCAGCTCCATCAAAATCTGCTTCTTCTTTCTTGTTTTTTTTTAATGTTTCATTCAGTTCTGAAAGTTATCTGCAATCCTGTTGATGCTTCATATTTCAGTTGACAAGCTTTTATGGTCAAAGAAGGTTTTTCTTTTAATAATCTAATAAGGTTTTTCTTTTAATAATCTAATAATTTATTTTAAATTTTCATGGTTACTCAAAATAATTTATTTCTTTTAGTCCGTCAAATCCTACAATTGATGAAGTTGAGGACTTGGAAATTATCGATTTGTTTTCTTAAGTTTTGGCTTTGTTTTGTCTTCTTTTGCTCTCATGGCTTAAGGTAACATGGTGGTTCATTAAATCTAGATTTAATTTTTACATTTAAAAATCTAAGTGACCCAAAGTAGAAATCTGGGGTTTCTACAATCCTAAGTTCTTTGTTTTAAACTTTTACAGTAAAAAACAAATTACGGTAGATAGAGTGTAAAAACGCCAAATAAATTGAAGGTAAAGTCAGTTTATGTTCCTGGAAAAGATACAATATTTCTTTTGTACTAAATTTGGTAACTGTTGGAATGGATCCTATGACTTTTTATTGTAGTTTTAGTTGATTTGCAATTAATGTTAGTTCTTTGAAAATTTTTGTGGAATTCTATGGAAGCTAGTCATACCTTTTGGTTGATATTGGTGTTAACTTCCTTTTTTCTTGTTTCAATCATTTAGTTTGACTTCCTTGGTAAAGATTCGATTCAATATGTGAACACAGTGGAGGTTGAGCTTCCTGTCTACAATGCAATTGGACAGTTTCAAACTGGTCAGTTCATGATCTCTCATATTTGGATTCATATGCAGATGATTGACTTAAGCCAAAGAGTATGGTCTCTCTTTTATGCAGGGAAAAGCAAAAGTGATTATCTTGTATGTACTTTTCCAAAGATTTTTATGTGATTTGAACGGATAAATTTTTAGAAAATTTTGTTAACATTAGTTTTCATTTGTATTTTCTTTGGTTGGATAATAGTTAAATAAAGAAACCAAAGATGGGGATGTGGCAGAAAAAGTTGTAATCTACTTTTCTTTCGATTAAATATCTGATATGCTTATATTTTTTTGTTTGTTAGGATGACATCCGGTCCACAACAAGCCTTGAGGAGGGACGATGGAAATCCAAGTGACCAACCTCATCCATTGCATGTGAAAAATATGGTCCGCAATGTACTTGAAGGGCAATTTGATGATGCTTGTTTCAGCTCTCAAGAAACAAGCTAGACGATCGTGGTAGGAGGTGGAAATATCCGGTTTTCTATTGCCATAGACTCGGTAATCCTCTCTATCCTGTTTGCTAATGTTTGATTGAATGAAACTTGAACTTTTTTTTAACTAGTAAAATTTCAATGTACAGAAAAAAAAAAGAGTGGAGTATAGACAAAATCCAAGTAAGCATACTGGCGTTACATGATTAGTATTTCTTTCAAAATATTTTTGTTGGATATCTAGCTGGGAGTTTTCTCTAGCTTGTAATGGAGTACAATCAAGATGTTTGAAGCTTAATATGATTTTGTTTAATATGCTATTCTAATATGCGCAAGAACACGAAATTTTGTCTACAAATTTTGTTAAACATTTCTTCTTATTTCTTAAGAAGGTGCAAGGAAGTTTCATCTAATAACAACAAAGTACCGAGAAAATATTATGGTGATAGGTAGAATTTGTATGGTCAAGGGCACAAGGTGCATTCTAGGTGCTAAAATTCTTTTATTTCGAGGTGCAAAGGGCAAAAATTTAAAAAAGAGCCTAGATGCCATGGAATCCATGGAAAGATTTCTTTTCGAGTGTGCTAAAGTCGAAAATTCAGATGTATATTGCTTGATTACATTGCTTGCTTTCACCATGTATAAATTGCTCTTGCTTAGTTCTAAACTTACATGGCTGTCATGGTCCAACTTTGGCACAATGGTGAAGAGCTTTTACCTTATTATTATTATTATTATTTTATTTCCAAGTGTTTTGATTTTATTTTGGTTGCAAGGAATTTTGGTTGTGTGATAACTTCCCGAGTAATTAAATACATAATGCATTTCTATCATTAAATATCATAAGTTAACTTATGTTCTTTGTGGGCAAAATAAACTTGGTGTGGTTCTATTTATTTTAATCGTCATTTGAGGATCTTCTAATGCAGTTCTTGGCGATAATTTATCATCATCTCTCGCTACACGATGCTTCTACGAGGTATTAAGCTAATTTGTAGCTTGTATTCTCTGTGTGCATAGTATCACATGCTATTATTAGAATCTGTTGTAACATGCATTGCATGTGAATATCTGCTATTTTATTTATTTTTGAATAAGTTGAGCATTCTGCAAATAAATAAACAAAGTGTAAATTTGCCTTAGCATGGACTAATCATGTGACTAATTGCTAGCCTTGTGCTTGGAGGTTGGGGAAAGAAAAATATGATTAAAAGGAGCTTGCATACTATGATTTGTGGTTTGTCTGCCTTACAATAAATTTGATAAAGAGTAAATGTTCATTCAGTCTGTTGTCCTTATTATTTTGTGCTCATTGTTCTTATTGCTATTTCCATCTTGCATTTTATGTATAAGAAGTCATCATTTTCTTTCTGACCAGCCAACACTGTCCACAAATGCCTCTGTAATTAATGGTATTTCAAAGTGGTCTGTGTCCTGTGATAAGGCTAGCTTGAATTGTCAGTTTGTCACAAATAACAACTAATTAGATAAGCCTTTATTTTTATTGTTGTTATTATTTCTTTTGTAATTTTTTTATGTTTGTATTAGCATGTCTTAAATAATATACAGAATGCTCTTAAATAATTTTTTTATTATTGTTATTATTTCTTTTGTAATTTTTTTATGTTTGTATTAGCTCTTTCGTTAGCCCTCACTTCTTGCAATTGTCACATTTATATCTTAGCAAAGAACTATTTCTCGCTCTGCGCCTTTCGCTTTCCTCAATCCGCTTAAATGTCCCTAGAGAAATGGAGTGATTTATCTTAAACTTCCTTGTCCCATGAAAAATGCTTAGTCTTTTCTCAAGTTGTGAATTTAGGATTCTATAGTCATCATCTTTTCATTGGTTATTTAGATAGTTTGGGGCTAAATTTTTATTATATGGTATTGGCTTTTGGATTTCTTTCATATTTTAGGTTTCCATTTTCAAACATAGCTATCTAACTCTCATTCACTGATTTCGAGATCATTATAAACCCGGTTTGTACTCTGTTTAGTTCTTATGTAATACTGACTTATGTTGCTTTTTGTTTGAAAGTACTTTGTAATAAATTGGTGACAAGATGGTTTAACATCTTGTAGGTCATACTTGGTTTGAAGATGTAAATAGGAGATAATTTCTAGCATATTTCTTTGATCTTTTGAAAATTATTATTTACGGCATCCTTTGTTGGTCTAGATGTTATGGGAGGTTTTACCATGTTAATGTTTTGTTTAAAATTAATGTTAGTATCTTATACACTTGACACTAAGCAAACTTTAGTTATGTGCAGGATGTTTGAGGTAATATGGCAGAAGATGCATCTTGGAACTAAACCATGGGTCTAAGACATGCACGATGTTGCTCTCCATTGTCGACTCTATTATATTACCGGTTATTAAGAAAGACCTCTCTGTCATTGTTTTAACTCATAGTGGCAAGATATATATATATGAACCCCATTGTTCATTTGCTAATGTGATTCACTAGAAATTGTCCATCATTGTCTACTATATTTCTTTGAATTATCTTTTCGCACCCATCTAGGTTGATGAACGAGCAGCGGTTCTCAAGCATTTTGATTGGCTCTGAAGGAAAGGCGATGCATTTTGATTGGCATTTTTATAATATTTTAATTTTTTTTTATTTTTCATGACATTTAGCGGCGTTTCTAGGACAAACGCCACTAAAAGTATAATATTTTATTTTTTTATTTTTATGATATTTAGCGGCGTTTTCAAAAAAAGCGCCACTAAAAGTCATGTTTTTAGCGGCGTTTGTGAAACAAGCGCCGCTAAAAGTCGCCACCTTTAGCGGCGTTTGTGTGAAGAGCGCCGCTAAAAGTCATGTTTTTAGCGGCGTTTTTTGGCAAAGTGCCGCTAAAAGTCGTGGTTTGTAGCGGCGTTTTTCTCACAAAAATGCCGCTAAATTTTGCGGCGCCTCATTTAGCGGTGTTTTTTGTGGCGTTTTTAAAAGCGCCGCAAGCTCTACTAGTGGCGCTTAAAAACGCCGCTAAAGGCCTAAAAAAACGCCGCTAAAAGTCTGTTTTGCTGTAGTGAGTGCAAGGCTCACTTCATTATTACGGATTTATCCATTAGGCACTAAATTCCAAATTAGTGTGTTGGTTGGATCTATGAATCCGTCCGAGTCCGAATTAGGTTAATGGAGACATATATAATATAATTGGAATAAATGATCTTCAGATTGATTTGATATACATACTGAGAATCAGTTATATAAACCTAGGGGTCTAATATGGAAACGTGGCAAAACGATGAATGTGAATCGAAATTTGTATTATGAAACGAAGTAGTAATTGACATTACAATTGGCAATTGATGTATATTTGGTATAAAGATGAATTGATAGGCTATGAAAATGAAGATTATGTGATTTAATATGAATTTGATTGAGAATTCAAATTATGAAATATAAATAATGTTTGGCACTAATTTAAAATGAGATGTATTGCGGGTAAATAGATTGGATGGTATGATTAAGATAATAAATTGATTTAATGGTTATTTATTTTGTGAATGATAATGGAATGTTGAAATAGGTTAATTGAAATACGTTATGGCTGAGTTATTATATGGTATGATAAATGTTGAACTCACCTTGTTGATATTTGATTTGTCATGATAGGCAAACTTTATCAAGCTAAGTAACGTGTAGTGTATAATTATAACTTGAGGTAAGTTATTTGGTTTTATACCTATGAACTTACTAAGCATTGTATATGCTTATCCCGTTTGTTTTCTCTTTTCCTGTAGATTGTCAACTTACGAAACATGTCAAGTGGATTATACAAGCTCACACTATCTTGGTATTGATTCTGTAGTCTTTTGACCATATTAAGGCAGTTATATGTGTCATGTATTTAGGAGTTATTTTGGTTTGCTTATAGTGGTAAGGCCTGAAATCTTTGTTGGTGTGATTATGTCAAAGAATATGCTTGTTGAAAACATATGCATTAGTAAATGGTTTGAATTGTGTATTTGGTATTTGAGATGACATTTTGAGTATGTAATTATATCGGTAATATGATGTCGTGAAATAGATTAGTTGGTTTGAAAGAGAATTATGTGGTTGTATATGTTAAGCTTTGAATGAATTTAGCATTGTAAATGTTATGTGAATATGTATATAACTATAAGTTTGGTTATGATCTTGGTATTTGGTAATCTTTGTTGATTGTTTAGGTATGTATGTTATAATGTTTAGGTGGTGATAAGGTAACATGTTGAAATATGCTTAGTAAATGAATGGTATGTATATAATAGGTTGGAATGAATTTGGTAAGGGTATTGTGCATGCTTGAATGCTTGAATGATTGATATTGAATCATTATTATAAGGTGTTATAAATAGTTAAATGAGGTATGCTATGTTAATTGTTTTGAGGTTCCTTGGAGGGAATATTGGATTGTTATGAATATGGTATTATGTTTGAATTTGAATTGATAGATTGAGGTGTAAATTGTGACATATTGGTTATATGTTAGTAATTGATTGAATGAGTTATTTGCAGGTTATTTGTGTACCTATATGTATCTATGAGTTAAGATAAAGATTTGGGCATGAAATGAACTTCTAAATTTGTGATTTTGACTATCTAGGTAAAAGTATCGATATTAGAGACCAATGTATCAATACTTGACCAAATGAACAGTGTTTTGAAAATGATAGAATACTAAAACCGTATCGATACCGATTATAATATTGATGCCTACTATAAAAGTATCGGTATTTGTTACTTTGGTATCGATACCTAATTCCAAACTTTTAAAAATATTTAGATTGGTCCTTAATCATGCTCAAATCTGTTAAACTATGTTTGTATGCTCGATATAGTCCCTGTTTTACTAATAACTTCTATTATGCATGAATATTGGATTAATTTGATGATTTTATTTGAATTCAATATTATAATTTGTGTGTGAATATTTTTGTGTTTGTTGTAGTATTCTGTAACTCAAGTCCCACAATTGGGTCGGGTGAGGGGTGTTACAGGAAAAATTATCCTAGTTTAGCCTCCTTTCTCCTCAACCCATTTTGGCTGATTTAACAGCAATTTCTAACACATTTTGTTGACCAAAATGCCCTTGAACGGGCCTCTCTTGATTGTTGCTTCGGTTCGACAAACATTACCCATGATGTCATTTTTTGTCCCCTGACGACAGTGATATTGCGATACTCAGGGTTGGATATCGTGATATCGTCTTCACTCTTGAAATAGGGGTCTTCTTGTCACCTGGATATTGCGATACCTAAGAGAGATATCGTGATACCACTGTAGCTTGCCTTAATCCCGAGATTAATGGGGGTATCACGATTCCAATGCCTTAATGTCGTGATACCCCTACTTTGGTGATGTTTTTGCACGATTTCAAGCCCCAACAAGTACCTACAACACTCAACCGAATGTTAGGGTCCCAATGACACCATTGACCAATTTGGGTATAAAAAATGAGTAAAATGATGCAATTTTCACTTATTCAATTGAAACCTAAAAACTATTGAAAAGACACAAAATTACTCGAAAATAAGCTCCTTCAATATAATGGGGAAGTCTAATTTGAAATATCAAATTACGACAAATCAGGCGTTTCCCTAATATGCTTGAAAATTTTGGACATAGACACAAACAAGACATGAAATAAAAATATATAATAATTTGTTGAATTTTCCTATCAGTTGCAACTAGAGTAATAATTGGAAGATTAAAAATAGATGTGAACACAAAAATTTATTATAAAAGAATTTCTAATTTTCTATCAACTCTAATTATTTCTTTTACTAACACTTTGAAAATCCTATTAAAAACCTGTCTATATTTGATCCTATTCATGATTAACTAAAATCTGCAATTTACCTCTACCATTATTAATTCTTCATGATATTATCATATCATTTGTTTAACTTCATGGTACTGAAGCATCAGTCCCCCCCGAATCGACCGATTTGCATGTTCTAAAAAGCAGTCCCTATAAACTTGCAAATTGCAATCTAGTTGAGCTCAATTAGTTTTTAATCCTTATAAACTTTATCGTGCTTATTTCCCCCCCAATACAAAGTACAGGCAAGCACTTCTGGTATTGACTTCTACTCGTCCAAGAGAAAAGCAGTAGACTTGACAGTACAAATAATATGAAAAAAATTGTAATAAAAGAGCTGGAATGTAAGTGGTGTGTTTATCCTTGTTGGCTTTAACTGCTACTGCTTTTACTTTTTTAACCCACATGGTTTTACTGACCCTTTATATATATTGAGCTTCTATTCTGTTTCAAAGAATCTTCCTCTGCAGTCCACACCAATCTTCTGCTGCCTTGAAGGTTCATTTTTTTTTTTGTTTCTTTATGTTTATACTACGATTTTTTTTCTTTTTTGCACTGGGGTTATTGACTTTTTGGAGAATTGACTTTCCGGGTGTCTGGGGATTGAGGAAAAGGCTCTTGTTTGATTGAATGTTTGATTTGAGGACTTTTTATTAATAGGATTCTGTAGTTTTGTAGTAGGGAAAAAAATGAAACTTGTTTGATTGAACAGTTGTTTGTTTACTGAAATTCGAGATTGATCGTTATGTTCATTGTTTATTTCTTGGGAAAATTGAATTATTTTCGTGTTTGTGGCTTGAAATTTGAGGTTCTTCTTTACTGAGTTTGGTTTCTTCAATTGAGGTTCAAGCTTCCCCCGAGAATTTTGAGTTTTGGTTGACTTGATCACTGAGATTTTCTAACTTGATTGAGTGAGAAACATTGGTTCTCTCTGTTGTCATCATTTGTAGTGCTGAAAAACTTGTAGGATATGAGTCGAAGAGTAAGGCAGAAACGTGAACATAGTTGGGGAGAAAAGACAAACATTAGTTCAGAGACCCTTGATTGTGGAAGTTTGACTTCAGCTACTATTTCTGGAGTTGATTGGATGACCTTGCCTGATGATACAGTTATTCAACTGTTTTCTTATTTAAACTAACGAGACCGAGCTAGCTTGGCATCAACTTGCCAAACATTTAGGCTCTTAAGTTCTTCGCCCTGTTTATGGGGGTCACTGGACCAACGTTCTCACAGATTTGACACTGGAGCTGCAGTGTCACTCTCGCCACGATGCAATAATCTCCAGAGACTTAAATTTCATGCGGCAGGCTTAGCAGATGCATTAGTTAGTCTTCAAGCAAGGGAACTACGAGAAATTAGTGGTGATTTCTGTCGGGACATTACTGATGCTGCACTTTCAGTGATAGCAGCAAGACATGAGATGCTTGAGAGTACCCATTTTGGTCCAGATGCTTGTGAGAGAATAAGCAGTGATGCAATCAAAGCACTTGCATATTGCTGCCCAAGGTTGCGGAGGCTTTGGAGGTCAGGTGTTAAGGAAGTTAATGGAGATGCTATAAATGCTTTGGTTGAACATTGTAGGAAGTTAACGGATGTTGGGTTTGTCGAATCAGACAACATTGATGAAGTTGCTCTTGGAAACTTGAATTCTGTTAAATTTTTATCAGTTGCAGGGACTAGAAACTTGAAATGGGGATCTGCAGCACAAGTTTTGAGTAGATTGCCTTGCTTGGTGTGTTTAGACATTTCTAGAACTGATGTAAATCTGAGTGCTATTACAAGGTTTTTGTCATCATCCCAAAATTTGAAAGTACTGTGTGCCTTGAATTGCCCAGTTTTTGAGGGTGAAGTTGATAGTAACACTTTGCAAAGCCACAAAAGCAAAGTATTGCTTACTTTTCTGAATGACATTTTCAAGGGAGTGACATCATTATTTGCTGACAATTCCAAAAATGTTACTGATGTGTTACAGTATTGGAGGAGAACAAAGAATAGAGATAAAAACTTGGATGAGATTGTTGTTTGGATTGAATGGGTCTTTTCATATTCACTTTTGCGTATTGCTGAAAATAATCTGAAGGAGTTGGACGATTTCTGGCTCACACAAGGGGCAGCAATATTACTCAGTTTATTGCGAAGTTCACAGGAGGAAGTTCAAGAAAGAGCAGCTACTGCTATTGCAACTTTTGTAGTCATTGATGATGAAAATGCTACTGTTGATTGCCAGAGAGCTGAGGCAATTTTATGGGGAGATGGAATACGGTTGCTATTGGACCTTGCAAGATCTTGTCAATAGGGGCTTCAGTCTGAAGCAGCTAAAGTATGAATTGCCTCTTTTTTTCCGAGAATATACTAAAAATTAAAAAATTCGTTACTTTCATGAATTATAAGCAATGTTAAAGTCACTACGTCTGAACTTGGATGTTTTCATGAGTATCATTTTAGAAGTTATGCTCTCATATAATTGTCCTCCTTGGAATTTGTTTTTATAAGTTGCTTGGGTACTGGACTAGTCATTTTTTTATTGTTGGGATTCAGGCTATAGCAAACTTGTCCATTGATTCAAAAGTTGCAAAAGCTGTTGCTGAAAGTGGAGGAATTAATATTCTTGCCAATTTAGCAAAATCAATGAACAGATTGGTAGCTGAAGAGGCCGCTGGGGGGCTGTGGAATCTTTCTGTTGGGGATGATCATAAGGTTGTGAAAACTGAAGAATTCTATTGATAGTTATCTTCAGATTTTCTATCTTCATTCAACCCGATTCTTTTTCAGGGTGCCATTGCAGAGGCCAGTGGTATAAAAGCTTTAGTTGACCTTATATTCAAATGGTCTTCAAACACTGATGGACTTCTTGTATGCATCTTTACTTGTTCCTTCCTGTAGATATTTGCATTCTTGTTAGAGCTAAATTGATCCTCTGCTGTATGAAGGAACATGCAACTGGAGCACTGGCAAATTTAGGAACTGATGAGAAATGTAGCATGGAGGTGGCTGTGGCTGGTGGAATCCATGCTTTAGCGATGCTTGCTCGCACTTGCAAATTTGGAGTGCAAGAGCAGGTATTTTGTTTTTGTTGGGTGAGGGTCCCACTAAGTGGGGAACCCATATTTTTCTGCCATGTTTTATGGCACTTTCATTTCTTTTTCTTTTTGTCTTTTTTAAGAGTGATGGGTAGCCAATTTCTTTTGTCTTTTTAAGAGTGATGGGCAGCCAATTTCTTTTAACTGGTGAGGGAGCCAAAATCAGATTTTTAGAGGAGAGAAAAGGTGAGAATAAACGAGAGAAACAGAGAGCTTTGAAGCAGAATTTTTTTCATTTGCAGCTGTGATCAACTCTTTGATCGGAGGTCCATCCGTGGTTTGATTGAGCTGATTTTTTGACAGCAGCTAGACGACAAGGTGTTCTTGACTTTGTACGGTCGAATTTTTCATACGAGTCCTGTAGCGTCAGAAATACCCATTTTACAGCAGTTGCTGTTTTGGTGATGTTCTCCTATTTTTCTCTCTTTTGCTAAAGATTACATATTGTTAGCCTTGTTAGAATTGAATGCTTGTTGTAGGCTTGATATTGTGATCTTGTAGCTGAATATTTGATTATAGTGGAGCTTTTGATCGGACTCTAAAGTCCCGTGGTTTTTACCTTTGATTTAGAGGGGTTTTCCACGTAAAAATATCGGTGTCTCTATTTATTATTTTTTTTGTGGTTGCATTGGTTGATTTGTGGTTGATAGGTTGCTAGAGAACAAATATTTTTGTGCTATTGTGCTTGCCATAATATTTGACAAGAGTTATAGGGAGAGAAAGAACACCGGTTGTGCTTCGCTTCCGTTCGATTGTTCGGTTTCTTCCCAACATACTGGTATCAGAGCTCGATTATTTTGTCAAATAATTATGGAAATTAATACGAGCAAGATGATTATGTTGAATGGCACAAATTATCAATTTTGGCGGAATAAAATGAAGGACTTGTTATTTGTGAAGGCTCTGCATCTTCCGGTATTTGCTACTCAAAAACCCGATTCAAAAAGTGATGAAGAATGGGAATTTGAGCATCAACAAGTGTGTGGCTTTATTCGGCAATTTTTTGAAGAAAATGTTTACAACCACATTGATCAGGAGACACATGCTCAAACATTGTGGGAGAAGCTTGAAAGCTTGTATGCTTTGAGATCGGGCAATAACAAGTTGTTTTTGATAAAGAAAATGATGGCGTTAAAATATAAAGAAGGAACGTCTATAGCTGACCATGTAAGTGAATTTCAGAGCGTGATGAATCAGTTGCTTGGTATGGGTGTCAAATTTGATGATGAGATTTTAGGGCTTTGGTTGCTTGCTACTCTACCAGACTGTTGGGAGACTTTCCGGGTTTCGCTCATTAATTTTGCCCCAAAGGGTATTATTACCTTGGATTTGGCTAAGAGTGGTGTATTGAATGAAGAGGTCAGAAGACGATCTCAGGGTTCTACATCACAGTCCGAGGTGTTGGTTACCGAGAACAGGGGGAGGAACAGAGACAAAGATGGAAAGGGTAGAGATAAAAATCGAAGCAAGTCAAGATCGAGATACAAGAATCTTGAGTGTCATCATTTTGGTAAGAAAGGCCATATCAAGAAATATTGCTTCAAGTGGAAGAAAGAGAACAAAGGTGGTGGTGATAAACACGATCGGAATGATGATGAAAAATCCGAACGTGTTGCTACTGTTACTCGTGAAGATCTGTTGGTCATTTGTGATGAGAATTTGGTCAACCTAGCATGTGACGAGACTAGTTGGGTGATTGATACTGGTGCATCACTTCATGTCAGGTCGAGGAAGGATTTCTTCACATCTTATACTCCTGGTGATTTTGGGGTATTGAAGATGGGTAATGACGGTTTCGTTTCGGTTACCGGTATGGGAGATGTTAGCTTGGTGAGTAACAATGGAACAAAGTTAACTCTCAAGGATGTCAGACATGCGCCGGATATCCGTTTGAATTTGATTTCTGCAGGAAAGCTTGATGATGATGGATTCTGTAACACCTTTAGTGAGGGGCAATGGGAGCTGACTAAAGGCTCATTGGTTGTGGCTCGAGGAAAGAAGAGCTCAAATTTGTACTTGATGCAAACTTCAGCTTCTCGAGAGATGGTGAATGTGACAGTGAATGACAGCTCAACTGAGTTGTGGCATAAACGACTCAGTCACATGAGTGAGAAGGGGCTTAACTATTTAGCGAAGAAGAATCAACTTTCGGGTTTGAAGAATGCTACACTGAAGGATTGTGCTCATTGTCTAGCAAGAAAGCAGAGAAGAGTTTCATTTAGAAGCCGTCCTCCTCATAGAAGATCAGAATTGCTAGAGTTGGTCCATTCAGATGTTTGTGGTCCGATAAAAGTAAGGTCACATGGTGGTGCACTTTATTTTGTGACTTTCATTGATGACTGTTCGAGAAAGCTATGGGTTTACACTTTGAAGTCTAAAAATCAAGTCTTTGAGGTATTTAAACAGTTTCAAGCATCAGTTGAAAGGGAAACAGGGAAGAAATTGAAGTGCATTCGTACTGATAATGGTGGCGAGTACATAGGGCCGTTTCATGAGTATTGTCTGCGACAGGTAATCAGACATCAAAGAACACCACCAAAGACTCCACAGTTAAATGGGTTAGCTGAAAGAATGAACCGAACACTGATTGAGAGAGTCAGATGTTTGTTGTCAGAAGCAAAGCTGCCAAGATCATTTTGGGCTGAATCTTTGAATACAGTGACACATGTGATAAATTTGTCACCTAGTGTTCCTTTGTGAGGTGATGTGCCAGATAAAGTTTGGTTTGGCAAAGATGTGTCATATGATCACCTACGAGTGTTTGATTGTAAAGCATTTGTTCATGTTCCAAAAGATGAAAGATCTAAGTTGGATGCCAAGACTCGACAATGCATTTTTATTGGTTATGGTCTAGATGGTCAGTTTGGTTATAGACTCTATGATCCAGTTCAGAAGAAACTCGTGAGAAGTAGAGATGTTGTCTTCATTGAGGATCAGACCATTGATGACATTGATAAGACGGAGAAAGTGAATTCACAAGACAGTGGTGATTTGATCGATGTGAATTCGGTTCCCCTAAACTCTTCACCAGGTCCTATCCAGGATGATGTGCATGGTGATGTTACTGATGACCATCAGGATATAGGTGACTTTGATGCTCCCATGGATGATGTTGTGAATGATCAACAACAAGCACCTATAGCTCCACCAGCAGTTCCACTTGAAGGTTTTCCGAGATCAACGATCTTCTGTCAGGT
The DNA here is from genome assembly GCA_025503065.1 of Gossypium bickii. NCBI lineage: Eukaryota > Viridiplantae > Streptophyta > Magnoliopsida > Malvales > Malvaceae > Gossypium > Gossypium bickii. The sequence goes on from CP106718.1 coordinate 21,885,758, forward strand.
ATTCTTCTGATGAATATGTTCTTTTGACTGACGGGGGAGAACCTGAATGTTATGAAGAGTGTAACAGCTCGATTTTGGGCTTAGTCGGAACAGTAGTTTCGGGACCACAAATTCGACGTGGAGAAATTTATTTTATTTATATTTTTATGGTCTACAATTTCACGGAATGATATCGTGAAAATCTCATTCGAAAATTTTGACGTTTGGGCACTCAATTTAGTCAAAAGGACTAAATTGTAAAAAATGCAAAAGAAAGTTAAGTTCTACATGTTAGACGTGTCCAATTGTTATGAAATTTTAAATTGGAGGTCCTTAAATGATAATTAGTCCATTGGTTAAGTTGGTGGACAAAATTGGACATGGATGGGTATGTTTCAAAAGATTTTTTAAGGGGCATTTTGGCAATTTAGGGAATTAAATGAATTAAAAACAAAATTTAAATGCCAAATTTGTCCATCTTCAAGCTTAGGCCGAATTTAACATGTGGGAAGCCATGGATAGGGTTTTCAAGCTTTTCAAGCTTCATGGTAAGTCCATTCTAGCCCCATTTTTCATGTTCTTTACGTTTTTAGAGTCCCGGTAACTTGATTTAGCTTATTCTAGCAATAATTTAACCTAGGGTTCATATTTGGAAAAATACCCATAGGTGAAATGTGTTTATTTTGATGTTTTATGGTACAATATGAACCTTAGAATTATGTTAAACAACTTTTACTAAGCAATTTTAAGTTAAAACGAGTAAAACGACATAATCAGCAAAAATGCCTAATGTACATAAGTGCATGTTAGAGCAATAATTTGATGTTGCCATAGAAGGGAAAAATGATCAGCATGTTATAAAACATAAGAATAATGGATGAAGTTTAATTTTCGAGCCTAGGGGAAAATCATAATTATGCAAAAGTTTAGGGGCAAAATTGTAATTTTTCCAAAGTTTGAGTTAAGGACTGTTTTGAGTAGTAAATTAATTAAATAAGTGAAATGTGATGTCTTAGACCCCGAAAAATGAGAATTGGACCTAGAACGGGAGAAAAATCAAAAATCAGAAAAGTTGGTAAAATGACCGTTTTGGTATCGAGGTAAGTTCATATGTTTAATAAGCATTTAATTATGCATATTCGAATGATAAATTGATATTTTGGCCATAAATACTATAGTATTGAGTTTCAGATATAATGATTAATGTTCGATAATAATTCGATATTGGAAAGAGAACTTGTATAATTTATATGTTAGACCATATTTTGTATTATGGCTTTGTATGATAACAAGAAAGTATTGACTAGCATAGTTTGATGAGAATAAGTTAAGTTGATGATATGATGAGATTTAGAATGTAACTATGTAAGTTGAGTAGCATTTTATTATTATGCAATTATTGTTATTAGTAATGTTATTATTGAGTTATGCGACTAACCTTGAGAATTTGAGCAAGTATGTTTCAGCTATGACTTGACAAGGCATTGATATCTCAAAGTCCATGGCTATACCATGGCAATTAAGGAAGAATTGACGGAAAACTCCATGTTCATAACATGGCATTTAAGGAGGAATTGACGGTTAAGGATACCATGTAAGACCATGTCAAGACATGGCATTGGTAAGGCAAGGATCCCGTGTAAGACCATGTCAAGACATGGCATCGGCATTGATTAAGGACTCAATGTAAGACCACATCAAGATGTGGCATTGGCACTAAGATAAGGATACCATGTAAGACCATGTTTGGAACATGGCATTTGGTAAGACAAGGATACCATGTAAGACCACGTTTGGAACATGGCATTTGGTAAGATAAGGATATCATGTAAGACCATGCCAAGGCATGGCATTGATAAGTTCTATAAGGCAAGGAAATCATGTAAGACCACGTCAAGACATGGCATTGGTGAATTTATAAGGCAAATGTCCCATGTAAGACCATGCCAAGGCATGGCATTGGTGAGTTCATAAGGCAAGGATACCACGTAAGACCATGTCAAGACATGGCAATGGTAAGTTCAAAAAGGAAAAGGTTCCCGAGTAGTCCAAAGAGTAAGTCAAAGAAATGACAAGGTTAGAACATGAAGAAAGAGTACAAGTATGCATTTAAGGCTTATTTAATATTGAAATCGTAAGTAATTAAGATTATCAAGTATTAAGTAAGTGATGAGTTTTCAGTTATGCTTGTGACACTTTATGACATGATTGGCAATATGCCTATATTATGAAAGAGTACTCATGTGTTAAATGAGAATGTTGCAGGTATGTAAGCAAGTTATTAAGTAAGGTGCCCTTTGTATTATGAGCCTTTGGTAAGGTTACCGATGAGTTCACCGGGAAAATCGATTAAGTGAAATTATGTGTGGCTTGTAGTGATAAGTGTAGGTATATGCATGTGTAACATATGAGCAATATGCTCGATATGTAATCGTAAACTGGAAAGATTGTTATAGGTAAGTAATGAATACAACTAAAGTGAGTGAGAGCAAAAATTTACAATAAAACTGTTTTGCACAGCAGCAGTGATGTGAATTTGAAAAATCACCAAAAATAGTATAAATTGAATTATAAGTTGGATAAGATATTTATTTAAATCTTATTGAGTCTATTTTCATATAAAAAAAACAAAGAAAACAAAGGATTTTTATATTTTGAGATATTTAAATTCTTGTGGGATTGGTTTAGAATGATTACGTGATCCCCTATTCTGCCTTGGAAAAATCATTAAAAATTGTACAAAAATAATTAAGGGATATAAGTTATATGCTTGAAATTCTTAATGAGTCTAGTTTCAAATGAAATAAATTATAACATCATTTGAATTCTGTACAAGGAGAAAATTGATTCGTAGTGAAAAGTGATCAGAGTAGTCTAACAGTGAAATAGGGGAAATTTTAATGAATAAAATGTACTAATTGGATGAGCCAAAAATTCCAGAAATTTTATGGTATGAAGATATGTGAGTCTAGTTTTAGGGAAAATTAGCGGTTTGGAATTCGGAGCTTTGTAGCGCAAGAAATAAATAATTTAGTGACAGTGATTCAAGTAGACAGATTAATGTGAACATGAGTAATAAGGTATAAGCATGTGATTTAATGATTGTATCAATTTGAGAACTTGTTGTGAGGATTTGTTATATTGAGGCTTTGATAAGGCTACAAATGAGTATGTTGGGAAAGTAAGAACTTAGCATTATTTATCTAATGCTTAAAATTTTTACATGTGAACTTGCTAAGCTTTATAAGCTTACCCCCTTTTCTTTCCCATGTTACAGAGTCCTACTAAACAAGCTCGGGTTGGAGGTCGTCGGAGATCGCTTCACACTATCAAGCTATCTATGGGTATCTTTATTTATAAATGATAAAAGTTATGGCATGTATAGGGGCTTGACTAAGTCATTTTGTATATGTCTTAATTAATTTGATTAAATGTATTGCTTCATAACGGTAATAAGGATTATTCTGTATTTAGCCACGAGTTGTGGCTCATATTGGTCATGGAGTTATAATGCTTGTGTATGCATGTGTTTGTTAAATTTTAAATTATAAGTGAAATTTTGTGGCTCGGGATTTGGTAGAATGTATTGTTAAGTCTGGTAATGCCTCGTACCCGGTTCTGGCGTAGTATACGGGTAAGGGGTGTTACAAAGAGGCTATGGAGAGTGAATGCAAAGATCAGTGGGTTGAAGCCATGAAAGATGAACTTCAATCCTTGCATGAAAACCATACCTTTGAGCTGGTAAAATTGCCCAAGGGCAAAAGAGCCTTGAAGAATCGGTGGGTTTACTGGTTGAAGCAAGAAGAGAAGTCTTCATCTCCACGATATAAGGCTAGATTGGTCATCAAGGGTTATACTCAGAAAAAGGGGGTTGATTTTGAAGAAATATTTTCTCCGGTTGTGAAGATGTCCTCTATCAGAACTATACTGAGTTTGGCAGCCTGTTATGACTTAGAGATTAAACAAATGAATGTGAAAACAACTTTTCTTCATGGTGACTTGAAAGAAGAGCTTTACATGGAGTAGCCAGAGGGGTTTGTTGCACAAGGGAAAGAAGACTATGTGTAGATTGAAGAAGAGCTTGTATGGTTTGAAGCAAGCTCCAAGGCAATGGTACAAGAAGTTTGAGTCTGTTATGGGGGAGCAAGGCTACAAGAAGACTATTTCTGAACATTGTGTATTTGTTAAGAGATTCTCTGGTGATGATTTTGTAATTCTTCTACTCTATATTGATGATATGCTTATTGTTGGTCAGAATGCTTCTAGAATTGAGAAGTTGAAGCAAGAGTTGAGTAAATTCTTTGCAATGAAGGATTTGGGGCCAACAAAGCAAATTCTTGGCATAAAATTGACACGTAATAGAAAGGCCAAGAAATTATGGTTATCACAAGAGAAGTACATCGAGAAAGTACTTCAAAGGTTTAGCATGGACAAAGCTAAAGCGGTGAGCACTCCCTTTGTTACGCACTTCAGATTGAGTGTTAAGCATAGTCCTTCCACAGAAAAGGAGAAGGAAGAGATGCAGAAAATTCCTTACTCTTCAGCCGTGGGGAGTTTGATGTATGCAATGGTTTGCACGAGACTAGACTTGACTTATGCCGTTGGTACAATCAGTCATTTTCTTTCAAATCCAGGCAGAGAGCATTGGAATGCAGTGAAGTGGATTATGAGATATCTTCGTGGCACTTCCAACATGAAACTTTGTTTCGGCAATGAGAAACCTGTTCTTATTGGTTATACAGATTCAGACATGGCCGGAGATATTGACTCGAGGAGATCTACTTCAGGTTACTTGATCACTTATGCAGGGGGAGCTGTGGCATGGCAATCGAGATTGCAAAAGTGTGTTGCATTGTCCACCACCGAATCAGAGTTTATTGCAGCAACCGAAGCGTGCAAGGAGATGCTTTGGATGAAGAAGTTTATGCATGAGCTTGGTTTTACTCAGGAAAAGTATGTCCTGTATTGTGATAGCCAGAGTGCTATTCATCTTGGTAAGAATCCAACTTTTCATGCTAGATCTAAGCATATTGATATAAGATACCATTGGATACGAGATGTTCTTGAAGCTAAGTTGTTAGAGCTTGAGAAGATACATACTGATGATAATGGTGCTGATATGTTGACGAAGGCTTTACCAAGAGGAAAGTTTGAAGCATGTTGTTTGACCTCCGGCATGGAGGCATTCCCCACATAGTTGGAGGGGAGATTTGTTGGGTGAGGGTCCCACTAAGTGGAGAACCCATATTTTTTTGCCATGTTTTATGGCACTTTCATTTCTTTTTCTTTTTGTCTTTTTTAAGAGTGATGGGCAGCCAATTTTTTTTGTCTTTTTTAAGAGTGATGGGCAGCCAATTTCTTTTGTCTTTTTAAGAGTGATGGGCAGCCAATTTCTTTTAACGGGTGAGGGAGCCAAAATCAGATTTTTAGAGGAGAGAAAAGGTGAGAATAAACGAGAGAAACAAAGAGCTTTGAAGCAGAATTTTTTCTCATTTGGAGCTGTGATCAACTCTTCGATCGGAGGTCCATCCGTGGTTCGATTGAGCTGATTTTTTGACAGCAGCTAGACGACAAGGTGTTCTTGACTTTGTACGGTCAGATTTTTCATCCGATTCTTGTAGCGTCAAAAATACCAGTTTTACAATAGCTACTGTTTTGGTGATGTTCTCCTATTTTTCTCTCTTTTGCTGAAGATTACATATTGTTAGCCTTGTTAGAGTTGAATGCTTGTTGTAGGCTTGATATTGTGATCTTGTAGCTGAACATTTGATTATAGTGGAGCTTTTGATCGGACGCTAAAGTCCCATGGTTTTTACCTTTGATTTAGAGGGGTTTTCCACGTAAAAATATCGGTGTCTCTATTTATTATTTTTGTTGTGGTTGCATTGGTTGATTTGTGGTTGATAGGTTGCTAGAGAACAAATATTTTTGTGCTATTGTGCTTGCCATAATGTTTGACAAGAGTTATGGGGAGAGAAAGAACACCGGTTGTGCTTCGCTTCCGTTCGGTTGTTCGGTTTCTTCCCAATAGTTTTTAGTTTCTTTTGTACATTGATGTTAAGATTTGGCCTGCATTGCAACAAAATACCAGCTGCAAATTTAGCTCAACTATGCTGCAACACTTTTGAAGTGCAGAAATGGAGCTGGTCAGAATGCAACAACTCATTTTGATTGTTTTGTTCCTATGTAACTTAGTCTACTTCTTCTGTAATGTGATAGCTAAGTTAGTAGGATATGATGACTGATTTGTATTGATGTAATAGCTAGTATACCAGCTATCTTTTATGTACAAGTTAAGCTAAGTTTTAGTCATGTGTTAAGTGGGAGCAGTTAGCTTTTTGTAACCGTCAAAATTTGCTTGTATAACTTATATATTTTAAAAGTTTGAATGATAGTTTTAGCTGATAAAAGAGAGTTTTTCAGCTATGTTTTCTTCAACTTTTGTCTTTCTGTTGTTTTAATTTTTTGTTTTCTCGTTTTGCTTTCTTAATCACATAGCAAGTTCAAGTTTGTTTTGCTATGTTGCTGCCAATGTTTCAACAAATGGTATCAAAAGCCTCTTGTCTTTGAAGGCCTTGGTTGTGTACTGTTTCTAAGTTGTCTGTGTTTGAAACAAGAAGCAGAAGCTATTTTGTTGGTTATTTTTTGGTTGCTGTAAAATATGAGTTTCTCACCACCTCCTCCACCTATTTTTGTTGGTGAAAATTACAATATTTGGGCAGTGAAAATGAGAACATTCCTGCAGGAAAATTACTTGTGGAATGTTGTTCTAAATGACACTGAGCCACTACCATTGAGAGCCAACCCGACTATTGCTCAAATTAGGCAGCATAGTGAAGACTGTGCTAAGAAGTACAAGGCCATGTCACGTCTTCAAAGTGGAGTCTCTGATGTTATCTTCACTAGGATAATGGCCTGTGCTACACCGAAGGAGGCTTGGGATAAACTCAAGAAGGAGTTCATGGGATCAGACAAAACAAGGCAGGAACAAGTGATCAATCTCAGGAGAGATTTTGAGAACCTGAAGATAAGAGATTCAGAGACTATCAAGCAATACTCAGACAGGATAATGGCCACTGTCAACAGCATTAGGCTCCTAGGAGAAGACTTTAGTGAGAGCAGAGTTGTTGAAAAGGTCATCACCACCCTTCCTGAGAAGTTTGAATCTAAAATCTCATCACTTGAGGACTTAAGGGATTTGTCAGCCATTTCATTGTCTGAGCTGATAAACTTATTGTATGCACTTGAGCAAAGAAAGGCCAATAGGCAGGAAGAGCATCCTGAGGGAGCTTTCCAAGCAAAAGCCAGTGGAGGCTCAAGTCAGAAAGAAAAAAAGCCTTGGCTCGATAAAAGGGAGAAACCAAAGGAAGAGGCTACCAAGAAGAAGTTTCCACCTTGTGTCCATTGCAAAAAGACTACTCATCTTGAAAAATATTGTTGGTATAGACCAAATATTCAGTGTAGAGGCTGCAAACAATTTGGCCACATTGAAAAAGTGTGCAAAAACAAGCCAAAGCCACAGCCACAGCCACAGTTTCAGAACCAAGCTCAAGCTGCTGAAGATGTTGAAGTGCAGGAAGAGTATGTTTTCTCAGCATCCTGCTTTGCAAGCTCGAGCAAGGTGAGCAAAATCTGGCTAGTTGACAGTGGGTGTACTCATCACATGGCTTCTGATAAGAGCGTGTTCAAGGAGTTGGACACCACCTTTAAGTCTAAAGTCAGAATAGGCAATGGTCAATTCTTGGAGGCAAAAGGAAAGGGTAAGGCTGTGATAGGCACCAAGTCAGGTAACAAAACCATTTCTAATGTTCTTTATGTACCTGACATTGACCAAAATTTACTGAGTGTTGGTCAGCTATTGGAGAAGGGCTATTCCTTAGTTTTTGAAAGCAAAACTTGTGTGATCAAATGTGCTACTGGTCAAGTGTTAACAACAGTGGCTATGCAAGACAGAACCTTAATTGTGGATGTAAATCAGCTACAAGCTAAGGCATATTCAAGTCAAATTGATGATGCAACCTTACGGCATAGAAGGCTGGGGCATGTGGAGAGTTACGGTCGAAACGACGGCTTCAAACTCGGAGGGGAGCCCCGCAAGCAAGATCTCCATTCGCTCCGCCTCAGACACCGGTAATCCAGACGCCTCCAAAAGAGCACATAAGCTTTTAAGTTTCGCAACATGGGCATGAATAGAAAGCGTACCTTTTCGCAAGAAATGGAGCTTGTGGCATAAGCGAGATTTCTTCGCACCAGTGTCGGTCGCAAATAGAGCATTCACCGTCATCCATACATCAAAGGCCGATTGCATATCAATGAAGGAGGGTAGAAACAACGGACTAACCGTAGAGAGTAACCAGGATGTAAGGAGATTGTCCTGCTGTGTAAAGGCCGAGGCAGCCGGATTTGATACCAGTCCACCATCGGGCGCTTGAATAAACCGAGCAGGAGATGTTATTGAACTGTCCAAGAACCCATCCAAATCGTATCCTGAAACAACAAGACGCACCTACTTTTTCCATTGGATAAAGTTGCTCTCGTCAAGTTTGACAATGTCATGCCTAGGAAAAGAGTTGACGATTCTTTCGCTAGTGATGGGAGAGCCAGGAGGCTCAACAAACGCAGAGTCAGCTAAGTGAGCGATGGTCATGGCCTAGGATCGGCGGCGATTGATACCACGAAGAAAGGTATAGTCACTTAAACTAAACTCAAGAACACAGAAATTGAATAGAGATAATTGAAAATGCTTTGTTTCTATTTTATGAATCTAGACTACTTTCTAATCACTGTACATACTGTTTATATAGAAAGAGGATAGTAAGCTGAAACAGTTGCTAACAACATTATCTAACTGCTTGACTAATTACTAACAAACTATCAACTGTCTAAGCTATACTCTATCATCCACAAACCTTTCATTCCGCAGCTGCATCATTAGTCCCCAATACTTTAGCACAGATAGCAGAAGCCATAAGAATACCAGAAGCAGGACATCTAAGATGCAGGTTTAAATGTTTTAGCCTTTGCATTTGATATTCAACTGGTAAATTTGTAGGAGTTTATGGTAGTAAACTTGCATATTGTATCAATCTGTTTAATTTGTTAACCAACTCTCTAACACCATTCCTCACTTCTTGTAAAGAACATGATGTTTGCATCCACTTGTCACTTTCCTTAATCTCTGTATTGTCTTTCTCATTCGTCTCTCCCTTTTATCTATCTCTTCATAGACAATGAAAATCAACCCAAAAGAGCAACAAGTCCCATGAGGTAATTGCTGATGAGATGGTAGCCTTTGGATTTTTATAAACTACCCTAAGGCCTTAGACCTTGTTGATGCGACTTATATTGCCCCTTATGTATTGAAACATCAACGTATGTACCTGTCGCTGATGACACTACCCTGGACTCATTTATGAAGCAGCCATGGCCAAATATTGTGTTTTAGTGACTCCATCTCTTGAATCCTCATTTTTACCTCTAGCATAGTATGCATCTTTTGCTACTCTTGGAACTTTGTAGTAACCAAAAATGACCAGTAGACCACCCCAGTCATTTTGTAGTAGAAGTTTCTTCTTTCACTCGACTAGGAAGTGACTTGAACACCATTTTGGACTTTCTGTACCTGAGATCAACTTGTTTCAACATTGTCAGTCATATTTGTATGAAATTCAATATGTCTACTCCATACATTTTATAGGAAATGCCTTTACAAGCTGACTGTCAAGACACTAGCACTTTCTTATAACAGTTCATGGCAATTGGCAAGTTTTGAGTTGATCATACATTTATGCCTATTGCATCCACACTTGTCACTTCTGCTTGTAAAAGGAGTTCCTGGAAAGTGTTAACTAAAAGGGGTGAAAAATCAAAGAAGTCAAACCAGAGTTTAAATTATCAGATTGAGAAAATGAATCAATGGGGGGGAAGTATTTGATGATGAAAATGCTGCCAATCTTACACCAGGTTCGTCTTGATCCTCATATAGTTATGAGCAGTATATGGAAAAAATTTCAGCCTATGGTACTTGGATTGGGTATCAGTGCCAGATACATATCATACAAATACGTATCTGACACCGTTATGTTTGGTTTTTTCCAAGTTTTTCCTAGTATTAGAGGGTCATTGTCTAAATATATGTCAAAAAAGGGTGTCGGACACAGGTTCTTTATAAATTGAAGAGTCACTCCTGCAATATCTAGCTTTAGGTAGTGAATTTGAAGTTGTTGTCAATTTTAGCGTCCATTTCTGCATGCATTTTTATAAATACAAGTGAGGTTTCCGTTTGCATAAAAAGAGAGTTTCCATACCTACTACATTTTTCTATGTAAATGACATTTTCACAAGTTCCATGTTCATGGCTTACCTTCAGGATTCATTTCTTCATTCTAGTACGTTTTTTATTCCTTTACACATTTCTCCAGTGGTGCCGAGATTGACAGATTTCTCAGAATGTTAAGGGACCCTTCTTCTATACTTAAGTCCTGTTCTGCATTTGCTCTTTTGCAGGAAAGCGCCTATTCTCTATCCTATTTATTAAAAATGTTTATATTGTTTAATTCCCATTTTGCAATACATTTTGCAGTTTACCTTGCCTGGAGGATGGCATGCAATGCACCATTCAAGCCTCCTTCAAAATGCAGGAGCACCAAGGGTCTTACGTGCTGCTGTAGCTGCGTCAACAGCTCCTATTCAAGCCAAAATGTATGCAAAAGTTGTGTTTCGGAACCTTGAGCACCACCATGAAGTCTCAATTTAGTTGTGAGGATAGTTTCTTCTGAAAAAGTACAATCTTCTTTAGAATTGAACCAGGAGGATGAGGCAGGCGACCTCAACATCTTTTTGGAACGAAAACCAGTCTTTTTCAATACTAAGGTTCAAAACTAGGAAACTTCTTGGGCCTCCATTATTTGTGGTAAGAAAATGAAGAGGCCTGCATGTTCATGAAGATCATAACAGTACACTGATGTTAATGAGGTTTAACTGAGTACCAAGGAGTTTTTTTTTTTTGTTTCCCTAACATCACTAAAAGGAAAAAGCGAAGGAGCAAAAGGAGCAAATAAGAATAATCCCATCTCAAAAAAGTTAATCTTTTTATCTTATGTGTACATATAGTTTGTAGTGATTTTTCATTAGTATATGATCAAGTGAGCTCTAAGTTTTCCTTATTACCTCTGCAATTACTCAGGTCAACGACACTTATATTATTCTAGTTTGAGTCCTTGGATTTGTATCATTTTGGGTCCAAATTGCTTTAGTTTTTTTTTTTTGGGTGAAAGATTAAAAATAGCTTAAAAGCTTTTAAGATACATTACAATCTTTGTCTTGAAGGAAATCCGTAACCACCATATCAGGTGGCACTTCAAAAACTCGAAGAGAAGTCTGCCAAGAGAGTCCTATCTTCGCGAGTTGATCTGCGGTTAAATTGCCTTCCCTGGGAACATACTTAATTTCCCATTGACCTTCAGAATTCATGAGTCTTTGTATTCCCCAAATCTATCATATCTTTCATAGTCAAAGTCCTGACCACTTCAAGGTTATCAATCTGGATCTTGACCTTCTTGTAGCCTTTGTTCAGTAGGATGAGTACTCCATCAAGTACGCCCCAGAGTTCTGCTTCCAATGGAGAGCATCTGCCCAGATAATGAGTGTATCCTAAGATCAAATTGCCATTCCAATCACGTACCACTCCACCCGCTGCAGCGTTTCCAGATATTCTAGCCACTGCTCCATCGGAGGAAAGATGGACCCATTTATCAGAGTAATATTGTTGGTTCCCCGAAGAAATCTCGACAGTCTTGGGTTTTATGATAATGGACTCATAATTTTGTGCCCAACTGAGTGATGCTTTAATGAGTTCGAGTGGCGTCCCATCAATGTTTTGAAAGATGAAGAGATTCATATTCTTCCAAATTCTCTAAACTATGATCCCAAAAAGGCACGACCAAGTAATACCTTTGTCCTGCAATTTAAAATGACAACTGACGTTATTTGTTAGCCAAATTTGAAGAGGAGTAAAAAAGAACCTAGATTGTTCCTCTGGAGGGACTACAAGCATCTAACTGTCCCTAGCCATCAAGCAATCGCGGAGGACATGCATGATGTCTTCAGGATTGTGTCCGCATTTAGGGCAGGCACTGCTATGGGCAATTCCTCTTCTGCTTCTCTCAGAGTTGGTTAGGAGTCTCTGATTTGCCACAAGCCAAAGGAATATCCTGACTCTCTGAGGTCCTTGATATTTCCAGACCACTTTTCAATTGTCATCTTTAGGTCTCCAAGAATTCTCTTTTAACATCCAGTAAGCACGTCGGATAGAGAACGACCCGATCCCCGAGCGAGCCCAGATGATTCTATCTTTGCCATCACCAGGATGGGGTGGGGGAATGCTTACAATACGTTTTAACTTGTCGTCAGGTAGCCAAAGTCGAAGCATGTCAACATTCCAAGATCCATCTGGGAGGACCCAATCCTCTAAAGTGCTATCCAAGTTAAGCCTGTTCTGAGAGGGAGCATATGCTAACAACGGTCCAATACCAGATATCCAGTTGTCTTTCCAGCCACGGATAGTAGAACCATCCCCAACGGGCCACATGAGGTTTTCACGAAGGAAGGGCCACACCTTAGATAGGGATTTCCAAAGATGCGAGCTTTGACTCTTAAGAATAGACTCAGGAAGCTGATTCTTCCATCCATATTTCGAGCGAAGTACTTGGACCCATAATGCATCCTTTTGTGTGACCAAATTAAACCCAATTTTCATAAGAAAAGAATTATTCTGGTCTTGTAGGTGTCTAAGACCAAGCCTCCCGCAGTTTCTGGGCTGACAAATGGAATCCCATCCAACTAGAGCAATTTTTGTGTTACCAGCTGAGCCTCCCCAAATAAACTGTCTGGCGGTCTTCTCTAACTCATCACACACCTCTTTTGGAATAGCTAAGGACTGTATGAAATAGCTAGGGATGGTTAGGAGAACAGATTGAGTCAGAGTAATACGCCCTGCAAGGGAGAGTTTCCTCGCATCCCAATTTTGAAGTTTGCTTCTCACTTTTTCTATCACAAAGTTCAGAGTGCTCTTAGTGACACGATCATGAAGAAGAGGTATCCCCAAGTACCTTCCAAGATTAATCACCTTCTGAAAGCCAAAAAGTTGGCTAATCTGGTCGCTTAGGCTAGTATCTACACCCTTTGAGAAGAATATATTACTCTTGCTAGCACTTATTTTGTGGCCAGAAAGGTCACAAAATCGTCCCAGAATCTCCTTTAGCAAAATGGTTTGATCTATTTCTGCCTTGCAAAAAATAACTAGGTCATCTGCAAAAAAGAGATGGGATAAGGCCAGTCCCAATCTAGAAAGTCTGATAGGCTGCCACTTCCCATTGTTCATTTCTAAGTTGATGAGATAAGCTAACCATTCCATACAAAGGACGAAGAGATAAGGCGATAATGGGCAACCTTGTCGAATCCCTCTTATAGGTTTAAAGGATCGGGATGGTACACCATTCCAAAGAATTTGCATAGTGGAGGAGGAGATAGCCATCCATTTCTTATCACCTCTATGAATTTCCAACTGACCCTGTCGTAAGCTTTCTCCAAGTCTAGCTTAACAGCCATCCATTTCTTATCACCTCTCTTACTGCGCATAGAATGGATAATTTTCTGTGCAATAATAACATTATCAGATATGTTCCTCCCTGCAATAAACCCTGCTTGCTGTGGAGAAATGTAATTTGGAAATACCACTTTGAATCTGTTAGTGATCACCTTCATCACCACCTTATACAAAACCGAGCAAAGGCTGATTGGTTGAAACTGACTGAAGTCTTCCGGGCATTCTTTCTTCAAGATAAGAACAATGAGAGCATTATTAAGATCCTTCTCAATACTATTACCATCAAAAATTCCCTACACCCACTCACAGACTGCCCCTCCAACTATATCCCACTGACTTTGGAAAAAGTGTGCATGAAAACCATCACTTCCTAGAGCTTTCAGTGGTGCCATATCAAAAAGGGCTTTCTTTATCTCTTCATTTGATACCACCTTATTGAGAAAATCAATATCTTGCTGCTTAAGACGGGGAAAATATCAGGGGGAACATTGGTCGTAGGGTTTGAAGTTTTCCCGTATAGATTTTCAAAATACTTGACAGCTTCATCTCTTAGAATGTCCTGCTCTGAACACCACTCCCCATTGCTAAGACGTAAAGACAAAATTCGGTTGAGTTTCCTTCTTTGCATCGTTCGACTATGGAAAAATTTGGTATTCCTGTCCCCAAACTGAAGCCAGTCACATCTTGCTTTTTGTCTCCATAAAAGCTCCTCATGGTTGAGTACAATTTCCAACTCATCTCGAACCTCCATCTCCAAATTGGCTAATCTTCTAGAGTTTGATTGATCCATAGCTTCCTCAGTTTTCCCAAGAAGTCTCAAAAGTTGTCTTTTGCGAGTGCCTATGTACCCATACGTGTGCCTGTTCCAATTCTTTACATGTGAGGTAAATTCAGATAATGTGCCGGCCATGTTACTTGAGTATCTCCATTTGTTTGAGACCAAATCCTTAAAATTTGCATGCTTTGTCCAACCTGCAAGAAAACGAAAAGGTCTCCCTCTTGGGATGTTAAGCGTAGGCCTGTTTTAAAAAGAATGGGCCTATGGTCTGATTTAATGCGAGGAAGGTGGTAAACCAGGGAATGTGGGAATGCAGACATCCAAGCATTATTTGCCAGTGCTCTATCCAACCTCTCGGATGTGTTCCCTCTTTGCCAGGTATAGGAAGGCCCTATATATCCGAGATCCTGTAAATTGCAAGTATCCACAAAGTTACCAAATAAGTTACATCTCTTACCTGTCGAGCGATCACTTTTTTTGTCCTTGGGGGATAGAATGGCATTAAAGTCACCCATAATCATCCACGGCAGGGGATCTTGAGGTAGGACATTCATTAGATCACCCCAGAGGGATTTCCTTTTAGTTCTGTCAGGGCTACCATAAACAACAAAAATAAAAAAACCTTTATTAGTAGTAGTGTCCGTAATACTAAGGAGCATGAACTGAGGGTGATTGTGAATAATGTTGATGTTAATATGATCCTTCCAACCAACCCAGATGCCACCTAAAAATCCAATGGACTCAATACGATGAGAACGATCAAAACCTAATTTATCAATAATAGAATAAGCTTTTTGGCCACTGACTCTCGGTTCCAGAAGACACACAATGTTAGGTTTATATTCGAAATTGTATTCATGGTATGCTCGGAGGAATTTGCTACTGGAACACCCTTGACAGTTCCAAGAAAATATGTTAAGGTTAGAATTCATAATATAACAAAAGCTAATGAAGAAAATAAAGCATTATCAGCGCTTAAAAGAATTAATAAGCCAAGCAACCAGGCAAATATTGACGCGTGGTTAAACACTTTTACCAGTGTTCGAGATTGATGCGTCTGAGTCCACATTTTTAGTCATGGAGATATCCTTGGCCAATCTAGTCATGGAATCACTCAGAGGAATTTTCGAGGAATTCTTACTCTTAGTAATATTTCCTTTTCCATAGGGAGTTTTAATTTTTCTAGTGGCCCGAAAGCCACCTTCCTTATCTCCCGTTAATTTTCCAAAAAGCCGTATTTTGGACATGCTTTCATTATTCACTTCCTCTTTAAAAGAAACGGCAGTGTGCCTAATATTATTAAAACTGCCAAAAGGGTCAGTCACTTGGGCTTCAGCCAACTTGGTCGATGTTGGACCAGTCTTGGAGTGGCTAGCAGCTCCATTTAGTTCCTAGTCGTCGAAAATGGGGTTAAGGCATGATGTGTATATGTGCGGTGTAAAGGTGTCATTATCAATTAGAGTGGAATAACCTATGATCGAATTGTTATTGAGGAAATTGAGAGAAGTCTGTAAAGAGGAACTCCCTACTTCGGTGAGAATATGCTCTTTGTTAACGCAAGGAGGGTCTGGCCCGTTGCCGGTCTGCTTCAAGACACTTGGAGCTTGGTCGCCTACTGTTTTGGTGGTGGGTGGGTCTTCTTTTCCTGCATCTTTGTCTTCAACATGCCACGATCGACCCGATGCCTCATTATTAAAAGAGGTGTCTGCTTCTAAGCAATGCAATGTATTTTGGTCACATGGTGGGTCCACTTCGCTAGTGACCTGCAGTAAATTAAGATTTAAATTACCTGGCACTTGTTTTCCTGTGGTCTGCTTTGAGACATTTGAGATTGGAGCACCTATGGCTTTAGTGGGAGATGGGCCTTCTTTTCCTGCAGCTTTGTCCTTATTAGGCAATGGCCTATCTAATGGCTCATTATTAAATGAGTTCACTACTTTTGAGCCATATATTTTGTCCTTATTAGGCAATGACCTATCCAATGACTCATTATTTAATGAGTTTCCTGCTTTTGAGCCATATATTTTATTCTTGATGTGAGATGGACCCACGTTGTTAGTGGCCTGCATCATATTTGTGTGTTGCGTCTGGTCTATTAGCACATAGACTAGGAGGGCATTTTGAGTGGCCGGTAGTCCGTTGATCATTTTAGCTCCTTCCAGCTGTATTTCCTTAGTGGACCGTGTCCTGTCCCGAGACAACTTTTCTTGCGCCCCATTTCCATTGTTGTTTTTTTATGGAAATGTTGTTTTTCTGGAAAATTTTTCGTGATTTTCTGTTGACCACCATCCAAGGCCCATACGTCTCGTTCTCTCCTCCTTTCTCTGTTATTGTTGGTGCATTTTTTGCTTGTCTCTTCGCCGGTAAACCTTCCGTTTGCATCAAAGGACATAGTTCCTTGGTGTGCCCATATTTTCCACAATTATAACAAATCGCCGGCAATGCTTTATACTCTACCCTTTGTTTTATATCATTAACAAGAACATGAGCCGTTAATGGTTTGTCTAAGTTGATGTAAACAGCCATTCTAGCAAAGCGACCTCTGGTTTTGCTATCAGTATTGAAGTCTAGCCGAACGACTTTTCCAATAAGCCCTCCTATCGCCTCGAGGAATTTTTTCTTGTATAGATATCCCGGAAGGACCGGTAATTGGATCCAAGCCAGTACTGTGCTTGGGAAGGGTTGAGAGGGATTGAATTCTTTGGTCCAAGGTTGGACTGTCAAGTACTGGCCGTAGACTACCCATGGCCCTTGAATCAGAACTTTGGTGTAATCTTGAGCAGAGTGGAATTTAGCCAAATAATATCCATTCTCAATATCCATGAGATGGAAAGGCTTGGATGGATTCCATAGACTACTAATTCGGTTAGAAAGAGCTCCATACCCGATATTCCTTCCGAGCAGTTTGATCACTACTGTTGATTCCATTTCTTTGAACAGGATTGGTTGAATCCTTTCCAAAAAAACAATGGCAGGAGTGCCATTAACAATGGATCTGCATATGTCTCCCTCTAGGAATTCAAGATCTTCATCATTCTCGTCTGAGGGAGGATCCATTCTTTCATCACTTCGTGAACCTGATCTGGTCCCCAGGAGTTTGTCTTTCCAGGATATTTTTGGGCTTGAGTCATTTTCAACCAACATATCCCTGACTTCTTCGTCTATTCCTTCCTTAAAGCGGACTTTCTTAGTGATGCGATCCTCCTCCATCCGAAGGCCATCTCCGTCGTCATCATCCAGAAGGGGAGACGCTTCACCAACTTTGAGAGAGTTTCCTTCCATTACACTCTACTAACTAATCCTACAATTCAAAATTGCTTTAGTTTTAAAATTAAATCAGTTTGCTTTTGAATCATTTTGAGCATTTAGGTTTAATTCTTTTTAAAAATCTGAATAAATTTGACTTTAGATTATTATATATTTTCATTTAGCAAATTCTTATAGATAGACATTTTCTAATCAAATTGGCTTCGAATGAATCCAAAATATTGACATACTTTTTGTGTTTGTGTAAGGGTGCTATTTCTTTCTCTTTTTTTAAGAAATTTAAATGAACAGTTAGTGGATCACCGTTAACCTGTCCTACAGCACCTGGGGAGGGAAAAAAGGAAGAGAAAATTTATTCAACTAGCTTTGAATCAGCATCATTGACAGTGCCAGCATTCAGCAAATAATTAATGCATGTGACCAATAAAGAAAGAAGAAACATTTACTAACAAAAAATGAATGGAAATGTTTGTATAAAAAAATAGTCTCTTTTAACTTATAATGATAAAATAAAAATTTTTAATCCAAATAATTAATAATATTAACTGTTTACATAATATAAATAAAGAAATTAAATTAAAATATATATGTTTAAACCCAAATTTTAGTATAGTATAAGGCCAAAGCAAAAACTTGATCATTGTCATATAATATCAAAAGGAAAAAGCAAGGTAGACTTTGGAAGATGGTATATTTCTAAGACATTTAGGCTGTTAATTGAAAAGTCAATAATATTAATTATTTGGATTAGCTAATAATATTATAGAAATATATATATTAGAAATTTAATTATAAAAATTAAATTTTAAATTTAAACATAATAAAAGTATACCGAGACAATTTTAATTTTTTTTAAATGTAATAAAAAACATGTAGGTGGAACCCTATGTCAATTAGATCTTCCTTTTATAAATATATAGATATGACAAAGAAATTAATTAAATAATAAAATAGGTACATTTAGAAGTTATTTTTGAAGATGAATTTCGTTCATCCATACTTATGAATATTGAGTTCTTTTATAAGTTGTTCAACCATCATATTTCTCAAGTTTAGATTTTTGAATTTTGATAAGTATAAAAAAAAGACTGCAGTGAGTATATGTTCATGAGTCGGGTCGGATCCAACTAAAATTTTAGGCTAAGGCTTGGTTCAAAAAATGGGCCTAAAATTTTGTTCAAGTTCGGTCCGAATAAAAATGTTAAAATTCGGGTCCGATCAGCCCATCTTAAATTTTTTATATAATTTTTAAATATATATAATACATCAAAAGTATTAAAAACATTAAAATAAATATTTCTTAACAAATTGAAAATAAATTTTAAAAAATATGTATACTTAAATATCACTGAGATAGATACAACTTAACAAGCAAATGCCTCTAAAATAATAACAAAATTAACAATAAAATAAGTGTTATACAATAATCCAAACAATAATAACAAAATAGTAGCAATATAATGGTGAAATGATATCAAAATAGGGTGAAAACAATAAGAAGATAGCATTAAAATAGCAAAAAAAAAAAAAGCAGCAGATTTTTTGTCCTTTAGTGAATTCGGGACCGGCTCAGGCCAAAAATGTCTTACCCAAGGCCCGACCCGATCCATAAACAGGTCTAGTGTCAAGTTAGAAATCAATGTATTTGCATTTAGGGTAAAGTACAAAAATGATTATTAAATTATTGATTTCGTTTTGTTTTTGGTTACTCAATTATTAATTTTTTCGATTTAGTCACTAAATTTTTCGAAATTAAATATTTTGGTCACTTTTCCGTTAGTTGCAGTTAGATGAGAGATGAAAAGTTGATGTGGGTTTTTTTATTTGTCTAATAAAAAATTTAGCCTTCAATATTTAAAAATTGTTATTTTAGTTCAAGTTTTAAAAAAATAATAAATTTATCCCTCAACATTTATAAAACTTGTCAATTTAATTCTAATTCTAAATTGAGCACTCAATTTAGTATCAAATGATATGATTCAAAACATTAATTAAATTAATAGTATATAATTATTAAAATATAATTAAATTAATATTATCTTATATATAAATTAAATTAAATTATAATTTTTATAAAATATGATACTTATATCAAACAAAATTCAAATTCAAGTTGAACATTTAACTTGATTTAATAGATAAGGTTAGAAATGTTTATTTATTTATCAATCCCCTTTACACCGGAGTAAGTCTCTCCAGGGGCGAATCTAGGGAGATTGGTAGGGGCCCGCCCTCTTAAAATGTAAAATTATTATTTAGGCTCTTAAGATTTTTTAAAAATTTTAAATTAATAAAAGTAAAATTACACTTTGGCCCTTCCTAAAATTATAAAAATTCAATTTAATCCTTTAAAAGTTATAAAGATATAAACTATAAAAATTTAAAATTTCATCCACCCTTACAAAATTGTTATAGCTTCCCCTGAGTCTCTCTTTTTTTGGATTGAAGTTTTTTCTTGTTTAATGCAATCGTAAATTTTGTTTTTAATTTGTTTCTCGGAGTGGGTTGTTTGGGTCATGGGAAAGTGTGAGAAAATAAAACGAGATGGAAACGAGTTCCTTTAAAAAAAAAAAATCATTGATGCAATAGTTATATGAGTGAATATTATCTCCTTTATGCATATGAAGATTTTCTTTTTAATTAAATTCCTTATTTGATATGAAATAATTTACTTGATTCATCGATGAGTTGGTTATTTCGCTGCCATGGAAATGTGAAGAGAAAAGAAAATAATTTAAAATGTTAGATGCCATTGGATTTTGTTTTATATAATTTTAAAAATATCTTCCTTTTTCTTAAATTTTCAAAATTAGAACTAAATTAATAAATTTTGTAAATTTTGAGGGTTACATTTACTGAATTTTTAGAATTCGAACTAAAAAGACATATTTTGCAAATATTGAGGGTTAAATTTGTTAAATATTTTATATTTATAATCAAATTGATAGAATGTGTAAATATTAAAGGCTAAATTTATTATTAAACTAATAAATTAAAGTCCACATCAACTTCCCATCACTCATCTAACGACAACTAATGGAAGAGTGATCAAAATACCTTTTTTCGAAAAATTTAGTGACTAAATCAAAAAAATTAATAATTCAGTGGTCAAAATAGAATAAAAGCAATAGTTTAATAACATTTTTGCAATTTACCCTTACATTTAATGGTGATTAGTGAATGTTTTAATTGTAATTAATACAAGGGATCTTAACATTCAACACTAAAATAAATTTTAATAATTTGGTAATCCTAATTCTAATGTTTTTTTTGAAACGGATTAGTCGGTCAAACTGATTAAATCAAGAATCGATTATTATACCAATTTGAAAAAATACTTTTAAATTGATTAGACCGAAAATTAGTACAAACCGATTAAAAAACTGATTTAAGCTTCCTTTGGTTTAGCATTTAATGCCAGTGTGGTGCAGTTGGGGTAGATTGTAACACCCCCTACCCGTATTTGTTTTCTGAATAGGGTACGAGGCATTACCAGAGTTTACAAATTAATTTTAATTCTTTCCTTTTTTTTTACTCAATATAGACTTTTTATATATATCTAGTCTTCCCTGCAAATTTTAAACCGAGATCAATCCACATCAACCAATCCAATTCAACATATTTTCAAAATAGATTCATGCATAATATTTATAAGATAACCTCAACACATACCAAAACCAAGATTTGTTAGCCATACCAATGGTTGACTTTACATTCATTTCATATTAACATTTACTTTATTAGCTTATACATGCCATTGATTTCCAAAATAAAGTTTCTTTATATACCGAAATCTTGGGGTTGATAGTGTAATGTGTCTCCGACCAAATCCGATCTCTCAGCTCTTAATACTACAAAACAGGAGAAAAGGAAACAGGGTAAGCACTTTGTGCTTAGTAAGACCATGTAAAAAGAATTATACTTACCTAATATTTTCAATACAATGCAATAAACATTCATATATCCATTCAATGCACTATTACCCTAACATGCACAAACTCAACATTCAAGTTAGTCCAATAATTTCCATGTATCAATAATATACACCATGATTGATGAGCTCATCAATACCATGATTTCCATTTCCTTGTTATTTTTTCATATTTATCCCGTTGAATTACTCGGAATTTCGATGGATTTTCAGAGGTACACTTTAGTGTACAAATCCGGGTCCGTCAATCCATATTCATGTGTGCACATTTCTATTTCAGAGAGCACACTCCCGCGAACCTCATCTTTACAGCAAGATTACCAGTCCAGGCTAAATCCCCTATAATATAAACTCATAGAGTATTGTCGGGATTACCAGTCCAGGCTAAATCCCCTGCAACGACAATTACTCTAATGAGCTTGGATCCGAATTACTACCCAAAGCTAAATTCAGACCTAATTCGGATTACCCGTCTCGGGCTAAATCCATTTTCCACATATTCTTCGGGAGGGCTATATCAAGATAGGATCACCCGTCCGGGCTAGATCCTTTTTATCGTCAATTCCTTTTTAGAGATCCATCAAATTTTCCTTTCATTCAACCGGGATTTCTTCCCTTTTTTTTTCAAATTTATCAATGTTTCATCAACTTTCATACAACAAACATTCAAATCATATTCACATCAATAACATACATTTCAAGCATTTAAAAATATAATTCAAGTTACACGAACTTACCTCGATACTAGTTCGTATACAAAATCTACTAATCCGGGAATCTTTCCTTTCCTCGATCTAGTTTCGTATTTGAGTTTTCTGGATCTAAATAAATAAATTCAATCATCAATTCAATACATTTCATGTTCACATGTAGCATTCACTATAATTCTATTTTTATTTATAGTTCATTCAAAGTTGTCTACTTGAGTCATAGTTACTAAATTATTTTTATCTTGAGCTACAGAACTCCAAATTAAGATCCGCTAATTTTCTCTGAAACTAGACTCACATATCTTCTTGCCATAAAATTTTCAGAATTTTTGGTTTAGCAAATAAGTACAGTTTATTCTTTAAAATCACCCCTGTTCTGCTGTCTGACAGTTCTGACCCTCCTTCATTAAAAATTAATTATCTCTTCATACAGGATTCGGATGATGTTTCTGTTTGTTTCTCTTGAAAATAGACTCATTCAGTATTGTAAACATATAATTTTAAGCCTCTAATTATTTTATTCAATTTTTTATGATTTTTCAAAGTCAGAACAGGGAAACCCGAATTCATTCTGACCTTGTCTCACAAAATTCATTATATCTCATGATTTACAAATCCATTGCTTACACCATTTCTTCTATGAAAAACTAGACTCAATAAGCTTTAATTTCATATTTTTTTCATCTTTTAATTTTATTTCTAAAATTTATGATGATTTTTCAAAGGTAGTCTACTGCTGCTGTCCAAAACTGTTTTAGTACAAGCTGTTTATTACCATTTTTCCCCCAAGCTTTTAATAAATAATAATTTCGTCCCTACTCAATTAGCCTCTCAATTGAGCTGATTTTACTCAATTAACACTTTATTCTATCACTTTAAATTACTTTATATCCTTTAGGAATCAGAATTTCAGTAATAGACTTTAATTTCAAACATTTTCACAATTAGGTCCTAAAAATCAATTTCTATAGAAATTACCTAATAAAATCATCTCATAAACAAATTAAAGCTTCAATTTCATTCTATTTCATCATAAACTTACAGCACTCAACCATGGTGACTTTTAAATTCATCCATGAAATCAAAGACTAATGAATTTAACAGTAGGACCTAGTTGTAAAAGTCTTAAAAACACAAAAATTACAAGAAATAGGCAAGGATTAACTTACTTGGTGCAAAAATTATGAAATACCAGCTTAGAAAACCCTCCTATGGCATTTTTTGCTGATGAGAATGAAGAAAAATGAAGAGATTTCTAGATATTCCCAAATTAGTCCTACTTTTATTTAGTAAATTTTGTTATTTTCCTATTTTACCCTTATTTCAGTAATTCTCCTGATTTTTCTTAGCTTATGCCGCCCAAAATATCTCCTTTGGGCTTATTTGCTCTTTAGATCCCTCCTCATTTGAAAATTGAGCTATTTAATCATTCTAGTAACTTTTACACCCTTTTCAATTTAGTCATTTTCATTTAATTACTTGACCAAACGTTAAAATTTTCTAACAAAATTTTAATACCACATTACTAACATTTTATAAATATTTATAAAAAATTTTCCTACTCAATTTTATAAGATCAAGGTCTCGATACCTTGTTTTTACCCAATTCCTTCAATAATTCTTTTTTTTTTCTAACTAACCACTAAATCGGTAAAATTTTTCTATCGATATTTTAATATGATTTTCCTATCATATAAATATTCATGCAAAAATATTAAAATAAATTTCTCTTTAAATCGGATTTGTGGTTACAAAACCATTGTTCCGATAACTTTGAATTTAGACCATTACATAGATAATTGCTATCAACCTCACTAATAGCCTGTTTGGATCAGCATCAATAGTGCGTTCAAATTTATTTCAATCACATTGATAGCCTCAAAATTGACTGGAGGTTTTAGCACCAGTTCAACCCAAAAAAGTAATAGGTATTTTTAACACACAAAAGTACCCATACTTTTATTTATTATTTTACCATTTTATCCTTGAAAGTTAAACTAATTTCTTTCCTAACCTTATTTGTTTTCAGATTTGGGAACAAAATAGTCACTTGTTTTTCATATTTGAGAACTAAAATAGTGATTACTGCTGGTTTCTCCCTACTTTTTTGCTTTGTTCTTGGTTGTGGCTACTACTTTTTTCTTTGCCTAAAGGTTAGTTTTTATACATTTGTGTTGAGTATGGTATCATATTCATGTTATATTTTCGTCTCATTTCTAAATTTTTCAAGTTTAGATCAGACTATTGATCAGTTGGGGGTATCTGCAAATAAGAGTTGTAGTTTCCACTTCTACAATGAATGCAAAAATTTAGCTTGTAGTTGGGAATTTTTTAAGAATTTTTTAGTGCAGTGTAGTGCTCAATTGTAGGTTTTCTTCTTAGTACAAGATTGAAATGATGAAACAACTGATAAAATCGGGGAAATTTCTTGAAGAACAAAAAATTACTAGGCTAAGAAAAAAGGGTTTGTTTAAAAACTAATTTATTGCATTTGAATAGGCAATTGAGTTTTGCTCTAATGATATTAGAGATGCAATCTTTCCATATAGGTATATATGTTCTTATGCTTCTTCAGTTTTCCTTTCAAATGATGTAAGCTTTTGAGGCCAACAAATCTTGAGAAACACAGCTTTGAAAGATCCCTCTTTTGAAAGAATTTTAGCCTTCTCAATCCCCTACAGATCTTTGTGTTTGAGAGGCCGAATTGTTATACATCTTTAGAAAATCTAGATATATGAAACTTAGGTGGTGTGGAAAATCTATCTAACATGGTTATGCAATTATCCAAGAAGTAATGAAATGTTGTATGATTTGGTGCTAATGCTAGACTATGTCACATTAACTCTTCATTTTTTTTAAGTATTCATATTGGACACCCTTAGTTTTTTCATTGTGGAAATCGGTGTGGAGACACAATATACATGTATACATGTCCCATATGAGTGAAAATTAAATACTTATATTCTATTATTTTGTTTAGTACTATAAATCAAATTGTTAAAGAGTTTTTATGAGAAATATTGAAGGAGCTTTACAAATGCGTGGATGTATATATACTGTTGAAACCATTTTTATTTTAAATTTGAAAAATGAGGCCGACTTAAAAATATGATGTAGAGTCGCCACCAACCTTTTTTGTTTAGGTGAGATTGGATCACCTTGTAAAAATTTATTAGTCTACGAAATTAAATAATAAAAAGGGTTCGGGAGTCGGTTACGCACGAGGAAGGGTTAGCACCCCCGTACGCCCCAGAATGGGTACCAAATCGATTAACTAGCGTCCTTGTGTTGAAAAATTGAAAATGTTTAAGGTGTGATATTTTTTAAGAATGTTAATTAATTTTGAATTGAATCTCAAGATTCACTCATTCCAAAGGGATAAAAGCATCACATCCACTACGTTAGGATATAACACGTTTATACCTCTACACCAAGATCATCTTTGATTTTCAAGACATACAATTAAAAGGATATTTGATTATTTGGTCGAACGAAAAAAATCGACACCCAACACGTTAGGGTGCAACTCCTCGATCTTCCAAACATCAAACATTGCCTTCTTTTAAAAAAAAACTTTTAAATAAGTGATTTTAAAAACGACTCAGAATGCGTTTGTTTGGATGAACAATTTTTCATAAATAAGTTGGAAATTTTAATCACAATACAATAATAAAAACAAAAGTATAATTGCAAACATAAAATAACAATATATAGCAATAATAAAAGCACAAAGAAATAAATTAGGGTTCATACAATAGCGACATATCATATACTATACAAAGACTAACATTAACATGCAAAACTAATGAATTAAAAGACAATTTAGAAAGAAATACCAAGTAACTTAACATAAATAAAATGCAACAAATTTTAAGACGAATAAAAAGAATGAATAATATACATAAAAACAAAAAAAAAAGAATATACAATTAATAAATTATATATATATATGAATTTTAAATCAAGTAATATATGAGAGAACTTAGAATAAAGATGAAGATAAACAATATATCAAATGGTAATTAAATAATTTTAAAGCAAACAAGTAAAATAAAAGTGTAAAATAATAATATATATATCAATAAAAAAAATGAAGATTAAAAATATATTGGATAATAGTGTACAAATGAATTTTAAAATAAATTTTACAAGAGGAAAATCAAAATGCATAATATACAAGATAAATTATTCATCAAAATGAATAACATTCATAAAAAAAAATTAACATAAATAGTATACATATATTAAGAAATAGTTTAATTTAAATAATATATATATAAAATAATGATGTATAAAAGTATTTTAAAAATATTATATGAATCTTTAAATCAAAGAAATGTACATAAAAGAGAATTTTAAAATGAACTAATAATATATTAAAATAAGTTATAAAAAATTATAGAAATAAAAGTAGAAAAACTACAATGTAAAATCGGTAAAATATTTCAAAATAATTTATTAAAACAACAAATAAATTTAATATCATGAAGGAAAATTATTAGGATTATAAATAAAATAATAAGAAAATACCTAATCAGAATAAAAATGCAATTAAAAGGTTATCTTAGAAATAAATAAAATCATTTAAATAAAATCAAGGATAAATCTGAATTGCGCATAAATAATCAGGGATCAATTGAGCAAATATTCCCATAGTTCAAAACACAGCGCATGGAACGGGCCAAATGGAAATGATGCACGAGTTATGGAGACTAATTAAAAACAAAGAAAATATATAAAGGATCTAATTAAAAGCAGTATAGAAATAAAAGGGACCAAACGCACAAATTCCCCTTTAACACACAAACACGCGGATCCTGGGGTTCTGGATAGGGTGGGCGGGCCTTGTACGGCGTCGTTTTGAGGCCACTTAATCAGGCTTCAAACGGCGCTGTTTCGCACAGTTTTAAAGGCTAATAATGTAACACCCCTAACCCGTATACGTCGCCGAATTGGGGTCACAAGGTATTACCGAACACATGTACAGATTCAAACATTCATCCAGGTCAAATTCATATATAAATATATATATATATATATATATATATATATATAAAGATCATAGCTAATTAAATATTAAACATATGGATCATGCCTCTACAGTTACTCATAATCATATATCTATTCAAATTTTCACACAAAGAAACATACTACAAAGCTAAATAATATATGCATACTTTACGAATACAATTCTCAAATATATGCACATCATCTTAATAATATGCGAATACCTAACGTACATTAAACACCTTGCTTCAAAATTTTATTCGTGCTTATACTTGACTTAATGACCATAAGAAATTTAGGCATTAACAACTTCAGGTTATGATCAAATATATTTCCTTAATCATTAAATTCATATCAACTTTTGCATGTTTTATCAATCCTACCGAATCACATCATCAAACCACCTAAATACCTATTCGACATATCCCTATCATCTTATACTTATTAATTGAATCCATAGTATAAATATCAAGTTAAAAAAATAACAC
Organism: Gossypium bickii; assembly: GCA_025503065.1. Taxonomy (NCBI): domain Eukaryota; kingdom Viridiplantae; phylum Streptophyta; class Magnoliopsida; order Malvales; family Malvaceae; genus Gossypium; species Gossypium bickii. The sequence continues at coordinate 21,913,524 of CP106718.1, forward strand.
ACATCCATCATTCATTATTTCACCTCATAACCGAATATGAAATCCACAACTACGTATATCTAACTTACTTAATATAATAACCTTAAGCCACATACACTACTTCATGCCAAAATTTTTCATATAAAACAAATATATCCCATTTATCATTCGCATAAGTCATTAGCATTTTACTAAAATGAGTATCAATCACCATCAAACATAATTAAACACATACCATACAAAACATGATAACACATCTCATTTACAAGTCATGACCGAATATAATTTGCTTTAAACATCATATTTAGCCATTTTCGCATGGCCATAACCTATACAAGAACAAAATGTGATAATTCAAAACATAGTCTAGTCTATACATGCCTTTAATTCAAAACCAAACTCAAAAGTACCAAAACAAGATGATAGTGTGGATGACTTCTCTGACGATCCCCTGAGCTCGTAGCTTGATCAAAATCTATAAAACAGAGCAACAAACACACAGAGTAAGCTAACTCAGCTTAGTAAGTCTTAAGCAATTTCAACAATTCGACTAATTATTTACAAACAAGTTAAACCGAACAAATTCTTAACATTTATAAAATAATAAGACATTTATATGCTATCATAGCCGAATATCAATATCCCTATATAGCAAAATTATCATCACCATCTACTTAAAAGTAGAACTCTTCAAATACACATCACATAAAAGTTATATATATATATATATAACCAAATAGCATTTTCCCTGTACATATAAAATAAGCCACTATAACCGAAAGTATTTAAATTCAATTCCACATATTTGGTAACACACATATATTCCACATGACTCGATGAAAATACAAATTATCCCATATAACCGAATATATATAGATATACATACATGAACACCTTTAAACAACTCTCATGCTATCAAGTAAAGAACATCCACATAACATAATTTATCCACATATTCCATCAACCTAATGTACAACACATTTATTTCATCCTTTTATTTGCTCAATGACCGCACATATAACATATAAGTATGAAAATACATACCTTGCGATCAAATTAACAAAATTCATTTGCATAAGCTTAGGCTTACTCGATTTGTTCCGTGACTTAATCATTTCGTAGTCTGAACTCGAAATTGTAAATCACCGATATAAAACTCGTTGGCGTCGGCAATGACACCTGCAAGACTAGGCCCGCTGACCCGAGGTGCGAAATTTAAACACAAGCATTTTTTAGCCTGCTAGGCAATAAGCCCGATATAATTCACCAGCACAAGGCCTGCTAGGCTCAAAGCCCAAATTAATATTATTCAACCATCTCTTACACATTACATATTACCAAAATCACATAGACATTACATAATTCATGTCACTTCCACATAATGAATTCAAATTCATTTAACTACCTTTCATTGCTGAATTAATATGTCACATTTGGCATTATCAACATTTAAATCCAATAACTCAAAATTCAGCATATAACTAAGTTACGAACAATATTTACAATATTAACTTGCTTAAAGACTTACCTCGGATTTCGTCGAACGACAAGAACCGGCTATTCGATAACTTTCGCCTTTCCCCGATCCAAGTCCGTTTTTCTTTGTTCTTGATCTAATCATAAACAAATTAAGCTCATTCAAGCACATTTCATCTCAATTTAGTCCCAAAACACATAAATAGGCAAATTACCATTTTACCCCTGACATTTACAACTTTTACAATTTAGTCCCTATTGTACAAAACACAAAATACACAAAATTTTAATTTAATCCCTAAGGGCCGAATCTTCCCCATGGTCATACAAGTCCCTACATTTCATTTATTTTGCATTTTAACCCCTCAAAAATTTATTTTCTCAATTTAGCCCTATTTAGCCAAATTCATCAAAAATTCAAGAACAAAGTATGTTCATCAATTACATATCTATCATTTAACACATAAAACATCACAAAATTCATCATAACATCAATGACATTTTACATAAACATCATCAATTCATGAAATTAAGACATGGGTTTTAAATCTCTCGAAGCAACGATTACAAAAACATAGAAATTGTCGAAAATCGAAATAAAAAATTACCTTAATTTAGCTTGATGAATGCCGAATACCTAGCTTCTTTTTCTTTTATTTTCTTTTTGTGTTTTTCGGCAAGAACAATGAGAAATGAGACCACTTTTATGTTTCTTTTATTATATTATAAACATAACTTATAAAATAAATAAAATATAACTCTAACTATTTAATAAAAGAAATAAACATATAATATAATGGTATACATTAGTCATTGCCGTCCACTACCCTTTAAATTGGGTAATTTGCATTTTAAATGCTCCCAATTAGAAAAACAACCTTAACTCAGTCCTTACACTTTAAACTATCAAGTTTATAATTTAAGCGATTAAGCCCTTTTTATTTAATTAAGAATGCAAATAGTCAAATTTCTCTACGAAACTTTCACACACTTTAATTCACATATAATAAACACCGAAAATAATATTTAAATATTTTTCGGAGTCGGACTCGTGGTCCCGAAACCACTGGTCCTATTAAGGTCAAATTCTGACTGTTACAAATAAAGCCTGAAAATCAATCAGAAAATCAGCCCCCTCTCTTCTTAAAAAAAAATCGAAACCCTAGCTCTCCTTGCTTTTGCTCTCGGCCGCCTCTAAAATCCCCTCGTTTGTCCGCTAAAACGCCACCATAAGCGGCGCACAAAGGTTCCACGATGGTTTGATTTAACCAACATCTTCGTCTAACCCCGATTGCGACGGAGAATGTAACATCCTAGATTAGGGGTTATACGTTTGGAGCATAACTCAAGTGCTAGTGGGTTTTAAGGGTATTTGGAGATGTTTTAAGAGTTTTTAGAACTATAGAATGAAGGTGAAAGCTTTGGGAAATAATTGGATTTTAGGTTAAAAAGAGAAAACTAGGCAAAGAGGCCTTAAAAGAAATTATGTGGGGTTTAGGACATAAGGAATTAATTGGCAAAGTGGCTTGGGGCGCTAAGGTGCAAGGGGACTTCAGGAGGGAAGGGGTTCGAGCGGCAGGAATCGCACTTGGGAGTTTAATTTTTGGCGTTTAAGGGGAGCAAGGCCACGGAGGCCTTAAAGGAAAAATCTTAGGCGTGTTTGGCATAAAACAGGACTTGGTAAAGTGGCTGCAAGGCGCCACTTAAGGGCCTGGAAGTGACGCCTGGTGCAGGTCTTGGGTTCGAATCGCGGCGGCAGCAAGTAGTGGTTTATTTTTGCTTTTGGCGTTAAGACAAGGGGGAGCTAGGTGAAGGAGGCTTTAAAAGAAATTGTGATGAGTTTATGTCACAAAAAGACGCGTGTAGCAAAGAGTGCTCTGGGCGTTACTGTAAGCTTGCTCCAGCAGTCTAAGGTTGAAACTTGGTGGTGGCAGCACATGAGTGTTTTATTTTTTTTGCTTTGGCGTCAAGGTAGAGAGGAAGAGTATGGGATGGCATAGGACTTTGGAAAAAGGTAAAGATAAGCCTTGATTTTATTTTGAATTTCGGCTAGATAAGTAGTAGATAATTGTTAATTTATTTTTATTTAGATTACTTTTTTTATAGGTAGATAAGAGATGATTTAGGAGTTTGATAAGGGATTAATGATGGATAATTTTTATTTTATTAAGGTGATAAAGGTGGATTTATTTTAAGTTGATAGATAGAAGATAATTATAGATTTATTTTATATATTTTGAATGTGTGTTCAAGAGTTATTATAGGAGAAGGAAGTGGAATTTGAGAGGAGGTCGGAGTGCCGAAATTGTGTAGTATAAATAGGGGTGATCATCTTTTGGCCATTCTTTTGTTCATTCTATTTTCTTTTGCTGAAAATCTGTTCCTCTCATTCTCTCTTAGTGCCGAATTTCTTCTCACCTTCCCTTCCTAGTCTTTTTCTTCCTTCCAACTTTAATTCTCCATCTTTTCTTATATGGCCGAATACCCCATTTGCCATTAGTGCCATAGCCGAACCTAGTAGCTTCTCCTTGCTTGAAACTCTAAAGAAACACCACCACTACCTTGATTCTCAAAAGCCGAATATTGCACCTCCATTTGATGAGCCATAGCCGAATCTTTATTTGAAACCCCTTATCACTTCTTTTCTTCTTTTGTTCTCTTCAAAGCCGAAAGTTGGAGATTTAACTCTATTTATTGGATGTGGCCGAACCTAGGGAGGTGATTTGGGAAGATTGACCATTAAGGGTAAGCAACGATAGTGGTAAGTATTCCTTTAGTAATCGGTTTTGGATTTTTTTTTTTTAAGGGTGCCGAATCAAGTGATTAAACTCTGGCTATGGGTTGGCCGAATGTTTTCTTAAGGCAATAAGTGATATGTTCTCTTATGTGTAGCTAACGTCAAGGTGCATTGAGGGAGTCTTTCGGGATTCGACTCATCAAGGTAAGTGGTATATGCTATTCGGCCAAAGGGCCATTCTCATAGGTTTATGCTTAAGCCGATTTTGATGTGGTTTCACTTAGGGATTTCGACAGTTTAAGAGCAAGGAGTAGTTTTTCGGGATTTGATTTAAGCAAGGGATTTCGACTACGTAAGGGACAAGTGACCGCATTCGGGATATAGGGACCAATCGACAGGCATAAGGGCAAGTTTCGAGATTCAGATCATTGTGGTAAAGGGATAGTCCCTATCCCCAAGTTTAAAAGGAGAGCAGTTTCTGCAGTTAGGGATTGGCCACCGGGGTGTGGACCAGCGTCAGAGCAAGAAAGTAGGCAAATAGCCGTAGTTTCGCTTAGCGATAGCATCAGGATCGAAAGCATAGTTCTTCGAGTTAAAAGGTGTGTAGTTAGCCTACTATTTTCTGGGTATATGATATGTATGTGAAATGTGTATGTGTTATGAATGTGCTAACTAGTGCAGTAGAAATTGTGATATGGATACCCTCAAGGGGTATGTCGATAATCCGGTAAGTACCAAACCTGATGATATGTGATTATTAATATGAATACGTGTTATGACTATGCTTGATGAACATGCTCATGCATTATTACATTATATCATTATTTTATGTGGCATGTGCATGGGTGGGATATGATATGAAAGAAGGACAGGGTGTACTTCGAGTACGTGGTTTGATGTTAGCCTTGAGCTACATCGTGGATTGACGTTGACTGAGGTCACGTTGTGGATTAATTGCGATTTAGTTCGTGTGGCTTGATGAGTAGCTCTGTGCCTCATCGTGGTTGATATCGGCTATGTGCCATATCGTGGTTGATGAGTGACTATGTGTCCCATCGTGGTTTTGGTGTTAGCTACGACTACATCGTGGATTGGCGCTGACTGAGGTCGCATTGTGGATTTTTGTGCTTAATTGTACGTGGACGGCATTGATTGCCTTTTGGAGTGAAAAGGAGAGGGTGATTTGATAATCCCCTGATGTGTGGTAGGCTGGATACGGGGGTGTGTAGAGGATGGACCCTAGGCTGGGTTGGGCTTCATAATTGCATGATTTTGTATGTGAACATATGTGAAAATGGGCCAAGCCCAATATGATATGTGTATTAATGTGAAAATGGGCCAAGCCCAGTTGATATGTGGATTATTAAGAAAAGGGCCAAGCCAGTATATGAATGTGGATCAGTGTGGAAACGGGCTAAGCCCAGTATGTGGAAATTATGTGGTTATCTACCCTATTATATGAATGTAATATGAATATGGGCCAAGCCCAGAATGTGGTAATATGTGAATATGATATTTGTTATCTGATATATGGGTTAATATGTGGTTAACATGTGGGTGGAATTCAGTGGCTTAATTACACACTGAGTCTGTATGACTCACCCAATTTTTACCAACATTTCAGGTGATGCTTAGACTGGGTTTGGAGTGGATACAGGGTGGCCCATGTAGAAAGATATTTTAATTAATTAAGTATTTATATTTTCAGTATTTTGATTAAGTGTTTATTGTAATAAGGCCTATTAAAGTATTTAAGTATTTTTATTAAGTATCTTTATTATTATGTTTTATTATGGATTGACAATTGAGATATCTTTCGCCAATGGTTTTATTTTCTTAAATATGTATATAATAAAGTTTTGAACCCGGTATTTTATAACAATTAAATTTTTACTTAGAATGTTTTAAATTACGAAAAATGTTTTATTAAAGGCAACAAATTTTTAACCCTTTCTACTTTTAAGTACGAATAATTTCAAACGTTTTCTGCAATGGCATTTCAAATTCGGTCGTAACGAATGGGCCGGGTTTGAGGTGTTACAGTTTGGTATCAGAGCCCGATTTAAAACTCGACTTTGAGGTTTTGGGCCCGAAAATAGTTTTCAAAAATGGGCTTTTCAAAATATGGACTTTTATTTCAAGTTTATTCTGGCATGGCACTTTGTATCTCTACAGAAGTCCACCAGGTAAGTACTTCTGACTTCTGAAGTGAATCGAGTATGTGAACTGTATAGGCTTTTATGGGAACGTAGATTAGTGAACTAGGATCTGTTGAACCCTAGGGCTAGTGCACTCAAACACATGCATAAGACTTAAGGACTATTAAACAAACCTGTGAAGTAAGTCACCGAGTTAAGGTGTGGCAACCATTATGCGCATGTCTAGGATTGGTATTCAGTGAAGAGCTTGGTACTTAGCAGTCCTAGCGAATCACCCTCCTCTTTACTCGAACCCACCCGGTGCGTAGCTACGGTTCACCCTAACCAAGAGGACTTATTCACCGGGCTAAACCCGATAATTAAAACCCGAAAGGGACTAGCCATGCAGTTTTATAAAATTCCTAGTTTTAAAATCCCTAAATTACCCTTTTAATTGTAGTAAAAGATTATTGTGAAAATTTTTCCAAAACTATCTCCGACTTACAAAATTACAAAAATGCCCCTGTATTGTAAATTACTAAAATACCCTTAGTTTTTAAGATTTTCAAAAATACCCTCGACGTTTGCTAAAATATTTCTACTTTACAAAAATACCAAAATCTCTGGTTTTCAAAATATCAAGATACTCTGATTTGGGAAAATTTACGAAAATACCCCTGGTTGAAAAAAATTACGAAAATACCCTTGGTTTATAAAATTACCATATTACCCTCGACTTTTATGAAAATATTCTCACTTTACAAAAATATCGAAACCCCTATTTTTCAAAATACTAAGATACCCAGATTTGGGAAAATTACTAAAACGCCCCTGACTTCTAGAATTTCCGGTTTAACCCCGATTTCCAAAATTTCTGCAATACCTTTGATTTGAAAAATATTTTCAAAAATACCCTCGAAACTTGGAGATTTCAAAATGCCTTGATTTGTAAAGATTATTTTTGTGACCTCGATTTATTACCAAAATACCCCTATATGAAAAATGACGAAATTACCCCAGGGTAGTAGGAATGATCGAGAAATGCCCAAAGTAGTGAAGTGAATGTTGTGGATGAATGTAAATGTGATTCTCACGAATTAGAATAGTGAATTTGAACTGAAACTTTGATTGATCGAAAGAACAACTCACGAAAACTTCGTTTCATAAAACTGTTCGCGGATTAACAAAGTGGAACAAAAGTACTAATGCATAAAACTCTTTAATCAGATTAAATCGCGACGTTAGAAATGAGTTCTAGGGGATGTGTTAGATTTGTTAAGATTAGAGTGCGCAGCATAAGCGTAGTGCGGTGAGTTAGGATGTACGATTATTCGTTAGTAAGTAATTTCGAGGACAAAATTATTTTTAAAGAGGGTAGAACTGTAACATCCTAGATTAGGGGTTATGCGTTTGGAGCATAACTCAAGTGCTAGTGGGTTTTAAGGGTATTTGAAGATGTTTTAAGAGTTTTTAGAACTCTAGAATGAAGGTGAAAGCTTTGGGAAATAATTGGATTTTAGGTTAAAAAGAGGAAACTAGGCAAAGAGGCTTTAAAAGAAAGTATGTGAGGTTTAGGACATAAGGAATTAATTGGCAAAGTGGCTTGGGGCGCTAAGGTGCAACGGGACTTCAGGAGGGAAGGGGTTCGAGCGGCAGGAATCGCACTTGGGAGTTTAATTTTTGGCGTTTAAGGGGAGCAAGGCCAGGGAGGCCTTAAAGGAAAAATCTTAGGTGTGTTTGGCATAAAACAGGCCTTGGTAAAGTGGCTGTAAGGCGCCACTTAAGGGCTTGGAAGTGACGCCTGGTGCAGGTCTTTCGGGATTCGACTCATCAAGGTAAGTGGTATATGCTATTCGGCCAAAGGGCCATTCTCATAGGTTTATGCTTAAGCCGATTTTGATGTGGTTTCACTTAAGGATTTCGACAGTTCAAGAGCAAGGAGTAGTTTTTCGGGATTTGATTTAAGCAAAGGATTTCGACTACGTAAGGGACAAGTAACCGCATTCGGGTTATAGGGACCAATCGACAGGCATAATGGCAAGTTTCAGGATTCAGATCATTGTGGTAAAGGGATAGTTCCTATCCCCAAGTTCAAAAGGAGAGCAGTTTCTGCAGTTAGGGATTGGCCACCGGGGTGTGGATGGCCACCGGGGTGTGGACCAGCGTCAGAGCAAGAAAGTAGGCAAATAGCCGTAGTTTCGCTTAGCGATAGCATCGGGATCGAAAGCATAGTTCTTCGAGTTAAAAGGTGTGTAGTTAGCCTACTGTTTTTCGGGTATATGATATGTATGTGAAATGTGTATGTGTTATGAATGTGCTAACTAGTGCAGTGGAAATTGTGATATGGATACCCTCAAGGGGTATGTCGATAATCCGGTAAGTACCAAACCTGATGATATGTGATTATTAATATGAATACGTGTTATGACTATGCTTGATGAACATGCTCATGCATTATTACATTATATCATTATTTTATGTGGCATGTGCATGGGTGGGATATGATATGAAAGAAGGGCAGGTGTACTTGAGTCACGTGGTTTGATGTTAGCCTTGAGCTACATCGTGGATTGACGTTGACTGAGGTCACGTTGTGGATTAATTGCGATTTAGTTCGCGTGACTTGATGAGTAGCTCTGTGCCTCATCGTGGTTGATATCGGCTATGTGCCATATCGTGGTTGATGAGTGACTATGTGTCCCATCGTGGTTTTGGTGTTAGCTACGGCTACGTCGTGGATTAGCGATCGAGCTCGCGTTGTGGATTTTTGTGCTTAATTGCACGTGGACGGCATTGATTGCCTTTTGGAGTGAAACGGAGAGGGTGATTTGATAATCCACGATGTGTGGTAAATTTGGATACGGGGTGTGTAGAGGATGGACCCTAGGCTGGGTTGGGCTTCATAATTGCATGATTTTGTATGTGAACATATGTGAAAATGGGCCAAGCCCAATATGATATGTGTATTAATGTGAAAATGGGCCAAGCCCAGTTGATATGTGGATTATTAAGAAAAGGGCCAAGCCAGTATATGAATGTGGATCAGTGTGGAAACGGGCTAAGCCCAGTATGTGGAAATTATGTGGTTATCTACCCTATTATATGAATGTAATATGAATATGGGCCAAGCCCAGAATGTGGTAATATGTGAATATGATATTTGTTATCTGATATATGGGTTAATATGTGGTTAACATGTGGGTGGAATTCAGTGGCTTAATTACACACTGAGTCTGTATGACTCACCCAATTTTTACCAACATTTCAGGTGATGCTTGGACCGGGTTTGGAATGGATACAGGGTGGCCCATGCAAAAAGATATTTTAAATAATTAAGTATTTATATTTTCAGTATTTTGATTAAGTGTTTATTGTAATAAAGCCTATTAAAGTATTTAAGTATTTTTATTAAGTATCTTTATTATTATGTTTTATTATGGATTGACAATTGAGATATCTTTCGCCAATGGTTTTATTTTCTTAAATCTGTATATAATAAAGTTTTGAACCCGGTATTTTATAACAATTAAATTTTTACTTAGAATGTTTTAAATTACGAAAAATGTTTTATTAAAGGCAACAAATTTTTAACCCTTTCTACTTTTAAGTACGAATAATTTCAAACGTTTTCCGCAGTGGCATTTCAAATTCAGTCGTAACGAATGGGCCGGTTTTGGGGTGTTACAGAGAAAATGAGGACGGAGTCGCACAAAGGTTTCTTTCTTTTTTCTTTTTATTTCCGTATACGTACTCAAAGTAAAAACGGTGAAAAGAAACTCTAAATCGAAGAAGGAAAAAAAATGAAATCACCTTTTTGATTTTCCTTTTTAATTTCGTATCTTTTTTTTTTTTTGTATATCAGACTCTGTGTATTCGTATTCAAAAAAAATTTGGGAATCCCTTTTACAGTTAACATCAGGCTCTTTTATAGCCGAAAATAAAAAAATCTAAAATCAAAATACACGTTTTTTGCTATTCTCTATTCTGTTTGTCGAAACCATTTTTTTGTTTGAAAACGGGCCGACTTTAAAATATGAAAAACAGAGTCGCCACCAATCTTTTTTTGAAGTGTGATTGGGCCACCTTAAAAAATATTTTGGTCTACGAGTTTTAAGAAAACAGGTTCGGGAGTCGGTTACGCACGAGGAAGGATTAGCACCCTCGTGACGCCCATAATTGGTACCTAATTGATTAATTAATGTCCTAATATCAAAATTTTGAAAGATTTTAAAATATGATTCTTTTATTTTAAAGGATAAAAACTTGAATAAGATATGAGCAATCAGACCCTCTTATCCCGAGGAGGTAAAATGTCACGCTCAGTGAGTTAGGGTAGACATTTCAAATCCCCGAAATTGAGCTTGTCCTTTTGACCTTCAAAATTAATGCGTTTAAATCTAAGAAGGATACTCGGTTATTTGGGGTCTAATGAAAAATTGGAACCCAGTAAGTTAGGGCTCGATTTCTCAAAATACCAAACACGGAATTTTGCCTTTGTTTTTTGAAATCCTTATCTCGAGATAACAAAACGTCCCATCCACTAAGTTAGGACACAACTATTTTGAACTCTCAAGAATAAATTTTTATTCAACTTTTAAAAAGAAAGTAATAGGTTCTTTAGACCCGAAAAGAGAAATCGAAACCCAGTAAGTTAGGGTACGACTCCTTTCGAACCTTAGAACACGGAGGGTTTACTTATTTTGAAATGAAAACTATAATGTATCGAATAAAATATGATAAAAAAGTAAAATAAACAAACAAAATGAAATAAAAGAAAATAGTAACGAAAAGGCAATGATAATAATAGTACTGGTAAAAATAAAATAGTATTAATAAAAAAACAAATAACAGTCTTGAAAAATAGTAATAATAATAATGGAAAAGGGTTTAAAATAAAAAAATAATAATATTGATAATAAAAGTAATAAAAAAGTATTAATAATAAGATAGTCTAACGATGAATATAATAATAATAAGTGTAGTATAGTAATAATAATACTTGAAAAACAGTAGTGAAAATAAAAGTGATATGAATAGTAATTGTAATAATTATTAAAGTAATAGTAAAAAAAATAGTATTAATAAAAACATAGTTTAAAAAAAGTAATAAATATAATGATAATAGATAATAAAAATAAAAAAATATATATATAATAACAGTAGATATAATAGAGAGAATACGGCTGTAATAATAATATATACATAAAAGTAATAAACAATATTAAAAATAATTAGTTTAATGATAAAATAGCCAAAATAAACGAAAAGGGATTAAATCGAATCAAAAACAGGAGTTTTTGGGCAAAATCGTGAAGCAAATAAAAGGAAAAGGACCAAATTTAATTGCGCGCACAATCTTAAAGGACTAGACACGAAATTATCCCAAATTTTCAAACACTGCGCCTGAACGCGGACCAAATCGAAACGGCGCATAAAATTCAGGGGCAAATTTAAAAGAAAAGAAGAAAGTTGAAGAGGGATACAATCGAAACAGGGGCGCAACAAAAGGACCGAAGGCGCAATTTACCCATTAAGGGTGACCACGTGGGGCCCTCCCCCCTTAAAAGGCACCATTCCCTTTTAATCTTTAAAACCAAAAAAACACACATTTTCCTTCATTTCGGCTCTCTGTTTCCAAAAACAAAAAACAAACATCCCATTTTCTCATTTTGTTAGGGTTTGAGTTCCCCTTCGCCGCCCAATTGCCACCGTGTAGCCATTAGTTCGGCGACCAACAGGTATTTTATTCCTTATTTCCTTTCTTCTTATTTTTAAAAAACTTTATAATATCCTTAAAGAAAAAAAAAAGAAAATCCCCTAAATCCCCAGATACAACTTCGAAAAGAAAAAAAGAAATAAATAAATGGAAAACGAATCAACCTTTTTCTCTTTGATTCCTTGTATTACTCTCTGAAGAAGCATGAATATTGTGTGTTTTATGTAAATCGTGTAAAAAAAAGTCCCTTTTACAATCGTTTGTATCTCTTTTATATCCTAAAAAAACCCCTAAAAATAGAATAAAATCAAACCACAATCCCCTTTTCCATTTTGTATTGCTTCATGTTTTGTAGGTGCACCACCGGAGGCGTGAAGGCGCTGGACTCGGGGGTGCGAGACGTGCAACTTTGGAATACTGTTGACGGCGCAATGAGTAATTGCTAGGGTTCCTGCTTTCTGTTTTTCAGGTTGTATTGGGCTGAAGTTGTAATTGGGCCATTGTAAACGGACCAATTTAACAGACTTTTTCATTTTCTTGATCTTGGTTAATGGGTATTGGGCCCCGGGTTTTAAATTGGGCCTTACACTGTTATTTGGTACTGCTTTTTCTTTCTTCTCGCAGATTCCAGCATTGTTACAGAGGCCAAATCCGTTTGCAGTGACGTGGAGAGGACGAGGCGGAGGAGCCACTCGTGTGAACAGAGTCTAGGAGGCTCTAGAACCTTCTAGATGCCTAGCCAATTTGGCAAATTGGATTCGTTCTGTATTCGGACATTGGACCCATTTTGGGTTTGGACCATTCGGGTTTAGCTTGTAATTTGGGCTAGTTGAAAGTTGGGTTTAGGTTTCAATTTGTATCGGGCTAAAATCAAATCTTAGATTAGGTTTATTCGACTTGGGCTAAAGTTTTGTAATTTGGACTGTAAACAATTTAATCTTTATTTTTTGGTTTATAATTTATATTTTTTGGTTTTTCATTATGACCTTATTTTGGGCCCGGGCTAAACTGGGCTATTACATATACCATGATATCTTAAGATATATGTTTGCTTATATTTGTTATAATGGTGATCTTTAAATGATGCTTATTATGATAGATATATATTTATGATTTTATGTCGGATGACATTTAAAATCAAAATAATAATAATAGATGGTAAAGACACGAAATTTTGTGGAATGAGATAGTATTAGAGGTGTACATGGGCCAGGCTCGGGCCGGGCCCAACTAAAAATCTAAGCCTGTTTTGTAAGCCCGGGCCTGGCCCAAAATATGGGCCTAAAAAATTGTCCAAGCCCGGCCCGACATGAAATCGGTAAACCCGAGCCCGACCCGGCCCGTATTATTTTTTTATTTTATTAAATAAAAAATAAAAAATAATGAATCAAATACATTTAAAAAAAATAGATGCTTATTTTCTACTTTGAATCTCATAATGATACTATTCTACCATTTAATTTTCTACTTTACGAAAATAGATGCTTAATTTGTTTAGCTTAATTTATTAATAATTTTTTCATGTTCTCAAAATTTTAATTTTAAAAAAATTAAATATGGAATAAAATAAACACACGTTCCTAATTGGGTAACAAAAATCAAATGACATTTCAACTTTTGCAAGTAACTCAAAACACATGTTTGTCACTTGGAAACTTGAGATATGAAGCCTTCAACTTAAATATTAAAGATTAATATATAAAAGAGTAGTAAATAGTTTTTTTTTAAGTCTTGATATTCAACCAGTATATTATAGGATCTCAAAAATTATATCGAAATAATATTAAAAATGACAATAGAGCAGTAAGAAGTAATTATATTAAAATTGAAACAACTTGTTTGAACTAAAATAATAACCAAATTAATAATAAAATAAAAGTTTTACAATATGGAAATAATATTAAATACAACAACAAAACAATAAAATATCATAAAATAGCATCAAAACAGCCCAAAACAGCCCCAAAACAGCATCAAATAGCATCAAACGAAAGAACAAACAAAGAACTAACGACAATTAACAAAGACAACTTCAATGAAGAACTAACAAAGACCAAAACAGTGGCAAAAACAGCATAAAAACAGCAAAAAAATAGCATCACCAACAATCCAAAAAAAATAATAATACTAAAGTTAAAATTTTATTAATAAAAAAATAAAAAATAATACTAGAATATTTGGTGCGGGTAAAGGCCAAAAATAATGCGAGGCTGCTTTTTTAAACGGGCCTCATTTTTTTACCCAAGCCCATTTTTTGGGCCTATATTTTTGCCCAAACCCTCCCACATTTCGGGCGGGCCTTCGGGCCGGGCCGCCCATGTACACCTCTAGATAGTACCTTAGCAACAAAAGTTGTTTAAGATGATGAGATGACGTTGATATTTTGTGAACTTTGCGTGAATGAAGTCAATGCTGGTAATAGATCGACAACTCATCTAAACTTAAAAGGATGGAAAATGTCATTGCTTTTTTTCAAGCAAAAACACAAAAAAAATTATGGAAAACCTCAATTGAAAAATAAGCAGAATACATTAAAAAGGAATGTAGGTTATGGAGGGAGTTGTTTAAGGAATCTACAGGTATAGGATGGTGTCCATCAAAAAAGACGGTCGATGCTATCGAAGAATGGTGGGCTGAAAAAGTACAGGTTGGTGTTAACTTTATCATTATTTTAATGCATAAAGTTTATTGAAATTAATAATTTACAAATATAAAAAATCTTAGTATAACATTTAACATGTTATGTAGGAAAATCATGATTTTAAAGGATTTAAGAAGAAAGGAATTGAACCATGATTGAATGAGTTAATGTGGCAAATGTTTGGTGGCATTGTAGCCACTGGAGAGAATGCATGGGCACCTTCGTCTGGTGTTCTTCCAAGCGGGGTTCCTATGGGAGATGATACACCTAATGAAGGATTTGGTGATTCAGATGAACATAATAATGAGAATGAAGGTATTCCTCCTAATGAGGCACCATCAAACTCTTATCATGAAACTTCTAATCAATTAAAGCAAACACTTGGGGTTGTACACGGTAAAGGAAAAAAATCAAGTTCAAGTAGAAAATTATTAAGAAATACATTAACTACTCAGATTGAGAAATTGTGTGAGAGTATGGCTGGTCCAAGGAAGTCAGTGAATGAAATTATTTTTCCTCACTCTCAATATACTATTTCAAATGCAATGGATGCTTTGCGTGCTTTGGGAGATAAAATTCCAAAAAAAAAAAAAAAGATGAACTGTACTATTTGCCATCAAAATGTTCCAAATACCGGTGAAACGAGAAGTGTTGTTGAACTTAGATCCAGATGTTAGGGTTTAGTGGCTTCGACGTGAGTATGTTGAACAAAATCCAATTGCATCATTTTCATCCTTGGTTGCAACATCCTCATTTCCCTTCCAACCATACCATCAATCACCTCCACCATAAGCTCTTTAGAATTATTATTGTAATATAAATATACTACTTTTTTTATGTGTAAAACTAATGTATGATATTTTTTATGTTTGGTATTTTTATGATATACTTTTTTTCAGGTTTCTGTGTTGTATAGAATGTCACAAAATATTAATTTATTTTCATTTGATTACTTTTTCAGGTTATGGATGAAATTAACAATATGTATAATAGTTTTGATATGAATTATGATACCTTTGAATTAAGTGAAGAAGCTCAACAAAGAATAGCCACAATTGTTACACAAGTTGAGCACAACAATTATCATGAAGAGGAAGAATATGTGTTAAGCAGTGTATTGGTACACCATAAAACTTATTTCACTATGCAACCGTGTATGGATTCAAATTATACAGGTCAAATGTGGGTGGACGAAGTATTAAATGGGCATGATGATTGTTGCATGAATAGTTTTAGGATGCCAAAAAATATATTTCACAGCTTGTTGCATGATTTGCAAACAAATTATGGCTTAAAGCATGAGAAAGTATCGGCGATGGAGAAGTTAGCATTATCATTGTACATTCTTGGAACTAGAGAATCAAATTCAAATGCAACAGAGCGATTTCAACGATCTGGAGAAATTGTTAGTCGAATTTTTACTGATATGTTGCATATATTTGCTGGAATGGGAATAGACATAATTAAACCCACTGAAGGTCAATTCGAGGAAGTACTGAACCATATTCGACATGATACAAGATATTGACCTCACTTTAAGGTTAAATTTACACAAGTTTTATATTTTTAAAATATAAATTATTTCTAACTTTTATCTCATTACTTGTATTTATTATAAAGAATTATATTGGGGCCATAGATGGAACACACATAAAAGCATGCATTTCGTATTCTTGTCAAATACCTTATATCGAATGGAAAGGTGAACCAATTCAAAATATTATGACAGTTTGTGACTTTAACATGTGCTTTATTTTTGCATTTCCTGGTTGGGAAGAAACAAAACATGACAGTAGGATTTTTTTTGCAAGCACTTAGAAAACAAGAGTTAAAGTTTCCATACCCTCCATCAGGTTGAACTTTAATTATTTAATTAATCTTTACATAAAAACAATATTAAAATTTTTAATTTATTTTTAAACTTGATATTATGTTTTACTTTTTTGTAGGAAAATATTATCTTGTGGATTCAGGATATACACAAATGACAGGTTTTCTAGGTCCATATAAGGGGGGGAAATGATATCATTTACCTGATTTTCATCGAGGTAATCGTTGAGTATTTGGAAAAAAAAAGAAATCTTTAATCATGCCCATTCTTTGTTACGCTCTGTGATTGAACGAACATTTAGAGTGTAGAAAAAAAAAGGCCAATATTAAGAGATATTCCAAGTTATTCATTCAACAAGCAAGTTTTAATAGTTATTGCAACAATGGTTTTGCATAATTACATTCGAAGACATGCTTGGTCAAATGATGAGGATTTTCGACAATTTGAGAATATACTCGACATGCTAGTCTCTTTAAGCCATTTTGATCAAGGTGAATCGAGTTCTTCTAACAGGTGAAAGTGACATTGAAATCGCGATGTTAAGGGAAACCATTGCAACTAGTTTAATGAATTCATATTTGTAAAAATATTTTGTATCATAACCTAATTTCTAATAATAATGAAACTTGTTATGTCTTATGTTACTATATTTTTTTTATTATTAAAAATTATCCGTTTAGATACTTCAAAATTTGATCTAAGTATAATGATACTATTTGTGAAAATAATATTTATCATTGTTATAAAAGAATATTTAATTATAAAAAATTAAAAATAATTATCATTTTATCTAATAAATAATTTAAATTGATTATATAATTTATTAAAATATTTATAAATATTTATTAAATAAATTTATAAATTCACATATTTTAATAATTTTATAAAAATAAAATAATTTAAAAAACTTCTATTATATATCAATTCTAATATGATGTCATTAATAATCATTTTCTATTCTCACCTCACCTCATCGCTACAGCTGCGTTTGAATCCAAACACACACTTTACCATTATTTCTAATCTCACCGCTATAGTATTCAATATCACCACTACAGTAACTAATCTCACCGCCACTGTTTTTAACTTCACTAGAAGTAAATACATTGCGGATCTAAATTAAACTTTAATCTATTGAAATTGAAGTTAACAATTGTTGTTTAATTAAAATTTAAGGGTTTAAAGTTAAGGTAAGTGTAATAAATAGAATAAATACTTATGTGTGTGTAATCGTTTTTATGGTATTTATTTCGAGTTTTGACTGTTGAGGGGAAATAATCAATTTGCATTAGAAGCTGCGGATCTGCTCCTTTTTTTTAACTTATAATTTAACTCAGTATTTATTTGTTTATTTTAGTGGTAATTTTTAAACATTAATTACCAACAATCTTTTCAAGTTCCACATTTTCAGGGCACTAATAGATGTAGCTGGTTTTTTTTAGGAAAAAGATAAAAGAAAAAAATTCCAATTTCGTACTTCAACTTCACATTTCTTTTTAATCTGGTGCTCAAACTTTTGTTTTATCTAATTTAATACCTAAGCTTATCAAGTGTTATATAAATTACCTCAAAACAATACCGGTGTTAGTCTTTTGTTATGAGCGGACAAAAATAAATACAATATAACTGACAAGAGGCAAATGACATGAAGCTTAATGACAGGATTACTTATCTTCTTTTTTCTTCTTTTGTTTTGGAGTTTCCTTTGTTTCACAACAATATGCTCACATTTTATTTTATATATGGGATGAGGTTACTTAAACTGATAATGACAAGAATAGTTTAATAGGGATTGCATGATTAAAGTATGCACAAAAATATCTTTAGTAGCAAAAGAAATACGTTAAAATGTTATGCTTAATATTAAAAAAGGAAACAAGAGTTTTAAAAACTCAAAATAACATAAATTCATTATGTTAAATTTAAAAAAATTAAAATAAAATAAATAAAAAGTAATTGAATATTTAAAATGTAAAAAAGAAATTTTATGTCATCTTCCACATGTGGATCATACATTGATTATTTTTATTATTTTATAATAAAAACATCTTGTAGTATATTCAAGTAATTTGTATAACGTTTGATACATTTAAAAATCAAATTAGAAAAAAAAATTGAAGTACCCAATTAAAAAAATATATAATTCAATTATTAACAAAAAAATATATATATATATAGAGTAACTCAACTCAACTCATTTTTCATTAAATGATAAGTCACCCATCATTATTTACTTATCGTTTCAATAGCTTTTCATTGGAAAAGGGCCTGAAAAATATATTTTAAAAAATTAAACCAGAAATTAATCTCGACATGGGAACTGTTTCGTGTACATTTGGACTAAAAATTAACATTTCAAAAAAAAAAAAAAACAGGACCAATTAAGCTAAATAACAGTAGAGGATGCACAAAAAGGGAAAGTATAAGGAGCATATGTAAATTTGACCATGTATAGAGTTTCCATTTGTAGGTTCTCGTCGCTACGTCTTCCCTGACTCCGTTTCCTTCGCTTTAAGGTTTTTCCTATCCCTCATTTATTTATTTATTTTCAAAGTTCCAACAAATTCTCACCCTTGTTTTTCTCGCGCTTTCTCCTTCCTTTTTATTAATATTTTGTCGACAATCTTGGATCATCTCCGAACTAAGTTTTAATTCAAATTCGAAATTATCTTCTTTTTTTTGCTAGTTTACTGAACATCACTAAGAATATATATAATTCAAGGATTATAAGTTATTAAGGATGCAAAACGACGTCGCCACCGATGGAGTTTGTTCGTCGGAGTCGGTGAATGGGAGTCGCGATGTTTGGAGTTGTAAAGATTCTTTTTCTGCATCAGCTGATCATCTTGTTATCATGGTCCATGGAATCCTCGGCAGGTCCCCCCTTTTTTTTTTTTTGCAAAAAAACTTTCCTTAAAAAGAACATTGAGATGTTTTTTCAATTGGATTTTGTTATGATTTATTTTATCCTGTACTGTTAATTTTTTTCTTTCTTAGTTGTAGCCATATTTTAAGCTCGGCTTAATTTGAAGTTGTTAAATTATGATCTGATTCTTGGATTAGCTCTATCAATGTTGAATTTGAATTGAAAATTTTCTTTTGTTCTTCTATTGTAGCATGATCATTCATTGCATCATTTCCAATTCACATGGAAATTTTCGATTCCCTCGTGTTAAATCGTGTTATAATATCTATTTACGGTGTATTATCGAATATTAATATTATTACAAATTCTCCTGAAATTGATTTCGGCATTGCTTGTATGCTTGGTTGTGCAGTTCTTCAAATTGGAAGTATGGAGCAGAGCAATTTGTTAAAAGGCTACCCGATAAAGTATTTGTCCATTGTAAGTAACATTTTTGGGCATCCTTTTTCAGAGAAACAGCGCTTGCTTCTTCTCTTGTATGTTTGTTACTTGTGCATATCTTCTTTAGAATGTAGGGGATGTTGGAACCATCAATTCATTCATAGTGGTATCGAAAACCATTGAGTTGATTTTCTGCATTGCTCAAAAATCTCCTTTTAAACAAGACTTTTACTTTTTAGTAAGCTGTTGAGTGTTTAGTTTGTAAGGCCAGCAATGTTGATGTTTAAGTTTCTGGATAGAGTATGTCTGCTTGATTTTACTTGGATGATTTACTTGTTCTGCAGGCAGTGAACGGAATATGGCTACGCTTACTTTAGATGGTGTGGATGTAATGGGTGAACGGTTGGCAAATGAGGTTGGCACACACTTTGTTAATAATACCCTATTTAAGTTGTCAAAACTCAAAATCAATGAAATTTATCTGTTCTAATATAAGAGTATCAATTACATAATCTTATTTGCTATCAACAAAAATGTTTCAATGCTAGGTCCTTGATGTTATTCAAGAAAAGCCTAATCTAAGTAAGATCTCTTTTGTTGCACATTCTGTGGGAGGACTAGTGGCTAGATATGCGATCGGAAAACTCTATAGACCACCTAAGGAAGAAGTTAAAGATGATATATCCGGTAATGGATGCAAGGAGGAACCAAGGGCTACAATTGGTGGCCTAGAGGCTATTAACTTTATAACTGTTGCGACACCTCATCTTGGTTCAAGGGGCAATAAGCAGGTAGCTTCTTTGTCTTAACATGCATAGAT
This sequence comes from Gossypium bickii, assembly GCA_025503065.1. Classification (NCBI taxonomy): domain Eukaryota; kingdom Viridiplantae; phylum Streptophyta; class Magnoliopsida; order Malvales; family Malvaceae; genus Gossypium; species Gossypium bickii. The sequence goes on from CP106718.1 coordinate 21,934,169, forward strand.
GAATGAAATAGCTAAAACACGCTATTTTTCTCTCTGTGTGTGTGTTCTGCACATGCTTAGTCACACACAAAGATCGCTGTGAAGGAGTTATTCAACATTTCCAGCTTTCATTATGTTTCAGAGTGTGTTCTCTAATTTGGTTGTTTTTGGTCTGGAATAGATTTGGTTTATGACTTTGTGTTTGCTGTTGTACTTTGTTGATTGTATCTTATGTTTTGCTGATTGTAAAACAAAGCATATAGATTATGGCATACTTTGTGTGTTATACAGCATATTATCTCTCACCAGTGTTGGTATGTCAAGGATTTTAGCAGTGAATGAAAAGCCGAATTGGTTTAACAGTGGCCCCTCTAGTTCAATAACATATATTAAACACAGATTTCATTGAACTGGTTATAAACCTATTGAACTGGCAGAAACCAGTTTTATATTTATTTTATTTTTTATTATCAAAAAATTACTTGTTAGCAGTGAGATTTGAGCCTTTAACTTTATTTAAACTTAAAATAGTGTTTTAATATTAAAATCTCTTCTACATTGGATCCTCACCAGTTCAGCTCCTGTTTTTTATTCTATAGATTTTAGCAGTTGTTGGTTTATGTATGTAATAATAAAATGTTTGTTTACAGGTACCTTTTCTTTTTGGGGTAACTGCTTTTGAGAAAGCTGCAAGTTATGTTATTCATTGGATATTTAGGAGAACAGGTCGGCACCTTTTTCTTACTGATGATGATGAAGAAAAGCCTCCACTGCAGCCTCCACTGCTTAAGCGAATGTTGGAAGATTATGAAGAGTGTTATTTCATGTATGCAATATGAACTTTTTTTTGGTCAAGTTACTTAAGATTTGATATTTAAGACCTAAATTCATAAAATGACTGAAATAGTAGTAAACTTTTTTTTGCAGGTCTGCACTGCGTTTATTTAAACGACGGGTGCTGTATGCCAATGTTGGCTATGATCGTATCCTTTCCCCATGATCTGTTCAATTTTTTTGTCACCCATTCCAGATCTGTGCTGAATTTTATTTGTTTTCTGTTAATAAAATATTCAATAGATATTGTGGGCTGGAGAACATCATCAATAAGACGGGAAAGTGAACTGCCAAAGGTATTTTCATCTTTGTGAACTTTTTACAATTTAGTTCATATTTACTACTCTTTTGGTTATTAATGACCAGTTCTGTAATGTTATTAGTGGGGGGAGTCTCTAAATGAAAAGTATCCACATATTGTGTATGAAGAGCACTGCAAGGCATGTGATTCTGAACAGTATGAAACTATTTCAACAGAGGATGATGGCTCATCTGACAAGCTAGAAGGTATACAAACTTGGTTTCTGACTTGAGAGATGGAATGTTACTTTTGTTAAGTTTTGTTTGCCTTTTCTGGTTGTCTTCAGCATTCAAAGTTCACTAGCTTGCTTTCCCAAAATAATTTTTGTATCTATGTTGTGTTTCTCACAATCCGAGCCTTAGCGCAAATGGTTCAACCTAGGAAGTTGGATTCCAGCAAGGTTTAATCCCCAACATTCACAAATGCTCCTTCACTAATTCTCTTAGGCTTTGGTCTCCTTTGTACCATGGAAGGAAAAAAAAAAAAGTGTTCAGCTTTCTTCTGTCCAACTTTTAGTGAATTTGTTGCCTTATCCTTGTGAATTTAATTTCCATTGCATCTAAATGGTTTTCTGTTTCTTAATGAATTTCCATGACTAGGTAATCTTACTTGCATGCTTTTTCCTCTTATTACCATATGTTACTTTCTTTAGTGTTTCCGGATTGTACAACTCCATTAATCCAAAAATGTTGTGCAGAGGAACTGGTTAGAGGCCTATCCCGAGTTTCATGGGAAAAAGTAGATGTTAGTTTTCACAACAGTCGACTGAGGTTTGCTGCTCACAGTGTCATACAGGTTGCCCTCTCTTTCTCTATGAATCTCTATCCATTCATTGGGTACTACCAATGGTTTATATTCATGCATGAGATCATTTATGCTTTTAAGTTTGTTTTGATGTCCTAATTCCTACTCTGCACATTTTGCAGGTTAAAGATGAATTTATGCATACAGAAGGTGCGGACGTAATCCAACATCTGATCGACCATTTTCACACATGAAGATCTCCTTTAGGTAAGCAAAGATAAATTTTTGCAACTCACTGTAAGTCGGTGCTTGAAATCCCCCATTGGCAAAGGATGGGTATGAAAACTATAATTGGTTTTAGCAGTCATGAAGAAAATTTTGTTCATTCATTGATCATTTTTATGTTGTATACACGTGCACATTCAGCAATGTACACCGACATAAATACGTGTTCTAACGAGATATTATTCAGTAATTTACGGTTCGTGAAAGCTGTTTAATAATTTCTTGTCTTTGATCATTTAAAACATTCTAAAGTTTGAGGAAGCTTGCTATAATTTCAATATTTTATAGTAGTAAGTAAATAGAATTCAATCTTTTTATGTGGTTAAATATATTCTCATGGTACTGTATATTTACTTGAGCTTTAACAGAAATAAACTAGTTTCATCATGTAAGGTTTATTGTATTTGATAATTAAAATATTCTTTTTAAAAAAAATTAAAGGATTCACCATATGAATTAAAAATAGAAAATGATAATTGAAAAATAATATATTAAAACATAATACTTAAGAAATTCAAAAAATAATGTATTATATTTGGCATAGATTTCAAAATTACACATGAATTTTGATTTAATGCAATTATATATATGAAACTTTAATTGTGGTTTAAATTTATACATAAAATTTTAATTTTGATTCAATTGTGTAGATTTAAAAGTATAATTATATCAATTTATTATTATATTAGATATATTTATATAAATATTTGTATTGCATTATGCATACCTAAAATGATGTTATATTGATAATTGAGTATAGATAGTTTTTATTGAGTATCGTTAGAACCAAGATTTTATCAATACATTTTTTGGTATCGATACGAAAATGACATTTTGTTTTCCAAAATGTTTACCAAGTATCGATACGGTATCGATATCCTTTGTTGGGTATCGATAAATTTCTTCAAGTATCGATAATGATATACTTTTATCAATATATTTCTCAGTATCGATACGAAATTGATATTTTGACTTGCAAAATATTTATCAAGTGTCAATACGTTTTATTTGGTATCGATTAATTTTCATGGGTATCGATAGAAACGATTCTAACGGTCACTAAATTAGGCATTAAATGCTATTGGTATCTATACCTATTGTTGCAAGTGAAATCAATGTACTGGTATTTTCATCTCCAATGACTCTATTCAATATCCCAACGACCAATTGGAGGGTATAAATACCAGCTTCTAAAGGTCCTACAATAACGAGAGAGATCATTGAAGCCTAAAGATCAATCAAACAACCATTGTGCTTAATTTTTCCACACTTTTCTTACACACACTATTGTTTTTCTATTAGCTCAAGTGTTTTTCTTTGTAATTGTGCTTAATTGGCAAACACTTTGATTTTTTTTTTTTGTTTATTTGTTTATTTTTTAGAGGGTTTGAGTCAGAAGATTTGTGTAGAAATATTGAAGGAGATGTAAGGTTAAACCTTATCATCAAAGGTTGATCAAATTAGTAAAATTAGGAAAATCCTTAGTTGTGGAAAGCTAAGGTAGTGGAGTAGGTTATTGGGGCTGAACCACTTTAAATCATTGTATCAATTGTTTCATATTCTTTCATTGCTTCCATCATACTTTTAAAAGGCCAATTCACCCCTCTCTTGATTATTTCAATTGAGTTTTTGACCTATTATCGAGCTAACACTGAGCTTTTGTGGTAGTGAGTTGAAAGTTGATATATCAGGTACATGATTTATGTATGGTATGACTTCGCTCATAATAGCAGAATTCATAAAGAGTAAATGATATATTCTCGATGACATTGTATGGATTATAAATGAAACGTGTGTTGGGTGAGGGTCCCACTATGTGGGAAACCCATGCCATGTTTTATTCTTTTTTTTTTTTTTTTTCAAAAAGTTAATTTAGGATAATTGATAATGGGTGACAAAAGGGTGGCACTAAACTTGGTTTGGGATAATTCAAAGATAATGGGTGGCACTAATTTTGGTTTGGGATAATTGCAACTTTTGGTCCCTATTTGTATAGGTACTTTGCAAGTTGATCCCTGAACCTCAACTATAAATAGGCCTAACCATTTCTCATTTTCATCATCCCACAATTTGCCATTCTCTACTTAAGGCATTGTTCTCTCTCCCTATTTGTAAATTTTCACTTATATTTTTAGAGTGAAATATATTTTGGTAGTGCCCGAGGACGTAGGCAAAATTTGTCGAACCTCGTTAAAGTTCTGGTGTTCTTTATTATTTATTCTTCATATCTTGTGAGTGTGATTGTAGTTATTTATTGTACTATTAAATTACGATTGAGGGATATTCTGGCTAGGAAAGACTTGGTACTTAAGTAATCCTCGTGATCTACCTCTCTTTCCTGGGAATTGAACTTAGTGTGATTTTTTCAGTACAATAAATTTACTCTTTTACACGCTTCTGCACAACAACAACTGGTATCAGAACCAGATTTGTACTTGGGGAGTGCGACCGTTTACGGTACTATTTACGTATACGACACTGTTCACGTATACAGTAGTTGGGATTGAATAGAAAAATATCAGAACTCGGTTATTGTGTCAAATAATTATGGAAATCAATACGAGCAAGATGATTATGTTGAATGGCACAAATTATAAACTTTGGCGGAATAAAATGAAGGATTTGTTATTTGTGAAGGCTCTACATCTTCCGGTCTTTGCTACTTAAAAACTCGATTCGAAGAGTGATAAAGAATGGGAATTTGAGCATCAACAAGTATGTGGCTTTATTCGGCAATTTGTTGAAGAAAATGTTTACAACCACATTGATTAAGAGACACATGCTCGAACATTGTGGGAGAAACTTGAAAGCTTGTATGTTTCGAGGTCGGGCAATAATAAGTTGTTTTTGCTGAAGAAAATGATGGCGTTGAAATACAAAGAAGGAACGTCTATAGCTGACCATGTGAGTGAATTTCAGAGCGTGATTAATCAGTTGCTTGGTATGGGTGTCAAATTTGATAACGGGATTTTAGGTCTTTGGTTGCTTGCTACTCTACCAGACTCTTGGGAGACCTTTCGGGTCTCGCTCATTAATTCTGCCCCACAGGGTATTATTACCTTGGATTTGGCTAAGAGTAGTGTGTTGAATGAAGAGGTTCGAAGATCTCAGGGTTCTACATCACAGTCCGAGGTGTTGGTTACCGAGAACAGTGGGAGGAACAGAGACAAAGATGGAAAGGGTGGAGATAAAAGCTGAAGCAAGTCAAGACCGAGATACAAGAATCTTGAGTGTAATCATTATGGCAAGAAAGGCCATATCAAAAAATATTGCTTCAAGTGGAATAAAGAGAACAAAGGTGGTGGTGATAAACACGATCGGAATGATGATGAAAAATCCGAACGTATTGCTACTGTTACTCGTGAAGATCTGTTGGTCATTTGTGATGAGAATTTGGTCAACCTAGCATGTGACGAGACTAGTTGGGTGATTGATACTGGTGCATCACTTCATGTCACGTCGAGGAAGGATTTCTTCACATCTTATACTCCTGGTGATTTTGGGGTATTGAAGATGGGTAATGACGGTTTGGTTTCGGTTATTGGTATGGGAGATGTTATCTTGGTGAGTAACAATGGAACAAAGTTAACTCTCAAGGATGTCAGATATGCGCCGGATATCCGCTTGAAATTGATTTTTGCAGGAAAGCTTGATGATGAGGGATTCTGTAACACCTTCAGTGAGGGGCAATGGGAGCTAACTAAAGGCTCCTTGGTTGTGGCTCGAGGAAAGAAGAGCTCAAATTTGTACTTGATGCAAGCTTCAGCTTCTCGAGAGACGGTGAATGTGATAGTGAATGACAGCTCAACTGAGTTGTGGCATGAACGACTCAGTCACATGAGTGAGAAGGGGCTTAATTGTTTAGCGAAGAAGAATCAACTTCCGAGTTTGAAGAATGCTACACTGAAGAATTGTGCTCATTGTCTAGCAGGAAAGCAGAGAAGAGTTCTTTTAGAAGTCGTCCTCCTCATAGAAGATCAGAGTTGCTAGAGTTGGTCCATTCAGATGTCTGTGGTCCGATAAAAGTAAGGTCACATGGCGGTGCACTTTATTTTGTGACTTTCATTGATGACTGTTCAAGAAAGCTATGAGTTTACACTTTAAAGTCTAAAGATCAAGTCTTTGAGGTGTTTAAACAGTTTCATGCATCAGTTGAAAGAGAAACAGGGAAGAAGTTGAAGTACATTCGTACTGATAATGATGACGAGTACATAGGGCCGTTTCATGAGTATTGTCTGCAACAGGGAATCAGACATCAGAGAACACCACCAAAGACTCCACAGTTAAATGAGTTAGCTGAGAGAATAAACCGAACACTGATTGAGAGAGTCAGATGTTTGCTGTCAGAAGCAAAGCTGCCAAGATCATTTTGGGCTGAAGCTTTGAATACAGTGACACATGTGATAAATTTGTCACCTAGTGTTCCTTTGCGAGGTGATGTGCCAGATAGAGTTTGGTTTGACAAAGACGTGTCATATGATCACCTACGTGTGTTTGGTTGTAAAGCATTTGTTCCTATTTCAAAGGATGAAAGATCCAAGTTGGATGCCAAGACTCGACAATGCATTTTCATTGGTTATGGTCTAGATGGTGAGTTTGGTTATAGACTCTATGATCCAGTTCAGAAGAAACTCATGAGAAGCAGAGATGTTGTCTTCATTGAGGATCAGACCATTGATGACATTGATAAGACGAAGAAAGCGAATTCACAAGACAGTGGTGATTTGATCGATGTGAATCCAGTTTTCCTAAACTCTTCACCAGGTCCTATCCAGGATGATGTGTATGGTGATGTTACAGATGACCATCAGGCTATAGGTGACTTTGATGCTCCCATGGATGATGTTGTGAATGATCAACAACAAGCACCTATAGCTCCACCAACAGTTCCACTCCGAAGGTCTTCCAGAGATCGACGATCTTCTGTCAGGTATTCTTCTGATGAATATGTTCTTTTGACTGACGGGGGAGAACCTGAATGTTATGAAGAGGCTATAAAGAGTGAATACAAAGATCAGTGGGTTGAAGCGATGAAAGATGAACTTTAATCCTTGCATGAGAACCATACCTTTGAGTTGGTGAAATTGCTCAAGGGCAAAAGAGCCTTGAAGAATCGGTGGGTTTACAGGTTGAAGCAAGAAGAGAAGTCTTCATCTCCACGATACAAGGCTAGATTGGTCGTCAAGGGTTATACTCAGAAAAAAGGGGTTGATTTTGAAGAAATATTTTCTCCGGTTGTGAAGATGTCCTCTATCAGAACTATACTGAGTTTGGCAGCCTATTATGACTTAAAGGTTGAACAAATGGACGTGAAAACTGCTTTTCTTCATGGTGACTTGGAAGAAGAACTTTACATGGAGCAGCTAGAGGGGGTTTGTTGCACAAGGGAAAGAGGACTATGTGTGCAGATTGAAGAAGAGCTTGTATGGTTTAAAGCAAGCTCCAAGGCAATGGTACAAGAAGTTTGAGTCTATTATGGGGGAGGAAGGCTACAAGAAGACTACTTCTGATCATTGTGTGTTTGTTAAAAGACTCTCTGGTGATGATTTTATAATTCTTTTGCTCTATCTTGATGACATGCTTATTGTTGGCCAGAATGCTTCTAGAATTGAGAAGTTGAAGCAAGAGTTGAGTAAATCCTTTGCAATGAAAGATTTGGGGCTAGCAAAGCAAATTCTTGGCATAAAATTGACACGTGATAGAAAGGCCAAGAAATTATGGTTATCACAAGAGAGGTACATTGAGAAAGTACTTCAAAGGTTTAGCATGGACAAAGCTAAAGCGGTGAGCACTCCCTTTGCTACGCACTTCAGATTGAGTGTTAAGCATAGTCCTTCTACGAGAAAAGGAGAAGGAAGAGAGATGAGAAAATTCCTTACTCTTGGTAGTGTGGGAGTCGATGTGTATGCAATGGTTTGCACGAGACCAGACTTGGCTTATGTCGTTGGTACAGTCAGTCATTTTCTTTCTAATCCAGGCAGAGAGCATTGAAATGCAGTGAAGTGGATTATGAGATATCTTCGTGGCACTTCCAACATGAAACTTTGTTTCGGCAATGAAACCTGTTCTTGTTGGTTATCTGATTCGGACATGGCGGAGATATTGACTCGAGGAGATCTACTTCAGGTTACTTGATCACTTATGCAGGGGGAGCTGTGGCATGGCAATCGAGATTGCAAAAGTGTGTTGCATTGTCCACCACCGAATCAGAGTTCATTGTAGCAATCGAAGCGTGCAAGGAGATGATTTGGATGAAGAAGTTTATGCATGAGTTTGGTTTTACTCAGGAAAAGTATGTCTTGTATTGTGATAGCCAGAGTGCTATTCATCTTGGTAAGAATCCAACTTTTCATACTAGATCTAAGCATATTGATGTTCGGTACCATTGGATACGAGTTGTTCTTGAAGCTAAGCTGTTAGAGCTTGAGAAGATAAATACTGATGATAATGGTGCTGATATGTTGACGAAGGCTTTACCAAGAGGAAAGTTTGAAGCATGTTATTTGATCTCCGGTATGGAGGCATTCCCCACATAGTCGGAGGGGGAGATTTGTTGGGTGAGGGTCCCACTATGTGGGAAACCCATGCCATGTTTTATTCTTTCTTTTTCTTTTTTCTTTTTTTTTGACAAAAAGTTAATTTAGAATAATTGATAATGGGTGACAAAAGGGTGGCACTAAACTTGGTTTGGGAATAATTCAAAGATAATGGGTGGCACTAATTTTGGTTTGGGATAATTGTAACTTTTGGCCCCTATTTGTATAGGTACTTTGCAAGTTGATCCCTGAACCTCAACTATAAATAGGCCTAACCATTTCTCATTTTCATCATCCCACAATTTGCCATTCTCTACTTAAGGCATTGTTCTCTCTCTCTATTTGTAAATTTTCACTTATATTTTTGGAGTGAAATATATTTTGGTAGTGCCCGAGGACGTAGGCAAAATTTGCCGAACCTCGTTAAAGTTCTGGTGTTCTTTATTATTTATTTTTCATATCTTGTAAGTGTGATTGTAGTTATTTATTGTGCTATTAAATTATGATTGAGGGATATTCTGGCTAGGAAAGACTTGGTACTTAAGTGATCCTCGTGATCCACCTCTCTTTCCTGGGAATTGAACTTAGTGTGGTTTTTTCAGTACAATAATTTTACTCTTTTACACGCTTCCGCACAACAACAACGTGGCCTTGGATCATTTGTTTGTAAGTAATGATCATCATCAACATAGAAGATATAATGGTGATAATGAGATAAAATGGATTGGATTAGGTGAATAAATTTAACTTAAAGGGATCAAGGATATCTTATGAGCGTAATATATGTATGACAAGGTCATTAGACAAAAGTATAATATATGTTGCTTCGATAATGGTATATAATAAGGAGATTAGTCATGATATTTTTAGTGGATTGACCTTATGGCCAAATAATTTGCAATTAATAGACTTCTAGTGGATTGACTCCGTGATCAAATAATTTGCAATTAATAGACGAAGCATTGGAACTTAATTATCAATTATTTAATCCCTGACCGCTAGCTCAACACAATTCTATATGGATTACATAAAAAGAACTTTTTGAACGAGTGGATAAAAAATGAGATGTTTGTTGGATGAATTACCATATGCAATAAACGTACTTTCTCGAGATGACTTAGAAAGTAATTTTATTTTTTGATTGATTGTTTAATTATATGGAATTAAATAATTGAGTCCAAAGTGAGAATTAAATTAATTAGTTATCATAGTTATACTTCAATTGGATAATTAAATTGATTTAATTAAAATTAAAATTTGTAAATTTTGTAAATTAAATTAATTAATTCATTAGAAAAGTAATATTTTGAAATGAAAAACTAAGTTATTATTCATAATAATTATATGATTTTGTTTTTAATTAAAGACTAAAATGCACCTATAAGTGTACCAATACAGAAAATACCAAAAACCTCAATATTTGGGCATGTAATGCGACACACTAAGGAAAGGTATCCCTTGGTGTTGTTGGCCTCTACTTGAAGTTCTATTAGAACTTTGGTTTTCTTTTAAAATATTATTTTTTACTTCTTCCTATTTTGATGTAATTCTTGTGATTTGTTTTCTATATGTAGAGACAATAAGGGCGTTGAAATTTATTACTAAGCGAGGGAAATTCTAGTGAATTTTAATTTTATTTTAGTTATTTTTTTAAATTTGAATAATTTTTTTAATTTTTTATTCTAAATTTGTGAGATTATATTTTTTTTTTTGAAAAATTTGTGAGATTATAATTGTGTTCTTCTTCGCCGTTATAATTCGAATTTAAAAAATTGAATTTTAAATTTAGATACCCCTATAGGGAAAGTCGATTACCCCTTGGGAAGTGATTGTTTTCGTCTTGTGTACCTCACTCTCTAAGCATCCGAGAGTTTGACCGGTTGAAACTTGAAAGTATTTGAACTCTAGATTAAATCGTTCGACAAATTCATCACCTTCCTAGAGGGTTATTGCATTTTGGCCTATTTCAATAACTTGAAAATACGAGTTGTTTTTTTTTTTTTGATCAAATCTATTATTGTAGATATCATAATAAAAGTCTTATTACGGTGGCAGTAAAATTAGATATTGTAGTGATATTATAATATGAGAAAAAAATAAGCTAAACACACTACACCTCACCGCACTACACCATTCTGTCCATCTAATAATTGGTGCAATGAGTATAGATGAACATAACCTTCAATAATTGATGCAATGAGTATAGATGAACATCATCCTTGAAAATCCCATTGTATCACCCAACACGTTCATACAACCCGTACAATGACATTTATGAGAGCTTGTGTCCCCAATAACTTGAGTACAACATTGCATTTCCCCCCTCCACCAGATTTCCATCAAGTATCGGTATCTAATGAATAAACAACAAAGAATTGTAACTCCAACATGTACAGTTTGGGATTTGAAATTTGGAATTTAAAATTTTAACTTTAGAATTTATGATTTATGAATTTATTATTTTTAAATTTTTTGTTTGAGATTTAACTTATTTGAAGTTTAAGATTTTGAATTAATTTAAATTTATTATTTGGATAATTTAAATTTAGATTTGGATTTCAACTAATTTTGAGTTTTAAAAATAATTTTTTAAAATTTAATTATCTAGGAGGATTTCGAACATTGTCGTTTGAACCAGATTGAGTTAGCCAGTCAGATAGGGAATTGGGCAATATATCGGTTTGGAGAAAGCTATTAGATTGATTGACTCGAGAATCAGTACAAACTTGTTGATTGGGCGGTTGACCGGTTGAACCAATTTTAATATATAATTTTTTAATGATTTATTTAATAGAATTGAACGGACTAGATGAATCGATCATACCAGTCAAACTAATCAAATTGATTGGATTAGTAAATCGATAGCCTAATCAATTCAACCACCAATAGATTCTAAAAATCACACAGGACTAGCTGGTCAGTCCGATTGCACTGGGCATAGTTGGACTTACTTAAGTATAAATTAAAAGTCAAGGGTTTAAAATTAAAATTTTGAAAATTATGGTATAAATGAAAATTTTGAATTTTTATAGTATTAAATTAAATGCATGAAGTTTCGTCATTATTTTCAAAATCAAATTGGACTAACCGATCAGACCGATTGGATCGAGAATTGATCGGGGTACCAGTTCAAAATAAGGGATCAAATTGATTGATTCATGAATCAATCAAACTAGTCGAACCGGTTGAATTGGTTTTTATCTATTTTTAATAATTTATTCAATAGAATCGATTGGATCTGTTGGGCTGGTTGAATTGAGAATTGATGGTCTGGCTGGTTCACTTATTGGTCCAATTCTATAAACCTTGAGCTCTGTTGATGATATATTATAAATAAAATTAATTTTTTATTGTTTAGATTTTGAATGAAATACGAAAGAGAAGAGAGAACAAAAAAAATTCTCATATGTTTTTAATCAATTAAAATTCCAAATTTTAAAATAAATTTTGATATAAAATTAGACTTGGATTTCCCAAGTTTAAATTCAATAATTATTATTATTATTATTATTATTATTATTATTATTATTATTATTATCCAAACAAATAATTTGAATTTTCAAATCCAAATCTAAATGTTTTAATCCAAGGAACCAGGCAAACACTTAATTACATGAACGTGCTCTTATGCTTTTAAGTCCAAAGCCTTCCTCACCATTTTGACCACAGATGCCAAGAAATGATGGTTATGTCTTCTATTTGTAGATTTGAACAGCTTGGTCCTAGTTCCCAACTCACTTTTATGCACACAAAATTATTACATAATTCACCTTTAGAGAAATGTTGAAGTTCCAATGAGTAATAAAAATTAAAATTTTCATCACAATTTTACACATAATTTATTAATTGACATCTTTTTTTTTTTTTAATTCTGATTAACAAATCATTTATATCACATAGACATTAAATTAAAAATATTCTATTTTATCGGACATAAACTTTTAACACTCATTTATGTAAAAAAAAATATATTCCCAATTTTCACCATTATATAGTATTCATTAACATACACTAATGAATAATTAACTGCACCTACATTGGTGTAAAATTAACATGATTTTATAGTTCTTCGTAACTTTTTCTATAGTCGATATTTCAATAATTCAATTGGTTGAATTTTTTAACTAATTGTTTTTGTGTAAAATATTGTCAACCATTAAATATGGATACTATTTTAGATTGATGTGATAGAGATATTAGATGAATTCAAAATTTTACATGCGTGACAAGTATAGTTATATTAATAAATTCAACGGATTGTTAGAGTATCAATTGTAGAAAATGTTTTAAAAGAATGTAAAACCACCATTACAAGTAGATCTCTCCGAAATAATAAGAATATTTTTGTTTTTCTGAATGTAACCTTAATTAGATAGTGATGAATGAGAGAAGCAAACGAAGGAAAATAATTTAATTATTAAAATAAATAAATAAACTAATATTATGTAGTTATGAAAAAAAGGATACTGATATAAAATTGAAGGAAGAAATTTGGTATTCAAATAAAAGAAGAAAAGAATGTTATAAATAAAACAAAAGGCGATGTACACTAATGATTCAACAAATTTCATTAAATTCCGATAATCCTGATTAACGGCGTCCAAAAACCCATCAAAAGCGTTTCACTTTCACATAACCGCAAGCCCGGAATACCCAAACGGAGATAACGGAGATAAGGGAGGGATTCTGAATATTCCCTTCATATCTTCACTATCCCAAAACCCCGTCCAATTTGACGGCGTTAAACATACTCCCGGCGTCACACTTCCCTTCTCCTTCACCGCGTTTTCCTCCTCCTCTCTTTTCACTACTTTACTCTCCACTCTCCCTTCTTCTTCTTCTTCCTTTCTTTTTCTTTTTATACAAGCTTTAGTTAATTCAGAGTGGGTTGAACTTGATTTTCCAGCTTCAAGAGGAAAATTCAATATAGCTTTACTTCCACGAAGCTTAAACGCAGCTTCATCATAAGCTTTAGCAGCTTCAATGGCGGTCTCAAAGGTTCCCAGCCAAACCCTCGCACCTTTTCTGTTGGGGTCTCTAATTTCAGCTGCAAATTTACCCCAAGGTCGTCTCCTAACACCCCTGTAATGCCTCTGCTCGTCGCTTACGTTCACTTTCGGTGCGGGAATGGCGACGTTTATAGCAGGACGGCGTTGGCTTAGAGTAGACTGTTTCATCTGATTGGGGCTATGAAGTTGAGAGAATTGTGGGGTTTCCACTATATGATGAAGACTGGCAAGAAAAGAATCCATGGAAGCAAAGTCAGTAAGAAGATGTTTTCGAATGAGTTCCAAGGCTAATGTTTCTTCAGAAGATGTCATTTGAAGGAAAAAGAGTTGATTTGAGTGGAAAGGCAAGAGTTGGGGGATATAAAGGGAAGAAAAAGCAGTTGAGGGGGGAAGTTTCTAGGATAGACACTGGCAGTATCATGGGGGACCAGACCACAAGTTGATCTCTTTTCGTCATTTTTATATTCCTAATCTTACTTTCCAGGGTGCTTCTTCTTCTGCTAATTCATACAATATGTATAATAAGTTAGATTATGGACTATAATTGCTTTGTATATTTTACAAAGAAATGTTGAAAATATGTTCGTTCAAACTAATCCACAGTTTTCAATGTCTCTAAGACTTTTACCTACCACGTTTTTCAAATCTAATTAATTAATAATAAAACCAGTCAACAAACGTTTTACCTTGCAAAACCGCCTATACCTATTTAAGTTTTGGATCAATGAAGGGGAAAGTGAATCCGGACATAACAGTCAAACATGTAAATTATTTATTCGACATTTATGCTGGAATTGTTGAATATATGGAGCAAGCAACATTTAATAAGACAATTGGCCACTTGCTTTTAAAAAAATTCAACGGCTGATGGGTGATGATTGGAGGTGGCCACCATTTTTGACAGCGACACAATTTCTCCACACTAATTTTTTGCGATTAATCTACTGAAAATTCCAACAATATTGCAATTCAAGATTTGGAGGGAGGTGTTTCATGTACAGAATTTTTTGGGATAATACAAAAACTCGTCTGTTCTTTGACAAAAATATCAATGCCATACTCTTAATTTATTTTTAATTTGTCTAATCTGGTATATGATCTTTTATTCCTTCTATTAATGTGATACTCTAATTTAATAGTGTCCACTTTTTACACAAAATGACACATGTTCCGCTGTAGACTAGGAAAGAAAACCCAAACGGTTAAAAAAAGGACTTAAAAAAATTCCTCCTTTTTCGAAAAGTCAAAACTTTAAAACAAAAAATTGTTTATTTTGTTGGTAGAAAGAATGATTCATTTCTATTTGTTTCTTCAAATTTTCTTCTCTTTATTCTCTAACATATTTTTCTCCTTTCTCTTAAATTCTCGATTCATTGTTTTTCTCCAACAATCTGTGCCTTTCACCATGAAAAAGAGCTCCCTTTGAGCTATAAGAATGATTCATCCCAATACCCAAATTTTGGGAATTTTGGATTTAAGAATTTTGGGAAATTTGATTGAGATTAGAGAGTCAATGATTTTAATTTTATTTTGTTTAACAAATTAGAAATAAATAAAAAATCAAATAGTATTCGTTTAAGTCGATTGCTAGGTTTTTAATTTTCTATTTTAAGTTGCTTAACTCGATTGGGATGGGGAATCAACAATTTTGTTATGGTATTTCCCGTTACTGACTCAAAACCCAAACTGTCGACCTGCGACCCAAGAGGAGGGCTTTCAAGCCCAATCCGCGAGCCCTTTATTTGGGGTTCGCGGGGGAGGAGGGCTAGCAAGCCTAGGTTGCATGTCCCTAAGTGTTCACAGGTAGAGGTTGCGAAGTTAAGCAAGTGGACCAATAAGCACGTGTTAAGTCTAAAACAACATACGTGTTGGCATGCATGGAGCCTACCTAGGACGTCACTTCAATGAATAGTAACTATGTCTTATTAATACTTGATTCTCCCCATCTTAAAGACACACATCAAAATGCTCAATAATTTGGTGCGGTGAGCGTGGAGAATTTTCGATATTCAGATTCTCAGTTAGAAATGGCTTACCCCGATGACAATTTCCCCATCGATTTCTTTTCTGGACAGCTTGAGAACTATGGTGCTAGGAATCAACCTAGTGAGATGGATTTATTCGCTAGTTGGTTTGCGGATCGGCTAGAGAACCTAGGTAACTTGGCTCATGCAGGAGCCTCAAACTCTTTGGACTTGAATGTCCCTGTCGGTCATGGAAACCCTTCTAGCCAGGGGTTATCATTCCCTTTTGACCAGGAGGCATTTCCACAACGATTTATTACTCTTTAAGAATAAATGAGGTTGATAATAAAGCAAGTGACTTTGCAAAGTGCTAGATATGAACAACAACAAGCATTTCAGCAAGAGTTTTTGAAACAAAATGAAAAACTTAAGAAGAAGGTAAAATTTGGTAACTCTGATCTTCATGTTAATAGCAATGTTCATGAGGGTGGTTTTGGGTTGCATGCAAAACCTTGGCAGAACAAAATAGATACTCTACGAATAGATGTGCGAGCTTTGCATCCAGATTCTCAAGACATGGATTGGCTATTCCTTTCCAATAATCTGCTGGTTGCTGAGGTAGCAGCGGTGAGTTTACGATCAGATTTTAAGGTCTCTAAAGAAATGTTCGAAGGTAGAAAGGACCCGCGAGCACACTTCATACAGTACAATGATTACATGAATGTGTTGGGAGCTTCCGATGCTGCGAAGTGTAAAACTTTCTCAACAACCCTCAAGGGAAGTGAAAAGGATTGGTACTTGTCCCTCCCGCGAAGTTCTATTCAAAGTTTATCACAGTTAAGACAAATGTTTTTGGGTAGGTTTCGAGCACACAAGACAATAATGAATACACCTATAGGCCTAATGTCTGTTAAACAGAAAGAGGGAGAAAGTTTGCAAGATTATGTTAAGAATTTTCACACAATAATGTTAATACAAAGAATCTAGAAGATCAATAGGCTATTGATTCTTTTATCATAGAAGTCTTAAATGAGCACGTGCAGTATTTGTTCATAGACAATAAAACACAAAGTTTAACATATTTGTATGAATGGGCTCACAAGTTCGCTGAGGCGGAAGAGATCAAGAGGGAAGCCCGTGGTACATTCTAGAGGGAGGATAGAAGTTCTAGGAATAGAGAAGTGTTTCGCAATTGTTAGGGTCCATCTTCTCAGGCTTTGCGTGTGCAAGGTAGTGGACAACAGAAAGGGCAACTGCAAGGTGATTAACCTAGAACTTACCAGAGATTGCATCCTAAGCATGTAAAAATGTACTCTCATTATGGTAAATTTAAAACTTATACTCATTTGAATGCTACATGTACATATATTCTGAGTCAGGTCAAAATTTGGGTATTTTGTCAACTCCTCCACCTATTAGGCATAACGCGAGAAGATCAAATGCAAGAGACAGGTGCACCTTTTCATGAATATGGAGGTTATAAAACTGAAGAATGTACTTTCTTAAAAGACGTTATTGTAGAAGCGATTTGCAACAGTGAGCTCAAGGATTTTGTGGCTCATAATAGTGAACAACATGGGAAGAGTTCTACCATTAGTAATGGGTGAAGTGTTGAGGTTTACGTTGATGATATGCTAGTAAAGGGTTCTACCATTAGTGAGCATGTGAAGAATTTCACTGAAGTGTTTATTGTGTTGTAAGCTTATAACATGAGGTTAAATCCAGATAAGTATGCTTTCGGTGTCAGAGTTGGTAAATTTTTGGGTTTCATAATCTCATAAAGAGGAATTGAGGCAAACCCAGAAAAGATTCGTGCCATCCTGGATATGCCCCCTCCGAAGATGGTAAAGGATGTGCAGCGTTTGATAGAAAGAGTGGTCGCACTTAATAGGTTTGTCTCACGAATGGCAGAAAAATGTTTACCCTTTTTTAAAGCCTTGTGCACTTCTTTTTCATGGACCGAAGAGTTCCAGGTAGTCTTTGAAAAGATCAAGTCATACCTTACGTCCCTACCACTTTTGATGTCCCCACGAGTGGGAGAAACCCTTTACCTATATTTGACTACCTCAGAGGAAACATTTGCAGCTATCTTGGTTAGAGCAGAAGATGTTCACCAGTTCCTAGTGTGCTACGTTAGTAAGGTACTGCAGAAAATAACTTATTTTTTTCTCTGATTGTTGCAGCTCGCAAGCTGTGTCCCTACTTCCAAGATCATCCTGTTGTCGTAATGAAAAATCAACCTATAAAAGATATATTATCTAAAGCTAACACATTAGGAAGGATAACGAATTGGAGCATCGAGTTAGCCAAGTTTGATGTGAAGTACGTACCGAGAAGACAATAAAGTTGCAAATACTAGCTGATTTTATAGTTCAATGTTCTTTTGAGAAGCCTATTAATCTAATAACCTCAAGAGGATGTAAACACGATTGATAGCTCAATAAGGCTATGTTGATGGTTCTACAACAAAGACTAAATCAGGAGCAGGGGTACTTCTAGTTGATCCTAGTGAGAATGAATGGCAATATGGGCTATCATTTGGTTTTCAAACATCCAATAATACAACGGAATATGAAGCTTTAATATCAAGATTACAATTAGCTCATCAACTTGGGGTGAGGGACCTTGTTGTGCATACTGATTCTCAGTTAGTGGCAAAACAGATAATCGGTGAATATGAGGTAAAATGAGTCAGTTCTAAAGAAGTATCATTCAATTGCAGCCTAATTTCTCGTAGGATTCGACAAAATACAAGTCAAGAAACTTTCAAAGAAGGATAACACGTATGCAGATACTTTATCTAACTTGGTGTCCTCGGTTGTCATTAAACAAAGAGGAAAATTTTTGCTGGAATATAGAGACACCCCAAGCTACAACATCCCACAAATTTTTAGCTTGGATCAAAATGAGACGTGGATTACTACAATAATTCGCATGTTATAAGGAGAGGAAAGTCATATGGACAAGAAAGAGCTCGTAAAATTATATAATTATTCAATTATATAATTAATTAAAATAATTTATTTTGTTATACAACTGCTAGGTATACCCTTCTAGAGGGTGTACTGTATAGAAAGGGGTATTCACATCTGTTGTTTCGATGCTTAGCACCTTCTGAGGCTGAATATATGATGTTAGAAATTCATGATAGCATTATGGCAATCATTTGGGTGGAAGGTTATTGGCATAGAAAGTTATCAGACATGGGTATTATTGGTCAATAGTACAAAAGGATGCTCACCATTTGGTTTGAACTTATGACTCTTGCCAAAGGTATGCTCAAGTACAGCGACAACCAGCAGAGCCTTTACAAATTATATTAAGTCCTTGGCAGTTTGCGACCTGGAGAATTCATATCCTCGGTCCATTCCCAATAGCTATAGCTCAAAAGAAGTTCATAATGGTGGCTGTAGATTATTTCTCTAAGTGGATCGAAGCTAAAGCTCTGGCAACCAATACAGAAAGGCAAATGGAAATTTCCTTTGGAAATCAATCGTGTGCAAGTTTGGTAAACCACGCTTGATCATAATGAATAACGACACACAGTTTTAGGAAAAATTCAATAATTTTTGCAAGGACCTACAAATCGTCTTAGCTCAGAGTTCTGTAAAAACACCACAAACAAACAGTTAAGTCGAGGCAATGAATAAAAGGATTTTAACAACCTTGAAGAAGAAGGTAAACGATGCTAAGAGTGCTTGGTTGGAGGAACTGGGAGGAATTATATGGGCTCTACGAACTTTACTTCATATAGCAATAAGGGAGACTGCATTTTCTCTTATTTATGGTGCAGAAGCAGTAATTCTTGCCAAGATTGGCATGCAATAGCATAGAACGATACATTTTGATGAATATGCCAACCAAGAGGCTTTAAGACTTAACCTCGATCTCATTGGTGAAGTTAGAGAAATAATGGAGGTTAAGAATATAACACGTGCTCAACAAATAGCTCGGTACTACAATTCTAGAGTTAAGAATAAGCAATTCCAAGTGGTTGACATGGTTGTCAAAAATACTAAAGCTATTTTCCCAGCACCACAACAAGGAAAAATAGTTCCAAGCTAGTAGAGACCATACAAGGTTATATATAATTTAGGTTATGAAGCTTACATATTAGTGGAAATAGAGGGAACTATCTTACTACGAACATGGAATGCTCAACATTTAAAGATATATTATGTATGAGTTTCTTTCCTTCAATAAAGTACTCATATTCTAGAATGATAACAACCTAAATCTCTCTGAGTTAGCTGATTTAAGATCGCAACCTAAATCTCTCTAAGTTAACATATTTAAGATCGCAACTCCCAAACAGCTCGCAGACTTACGTTCCCAACTGATGTTTAAGGATTAGTTGATTTAAATTCGCAACCTAAATCTCTCTAAGATAACATATTTAAGATCGTAACTCCCAAATAGCTTGCGGACCTACGTTCCCAGATGATATTTAAAGGTTAGCTTATTTAACATTGCAAACTAAATCTCTTTGAATTTGCTGATTTAATATCTCAACTCCCAAATAGCTTACGGACTTACGTTCCCAACTGATGTTTAAAGGTTAGCTGATTTAAGATCGCAACCTATATCTCTCTGAGTTAGTTGATTTAAGATCGCAGCTCCCAAACAACTCGTGGGCCTACATTCCTAGTGGATGTTTAAAGGTTATTTGATTTAAGATTGCAACCTATATCTCGCTAAATAGCTGATTTAATATTGCAACTCCCAAACAACTCGCAGAGCTACGTTCCCAGTTGATGTTTAAAGGTTAGCTGATTTAAGATCGCAACCTATATCTCTCTAAGGTAACTAATTTAAGATCACAACTCCCAAATAGCTCATGAACCTACATTCCCAACTAATGTTTAAAGGTTATCTGATTTAAGATCGCAACCTATATCTCTTTGAGTTAGCATTAAACTCACAACTCTGAAACAACTTGACCTACGCTTCTAGCTGATGTTTAAAAGTTATCTGAGTTATGTTCACAGCCTTCATTTCTTTGAGATAGTTGAGCTAAGCTTACAAATCTAAAACAGCTCGCAGACCTACACTCCCAACTGATAAATTTTGACACAACTCGCGGACCCATACTCTCAGCTTATGTTTAAAGGTTAAATGAGTTATGCTCATAACCTTCATTTATTTGAGTTAGCAGAGTTAAGCTCGCAACTCTGAAACAACTCGCGAACCTACATTCCTAGCCAATATGTAAAGATTAATTGAGTTAAGCTGTTAATTAAGTTAAGCTCCCAACCCAAGTTATGTAAGACTATTTGAGTCAAAATTGGCTAAGAATCACATAAATAAAGCCATTGGGCTACACTAAGTAGATTGAAAGCTCATGAAAGCATATTAAAAATTTTGGCTAAGTCTATTTTTTTCGTTATTAACAATATCGTTGTGCAACAAGATATATGGTGTTCGCGAAAAGGTATAATGGCATAACATTAACAAGTAAACTTAAAATTTTTTCAAAACTCAAAGTTTTCATTTCATATTTGAAAAAAATGAGTACAACATTACACAAATTAGGGCATATCTTTAGCCCCTTCAGGGTTACTTGAGGTTTCGTTCTCTCTTACGCTTCTTTCGCCAGCTTTATTGTTTTCATCTTCATTAGTAGGAGAAACACTATTTTCAGTTAGATCTTCGTCCAAGTAAAAATCTTTAGAATTCTTCCATTTGGACGTGAACTCTTCCTATGCAGCTTCAGAAAGGAAGCGAACATCAAATCCCAATTGATCACCGACAATATCGTAGAGAGTATCAAAATAAACTCTGTGTGCATCAAAAGGACCACTAGTAACTTAAGCATGCAACAAGATATTGGCATTCAACTCGGGCAGGAAGTTGTTAAAATTTTGAAGTGTTTCCTTCTTAAAATCTTCCAAATCCTTAGTACGCCTCTGTTCTAAGCTCACCATTGCAGCTTTTTGCTCTTCAGCTACTTTACTTACAGTGGCCTTATGTTCTTCAACCATCTTCTTTATAGCAACATCCATGCTCTCTTTTTCTGCTATTTCAGTTACGACCTCTTAGGATAACTTCTCTACCTTGCCCTCAGCGATCACCAGACGTTCAACTGAATCCTTATTCTTCCCTCACAGGTCTTGGTTTTCTTCCTTTAGTTTGGAATGGAGCTCGCGAGCTCTTTTTAAAGCTCACATAACATTCTGGTAAAAATCATTAAACTCACTCTTACTGACTTTAGCTCTGTTTATACCTTTCCTGAGACCCAAGCCAGCCATACTATCCTCAGCCAAAAGAACTTATTGGGATAGAGCTAGTTCTTACAGAGAAGGCTTCTTCACACTATTAGATGAACCAGCCAAACACATACGCTTCTTAGCTACTTCTGGCAGAGAAATCTTCAAGTGGTTGGTGACATCATTGGGACTATAAAGAAATTCTCTCGTGCTCACATGCTCACATTAAGAGAACAGTTCACTAGTATTACCACCTATCGCAAAAAAATTTATAGGTGCACCAGCTACACCATGCACAATGAAAGTGCCAAAAAGTCCTTCATTTAAAAGCTCCTTCATGGTTGGGGGATAAGGAGAAGGATTAACAGAGGGTGAGTTAGTAGAAACAATAGGTGATGAACTTACATGGACAACAGTAGGTGAGCTTGTATGAGAAACACAAGGTGAGCTCGCAATAGGGGAACCAGGAGCGGCAACCACGATAGTAGAAGGTCTAGTGTGGTCTGTCATTTTTATCCGGTGTTGTTCTAATATTGCACTATCTTCTTCCTCCTCGTTGTTTAGCACAACATTAGCAGCCCATGTATTAGTCATGCACTTCTTACGCATATCCAGAATAGAAACTTTTACATCTATGTATTCATTGATTTCGTGTGACAAACTAATAGACTCATTCGAACTGTCTTTAGTGTTACGAGCTGAGCCTGTACCACCAACAATTCTAAGATCAGTAGTAGTAGTAGTAAGCAAGTTAGGATTTGCACCATTTTCCACATGTGGCAAAGGCAGTGATAACCAAGGACTAGGCTTCATTTTACAGTAATTATAGAAGTGTTTTTTTATCTTCTTTGCATTCTAACAGTATCAGTTCTAAGTCATCTTTAGCCCCATGTGGCCACGTAAACCTCTTAGGCTACACCCTAACAGCATCAGTTATTTCATTATTATCACCAGGTTTCCATCCATTGGGGCTAAAATTTTTCAGATAAAATTGGAATACATTCCTCATGGTCAAGACATCTTTTAAATTTAGAACACGGTTCTTGCGAAGCTTCTCAAATTACGCCCAACCCCTCACATTGTAATGTTTCACTGAATTAAGCACACATCCTTACTCAACAAAGACTACTTAGTGGGAAAATCGAAGCCATCAGCGAGCTTACACTTCACCCGGATATAATTACTCTGATTCAAATAAAGATTGGAACACTTATTAGAAATTATAGGTTCCACGTTTTCGCAAGAGGTGAAATAATATAGACCTGATAACTTCCATTGGTTGTTGGCTTTTAGTTTGTATAGACGTTGAAAAATAGTGAGCAGTGGTACCTCATCCCGTTGACAACAATCGATAAAGTAGGCCACCGTAATCCACCAAGAGAACCCGGATAATTGGCCAGAGGCGATCCCATAATCCTCGAGTAGGTGGCATAAGAAATAGTGTAGAGGCAAGTGACATTTCCACATTAAGAAAATCAAGGGCTCTTCCACAATATTTGTACACATACTGTATATTTATTTCATCCATTTCAAGATAATGTCATTCATATTTCATAACCATTTCTCTGTCTGTCGATAACCAATCAATCTCCAACTCTGATGCTCATGAATGTAGAATGTAAACTAATAATGCTTTACATTCTTTACAGACTATTCTCTGAGTAAAAATCACATATATAACATTTATAACACAATCAATTTTGTCTGACTTAATAGTAATTAACTCGTTAAATCTGATATCTCAAATTGATTCGTTTCTGATTACAATATACTTCATCATCATGTGGAGTCAACCAACCCATACTCAGTATTATCGATTAATATTTCTAGGATAAAAGTCTTTTCTCTGGCTTGAATAACGTAAGTCTAGTATTATTGCCTTGTCCTAATCGTATACCTCCTTGAGAGACGGGTGTCTGTGAAACAACTTAATTTTAAAAAAATGTTTGATTTCTTTAATCAACCCTTCATAAAATATTCGGTAGATCCACATCGAAAACAAGTTCTAGTCATAACTCGACGCACATCCCTGTAGAACTTTCCACCATGGTTACAACAATTTATCAACATTACGAATATTGCAATACTAATTACCGGTGTTTACTTGAATCTTAACCATTCTGTCTCGACTTATTTCTTATGATGAATCTAGACAATATAACATTGCGGCTAAGAGTACCTCAGTTTCTTTGAGAGTGGAGTTGAAGACAATTTAGATATATTTCTTTTACTAGAGTCACGAAATTTAATTTCAATCTTTTTGTTACTATCACGTATCTCTTCCATTTACTGCGCTCGATTAGACAACATTAAAAATTCCCCATATTTCTGTTACTTCAACCAACATTTTAATTATATCAAACAATCCATCTTCACAACAAGCACACATCTCATTATTCAATTGGTATAATCTCATAAGTATACTAGCTAAACTGTACAAAATCTTGTTCATACTTGATTTAGACTTGTTTTCCTGTTTCAACTCGAGAAACTCTTTCTTTTCTATTCCAAGTATCATTTATTGACATAATACTTTCTATATTCAGTTCAAAAAAGATTCCAATTAACTTTCTCTTTTAACACAATAACTAATAACGTACTGCAGGTTATACACTTCGTCTTTATAATAATATTGCACATATTAAGTAATCATCAAATAAACATACCAATTCATCAGATATTCTCTGAATATTTTCTAACCCAAATTTAGCCATAACTAGATCGTCATATGTTTTTTCCTCTAAACTCATAGGCCCCACATTTATGAATCTTATCCATGGGAAATCTAGATACACCTACAGAAGAGGAACTTTAAGGACCACAAGGTGTCGGGTTAAGCATAGTAGGGGATGGAGGTTGTGAAGCCACAAGATTAATTTATAACAATTTTCTTAATACAATGACCTATCAATTCAAAAGAACATTCTTTACCTTATTTTTGGACATTTGTAAAACTGGCACACTAAATACTCGCTCCTTGTTCGGGACCCGAGACATTTCTTTTGATTTAATGAATATCGACATGATTAAAATCGACCAATATCTTTTAAATTAAAGAAAATAGTGTTAGACCAGATAAAAAGCATCACACTATCACATGTATTTGTGGCATGTATTTCTAGACTCAATACGTACTACATTCAGTCCTAGAATTGACTAAACATGTAGCTCTGATACCACTAAATGTAACACTCTATACCTGATCCAATTGTCGAACCTAAGTGACAAGATGTTACAAATAAATTTGGAACAATCACATACAATTTAAAACATTGAATGATCATATAAAAACACATATTAATTATTAAAAAATGAAAACGAGACTAAATCGAGCTTTAAAATACAATATATTAGATTTGGGTATGAAAAAGGATCAAACTGTAAAATTTCAAAACTTGAACTACGTATCGATAATAAGGAAATAAGTATCGATTTTTTTGGTGATAGGTATCAATACCAAAGTCGATATCAGTACCATTTGGCATTTTGTAATTTGAAAACACTGTTCACTTGGTCAAGTATCAATACCTTGGTTCTTAGTATCGATACTATTATCCAGATGGTCAAAAATCACAAGTTTGAAAGTTCATTTCATGCCAAAATCTATATATTAATTCATGGATACAAATAGATACACATATGACCTACATAAACCTCACTCAATCTATTACAATCATGTCATGATTCAACCATGATTTATTAACCATCTTACCTATTATAATTAATACAAGCAATTTAACTAAAATGCAATCATCATATGAAACTTATTTCATCATCAATAAGGTTCAAAATACTAAATTACCAAAATCACTCATTCATGCTACTTAAGAAAGATAAATATAGTCACTTCCAAAACCACAAGTTACCAATACTAAATGACCATTATCGTATCAATTCACAAGTAAGATATCAAAACCAAAACATGCCTACCATTCAAATGACACAAAATACATGCAGACCAAATAAAATCAAGATGATAATTCTACTATGTACTCCATTTTCATCACAAGATCAACATGAAACACAAGCTTACCTTATATACCAACATCCACTTATTTTACATATTTAACTAAAATTTTAAATTTTACAACTCCAAAACCCTATATACATGCCACAAACTGAAATAATCAAGTCAAAAATACCAAAACAGAAGCTTGATAGTGTGAGCCTTGAAATTGATCCGTCCGACCAGTTCTGCAAAATGAAAACTACAGAAAACAGTAAATATAACAGAGTAAAATTATATAGCTTAGTAAGTTTATAATTACTTAAACAAAATTCTTACATTAGTTTAAAATTAAGTAAACAAATATAACTAATTTAATACATATTTCCTGTCAAGACATTTATAACAATAAGGTGAGTGTTTCACATATCATTTGTATAATCTCTCAATCATTAAATACAATATATTTTTGTATCATCCAATTAGGAAAAATTAATCATATACATCGTATTAACCAATTGATCATGTCAACTCCTATTCATATTTCATTTCTTTTACACACAACTTTGTCACTAATATTGCATTTACTAGATAAGCGTTTCATAAATATAACTATAAACTTTCTAGTTGTTTTGATATCGTTTTGAACAACTCTTAAACACATAATTATTAATTATTCAAATTCATCACTTAACATTTCAATATTCATATAAACATATCATCTCCAAATAATTCATGAATTCAATACATATATATTCAACATATGGCCCGATGAACTATAATAAACAGATACATATACATGAATACTACACCACACCAGAATTCTCGTAAGAGCTCAAACTACAACAGGCCAGAGCACCGAAGTGCAAAGCCCGTAGGCATCATATAATCAGTATCAATACATCCCTCCACCACACCAGTATAACTCAAAAACAAATGTTGGATTCTAATATAATCAGTAATATCTCTGTGCCATCACATATATCTCATACAGTGTGCAAATAACCTTATTGGCATACCAATTGTATCCTAATTGTTTACAATATTCAAACGGGCATTTAAACTGAATTCATCAAATTAACAAAATCAAGGGCACTTCCACAATATATGTACACATACCTTATATTTATTTCATCCATTTCAAGATAATGCCATTCATATTTCACAACCATTTCTCAATTTTTGAATAGTACACTTTTAATTTATACATAATTATATACAATTCATAATTAAAATTTATTACTAAGTATTCAATCAATACAATTTATAATTAAACAAATAAAAATAACATAATTCCCAAACATATAAAATTATTTCAATAATTCTATGAACTTACATAAATTATACATTCAGTTGACTCGCAAAGACAAACCTGTTAATTTCTCTTTTCCCCGGTTAACCTTCGTACAATTCAATTCTTGATCTCTATAATGATTAAATTCAATATATCAAATTCAAATACTTCTTTCAACTCATTTCATGCATATGACCCTTAATTTTTTATCATTTATACATTTTCCCTAAAATTTTACAATTCTCACAATTAAGTCCCTAAACTCGAAATTCTAAATTGAACAAAATTTAATAATTTTCCTTAGTAGCTGAATTTCTTTCTAGACTAGTACAGTCCATAATTATTCACAATTCACAAAATTTCCATGTAAATTGCAGTATTTTATCAATTTAATCCTTTAACTAAAAACTAACAAAAAAACTCTTTACAAATTAATTTAAATCAACAATCATGACTACAAATTCACCATTTAACATAAAAATATAACTAAGATTCATTAATATTAAAATCCAAAATACTTAACAATATTAAAACCAGAGATATGGGTTAGCTGAACCTAATTACAATGATCTTAAAAACGTAAAAATTACTAAAAACGAGTCAAAAATTCTTACCATGCAAGTGTGCTAAACAATGAGAAAATGGAGGAAAGTGGTTTTGTTTTTCGATGGTAAACCATGAGAAAGATGATGTTTTATTTATTAATTCATTTCTTATGTTTTATTATTATTAATAATATTATATTAACTTTAAAACAAAATTTATATAAAGAAAATGTTTAAAATAAACGCACTAACCGTCCACTAAAATAAAAATGGTTTATTTGCCATATAAATCTTTCTTCATTCACTAATTAAGCTATTTAATCAATAAAATTCAATAATAACTAACTTTTACATCTTTTACAAATTAGTCCTTTTTAATTAATTAACTGATTCTACAATAAAATTTCTAAATCGAACTTTCACATGCTAATATAATAGCTCCATAATTATTTAATAAAAATATTTATAGGTTCAATTTTCATAAACGAGGTCTCGATATCTCATTTTTCAAAATCACTTGATTTTCGAAACAACCACTTATACCTAACTATTTATCCAGTTAACTAAAATTCACCAAATCAAAACTCAAATCAAATTATCTGTAATGCCCTAATTAATTTATCCATGTTTCAGTAAATATTTGACACAAATGTGTATCTGCTTTATTGTTTAATTGTTTTGGGTTTGTGTGTGAGGTCTTGGGTTAAATTCCCATTTTGGCAATTTTTGTTAATTTTTGAACCAAGCCTTATCCTTGTTGAGTGGGCTTGTATTAAACTGTTTGTTAATTAATATCAAAATAAGCCTGCTGGTTTAAGTGGTAAGGGAGTTAGTGTGTTAGAGGTCCTGTGTTTGAATCATTGCATGAGCGTAGATGTTATATTTTTGCTCGGTTGTCTGAGAGAGTTTCGGTAGTGTTTAAATTCTGAAGTGGTTGAGATTGAGGTGTTAGTAGAAAGTTGGGGGATCTAATTAGTTTTATTTTTTTTTCATTTTTATTTTACCCAAAATTCTCTCTGTGTTTTTTACGTTCTTCTTCCTCCAAACAAAATCCCTATTATTTTTATTTTTGTTTTCTCTACTCTCTGTCAGAAATTAAACTCTTCCTTTCGTACTTTGTTTTTGTCACTAATCCTTGCTTTTAGGTGTTGCGAATCTTTGGTTTTCGTGTAATCGGTAAGTGGGCTTTCGTTTGTTCTCTTTTAGCGTTCTTTTCTAAAGGTTGAACTTCGCTGTGTCTCTTGCGTAGGAGAAGTCAGTGAAGCAGCAATTCCTTTTCATCGATCTAATTTTTGCGAGTGAAAGGGTGAATTGGCGGTAAGTAAGTGCGTGTACTCAGTTTAGTTTGTGGCGTTCTTGAATTGATTGCTAAATTCGTTGTTGGGTACTCTGTTTTTTAAGTTTCGGGAGGTTTAGAATTGTTTTTGCATAAAAAAAGTACTAGGTGTGTACACGAAATACAGAAAACAAGGCTTCGGGAAAAGCTAAAAAAATGTTCTGTCGACACTACACGGGCGTTTAGTTGGCCGTGCGCAAGACATAGCTGTGTAATCGATGAAGGCATGGCCGTGCGTAAGGTACGACCGTGTGGTGGTGCGAGTGTGGCCATGTGGGCCACACGGGCTAGGCCAAGTTGGGTGTGTGGGCCACATGGTCGTGTGGGCCATACGGGCAAGGTCAATCTAGGCATGTGGGTCCACATGGACGTTTTAGCCCATATTATTAAAATTTTCTCTAGGGTCACACGGGTCGTTCCGATCGACTGTGGGCCTACCGTAGGGTCGGTAAGGGCTAACCAAACTCTAAAGCTGTAGATCTGAAAGACTAATATTCTATTTTGAGAATGATAATGCTATGCATGTCTGATTATTCCGTAATCTGTATATAAGCATGTTGAGCAAGTTTAATTTGTTATTTCTGTATCAGTTTTCTGTATCGGTTTTAGGTGGGATTTGTATATGTGGAGGAAGTGTTCTGTATGGTGATCATTGCCTATATTCTGGCAGCCTGCGTTGGTTTATAATGCTCGATGCCGAGAGGATAGAAATGCTCCAGATGTTATCACTGATACGTTCTTAATTTTTGATGTACCTTATACTACTTTGATAGACATACGTTCTACACACTCCTATGTAACTAGTACTGTTTCTAAAAACTAGGGGATTTCTGTTGAGAGAACTTCTAGTGAGGTTATTGTACTAAGCCCGTTGGGGCAATCTGTTTGGGTTGGTAAAATTTATAGAGATGTTCCGTTAGTGGTGGAAGGAGTTGTTTTTCTCGTAAATTTGATGGAGCTTTCGTTTGGGGAGTTCGACTTAATTTAGGGTATGGACTGGTTGGTTGAGCACCAAGTTTGTTTGGATTGCGCGACTAAGAGGGTTGTTCTGAGGATTAAGAATGATAAAAATATGGTTGTGATCGGTGAGCGTCGAGATTATCTGTCCAATATGATCCTTGCTCTTATGGCTGAGAAACTGGTTTGGAAAGGTTGTGAGACACGTCAGTATTTCTGTTTCTAGGGACTCTTCTATTGGGGATATCAGAACAGTGAAAGATTTTTCGGATGTCTTTCTTGAGGGTTATCGAGATTACCTCCGAATTTAAAAGTTGAGTTCAGGATTGAGCTTCTACCGGGTATAGCTCCGGTGTCCATCACTCCCTATCGAATGGTACTCAAGAAGTTTACAGAGCTTAAGGCTCAACTTCAAGAACTTCTGTACCGTGGTTTCATCCGTCCTAGTGTGTCTCCGTGGGGGCATCGATTCTGTTTGTTAAAAAAAATGATGGAACCATGAGGATATGTATTGATTATCGACAGTTGAATAAACTGACTGTGAAGAATAAGTATCCACTTTCGAGGATCGATTATTTGTTTGATTAGTTCCGAGGGGCTTCAATGTTTTCAAAAATTAATCTCCGATCTGGGTGTCATCAGCATAGAGTTAAGGAAGCTGATGTTTATAAGACTGCATTTAGGACTCGTTATAGACTTTATGAGTTCCTAGTTATGCCTTTTGGTTTGACGAATGCTCCGACGGCATTCATAAATTTGATAAACCGAATGTTTCAGCCATATTTGTATCAGTTAGTCTGGTTTACTCTAAGACCAAGGATGAGCATGATGAGCATCTTAGAGTAGTACTTTAGATTCTCTATTAAAAGTAGCTGTATGCTAAGCTGAGCAAGTGTGAGTTTTGGTTGCGTGAGGTAACTCTTTCGGGGTACATCATTTCTGTTGAGGGGAATTGAGTTGATCCTAGAAAGATTGAGGTTGTGATTGATTGGAAATAGCCCAAGAATGTATCGGAGATTCGCGATTTTCTGGGCCTTGCGGGGTATTATCCGCAGTTTGTCAGTTTGGGATGTATATTGATGCAAGATGAAAAAGTTGTAGCTTATGCGTCCCATCAGCTTAAGACACATGAAGAGATTTATCTGACGTATGATCTCAAGTTGGCTGCTGCAGTTTTTGTGTTGAAATTTTGGAGGTACTATCTGTATGGTGAGAGGTGTATTATCTAAACTGATCACAAGAGCTTCAAGTATCTCCTTACCCAGAAGGAGTTGAATCTTAAGCAGCGTCGATGGGTTGAGCTGCTCAAAGATTATGACTGCACGACAGAGTATCATCCTGGTAAAGCCAATGTAGTGGTTGATGCTCTAAGTCATAGAGCTATGACTAATTTGAGAGCGATGTTCGCTCGTATTAGTCTATTTGATGATGGGAGTCTATTAGTCGAGTTGCAAGTTAAGCCGACTTGGATTGATCAGATTCGAGATAAGCAGTTAGGGGATGAGTCTCTGGGTTTGCGGTTTTATAAGGTTGAGAGTGGTAGTGCTTCAGTGGGCTGAATAAATATGGAGTTCTGTGTTTTCTAGGTCATATCTGTGTGCCAAATGATTCTGATTTGAGGTAGTCGATTCTGAGGAAGGCGCATAGTAGCCCTTATGCTATACATCCTGGTGGTAATAAGATATATCGCGATCTTCGTGAGTTGTACTGGTGGCCGGGTTTGAAGCGCGAGGTTATGGATTTCGTTGGTCGTTGTCTGACTTGTCAACAAGTTAAGGCTGAGCATCAGTTGCCTTCGAGTTTGGTACAACCCGTTAAGATTCACTTATAGAAATAGGAACAAGTAACGATGAACTTCGTTAGTGGGTTGCCCTTGACACCCACTAAGAAGGATTCGGTTTAGGTCATCGTGGATCAGTTGACCAAGTCTGCTCATTTTATTCCTGTTCGAACGGACTCTTCTCTGCAAAAGTTAGCAAAGCTCTATATCTCTGAGATTATAAGACTGCATGAGGTTCTTGTTTCGATTATTTTTTATAAAGATCCTCACTTTCTCAGTTCTGGAAGAAATTGCACGAGGTTATGGGTTCAAGATTGGACTTCAATACTGCATTCCATCCTCAGACTGATAGTCAATGTGAGAGGGTGATTCAGATACTAGAGGATATGCTTCAGAGTTGTGCGATTGATTTCCGAGGTAGGTGGAAGGATTATCTGTCGTTAGCTGAGTTCGCCTACAATAACAATTTCTAGTCTAGCATTCAGATGGCACCTTTCTAGGCTTTGTGTGGTCGTAAGTGCCGTACTCTGTTATGTTGGACTGAATTGGGTGAGCTTCGGGTTTTAGGTCCTGAGTTGGTTTCAAAGACCGAAAATAAAGTTAGACCGATTCGGGATCGTCTAAAGGCAGATTCTGATAGACAGAAATCTTATACAGACCTGAAGAGGTGTGATATTGAGTGCTCTGTAGGAGATCTGTGTTTCTCAAAGTTTCTCCATGTAAGAAAGTTTTGAGATTCAGTCGTAAGGGTAAGTTGAGCCCTAGGTTTATTGGGCCGTATCAAATTCTAAAGCGTGTGGGACCGGTCACTTATCAGTTAGAGTTACCTCTGGAGTTAGACCGTATCCATGATGTGTTACACTTCTTGTTGTTGAGGCGGTACCCGTCTGATTTATCTCACGTTGTCTTTGTTGAGGAGATCGAGGTTAGACCAGATTTGACTTTTGAGGAGGAGCTGGTTCAGATTTTGGATTGAGATTTTAAGATTTTGAAGAGGAAGTCCATTTCGTTAGTAAAGATTCTGTGGCAGAATCATAGCACTGAGAAAGCCATATGGGAACCTGAGGACTGTATCCTCACCTGTTCTGATCGGGTAAATTTCAAGGTCGAAATTCTGTGGCAGATTCTGTGGCAGTATCCTCACCTGTTCTGATCGGGTAAATTCGAGGTCGAAATTTTTTTAGAGGGTAGAGTTATAATGCCCTGATTAATTTATTTCTATTTCAGTAAATATCTGACACAACTGTGTAGCTGCTTCAGTGGTTAAGTGTTCTGGGTGTGTATGAGAAGTCTTGGGTTTAATTCCCATTTTGACAATTTTTGTTATTTTTGAACCAAGCTTTTGTAATACCCCTATACCCGGTTCAATTATGCAAACCCGGTATAAGACTATTACATTTGGTGCCAAAACAATTATGGCCAGATACTGTCTAATTAAAACATTTGAATATAATATTTTAACTTTCCAACCATTTTTGATAACAAATTTATTGTTTATTAATTCATTCCATATATACTAAAATACTTCAAATAACTGAAAATAGATAAAATTTCAAGAATCTACATTTTAGTCCCTATCACATGGGGACACCTTTGAACTACATATGTACATGCCATTTTAATACAAAATATAGTAACTACCTTTGAAGCCCTTGAGGATGTGATGAGATGAGCGATCTTTTAGTTGGACTTTTCCCTTAGTCTAATTGTACCTACGCGTTAAAATAAAAGCGCGTTAAGCCGGTGAAGGCTTAGTAAGCACCACAAGAATAATTAAATAAACAATCATAACAGAATATTTTAACTCAATCAATTATTGCATATTTTCTCACATATAAGTTTCTTCATGTATGCCTTGCTTTAATAAAATTTAACTTATCTTTTGTAAGGTATAAATCTTACCTTAACACATCAGTAATTCACTTTGTCCTCGTTTCAATTCTTAGCCCAAAGTAGACTTTATAGAACACATCGGATATACGGAACATATACAGAGGTGCATTATGATGCACAAGTGAACAGAGAGCACCGGTGTGCTAATAATCGAGAAACCGACGCGTGCTAATATTCGTGAGAGCACCAACGTGCTAATATCGAGAGCACCAACGTGCTAATATCGAGAGCACCAACGTGCTAATATCGAGAGCACCAACGTGCTAATATCGAGAGCACCAACGTGCTAATATCGAGAGAGCGCGCTAAAGTTCCTTAATGGCATGCCACTAATATCCCAAGTAGTTCTAATTTCGTCTACTTGGGCATTAAAGTGAATCTCATGTATTTAAATAATTCACATAAATATTTCAAAAGGATAAATAACAATAATTTAAAATTCTTGTAGTACTTACAATAAAAGATTGAGGTGATATGAATTCTTCTTCCTTCACTCCTTAACCTTCTCTTTTCCTTTTCCTTCGATTCGGTCCTCTCCTTCCTTTTCTTTTCTTTAATTTCATATAAACATATAACATTTATATGTTAAAAATAATCAAATAATTTCCTGTAATATTTAATAAAATAAACATGTATTTTATGATAATTTCATGCTTTCTTACTTTTGCTCACATTTCAATTTAATCATTTACTCATAAACTTATTCAAAGCTGTCCTTTTGTGTCATAGTCACTAAATTATTTATTTCTCGAGCTACAGAACTCCAAATGAAGAACCGTTAATTTTCCTTAAAACTAGACTCATATATCTTTTTACTATAATTTTTCCAGAATTTTTGGTATGGCCAATCAATACCAGATTATTCTTAAAGTTTCCCCTGTTTTACTGTCTGACTGTTCTGACCTCTCTTCACTACGAATCAAATTACTCTTTGTACAGAATTCATATGACCTTCTTATTTATTTCATTTGAAAATAGACTCATTCAGGATTCTAAACATATAAAGTTAAGCCTCTAATTATTTTTCTTCAATTTGTTATGATTTTTCAAATTCAGAACAGGATCCTGAAATTCCTCTAAACCAGTCTTACAAAAATATAAATATCTCAAATTACAGAATTCCTTTGCTTTCCCTGTTTCTTTCATATGAAACTAGACTCAATAAGCTTTAATTTCATATCTCATTCAGCTTCTAATTCCACTTATACGATTTTTAGTGATTTTTCAAAACTAGTCTACTGCTGCTGTCCAAACTGTTTTAGTGCAAACTGTTTATTACCATTTTTCCCTTAAGCTTTCAATAAATGATAATTTCGTCCCTGCTCAATTAACTTCTCAATTGAGCTGATTTTTCTCAATAAACACCTTATTCTATCACTTTAAACAACTTTAAAATCTTTGGGAATCAGAATTCCAGTAATAGACTTTAATTCCAAACATTTTCACAATTTAATCCTTAAAATCAATTTCTAACTAGATATTCCATTAATTAAACCCCTAATTCATCAATTTGATCCACATAACTCATGTTCAAAAATCTAAGAATTTCCAGAATTTCAACTTAATCCAACAAAACTTTGTTCTAAAACTTATAAAACATCAAAATTAGAAGAAAAGGGCTAAATTAACTTACCTATTAAACTCCAAGCTCCAAACCCTTAATTTTCCCTTTTCTTCTTTCTTTTCTCTCTTTTTCTTTCTTTCCCCTGCTCTCTGTTTCTTTTCTGTTATGTTTCTCTTCTTTCTTTTTTTTTTGTTTTATATATAATAATATAATAATATAATAATATACTAAAAATCTCAGATTTTTTTTACACAATACACCGCCTCAACTTTACAAAATGGCATAATTGCCATTTTGGTCCTTCATAATTTCTTTTAATCTATAATTCAACTTTTGCACCTTTTTCAAATTAATCCTTTTTCTCAAATACTTCTAATTAAGTCAAATTCACCTAAATAAAACCTTATTAAACACACAACTAACTTTGTAAATATTTTTTTAATAAATATTTTATGAGTCCGTTTACTAAAAATAGAGACCCGATAACTCATTTTTCAATATCCATACTTTTGAGGTCGTTACAATTCTCCCCCCCTTTTGAAATTTCGTCCTCGAAATTTACTTAAAAAAAAAGAGATGAAACACTGAATTCTTATAGTTTCTTTCAAATAAACACCTTGATAAATACCTTATCACCCACAAAATATTTAATATCCCGATGTTTTAAATCCACAATTGATTTACGTTTGAAAGTGTTGCTTTTAATCTATTCGAATTGCCTTTACTTTTTCTTCTGTTTCCCGGATCAAATCAACCCCATGTATCTTCTTTCCACTGAGCTCTGTCCAATATAACGATGTTCTACACTTTCTACCATACAAAGCTTCATGCGGAGCCATTTTAATACTAGACTGATAACTGTTATTGTAAGCAAATTCAATCAAAGGTAGATACCTCTCCCAATTACCTTCGAACTCTAGTATACAACACCGAAGCATATATTCCAATACCTGAATTACATGCTCAGATTGGCCATCTGTCTAAGGATGAAATGCAATACTGAAATACAATTGAATTCCCAAAGCTTCTTGTAATTTATCCCAGAAACAAGACGTAAATCGGGAAATCCAATATTATGGAGACAGACACTCTGTGTATTCTGACAATCTCAGATATATACAGTTTAACCAGTTTATCTAAAGAATAATCCGTACGTACCGGAATAAAGTGCGCTGATTTTACCAATCGGTCAACAATCACCCAAATAACATCTTTTTTTTTTCTTTTTTTTTTTTCTCAGAGATAATGGTAACCCCGATACAAAATCCATAGTGATTCTTTCCCATTTCCATTCCGGTATAGTAATTGGCTGGAGTAACCCCGAAGGTACCTCATGTTCTGCTTTTACCTGTTGACATATCAGACATCTTGATACAAACTCAGAAATATCATGTTTCATAGCTGACCACCAGTACATTTTCTTCCTAAATCTAACCAATTCTCTCTCTCGAATTATCCATCAATTTGCGAATGAAATGCTGTACTGAAATTGAGTTAAGTACTCAATAATTTCCTATAATTGTTTTGAGAACCCTAAGGTGAACTCGCAATCTCGATCGAGAAATTATCAATTGGAATACCATGAAATCTTACAATTTACGGAATGTACATCTCGCATAACTTCTCAAGCCATCAATCGGTTCGACTTTATAAATTAATCAACTATCACTCGTATAGCATTCTTATAAGTTATTAGAAATCGAGAAAGTGAAGCGTGTAAATCGTAGATCTCTATCAAACATTTCAATAATATAAATGGATCAATACTTCAACTTCAATAGTACTTTAAAATAGAAGAAGAAATCCAGGAGTAGTCCCAATAATAACCAGTATAATAATACAACTTCTATAATCTAAGATCCATATCACCGAACTCCCATAACTAAACCAAGATTTATAACAGTAATATATATATTTACCTTCTATCACTGAATACCCCTTCACAGATGAATCATATTTGATAAATAAGATCAGACTATAAAATAATAAGAAAACCAATATAATGAAATCCCAGATGTGGCATAATGAAATCCCAGATGTGAAGCTATATTGAATTTCCGAGAATAAAAACCATATTCAATGATAAAGAAATCGATAATATTCCGAAGAAAAACCAGAAGAAGAATACCATTTATCCTCACTAGAAACGATTGTGATAAAGATAATGCAAATTGCGTATACGTACCAGAATATCAACCGGTAGAAATAGAAAATAACTTCATATGAATCTGACTATTAAGTCTTCTAGCTAACAGAACAAATTAGAAAATCCAAAGAAAAATAAGAAAGATCGATCGAGGGAATCAACCAGAACTTCCATTTTAACGTTATGATTCCAAACTTTCTCGCACAATAAAAGTCACATCGAACAGTTGCATATACCTCACGAAGATAAAAGAACATATAGAATACCCATATAGAATACCCGAGAAGAGATCATTGTAGAATACCCAACTATAGCAATTTGTATTCAAATATTTACGCAATTTCATTACTAATCCGTTAACATATATAATCATCAACGATCCGTATCATTCACTTCACTCACAAAGCTTATTCGAAAGAAATTTTGATTAACTCATTACGTAGTTACCATATCCGAATAAATCAATTTTCGATAAATGACTCCTTTCTTCAATAGTAGTAATTGTGTATCCCCACATAATTTTGAGAAAAGAAATCGGATAACTTCACGTTCATATTCAAGAATGAGACATGTAGTTACTGCTTCAAATCCAGAAATTCTCTTTTCTTCTTCACAAGATAAGGTTGACTCACATATTTCTTTTAAATTCGGATACAAAGGAATTCCAATTAATTTTTTCTGCAGAATGGATATTCATGACAATGTTCCACCATTGATAAGCCTCACCCTTCAATAAAGATATCGCACATTTCAACTTTTCATCTCTTGTATCTGCAATTCTTCAAATATTCTTTGATTGTTCTCTAACCATTCTTGACCTCGGTGGAGTCATCATCTTTCTTTCTTTAAATTCTTGAGTTCCACACTTTTGAACTAAATCATTATAATTCCTATCAATCTCACTATAAATATAACTGTAACAATAAGGGGGTAGAAATCGTAAGACCTCATAATTTAGCTTCATGTATATACTCAACATTTATCATTTCTTACTATCAGACATTTATCCACATCTTTTCAAATTCTGTTTCATCATAAGTAACATTTTACTTAATTATTTGAACATCACTTTTTAATTATCGAAATTATTTCGATTGGAAAACATTTATTTCTTTAACACTTCCTCTTTCTATACTAAGAGACAACCAACTCTATTTTATTAAATCCATAAATTCTAGTATACATCACAAAATCAGTATCTTTTATTCTTTCATAAGACATCTTTTATTCTACAATATTCATAAATTACATAATTAAATAACTAAACCTCATCTCATCACATCAATTGTTAAAATGGCATGTACAAATAGACTCATACTCGACCCAAGAATTGAGAAAACCAAGGCTCACGATACCAATAAATGTAATACCCCTATACCCGGTTCAATTATGCAAACCCGGTATAAGACTATTACATTTGGTGCCAAAACAATTATGGCGAATCTTGTCTAATTAAAACATTTGAATATAATATTTTAACTTTCCAACCATTTTTGATAACAAATTTATTGTTTATTAATTCATTCCATATATACTAAAATACTTCAAATAAGCGAAAATAGATAAAATTTCAAGAATCTACATTTTAGTCCCTATCACATGGGGACACCTTTGAACTACATATGTACATGCCATTTTTTAATACAAAATATAGTAACTACCTTTGAAGCCCTTGAGGATGTGATGAGATGAGCGATCTTTTAGTTGGACTTTTCCCTTAGTCTAA
Source organism: Gossypium bickii (assembly GCA_025503065.1). Classification (NCBI taxonomy): domain Eukaryota; kingdom Viridiplantae; phylum Streptophyta; class Magnoliopsida; order Malvales; family Malvaceae; genus Gossypium; species Gossypium bickii. The sequence goes on from CP106718.1 coordinate 21,973,214, forward strand.
TTGTACCTCACTGCGTTAAAATAAGCGCGTTAAGCCGGTGAAGGCTTAGTAAGCACCACAAGAATAATTAAATAAACAATCATAATGAGAATATTTTAACTCAATCAATTATTGCATATTTTCTCACATATAAGTTTCTTCATGTATGCCTTGCTTTAATAAAATTTAACTTATCTTTTGTAAGGTATAAATCTTACCTTAACACATCAGTAATTCACTTTGTCCTCGTTTCAATTCTTAGCCCAAAGTAGACTTTATAGAACACATCGGATATACGGAACATATCTGAGAGGTGCATTATGATGCACAAGTGAGCAGAGAGCACCGGTGTGCTAATAATCGAGAGCACCGACGCGTGCTAATATTGAGAGAGCACCAACGTGCTAATATCGAGAGAGCACCAACGTGCTAATATCGAGAGAGCACCAACGTGCTAATATCGAGAGAGCACCACGTGCTAATATCGAGAGAGCACCAACGTGCTAATATCGAGCGCGCTAAAGTTCCTTAATGGCATGCCACTAATATCCCAATGAGTTCTAATTTCGTCTACTTGGGCATTAAAATTTGAATCTCATGTATTTAAATAATTCACATAAATATTTCAAAAGGATAAATAACAATAATTTAAAATTCTTGTAGTACTTACAATAAAAGATTGAGGTGATATGAATTCTTCTTCCTTCACTCCTTAACCTTCTCTTTTCCTTTTCCTTCGATTCGGTCCTCTCCTTCCTTTTCTTTTCTTTAATTTCATATAAACATATAACATTTATATGTTAAAAATAATCAAATAATTTCCTGTAATATTTAATAAAATAAACATGTATTTTATGATAATTTCATGCTTTCTTACTTTTGCTCACATTTCAATTTAATCATTTACTCATAAACTTATTCAAAGCTGTCCTTTTGTGTCATAGTCACTAAATTATTTATTTCTCGAGCTACAGAACTCCAAATGAAGAACCGTTAATTTTCCTTAAAACTAGACTCATATATCTTTTTACTATAATTTTTCCAGAATTTTTGGTATGGCCAATCAATACCAGATTATTCTTAAAGTTTCCCCTGTTTTACTGTCTGACTGTTCTGACCTCTCTTCACTACGAATCAAATTACTCTTTGTACAGAATTCATATGACCTTCTTATTTATTTCATTTGAAAATAGACTCATTCAGGATTCTAAACATATAAAGTTAAGCCTCTAATTATTTTTCTTCAATTTGTTATGATTTTTCAAATTCAGAACAGGGGATCCCGAAATTCCTCTAAACCAGTCTTACAAAAATATAAATATCTCAAATTACAGAATTCCTTTGCTTTCCCTGTTTCTTTCATATGAAACTAGACTCAATAAGCTTTAATTTCATATCTCATTCAGCTTCTAATTCCACTTATACGATTTTTAGTGATTTTTCAAAACTAGTCTACTGCTGCTGTCCAAACTGTTTTAGTGCAAACTGTTTATTACCATTTTTCCCTTAAGCTTTCAATAAATGATAATTTCGTCCCTGCTCAATTAACTTCTCAATTGAGCTGATTTTTCTCAATAAACACCTTATTCTATCACTTTAAACAACTTTAAAATCTTTGGGAATCAGAATTCCAGTAATAGACTTTAATTCCAAACATTTTCACAATTTAATCCTTAAAATCAATTTCTAACTAGATATTCCATTAATTAAACCCCTAATTCATCAATTTGATCCACATAACTCATGTTCAAAAATCTAAGAATTTCCAGAATTTCAACTTAATCCAACAAAACTTTGTTCTAAAACTTATAAAACATCAAAATTAGAAGAAAAGGGCTAAATTAACTTACCTATTAAACTCCAAGCTCCAAACCCTTAATTTTCCCTTTTCTTCTTTCTTTTCTCTCTTTTTCTTTCTTTCCCCTGCTCTCTGTTTCTTTTCTATTATGTTTCTCTTCTTTCTTTTTTTTTTGTTTTATATATAATAATATAATAATATAATAATATACTAAAAATCTCAGATTTTTTTTACACAATACACCGCCTCAACTTTACAAAATGGCATAATTGCCATTTTGGTCCTTCATAATTTCTTTTAATCTATAATTCAACTTTTGCACCTTTTTCAAATTAATCCTTTTTCTCAAATACTTCTAATTAAGTCAAATTCACCTAAATAAAACCTTATTAAACACACAACTAACTTTGTAAATATTTTTTTAATAAATATTTTATGAGTCCGTTTACTAAAAATAGAGACCCGATAACTCATTTTTCAATATCCATACTTTTGAGGTCGTTACAGCTTTACCCTTGTTGAGTAGGCTTATATTAAACTATTTGTTAATCTATATCAGAATGAGCCTGCTGGTTCAAGTGGTAAGGGGGTTAGTGTGTTAGAGGTCCTGTGTTCAAATCCCTGCGCGAGCGTGGATGTTATATTTTTGCTCGGTTGTCTGAGAGAGTTTCGGTAAAGTTTAAATTCTGAAGTGGTTGAGATTAAGATGTTAGTAGGAAGTTGGGGGATATCTAGTTAGTTTTATTATTTTTTTCATTTTTATTTTTCCCAAAATTCTCTTTGTGTTTTTGACGTTCTTCTTCCTCCAAACAAAATCCCCATTATTGTTATTTTCATTTTCTCTACTCTCTATCAGAAATTAAACTCTTCCTTTCGTACTTTGTGTTTGTCACTAATTCTTACTTTTAGGTGTTGCGAATCTTTGGTTTTCGTGTAATCGTTAAGTGGCCTTTCATTTGTTCTCTTTTAGTGTTGTTTTTTGAAAGTTGAACTTTGCTGTGTCTTTTGCGTAGGAGAAGTCGGTGAAGCAGCAATTCCTTTTCATCGATCTAATTTGTGAGAATGAATGGGTGTGTTGGCGGTAAGTGAGTACGTTTACTCGGTTTAGTTTTGTGGGCTTCGTGAATTGATTACTAAATTCATTGTTGGGTAATCTATTTTTAGGTTTCGGGAGGCTCGAGATTACTTTCGCATAAAAAAAGTACCAGGTGTGTACCCAAAATGCTGAAAACGAGGCTTTGGCAAAAGTAAAAAAAATGTTCTATCGACGGCACACAAGCGTGTGGTCGCCCGTGTAGTTGGCCATGTGCGAGACACAGCCGTATGATCGACGAAGGCATGTCTGTGTGATGGTGCGAGTGTGGCCATGTGGGTCACATAGCCTAGGCCAAATTGGGAGTGTGGGTTTGGGCCAGACTGTATGGGCCACATGGGCAAGGTCAATCTGGGCGTGTGGGCCTACATGGGCATGTGGGCCTATATTTCTGAAATTTTCCCTAGTGCCGCACAAGTCATTTCGTCCAACTATAGGCCTATCGTAGGGTCGGTAAGGCCTAACCAAACTCTAAAACTGTAGATATGATAGACTGATATTCTGTTCTGAGTATGATAATGTTATGCATGTCTGGTTATTCCGTAATTTGTATATAAGCATGTTGAACATGTTTAATTTGTTATTTCTGTATCTATTTTCTGTATTGGTTTTGGGTGGGATTTGTATATGTGGAGGAAGCGTTCTGTATGGCGATCATCGCCTATATTCTGGCAGCTAAGCTGCAAACTATCTGATATGTGTCATAATAGCACAATATGGTGTGAAGGGTTGAGTGGGTGTTTTTAAACCCACATGATGTGGTGGGATGGTCGGAGTTGGTGTGTGAAGGAAGGGGGTAGGATTCTGATTATCTGATCTGTATATCTGACTCTGTTAACTATATCTCAAATGGCATGAGCCCAAATCTGTATTTGATTGAATGTGAGTTTCTGCATGTTTGCATGTCTATTTCTGTTAAGTTACACACTGAGTTTCTGTAAACTCACTTCTGTTTGTCTGTTCTGTTCAGGTAATCCATAGACTTAGACAGATCGGTGCGGTGGAGTCTTGCGGTGACCACTAGTCTACAAACTAAATTTAATTAAAGGTTTTATTTACTTAAATGATATTTCTGGGAGTTTTGTATTAAATGGGCTCTCCAGACTGTTGATTAAATTTTTGAGATTTGGATTTTTGTTTAATATTTTGTTTGGACAACTCGCTAAAAACACAATTTTTTACTAAAACAAAGGTTTCCTAAAAGACGAACCACTTTCATGTTATACAACGATTTTCATAAAATTCCGCTATAAAACACGTTTTAAGGAAAATGAATTAATTGAATAAACGTTTTAACGATGGATAAAAGAAAATAAGAGATGAAAAAATGAAATGGTTTTACCGTATAAAATTCGTTATCAAAACCCATTCTTTATGACATCTCCGGATTCGACCATAACGTCTAGGTCAGGTTTGGGGTGTTTCATTTAGTGGTATCAGAGCCAGGTTACAAAACTTGGATTGCAAGTTTTGGGTTCCAAAGTTGTAATTTTAAAAGAGTTGGTTTTTAAACAATTTAGATAAATTGAGATAGTATGTGGTACACCAAGTCTCCAGCGCCGACCCTGTAAGTATTTCTGAAATTTAGATAGTATATTCTGAATACACTATAGATAGTACTTGCTGAAACTGTACTGAAATAGTTAGAGACTGAAACTTTTGAAAACAATTCTGAACTTTTGATAATTTATGCATAAAATATCTGCTAATAAAAACTAGAACTGATGCATAAAACTTTGTAATGTAGATAAAATTTGAAATTTACAATGAGCACACATGTAATTCGCGAACATGGTATTCGTGGCCGTGGTAAAGGCTGTAGGAGGGCTCGAGCTGAGTCTTCTTCTCTGGGCAGTATGCCAAATAAGAGTGAGACGCCAATTTCACCTGCTATTGAGATTGGGTCTCAAAGTCGTTCGGCTAAGGACGACACACTGTCCCAAGCCATTGTGAGGATATTGGAGAGGGTCGTTGGACCCCATTCTGGATCTGAAGGCCGTGGGTCGGTAACTGAACAACTCTGGTCTAATGGTGATGAGCTGTTTAGAGGTGTCACTGGAGTCGCCCCTACTATGGCCGAGGAATGGTTGGAGGCTATAGAGAGGATTATGAATCGATTGTACTCCCGAGCAAAAACTTAAGGGTGTAGTCTCTTTGCTTCACGACGAGGCATACCAGTGGTGGTTATCGTTTGAGGAGGGTATTCAACCTGATCGTCTGAACTGGGATTTCTTCAAGACTGCTTTTCAAGGAAAGTATGTGGGCGCGAGCTATGTAGATACTCGTAGGCGTGAGTTTATGAATCTCACACAATGTGATAAATCTGAGGCCGAGTTTCTGAGGCTAGGCCGCAATTTTCGAGGCATGGTGGCGTCTGAGTATGAGAAGTGCTTCCACTTTAAGGATGGTCTAAAGGATAACTTGAGGGTTCTGATTGCTCCACAAAGGGAGCCAAAGTTTGCGATTCTGGTTGATAAGGCAAATATTATCGAAAAGGTTAAGCGCGTGGAGCGCCAGAATAGGGGCCGTAAGAGGGGTAAGAATAAGAGGGATTCGGAGCCTTCTAGTTCTGTTCAAAGGCCTAAGTAAAAGGCCAGACCTGATGGGCCAATTAGAGTGGGGGTTTCTATTACTCCTACTGGGATTCAACCATGCAGTGATTATGATAGGCGCCATCCGGGTGAGTGTTAGAGGTAGATAGTGGCATGTCTGAGGTGTGGGTTTTTGGAGCATCATATTAGAGAGTGTCCACAATGGGCAGATCAGATGAAAGCTTTAGGACCGGGTTCTGTACAGCCTCAGAGGGCAGTTTAGCAGCCACCTAGGGGTCGTAGACTAGCTAGAGGTGGTAATGGATTGGGCAGAGGACAAAGACAATTGGGTAGAGGTGCTGGTCAGATTGAGGCGAGACAGCCTGCGTTGGTTTATGATGTTCGAGCCTAGAGGATAGAAATGCTCCAGATGTTATCATTAGTACGTTCTTAATTTTGATGTACCTTATATTGCTCTGATAGACATAGGTTCTACACACTCCTATGTAGCTAGTACTATTTTTAAAAACTTGGGGATTTCTGTTGAGAGCACTTCTAGTGAGGTTACTGTACTAAGTCCGTTGGGGCAGTCTGTTTGGGTTGGTAAAATTTATAGAGATGTTCTGTTAGTGGTTTGATGAATGCTCCGGCGGCATTCATAGATTTGATGAACAGAATGTTTCAACCATATTTGGATCAGTTCGTCGTGGTTTTCATCGACGATATTCTGGTTTACTCTAAGACTAAGGATGAGCATGATGAGCATCTTAGAGTAGTGCTTCAGATTCTTCGTGAAAAATAGTTCTACGCTAAGCTAAGCAAGTTTGAGTTCTGGTTGCATTGCGAGGGGATCTGAGCTGATCCTAGGAAGATTAAGGTTGTGCTTGATTGGAAACAACCCAAGAATGTATCAGAGATTCGTAGTTTTCTTGGCCTTGTGAGGTATTATCGACTATTTGTCGAGAGGTTCTCTCTGATTGTAGCTCCTTTAATTAAGCTTCTATATAAGGGTGTTCCTTTTGTTTGGATTGATGCCCAACAATCGAGCTTCGAGAAGCTCAAATCTGTTCTAACTTAGGCTCCTGTTCTGATACAACCTGAATTTGGTAAGGAGTTTGTGGTGTACAGTGATGCATCACACGTCGGTTTGGGATGTGTATTGATGCAAGTTGAAAAAGTCGTAGCTTATGTGTTTCGTCAGCTTAAGACACATGAAGGGATTTATCTGACATATGATCTCGAGTTGGCTGCGGTGGTTATTGTGTTGAAATTTTGGAGGTACTATCTGTATGGTGAGAGGTGTATTATCTACACTGATCACAAGAGCCTCAAGTGTCTCCTTACTTAGAAAGAGTTGAATTTTAAACAGTGTCGATGGGTTGAGCTGATCAAAGATTATGACTGCACGACAGAGTATCATCCTGGTAAAGCCAATGTGGTGGCCGATGCTCTAAGTCGTAGAGCGATGACTAATTTGATGGTGATGTTCTCTCGTATTAGTCTATTTGATGATGGGAGTCTATTAGCTGAGTTGTAAGTTAAGCCGACTTGGATTGATTAGATTCGAGATAAGTAGTTATGGGATGAGTTTCTGGGTTTGCGGTTTCATCAAGTTGAGAATGGCAGTGCTTCAGATTTTGGGCTGAATAAATATGGAGTTTTGTGTTTTTAAAGTCGAATCTATGTGCCGAATGATTCTGATTTGAGGCAATCGATTTTGAGGGATGCGCATAGTAGCCCTTATGCTATGCATCCCGATGGTAATAAGATGTATCGCAATCTTCGTAAGTTGTACTGGCGGCTGGGTTTGAAGCATGAGGTTATGGATTTCATTGCTCGTTGTCTGACGTGCCAGCAAGTTAAGGTTGAGCATCAGTTGCCTTCGGGTTTGCTACAACCTATTAAGATTCCCTTATAGAAATAGGAACAAGTAACGATGGACTTCGTTAGTGGGTTTCCCTTGACACCCACTAAGAAGGATTCAGTTTGGGTCATCATGGATCGATTGAACAAGTCCTCTCATTTCATTCTGGTTCGGACAGACTATTCTCTACAAAAGTTAGCAGAACTCTATATCTCTAAAATTGTAAGATTGCATGAGGTTCCTGTTTCGATTATTTCTGATAGAGATCCTTGCTTTACTTCTTGGTTCTGGAAGAAATTGCACGAGGCTATGGGTTCGAGATTGGACTTCATTACTGCGTTCCATCCTCAGACTGATGGTCAATCTGAGAGGGTGATTCATATAGTGGAGGATATGCTTCGGACTTGTGTAATTGATTTTCAAGGTAGTTGGAAGGATTATCCGCCGTTAGTTGAGTTCGCCTACAATAACAATTTCCAGTCTAGCATCCATATGGCACCTTTCGAGGCTTTGTATGGTCGTAAGTGTCGTACTCCGTTATGTTGGACTGAGTTGGGTAAATGTCGAGTTTTGTGCAAATTGCACTTGGTCTAAAATAGAGAAAATCATGAGTGAGAGGCATAAGGGCAAAGGTGGTGGAAAAGGTACAAGTAGAGGAAGGGTAAGAAGAGGCGACTAAGATGATTGAATTTTGCGAACGTAATTGTTATTTTGTATGAAAGTAATGAAATGTTTATTTATGTTATCTAAGTAAGCTAGAATAAGCCATATAAAGTTTTCGTAAATATTGGAAAGAATTCAACAACAATGGAGCAATCTTTATGTGAACAATATAACACATTGTGCATAAAAAAATCATAATGTTTAAATTAATGTAAATTTATGATAAGAGAATATGACGATTGCTAACTTTAACAATATAACACATCACTCATTCAAATAGTGTAAATTTATGATAAAAAAAACCATCATGTTTAAATTAGAAGTCCTTACATGTATTAAAATTATATCACATCAAACATTATCAAACATTATGTTTTAATAGTTAACAATAACAAATGAAAGCAAGACACTAAATATCTTCTTGTAAGCCTATGATAGCATTTAAAACATTGTGAAATGATCTGCTAATGGTTTCCCCGAACCTATTAAAGTGATGCTTGATAACTCGATTTTTAAGGTGATGAGAAATGATATGTAAGAACATTGCCACTTGCTCATCAACAAGAATGTTCTTTGACGAATTCAATCCTCCTAAAGTTTGAAACACCTCACATAGTTTTTAAAAAGTAATTCTATTCATCCTAACTTGTTCAATACAAGTCTCGTCACTAGCATGTACAAGTCTTTTCACATAATCTCGTTGTGCATAAAAATCTAAAATATATTATCTAATCCTTGGTCTATAAGAATGTATGCTAGAGACGACACCCAATGTAACTAAGAACCAACTCGCAATTGTACACATTTGCAACCATACTGTCAATGCAAGACGCCTATCATTTTGTAGTATTAAAGGCAAACGAGTCATTACTGCAGGATATTAAAGTGTTAGGCATCTTCATATCACATTATAAATTAATCTCAAATTAGAATGTGATGCATATATCTTCAAAGCACATAACGTAAAGCTAAAAGAAATAACTAATTCGTTATTTTGATGTGTTATATTATGCTTTTCAATATAAGTTACAAGATTATTTACTCAATTACTTATTCTCAAATATAAATTATCAAACTACCTTGCTAATCACTTTATAATTCGATCGATTATATTTTGGTTAATTCAATTTTATTTTATCTCAATATTTAATCAAAAGGAAAATGATGCAAAAGAATTGGAAAATTTTATGTTGTTCTTTAATTGTTCAACCTTATGTAATATTATGCAATCTAACTCCTAATACAAGAGTCTCCATGTTACTGTTACCTGATTTTACTTGTTCAACATCAATATGAACGAAAAACATGAAACCAATAAAACTAAAAATGAACATATAACATTACATAAGGTTGAACAATTAAAGCATACTCATCTAGCATATGACTAAACTAAATGACTCAAACAAATAGTGCAAACACGCAATAAATGATAAAACATGAAGAAAAAAAAAGACTATTTAGGAAATGGTTTAAGGTATATCACTCTAGAAATGCAAGTTCTGTAAGATTACATGGTCAAAAAATGACCAACAATGGTATTAAACAACAACAATCCTTATTGTTAATAGCAATAATATATTAACAAGTATACATGTATAAACTAAAATTGACACATTGCTAGGAACACTATGCTAAGAAGAGTAACTCTTATAAGCAGAACAACAATATAAATGGGCATTAATCAAATAGTTAAAAAGTATTAATAAGAAAAAAGTTTCCTTTAATCAGATATAGGCTTTATTAGTAAATTGGCCCTTGATATTAGTCAATAAGAACATGACAAGCGGCATATTCTTATTGGATGCCATACACTTTGGGGGTGAAATGAGATAAAATTGATAATTTAGGGGCCAAGTTACTAATAAATCCTATTATATATACACATTACATTCATTAATCACAGTCGAATCCAAAAAGCAATATTTCATAAACCATAAAATGAACACATAATTCAATAAGCAATTCTTTTCTCCTTTTTTTTTTGTCTTTCATTTTGCTTGTTTTCTTTATGGTTTTGAGTTTGTTATGATAGTGATTGTCAAGATGATCCTAAAACAATGCATTCTAAGAGTCCTATAAGTTCATAAAAGAAAAATATTTTCATTGCTTAATTAAGCCCTTTAGTTGGCAGTCATTACTAATATCTCTCTCTCTCTCTTTTTATCCTATGCATCAAACCCTCTTAAGATAATCTCGACAATCACAATCAACTTCACTCTTTATCTTATCCTATAAACCACTTTTAAACTCAAACCCAACAATCCATCTATATTGGAAAAGTTGTAAATTTGTTGAGGTATTTTTGAAATTTATGAAATTAATGTTTTATGAAAAATGATTTGGAGTTGTTTGCACCCCTAACACCTTATGTCTCAGTTTGTTAGTGCCTTTTTTCAAAAATTATTTTGAGATTTTAGCCATTTCTGGGTGATATTAAAAATGAAGGCAGAGAAGTTTCTAGACTGATGAAGGTTGATAAAATTTATCATTTAATTATTTCCTTTAGGCTAAGGTTTTAGCAATAAATAGAAAAGAGTTAACTAAGTAATGAAAATATTTATTATTATATGAAAATTTTTGGCTAATTTAAGATATCAATTTAAGGGGAAAAACCCACAGCAGAACTCACAGATCAAATGTCCTTAAAAGAACTATAAATCAAGATGATACATTTGTTGGGCTCAATTTTAAAAATCTAGAAATATAAATCAAGACTTTGAAATTAAAAAAAAAAACCAGTCTTGTTCTTTGAATTATTGCGGTATGAAGATAGAAAATTTAACAAAAATAGGCAGAAAAGCTTGTAGGGTAACAAAAAGTAGTAGAGAGGAAAATGAAAGGAATAACGGAAGCGAAAAAAGGTTTACCTAAAAGAGGCTATAATGAAGAGGAGGAGTGCTATGCCGGACTCGAAGGAAGCAAGGGAGTGACTGTCAGGTTGAGTGAGAGCATTTTTGAGGTGAGAAAGTGGGGAGGACAAAATAGATTTCTTAAGCTCCGAATCAGCCATTCAATGGGATTGGGGAGGAGGCAGAATAGAAATGAGTAAATTTCCTTGCATAAGCCTGTAATAGGGCATTCCACTGAACCAAACAACTATTTATGGTGGGCCCGCGAAATAGAGTTGAAATAACATAGCCATTACATTGAATCAAATATAGTGTAAATGTTTACTTTTAGAGATGTTCCACTAAAACGCTACTATTATAAATACTATTGAAAGATTATTTTATTTTTTAGGTGTTTGAGGAATTATTTGAGACGTTTATTTATTAAAACGTCGCAATATGTCGAAACTAAATTCATAAAATTTCAGTTAATTAAAAACATTACTATTTTTTTTGATAAAAAATTAAAAACATTACTATTGTTATACTTTGTAGGGGCGTTTTAACCAGAAATGTTGCAGAACGAAGAAATGAGCGGCATTTTTTTAGAAAAACGCTTCAAGAAATTGCCCATTTCTATAATGAAATCATAACCAAAGTATCTCTTTAAAGGTTTTTTTTTTTTTTTGGATGTTTTAGATTTCTAAATTTTGGGAAGAATTTTTATGGGTTAAAATTTTTGGGGTTTTCAAGAAAACTAGAAAAATTTAATGGTTTAGTTATAAAATTTGAGCGTATTTAATTATTTATTTAAAAGGAAAAAGAAAGTTTTTTTTGGAATTTTTGAAAAAAAAAAGAAATATTTTTAAGAAAAAATGAAATAAAGAATAACAAAAGAAAATGAAATTCAAAGATGCATGATGTTTTCGGTGCATATATAACTTTTGAAGAATAGAACATAGAAAAATAAAAGATTTTGAGACATTATGTTAAAAAGGTAGATTAATAAAGGGTAAACAGTTAAAATAGTCACTTTTGTTTAATTTATATTATATTTTAGTCATTTATGTTTAAAATGTTACGTTTTAGTCACTTACGTTATCGTATTGTAACATCTTAGTCACAGAAACATTAATTGCCGTTAACAGTAAGCTGACGTGACATGTTAAATCATTATTTCAAAAAAAAGTTTAGGTTAATTTATACAATCGATCTCCAAATTTTTTTCGTTTTGAGCAATTTAATTTTTTTCTTTTATGTTCTTTTAACTTCTTTTTTTCATTCTCTTTTACTTCTCCCTTTGTTTTCCTCTCTTCTTCATTTATTTTAACATAGTTTTTCTATGTTTTCTATTTGTTAAAACTAGTCCCTATACTTCTATTTTTTTAAACAATTTAATTTTTTCAAGTGATGCGAGCTTGTGGACTAGTTTTAACAAATAGAAAATATAGAAAAACTACGTTAAAAGAAATGAAGAAGGGAGGAAAACAGAGGAAGAAATAGAAGAGAATGGAAAATAAGAAAAAAATTAACGTTAAAAGAACATAAAAGAAAAAAAATTAAATTGTTTAAAATGAAAAAATATAGAGACCAATTGTATAATTTAACCGAGAATTTTAGTTTGAAATGATGATTTAACGTGCCACATCAGCTTATCGTCACACCGTTAATGGAAATTAACGGCTTAGTGACTAAAATATTACAACATAATAACATAAGTGATTAAAACGTAATATTTCAAATATAAATGACTAAAATGTAATTTGAGATAAACAAAAATGACAATTTTAATAATTTACCTATTAATAAATGGTGTTTTGAAAAGAAAATGTAGAGAATAGGAGCAATTATTATAATTTAAATAAAATGTTTAAAGGAATAAAGATGATTTAAAGTTTGGGTTCTCATTGAATTACTCATTTAAATTTTAATACAAAATATTTCAATATGTAAATTAGAGGGGATAAAAACTAAGAATATATATAAATAAAGTAAGGTACAAAATTATTTTAGGAAATAGTGGTACGTGATATCATAGAATTATGATAAGTGAACACCTTAGTCTTTCAGACTTCATCCATTCATCTTTTATGATACTATTTTAGGTCTTACATCTTAATCAATATCATTTAATTCATTTAATTTAGTTGTTTATATTTATATCCATTTCTTTTAAATTAGAAACAAATTCTATTTAAAATTCATTTCAAAAATAAATTTTTTTTATAATTACACTTTCCTTTAAACTTATATATTAAAATAAAAGCTTATTTCTTACAATAATTTAATTTTATATATTCTTTTTTGGATTATTTTAATTATTATTATTATTTTCACAAATATTATCTTGTAATTATTTTTTTAATCTTCACATATATTATTTTTAAATAATTTTAATTAAAAAATCTAATAGGAAATAATTTAATATATTTTGATTATTAAGTACAATAAGTCACGGAAATAAAGCTAGTTATATATATATTACTAGAAATCCTATCACATGTGTATGTGTGTGGAAATCATAAATTTAGAATACAGATGTGTGTTTCAAGATAATATACAACAAATAATAAAATGTGTGGCTTAAAACTAATTAATCATAATAACACATGAAATATATACAATGTTAAAATAAAAATTAAATTGTGTATATTAAAAAATGTATAAAAACCATTAAAATAAAGTTTTGGATGAGTGATAAATTTAAGATTTTACTAATTCAATTGGTATGGATTTAAATCTCACAATATTTATATTTTTATTGATTTTTGTGAAAATGAAAAGACTAAAATATATTCGAATAGAATGATTAATTTTAATTATGGAAGGATATTTTCGTAATTTTCTAATCAATTTGGTACCCGGTTAACCCGTGACACTAAGTCAAGAACTATATATATTATATATTAATATAAATATCATATTTAAAATTTTACTATAATATTTAGTGAAGATTAAATTAAAAAGTTTGAAAAAAATTGGAGAAATAAATGAACTGAAATTCAAATATGAATGAAATCCAGTGTTTAGAAAGAGTAGACATGAAGAAGGCAAGAGAATATGCCTAATAATTCTCATATTCTATGTTTAGAAAAGGAAAATGGTTGCATCTAGTGATGACCATTCCTGATCTTGTATTCCAATCTTTCCAGTATGCGAAAACAAAGAAATCGCCATGACTTATTGAACAACAAAGGACCCATCACAACCCAAATCCCACAACAAATCCAAAAGCCATGCTTGCATAAAACCATAACCAATCCACTTCCAATCCATCACCTTCATTATTCTCGTTATTATTATGGTCACCGGATGTTGTGGCATCTGTGCTGCAAATCTCCAACAATGGAGGCCCGCATAAATGATTCCCGTCACAGCGGGAAATGTCGAACCTTTGGAGTTGAGTGCTTGAAGGAATTTTTCCAGTCAGGTTGTTTTCTGACAAGTTCAAGTAACTCAAGAATGTTAAAGCTGACATGCTTGGAGGGATCTCACTGTTGGGATTTTTTAACAGCAACAAAAAGAAAACAAAGCAGAGGAAGAAATACAGGACAGAGAACAAGGAAGCAAGAAAAATTTACTTGCTCACAAACGTGCAGCAAGGGAGCATAAGCTGATACGCTTATGTTTGCTCAATCATTCAATAAGAAAAACAATACATTTATAGGAAATATATCACCAAATACTACCTACTACCACTAAGCTTAAACTAATATAAACTTAACCTATACACAAAAGAAAAGCTGATAAATGTCGGCTATTACATCCATCAAATTCAAATCATAAACTAATCCTACTAACTTTTGATATCAAGTTACAAGATAACTTGATCAAATTACAAAAGGACCAAGTAAAAAAGAATGACTAAGCTGCTTCTGGTTCAGTCTCAATGGCGGCATGCAGAATGTGTAATAGCCCAAATTTCAGTGATGTCAAAAATAATGGTTCGAGACCACCAAATCTGAGAAATAGACTCGTAGATTATATTTATTTAATATTTACGAGTCAAATGTAGCTTTTAAAATGTTTTTAAAATAGTAAATTGTGTTTTATAAAGATTTATTTGGTCAAGAAATCGAGAAAAAGAGGTATCGAGATCTCGGTGTTATAAACCGAGTCATAAATATTTTTATGAATATTTAAGGAATGTCAATAAGGTAGTATTAAAATTTCATTAGAAAATTTTGACGTTTGGGTGGTTAATTAAATAAAAAGGACTAAATTGAAAAGTGTATAAAAGTTGCTAAAAGGATTAAATAGCCTAATTGTCAAATGAGGAAGGACCTAAAGTGAAAATAAGCCCAAAGGAGATATTTTGGGCGGCAATAGCTGAGAAAAATCAGGAAATGGATGAAATAAGGGTAAAATTGGAAAATTGCCAAAATTAGTTAAATAAATCTTTGGACCAAATTGGAATTATCTAGATTTCTCTTCATTTCTCTTCATTTTCTTCAGCTGAAAAACAGCCATGGGAGAGAGTTTCAAGCTGGTTTTCATACTCAAGCTTCATGTAAGTTTAATTCTTACTTTCTCCTTGAAATTTCTATGTTTTTGGACTTTTACAATTGGATCCAACTTACTATGTCATTAGTTTTTGATTCTATAGCTAATTTTTAAAGTTGATGTGGATTAGTGCTGGAAGAATATGATAAATAAATATTGAATTGAAGCTTTAATTTTGTTATATGATGATTTTATTAAGTAAAATTGATGGAAATTGATTTTAGGACCTAATTGTGAAAGAGTTGAAATTAAGGCCTAGAGTTAAAATTCTGATTTTTCAAAGGTTATGAAGTAGTTTAAAATGATAGAGAAGCTGAGTAAGATATAGAATTAAAGCTTGTTTAGTCTATTTTCATATAAAAGAAACAAAGCAGGTAAAGGAAGTCTACATATTGAGATATTTAAATTTTTGTAAGACTGGTTTAGAACAACATCGTGATCCCCTGTTCTTACTTTAGAAATTCACTAGAAATTGTACAAAAAGAATTATGAGTTATAATTTATATGTTTGTATTCCTTAGTGAGTCTATTTTCATTAGAAATAATCAGAAACACTATATGAAAACCGTACTATGAGATAATTGATTTTTAGTGAAGAGAGGTCAGAGTAGTAGGACTGTGTAACAGGGGAGAACTTAACTAATAAACTGTACTAATTGGCTACACCAAAAAATTCTGGAAAAATTATTGTAAGAAGATATGTGAGTCTAGTTTCAAAGAAAATTAACTTTTTGAAATTTAGAGCTCTGTAGCTCGAGATAAAAATAATTTAGTGAATATAACACAGATGGACAGCTTGAACATTCACATGAGTAAATAGTGAAAATTATAGAAAATGTTACTTACAAGTGTGTTGTTTATACTAAGGATGTGGATGGAGAGGAGGAGGAGGGAAAATAATATATGAATGACTTGTGTATAAATTGATTACATGCTCGATTATAATTGATATAATGTTTTATTTGGAATATTTATTATGAAATTATGATTATCGTTATAATACAAAAATTAAACATGTGAGTTTATATAGCTAAATTTTAGTGATCATTTGTTAATTTTATGAATTTCATGATGTGTTATTTCATATGTATTGATGATCAAATTGAGCATTTCAGTTCAGTGACAACATGAATTGACGGAAAATACAATGGTTGAACCATGGCAACAAGTGATAAGTGATAGCTCCCGGCTACACTTATCCGATCAGGACAAGTGAAAAGTGGTAGCTCCGGCTACGATCGATGAAAAGTGGTAGTTTCGGCACACGATCGGTGAAAAGTGGTAGCTCGGCTACTTGATCAAGTGAAAAGTGGTAGTTTCGGCCACCGATCGGTGAAAAGTGGTAGCTCCCGCTGCACCGATCGATGAAAAGTGGTAGTTTTGGCTACACCGATCGGTGAAAAGTGGTAGCTCGGCCACCGATCAAGTGAAAAGTGGTAGCTCTCACGCTGCACGATCGATGAAAAGTGGTAGCTCGCCACCGATCGATGAAAAGTGGTAGTTTCGGCCACCGATCGGTGAAAAGTGGTAGCTCCGGCCACACGATTAGTGAAAAGAGGTAGCCGGCTACAAGTGACAAGTGATTTCGTGTAAGACCATATCCGGAATATGGCATCGGTGTGGTGCGTGTTTAAGATGAAAGACCATAGCTATGTTATGGCATCGGTGATTATCGATGAAATTTAATGCATACCGTGCGAGAACAATTCCGTAAGGCGTTCACTAATTTGACGAAGTTGGTAAGTGTTATATAGAATTATGTGATATAAGAAAATATGAGTTGATGATACATGAATATAGAACTTGGTTGATGAATGAGCTCATTTGTGATTATATATTTGTACACCATTGAGTGTATTATCCGTATGAAATGGTATTCCGAATGAGTTAATGAGAAGAGTTCTAAAATGACATAATCTAAATTCGAAATGAAATATTATGAAAATGTACTTGGAATGTATTGGTATGTCTTGTGTATGTTATTTGAGTTCATAATATGGAAAGTAAATGTTGTGAAAATATGAGGTGATGATATCTCAGACATGGAATTTATTGATGGATACATACATCCTAATGGATTTTAGAGAACATTGAAATTGGGCTCAATAAGTGAGTTGCCAATTTAAATTGTAATTGGCAGGAAGAGTTAATGAATTGCATGATTATGAGTTGTTACATGTATTTGTCAAAAGTACGAGGAAATGATGGTAAATGATACATGGAAATATGAGACTATAATATATAAAAACATGGAATGTGTTTGATAAATGTGTTCATTCATAATTATAGAATTTTTGCATCTCAAGTGCACTATATGTATAAAGATGATGTTTCAAATGATTGGATAAGTAAAACTCAAATATGAAGTAGTTTGAAACCAAGACAAATTGTTATAAAAATGTATATGAAAAACAGAGGTGCGATTGTTATATGCTATATGAATACATAGGATGAAAAAGTACAAGTACAAGAGAAATTTAATGAGAATTGAGCCCATATACGTTTCTTGTTATTTATATGAAGTGTACGACTAACAAATCGTATTAAGTATAAGGCTCAGTTGAATATCTTAAATTGGTTTTTGTATGTATTAAATGTGGGTGAAGAATAAGGATCAAATGAGTGAGAAATATGGCTTGAAAAATAGCATAATTTATGAAAATTAACTTTACCACACGGCCAAGTAACACGGGCGTGTACTAAGGCCGTGTGACTCAAGTTTCTCCACAGATGCAAGTCAGAGAGTTATACGTCCTATAGGCACGGCTATGTGAGCCACACGGGCGTGGGACTCTTGTAAATGAGATAAACTTAAGGATAAAAAAAAATTATACGATTCTAATTTAGTCCCGACCTAATCCCAATTTTGATATTTGAGTGATAAATGGTTTAAATAATCTGTAAGTGTTTCGTACTCTTTGGTAATGCCTCATACTCTGTTTCGGCGTCGAACACGAGTAAGGGGTGTTACAGAATGAGCTGCTGCTGGTGCAATGTTACAATGCAGCTAAAACAGAAAATACGTTGCTGCAACATGCACAATTGCTGCAGCATGCATACAAGCTGTATGCACTCAACAAAAACATAACAGCAGCATGGTTGGCCATTTCCAACACTCACCTCTAAGTTGGTTCCTTGATAAGTCAATGGATTCTAGCAACCTCAGATTGCCTATGTTCTTGGGAATTCTTCCTGTCAAATGGTTGTTCGATAAGTTCAAGAACCGCAAGCCCAAAAGATCAGTCATCCCTACTGGGATCTCACCAGTTAAGTTATTGTCTGAAAGGTCCATGCTTGTTACTAGTTGAAGAGTGCTACTGTATTCAAGCAATATTCCTTTGATCATCAGTAACAGGGTTTCCAAGGAGGTCCCAAAATGACCAAAAGCATAAGAAATTGGGTTACTTGAGTTCTGATTTGCAGCATGGCGCTCAAGTTCATGAAACATTTTGGTATTGTCCCTGAGAGATTGTTGTGTACGAGGTCCAAGATTGTCAAGTAACTCAAAGAACACAAATTATCAGGAATCTGACCTTGAAACCTATTTGAACCAAGGCTGATGATAATGGAATCTGAGAGTCTCTCACCAATCCAACCAGGAATATTTCCTACAAAATGGTTTTCATCGAGGTCAATAGCTAATAAACTGGTGCAATTCTGCAGTGAAGAGGGCAAAACTCCAGAAAGGTTGTTCTTGCGGAGGTGCAACAACTGAAGAAGGTTCAATGATCCCATGGAGCTTGGAATAACACCAGATAAACTATTGTTTTCCAAATCTACGAAACCAAGTTTGGCCAATTCATCCAGCAATCAGGAATTTCTCCTGATAGATGATTGTCTGCCAAGTGAAGAATTTCCAACCAGTAAGGTTCCTCCATTTTGCAACACAATAGGTTAGAAATAGGTCCTAAAAAAAAGTTATTTGAAAGATCTAGTGTGTTTTTCTTGGAGGATAAACAAGGTAAAGGACCATCAAAGTGATTGAAACTAAGATCCACATATACAAGATCAGCAACAGGAGAAGTTACAATGCGATGAGGAAGTTCCCTATAGATTTGATTGTGAGAAAGATTCAAGAAAAAAAATATGGTTGACAAATTCCAAAACCAGTTGGGAATGGTAGCTATGATTCCTGTAACAGAAATATCCAAATAAACAAAATCCCTTTGGGATCTAAGCCAGGAGGGGAATTTTGGACCTAAATGCCATGATGACAAAGCCATTACCCCGAGTTGAAATGGGGGAACCCATTCAGGACTTACTTCCAAAACTAAAGGATTTCCAAATACTTGAAATAAGCGCAACCTGGTGAGATTAGCAAAGTGAACTTCAGAAACCACACCTTCTAACATATTGTGACTCAACCATAGTTTTTCCATTTTCCAAAGTAGCCCTATTGTTTCAGGTAAAGTCCCATTCACTCGATTTTGAGATAGGTCCAATGTCCTCAATGATGCAAGTAATCCTAGTGAAACTGGTATTGAACTAGAAATTGAGTTCCTATATAGGAAAGGTCTGCCCGGTTTTTGAATAGTAGAAGCCGATCAGTCAAATGGCCAAAAATTTCACAATTATCCAGATATAAAGACTCTAATCTGTTTAACAGGCATCTTGGTGATGATAAAGCTTGTAAGATTTCTGATAAGTCTCGACTCAAATGGAGACCTGAGAGTTTGATCTTCTACAAACTGCAAAGACTTCCCATGGAGTTTGGAACAGCCCCCTGTAAGTTCATTGTCTGACAGGTCCAATGTAGTGAGAGAGGTTAAGTTCTGAAAGCCGTTTGAGATGGAACCATGGAAATAATTGGACCCAAGGTCTAGGAATTCAAGACTTGTAAAACCATAAAGCCAAGAGGGTATTGAAGAGTTAAAATTGTTCCAATATAGATTGAGGTATCTAAGAGAGCTCAAGCTTCGGAGACTGTGAGGGAGTTGACCTTGGAAATTGTTATGGCTGAGATCAAGGGATACCAAAGAGTTGAGCTTAAAAATCCACCCAGGAATCAAAAGGTTACTAAAGGAATTGGAAGAGAGATTAAGTATGGAGAGAGATGAGAAATTAACATCAGCTTGTAGAGGAAGACGATGAAGTTGGCAACCTGATAAGTGAATCTCTACCAAAGAATGGAGTGTATTTGTCACCTGAAACCAGTCTGAGGCTTTATTGAGATCTACACTGTGTTTCAGCTTCACAAGATGGGAAAGCCATTGAAGGTTTTCAGCATACACAAGTGATGAAAAATCATGGAGATCATGAACATGCAGATTTGTGAGATTTCCAAGTTGGGGTGGAACCACTCCCCCAATCCTGCTGCAGATAGATTCAGATATCTTAGCGTGTGCATGGAACAAAAGAACTCGGGAATTTGTATTCCTCCAAAATTACTGCCACTTAAATCCAAGTACCTCAAATACTTTAAATCCAACAAAGAAGGATTGATCTTACCTAAAAACCACATCTTTGCATAAGCCTCACTTGGAATATAAAATCCGTTGTAGGGATCTAAAGGATTCCGCAGGCGAAGCTGAATAACATTGCCAGTTAAGTTATCACAAATAACTCCACTCCAATTGAAACAGTTGAGGTTATTGCCCCAAGAGGCAAGTCGACCTGAGGATCTATAAGATCTTGCTTCAGTTTCAACAGAGCTTATCTCTCAACTTCATGGCAACTCACATTCCAGTTCGTAGCGCAAACGTATTCGAACGTAGATGTTTCGATGAGGAAAGCTAAGAAAATGGATGTCACAACAACTCTCATGGAACCAGCCATGATCATGGTTCATAAAACAAAAAGTCCCCAGCCCAGAATGTATCTAAAATTCAACAACAGATGAAAATCAACTGTGGAACATAGCATTATATAACCAAATGTAAAATCCAAACCACACACTTGACGTACGTCAGCATAGCCAACTTTGATAACAATGCCCTTGGAAGACGAGGGTTTTTGGTCAACATTTTTTTTCTTTTTAATTTTAATTTCTCTGCCAGATGAATTTTTTAGTATCATGATATGCCACGTACTAGGCTTGGTGATTGCTAGCAGGATTCAGTCTTCACATAATATTTTAAATAAATGACAAATTCAACGCAATGCTGCTTTTTAAGAAATTCCTGTCCAATTTCTTATTTCGTCTTTCAGGGTTTCTCTTGCTATTGCTAGCTTGAATCGAGCTTTCATATCTCAACATTTTCAACTCAGATAGATACCAAAATTACTACAACTTCCTTTATGCAATATGTCATTGCGTGCAAGTTCAACTCCAATTCAAAATGATTTACTGTTGGAACTATGATAGCATCTTAACATGCACTATGCTTGCGATGCATTTGTGATTTTATGTGAAAACAAAGAAGAAGTGAAGGAGAGAGCAAAACTTGAATAAAAGAGCTTGGAAACACAAGTTAATGATTAAAACTTGTCAACCATTTCATTGATATGTAAATATATACACAAAGTACAAAGATTGAATAGTCAAAAAGACTATGACCTAGTGAATCAACCACTCCCACTAGACTACGACCAATACAAGCTTAAATTACACATAAAATAATAACTAATACACCAGCCATTACATCAATTCAAATCAAACATTATAACCTACAAGTTTAGCTATTACATTGCAAAAGGATTAAGCTTAGCTACATAGGAGTAAAATCAATCAAAATGAACAAAACTAGCTGCTGCACTAGGTTCAGCTCCACTGCTGCTTTTGCTTGCTGGTTCCATGTTGCATCGCAGGCCAAAAGTCTAACACTCCTCCTTGGACTGTATGCAACAAACACCAATATGATTTCTCAAAAATTCAAACCGTGATGTACCAAGTGGCTTAGTTAGAATGTCAGCCAATTGGTCTTGTGAGCTACAATGAACAAGATTAACTTCATTGGACTGTTCAGCCTCCCTGACAAATTGAAATTTGATCTTGAAGTGCTTTGTCTTGCCATGAAAAATCGGATACTTGGCTATGGCAACTGCGGATTGATTGTCAACAAAATTTTCAGTTGGCTTAGTTTGTTCTTCATTCAAGTCACATAGAAGCTTTCTAAGCTAGATAGCTTGGTTAACAGCTGCAGATGTTGTAATGTATTTAGCCTCTGCTGTAGACTGGGCAACAGTCTATTGCTTCTTGGAGCTCCAACGGAATACACCTAAACCAAGTGTGAAGAAGTAACCAGAGGTACTCCTCATGTCATCAATCGAGCCTGCCCAATCGCTATCAGAGTAGCCTATTAGTTTAAGCTCCTTTTCACTTTTAAACTTGACTCCATGCCCCAAGGTGCCTTTGACATATCTGAGTATCCTTTTTGCATCTTTGAAATGATCAAAATTACAACAGTGCATACATCTTGATAGGAGACTAACACCATAAGTGATGTCTGGTCGAGTTGCTGTCAAATATAGCAAACAGCCCACCAAGCTTTGATATTCCCTTTTATCAACCCTTGCATGATCACTATTGCTGGTCAGCTTTTCTTCTTGTGCAACTGGTGTGCTGACTGTCTTACAATTTTACATGCAAAATCTATTAAGGATCTTTGATGCAAAGGCTTTTTGGCTGATAAAGAGGCCTTGATCAGATTGGTTTACTTCCATCCTAAGGAAGTATGTCATGATCCCCAAGTCTGTCATTTCAAAAATCTAT
Organism: Gossypium bickii; assembly: GCA_025503065.1. Lineage (NCBI taxonomy): Eukaryota > Viridiplantae > Streptophyta > Magnoliopsida > Malvales > Malvaceae > Gossypium > Gossypium bickii. Next base: position 21,996,124 of record CP106718.1, read on the forward strand.
TGCATTTGCATCTTGAACTCAGAAATCAACTCATCTTTGCTTCCAGTTACAAGCAAATCATCGACATAAAGAGACACGATCAACATGGTTTCTCCTTCTAACCTTTTCACATAAAGTGTTGCTTCACTAGCACTCTTTTCAAACCCGAGCCTAGACAGGTAAGTGTCTATCTTGACATACCAGGCTTTTGGTGTCTGTTTTAGGCCATACAAAGCCTTCTTCAACCTATAGACTTTGTCTTCATCACCTTTAAGCTTGAATCCATCTGGTTGCTCAATAAAAGTTTCTTCCTTAAGAAATCCATTAAGAAATGCTGACTCGACATCTAGTTGATGGAGTTTCCATTGTTTCTGAGTAGCTATGGCAATTAACAGTTTAATGATATCCAATCTGGCCACAGGAGCAAACATTTCCATGAAGTTTACCCCATATTGCTGGCTGTAACCCTTGACCACAAGCATTGCTTTGTGCTTGTTTAAAGAGCCATCAGCATTGTACTTGGCCCTAAACACCCATTTCACACCAATGACCTTCTTATGAGTTGGTCTGTCCACTAATTCCCATGTGTCATTTTTATGAATCGTCTCCAATCCAGCTTCCATGGCTTTTCTCCAATGTATATATTTAGAAGCTTCCACAAAGTCTGAAGGTTCAACTATTGCAACATCACATCTTTGGTAGATGTCAGCTACAGTCCTTGTACCTCTTATGGGAGTATCATCAAAATCTTCATTGCTGGGATCAGCTTCTACATTTTTCAGACTTTTATCCTGTTGATCTTCTTCAATCAAGTTGGTGCTCGAGTCATCCCAATTCCAAACCCTTTCTTCATTAAACCTGACATCTATGCTCAACCAAACCTTCTTTGTTGCTGGATCAAACACCCTATAACCCTTGTTAGTGTTGCTGTAACCAATAAATATCCCTGGAACAGCCCTCTCTTCTAACTTGGTTCTCTTTTCTGCTAGAATGTGAGCATAACAAACACAGCTAAACACTTTTAGGTGTGAAACAATGGGTTTGAGTCCATGCTATGCTTCAAAGGGTGTCATATCCTTGATTGCATGTGTTGGCAATTTGTTGAGCAGATACACTGAAGTATTAACTGCCTCTGCCCAAAATTTTCTTGGCAATTTGCTTTGAAATAGTAAACATCTAGCCATGTCCATTATTGTCCTGTCCTTCCTCTCACATACTCCATTTTGCTGAGGAGTATACACAGTCGTCAGTTGATGATGAATCCCATTCTGCTCACAAAGCTTCTGAAATTTGTCAGACAAATACTTCGAGCCATTGTCAGTTCTTAAAGCTTTGATCTTGCAGCCTGTTTGGTTTTCAGCTAAAGCTTTAAATTTGGTGAAGGCCTCAAAAATTTCAGATTTCTGCTTCAAGAAGTAGACATAGCAAAATCTAGTCAAATCATCAATAAACAGCACAAAATACCTGTTGTCATTCAAAGAAGGAGTTCTCATAGGTCCACAGATGTCTGAGTGAACTAGCTCAAGCTTCTCTCGAGCTCTAAATGCCTTGTTGATTGGAAAGGGCAATCTGGCTTACTTACCAAGCTGACAGACTTCACAAACAGACTGTTTGGCCTCAACCTTGCACAAATCATCAACCAAATTCAATCTATGCAGCAAATCTAAAGATTTATAACTGGCATGGCCTAGCCTTTTATGCCATAGGCTAGTATTGTCAACTAGATTAGTGTAGGCCTTCTTTTCAAGCATATTCACATCAAGCATCAAGCTCCTATCTGTCATTGCTACTGTGATCAGCTCTTGACCATGAGGGTCTCTAACAATGCATGAACCATTCTCAAAAACAAGTGAATGACCTTTTTCTACTAGCTGTCCAACACTTAACAGGTTTTGATCTATTTCAGGTACAAATAGTACATCAGAAATTACTTTGTTACCTGAGGTAGTGTTGATCCCCACATTGCCTCTGCCCTTGGCTTCAATGAGATCTCCATTGCCAATTCTGACTTTTGAGGCAAAGCTTCTGTCAATGTCTTTAAACAGCCATTCATTAGCAGCCATATGGTGTGTACACCCACTGTCCACTAGCCATTCCACCTTAGCCTTGCTTGTTGTTGCAAAGCAAGTTGCTGTGAAGACATGCTCCTCCTGAGCTTGAAGGTCCTCAGCAGTTTGAGCCTTGATTGCTGCCGTGCAGGCTCCTTGCTTTTGTTTTTGCAGACCTTCTTTATATGTCCAAACTGCTTACAGCCCCTGCATTGAATGTCTGGTCTGTACCAGTAGTATCTTTCCAAATGTGTGGTCTTTTGGCAATGCTTGCATGGTGGAAACTTCTTTTTGCCTGATTCTCTCCTTGCTTTCTCCTTCTTATCGAGCCAAGGCTTCTTTCCCTTTTAACTTGAGCCCTCTCTGATCTTTGCTTGAAAGGCTCCCTCAGGATGATCTTCTTGTCTATTGGCTCTTTTCTGCTCGAGTGCATAGAGAGAATTCACCAATTCAGACAGTGAGATAGTTCTGAGATCTCTTGAGTCCTCTAATTAGGAGATTTTTGACTCAAATCTCTTGGGAAGAGTGGTGATCACCTTCTCAACAACTCTATTTTCACTAAAGTCTTCACTAAGCAGCCTTATGCTATTGACAGTGGCCATTATCCTATTTAAATATTGCTTGATGGTCTCAGCTTCTTTCATTTTCAAGTTCTCAAAGTCTCTCCTCAAGTTGATCAGCTGTTGTTGCCTTGTCTTTTCAGACCCCATAAACTCCTCCTTCAACTTCTCCTATGCCTGCTTAGGTGAATCACAAGCCATGATTCGAGTGAATATCACATCTGATACTCCATTTTGCAGGCAAGCCATGGCCTTGTGCTTCTTGGCTCGTTCCTCACTATGCTGTCTCATCTGAACAATAGTGGGATTTGCTCTCAATGGAGGTGGCTCAGCATCACTTTCAACTGCACTCCACAAGTCTTGTGCCTGAAGATGTGTTTTCATTTTTACTGACCATATGTGGTAATTTTCTCCAGTGAACATAGGTGGTGGAGGTGTTGTGTAGCTCATCCTATTGCAACAAGTTCAGCAGCTTCAATTTCTTCTTTCTTAAGTTTTCTTCCACAAAGCAATAACCAACGATGGAGGCCCTCAAAGATAATCGACTCTGATACCATTTGTTGGGACTATGACAGCATCTTAACATGCACTATGCTTGTGATGCATTTGTGATTTTATGTGAAAACAAGGAAGAAGTGAAGGAGAGAGCAAAACTTGAATAAAAGAGCTTGAAAACACAAGTTAATGGTTAAAACTTGTCAACCATTTCATTGATATGTAAATGTATACACAAAGTACAAAGATTGAATAGTCAAAAAGACTATGACCTAGTGAATCAACCACTCCCACTAGACTATGACCAATACAAGCTTAATTTACACATAAAATAATAACTAATACACCAGCCATTACATCAATTCAAATCAAACATTATAACCTACAAGTTTAGCTGTTACATTGCAAAAGGATTAAGCTTTGCTACATAGGAGTAAAATCAATCAAAATGAACAAAACTAGCTGCTTCACTAGGTTCAGCTCCACTGCTGCTTCTGCTTGCTGGTTCCATATTGCATTGCAGGCTAAAAGTCTAACATTTACGACTATAATCAAGTTTGAGAGAAATAGATTAGACAAATCTAAAAGAGAGAAGGGTGTGATGAAATAGGGCCAATTATCATAATGTTTGACAAATATATTTGATAACTGAGAACAACACAGGGAGATGTATGGATAAGGCTTATAGATGAAATGCAATGAATGTGAGCCCTTCTATGTTGCTTTGCTGAACCACCAAATTCCTGATCTTGATGGACTAAACGGTATCCAAATTAATAGGCCGAATTACTTATATATTAACAATGGGCATTACAGTATGGCTACAGGTCCTATAAGACTGATCTTCAATAATATTTTAAATATAATCAAGTTTGTAATGAGTGGGTAGTCTTTGTTATCATCCATATTTGTTTTATAGTCTATGTTTAGGGTTTATAGTTGTCCCTTTCAATAATTTCGTCTCCAAAATTCGAACATGTGTCTTCCTTTAGGTGTGCATTGTGTTTTACCACTGCATTTAACACTTGTTGATCTTGGCAAGGTAATATTTGAACATTACAAGAAAATGAAAATATAAAACTTGGGATTTTTTTTTTATGCCTAAACTATCCATAACTTTGTTATAAAGGGAGAAAGGCCTAAAGGTTGGGCTAACAAACGGTATGGGTTCAATCAATTAAATTGGGCTGGGAGACACGGGCATGAAGAATCATAGCAAAGCAAAAACGGGACAGACTGAAAGCCAAGGTGATGGGCTCGAACTCTCCACAAAAGGATCAGCTCGCTAAGGATGAGCAGCTGAGTATTTGGTGATGACAACTATCCATAAATAATTAGGCAGTACAAGTTGTTATCCAGGTTGCTACAACAACTCAATATATGTATAGCGTTGTAACGACTTAATGAATGAAATATCCAGTTCTTTCTTCTCAATCCTTTCTTCTTCTAAATCTTTCTTTTCAACCCTAAATTTTTCGTAAATCTTTAAATTTTCAATCGGGTCATAACAAATTTGGTATTAGAACTTTTGAAAGATCCATCATTCGAATTGGAAAAGAACAAGAGGAATCTTATCATGACTGGTTCAGATGGTGCCAAGCTACAGCAACTCCAAGAACAACTGGAACAGCACCTAGAAATGCTACAAGATAAATCCAGGATTCTTAAATGATGGGAGAAATAAAAACAAAACATCGATGAGAAATTTGATGAACAATAGAAAAACATTGATGCAAAATTAACAGAAACACAGGGGTACATTAGCAGAATATTGGAAATCCTTTCTTAGAAAGGAGGAGAACACCAAACTTCACCCACTACCTTCACCATCTAAAAACCAAATCAGTTTATCACCCAAACACTCTCAAAAGCTGAGGGACAGATGAACCTGGTACCTTAGCATCCAAACCTACCCACGATACTTAACCATTACTAGAGACTACAAGAAGCCAAGACCCTTGTAAGGATCCGACTTCTTTTGATGGTGTCAAAAAATAGAAAATTTATCAAAATTAATATGAAAATATATTAAAGATTCATTAAGTAATTTAACCGAGAAAATCGTTAATTAAAGCTCAAAGACTAAATTCTAAAAGTCCAACCGCTATTGAATTTTAATTTAGAAAACTTTTGAAGACCTAATTAACAATAATCCAAAGAACCAAAATGGTTATTAAAACATTATTATTCTATAAGTTAGTGGGAAATGATGATGCTGGTCATTTATTTAATGAAATTACAACTAAAAAACATAAAATAAGGATAATTAATTAAGTAATTAATTGATTTAATTATGTTTAATTAAACATTAAACTAAGTATAAATGGAAACTTAGTGAAATGAAAGATGAAGTTTCATCTTCTTTCACCATGCAAGCTAAAAGAAAAAGAGAAAACTTCTAACTTCCAAGTAACATTCAACCATTCAATTCACCAAGATAACCAAGCGTTTTTCCTTAAATTTTTTATGGATTTATAATTATGGAAGCTTGATTTAACTAATTCATGTATCAATTCCTTCAATTGTTAAATATTTAATAAGTTGCCATTAAAATGAAATTAATGATTTTGAGTTTGATTTGAAAAAAATTGGTAGTTAATAAGTTTAGATTTAGATAAGGACTAAGTTAAAAACTAAGTTAAGCTTGTTAGATAACTTTATGGCATTATGAACTAAATTGAATAAAATAAAATTTGTTATGAAACTATATTATAAATAGAAAGTTTAAGGCTCCTAATGAAAGAATATAAAATCGAATTTTAATCTAATGTTAGATATCGAAAATCATGAGCATCCTGGATACAATGACTAAAATAAATAAAATGTAAAATATCTTGACTATGCATTTTAATGTGATTGGGATGTAAACTAACACTGTTTTATAATTTAATTATTGAACGTAGTCAAAGACGACACTGGACTTTTGTAAGAGAAAGAAAAGACAAGAATCATAGACGTGTGGCAAATTCAATTTGTATTTTCATGATTCGAGTTCAATATACATATATATAAACATGCATACATGATTGTTGCATATAAGTTATTGAGATAAGATTATTCCTTATCTTATGAATCGAATTATATTTGACGATATTGAATGTCGAGAATTGAATTGTTTTAAGTATAGTAAAAACAAGCACGATATGAAATGATGGAAATGGTATAGAATTTTGATACATGAACATGTAAAATAATATGTAGTTGGAACATTGGTTACCTTATTAACTGTCCGAGTAGAGTTGGATTTAGTTGGTATGTCATAGGGTTAGATTGTGTACGAGTTTATACTTCGATTTTACCGATGAGGTGTGGAGCGCATTATTACTTCAGACGTCCGATGAGGTGCGGAGCACATTTTACTTTCGTTATACCCATGAGGCGTGGAGCGCAATATTTACCTTAGACGTTCCGATGAGGCATTGGGTACTGTATTGATGGTGGATGATGCATGTATCTGTCTTGAGTCCGTGTTCGGTTAATAGGGATTATAAAGCATGAACTTATGTAAATTGTTTATTTGATATGAAAATGAAGTCGTAGTTGCTCCGATAACGAATATGACACTCCGTAGCTCGGACCCGACGATCAGGTCTATGGGGTGTTACAACCCTAATCCTAGTTCTAGCTGCCATTTACCTTCTACTGATTTGCAATTTTAAGAATCTAACCCTACAAATATGAGCCTATTTACCCCTAGACCTAAAATCAAACTTCAAACATTCAATGGAGCTAATCCTAGAAGATGGGTTTAGAAATGTCAAACGTACTTCTCTATATATCTTTGTCAATATAGCTCAAAAGGTAGAGATAGCATCAATTTACCTTGTTAGGAGGGCTATAACTTGGTATGATGGGTATATATTGAAAAAACACAGAATCACATGGCCTAAATTTGCTACTGATCTTTGTTCGGGATTGTGGTAAAACCTGTAATGATACTATAGCATTACTTAATAAGCCGGTACAAAGAGGAACAGTGGAAGATTATCAAGAAAAATTTGAAGAGCTAAGAGCTTGTATGCTTCAATTCAATCCTCACGTAGAGAAAGGTTACTTTATGTCCAGTTTTGTGAATGGGTTAAAAGAAGAGCTTAAACCCAGAGTTTTGGCTAGTGAACCTCCCTCTGTAGCTTATGTTTTCAGGTTGGCTAAGTTGCATGAAATGTCAATTGAGTTGGAGAACAAAAATAATACGTTGTCGAGACCTACAAAAATAAAACTTACTTTAAAAATGAGATTAATAGAAAGCAACAAGGTCATATCCACAAAGATCGGTCATAATTTTATTTAAACAAAAATAAAAAAATTAAATTACAAGGGAGGTTTTCATAAGATTGAACATTAAAATTAAATTAGAAACCAAATTTAAATTGAACTTAAAACGAAGAACGCAACGATTAAAAGTTCTGGAAAAATCAATGAGAAAAAACTATAACCAAAGGTAAAATCTCCGTTTGATTTATGAATTCGATCCTAAATGCAAAGATGTCTTCAATATCTTTAGTAAATTAATTCTAGTTGGTAACTCAACGTCGAGCAACCAATCTTTTCTTACCTATTCAATAACTAAGAGCCAACTCGTTTGAAATTATTTCTCTAACCAATCTCTACACCCTTCTGCAATTTTTAATCTACAAATACAAATTCTTAGGGCAGAATTAAAGGTAGCCGAACATATTTCATTCTATTAAGTTTTAGAAGCATTTTCTTTTTATTTGCCTTTAGTTTCATATTTAGATTTACCTATTTCTCAAAGATGTTAGATCTTGTACTAAACACCATGTTTCTAACTTTATTTCCTATTATTCTTCGTCCCTTTTCTATAAAGCCTTTGCTTTAACTTTGTCCTCTGTCTATTTCATAGGATTTATGATCCGAGGTGGAAACAAGCCATAGTTGAATAACTGAAAGCTTTAACAAAAAATGAAGACTTGGGATAAAAATTAGTCGATTGCAAGTGAATATTCACCATGAAGCACAAGATTGATAGTTCGATTGAAAGGTTGAAAGCCAATTTGCTAGCTAAAATATTTACTTAAACCTATGGAGTAGATTATCAGGAGACATTTGCCCTTATTGCTAAGATGAACACTACCAATATCTTGTGCAACCAACCTTGATGGAGACTTAAAAAAGTAAGGTATACATGTAGATCCATCAAGTTTTGATGATGCAAAAACACAAGAAAGAAGTGCGTAAATTAAAGAAAGCCTTCTAAGGTTTGAAATGGTCTCCCATAACATGGTTTGACAAACTCAACAAAGCTAGGATCTCTTTTAATTATCAACAGATGAATGTTAATTATACCCTCTCCATAAGACACACAAGGTTAAAATCATTCTCTTTATAGTAGTACATGTCTATGACATAGTGATTGTTATAATCTCATGTCTTAAATGTAGTTTGTTCATCATTTATACTTATAATTTTTTGAACAAATTGATTTAAATAAAATTTTACTATTCATATTAATATCATTTGTATATATCCTCAACGTTTTTTGCACACAAAGTAAAATTTAAGCAAATGTTAACTCAACAATACTAAATTGTATTACATGGTCAAATCGTGATGCGAGAAAATAGCTTGTATTAATTTATAATCTAAAAGGCATATAGTCTAATAAATTGAAATTGTGCAAATCAGTTAAAAGACTATTATAACATCTATCAAGTCCAAATGGTGATATTTTTTCTTGAATATCGAAGTGATTTACTCCCAAAATATAAAGAAATAGATATACTTGTCTAAATTGATAATACATCGAACAAGACCTAAGTTGAATTAATTCTTATATTTATTTATGGATTAATTCACTTGTGATATTAAAAGCATGACTTACCTCAATCTTAAGTAAGTGACTTACTATGTGTACATAACTCGTATACTTTGATGTATTAAAAGCTCAAATTCAAATAATTAAAGAGCCGAAAGCTGATACATTGAGTATACCACTTCTACATGACATATCTTTATCTACAATAGTGGAATTTATAACCCAATAAAAGGTAAATGATATACTCTCATTGGCATTACATGATAAATGGAAAAATAACATGACCACAGGGCCATTTGTCTACGACAAATAATTTAATTATTATTAAAAGCTGGAGTGGCCTGCAGCATCAAAAGCATGAAGTATACAAACCCTCCCCACATCAAGCTTAGCAAATTATTCTTAGAATGCTAAAAAGTTCAAGGTACAGTGGAGGGCCCAACAGCTATATAATGATGTCTTGCAGATTAAAATATCTGACCCCTGGACTCAAGGGACGCCACATACTAAAACCATGACTGTAGAACACCGTGCAAAACTTTCAGCAACAAGCAACATAAATCACAGGCAAACACAGGTTCAGGGTAGGTATCAATGCATGCTAATCAGTAACCTATACTCGTATTACTGCTGCTTTGTAATGTGTCACCAACCAAAAGAAAGGAAAAGAAAATTGAAAAGAAAAATAGATTGGATAAGCATTGGACTATGTTGAAAGCATCAGTTTATCGTATTTAGCCAACTTTAGGAATAGGGCTCGCCCTATTAAATAATCAAGCCTTCTATACGTCCCAGACTGAAAAGGAGGGTGCTCATCATCATGATTGTTTTCTTTCTTTTTTTAATTTCCAGGCTTACATTTAACATATTCTATTTGTTTATTTAAACACTATGACCATGGACTTTAAACCATTAATCTTCTTTTAAAAAATTTTAAAATACGGATTCTTAAATCTAAGCAAAAGCAAACACGGAGGTGGGAGAAAAAATGATTTCTGTAAAGAGTTAAAAATACAAATAAAATGTATGAATTATACCAGTCGATAGTAAAGCTACACAGCAGTAGGGTTTCGTGGGAAGTAAGAGCTTAGGGAGGGTCACTGACCCTTGTGCAAATTGGTGGTGAGACTTGAAGTGACTGTTGAACAGCACTTCTGGGTCATGGTTGTTTACCAACTGCCCGTCTTTTCACCAAAAAAAATAGGAAGCAAAACTTACCATATTTTTAGCCTTTTATAGGATGCAAATCCTGCTTTTCGTATTGTTCCAGAATAATATTACAATTATTCAGTGTTCTTGCATCAAGGATGCCGTGATTCCACAACTTGATCATGAATAATCTCCAACACCTGCCAGTATAACAAATGCTTAGTTAGTTATCACACATCCAAAAGAGGGTAGCAAAACTATTAACCGATTAGGAAGCACTTAGAAGATAAGTATAACATAATCAAACAAGCCAATGCATATGAAACGAAGAAGAGAATGAAACTACATAGAGAAAAAGTACAAGCGGGAGGTTCGAATTTACATATAAAATTAATCAAAAATGAAAAAGAGAAAATCTACCAGATGAGTGCTGGAGCTTTGACAAGGTTGCGCCCATGTAAATTTGAAAACGCTTCACATGCCCATGGAATATGACCATCTGCCAACACCCTGTCATCATAAATATAAAATATTAGAAACAGAAGCAAATCAATAACCAGAAGGTCCACAACACTACTTCAAATCAACAAAGAGAAAAAAATGACGAGGAAAAGAAAAAAAAAATCAGAATAATACAGATAGGTCCAAATGTGTTAAAACATACTCTGTTCATAGAGGAATGTCCAAGTATCTTGCAGATTCGGTTCAAATGCAACCGTTACACAAACTACTTAGAGGAATGTCCAAGCAAGAACATGGATTGAAGAGAATGTCTGAAACATGGCTTATATTGGAATGGCTAATCCTATGACCTTACTTTCATTAAGCCCATTTTTTCTAGAGAACTTAACATGTGATGCATTATTTGAATCCGTCAACCACTTTCAAGTGAGAAAGGTAAAAGGAATAGAGAGAATTAAAAAAATCACAGAGGAAGACAAGATTACCTTTGCTTCCTCACAAACGAGTTCCACAAATGCATTATTTGCTTCTCATCTTTGGTTACATCTACAAAATCATCAAGCATCTGCAACATGCAAGATCATCTAATGCAATCTTGTAGATACAAAACGCTTCACAAAGATGCAATTCATTCAAATAAACAAAAACTAACCCTTCGATCTTCAAAATCTGCAACATCATCATCAACTTCATCCTCACTGTCTCTGTCAGACACTACTTGATCCATTGCCATTGGCTTCAATAAGAAATATACAGTTTCTGAGTTTTTGATGTATAAAACATTAAGGGACACTACTTTGAGGCCATGGGTTAATTTTATTTATTTGATTTATATGATGTGAGTTTTAATTTATTCAAATATAAACATTTATTTAAATAAAAATAAAAAATTATTTAAAAATATTTAATAGAAGAGTTGTAAAACTAACTAATAAGTTTAACATTTTAAATGGATAATTCTATTATAGTATACTATTTTAAATACAACTCAATATAAAACTAAGTAAGAAATTTAAAAAGGGTTATAGTGTAAATTTGTCACTATACTATAAGCAGATATCAAATTTTGCTACTACATTTTATTTTTATTGATGTTAGCCATTATACTTTAAGAATATGGATTTACCATTCAACTATTATGTGATTGAAATCAGCCATTAAACTTTGAATTGTCATTAATTTTAACACCAATTTTGATTTTTTAAATAAAATTTTACCATTAGTACCGATTTTAATGATTTGAAAGCAAAATTTAATGGAAAAATATTATTTCAAATTTTTTTACTTTAATAGTAACATTAAGTTACTTTATAAAATTATTAAAAATATAAATTAACTTAGAATTTTTATTTAATGAAAGAAAAAATTGAAAATTTTTAAAATATATAAAAAAGAATACTTTATTTTTTATAAATAAAATTTTTTTAATATTTAATATTATGTTAATTAATTAATTAAATAAAATAATTAAAATCTTTTTATTAAATTTAACTTAACTTAATTTAAATTGAAATTGAATAGTAAAATTTAATCAGAAATCAAACTTTAGTTTCAAAATTCATTTAAATAAAAATTTAAGTAGCAAAATTCAATATAGAGTTGAAGTAGAGTGGCAAATTTACCATTAATTTAAAAGTACAATGGCAAGTATCAACAAGACTAAAACATAATAGCAAATTTCAATTTCTATCTAAAGTATAGTGGCAGATTTCTACATTAACCCATTTAAAAACTAAAATTTATGGTAAAAAGACCAAATAAAAATATAGAGTAAGCTTTAATTTTAAAATTTTATGATTTAGTTACTTGATATATATGTACAAAAAGAAGAAAAACAATTATACGATAGATACAATTTTACTTGGACTTAGTTCTCATTCAAGGAGAGTATCCATCTCGGCATCCATGGAAGGAACCCTTGACAATGTGCCTTATTCTATATTATATGTTAGATTTTTCATTTAAAACATAAGGTGTATTTGATAAACTGAAATTTTAAGTGCTGAAAAATTTAGTACTGAATTTTTACTACTAAAATTTATAAGTGCTGAATTTATATTAGAAAATTGTCTAATAAATTAGTAAATATAAACACTGAATATAACTATATTGTTTGACAAAAGTAAAAATTGATTTTTAAAAGATTATTTATTTTTAATTCTAATCTTATCAATATAATTTTTTATATTATTTAGAATAGTTTTGGATCTTATTAATTTTGAATATCTCTGCTTTTTAAAAAAAGGATAATTTATTTCAAGTTTTTAATAAAATAAAATCAGCTTAATATTTTCCAAGTTAAGTGATAAATAGCTACCTACTTACTTATTCAACACTTTTTTGTTGAAAAATTTATATTAAGTAAAAAACTAAAATGATTATCAAACACACCCTTATTTAAAGTTTTTATTTAAACTTGGATAATGATACAAAATTTAAAATTTTAAAAATTAATGAAATTTTTAACTATTAAAAAGTAGAACTCTAAACTAATTCATTTAAAAAGATTTACTCAATTATTTTTAATTTAAAAATTATCTTCTATTATTTTGAATAAATAGTTAAATTTTGGAGTTGGATAAACAAAGCATAAGTAATTTAATTGGGAAAAAAATAATATAGATTGGATAAAAAGGATAATTTTTTTTTTTATATTTAATACAAAATAAAGAAATTATATCTTTATCCAAAGTAATAAATTTAAATTTATGTGGGAGGTATCTAATTAGATAGCTTGCTTACACGTTAAATAAAGTGCCCATGTCAGCGCCCATGCGAGAAACACTTCCCATGCAAGCACGTACCATTATATATATATATATACACATATATTAGATTTGTCACGGGTTTCATAGTCCACTATTACTAAGCTTAATATCTCTTGATCAAAGCTAATGCAAAGGCATATCAAGTATACTATGCAAAAATGGACAGCCAGAACCAGTCCCTAGCTAGCTAGGCCACTAACAGGAAATTAGATCTAAACTGTAAACGTGTGTGAGATAAGTGTAAAGCAATAGCAGGCACTATTTTTCTTTTCCTCTTTCTCCCCACTCTTCCTTTTACACTACTAATTATTGATATCACTGCAATTTTCCAGACCCAAATAACAAACACAAATTACAAAGATCTCACTCACCTGTGCTCTATGTGAGTGAAAAAACTGTCGCTTCTGAAGCAGAGTACGGCTGAAAAGACAGAAAAAGGAGTAACTCAAACCCATATTCATGGTTTTGCCATAGGGAAAAATGGGGCAGAATAGGTGGTTAGGGGAAAATGAGCACAGCAATTTTGAAAGAACACATTTCCATCTTTAACTACTTAGTCACAACTGTTCTTGTCAGTTCAATTACTAAACTGGAAGGGGCATGACAGATATAGGATTTAGACCATTTATGTCTGAAGCAGGAATAGCAGTGGCCGCTTGACAGATAGGGGAATAGATAAAGTACCTTCTACCCGCTACAGTTCTGAGACCAACATTCTCCAGCAAAACAATAACCCGACAGAAGCTATTACCATTGGCACCAAGAAAATCTAATATAGAAAGTTCACAATAATGACTAGGCAAAGTCTATATTCACAGATCACGTTCAATCAGCAATGCTCTAATGAAAATAAAATAAAATAAAAGCATTTAACCAATGCGCGGCTTTGAAATGAGTTAAGAATGCTGAATATACATATATATATATATATAGAGAGAGAGAGAGAGAGAGAGAGAGAGCATAAAGACATACTTCCTTGGATCAGAACGTTCCATCGATATTTTTCTTGTCTTTGCAAATTGCAACAAGGCAGGGGGCGCAAGATTGTTTCCAGACACTGATTGAACACGTTCAGAATCAGAATACAATTGTCCAGCAGCACCTGAAACCCCTGGAACATTGAAACTGGATGGAACATGTTGTGCATACTCCAAAGCACCAATTGTAGCATTTTGTAAAATGGTTCCACCTGAAGCAAGAGCCTTTCATCAGTATTTGAATGAGCTAAAGTAACGAACAAGATTCTTAAAGTTGATCAGCTCAACCCAAAGTTTCAGATTAGACTTATGCACAGAGGTCATATGAGGTCAATTGACAACGTCCTTGTAATTTTCTTTGGCTGTATGATTCATTGGTAGTTGTCGGCCATCCATTGTATTTCCAATGACTCAAGTCAATCACCATAGAGAATCATCTTACACATTTTTGGCCCAGATTTTTACCTTGGGATGTTTGGAAAAATATAATTGGAAATACCAGGAACCAGCATCTCAACTTCAAACTCCTACACTCAATCAGTTTAAGGAATACCAGGAAGGGATTTACTTAGCAAAAGCTGGGGTGGTTCTGTTTCATTTTTAACCCCATAACATTAGTTTCACTTTTCCTCATCCAGGACCAGGAGTGCCTAGACAACCTTTTTTTCCTTAAAGAGTATATTAAACTTGTTAAACAAAATGATTTTTTTAATATAAAAAACTAATCTATGCAATCATAAAAGAAATTGTCATACCATGAGCCTTGTCAAGAAGCTCACAACCTCCTGCTGGCAACTTTGACTCCATGAAAACAGGGCGCAGACGCCTTGCATTTTGATCTAGGTTCTTCCGTCGTCTACGCCTCAGTTGCTTTGAGCTTGGCATACACATGAGCTACCAACTTTAGTTCATGGAAATTGGATGAGAAAAGAGACTCGCAAGCACACAAAATGGCAAATTAAACAACTTACCAAAAGAAAAAAGTCTGCTGTTTAGGATCAACACCATCTGCAACAATCTGAACAGAGAACATATACATGAACGACAAAAAGGATACTTTATATGGAAACTAGTTATATGAGCTTTTTTCCAATTCTCCTATCTGAATATGAAGCTAGCACTTATATTCATGATTAAATTGAGGTATAGTGGCAAATTCAATGATGAGTCATACTATAGCGGCAAATTTCACCTTGATTTATCATAAAATATACTTCTCTGTATAAATTTGTAAGAATTGGTAGAAAAAAAAAGGGCCAGCCCCGCCCATTAGCAATGGTCCAAATCAGTTTATTTAGCAGCTGATTTTAATTCAGTAATGAGAAAAGGGGGAGGGGGTCAGAAACCAGTTAACAAATAAGAGTTCTGCAACCTTGACAAGAAAACGCTCTTACCTCAGATCTCCAGCTATCAGTTTTGACAGAAACATTAACAGCTTGATACTCTTCAGTTACCTACAAAGTACCAATGGATTAGAATCTTTGGTATGAAAGCATCAATTATTGGAATGCTACCGCAGATTCCTGAATTTTACCAACCCAAAACTCAAAATTGAAGAGATCATGGGATGCTGGCAAGTGATGCCTCAGACCCTACAAGAAAATTTAAGGATCAAACATAAATATCTAAGTAATACGGGTTCATGTTCATTTGAATTAAAATGATACAGAACAACAAAAAATTGAAGCAAAAGGAACAACCTTAAAGCTTGCACACTTTACCAAGCAGAAAGGACAAGAGAAATCTTCAGTTACTGCAAATAATTGGAATTTATGACATTAAATCAATAAGATTGATATCATGCATAAATGATATAAAATTCCAAAACCAATTGCTGATGATTAACTAGTTAACAAAAATGTCTACCACACTGGGTCCAGGAGAGAAAAACCAAAAAGGTTGAAGAAAATTCTCCTAAGCTTGGGGGTACAAGCAAGCTAAAGAAAAGGATTCAACATCAAGAAAAAAATTAAGTTCAATTCTAAATAATGCCAACAGCTCTACCAGACAAAAAAACAAAAATCTTTAATTTCAGAAAGTGGTTTCTTAGTCACATCCTCTCCCACATTTCAAATACTTGCAGGCAAGTAAGGCATAACATGTATATGATTCAAGCTCCCATTACCAATGAAAAAGATGCAACTAAGAAATAATACCTTCAGTTCTCTGTAACTTATTGTTGTAATATCTATAGTTAAAGATGACATTTCCTGCTCTCAACCTAGAACCAGAAGCAACAAAATTAAAGTCATAGAAAGAGACATAAAGACCACAGTTCAAGAAGGAAAATACATAATGCAAATGCACAATCCTTTTCTCTTTCAACTTCTTTTTTTCCGAAGGTGGGGGGGAGGGGGGCACTTGGTTTGAAACACACAAATTATTGTCTAAATGCATTTTAAGACGAGTATGTTTAGATGGGTGGTAAATCAATTTAAACATAAAGTATTCAAAAGAATCATGAAAATAATTGTCAACAGACTTCTTGGTGATGAAACAAAGTAGCATACTATGATGTATGACTATTCAAACCTCAAGGATAAATCAAGGCAGTATTGGCAAAATAATTGTCACGATTCCATCACAAACAAACAATCATCAATGATAGACTTAGTTTCAAACTGTATAGTTTTTCCCTTCATCACCTTCTCGTAAAATTACTCTTCTTGGAGCACCAAAGGTTTATGAGAATAAATGAATCCAAGTATTATTTCAAAGTTCAATCAAAAACTCAAGAGAGATGAATAATGGGAAAGTGATGTGCTAGTTAGAGAATGACAAGGTGATTTCATACACACGGACATCAGGAAAAACTGGGTAACATCAAAATGTTAGGAAATAGAAAGAGAATAGGTTTGACTAGAATAGCAAAACTATATTTAATAATTATTATAATTGTTATTTTATAAGGATTACCGAATAATATGAGACAGTGATGATGAAGAAGAAACGCCACTGCATGTGTATGAATTATAGGGAGAATTTTCCTTTGCCCCAACTTCTTCAGCAGAAATGATGACCTGCAGCTGCAGTGATTCGTTCTTTTGCAGTGCACATGGCCAAACTTAATATCATAAGTAAAATATTTCCAGAAGATGTTTATTTTAAATTATTAAAAGAAAAAACGCAAGAACTACCATTAACAAAGAATTGCTGGAATTTTGGATTAAGATGCATTTGTCCTCATTCAAAGAAGTCAACTGCACCAGGAAAAATAAAATTACCCACAATTCAGATATTTGAAAATTTATATAATTTTCAATCATCACTGAATGAAACGCATTACAATTTACTATACCAGTTAGAGTCATCTAAAGAAAGCCATTTCACTAACAATAAAAGCAGCAAAAGTCCCCTGGCCAGTTCAGTTCTTTATTTAATAGCACATGGAAACCTGATTGGACACGAATGGTTTGGCAACACAACCAACATCCCTAAAACACAGAGCCCTATGCTACTTGCATACAATTTCTGTTGACCATTATACACCTTGGACACTGTTGAACAAATATTTCCTTGCTTCTGCCAACTTCTCAACTACAGTTAAAGTTTTCTTTGAAGAACTCGTAGATGTACATGGGAGGAGTTAAAAATATCCCTTCAATGGTTAAGATGAATTCTCAAGCACAGACTGGGAGATGGCAGGGTTGAATAATATTACAGGCATATGCCCAATGAAAACACTGAGGAAAGAAGAGACCAAGCTTGATTCTAGAATCATTCCTTAATAATATTATTTTGTCTGAGAATAACATATAAAATTGGGCCAGAAGCAGTTGAGCACTGCCCTAGAAGTGGTACATTAATGACTAAGTACCAAAAAAACCTTTTACCAATGTTAGACATGCTATTTTTTGCCATGATATTGACTGAAATAGTAGCTAAGCAATTAGAAGAACAGTACTTCAGAATTCTTTAGAAATATATATAAGAAGTAGGATTTGATGCCACACCTTCAATAGGCAAGAATGCATGTCAACAGGAAATATCAGCTCAGCTCTTTGTCCTAAACTCAAGTTTGGGGATTTTTCCCATGACAAATATAGTGATTCTAATGGTATCCTACCCCATAGGCAGCAACCTCCATTGGCTGCAAAACAAATTGAATGTGAAATAAAGCAGCAGAAAGAAAAGAAAGATTTAAGTTCTCAACAATTCATACTAAAATTAAGCTATATGGATCTAATCATGCACCTACATGTAAAGGATCTATTAAATACATACCAAAGCTGACAAGCAAAATTGCAAGAGAACCAGATTTGGCTTCCATAGCTAACTTATTAATCTCAGGGAGAACAAAATTTGCTTGAGCTTGATTACTGCCCTCAGTGCCAGTGAAGCTAGTCAAGATACATGCCCGACGAAAACGATAAACTGCAGAATACTTCATTGTGGGACTCAAAAAGTAAATATATCATACATGAAGTTTAACTATATCCAAAAAAGATATAGCGATTAATGTATTTAGCTTTAAATGTAAACTCATGAGACAACCTACCTCTGCAACCGCAACATCAGAAACTACTCTTGCCAACAAGATGTATAACGGGAAAAGACTTTGAGTCAGTACACCCTCATTCACAATCCTTGATATGGACACTGACATTTGTATTCTACGTACCAACCAAATAGAATACAGTTAATAACTCAAAATTACCTTTACATAGCAAATTTTGATGAAAGCATATAAGATAGCACACCACCCTAACAATCTGCATCAATATTTTTACTTAATAAACCCATTCACAATCATACCCCCCAAAAATATCCTATTGTGAAGAAACTTTTCATTGCTCCCTAACTAAAGCTAATTCCACAAGCATAATATATATTGTCAAACATAAGCAAACATATTACATATTTGCTTACCCTAATAACCATCAATATTCATCTCAAAAATCCCTATACTTCTTCTACCAAAAAGCACTAATGAGGGTCTGTATTCCCTTTATGCCCTACCATCAGTTCACTATAATGGGAAAGAAAAGGGTAATGCTACAAAAAGCACTTAAAACCATAAAATTTAGGAATGTATAGTACATTTAATTATCGGATTGAAATATTACCTCATTTTGTGTTTTGCCTGAATTTTGTATCGCAAACATCTTTGAAGAAACGAAGGCTGAAAATTAGAAACAATTATTGAAAAATAGCCACAATAGGTAGAATAAAATCAAGACAAAATGTGTGTTAAAGATAAAAGTAAAATCTCAGCCAATGAAAAGAAATTGAAGATGGTTTCAAAGCAAGGTTCAGAATTAACTGTATGCAATGCCAAATGTTACCGAGAACAAATGAAAACCAATATACATAAAAGTAATTAAATATATAAAATGGCTGATGCAACAAGAAGCAGAAGTATTACATTTCTTACAGCACGTCTTTGAAGAATGTTATAGAGTTCTACAGGCTTGCAATAAATAGATAAACTCTCTTCAGCAGCAATTTCCTCTTCTGCAGATAAATGCAGGCGGGAATCTTCTCGGCACATCTGATCTGTGCTTCTAGAATAACTGGAAAAATATTGTAACAGCAATCGAGAACCCAACTCATGAGCTCATACAAATAGTCATATTATAACACACACACACGGAAAAAGAAAACTGAAACTCTATAATAACTCAACAATAATCAAGCATACACTGGTACTCTCCAAATTTTAGCATGACATGATTAAAAATTAGGCTAAACTCAAATACCAAACATAAATACTAGCATAATATTTATAAAAAAAAAAAAAATCAAATGTGTTTAATCAGAGAGAACATACTAGGAGGTTTCACGAGCCACTAAAGGGATGCCCGGCATTCTTATTAGATAATGCTTAGGTTTAGTAACATAGCTTTCTATCAACTTTTTGTCCACCACAAAGTATCTTAAAAATTAACCACGTTAAACCTGCAAAGCAGAAATCAAACCTTGTAAAACTCTAATTAATTTTAAAAATGGTTTATAATTAACACCGGAAAAAATCATCTGATATAGATTAAAGTTCAAATGTTATTTTACTTTAAGATAATCCTCAATCGTTCCAAAAGAATTAAGGAAAAAAAATCAGAGATAAATTGGCGAAGTAGATGTTTAGAACTAAAGAGAGAAAATATATATAATAAATCAGAAAAATGTGATGAAAAGAGATTGAGAGAATAAAATGAACTGACCTTTGAGAAATGAAGAACCCTAATTGGGAGCTTGGAATTTGAAAAAGGAAGTTCAATTTTGGAATCGGAATTAAACTCTATTTCGGTGTGTTAATATAATCGGGGAGAAAAAGAGTGGGGAAGGAGTGTGCCGCGTGAGTTTTTGTGCATTTCTCGAAGCAAATGTAATTTTCACTTTTAGGGCTTAAATACAAAATTATCCCTCAAATTATATTATTATTCTACTTTGGTACTTATTTTATATAAACCATGACTTAAGCCTGTAAGAATACGATCTGCAAATTGCTTTTAGGATTATAATCCAGAGTAAAAAATTGCCAGATTATTACCCTACGTTTTCTAATTGTCTTTTTTAATTATTTAATTATTATTTTATACCCTAAAAATAAATGTCATCAATTAAGTCTCAAATCCACTTGTGGAGCCTTTTACTTCAGTTAAAGTGGACAGATTAATTACCTTTATTTGTATAGTATGTCATGTGCTTTTAAGTAAGGATGTTTTGATAAATTATTGAAAATTTTTAATATTTATTATTATTTTTTAAATTGTATTTAATGACTTGATTAATTTTTTACTTAATATAACATTTTCAAAAAAAAAAGTGTTTAATATGCTAAATAAGTAGATAGCTACTTATTGATCTGTCTATGGGCCGGGTCATTCGGCCTGGCCCAAAGGCCCGCTCGAAAAGTAAGAGGATTTGGGTAAAAATATAAACTCAAAAATGGGCTTGGCAAAAAAATAAGGCCCATTTAGAAAACGGGTCAGGCCTCAAGTAAGGCTTTTTTGGCTCGACCAAGATATTTACTGTTTTCTTGTATTTTTTTATTTTCTTTATATTTTCTTGTTGTTTTTCCACTATTTTGCTACCATTTCACAATTATGTTGCTACTATTTTGTTGTTATTATTTGAATATTGTATAACTCTTATTTTATTATTAATTTTATTACTATTTTAGAGGCATTTGCTGATTAAGTTGCACCTATCTTAATGTTATTTAAGTATACATATCTTTTTAGGATATTTTCAATTTGTTGGGAAACATTTATTTGAATGTTTTTAGTATTTTTGATGTATTATATTTTTTTTTAAAAAAAAGTATAGAAAAAATTAATACAGGCGGGGCAATTTGGGCCTGGGTTTTAGCATTTTTACTCGGGATAGGCTTGGGAAAAATTTAGGCTCATTTTTCAGGCTGGGTCAGGCTCGTGCCTAGCAAACGAGCCTAAAATTTATCACTTAAGGTTGAAAATATTAAATTGCTTTATTTTTTAAATAAATTAAACTAAAATATTCAAATTATTATCTTTTAAACTTATATCCAAAATT
Organism: Gossypium bickii; assembly: GCA_025503065.1. Lineage (NCBI taxonomy): Eukaryota > Viridiplantae > Streptophyta > Magnoliopsida > Malvales > Malvaceae > Gossypium > Gossypium bickii. The sequence continues at coordinate 22,017,832 of CP106718.1, forward strand.
ATTCAAAATAAATAAATAATATCGTATTAATAAGATAAATTTTATGAAATAATTAATTATTTATTATTATCAAACAAAATTTTCTATTTTATTTTAAAAGCAATTCTATTTATAGTGGAAAGACGTTTGATAAATATTAACAGAAAATAAATATAAAATAACATAAATGTTTAATTTTTATTTCTTTTTATAATTTATAATATGGTTCATATAAATAAGAATAAAAAATAATATTTAAAATGAATTAACTTTTGAGAAAGGAAGAACCCTATTAAGAGTGGGTTTGGATGGGCGGTGCATTTATTTGCAGGTAGTAAAAAAACAACAGTGACGGTGAGATTAGATACTGTAGCGATACTGTAGCGTGAGACAAAAAGTAAGCTAAATGTACCGCACCGCACCCAATTGACAATCCAAACTCACCCTAAGAGCTTAGAATAAAGAGAAACTTCAATTTTGGAATAGGAATTAAACTGTTTTTCAATGTGTTTATATAATTGGGGGAAACCCTAAAAACTTTTCTCTTTTTCTTCAAGTCGTTTGCTTCTTCTCTTTTGTTTTGCCTAGCAACAATACCATCCTCTAGGTTGGCTACTATTTGCCTTTTTCTCTCTCTCCCACCATCTCTCTCTTTCTTTTTTCTCTTCATTCACTCCATGTGCCTTCTCTTTTTAGTTTGCAGATCTATTTTATGGGTATCTTTCTTGTCTTTACAAGTTGTGATGAACAAATGACGGTGCCTGTCGTCACTAAAACTCCACTAGCCACTAGCAGTTTCTCTTGGAAAGTGGGTGACTCTTCATCCCCTTCTTAATCGGTTTCTGTTTTAAGAATATTTGAGAATAATAAATGATTCCACGAGTCGATTTGAACCTATGTTGTCTTAAATTTTATATGTTTTTTTGTTTGTTTTCCATTGTTTAATAAGTCTTCACTTTTAGAAGTTTTTGTCTGTTTTCCATTGTTTAATAAGTCTTCGCTTCTTGTACCACGCTTTTTTAGCCTTGCTTATACATGTAGTCTTACTTTTGCAAGTGATTCTAGGGATAATTTTCTCGTCGTCCTCTCCAGTTTGGTGGATGGTCGGTTCTTTTGTTGTTTTTTGTCCGCCTCTTTGGACCATTCGGGTTGATTTCCTCATCGAATTAAGTGCTTGCAATCACTCCAAATATGTTGTGCTTGAGTTGTAACAGAGCCAATTATCAACTTGGTATAATGTTCATTTGATTCTAAGGTTGAAGCTTTTGATGTGTTGATGGAGTTTGTCATTCACAACCTACGACGAGTGTTTGTTATCTCCTCCCCCCCAAATTGTATTGTCTCATTTATGGAATGAATTAATGAATTTCCCTTTCAATATATATATAATTGGGGAAAAATAGGGAGTAGTGTGTGAATTTTTTCTTCTTTTCTTTGGCATTTCTTGAAGCAGTTTCTTTCTATTGCAGACTTAAGTACAAAATTAGCCTTAAAACTATTACATTATTTCCACTTAAATACAAAATTAGCACTTAAATTATAACACTTTTTCCATAAAAGAAGGATTGGGATTAGTGTGTAACGTATTTAGGTAAATTGCATCAAAAATAGAAAAGTTTCCTGTTCAAAAGTCAAAATTAGGACAAATTAGTTTTTAGGCAAGAGTTGTCTTATTTTATAACCTATTATATTGCTATTACTAACTTAAGATGTTTTATATCTTATTTAATACGTTCTAACTTTTATGCTCAATAAAAGCTAATATGAGGTAAAAATGTGTATAAAAATTAAAGAAAATTAAAAAAATTTGCATAATGATTTTAAAGTGGTTTGACCTCAATTGCGTACCTCCACTACCTTAGCTTTCCTTAACCAAGGATTTCCCCAAGTCACTAATTAGTACCTTTTAGGAATAATGTATAAGCTTTACAAATCTCTATATTTTAATTTGGTAAGATAGCATAGCATCACTAGTCCCTATAAGATTTTTCCACCCAAAACCTTAAGTAAACTCTCAAAATAAGAGAAATAAAGTGGCAAACAATTGGAACCTTTCAAAGGTAAGTTTACAATGTTTAAGCACTCACTAATATAAATAAACACATGAACAATGAATGGCAACTAAACCCAACAAGTATTTATGAAAAAAAACTATAATAAATGAAGATTGAATTTTTGCTCTTTGATCTTTGTAAGCTTGTTGTTTGTCTTCATTTGGGCGTTAAAAGACCATACTTATATTCTTTTAATATACCCATTACTCGAGCTCGATCCTAGACTCAAGCAAGAAACACTACATTTAGATACCAAACACATCACTTATGTTCCAATCATATTTTAAACTTATTTGAGGTCTTTTAAGACTTCTTGAACTATTTCTAAACTCATACTACAATCTGGTTGTATTTGGTGGTCATTTGAGGCACTTTCAGTGAAAAAAACAAAAAACAAACTTAGGCAAAATAGAGTAGGTATCAAGACATAGACTTATGTATCGATACCTCTGCATGGTTATAGTTAATTTTTGCATTCTGTTTGAGTTGTACCAATACATGTCCAACATGTATTGGAACGTAGGTGCAGGGGAGCTAAAATCAAACCTAAAAATACCTTAAAACATGCCTTAACATACATGTATCTCAACCATTCTTAGACCTCAAAATACCTCAAAATATCATTCAAAACATCATATATTCATTTGTATTCAATCACTAACAAATAACCTCGACATCTTCAAAACATTTTCACTTAAGCTCAACTTATCTTTGAGCCAATGCACTAACTAGTTAAAACTTTCAATCCAAAGAATTACCTATGTACATTCCACATTAATGCCCATGATTTAAATTTCATACTTTACAATCCATACCTTTTTTATGAGAAGTGATTTGGCAAGACACACTCGATCATTTTTCACTTGACCTCTTTCTGCAATCTATGTGTTTGAAAACAATGCGTTAAGCTTCATAAAAGCTTAGTAAATACTTGCATGAATTCTATACTTTTCTGAGAATTACATATAAATTGCATTTTACTACACTAATTTATTTTATGCACATTTATTCATTTTATGTCTTATCTTAATCACTTCATTAAGGTATATCAAATATTCAATTCATGTAACATGTCTTAAGGATAAAATCATCACTTACCACTTATTTCGCTTATCATTTACTTCACTTGCTACATATTTCACTAAACACTTTCTTCACTTATCCTTAACTTCGTGTGTTGGAAAAATTCAGTTTAGAAATCAATTCTGTTCTACAGTGAAAAACAATTTTTTTCTAAAACCAGAGTAGTTGTGTTATTTATAGCAATAAACTCTTTACCAAATTCGTAGATGTGTTTCGGAATAGGCGATAAAGAATGTTATCGAATTTTGACCAATATGATCCTCTCCACTATTTTTCACTATTTTCGTACCTCGGGTTACTTAGAGCATGTGCTCTAATCACAAATTGATGAACACTTATGAAAACTTTATTGATATTTAGTGGGAATATCAATATCTCTCAAAAGCTAGAAACTAAAAGACGAACTCTCTCAAATTTTAAAATTTATTTAGGGAAATGAATCTCACTAGATTTTGACAAAGTATCGACGCTTAATATGGTGTGTGTTTGACCTAGCCAATTGCCTATGTTTGTAGAAAAAATTACGAGTCTTAGTTAAATAAGCTTAGACAAAATAATAATATTTTAATAGAAAATACAAATATTTCCTATTGAAAATACATAGGGGTGGTGATACCTAGTCTTAGTTAAATAAGCTTAGACAAAATAATAATATTTTAATAGAAAATACAAATATTTCCTATTGAAAATACATAGGGGTGGTGATACCTAGTCTCTAAGAACTAAGGTTGCCACCCACTATATGTATAATGGACCAATTGGGTTTGGCTCATGTATTGTGTACAATTATATGTGTTATTTGATCTTTCGACCAACTTACATAATTAAACTAACCAATAAACAATTATTCTATTCCCAAAATATTATTTATTTTAATTAATTTAATTTAATTTAATTTACTAATTAAATTATTTTCTCAACCCAATTTCAATTCTATTAAAGTCATGACAACTTTACTGTATTAGAATCTATGAGTAAATAAATTTAATTAACTTTTTCACTGAAACTACTGTGACTAATTTATATAATTTTTACTTTGAACTTCAAGTATTTAATTTCAATCAATTAACTAATAATTTGAAGAAATTAATTTAATTTCTAAGTCATCTCTTGTTTATAGCGAGAAAATGCAGCCACCATAAATACATGCGATCTATTTCTCTAAGTTGTCATATTCATATTTTCATCTCATTGATTCAAATGCAAACCATCAATTTTATATCAAGCTAGTGGAGAGACAATAAAGGGATCATTTCAAGAATTTTACTTAGACAAGATATGCCTTATTTGCAAGACGGAAGACCTGTTGATATGGTCTTCAACCCATTAGGAGTACCTTCACGAATGAATGTAGGACAGCTATTTGAATGCTCGCTTGGGTTAGCAGGGAGTCTACTAGATAGACATTATCGAATAGCACCATTTGATGAGAGATATGAACAAGAGGCTTCGAGAAAACTAGTGTTTTTCGAATTATATCAAGCCAGTAAGCAAACAACGAATCCATGGGTATTTGAACCTGAATATCCAGGAAAAATAAAAATATTTGATGGAAGAACGGGAGGCCCCTTTGAGCAACCTGTTATAATAGAAAAACATTATATCTTGAAATTAATTCATCAAGTTGTACCACTACGGAAGTTACTTATCAAGTGCTCAATAATGACTTGTCATATATGTGTTACCTTCATAGGATATCCTTAATCTTTCTAGGTTAAATCCATTCACCCAATATGATCTTATTTCATCTTCCTTCATGAAAAAGTCAATTACTAACCCATAGTAATTAAATCATTCATCTTAGACAAATGGCCTATAGCCATGTTACTTTTTCATCTATCATGTAATGCCAATGAAAAAATATCATTTACCCTTTATTGGGCTATTGATTCCACTATTGTAAGTGGAACTACATCATACAAAAGTCAGATACCCAACGTACCAACTTTTGGCTCTATTACCAAATGAACTCAGGCTTTCAATACATAAATGTCTACAAGTCACATACACATAGTCTGTCACTTACTTAAGATTAAGGTAAGTCACACTATAAATGTCACAAGTGGATGAGTCCATAAATGATTATGGGATTCTTCCACTTGGGTCATATCCGATCAATCCAAACAATCACATATATGTTTCTATCATCTGGGAGTCATCTGCTTTGATACTCAAGATAATGTATCTCTTATTTAGACTTCATAGATGGAATAATAGTCTTGTAATTGGTTTGCTCAATTTCGATTAGACTATGGACCATTTAGATTACTCACTAATATAAGTTGTCTTCTCGTACCATGATCCTACAACATGATACAACAAATATTTGGTGCCTATGAAACACCCTTCACCCGGTCCGGTCACAAAACCCAAGTTATAAGATGTTACGATAATCAATGGAACAATTACATGCAAAATTAAATTCAAAATTTCAAATAACATACAATTATTACATATATTATGCATCACAAACAAAACTGAGCCTAAATCGAGCTTACGAAAGCTCTAAATTAAACCCGGGAATAAATAGGGATCAAACTGTAATATTTTCAAAATATAAAGGTACTCAAGTAAAACACGAGTCACACGCTCATGTATCTAGGCTGAGTAACTGATCGCTGTAAATCAGAGGTTTAAAATTTATAAAAGAATGATCAAACCTGGAAACTAACTCTGACAATGATTAAAGGTAAGTGTACCTATCGAACAGTAGTATAGCTTAGGCAAGACCAGATATCGAACCCAAAGGATTTAAGAGTACTAATACTAACTTTCTTTTTATTATTTATCCCTAAAAATAGAGTGAGGTTTCTTTAAACTATATTGACGAAGACTAAACTAAGGACACAAAGACAAAATGGATGAATAGGAAAATAACTTTGAAGGAAAACTCAATTGATTACGACGATACCCTCAGGAAGAATCCACCTAGACTTCACTTATTATTTAACCCTAAATTATATGATTTCTTTTACTTAGCTTGATCCGTAAGACTCCCTAACCTATATTAAACCCTCTCTCGAGGCGAATAATGTCTAACCCTAGGTTAATTAGTGGAACTCTCGCTCGCTTATAATAACCCCCTAGGATAGCAGTAAATCGATCAGTGGACTCCTATATTAGGTTTCACCCTAATCCAACAAAATCTCGTAACCCTATCTCTAGGCGTTCGATCAACTCTGCTTAATTATGTTAGATTGACTCTTAGGCAGGGTCTATTCCTCCTCCACCTAAGCATATTAGATTTGGATTAAGCAGCATAATTAAGAACAAACTAAGCAATTATCATATAACTTAAAAATCAAATAAAAAGATTCATCTAGGTTTCATCCCCTTCAGGTATCTGAAGGGTTTAGTTCATAATGAATAAAGAGAACATCACAAGAGAAAAGACAAAACAAAACATAAGAAAATCCTAAAACCCCCTGAAGGAATTGAAGGAGAATTCCGCCGTCTTGAGTATAATTCTGGCTTCTCGGGATGGATGCACTGGCTATCTTCGCGTTATTCCCTAACTTTGACCTTCTCGGCTTGGCTCCTTGGCCTAGCTTTGACGCCCTTTCAAATGTGGTACTTAGGGGATATATATAGGCTCTTGGAATGCGATTCTTTCTCCCTAAGTATCTTTTTCCGACTGAAATTGTTCATTCTAACGACAGAGGCACGGTCATGTAGCACGCCCGTGTGGATCAACTCCAGGCCGTGTTCGAATTTCTAACTTGAGGCACGGCCGTGTGAATCGGAAGAAAGGCCGTGTTCTAGATGTTTGGCGTGGCACGACCGTGTGGCTTGAAGTCCAGGCCGTGTCGATTTCGTGAATTGGCCCATTTACTCCGTTTTGGGCTCGATTTATGTTCTTTTCATCCCCGGGTGCTTTCCTGGGTATAAGACATGAAAAGAAAGGATTAAGAGCACATTTTTACATAAATCAAGGGATAAATCATCCAAAAGCATATTAAATGTGGGCTTAAAATATGTTACTTTTACGGTTTATCAAATACCCCCACACTTAAGCATATTAAATGGCCTAATTGCCACATAAAACCTCCTACAATTACCTTTTAAACCCTTTTAACTAATAGAAATCAATAGCGATTAACTTTTACGATTTTTACGATTTAGTCACTATACCTTTATTACTAACCAATTAATAAAATTACCAAACCAAAGATCACTATAATAGTATAAATGACTTGTAAGTTTTAATAAATAATATTTACTGACTTAATCATCAAAAAAAAGGGTTTTGAAATCACCATTTCTAGTTCCACTAAAAAATGGGTTGTTACAATCTATCGATGTTGCATTTTTAGAGTAAGTATCATTCTTTTCCAAAGAGACGCCTTCAAATCTTTTGAAATAGAGGGAAGAAAATGATTGGTTAATTTACATTATCACTCTTTCTCCAACTTCTGCTTTGACAATATAATCAATTATTGTATTTTATTCCACCTAAAAAGAGACTCATGATATACATCAAATACCAGCGTCTTCATCATAAGATCCAACCCATATACTAGTCAATGTTTTCATTTTTTGATCTAACCCCAAGCGACTTTGACCTTCCTATTGCTCTACCTAAAGGTAAATGCAAATGTACCTATCCCATTTCTAATTTTGTTCTATATAACCATTTGTCTCATTCTTTTTGCTCTTTAATTGTATCCCTAGATTATGTTTCTATTCCTAATATAGTTGGAGAGGCTTTGAATCATCTTGGTTGACGTGACGCGATGTTGGAAGAAATACATGCATTAGATGAAAATGGTACTTGGAATCTAATAGATTTACCTACTGGTAAACAGGTTGTTGGGTGCAAATAGGTATTCATCGTTAAGGTAAATCTAGATGGCTCAGTAGTTAGACTTAAAGCTAGACTAATTGCAAAATGATATGATCAGACTTATAGAGTGGATTTTTCAGATACTTTCTCTCATGTGCAAAATCTCACCTCTATTCTTCTATTCATCTCACGAGCTGCGTCTTATAATTGGCCTTTACACCAATTAGATATCAAGAATATCTTTCTTCATGGGGATCTTCAAGAAGAAGTATATATAGAGCAACCACCCGGGTTTATTACTCAGGGGGAGTATGGAAAGGTCTTTCATCTAAAAAAAATCCATTTATGGACTGAAATAAAGACCTCATGCCTGGTTTGGAAAGTTTAGTGAAGTAGTTCAACAATTTAGGCTAAAGAAAAGCTATTGTGATAATTCGGTGTTTTATAAATGATTTGAGGCTCGAGTTATTCTTCTTGTAGTATATGTTGATAATATTGTTATTACGGGAAATGAACATATAGGGATGTCTTCTCTAAAGTCTTTCTTAGATACCAGGTTCCACACGAAAGACTTAGGCCAGTTAAAGTATTTTTTGGGGATATAAGTGTTGAGAGGTAAGAAAGGAAATCTTTTATCTTAGAGATAGTATATTCTTGATCTATTGGTAGAAACTAGAAAGTTGGTAACTAAACCTTGAAATACTCCAATGGTTCCCAACGTGCATTTTACAAAGGATGATGGTGATTTCTTTAATGACCCTAAGAGGTATAGGAGGATAGTTGGAAAACTAAATTATCTCATTGTAACTCATCTGAATATTGTATTTGTTGTGAGTGTTGTTAGCCAACTTATGTCTACACCCACAGCCAAACATTAGACAGCCCCAGAGCAGATATTATGTTACTTGAAAGAAGCTCCTAGATGGGGTATATTATACAAGAATCATGGGCATACCCGTATTAAGTGTTGTGCATATGTTGATTGGGTTGGATCTAAGATAAATAGGAGGTTTACTACTGGATACTGTGTTTTTATTGGTGGAAACTTAGTGCCATGGAGTAGCAAGAAGCAGAATATTATATCTTGATCTAATGCATAATCATAATTAGGGCTATTACATAGTCCATGTAATATCCCGGAAATTTCTATAGTAAGATATTATCCTTGATATAGTAAAATAAGGAAATAGAGTGACAAAAAGGGAAATTTTGAGTTATGACAACATTGAGAAGTATATTATGATATATTAATTCAAGAAAAGACTAAATTGCAAAAGTGAGAAAAGACTCAAAACTTGAAGGTTAAAGTGTAAATATGAAAATTTTGAAGGACAAATAGTGCAAATATTTTAAGGGTGGAATGATCTAGAAACTAAGGAAAATGGATGAATTAGGACCAAATTGAATAGGTGAAGAATTATGAGGGACTAAATTGTAATTTTACCAAATTAAGTGATGACTCAAGGATGAAATTTTAAAAGATTATAAAGGGCAAAATGGTCAATTAGAAAGAGAGAGAAATCTAGAAGGTAATGATGATGTTGGTGATATTTTAGATTAATTAAATAAATATTAGTTTATAAATATTTTGATTTGATTTTTAAATGATATTTTATTATTCTATTATTATTTTATTTAGTATATATATAAGGAAAGAAAGATGAAGAATGATCATCTTCTTCCCATGCATCCAATGTATGAAGAGAAAGGAAAGAAAGAAAGTTTTGCTTTCTTTACAACTTGGTCCTTTCACCAAAAATTCACCATTTTCACTTGAAATCAAAAGAATTTCCATAGCTACCAAGAGAGAAAAATATTAAGGAGACTATGGGGAGCTAGAATATGAAGTTAGATTCAAGAAATAGAAGTTGGAGGAGAGAAAAAATGAAGTTAAAGGTTGAAATCAATAGGACAAGGTAAGAACATCAAGATTTCAATATATTTTTAAGTTTGATATTATTGAAAAAGAATGGAAATGATGTTAATGTAGAGTTTTCTTATATAATTTCTACGTTCTTGATATTCTAGTGAAGGTAAATAAGAGAAAGTGATGGGAAATATTATAGAGAAAGGGAATAAGGGTGTTATAAACTTGGTAATCAACATTTTGCACTAAAACAGTTTTGGACAGCAGCATTAGTCTAGCTTTCAAAAATCACAAAAAATTGTGGAAATTGAATTAGAGGTTGAATAAAATATTAAATTAATTTTTTTTGAGTATAGTTTTTCATAGAAGAAACGGTGTAAGCAATGGAATTGTAAATTATGAGATATAATAAATTTTGTGAGACAAGGTCAGAATGATTTTGGGTTTCCCTGTTCTGACTTTGGAAAATCATCAAAAAGTTTTTAAAAAATAATTATGGTTTTAAATTTATATCTTTAAATTCTTAATGAGTCTATTTTCAATAGAAACAAACGAGAACACCATCCAAATCCCGTACTAAGAGATAATTAATTTTTAGTAAAGAAAGGTCGAAGCTGTCAAATAGCAGAACAGAGATAAATTTAAAGATTTTACTGTAGTTATTGTCTAAATTATAAATTCTAGAATTTTTATGGTAGAAATATATTTGAGTCTAGTTTCAAAAACATCAAGCGGATCTTAATTTGGAATTCTGTAGCTCAAGATATAAATAATTTAGTGACTATGACTCAAGTGGACAACTTTGAATGAACATTTTAGTAAATAGTGGAATTATAGATAATGTTATTTATAAGCATGTTATATGCCTTAAGGATGTGGAATGGAGAGGAGGAGGAAAATATTTGAATATTCAGCTAGCATGGGTTTATTTTTAAAATGGCTAATTTGTATGTTTTAGGCTCATGTACTAAATTGAATAAAAGTAAAACTCTAGGGAGAAATTTTGTAAAAATGTCAAAAATGACCAAATTGAGGGAAATGAATTGTTTATTGTCTAACCTAATAAATTGAATAAAATTATTAATTTAGATCAAGATAGGGTGAAAAATAGGAGAAAATGAAAAATTATCAAAATACCCCTGAATCTTGGTATTTCTGCAATTTAGCAAGGCAAGTTCATGTAACTTAATTGAGCATGTAAATATGATAAATTGAATGTTGTATTGGATTGAATGTGGAATTTTAGCACGTGAATCTAGTATGAATGATATAAATGTAAGAAAAGAACACATGCTTGGAAATATTTGAAAAGGTTAAATTTCGTGTGAATATTGGATTTCGATGGATAAAGGTGATTTCCCAAATGGAATGAGGTCCCGAATTTGTTGCAGAATGGACTTAGCTCAGACGAGTAATTCTATTGACCTCATTATTGAAAGGATTTAGCCCAGACGGGTAATCTTGACAAAGCTCTTAGAGCATATGTTACAGATAGGATTTAGCCTGGATTGGTAATCCTGCTGTATGATATGTGGCTCAAGAGTGTGCATTACAGACACGATTTAGCCTGGACTGGTAATCCTGCTGTATAATATATGGCTCGAGAGTGTGCTCTCAGAATAAGTGCCCTAATGAGTACTCCTGAATATGAATTGACGGGTTATTGATTTGTACACTTTTTGTGTACTACTAGAGTATCCATTGAAGTTTCAATAATTCAACGAATATAAACTCCCGAAATGAGAAATATGAGTTTAAATGAATTTATATCTCGAATATTCCTTAAATACATGAAAATGATGATACATGGTATATAGAAGTATGAAATAATGCTATATGAACATGGAATTTGTTTGATGAATATGTTCATCTATGATTATAGATTTGTACACCTTGAATGTACTACCCGTGTAATCATCGATACTTTAATTGATTTAATGGGTAAAATTCTGATATGAAACAATATGAATACAAAATGAATTATTACTGTATATGTCTAAAATATACATAATGATTTGTACATGTTATATGGACACATGGTGTGGAAAGTATATGTACATGAAACTTGATTAATGTTAAGATCGATATGAACTATTACCGGAATAAACATACGTGAAAGGCATGGAAATTATGGTATATGAAATATTGATATAATGAAATGAATAATATACATTATTAAAGAATCAATAAGAGAATAATATGTACCATGACATATACATATATGATTTTCTTTGATATGTTGGTACAAGGAAATTATGTAAGTTGATACGAGTATTAAAATTAAGTGTGACATGTCGAGAAAATAAGTATATCAATGTTGAATTTATATGAAATATGTGCAAAGTTGTTTGATGCTTAGAAAAGTGTCAAGCTCTTGGTTGAATGGTAAAATATTTATTTATATGATACGTTGATTTCGTAAGTATTTAAGTGAAAATATGTTATTGCTAATGAAAGAGTGGTAAGGTTAAATTATGTAATTTCTTATGAAATGACTTATCATGTGATCAATTTGAAAAAGGCATTGGCTAAATGCACTAGCTTGTGGCCACGGTTGAATGATATGTTTATGACTTGAGTGTCATGCATATGAAATAAGTGTAGAAAGTAAAGAAATGCAAATAAAAATAAAGAAACTTGAAAGAGTTAAAGTTATATAAAATCCTACTAAGTTTGAGATAAAATGTATAAGTGATACTGTGAAATTATTCACCTTGTGAGTTGATATAGCTTCATGAATATAGTGGAATCAATAATGGATTATTCTTAAAATGTATAATTTTCATATATGAAAAGAAGTATTATGATCAAAGATTATACGAGCTTACTAAGCATTCATTGCTTACGTAATTGTTTTCATTTACCTTACAGATTATCGGAAGCTCGAATAGGTTGGAAGCTTGTCGGAGTTATATCACACTATCCATCTATTCTATTGGTAATTTTGGATAATCTGATTCAGTTATCATGGCATGTGTAGGTTATTTTGATAAAATATTCGCCTATATGTGTTTTGGTATTTTGGTATATGCCTAGTTTGCTTTATAATGTAGATGTTCTAAAATGTTTGGTTAGTTTGATGACAAGTTGGGCAAGAAATGAAGCTAAGAAAAATGGCCTACTTCATCCACATGGGCAGAGACATGGGCGTATGTCTCAGCCGTGTGTGACACACGGCTAGATGACACAGCCGTGTGACTTCTGCAGGGTTGAAAATTTTTAAATATTTCGAAAAATTTTCTAAGTTTTCGGTTTAGTCCCGATATATATTTTTGGGCCTCGATGGCTCACATAAGGGACATTACGATTAAATTTGACTGATTTCAGGTATGAATGTTATATGAAGTGAAAATTTTGTTATATGATCTGTAATTTCTAGTAATGTTCCGAAACCCTGTTCCGGCGACGGATACGGGTTAGGGGTGTTATAGTCCACGTGTAAAATTATGTTGATACGACATCTGTTAACTGAAATTGGGTTAGAGTATTCGTCACCAGCAAAGCTCTTGTGCGATAATTAAATAGTTATTCATATCGCCTCAAATCTAGTTTATCATGAAAGAACCAAGCGCATTGAGGTTGATTGTCACTTTATTTGAAAGAAAATTTTTGACAATTCAATCTCTATAAGTTAAGTGAATAGAGAAGAATAACTTGTTGATTTGTTTATAAGGCACTAAATGGGAATCAAGTTGACTATTTATGTAACAAGTTGTGCATAATCAATATCTATGCTCCAACTTGAGGGGGAGTGTTATAGATTTTGAAGGATTAGGTCTTAGCATTACGCTTTTATTTTATTCTCTTTCCTTTTTTACATTATATAGACTTGTATATAAATAGGTTAACTCTAGAGATAAAATACATGTAACTTTTCATCAGTCTATGATCCTCTTGTTTTCTTTCTTCTCTCTATATCTATTAACATAGACCAATTTACAATTATGAAGAAACATTCTATTGGTGATTAAAGGTGTTCGAGGTCAATTCCAAGCCACCAAACTTTCAAAACAAGCCAAAATAGTACAACGAGAGACAATGTGCTGCATGATGTTGTGATGTTTAATAATGTCACGATGTCATTGTCTGCATACCCAATTTCATAATATTACAAGGGACGATGTCATGACATTATTGCTCATAGTCGTGATCTTGCGAGGGACTATGTCGTGACGTTGCTCTCGGTATATTGAAAGTTGCAAAATTACAAGGGACGATGTTGTGACATTGTAGCAGAGCAACCCAAAACACTGTAAACTAAACCAAAACAACAAGATAATGTATCATTGTAACAAGCCGTTTTTCAGTAGTGTCGAAAATAGTGGTTCGGAGCCACAATCTAAGTAATGAGTCTGTAAATGTTAGTATTTAATATTTATAAGTCAAATATATTATTATATCGAAATTGTGATATGATAATTTTTGTTAATTAAATGAATAATTAAGTATAAGTGATTTGTCCCTAAGTTAAGCGATTTTGAACAATGAGGTATTAGGACCTTGTTTCTGTAAACCGAGCCCATAAATATTTTATAAAGTATTTAGGGAGTGATTATATAGGTATATCGAAGTTTGGTCTGAAAATTTTAGTGATTTGATAGTGAATTAAGTAAAAAGAACTATATGGTAAAAGTTGCATTATTAATTTATATGTGTTAAATGGATATAACAACATGAATTGAGGGTTTTAAATAGCAATTAAGCTATAATTGTTTATAGTGGACGATTTAGGTAAGGTATATTTTGAAATTTCATTTAATTTCAAAGGGTAAAATGGTAAATAAACTAATAAGTATAAACTAAAATAAGAAAATCATGTTCATCTTCTTCATTTGGTTATAGGCAACTAAATATCACCATTTTTAAGCTCCTTTAGATTTGTCCAAGCTCTAGTTAATGCATGATTAAGAAATGGACCAATCTGTTGATAAATGAGGGAAATGAAAAGTTGTCGAGTAATCCTCATCGCGCGTCGTTAGCTATCGTGTGTTGGTAAGTTCGTATTAGGTTTATCATAATATTTTTATTGATTTGAATTCAATTACTTATGTGTTTATGTATATATATACATATATGTTATTGTAAACTTGACGGAAACAAGTAAGATCATAGTTGAAAGATGCTATGACATCATGATGAAAACAAGTAAGACTATAGATGAAAGACGTTATGGCAACATGATGAAAACAAGTAATACCATAGCTGAAAGATGCTATGGCATCAAGACGGAAGTGAGTAAGACCATGATTGAAAGATATCATGGCATAATTATAAATAGGATTAAGAGCATAGTTGAAAGACACTACGACATCCTTTGACAATTGTTTATCAGGTATTATGTAGCAGTGATGGAGTTCAATAAAGGAATAGTTAGCGTCATGTTTGTGTATGATTTATAATTAAATTGAAAGGTATGATATGTTTGATTATGTGAACTTACTAAGCTTTATATAAGCTTACCTCTTTTGGTTTTTGTTCTTGTAGATTGTCGAATCTGCGTCGTCGATTGGATCAGTTTTAGAGATCACACAAATCGAAACACTTTGGTAGTCTTTTTTTTTCATTTTGGTCTGGTAATAAGTGGCATGTAAATAAGGCTTTGATATGTTAAAGTTAATAGGTGTCTTGATAATGTTTTGGCCAATTGAGATGTAAATATGTATATGGATGTTTGGTAACTTATGAAACTTTGGTTTGGTTATATTAGCCTTTGGAAACTAGATATGAATGGATGATTTTGACATAAGGTATTTGGGATTTGGTTAAATTTTTGAATAATATTAACAAGTTGATTATATCTTGAGTCGTATGATTAATTTTATGTTTGAATTGTGGTGCCAATGAGGGCATATTGGTTAGGTACATAGGCTGAGTGTGAATTGATATGTTTTTACTCTTTTAGGCACATTTCGAATAGGTTTGATGGTTGGTTATTGCATTGCTTAGAGCTGAAACATTTGTGTAACGACCCAAAAGTCAGTGGTGTCGGAAAGTGTAGTTTCGGGACCTCGTTTCTATAAACCAGATTCGTACATATCGTTAGTGAATAATTAAGGAGTTATTTTGAAAGTGAATTGGAATAATTTAAGTACAGAGACTAACTGTAACAAGTGAAAAAAGTAATAATTAAAATTAAATTATAAGGTAGGATTATATTAAGGGACTTATTAAATAAATAGACCATCATTATAAAGTTTTGATAGTGGACGATTATGGGGGTATTATATATATATTATATTTTAATTATATTATAACATTTACGTTAGTAAATTATATTAAAATAAAAATGATAATAAAATATATGAAACAAATAGCTTAGTGGGAAATAGAAAGAAAAACAAATCTTAAGTTTCATTGTCTTTGCATGCTGAACTTGAGAAAGAGAATAAGCATATTCAACCATTAATATTTAACCTTTGAAGCTCAAATTGGTTAGTAAACTTTGGTCCTTTTTGCATCAGTTTTATGTTTTTGGAACCTTAAGATTACAAGCTAACTTGCCCATGTTCGAATTTTTAGAATAGTTGAAATTATGGAAATTGCCATCATAGAAAAATTTAAGTTTTTGGTGTTGTTTTGATAGATTTTAAGGTTGGAAGTTAAAGGAGACTACTTTGTAAAGTTAATTCATGAAATTGTGCATTAGGGACTAAATTATAATTAAATTCGAAATTAGAGGTTTAATTAAATAATAGGAAGTCCTATAGAGACTCTAGGAAAAGACATGCCTGTGTCATTGGCCGTGTGGACATTCGAAATGGGATCGCAAGGCCGTGTCCCAGCCCGTGTTCGACCCTATGTAACTCACTGACTTGGGTCATACGGCCAACCACGCGCCTGTGTGAACAGCCCATGTGCCCTTCGAAATGGCCTCACTCGCCTGTGTGCCAGGTCGTGCCAAACCTGTAGGGTACACTAACTTATGCCACATGGCCAAGTCACACGCCCGTGTACTGGGTCGTGTGGAGCATACTGACTTGATTTTTAATTCAACACCAGGGGACACACGGCCGTGTAACATAACCGTGTGTCACACATGGCTGAGACACGCGCCTGTGTCTCTGCCCGTGTGGAGAAAAATAGGATATTTACCAAGCCAGTTTGCCACTCAACTTTGCACATACCTAAAACAACCCTTTTGGCATCAAAAGATGGCATATATGGGCATTCATCTACTCTCAACCAAACATAAATTATATCATTCCAATGCCAACCAATACAAGGCACGCAATATCATGATATGCCATTAAATTTATACCAAATTATCACATTCTTAAATCATCAATATGGTTACATATCAAACATGCATTATTTTACCTATAATTCAAACATACCAAATCTCATATCTCAACCATTTAGTATCCCTACTTATCAATTATCATCAAGCATCACATATTCATCAATAAACACATAACCAAAGCCATATGCACATATGAATACACAACCAAATCAACCAAATTAAGCCAACTCTCATGGCTATATACAAAACCAAAACATTAACATTTACAAGCCATTTCAAATGACTAAATTCATTACCAAACTATATATCAAATTGACCATAATCCTATACATGCCATATATCCATAAACTTAGGTTCAAAAGTACCAAAGTGATAGTTGGATAATGTGATGAAGTCTCCAACGATTCTCGAATTCGAGCTAGCTTTGATTTCACTATAAAACACGAAAAATTAAATAATGTAAGCTATAAAGCTTAGTGAGCTCGTATGATAATAAACACAACTTAACAAAATATACCAATCAATAATTGAACATATCTATATACAATTCATATAAATACACAACCTATCACATTTTAAAATCGCAAGGTTAGAATTGAACTTCACAAGTTTCTTTGATTCAAAGCTTATACGGTTCATGTACATACCTGTACCATCTCATATCAATTTCATACTCATTTGTATCTTTGATATACCCGTTGAACCATTTGCAATACTATCGGATACTCGGGACCCTAAGTGCCACATATATAGCCGAAGCTATCTCAATCTCGTATCACATATAATGCTCACCCTAGAGCTATCAACGGGTCTGCTCACATAAGCAGACAGTCATGATGAAGCTACACGGTATTGCTCACACAAGCTGATGAGTATCCACAACACATGCCAGATAACTCAGCCACTGGTAGGACGTATCGACTAGCACCCAAATCACATAACCCTTAATGGCATGCCATTCTTATCCTAATCTATTCCTAAGGTTCAACTGGGATTTCTCACTTGCCGAATCATTGTCGAACATGATCGTAGTGTCGTATTCACAATTTATGCAATATCAAAGCATTTAAAACACAAATATAATAATGTTAAATACATACGAACTTACCTCGAATGCAAAAACAACGAAACGAGTTAATTAGTCCAAAACTTTGTTCTTTCCCCTATCTAAATCCGTATTTCACTTTTCTTGATCTAATTGCAAGAATTGTTGATGGTCGAATGAAGAACCCTAAAAATGGTTTCTTCTCATGGTGATTTCAGTTTGGAAAGATGACAAGAGATGATAAAATTTGTTTTGTTTTATTTATTAACCTTATTTACTAAATACCAAAATTAACCTTATTACTAATTCAAAATTTCAATAATGCCAAGCCATTAACATCCACTATCTAATTAATGGTCTATTTACCACATAAGGACCTCCACTTTAAAGTTCTATAGCTATTAGACACTTTTAGCTAATAGAACACAAGTTTTACACTTTTCGTGATTTAGTCATTTTTATCAAATTAAACACTCAAACGATAAAATTTCTTAACGAAACTTTCACACAATCATACTATCATGCTGTAGACCTTAAAATAATAATAAAATAATTATTTTGACCTAGGATTTGTGGTCCCAAAACCACTGTCTTGATTTGACTAAAAACGGGCTGTTACAACTCTCCCTCTCAGGAATTTTCGTCCTCAAAAATCTTACTAGAAAAGAGGTTAGGGTACTATTTTCTCATAGCTTACTCGAGTTCCCACGTAGCCTGTTCGACACCGTGCTGATGTCACAAAACCTTCACCAAAGCTATGCGTTTATTTCTTAACTCTTTAACCTCTCGAGCTAAAATTCTGATCGGTTTTTCGTTATACGTTATATTAGGTTGAATCTCAATCTCTCCAGGAGAAATTATATGTGATGGATCTAATCTATATTGGCGCAACATCGACACATGAAACACATTGTGAATCTTTTCTAATTCTGACAGTAAAGCTAGCTGATATGCTACCGGCCCTATTCTTTCTATGATTTCATACGGCCCGATGAATCGCGGACTCAGTTTTCCTTTGAGACCAAATCGAAGAATTTTCTTCCACGAAAATACTTTCAAAAATACTCTTTCACCGATATGAAATTCAATGTCTTTTTGTTTCAAATCCGCGTATGATTTATGTCGATCCGAAGTTGATTTCAAGCTATCGTGAATTACTTTCACTTTTTGTTCGGTCTCTCTAATTAAATCAACCTCGTGAATCTTTTTCTCACTAAGCTTAGTCCAGTATAATGGAGTTCGCCATTTATGACCATACAATGCTTCATACGGTGCAATCTTTATGCTCAATTGAAAGCTGTTGTTATACGCGAATTCAACCAATGGCAAATATTTCTCCCAGTTGCCTTCAAATACTAAAACACAACAACGAAGCATATCTTTGAGAATTTGGATCACTCTCTCAGATTGACCATTAGTTTGCAGATGAAATGCGGTACTAAATTTCAACCTCGTACCCAGAGCTCTTGCAATTTCTTCCAAAATCGCGACGTAAACCTCTGATCTATATCCGAAATATTCGAAGCTAGCACCCCATGCAATCTAATGATCTCTGAAATGTACAATTCAACCAATTTATCAAGCGAATAGTCTGTATGTATCGGAATAAAATGTGCTAATTTCTTTAGTCGATCAACGACAACCCAAATAGCATCTTTCCTTTTCGGAGACAAGGGCAAACCCGATACGAAATCCATCGTGACTTTATCCTATTTCCACTTTGGTATCATCACAGGTTGTAGGAAACCTGAAGGTACTTGATGATCAGTTTTAACTTGCTGACAAATCAAACATCTAGATACAAACTCTGAAATGTCTCTTTTCATACCCGACGACCAATACAACTGTTTCAAATCATTATACATTTTTATACTCCCCAGATGTACGGATAAACAACCACTATGTGCTTCGTGTAAAATTTTCTAAATGAGCTCGGAATTCTTTAGTACACAGATTTTACCTCAGAACATTAAACAATCATCGGATCTGATCTGACAGTCTGAATCACTAGTCGATTCGCATTGCAATCTTTTAGCTTGCAACGCATTGTCACACTTCGGAGCTTCAAAAATTTGTTGAAGAAATACCGATTTAGCTTTTAACTCATCTAAAATTGAACCATCATAAGAAAAAATTAACTGAGTATTCATTGCTCTCAAAGCAAATAAAGGTTTTCTACTCAGAGCATCTGCGACTATGTTCACTTTCCCTGGATGATACTCAATTACTAACTCATAATCTTTCAGCAGCTTGAGCCATCTCTGTTATCGCAAATTTTAAATCTTTCTGAGTCATTATATACTTCAAGCTTTTGTGATCGATAAAGATATGGCACTTTTCACCATATAAATGATGTCGCCAAATTTTCAATGCAAAAACAATAGCGACCAATTCTAAATAGTGCGTCAGATAATTCTTTTCATGCAGCTTCAACTGCCTAGAGGCATAAGTTATCACTTTACCCTCTTGTATCAAAACATAACCCAAACCGTTCAATGATGCGTCGCTGAAAATCACAAACTTTTTACCCGACTCAGGTTGAATCAAAACTGGCTCCTCAGTTAACAATGCTTTCAACTGATCAAAACTCTGTTGACATTTCTCGGACCACTCAAATTTCACATTGGTGTAGTAATCATCGAGAATCCTTTAACAAAACACCGATAATAACTAGCTAATCCCAGAAAGCTTCTAACTTTGATACATTTTTCGGTGGCTTCCACTCAACAACTGTTGAAATCTTGCTCGAGTAAACTTGTATACCTTCCGCTGAAACAATATGTCCCAAAAATCTGACTTCTCGGAACTAAAATTCACATTTACTGAATTTAGCAAATAATTGCTTATCTTTCAATATTTGTAGTACAATCCTCAAATGCTCGGCATGCTCAAACTTGTCACGTGAATAGATCAGAATGTCATTAATGAATACAACCATAAATCTGTCTAAATACGGTCTAAAGATACAATTCATCAAATCTATAAAAACGACAGGAGCATTAGTTAATCCGAAAGGCATAACAAGAAATTCATAATGCCCGTACCTTGTTCTAAACGCAATTTTTGGCACATCCGAATCTTTTACTCTCAACTGATAATAACCAGACTGCAAATCAATCTCCGAGAACACTATTGCCCCTTTCAACTGATCAAACAAGTCATCGATTCTCGACAAAGGATACTTTTTGTTTATTGTAACCTTTTTAAGCTGACGATAGTCAATACACATTCTCATTAATCCATCTTTCTTCTTTACGAATAGAACTGGCGTACCCCAGTGCGAAAAACTAGGTCGTGCAAAACCTCTATCTATTGACTCTTGCAACTAAGCTTTCAACTCTTTCAATTCTATTAGAGCCATTCTGTACAGAGCTATAGATATCGATGATGTTCTTGGTACTAATCAATGGCAAACTCAACCTCTCTGATCGGTGGTAGCCCCGGTAATTCTTCTGGAAACATATCCGTATACTCACATACCATTGGCATTGATTCAATCTTTGATTCAGGCACTTTTGTATCAAGTACATAAGCAAGATAAGCTTCGCAACCCTTCTTCACATATCTCTGAGCTAACATCGACGATATCACAATAGGTAATCCATTCGACTCATCAGATTCAATTTGAAGAATTTCACTATTTTGACATTTCAATTCAATAGCCTTTCATGTACAATTCACAACAGCATCATGTAGAAATAACCAATCCATACCAAGTATTGCATCGAATTCGTCAAATGGAAAAAGCATCAAATCAGCCAAAAAATAGTAACCCCGAGTCATCAAAGGACAATTCTTGCAAACCTTATCAACTAGGACATATTTGCCTAAGGGGTTCGACACTTTAATCACAAACTCGGTAGACTCAACAGGCAAACTCTTACTAAACACAAAATTCTAACAAACATATGAATGAATCGATCCAGGATCTATCAAAGTAATTACAGTAGTGTCATAAAGAGAAAATGTACCGGTGATAACATCTGGTGACGACTCATCTTTGCGAGCGCGAGTAACATAAGCTCTGGCAGGCGCTCTAGCCTCAGATCTCATAGCTGAATCTTTTGTCGCACATTTACTACTGGTCACATTTCCTGCATTTCTCGGTGGCCTCTCTTTAGTGGCAGTGTTGATCGGTCTTGCATTCTGAAATTTATCTTTCTCATCTAACTCAGGACAATCTCTTATAAAATGATCTTGTGAACCACATTTAAAGAAACCTCTATTATTCATCCAGCATTCACCAAAATGTCATCGAACACACTGTTGACATTCGGGTTTATTGTTTTTCACATTGCCTACAATTGATACTGATGTAACTTGAGCTTTAGAACTTGAGTATTGATTTCCACGATCTCTGTTTGGATACCCGATTGAAGTATTTGAACAAGTGTACGAATCCCGTGATTGCTTTGGCGAAGACTGATATGGTTTATTCATCGATCTTTTTCTTGAATCTCTAGCTTCAAAATCAGTTTTTCTCTTTTCTTTGCCCAATTCCTCAGCTTTCCAAGCTCGATTAACTAGTACCACAAATTCCTTCAACTCTAGAATCCCGTCTAACAATCTGATGTCTTTATTCAATCCATCTTCGAATCTTTTACACATAATTACTTTGTTTGAAACACATTTCTGAGCATACTTACTGAGTCTCACAAACTTTAGCTCATACTCAGTCACAAACATACGGCCCTGTTTCAACTCTAGAAGCTCTTTGTGTTTTTGGTAAAAAAACCTCTGGCTAATGTATTTCTTTCTAAATTCAGCTTGAAAGAATTCCAGGTGACTTTTTCTCTCGGTACCAGAAATACTAAAGCATTCCACCATTGATATGCAATGTGCCTCAGAAGTGATATGCACATTTTAAACATTCATCTGGTGTGCAGGATAGTTCATCAAATACTCTGATAGTATTTTCAAGCCAAAACTCTGCTCTCTCAAAATCCTCATCAACGGTAGCTCTAAACTCTTCATCTCCGTAATTTCGAATTTTATCAACAGGTAGCTTCTTCAATTGTATAAGTTCCACACCTTGAGGTACTACGGGAACCAATTGGGGATTAGGTGGGGGTAGAGGTTGTTGAGCAGCCGGATTTGTTCGAACAAACTTCGTAAACCACTTATTCATCATCTGGAAGAAGATTTCTTTAGCCTCTCTTCCCTGGCTATCCGTTATGGGTCTCAACTCAGATTGTGCTACTCCGTGAATGGAGGTAGGTGTATTACTCTCAACATCATCAGCTACAGCTCGATTGGGATCTATTTACTATATAAAAATACGTTTTAATACTGTCAGGAGATATCACACTATCACAGGTTTTATATATGGCATGTATAACTAGACTCTCACATGCGCTATGTTAATCTGAGAATCAACTAAACCGTAGCTCTGATACCAATAAATGTAACACCCCTCACTCGTATTTAACACTGAAATAGGGTTATGGAGCATTATCGAACATATTATACAATTACACTTAAATTTCACATACATTATCAGGTTCCAAATAATCATCATTCAACAACATACATATTGTCCCTAATATAAGCCTACGAGGCCTAAAACATGCATTTGGGGTAGTTCGAGACTAAACCGATAACTTAGAATACTTTTTGAGCACTTAGAAAATTTTTGCAAAATGTAGGGGATATACGCCCGTGTGACCCAACCGTGTGTCTCACACGGCCAAAGACACGCCAGTGTCAAAGGCCATGTGAAAATTCAAAATGGGATCACAAGACCGTGCCCCAGCCCGTGTCCGATCCCATGTAACTCACTGACTTGGGTCACACAGCCAATCACATATAATGCTCACACTAGAGCTATCAATGGGTCTGCTCACACAAGCTGACGGTCATGACGAAGCTATATGGTGCTGCTCACATATGCTGACGAGTATCCGCAACACGTGCCGGATAACTCAACCACCGGTAGGACGTAAGGACCAGCACCCAAATCACATAACCCCTAATGACATGTCATTCGTATCCTAATCTATTCCTAAGGTTCAACCGGGGTTTCTCACTTGACGAATCTTTGTCGAACATGCTCGTATTGTCGTATTCACAATTTATGTAATATCAAAGCATTTAAAACACATATATAATAATTTTTAATACATAAAAACTTACCTCGAATGAAAAATAACGAAACGAGTCGTAGTCCAAAACTTTGTTCTTTCCTCGATCTAAATCCATATTTCGCTTTTCTTGATCTAATTGCAAGAATTGTTGATGGTCGAATGAAGAACCCTAAAAATGGTTTCTTCTCATACTAATTTCGATTTGGGAAGATGAAAAGAGATGATAAAAATTATTTTGTCTTATTTTATTAACCTTGTTTACTAAATACCAAAATTAACCTTATTACTAATTCAAAA
Source organism: Gossypium bickii (assembly GCA_025503065.1). Taxonomy (NCBI): domain Eukaryota; kingdom Viridiplantae; phylum Streptophyta; class Magnoliopsida; order Malvales; family Malvaceae; genus Gossypium; species Gossypium bickii. Next base: position 22,042,263 of record CP106718.1, read on the forward strand.
TTTCAATAATGTCAAGCCATTAACATCCACTATCTAATTAATGGTATATTTTCCACATAAGGGCCTCCACTTTAAAGTTCTATAGCTATTAGACACCTTCAGCTAATAGAACACAAGTTTTACACTTTACACAATTTAGTCTTTTTTATCAAATTAAACACTCAAACGATAAAATTTCTTAACGAAACTTTCACACAATCATGCTATCATGCTATAGACCTTAAAATAATAATATAATAATTATTTTGACCTCGAATTTGTGGTCCCAAAACCACTGTTCCAATTTGACTAAAAACAGGCTATTACAAAAGTAGTATAAATTTTGTAATTAAATATGATTTGGTATGTAAAATGTTAATTTAGTATATTTTTTTAACTCGTAGCTAACGTTGAATCAGAATCCTTGAGTAAGAAAGGAAAAGGCAAGGTTGTCGACAAGTAGCTTGGAAATTACTGTGTGTGTTTCTAAACTATTTAAATTGTTGTATTGAGCATTTGCTTTATATGGTGAGTTAAGGTAAGTTACAAGTTGATTTAATGTGATATGTTTGAAATGGTTGAATTAGTTACTTGTGATTGGGTTTGTATTGAGTATTATTGAAATTGAAGTTGATTTTGTTATGGAAAGAAAAGATGTTGCTATGAGCATCTATTCAAATGATTGAATTATTTGGATTGATGAAATTGGGGAATTGAATTATGAATTGAATTGAGAATTACGTTACCCTATTAACTGTTTAGCAGGGTTGAGTATAATTGGCATGCCATATGATAGGAAGAGTTCGGGGTTTTACGACTACATGTTGGGGAGTGCGGGGCACCCCATTTGTTGGTTTTACCGACTAACGCAAGGCGCAGTTTGTTTATACAGATTATTCTGTCAGGCACTGGGTGCCAAATTTGGTGTGTTGATTAGATCTGCGTATCCAAGTCTGAGTCATGTTAATATGGGAAAATAAATAGAAGGTGGTAAAATTGGAAATGGAAATAGAAATAAAGATGGAAATGACTTTTGTATATTTTATAATGAATGTATAAATGGAAATGTGATGATTCATGAAGTTTCTTATGTTTGAATTGAAGTAATATGCATTACTTGAGTTGCATTTTAGTTAAGTAATTGAATATCTTGTACCATGTTTTAATACTCTGATTATGGAAGCACCATGAGTTAAACTCGGTGTATGTGGTTTTCTGGTGTATAGGTTAGGTACCTAGTAAATCTAACATTGACCCAGCATCCAGTGATGATCCTGACTTCAAATGTTAGTGAATGGTTTTTATGTTGGTTTTGGCATGTACCTAGGTTATAATGCAATAGTTTTTGTCATTTTTGTATCTTGATAGTATTTTGTGGTATGGCAATGTTTTGCTTTTGGTTATAGACATTATTTTGGATTTGGTAAATTTTATGGTTATAAATGTATGAAGTGTTTATTAGATAGATAACTTATAATGTGGACATAGTTGGTTGCTTTGTGTTGGTAATTTGGTATTTAGAACTTTAGAAGTATTATTATGGGTGGAACAAGTTTGATATGTTAATGATGTTTTAGATGAATGTTTAGTGTATATGTATGTATTTTATGGTGTCAATAAGGGCACATTTGTTAAGCACGTAAATATGTATGTTTTAGACTTAATTATAGGTGTTTGAAAGCATGTTTATGGCTGGTTATTGTATGGCTTGGCACCTAAGGATTTGGGGTTGAAATGCCTTTTTTTGAAAGCAAATTTTAGGTACACACAGCCTGGGACACGGGCGTGTCACATGATCATGTGTCACACACGGTCACGCCATACGGTCGTGTGTCTTATTGTTTTTAGGTACAAGTTTCACACGGTCTGCAACATGGCCGTGTGATCCAAAACTATTTTTCACATAGTCTGGGACACGGTTAGCGACACAGCCGTGTAACCCAATATCGAATGCATACATGGTTTGGCACACAGCCTGCGACATGGCCGTGTGGCCATCTTTTAAATACTCACACGGACGGACACACGGGCTGGGACACGGCTGTGTGTCCTCACTTTGAATGCTCACATAGTCTGGGCTTTGTCACACGGCCTGGCCACACGGCTGTGTGACCCTTGTTTTCCAAATTTTCAAGTTTTTCTGAAAGTTTCTAAATAGTTTTGATTTGATCCCAGATTGTTCTCAAACTATTTTTAGGGTCCCATAGGTTTGATTTAGGGCTCGTAAGTGTATTTTTATTATATATATAATGTGTTTTTGATTAATGAATTTAGAATTATTTAATTGTTTTTGTTTAAATTTAATTGTTTCTAATTGTACTGTAATACTCTATAACCCTAATCTGGTGACGGGGATGGGTTAGGGGTGTTATAATTTGAATGTAAGTTAACTTGTTTTTGAAGGAAATTTTAAGCACACACAGCCTGTGATACGGGCTACCACACAGCCGTGTGCCTCACACAATCGTGTGACACGGCTGTGTGATTCTTTAATTTTGGTGTAGGTTTTTCCTACACAATCACTAGTTGTTACATGGCCGTGTGACCCTATTTCGAATTGCACACGGCCTACGACACGGTCATGTTACCCTATTTTCGAATGGTATACGCTTTGGCAACACGGCCATGTCCCTAAGTCACTCGGCCTAGGCTCTATCACACGGCCGTGTGACCCCTGTTTATACTTTTTACTTAGAATTTCATAGAAGTTTCAATTTAATCTAGAATCAATTCCTGTTTGTTTTAAATGTTCTATAAGCTCGATTTAGGTCCGAAATTGATTGAATAGCATGGAAATGATTGCATATGAACTATTATGGTTATATATGATTAAATCATGAAAAATGTTAAAGTTTTATAATTGTAATACCTTAAAGCTCGGGTTGGTGACCAGACTGGGTATAGGGTGTTACAATTATTAAGTTGCAAACCTTTTAAAACAAATTCAAAGGACATTTAAATTCATATTCATCACAATAACATTCTCGCCTATTTTAAAAATCAAAGTGTAACTTATAAATTATCAAATTTAAATAAAATTTTCACTTATTAACATAGAACAAATAGTTACAAAATCTTCAAGTGGTGATGCGAAACCTCCAAGTCACGAGTACAATCTTCTCGAAATATTTTTCACCTTTGGGTTTAACAATTAACACAATAAGCTTGAGAGCTTAGTAAGTACTTAAGGATTATCCTAGCTTGCTGTAACGCCCTAATTTTATTATTTCTGCTTCTGTAAAATTTTTACACAAATATCTATCTGCTTCAGTGGTTAAGTGTTCTGGGTGTGTGTGTGAGGTCCTAAGTTCAAGCCTTACCTTTAGCAATTTTTGTTATTTTTGGGTTTAAGCCTCATCTCTGTTCTGTGGGATTATATTTAATTGCCTGTAATTCCGTATCAGAATGAGGTAGCTGGTTTGAGTGGCAAGGGAGTGGGTGTGATGGAGGTCCTGTGTTCGAATCCCCGCGCAAGCGTAGGAGTTACTTTTCTTTTTTGCTTGGTTATCTGGAAGAGTTTCAATGGAATTTGAATTCAGAGGAAGCTGAGTTTGAGATGTATTGAAGGGTTGGGATATTGTTGCTATTAGATTTTATTTTTTTGGAATTTTCGATTTTCTCTCCCTCTCAAAGAAATTCTGTCAGCAATTGTTCTTTCTCTTCTTGGTACCTTTCTTTTCAATCCAAACTATTGTCGTTCTCTGTGTTGGGTCCTGTGTCTTTTGCTCGCGTGGTGTTTGGTAAGTGCTTCGGAAGCTTTGTGCAATTGTTGGATGTTTTAGTTATGCTAATGATGTGTATTTTGTTGCTTAGGAGTAGATCAAAGGGCTGGGGATTTCTTATCGGTACTGTAGTTACGCAAAATCACCGTGTTCGTTTTAAGGTAAGGGATTCGGTTGTTTATTGGATTGAGGGGAGACTTGGTTTTAGTTTTAGTTTCGATTTAAGCGACTAATCCGGTGGTTTGTTGGTCAATTTTAGGTGCTGGGTGGCTCGGGAGTGTTTCCGCACCAAAATCGTAATAGGTGTGTACCTGAAATGTAGAAAAACTAACATCGGGAAAAGTCGGAAAACCATACTGTCAACGCCATACAGGTGTGTGGTTACCCGTGTGGTAGGTTGTGTACGAGAACACGGCTGTGTGATCGATGACACAGTCATGTGGTGCTCGAGTGTGGCCGTATGGGCTATACGGCAAAGCCAATCTGGGTGTGTGGGCCTACACAGGCAAGGCACACGAGCATATGGGCCCATAATTCTGAAATATTCCCTAGGGTAACATGAGTCGTTCCGTTCAACTGTGGACCTACCGTAGGGTCGGTAAGGGCTAACTAAACCCCTATTTGTATGCTATGAAATTCTGTTAGACTGATCCGATTAGGATACTAATGTATGCCTGATTATACTGATATATGTGTATATGTTATTTGTATAAAGCATGTTGAACATGTTTAGTCTGATTAATCTGTATCTAATATATGCATCTGTTTTGGGGGTGGGTTTTATATATATAAGTGGAGGAAGTGTTCTATATGGCGATCATCGCCTATATTCTGGCAGCTTGGCTGCACTATATCTGATATGTGTCTTAACGACACAATGTGGTTCGCAGGGATGGGTGGGTGTTTTTAACCCCCACATGGTGTGATGGGATGGTTGGAGTTGGTGTGTAGAGGATGGGGGTAGGACTTTGCATATCTGAATCTATTATCTGATCTGTACATCTATTTCTGTAACTATATCTGGGACAGGCATAAGCCCGATTCTGTATCTGATTGTCTGAAATGTTTCAGTATGTTTGCTTGTCTAATTCTACTGGGTTACACACTAAGTTTACGTAAACTCACATATGTTTAACTCACATATGTCTAATTCTGTCAGGTAATCCACAGACTTAGGCAGATCGGTACGGCAGAGACATAGCGGTGACCACTATATCATAAAACAGTTAAACTTAGTTCTTTTGGACTTATTTGAGAGTTGTAATTTTTGGGGACTCTTTAGACTATTTGGTTTTAACTGTTTATTTTTGGATTGTTTGTCAGTTTGATTGCTTTGGTAAAATTGTTTTTATTAAAACAACGGTTTTTATGCAAACAACGGTTTTCCTAAAAACACGATTGTGTTTTCAAACTATAACGATTAAGGCTTCCACTGTAATAAGTTTTGGTAAAGAAACTGACTAATTTGTGGTTTTAGTAAATTTCAAATATTTATGTTTTACCGAGTCAACACGGTTTCCAAAACCTATTCCTTGTGGCATCACCAGATTCGGCCATAACGTCTACGCCGAGTTTGGGGTGTTACACTTGCCTTAACCATTAGTAGCTTGAGTCTGTTATAAATTTTTATGCAAAATTCACTTAAGCCATATATTAAGGAAACTTCATTCCATATCTCTTATTAGCACATCATTAATACTCAAGCCACTTGAGATTAGTTCATTTAATTTATTACTAATACACAATTAAGGTGGTTCTCTTATGATCTTATTGCTCTTAAATTGAGTTTTCATTTATAGCATTATAATTACACAATTGTTTTTTGAATCATACACAATTTACATAGTTTGGACACTTAGATCTAATGGTTTCCTCGTTTTAACTTGTGCTTAAGTTAACAAATTTTAAGCTTTTATTTCGTTTTCTCATTAACCAAGTGTTTTAGCTTTTTAACACTTTGTCCACGTCACATTTCTTTACTTATTATCCTACCCTTAGTGCTTATCATTTTATTTAACTTATGGTAATTCATGATCATAATCAAATCTTATTTTCAAGATTTTGATTCATTTCGCCCTTAGTAAACCTTAGTAAGACAAAATTTGGATATGCGAGATTCCAATCGACCATCCTGAAATATTGCACTAGAAGTGCATCCTTCCAAACACCCTAGAAATGGATCCATAACAATCATAAGTACTAAGCCTAAAGGCATCTTTTAACCATATTCTTCTAACACAAGCGCGCTAACTAATCCCTATGGCATGCTAATTGTATTCTTATTAATCACTAAGTTTACTAGGGCATTACACTTATTAGTCATTTAGACCATTTTCGAATTGCACATGATAATCATGTTAGCTCATAAAACATGGTTCTCACATTCACATAAAAAGAAGTATATCATATTTTCATGATATACATCGTATATTATTTTCATCTGCACATATAAACACATTGCATTTTTCATGGTTTTCCTTATTCCCACTTTTTAATATATTTCATTATATGAAAGTCCACTCTTATCTCATTTTATCAATAAATCACATTATGTCATAACTATAATTTGCTTGACATTTCTCTAATCCATTATACATTAAGTCAAGTTCATAAATTCCATTATGTTTTTTCCAATTATCATAACTCATTAATATATTATTTTCTTATATACATACTCTTAATCCTATTTGAAATAAATGTAGTCAATTTATATTTTTTATTTAATCATTTTAGCATTTTTTTTACAACCATTTTATTAAGATAAAGTTAGGAGAATCCATGCTACTTACCTCTTTAACAACAAAAAATCCAAATAGAACTTCTTTTCACATTCTCAACACTTGAATCCACACCAACAATAGCTTGAAACCTTTTCTTCCACTGATCTCCTTCTCTCAACACAAAAACATACATATAAAAGTCATTACTATAAGCTCCAATAATTGTTTTTAATAAAAAATCTCTAATATCAAATATGATAGTAGAAACTCATTTTCTTACCATGGTTGGAGCTTTCTGTCTCTAGTCATAACTTTCTCTCACTAACCCACTTGAAACTCTAGCCTTAAATGAAGAAGAAGATGGTGGAAACTAATTAAAAGGTTGTTTTCTGGTGAGACTTAATGGAACAAAACTTAGGTTTTTTTTTTTGGGTGTTGCTTGGAAGAGAAAGGAAGAAGAAAACCATTAGAGGAAAGGCTCTCCTCCCCTCTCAAGTTGCTTCTGGAAAAAAAGGGGAGAAAAAAATGAGAAAACATATCGGCTTCCTTTTATGTACCACAAAAGTTGAGTCGAAGTCAATACGTCAAAGTTACTCAAATGTGTGGTACACATTTCATCCCCCAATTCAATGGCTCCAAATTATCCTCAATGATTTAATATTTCAAAATATAATATTTTCAATGTAGATTTCACGTAAAATGACCAAAATGCCCTTTAAGTGGTGAAATTACACTTCAGTCCTTTTTTTTTTGTCTCATCACCTTTCTTTATTCCATTCAAAACACTTAATACATAAAAATATTTATAATTTGCACTTATTGTCCATAATCATCAATTATGCATTCTTAAATTTGCATTTAGGACCTTTCTCAATAAAATGAAAAATTTATATTTAGTCCCTAAATTTTCATTTGTATTCAATTTAGTCTGCAAAATCCTTTTTCTACACACTTATCTATCCAGTTGTATGGAACCTTACTAATGCATTTTAGCTCATTTCTTCATTGTTGGGAAAATTTTCATTTTAAGCCCTCGTATTCTTCAAATTTTACAATTGAGTCCCAAAAGTGACTTCCATCATATTAACACATTCTAAGTCATATTCATGTTCAACAATCATTATTAGCTCTTATTTCCTCAACTTGATCAAATTGCATTGTAATCCTTTAATTTTTTTTCAAAATTCACAATTTGACCCCTTTATACCAAAATCACATATTCACAATCAGTCTCTCGAATTTCCTCATCTAAAAATCAAAGAAATTCTATAAGACTTCTTTTATAAAACATGCTTTGTAGTTCTATTTAAAAATTTTCATTGTATCGAATCTCAGAACAATACCGTTTACTATACCGAAAATTTAGGGTGTTTCAACAATCCTTTTCTCTTGACATATAGTGAATGCACTCTTATAATGATTTGATAACGCACTGTACTCAACACTCAAAGGTGTCGAGTTAACCTTAAAAATTGTATTTTAAAAAATAAATTTTGAGCAAATATATTTTAACAAATAACAAAATTTTCAATAATATCAAAGTAAAAAAAAATTAGGACGTTACAACAATCCTTTTCTCTTGACATATAGTGGATGCACTCTTATAATGATTTGATAATGCACTGTACTCAACACTCAAAAGTGTCGAATTAACCTTAAAAATATATTTTGAAAAAAATTTAAGTAAATAAAATTTAACAAATAATAAAAATTTCAAGAATATCAAAGTAAAAAACCAACATTGATATTCATGATTTAAAAGATCAGACATCCAAAATTGAAATTTATATAGGCTAGATTTATGTTGAGGAAAATTCATCGATCATCCATTTTCATCCATCACCTTTTCAAGCTGCATTAATCATTCATAAAATTTATTAATAATTCATTATAATCCATTATCTTTGATCTTTTATCAACATTTCATTTTCATCCATCACCTTTATTATTATTATTTTATTTTCTTGTTATATGAAAATTTTAAAATATATTAGTAATTCGAAAGGTTGAAAATTGAAAAAACTAATTTAAAGGCATTAAGCTTAATAATGTTTTTAAACTAATATTTTCAAAAAAATAAAGAAAAAAAAGTCAGCTGGTGTATACTCTCTCTGTTTATAACGTATTTCTGGAATAGAATTCTTCTTCATGTATAAAAATAAGATATTTGGGAGAAAAAAATTGAAACAAATGAGCTTTTAAGAAATTATTTGAAGAAAATTAATAGAAAATACTTGTTTGAAAAAAAAATAGTAGTTAGTTCTCAATTAAGTTTTGAAAAAATAAGTTTAATTCAACAATATTAACTTATTAAGTATATCAAATATAAAGTATATGCATATTTGCATTTGAAAAAAATAAATAAATTACACTTATATTCACTCTAAAATAGGGTTTGTCCTATTATGGTCACTCCAAAAAAATTTTCTTGTTTTAATCACACTAAATAAGATAATTGTACGAATTAGTTACTATTGTTAAAATTTTTGTTTTCTTTTAACGGATTGCTAATGTGGCACATTGAATGACTAACACATGGGTTTTTTTTAGTTGACTTTTGACTAAAGTTTAGAGACCTCCTTATAATTAGTTCAAAACTTTTTCCCCTTAAACTTTATAAAGAGATCCTTAAACTTTAGTCAAAAGTTAACAAAAAGAATGTCACATGTCAGTCACTCAATGAGCTAATATGTCATGTCGACAGTTTGTTAAAAAAATAAATATTTTAACGGTAATGACTAATTTGCACAATTATTTTATTTAAACTAATTTGTACAATTATCTTATTTAGAATAACTAAATTAGAAAAAAATTGGGGCAACTAAAATAAGAGATACCACCCTACTTTAGTGTAATCATGGGTGTAGTTTAAAAAAAAAAAAAAAACAAAACATAATTCACGTTAACAAAATTATAAAAAATCATATATGAATTGTGTCACATGAGCATTGGATAATTGGTTAAATAAATTTTTTTAAATTTAAAAGCCATGGATGAAAAATAGAAGTTGTAAAAGTGATGAAAAAGATAATATTAGTAAAGATTGTGGATGATAAACACAAATTTCAAAAGTGGTACACTCATATTTATATTTATTAGTCTTAAAAAAGTATATGTGGATTAAAAACATTTAAAAGAATAAATAAATATGGATGGCGAATATACTCGATTTGTACAGGCCATTAGCAAGAATTTGATTTCAGAACAGCTTACAAAGAAACTGAAACTGCGTAGTTTTTCTTTTGTTGAAAGAGAGCAGAATTAAGAAAGCTATTCTAACATGCATTCATTCTTCAGGTAATAGGTCAAAATTAACTAGGAAGAGCAGCAACCAGTCTTCTGGTTAACAGGCTGTCCTCGTATCTGCACCATTGGCGGCCTCGCATTGTTTAACGCCGGCTGACTTGCCATCCTAATGTAAAAGGAGAAACAAAAGAAAAAGAATCAACAAGGATAGTAATCGGAATTCTGAAGGAATATATGGTTTCCGCAGATGAAAATAATGAATCATGAATTTACTGGCAAAAGAAGGTACCTGTTCTTAATATCACCAGCCATGGCCATAAAAGCTTGCTCAACATTAGTGGCATTTTTTGCACTAGTCTCCATAAATGGAATGCCAAGTTCATCTGCAAAGGCCTATGAACAGAAAGTATGGATGCGATTCTTTTACTTTTCAATGGTTGATGAAAATAAGCAACACAGAGAGTTAAACCACTATTACCTTGGCTGTTTCATAAGAAACCACTTTTTTAGCAGTAAGATCACACTTGTTTCCCACCAGAAGCTTGTTCACGTTCCCACTTGCATAGCGATCGATTTCATTCAACCATTGCTTCACATTGTTGAAGCTCGCTTGGTCGGTAACATCATAAACTATCTGCCAGATGTCGAACAAACGTTATGAACTTGTCTATAAAATGTGAAATAATATGTACCAAAAAGAGGACAACAATGAAGAAATAAGGAGTGTATGCATGTCGAGAGAACTTACTATAATGCCATGTGCCCCTCGGTAGTAGCTGCTAGTGATTGTTCGAAACCGTTCTTGCCCTGCAGTATCCCACTGCATGTTTCAGTAGCTCGATTAGCAAAGGAAACAAAATAAGATATTATGGTAAGAAACAAAATGAATACACACCAAGGCCAAGCCAAAATCTACCAATGATATTTAAAGAATATATAAGAATAAAGCGTTGTCAAGGCATGCTCCTAGGCTTGCTTGCACCTTGCTCCTTAGCACAAGACAAGCTGACCCTTTCGAGAAAGGCCCATTTGATCAGGCGTACGCCTAATGCACCTTAGCACCTTTTTTTGCAAGGTAATAGGCATAAAAAAGCCTACTTGATTGAAAGGGATAATATCAAACTCTATACTTGTCAATATTTTTATATTCAACTAGAAATGGACCACCACAAAGAAATCAATACATATTGACTAATAAAAAGAATTGCATGTTTTGTAGATACATTAGTCCGCACTTTAGAGTTTATTATATGTCTTACATATATGCATACATACAAACACACTCATATCAGCATTTTTTGCTCCTTGCACAAGCGATAATACAAGGGTTTAGCGCCTAGAGTGCGCCTTGCATCCTTGACAACACTGATATCACAGGTGAGTTAAAAAAAGACAAAGAAAACAACAAATCAAACAAGAACCATGCTATGAGACTCAACAACCAACAAGGAAAGATACGGTTTGCATCCCTTGTACAAAAATAAAGCAAATAAACAAGGAAAGATTCTCACAATTTGAAGTTTTAGAGTTTTTCCATCTTGCTCCACCGTGCGTATTTTCTATACAATAGAAAACAAACAAATAAGTTAAAATTTTCAAATAAGGAGGAGGATTACATTCAGGTACAGGTCAGAAATGCTCACAAAGTCCACGCCAATTGTGCTTATATAACTCTCCAGATATGAATCATCCTGTATTGAAGCGATAAATTAGGTAGTCAGATTGCAGGTATGCTTTCAGAATCGATTGAGCTCACCACTAGAAAGCTTGAAAAGATGCAGCGGAGAAAAGTAGATTTTATGCTTGACTACAGACTGCTATTGCAAATCTAGCAATAAAGTATAAGCGACATAAATTAGATGTAAAACAGTACAATTAATTGTTACAGTGGAAGCTTACAGCAAACCTCAGAAGAAGACATGATTTGCCAACTCCAGAGTCTCCAATTAGCAAAAGCTTGAATAAATAGTCACTGCACAAAATAGTTTAAAACCTATTAACATTTCAACCAAACAACAAATCGAGATGATGTCCATAACAAACCTAAAACATCTTTATTTTTCGACAAAATCGAAAACTCTGAATGTGGATACACTAGATTGCTCCCACATTCAGACATTACCTTAGGCGCAAAATAGTCCTTACCCCATTTCTATATTCAACGACAAAACCACAGAAACATCATAGGATAGTAATACGACGACGAACAAAAACATTGCACTGAAGACAAACACATGAATACTTAAACTCAAGAGATCGTTTCTCCAAATTCTTGATTAGAGTTCAACCATAAACACACACAATTCAGCTCTGTTTTCTAATTAAAAATGATTAAATTCTAATAAAGCAATTGCGTTAGATCAGAAAGCTATAGAATTGACTATATGTTAAAAACACCCAATTCCTTGTATCATAACTGTAATAGAAGGCGTTAGGATAGATCTATACAAAAAGAAGCCATCATGGCAAAGAAGAAAAACATCTGGGAACTTAAGCAAACAAAGAGAAAGAATCAAGTGGGAACAAACTAAAACGAAAATAATATAAATCAAATCACTAATCATGAAGCATACTATTCAGCATTCATGACTGTTGGTTTTGCCCGAAAACGAGCCTGCCCCTTGGTGTAAGGATGGGACCGGTTACTGACGAAAAAGGAAAAAAAAAATAGAGCTTGATTTGTTTTTGTTATTATTTAGTGAAAAAAGGTGAGACAGAAAGTGAATAATATCTTTTATTTTGGTTTGGTTTGGAACTAAAGACAAGACAATTACAGAGGGAAAAAAATAATGTTTAACGACATGTCCGAAAAGATTGCATTTTAGAGTGGCATCCTAAAAATTCCCAAGTCAAACCCAGAAAAATCAGCAAATCTTTACTAAGAAAATCATATCTTTTTTTTTTATTTTTTTTATTTGAAAATTATATAGCTTAACATATAATTATTTATTAATACAAATATGTTGTTTGGAAATTACACAGCTTAGCACGTCAATTTTTATTTATTTATTTTACATTTGAATTGTACTTAATACGTATAAAATTTCCATAAATTCCAACCCTAAATTTAACGTGAATTGTTAAAGTATCTAAGAGTAGCAAGCCAACAATGGATGGAGCCGACTTGTCCAAAATTAAATCACAATGCCATGTTTGATGATTTTGAGCAAAAAGAGTTGGTGAGGAGTAGTTGAAGCAATTCTAAAGCCCTTCTTTATTGACTTTGGGGAACCAACATTTACAGTTGTAGTTTTACAAGAAATATCAACCAACGCAATCGCTTCTATCAATCGGCTACATGGGGATTTAAGTGTAGGAAAATGTATCGTAACAGCACATTAAAAAATTGCACTTAATTCAAGCTGAAAAATTAATCAATCAAACCCTTGATTAATGTTGATGAAATTTAGTAGAGATTTTTTGTTAGTGTAAATAACAAAATAATTAAATGACAATATGTGATATGCCACGAGTCCTTAATACTAACATGGTAAAATGTTAGTTAACAAATAATTTTTAACATATAAAAAATCTTAAAAAATATTTTTTAATAGATAACAGATCTTAAAAAAATATTTGTCTAAGTTTATTCTTAATGTGTTTTTAAAATAATTATAAAAAAATGTTAAGAATTACATAAAATTATAAAAAAATAAAAAATTTAAAAAATTACCTTAAAAAGTTTAAAATAGATGTTTAGAATGAATTTGGACAAATAAATGTCTAGGATCGTTCACCCAACATTTGATCTATTGGTTAAGTGTATTTACCATATTTCCAAGGTTGTGGGATCGATTTATAGGCTGTGTGCGTGTGTGGGTGCTTGAGTTTAAATTTCTATAGTATAAAAGAATATTTAAAAATCATTAACAATTGTCGATTGAGTTTTAATTCGATTGTTATGAGTATTGTTGTCAATGTAGGAGGACATGGGTTCAAGTGCAATGAAACACATTATCTTCCAATTTATGAATTGGAGAGGGGCTATGGACAGTTCTAGACATTATGCCAAAAAGAGCAGATATGATAAAAAAAACATTTTAAAAAATTAAAATTATTTTAATCATGTTTTAGAAAATTTATATATATTTATAATTTTTAAAACCCTAGGGATCACCCCTTCCTACCCTTACCAACATCTTAATAACCTTGATAGGATTTTTTTGGAGGATGACCGAACTTGATCCCCTTCATGGAATTTGCAACAATTCTCTTTAAATCCAACGTCATGTCATCCTGCATTTCCATTTTGGCTCCATCTTGACTTTCATCCTTTGAAATTAGATCAACAAATTCTCGACTACCAAACATATCAACGTTAATGGATAATTTGATAAATTAAATTTTCGATTGATTTTTTCTCAAGGTTTAATTGAACAAATCCGTTTACAACAAAAATAACGGAAAGAGCCGAAAGGTAGGTATCTTACCTCTTGACTAGTACTAAGCCATTCGCAGATCTGAAGTTAGGTCATCTAATAATAATCAACCCTGAACTACATCATTTATATATATATATATATATATAATGCAAAATACTAATCCTCTTATATCAGTTATATCTCCCATCCATGGCTAAGCTGATTCTGCTTTGTCTTCTTGCTATTTTCTGCTTTTCATTAACAAGTCATGCAGCAACATATGTTGTTGGAGACACTTCTGGTTGGGACATAAGCACAGATATTGATTCATGGGCTACTAACAAGACATTCAATGTTGGTGATGTTCTACGTAAGTGTTTTTCTTGCCATCTCTGTATCCAGACAAGACTTAACATTTATTTTTTATCAGAGTTTAGTGACAAATTTTGGTTTTGTTTTTGGGTTCTTTCTAGTGTTCCAATACTCATCATCTCACAGTGTAAGCGAAGTTAATAAAGAAAGTTTCGAAACTTGCAATACAACAAATAGTTTGACAACTTTTTCTAATGGGAACACAACTGTAACACTTTCAAATGCTGGAAAGAGGTATTTTGTTTGTGGCAACAAGTTGCATTGTCTTGGAGGGATGAAGCTTCAAGTAAATGTACTAGAAGATGATAAAAAATCCGTAACCGTTGGTGCTCCCGAAGCTCAACCGCAACCTCAAGCTACGATCCCGAAGCCATCTTCGAAGACCAACAATCCTTCTTCAACTGCTACTCCCAGTTCGGATGGGTTTATCAATGGTGGAATTGGATCTCTCATAATAGCATTCCTTTTTATGGTCTCTACAATGTTTGGTCTATTCCAGATTTGAGAAAAATGTTCACAGATGTGCACTGTTACTCCATATTGAGATCAAAGTTGCTTTACATTGTTGAACACCAACAAACAGTTTAAAATCTAAGGCAAATCTGTTTACTCTAACTCTCTATTTGTGGCACTGCTCTACGGACAAGTAAATTCGACCTAAAACAAATTAAAACACAATTCACAATTTCACTTACTAGATCCAATTAGAGTGAAGCCTAATTGTTTATTTAACTTATATTGCAATCATAAAATGCATCACTTTATTTTAATATCGGATAAATATAATTACTTGTGTATATAGTATATAAACTTAAAATGACTCTATATTAATAGTTGTGTTAATAATTTATGAGAACTAAATCCAAACAAAATTTCATGTATCAAATTGCACCAAATCAAAGTTCATGTATAAAATTGCATATTAAACCAAAATTAATGTATAATTTTAAAATTTATCCTTTCATTTTATTCTACAATCTTCAAACAACATGAAACACTTGATATTATATTTTATATTTTGGCGCTTCTAGGTGAAAAAGCAACTAGAATTGCAATTGGGGCCGAACCAATTTACCCCCTCTTTGTATTTTTTGGGCCTAACAGGTTAGATTATCAATGCAAATATAACCCTTACCTTCTTGCCACCATTGCTCCTAGTAACCAATCTCTCGTTACCTTCTTGATAATTAAGAGGAAGCCCATTGAAATAATTTTATTTATTAACAAATAACCTTATAACAAAGTGTCTATAATTTATTTTATTAATAGCATGGAAAACTAAAGAGATCCAATTCTAACCAACACATTCAAGTAAGGTTCATTTAGACTAGATTATATTTCCACACAACAATTAATCTCATATTTCGACATACACAACTATGCTATGCGTCATAAGTATTAGAATAATTAAATAATTACGAATTTAACAATTCTAATTGATAATGCAAATTTTCTAATCAATCAAATATGAATTTTTTTATTCACCAAACCTAAATATTTGTAATTAAAACAAAAGATATGTAAATAACAAATAATAAAGAAAGGAAAAAACAAATTAGATATTACAAACTTGAAGAATCGCAACTTCGAAATCCCTCTTACTAAAAAAAGAGTATAACAACTCATGGAGAAAAAAAAAACACAATTATAAAATAATATTGAATGCGACTAAATCTAATTTTGGTCCTAAAATTATGTATTTATAGGAGAAAGATAAAAGTGCCCTTAATGAATTAAAGCAGTTCTTTTTGGTATTCGACAAATTTTTGCCTCAAACTTCTAGACCATTTTTAGGCATCTTCCTGACATTTTTAGGCTTCAAGTGTTTAAATAAGTCCGAATAGATTTTTCAATTCCTAAATTGGAGTTTTGTAGCTCATGATATGATCAAAATACCGAACCAAGGTGAAGTTGAGATCTTAAAATGGAATTAACTCATAAACTTGCCAAAATCAATCTCAAAGTGTCTTTTTCTCCTATCCTTCCACCTACCAATGCAAAATCAAATATAAGTCAAATTGCAATAATTAAGCATTTAAAATGGAAAAATTCAAAGGGGAAAATATCACATATAATTGAACTTTATGCACTAATCAACAAGCCTTTTTATGTGATGACTTGTTTAGGTTAAGCAATATGAGAGAGAAAACACTTAATTTGTTCAATTATGAATTGTTATTTGAGTACAAAATTTTAAGTGAACTTTCTTGTTTTCATCTGAACTTTCAAGGAGAAAGTATTAAAAGGAGAGTGATCTATTTCGAAGTATAAAAGTGATATTGCAACTTAATTAGTGAGATCAACTTAAATCATAACTAGTGATTCGTTGATTAAAGACCTTGTAAACATAGAATATTTCAAACTATGTAAATATTTTTGGTGCCCATTTCGAACTAAATGAATATTTAACAATCAAAATAAAAAAAATTCTACAATTGGTATCAAAGTTGGACACTTAACATACTAAGTGGTGACCCTGTTATTGATTTGCAAACGAGATGGAAGGTTACTCAATTTCTAGACCCCCATGTTGGATTACACGAACTATGCCTACTGAAAGGCGAGGATGAAAGCTTTTATAAAACCCATAAATGAAATACCTAGTGTTCAATCTTAACTAGATGATAACCTCCAACAATTGTTATAGATGGTGTAACGACTCCTAAACTTGAAGTAACCTAGACCAATGATAAAGAAAGTTGGCTAGTGCCAACTCTAGGACTCTCAATGCAATCTTTTTTGGAGTCAACCCTTAGGAATTTAAAATGGATTTCTAAATGCACCATTGCCAAACAAGCTTGGGCAATTCTCAGAATAACTCATGAGGAACAAATATAATGAAGCATTCCAAACTTTAAATCTTGACTACAAAGATTGATACTCTAAGAATGTAGGACAAGGAGATTTTGACTAAATTTGTGTAAAGTTTGTGAAATATCAAATCCAACTTTTACAATTAGACAATTTTACTTTAAGTCGAAGTCGGCTAGAAAAGTGTTTCGTTCTTTATGAGGTAAATTTGCAATCAAGGTGGATTAGATCAATGAAAAATATGACTTCAAATATGAGGATTGACGAGCTCATTGGTTTATTACAAAAATTTAAGATGAACCTAGACGAATCAAGGAATAATAATAGAAAAAAGTGAGAAGAACATTACTTTGCAGATTGCAGCCCCAACTGCAACTAAGGTGAATCTGCTATAAATGATCTTTAGGAATAGATGTCCCTACTCAATCAAAACGTTAAGAAGGCATTCAAGAAGTTGACTATGCAGAATAGAAAGTTTGATGCAAACACAAATCCTAGTAAGTTTAAGGGTAAAGGAGTTGTGATAAATGATAAGGCATAGAAGGATATACAATATTATGACCGTTAAGGATCTGGTTATACTTAAGTTGAATATGCCAATACCTTGAAGAAGTCACTCTAGCTTACTTGGAGTAATGAAGATTTATCTATTAGTTTTGAAGAAGACGATGAGCACCTTATCAACTACGTTATTTTTACCACTCAAAGACAAGGGAAAAGTTGAGCAACTTGAATGTTCCAAGAAGGCTGAGATCAATCACATAAAGGTTTATGATGTTGGATAATTTGAGTGGAGACAATAGAACCAGAGACTTAAATGGAAATAAATAATAGACTTTAAGGGGCGGGTGACACTTTCCAAAGAGAACTGTTTTCTTCCATACAAAGTTGCTAGAGGGTTAAGACAAAGGTCCTCCCGGGATACAACAAAGTTTTAAATTTCCTTTGATTAGCAAAATCGAGGAATTCCCTAACTCTTATTCTAATTTATGAAATTGAATTGATTGTAATGTTGTGAGCACCATAGTCCCTTTATTTATATGCGCTCAATGAATACTATTTTGAAGAGACACAACCCTTCATTTTGGACATACTTTTTGGAAGAAACATGTCACATGGAAATGTATCCATTGGATGATAAATCATTAATTTTAATTTGAATAGTGCTTATGAATAATTAATTTTCAAGATGATAAATCATCACTTTTAATTTGAATAGTGCTCATGAATAATTAATTTGCAATCTATAATTTCCAACAATCCCCCACTAGATTGCTAATTCCAAAAAAATAAGTACACAACGATTATGCATAAAGAAGGGTGTTCGCAGATTGAACCTGTTATGGCCATGTACTCATCCCGTTTCATGAACATTTAGGAGAGAAAACCATAAAGAAAATTTTGTTGAAGCATGATAAACCGTAATATAAATATATTTTAATCCCACATTTAGCATACTTTTGGATGATTTATTCCCTGAATTGTGTAATTTGGTGCTCTTAATCCTTTGTTTTCATGTTTCATACTTAGGAAAGCACCAGAGGATGAAAAAAACGAGAAACGGGCCTAATGTAACAGCCCAAAATAGGGCCTAGTCAGAATAGTGGTCTCGAGACCACAAACCCGAAGTAAATATATTTAATTTCTGATTGTTTTAGAGTCTATGATATGTTGGGTGATGGTGTACAAATTTTGTTAAGTAATTTTTATCGATAAAGTGCCCAATTTTATTATTGGGATTAAATTTGCATTAATTGCAAAATATAAGTTCTAGAACATAAGTACTTTTTTTAAATGGGGGTTTAAACTAGAGGTATTTAAATGGAAAATAAACCATCATATTTTGTTATGGACAAAACTAGTCATGGAAGGGTAAAAATTGAAGGTTTAGTAAAAAGGGCATTTTTGTCATTTGGGTGTTTTAAGGCATAAAAGAAAAAATTGAAACCCAAAAATCTGCTCATTCTCTTCTCCATACTGCCGAATTTCTCAAGAAGCCATGGCTAGGTTTCAAGCTTTTTCAAAGCTCAATTGTAAGTGCATTTGAGCCCCGTTTTTAATGTTCTTCGTATTTTTGAGATCCTATAGGCTTAACCTTTCTGTTTTTACCATTTATTTGCATGAAAAATGAAGTTTAAAAATTGACCCATGCTAGATTATGTGGATTTTAATGTTTAATGGTAGAATAAGGTTGCACGAGGTTAAGAGAACGATTTTTGCTAATTAATTTTTGTTGAAAATGGTTAAAACGGGTTAATTAGTAAAAGTTGTAAATGCTCCTAAAAGTGTGAAATAATAATAATTTGAGGTTGTTTAAGAGAAAAAGGTTCGGCTGACCTTGAATTTTATAGAAATTGAATAAAAATCATATTACGAGCCTAGGGGCAAAACCGTAATTATGAGAAAGTTTAGGGGTAAAATTGTAAATTTGTCATAGTATGGTTTTTGTATTAAAATGAGTAATGTGAGTGATAATTAAGTGAAATGTGACATTTTAGATCAAAGAAATCGAGATTTGGACCAAGTAAGGGGAAATGTCAATCAAAATGACCGATTCGCGTCGAGGTAAGTTCATAAGTAATTGAGTTGAATTGAATTTATTTATGGCGGTGTACATGAATTTAATGGAAGTATGTATATAGATTAATGATATAGCCGATTATGATATCTATATATGTATATAGTTTAGCCGAATGTGAGTTATGTATATGTGTCATTGGTACACTCGAATGGGATGTGATTATGAAGATTGAAATAAGCTACTTCGTAGATTTGTAGTGGAGGTTTAATTCTTATGTGTATATATATAAATGTGTAACAAGATTGTGAAATGCACTAAGTGTGTGCATTTAAATTATCGAGCACTAAGTGTGCGAAATCGGTCATTATGCACTAAGTGTGCAAATTGAATTACCGAGCACTAAGTGTGCGAAATCGGTCATTATGCACTAAGTGTGCAAATTGAATTACTGAGCACTAAGTGTGCAAAATCAGTCAGTGAGCACTAAGTGTGCGAATTGAATTACCAAGCACTAAGTGTGCGAAATCGGTCAGTGAGCACTAAGTGTGCGATTTTAATTACCGAGCACTAAGTGTGCGAAATCGGTTAATAAGTACTAAGTGTGCAAGTAAATTTTCAATTCAAAGATCGAAATCGGTAAGTTTTGATACTATAAGATGTTGTTGTCGGAAATCAAGAGAAAGTGATTATTTGTGGATTGGATGGAATGTTTCTTTTAAATGTATAGTTTGGATGATATAAATTGATATGTGCAAAAGTTTACAAAATCATATTGATTGTTATATGAATTACAAAATATGATTCGGATATGTGGAAATTGGTATATGATATATGTTTAAATAGTTTGGAACTTGAAAATATCGATAATGCATGGGAACCAAATATTCACATTAGGTTCGGCTTTAATTTGAAAGATAAGAAATGTTTTGTGGTTGCACAAGTAAATGAATAGATGATAGATTTTTGTCTATTAAATTTTTATTAAAGTTATGATATAATGATTTAATGCATTGTTATCACGAAATTGCTTATAACTTACTAAGCTATGATAGCTTACTGTATGTGTTTAATTGCATTGTTTTATCAAATGAGTAAGACGTGTCTATGATCACTTGGTTGTTATGAGACAAGTTATAATATGCTTTGGTGTCAGTGTATATAAATGAAAGTGAACACAAAGAATTAATGAATGAGTGAAATTGACATTAAAATAGTTGTGGGCAGCAACATTAGTATAACTTTGAAAAATCACCAAAAATGGTGGAAATTGAATTAAAGGCTGTGTAAGATATGAAATTAAAGCTTAATGAGTCTATTTTTTTATAAAAGAAACTTAGAAAACAAATTATTATCATATTTTGAGGTATTTGAATTTCTGTGAGACTGGTTTAGAATGATTATGTGATCCCCTGTTTTGCCTTGGAAAAATCATTAAAAATTTTACAAAAATAATTAGGGGATATAATTTATATGCCTGAAATCCTAAATGAGTATATTTTCAAATGAACTAAACAAGAAGGTCATATGAACTCTGTACAAGGAGAAAATTGATTTGTACTGAAGAGAGGCAGAATAGTCAAATAGTAAAATAAGGGAAACTTTAATGAATAAAATGTACTAATTGGCTAAGCAAAAAATTATGAAAATTTTATGGTATGAAGATATATGAGTTTAGTTTCAAGGAAAATTAACGGTTCTTCATTTGGAACTCTGTAGCTCGAAAAATAAATAATTAAGTGACAGTGACTCAAGTAGACAGATTAATGTGAACATGAGTAATAAGGTGTAAGCATGTGATATAATGATTATATCATCTTAAGAAATTATTGTGAGGATTTATCCATACAAGTTTACTAATTTCTTATTATTTGCATATGAACTTACTAAGCATTTATGCTTACTTCCCCTCTCTTTTACCTTGCCTTGTAGTATCGCCAAGTTAGCTCGGGGATCGGTGGACGTCGGAGATTCGCTCACACTATCAATTGGAACACTTGGTATATCTAGATACATTAATTTGTATATCTAGATACATTAATATTTGGGCTATGGCATGTATAGTAGGCTTGGTCATTTTGTCATATATGTCATATTTCTTGTGGCCTAAAATGTTGGCCCTTATTTAACAAATGTTCATTTTGATTAAAGCTATTGGGAGATGGCCAATATTGATGGTTGTTATACACCTATGATGTGGTTATTCATGTATATGGTAATTGCATGATTGAGATGTTGTGGGTGTGGTTTACAAATGATTTCATGAATGACGATGTGTATGAGAATGTGTATGCAAAATCGGATATTCGAATGTCTAATCATGGCATGATACATGTTGATGAAATGGATACAAAAGAGTTCGTGTTTTAGAGTGGGGAACTGGCTTGGAAAATAGCCAACTTCCAGGCCACACAGGCAGAGACATGGCCATGTGTCTTAGCCATGTGACAGACACGGTCTAAGGGCACGGGCGTTTTTTGATGATGACATCATAAACAGAGAGTTACATGGGTTAGGGACACGGGCGTGTGACCCCTATTTTGACAAAATTTTCGAAATTTTCCCAAAAATTTCCAAAGTTCTTGGTTTAGTCCCGAACCATCCTAAAGGATGTTTTGAGCCTTACAAGCACATATAAGTGACAAAATGCATGTGCTAGAAAAGTTTTAAATTTGACGAAATTTTATGACCCGACTTTACATGTTCAAGAATTTTAAGTCCGGTAACGCCTTGTACCCTATTTTGGCATTGGATACGGGTAAGGGGTGTAAATGGAGTAAATGTGCCATATCATGAAATCAACACGGCCTAGTCCCAAGCCACACAGTCGTGCCACCTTGACAGACCTGAACATGGCCTGGCCACGATTCACACGGGCGTGCACCATGGGCATGTCCCTGCCATGACAAAGAGGAATTTTATTCAGATTAGGGTACTTAGAGGCAAAGAAAGCCATTCCAAAAGCTTATATAAGCACCCTAGAGGCCAACCTTCAGGGAGAGTCCAGTTAGGCATCCAGTGAGGCCGAAGAGCCGAGCCAGAGAGGCCAGAATTATGGAATTTGCTCGAAGAAAGTCAGTTGATTCATCTCAAGAAGCCGGAGTTATACTTAAGATGGAAGATCTTCCCTTCAATTTCCTTCAGGGGGTTTTAGGGTTTTTGTTATGTTTTATTTTATATTTATTTCTGAGATGTATTCTTTTATAATTATGAACTAAACCCTCAAATACCTAAGGGGGATGAAACCTAAGACGGATCTTGTTATTGTTTTCTGAACTATATGATAAATACTTGATTTGTTCTTAATTATGTGTTCTTAGTTCTTGCTTTGATATTCAAGTATTGATATGCTTAGGTAGTGGAGCAAAAGCCCCTATTTAAGAGTAGCTCTAGTATAATTAAGTGGAGTTGATCGCAACACTAGACATAGGATGACGAAAATCTGCCGGATTAGGGTCAAACCTAATATGGGAGTCCATAGATCGAGTTAATGCAATTCTAGGGGTTTTAATTAGAAAGAGATTTCAATTAATCAACCTAGGGTTAGACGTTAGTAGCCTCAAAAGAGGGATTAATATAAATTAGGGAATCCTACGAATCAAGTCAAATGAATAAATCGTCTGATTCAGCGTTAAATAACAAGTGAAGTCTAGGTGGATTCTTCCTCGGGTATTGTCTTAATCAATTGGTTTTTCCCACAAGTATTTTCCCAAATTCATTCTCTTTGTCGTTGCATCAATAATTCACTTTTATTCTTAGGCTAAATAATAAAAAGAAAGCTAGTATTAGTACTTCTAGTTCCTTTGGGTTCGACAATTCGGTCTTGCCACTAAACTATACTATTATTCGATAGGTGCACTTGCCTCAAGTCGTTGTCACAGTTAGTCTCTAGGCTCGATCATTCTTTATATAAATTTTTAAGACTTTGACATACGATCAAGTTTTTGGCGCCGTTGCTGGGGAACTAAAATATTAAGAACTCTTAATTTTTATTACTTTAGCCATTTTTTATTTTTTGCAATTTACTTTTGTTTTTATTTTACTCTTAACTTTGCTTATTTCCTTCTTTTATTTCTTAGCAGATACCTCTAGTTTATGACTAGAAGGAACCTGATAGGACCCCTGATTTACGACAGTGATATTGAAGGTGCTGTTCGCAGAAATTGTAGAGAAATAAGGAGAAGCTTAAATTACATAGAAGAAGAGCAATAAATCAAAACTAATACCACCGAAGAGATGGCTGAGAATAATCCGATACCTCTGGTGGTGGCCAAACATCATGCTCCTTGAACTATATATGATTATGCTAAACCTAATTTAACAGGAACTGAGTCAAGTATTGTTAGACTTGCTATTGCTGCAAATAATTTTGAACCGAAACCTAACACAATTCAGATGATACAGCAATTTGTTCAGTTTGATGGTTTGCAGGATGAAGATCCAAACAATCACTTGGCAAATTTCCTAGAATTTTGTGATACTTTCAAAATAAATGGCGTTTCTGATGATGCCATCCGTCTTCAGTTATTCCCCCTTTTTTTTGAGGAATAAAGCCAAACAGTGGTTGAATTCTCTTCCACGAGGATCAATCACTACATGGGAACAAATGACCGAAAATTTTTTATTAAAATATTTTTCGCCAGCTAAAATGGCCAAGTTGAGGAATGATATCTCTTCTTTTGTGCAGATGGATTTAGAGACACTCTACGATGTATAGGAGAGATACAAAGATCTATTGAGAAGGTGCCCACACCATAGATTACCTTTGTGGCTACAGGTCCAAACTTTTTACAACGGGGTGAACCCTTCAATGAGACAATTGATTGATTCAGCTTCCGGCGGAACCTTGAATAATAAAACACCTGAGGCTGCTTACGAATTCATTAAAGAGATGTCACTAAATAACTATCAGCGGTAAGTTACAAGGACCAAGCCAACGAAAACAGCCAGTGTTTTCAACCTCGACGCAGTAACCATGCTATCAAACCAGGTAGAACTGTTAAATAAAAAGATTGATGGCGTATGTGATTCTTTGCAGGTACATCCAGTCATGCAGTGCGGTACAAATAGAGGAGGGATGAGCAATACAGAATATCCACCTGAGAACGAGCAAGTTCACTATATGGGTAACAATTTTAAATCTCAAAAAAACCCTTATAGTAATATTTATAATCCAGGTTGGAGGAACCACCCCAATTTTTCATGGGGTGGTCAAGGAAATCAGAGACAACAACCCCTTCCAAACTTCCAACAACAGCCCTACCCACAGGAAAAGAAGCCGAACCTTGAAGAGATGCTGAAAAATTCATAGAAGTGTCAGAAAACATTTTCAAAACACCGAGACAACACTAAAAAATCAACAAGCACCGATTCAAGGGATCGAGAACCAATTAGGGCAACTCGCTAAGCTGATCTCTGAATGACCACAAGGCAGCTTGTCAAGCAACACTGAAACTAACCCAAATGAGCAACTTCAAGCCATAACAGCTCAGGATAGTGTAGGGTTAGATGAGCCTACGGTAAGCCAAGAGAATCTGGTAAAGGAAGGTAAAGATGAGGTAAACCATGATAAGCCAAAACCGGTAATTAAAGAGTACCAACCAAGTAGATCGTACCCCGATGTGATGAAGAAGGACAACACAGACGAACAGTTCAGTAAATTCATTAAAGTCTTAAAGAAATTACATATTAACTTACCGTTTCTTGAAGCTCTTTTGCAGATGCCAGATTCAAGGAAATTTTTAGAAGATCTGTTAATAAATAAAAGGGAAGTTAGACGAGGAATCACATGTGGAACTAAACGCAGTGTGCTCAGCAATGTTGCAAAACAAACTACCACGAAAATTAAAAGATCCAGGGAGTTCTTCAATTCCATGCTTAATTGGTAGTTTATATATTGATAATGCTTTAGCTGATTTAGGGGCAAGCATCAATGTTATGCCTTATAAATTGTTTAAACAACTAGGTCTAGGGAAACTCAAAAAAACTAGGATGAGCATTCAATTAGCTGATAAAATTGTTAGAATTCCTAGGGGTATAATTGAAGATGTTCTTGTTAAAATTGATAAATTCATATTCCCAGTAGACTTTGTCGTTTTAGACATGGATGAGGACAATAGTATCCCCTTAATTTTAGGAAGACCCTTTTTAGCAACTGTCAGGACTAAAATTGATGTTAACGCAGGTGAACTCATACTTTGTGTAGGTGACGAATCAATCAGTCTCCAGGCTCGTGACTCGGCCAGGACATCGAGTAATCAAGGTGAGAAAATTAATTTTATTAATGACCATTCAGTTAAACCTTCTTTTCAGGAAGCACCACGGAACAACCCAACTGAGCCAAACCCTAGACCTCATGCCAACAAGGAAATAACTCATGAGGAACGAAGGCTTCAAATCGATGAACGAGAGGAGTGGAAGACACACTTCAAGGAGAAGTTAGGGATACACAAAGCAGAACCAACACCATTTCGTGGGACAAACGAATTTAAGATCGGAGATCAGGTATTGTTAGATAAAGCAGACCCTCGAATACCTCCTCCTGACCCTAATACAAACGAAGAAATCACTTTTAGGGTACTCAATGTTTTCCCATACAGAACAATCGAGGTAAGTAATCCTATATTCGGCACTTTTAAAGTAAACGCTACTCGACTTGAACTATATACTGATAATAAGACTGATAGCATGAGGAAGGACTTTCAACTCCTCAAACCACCATGAATGTGCGAATGAGAGGTAAGTCTAGCTTAAGACTATAAACAAGCACTTCTCGGGAGGCAACCCGAGCACTAACCCCATTAATTTTCACATTTTTATTTTTATTTTTACTTTTCCTTTTTAGCACCTAACTGTAAACTAACCAAGTGCAAATTTCCACACCACATAGCCTTGCACACGGCCGTGGTCGTGTGGAGGCTACGGATGTATGTATTGACATGGCAGAGATAGTACGACACATGATGAAAAATATCTTCAAGCCACGGGGCCTAACTGAACACCACGGCCGTGCGATGCGACAGTGGCCTACACTGTTTTAGCAACACGAGAGCGGCGACCTGCACATGAGCGTGAGAGAAACGAATGAAGCATAACACAGCCATGTGACACGGCCGTGTGACTCAACACGCCCACGGTTCACGGGCGCAGGAACATACCAGACCTGAAATTTCTATTTAAACCACCCCTTTCCCCTTCTTACCTACTCCCCACCCTTCTTTCTCCTTTATATCCCCTCTCTATTTTCATTCTTTCCTCCACTCTCCTAACTCTTATTCTAACAATCATCCATGTCGATGAAACGGAAAGATCCTAGCATAGTCTCCCTTTGTGAGACCGATCTACATAAGTTCATGCCGGCCGCTTCAGTAACTCAACAGGAAAAGGACCTTTGAGTCCATTTAACTTTTCTTTTTATTTTCACTTCTCCTTTATTTTCCTTTTCTGTATTTTTCTTTTACTTAGTTTAATCTATTTTATTTCATTTTCCTTGATTTAGGTTCTAAAGGTTGCTAGGGAATCACCACACCACAACCATAGCCACCCCACCGCAGCCTTAGAAATCACACCCACCTCGCGAACCATCTAACAATAAGGACTCTTCGGTCCATTAATCTTTTCTTTTAATTTTATTTTACTTTCTATTTTATTTCTTGTTATCTTTCTTGTCTTAAAATATATATTTAGTATATTTTGAGTTATTATTATTCCCTGGCTAATTCTTCACGAGCTTCCCAATTTTTTCATCTAGCGCAGAGATTGTTGGTGGCCACCACACCACGACACTCCCAACTCAAGGAAGCCATCCAAATTCAGGAAGTTCCACCTCTCTCTTTCTCTTAAATTTCTTATATATCTTTGTATATTAAGGGCAATGTACATATTAAGTGTAGGGAGTGAATATTTATTTCAAGAAAGTGCCTAACTTTCTGCATTATTCTCAAATCCCTGAATTATACCTTAAATTATGCATTGTTTTTTAAGTAATTTTCTCATATTACTAATTAGAATGAAATTTCCTGTGATTCATGATGTGTATTGATATGTTTTGGATTAAGTCATTAATAATTATGCAGTGATGATTTAAACTTTAGGAGACTAGAGAATCAAGCATGATAAGTCCATTTTCAAAAAATTAAAATTTTGTTAGGTTGTCTACCTGAATCTAATTATTACCTTGAAATTTGAAATTTACAGAGTTGATATCAAAAACCCATAATTTTTGTGAGATCTTGAGCCTTTTAGAGCATACATTCTTTCGTGTTCACCTTATGATTATGAGTGTGTCAACATTGAGCTGTTATTCTAGAACTTGCTTCGATTATACATGTCAAGACCACATTATTGATTTGATATCCAGAAATGATAAAGGCATTTAGGATTTAACTCACTCACTCCACTAAAAAGCTTACCCTCACAATTAACCTCTAGTGAATCCCTTTGATCCTAACAACCCTTTTTATTGACTCACCCACTAATATTAACCCAAAACTCGGTCTGTATTTGTTATCACCATTCCTCTTGACCACCCTTATATCGAGATTTGATTTGATTAGTTGCCTAACTATAATCTTTAAATCAGTAGTTAAATTCATCCTTTCGTATGATTTGTTCTTAAAAAAAAAACAAAGTATATTCTTTATTAGTTTTATGATTAATGAACTTATACATATTGAAGAAGAAGCTCGTATTACTAGTTTTAAAATTTTCAATAAATGTAATTATTATTATTCAAGTATTAGTTTATTTTTTCTAGTTAGGTAAATTGTCAATTCAATCTCAATTCTAACCATCTAATTCAGCCTTTATCCACACATTTAACCCGAGCCCCATTACAACCATTTTAAAGACCTTTTGATTTGTGTATCATTTCAGTTTACAGTGGTGGAGATTTGATTTTCAGGCAAGCCTATGGGATTAACTTTTCATGTTCGACTTTTGAGTGCTTAATTGTGAACCTTAAACACTTTGAGTGATTTGAGTGAATCTTTAGTGAGGATGTCAATTTTGAATTAAGGGTAATTATTTAGATAAAGGGAAAACACCTATGTTTTCGTGCTACAAAAACCATGACTTTGATTGTTTGAATCTTTAAGACCCTTTAATTAAATTATCAATGTATGAATTATCATTATATTGTGATGAAACACTGTTGATGAATATTATGAATCCAGGAAGATCATTCTAATTGTGAGTTGAGAATTTTGCTTGAGGACAAGCAAATGCTTAAGTGTAGGGGTATTTGATAAACCGTAATATAAACATATTTTAATCCCACATATAGCATACTTTTGGATGATTTATTCCCTGAATTGTGTAATTTGGTGCTCTTAATCCTTTGTTTTAATGTTTTATACTTAGAAAAGCACCGGAGGATGAAAAGAACGAGAAAAGGGCCTAAAACAGAGTAAATGGGCATATCACAAAATCAACAAGGCCTAGGCCCAAGCCACACGACCGTGCCACCTTAACAGACCCGAACACAGCCTGGCCATGATTCACACGGGCGTGTGCTATGGGCGTGCCCCTGCCGTGACAAAGAGGAATTTTATTCGGATTAGGGTACTTGGAGGCAAAGAAAGCCATTCCAAAAGCTTATATAAACACCCTAGAGGCCAACCTTCAGGGAGAGTCCAGTTAGGCGTCCAGTGAGGCCGAAGAGCTGAGCCAGAGAGGCCAAAATTGTGGAATTTACTCGAAGAAAGCCAGTTGATTCATCTCAAGAAGCCGGAGTTATACTCAAGACGGAAGATCTTCCCTTCAATTTCCTTCAGAGGGTTTTAGGGTTTTTCTTATGTTTTGTTTTATATTTACTTCTGAGATGTATTCTTTTAAAATTATGAACTAAACCCTCAAATACCTGAGGGGGATGAAACCTAAGACGGATCTTGTTATTGTTTTCTGAACTATATGATAAATACTTGATTTGTTCTTAATTATGTGTTCTTAATTCTTGCTTTGATATTTCAGGATATTGATTCAAGTATTGATGTGCTTAGACAGTGGAGCCAAAGTCCCTGTTTAAGAGTAGATCTAGCATAATTAAGCGGAGTTGATCGTAACCCTAGACATAGGATGACGAAAATCTGCCGGATTAGGGTCAAACCTAATATGGGAGTCCATAGATCGAGTTAATGCAATTCTAGGGGTTTTAATTAGAAATATATTTCAATTAATCAACCTAGGGTTAGACGTTAGTAGCCTCGAAAGAGGTATTAATATAAATTAGGGAATCCTACGGATCAAGTCAAGTGAATAAATCGTCTGGTTCAGCGTTAAATAACAAGTGAAGTCTAGGTGGATTCTTCCTCGGATATTGTCTTGATCAATTGGTTTTTCCCACAAGTATTTTCCCAAATTCATTCTCTTTGTCTTTGCATCTTTAGCTTAATTGTTAGTTAATTAATAACTCACTTTTATTCTTAGGCTAAATAATAAAAAGATAGTTAGTATTAGTACTTCTAGTTCCTTTGGGTTCGACAATTCAGTCTTGCCACTAAACTATACCACTGTTCGATAGGTGCACTTGCCTCAAGTCGTTGTCACAGTTAGTCTCTAAGCTCGATCATTCTTTATATAAATTTTTAAGACTTTGACATACGGCCAAGTTTTTGGCGCCGTTGCTGGGGAACTAAAATATTAAGAACTCTTAGTTTTTATTACTTTAGCCATTTTTTATTTTTTGAAATTTACTTTTGTTTTTATTTTGCTTTTAGCTTTGCTAATTTCCTTCTTTTATTTCTTAGCAGGTACCACTAGTTTATGACTAAAAGGAACTCGACAGGACCCCTGATTTACGAAAGTGATATTGAAGGTACTATTCGCAAAAATCGTAGAGGAATAAGGCGAAGCTTAAATTACATAGAAGAAGAGAAAGAAATCGAAACTAATACCACTGAAGAGATGGCTGAGAATAATTCGATACCTCCGGTGATGGCCGAACATCATGCTCCTCGAACTATGTATGATTATGCTAAACCTAATTTAATAGGAACTGAGTCAAGTATTGTTAGACCTGCTATTGCTGCAAATAATTTTGAACTAAAACCTAACGCAATTCAGATGATACAGCAATTTGTTCAGTTTGATGGTTTGTAGGATGAAGATCCAAACAATCACTTGGTAAATTTCCTAGAATTTTGTGATACTTTCAAAATAAATGGCGTTTCTGATGATGCCATCCGTCTTCGATTATTTCCCTTTTCTTTGAGGAATAAAGCCAAATAGTAGTTGAATTCTCTTCCATGAGGATCAATCACTACATAGGAACAAATAACCGAAAAGTTTTTATTAATATATTTTCCACCAGCTAAAATGGCCAAGTTGAGGAATGATATCTCTTCTTTTGTACAGATGGATTTAGAGACACTCTACGATGCATGGGAGAGATACAAAGATCTATTGAGAAAGTGCCCACACCATGGTTTACCCTTGTGGCTACAGGTCCAAACTTTTTACAACGGGGTGAACCCTTCAATGAGACAATTGATTGATTCAGCCTCTGGCAGAACCTTGAATAATAAAACAACTGAGGCTGCTTACGAATTCATTGAGGAGATGTCACTGAATAACTATCAGTGGCAAGTCACAAGGACCAAGCCAACAAAAACAGCCAGTGTTTTCAACCTCGACCTAGTAACCATGCTATCAAACCAGGTAGAACTGTTAAATAAAAAGATTGATGGCATATGTGATTCTTTGCAGGTACATCCACTCATGCAGTGCGGTACAAATTAAGGAGGGATGAGAAATATAGAATATCCACCTTACAACTCGAGCGCTGAGAATGAGCAAGTTCACTATATGGGTAACAATTTTAAATCTCAAAATAACCCTTATAGTAATACTTATAATCTAGGTTGGAGGAACCACCCCAATTTTTCATGGGGTGGTCAAGGAAATCAGAGACAACAACCCCCTCCAAACTTCCAACAACAGCCCTACCCACAGGAAAAGAAGCCGAACCATGAAGAGATGCTGACAAAATTCATAGCGGTGTCAGAAACACATTTTCAAAACACCGAGACAACACTAAAAAATCAATAAGCATTGATTCAAGGGATCGAGAACCAATTAGGGCAACTCGCTGTCGATCTCTCGAAGCGACTGTAAGGTAGCTTGCAAGCAAACACCGAAACTAACCCAAATGAGCAACTTCAAGCCATAACAGCTCAAGATAGGGTAAGGTTAGATGAGCCTACGGTAAGCCAAGAGAATGTGGTAAAGGAAGGTAAAGATGAGGTAAACCATGATAAGCTAAAATAGGTAATTAAAGAGTACCAACCACGTATACCGTACCCCAATGCGATGAAGAAGGACAACAAGGACGAACTGTTCAGTAAATTCCTTAAACTCTTAAAGAAATTACATATTAACTTACCGTTTCTTAAAGCTCTTTCGCAGATGCCAGATTCCAGGAAATTTTTAAAAGATCGGTTAACAATCGTAATTAAATAAAAGTATAGAGGCAAAATAGGAATTTTGCCTAAATGTGAATTGGATTGAATTGAGTATGGATTGTATTAAATTGATGTTAAATTCATTTGTATAGATCTGGATAAATCAAATACGAAGCTAGATCGATGAAAAGAAAAAGTATCGGATTAGTAGATTACAAATCCACGAACATTTGTCGAGGTAAGTTCGTGTAACTAAATTGTGTATTTTTATATGTTTGAATTGAATGTTACGTATTTGAATTTTGTAATTGACATGTATGAAAATTAAATCAGTCACATATCTGACAATGTCCGACAAAGCATTAAGTCCCGTTTGAATAAATGTAATTCGATGGATATAGGGTCCTGCTTGTGTTGCAGATACACTACAGCTCGCAAGAGCGTCCCGTTATTAGCTCTCATGAGTATCCCAGTATTTGGCTTTCACAACCTTCCTGTTATATGGTTTTGACGAGCTTCCCATTAATAGCTCTTCGGAGCATCCTAATTTGGTTGTTATCCTACATGTGTTGTGGACACACCGTAGCTCTTATGAGCATCCCGATAAATGGCTCTTTGTGATCTTTTTAATTAAAGGCTCTTTGTGAGCTTCCTGTTAATGGCTCTTTAGAGCTTCTCGATATTGGCTTGCTTGAACCTTCCTGACATTAGCTCTTATAAGCTTCCCGAAAATGGCTCTCCGGAGCTTTCTGTTACATGGCTCACATGAGCTTCCTGTTATATGGCTCAAAAGAGCTTCCCGTTTATGTGCTCATATGAGCATTCCTGAATATGAATTGATAGATTACAGATTTGTACACTTCATGTGTACTACTTGGGTATCCATCGATATTTTAAGTGATTCAAAGGGCAAAATCCTGATATGATAAAATAAATGAATTCAAAGTGAAATGTTACCTGTGTATACACGAAATACATGGAAATTTGATATTGACGAGCTCATACATGATTCTTGATATTCATGTGAAATAAATGACTAGCATGTTTGATGAAGTTGTGTGTTTAGGCTATTAGCCAAATTGCTTGGATGCATTTAGTATGTTTATTTTAATGAAAACGAATGGTAAGTTAATTTCCCGTTATACGAACTTACTAAGCATTAAATGTTTACTCTGTTTTATTTCCCAAGTTTTATAGTAATTCAGAAGCTCAATTTGGTTGGAAGTCGGTCGGAGCAACATCACACTATCCTTCAGCTTGTATCGATATAAATAGCAAAATTTCTTTTGGGTATAATGGCATGTATAGGCTAAATTTGGCCAAATGATGACATGTATGTGTTTGGTTGTGATTTGCCATTGGTATGGCTTATGATGAACATATTTTGATGTAAATATATATATTTGTGTGGTTTTATCATGCTTGATATGTGTTTGGTGTGGTTGAATAATAGGTAGTTTATAAGCATGTTGATGAAAAAATTGAGATAGTATGTTTGGTATAAGTAAGCAAATATGTGTTTTGATCATCATGGTACATGTGAATGCTAAGATATATGAGATAAAAATGACTTGTTTAGGACTTGGTCTTGGATGGATTTGAATATTTTGTATTGGCTTCTAAATGTGCTAAAATGTTAATGTAGGTGAATGTCAATTTGGGTGAGAAAAGTGGCCTTAAAAATGGTCTATTTTCGTCCACACGGGCATGTGTCTCAGCAGTGTGCGACATACAATCTAGCACATGGGCGTGTGATCTGGCTGTGTATCCCTTGCATCTTAAAAATTGAGAAATAAAATGATTAAAATTATCCACGACCTAGCATACGGGCGTGTAGATTGGCCGTGTGACCCCTACACTTAATTAATGCAAATTAGTATGCTCACACGGCCTAGCACACGAGCATGTAGCTTGACCATGTGACCAAGTTAGAAAGTTACACGGGTATGGACACGGGCTGGGACACGACTGTGTGTCCCTATTTCCAATACCCACACGGCTTGAGACACGAGTGTGTCTCTTGACCGTGTGAGACAAGTGGCCTGGCCACACAGGCGTGTGTCCCCTGCACCTAGGAAAATTTTATAGTTTCTCAAAAATTTCTCTGAGTATCCAATTTAGTCCCGACTTGATTCTATTACGTGTTTTGGGCCTCGAGGGCTCACATAAGGAAATATATAATTTATTATTACAGGTTTATGATATGAATATGAAATGATATGAAATTATTTGTATTTGATCTATAAATCCTGGTAATGCTCTATAACCCTGTTATGGTGATGAATAAAGGTTAAGGGTGTTATATTTATTGGTATCAAAGCTTGGTTTAACCGATTCTCGGACTAACATAGCGTATACGAGTCTAACTATACATTCCATTATATAACCTATGATAGTGTGATATCTCCTAACCATTTTAAACATGTTTTTCATATAGTAATGTTGTCCAACCGAGCTGAATCTGAAGAAGCTGAGAGCAATGCTCGAGCTTCAGTTCAAAGAGTAGCTTCAAGCAGTAGAAGGCCCGTATCTGAGGGCCGAGGAGGAGAGGCTAAAGAAGCCTTCTTCCAGATGATGAAAGAACGATTTATAGAATTCGTAAGAACAAATCCAGCTATATAACAACCTCCCCCTCCAGTCTCTCAACTAGTTCCTGATATGCCACAAAGTAAAGAACTTATTAGAATTGGTAAGCCTCCTGTAGATAAAATTCGTAAATATGGGGTAGAAGAATTCAGAGCTACCGTAGAAGACAATCTAGAAAGGGCTGAATTCTGGTTACAAAACACTATCAGGGTTCTGGATGAATTATCTTGCACACCGGCCAAATGTCTAAAATATGTTGTATCCCTGTTAAAAGATTCGGCTTATTAATGGTGGAATACACTATTTTCTATTGTACCAAAATAGAGGGTTACATGGGAATTTTTCCAAACTGAGTTCAAAAAGAAATTTATCAGTTAGAGATTCCTCGATCAGAAACGGAAGGAATTTTTAGAGCTTAAACAGGGAAATATAACAGTATCTGAGTATGAAAGAGAATTTGTCAAAATGAGTTAATATGCCAGAGAGTGTATTCCGACTGAAATCGCTATGTGTAAACTATTTAAAGAGGGATTAAACGAAGACATAAAGTTGTTAGTTGGGATTCTTGAATTAAAAGAATTTGTTGTACTGGTTGACTGAGCTCATAAAGCTGAATAGCTTAGTAAAGAGAAAAAGCAAGTTTAGGAAGCTAGAACTTCAAGTAAAAGATTTACGAGGAAGTCATATCAGTCGATTTCAAAGAAATCGAAAAGATATCATGATTGTTCAACTATCTTTACAGGGTATTCTAGGAGGGACAGAGGTATTCCACGCTCCAATATAAGATCTCAGGCTACATCTGTAGCAAGTGCATGCAGTGTTGGAAATCTTAAACCCAAATGTAAACATTGTAATAAACTGCATTTTGGTGAGTGCCGCATGAGAAGCGGAGCATGTTTTAGATATGGTTCCTTTGACCACTATCTCAGATACTGCTCGAAAAAGCCTGAGAAAGATACCGTACAAACTTCAAGGCTGAGTAACCCCGCCTCGAAAGGTAGACCACCTCGTAATTTTGACAATATAAGTGGTAGCTGGGGTACAACAAAAGATTCAATCGTGAAATTTGAAGCACGAGCATCAACCAGAACATATGCTATTCGTGCATGTGAAAATTGCCTCTACACCAGACGTTTTACTGGTACATTTTCTCTTATTGATACAGATATAATTGCTTTAATTGATCCTGGTTCGACACATTCATACATTTGCACGAATTTAGTGTCTAATAAAAAATTGTTTGTCAAGTCTACTGAATTCGTGGTTAAAGTATCAAACCCCCTAGGCCAGTATGTGATGGTGGATAAAATTTCCAAGAATTGTCCATTAATGATACAGGGTATCTATTTTCTGGCTAATTTGATGTTATTACCGTTTGATGAATTTGATGTAATTCTTGGTATAGACTGGTTAACTTAGCATAATGCCGTGGTAAATTGTAAACAAAAGCATATTGTGTTGAAATGCCAGAATGGTGAAATGCACTGTATTGAATCTGATAAAGTGGACGGGTTATCTAATGTGATATCAGCCATGTTAGTACAGAAATATGTTAGAAAAGGGTATGATGCTTATCTTTCTTATGTGTTGGACACTAAAGTATTTGAGTCAAAGATTAAGTCAGTGCCAGTAGTCTGTGAGTATCTTGATGTGTTTCCAAAAGAATTGCCTAGATTACCGCTGACCAGAGAGGTTGAACTTTCTATAGATCTTGTTATGGGGACAACATTGATATCTATAGCACCATTCAGAATGGCCCCTACAGAATTAAAAGAGTTGAAAACACAGTTGCAAGAACTGATTGACAAAGGTTTTGCTCGACCTAGTTCTTTATCTTGGGGTGCACCAGTTCTGTTTGTTAAGAAGAAAGATGGATCCCTGAGGTTATGTATTGGTTATAGACAACTCAACAAAGTCACAATTAAGAATAAGTATCCACTGCCTCGTATTGATGACTTGTTTGATCAATTAAAGGGTGCTATAGTATTCTCGAAAATATATCTCCATTTTGATTATTATCAGTTACGAGTGAAAGAATCAGATGTGCCGAAAAAATATTCCAGAACAAGGTATGGACATTATGAATTTCTTGTGATGCCGTTTGGCTTAACAAATGTACCTGCAGTATTTATGGATTTAATGAATAAAATTTTCAGACCATATCTGGATAGATTTGTTGTTGTATTCATTAATGATATTCTGGTATATTCCCAAGATGAAAATGAACATGCTGATCATTTAAGAATTGTTCTGCAAACTCTGAATGAGAAACAACTGTATTCTAAATTTAGCAAATATGAGTTTTGTCTTCGGGAAGTTGGTTTTCTTCGGCATATAGTTTCCGCTGAAGGTATTAGAGTGGACCTGAATAAAATTTTAGCTATTGTTAATTGGAAACCACCAAAAAATGTATCAGAAGTCAGAAGTTTACTGGGATTAGCCGGTTATTATTGAAGATTTGTAAAAGGATTTTCGATGATAGCTTTGCCGATGACATGGTTGTTGCAGAAAGATGTGAAATTTGAATGGACTAATAAATGTCAGCAGAGTTTTGACACATTGAAATCCTTGTTGACTGAAGCACCAGTTTTAGTCCAGCCTAAATCGGGTAACGAATTTGTGATTTATAGTGATGCATCATTGAATGGTATAGGCAGTGTTCTTGTAACATCCTGAAAAGGGCCTATGCATTTTTGGTTTAATTGTACGAAGTGACATGTTTTATATACTAAGAATAAATTTTGAACATTTTTAGAAACCCGAAAATGAATGAAAATGAGTTAGAAATGAACATTTCTGGAAACCTGAAAATGTATGGAAATGTTAAGTTTAAAAATGGAAGGTGAACATTTTTGGAAACTAGGAAAAGTAAGGAAATGATTTGGAAATGATTCAAAAATGGAAAGTGAACATATCTGGAAACTTGGAAATGTAAGGAAATGTCAAGTTTAAAGAGCCGAACGAAAATTTTAGGAAACTTAGAAATGACTTAGAAA
The DNA here is from genome assembly GCA_025503065.1 of Gossypium bickii. Classification (NCBI taxonomy): domain Eukaryota; kingdom Viridiplantae; phylum Streptophyta; class Magnoliopsida; order Malvales; family Malvaceae; genus Gossypium; species Gossypium bickii. The sequence continues at coordinate 22,079,972 of CP106718.1, forward strand.
TGTCGAGTTTTAAAGTTTTAAAGCAGGGAATAAAGGCAATGTGGCCTTAAAAGAAAAAGTTTGTGAAATTTGACACACAAATAGGCTTGGAAAAGTGGCCTGAAGATGCCACTTAGGGTCTCTGGAAATGGCGCCACATGCAAGGTGTTGGGCCTGAGTTCGAGTCACTTGGGAAGCAAATAGAAGAAGTTTTATTTTGCTTCCAGAAGCTCTGAGGTGGACGGCACAAACCTTCTAGAAAGGAGGAGTTTTATTCTCTTTAATATTTGATTAATAAGGTGATAAATAAAGGATTTTTAATTGGATTATTTTCAAGGGATAATAAAGGATTATTCTCTTATTATTTTAAATTAAAGAGATAAAGCTATCAAATAAAGAAGAGTGGTGGCCAAGTAGGGGACACTAGCCTAGTAAATTCGGCTAAGGGAGGAAAATAAGGCTAATTTTCATTCATTCTCTCCTTTGCCGACCCTAAGCCATTCTCTTCTCTCTGCCGAAATTTTTCCCTAGCAAATTCTCTCTTTTCTCTGCTATTTTACCAAGACCAAAAACTCTAGTAAAGCAAGCCACTCTCTTCATCTTTCTTTTCTTCCTATTTCTTTCCTTCCAACCCATTCAAAAGCCGAATTTTGGAGAGGCTTCAAGCACAGGTGTTGCCGATTTCTCCAAGTAAGGGTAAGATCTAGACTCGGTTTCCATTCTTTTTCTTTTTAAGCCTGTCGAAATTTGGAGACTAATCTCTCATATTGTATTTTGGCCGAAATATGAAGAACTCTTTCGGGATTTGTCTCAAGTCGACTGTAAGAAGGATTTTTCGAGATTTAAGGCATCAAGGTAAGACAATAAAGTGATATTCGGCCATAGGCCATAAGTATGATTTCAAGTTAGACTAAAATCTAACATATGTGTATAGATATTTTGACAGCATTAAGGAAGCAAGGATCCAATTCGGGATTTTAGAATCCACAAGGTATGTATTCGGCCAAGGCTTATATTTTTTGGTATTTAGCATTATTTCCTATTTATTCAAAAGCCAGAAACTGGCATAGTTAAATGATTTGGTGGCTAGCTGATTTTAAGGAAGGAATACTACAGATTTCGGGATTTGATTATTAATCAAATCGGCAAGCAAGGTAAGAATACTAATCCTACTAGGATTTGGAATTTTGGCCGAATGGCTTTTTATTAAGGTAATAAGTGATAAATCAAATGTAGGGATTAAGGATCTAAGCATTAGATCAAGCTTTTCGGGATCTCAAGGAATTTCTAAGCGAATCAGGTGTGTACCCCACACTACTTCATAATACGTTTTATGGCATGTTTAATTAAAATATGTGACATTAAGAATATGAAAGTGGCTAAGGTATCATGTTATGGTACTAAGTACTGTGCACGCGTTCCTACTTCTTCTACTAGGAATATGAAAAATGTTATTTGTAACATGAGAATATGATAAGAATGTGAACTTTGGCTTGTAATTGCATAATATGTTATGGGCATATGGGTTTTATTTTGAAAGGGAAGTGAATGTGGTGACTTAAGACCACGAACACGGTGACCCTAAAGCGTGTGATATCACGAAAAAGTGGTGACCTAAGACCACGATGAATCGAAAGTGGTGACCTAAGACCACGATGAATCGAACGTGGTGACCTAAGACCACGAATCGCGGTGACTTAAGACCGCAATTTGGTGTGTAGCGGAAGGAGGGTCGACTTAGTAGTCCCCACGGTGTGATTGGCAGGTACGGGGGTGTGTAGCGGATGGACAATTAGGTTTGGGTTTGGCAATGCATCATAACTTGTATTCATTATTTTGAATGTGTAACTCTTGTATGCCTGATTCTATTATGACTTAGTGTCGTGTACATATTGAGTCTGTTTGACTCACCCCATTGTGGGACCATGTTTCAGGTGATGAACAGTGATGGACCGGGACGGCAGAACTTGTGGTGGCCATGCTCAACATGAAGTCTTTATTTTTATGGACTATGAGTTTTTAAGTACTTGAATTATTTGGAAATTATTTGATGTAATAAGGCCATAAGGCCATAGTTGAATCATTTCACATTTATTTATTTATTATGTTTATGAATCTTATTTATTGAAGTTTAAGTAAAATTTCTTTAAACTAAACTTTAAATGTTTTATCACTTAATATTAAAAAGGGGTTTTCAAAATAAAATCGAATCCGTTTCAACACAAGCCCAACCCAAAACAAAATTTTTAAAAATTGCACAAGTTTTTCGCAAAGTAACAAAAGGATTTGAACCGGTTTACTTGAGGGACACACCAAATCTGGTCAAAGCTCGTAGGCTGGGTTTGGGGTGTTTCAGTTTGGTATCAGAGCCCAATTTTAAACTCTCGTCTTGTGGGCTAAGGCCCAAAACGTTTTCAAATCGAGCCTAAATGAGTTTTATGGAAAGTATTTCTGCAGGTTTTCTGGCATGGCACCTAAGTCTCAGACCATGATCCACACGGTAAGTACCCTCAACCATTTGTATGATTATGTGATTTATGAATTATGGAAAGGTAGAAAAGGCATGGAACGTAGAATAGTATGATAGGAACTTGAACCCTAGGACTAGTCTACTCAAACACAAACGCATAAGACTTAATGCACTTAACAAACCTATGGCTAAGTCACCGAAAGTTAGGGTGTGGTAACCCCACATGACGCATGTCTAGGATTGGATCGGAAGAGCACAGTATTTAAGCGATCCCTAGTGACTCACCTCCTCTTCGCAGAAATCTGCACAGTGCGTAGCTTTGGTTTCACCCGACCAAGAGGACTCGATCATAAAGCTAAACACAATAACTAAAACCCGAAAGGGAACTAGCTGTGTTTTTATAAAAACAACAAAACCCTAGTTTCAAAACTCTTAAAACTTTCTTTTAAATTTGTGAAAACCATCTTTACAAAATTCTCCAGAAAAATTTTCGCTTTATGAAATTACAAAAATGCCCCAGTGGTAAAATTACCAAAATGCCCTTGGTTTGTAAAATGTTCAATTACCCAAAAGTTTTACCAAAATTTCATAAACATTCAAAAACCCTAATTTGCAAAATATCAAAATACCTTGATTTTGGAAAATTACAAAGCGCTTCTAACTTACAAAATTACAAAATGATTACGATTTCCAAAATTTTTGCAACATCACCGTTTTGGAAAATACAATTCTCAAAAAGAACCCTCAAAGTTTTGCAACTTTTGAAATATCTCTGATTTATTAAATTTTACAAATTTGCCCCCGAGGTCTAAAATTACCGAAATACCCCCGGATTTTGAAATTTTCCAAAATACCCCGAAAATTCAAAATTTCCAAAATACTTTTTGACAAAATCACCAAGAAACTTTTTCTTTTGAAAAAACTTACGAAAATACCCCTGTAGGACAAAATTACAAAAATACCCCTGGGTAGTGGAGAAACAACAACAATGAAAACTACAACGTTTCTCTGAATGAACGAAAGTTCATAATTGGTTGATGGATGTATGAACGAATGAAAAGACTGGTGTGCTTGTAGGATTCCGAAAGACCACTCCTAAAACTCTTTTCATAAAACTCCTTTGCGGGTAAACAAGTGAAACAAAGACTAATTCATAAAACTTCTTAATCAGATCTCGACGTTAGAAATGAGCTCTAGAGGACGTGGTCGTCGTGGACGAGGTAGAGGAAGGATGACCGTGTCGGAACCCGTTAGATCGGGTCAAGGGTCTGACAATGAGATACCACCACCACCACCACAGGCGTGTGGTGTTGAGCAAGCAAGCTCAAACGGGAGAAGATCTTTGATCGCAGATCGTGGCTTTGTGAGTTTTGGAATTGGTGGCTGGTGCAGGAGGAAATTCGGGAAATCAAAAGTCTGTGCCTAAACGGCTCCGAGCTAATGGAGCCGAAATGTTTCGTGGAGTGTCGGGTGTGGCACCCAGTACAGCTGAGTACTGGTTGGAAGCAACTGAGCGCATCATGGATGAGCTTGACTTTACCCCCGAGGAGAAGTTAAAAGGAATGGTGGCACTGTTACACGATGAAGCGTATCAGTAGTGGTTGACTGTTCGGGATGGTGCCACGACTGAGGATTTGACCTGGGAGTACGTTAAGGAGGCGTATCAAAAGAAGTATGCGGGAACCAGGTATATTGATGAGCAAAGGAAGGCTTTTCTAGGGCTGGTTCAAGGGAACAAGTCTGTTGCAGAATATGAAGCTGAATTCCTGAGGTTGAGCCGGTATGTTCGAGGTGTAGTGGCAACTGAGCATGAGCGTTGTGTTCGTTTTGAGGACGGACTAAGGGATGATCTGAGACTGTTAATAGCATCGCATTAGGAGCGGGAATTTTCTGCGTTAGTGGAAAAGGCCAAGGTAGCCAAGGGAATTAAGGATTCTGCAAGGTAGAACACTGATCGGAATAGGCCAGAAAGTGGTTTTGGATCGCCTGCGGATCATCCGGGAATAAGAGGCCTAGAGTTGATGGGCGCGCGAGGTCGACAAGTTGGTTCGGAGAAGGCGGTATCGACCTTGTGATGTGTGTGGAAAGAAGCACTTAAGAGAGTGCTGGAGGAAAACAGGAGGATGTTTTAGGTGTGGGTCCAAGGATCATGTGATCAAGCATTGTCCTAAGAACCTAGATGAAAGTCGACCAAAGAACTCGTAATGTTAATCAGTCGGTGGTAGGGGACAAACAAACCTCAAGAGTCGTCGTGGACCGAACCATGGAGGAAATGGTTCGGGCCGAGGACATGGAGTACCAAGCAGAGATGCTGAAGGTGCAAACGCGAGGCAACCTAGGTTGGTTTATACGGTTGGCCATCGCGAGAAGGAAGATGTGCCAGATGTGATAACGGGTACGTTCCTTCTTTCTGGGATACCCTTAATTGCTTTGATTATTGTAGAGTATTCTTGTATTGCTAGTGAATGTGTTCGAAGCCTTGCATATGAACTTAGAGATTGTGCATAGGGAGTATGATAGTTTTATAAAATCAGAGTGCGCAGCAATAGCGTAGTGGGGTGAGTTTGACCGTACAATTGTTCGTTAGTAAGTAATTTCGAGGACGAAATTATTTTAAGGGGGTAGAACTGTAACATCCTGAAAAGAGCCTATGCATTTTCGGTTTAATTGTACGAAGTGACATGTTTTATGTACTAAGAATAAATTTTGAACATTTTTGGAAACCCGGAAATGAATGAAAATGAGTTAGAAATGAACATTTACGGAAACACAAAATGTATGGAAATGTTAAGTTTAAAATGGAAGGTGAACATTTTTGGAAACTAGGAAAAGTAAGGAAATGATTTGGAAATGATTCAAAAATGGAAAGTGAACATATCTGGAAACTTGGAAATGTAAGGAAATGTCAAGTTTAAAGAGCCGAACGAAAATTTTAGGAAACTTAGAAATGACTTAGAAATGTCAAGTTTTAAAGTTTTAAAGCAGGGAATAAAGGCAAGGTGGCCTTAAAAGAAAAAGTTTGTGAAATTTGACACACAAATAGGCTTGGAAAAGTGGCCTGAAGATGCCACTTAGGGTCTCTGGAAATGGCGCCACATGCAAGATGTTGGGCCTGAGTTTAAGTCACTTGGGAAGCAAATAAAAGAAGTTTTATTTTGCTTCCAGAAGCTCTGAGGTGGACGGCAGGAGGAGTTTTATTCTCTTTAATATTTGGTTAATAAGGTGATAAATAAAGGATTTTTAATTGGATTATTTTCAAGGGATAATAAAGGATTATTCTCTTATTATTTTAAATTAAAGAGATAAAGTTATCAAATAAAAAAGAGTGGTGGCCAAGTAGGGGACTCTAGCATAGTAAATTCGGCTAAGGGAGGAAAATAAGGCTAATTTTCATTCATTCTCTCCTTTGCCGAAATTCCCTAAGCCATTCTCTTCTCTCTGCTGAAATATTTCCCCAGCAAATTCTCTCTTTTCTCTGCTATTTTGCCAAGACCAAAAACTCTAGTAAAGCAAGCCACTCTCTTCATCTTTCTTTTCTTCCTATTTCTTTCCTTCCAATCCATTCAAAAGCCGAATTTTGGAGAGGCTTCAAGCATAGGTGTTGCCGATTTCTCCAAGTAAGGGTAAGTTCTAGACTCGGTTTCCATTCTTTTTCTTTTTAAGCCTGTCGAAATTTGGAGACTAATCTCTCATATTGTATTTTGGCCGAAATATGAAGAACTCTTTCGGGATCTGTCTCAAGTCGACTGTAAGAAGGATTTTTCGGGATTTAAGGCATCAAGGTAAGACAATAAAGTGATATTCGGCCATAGGTCATAAGTATGATTTCAAGTTAGACTAAAATCTAACATATATGCATAGATATTTCGACAGCATTAAGGAAGCAAGGATCCAATTCAGGATTTTAGAATCCACAAGGTAAGTATTCGGCCAAGGCTTATATTTTTTGGTATTTAGCACTATTTCCTATTTATTCGAAAGCCAGAAACTGACATAGTTAAATGATTTGGTGGCTAGCCGATTTTAAGGAAGGAATACTACAGATTTCGGGATTTGATTATTAATCAAATCGGCAAACAAGGTAAGAATACTAATCCTACTAGGATTTGGAATTTTGGCCGAATGGCTTTTTATTAAGGTAATAAGTGATATATCAAATGTAGGGATTAAGGATCTAAGCATTAGATCAAGCTTTTCGGGATCTCAAGGAATTCCTAAGCGAATCAGGTGTGTACCCCACACTACTTCATAATACGTTTTATGGCATGTTTAATTAAAATATGTGACATTAAGAATATGAAAGTGTCTAAGGTATCATGTTATGGTACTAAGTACTCAGGTACGTTTCCTACTTCTACTAGGAATATGAAAAATGTTATTTGTAACATGAGAATATGATAAGAATGTGAACTTTGGCTTGTAATTGCATAATATGTTATGGGCATATGGGTTTTATTTTGAAAGGGGAAGTGAATGTGGTGACTTAAGACCACGAACACGGTGACCTAAGACCGTAATATCTGAAAAGTGGTGACCTAAGACCACGATGTCCGAAAGTGGTGACCTAAGACCACGAGAATCTGAACGTGGTGACCTAAGACCACGAATGCGGTGACTTAAGACCGCAATTTGGTGTGTAGCGGAAGGAGGGTCGACTTAGTAGTCCCCACGGTGTGATTGGCAGGTACGGGGGTGTGTAGCGGATGGACAATTAGGTTTGGGTTTGGCAATGCATCATAACTTGTATTCATTATTTTGAATGTGTAACTCTTTTATGCCTGATTCTATTATGACTTAGTGTCGTGTGCACATTGAGTCTGTTTGACTCACCCTGTTGTGGGACCATGTTTCAGGTGATGAACAGTGATGGACCGGGACGGTAGAACTTGTGGTGGCCATGCTCAACATGAAGTCTTTATTTTTATGGTCTATGAGTTTTTAAGTACTTGAATTATTTGGAAATTATTTGATGTAATAAGGCCATAAGGCCATAGTTGAATCATTTCACATTTATTTTTTTTTTATTTATTATGTTTATGAACCTTATTTATTAAAGTTTAAGTAAAATTTCTTTAAACTAAACCTTAAATGTTATCACTTAATATTAAAAAGGGGTTTTCAAAATAAAATCGAATCCGTTTCAACACAAGCCCAACCCAAAACAAAATTTTTAAAAATTGCACAAGTTTTTTGCAAAGTAACAAAAGGATTTGAACCGGTTTACTTGAGGGACACACCAAATCTGGTCAAAGCTCGTGGGCCGGTTTTGGGGTGTTTCAGTTCTAATGCAATAAGGTAAAGTAATAGCCTATGCTTCTTGACAGCTAAAATCACATGAAAAGAATTACCCGATACATGATTTAGAATTGGCAGCTATTGTCTTTGCGCTAAAAATTTGACGACACTACTTGTTCGGTGAAAAGTGTCATATATTCAATTATCATAAGAGTTTAAAGTATTTGATGTCGTAGAAAAATTTGAATCTTATACAATGCAGGTGGCTTGAATTGTTGAAAGACTATGACTTGGTTATTGATTATCATCTGAGAAAAGCAAATGAGGTTGTAGATGCTCTGAGTAGAAAATCTCTTTTTGCTTTGCGAGCAATGAATACCCGTTTGTTATTGGCAGAGGATGGCTTAATTTTATCTGAGTAATAGCTAAACCGACGTTTCTACAGCAAATTTGTGAAGCTTAGAAAAGTGATAATGGGTTGCAAGCTAAATGATTACAATGCGAGTCAACTTCCGATTTAGAATTTCAGATTGAATTTGATGATTGTCTGTTGTACAGAGGCAGAGCATGTGTACCGAGGAATTAAGAGCTTGTACAGAAGATTTTGCACGAAGCTCATAATGGTACTATGTCCGTTCATGTAGGGAGTAATAAAATGTACAATGATTTGAAAAAGATGTACTGGTGGCCGGGAATGAAACGTGATATTTCTGAATTTGTGTTTAGATGTTTGATATGTCAGCAAGTTAAAGCTGAACATCAGGTACCTTTGGGATTATTACAACCAGTGACTATATCGGAATGTAAATGGGAAAGAGTTATTATAGACTTGTATCAGGGTTACCCCTATCTCTGAAAAAGAAAGATGCCATTTGGGTAATTGTTTACCGTTTGACGAAGTCTGCACATTTTATTCCAGTACGTATGGATTTCTCCTTGGATAGATTAGCAGAGTTATATGTTTCTGAGATTGTCATGCTACATGGAGTGCCAGTCTCTATTATTTAAGACAGATATCCACAATTTAAATCCTGATTCTAGAACAAATTGCAAGAGGCTCTGGGTACACAATTACATTTCAATACTGCATTCCATCCTCAGGCTGATGGTCAATCCGAACGTGTGATACAAATTCTTGAAGATATGTTTCGGTGCTATATTTTAGAATTCAAAGGCGATTAGAAAAAAATATTTGCCTTTAGTCAAACTCGCATACAATAATAGTTATCAGCTAAGCATAAAAATGGCACCGTATGAAGCTATTTATAGTCGTAAATGTAGAAATCCATTGTATTGGACTGAGCTCATTGAGAAAAAGATACATGGAGTTGAACTGGTCCGTGAAACCAAAGAAAAAGTGAAAGTGATCCGAGATAGCCTGAAAGCAGCTTCTGATCGTCAAAAATCCTATGCGAATCTAAAATGAAAAGAAATAGAATTTCAAGTTGGCGGCAAGGTATTTTTGAAAGTTTTTCCTTGGATGAAAGTTATTCGGTTTGGTCCTAAAGGAAAATTGAGTCCACGACTTATCAGGCTATATGAAATCACTGAAAGAATCAGACTTGTTACGTACCGATTAGCCCTAACGCCAGAACTTGACAGAATTCACAATGTTTTTCACGTGTCTATGTTACAACGATATCGAACAGATCCTTCACATGTTATCTCTCCGACAGAGGTCAAGATTCAACCTGACATGACTTATAATGAAGAATCGATCAGAATTCTGGCACGTGAGACGAAAGAACTGAGAAATGAAAAGGTAGCTTGAAAATTCTCTGGCAACGGCACGATATAGAAGAAGCTACCTGGGAACCTGAGGAAACTATGAGAAAGCAATATCTGAACCTCTTTACTGGTAAGATTTTCGAAGACGAAAATTTCTTAAGGGGGGAGGGTTATAACAGCCCGTTTTCAGTGAAATCAGAACAGTGGTTTCGAGACCACAAATCCAAGTCTGAAAGGAAAATTATTTTAATATTATTGCATGGTCTACATTATGATAGGAATGTCGTATGAAAATTTCGTTAATAAAATTTTACCAATTACATGTATAAAATGCAAAAGTTGAGTTCTAGTAGCTATAGGTATCAAATAGCTATGGAATTCAAAATTAGAGGTCCTTATATGCAAAATAGACCAGTAAGAGGAGTTAGTAGATCAGTACGATGATTCATCATTGGAAATTTAAATAAAGAAAATGACTAAATTGGAAAGAGAAAAGATAAAAGGATGATAAATAATAAAATAACGTAAAATATCATCATATTATCATCTTTCCTAAATTAAAAAGATGGAAACCCTAGCCATGGAGAATTGAATAAAGGCAAACTTATTTGGCCTAATTAGGTGAGTATTCTTGTCCCCTTTTTAATGATTTTTATATTTTCGAGATCGTAATAACTTAATCTAGCTATCTAGGGGATTAATTTGTAAAGCTATCAAAGTACTAGGGTTTTTCCATGGATGAGTATGCATGAATTATGAAGTTTTATGGTAGAAAATGAAAGGTTGTTGATAGATAAACAACTTTTGTAAGGGATTTTGATGAAATTGTGATTTAGGGACTAAATTGAAGAGATGTAAAATTCATGGAAAAATTTTAATTTTTGTGAAATACATGGACTATTATTGTAATATGTAAAAATTGGTTAGGCTTGGAATAAGGATTAAATTGTATGGATTTCATTTTCCGAGCCTAGGGGCAAAATCGTAATTAAATAAAAGTATAGGGGCAAAATGGTAATTTTGCATAAGATGTGAATTGGATTGAATTGAATATGAATTGTATTAAATTGATGTTAAATTCATTCGTATCAAATAAATTAAATACGAAACTAGATCGAGGAAAAGAAAAAGTATCAGATTAGTAGATTACAAATCTACGAACATTTGTTGAGGTAAGTTCGTGTAACTAAATTGTGTATATTTATATGTTTGAATTGAATGTTGTGTATGTGAATTGTGTAGTTTACATGTATGAAAATTAAATTAGTCACATATCCGACAATGTCGACAAAGTGTTAAGTCCCATTTGAATAAATGAAATTCGATGGATACAGGGTTCCCATATTGGTTGTGGTCCTGCATGTGTTGCAGACACACCACAGCTCGAAAAAGTGTCCCATTGTTAGCTCTCATGAGTATCCCGATATTTGGCTCTCACAACCTTCTTATTATATGGTTCCTGCAAACTTCCCATTAATAACTCTTCGGAGCATCTTGGTTTGGTTGTGATCCTACATGTGTTGTGGACACACCGTAGCTCTTATGAGCGTCCCGATAAATGGCTCTTTGTAAGCTTCCTAATTAAAGGCTCTTTGTGAGCTTCCTGTTAATGGCTCTCTGGAGCTTTCCGATATTGGCTCGCTTGAACCTTCCCAACATTGGCTCGTATGAGCTTCCCGAAAATGGCTCTCCGGAGCTTCCCGTTACATGGCTCATATGAGCTTTCCGTTATATGTGCTCATATGAGCATTCTTGAATATGAATTTATGGACTACAGATTTGTACACTTCATGTGTACTACTCGGGTATTTATCGATATTTTAAATAATTCAACAGACAAAATCCTGATATGATAAAATAAGTGAATTCAAAGTGAAATGTTACCTGTTTATGCACGAAATACATGGAAATTTGATATTGATGAGCTCATACATGATTCTTGATATTCATGTGAAATAAATGACTAACATGTTTGATGAAGTTGTGTGTTTAGGCTATTAGCCAAATTGCTTGGATGCATTTTGTATATTTATTTTAATGAAAACGAATGGTAAGTTAATTTCTCGTTATACAAACTTACTAAGCATTAAATGCTTACTCTGTTTTATTTCCCCTGTTTTATAGTAATTCGGAAGCTCAATTAGGTTGGAAGCCAGTTGGAGCAACATCACACTATCCTTCAGCTTGTTTCGGTATAAATAGCAAAATTTCTTTTGGGTATAATGGCATGTATAGGCTAAATTTGGCCAAATGATGACATGTATGTGTTTGGTTTTGATTTGCCATTGGTATGGCTTATGTTGAACATATTTTGATGTAAATTATATATATATGTGGTTTTATCATGCTTGATATGTGTTTGGTGTGGTTGAATAATGGGTAGTTTAGAAGCATGTTGATGAAAAGATTGAGATAGTATGTTTGGTATAAGTAAGCAAATATGTGTTTTGATCATCATGGTATATGTGAATGCTAAGATAGATGAGATAAAAATTACTTGTTTAAGACTTGGTTTTGGATTTATTTGAATGTTTGGTATTGGCTTGTAAATGTGCTAAAATGTTAATGTAGGTGAATGTCAGTTTAGGTGAGAAAAGTGGCCTTGGAAATGGCCTGTTTTCGTCTACACGGGTAGAGACACGGGCGTGTGTCTCAACCGTGTGTGACACACAGTCTAGCACATGGGCATATGATCTAGCCGTATGCCCCATGCATCTTAAAAATTGAGAAACAGAATGCTTAAAATTATCCACACTGCCTAGCACACGGGCGTGTGGCTTGGCCGTGTGACCCCTGCATCCAATTAATGTAAATCAGTATGCTCACACGACCTAGAACACGGGCATGTGGCTTGACCGTGTGACCAAGTCAAAGAGTTACAAGAGTATAAACACGGGCTAGAACATGGCCGTGTGTCCCTATTTTGAATACCCACAGGGCCTGATACATGGGCATGTCTCTTGACCATGTGAGACGCATGGCTTAGCCACACTAGCGAGTGTCCCTTGCACCTAGGAAAGTTTTTAAGTTTCTCGAAAAATTCTCTGAGTACCCAGTTTAGTCCTGACTTGATTCTAATGCCTGTTTTTGGCCTCGAGGGCTCACATAAGGAATGATATGATTGATTGTTACAGGTTTATGATATGAATGTAAAATGATATTAAATTGTTTGTATTTGATCTATAAATCTTGGTAATGCTCCGTAACCCTGTTCCGCCGACGAATAAGGGTTAGGGGTGTTACATGCTAACACTTTGAAATAATCTAAGTTTGGTATCTGACTCTTCCATAACTCATATGGAGATACTTTGAATTTTCTCGATAGTATTCTGTTAAGAATATAACACGCAGTCAATAATGCTTCACCCCATAGATTATATGGAAGTTTAGCATTTAACAACATCAAGTTAACCATATCTACTAAAGTATGATTCTTTCTTTCTGCCAAACCATTTTGTTGCGGAGTATAAGGTTCAAAACACTCATGTACCACACCTTGTTCCTCACAAAATACATTAAATTCATTTGAAAAATATTCACCACCTCTATCATTACGAAGCACTTTGATTTTCTTATTAAACAAATTCTCAACCTCATTTTTAAAACGTTTTAACATATCAAACACCTCGTCTTTACTTCTCATGAGGTACACATAAGTAAATTTAGAGAAGTCGTCTATAAAAGTGATAAAATATCATTTCCACCTCTTGTTAGATTTCCATTTAATACACAAACATCCGAATGAATTAAATCTAACACTTGCAAATTCCTTTCACACTTATTAGGAAATGGCTTCTTGGTAATTTTTGGTTGAATACAAATTTCACATTTATCCACAAACTCATCATTACTTAGAGTTATATAACCATTCTTTTGCATATATTGTAAAGTTTTAAAATTAAAATATGCTAAATGCGCATGCCACAAATGATAAGATTCAACAATATAAGTAGAAGAGTTAACTTTATTCATATCAATGCTCAACTTGAACACACCCTTGTTACAATATACTTTTCCTACATATATATCACCCTTAAGCAAGACAAACTTATTGGATTCCAAGATAATCTTGAGCCCCTTGTTATACAAAATACTCACGGACACTAAATTCTTTCATGTCGGGAACATGCAACACATTGGTCAAAGTCAATTTCTTCCTAGATGTGAAGTTGAGTTCCACTGTCCCTTGACCGAGCACCTTAATCGATTGATAGTTGCCAATAAGCATTTCACGGTTTTTCATTAGTTCATAACTCTTGAATTGTTGTCGGCCATTACACACATGGACAGTAGTTCTGGAGTTGAGCCACCAATTACTGGGCTTCTTAATCATGGCTATGTTGAGTTCAGTAATCATACCAATCTCTAAACTCTCGATCCCTTTCGTAACCATGGCCACTAAGTCCATGTCGTCCACCATAATGGCTTCTTTTTGAGAAGTCTGCAATCCTTAATATAGTGTCCTTTTTTATTGCTATTACAAAAATTACGAGGTTTTTTCTTCTTGTCACATCCTTAGTCTAGTGGCTTTTTGCTTACCATTTTGAGAGTTCTTGGACTTGCTCACATGGTTTACTTTAGAACTTTGGGGAAGATACACCGCATCACGCTTCTGAGTTTCCTTTTCAATACACAAATGCCTAAGTATTTTCTCCACAGTGAAGTCCTCTGACATATGCAGAAGTTTCTTCCGATAAGCTTCCAAGATGAGGGCAACTTTGAGATAATAGCCCCGACTTGTAACAATTCCAGAATAACAACTTTCAAGTTACAAATCCTACTTACAAGGACTTGTAATTCATGGACTTGACCCATGATCAGGATACTATCGACCATTTTGAATTCGAAATACTTCATCATTAAAAATTTATCAGTATATTGTCGCTCCGTGTTGTATTTCTCTTCAAGAGCTTTCCATATTTCTACCGGGGATTACATCGACATGTAGAGATCATATAATTGATTAGACAAGGTGTTGAGAATGAGTCCTTGACATGTGAAATTGTCTTCTTTGTTCATCTTCCTGAGTTCGGCCACCTTCGCAATTTCTTCGGGATTTGCATTGGGGACGAGATCCTTCACGAGTTGTAGGTTTGGATCCAGAACAAATACCATGTTTAAGACACTAAAAAGGAATAATATCTTGTCCTTCCAACGATTGAAGTTTGAACCATCAAATCGGTCAAGTTTCACAAACTCTTGGTTCATCACTTTGAATGCGGTGGTAGCCTTCGTCGCCATCTTCAAAATAGTTCTTTTTGATTGTTGGATAATTTGAGTGGAGACGATAGAACCGAAGACTTATATGAAAATAAACAGTAGACTTCGAGGAACCGGTGACGCTTTCCAAAGAAAACTATTTGCCCCCACACAAAGTTGCTAGAAGGTTAAGACAAAGGTCTCCCGCGATACAATGAAGTTTTGAATTTCCTTTGATTAGCAAAATTGAGAAAGTCCCTAACTCTTATTCTAGTTTCTGAAATTGAATTGATTGTAATGTAATTTATGAGTACCATAGTCCCTCTATTTATATGCACTCAATGAATACTATTTTTAAGAGCCACAACCCTTTATTTTAAACGTACTTTTTGGAAGAAACATGTCCCATGAAAATGTATCCATTGGATAATAAATCATTATTTTTAATTTGAATAGTGCTTATGAATAATTAATTTGCAAGATGATAAATCATCACTTTTAATTTGAATATTGTTTATGAATAATTAATTTGCAAGATGATAAATCATCACTTTTAATTTGAATAGGGCTCATGAATAATTAATTTGCAATCTATAATTTCCAACAGATGACAAGTACAATCACATGATCATTAGTCACTATTGTGTTGTGCTTAGTCATATCAAGCTAAGTTGTTGAAAGACCTAAAAAAAACTGCTAAAAAGTTGCAATAAAAGGCTGCTAGGGCACAGCCACACAAGATAATTTGGAGAAGAAAAGACCAAAAGAGTTTAATTGTGACTCATCAATTTTTTAAGAAAACCACTTATCATGTGTATTTTGATAGTGAATGTTGTAGTTATATGATTGGAAACAATAATTATGAAACACCCCTAACTGCTATCTGTCACCGAAATAGGGTTATGAAGAGTTACCATAAAAATGCAACTTTAAAACATACATTTTAATTCACAACATAAACATATCAATCACCATTCAAGTACATGCATAACGTCCCTAAATCGAGCCCCTCGAGGCCTTAGAAACACTTTTGAAACGATTCGGGACTAAATCAGAAACGTTTAGAAAATTTAAGAAAAATTTAGAAAATTTGAACCGTAGGGGTCACACGGCTGAGACACAAGCCCGTGTCTCAGGCCATGTAACAATCGAAATAGGGACACACAGCCGTGTCTTAGCCCGTGTCTGTGTCCGTGTAACTCTCTGAGTTGTATCACACGGCCAAGACACACGCCCGTGTGCAAGGCCGTGTGCTAGGCCGTGTAACTGCTTGGCTTGAATGCCTTAAAAACCTACAGGGGACACACGATCGTGTGTCATACATGGCTGAGACACACGTCCGTGTCTCAGGCCATGTGGACATGAAATTGGCCAAATTCAAGCCATTTCCATCTCCAACTCAAATATGTACCTACAAGCATTTTGTTCCCACTTTCAAGACATCAAAATATACCAATTCATGCATGAAACAATCAATACAATAGACCATAAATTCATCCAACCAATATGCCCACAAGGCACCTCAATTTCATTTAACCAAATGTTATCTAAACATGTCAAAAACCTATCACAATCAAGCATCATAACTCATTACATACTAAGCTACTACACACCACATATTTGGAGTATTCAAGCACCAACACTTTGCACCAAAAAGATTTGTACATCAACTATATATATGTGTTCCAAAAGGTTTACCTAGTTATGCACACAAGTTCAAATGCTATTCAATAACAACAAGCATAAACATATCAACTTTTAATTTTTATATCTTTACAAAAATATCATATTACTAAAGACCTTTCCTAGTACATGCCACTTTAACCAACTATATTAAAAACCAAAATGACTACCGAGATGATGATGATAGTGTGTGAGCTTTCAAGTCGATCCAATCAAAGGAACAATTCCAAAAGTCCTACAAAAATAAATCAAACTAATAAGCACAAGAGGGCTTAGTAAGTTCGATAATAGATTCATTTGTTATCAACTAAAAATGTTCAATTTGATGTTAACTTTCAATACACCGGCACAAGCCTGCTAGGCACAGAGCCCAAATAACACCGACACAAAGCCTACTAGGCATAGAGCCCAAATAACACCGGCACAAAGCCTGCTAGGCACAGAGACCGAATAACATTATGCTTCTATTTCTTTAAACATATTTTTTAATGGAATTCAAAGATTATTCACTAATGAAATATTCAATACAACTAAAAATAAGCATATAATGAATTTACAGGACTAAATTATAGTAACTGCAAATCATAAGGATTACTCTAAAATCTTCCCTTTTCCGCTATCGTCAATCTGTTCGTGATCTAAAACAATTTTTCCATTCAATTGAATACTTAAAAATACCAATTTAATCCATAATTAATCATCATTTTTATGCAAAATTACTATTTTACCCCTAGGATTTTGACTTTTCACAATTAAGTCCTTAATCTCAAAAATTGAAATCTAAGCATTTTAATCCTCCATTCAAGCTAACCGAAATTATTAGGGACTCATATCAACCCAAATTAACCGTTAATTCATAAATTTAACATGAATTTTACCATTTTTACAAATCGATCCCTAAATGCAAATTTCACCAAAAATCACTTTACAAAACTTGATTACTTTAAAACAAAGAGTCATAATCTAGCATTAAATATCAAGAATCATTCAAGAACATCCATGGAATAACC
Source organism: Gossypium bickii (assembly GCA_025503065.1). NCBI lineage: Eukaryota > Viridiplantae > Streptophyta > Magnoliopsida > Malvales > Malvaceae > Gossypium > Gossypium bickii. The sequence goes on from CP106718.1 coordinate 22,097,276, forward strand.
CTCAAGCTTTAACAGTTTTACAAATTAATCCCTAGGCTAGCTAGATTAAGCTAAAAACGAACTCAAAAACATAAAAATAATTAAAAATAGAGCTTGAAAACTCACCATGCAATCTCACTATGTTGGCCGAACCTAGCTTCCTCTTTAATGGATAATTTTAGGTTTTGGAACAAAGATTTACTAAATTAACCTTTATAATTCATTTAAACTACCATAAAACCTATCCATCATAATCCACCATTTTAATTATGATATAATTACCTTATAAGTCCATTAGTTTTCCTTTCTATAGCCATTTAGCCCTTTTTAACTAATAGTATTCAATTTTTACAATTTAGTCCTTTTTACTTAATTAATCATGCAAACATAGAAATTTCTTACCGAAATTTTAATACTGCCTTACTAACATCCCATAGACATTAAAATAATATTAAAATGCTAATTTACTTATCGAATTTGTGGTCCCGAAACCACTGTTTTGATTTCGCTGAAAATGGGCTATACAAATTTTCACAAGAATTTTTAAGAAAACTTTGAAGGAAGTATGACCTTTATTGATGATAAAAAATGCAAGATCCTTGAAAAGGTGTCTTAAATGTTGAAGGCATGCCTCAGTTGTAAAATGTATTTCTTGTAAAAGGCTAAAAGGTAAACCTTATAAGCATTAGTCAACTTTGTGATCAAGGGATGCATGTGAAATTCATGAAGGACAAATTCTTGGTGTCCAACAAGCAAAATGAGACAATTATAAGGGTGCCAAAATATTCGATAATTGCTACAAATTGATTGAACCATTAACATGCAACCATGGGTGTTCTCTCAATCTCGAGCTATGCATGAGAGGCTAGGCCATGTTCACTTTAAAGGTATACTATGTTTAGTGAGATACAATGTTGTAAGAGGATCGCCAAAGCTAAAGTGTAAGGAAACTATATGAATGGAAAGTAACAACATGAGGCATATCACTAGTTGCGACTGGTACAAACATCTAGACTTTTAGAATCCTTGCATATGGATTTGATAGGACTTATGCAAATTCATAGTGTGGATCGAAAGAAGTATGTCAGCGTGTGTGCGTGCGTGTGTGGACTTATGCAAATTGAGAGTCTGGATTGAAAGAAGTATGTCTTTGTGTGTGTGTGTATGTGTGTGTGTGATTACTTGAGGTACACTTGGGTAAGGTTTCTAAAGAAGAAATTTGAGACTTTTGAAGCCTTTAAAAGTTGTGCAAAAAGTTGATGAACAAGAATAACTATATTCTTGGGAAAAACATTAGGATTAAAAGCGAACATGGAAAGGAAATTGAGAATGAAAAATTCTCAGATTTGTGTGGCAATAAAGGGACTCAACATAAGTCTTCTACACCAAAGACTCCTAAATAGAACAATCTGGTTAAAAGGAAGAATCGAGCCATTTAAGATCTAGTCAGAGTGATGTCAAATTCCAAAAGAGTTCTATACAAATTATGGCTATAGGTTGTACACACATAGTTCATGTGATCAATAGAATTCTATTGAGGCCCAAGACAAGGATGATCCCCTTTGCTAAATAGGTAGTGGTTGTTCGCAAAAGTCAATGTGTGACATTATAACACTACGTTAGGACGTCATGATGTTAGCCACTATTTCTATGATTTATTAACGACCAAAGTGATCTCACAATGTTGTGTATATAATGTCATGATGGTGGGCACCATTTCATTGATTCATTAGCAATGAAGGTGCAACGTCACGACATTGGTCTCTGTTATGAGTAACTAATTGTTAGTTAAAGTTAGCTATTTAAACTGAATTAGTTGCGGCAGTTAGGCTATAGTTAATAGCTGCACTCATGTATTAAATACAGTGGTTGATTCTCTTCAATGCATGCAAAATACGTTAATAGCAGTAAGGGTTTTCTTTCGTTCCTTCTATTTGCTATTGTTAACATGGTATCACGAGCATAGGTTGTATTTTTTTCTTTTCCCTTTGTCTATATGGCTACTGAAACATTGCCGGTCGAAACACCTCAACACTCGACTAACACTGGGGACGATGGTCACTCACAAGGCCCTTGTGATTTCTCGTCTCTCACAGTTCAGTACTTCTCCAAGCATGATACGGTTAAACTCAATGAAAACAACTATCTCTTATGGAAGCATCAGTTGTTGCTGATTCTCGAAGGTTACGATCTGGAAAGGTTTGTTCTTGGTACAATCCCTGCTCCTTCTCATTTGATACCTGGGACTGATGGTCATCTAATTTCAAATCCGGCGTTCTTGGTTTATAAGAAGCAAGATAAGTTCTTGGCTTCTTGGTTGTTGTCTACAGTCTCGGATGAGATTCTGATCCATCTCACGTCTGCCAAAACAAGTCTTGAAGTTTGGACGTTGATCGAGCGACGGTGTGGTGCTAAATCCAACCTCAAGGTGTCTAGTATGCGACACAATTTCTATTCTCTCAAGAAGTCCAATCTTTCTATCAAAGAATACTTGTCCAAGGTAAAACAGTTAAGTGATAATCTTACCTCTGCTGGTAGTATAGTTACTAAACTAGAACAGGTCAGTGTCATCTTAGTTGGCTTACCTTTTGAATATAAGTTTATTCGGATTATGGCATCTGCATCTTTCATCTCCCTTGATTTGTTAACTGAGTTACTTCTTGACTGTAAAGCTCGACAGTTAGCTTTGTTAACTGATGTCCCTTTACAAGCTAATTTGGCGTCTACTCAAGAGGTTTCAGGTGACTCAAAACAAGCTGTGAATTCGGGTCAGAATTTCAGGCATGGTTATAATGGAAATGGTAGAGGTTGGTCACGCGGCAGATCTCGAGGGTCTGGCAGAGGTTGGTCTCGGTCTCGTCCTCAGTGTCAACTATGTGGCAAGATTGGGCATACAGTACAAACATGTTATTATCGATTCGATGAAAATTTTTCTAGTGTTGACCATGATAATTCAATGTCTATCAACTGTCATCAGCTCTCTGCTCAGTGCAACTCTCATTGTTGTGCATCGATGTCTCAACCACAACTTTCTCTACATCAAGCGTCCCCTCGACCTCACTCTCTGAATATGTCTGCTCAAACCTGGTATCTAGATTCTGGAGTGACCAATCATGTTACTCCTGATGTCACACAACTAACCAACATTTCTTCCTACACAGGCTTCAGTCAGATTTCCATGGGAAATTGTGAGTCCGTTCCTATTGCAAATGTTGGTTTTTCTTCACTCTTGATTGCTTCTAAGGTCTTACATCTCAAGAAGGTTTTGCATGTCCCTACAATGTGTAAAAATTTGTTATCTGTAGGATAGTTTGCGAGGGACAACGCGGTGTGTTTTGAATTTCACCCGTTTCTGTGTTTTGTGAAAGACTTACAGACAGGGAAGGTTCTATTGGAGGGCCACATACATAATGGGCTCTATAGGTTCGATGTTTCTCCAAGGGTCAACAATTTATCCCTTCCACAAGCTCCTCTACTTTACAGTGTTCAAGCTTCTCCATCTTTAACATTGTGGCACAACAGGCTAGGTCACCCTTGTTCTGATATACTATCTCGTGTCATGAAAGCTTGTAATTTTTCTTTTAAACAAAATAAGTTGCCTACTGTATGTACTTCTTGTCATATTAGAAAATCACACAAGTTACCTTTTGTTTCATCAAAGACTGTGTATTCTTCTCCTTTTGAACTGGTAATGTCTGACGTTTAGGGACCAGCACATGTGCAGTCCAGTGGTTTTTCCTACTATGTCTCGTTTGTTGACATGCACAGTAGATACACGTGGTTGTACTTTCTCAAGACCAAGGCTGAGGTTTTTCAATCTTTTCTCTATTTTAATCAGTTAGTTAAGACTCAATTTGGCAGTACAATAAAAATGTTTCAAAGTGACTGGGGAGGAGAATATCGGTCACTGACTAAAGAGCTAGCTAAGCTTGGCATCCAACATAGGGTGACTTGTCCACACACCTCTGAGTAGAATGGGGTAGCTGAAAGGAAACATCGTCAGGTGGTAGAGATGAGGCTGACTCTTTTGGCTGAACCTTTTATGCCCTTGCAATATTGGTCAGTAGCTTTTGCTCATGCTGTTCATCTGATCAACAGATTGCCTACATCAGCTTTGCACCACGTTAGTCCTTATGAAATGTTGTAGAAGTCTGCACCTAGTTACCCTCAGCTAAGGGTTTTTGGATGCGCTTGTTTTCCATACCTCAGACCTTTTCAACAACATAAATTGCAGTTCAGATCTAAGCGATGTGTCTTTATCAGATACAGTTGCAATTAGAAAGGTTTTAGATGTCTTGCTGAAGATGGTAAAATATTTGTTTCTCGTCACGTTAGCTTTGATGAGACTTGTTTTCCTTTCAGAACTGGGTTTCTTGCTAAACCGTCTTTGGACTCTACAAATACTATGCACCACAGGTCTCAAGTTCCTATAGTTCTCTCGCCACTGTCTACCTCTTCATATACAAGGAATGTTGATGTTTGTCCTGAGTCATCTATTTCTCCTATTGATTCAAACCCACGATAGGCTCATGGCCAGCACGATAGTCAGGATGGTACGATAGAAGCTTCTTCCAATCAATCTCCTCCTCCAACTCAGTCTCCTCTCTCCTAGACAACGTTCACCAGTTAATTGTCATCCTATGGTTACTAGGTCCAAGTGTGGAATCTTCAAGCTAGAGGTGTTTTCCACTGTCTTTACTGAAAGGGAACCTTCCTCCATTAAAGAAGCATTTCTGAGTTCTGAATGGACTGTTGCTGCTAAGGCTGAATACACTGCCTTAATGACAAATCACACGTGGGATCTCATGCCTCTTTCTACAAGACGTAGAGCGGTTGGATGCAAATGGATCTTTAAGATCAAAAGGCATGCTGACGGGTCTGTTGCACGGTATAAAAGGAGATTAGTGGTAAAAGGCTATTTACAAGAAGCAGGCATTGACTTCCAGGAGACCTTTAGTCTTGTGGTCAAGCCAACAACAATCAAGGTGGTACTGGCACTTACGGTTTCTCTCGGATGGACCCTTCGACAGGTGGACATAAATAATGCATTTTTGAACGGTGATCTTCAAGAGGAGATCTACATGGAGCAGCCCCCGGGGTTAGAAAAACACTGGTCAGATAGTCAACATTTAGTCTGCAAGTTGAAAAAGGCTCTTTATGGCCTCAAACAAGCTCCTCGAGCCTGGTTTTCTAAGTTCAGGGAGTTCTTGTTGACAAATAATTTTCACGGTTCCAAAGTTGACAGCTTTTTGTTCATTTATCGTCAAGGGTCTCAATTGCTCTATGTCTTGGTATACGTAGACGACATCATTATCACTGGAACTGATTCATGTGCCATTGACAAATTTGTTATGGATTTGAACGTTCACTTCTCTTTGAAAGACTTAGGACCGCTGCATTATTTTCTCGATATTGAGATCACTAACACGTCGATGGACTTTTTCTTGGACAACAAAAGTACATCATGGATTTACTACATCGAGCACCCATGGACAACTCGAATGCTTCTCCAACACCAATGGTAGCGAATTGTCATTTGTCCACTCATGAAGGTAGTCCCGTTGAGGATGAGCACCTGTTTAGAAGCATCGTTGGAGCTCTTCAATATGTAGTCATTACCAAACTAGATATTGCATATGCAGTCAACAAGGTCTGTCAATACATGCATAGACCTCTCGACACTCACTTCAAAGCTGTCAAGAGAATATTAAGGTATTTAAAAGGGTCTTTGCATTATGGTTTGAAGTTCACTCGAACCTCAAAGTTTCTCCTGGAAGGTTTCTCAGACGCTAGCTGGGGAGCAGACCCTGATGATCGCAGGTCCACATCAGGGTTTTGTGTTTTTCTTGGAGGGAATCCCATCTCGTGGAACTCTCGCAAGCAACAAGTAGTGTCACGGTCAACAGCAGAGGCCGAATATAGAAGCCTTGCACACGTCACAGCAGAGATGGTCTGGATACAATCTTTGCTAACTGAGCTTTGTGCTCCTGTTAAGACAAAGGCTTTCATTTGGTGTGATAGTTCGGCAGCTGTAGCAGTAGCAGGCAACCTAGTTATGCACTCGAAATTTAAACATGTCGAGCTAGATTTATTTTTCGTCAGGGAAAAGGTTGCTGAAAGGAATCTTTCAAGTGGGTCATGTATCCAGTCAAGAGCAAGTTGCTGATGTTCTAACAAAGCCACTCTCTGCAAGAGTGTTTACAAAGTTCCGAAGCCAGTTGCATGTTCAGAACAAGGAAGAAGGAGACAGAAAGCTGACAAGTATGGGGCATGTTATAAGTAACTAATTGTTAGTTAAAGTTAGCTATTTGAACTGAATTAGTTGCGGCAGTTAGGCTATAGTTAATAGCTGCACTCGTGTATTAAATACAGTGGTTGATTCTCTTCAATGCATGCAAGATACGTTAATAGCAGTAAGGGTTTTCTTTCATTCCTTCTATTTGCTATTGTTAAGAGTCTCGAAATAGTGTCAAGAGACAAGTTATTTAACTTTTTTTTTTTTTGCCTATAAAAAAGAACTCATTTGTTTATCCATTTACTATTATTTATTCTTACGACTTTTTGTATCTCAAAGGGAAAACTAAAAGCATTAAAAAACGCATTTCATACCTCGAGTCTTATTTCCAATCTTCTTAATTTTTTTCTTCCACCATTCCTTTTCTAACACTAAAAGCCAAAAAGACAGCGACAAACTTTGATTTCAATTTATATTTAACCTCTAATATTTGATCTTGATTCCGTTCTTGCTAATGCTTATATAGAACCCCAAGTATTTAAGTGTAATTTTCTTTCAGTTTTTAGGAGTTGCCTTTTAAAGTGACTTATTAAATGTGCTCGTTGCAGTGTTTTTACTAACCTAGTAACCTTGTTGGTTAATTTCACCCTTTTGAATTTCAATAAAATTTTATTATACCAAAAGAACTCATCATAATTGAGTTTATAAAATATCATAAATTCCAAAACTTCAAAACTTTGTAATTTTCGAAATAACTCGCACAGACAATCCTGTTTACTCATGCATTAGAAAGCTAAAAAGCAGCTTTTTGAGTCAGAAGAAAACAATTCAACAGAAAAAGAATCCCATCCAAAAGTTCATTCCAAGTTGGGTCATATTTCTGCCTTTGAGAACAACAACTCTAGCATATTGAAGGTGGATTACCCAAGATTGGTGTTGCTTCGACAATAAACATTGGTTGCGTTTGAAAACCTTGTCCACCAAGTATTCTCAATGGAGTTCATTTCAGTACTAATACTTAATCGCAAATTGAAGTTAAACATGAAATCCTATAACATCAATTAACAAAATATAGATACTGGATTGGGGACTGAATATAATTACAAATCCATGTTCACTACATACATAAATAAGCAGGCAGTCTTTCCAATTTCAATAAGAAAAATAGGATGTAATATGCTAGTGACAGGCAAAAGCAGAAAACTGTAAACAATCATAAGCTAAAAACTACATATAGAGTAATAGGAACTTAGCCGTAGCATCGGATAGGATCATTGCACCCTTTCTCAGCAGATTGTTTAAAACCGAATCGACCTCCTTTGGCAAGGTACTGCTGGTGATATTCCTCTGCTCGATAGAACTTCTTGGCAGGCAGAATCTCGGAAACAATCTTTCGGTTCAAGAGTTTCTGTTGTTTTTCCATGGACTCCCGTGCTGCCATCTCCTGCTCCGGTGTGTAGAAGTATATACCAGATCTATACTGTGTTCCCACATCATTCCCCTGCCAAATGATTAACCATTAATAATTAAACATTAAAATTCCTTTTTGCTATCATAAGAATTAAGAACCCACCTGGCGGTTGAGGGTAGTAGGATCATGGCGAGCCCAGAATACATCAAGCAAAGTGTCAAAGCTACACTCTTTAGGGTCATACTGAACCCTCACAACTTCATTATGGTTGGTGGACCCCGTACACACGTCTTCATAGCTAGGATTATGCATAAACCCTTGGCTATACCCCACCTCCGTTTTTGTCACCCCTGGAACTCTTTGGAAGGCCAATTCAACACCCCAAAAGCAACCCGCGCCGAACTGAGCAAACTGTTGACCAGGAGCAGGGACGTCGTCGTCTGGACCCTGAGCGATGGAGGAACCCTCCATGGACGGGGCTGGCTTGTTGTTGGCTCCGAAGCCTAGATTTTTGAGGATGTTCATGGGGCGTGTGTGAAGGGAAATGGATCGTATGGTTTGAGGGAAAGGGAGAGAGAGAGGAGAGAAAAAGTGGGGAAGCTTGAGAGGATGAGAAAAGAAAGGTTTAGCGACCAGAGAAGAAGAGGAAGAAGTAGTAAGCGCAAGGCTTCGAAGCATTTTTAGGGGTATTTGAGAACAACAACAATGGTGATGCTATAATTTCACTATTTTATTTTGGGATTCTCCCTTATTTTCCCCTTTTTTGTAAAGTGTATTATTATTTTCTGACACAAACCAAAATGAGTTATTTTTTAAAATAAATTAAAAAGTCAACTACAATATAAGACAAGATTATTATTAGGTGTAATTTGGAAGAGTCTAGAACAAGAGAGGAGATTGGGTGTCTGGTAATAAACCAGAACAACGTGTCGCGAGTGCCACCACACTCACACGGCCCGTTTCTTTGGGGTTTTCATCTCATAACTACACGCATTATGTCTTGGGTCCAAACAACTGTGCCAACCTTCTTCCACTTCCATCATACCTAGTTTGCATACACGGCTAATTAATTAATTATGATGTATTTTTATATAAATCTATAATACTTTGTGGAAGAATTTATTTATTTTAAAGAAATATATATTATATTATATTTTAGTTTTTTTATACAATATTAAAAATAAGAGATAAAAGTAATAGGGTTCTTTGTTAAACAAATATAACTACATTGAATTTTTTATGATGTTTTATAATTATCTGAAACAATTAAAAAACTTAAAAGAGAAGAAGTTAAAAACAAAGAATAATATAGTAACATGGAAAATTAAGCTAAAATTGTATCAGCATTTCCAATGAAATAGATAAGTCAATCTTCCATGAGTTTAAATGAATAGATATCTCGAAACCCCTTCGGAAGGTGGTTTACTTGGTAGGGAGTGAAGAGAAAGAGATTGCCTGTGCTATTAAATATGAACGACTTTCGATTTTCTGTTACATTTGTGGGATTGTTGGGCACACAACAAAAAAATGTGTTAAACAAGCCGAAAGTGTGGATCAGGGAGAGAACAGACTCCAGTATGGTAATTGGCTTAAGGTGCAACTGAATGGAAATGGACAGAATCGAGGGAACTGGAGGAATGGAGTGGAAATAATTGAGAGTAAGGTGGAAGCTAACACTGAGACAAATGAAGGAAAGAAACGAAGTAGGGATGAGTGTAACAGTTTGGTTTAGACCCTAGTCGAAATAGTGGTTTCGGGACCACAAATTCGAGTTAGAAAAATATTTTAACATTATTTTCTGTGTTTACAGTATATGATTAAGCATGTGTGAAAGTTTCGTGAATTAATTTTATTGTTTGTGTGCTTAATTCGAGAAAAAAGATTAAATCACATAAAATGCAAAATTAGCATGCCATGTGTTAAAGGTACTTATGTGCTATGTCTTTATTAATATGAGATCCTTATAATTCAATTGGACCATTTGATTTATGGATGGACATTAATGTACATAGATAGTGAATTTTTAATGTTATTATAAAGGTTAATTAAGTAAATTGATTAATAAGTTATATTATAATAAAACAAACATAAAAACAAGTCATTATCATCTTGTTTGTGCCGAAATTCATAAGAAAAGAAAAGAAGAAAGCTAAGCTAGGTTCGGCTTTTGTTCATCTTGATTAAGGTATGTTTTGGTTTCGGTTTTTGATAATTTCTACGTTTTTGTAATCGTTGCTTCGAGCACTACAAAACCCATGCCTTAATTTTGGAATTTGATGAAGAATTTGAAATGTGCCATTGATGAATGCTTGAGCTTTGTGATGTTAATTGATGAAATATGAAATATATGTGTTAGATTAACATATTTTGTCTTTGGATTTTTGGTGAATTTGAGTAATTTAGACTAAATTATGGAAATAATATTTTGGGGGACTAAAATGTGAAATAAATGAAATATATTGACTTGTATGAAGTATATGAATATTCGGCCAAGCATGGGATTAATGAAATTATGTGTATTTTGTGATTTTGTGAAATAAGGACTTAAATGTCAAAATGTGAAAATATGAGGGCTAGTTTTTAAAATGCCCTAAATGTGTGTTTTTGGATTGAATTGAATGATTTGGTAAATAAATGAGTTAAATTTGAATATGTATAGATTAAGAACCAAAGAAAATAGATTTAGATTGAGGAAAGTCGAAAGTGATCGAATAGTCGAATCCGTCTGTCTATATCCGTACGAGGTAAGTCTATATACAAATAAATGTATTTGAGTTGATTTATTCATGTTCATTTATAATTGAAACATGATAAATGGCTTTGGAAGATATACATGTGAACCGAGAAAGTATCAACAATGTGTCAATGTCCAAAAAGTCCCGTACGAGCCTTAGGAATAGATAGGATTCATATGTCATGACATAGGGATTCTGATATGAGATATCATGTAAGACCACGTTTGGGACGTTGGCATTGATTTGAGATTTACGTGTAAGACCATGTTTGGGACATTGGCATCGTATTTGATTCATGTAAGACCCTGTCCGGGACAGTGGCATTGATATTGGATTACATGTAAGACCACGTCTGGGACGTTGGCATTGTACGAGTATTCCGAGTATCCTATTTGATTCTGAATGGTTCAACGGGCAATTCCGAGAAATGAAAGACTATGTGAAATATGTAATCGATTCAGGTACGTTTGATATGTATACTATGATTATGAATGAAAGTTAAGTATATGTGAATGTGCACAAGTGAGATATGTGCTTATATCCAATGAAACAAAATGTGGTATATGTATGAATGTGCTATGTTCAAAAGAGATACTTGGAGATATGATTTGTTGGAAAGCAATGGCTAAATAAATGAGCCAAAGAAGAATTGTGAATTTGCAAATGATATATATATTGATGATCTTGTATTGGATATGATTATGCATATTGATATGTTAAGTTTATTTGTATATGGCTTACTAAGCTTTTGAAAGCTTACTTTGTGTGTGTTTGCATTGTTTTATAGATCGTTAAAGCTATGGAAAGCTCGGGGATCGTCGAGGATCATCACCACACTATCAAACTCTATTTTGGTACCTTTTGAAGTGTATATATATTAAAGTATGCCATGTATAGTCTAGTGGGATTTCGTTATGTTTTGAAAAGTGTAAAAATAGCCATGTGATATGGCTTGGTAATGAATATGTTATAAATGAGTATTTCATGCTATATGCTACCTAATTTGATATGGTTTGATGGCTAATGCTTGGGCTAATGAGATAGCCAAATTTATGATAAGTTTTATGATGCAAAGTTGGTATAATATAGATGAAAAGATGTCATAATGAATTGGTAAGTTGTGGATGGATTTTGTTTAGAAATGCTTGTGATTAGAATCAGTTAAATGGCACATAAGTTGGTGTGTTTGATATGTTCTTGAATGGATAGAAAAGATGGTCATTTTGGTATGTTTTGGATATTCTTGATGCTTGGAATGATGCTTATTTGTGCTTGTAGATATAACCCAAAGTGTGGGTGGCAAATTGGCCTTGCAAATGGCCTTTATTTGCCTACACGGTTGAGCACACGGGCGTGTGGTTCTACCGTGTCCTTCGTGGTTGTAATTCAAAACAAGTCAGACTCGACCACGGGCTGGGCACACGGGCGTGTGACTAGCCGTGTGGTGCAAGTCAGTGTCGACCACGGGTGAGGCACACGGGCGTGTCTCAGGCCATGTGGAAAAGTTAGTATGTATGCCCTGTTTTGCCACGTCTTAGACACACGAGCGTGTCTGAAGCCGTGTGAGGCACACGGCCTGCCCACACGAGCATGGGACCTCTGTAGCTTTGAAAAATGTTTAATTTTCAGAAATTTTTGTATATGTTTGGTTTAGTCCCGACCTCTTTCTAATGCATGTTTAAGGTTTCGTAGACCTGTTTAAGGGACACTTTGATTTGATTGGTTAAGTTATGACATGAAATGTTTGAATAAGATCCGATTTGTCTGGTAATGCCTTTAACCCTAGACCAGATTGGTTACGGGTTAGAGGTGTTACAATGAGTTAGAACTTATGGGCCTTAAAGAGAAAGAGAAAATTAAGGGTTGTGAGGAGGACTCAGAATCAGGATCAACCATAGAGAAACGCCATACAAGACTCATGAGTGATGGAGGAGGAAGAAACAGGGTAAAAGAAAAAGAATAAGGGAAGAAATGGGAAAAATGTGGATGAAAGTCTAGCTAAAATTTTTTGGAGAAATCTGATGGATTGTATCTCACCTGGTAAGGTGGTGGTTGGCGACCAGCCCCGCCAAGAGCCATGAAACTCTTATTTTGGAACTGTCGTAGGCTTGAAAACCCTATGACAGTTTGAGACCTTAAGCAACTTTTTGTTGCTAATGACCTAGATGTTATTTTTCTATGTGAAACTAAACTACATTATAACAAAATTGCTCGGGTGCTGGATCAATGTCGCTTAGACGGAGCTTGGCTGTTAACTCTGTTGGGAAGAGTGGGGGTCTCGCAATGTTATGGAAAGATGGGATCAAAGTTGATATTCAGAATTATTTGCGGCACCATATAGACTTGGTGATGCAGTTGGAGGACTAGAGATCGTTTAGATTTACGGGGTTCTATGTGCATGTGGACCTGAACCAGAGAAACGACTTGTGGAATATGCTTAAAAGAGTGGGGGTATGGTCAATAAAATTTGGATTGTTGGTGGGGATTTCCATGCCATTGTTAATAAAGTTAAAAATGAGGGTGGGCGTAAGAAGTCTAAGGCTTTAATGGATGATTTTTGCAACGTCATTGAGGAGCTTTCCTTGGTTGATATAAAAACGGTCAAGTGTTGGTATACTTGGGTGAATAATCGTGAAAGGTCAGCTATGATCAAGGGTTGGTATACTTGGTTGATATAAACATGTCATTGCAATTCTAAATGGGCTTTCTCCCAAATATGAGGCAATTGTAACTATCATCACATCAAGCCAAGTCTTGTATGGTGTTCAGGCAATTACAACCATGTTTCTTGATGCTGAAACAAGTTTACAAGCTACAATAGTTTAGGTGTCTAGTTCAGCCAATATGGTTACAAATCGTCCAATTAACTCCACTGATAGTTCTCAGCAACCATCGTATCATCCCAACTCAACATCTGCACAAGGTCGTGGACGTGGCCGTTCATCTAGCTCGCGTATCCAATGTCAATTATGTGGGAAGACCGATCATCTTGTGGATCGTTGCTATCATCGGTTTGATACAAGATATAAAAGTCAAACATATAAGCCTCCTCCACAAGCCAACATGTGTATGTTTGGCGATGGGGTTCCAATTTCTCCTTGGCTGCCACAGTCTAGCTCACTTATATCTGCTTTTTCTCTTGTATTGAACTCTCAAGGCAGTTGGGTTTTCCCTCCTCCAACACCTCAGAATTAGACAAATCCATTTCATTCATCAACACAACCTATGAATGTTCCTACAATACCCTCCAACTCTTAAGCTTATGTATCAACTCCTGACACTGTAGGAGACAATGCCTGGTATTTGGATTCTAGTGCTATTCATCATCTTACTCATTTTGCTGCCTCAATGTGTGAAAGCACTTCATATAGTGGCTCAGGTATGGTCAATGTGGGTAATGGTGTTGCCCTACCCATTATTCGTACTGGTCAATCATCCTTACTCACTTGCTCTTACATACTATACATGTAATCTCTCTTATTTGTACCTAACATCACTAAAAACTTGACGTCCGTGTCCAAATTTACAAACGAAAATCAAGTTTTGTTTGAGTTCTTTCCAAACAGGTTTCAAGTTCATGACTTAAGAACGAGAGAAGTACTGCTGCAAGGGTCAGTTCACAATGGCCTTTACAAGTTGAATCTACCCAATGCCTCCAAGCCTTTGATAACTGATAAATCATTCAGTGTTTTATTGTTGAATGTATGACATTCTAGACCAGGCCACCTTTGTTTGGCTAGGCCACCCTTATTTGGCTACATTAAAGAAAGCCTTACATCATTGTAATGTTTCATTTTCTAATAATAAAACTATTGCTTGTGTGTCTTGTCATTCAGGAAAAGAGCATAAACAATCATTTTCTACTGTTGTCTCTGCATATACTTCTCCACTTTAAATGGTGGTTGCTGATATTAGGGTACCTGCCCCTGTTCACTCGAATGGTTTTGCTCACTATGTTGCCTTCACAGATGCCTAGACACGATACACTTGGGTTTACTTCTTAAATAAAAATTCAGATGTGGCTACAGTGTTTCCTCAGTTCCTTCAACAAGTTGAGAGATGCTTTGGTAATAAACTCAAGGCTATTCAAACTGATGGGGGAGGAGAGTTTCAAGAATTGAGGTGGTTTTTCACTTAAAAGGGGATTGTTCATCAAATCACATGTCCTTGTACGTCTAAGAATAATGGTTTGGTTGATAAAAAGTACAGAAAGATCATGGAAACATGCCTCTCCATGCTTGCCTATGCATCACTGCCTTTGTAATACTGACATGAAGCATTCAGCAGTGTAGTGTTCATGATAAATCAGTTACCTTCTCAACCTCTAGGTAATGTCTCTCCCTATGAAAAACTATTTCAAGTAAAACCCAACTACTTGTTTCTTAGTGTCTTTGGCTGCTTATGCTTTCCTAACCTTAGACCATTCAACACCAACAAATTACAGTTTAGATCCATTCCTTGAATTTTTTTTAGAATATTCCTTTCAACTAAAGGCTAAAAGTGTAAAGATTCTTCAGGAAGAATTTATATATTAAGATATGTCACTTTTCATGAAAATGAGTTTCCATTTTGAACTAGCTCAAACTGTCTAAAATCATCTATTAACAGGTCATCATGTCCTATAATTCGCTCAAAGTTGATAATTTTTCCTCATCACTCACAACCACAAACAACTTACCAACAGTCTCCAAATCTAGCTCAACAACAACCCTTATCAATTGAGTCACCAATCCAATGTCTACCTTACCATTACCTACTTCTAACCCTATTGAGCTTACTATTTTTTTTTAGTCAAGTCAACCTTGTCTAATTGACATTTCTGAGCCCAGCCAGTTCTCCCACGATATAGTCAATACTCATCCTATGGTAACTCGTAGCAAAGTAGGTACATTCAAACCCAAAATATATCATTCCAAGGTAACTCAATTGTTTAACACTACACCTGTTGATGTTCATGAGTCAATGATGCACCCTCATTGGCGAGATGTTGTCCAAAATGAGCTGGGAGCCCTTATCAAGAACAATACTTGGACTCTCTGTGCTCTTCCCCCTTCTAAAAGGTTAATTGGCTGCAAGTGGCTTTTCAAGGTCAAGAAGAAACCTGATAGAATAGTAGAAAGATATAAAGCAAGGCTCGTTGCTAAAGGATTTTATCAACATGTTGGATCATACTTTTGTGATACATTTAGTCTAGTAGTTCATGTTACAACTGTTAGGGCTGTTCTTTCTATTCCTATTATGAATGGATGGACACTGAGACAAGTATATGTCAATAATGCTTTTCTTAATGGTACATTTACTGAAGAAATCTATATGGATCAACCACCAGGGTTTGAAACTAAAGATGTCACTAGAAATCAGGTTGTGTGCAAGTTAAATAAAGCTCTATATGGCCTCAAACAAGCACTTCTAGTATGGTTTCTTACGTTGAGAGAGCATCTGGTTGGACAACTTGGTTTTCGTGCTTTGAAAGTTAACTTTAAATTGTTTATTTGATCAAATGGTGAATCTTTATTATTTCTAATGGCCATTGTGGATGACATTATCATTACAAGAAGCTCATCCAAGGAGATTGATAAAGTTGTTCATCAACTACATATCAGACTTTCTCTCAAAGACATGGGAAATCTTCACTTATTCATTGGTATTGAAGTTCATCATCTGTAACATGGGATATATCTCGTTCAAAAGAAATATGTTCTGGAGTTACTTCATAAGGCATGTATGGATGAAGCATCACCTACACCAACACTGATGGTAGTAACACCCAAACTAACTACAACATATGGCAATCCATTTCCTGATGGTAATTTGTATCACAACTTCATTAGAACTTTGCAGTATGCCTGCATTACACGACCAAATGAAGCTTTTTTTTAACAAACTGAGTCAATACATGAATGTTCCACACAATACTCATTGACAGGCAGTGAAACATGTGTTACGATACCTCAATACAACTTTAGATCATGGCTTATACTTTATTAAAGGTTGATTTGAATCAGTTTGTTATTCAGATACTGACTAGGCATCCAATATTGAAGATAGACGATCCACCACAAGTTACTGCATTTACCTTAGCCCCAATCTAGTTGCATAGTGTTCCAAAAAGTAGGCTATTGTTTCTACATCTTCCTCAGAAGTAGAGTATCGAAGTCTTGCAAATTGTGTTTCTAAAAGACTATGGTTGAAGCAACTGTTGACTGAATTCGATTTTTATCTACAACATACACCAATAGTATGGTGTGACAACACCTCCACAGTATCAATGGCAGCCAACCCAACTCATCATGTTAAGGTTAAACACGTGGATATTGATAATCACTTTTGTAATAGCCCTTTTTTTAGTGGTGTCAAAAATAGTGGTTTTGGGACCACAATTTCGACGTGTCAGTATGTAAATATTAATTATTTAATAATTACGAGGTCATTAGTGTCGTATGAAATTTTGCTTAAGAAATTTTATCGTTTAGATAGTTAATTGAGTAAAAAGGACTGAA
This sequence comes from Gossypium bickii, assembly GCA_025503065.1. Lineage (NCBI taxonomy): Eukaryota > Viridiplantae > Streptophyta > Magnoliopsida > Malvales > Malvaceae > Gossypium > Gossypium bickii. The sequence goes on from CP106718.1 coordinate 22,114,136, forward strand.
TCGTAAAAGCTGTAAATGTTGGATTTTACTACTTAAAGTAGTTAAGTAGGTATAGAATAAAAGAGTGGTGGATTAATATGGTAATTAAACCATTATTGGTTGTAGTGGATGATTTTGGGCTTGTGAATGATAAAATTTGAGAGTAAATAATAAAGGGTGTCGAAACCATCTTTTTTTTTATTTTGAAAATATGGGGGTCAACTTTTAAAAAAAATGGAGTCGCCACCAATCTTTTTTCGAGGTGTGATCGGGTCACCTTAAATCGGGTCACCTTAAGATTAATCATTTCAATAAAACATTTTGATTTATAAAAATAATGATTTTAGTCTACAAAATTTGAGAAAACAGGCTCGGGAGTCGGTTACGCACGAGGGAGGATTAACACCCTCGTAACGCCCAAAAATTCGTACCTAATTGATTAATTAATTTCCTATGTCAAAAATTTGAAAAGATTTTAAAACACGATCCTTTTGATTTTTTAAAACTTATGTCCTTTAATTTTAAATGTAACATCCCGAATTATTGGGTCTGTGCATTTTATGTGATGTATGTTAATTTGAGAATTTAAGGTGCAAATTGGGTTCAAGTTTGGGCTGAGGCCTTGATTAAATATTCTGTTTAGATACTTTAGGGCTTAAAATAAGGTTTTGGTTGTTTAAAATGTCAAACTAGGCTTGTGGCCACAAAGTAGGGTGGCGCCATAGAGGAGAAAAGGGGGGCGTCACTAGTGGATGGAGAAGGCCCAAGTTTTGGTTGCTTGGAGCCCAAGTTATTGGGAAAAATTCGACACTTAAAGAGGAGCTAGGGGGGATGGCACAAGGCTATTATTTAGGGGATTTTTAATGTTTATAATATGTGGATATTAGGCCTATTTTGGAGGAGTTAGTAGATTAAGATAAGGAAGAAAGATAGGAGTTATCATTTGGTTGCAGAGTTGGCCGAAAATCAAACACAGGAGAGGGGGAAGAGAATTGGTTTAGTATGGCAAGGGGTGTGCCAAAAATTTGAAGGTCATCTCACTTGTTTTCTTTTCTCATCTTTTCTCTTCCAAAAGCCGAAAATCACCATTGTTTTCTTTTCTCATCTTTTCTTTTCCAAAAGCCGAAAATCACTACCTCCCTCACCTTTTCTTTCTTTTTCTTTGAAGCTTCCTTTTAGCCTAATCTTTTGATCCCCATTGTTATTCTTCTCCCATTCACTAAAAGTCGAAACTCCTCATTCAATTCTTCTAAAAGCCGAAAAACACATCTAGTTCATCTCTTCGGGGTTTTTTTAAAAGCCGAAATTCCTAGATCTATACTCTTCTACGCTTCGATCTTCTTCTGAGATTGCCGAATCTTTCTGCAAGGGGGTAGCTGAAATCATCTGTAGAGGTAAATGTCGATTTGTGTATTCTATTCCGGCTTTTAGAGATCTTAATCGAATGGCTATATGGTTAACTAATCGAGTGTTTTCTATCGTTTGCGGCATTTCGGGATTTGAAGGGGATTCAATCGCTTAGATTTATAAGCCAGAGTTCAGTAGCCCTTGGATCGTATCATTTTCAGGATTTCAAGGTAAGGAGATTTGTTAATTTAAGCATATAATTCGGGTAAAACACTAACCCTTAGCCGAACATAGGAGAGGCCTTATCTTCGCGTTCTTCCGGCTTTTGAGCAAAGTTGTAGACAAAGGACGATGAGATCGATTAGTGAGGGTATCGACATAGAGAAGCGATTACTACGTGTTATCGTGTGTGTAACACTCTCACACCATTTAGATTGCTTGATTAGTATGCATATAAACCTGTTATATTCTGTATATTCTGTTAAATGCCGAAATACCGGCATGGCTATTGAAAACCCGAAAAGGGGTAAAGGCGAATCACCAGGCTTGTGATCTCTGTCATTCTAAAGTGAATGTTTCTGTTGGGATGATATGTTTTATATGTATGCATGGGGTTGAGTGATTGATGAAAGGGGAAGTGTTCTGTTGTAGTGGCTAATGCCATGATCTATTGTAGTGGCTTTTGCCATGATCTGTTGTAGTGGCTAATGCCATGATCTGTTGTAGTGGCTATTGCCATGATCTGACGATGAGCAGCTATCTGCAGCATGACTGCCATCGATGGTGTGTAGCGGTGTGGGTTGATTGTAGAAATCCCCAATGGTGTGATTGGTAGGTAAGGGTGCTGTGTAGCGGATGGAAACCTAGGATTGGGTTGGGCTTTGCATAATTTCTGTTGCATGATATTCTGTTATTCTGTTCTGTGGGCTAAGGCCCAATCTGATGGTACACGAGGGTTGCACACTGAGTCTCGCGACTCACCCTATTATTTAACATCTTTCAGCTAGCACCTAGTGCATCGAGCTGGGCTGGAGAGGAGCGCAAGGTGGCCATGCGAAAGATTATTTTGATTCAGCGAAAGACATTACAAGTTTATTAATTTTTAATATTTTCAGTTAGTGGGTTTTAAATTTCATTGTAATAAGGCCACGGGCCACTTGCTTTATATTCCCGTTTGTTTTGGGTTTTTATTATTACTAGACACTTAGATTTTTCAATTTAATTAAGTTAAGGCATGTATTAAATTTTTGTTTTTAATTCATAAAGGCATTTAAATGAAAATTTATATCTTTTACGAACTATTCAACCATTCATTTTCCCGAATATAATGTTAAAATCAAGAAAAATATTTTCAAAAAATGCGACATGTTTTACTAAATCCTCTTAGTGACATGCCAGATCCGGTCGTGGTGTTTGGGCCGGGTTTGGGGTGTTACATTAAATGGACATTAATTATTTGGATTTTTAAAAAAAAATCGAAACTCAGTAAGTTAGAGCACGATCTTTCGAATTTTCCAAACACCGAATATCCTTTGCTTTTTAGAAATCCTTACCTCGAGATGACAAAACGTCGCATCCAGTGAGTTAGGACACAACATCTTAAATTCCCGAAAATAGGTTTTTCATTTAAAAATTCATATGTTTTAATTTCAAAAATCGAAACCCCGTAAGTTAGGGCACAGTTTTCTCAAAACTCCCAAATATCAAATATTGCCTTATTTTTAAATTTAAAAAAAATCATGGATTTTGAAATATGAAGGTATATCTGGCCACATTAATAAATAAAGATTAATGATTTTTTTTTTAAAAAAATAACAAATCTAAAAAACAAATATAAAACAAAATGTATCAAGCTTTCAAATAATAATGGACAATGTTAAAACAAATAATGTGAAAGAAAAGGATTTTGAAATCGACAATAAAAAGCAATTTAAAAATAAATTCATGTATAAAAATTTTAAAGTAGGTAATATATGTAAAAGTTTGAAATAAATCCAAAAAAGAAGATAAAAATAAATAATATATGAAATAGTAATATATAAATGAATTTTAAAATAAATATTATATAAGAAGTAAGTTTAAATAAGTAATATATAAAACAATATATATATCAATCTAAATAAATAATATACAAAATGGCTTAAAGAAAATGATATGTGACAAATCCTAAAAAGATACGTATAAGTTTAAAATAAACAATATACGAAAACTTAAAATAGATAATATAAAACAGTTTAAAATGATATAAAATAAAACCACTTTAAAATAATTGTTATATAAAACAATAAGAAAAATGAATGATATATAAGATAATTTAAAGTAATAATACAAAAAAATTTAATCAAAATAAAACTATTTAAAATAAGTAATGTAACACCCCAAACCCGGCCTATGCGTTACGAGCGGATTTAGTATGTCACACGAGCAAGACATGTTAAACCCTTTTTAGTCGTACTAAAATAGGTATTGCTTTGTTAAAATCAAGAAAACAAGTTTGATTTGAAATATTTGATAAAATACTACTAACCTCGAAGATTGATTGATAAATCGATAAATTTGAACTAATGGTCTTATAAAATCGTGACTTTTAAAAAAATGACGTTGAAAATTCGAAAGAGAATCCGAGTCTTTTGAAAATTTCATTGATCTTTCGAAAGAAAATATCTGTGTTAAAAATATTTGTAAAAGTTTATTTTGAAATCCATTTGTTAATCGATTTTGGAAAACCTTTATTTAAGTTTTTAGAAAATTCCCATTTAAAACAATTTAAGCAAAATAATAAGTATATCAAACATAAAGCAAATAATAAAATACTCCAGAGGCCTTATTACAACATAAAAACCCAAAATAGTAAAGTGAACGAAGATAGAAATCTAAAGTTCCAAAATAAAAACACCATTTCTGAAGTATGGCCTCCGCCGAGTCATCCATGGCCCAAGTCCATGTCACTGAGCATTACCTACAAGGGTTAAGAGAAAAGAGGGGTGAGTTACAAGAACTCAGTGCGCAATCCCCTTACTGTAAGCTTTTTTATCCATTGGGCCGGAACCCAAATAATAATATTTTGGGCCTAAGCCCCTTTTTCATAATAACATATCAAATAATTCAAATAAATGCAATGCAATCCCCAGCCCAACCTAATATTCCATCCGCTACACACCACCCGTACCATCCCATCACACCTGTGGGGATCAAGTCAACCCACCCCGCCAAACACACCAATCGCAGGCACGAAGCCATTTAATTCGCAGGTACGAAGGCATTTATAATATTTGTGGTTGAGCCACCAGAATCAGAATTATGCGTGGCATAGCCACTATACAAATTGTGTCAGAGCCACCAGAATATCATATACGGTAATATAATCGGCACACAGCCTTGGGTAAATATGATCGACACAGAGTCATTGATTCATATGTTAGGCATATAGCCATTATCAGAATTTGTGGCAGAGCCACCAGAATATGTGGCAGAGCCACCAGAATATGTGGCAGAGCCATCAGAATCAGATTGTGGCAGAGCCACCGAACCACTCTTCTCTTCATCATTTTTCCCATCCCATGCAAATTATGTAAATGCAACATACATAATAAATTATGATATTTACAATATAAACAACAATCATTAATTCAGAGATTCATTACAAAAATTCGGCACATTAACACTTTGCAAATCGGCCCATTAGGGCAATCTATCAAATCGGCCCATTAGGGGCATTTTCGTAATTCAGCCCATAAGGGCATTTTCGTAATTTGGCCCATAAGGGCATTTTTGTATTTCAGAAATTTTACCCACTAAGGGTAATTCGGTAATCTCGTAAACCCGACTTAACTACTGATTGCTGTAAAATGAGAGTTTTAAATATTTATAAAAGAATGATCAAACCTGGAGACTAACTTTGACAACGATATTAAGGCAAGTGTACCTATCGAACAGTAGTATAACTTAGGCAAGACCGGATATCGAACCCAAAGGAACTAAAAGTATTAATACTCACTTTCTTTTTATTATTTAACCTAACTAAGATAAAGGTTGCTTTTAAACTAAATTGACGACAACTAAACTAAGGAAACAAAGACAAAATGATGAATTTGGGGATAACTTGAAAAAGACTCAGTTGATTTTTATGATACCTTCGGGAAGAATCCACCTAGATTTCTCTTAATTATCTAACCTTAAATTATATGATTTCTTTTACTTAGCTTGATCCGTGAGAATAACGTCTAATCCTAGGTTAATTAGTGGAACTCTCGTTCGCTTATAATAACCCCTTAGGAAAGCAGTAAATCGATCTGTAATATCCTAAATATAGGCCTGTGCATTTATATGTGGTACTTGATTAATTTGTAATTTAAGAATTTGAGGTTGAACTGAGGCATTGATTAAAATATTTGGATTAGTCACCTTAGGGTTTAAAAATTGTGTTTTGTGTAATTTAATTGATATATTGGGCTTGTGGCCCAGTAGCTAGGGGTACAGTAGAGGGGGAACTTAAAGTGGCATCACAAGCACTTGGGAAGGGTCCAAATTTGGCCGCTTGGAGCCCAAAAGATTGGGTCAAAAATTCGGCAGCCCAGGAGAGTTAGGTAGATGGCACACTTGCTAAAATTTAGGGGATTTAATTTTTTTATTTTAGTGATAAAGTGCTGATAATAGAAAGATAATGAAGAGAAAGATTAGGGCTATTTTTGAAGAGCTAAGGGATTAAGATAATAGGTGGGATAAAAGCTATCGGATGATGTGAGAGTTGGCCGAAAATCCAACTCTGGGAGGGGGATTGTATTGCCGAAATCTATATAAGCCAAGTGATCATCCTTTCTTTCAATTTTTCTCTCTTCTTCCTTACCTAGCCGAAATTCTCTTCTTCCATTTGTTTTAATTTCTTTTTAAAACTGAAACTCCCTAGATATTTTCTCCTCTCCTTAGTATTTTCTCTAAAAGCCGAATTCTCTTTTGTTCATATTTTCCTTCTCCTATAACCGAATCTTCAAGGTTGATTTTCCCGAAGGTGCAGCATAGTTGAATACTCCTCTTTAATCTAGTAAGTTTTGGGATTTTGCTCCTTTGCAATTTCTTCAATTCTCTTTTATCAAGTTTCTAATTCGAATCAGTTTTCTAAGGCCCTGTCGATTTTACTCTCTTGTTTGAAGCCGAATCCTTTCTTGCTGAGATCTGTAGTGCCAATTTGTGGAAAAGCCGAAGGTAGGAAGGTGACGTTTTCTTAAGGACTTTCGGGATTCGACAAATTAGGTAAGAGATCTATTAGTAGTTAACGTGTAAATTGAGATTTTATTAACCTTGGCCAAATATTGAAGGGCTAAATCTTCGTGTGATTTTCCGGCTTTTGAGCAAGGCTTACACTGAGGGTAGTAGATTTGGATATCAACTAAGGATAGTGGATTTCACGATATCAGGTGTGTAATACTTCCCCACCATCTAGATCTGATTATTAATGTATGTTCATAAGTTTATATGTTGTGATAAATGCCGATATCTCGGTTTAATGTTGGAAACCCAAAAAGGGTGAAGCAAATCACCAGGTCAGTGAATGTTTTGACTTTATATGATAAAAGTATATTGATTTTATGATAGCATGGGTTGGGTTGATGAAAGGAGGAAGTTATACGTTATATGTGTGTGATTTATACCGTGATCTATTATATGTTGTAGCGGCTAATGCCGTGATCATTATAAGGGCTTGGCCATAATATGTTGATGAGCAAAGCATGATCGCCATCTTGGCGCAGTAGCGGTGTGGGTCGATTGTAGAAATCCCCAATGGTGTGAATGGGTGAGTACGGGCGTGTAGCGGATGGAAACCCAGGCAATCGGGTTGGGCCTTACATGTTATTTGTTATTTTTTTTATAAATGAAATTATTAATCTGTTTTATGGGCCTAAGGCCAAAATCTAGTGGTGCATGAGCGTTGCACACTGAGTCTCGCGACTCACCCTATTAATTAACCTTTCAGGTGATACCTAGTACTTCGGACCGGGCTGGAGAGGAATGCAAGGTGGCCATGCAAAAGAACATCTGGATCCAGCAAAAAGACTCAAGTTAATACTTTATATTTTTAATTAATGGATTTTAAATCTTGTTGTAATAAGGCCTTGGGCCACTAGTTTATGTTTTGTTTTATTTTGGGCTTTAATTACTTTTAGTTATTTAAATTCTTATTGAAATAATGCATGTATTTAAATTTGGGTTTTTAATTTATAAAGGCATATTTTATTTAAACTATCAACTATTAAATTTCTTTTAAATAAGAAGATAAACTTTAGAAAAATATTTACTGAAAATACGACATGTTTTTCCAAAATTTTCTTAGGGACATACCAGATCTGGTCGTGGTGTTTGGGCCAGGTTTGGGGTGTTACAAATTGGTATCAGAGCCCAATTCAAAACTCGGCTCTGGGGGGTTTTTGGCTCAAAACGTTTTCTAAAATGGGCTTTTGAAATATGGATGTCTTTAAGTAATAGCAGATCTGTTAGCTTGGCATGGCACCTGCATTTTCGGCCCAAGTCCGCCAAGTAAGTACTCTGAACCATTGTATGATCTTTGTATATGTGGGCTTAATGGGCCTAGTGGGACGTAGATTAGTTAGAATTAGAACTTGATGGACTCTAGGCTTAGTACAAACTACTTCTTAAAATTTCATTAAACTTAATTTCACTAAACAAACCTGTTAACAAGCCGCAAGACTAGGGTGTGGTAACCGTCATACGCATGTCTAGGAAGGATCCGGAAGAGCCTGGTATTTAAGCAGTCCTAGTGACTCACCTCATCTTCGTTGGAATCCTACCTGGTGCGTTGTGACTGTTCACCTTAGCCGAGTTAGGGTGTGGCAATGGGCATACGCATGTTTAGGAGTGGATTCAGGGAGAGCTTGGTACTTAAGCAGTCCTAGCGACTCACCTCCTCTCCACTAGAATCCTACCTGGTGCGTAGTGACTATTCACCCTATTTTCGAAAAAAAAAAATCCCAAGGTTTGTAAAAATTTGCAAAACATATTTGAACCTCCAATCAACCATGAACTTATAAAATACCTGTGTTTCGAAAATTTACCCGAAAATCTCACGTTTATAAGAATAAACAAGACCATGAAACTGAATTTTTCAAAAAGTACCCCTGTTTGAAAATTCTTTTTATCAAACTACCCTTGTTTTGTAAAATTACCGAAATACCCCTGAATTTCCAAATTACTAAAATACCCTTGGATTTCAAAATTTCTGAAATACCCCCGGAATTGAAGAATTACCAAAATACCCTTATTTCACAAAATCACTAAGGACTTTATTTTGAAAAATTACAAAAATACCCTTGTAGGATAAAATTACAAAAATACCCATGGGTAGTGAAAACAACAGCAACAGCAACAACAACACTACTTTTCTGTAATGAACGCGAGTTCATGAATGTTGATGATTGAATGAATGAACTTGAGACTGTATTGTGTATGAATTCGAAAGAACTACTTTTTAAAACTATTAATCATAAGACTGTTCGCGATAAATCAGTGGAAAGAAATAATGATTCATAAAATTCTTAATCAGAAAAACGTAAATTGAAAGAATGAGTACAAGGGGTCGAGGACGTCCGCCGCTTGGACGCGGTAGGGGTAGGATGACCTTGTGCGAGCAGTGAGGGTCAGCCATGGGTCGAGTAACGAATCGCCGGATCCTCCATTGTGGGAGGAGAGTTACTGGATCAGCGGACGGAGATGATCTTTGTATCCCGAGCGATGTTGCGAGTCCCGAGAGAGTTCTTTGGAGTAGGCATGGGCACAGAAGCCCGAAAATCTGTGTCAGAGCGGCTTAAGGCCAATGGGGCAGAAGTGTTTAGGGGAGTTTCTGGGGTAGCCCTTAACACAGTTGAGTACTGGATGGAAGTGATAGAGCGCATAATGGATGATTTAGACTTCACGGTAGAGGAAAAATTGAAAGGGGTCGTGTCTCTCCTCCGAGATGAGGCCTATCAGTGGTGGTTCACGGTGAAAGAAGGTACTGTTGTAGATCTGATTGACTGGGATTTCTTTAAGGAGTCATTCCAGGGAAAGTATGTCGGGGCTAGCTATATAGATGCCCAAAGGAAGGCATTCCTGAACTTAGTACAGGGAAGTAAGTCTGTGGCTGAATATGAGGCCGAGTTTCTACGCTTGAGCCGTTATGCTCGAGGAATGGTAGCAACGGAGTATGAACGTTGTGTTCGGTTCAAGGATAGGCTGAGAAATGAGTTAAGGGTTCTGATAGCACAGCAACGAGAGAGGTTTTTGCTGTTTTGGTAGATAAGATTAAAATAGCTGAGGAAGTGAAACGGGTTGAGAGACAAGAAGGGGATAAGGATCGGGGTAAAAATATGAGGAGTTTTGGGCCATCAAGAGCATCGGGGAATTTTCAGAAGAGGCCTAGGGCTGATGGACCAGTTCGTGCTCCGACAAGTCAAAATCAAGCTTGTTCTACATGTGGGAGGATGCATTATGGGGAGTGCAGAATAAAAATAGGTAGATGCTTTAGGTGTGGATCCACAGAACATCTGATTAAGGACTATCCTCAGATGGATCGAGTACAGCCAACAGGCCGAGGTTCTGATCAGGTTAGGAGAGGCGATTAGCCTGGACCAAGGGGTCGTGGTACAGGTAGAGGAGAAAATGGGGTTGGTCGAGGTCGTAGAGCACCTAGTAGAGGTGCAGGTAATGTAGATGCAAGGCAGCTGGGTCTAGTTTATGCAGTTCATCGACAGGAGGATGGTGACGCACCAGATGTCATAACTGGTACATTTCTTATAGCTGACAGCCCTTTTCTTGCTTTGATAGATATTAGGTCAACCCACTCCTATATTGCATGTTCTATATCTGAGACCTTAAGTATAGATCCTGAAATAACTACTAGGAAGATGACTGTGGTTAGTCCCCTAGGACAATGTAGGGTAGTAGACAAGTTTTTTAAGGATGTACCTTTAGAAACTCAAGGGGTAGCGTTTCTGGTAGACTTAATGAAATTGCCATTTAGAGAGTTCGATCTTATCCTAGGAATGGATTGGTTGTCAAAGCATCGTGCTAAGTTGGATTGTGGGTCTAAGCGCATGGTGTTAAGTACCCCGGAAGGCGGGGAGGTGGTTGTGTTAGGAGAAAGAAGGAACTATTTGTCCAACGTAATGTCGGCCTTGAAAGCTGTTAAGATGATTCGGAAAGGATGTAATGCCTATTTAGCTTTTATTAGTGCTTTGGATGTTAAGGAGGTGACTATCGATAGGGTTTGAACCGTCAAGGATTTTGCGGATGTCTTTCCGGAGGAATTGCCAGGATTACCCCCGGATCGCGAAGTGGAGTTTGGAATAGAACTACTCCCGGGTATGGCTCCGGTATCTATTGCCCCTTATCGAATGGCGCCGAAGGAGCTGGTGGAGCTCAAAGATCAGATTCAGGAGCTATTGGATCGAGGATTCATCCGACCGAGTGTGTCTCCATGGGGAGCGTCGGTCCTATTCGTGAAGAAGAAGGACAGATCCATGCGTATGTGCGTGGACTATCGTCAATTGAATAAGTTGACGATTAAGAATAAGTACCTATTACCGGAATTGACGATTTGTTCGACCAGCTCAAAGGAGCTTCGGTCTTTTCTAAGATTGATCTACGATCAGGATATCATCAGTTAAAGGTGAAGGAATGAGACATTCATAAGACGGCATTTTGAACACGCTACAGTCATTATGAGTTTTGGTGATGCCGTTCGGTTTGACGAACGCGCCAGCAGTATTTATGGATATGATGAACCGGGTGTTTCAGCCATACCTTGATCGATTCGTCATAGTATTTATCGACGATATATTGGTTTATTCCAAGTCTGTGGGGGAGCATGATGCACAACTTCGAGTGGTGTTGCAAATTCTGAGGGAAAAGCAGCTGTACGTAAAATTCAGTAAGTGTGAGTTCTGGCTGAAGGAGGTGACTTTTCTAGGGCTTGTGGTTTTCGTTTTCTAAATAATAATAAAAATAAAAAGATTTTAAACTTCTAAAATATAGCCTATGTGCCGTCCACCTCTGTCCATCCTTGCAGCAAAATAAAACTTTTATTTTGCTTCCCCTACAGCTTGAATCTTGGCCCAATTTCCCCTGCATGTGGCGTCACTTACAGAGGCCTTAAGTGGCACCTCCAAGCCACTTTTCCAAGCCCAATTTCATGTCATATCCTCCCTACATTTTCTCTTAAAGCCACCTTGCTTCATGTCCCTCTTTTAAACTTTAAACTTGACATTTCTAAAGCATTTCCTTACATTTCTAAGACGTTTCCTTACATTTCTAAGACATTTCCTTACATTTCCAAGACAAGACATTTCCTTACATTTCCAAGTCATTTCCTTACATTTCCAAGACAAGACATTTCCTTCCATTTCCAAGTCATTTCCTTACATTTCTAAGACAAGAAATTTTCTTACATTTCCAAGTTTCCAAAAATGTTCACCATACATTCATAGCACATAAGACATGACATTTCGTATAATTAAATCAAAAATGCATAGGCCCATTTCCAGGATGTTACAACCTCTATTATACCTTCGCCTACCTTACTTTCTGGAGTCGGGTTGGCTGTATCTAACTCCTTTCTACCCTGGACTGTGATGGCTTGAATTTGCTCTTTAGGGTTAATCTCCGTGTTACTAGGTAGACGTCCTTGCGGTCGTTCTGACATTGACTTTACAAGTTGTTCAACGGCTTTGCTTACTTCCTTGACTAACTTAGCAAGTTCTTCCATTCGGTTTTCATTGCTTTTGATTTTTCTGTCAGCTTCTTGGATACGTTCCTCGATGGTTGGCTTCTTGTCTTGTGGATAAGGCTGATTTCGAAAGTTTTAGGAGGGTTGTTGCCTTTGATTTCCTTGATTGCCTTGTCCTCCCTATGAAAAATTTGGGTGATTCCTCCAACCTGGATTGTAAGTGTTACTGTAAGGATTATTATTAGATCAGAAATTATTACCTATATAGTTCATCTATTCATCTTACGCTCCTGGTTTGTAGGGTGGGTACTCGGATTCGCCACAGTTCCACTCCAGCGTAGCGCATAACTGCATATTTGGATGTATCTGTAAGGAACACAAACTATCAAGCTTTTTATTCATCATCTCTAGTTGCGTTGATAGCATGGTTATGGTGTCGACATTGAAAACTCCTGCCGATTTCGTTGGTTTAGTTCTCGAAGCTTGCCACTGATAATTATTTATTGACATCTCCTCAATGAACTCGTAGGCTGCTTCAGGAGTTTTATTGTTCAGCGTTCCACCAGCGGCTGAATCTATCAGTTGCCTCATTGAGGGGTTTACTCCGTTGTAGAAGGTTTGGACTTGTAGCCACAGGGGTAAACCATGGTGTGGGCACCTCCTCAAGAGATCTTTGAACCTCTCTCATGCGTCGTATAGTGTCTCTAAATCCATCTGCACAAAGGAAGAGATATCATTACGTAATTTAGCCGTTTTGGCCGGTGGAAAATATTTCGTCAGAAACTTTTCGGTCATTTGATCCCATGTAATGATTGGCCATCGTTGTAACGATTTTAACCACTGTTTGGCTTTATTCCTCAACGAAAAAGGGAATACCCGAAGACGGATGGCATCATCAGAAACACCATTTATTTTAAAGGTATCATAGAAATCCAAAAAATTAGCTATATGCATGTTTGGATCTTCATCCTGCAAACCATCAAATTGAACAAACTGTTGAATCATTTGTATTGTGTTAGGCTTTAATTCAAAATTGTTAGCAGTTATAGCAGGCCTAACAATACTAGATTTTGTTCCTGTTAAATGCAGTTTTGCATAATCAAACATTGTACGTGGAGCATTTTGATCTCCCACAACATGTAGTGGTGGGTTGTTTTCATCCATCCCTTCAGTAGGATTGGATCTGTTTTCCTTCTTTCTTTCTCTGTAATCTAGGGCTCGCTTGGTTTCCCTGCGATTCCTACGAGCGGTTGCTTTGATATCGCTATTGAATACCAAATGTCCTCTCGGATTCCTTCTAGTCATAAACTAGAGGTACCTAGAAAAGAGAAAGGAATAAAAATAAAAATTAAAATTAGAAAAATTAAAATTTAACCTAAGAAAACAAAAGAAATAAATTAAGAATAAAATAATGGCTAAAGTAATAAAAATAGAGCTTTCTTAATATTTTAGTTCCCCGACAACGGCGCCAAAAACTTGATCGCTGTAAAATCAGAGTTTTAAATATTTATAAAAGAATGATCAAACCTGGAGACTAACTCTAACAATGATATTAAGGCAAGTGTACCTATCGAACAGTAGTATAGCTTAGGCAAGACCGGATATCGAACCCAAAGGAACTAAAAGTATTAATACTCACTTTCTTTTTATTATTTAGCCTAACTAAGATAAAGGTTGCTTTTAAACTAAATTGACGACAACTAAACTAAGGAAACAAAGACAAAAAAATGAATTTGGGGATAACTTGAAAAAGACTCAGTTGATTTTTATGATACCTTCGGGAAGAATCCACCTAGACTTCTCTTAATTATCTAACCTTAAATTGTATGATTTCTTTTACTTAGCTTGATCCGTGAGACTCCCTAACCTATGTTAAACCCTCTCTCGAAGCGAATAACGCCTAATCCTAGGTTAATTAGTGGAACTCTCGTTCGCTTATAATAAACCCTTAGGAAAGCAGTAAATCGATAAATGGATTCCCATATTAAGTTTCACCCTAATCCGGTAAAATCTCGCAACCCTATCTCTAGGCGTCTGATCAACTCCGCTTAATTATGTTAGATCTACTCTTAGGCAGGGTCTATTCCTCCTCCACCTAAGCACATTAAATTTGGATTAAGCAACATAATTAAGAACAAACTAAGTAATCTATCATATAACTTAAAAATGAAATAATAAAATCTGTCTAGGTTTCATCCCCCTTCAGGTATCTGAAGGATTTAGTTCATAATGTAAAAAGAAAACATCACAAGAGAAAAGATAAAATAAAACATAAGAAAAATCCTAAAACTCCCTGATGGGATTGAAGGAGAATTCCGCCGTCTTGAGTATAATTTCGGCTTTTTGGGATGAATCAACTGGATATCCTCACGTTAGTCCCTAACTCTGACCTTCTCAGTTTGGCTCCTTGGCTTAGCTTTCGCTCCCCTTCAAAGGTGGTACTTGGGGTATATTTATAGGCTCTTGGAATGCGATTCTTTCTCCTGAAGTATCCTTTTTCGACTGAAATTGCTCTTTCCAGCGACAGAGGCACAGCCATGTCACACGCCCGTGCAAATTGAGACCTGATCGTGTTCAAATTTCTGCTTTGGCACGGTCGTGTGTGGTGGTGATAAGGCTGTGCTCCAGGTGTTCGTTGAGACACGGCTTTGTGGTCCTTGGCCCAGGCCGTGTTGATTTTGTGGAAAGGCCCATTTACTTCGTTTTAGGCCCGTTTTGTGTTCTTTTCATCCTCGGGTGCTTTCTTGGGTATAAGACATGAAAAGAAAGGATTAAGAGCACCTTTTTACACAAATAAAGGGATAAATCATCCAAAAGCATATTAAATGTGGGCTTAAAATATGTTACTTTTACGGTTTATCAACTACCAATTTGGGGCATAAAAATTGAAACTGTTCATCTGCGTCGTACTGACTAAATTGACTATAACTTGAGTTAGGAATCTCGAAATCTAAATCTGTAAATTTTCCTTGAAACTAGACTCAAATATCTTCTGTAAATTTTCCAGATTTTGTGGCTTAACCATTTAGTACAGTTTATTCCTTAAAGTTTCCCTTGTTTCACTGTCCAACGATTCTGACCTCTCTTACCTTAATTTCAAATATCTCACTATACGATTTTCCTATACTGCTCCCACTTGTTTCTATTGAAAATAGGCTCACTAAGAAATCTATACATATAAAATATAACTCATAATTCACTTTGTACAATTGTATATGATTTTTCCAAGAAAAAACAGGGAACCACGAAGTCAATCAAAACCAGTCTCACTAAAATTAAAATATCATAGAATTTAAAATTCATTTTCCTTCTCCGTTTCTTTCATATAAAAATAGACACAGTAAGCTTTAATTTGATATCTTATTCACTTATTAATCCCTTTTCTCCTATTTTCTGTGATTTTTCAAAATCACATCACTATTACTAACCAAAACTATTTCATTACAAAATATAGTTACCACTACGAACTTACGCACGCCCGAGTGATCACGGATGCGGTTTCCGATTTTCTTTGGTATTTTGACCAAATCACAGAACATTTCATGCAAATTTTCAGAGAAGTGTGCGATTACATACCATTTCAAACATGTATTCAGAAAGTACGGGATTACACACCTTGATTAGGATTCCCTAAAGAACCACTCTTCGTTGCCCCCTAAAAATAAAATCAATCAAAAGTTAGCCTCGATTTCTTAAAGGTTCCAAAAGTCCAAAAGTACTCACTCAAAAGAGTCATTTACCACAATCGCGATCCTTCCCTACTAGATTCTAAAATCTGGTCTTGCACCTTGGCTATTGCAACGAGTTCCAATCAACTTTCAAAACCAAGGCTAAGAGAAAGATAAGTAGCAACAAAGGATAGGTTGATTCGACCTTCATTAAAAGAGAATAAGAGGAGTTTAAAATAACAACAAGTGGCTAGGTTTGGCTTAGCCAATGGATGAGAGTTTTGACTTAGCCAAGTCAAGAGAAGAAAGAACAAACAACATGAAATAAGAAGAAAGAACATTTACCTTAATAATAGGGATGAACCGAAATGAAGAACACGGTTTGGCACTAGTAGCAAGATAACAAAGAAGAATTAGCTATATAGGAAAAATGAACAAGAACAATTTCGGCTATGAGAGTATGGATTAGAGAAGAAGAAAGAGAAGAGAAAATGCCCACTATTGTCTTGAAGTTGCGGCAATGAGAGGAGAAGTTAGAAGAATGAACACAAAGGATGCAAAAAGGAATTAGGCCTAACAAGCACCAAAACTATCAAAATGCTCCCATCAAAATTCAGCTACCCTCACCTTTTCCCAAACCATTATCATCTTTACCAAAAGATGAACATAGATCAAATAAAACCTTTCCAAAACATCCCCCACGAAAAATGCCAACATGTTCCCTATTCCTTCCCTTTTCTTTTATTCCTTTCCATCCACTCTTCCTTACCATATTTCCTTAGCCACCTTGCCAAAATTAAAAAGTCCACTTTACCTTAAATACCACCATGGCCGACACTTAGGGAAGGAATACAAAAAAAATAGTCAGAATTTTGCACCAAGAAGGATTCGAACCTCTTCCCTTAAAGCCTTTCATGTGACACCACATCCTCTTTACCATATGCTCATTTATGCAAGCAAATTGCTCTCTTATTTCCATAAGCCTTGATGCCACTAACTATCTCTCCTTAATAGGCTTTAAACACCAAATTTTCCTATAGCCTAACTTGAACCCGGAACTTCCTAGAAACCTCGTAACTTTCCAAAATCACCTTTCTAATAAGTCCAACTTGAAATAATGCCATTCTCTTGTTCTCAAAATTTTAAAACGCTTCTACGCTCAAGGCCCAATGGGCCCAATCCTACAAGGCCCAATGGGCCCAATCCTACTAGGCCCAATTTTGGGATGTTACAAGTAATATCAAAAATAATAAAATAAAACAGCTTGAAATAAATACCACATAAAAATTTGGAATAAATAAATAAAATACAAATTTGCAAAAGTGTGAAAATAAAATAAGTCTCTATATGAAAATAATAAATAAACGAATAAAATAAAAAGAATAATTAATAATTAAATGGATAAATAAAAAAGGTTGAAAAAATGAAGATGAATGAAGAATAAAATAAGATAAAACCATAGAAAATAAGAACGCAAGAGGGAGAGAAATTTGAGTGAATGCTCTCAAGAATTCTTATTGCTCAGTACTCCCCCAAAACTCAAGTCCCTTTACAATGAAGGGAGAGGCCTCTATTTATAGTTGAGCCTCCCCAAATCCAACGGTACAGATCAATTACATCAACGGCTAAGATTAAAAGGAATCTAGAAATTAAATCTCTAAGATTACAAAATCATATCTTCTAAGATTGCATATCATATCTAAGATTGCATATCATATCTTCTAAGATTGCATACCATATCTTCTAGGATTGCATATCATATCTAAGATTTGCATATCATATCTAAGATTGCATAGCATATCTTCTAGGATTGCATATTATATCTAAGATTTGCATATCATATCTAAGATTGCATATCATTGAAGATTGTTTTCCCATATACGTCAAGCTTGTAGATGGACCTTCAATCTTTTCAAGTAATGGGCCATTCCAATCGGGCCAAATGATATATTTTGGACTGGAATTGGACTTTGTTTTATTATTTTGGGTTTATTATTTTTTTGTATTCGACCCGGGCTAAATTGGCCAATTACAAAGGGTAAATTAGTAAAATAGTAAATAAGTGATTTATATTAAAACAAGTTAGAAAAACATAGTCATCTTCTTTCTTTTGCTATTGTACAAATCAAAACCCTATAGGAAACTAGAAGACCAGTCGGCCTAAGTAGATTCCTCAATAGGTAAGTGAAATTTCACCTGTTTTTAGTAATTTTTATGTTTTTGAGCTCGTATTAGCTTAATCTAGCTAACCTGGGGACTAATTTGTAAAACTTCTAAATTTTATGGATTGTGCCATTGATGATTTTAGTATATTCTTGAATTTTTATGGTAGATTATTAAGCTTGGTTGTTAGATAGTGTAACACCCCAAACCCGGCCCAAAATACGACCGAATCTGGGTTGTTACAAGGTGAACATTTTGGTAAAAATCCCTTTAAGCCGATTTAAGTTTTGTCGAAAACCTTTCATTTTCAATTGTCTTGCTAAAACCATACTTAGTATGGTTAAAAATATTTATTAAGTCAAGCTGTTATAGATTTCAAATGTACCCGATAGCACGATAAAACATGTTGCGATTGAATTTGAGAAACCATGTGTACTTATTTTAATATCATAAAATAACTTAACCAAATTATTCAAAACATGTAAAATAATAAAATAAAAACAATTCTAGGAGGCCTTATTACAACTTGATTAAAATAAAACCAACAATAAAATAAGATAAAATAAGATTCAAAGTTCGTTTAATTCAATTTTCCACTGCATGGCCACCTCGAGTCCATCCGGCTCCTCATCCGCAATTTACGTGTCACCTGAAAAATGTTAAAGGAGAAGGTGAGTCACCAAGACTCAATGTGTAACCCTTCCCCCGGTTTAAAGCAATCTCATACACAATCTATAACAAATTAACATGCACAGGCTCAATATGTACCCAACCTAACCATCCAAACACCTTTCTTCTACCAGTGTGGTGGTATCAAACCACGGTGGTGCTAAAACCTTTGGTGACTTATAGTCACGATATCCGTCAATACTTGTGGTGCCAAACCACTAGTGACCCGAAGTCACAATCAAATGATGGGGCCAACCCATCGTGTGATACCAAATCACTGGTGTCAATCCCTTAATATATTCCGTGGGGCCAACCCACTGTGGTGCTAAGCCACTGGGACGAGACGCTATGAGGTGCCAAACCACTGGAGGTGCCAAACCTCTAGTGACCGTAGTCACGAAATGTGGTACCCAACCACTGGTATCCGTCGACACGAATATCACTGCCCCCTCCTCTCATCAACCCACAGTAATCAATTATGCGCATATACAGAAATCATGCTAATAGGTTTATTTAACAACATCCAATAGATTTATCACTGGCCATATATTATATGCCACACATACAAATGTTTCATGCTTCCCAAAAGCTTTAAAAGAACTCATAACGACAAGGACTTACCTGATTCCTTGCTTATACCATTATGGTATTAAATCCAAATCTACATCATTCCCGATTAACACACACAATGAATTTAGCACAGTTAATTAATTATAAAGTGTGTATGTACACACCTGATGCCAATCGACAGCCCTAAATCCCGAAGAATCAAATCGGCCACACTAGACTTCCTTGTCCTATAATCGACCAAACACAAGGTTAGTGCCATGGCCTATTCGGCCAAACCAAATTAATTCTAAAGGGGTTTCTTGTGAACCCGAAACCTTACCCAAATGCCTTTGAATATTAGCCACTACACTCCAAGTGTTTCTGCTTCCCTAAAATCGGTAATCACATCCCATGTTAATAGCCTTCGGGTTTCGAACACTAAATAAACAACTTACTAAAATAAATCCTTACCACTACCTACCAAGTTCGATTGATAGAGAATGAAGGATCAGATCTACTGCTTTGAGACCCCGGAGTCCTAGGTGAAATCGGTTTCGATAGAAAGATTAGCCAACCATCAGTATATCTCGGCCCTTTTTCATTTAACCAATTCGACAGAGAACAAGAATTATAGGAGGAGAGTTTCAGCACTTCTTACCTTCACCAAATCAATTGACAACGGGAATCCAAAGAGATCTATACTACTTTTAATATTCGGTCAAGGTGCTTCAAAATAGGAGAAAGGAATTTCGGCACAAAGATGAGAAGTATGTTCGGCTAGAGGGGCAGAAAAATAAATTAAAAGGGGATAGGAGGTTCGGTCACTAAGGGTGGAGAATATTCGACCAATGGAGGAAGAAAAGAGAAGGAGAGAAGGAGATGGGGATTCGGCAAAGACTAAGAAAAGAAAATGGTTTTCGGCTTGAGAGAATGAGAAAGGAGAGGAAAAATCAAAGATGCAAAAGCTAGAGAATTTCGGCTACTTGCAAAATGAAGAAAAGAAAAAAAACTAAAAGATGAATAGATAGTATAAGGAAAATTCGGCACTCCCCCCTATGCTTGCCGTCCACTCTTCCCATGAAGAGTTCAAAATTTCGGCAACCTCCTTGAATTGCTCTTGACCAATTGTTTAAAATTATTCAAAATAATTTGAATACTCAAATGCCTACTTTTTCTCCTTGCCATCTTCTTAAGATTAATCAAAATTAAATCTAATTAAATCCAAATAATATCTTAATAATATCCTTATTATCCTTGAGTTTAAAATGAGGAAATCTCTCCCCCTATTAGTCTAACATAAAGACGAAAAAAAAGAGAATTTCATGACTCGAACATAGGCTCCCCTTGCTCCTTGTGGCGTCAACTCTAGCACCTAAATGGCCTCCATTTTGCCACTTTTCCAAGGCCTTTTAGTGTCAAAAGTTCCTCTTTTAACCTTGTAACCCCTACTTACTAAGGCTTCCTATCCTTAAAGCTTCCAAATAAAATTTTCTACTATTAGAGCCTACTCAAGACCCCTAATCAAGTCTTATTACACCACAAATAATATCATGACAATTCAAACACAAGAAAAATAATTCAAACCCAAATAAACCCAATTTTAGGATGTTACTGCTTCTACTCTCCTTAAAATAATTTCGACCTCGAAATTACACATTTTAGAAGAGGTGGGGGAATCGCTGCCGTATCACATCCTCGGGTTCCCATGTGGCTTCCTCGCACCATGGTTTCGCTTATAGTACTTTCGCCAAAGGTACTCGACTACCTATGTAGAACCTTTACATCTCGATCTAAGATCTGAACTGGTTCTTCCTCGAAAGATAAATCCGAGTTTACCTCAATCTCTGCCACTGGCACAACGTGCGATGGATCTGACCGATACCGTCTAAGCATTGACACATGAAAGACGTCATGAATCTGACTCAACTCTGTCGGTAGCTCGAGCTGATAAGCTACCGGTCCTACCCGCTTCACTCATCGTGATATATGGCCGATGAACCTTGGGCTTAGCTTCCCTTTCCTCCCAAATCTTAATACCTTCTTCCAGGGCGACACCTTCAGAAAAACTTTATCTCCTACCGCATACTCCATTTCCTTACGCTTAAGATCAGCATAAGACTTTTGCCTATCTGACGTTTCCTTGAGACAAGCCCGAATCACCTTAACTTTGTCCTCAGTTTCTGTCACCAACTCTGGACCCAAAACTTGTCGTTCACCCAATTTCGTCCAACACATTGGAGTACGGCATCTTCGTCCATACAGTGCTTCGCATGGTGCCATCTGAATACTCACTTGGTAACTATTGTTGTAGGCGAACTCAGCTAATCGTAGAAACTCCTCCCAACTACCACTAAAATCCAAAACGCATCCTCTTAGCATATCTTCTAAAATCTGTATGACCCTTTCCGATCGCCGTCGATTTGTGGATGGAAAGTCGCATTGAAATCCAATCGTGTACCCAACGCCTGATGCAACGCTTTCCAGAACCTTGACGTGAACCTCGGATCCCTATCCGTGATAATTGATACTGGCACCTCATGCAATCTTACTATCTCAGCCACATACAACTTTGCTAGCCTCTGAAGAGAATAATCCACTCTCACTGGTATGAAGTGAGCGTCCTTCTTGCTGGGCGTGAGGGGTAGCCCACTGACGAAATCCATAGTGATCCTCTCCCATTTCCACTGAGGGATCTTCACTGGTTGAAGTAACCCTGATGGTAACTGATGTTCAGCCTTTACTTGCTGACACGTCAGACACCTTCCCACAAATTCAGTTACCTCACGCTTCAACCCTAGCCACCAAAACTGCTTCCGCAAATCTGCATACATCTTGCTTCCTCCAGGATGCATAGCGTATGGGCTACTATGTGCATCTTGGAGAATTCTTTGTCTCAACTCCATATCCTTCGGCATACATGCTCGTCCTTGAAAACATAGTACACAATCACCGGTCAAACTATACCCTTCTAACCCACTATCTTGAACTTGCAACCTCCTTGCATTCAAACCATCATCCACCAATTGCTTTTCCTTAATCTCCTTGATCCAAGTTGGCTTAACCTGCAGCTCCGCCAAAAGACTTCCATCATCGTATAGACTGAGGTGAGCAAACATCGCTCTTAAGTCCGTCACGACCTTCTGGCTCAACGTGTCAGCTACCACGTTAGCCTTGCCCGGATGATACTCAATTGAACAGTCGTAGTCCTTTAACAGCTCAATCCATCGACGTTACCTTAAATTCAGGTCCTTCTGCGTCAAGAGATACCTCAAAATTTTGTGATCCGTGTAGACTATCGACTTCTTCCCATACAAGTAGTGTCTCCATATTTTCAAAGCGAAGACTACTGCCGCTAACTCCAAGTCGTGAGTTGGATAGTTAACCTCATGTAGTCTTAACTGACGGGATGCATAGGCCACACTACCTCCCTTCCTGCGCACAACACACATCCCAAACCAAGATGGGACGCATCACGATGAAAGCGCAAACAACTTCCCTCGCTTCAGTGGTGTATGCGAACTGGAGCTTAAGTCAGAATCTTCCTTAACTTATCGAAACTTTCTTGCTGCTTCTCTGACCATACAAATGGAACTCCTTTTCTTAATAACTTAGTTAATGGTGCTGCAATTAAAGAGAATCCTTCCACAAATCTCCGATAGTACCCTGCTAGACCCAGAAAACTTCGAATTTCTGCCATTGGCCTAGGCGGTTTCCAATCCAACACCGCTTCCACCTTGCAAGGGTCCACTCTAATCCCTTCCGCCGACACTATGTGACCTAAGAAAGCCACCTCCCTAAGCCAAAATTCACATTTACTGAATTTGGCATATAACTGCTTCTCCCTCAATACTTGTAGAACTATACGCAGATGCCTGTCATGCTCCTCCTCCGTCTTTGAGTAAACCAATATGTCGTCTATAAACACCACGACAAATTGATCCAAGTACTGCTGAAATACCCGATTCATTAAGTCCATGAACGCTGCAGGTGCGTTGGTCAACCCAAATGGCATCACTAGAAACTCGTAATGCCCACACTGAGTTCGGAATGCAGTCTTGTGAACATCAACCTCCTTCACCTGAAGTTGATGATAACCCAACCTAAGGTCTATCTTCGAGAACACCGATGCACCCTTCAGTTGATCAAACAAGTCGTCAATCTAAGGCAACGGATACTTGTTCTTGATCGTTAACTTGTTTAGCTGGCGGTAGTCGATACACATCCTCATTGAACCGTCCTTCTTCTTGACAAACAACACAGGTGCTCCCCGCGGAGATATACTCGGTCGAATAAACCCTCTATCCAAGAGCTCCTGAATTTGAGCCTTCAGCTCCACCAATTCCTTTGTGCCATTCAGTACGGTGCTATAGACACAGGTGCCGTTCCGAGTAGCAAGTCTATACCGAATTCAACTTCCCGATCTGGAGGCAGACCCAGAAGTTCCTCTGGAAACACATCAGCGAACTCCACTACCGTTCGAACCTTCTCCACTGCTGACTCCTTAACCTTCAAGGCACAAATTTGAACCAAAAACGCCTCACATCCTTTCTTGACCATTTTCTCCGCCTTCAAGGCAGACACCACGTTGGATAGGTAATCTCTTCTATTACCTATCATGACCCCTTCATCACCTTCAGCCATCTTAAGAACCATGCGCTTAGCAGCGCAATCCAACCTCGCCTGATATTTAACCAACCAGTCCATTCCAAGGATCAAATCGAACTCCCCAAACGGCAGTTCCATCAGATCAGCCACAAACACTACCCCTTGGAGTTCTAGGGGTACATCTCTATATAGCTTGTTTATAACTACAGAGTGACCTAATGGGCTAATTACAGTAATCTCCCTAGAAGCAGTCTCAGAGTCTAAGTTTATAGTCTCTACCACACTACTAGCAACGTATGAATGCGTCAAACCCACATCAATTAATGCAACATATGGAAGACCAAAAATTAGGAACGTACCGATTATGACGTCCGGTGCGTCACCCTCTTCGCGACGCCTCGTTGCATAGACTAAACTAGGCTGCCTTGCCTCTGTGTTGCCTGCCCCTCTGCCATTACCACGACCCCTCTGTGGTGGTCCAACATTTCTAACCTGAGCATGGTTCTGACCCTCTGACTGATTCTTAGCTAACTTCCGAGGACAGTCCCTTACACGTTGATCTAAAGATCCACATTCAAAACATCCCCTTTCACCGGTCCAACAACCTCCCCAATGTGACTTCCCACACCGATTACACTGAGCTGGTCTCTGATTAGTAGCCACGGGCCTTCCTGCCTGATTCAGCCCATTCTGCCTAGCCTTCTTTTGTACATTACCACCCGATCCAGACGACCCAAAGCCTCTTTTCTGGTTGTTCCTACCATAGTTTTGTCTCACGGACTCTTTAACTCCTTCGGCCACCTTAGCCTTTTCCACCAAAACCGCCAACTCCCGCTCCTGCTGTGGAGCAATTAGCAACCTTAACTCATCCCTAAGTCCGTCTTCAAAGCGGACACAATGATCATGCTTAGTAGCCACGATGCCTCTAGCATAGCGGCTCAGCCTCAAGAATTTCGCTTCATATTCAGACACAGACTTATTTCCTTGTACTAACCCCAGAAAAGCTTTCCTCTACGCATCCGTATAGCTGGTGCCCACGTACTTCTTTTGATAAGCAGCTTTGAAATACCCCCAAGTAAGGTCATCTGCCATAGCACCATCCCGAACCGTGAGCCACCATTGATATGACTCATCCTTTAGAAGTGACACCGCTCCTTTCAGCTTCTCCTCATTTGTCAGATCAAGATCATCCATGATTCTCTCAGTCGATTCTAACTAGTATTCTGCCGCACTGGGTGTCACGCCCGACACACCCCGGAATACCTCAGCTCTGTTGGATCGGAGTCACTCGGGAATAGATTTCTGAGCTCCCATTCCTCCGCTAGGCCCAGCCACCATCTCAAGGACTTGTAACACAGCTTGCGATACTGCCTCACCCCCTGTCTGATCCTGTTCCTCAACTCCAAAAGTTGGGGGTGGTGGTGGCGGTGGTACCTCATTCTCCGACCCCTGACCCGACCTAACGGGTTTTGACACGGTCATCCTGCCTCTACCGCGTCCACGACGTCCACGTCCTCTAGAGCTCATTCTAACTATTGTGTTTTAATCTGATTAAGAAATTTTTATGGATTAGTACTTTGTTTCACTTGATTATCCGCGAAAAATTTTATGAAGAAGGTTTAATTAGGGATTCTTTCGATCAATCAAGTTTTAAGTCTTCTATCCTATTTCACACAGAGGAGCACATCCATTCCCTAATACCTTTCATACTTATTCACTCTTCGGGCATTTCTGTCTGTTTCTATCCCAGGGGTATTTTCGTCATTTTCCTACAGGGGTATTTTCATAATAAAAGAAATTTTGAGGGCTTTTAATAAATCAAGACATTTTAAAATTCCCAAAACTGGAGGGTATTTATGAAAATTTGCCAAATTAAAGGTACGACAGAATTTTGGAAACCAAGGGTATTTTGGTAATTTTGTCAATCAGGGACAATTTTGTAAATTTAATTAAGCAGGGATGTTTTTAACAGTTGTAAAACTCTGAGGGTTCTTTTTGAGAGTTTCCCTTTTTTAAAACGATGATGTTGCCAAAATTTTAGTAATCAGGGTCATTTTGGTAATTTTGCAAGTTGAGGGCATTTTCGTAATTTTCCAAAACCAAAGTATTTTTGATAATTTGCAAAGTAGGGTTTTTGTATATTTATAAAATAATGAAATTTTTGGAAAACCATTGAGTAATTGGCATTTTATGAACCAAGGGCATTTTGGTAATTTTCCTCCCCCTAAGGGCATTTTTGTAATTTTCACAAATCAAATTTTTCGGAAAAAGTTGTAAAGAGGGTTGTTCTCAAATTTGAAAGAGTGATTTTAAAATTTTTTAAAAATTAGGGTTTTGTTGTTTTCTTCTTTTTCTAAAAACATGGCTAGTCCTTTCGGGTTTTAGTCATTATGTTCAACTATGCCCGAGCCCTCTTGGTCGGGGTGAACTAAAGCTACGCACTGAGGCAGGATTCGAGTGGAGAGGAGGTGAGCCACGCTGAATCGCTTAAATACCAAGCTCCACCGAAACCATTCCTAGACATGCACGAGAGGTTGCCACACCACCTGAGCCCTACGAGTTAGGGTGAGCAGAAGCTACGCACACGGTAGGATATCTGCGAAGAGGAGGTGAGTCACTAGGGCCGCTTAAATACTGGGCTCTTAGGATCCAATCCTGAGACATGCGCATGTGGGGTTACCACACCTAGCTCGGTGACTTAGTCATAGGTTGGTTTGGTGCATTAAGTCTTATGTGCTTCATGTTTGAGTATTCTAATCCTAGGGTTCAAGTTCCTATCAGACTATTCTACGTTCCATTCCTACCCTTTCTACAAGTAATAATTCATACAGTAGTTTAGAGGTACTTACCTGGGCGGATTGGTGCCGGAGACTCGGTGCCATGCTGTTCAAAATCAAAAATGTTTCAAAAAGGCCTACTAAAACATTTTTGGGCCTTGGGCCCCCACAGCCGAGCTTTGAACCTGGCTCTGATACCAATTTTGTAACACCCCAAACCCGGCCCAAACATTACAACCAAATCTAGGTCGTTACAAGGTGAACATTTTGGTAAAAATCCCTTTAAGCCGATTTAAGTTTTGTCGAAAACCTTTCATTTTCAATTGTCTTGCTAAAACCATACTTAGTATGGTTAAAAATATTTATTAAGTCAAGTTGTTATAGATTTCAAATGTACCCGATGGCATGATAAAACATGTTGCGATTGAATTTGAGAAACCATGTGTACTTATTTTAATATCATAAAATAACTTAACCAAATTATTCAAAACATGTAAAATAATAAAATAAAAACAATTCTAGGAGGCCTTATTACAACTTGATTAAAATAAAACCAACAATAAAATAAGATAAAATAAGATTCAAAGTTCGTTTAATTAAATTTTCCACTGCATGGCCACCTCGAGTCCATCTGGCTCCTCATCCGCGATCTATGTGTCACCTGAAAAATGTTAAAGGAGAAGGTGAGTCACCAAGACTCAATGTGTAACCCTTCCACCGGTTTAAAGCAATCTCATACACAATCTATAACAAATTAACATGCACAGGCTCAATATGTACCCAACCTAACCATCCAAACACCTTTCTCTACCCCCGTGTGGTACCAAACCCTTTGGTGGTGCCAAACTCTTGGTGACTTATAGTCACGATATCCGTCAATACTTGTGGTGCCAAACCACTAGTGACCCGACGTCACAATCAAATGATGGGGCCAACCCATCGTGTGATACCAAATCACTGGCGTCAATCCCTTAATATATTCCATGGGGCCAACCCACTGTGGTGCTAAGCCACTGGGACGAGACGCTATGAGGTGCCAAACCTCCGTGACCGTAGTCACGAAATGTAGTACCCAACCATTGGTGTCCGCTCGACACGAATATCACCGCCCTCTCCTCTCATCAACCCACATTAATCAATTATGCGCATATACGTAAATCATGCCAATAGGTTTATTTAACAACATCCAACAGATTTATCATGGCCATATATTATATGCCATACATACAAATGTTTCATGCTTCCAAAAGCATCAAAAGAACTCATAACGACAAGGACTTACACGATTCCTTGCTTATACCATTATGGTATTAAATCCAAATCTACATCATTCCCGATTAACACACACAATGCATTTATACGCTTAATTAATTATAAAGTGTGTATGTACACACTGATGCCAATCGACGACCCTAAATCGAAGAATCAAATCGGCCACACTAGACTTCCTTGTCCTATAATCGGCCAAACACAAGGTTAGTGCCATGGCCTATTCGGCCAAACCAAATTAATTCTAAAGGGGTTTCTTGTGAACCCGAAACCTTACCCAAATGCCTTTGAATATTAGCCACCACACTCCAAGTGTTTCTGCTTCCCTAAAATCGGCAATCACATCCCATGTTAATAGCCTTCGGCTTTTGAACACTAAATAAACAACTTACTAAAATAAATCCTTACCACCACCTACCAAGTTCGATTGACAGAGAATGAAGGATCAGATCTACTGCTTTGAGGCCCCGGAGTCCTAGGTGAAATCGGTTTCGACAAAAAGATTAGCCAACCATCAGTATATCTCGGCCCTTTTTCATTCAACCAATTCGACAGAGAACAAGAATTATAGGAGGAGAGTTTCGGCACTTCAACGGGAATCCATTGACAACGGGAATCCAAAGAGATCTATACTACTTTTAATATTCAGCCAAGGTGCTTCAAAATAGGAGAAAGGAATTTCGGCACAAAGGTGAGAAGTATGTTCGGCTAGAGGGGATGAAAAATAAATTAAAAGGCGATAGGAGGTTCGGTCACCAAGGGTGGAGAGTATTCGACCAATGGAGGAAGAAAAGAGAAGGAGATGGGGATTCGGCAAAGACTAAGAAAAGAAAATGGTTTTTGGCTTGAGAGAATGAGAAAGGAGAGGAAAAACCAAAGATGCAAAAGCTAGAGAATTTCGGCTACTTGCAAAATGAAGAAAAGAAAAAAAACTAAAAGATGAATAGATAGTATAAGGAAAATTCGGCACTCCCCCCCTATACTTGCCGTCCACTCTTCCCATGAAGAGTTCAAATTTTGGCAACCTCCTTGAATTGCTCTTGACCAATTGTTTAAAATTATTCAAAATAATTTGAATACTCAAATGCCTATTTTTTCTCCTTGCCATCTTCTTAAGATTAATCAAAATTAAATCTAATTAAATCCAAATAATATCTTAATAATATCCTTATTATCCTTGAGTTTAAAATGAGAAAATCTCTCCCCCTATTGCCATCCAACATAAAGACCAAAAAGAGAATTTCCGCGACTCGAACATAGGCTCCCCCTTGCTCCTTGTGGCGTCAACTCTAGCATCTAAATGGCCTCCGTTTTGCCACTTTTCCAAGGCCTTTTTAGTGTCAAAAGCTCCCTCTTTTAACCTTGTAACCCCTACTTACTAAGGCTTCCTATCCTTAAAGCTTCCAAATAAAATTTTCTACTATTCCGAGCCTATTCAAGACCCCTAATCAAGTCTTATTACACCAAAAATAATATCACAGCAATTCAAACACAAGAAAAATAATTCAAACCCAAATAACCCCAATTTTAGGATGTTACAGATAGGACTATTTGTAAAGTAGTTTTTGATGATTTTGATGTTTAAGGACTTAATTGTTAAAGTGATAAAATTATAAGGACTTGATATGAAATAATTGTAATTATAGACTGCAGTGAGGCCCTTGAATATTCGCCTAAGATTGGATTTGAATAAAACTGGTTAAATTGAATGTTTTGGGCTTAGGGACTAAATTGTATAAAAGTAAAATGTTGAGGGTAATTTTGTAAATATGTCAAAAAAAACTTAATTGCATAAAAAGTGTTGATTGGCTGTTGGAATTATTTAATTGAATGAAATTATTATTTTAGATCCAAAACGAGTTGAAAATTGCGGAAAAGAGAAAATTACAGAATAGTCTCTGTACCTTGTTGTGCTGCAGTTTAGTCAAGTAAGTTCAATTGGTTTAATTTTAATACATTTTTAAATGCTTATTAGATGAAATTAAATTGTTGAATGCTGATTAATAAAAATGTCTTCTTGTAAATGAGAATTGATGGAATGAAACGATAACATTGTTTTCTATTATAAACCCTGAGCCAAATGAACGTAGGATAGGGTATGAGATGTGACAATGATTTCTGTATATCCTATGTTCATTGAATATACCGAGGTCCTACATTTGTTGAGGACTATCATGTTATATTACAATGTTTCCTGGTGTGTTATAGGAGCGAATTATATTACAATGTTTTCTGGTGTGTTACAGGAGCAAATGTTAGCCTATGGGCGAGACACTTAGTGTCGAGGTGTGTTATCAATTGGCCTGGCTCGTCTGAGCACCTTATGTGTTCTAGATGGTTAATCATGTACTCCTATCCGTATATCATTTATCAGACGTTGATCATTGACCAATAAATTTTATTGAAATATGGAAAATTTGATTGTATTATTGTTTAAGCATTACTCACTTGTTATGAACTGTGATTGACAGGAACTCTGCTAATAACCTTGTGGCAGGAACTTTGTTCATTGATATTTTTATTTGAATTATTATGTTTAATTCAATTAGCTTTATCATTTAAACGGTGAACTTACTAAGCTTTATGAAAGCTTACTCGTGTTATTTGTTTTAATTTATGTAGATACGTTTTGTGGAAATCGGGAGATCGGATCAACTCAAAGAATCACATTATCCGAGGACCTCTTTGGTAGATGTTGAATTTAACTTGGCTTATATGTTAGGTAATAGGACCATTTGTTCATGATTGTATTGGTTCATAAGTATTTTGTAATGTGTATGTGTTGTGCTTTTGATATTATGGAATGAGTAACGAATATGGTATGCATGTTAAGTTCCAAGTTTAAGCATGTGTGGTCAAGTATGAAGGTAAGTTTGATATGAATTAAATAAGGCATGTTAGAATTGAATGCATGTTATTTTGAATAAGTTGAGGCTTGTGTAATGTAGTTCTAGGTAGGTGAAATGTTAAGTGTTTGAATTGTGGTTTCATTGATGTCACATTGGTTAGGCCTTAAGTTAATTTTTTGGCATGCTTCGGGTGTCATAGAAAAATGCATTTTGAAGTCTTATAATCATGTGTTGAGAATTGGTTTAGGTACTCAAGCATTTGGCCATGAAATGAGCACATTTTAGGTCATTTTTTAGGAACACATGCCCGTGTGTCACACACAGGCAACCCACATGGCCCCGAGTGTGTTAGGTTCAGGGTTCACACGAGTCGATACATGGCTTGCGACACGACCGTGTGACCCAAGTCAGAGAGTTACATGGGTCGTGCACATGGGTGTGTGAGGTAGTCACACGGGCGTGGGATAGCCACACGGTCTATGCTCTGTCACACGGCCAGGCCACATGGCCGTGTGACCCATGTTTTGAAAATTTTTAGTTTTTACCTTAATGTTCTAATTTGCTTCGAATTGGTCCCTGATTGTTGCCTTGTAGGATCGATTTAAGTTCCATAACTGTATGCTTTACTCTAATCTAATTATTTATGAATTTGTTAATTAAATTTGTTAAACTTGATGCTATTTGTTATTATTTGTTTTGAATTGTAGGGTAATACTCTTTTACCCTAATCTGGTGACGGGTATAGGTTATGGGTGTTACAACTTTGTACGAGAGAAAGTTCATGATGGCGTCCTACAGGTTAACTTTGTTCAATCAACAAGCCAAATTGCAGATGTCCTCACTAAACGTATCACTCCAAAGCAGTTTTCTTTCTTTTGAGATGCCTTACGAGTTCTTCCTCTAAGAAGTAGTCCACGAAACAATCAACACAAGATAAAAAACCGGGAGAATGTTAATATAGTAGCAGTTGAGTAGTTAGTTGAAGTAGTTAGTTAGTTAAAGAGCAGTTAAAGAAGTTAGTTTGTTAGCAGCTAGCTTAACAACCATGAATATCTTGTATAACTACAAACCCAAGTGTACTTTGTAAATAGATGAGTTCAATGTAAAACTTCTCTTTGATATTCGTTACTTTTTTAGTAATGCTTGGTATAGTCAAACAACCCGTCATAAACCGACCCTCATCCATATAGGCCTCAAGCGCCATCCTATATAACCTGACTTAACATAATAGAAGCCATTTGAACTAAAATGCCAAATCGGTCGGTCGAGCAAAAGGAGTTTAACATATTTTGCAACACGTCACAAGTATTAAAGGGGAGCAAAAAAGCACTTATGTAAAAAATTGGAATAGACTATGACACATTTTTTATAACCACCTATTTACCCACCTTTGATGAAGCATATGCAAACTGCCATGCAAGTCATCATGTCAATATTGTTAAAAAAATTAATGTTTTAATAAACATTTCCATTAAAAAATAGTAATTTGACTACTTTTTGAAAGGTCAATGGCCAAATTTAGCTAAAAAAGAATAAGGAAAAAATTGACAAAAGATGTAAATGTTAAGGGCTAAATTATCATTATGCCTTTAATTTATTCATCCAATTATATAATAATCTAAAGAAATTAAATTAATCCTATGTCTTCTTTTACCTTTTTTAGAAAAAGAAGTTACTGTGGATAGCAATTCATACAATCTATTTCTTATTTTTTGTTTTGTCTACTCATTCACAAATATTATTATAGAAACCATTTAGAG
Organism: Gossypium bickii; assembly: GCA_025503065.1. Taxonomy (NCBI): domain Eukaryota; kingdom Viridiplantae; phylum Streptophyta; class Magnoliopsida; order Malvales; family Malvaceae; genus Gossypium; species Gossypium bickii. The sequence continues at coordinate 22,146,485 of CP106718.1, forward strand.
TTACAGTGAGCTAGCAAATGGACTAATTGGACATTATAATTAAGACTAACATAATTTGTAATTAAGTTTTAACTCTTTATCCATTAATTACAAAGTTATTTAGTCATGGAGTCAATGAACTTTTCATATTTGTGTTACCATCATAGGATATTTGATATCCCTTTAGTTGAATTTCGTTCACCCAATTAGTTATATTAGTAATGATTAAATCATTTGCCTTAGACAAATGACCCATGATCATGTTTCATTTTCATAGTGCATACAATGCTAATGAGGATACTAATTACACTTTATAAAGTTTTTATTTCACTATTTTGAGTGAAGCCAAATCACGCACAAGTCATGTACCAAACATACCAACTTTCAGCCTACTACTACCTTAAGAGCACATGTTTTCAATATGTCAAAATACATAGTTTCATACACATATAGTCATTCATTTACTCATGGTTTAGGTAAGTTACATTGAGAACGTCATAATTGAATTAACCTATAAATAGATTTGTGCTTAATTCAGCTTGATTATTTTTTAATGTACTTTAAACTCAAACAATCACATCTATGCCTCTATTTTTGGGAGTTAATATAGCATCTCTTCAATTGGACTTATAGGCAACATAATAGTCATAAAATTAGTCGATCTCCACAAATGTGAACTAAATATTGTCATTTTAATCCTTTTCAACTTTAATTTTTCCTAGTCCTTCTCCACCATAACTCTCGTACAAAGACTCATCTCTATGGTCATGTGGGGAAACCACAATCCTTCCTTCTTCCTAGTAGCACATATATGAATTTGATCTCTTTCACCAACATAAATCTTATTCCTTATAAAATATTTTACAACTAAATTGTCTTAGCTTCATGGTTGTTTGAATCAGATCGGATCAGTCGCATTGGTTAGATTAGGAATTGATCAAGTTACCAGTTTGGAAAAAGGCATTAGACCAGTTGACTTAAGAATCGATACGGACCGATTAAAAAGGATTTTTTTCATTTTTAAAATTTTTGAATACCGATCGAAGACGAACCAATGGGTTGATTGATTTGACCATGGATCTAATTCTAAAAACCTTGCCTAGCTTATGTATGGAAGGCATTAAACAGGTAGAAAAAAAATACATTTATATTTTCACATGCACAATCATAGAAAATAATTGATTATGGTATCCATTCTAGACCAACGCTCTCTACTTTCGATTAGATAATTGATTATCAACATGGTTATATTACACATTACCCAAGTTTGGAGTTTTTAAGAAACTATTGATATCCTCAGGAGAAAAAGGGATAGGTTTCTCCTAAACTATAATGACATCATCTACAACATTCAAGAGAATTTTGAGAACTCTTGTAATAATTGGTTAAAATTAAATATTTTAAATTTAAATTTAAATTAATTATAAATTTACTTTAAAATTAATTTATTAAATTATTTTTATGTAAAATTAATTAGTTGTCATTATTTAGAAGATTTTAATAGAAAAGTTTTTGACTAAGTAATAAACAACTAAAGACATAAAAATTTATTTCAAAGTTTATAGGGTAAACTACACCACATCTCACTTTAAAATATTGTTGTTCCTATTTTGGTCACTCAAATTTTTCTGTCAATTTAGTCACCTAATTAAGATAATTGCTTAAATTGGTGACTACCATTAAAAATTTTGTTAATCCACTAACGGATTGCTGATGTGGCATTTTTTGACTTTCGACTAAAGCTAGGGTCCTTTCTATAATTAGTTCAAAACACTTTTTAAAAAAGATTTCTTTGCAACATGAAGATTTCAATTGTGGCATCGTCAACATTTGACTCCTATGTGCGAAGAGGGAATTCAATGACGGTGACGACATATCATGACCATGACCTCCTCACCCATTCCAATTAGTCCACCTACCAACGTAACACCACCAGCCAACCAACCACCACCGACTACCATGACCATAACTAGATTCCAAGAGAAAAAAAAACCCATAAATTATGCTTCAGGTCTAAAGACAAACTCAAAACCCGAAATTATTTTAGTAGATTGTAGCAATATTAAACATACTTTCCCTGGGTAAGTGAATGACTCATCACCATTAAGTATATCTTGTGAACCATAGAAAAAAAATCTGCTGAATTGTTGTATACAAGTTGTAACAGTTTGTTTTTCAATGGTGTCGAAAACAGTGGTTTCAAGGCCACAAATCTAACGAGTGAATTCGTAAATATTGTTATTCAATATACAATATTTACGAGTCAAATATAGTATTATAATAAATTTTGATTTGATAACTTATGTTATTTAAATGAATAATTAGGTTCAAGTGGTAAATCCTTAAAGTCAAATGGTTTTAGAAAAGGAGGTATCGGGACCTTATTTCTATAAAACGAGCCCGTAAATATTTAGTTATTAGGGTCATATTAAAATTTGGTTAAGAAATTTTAATGTTTAGATAGTTAATTAAAGAAAAAGGACTAAATTGTAAAAACTATAAAAGTTAATCGATATAGACTTATTTGTATTAAATGGGTGAAAAAGCATGAAGTAAGGGCCTTAAGAAGTAATTTTACCAAAATTTAGTGGATGATCATGGCTTGGAATTTGATGAAATTTGTTTTAATTTTAAAGGTTAATTTAGTAATTAGGTAAATTAAAAATAAAATAAAAGATGATAAGTGAATATCATCATCTTCAACCTATTTGCTTTTGTTTACAAAATCGAATGAAGCCATAACTAGGGTTAGCTTTCGGCCAAGTTTGATTTCCATTGCACGGTATGTTATTTTACCCTATTTTTTGTAACTTTTATGTTTTTGAGTTCACATTAGCTTAATCTAGCTAGCCCAGAGATTAATTCGTAAAATTATTAAAGGCTTAGGGACTGCCATGAATGATCCTGAATGTGTTTTGAAATTAATTGGTAGAATATTAAGCTTGGTTGTTAAATAAACATATTTTGTTAAAGGATTTTTAGTGATTCTAAAAGTTAGGGATTAAATTGTTTAAAGAGTAAAATTCATGGTAATGTGAAATCTTGACAAAAAATGGTAGGTTAGAAATCCTAAGAAATTCGGCTAGCATATTTGGTAACTAAAATTGGTAAGTTTGCAAGTAATGAGTTTAGGGACTAAATTGCATAAAGGGAAAAATATTGGGACAATTTTGTAAATTCACATTAAAATGGGTTATAGGCTTGAATTAATTTTTTTTAAAACTATTTGAATTGTTTAATTAAATGAAATTATATTATTTAGTTCAAGAGATGCTACTATTGGATTTAAATCTGGGAAATTTTAAAGTTTCAGACTAGTTGTCGACTCTGTTTTAGTAACCGTTTCAGTCGAGGTAAGTTCATGTTTTATTTTAAAATATTATATTTGAATTTATAAGATTAATTGATAGCATTATATATTTGTTTATGAAATTGTTTATTTGATTGATTTGATTTGAGAAAAGGGAAAGGACTTGATTGAAATACCTCATGGTATTATACTTGTAAAGGAAAAGACCATGTTTGAAAGACACCATGGCACTACATTCGAAATTTCTGAATACTTGAAAAGTTTGAAAAGGAGGTTACCTGAAAAGGATAACACATGAAAATGTTGAAAAGAATACATCCAAAAAGGATATCAAATGAAAAGATTGAAAATGACGTTATTCGAAAAGGATATCAATGAAAAGGTCGAAAAGGATATCAATGAAAAAGTCGAAAATGATAGTAATGAAAAGGATGGTATTTCATCCTTCAATCATCCACTATTTAGGTAATATGTTTTAGGTGAGATATGTACCATAAGTATGAATATGAGATGAATGTTTTGATTAGTATAGTTTGATAATGAATATTAATGCCTTGGGTAATTATATGTTTCATATAACTATAAAATGTTATCCAGTTATGTTTGTGGTGTGTTTAGAGAATTAAATTGTTATACAAGTATTATCATGAGTATTCAATGTTATTCTATTTAGTTCAACTGACACATTAAGGTTTAAAACAAAAATGTGCGTATATGAAATGAGCTATGGTATTGATAATATGAAACGGAAACGTAATATGTGCATTGAATAAAATTGAGATATAAAATGGAAAGATGTATGTATGAATTTGTTCATGTTAATGAACATATGAAAAGGAAAAATATGGATTGAAAAGGGAACTAATTGAACATGTGATGAATTGTTGTATATTGAAATTCATTTCATGATATGTACTGTGTTTCATAGGTTGATGTATTTTAAAAGTATATCTACTAACCATGTGAAATGTTGTGAATAAAAAAGGAAAGTATCCATATGATTTGTGATCAATGTTTGAATGATTTAGTCAATTTATGTTCGGTAAGTTTACGTTTAAGATTAATACGAACTTACTAAGCATTAGTTGCTTACGTAGTTGTTTTTCCTCTGTTTTGTAGATCATCAGAAGCTCGATCTGTTGGAACCTTATCGGAGTCCTATCACACTATCCAACAATCATTTTGGTAGATTTTGAGTCATTTTGGCTATGGTTATAAGTGGCATGTGTAGGGTTTTTATATGATGAAAGTTTTTGTGTTTGCTATTTGGTGGCCATGGTGTGGATATGTCTTTTGTGAACATAGTTGTTTGGCTTATTTTGCTTAGTAAGTATGGATCATTTGGTCACTTTTATGTGTAAGTTAAGTATATGTTTTGAACTATGTTTATATGAGGTTATTATGGATGAATTTTTTTATGCGTTTGGTGTAAAATGAAAGCATAAAACCATGTTATATGGTTAAGTTATTTAGATGTATACATTATGGTACCAATCAGGGTACATTGGTTGATTGATGGAAATAAGTTGTATATGTGTGATTTTGGCATGGTTTGGTCTTATTTAGGTGTGTTTCAAATAGGTTTAAAGATTGGCAAATGGTATGTTTGTAGTACAAGAAAGTATTTTTGATAAACTTGTCTTTCAAGGCATATTTTGGTACACACAGGCTGTCATACGGTCATGTGTCTTTATTGTTTTAAGTATAGGATTCACACAGTTTGAGACATGATCTACAACACGGTCATGTCTCCTAAAACAGTTTCGAGCACGGTCTGGCGCATGGCCTACTACATGGCCGTGTAACCTAACATCGATTACACACATGGCCTGCAACACGACCCTGTGACCCTATTTCCCAATACCCACACGAGTGGACACATGGGCTGGGAGACGACCATGTGTCCAAACTTTGAATGTCCACACGGTCTAGGCTACATCACACAGCGTAGCCACATGGCCATGTGACCCCTGTTTTTAAAATTTTTAAGTTTGGCTTGAAATTTCTAATTTGTTTTGAATAACATTATATGAAACTTGTTATTTTAGGTCAACTAGTGTTATCTATTTATAGGGAGAGATAGAAGGATCCTGGTTGGAAAAGGCTTAAACAATATTATTTAAATAAAAAACACTCCCCTAGTCCAACTAGGGGAGAGGTGGGCAGGACACCCTAGTAAATATTTCTAGGGTTGTGTCCCTCACATAATGTATAAGGGGTATTAGGTCTATCATTTATTATGTAACACCCCACACTCGACCCATTCATCAGATCTAGGTATGGAGCTCCACGAGTGAACTGTTAAAAACACTAAACCTTTGTTTTTAAGCTAACATTTTGCTTAGGCGAGTACCCCCTTACCAGAGCGGTATTGAACTAACTTGAAAATATATGTATATGATGGAAATCAAAACTTAAAATGGTACCACACCACTTTAAAAGTTTGAAGATACGAGTATATAGCCTTTGAAGGTAGCTTAGAAAATATTCATGAAACTAAATGAAATTTCCTTTCGAGTTACTACTCGATCTTGTAATTTAAAACTCTACTCAATTTAATACGAAAATATCATAACCCACAATCGATCATAAGCCAACAAGGCTACTAATAAACATTTGAAGTAAATAATATCATTTCAAAATACAGTTTAATGATTTTTAAATAACAATCATTCTAGTACCCCTAGCAATGACATGTTACCCACGAAAACAAAAAAGGCTCACAAGTGGCCACTAATCTGGTTGTTTCCCTTCAACCACTATGTTCAACCTCAGAACCTAAAAGTAAGGTTAAATAACGGGGTAAGTTTTTGAGAACTTAGTGAAATCCTAGGACATATATCGCACAATATATACCACCAATAATAAAACATTTGACTCAAGTTGATGGACTAACACACCATACTTGGCTGGTAAAACACACCCTGATCCATAGTATCAGTTGGCAGATACTACTGCGATTAGACTCAACCTATTGGCAGAAACTATCTATTTTTGGAAACTCGTCCATAGCGAACACAGGCACAACTACTTCGTGAATACACCACTTGTGCAGACTACTCTTTTTATACTGTCAAACTTACTGTTTACTTTTCATGCAATGTCCACTAATATTTTCACGCATACACCTTTTTTCCCACATGCTCTTTTCATTATGCTAGCTTTTGATCCCAGTTCTGAAGAACCATTTTTCTTGTATCTTCACACCGCTCATCAGAGCTTTTTACCATTCATCCCTTCCGTACTCCCTAACTTTCCTCCTTGTTTTTGAACACATATGTGTTCCCCCCGTAAGGTCGAGTTTTCACCACTCATGGTTTGCACCAAAGTGTCATACCAGAGACAAAACATATTATACATTGTCTTCCTTTTAACATTATACACAACGTCCTTCTGTTGTCTCCTTACATCATATTTCTCAGTATATGCAACTGTTTACACCATTGTATGTACTGACTTTTAAAACACACTTTCGTAGACACGAGCACTAGAGAAAAGGGATAAAGCCACTTACCTAACTGTAAAATGATAACGATTAACCGGAATAATACATATTTACAGACTCAAATTACAAAAGAACTCACTAGAATACTTTACTCAAAGCTTTGTCTACTTTACCGGTTCTTTCCCTTTGTTACTGGGACCTTCTCCTGTTTCTTTGGATAAAACAATAAAATGACCTTTTTAAACATAAAAAATAATCAAAACTTTATAAAATGTCAAGAATCTATAGACATGCAAACAGTTTATGGGTATAAGTTTCCTTTCTACCCAATATCCGAATAAAAATCCTACTGAACCACTTTTACAGTAACTTCTTCCGTCCTAGTAAAACTTAAAAGAAGGTCTAAGGGTTTACCAGTAGACAACTTAGGACAGAAGCTCTCCTAAGCTTAACAGACAACACTTTCGTTAACAACGAAGAACTCTCCTGATTTTTTATCTATAACAACAAAGTCTAGCAGTGAATGTGAAACATAAATCTTTTCTCCACTATCAGGCTATCCTATTTATAGATAACTCACAACCAAATATCACTTAGGATTTTCTCTAATCATTACTTATTCTCACACGATTCCACTAATTAATCACATCCTGCGAGGCTCTTTAGGTGCCCTAATTACTAACACGTAACCTCCACTAGGATACTAGATAATTTAAATGTGTCCCACTAACTACTATGCTTATGTTTGCAGTGACACAAAAACATAGGTGGTAGACTTATTAGCGGGAATGTAACACCCCTTATCCGTATTCAATACTGGAATAGGGCACAAGGCATTACTAGGCTTATACGCAATCAATCATGCAATTCCGAGACTTAGCTTTCCTCTCCAATTTAAAACTTTTATTAACACCTCTTAAACAAGCCTACGAGGCCTAAATCACACTTTAAGAACGGTTCGGGATCAAATCGATCTTCTTTGAAGCTCTCTAGAAAATCTTAGAAAATTTTCTCTAAACAGTCCACACGCCCATGTGGAGGAAAGGACACGCCCGTCTGGCATGTCACATGTCCATGTTCCACACCCGTGTAGAATTATTTTTCAATTCAATCCTATAGGGGTTTTCACACGGCCGGACACACGCCCGTGTCCCTCACACGGCCTCGACACGCCAGTGTATTAGTCCATGTGACAAAAACCTTGGCATTTTGTTTCTGACATCATCATTCAATAAATGTCACAAGGCCTAGGCACACGCCCATGTCCTTTGACCGTGTGGTGAATTAAATTCACACGGCTTGGGCACACGCCCATGTCCATGGCCGTGCCTTCCACACGGCTGAGACACACGGCCGTGTCTCTGCCCGTGTGTTTACTACTGAGCATACTAACTTGTAAACTTAGCATGCAAGGGGACACATGGCCTAACCACATGCCCATGAGGTTGACTGTGTGTCACACACGGCCTAGACACACGCCCGTGTGTCTACCCATGTGGGCAAGAACAAGGCTATTTGCCAAGCTCTTTCTATCACCCCAACTCATACAAGCATAACTCACATTCAACCATCAACCCATTCATGCATAATTAAACCAAGAAAATCAACATACTACTTGCACAATCATGAATAACCTCATCTTTTCATAAATTAATAATAAAGAGCCATCAACTATGGCCTTATACAAAAGAGTTCATCTTTGAATGAGCCAACACATTTGGCCAAAACAATATGACATTCCACTAAGTCTAGTCCCTATACTTGCCATACTCAAAATGCTAAGTCTAAATATACGAAGATGTGCTGATCCCGAGCTGGCTCTTTAACACTATAAAACAAAGGAAAAGAGAAGGGAGTAAGCTTTAAGCTTAGTAAGTCTATATGTAAACAATAAGCATCATACCATATGCTAATCAATCGAAAAAATTACATACTATGTAAGAACAATTCATAATTTTCATAATCATGCTTACTCATCTCAACTCTTACCACATCCCAACCATATATCATATACATTGCTCATATTTACTTGTACTTATGCCCTACACTTATCACCACAAAGCCACATGATATATTTACTTAAACAAGTTTCTCGATGAACCCTTCGGAATGATACAAGGTGCCCGGTGGTTTCGCACATAGCCTACCAATAATGATAATTACAGTGGTATCTCACATAGCCCACCAAATGATAATATAAACGATGGTATCGCACATAGCCCATCATGAATAAATAACAAGGTGGTATCCCACATAGCCCACCAAAAATGATAATTATGCATATTTATCCATACCCACATTTCTATTCTGAAGGTTCATTCGAGAATTACCCATTTTCTACCATTTTAAATAAATCTCACCAATAAGCATTTACATCCATACAATGCATCAATAGGTAAAAACATATGTATTAAGGATGTATCGTTTACACATAAACTTACTTCGGTGTAAATATGTTAATTTGCGGCTTAGTCCGTAACCTTGCCTTTTCATCGGTCAAGGTTGTTTTCGCATTCTTCTTGATCTATAATAATAAAATTTACTCATTTCATCACTATATAAATCATGACACTTCAAAATATTTACTTAGGCAAAAATGACCGTTTTGCCCTTATACTTTGGCAAAATTATGATTTTGCCCCTAGGCTCGTAAATCATTTTTCATCACATTTTCTCATTAAGCAAGCCTAGCTGAACATTTATTACTCTTATAACAATTCACAATACCAATCATTTCATGCATTTACTACTCAATTTACAATCTTTACAAATAGGTCCTTTTAGGTGCTTTCATGGAAACACCTTCCACAAAAGTTGTTTACTTAACAACCACAATTCATTTTCTTCCCTAAAAACTCAGCAAACAACACAAGCACGCACATGGAAAATCCCTAAACTTTCAACCATTTTGCAAAATAGTCTCCTCATTAGCTAGCTTAAGCTTTAGGGGTTCCAAAAGTACAAAAATTATCAAGAAAGGCCTCTAAAATCACTTACTTGCAAGAGGATGGTTTGGCTGAAGGTTTGAGCTTCAAAAACCCCAATTCTCACTTGAATTTTTTGTGAAAGAAGAAATGAAAATAGTAAAAGATGATAACTTCTTTATTTAGTCTTATTTTAATCATTTAGTCACCTAATGTCACCAATTTTTTTTGACCAATTTAATGCTCTCGTCTCCCTTGGCTGGCCATCACCTTTAGGAAGGTCTAATTGCACTTTAAGGACCTCTAATTTATTATTCCATAGCTATTAGACACCTCTAGCTTCTAAAATAGAAATTTCGCACCTTATGCGATTTAGTCCTTTTTTGCAATTAAGCATACAATCGCTAAAACTAAAGCACCAAAATTTTCATGCATCCTTATAATCATGCTATAACACATAAAGTAATATTATAATAATTTTCTTCAACCTCAGATTAGTGGTCCCGAAACCACTGTTTCGACTAGCCCCAAAATCAGGTTGTTACAACTCTTCCCCTTTAGAGATTTTCGTCCTCAAAAATCTTACCGGTAAAAAGGTTTGGGTACTGTTCTCTCATGGCTTCTTCCGGTTCCTACGTAGCCTCTTCTACACTGTGTTTTTTGATAACACTTTCACTAAGACTATACTTTTATTCCTCAACTGTTTAACCTCTCAAGCCAAAATCTTAATTGGTTCATCTTCTTAAGTCATGTTCGGTCGTATCTCAAATTCGGTCGGAGGGATCACATGCGAAGGATCAAAACAATATCGTCCTAACATTGACACAACACATTGTGTATTCTCTCTAACTCTGTTGGTAAAGCCAAGCGATAAGCTACTGGTCCAATCCTTTCAATAACCTCATATGGCCCTATGAATCGTGGACTCAATTTGCCCTTTCATCCAAATCTTAATATTTTTTTCCACTGGGATACCTTCAAGAATACTTTATCACCCACCTGAAACTCAATTTCTTTCCTTTTCAAATCCGCGTATGACTTTTGTCGTTCTGAAGAAGCTTTCAGGATATCACGGATCACTTTCCCTTTCTCTCCAGTTTTTTTAACTAGATCAACCCCGTGAATTTGCTTCTCACTAAGCTCGATCCAATACAAGGGAGTCCAACACTTGCGACCATATAAAGCTTCGTACGGTGCCATCCGTATATTCGACTGATAACTGTTTTTGTAGGCAAACTCAACCAAAGGTAGGTACTTTTCCCAACTACCTTCGAACTCTAAAATACAGCATCGGAGCATATCCTTAAGAAATTGAATCACTCTTTCAGATTGGCCATCGGTTTGTGGATGGAACGCGGTACTAAAACTCAGTTTCGTACCAAAGGCTTCTTGCAAAATTTTCCAAAACCTCGAAGTAAATCTTGGATCTCTATCGGAGATAATGGATATAGGCACACCATGTAATCTCACCACCTCAACAATATACAGCTCAGCCAACTTGTCAAGTGAGTAATCCACACGCACCGATATAAAAGTGAGCCGATTTCTTTAATCTATCAACAATAACCCACACAGCATCTTTCTTTTTCGAAGTCATAGGTAACCCTGTTATGAAATCCATCGTGATTCGATCCCATTTCCACTCGGGAACCATCACTGGCTGAAGTAATCCCAAAGGTACTTGAAGCTCAACTTTCACTTGTTGACAGATCAAACACTTTGTAACAAACTCAGAGATATCTCTTTTCATACCCGGCCACCAATACAACTTCTTCAAATCATTGTACATTTTTATACTGCCTGGATGTACTGACAAGTAGCCATTGTGTGCTTCATGTAAAATTCCCTGAATTAACTCGTCATTTTTAGGTACACAAATTCTATCATGGAACATCAAATAATCTTCTAAACCAATCTGAAAATCAGAGTTATTCTTCGATTCGCACTGAGCTCTTTTAACTTGCATCTCACTATCATTCTTTTGAGCTTCACATATCTGCTGAATAAATAATAGTCTAGCCCTCAACTCGACCAATATAACACCCTCATCAGACAATGCTAAGCTCGTACTCATAACTTTTAAAGCATAAAGGGACTTTCTGCTCAAGGCATCCGTGACCACTTTCGCTTTCCTCGATGGTAATTGATTACTAGCTCATAATCCTTCAGTAATTCGAGCCACCGCTATTGTCTCAAATTCAAATCCTTTTGGTTCATCAGGTACCTCAAAGTTTTGTGTTCTGTGAAGATTCGACACTTTTCTCCATACAAATAATGACGCCAAATCTTTAAGGTAAAAACGATAGCTACCAACTCCAAATCGTGAGTCGGGTAATTCTTTTCGTGCGGTTTTAGCTGTCTCGAGGCATAAGCTACTACCTTTCCCTCTTGCATCAACATATAACCAAGACCATTTAATGACACATCACTGTAGACCACAATCTCCTTCCCCGACTCAGGTTGTACTAAAACCGGTGCTTCAATCAACAAAGTTTTCAATTTCTCAAAACTCTGTTAGCACCTCTCGGTCCATTCAAACTTAACATCTCTATGTAGCAATCTCGTCATCGGTGTAGCAATCATAGGAAACCCTTTAACGAACCATCTGTAGTAACCTACTAAACCTAAAAAGCTCCTAATCTCTGACACATTCCTCGGTGGTTTCCACTCCACAATAGTCAAGATCTTACTCGAATCAACTCTAATGCCATCACCCGGCACAATGTGTCCTAAGAATCCAACCTCTCGGAGCCAAACCTCACTCTTGCTAAACTTAGCGTACAACTGTTTGTCTCTTAGAGTCTGCAAAATAGTTCTCAAGTGCTCTGCATGTTCACTCTCATCCCGAGGATAAATCAGTATGTAATCAATAAAAACAACTACAAACTTATCCAAATACGGTCGAAAGATACGGTTCATTAAATCCACAAAGATCACAGGAGAATTTGTTAAGCCAAATGGCATGACAAGGAACTCATAATAGCTATACCTCGTCCGGAATGCAGGTTTTGGTACATCTTGCTTCTTAACCCTCAACTGGTAATAGCCAGACCTCAGATCTATCTTAGAAAACACCGTAGCTCCCTTCAATTGGTCGAACAAATCATTGATCCTTGGCAAAGGATACTTATTATTCACTGTCACCTTCTTAAGTTATCTATAGTTTATACACAATCTCATCGACCCATCTTTCTTCTTTACAAAAAGTACTAGAGCACCCCACGGTGAATAGCTCGATGTTGGAAAACCTTATCCGTTAACTCTTACAACTGAACCTTCAACTCTTTCAACCAAAATAGGTGTTGTACTCAGAACTAACTCAATACCAAACTCAACCTGTCTAACTGGAGGCAATCTAGGTAACTCTTCTGGGAACACGTTCGGATACTCGCACACTATAGGCACTGATTCAATTTTTACCTCTGACTCTTGAGTATTCAACACAAAGGCAAGATAGGACTCATACCCTTTTCTCATGTATTTCTCAGCTACCATAGACGAAATCACTACAAGCATATTATCTGATTTACCTGATTCACCCCGAATGACATCTCTATTTACACATCTTAATTCAATAAACTTACTACCACAGTTTACTAAAACATTATGTGCAGTCAACCAATCCATACCAAGAATCAGGTTAAATTCATCAAACGGCAACAACATGCGATTTTCCAAGAAACAATGACCTCTAATTGTCAAAGGACAATTCCTACAAACCTTGTCAACTAGCACATGTTTGCCTAACAGGTTTGACACTTTTATCACAAATTCTGTAGACTCAACAATCATACTCATGCTAGATATCAATTTCATGCAAATATAAGAATGGGTAGACCCGGATCAATCAAAGCAACAACAAAGATATCATGAAAAGAAACTCGTTATCACATCTGGAGACAATGCCTCTTCTCGAGCGCGAATGGCATAAGTCCTTTCAGGTGCTCTACCCTCTGGTCTCTCCATAAAATCTCTAGGCGCACCTCTACTACTAGTCCCACTCCCCGGGTTCCTTTGCGGTCTACCCCTCGAAGGTACATTACTCGCCCTTACTTGTTTCTTATCTTTCTCATCCCTCTCTAGACAGTTTCAAATGAAATGGTCAGGCGAACCATACTTGTAGCAAGCTCGATAATTTCCCCAACACTCCCCAATATGTTGTCTACCACAATTTGGACATTCCAGTTTCTTTAACTTTGCATTGCCCACGCTTGCCATCCAGGTGGCTTGAAATCTCGACCCCGAATATGTATTACCTCGATCTCAGTATGGATACCCAACTAAAGCAGTCGTCCGAGGGTTCGTTTCCTTGGACCTCTTGGATTGAGTTTGAAACGATTTACTCATTGGCCTCTTCCTTGCATCTCGGGCCTCAATCATGGCTTTTCTCTTTTCCTTATTCAACTCTTTAGCCTTGCAAGCTCTATCAACCAACACCACAAATTTCTTCAATTCCAAGATCCCAACTAGCAATCTGATATCCTCATTCAGCCCATCTTCGAACCTCTTGCACAAAATAGCTTCCGTAAACACACACTCTTGAGCATACTTGCTGAGCTTAACAAACTCGCGCTCATTCTCTGCCACAATCATTTTGCCTTGCTTCAATTTAAGAAACTCTTTCTGTTTCTGGTCAACAAATCGCTGATTTATGTACTTCTTTCGGAACTCTTCTAGGAAGAAGTCCCATGTCACTCTCTCTCTTGGTACTACTGATGTCAGCGTTTTCCACCAACGATATGCCAAGTCCCTCAGCAATGAAACAACACACTTCAAGCTCTCCTCAGGTGTGCAAGAGAGTTCATCGAATACCCGCATAGAGTTCTCAAGCCAGAACTCTGCTCTCTCAAGGTTATAAATTATGTTGGCTCTAAACTCTTCGGCCCCTTATTTTCGAATCTTATCGACCGGGGGTTTAGTCATCCGTATTAAATCTACACCTTGAGGAGCCACGAGAACTGGCTGAGGTATAGCAGGGAGTGGAGGAGGTTGAGCATTAGGGTTTGCTCGTACAAACTCGGTGTACTAGTTACTCATCATATGGAGAAAGGCTTCCCGAGCCTCTTTTCATTGACCCAAAGTCTCGGGTCTACTTTCTACAGGCGCGGTCCCTTGCACGGGAGCCAACGCATTAATAGTAGTGTCATCAGCAGTAGTTCGATCGGGATCCATTTACTACACAAAAACACAATTTAAAATTGTCAAAAGTCACCACACTATCAATATATGTTTATGGAATGTATAGATAGACTTTTACACACGCTATGCTAGTCCGAGAACAGACTAAATCATAGCTCTGATACCTCTAAACGTAACACCCCTTGCCCGTATTCAACGCTGGAACAGAGTACGAGGCATTATTAGGCTTATACGCAATCAATCATGTAATTTCGAGACTTTACTTTC
Source organism: Gossypium bickii (assembly GCA_025503065.1). Taxonomy (NCBI): domain Eukaryota; kingdom Viridiplantae; phylum Streptophyta; class Magnoliopsida; order Malvales; family Malvaceae; genus Gossypium; species Gossypium bickii. Next base: position 22,161,549 of record CP106718.1, read on the forward strand.
CTCTCCAATTTAAAACTTTTATTAACACCTCTTAAACAAGCCTACGAGGCCTAAATCACACTTTAAGAATAGTTTGAGATCAAATCGATCTTCTTTGAAGCTCTCTAGAAAATCTTAGAAACTTTTCTCAAAACAGTCCACACGCCCATATGGAGGAAACGACACACCCGTGTGGCATATCACATGCCCATGTTACACACCCGTGTGGCATATCACATGCCCATGTTACACGCCCGTGTCCCTAGCCCGTGTCCCTCACATGGTCTCGACACGCCCATGTCTTAGCCCGTGTGCCAAAAATTGTGGCATTCTGTTACTGACGTCATCATTTCATAAATGTCACACAGCTTAGGCACACGCCTGTGTCCTTCGACCGTGTGGTGAATTAAATTCCTAATTTCAGGTGTAGACTTCACACGACCTGGGCACACGCCATGTCCATAGCCGTGCCTTCTACACGGCTGAGACACACACCGTGTCTCTGCAGTGTGTTTACTACTTAGCATACTGACTTGTAAACTTAGCATGCAAGGGGACATACTGTAATAGTCTGGTTTAGACCCTAGTCGGAATAGTGGTTTTGGAACCACAAATTCGAGTCAGTAAAATATTTTAATATTATTTTTTGTGTTTCTGATACGTGTTTAAGCATGTGTTAAATTTTTTTGTGAATTAATTCGTCCGTTTGTGTGCTTAATCTGGTATAAGGACTTGATTGTGAAAGTTACTAATTAGCATGCTTTATAAGAAGGAATCTATTTGTCATGGCTTATTAAAAGGGAAGTCCTTAAGGTGATAGTTAGCCATTTTGCTAGTTAATGGACAATTATGCCATTAAATGTATAAATTTTATATGTTTTATTAAAGGTTAATATGGTAAAAGAATTGATAATATTGTTATAATAAAAACAAGCTAAAAGATGGTGGATATTTTCATATGTTTTTCCACCGAAAATCAAACAAAAGAAAAAGGAATAAGAAGCTAGGGAATTCTGCACTCTTTTAGCTTGATTAAGGTAAGTTTTGACTTCAATTTTTGATAATTTCTACGTTTTTGTTATCGTTGCTTCGAGTACTTTGAAACCCATGTCTTAATTTTGTGAATTGATGATGTTTTTGAAATGTGCCATTGATGAACATGTGAGTTCTTGGATGTTTTGGTGGAATATGATATATATGTAATTGATTAACATGTTTTGTCCTTAGAGTTTTGTTGATTTTGAGTATTTTGGACTTAATTGAGAAAATAGTATTTTGAAGGACTAAATTGTGATATTAATGAAATGTGTGGACTTGATTGAGCATGGGTGATATTCGACCAAGCATGAGTATCATGAAATTTGGTATATTTTGTGATTTTATGAAATAAGGACTAAAATGTCAAAATATGAAAATGTGAGGGCTAATTTGCAAATTGCCTTAAATACGTGTTTTTGGATTGAATTGAATAAAGTAGTGAATAAAAGGGTTAAATTTGAATATGTATAGATCAAGAACCGAAGAAAATGGACTTAGATAACGGGAAATCGAAAGTATAGAGTAGCTGTATCCATTTCCATTAAACTTAACTCGAGGTAAGTCGATATACAAATAAAGGTATTTGAATTGAACTATCTGTGTATATATGAAAATTTGAATTGTTATGAATATCCATTAAGATGGAATGTATGTGAAATCCGAGTTTACGAATAAGTCGTCAAGTTGTTAAGTCCGAGGAGTCCCGTACGAGCCTAGGAATAGATAGCAACGTTTGGGACGTTGGCATTGATTTGAGATTTTGTGTAAGACCACATCTGGGACATTGGCATCGATATGAGATTTACGTGTAAGACCATGTCAAGGACATTGGCATCGTATTGATTCGTGTAATACCCTGTCTGGGATAATGACATCGATATCTGATTACATGTAAGACCACGTCTAGGACGTTGGCATTCTACGACTATTCCGAGCTTTCTCAGTATTTTATTAGATTTTGAGCGGTTCAACGGGCAAGTCTGAGTAATGAATGAATATGTGTATTGTACATCCGTTTCAGGTACGTTTATATATATATGCTTTGTATAAGCATGAAAGGTGAGTAAATATGTGCATTAATGAAACTGAACATTTGAGATATATGTATGTTTGAAACATAAGTAAATGAGATATTTGAGATGTGATGAATTGGTAAATAATGGCAAATCAAGTGGGCCAAAGAGTTTATTTATGTGCTTGAATTGTAGATATGTTAATGAATTCAAATAGCTATGCTTATGAATGATCTATGTTAAGTTTATTTGTATGTGGCTTACTAAGCTTTTGAAAAGCTTATTCTGTGTATGTGTTTACTCTATTTTATAGGTCGTCAAAGCTACGAAAGACTCAGGAATCGTCAAGGATCATCACCACTCTATCAAACTCAACTTTGGTACTTTTGAATGTGTATATAACTAAATATGGCATGTATAAGCTAGTCATTTGGTATATGTTTGAAATGTAAATAGCCATGTGATTTGGCTAGTTAAATGTTGGTAATATGCATGAGTGAATATGATATATGAGGCATGTTTTGATATGGCTTGATGGCAATGAAATGGTCATATGAATGGTAAGCCTATTGATGGGATTATGCCATAGTGATTTAGTGAAGTTGTGGATAAATTAGGCTTGGATTTACATGTGAATTGATTGTGCAAATTGGCATGTTTAGAAATGAGATTGAATGTGAAGATTTTTTGATTATTTGACATGTATTTGGTTGCCAAATTATGTGTGAAAATAGGCTTGTATGTGCTTGTGGATATGACCCTAGTGTGGGTGGCAATTTGGCCTTGCAAATGGCCTATTTTGCATACACTGCCGTGGCACACGGGCGTGCCTGGTGGCCGTGTGAACAAGTCAGTAGCTAGCTTAATTTTACACGGCCATGGCACACAGGCGTGTTTGGTGGCTGTGTTGATAAGTCAGTATACATGTTCTGTTTTGGCACAGCCGGGACACATGGGTGTGTCTGGTAGCCGTGGGAGGCACACGGCCTGCCCACACGGACGTGTGACCTCTGTAACTTTAAAAATGTTTTAAATTTTTGAGAATTTTCGTATCTGTTCGGCTTAGTCCCGGCCCTATTCTAAAGCATGTTTAAGGCCATGTTGACCTATCTAAGGGACACATTGATTGGATTTGACGAGTTTTATTATGATATGTCCATAAAAGTCTTTGTTCGTCTGGTAATGCCTCTTAACCCTAATTCAAAAATGGATCCAGGTTAGGGGTGTTACATTTGATTGCTATCAGAGTTACGATTTAGCCAATTCTTAGACTAACATAGCGTGTAAGAGCCTAGCTATACATGCCATATATCTGAATTGTGATAGTGTAATGAATCCTGACTTGTAAAATGTGATTTTCATATCGTAATGGATCCTAAAAGAGCCGTAGCTGACGATGTAGAAAGTAATGCGCCTGCTCCCGCTCAAGGATGATACCTCGATCGAGACCGCGTGCGGCGGTCAAGAGAGAGAAGGTAAACAAGCTTTCTTCTAGATGATGAGTGAGTGGTTCACTCAATTTGTGAGAAATAATCCGGCTGTTTCACAACCTCCGCCCCCACTTAATCCCCCTCAGACCTCAGTTGTGCCTCTGATAATGGGTATAAATCTGTTGAATAAGCTTTCGATCGATAAAATCTGCAAGTATGAGGCTGAAGAGTTCAGGGCTACCAGTGAGAGAGCCGAGTTTTCGCTAGAGAACACAATCCGGGTATTTGATGAGATGTCATTGAGTCCCAAGGAATGCATAAAATATGTTGTTTTCTTGTTACGAGACGCGACCTACCGATGGTGGAAGACTTTGATTTCTGTGGTTCCAAAGGACCAGGTCACTTGGGATTTCTTTCAGTCCAAGTTTCGAAAGAAATATATTCGTCAGAGATTTATTGATCAAAAATGGAAAGAATTTCTGGATTTGAAACAAGGTCGCATGTCTGTCACTGAATACGAAAGAGAGTTTGTGAGACTGAGTCAGTATGCTCGGGAATGTGTATCAACGAAAGCAATAATGTGTAAGAGATTTGAAGATGGCTTAAATGAAGACATTCGTTTGTTAGTAGTAATTTCGGAAATAAAAGAGTTTGTGGTACTTGTTGATCGAGCGTGCAAAGCTGAAGTACTCGGGAAAGATAAAAGAAAAACTGAATCTGAAGCTAGAGATGTGAGGAAAAGATTTCCGAGTAAATTATTTCAGTCTGCTTCAAAGAAATTCAGAGATGAACAAAACCATTCAAGAGTTAATGTGGGACATTTGAATAGAGATCGAGTTAGATCACAATTGAGTTCCAAAGCTCTAGCAACATCGATGGTGAGTGTTGGAAATGTTCGATCTGAGTGACCCGAGTGTAAGCATTGTGGTAAAAGACATCCTGGAAGCTGTAGATTGAATGATCGAGCTTGCTTTAGATGTGGATCGTTTGATCATTTCATCCATGATTGCCCAGAGCCTGTTGAGTAAGAGTTTGTTCAGAATCCGAGATCCGATAATGTTCCAGTGAGAGGTAAACCTTCTCGAAATACAAGAAATGTCAGTGTAGTCAGAGGCCTACGAGAGACACTGTTGCGAGATCTAAAGCTAGAGCGCCTGCTAGAGCGTACGCTATCCGAGCTCGTGAGGAAGCTTTATCTATAGATGTTATTACGGGTACATTTGCTCTTTATGATACTTCTGTGATTACATTGATAGACCCTGGTTCTACCCACACGTATGTATGCATGAACTTAGTATCCAGTAAGACTTTACCTGTAGAGTCTACTGAGTTTGTTATAAAAGTATCGAACCCCTTAGGTAAAGGTGTCCTGGTTGACAAAGTATGCAAGAACTGTCTGTTAATGTTTCGAGATATCTGTTTCCCTGTGAATTTGATGTTGTTACCTTTTGATGAACTCGATATAATTTTGGGTATAGACTGGTTGACATTGCATGATACGGCTGTGAATTGTAAAGGAAAGATCATTGATTTGAAAGGTCAGAATGATGAAATAGTTTGGATTGAGTCTAGTGAATTGAACGGATTGCCTGTTGTGATATCTGTGTTTGCAGCTTAGAGTTATGTGAAAAAAGGTTATGAAGCTTATTTTGCTTATGTAATTGACTCAAAAGCATCTAAAAAGAAAGTTGAATCAGTGCCTATTGTTTGTGAGTTTCCTAATGTATTCCCTGAAGAACTACCGGGATTACCTCTGATTCGTGAAGTCAAATTTGGTATTAATTTGTTGCCTGGTAAGACTCATATTTCGATAGCTCCGTATAGAATGACACCAACAGAATTGAAAGAGTTAAAGTCACAGTTGCAAGAGTTGACGGACAGAGGATTCGCAAGACTGAGTTTCTCACCTTATGGTGCTCCTATTCTGTTTGTGAAAAAGAAAGATGGCACGATGAGAATGTGCATTGACTATCGTCAGTTGAACAAAGTGACAGTAAAGAACAAATATCCATTGCCCAGAATTGATGATTTGTTTGATCAGCTAAAAGGAGCCACTGTGTTTTCAAAGATAGATCTGAGATTGGGATACTACCAGTTGGGAGTAAAAGATTCAGACATTTTGAAAATTACTTTCAGAACGAGGTATGGGCATTATGAGTTTTTAGTTATGCCTTTCAGACTAATGAATGCCATTGCTGTTTTTATGGATCTAATTAATAGAATTTTTAGACCATATTTAGATCGATTTATTGTCATACTCATTGACGATATTTTGATTTATTCTCGAGATTAAATTGAACATGCTGAATATCTGAGAATCGTGTTGCAAACTCTGTGAGAAAAGAAATTGTATGCGAAATTCAGTAAATGTGAATTCTGGTTACGTGAAGTTAGTTTTCTGGGACATATTGTATTGGCCTATGGAATACGAGTTGATCCGAGTAAAGTTTATGCTATTCTGGAATGGAAACCTCCAAAGAATATGTCTGAAGTCCGTAGTTTTCTGGGACTCGCTGGTTATTATCATCATTTTGTAAAAAGATTCTCAATGATAGCTACTTCATTGACTAGATTACTTCAGAAAGATATGAGATTTGAATGGCCTGATAAATGTCAGACAAGCTTTGATCAGTTGAAAGCCCTTTTGACTGAAGCTCCAGTGTTGATACAGCCAGAATCGAGCAAAAAGTTCGTGATTTATAGCGATGCTTCATTGAGTGGTCTAGGTTGTGTTCTGATGAGGAAGGCAAAGTAATAGCTTATCCCTTAAGACAACTAAAGCCACATGAAAAGAATTATCCGACACACGACCTTGAGTTAGCTGCGATGTGTTCGCATTAAAGATTTGGCGTAATTATCTTTTCGGTGAGAAATGTCACGTGTTTTTAGATCATAAAAGTCTGAAATATTTGATGAGCCAGAGAGATTTGAATCTGCGACAAAGAAGATGGTTAGAGCTGTTGAAATACTACGAGCTCGTAATAGATTATCATCCAGATGAGGCAAATGTTGTAGCTGATGCTTTGAGTCAGAAATCATTGTTTGCATTGTGTGCCATGAACGCTCATGTAGACCTGTATGATGGTGGTTCAGTGTTAGCTGAATTAAAAGCGAAACCGTTGTTTTTACAACAAATCTGTGATGCTCAGAAAGTTGATAATGAAATGCTAGCAAAACGAGCTCAGTGTGATTTGAACTCTGATTCTGAATTTCGAGTTGATGTTGATGACTGCTTGAGATTTTGAGATCGAATATGTGTTCTAAGAAACTCAGAGTTGATTTAGTTGATTTTAAATGAAGCACATAACAGTCATCTATCTGTTCATCCGGGAAGTACAAAGATGTACCATGATCTGAAGCAACATTATTGGTGGTCTGGTATGAAACGAGACATTTCTAACTTTGTTTCAAAATGTTTAATTTGTCAGTAAGTTAAAGCTGAACATCAGGTTCCGACTGGTTTGTTTCAACCAATTCTGATTCCTGAGTGGAAATGGGATAGGGTGACGATGGATTTTGTTTCTGGACTGCCTTTGACTCCGAGAAAGAAACATGCGATTTAGGTAGTAGTTGATCGATTGACGAAATCTGCCCATTTTATTCTAGTACAATCTGATTACTCACTTGATAGATTAGTCAAGCTTTCTATTTCTGATATTTTGAGATTGCACAGGGTACCGTTGTCTATTGTGTCTAATAAAGATCCAAGGTTTACATCAAGGTTCTGGAAGAAATTGCAAGAAGCTTTAGGCACAAAATTGCATTTTAGTACTGCTTTTCAACTGCAAAAGGATGGTAAGCCTGAATGGATTATTCAGATTCTCGAGGACATGTTAAGATGTTACATCCTTATGGTTCATGGGAACAATTATTGCCATTGATTGAATTTGCATACAATAACAGTTTTCAGTCAAGCATCAAAATGGAACCTTATGAGGCTTTGTACGGACGCAAATGTCGAACACCTTTGTATTGGACTGAGCTCAGTGAAAATAAGCTACACGGGGTCGATTTGATAAAATATACTGAACAAAAAGTAAAAGTGATCCGTGATAATCTGAAAGCAGGGTCTAATCGTCAGAAGTCCTATGCGGACTTGAAACAAAAAGAGATTGAATTTAAAATCGGTGACAAAGTATTTCTGAAAGTGTCCCCATGGAAGGAAGTACTCCGTATTGGACGTAAAGGCAAATTAAGCCCGAGGTTCATAGACCATATGAAATTATCGAGCATGTTGGACCCGTTGTGTATAGATTGTTATTACCACCCGAGCTAGAAGAGATTCACAATGTATTCCATGTTTTGATGCTCCGTAGATATTGATCCGATCTGTTAGATGTGATTACTCCATTTGAGATTGAAATTCGATCCACTATGACTTATGAGGAAAAACCGATCCGTATCTTAGCTCGTGAAGTAAAAGAATTGAGAAATAAGAAAATTTCGTTAGTGAAAGTGTTGTGGCATCGACACAGAGTAGAAAAGGCTACGTGGGAGCTTGAAGACTCAATGAGACAACAATATCCTAAACTATTTAACGGTAAGATTTTCGGGGATGAAAATCCCTAAAGGAGGAGAATTGTAACAGTCCGGTTTAGACTCTAGTCGGAACAGTGGTTTCGGGACCACAAATCTGAGTCAGTAAAATATTTTAATATTATTTTTTATGCTTTTGATACTTGTTTAAGCATGTGTTAAATTTTTTTGTGAATTAATTCGTCCGTTTGTGTGCTTTATTTGGTATAAGGACTTTATTGTGAAAGTTACTAATTAACATGCTTTATAAGAAGGAATCTATTTGTCATGGCTTATTAAAAGGGAAGTCCTTAAGGTGATAATTAGCCATTTTGCTAGTTAATATACGGTTATGCCATTAAATGTATAAATTTTATATGTTTTATTAAAGGTTAATATGGTAAAAGAATTGATAATATTGTTATAATAAAAACAAGCTAAAAGATGATGGATATTTTCATATGTTTTTCCACGAAAATCAAAAAAAAAGAAAAAGGAATAAGAAGCTAGGACATTCGGCACTCTTTTAGCTTGATTAAGGTAAGTTTTGACTTCTGTTTTTGATATTTCCACGTTTTTGATAATTTCAGTGTCTTAATTCTGTGAATTGATGATGTTTTTGAAATGTGCCATTGATGAACATGTGAGTTCTTGGATGTTTGATGGTGGAATATGATGTATATGTAATTGATTAACATGTTTTGTCTTTGGAGTTTTGTTGATTTTGAGTATTTTGGACTTAATTGAGAAAATAGTATTTTGAGGGACTAAATTGTGATATTAATGAAATGTGTGGACTTGATTGAGCATGGGTGATATTCGACCAAGCATGAGTATCATGAAATTTGGTATATTTTGTGATTTTATGAAATAAGGACTAAAATGTCAAAATATGAAAATGTGAGGGCTAATTTGCAAATTGCCTTAAATACGTGTTTTTGGATTGAATTGAATGAAGTAGTGAATAAAAGGGTTAAATTTGAATATGTATAGATCAAGAACAGAAGAAAACGGACTTAGACCGCGGGAAATCAAAAGTAATCGAGTAGCCGTATCCGTTTCCATTAAACCAAACTCGAGGTAAGTCGATATACAAATAAAGGTATTTGAATTGAACTATCTGTGTATATATGAAAATTTGAATTATTGTGAATATTCATTGAGATGGAATGTATGTGAAATCCGAGTTTACGAATAAGTCGACAAGTTGTTAAGTCCAAGAAGTCTCGTATGAGCCTAGGAATAGATAGGGTTTTATATGTCATGACATAGGTGTCCGTTATGTGATATCATGTAAGACCACGTCTGGACATTGGCATTGATTCGAGATTTCATATAAGACCACGTTTGGGACGTTGGCATCGATATGAGATTTACGTGTAAGACCATGTCAAGGACATTGGCATCGTATTGATTCGTGTAATACCCTGTCTGGGATAATGACATCGATATCTGATTACATGTAAGACCACGTCTAGGACGTTGGCATTCTACGACTATTCCGAGCTTTCTCAGTATTTTATTAGATTTTGAGCGGTTCAACGGGCAAGTCTGAGTAATGAATGAATATGTGTATTGTACATCCGTTTCAGGTACGTTTATATATATATATGCTTTGTATAAGCATGAAAGGTGAGTATATATGTGCATTAATGAAACTGAACATTTGAGATATATGTATGTTTGAAACATAAGTAAATGAGATATTTGAGATGTGATGAATTGGTAAATAATGGCAAATCAAGTGGGCCAAAGAGTTTATTTATGTGCTTGAATTGTAGATATGTTAATGAATTCAAATAGCTATGCTTATGAATGATCTATGTTAAGTTTATTTGTATGTGGCTTACTAAGCTTTTGAAAAGCTTATTCTGTGTATGTGTTTACTCTATTTTATAGGTCGTCAAAGCTACGAAAGACTCAGGAATCGTCAAGGATCATCACCACTCTATCAAACTCAACTTTGGTACTTTTGAATGTGTATATAACTAAATATGGCATGTATAAGCTAGTCATTTGGTATATGTTTGAAATGTAAATAGCCATGTGATTTGGCTAGTTAAATGTTGGTAATATGCATGAGTGAATATGATATATGGGGCATGTTTTGATATGGCTTGATGGCAATGAAATGGTCATATGAATGGTAAGCCTATTGATGGGATTATGCCATAGTGATTTAGTGAAGTTGTGGATAAATTAGGCTTGGATTTACATGTGAATTGGTTGTGCAAATTGGCATGTTTAGAAATGAGATTGAATGTGAAGATTTTTTGATTATTTGACATGTATGTGGTTGCCAAATTATGTGTGAAAATAGGCTTGTATGTGCTTGTAGATATGACCCTAGTGTGGGTGGCAATTTGGCCTTGCAAATGGCCTATTTTGCATACACTGCCGTGGCACACGGGCGTGCCTGGTGGCCGTGTGAACAAGTCAGTAGCTAGCTTAATTTTACACGGCCATGGCTGATCGCTAAAATCAGAGCTTTAAAATTTATAAAAGAATGATCAAACCTGGAAACTAACTCTGACAATGATTAAAGGCAAGTGTACCTATCGAACTGTAGTATAGCTTAGGCAAGACAGGATATCGAACCCAAAGGAACTAAAAGTACTAATACTAATTTTCTTTTTATTATTTAGCCTTAAAAATAGAGTGAAGTTGCTTTTGACGAAGACTAAACTAAGGACCCAAAGACAAAAAGGACGAATAGGAAAATAACTTTGAAGGAAAACTCAGTTGATTACGACGATACCTTCAGGAAGAATCCACCTAGACTTCACTTATTAATTAACCCTAAATTATATGATTTCTTTTACTTAGCTTGATCCGTAAGACTCCCTAACCTATATTAAACCCTCTCTCGAGGCGAATAATGTCTAACCTTAGGTTAATTAGTGGAACTCTCGTTCGCTTATAATAACCCCCTAGGATAGCAGTAAATAGATTAATGGACTCCCATATTAGGTTTCACCCTAATCCGGTAAAATCTCGTAACCCTACCTCTAGACGTTCGATCAACTTCGCTTAATTATGTTAGATCTACTCTTAGGCAGGGTCTATTCCTCCTCCACCTAAGCTCATTAGATTTGGATTAAGCAACGTAATTAAGAACAAACTAAGCAATTTATCATATAACTTAAAAATCAAATAAAAAGATTCATCTAAGTTTCATCCCCTTCAGGTATCTGAGGGGTTTAGTTCATAATGAATAAACAAAACATCGCAAGAGAAAAGATAAAACAAAACATAAGAAAGTCCTAAAACCCCCTGAAGGAATTGAAGGAGAATTCCGCCTTCTTGAGTATAATTTCGGCTTCTTGGGATGGATCAACTGGCTACCCTCGCGTTTTTCCCTAACTCTGACCTTTTCGGCTTGGCTCCTTGGCCTAGCTTTCGATGCCTTCAAAGGTGGTACTTGGGGGATATATATATATATATATAGGCTCTTTGGAATGCGATTCTTTCTCCTTAAGTATCCTTTTCCGACTGAAATTGCTCTTTCCAGCGACAGAGGCATGGCCATGGCACACGCCCGTATAGATCGAGACCAGACCGTGTTCGGATTCCTAACTTAAGGCACGGCCATGTGCGACGGAGTTGAGGCCGTGCTCTAGGTATTCGTCGAGGCACGGCCTGTGGATTTGGGCTAGGCCGTGTCAATTTCATGTTAAGGCCCATTTACTCCGTTTTAGGCCCGTTTTGTGTTCTTTTCATCCTCGGGTGCTTTCTGGGTATAAGACATGAAAAGAAAGGATTAAAAGCACCTTTTTATATAAATCAAGGAATAAATCATCAAAAAGCATATTAAATGTGGGATTAAAATATGTTACTTTTACGGTTTATCAAATACCCCCACACTTAAGCTTTTGCTTATCCTCAAGCAAAATTCTCAATTTACAATTAAAACAAACTTTCCATGATTCATAATTCCTATCAGCAATGTCTTATCCTAATTCATAGATAATTTATACATGTATAATTTGATTCAAAGTGTCCTAAAGATTCAAACGAGATAAGTCATGATTTTGTTCCTCGAAAACATAGGTGTCTCCCCTCTTTTAAATAACTACCTTTTCAATTCAAAACCGACAAGGATTGATATCCTCACTTAAGATTCACTACAGTGTTTAAGGTTTAGGAAAAAGATCGCTCATAAGCCGAACCTGAAAAGTTAATCCCATAGGCTTGCCTGAATATCAAATCTCCACCACTGTAATATGAGATGACAAACAGATCAAATGGTCTTTAACAGGGTTGTAACGGGGCTAGGTTAAGGGTATGGATATAGGCTGAATTAGAGGGTTAGAATCGAGATTGTATTGACAAGTTACTTATCTAGAAAAATAAGCTGATAATTACATCAACTGAAATTTTACAATACTAATAATACGAGCTTTTTCTTTTGAAAATTTGACTTTAACTGTATAAGCTCACTCTTCATAACACTAATACTGAATATACTTCGATTTTTTTTTAAAAACAAACTAAAAATAATAATGACTTTAACAACTGAAATATAGAACATAGGTAGGTAACTGCTCAAAACCAAATCTCGAGAAAAAAAGGTAATTAGAAGGATGGTAATAACAAATACAAAGGGTTTTTTGGGTTATATTAGTGGTTTAGTCAATAAAAAGGGTTGTTAGGCTCAACAGGGTTCACTAGGGGTTAATTATGAGGGTAGGCTTTTTAGTGGTGTAAGTGGGTTAAAACATAGGTGCCTTTATCAACTTGGTATATCAAATCATAACTATGGTCTTGACATGTAAAAACGAGGCAAGTTCTAGAATAACAATTCATAGTTGACACACTCATAATAAAAAAATGAGCACGAAAAAGAATGTATGCTCTATAAGGTTCAAATACTCACAAAAATTATGGGTGTTCTGACATCATCCTTATAAAATTTGAATTTCAAGGTGATATTCAAAATTGGATCAACAACATAGCAAAAATTTTAATTCCTGAAAAATAGACTTATCATGCTTGATTCTATAGTATTCTTTAAATTTAATCATCAACGTACAATTAACTATGACTTATTCTAAAACATGTCAATAACAATCACAAGTCATCAGAAATTTCATCTTAATTAGTAATATGACAACTTTGCATAAAAACAAGATTAAATTTAGGGATTTGAGAACAATGCAGAAAGTTAGGCATTTTCTCAAAAATAACTATTCACCCCCCACACTTAAAATGTACATTGCCCTCAATGTACAGACATAGATAATAACATGTAATGGATAAATCAAAAGAGAAGCGGAAAGAATTACTCCCTAAATTGTGGATGTTTTCCCGGATGAGTGTCTTTAGTGGCGGTGATGGTCAGTCAGGATAACGAACCTGCGCTAGATGAAGAAATTAGGTAGCGCCTTGAGAAGTAGCCAGGCTTTATTAAGACCTAATAAAAATAAACCAAATATAAAATTATAGAAAAACAAACTAAATGGAAGGAGACTAAGAAGAAAACTAAAATGAAAAGAAAATATTAATGGACTGTGAAGTCCTTATTGAAGGATGGTTCACAAAGTGGATGTGACTTCTAAGGCTGGGGAGGTGCTGGCAGTGGCAGAAGTGAAGAGGTTATCGTGGTGGTCGGCATGATTCCCTAGCAACAACTAAATTAAACATAAGATTATTAAAGAAATGAGAATGAAAGGAAAGAGAAATGGAAAATAAAAACTAATTGGTCTCAAAGATCCTTGGCTTGGTGTTGAGACAAAGCTGCCGGCATGAACTCATGTTGATCGTTCTTTGTTAAGGAGCCTATGCTTAGCTTCCTCCACTTCTTCGGGATGGTGTTGGCTTGCTCAAGGATCTAGAGTCTTAATAAGTGAAGAATCTGAGATGGAAGAGAGTGAGAAGCAAAGAAAATAAGGATGAAAATCAGATGGAGGGAAAGGAAAGAGTTGAGGTGTAACAACCCAAACTCGGCCCAAACTTTAAGGCCGAATCTAGCTTGTTACAGTGGAAAACATTTTTGAGAAATTCGTTTTTCTAAATCAATTTAAGTTGTTGAAAACCTTTTGTTTGATTGTCTTGTAAAAACTTTATTTAGTGTCTATTAGGAAATTTATTTAAGCCAAGTTAATATAAAATTCCAAATGTGCCTGATGGCACGTTAAAAACAATTTTCGTTTTAACTTGGAAAACATGTGATTTTAATTCAATAATAATAACATAGCTTAAAACAAGTATCCAACATATGAAAAATAGCAAAAATAAAGTGTCAGGAGGCCTTATTACATTCGAAATAAATTTAAATCAACAATCCAAAAATAAATAAACTGAAATTCAAAGTCTATTAAAATTTAAATCCCACCGCATGGCCACCTCGAGTCAACCGGCCCACATCCGCGATCTACGTGTCACCTGAAAATATAAAAGAGAAGGTGAGTCACCAAGACTCGATATGTAACCCTTCCCCCGTATTTAAACAGTTTCATACACAGCATATAATCAATCATCATGCACTAAGTCATGCACCCAACCTAGCCATCCAAACACCTTGTCTACCCCGTGTGGTACCAAACCACTGTTGGTGCCAAACCACTGGTGACATATAGTCACAATGTGATGCCAAATCACTGGAGGTGCCAAACCTCTGGTGTCCATAGACACAATCGATTGATGGGGCCAACCCATCGTGTGATGCCAAATCACTGGCGTCAATCCCTTATGATAATCTGTGGGGCCAACCCATTGTGGTGCTAAGCCACTGGGACGAGACGCGATGAGGTACCAAACCTCTGGTGACCGTAGTCACAGTGTGTTACCAAAACACTGGTGCCCGTCGGCACGAATATACTGCCCCCTCCACTCATCAATCCCACATCAAACATTTATATCACATAATTCATGCTATACTTAATCACATGTACAGGTTTTATCATCAGCCATATGCAACGTGTATTAAACATACCATGCTTCCCAAAAGCATCTTAAAATATTTCATAATCAACAAGGACTTACCTGGTTCCTTGCTTATACCATTCATGGTATTAGTCCCAAATCTACACAGATCTGGTTAGCACACACAACAGTTTAGTACATTTAATTAATTATAAGTGTGTATGTACACACCTGTCACCACTGAATAGTTTAAATCCGGAAAGAAGAGTCGGCCACCCTAGATCTACTTGTCCCTATATTCGGCCAACATGGGAGTTAGTGACATGGCCTATTCAGCCAAACCAAATTAATTGAGAAGGGTTCCTTGTGAACCCGAAACCTTACCTATCTCCCTTGAGTACTCATTTCGTTACTCGATATGCGATTCCTGCTTCACTCCCTACAATCTGCCATCCCTAACGTTAATAGCTTTTGACTTAACCAAATATTAAATATAAAGAAAATCGATCTTACCGCCTTACCCAAAATCGATTGCTATAGATTGAAGAATTCGATCTACTGCTTGAAAATCCCGTAGTTCTCTCTTTAATCGATTGAAGAGCAAAATCCAACGAGGTTGCCACCACCCTTAGTATTCGGCCAAGGTATAAGCTTGAAAGAAAAGAGAATTTTGACACACTAAGGAGTATATTCGGCTATAGGGAAGAAAAGAAAATAATGGGAAGAGATAAAGTTTCGGTTGAGGGTTTGAGAAGAGGGGAAGAAGGAAATAGATGGGGGATTATGGTAGAGAAGATTCGGCCAAGGTCTAAGAGAATGGAGAAAAAATAAAAAAAGAAGAACCAAGGAGAGGTTAGGGATTTCGGTAAATAGTGAAAATGAAAAAAAAAAGAAAACAAAGTGATGGATAGGTGCTTATAAAGGAATTCGGCACCCCCTCCCCCTAATGCTTGCCGTCCACTCCATTTGAGGAGTTCAAATTCTAATCAACTCCTTAATTTGAAATAATTCAAATGAATTTGAATTAACAAATGCCTTCTTTTTCTCACGGAATTAATCAAATACAAATCCCATAATATCTAATTAATAATCTAAATAATATCCTTAATATCTTTATTATCTAAATAAAAAAACAAAGAATCCATGTGCTTGCCAAACTCCAGCCGAATGCAAAAACAAGGAACCCAAAGACCCATGTGCCGTCCAATGCCCGCCATTTCTTTGCTGCAAAATAAAAAGAAAAACCACCCCACGCCCATAGGTCTCGAACATGGGACCTGTTAGAACCCATGCAGCCAAGTAATGCCCCAGGCCACCTGGGCCAGGCGTTGATTTGTGATATAAACGCGCCATTAATTCTTTTAGGCCTTCCTTCCTTTGTTCCCTTCTAACGCTAAAACAGAAAAAGGTAAAATAAAATCCCCCCTGCTGCTTCTTTGGTTTGAACGCAGGACCTACTACCGCAACCCTCTCTTCTAACGCCCCTGCCACTTCTCCCATTTTCCTTTCATGTCAATTTACCCCACCATTTATTTATAAGACCTCCCTGGGCCGTTTACCCCAAAAATTAAAAATACAAAACGCTGCTTCAGCAGCTCGAACCTGCGCCCCTCAACCTCCAAGCCTTTAAGTGGCACACGGTAGCCACTCAGCCAACCCAACTTTCATGTCAATAAGCCCTCCTAATTTAATTAAAAGGCCTTCCTAGGCCTAATGCCCAAAACCCAAAAGGAAAAACATTTCCCCCTTGTTTCTTCCACGAATCGAACCCAAGGCTCCTAGCAAGCTCTTAGGCGCCCCACGCCACTTATACCAAGCCCATCTTTTGTGCCTTAACTCGCCCAAAATTCTATTAAAGCCCTAACTAACCTAGCTCCTTCCTTTTGCACATTTAAAAATAAATTTTTAATACTGAGCCAAGCTTAGCTCGAGTTATTTTTAGACCCTTAAACATGTCAAATAAATCCTAGAATTTAACTCTTCAAGCACACACATGGGAAAGTATTTAAATTAACTAAATTACAAACAACCCCTAATTTAGGGTGTTACATGAGGGGTTTAAATAGAGGTTCAAATCTGGTGCTTCCCCACGGCCGTGGTCCTAGGGGGTGTCGATGTACACGGCCATCTCGCACAGCCGTGTTGATGAGTGTGTTTGTCACACCATGCCCGTGCTGCATCACCCACGCCCGTGTACGTCAAGTTTTTCTTTTGGCACGGTCGTTCTGCACGGGCGTATCTTACCTGTGTTCAATAAGTCAGTAGCTTCACACGGTTGAGGGCACGGTCGTGCCCTCTCTGTCGGTGCCCGTGGGGAAGGTGGTTGGGTCCGTGATGTTGGGGGTGGTTGGACTGAATTGCACGGCCTCTGTCCTGGCAGGGTGGTGATTCAGGTGGTCCACACGGCCACGAACACAGCCGTGTGGAAGGCCGTGTGACCTGGAAAACTTGTGTTTTTGGCTAGTTTAAAAAAAAGAAAAATAAAAAGAAAATAAAATCTAAACAAATGCAAAAAGAAATAGGATTAGTACTCGGGTTACCTTCCGAGAAGCGCTCGTTTATAGTCTTAAGCTAGACTTTTCCTCATAAAAATCTTTTTAGAGAGGTTTAATGGTTTGAATATCTTCCCTCATGCTTATGATTTTATTCTCTTGACAAAGTTGAAGCTGAGAAGCGTTTACCTTAAAATTACCAGATATCGAATTGCTTACCTCGACTATTCCTTGTGGGAAGATATCGTGTACCTTAAAAAGAAGTTTTTCCTTTGCCTTCAAGTCTATTGTGGTGATGTGAGGATCGGCTTTGTCTAACAGTACTTGGTCTCCTATTTTAAAGTGATTTGAAGTCCCCACGAGCTCTTCTAGTGGTTCCTCTGGTTTTACTCTGTGTGAACCCGGCTTTTCCTTGACGTGTGTCTGTTGCTTTTCTAATTTGTCGACCCTAAAGCTTTGTTCCTCGTGTAACCCTACTTTCTCCTTGAAGTGCTTTTTCCACTCGTCTAAGTCATTGGATTGAGTCTTTTGCCCCTCGTGAGTTATTTCTTTGTTGGCACTGAACTAAGGATTCAGTTCAATCGTTCCTTTTTCCGGTGGTTCCTGAAAAGAGGGTGTAATTGGGTAGTTATCAAAAGAATTTTCTTTCTTACCTTCGTTCTTTAATAACCTGGCTGAGTCGAAGGCTTGAAGACTAATTGAGTCGTCTCCTACAAAAAGTATGAGCTCGTCTGTGGCTACATCAATTTTAGTTTTGGCAGTTGCTAGGAAAGGTCTTCCTAAAATTAAGGGGATTGAATTATCCTCATCCATGTCTAAAACAACAAAATCTAATGGGAAAACAAATTTATCGATTTTTATGAGAACGTCTTCAATAATGCCCCTAGGAATTCTAACAGTTTTATCAGCTAATTGAATACTCATCCTAGTTTGTTTGGACTTCCCTAGACCGAGTCGTTTAAACAATGTGTAAGGCATGACATTTATGCTTGCCCCTAAATCGGCTAACGCATTATCAATATGTAGACTACCAATTAAACATGGAATTGTAAAAATCCCTGGGTCTTTTAACTTCAGTGGTAGTCTATTTTGCAGAATTGCTAAGCACTTTGCGTTTAGTTCAATGTGTGGCTCTTCATATAATTTGCGTTTGTTTGTCAAGAGCTGTCTTAAAAATTTTCTTGCATCTAGCATCTGAAAAAGAGCTTCAAGAAGAGGTAAGTTAATGTGTAATTTTTTTAAAAGTTTAAGAAACTTACCAAACCGTTTCTTCCAATAAATCTCTTTTTAACGCTTTGGGATAGGGAATGCGAGGTTGGTATTCTTTGATTACCGGTTTTGGCCTTTCCTCTGTTGCCTCTACTTTTCCTTCGTCTACCTTGTCTTCTTGTTGCGAGACGGTTTCCTCTATCTCTGTATTTTCCTGAGCTGCTATGGCTTGAACTTGCTCCCTAGGATTAATTTCGGTGTTACTTGGTAGACGTCCTTGCTGTCGTTCTAACATGAGCTGTGTGAGTCGTTCGATTGCATTTGTAACTTCCTTTACTGATTTAGAAATTTCACTAATTTGGCTCTCGTTGCTTTTAATGGTTCTATCAATGTCTTGTAGGCGTTCTTCTTTGTTTGTCAATTTTGTTAGCTCCCCCTCGTGGGTTAGTTTCTTTTCTTGTGGATAGGGTTGATTTCGGAGGTTTTGAGGAGGTTGTTGCCCTTGATTTCTTTGATTTCCTTGACCTCCCCATGAAAAATTTGAGTGGTTCCTCCAACCTAGATTGTAAGTGTTACTATAAGGATTATTATTGGATCGGAAATTATTACCTATATAGTTCATCTGTTCGTTTTCTGCTTCTAATTGGTAGGGTGGGTACTCAGGATTCGCCAATGCTCCACTTGCGTCGCACTACATGACTGGATGTACCTACAAAGAACACAAACTATCAAGCTTTTTATTCATCATCTCAAGCTGCGTTGATAGCATGGTCATGGTGTCGACGTTGAAGACTCCTGCCGATTTCGTTGATTTAGTCCTTGAAGCTTGCCACTGATAAATGTTTTATGACATCTCCTCAATGAACTCGTAGGCTGTTTCTGGAGTTTTTTTGTTCAGTGTTCCACCGGTGGCTAAATCAATCAGTTGCCTTGTTGAGGGGTTTACACCGTTGTAGAATGTTTGGACTTGTAGCCACAAGGGTAAGCCATGGTGTGGGCACCTCCTCAAGAGATCTTTGAATCTCTCCCATGCATCATATGGTGTTTCTAAATACATCTGCACAAAAGAAGAGGCCGTTTTGGCCGGTGGAAAATATTTCATTAAAAACTTTTCGGTCATCTGATCCCATGTAGTGATTGACCCTCGTTGTAACGGTTTAACCACTGTTTAGCTTTATTTCTCAATGAAAAAGGGAATAACCGAAGACGTATGGCATCATCAGAAACGCCATTTATTTTGAAGGTATCACAGAACTCTAAAAAGTTAGCCATATGCATGTTTGGATCTTTGTCCTGCAAACCATCAAATTGAACAAACTGTTGAATCATTTGTATTGTGTTAAGCTTTAATTCAAAATTATTAGCAGCTATAGCAGGCCTAACAATACTCGATTCTGCTCCTGTTAACTGTGGTTTAGCATGATCAAAATTGTACGTAGAGCATTATTTTTTCCCACATTGTGTGGTGGTGGGTTGTTTTCGTCAATCCCTTCAGTAGGATTGGATCTGTCTTCGTCCTCTCTTTCTGTGTAATTTAGGGCTCGCCTGGTTTCCCAACGATTCCTTCGAGCGGTAGCTTCAATATAACTTTTGTATACTAAAGGTCCTCTCGGGTTTCTTCTAGTCATAAACTAGAGGTACCTGGAAAGAAAAGAAAGAAAGAAAAAATTAGCAAAATTTAAAAATTAAACTGAAAATAAAATAATGGCTAAAGTAATAAAAATAGAGTTTTCTTAATATTTTATTTCCCCGGCAACGGCGCCAAAAACTTGATCTTTGAAATTAGAGCTTTAAAATTTATAAAAGAATGATCAAACCTGGAAACTAACTCTGACAACGATTAAAGGCAAGTGTACCTATCGAACAGTAGTATAGCTTAGGCAAGACCGGATATCGAACCCAAAGGAACTAAAAGTACTAATACTAACTTTCTTTTTATTATTTAGCCTTAAAAATAGAGTGAAGTTGCTTTTGACGAAGACTAAACTAAGGACACAAAGACAAAAAGGACGAATAGGAAAATAACTTTGAAGGAAAACTCAGTTGATTACGACGATACCCTTAGGAAGAATCCACCTAGACTTCACTTATTAATTAACCCTAAATTAAATGAATTCTTTTACTTAGCTTGATCCGTAAGACTCCCTGTAACATCCCAAACCCAGCCCAAACACCACGACCGGATCTGGCATGTCACTAAGAAGAATTTATAAAACACAGTGCATTCTTAAAGGTAAACCTCTATTGGGATTTCGTGTTTAGTGTTTATTTGGAAAACTTAGTAATGCCAAATTTCAAAATCGAATGACTTATTTTTTAAAACCCATGTTATTCGTTTAAGTTATGAGAGTTCTATCGCAAAAGATAATAATTTACTCAGTAATTTAGTCGTATGAAAGCTTCGTTTCCTTTGTGTTCTCTTTTTAAAACATTTCGTCATTTCAATTGATCGTATAACTTGAGTGTCTAAAACTAAAAAAAAAAACCCAAAATTTAAAACCCAATTAACAATGGCCTTATTACAGCGTGAAAACCAAACCAGTTATTAAAAATAAGTAAAGTTCTTTACTGAAACAAAACAAAATCATGCATGGCCACCTCGTGCTCCTCTCCAGCCCGGTCCGCTACACTATGTGCTACCTGAAAAAGGTGTTAAGCAACGGGGTGAGTCATAAGACTCAGTGTGCAACACTCATGCACCATCAAATTGGGCCTTAGCCTTACAGAACAGAATAGCAGATATTACATACACAGAAAATAATGCAGAACCCAACCTAACCTAGATTTCCATCCGCTACACACCACCCGTACCAACCAATCACACCAATGAGGATTTCTACAATCAACCCTCACCGCTCCACACCATCAATGGCAGTCATGCTGCAGTTAGCTGCTTATCGTTAGAATCGTGACATTATCACCAGAACAGATCGTGGCAAAGCCACTACAACAGATCATGGCAGAGCCACTACAACAGATCGTGGCAGAGCCACTACAACACTTCCCCTTTAATATCATATTCCCAACCCCATGCAAAAATAATAATTTTAATGCACAGATGCAACAGGTTTCGGCATGCATGTATAGGATGCTCATAACGAATATCATGTCATCTCATCATAACGATTTAGTTAATATAACAGAAATCACTAACCTGATGTCTCGCCTTTACACTCTAAGGGTATCTCAATAGCCATACCTAGTTTTCGGCATTCAACAGAATATATTAACATATTAACACAGCATTATAGATGGTGTGAGGAGTGACACACCCGATAACACGTAATATCACGCTTTCTACGTCGACACTATCGCTAATCGAAACCACTGCTATCTGCCTATGACCTTGCTCTGAAGCTGGCCCACAACTCGGTGGCCAATCTCGAACTGCTGAAACTACTCGCTTCTTAAACTTAAGGGCTGGGTTTACGGGTCCAACCCCCTCCTTAGAATTTCTGGCATTCGAGTCCATGGAACAGATCTTGGTCAGAAGACCAAGTTAACACCTAGGGTAAGATATGAAGAGATTTACACGTCTAACAGAATAGATCTCCTTACCTAGATCGACGAAAACCGAAAGCTTTATGCTTGGTTCACAAATCAAGCGAATCCCGAAAATCTCCAAAAAGAATGCAACACCACTCCCACCTATATTCGGCCAAGCACCCAAACATTAGGCCAATTAGCCCTTCGGCTTTGGCTACCAAACCCGAAAAGAAGGTAAAGATACAGAAGAAATCATCACTAACCTTAACACAGGAGATCCTGTTATCACCTAAGAAGATTCGGCACTAGCACAGTAGAAGAGAAGATTCGGCAAACCAAGGAAGAAGATGAAAGAGCTGAAAAAGAAAAGAACTTCCAATGGAACTTAGGAGTTTTCAGTTTTAGAAGTGATCAAAAGAAAAGGTGAAGAAGAGAAGGCCACGAAGACTCGGTTTGTAGAGAGAAATCAGAGAAGAGAACTTTGGATGGGGATATTCGGCTTTGATGATAATGTAATATCCAGGATTTATAGCTTATGCATTAATGCTAAATTGTATGAAGTAGCATGCCTATGTGTGTTCTGATTGTGTTGTATGAATTTTCTAAACCTCAAAATGTAGGAAAAATGCCTTAGAAAATATTAAGTTTTTAGTTTAAAAGAGGAAACTAGGCAGAGAAGGCCTTAAGAAAAATTGTAAAGAGAATTAGACACAAAAATAAGCTTGTTAAATTGGCTTGGAGGCGCCACTTAAAGCTCTGGTAAGTGACGCCATATGCAGTTGGCAAGGGGCTAGGTTCGAGCTGTAAGGGAAGCAAATAAAAGAGTTTTATTTTGCAGCAAGGAGCAAGAGAGGTGGACGGCAAGGGGGCACTAAGGGATGAGTTTAAGTTGTGGTCTAATCCTTTTGAAATTTCGACTAAGTAGAAGATAAATGAGGATTTATTTTTAAATTATTTTGAATGTGCAAGGAGGAGGAAAAATAGGAGAAAAGGAATGGATGAGATAGGGGGAAGGAGTTGGCCGGCCTAGGGACTCCTTTAAGGTGATTTTTGACCAAGTTTAGTAAGGGGAATAGCCGAATTTCATTAAGACATTGTAGCCTCTCTTTCGTTTTCTTTTTCTCTCCAAAACCATCATCTTTCTCTTCTTTTTCTTTTAGTCTAGCCGAAATCTTCTTCTCCCTAATCCACCATTGCCGTAACCCCTAAAAAGATTCATACTCCTCCTATTGTGTTCCTTGTTGAAGCCGAATCCTCTACTTGGTGGCCATAGCCGATTCCTCCTCTACCCTTTAGGAGCCGAGTTGATCATTTAAGCAGAAGTCGAATCCCCCTGTTTCAAGAAAGGACATTTGATTAAGTTGGTAAGGAATCTCTTCTATGTCGAACTCTTGTTATTTTCTTTCTCTAACTATTGAAAATCGAGGCTTTAATCCCATTATTACTTTGTGGCTGAAACTTTGAAGGAGATTTCGGGACTTGTCTCTAGTCGATTATAAGGAGAAGATTTTCGGGATTTCAATACCCAAGGTAAGTCATGTGACATTCAGCCAAGGGCCACTTATTGTGATTTAATGTTAGAATTTGATCTAACATGTACTCTGTAGGATTTCGATATCTTTATAGCCAAGAGACTACTTTCGGGATTTGATTAGTAATCAAATCGGCAGCAAGGTAAGAATTTAAGTTATGATAATCCTTCGGGTTTCGATTGTATAAGCCGAATGGGTTTTGCTAAGAAACTTAGTGTTGGCCGAATGTAGGAACGAAGGATCTAGAGTTCTAGATTGGGATTTTCGAGATTTCAGTGGAAGCGTTAAGTAAACCAGGTGTGTACCCCACACTAACTCTTAATAGATTTATGGCATCAATTTAATATATGTGTTTATAATAATGTGAAAAGTGGGCAAAGGTACCATGCAATGGTACAAAGTATTCAGGTATGTAACCTTAACATTATGTTAATAAATGATATGAATATTTGGAATATGGCCCATATGTGAATATTGATAAGAATGTGAAATAAGGCATAAGGCATGACATTGCATGATTTGTATGACATGGGGCATATGGGTGATATTTTAATGGGAAGTGATCTGGTGGTTATTACCACGATATCTGGTGACTCATGTCACAAAATCTGAATGTGGTGACTAATGTCACAAATAATTATCCGTGGCTATGCCACAATATATAAGGCGAGGCGATGTGCACGTCGTCTGCGTGCAATGATCTTGATGATGTGTGTAGATGGATGGAGGGTCGACTTAGTAGTCCCCCGTGTGATTGGTTGGTACGGGTGATGTGTAGCGCAGATGGTATCTAGTTTTGGGTTCGGGATTGCATCATTACTTATATTTGTTACTTACGTATGATATGTTATGCCTGAATTGTTAAGACTTAGTGTTGGTTATTATACACTGAGTCTGTTTGACTCACCCCGTTGTGGGATATGTTTTCAGGTGATGCTCAGTGATGGACCAAGGTCGTCACAGGAACTTGGTGGTGGCCATGCTCGATTCGATGAACTTTTATTTTGAGACTTTATGTTTTAAGTTTGGATTTATTCGGGTTTTGTTTTGATGTAATAAGGCCATAAGTATTAAACTGTTTTATGCTTGCTTTTATTTGTTTTTATCACGATATTATTATTGTTAAATCAAAGGTTATCTAGTTTGTTTTTGAGATAAATCTTCAAATGTTTTGACACCCTAAAACAAATGATTTTCAATATAAGGTAAACTCTAAAACAACTCGATATTTCTTTAATTTAAAGTTTGAAACTTAGAAATAAAGTTTTATAAAAACCTAGATTTCAAGAATACACTTGTTTCCAACTCGAGCCCAACACAAAATAAATTTTCTTTCAAAACCACTCAGATTTTCCAAAGTAACAAACGAATTTTGAACCGTTTTACTCAAGGAACATACCGAGATCCTGGTCAAGACTCGTGAAATTTGGGTTTGGGGTGTTTTGACAGTATCGAGCCAGTTTTAAACTCTCGGCCTTGGGTTTAAAGTCCATAATGTTTTCAAAATTAAGCCCAAATGAATTTTGTGAAAGATTTTGTGAAATGAGCAGGTTTTCTGACATGGCACCTAAGTCTCCGACCCGAAGTCCACCAGGTAAGTACTCCTAACTGTTGTGTGATTTATAGTATGATTTGTAGAAGGGTATATCGGGAACGTAGATTAGCATAGTAAGTTATTGAACCCTAGGATTAGTTTTCCTCAACATAAGAATTACATAAGACTTAATGCCTAACTAAACAAACCTGTGAAGTAAGTCACCGAGTTAGGGTGTGGCAACCATTGTGCGCATGTCTAGGATTGGATTCAGGAAGAGCCTGGTATTTAAGCAGTCCTCGTGACTCACCTCCTCTTCGCTCGAATCCTACCTAGTGCGTAGTGACGGTTCACCCTAACCAAGAGGACTTACTCACGGGCTAAACTCAATAATCAAAACCCGAAAAGGACTAGCTATATTTTCATAAAACCCTAGTTTTAAAATCACCAAATTGCCTCTTTGAATTGTGAAAAAAATTATTTTTAAAGTTTTTGTCGATTTACAAAAATTACCTAAGTACCCCTAGTTGTAAAATTACTAAAATGCCCTTGGTTTGAAAAATTTTAAATTACCATACTACCTCGACTTCTACTAAGATATTTTTTTCAAAAATACGAAAACCCTATTTTGCAAAATATTAAAATATACCGATTTGGAAAATTTGAAATCACCCCGATTTACAAAATTACCAAAATGACCCCGATTTCCAAAATTTCTGCCATACCTCTGATTTGAGAAAATTTTCAAAAGTACCCTGAGTTTTGAAAATTTCAAAGTGCCCTGATTTATTAAGATTTTCAATTGACCCTGATTTATTACCAAAATACCCTTGTAGGAGAAATGACAAAAATACCCCTGGGTTAGGAGCAGAAAAAAATGTTCAAACGATGAATGTGTATAGTAGATATTACTGAATGGATGTGTTTCTCTGAATTAGGGTAGAAAACTTGGAACGAAAACTTTGATTGATCGAAAAAACTACTACTAAGCTCCTTTTCATAAAATTTCTTCGCGGATAATCAATGGAACAAAATACTAATGCATAAAATTTCTTAAATCAGATTAAAGCGCGATCGTAGAAATGAGTTCTAGGGGACGTGGTCGTAATGTGCGAGGGCGTGGTAGGGGCGAGAATGATCGATCGGAACCCGTTAGGTCCTGGTCAAGGGTCCGAGAATGAGGTACCACCACCCCACCACGGTGTTGGTGTGTTGAGCGGCAAGATCGACGGGGGGATGATGCGATGCGCGAGCGCGGTCTTTGCGAGTTCTTGAGATAATTGGGTGGAGCGGTGGAAATATGAGAGCTCGAAAATCTGACCGAGCGACTCAGGAGCCAATGAAGTCGAAGTGATACGTGGGTATGATCCGGAGTGGCACCTAGTACAGCTGAGTATTGGTTAGAGGCGACAGAGCGAATTATGGATGAGCTGGATCTGACTACTGAGGAGAAGTTGAAAGGAATGGTGTCGCTACTTCGCGACAAGGCATATCAATGGTGGCTCACAGTTCAGGATGGTGCTACAGCTGAAGATCTCACTTGGGAGTATGTTAAGGCGGCGTATCAGAAGAAGTATGTGGGTACTAGTTATACTGATACGTAGAGGAAGGCATTTTTGGGGCTGGTTCAAGGAAACAAATCTGTAGCGGAATATGAGGCTGAATTCTTAAGGTTGAGCCGGTACGTTCGAGGAATAGTGGCTACAAAACATGAGCGGTGTGTCCGGTTTAAGGACGGACTGAGGGATGACCTGAGGTTATTGATGCTCCGCAGCAGGAGCGGGAATTTGCCGTGTTAGTCGAAAAGGCCAAGGTAGCTGAAGGGATTAAGGACTCTGTGAGGCAGAACACTGATCAGAATAGACAAAAGAGAGGTTTTGGGCCGTCAGGGACATCTGGGAATGTCCAAAAGAGGCCTAGAGTCGATGGGCCGTGAGGTCAGTAGGCTGTGACAGGAGGGCAGTATCGTACTTGTGCTCAATGTGGAAAGATGCACCTAGGAGAATGTTGGAAGAAGATGGAAGGATGTTTTAAGTGTGGGTCTAAGGAACACATGATTAAGGACTGTCCGATAAAGATAGATGGGAGTCGACCCACAGGTCAAGGTTTTAATTAGGCTGGAAGAGGGGGACAGCAGCCTCAATGGGGTCGTGTCCAATTGGCAGAGGTAATGGTTCTGAAAGAGGACGAGGAACGCCGGGCAGAGGTGTTAATAATACAGAGGCAAGACAGCCGGGTCTGGTATATACAATTCGTCGGAGGGAGGACGGAGACGCCCCGGACATTATAACCGGTACGTTCCTTATAGCTAGCAAGCCTTATTTTGCTTTGATTGATGTTGGCTCTACCCACTCTTATGTTGCATGTAGAGTAGTTGAAATGCTAGGCATAGCTTCTGAACTGTCTATTAGGGAGATGACTGTGGTAAGCCCATTAGGCCAAACTGTAGTGGTGAATAAGATCTTTCGGAGCGTACCTCTAGAGATTCAGGGAGTGATATTTTCTGCTGACTTAATGGAACTACCCTTCAAAGAATTCGATCTTATACTTGGTTTGGACTGGCTAGTGGAACATCGGGCTATATTGGATTGTGCAGCTAAGCGAATGGAGTTAAGGACCCCAGAGGATAAGGAGATAATTATGATAGGGGAAAGAAGGAACTACTTGTCTAATGTAGTTTCAGCACTAAAGGCTGATAAGATGGTTCGAAAAGGGTGCAAGGCATTTTTGGCCTTTGTTAGGGCGTTGGATGCAAAAGAAGAGGGAGTTAGCAGAGTTAGAACAGTAAGGGAATTTGTAGATGTTTTTCAGGAGGAATTACCTAGAATACCCAGATAGGGAGGTGGAGTTCGGAATTGATTTGCTACCTGGTACAGCTCCTGTGTCAATTGCCCGGAATTGATAGAATGGCACCGACGGAGTTGGTTGAGCTCAAGGCCCAGATCCAAGAGTTGCTTGATCGTGGGTTTATCTGACCCAGTGTGTCTCCATGGGGAGCACCGGTCTTGTTTGTGAAGAAAAAGGACGGAACTATGCGTATGTGCATAGATTATTGTCAGTTGAATAAACTGACCATCAAGAACAAGTACCCTTTACCAAGGATAGACGACTTGTTCGATCAACTGAAGGGGGTAGCAGTGTTCTCAAAGATAGATCTAAGGTCTGGATATCATCAGCTTAAGGTGAAGGAGGCAGATATCAATAAGACAACTTTTCAGACAACGTACGGGCATTATGAGTTCTTGGTAATGCTGTTCGGATTGACGAACGCCCCAGCCGCATTCATGGATATGATGAACCAGGTTTTCCAACCTTACTTGGATAGGTTCGTCGTTGTGTTCATCGACGACATCCTAGTGTACTCTAACTCTGAGGAGGAACATGATGAGCATCTCCAAATTGTGTTGTAAGTATTAAGGGAGAAGAAGCTCTATGGCAAATTCAGCAAGTGTGAATTTTGGTTGAAAGGGGTCGCATTCTTAGGGCATGTGGTGTCTGCAGAAGGAATAAGGGTGGATCCTAGGAAGATTGAGGTAGTGCTAGATTGGAAACTATCTAAGTCTGTGGCTGAGGTTCGTAGTTTCTTGGGATTGGCAGGCTACTACAGAAGGTTTGTAGAAGGGTTCTCATCAATAGCCGCACCTTTGACGAAATTGTTGAGAAAGGAAGTACCTTTTATATGGTCAGATAAGCAACAGGAGAGCTTTGAGAAGCTTAGGAGAGTGTTGACTGAAGCTCCAGTTCTGATTCAGCCTGAGGCAGGGAAGGATTTTGTAGTGTATTGTGATGCGTCTCACATAGGATTAGGGTGCATATTGATGCAAGACGGGAAAGTAGTCGCTTATGCGTCTCGACAACTGAGGCCACACGAGGTTAACTACCCGACGCATGATTTGGAATTGGCGGCAGTGGTCTTTGCTCTTAAGGTGTGGGGGCATTATCTATATGAAGAAAAGTCAGTAATCTACACAGACCACAAGAGTCTTAAGTATCTGTTGACTCAGAAGGACATCGAAGGTGGGTGGAATTATTGAAAGACTACGATTGTTCCATAGAGTATCACCCGGGCAAGGCGAATGTAGTGGCGGATGCTCTAAGTCGAAAAGTGGTGTCGGATCTGAGGGCAGTGTTTGCACATCTGAGCTTGTATGACGATGGATGTTTGTTAGCAGAATTGCAAGTTAAGCCGACATGGTTGAATGAGGTCAAAGAAGGACAGTTGGTAGATAATGATCTAAGTACTAAGTTGCGGCAAGTGCAGAGTGGGGAGTTGGAAAACTATAGTGTTAACAGTGAGGGAGTGTTGTGTTTCAAGGGTAAAGTCTGTATGCCGAAGAACGAGGAGTTAAGGCGGAGGATTTTTCGGGAATCGCATAGTAGCCCTTATGCTATGCATCCTGGAGGTAGCAAGTTGTACAGAGATCTAAGGGAGCAGTTTTGGTGGCTTGGTCTTAAGCGAGAAGTTACCGAATTTGTAGGGAAGTGCTTGACGTGTCAGCAAGTTAAGGCTGAACACCGTGTTCCGTCGGGATTGCTCAAACCGATAAAGATTTCGCGGTGGAAGTGGGAGAGAATCACCATGGACTTCGTTAGTGGGCTTCCCCTTAAGCCTACTAAAAAGGACTCGGTATGGGTGATAGTGGACCGGTTGACAAAGTCCACATATTTCATACCAGTGCGGTTTGAGTTTTCCTTGCAGAAGTTAGCGAAATTGTATGTGGCAGAAATTGTAAGGTTGCATGAAGTGCCAGTGTCAATTATTTCAGATAGGGATCTAAGGTTTACGTCTCGGTTTTAGAAAGCTCTACATCAAGCCTTAGGCACCAGATTGGATTTCACTACGGCATTTCATCCACAGTCGGACAGTCAGCCTGAACGAGTGATTCAAGTGTTAGAGGATATGTTGAGGGGCTGTGTGATGGACTTCAGAGGAAGTTGGGAGGAGTATTTGCCTTTAGCGGAATTTGCTTACAACAACAGCTATCAGGCCAGTATTCGGATGGCACCGTATGAAGCGCTGTATGGACGGAGGTGTCGCACTCCTACGTGTTGGACGGAATTAGAGGAACGTCAAGTTTTAGGTCCAGAGATGGTGGCAGAATCTGAGGAGAAGGTTAAGGTAATTCGGGCACGGTTAAAGGAGGCATCTGACAAGCAGAAGTCGTATGCAGATCTCAAACGGAAGGAAATAGAATTTGCTGTGGGAGATCAAGTGTTTCTTAAAGTTTCGCCTTGGAAGAAGGTGATGAGATTTGGTCCCAAAGGGAAGTTAAGCCCAAGGTTTATAGGACCTTATCAGGTGTTGAAGCGAGTTGGACCAGTGGCATACCAGTTAGAGTTGCCTCCGGAGTTGAAGCAGATGCATGACGTATTCCATGTTTCTATGCTATGTCGCTACCGATCGAATCCATCTCATGTAGTACCAGTTGAGGAGGTGGAACTAAGGCCAGATTTGTCCTATGAGGAAGAGCAGATTCAGATCTTGGAACGAGATGTGAAAGTGCTACGGAGGAAACCAATTCCTCTAGTTAAAGTGTTATGGCGCAATCATGGATCGGAGGAAGCTTCATGGGAGCCGGAAGAGGCAATGCGACAACAATATCCTCACTTATTTCAGCCAGGTAATTTCGAGGACGAAATTATTTTAAGGGGGTAGAATTGTAATATCCGGGATTTATGGCTTATGCATTAATGCTAAATTGTATGAAGTAGCATGCCTATGTGTGTTCTGATTGTGTTTTATGAATTTTGTGAACCTCAGAATGTAGGAAAAATGCCTTAGAAAATATTAAGTTTTAAGTTTAAAAGAGGAAGCTAGGCAGATGAGGCCTTAAGAGAAATTGTAGGGAGAATTAGACACAAAAATCAGCTTGTTAAATTGGCTTGGAGGCGCCACTTAAAGCTCTGGTAAGTGACGCCATATGCAGTGGGCAAGGGGCTAGGTTCGAGCTGCAAGGGAAGCAAATAAAAGAGTTTTATTTTGCAGCAAGGAGCAAGAGAGGTGGACTGCAAGGGGGCACTAAGGGATGAGTCTAAGATGTGGTCTAATCCTTTTGAAATTTTGGCTAAGTAGAAGATAAGTGAGGATTTATTTTTAAATTACTTTGAATGTGCAAGGAGGAGGAAAAATAGGAGAAAAGGAAGGGATGAGATAGGGGGGAGGAGTTGGCCGGCCTAGGGACTCCTTTAAGGTGATTTTCGGCCAAGTTTAGTAAGGGGAATAATCGAATTTCATTAAGGCATTGTAGCCTCTCTTTCGTTTTCTTTTTCTCTCCAAAACCATCAACTTTCTCTTCTTTTCTTTTAGTAGTTAGCAAAAATCTTCTTCTCCTAATCCACCTTGCCGTAACCCTAAAAGATTCATACCCTCCTCTTGTGTTCCTTGTTGAAGCCGAATCCTCTACTGGTGGCCATAGCTGATTGCTCCTCTACCCTTTAGGAGCCGAGTTGATCGTTTAAGCAGATGCCGAATCCCCTATTTCAAGAAAGGACATTTGATTAAGTTGGTAAGGAATCTCTTTTATGCCGAACTCTTGTTATTTTCTTTCTCTAACTATTGAAAATCGAGGCTTTAATCCCATTATTACTTTGTGGTCGAAGCTTTGAAGGAGATTTCGGGACTTGTCTCTAGTCGACTATAAGGAGAAGATTTTCGGGATTTCAATACCCAAGGTAAGTCATGTGACATTCGGCCAAGGGCCATTTATTATGATTTAATGTTAGAATTGGATCTAACATGTACTCTGTAGGATTTCGGTATCTTTAGAGCCAAGAGACTACTTTTGTGATTTGATTAGTAATCAAATCGGCAGCAAGGTAAGAATTTAAGTTGTGATAATCCTTCGGGATTTGATTGTATAAGCCGATTGGGTTTTGCTAAGAAACTTAGTGTTGGCCGAATGTAGGAACTAAGGATCTAGAGTTCTAGATTGGGATTTTCGGGATTTCAGTGGAAGCTTTAAGTAAACCAGGTGTGTACCCCACACTAACTCTTAATAGATTTATGGCATCAATTTAATATATGTGTTTACAATAATGTGAAAAGTGGGCAAAGGTACCATGCAATGGTACAAAGTATTCAGGTATGTAACCATAACATTATGTTAATAAATGATATGAATATTTGGAATATGGCCCATATGTGAATATTGATAAGAATGTGAAATAAGGCATAAGGCATGATATTGCATGATTTGTATGACATGGGGCATATGGGTGATATTTTAATGGGAAGTGATCTGGTGGTTATTACCACGATATCTGGTGACTCATGTCACAAAATCTGAATGTGGTGACTAATGTCACAAATAATTATCTGGTGGCTATGCCACAATATATAAGGGCGATGTGCACGTCTGCAAATGCAATGACTTTCGACGAACCGATGATGTGTAGCGGATGGAGGGTCGACTTAGTAGTCCCCACCGTGTGATTGGTTGGTACGGGTGATGTGTAGCGGATGGTATCTAGGTTTGGGTTCGGGATTGCATCATTACTTATATTTGTTACTTATGTATGATATGTTATGCCTGAATTGTTAAGACTTAGTGTTGGTTGTTATACACTGAGTCTATTTGACTCACCCCGTTGTGGGATATCTTTTCAGGTGATGCTCAGTGATGGACCGGGTCGGCAGGAACTTGGTGGTGGCCATGCTCAGTTCAGTGAACTTTTATTTTGAGACTTTATGTTTTAAGTTTGGATTTATTCGGGTTTTGTTTTGATGTAATAAGGCCATAAGTATTAAACTATTTTATGCTTGCTTTTATTTATTTTTATCACGATATTATTATTGTTAAATCAAAGGTTATCTAATTTGTTTTTAAGATAAATATTCAAATGTTTTGACACCTTAAAACAAATGATTTTCAATATAAGGTAAACTCTCAAACAACTCGATATTTCTTTAATTTAAAGTTTGAAACTTAGAAATAAAGTTTTATAAAAACCTAGATTTCAAGAATAAACTTGTTTCCAACTCGAGCCCAACACAAAATAAATTTTCTTTCAAAACCACTCAAATTTTCCAAAGTAACAAACGAATTTTAAACCGTTTTACCCAAGGAACATACCAGATCTGGTCAAGACTCGTGGGCCGGGTTTGGGGTGTTTCAGATAATGTCAAAGAAAATAACCAAAAGTAACAAAGGCAATGTAGATTTCGGCCAAGCACCAAAAGAAGAAAAGAAAAAGAGATTGAGATAATTTGAGAGAACAGAAAAATGCAAATCAAGAATATGGGATGCTTCGGTTTTGGCACAAAAGAAATGGGAGGAAAAAGACCCTAGGTGCTCTCTAACTAGCCGAATAGTCAACACCCCCTAAGGCTAACACCAACAATCGGCCACCCCCAAGCTAACACCCAAAAACCGAATGCACACCCCCACCTAACCCCTTCAAAAATTCGGTTAACACTCTACACTTCTCAATCCCTTCTTTCCCTCCTTAATTTTCTCATAATCACACATTCAAACTCGTTTGAATAATTCAAACTCCTTGAATTGCTCTCCTCCACACATTCAAAGATGTTAACCCATTCAAAACTCATCCACCAGAGTCTAAGCTGAGTGTAACTCCTTCTTACCTTGGCGTCAAAAAGAAATCCCCAAAAGGGAGGCCACACAGCTCGAACTTGCTCCCTGCCAGCTTACCTGAGGCATCACTCCCTTGCCTCCTAAGTGGCGCCTCCCTGCCACTTTACTAATGCATTTCTTGTGTCATCCAACACAAACAATATCCCTTAAGGCCTAATTCCGCTAGCTTCCCCTAAAAGTGCCCAACACAAAAATTTCTAACAGGGCTCATGCTGAACACCAAGCCTTCCCGGAACCCCCAAACACACCAACACAACACACAGCACATAACCTAAACACAAAAACACATCAAATGCAAACCCTCCCAAATTCAGGATGTTACAGTTCTACCCCCTGAAAATAATTTCAGCCTCGAAATCACCTGATCAAAAGAGTTGAGGGTATTGTTGTCGCATCACATCCTCTGGTTCCCACGTCGCTTCCTCCGAACCATGATTTTGCCACAGAACCTTTACCAAAGGAATTGATTTCCTACGCAATACTTTGACGTCCCGATCCAAGATCTACACTGGTTCCTCCTCAAAAGATAAGTCTGGACTTACCTCGATTTCTTCTACTGGCACAACATGAGATGGATCCGAATGATAGCGTCTAAGCATAGAAACGTGAAATACGTCATGGATCTGACTCAACTCTAAAGGTAACTCGAGCTGATAGGCCACTGGTCCCACACGCTTCAACACCCGATAAGGCCCAATAAACCTAGGGCTCAACTTGCCCTTCTGACCAAATCTTAGCAGTTTCTTCCATGGCGACACCTTTAAGAAAACTTTGTCACCCACTACAAACTCTATATCTTTCCACTTTAGATCAGCATAGGACTTCTGCCTATCCAAAGCTTCCTTCAATCGAGCTCGAATCAGCTTAACCTTGACTTTCATTTCAGCAACTAGCTCTGGACCCAACAACTGACGCTCACCCAACTCTGTCCAACACGTAGGTGTGTGACACTTCTGACCATATAACGCTTCATACGGTGCCATCTGAATACTCGACTGGTAGCTATTGTTATACGCAAATTTCGCCAACGGTAGAAATTTTTTCCAACTACCTCTGAAGTCTAAGACACACCCCCTCAACATATCCTCCAAGATCTGAATTACCCTCTCTGACTGTCCACCAGACTGTGGATGAAACGTTGTACTGAAGTCCAACTTCATCCCCAAGGCATGATGCAACGCCTTCCAAAATTTTGACGTGAACCTAAGGTCCCTGTATGAGATGATGGACATTGGTACCCCATGCAACCTTATGATCTCCACTATATACAGCTTAGCCAACTTTTGCAGAGAGTAATTGACCCGAACTGGTATGAAATGAGCAGACTTTGTTAAACAGTCAACTATTACCCAAACCGAATCCTTCTTAGTAGACGTAATGGGCAGCCTACTAACAAAATCCATCGTGATCCTTTTCCACTTCCACTGAGGAATCTTCACCGGTTGCAACAATCCCGAAGGCAACTGATGTTCTGCCTTTACCTGTTGACACGTCAAACACTTACCCACAAATTTAGTTACCTCTCGCTTTAAACCAGGCCACCAAAACTGTTCTCGTAAATCCCGATACATTTTGCTACCTCTAGGATGCATAGCGTATGGATTGCTATGTGCTTCCTGAAGAATCTTCTGCCTCAAATCCACATCTTTTGGCATGCAGATCTTTCCACGGAAACATAAAGCTCCATCATTGTTCAAGCTGTAACCCTCTATTCCACCATTCTGCCCTTGCTGGAGTTGAGCATTCAAAACATCGTCTACCAACTGCTCTTTAATCTGACTTGTCCACATCAGTTTCACTTGGAGTTCCGCTAATAAACTGACATCCTCATACAGGCTGAGATGAGCGAACATTGCCCTCAAATCTGTTATCGCCTTCCAACTCAGCGCATCTTCCACCACGTTAGCCTTTCCCGGATGATACTCGATTGAACAATCATAGTCCTTTAATAGCTCGATCCACCTTCCCTGTCTTAGATTTAACTCCTTCTGGGTAAGGAGGTATTTCAAACTCTTGTGATCCGTGTAAACAATAGACTTCTCCCCATACAAATAATGTCCTCAGATTTTCAGGGCGAAAACCACCGCAGCTAGCTCCAGATCATGCGTCGGATAATTCACTTGGTGAGGCCTCAACTATCGAGAAGCATATGCTACTACCTTCCCCCCTTGCATCAGCACACATCCTAACCCTGTATGTGACTCATCACAATAGACAGTAAACTCTTTCCCCGCTTCAGGCAGAATCAACACCGGAGCTTCCGTCAAAATCCTCTTTAACTTCTCAAAACTTTCTTGTTGTTTGTCAAACCACACAAACGGAACCCCTTTCTTTAACAATTTGGTTAACGGTGCTACAATCAGAGAGAACCCTTCCATAAACCTTCTGTAATACTCAGCTAGACCAAGGAAACTCTGAATCTCTACTATAGACTTAGGTGGTTTCCAGTCCAATACAGCTTTAATCTTCCGAGGGTCTACTTTAATCCCCTCAGCTGACACCACATGACCCAAAAAGGTAACTTCCCTTAGCCAGAACTCGCACTTATTAAACTTTACAAACAACTACTTCTCCCTCAGAATTTGCAGAACCACTCGAAGATGCGAATCATGCTCCTCCTCGGTTTTCAAGTACACCAGAATATCGTCTATAAACACTACGATGAATCGATCCAAATACGGTTGAAAAACCCGATTCATCATATCCATAAACGCTACTGGTGCATTGGTCAACCCGAATGGCATCACCAAAAACTCATAATGGCCGTAGCGGGTTCGAAATGCCATTTTATGAACGTCCACTTCCTTGACCTTTAACTGATGATACCCAGACCTTAAATCTATCTTTGAGAAGACTGCAGCCCCTTTGAACTGATCGAACAGATCGTTGTTCTTTATTGTCAACTTATTCAGCTGGTGGTAGTCAATGCACTTCGCATGGACCCGTCCTTCTTCCTCACAAATAGGACCGGTGCTCCCCACGGAGACACACTCAGTCAGATGAAACCCCGATCCAACAGTCCCTGGATTGGGCTTTCAGCTCCACCAACTCCTTCGGCGCCATTCTATATGGGGCAATAGACACTAGTGCTGTTCCGGGTAGAAGATTGATACCAAACTCCACCTCGCGATCTGGAGGCAATCTCAGAAGCTCTTCTGGAAAAACATCGGAAAACTCCTTCACCGTTCGAACATCCCCTACAGTTGATTCTTTGACCTCCAAAGTGCAAACATAAGCCACAAACGCTTTACATCCGTTCCTCACCATTTTCTCGGCCTTCAATACAGATACCACATTGGATAGGTAATTCCTTCTCTCACCTATCACCACCACCTCTTCACCCTCATCAGTTCTTAACACCATACTCTTGGCTGCACAATCTAGATTCGCTTAATACTTCACTAACCAGTCCATACCTAAGATCAAATCGAACTCCCCATACGGCAATTCCATCAGATCAGGTGGAAAAACTACCCCTTGAACTTCCAAAGATACATCCTTATACAATTTATTTACTACTACAGATTGTCCTAGAGGGCTAACTACAGTTATCTCCCTAGAAGAAGTCTCATAGTCTAAGTTCAGAGTTCCCGCTACAGTACTAACAACATAAGAGTGCATCGAACCAATATCAATCAAGGCAGTATAAGGCAAACCATAAATTAGAAACGTACCGGTTATGACGTCCGGTGCGTCACCATCCTCCCGCCGACAAGCTGCATAGACTAGGCCCAACTGTCTTGCGTCATTATTACCAACACCCCTACCAGGTGCTCCACGATCCCGACCGAACCTATTTTCTCCTCTGATTGGGCCACGACCCCTCAGTAATGGCTGACCATTCCCCTAGATCGATCGTAACCCCCGCCCACCGGCTTTGCATTGCACTGATCCACTGTGGGACGGTCTTTTCACCATATGATCCATAGATCCACACCGAAAACATCCACCAGTTCTCCTTCTGCACACCCTAAAATGTACCTTCCTACAAAAAGAACATGCTCGATACTGACCACTTGTAGCAGATGTCGGAACACGAGCTGGCCCATCAATCCTAGGCTTTTTCTGAAAAACCCCAGATGATTCTGAGGGCCCAAAACTTCTCTTATTCCTACTCCAATCCTTATCTTTATTTTGCTTCTTGGTTCGCTTTACCTCTTCGGCTATTTTAACTTTCTCAACCAGAACGGAAAGCCTCTTTCTTGCTGCGGTGCTATCAATACTCTTAACTCATCCCGCAGTCCATCTTCGAACCGTACGCAGCGCTCATAGTCAGTTGCCACAATACCTCGAGCGTAATGGCTTAAGCGTAGAAATTCTGCTTCATATTCAGACACAGATTTGCTCCCCTGGACCAAATTCAAAAATTCCTTCCTTTGGGCATCCACATAGCTGGCCCCGACATACTTTCCCTGAAATGACACATTAAAGAAATCCCAGTCAATCTGGTCTGCTGGCGTACCCTCTTTTACCATAAGCCACCACTGATAGGCCTCGTCTCGAAGAAGAGACACCACCCCTTTCAACTTCTCCTCTAACATGAAGTCAAGATCGTCCATTATGCGCTCACTTGCCTCTAACCTAAAAACCCTTTGTATTTGTTATCACCCTTTATTTTGACTACCCCTTAATCGAGATTTGATTTGAGCTAGTTACCTAAGTTTATTATTCTAGTAGCTAAATTTATCTTGTATTTAGTTTGTTCTAAAAAAAAAGCTCGTATTAGTAGGATTATTATTATTTTCAGTTGATGTAACTATTATCTAAGAAATTTTCAGGTAGGTAACTTACCAATTCAAACTTGATTCTAACCTTCTAATTTCAGCCTTTATCCACACCTTTAACCCTAGCCCCGTTACAACCTTAACAAAGACCTTTTGATCTGTTTATCATTTCATTTTACAGTGGTGGAGATTTGATTTTCAGGCAAGCCTATGGGATTAACTTTTCAGGTTTGACTTATGAGTGCTTAATTTTGACCCTTAAACACTTTTCGAGTGATTTGAGTAAATCTTTTGTGAGGATGTCAATCCTTGTAGGCTTTAAATTAAAGGTAATTATTCAAATGAAGGGAAACACCTATGTTTTCGTGCTACAAATGTATGACTTATCTTGTTTGAATCTTTAGGAATCTCTGAGTTGAACTATCCATGTATAAATTATCTATGAATTAGGGTAAGGCATTTTTGATAGGAATTATGAATCGTGGAAAGTTTGTTTTAATTGTAAGTTGAGAATTTTGCTTGAGGACAAGCAAAAGCTTAAGTGTAGGGGTATTTGATAAACCGTAAAAGTAACATATTTTAATCCCACATTTATTATGCTTTTTGAAGATTTAAGCCTTGTTTTATATAAAAAGGTGCTTTTAATCCTTACTTTTCATGTCTTATACCCAGGAAAGCACCCGAGGATGAAAAGAACACAAAACGGGCCTAAAACGAAGCAGATGGGCCTTTTCATGAAATCGACACAGCCTGGGCCAAGGACCACACGGCCGTGCTGCGCCAGTCATCAAGAACACGACCTGACCTCTACTCACACGGTCGTGCTTTATTAAAGAAATTCGAACACAGTCTGGTCTCGATTTGCACGGGCGTGTGACATGGCCATGCCTATGTCGTTGGAAAGAGCAATTCCAGTCGGAAAAAGATACTTAGGGAGAAAGAATCGCATTCCAAGAGCCTATAAATATCCCCCAAGTACCACCTTGAAGAGGGAGCGAAAGCTGGGCCAATGAGCCAAGCCGAGAAGGTCAGAGTTAGGGAATAATGCGAGGCTAGCTAGTTGATTCATCTAAGAAGCCGAAATTATACTCAAGACGGCGGAATTCTCCTTCAATCCCGTCAGGGAGTTTTAAGATTTTTGTTATGTTTTGTTTTATCTTTTCTCTTGTGATGTTTTATTTTTACATTATGAACTAAATCCTTCAGATACTTGAAGGGGGATGAAACCTAGACAGATTTTATTATTTGATTTTTAAGTTATATGATAAATTACTTAGTTTGCTCTTAATTATGTTGCTTAATCCAAATCTAATGTGCTTAGGTAGAGGAGGAATAGACCCTGCCTAAGAGAAGATCTAACATAATTAAGCGAAGTTGATCGGGCGCCTAGAGATAGGATTACGAGATTTTACCGGATTAAGGTGAAACCTGATACGGGAATCTATTGATCGATTTACTGCTTTCCTAGGGGGTTATTATAAGCGAACGAGAGTTCCACTAATTAACCTAGGATTAGACATTATTCGCTTCGAGAGAGGGTTTAACATAGGTTAGGGAGTCTCACGGATCAAGCTGATTAAAGAAATCATATAATTTAGGGTTAGATAATAAATGAAGTCTAGGTGGATTCTTCCCGAAGGTATCATCAAAATCAACTGAGTCTTTTTCAAGTTATCCCCAAATTCATCTTTTTGTCTTTGTTTCCTTAGTTTAGTTGTCGTCAAGTTAGTTTAAGAGCAACCCTTATCTTAGTTAGGTTAAATAATAAAAAGAAAGTGAGTATTAATAATTTTAGTTCCTTTGGGTTCGATATCCGGTCTTGCCTAAGCTATACTACTGTTCGATAGGTACACTTGCCTTAATATCGTTGAGTTAGTCTCCAGGTTTGATCATTCTTTTATAAATATTTAAAACTCTGATTTTACAGCGATCAGTGTGCAACACTCATGCACCATCAAATTGGGCCTTAGCCCTACAGAATAGAATAGCAGATATTATATACATAGAAAATAATGCAGAACCCAACCTAACCTAGATTTCCATCCGCTACACACCACCCGTACCAACCAATCACACCAATAGGGATTTCTACAATCAACCCTCACCGCTACACACCATTGATGGCAGTCATGCTGCAGTTAGCTGCTCATCGTCAGAATCGTGACATAGTCACCAGAACAGATCGTGGCAAAGCCACTACAATAGATCGTGGCAGAGCCACTACAACACTTCCCCTTTAATATCATATTCCCAACCCCATGCAAACATAATAATTTTAATGTACAGATGCAACAGGTTTCGGCATGCATGAATAGGATGCTCATAACAAATATCATGTCATCTCATCATAACGATTTAGTTAAAATAACAGAAATCACTAACCTGACGTCTCGCCTTTACCCTCCAAGGGTATCTCAATAGCCATACCGAGTTTTCGGCATTCAACAGAATATATTAACATATTAACACAGCATTATTGATGGTGTGAGGAGTTTCACACCTGATAACACGTAATATCACGCTTTCTATGTCGACACTATCGCTAATTGAAACCACTGCTATCTGCCTACGACCTTGCTCCGAGGCTGGCCCACAACCCAGTGGCCAATCTCGAATCACTAAAGCTCGCCGCTTCTTAAACTTAGGGTTGGGTTTACGGGTCCAAATTTCTCCTTAGAATTTCTTGCATTCGAGTCCATGGAACAGATCTTGGTCAGAAGACCGAGTTAACACCTAGGGTAAGATATAAATAGATTTACACGTCTAACAGAATAGATCTCCTTACCTAGATCAACAAAAACCGAAAGCTTTATGCTTGGTTCACAAATCAAGCGAATCCCAAAAATCTCCAAAAAAAATGCGACACCACTCCCACCTATATTCGGCCAAGCACCCAAACATTAGGCCAATTAGCCCTTCGGCTTTGGCTACCAAACCCGAAAAGAAGGTAAAGATACAGAAAAATCGTCACTAACCTTAACGCAGGAGATCCCGTTATCACCTAAGAGGATTCGGCACTAGCACAGTAGAAGAGAAGATTCGGCAAAGCAGGGAGGAAGATGAAAGAGCCGAAAAAGAAAAGAACTTCTAATGGAACTTAGGAGTTTTCGGTTTTAGAAGTGATCAAAAAAAAAAGGTGAAGAAGAGAAGGCCATGAAGACTCGATTTGTAGAGAGAAATCAGAGAAAAGAACTTTGGATGGGGATATTCGGCTTTGGTGATAATGTCAACGAATATAACCAAAAGTAACAAAGGCAATGTAGATTTCGGCCAAGCACCAAAAGAAGAAAAGAAGAAAAGATTGAGATAATTTGAGAGAAAAGAAAAATGCAAATCAAGAATGTGGGAATGCTTTAGTTTTGGCACAAAAGAAATGGGAGGAAAAAGACCCTAGGTGCTCTCTAACTAGCCGAATATTCAACACCCCCTAAGGCTAACATTAACAATTGGCCACCCCCAAGCTAACACCCAAAAACTGAATGCACACCTCCACCTAACCCCTTTAAAAATTCGGCTAACACTCCACACTCCTCAATCCCTTCGTTCCCTCCTTAATTTTCTCCTGATCACACATTCAAACTCGTTTGAATAATTCAAACTCCTTGAATTGCTGTCCTCCACACATTCAAAGATGTTGACCCATTCAACACTCATCCACCAGAGTCCAAGCTGAGTGCAACTCCTACTTACCTTGGCGTAAAAAAGAAATCCCCAAAAGGGAGACCACGCAGCTCGAACCTGCTCCTTGCCAGCTTACCTGAGGCGTCACTCCTTTGCCGCCTAAGTGGCGCCTCTCTGCCACTTTACTAAGGCATTTCTTGTGTAATCTAACACAAACAACATCCTTTAAGGCCAAATTCCGCTAGCTTCCCCTAAAAATGCCCAACACAGAAATTTTTAACAAGGCTCAAGCTTAACACCAAGCCTTCCCGAAACCCGCAAACACACCAACACAACACACAGCACATAACCTACACACAAAAACACATCAAATGCAAACCCCCCCAAATTCAGGATGTTACACTCCCTAACCTATATTAAACCCTCTCTCGAGGTGAATAACGTCTAACCTTAAGTTAATTAGTGGAACTCTCGTTTGCTTATAATAACCCCCTAGGATAGCAGTAAATCGATCAATGGACTCCCATATTAGGTTTCACCCTAATTCGGCAAAATCTCGTAACCTTATTTCTAGGCATTCGATCAACTCCGCTTAATTATGTTAGATCTACTCTTAGGCAGGGTCTATTCCTCCTCCACCTAAGCACATTAGATTTGGATTAAGCAACATAATTAAGAACAAACTAAGCAATTTATCATATAACTTAAAAATCAAATAAAAAGATTCATCTAGGTTTCATCCCCTTCAAGTATCTGAGGGGTTTAGTTCATAATGAATAAACAAAACATCGCAAGAGAAAAGATAAAACAAAACATAAGAAAATCTTAAAACCCCCTGAAGGAATTGAAGGAGAATTCCACCGTCTTGAGTATAATTCCGGCTACTTGGGATGGATCAACTGGCTACCCTCGTGTTTTTCCCTAACTCTGACCTTCTCGGCTTGGCTACTTGGCCTAGCTTTCGATGCCTTCAATGGTGGTACTTGGGGGATATATATATATAAGCTCTTTGGAATGCGATTCTTTCTCCCTAAATATCCTTTTCCGACTGAAATTTCTCTTTCCAGCGACAGAGGCACGGCCATGGCACACGCCCGTGTGGATCGAGACCAGACCGTGTTTGGATTCCTAACTTGAGGCACGACCGTGTACAATGGAGTTGAGTCCATGCTCTAGGTATTCGTCGAGGCACGGCCGTGTGGACTTTGGGCCAGGCCGTGTTAATTTCATTTTAAGGCCCATTTACTCTGTTTTAGGCCCGTTCTGTCTTCTTTTCATCCTCGGGTGCTTTCCAGGGTATAAGACATGAAAAAAAAGGATTAAAGGCACCGTTTTATATAAATCAAGGAATAAATCATCAAAAAGCATATTAAATGTGGGATTAAAATATGTTACTTTTACGATTTATCAATGGCACACGGGTGTGTTTGGTGGCCGTGTGGATAGGTCAGTATACATGCTCTGTTTTGGCACGGCCGGGACACATGGGTATGTCTGGTAGCCATGGGAGGCACACGGCCTACCCACATGGGCGTGTGACCTCTGTAACTTTGAAAAAGTTTTAAATTTTTTAGAATTTCCATTTGTGTTCGGCTTAGTCCCAGCCCAATTCTAAAGCATGTTTAAGGTCACGTTGACCTATCTAAGGGACACATTGATTGGATTTGACGAGTTTTACTATGATATGCCCGTAAAAGTCTTTGTTCGTCCGGTAATGCCTCTTAACCCTAATTCAGCGACGGATACAGGTTAAGGGTGTTACACACACGGCCTAACTCCACGCCCATGAGGTTGACCGTGTGTCACACACGGCCTAGACACACGTCCGTGTGTCTACCCATGTGGCCAAGAACAATGCTATTTGCCAAGCTCTTTCTATCACCCCAACTCATACAAGCATAACTCACATTCAACCATCAACCCATTCATGCATAATTAAACCCAGAAAATCAACATACTACTTGCACAATCATGAATAACCTCATCTTTTCATAAATTAATAATAAAGAGCCATCAACTATGGCCTTATAGAAAAGAGTTCATCTTTGAATGAGACAACACATTTGGCCAAAACAATATGACATTCCACTAAGTCTAGTCCCTATACATGCCATACACAAAATGCTAAGTTTAAATATATGAAGATGTGCTGATAGCGTGGGTCATCTTCTAGTTATCTTCGTATCCCGAGCTGCCTCTTTAACACTATAAAACAAAGGAAAAGAGAAGGGAGTAAGCTTTAAGCTTAGTAAGTCTATATGTAAACAATAAGCATCATACTATATGCTAATCAATCAAAAACATTATATACTATGTAAGAACAATTCATAATTTTCATAATCATGCTTACTGATCTCAACTCTTACCACATCCCAACCACATATCATATACATTGCTCAAATTTACTTATACTTATGCCCTGCACTTATCACCACAAAGCCACATGATATATTTACTTAAACAAGTTTCTCTATGAACCCTTCGGAATGATACAAAGTACCCGGTGGTTTCGCACACAGCCCACCATTAATCAAAAATAGGGTGGTATCGCACACAACCCACCAACAATTATAATTACGGTGGTATCGCACATAGCCCACCAAATGATAATATAAACGATGGTATCGTACACAGCGCCCATCATGAATAAATAACAAGGTGG
The DNA here is from genome assembly GCA_025503065.1 of Gossypium bickii. NCBI lineage: Eukaryota > Viridiplantae > Streptophyta > Magnoliopsida > Malvales > Malvaceae > Gossypium > Gossypium bickii. The sequence goes on from CP106718.1 coordinate 22,206,242, forward strand.
TATTGAACACAGCTCATTAATAATGATAATTATGGATATTTGATGGGCTCGAAACTAACTAATATTTCGACAAAGGCAAGCGCACCTATCGAACAGTAGTATAGCTTTGGTGAGTCCGGAATATCATATCCTCAAGGACTAAAAATTACTAGTAATAACTATCTTTTTATTATCTAGCCTAATAATTTAGGGGTTTTGTTTAAATCTAAAATTTAACTAACTAATTAATTAAAGATGAACGCGACAGAGAGTGAAGAAATAATCGAATAAACCAATGATAAGGACCATACTCAAGGAAGAATCCACCTAGACTTCACTTATTATTCTGACTCTGAATTAAATGATTTATTCACTTGACTTGATCTGTAGAAATCCCTAAATTATGTTAATATCTTTTTCGAGACTAAAAACAACTGACTCTAGGTTGATTAATTGAAATCTCTTTCTAATTAAAACCCTTATCGTCGCATTAACTCAATCTATGGATTCCCTTATTAGATTTGACTCTAATCCGGCAGATTTATGTCATCCTATTTCTAGGGTTGAAATCAACTCCGCTTAATTATGCTAGATCTTCTCTTAAACAGGGACTTTTGCTCCATTGAATAAGCACATTAAAATTTAATTAATATTCTTGAAAACATCAAAACAAGGATTAAGAACACATAATTAAGAACAAGAACAAGTATTTATCACGTAATTCAGATTTATTGAATAATAAGATTCATCTAGGTTTTATCCTTGGTATTTAGGGAGTTTAGTTCATCAGTAAAAGGGAAACATCTCAGAATAAAAAAAAAACAACAAGACATACAGAACTCAAAAACTTCTAAAGAACTAGATGTAGATCTTCAATCTTGAATGAGATCCTACTTCCGAGATGATCCCGACGGCTTCCTTCGAGTAATTTCTTCGATCTACTCTCCGTCCCCCCTTAGGTCTTCCTCTGGCTCATATTTATAGACTTAAGAAGGCTCAAAGACCCTAAAAATTGGCTTTTTCTGCGTGAAAACAAAGTAGGATGCGGCAGGTACACGGGCGTGTCCTCAGCCCGTGTGAAAGTGTGCAGGCCGTGTGGGAATTTGAGTGAATCGCGATAGACATGGGCTGGCTCACGGGCGTGTGTCCAGCCCGTATGAGTCACACGGGCATGTGCTCCGCCCATATGGTTTCTGGCTTGGCCGTATGGAACCTTAATATGGCCCGTTTTGCCCGTTTTTGGCCCGTTTTCCACTTCTTTCACTTCCTTATACTCAACTAAGTATATAAATACAAATTTAAAGGATTTGGAGCATCAAACTCACCAAATTATATAAATAAGTATCCAAAAATATGCTAAGCGTGGGATTAAAATGTGTTACTTTTATGATTTATCAAATATCCCCACACTTAAGCGTTTGCTTGTCCTCAAGAAAAATCCTCAACTCATGATCGCTGTGATCAGAGTCTTAAAATTTATAAAGAGAATGATCGAACCTGGAAACTAACTCTGACAACGATTAAAGGCAAGTGTACCTATCAAACAGTAGTATAGCTTAGGCAAGACGGGATTGTCGAACCCAAAGGAACTAAAAGTATTAATACTAACTTTCTTTTTATTATTTAGCCTTAAAAATAAAGTGAAGTTGTTTTAGTCTAAATTAACGACGACTAAGCTAAGGACAAAGACAAAAAGAACGAATTGGGAAATAACTTGAAGAAAAACTCAATTGATCACGACGATACCCTCAGAAAGAATCCACCTAGACTTCACTTGTTATCTAACCCTGAATCATATGATTTAATTACTTAGCTTGATCCGTAGGACTCCCTAACGTATATTAAACCCTCTCTCGAGGCGAATAATGTCTAACCCTAGGTTAATTAGTGGAACTCTCGTTCTCTTATAATAACACCCTAGAATAGCAGTAAATCGATCTATGGATTCACATATTAGGTTTCACCCTAATCCGGTAAAATCTCGTAACCCTATCTCTAGGCGTTCGATCAACTCCGCTTAATATGCTAGATCTACTATTAAGTGGGGTCTACTCCTCCTCCACCTAAGCACAACAGATTTGGATTAAGCAAGCATAATTAAAAACAAACTAAGTATTTATCATATAATTCAAAAATCAAATAACAAGATTCATCTAGGTTTCATCCCCTTCAGGTATCTGAGGGGTTTAGTTCATAACTAAGAAAGAAAACATCTCAAGAGAAAAGATAAAACAAAACATAAGAAATCCCTAAAAATCCCTGAAGGAATTGAAGGAAAATTCCACCATCTTGTGTATAATTTTGGCTTTTTGGGATGGATCAACTAGCTAACTTCGAGTGATTCCCACAATTCTGACCTTTCCGGCTTGGCTCCTTGGCCTAGCTCGACTCTCTCTTCAAAGGTGGTCCTTAAGAGGTACATATAGGCTCTTGAAATAGGTTTCTTTGCCCCAAAGTATCCAAATCCGAATGAAATTGCTCTTTGCCACGACAGGGACACGGCCATGTAGCACACCAGTGTGGATCGACTTCAGGCCATGTTCGAATTTCTTAATGAGGCACGGCCGTGTAAATCGGGGGAGAGGCCGTGTTCTATATGCTCAACAAGGCACGGCCGTGTGGTCTTTGGGCCAGGCTGTGTTGATTTTGTGATATGGCCCATTTCCTCTGTTTTGGGCCCGTTTTACGTTATTTTCATCCTCGGGTGCTTTCCTGGGTATAAGACATGAAAAGAAAGGATTAAAAGCACCTTTTTACATAAATCAAGGGATAAATCATCCAAAAGCATATTAAATGTGGGATTAAAATATGTTACTTTTACAGTTTATCAAATACCCCCACACTTGAGCTTTTGCTTGTCCTCAAGCAAAATTCTCAACTTACAATTAAAACGAACTTTCCATGATTCATAATTCCTATCAATAATGCCTTATCCTAATTCATAGATAATTTATACATGGATAATTCAATTCAAAGAGTCCTAAAGATTCAAACAAGATAAGTCATTCATTTGTAGCATGAAAACAGAGGTGTTTCCCTTCATCTAAATAATTACCTTTAATTCAAAATCTACAGGATTGACATCCTCACAAAAGATACACTCAAATCACTCAAAAAGTGTTTAAGGGTCAAAATTAAGCACTTATAAGTCGTACCTGAAAAGTTATCCCATAGGCTTGCCTGAAAATTAAATCTCCACCACTGTAAAATGATATGATAAATAGATCAAAAGGTCTTTGTTAGGGTTGTAACGGGGCTAGGGTTAAAGGTGTGGATAAAGGCTGAAATTAGACGGTTAGAATTGAGATTGAATTGATAAGTCACCTACCTAAAAATTTCTGAGATAATAATTACATCAACTGAAAATAATAATAAACCTACTAATACGAGCTTTTTCTTTTGATAATTAGACTTTTAACTTGTATAAGCTCACTCTTCATAATACTAATACTGACTATACTTTGATTTTTTTTAAGAACAAACTAAATAAAGACAACTTTAACTCATAATAAAAACTTAGGTAACTAGTCAAACCATATCTCAATTAAAGGGTAGTCAAAAGGAAGAGTGATAACAAATACAAAGGGTATTTGGGCTAATATTAGTGGGTTAATCAATAAAAAGGTTTGTTAGGATCAACGGGGTTCACTAGGGGTTAATTATGAGGGTAGGCTTTTTAGTGGTGTAAGTGGGTTAAAATCTAGGTGCCTTTATCATCTCGGTATATCAAATCATAACTGTGGTCTTGACATGTATAATCAAGGCAAGTTCTTGAATAACAGTTCAATGTTGACACACTCATAATCAATAAAGTGAGCATGAAAAAGAATAGATGCTTTATAAGGCTCAAAATCTCACAAAAATTATGGGTGTTTTTGACATCAACCTCGTAAATTTCAAACTTCAAAGTAACATTCAAACTTAGGTCAACAACCTAAAATTTTAAATTTTTGAAAAATTAGCCTTATCATGCTTGATTCCCTAGTATTCTTTAAATTTAATCATCAAATGCACAATTAACTATGCCTTATTCAAAAACATATAAGTAAAAGTCATACTTCATTATAAATTTCATCCTAATTAGAAATATGAGAAAATTACTTCAAGACAAGATTAAATTCAGGGTTTTGAGAATAATGCAGAAAGTTAGGTATTTTCTCAAAATAATTATCCACCCTCCACACTGAAGATGTACATTGCCCTCAATGTATAAAGATAGATATGACATTTAAGGGATAAATCAAAAGATAAGGGGAAAGAATTACTCCCTGACTTATGGATGTTTTCCCGGAGGAGTGTCTTTGGTGGTGGTGATGGTCGGTCTGGATGATGAACCTGCGCTAGATGAAGAAATTGGGTAGCGCTCTGAGAAGTAGCCAAGAATTATTAAGACCTAATTAAAATAAACTAAATATATAATTAAAGATAAGAAAGATAAAGAAAAAGGAAACGAAATGAAAGTAAAAGATAAATGGACTGAAGAGTCCTTATTGTTGGATGGTTCGTGAGGTGGGTGTGACCTCTAAGGCTGGGGAGGTGCTGGCGGTGGCGGAAGTGGCGTGATTCCCTAGCAGCCTTTTGAACCTGGCACTAAAAAACTAAAATCCATTAGACTAAATTAAGCAAAAAATAGTCAAAGGGAAGGAAACTGAAACAAAAGAGAAAAATGAAATAAAATTTAAATGGCCTTATATGCTCTTGGCTTGTTGTTTGGATGAAGCTGTCGGCATGAACTCATGTAAATTGTTCTCCTTTGAGAAGTTTTGCCTTTTACGCTTCTTTATCATGGTTTCGGTGTGGGGCCAGAGTTTTTGAGACTGTTTCTAAAGAAAGGAGAGAGCTTTTGAAAAGAAAAAGAAGATGGAAAAAGTTGGGGTGAAGGGGAAGGGCTGTGGGGTTTAAATAGGAGTTCAAATCTGGCATTTCTCCACGGTCGTGGTCCAAGGCCATTTCGATTTACACGGCCGCCTCGCACAGCTGTGTTTTGGAGTGTGTTGTTACCCCATGCCCGTGCTTCATCGATCCACGCCCGTGCTTTTGAAGTCAGTATGTAGGCACGGTTAGGCAGCACGGGCTTGTTTTGGTCGTGCTATTTAAGTCAGTTGAAACACCCGAAACTCGGCCCACGAGCCCTGACCGGATCTGGTATGTTCCTCGAGTAAAACGATTAAAAATTCCTTTGTTACTTTGGAAAATCTGAGTGGTTTTGAAAAAAAGTTTATTTTTTTGTGTTGGCCTCAATTTGGAAACAAGTTTATCTTATGTTGAAAACCATTTGGTTTAGGGTGTCCCAAAACATTTAGAGTTTATTATTTTTTTAAATAAAGTCACTTAATGTTTAATTTGCTAAAAATTTGTAACATAATAAATTCAAATAAAAAAAACATGCATAAAACAGTTCATACTATGGCTTTATTACATCAAAATTTAAAACCCGAAATAAATCCAAAGTATTTAAAATATAACATGTCCAAAATTAAATAAAATCCCGAGCTGAGCATGGCCACCATTAAGCTCCTGCCGACCCGGTCCATTACTGAGCGTCACCTGAAAAATATTCCCACAACGGGGTGAGTCAAACAGACTCAGTGTATAGCAACCACACTAAGCCCTAATGATTCATGCATATCAGATCATACATATACATATTACAATTTACAAATACTGATGCATTCCCGAACCCAAACCTAGATGCCATCCGCTACACATCACCCGTACCAACCATCACACCGTGAGGACTACTAAGTCAACCCTCCATCCGCTACACATCATCGAAGGGCGCTGCGCAGACGACGTGCTCATCGCCCTTATATATATTGTGGCATAGCCACCAGATAATATTTTGTGTCATGAGACACCACATTCAGATAATGTGACCGAAGTCACCACATTCAGATTTTTGTGGTATAAACCACCAGATCACTTCCCCTTTCATAATCACCCATATGCCCCATGTCATACATATCATGCACATATTATGTCACATTTCTTATTTCACATTCTTAGCAATATTCACTTATATGCCATAACAGGTATTCGTAACATTGTTAACATAGTTTTAGAGAACAACGTACCTAAGTATGCCGTACCATTGAATGGTACTATAAACCATATCTTTCACATTCTTACTAACACTTATATTAAATTAAAGCCATAAATCTATTAAGAAATAGTGTGGGATACACACCTGATATTCTTAGCGAGTTCACTCAAATCCCAAAATTTCGTGCTATTTCTCCCTTGAAATCGGCCTATACTAGATCACTTGACTTGGTTAGTTTCGGCTTTAAACAAATAAGAAATAGATCGGAAACACCACTATGGCCTTGGCCGAATACATATGTCCACTTACCTTGTGATTCTTAAATCCCAAATTGGATCCTTGCTTCCTTAGTGATCTCGAGATTCCTATAGGCAGATGTTAGATCTAATCTAACATTAAAACATAATAAAATGGCCTATAGCCGAATATCCCCCATAGCTTACCTTAGATCTTAGAAGTCCCGAAAGATTCCTCCCTTATAGTCGACACTAGCAAAATCCCGAAATCTTTCCTTAAGATTTCGGTCAAAGAAGGGTAAGAGAATTAGAGTCTTGAGTTCCAACATACAGAGAAAGAAAAGAGTAAGAGATTAATCAAGAGAAGTCCTTACCAAATGGAGTAATCGAAACACACTTGTTCACCGCTTAACTTGTCGACAGGAAGAAGAGAATGTTAGGTTTCCAGCTTTTACTGCTAGGATCAAATCAGCTTTAAAGGTGACAATTAATTGAAACTTTCGGCTTTTGAGAGGAAATAATAGGGAGATACAGATTTGCTTGAGTTTTCGGCTTGACAAAATTTAAGAGAAAAGAGAAGGTTGGCTAAGAAATTCGGCAAAAGAGATGAAATGAAACAATTGGCCTCACTCTCCTCCTTTTGGCCGAATATACCACACCTAGTTCCCCTTATTCGGGCAACTCCTCATCTCTCTATCTCATCCCCCTATTTTCTCTCTTTTCCACCTTTCAAAAATAATTCAAATAAATCATCAATTATCTACTACATTAGCCGAAATTTTAAAAGAGTTTAATCCTAACTAAAGCCCATCCTTTCAGTGCTTTATTGCCGTCCAACACCTCCCCCTCTCCTTGACGCAAACATGCAAAATAAAAGCCCCAAATGTTGCTTCCCACGCGACTCAAACCTTGGCCCATTTGCACCTGTTTGTGGCGTCATTTACAGAGGCCTTAAGTGGCGCCTTTAAGCCACTTAACCAAGCCCATTTGTGTGTCATATTTCCCCTACATTTTCTCTTAAGGCCACCCTGCTAAGCTTCCTCTTTTACATTTAAAATCTAATAATTTCTAGGGCATTTGTCTATATTCCTAAGTTCTCAAAATTCATAAAACACATTATAACACACAAAGGCATGCTTCCACATATATTTAAGCACAAATGCATAAGCCCAAAATCCGGGATATTACAGTTCTACCCCCTTAAAATAATTTCGACCTCGAAATTTCCTGGCTAAAATAAGTGAGGGTATTGCCGTTGCATTGCTTCCTCCGGCTCCCACAAAGCTTCTTCCGATCCATGATTGCGCCATAACACTTTGACTAAAGGAACTGATTTCCTTCGTAGCACTTTCACATCTCGATCCAAGATCTGAATTGGCTCCTCCTCGTAGGACAGATCTGGTCTTAGCTCCACCTCCTCAACTGGCACTATATGAGAGGGATCCGATCAATAACGACGTAGCATAGAAACATGGAATACGTCATGAATCTGCTTCAACTCCGGTGGCAATTCTAACTGGTATGCCACTGGGCCAACTCGCTTCAATACCCGATAAGATCCTATAAACCTGGGACTTAGCTTCCCTTTCCGACCAAATCTCATTACCTTCTTCCAAGGCGATACCTTAAGAAATACTTGATCTCCCACATCAAATTCTATTTCCTTCCGTTTGATATCTGCGTACGACTTCTGTCTATCAGATGCTTCCTTCAACCGTGCCCGAATTACCTCAACCTTTTTCTCAGATTCTGCCACAATCTCTGGACCCAAAACTCGACGTTCCCCTAATTTTGTCCAACACGTAGGAGTACGACACTTCCGTCCATACAACGCTTCATACGGTGCCATTCGAATACTAGCTTGATAGCTGTTATTGTACGCAAATTCTGCCAAAGGCAAATATTCTTCCCAACTTCCTCTGAAGTCTATCACACAGCCCCTTAACATATCTTCTAACACTTGGATTACTCATTCAGATTGACCGTCCGATTGTGGATGAAAAGCCGTAGTGAAATCCAATCTGGTGCCTAAAGCTTGATGTAGGGCTTTCCAAAACTGAGACGTAAATCTTGGATCCCTATTTGAAATGATCGATACCAGAACTCCATGCAACCTTACAATCTCCGCCACATATAACTTTGCCAACTTCTGCAAAGAAAAACCAACTCGCACGGGAATGAAATGCGCGGACTTAGTCAACCGGTCCATTATCACCCATACCGAGTCCTTCTTAGTAGGCGTGAGGGGAAGCCCACTAACGAAGTCCATGGTGATTCTCTCCCACTTCCACTGTGGAATCTTGATTGGCTGAAGTAATCCTGACGGGACTTGATGTTCAGCCTTAACTTGCTAATACGTTAAGCATTTGCCGACAAATTCTGTAACTTCCTTCTTAAGACCAGGCCACCAAAACTGTTCCCTCAGATCTCTGTACAACTTGGTACCTCCAGGATGCATAGCATGAGGGCTACTATGCGATTCCTGAAGAATTCTCTGCCTTAATTCCTTATTCCCTGGCATACAGACTTTACCCTTGAAACACAATACTCCATCACCGGACATACTGTAACCCTCTAAACCTCTATTCAGAACTTGCCACAACTTAGTACTTAAATCTTCATCCAACAACTGACCCTCTTTCACTTCATTCAACCATGTCGGCTTCACTTGCAACTCTGCTAGTAGACTTCCATCGTCATACAAGCTCAGATGTGTGAACATCGCCCTCAGATCTGACACTGCCTTCTGACTTAGGGCATCTGCCACTATATTCGCCTTGCCCGGATGGTACTCTATAGAACAGTCGTAATCCTTTAACAACTCCACCCACCTTCGCTGTCTCAGGTTCAACTCTTTCTGAGTCAACAGATACTCAAGGCTCTTGTGGTCTGTGTAGATTACTGACTTTTCTTCATAAAGATAGTGCCTCCATACTTTAAGAGCAAAGACCACTGCCGCCAATTCCAAATCATGCGTCGGGTAGTTAACCTCGTGAGACCTTAATTGTCGAGACGCATAAGCGACTACTTTTCCGTCTTGCATCAATACGCATCCCAATCCCGTATGAGAAGCGTCACAATACACCACGAAATCCTTTCCTGCCTCTGGTTGAATCAAAACTAGAGCTTCAGTCAGAACCCTCTTAAGCTTCACAAAGCTCTTCTGTTGTCTCTCTGTCCATATGAAAGGTACCTCCTTCCTCAACAACTTCGTCAAAGGTGCGGCTATTAATGAGAACCCTTCCACGAATCTTCTGTAGTAGCCTGCCAATCCCAAGAAACTGCGAATCTCAGCCACAGACTTAGGTGGTTTCTAATCCAGCACTGCCTCAATCTTTCTGGGATCCACCCTTATTCCTTTCGAGGACACTACATGTCCTAAGAATGCAACCTCCTTCAGTCAAAATTCACACTTGCTGAATTTGGCATAAAGCTTCTTCTCCCTTAATACTTGCAACACAACCCGAAGATGCTCATCATGCTCCTCTTCAGACTTGGAGTACACTAGGATGTCGTCGATGAATACAACGACGAACCGATCCAAGTAAGGTTGAAAAACCCAGTTTATCATATCCATGAACGCAGCTGGGGCATTCGTCAATCCAAATGGCATTACAAGAAACTCATAATGGCCGTATCTTGTTCGAAAAGCTATCTTATGGATATCTGCTTCTTTCACCTTCAATTGATGATATCCCGACCTTAAATCGATCTTTGAAAACACTGCTGCCTCGTTAAGCTGATCGAACAAGTCGTCTATCCTTGGCAACGGATACTTGTTCTTGATGGTTAGCTTATTCAGCTGAAGATGATCTATGCACGTACGCATAGTTCCGTCCTTCTTCTTTACAAACAAGACCGGTGCTCCCCACGGAGACACACTGGGTCGAATAAACCCACGATCAAGCAACTCTTAGATCTGGGCCTTGAGTTCAACCAACTCCTTTGGTGCCATTCATCAGACGGGCAATTGACACAGAGTCGCTCCCTAAGCAAATCGATTCCAAACTCCACCTCCCTATCTGGGGGTATTCAGGGTAACTCCTCCGGAAACACATCTTCAAATTCCCTCACAGTTCTAACTCCCCTAACTCTTCCTTCTTTTCCATCCAGTGCACTTACGAAGGCCAAAAATGCCTTGCACCCTTTCCGAACTGTCTTATCAGCCTTCAATGCTGAAACTACGTTAGACAAGTAGTTTCTTCTTTCTCATATCATAATTATCACCTCTTACTTAGGTGTCCTTAACTCCATTCGCTTAGCTGCACAATCCAATATAGCCCGATGCTCCACTAGCCAATCCATGCCAAGTATAAGATCGAATTCCCTGAAGGGTAGTTCCAATAAATCGGCAGGGAAAATCACTCCTTGAATCTCTAGAGGTACACTCCGAAAGATCTTATTTACCACTACAGTTTGGCCTAATGGGCTTACTACAGTCATCTCCCTATCAGATAGTTCAGAGGCTACGCCTAGTGTTTCAACTACACTACATGCAACATAAGAATGGGTCGAGCCCACATCAATCAAAGCAATATAAGGCTTGTTCGCTATAAGGAACATACTGGTTATGACGTCCGGCGCGTCTCTATCCTCTCTCCGGCGAACCGCATAAACCAGACTCGGTTGTCTAGCCTCAATATTACCAATACCTCGGCCCGGTGTTCCACGTCCTCTTCCAGCACCATTACCTCTGTTATTCGGACCACGACCCCGCTGAGGCTACTGTCTACCTCTACCAGCTTGATTATAACCCTGACCCGTTGGTCGACTTCCGTCTATCTTTATTAGGAAATCCTTAATCATATGATCCTTAGACCCACACTTAAAACATCCTCCCGTCTTCTTCCAACGCTCTCCTAGATGCATCTTTCCACACTGGTTACAAGTACGATATTGCCCTCCTAGACCAACTTGCTGACCTCGCAGCCCATCAGCTCTAAGCCTCTTTTGAACATTTCCAGACGATCCTGACGATCCAAAAGTTCTGCCTTACCGAGTCCTTAATTCTTCGGCTACCTTAGCCTTCTCTACTAATACAACAAATTCCCGCTCTTGCTGTAGAGCTATCAATAACCTCAGATCATCTCTTAGTCCGCCCTCAAACCGGACACACCGCTCATGCTCCGTAGCCATTATCCCTCGAGCATACCGGCTCAACCTTAAGAATTCAAACCTCAGACTGCTACACGGACTTATTCCCTTGAACCAGCCCTAGAAAAGCCTTTCTCTATGCATCAATGTAATGAGTACCAACATACTTCTTCTGATACGCCGCTTTAGCATATTCCCAAGTGAGTTCCTCAGCCGTAGCACTATACCAAACTATGAGCCACCATTGATATGACTCATCGCGAAGAAGCGACACCAACCCTTTCAACTTTTCCTCAACGGTCAGATCGAGCTCATCCATGATCTGTTTAGTCGCTTCCAACCAATACTCAGCAGTACTGGGTGCCCCCCCAGACAGCCACGGAACACCTCAGCTCCATTAGCTCGGAGTCGCTCGGGTACAGATTTCCGAGCTCCCATATTTCCACCTGCTCCAACCAACATTCCCAAAACTTGCAGCACTACCTGGGATACTGCATCATCCTCCGTCTGATCTTGCTACTCAACACCGACAGCTAGTGGGGGTGGTGGCGGTGGTACCTCATTTTCAGACCCTTGACCCGATCTAACGGGTTCCGACACGGTCATTCTACCTCTACTGCGTCCTCGTACATTACGATCACGTCCCCTAGCACTCATATCTACGATCGTGCTTTAGTCTGATTAAGAAATTTTATGAATTAGTCCCTGTTTCACTGATTATCCGCGAAGAAATTTTATGAAAGAAGTTTATAAGTAATTCTTTCGATCATTCAAAGTTTCAAGTCTTCTATCCTAGTTTAGAGAAGTACAATCCATTCAGTAGTTCCTATCACACACATTCATCATTCAACCATTCTTGTCTGTTCCTACCCCAGGGGTATTTTCGTAATTCTTCCTACAGGGGCATTTTGGTAATAAATCGGGGTCAATTTTGAAAATCTTAATAAATCAGGGCACTTTGAAATTTTCAAAACTCGAGGGTACTTTTGAAAATTTTCTCAAATCAGAGGTATGGCAGAAATTTTAAAAATTGGGGGTCATTTTGGTAATTTTGTAAATCAGGGGTAATTTCGTAAATTTTCCAAATCGAGGTGTCTTGGTATTTTGCAAAGATAAAGTTTTTGGATACTTTTGCAAAATCAAAAAATTTTATTAAAATCGGGGGTAGTATGGTAATTTTGAAATCCAAGGGCATTTTAGTAACTTTACCACTAGGGGTATTTAAGTAATTTTGTAAATCGAAAATATTTCAAAAAAATTTCAAACTAAATTTTGCTACCATCTAAAAGGGGTAATTTGGTGATTTTAAAACTGAAGTTTTTATGAAAATACGGCTAATCCCTTTCGGGTTTTAGTTATTGAGTTTAGCCCGTGAATAAGTCCTCTTGGTTAGGTGAACAGTAGCTACGCACTGCGGGTAGGATTCCAAATAAGAGGAGGTGAGTCACTAGGACTACTTAAGTACCTGTGCTCTTAGGATCCAATCCTAGACATGCGCACAATGGTTGCCACACCCTAACTCGGTGACTTAGTTCACAGGTTTGTTTAATTAGGCATTTAAAGTTTTATGTAATTCTTATGTTGGGGTAAACTAATCCTAGGGTTCAATAGCTTATCATACTAACCTATATTCCATTTATACCCTTCTACAAGTCATACTATAATTCATACAACAATTAGAGGTACTTACCTGGTGGACTTCGGGTCGGAGACTTAGGTGCCATGCCAGAAAAACCTGCTTATTCACAAAATTGTTCACAACACTTATTGGGCCTTATTTTAAAACATTGTGGGCTTTAAACCCAAGGCCAAGAGTTTAAAAACCTGGCTCTGATACCAAGCTGGAACACCCCAAACCCGGCCCACGAGCCCTGACCAGATCTGGTATGTTCCTCGAGTAAAACGGTTAAAAATTCCTTTGTTACTTTGGAAAATCTGAGTGGTTTTGAAAAAAAAGTTTATTTTTTTGTGTTGGCCTCGATTTAGAAACAAGTTTATCTTATGTTGAAAACCATTTGGTTTAGGGTGTCCAAAACATTTAGAGTTTATTTTTTTTAAAATAAAGTCACTTAATGTTTAATTTGCTAAAAATTTGTAACATAATAAATTCAAATAAAAAAAAAACATGCATAAAACAGTTCATACTATGGCCTTATTACATCAAAATTTAAAACCTGAAATAAATCCAAAGTATTTAAAATATAACATGTCCAAAATTAAATAAAATCCTGAACTGAGCATGGCAACCACTAAGCTTCTGCCGACCCGATCCATTACTGAGCGTCACCTGAAAAATATTCCCACAACGGGGTGAGTCAAACAGACTCAGTGTATAGCAACCACACTAAGCCCTAATGATTCAGGCATATCAGATCATATATATACATATTACAATTTACAAATAATGATGCATTCCCGAACCCAAACCTAGAAGCCATCCGCTACACATCACCCGTACCAACCATTACACCGTGGGGACTACTAAGTCAACCCTCCATCCGCTACACATCATCGGGCGGATGCGCTGCAGACGACGTGCTCATCGCCCTTATATATATTGTGGTATAGCCACCAGATAATATTTTGTGTCATGAGACACCACATTCAGATAATGTGTCCGAAGTCACCACATTCAAATTTTTGTGGTATAAACCACCAGATCACTTCCCCTTTCATAATCACCCATATGCCCCATGTCATACATATCATGCACATATTATGTCACATTTTTTATTTCACATTCTTAGCAATATTCACTTATATGCCATAACAGGTATTCGTAACATTGTTAACATAGTTTTAGAGAACAACGTACCTGAGTATGCGGTACCATTGAATGGTACTATAAACCATATCTTTCACATTCTTATTAACACTTATATTAAATTAAAGCCATAAATCTATTAAGAAATAGTGTGGGGTACACACCTGATATTCTTAGCGAGTTCACTCAAATCCCGAAATTTCGTGCTATTTCTCCCTTGAAATCGGCCTATACTAGATCACTTGACTTGGTTAGTTCCGGCTTTAAACAAATAAGAAATAGATCTGAAACACCACTATGGCCTTGGCCGAATACATATGTCCATTTACCTTGTGATTCTTAAATCCCGAATTGGATCCTTACTTCCTTAGTGATGTCGAGATTCCTATAGGCAGATGTTAGATCTAATCTAACATTAAAACATAATAAAATGGCCTATGGTCGAATATCTCCTACAGCTTACCTTGGATCTTAGAAGTCCCAAAAGATTCCTCCCTTATAGTCGACACTAGCAAAATCCTGAAATCTCTCCTTAAGATTTCGGTCAAAGAAGGGTAAGAGAATTAGAGTCTTGATTTCTAACATACAGAGAAAGAAAAGAGTAAGAGATTAATCAAGAGAAGTCCTTACCAAATGGAGTAATCGAAACGCACTTGTTTACCGCTTAACTTGTCGACAGGAAGAAGAGAATGTTGGGTTTCTGGCTTTTACTGCTAGGATCAAATCGGCTTTAAAGGTGACAATTAACTGAAACTTTCGGCTTTTGAGAGGAAATAATAGGGAGATACAGATTTGCTTGAGTTTTCGGCTTGACAAAATTTAAGAGAAAAGAGAAGGTTGGCTAAGAAATTCGGCAAAAAAGATGAAAAGAAACAATTGGCTTCACTCTCCTCCTTTTGGCCGAATATACCACACCTAGTTCCCCTTATTCGACCAACTCCTCATCTCTCTATCTCATCTCCCTATTTTCTCTCTTTTCCATCTTTCAAAAATAATTCAAATAAATCATCAATTATCTACTACATTAGCCGAAATTTTAAAAGAGTTTAATCCTAACTAAAGCTCATCCTTTCAGTGCCTTATTGCCGTCCAACACCTCCCCCTCTCCTTGACGCAAACATGCAAAATAAAAGCCCCAAATGTTGCTTTCCACGCGACTCGGACCTTGGCCCATTTGCACCTGTTTGTGGCGTCATTTACAGAGGCCTTAAGTGGCGCCTTTAAGCCACTTAACCAAGCCTATTTGTGTGTCATATTTCCCCTACATTTTCTCTTAAGGCCACCCTGCTAAGCTTCCTCTTTTACATTTAAAATCTAATAATTTCTAGGGCATTTGTCTATATTCCTAAGTTCTCAAAATTCATAAAACACATTATAACACACAAAGGCATGCTTCCACATATATTTAAGCACAAATGCATAAGCCCAAAATCCTGGATATTACATCAGTAGCTTCACAAGGCCGAGGGGCACGGTCGTGCCATTCTGTCGGTGCCCGTGGAGAGGGTGGTTGGGTCTGTGATGTCGGGAAGTGGTTGGGACTAAGTTGCACGACCTCTGTTATGTCAGTACAAAGATTCCAGTGGTCCACACGGTCACGGGCACGGCCGTGTTGCCTGGAAATCTGCAACTCTGGTTAGTTTAAAAGAAAAATAAAAAGGAAAAATAAAGTAAAATGAAAATAAATGCAAAAATAAATAAGGTTAGTGCTCGGGTTGCCTCCCGAGAAGCGCTTGTTTATAGTCTTAAACTAGACGTTCCTCGTGTTTGAAAAATTCAGGGAGGTTTAAAGGTTTGAATATCTTCCCTAATTCTGTTTTCTTGATAAAATTCAAATTGGGAAATGTTTACCTTAGAAGTGTCGAATGTTGGGGTGCTCACTTTGATTGTCCTGTGTGGGAATACGTTAATTACCTTGAAAGATATTTCTTTATTTGTAATAGGATCAGGAGGAGATGTTCGTGGGTCTGCTGTGGTGGTGTGATGATCTAATTTATCTAGCTGTAGCTAGTTTCCTATTTTGAAGTGATTTGATGTCCCTATGAGCTCTTCTGGGTGCTCTTGAGGCTTTACTTCGTGTGGTTCTGGTTCTTCCTCGTGTATCCCTAGTTTTTCTTTGAAGTGTGTTTTCCACTCGTCTAGATTATTTATTTGAATATCTTGTTCCTCATGAGTTATTTCTTTGTTGGTACATGGTATGGGATCGGGATCATGTTGTGTTATTTCCTGCAAAGAAGGTGTGATCGAATGGTTATTAAAAGATTGTTCTTTCTCACCTTGGTCATTCGATGTTCTGGCTGAGTCGAGAGCTTGAAGAGTGACTACCTCATTACCTACACAAAGTATGAGTACTCCTGTGGCAACATCAATTTTAATCTTGGCAGTTGCTAGAAAAGGTCTTCCTAAAATTAAAGGGATCGAATTGTCCTCCTCCATGTCTAAGACAACAAAGTCTACTGGGAAAATGAATTTATCAATTTTGACAAGAACATCTTCGATAATACCCCTAGGAATTCTAACAGTCTTATCAGCTAATTGAATACTCATCCTAATTTGTTTGGGTTTCCCTAGACTTAGTCGTTTAAACAATGAATAAGGCATGACATTTATACTTGCCCCTAAATCAGCTAACGCATTATCAATAGTTAGACTACCAATTAAACATGGAATTGTAAAACTCCCCGGATCTTTTAATTTCTGTGGTAGTCTATTTTGGAGAATTACTGAGCACTTTGCGTTAAGTTCCACGTGTGGCTCTTCGTCTAATTTGCGTTTGTTTGTCAAGAGCTGTCTTAAAAATTTCCTCGAGTCTAGCATCTGAAAGAGAGCTTCAAGAAGAGGTAAGTTAATATGTAATTTCTTTAAAAGTTTAAGAAACTTACCGAACTATTCTTCTGAATCGTCTCTTTTTAATGCTTCGAGGTAAGGTATGCGAGGTTGGTACTCTTTGATTACTGGTTTTGGCTTTTCTTGTGTTACCTCTACTTTACCTTCGTCTACCTTGTTTTCTAGTATTGGATTAGGTTCATCTAACCCTTTACAGTCCTGAGCTGTGATGGCTTGAATTTGCTCCTTAGGGTTAATCTCGGTGTTGCTTGGTAGACATCCTTGCGGTCGTTCTGACATTAGCTTTGCAAGTTGTTCGACTGCATTAGTAACTTCCTTCACTGACTTAGTGATTTCCCCGATTCGGCTCTCGTTGCTTTTGATTGTCCTCTCAGTTTCCTGGATACGTTTTTCTGTGTCTATTGAGAATTTTGTCAACATCTCTTCGAGGGTTGGTTTCTTCTCTTGTGGATAGGGCTGATTTTAGAAGTTTTGAGGAGGTTGTTGTCTTTGATTTCCTTGATTTCCCTGACCTCCCCATGAGAAATTTGGGTGGTTCCTCCAACCTGGATTGTAAGTATTACTATATGGATTATTATTGGATCTGAAATTGTTACCTATATAGTTCATCTGTTCACTCTCTGCTTCCGGTTGGTAGGGTGGGTACTCAGGATTCGCCACGGTTCCACTTGTGTCGCATTGCATTACTGGATATTCCTGCGAAGAACACAAATTATCAAGCTTTTTATTCATTATCTCCATCTGTGTTGATAGCATGGTCACTGTGTCTATGTTGAAAGCTCCAGCTGATTTTGTCAGTTTCATCCTTGTAACTTGCCACCGATAATTATTCAGTGACATATCTTCAATGAATTCGTATGCTGCTTCAGGAGTTTTGTTGTTCAGGGTTCCCCCGGCGGCTGAGTCGATTAGTTGCCTTGTTGAGGGGTTTACACCATTATAGAATGTTTGGACTTGTAGCCACAAGGGTAAGCCATGGTGTGGACATCTTCTCAAGAGATCTTTGTATCTCTCCCATGCGTCGTATAATGTCTCGACATCTATCTGCACAAAAGAAGAGATATCATTCCATAATTTGGCCGTTTTGGCCGGTGGGAAATATTTTAATAAAAAGTTTTCGGTCATTTGTTCCCATGTAGTGATTGACCCTCATGGTAACAATTTTAACCACTGTTTGGCTTTATTCCTTAATGAAAAGGGAAATAACCGAAGACGTATGGCATCATCAGAAACACCATTTATTTTGAAGGTATCACAGAACTCTAAAAAGTTAGCTATATGAGTATTTGGATCTTTGTCCTGCAAACCATCAAATTGAACAAACTGTTGAATCATTTGTATTGTGTTAGGCTTTAATTCAAAATTATTAGCAGCTATAGCGGGCCTAACAATACTTGATTCTGCTCCTGTTAAATGCGATTTAGCATAATCAAACATGGTACTTGGAGCGTTGCGTTCCCCCACATCGTGTGGTGGTGGATTAATTTCGTCCATCCCATCAGTAGGATTGGATCTATCTTCTTCCTCTCTTTCTGTATAGTTTAGGGCTCGCCTGATTTCTCGGCGATTCATTCGAGCGGTAGCTTCAATATCACTGTCGTATATTAAAGGTCCTCTCGGGTTCCTCCTAGTCATAAACTAGAGGTACCTGGAAAGAAAAGAAACAAAGAAAAATTAGCAAAATTAAAAATTAACCTAAAAAACAAAAATAAATTGCTGAAAATAAAAATAATGGCTAAAGTAATAAAAATATAGTTTTCTTAATATTTTAGTTCCCCGACAACGGCGCCAAAAACTTGATCGTTGTGACCAGAGTCTTAAAATTTATAAAAGAGAATGATCGAACCTGGAAACTAACTCTGACAATGATTAAAGGCAAGTGTACCTATCGAACAGTAGTATAGCTTAGGCAAGACTGGATTGTTGAACCCAAAGGAACTAAAAGTATTAATATTAACTTTCTTTTTATTATTTAGCCTTAAAAATAAAGTGAAGTTGTTTTAGTCTAAATTAACGACGACTAAGCTAAGGACAAAGACAAAAAGAACGAATTGGGAAATAACTTGAAGAAAAACTCAATTGATCACGACGATACCTTCAGAAAGAATCCATCTAGACTTCACTTGTTATCTAACCCTGAATCATATGATTTAATTACTTAGCTTGATCCATAGGACTCCCTAACGTATATTAAACTCTCTTTCGAGGCAAATAACGTCTAACCCTAGGTTAATTAGTGAAACTCTCATTCTCTTATAATAACCCCCTAGAATAGCAGTAAATCGATCTATAGATTCCCATATTAGGTTTCACCCTAATCTGGCAAAATCTCGTAACCCTATCTCTAGGCGTTCGATCAACTCTGTTTAATTATGCTAGATCTACTATTAAGAAGGGTCTATTCCTCCTCCACCTAAGCACATCAGATTTGGATTAAGCATGCATAATTAAGAACAAACTAAGTAGTTACCATATAATTCAAAAATCAAATAACAAGATTCATCTAGGTTTCATCCCCTTCAGGTATCTGAGAGGTTTAGTTCATAACTAAGTAAGAAAACATCTCAAGAGAAAAGATAAAACAAAACATAAGAAATCCCTAAAAATCCCTAAAAGAATTGAAGGAAAATTTCACCATCTTAAGTATAATTCCGGCTACTTGGAATGGATCAACTGGCTAACTTTGAGTGATTCCCACAATTCTGACCTTTCCGGCTTGGCTCCTTGGCCTAGCTCGATTCTCTCTTCAAAGGTGGTCATTTAGGGGTATATATAGGCTCTTGAAATAGGTTTCTTTGCCCCAAAGTATCCAAATCTGAATGAAATTGCTCTTTGCCACGACAGGGACACGGCCATGTAGCACACCCGTGTGGATCGACTTCAGGCCGTGTTCAGATTTCTTGATGAGGCACGGCCGTGTAAATCGGGGGAGAGGCCGTGTTCTGGATGCTCAACAAGGCACGGCCATGTGGTCTTTGGGCCAAGTCGTGTCGATTTCATGATATGGCCCATTTACTCTGTTTTGGGCCCGTTTTACGTTCTTTTCATCCTCGGGTGCTTTCCTGGGTATAAGACATGGAAAGAAAGGATTAAAAGCACCTTTTTACATAAATCAAGGGATAAATCATCCAAAATCATATTAAATGTAGGATTAAAATATGTTACTTTTATGGTTTATCAACTCACAATTAAAATCAACTTCCTCAATTCATAATTCTCATTAATAACGTCTTATCATAATTCACAGATAATTCATACATTGATATTTTAACTAAAAGAGTCCTAAAGATTCAAACAATCTAAATCACAATTTTTTTATAGCACGAAAACATAGGTGCTTCCCCTTACCTAAATGATTATCTTTGATTCAAAACTGACAAGAATTGACATTCTCACTAAAGATTCACTCAAATCACTCAATGTGTTTAAGGTTCAAATTAAGCACTCAAAAGTCAAACATAACAAGTTATTACCATAGGCTTGCACGAAAATTAAATCTCCACCACTATAAAATGAGATGATACACAAATCAAAAGGTCTTAAAAAGAGTTGTAATGGGGCTTGGGTTAAAGGTGTGGATAAAGGCTGAATTAGAGGGTTAGAATCGAGATTGAATTGACAATTTACCTAACTAGAAAAAATGAACTAATACTGAATAATTGCATCAATTGAAAACTTATCACTAATAACACGAACTTCTTCTCAAAATGTGAAATTAACCGTTTAAGCTTCAAATAAATAATGAATATATTTTCAACTTTTTTTTATCTTACAATAATAAAGAAATTAACAACTGAAATAAAGAATATAGTTAGGCAACTAATCAAATCAAATCTCACCAAAAAGGGGTTAATACAATAGGGAAAATTCTTAATGAATCAATTTTTGGGTTAATATTAAGGGAATATCAAGAAAAGTTTTATTAGGATCAAAAAGGGTTCACTAGGGGTTAAATATGAAAATAGGCTTTTTTAGGGGTAAGTGGGTTAAAACCTAGGTGCCTTTATCATCTCAATATATCAAATCAAAAGTGTGGTCTCGACATGCATAATCGAAGAAAGTTCTAGAATAACAAATCAATATTGACACACTCATAACCAACAATAAAGTGAGTAAGAAAAATATATGCTCTAAAAGGCTCAAAATCTCACAAAAATTATGGCTTTTGATGTCAACCTTGCAAATTTCAAACTTCAAAGTAATATTTAAATTTAGGGAAACAGCCTAATAAATTTTTAATTCTGAAAATAGACTTATCATGCTTGATTCTCTAATGTCTTAAAGTTTAAACCATCAATGCACAATTACCTATGACTTAATCCAAAACATATCAATAAAAATCATAAGTTAATAGAAATTTTATTTTAATAGTAATATGAGAAAATTTATTCAAGAACAAGACATAATTCAAGGATTTTCTAATAATACTATAATTAACCTCCCCACACTTAAGATGTACATTATCCTCAATGTACCAAAATATATAATAGCAATGTAAACAGAAAATCATAAGAGAGGGAAAGAGGTGAAATTTCCTGAATTACGGATGAAATCCTTTAGAAAGAAGCATGATGAACTAGGCAGAGGTGAAGGTGGGGGAGAATACTCCAGTAGTTTGTTCGTTCCTTAGTAGCGCCTTGAACCTTTTGAAACTACGGAGTCATTAGTAAAGTTTTAGGGAGTTTTAGAAATGGACTTCATTATGGGTACTTGATAATAAACAGCCAGATATATAAAGAAATGAAAATATACTAATATAAATCAAAAACAAGAAAGAGAAAGAGAAAGACTTTAAAAATTAAAATAAAAGAAAAAGAAAAAATAAATGGACTCAAAGGTCCTCATCAATAGATGGTTCGCGAGGTGGGGGTGGTGGTGATATGTGGAAGTACTGACAAATCTGTTGTAAAGTCGCCTCGAGGCCGTCAAATTGTCGAACCAACGAAGTAGCCGCATGAAATGGTCTATGAGGAACTGGTGGCATATCTGCTGTAAGGTGGTCGCACACGGGGAGATCGCGCCGGGACCCTTCCGCTTTTTCGAAGCAGGGACAACGACTTTGGTCTTGCCTCAAGTATTAGTCATTGTGTATCGAAGAAACAATAGCAAATTAGAAAATTCAGTAAAATATTACTAATACCTATTCCTATATGCGCTAATACCTAATTATGCAAGAATTAACAGTTTATTAGTTGAAACTGACAGCCTACTAACTAATCAATTAAAAACAATAGACTAAACAATTAGGGACATTAATGCATAAAAAGACAACGAAAAGCCTAATATAATTAATGAATAATCAAGCCATATTAAAGTTATCAAACTAGGAATATGAATGATGTAGTAGTAATAATACGAATAATAAAGATAGCCAGGAATAATAACTAAATAATGAAATAATAACAAAGAAATAAAGAAAATAATAAAAAAAGTCAATAAATAAATAATTAAATAAATAAATAATAATAATAATAATAAAAGAGGGGAAAGAGGAACCGGTCGGAGGGAGGAGCAGTCGGCGACGGGCAAACAGCGTGTTGGATGAAAAGGGCAGTGGTTTCAGGGGTTGGTATGTGTGCAAGGAAGGGGGTGAGGCGGGAGTGGTGTGGGGTGGGTGTTTGACGGGGTGTTCACTAGGTTGTGGGGCTGGTGCGCGACGAGGGTGAGGTGAAGATAAGGGGAAATGGGGGTGGTGGTCGAGGTTGGGCTGCGGTGGTGCAAAGAGAAGGGAAAGGAAAGGGTTTCAGGTTGGGGAAGAAGGGATGGCGAAACAAAAGGGATGAGGGGGATCTATGGTGCCCGAAAGTGGGAAGGAGGGAGGAGGCTACGGCGACTATGGTTTGGGGGGTTTGGTAGAAAGAAAGGAGAAGAAAGAAAAGGGGATTAGGGGTTTTATAAGTGACATGGTCATGTAACGGCCCGTGTTGGGTCACAGGGCCGTGTGACTCCAATTCCAGCCTGTGTTTGTCGCAAAATAAAAAACTTAGTATTCACATGGTTTTGGACACGCCCGTGTGGATTTCCACACGCCCATGTGATCGCACACATAGCCGTGTGGCCTACCCGTGGAGCCCCCTGACTTGTTTAAAATTTGAAAAATTAGGCTTCAGTTTTCACACGGCTTTGGACACGCCCGTGTGTCCAGGTCGTGTGGTTCACATGGTCGTGTTGCATGCCCGTGTGGACTATATTTAGGTCGTGTCTCTGTCGATTTTTGGGGATTTTAAGCTCTAGGGTCCACACGGCCAAGGACACGCCCGTGTGTTCAGACCGTGTGGGTAACATGGCCATGTCACCAAGCCGTGTTGCCCTCTGTTGATTTCTTTGAATTTAAAAAAATAAGTCCCCACATCCACATGGGCAGGGACACACCCGTGTGTCCAAGCCGCGTGGGTTAAAAACCTGCATTAAAACATGAATAAAATTAAAAATAAACTAATTAATAGGGTTAGTGCTCGGGTTGCCTCCCGAGAAGCGCTTGTTTAAAGTTTTAAGCTAGACTTACCTTGTATTCATATCTTTATGAAGGTTCACGGAGCTAAAGATCCTCTCTAATATCCCTAAAATCTTCACCATTATATAGTTTAAGTCATTGACCGTTTACCTTGAATGTGCCATAAGTCAGATGAGTTACCTCAATTGTGCCATAGGGAAAAATGGTTTTGATTACGAATGGACCTAACCATCTTGATTTCAGCTTTCCAGGGAACAATTTGAGCTTCGAATTGTATAGTAGAACAAGATCTCTAACTTCAAATTGCTTAGGTTGCTTCAAACGAGTGTCATGGAGTCGCTTTGTTGCTTCTTTGTATAAATGTGAGTTCTCGTAGGCATTCGCTCGCCACTCATCTAGCTCGTTCAACTGCATCAATCTTTTCTCACCTGCAAGTTTAAGATCATAGTTTAAGAATTTTACAGCCCAAAATGCTTTGTGCTCTAATTCAAATGGTAGATGACAACTCTTCCCGTAAACAAGTCTGTATGGGGATGTTCCTATGAGAGTTTTAAAAGTGGTTCTATAGGCCCATAAAGTGTCATCTACTTTTAATGCCCAATCTTTCCTATTTGATTCTATGATTTTCTCTAGAATACGCTTAAGCTCTCGATTGGCTACTTCAACTTGTCCACTGGTTTGAGGGTGATAAGGGGTAGCTGTTCTGTGGTGCACTCCATATTTTTTTAAGATTTTATCAAATTAAGTATTACAAAAATGAGTGCCCCTATCACTAATAATCGCTCTAAGTGTTCCAAATGGAGAGAAGAGTTTCTTAAGAAATCTCACCACCACTCTAGCATCATTAGTAGTTAAAGCTTGAGCTTCCACCCATTTTGACATATAATCAACCGCTATTAAGATGTATTTATTTCCACATGAGCTAGGGAATGGACCCATAAAATCAATACCCTATACATCAAATATTTCACATGATAGCATATATGTTTGAGGCATTTCATAACGTTTAGAGATATTGCCTGTTCCTTGACATCTACCACACGAAGTACCATACCTGTTAGCGTCTTTGAACAGAGTGGGCAAATAAAAACCTGATTCGAGTGTTTTATGTGCTGTCCTAATCCCATTGTAATGTCCTCCTATTGGTCCTGAATGGCAATGTTCTAGGATTTTGCTTGCTTCTGCCTTTGTAACACATCTCTGAATTACTTGATCTGCACATCTACGAAAAAGAAAAGGGTCCTCCCAAAAATAGTTTTTCACATCAGCAAAGAATCGCTTCTTTTGATGATGTGTCAACTCTTTTAGTACGATGTTAGCAGCTAAGTAATTCGCAATATCTGCAAACCAAGGTACCTCGGAGCCGGATATAGCCAAGAGTTTTTCTTCAGGAAACGAGTCATTTATCTCACTCTCATCGAGTTCTTTGAGATGTGTATTTTTAAGCCAAGAAAGATGGTCTGCTGCAAGATTTTCAACTCCTTTCTTATCCTGAATTTCCAAATCAAATTCCTGTAAGAGTAATATCCATCTTATGAGTCGAAGTTTTGCATTAGATTTAGTTAAAAGATAACGAAGAGCTGAATGGTCAGTGTAAACGACAACTTTAGATAATATCAAATACTGTCTAAATTTATCAAATGCAAAAACCATAGCTAGCAATTCTTTTTCTGTGGTGGTGTAATTTTCTTGTGCAGCCGTCAATGTCTTGCTAGCGTAATAAATCGACTGAAAATGCTTGTCTCTTCGCTGTCCCAAAACTGTACCTACTGCAAAATCACTCGCATCGCACATTAGTTCAAAGGGCAAATTCCAATCAGGTGCAATTATAATTGGAGCATTTATTAATTTATTTTTGAGGGTGTTAAATGCATCTAAACATTCCTGATTAAAATTGAAAGACACATATTTTTCTAGTAATTTCGTTAAAGGTTTAGCTATTTTAAAAAAATCCTTAATAAATCTTCTATAAAATCCAGCATGTCTTAAAAAGCTTCTAATAGCCTTAACTAAACTAGGAGGTGGTAATTTTTCTATGGTTTCAATTTTTGCTTTATCAACCTCAATCCTTTTACTAGAAATCTTGTGACCTAACACAATCCCTTCTCGAACCATGAAGTGACATTTTTCTCAATTAAGCACAAGGTTCGTTTCCTCACATCTCTGTAGAACTTGTTTTAAATTTTTAAGGCAAAGGTGGAAAGAATTACCGAATACCAAAAAGTCATCCATAAATACCTCCATAACATCTTCCACAAGTTCATCAAAGATGGCTAGCATGCAGCGCTGAAAAGTAGCAGGATCATTACATAATTCAAAAGGCATTCTATGATAAGCAAACATACCATATGGACATGTAAATGTTTTCTTTTCTTGATCTTCAAGAGCTATTGGGATTTGGAGGTAGCCAGAGAGTCCGTCTAAGAAGCAATAGTACATATGCCCAGATAATCTTTCTAACATCTGATCAATGAAGGGTAAGGCAAAGTGATATTTTCTCGTCGCATCGTTCAACTTCCTATAGTCAATGCAAACTCTCCAAACTGTGACTATCCTTGTTGGAATCAATTCTTTCTTCTTGTTGGCTACAACAGTCATGCCTTCCTTCTTTGGAATAATCTGCACAGGACTTACCCAAGTACTGTCAGAAATAGGATAAATAACTCTAGCATCTAGAAGTTTAATACCTCAGCTTTAACACCTTCATATTGGGATTTAATCATCTTTGAGTTTGAACACATGGTTTATATTCATCTTCCATTAAAATTTTGTGGGTGCAAAACGATGGGCTTATCCCTTTAATGTCAGAATTTTTCCAAGCTATGGCTCTTTTATGCTCCTTTAGTACCTGTAGTAACTCATCATTCTCATTGGGTTCCAAGTCTGAAGAAATAATTACCGGTAGTGTAGAATTATCTTCGAGGAATGAATACTCTAAGTGATTTGGTAACTATTTCAATTATAATTTGGGAGGTTCTTCAATAGAGGGTTTTTGTTTCAATTTGTCGTTTATTTCAATACCCTCATACTTCTTTTGTCTTTGGGAAGAATTATTAGAATTTAACTCAATTTTTATCTCCCCCATCTCAGTGGTATCATCATCTACCTCCTCACTTGGGACAAGACACAGTTTACATGTGTTTGTATGTATGATTTCCTGAAAAGAATCTTAAATAAAATGATCAATAGAGTCGATAAAATAATAAGAATCATCTTGCTCTCTAGAGTATCGCATAGCATCATAAATCTTAAAAATAATTTCCTCGTCACCTACCCTAAGCACAAGTTTACCATCACTACATCAATAACAGCCCTAGCAGTAGCTAAAAATGGGCGTCCTAAAATTAAAGGTACCTCAACGTCTTCATCCATGTCAAGCACAACAAAGTCAACAGGGAATATGAATTTATCAACTTTTACCAAAACATATTTAATAATTTCCCTAGGATATTTAACAGATCTATCAGCTAATTAGATACTCATCTTAGTGGGTTTTAGTTCCCCAAGACCAAGCTACTTGAACATTTTATAAGGCATTAAATTAATACTGGCACCTAAGTTAGCTAATGCTTTCTCAATATTTAAACTACCAATTAAACAGGAAATAGTGAAACTTTCTGGATCTTTTAATTTGGTTGGTAGCTTATTTTGGAGGATAGCTGAACATTCCTCGTTAAGCTCTACGGATGATAGCTCTTCAAACTTCCTTTTATTTGTTAAAAGCTCTTTTAAGAATTTTGCATACGTAGGCATCTGTGAAATAGCTTCAACAAAAGGTAGGTTAATATGTAATTGTTTAAAAAGTTCAAGAAATTTACAGTCTTTCTTCAACTTTGCTGGAAATGGGATCGATGGTTTATACTCTTTAAGTACTTGTGTTACATTCTCGTTTACTTCCTCACCCTTTGCCTTATCAGTTTCTTGCGGCATCTTCTTCTCAGCTTCAACCAACACCTTCTCATTCCTTAGTGTAACTGCCTTCACATGCTCTTTTGGGTTAGGTTCGGTGTTACTAGGTAAACTACCTGGTTGCCTTTCAGAAACTAACTTAGCCAGCTCTCCAATTTGATTCTCAAGCCCTTGAATCGATGCTTGCTAATTTTTCAATGCTATTTCGGTATTCTGAAAATGAGTCTCTAACACTGAAATAAACTTTGCTAGCATATCTTCAAGGTTCGGCTTTTTCTCTTGCTGGTAGGGGGTTGGAAACCTGGATGAGGTTGTGGTCTTTGATTCCCTTGATTACCCCATGAGAAATTTTGGTGGTTCCTCCATCCTAGATTATATGTATTACTGTAAGGATTATTTGGAGATTTAGAGTTATTACCCATATAATTCATCTGTTCGCTTTCTATGCCAGAGTTGTAGGGTGGATATTCTGTATTACCCATTCCTCCTCAATTCGTATCGCACTGCATCACTGGATGTGCCTGCGAAGAACCACACAAACCATCAATCTTTTTATTTAAAAGCTCTACCTGGTTTGATAGCATGGTAACTGTGTCGATGTTGAAAACACCGGCTACCTTTGTTGGCTTCGTCCTCATAAATTGCCACTGATAGTTATTCAGTGACATCTCTTCAATGAATTCATAGGCAGCCTCAGGTGTTTTGTTGTTTAGTGTACTGCCAGCGGCTGTATCAATCAATTGCCTAGTTGAGGGGTTCACACCATTGTAAAAGGTTTGAACCTGTAACACCCCTAACCCGTATCCGTCGCTGGATTAGGGTCATGAGGCATCACTGAATTAAACTGAATACCAAATAGACATTCATTAAAAATTCAAGCACAAGCAATGCGATTTTTTCTATTTCATATAACATTACAACTTATTGAATTAAATAACGTACAACAAGATTTATTACAGGTACTTAATACATGGAAATGTCCGAACCATATAACTTAAACATTCATGATATATATAATTAAAGCATAACCCAACTTATAACATTTTATAACCTATGACGGGCATAAATCAAATTATATATAACATAGACTATTTCCATTCATTTTACTACAATACAAGAACCTATTAAAACAATCGAACCATTTATACTGTTTATACCATTTAATAATCAAATTTACATACATACCTAGTATTATTACAACATGATCGAATGTACTATT
The DNA here is from genome assembly GCA_025503065.1 of Gossypium bickii. Taxonomy (NCBI): domain Eukaryota; kingdom Viridiplantae; phylum Streptophyta; class Magnoliopsida; order Malvales; family Malvaceae; genus Gossypium; species Gossypium bickii. The sequence goes on from CP106718.1 coordinate 22,234,787, forward strand.
GATGTATGCATATATATGTAACACGTATTTTACCTTATAAGCAAAAGTCACATTTTCGTTTGCACATAATTAACCTTACAATGTACACCAAATTCAAATATATATAAATTAGTATACTTGAACTTCACAATTTATCTTGTTAACTAACCATACCATTTCACTTACCATTTGGATTTGCACTTATCAATCATAAAACATATTCCCAATTGCAACCGAACATTTATAGCCAATCATCATATTCATACTTCAATATATAACTATAAATATCACATAGCCAAAATTACTTAAGCTTAACATTATTATTCCTTCTAAATACATCAAACATATATTATCTACCTTATTAACGAAACATATGACTTAACTCAACTATCATTAGTAAATCATATTAAACAAGTAACACATAGACTCACCTTAACTGAGATCATACTCCCTACATATACACATCAACTTCATTTCGCATATATTAAGCCAAGGCCAAATTTGCCAAAAACCAAACACATCAAGCGCTTAACCAAAAACACATATAGCCAAACTTCAACATCATGATCAAGCCATTATATCCCAAAAGCATAGAAACCAAAGTTAACCAAAAGAAATAAGCCATTTTCGCAAGGCTATACTTATATACAAGACCAAAATTCATTGATTTTACAACTTAGTCTAACCTATACATGCCTTTGATTCAGAAACTAAGTTTATAAGTACCAAAAAGGGATGATAGTATGGTTGAATTCTCTGACGATCCTCTGAGCTCGTAGCGTGACCTAAATCTAAAAAATAGAACATTGAACACATACAGAATAAGCTTACTAGCTTAGTAAGTCTCAAGCAATGACGATGCAATAATCAAACATTCAAGCATTAAAAATATATTCATGACTTTGAATACAAATAATTTAATTAATAAATTTCATTATAGCCGAATGCCATTACTATCACTTAGCATTTAACAATCTCTTATCCTCAGTATACAAACTCTTCAAAGCACTTAAATATTATAGATATTTGCATGATCCAAAACTATTAAATATAACATACATCATATCCACATGAAATTAGTTATACACATATGTAAGCATATCCAATCGTTCTCACATGTAACATTTATACGTATGACCGAATCTCAAAAAGCATAACCAAGCTTATATTTCAATATACATATCAAGCTTATTATTGTTAAGATCAAATACACATATAAATACCTTACTGAAAACTTTAATTACATCACAACTTACTTAATTTGAAAGGAAATATAATAGCTTACCTTATTCCTTGCATCTATGCAACAATTTATACTTACCCGAGCATTTATCTTATTGAAGTAACTATGTTCCACATTGTAAATGATTTATAACTTCTTTATTTATGATATATCATCGGCATTAAGCCTGCTAGGCATCAAAGCCCGAAATACACACCGGCATTAAGCCTGCTAGACCCGAGGTCTGATATTTGATCACCGGCATTTAGCCTACTAGGCAATAAGCCCAAAACACTTCACCGGCACAAGGCCTGCAAGGCTCGAAGCCCGATATAATTCACCGGCACAAGGCCTGCTAGGCTCAAAGCCTGATTCAATATTATTTTCATCCCATACACATTACAATAATGCTGCCCAAATTAACATAAGTCACACATTATTCAATCACTTTGACTTATCAACCCGACTTAAATTATAACAACAATTCCTTTCATTCTTACTACCCACATTCGGCTAAGACAAGTTTTACAAACATAATTTCATGATTCAATATGTAATCAATGCTATAAATACCATTTACGATATTAAATTGCTTATAGACTTACCTCGACTATCGACGAACAACGAAGACCGGCTATTCGATAACCTTTGCCTTTCCCCGATCCAAATCCGTCTTTCTTTGTTCTTGATCTAGGCACATTAAAATTTAGCTCATTCAAGCACATTTCATCTCAATTTAGTCTCAAAACACATAAATAGGCAAATTACCATTCTACCCCTAATGTTTCACATTTTTACAATTTAGTTCTATTTGCACAAAACACAAAATACACAAAATTTCATTACACAACCTAAGGGCCGAATATTTATAGGGACTATACAAGTCCATTTATTTCATTTATTTTGCATTTTAACCCCTCAAAAATTTATTTTTGCAATTTAGCCCAAAATACTCAAATTCACCAAAATTTCCAATATAAAACATTTTAATCTATAACATAACTTTAACATATATTCATCAAAAATCACAAAGCATAAGCTTCTATCATGGCCGAACATCACGTATACACTAATCTCAAAAATTCTAGCATGGGTCAGATAGTATTCGAAGCAACGATCACAAAAACGTAAAAGTTATCGAAAACCGACTAAAAACACATACCCGATTTATGCTTGAACTATGGCCGAATATAACAAGCTCACACCCTTTTCTTTCTTTCTTATTTTCGGTGATAGGAAGATGATGAACGTGGCTTATTTTAAGCTTTGTTTTTATTATAATTACCTTAATAACCAAATTACAAAAATAACCTTTCATTATAATAAAATTATCATATATAAATAAGGTTATTTTGGACATATGCCGTCCACTCACCTTAATAATGGGCTATTTTCCCTTTTAATACCCCATATTAACAAGCCATTACCACATTAGCACTTTTCACTATAGTTTGCAATTTTTGCACTTTACGCGATTAAGTCCTTTTTGTTAAATTAAACACACAAACGATCAAATTTTCATACGAAACTTCCGCACACATTAATTCACATATAATAAGCACCGAAAATAATATTTAAAAATTTTTCAGACTCAGATTCGTGGTCCAGAAACCACCGTTCAGTTTAGGGTCAAATTCGGACTGTTACAAAACCTCTAGCCATAATGGTAACCCATGGTGAGGGCATCTTCTCAGTAGATCCTTGTATCTCTCCCATGCATCGTAAAGTGTTTCTAAATCCATCTGCACAAAAGAAGAGATATCATTCGTCAACTTAGCCGTTTTAGCCGGCAGAAAATATTTAAGTAAAAATTTTTCAGTCATTTGTTCCCATGTAGTGATTTATCCTCGTGGTAACGAGTTCAACCATTGTTTAGCTTTGTTCCTCAACGAGAAGGGAAACAACAGAAGGTGAATGGCACCTTCAAACTGAACAAACTGCTGAATCATCTGAATAGTGTTAGGTTTCAGTTCAAAATTATTTGCAGCAACAGCAGGTCTAACAATACTTGATTCAGTTCCTGTTAAAGTAGGCTTAGCATAATCATACATAGTTCGAGGAGTAGAATTCTAATTTACTGGATCTGCAGCGACCACAGGAGGTAACGGATTATTATCAGTCATCTCCTCGGTACTATTGATATCGTTCTCTTGCTCTTTTTGTATGTATTGTAGGCTTCGCCTTATCTCTCTTCGTAAAGTAAAGGTCCTGACGGGTTCCTTCTAGCCATAAACTAGAGACACCAGCCACAAACAAAGAAAGAGAAAAGTTAGTAAATAAAAAATAAAATAAAAATAAATTGTAATAAAGAATAATAATGGCTAAAGTAATAAAAATTTAGTGTTCCTAATATCTTAGTCCCCGGCAACGGCGCCAAAAACTTGATGGGCTTGAAACTAACTAATATTTCGACAAAGGCAAGCGCACCTATCGAATAGTAGTATAGCTTTGGTGAGTCCGGAATATCGTATCCTCAAGGACTAAAAATTACTAGTAATAACTATCTTTTTATTATCTAGCCTAATAATTCAGGGGTTTTTTTTAAATCTAAAATTTAACTAACTAATTAATTAAAGATGAACGCGACTGGGAATGAAGAAATAATCGAATAAACCAATGATAAGGACAATACCCAAGGAAGAATCCACCTAGACTTCACTTATTATTCTGATTCTGAATTAAATGATTTATTCACTTGACTTGATCCGTAGAAATCCCTAAATTATGTTAATATCTCTTTCGAGACTAAAAACACCTGACTCTAGGTTGATTAATTGAAATCTCTTTCTAATTAAAACCCCTATCGTCGTATTCACTCAATCTATGGATTCCCTTATTAGATTTGAATCTAATCTGGTAGATTTATGTCATCCTATTTCTAGCGTTGCAATCAACTCTGCTTAATTATGCTAGATCTTCTCTTAAATAGGGACTTTTGCTCCACTAAATAAGCACATTAAACTTGAATTAGTATTCCTGAAAACATCAAAACAAGGATTAAGAACGCATAATTAAGAACAAGAACAAGTATTTATCATATAATTCAGATTTATTGAATAATAAGATTTATCTAGGTTTCATCCTCCCTAGGTATTTAGGGAGTTTAGTTCATAACGTAAAAGGGAAACATCTTAGAATAAAGAAAACAACAAGACATAAAGAACCCCAAAACTTCTAAAGAACTTGATGGAGATCTTCAATCTTGAATAAGATCCTATTTTCGAGATGATTCCGACAGTGTACTTCGAGTAATTTCTTTGATCTACTCTCCGTCCCCCCTTAAGTCTTCCTCTGGCTCGTATTTATAGACTTAAGAAGGCTCAAAAACCCTAAAAATTAGCTTTTTCTGCATGAAAACAAAGCAGGGTGCGGCAGGGACACGGGCGTGTGCTCAGCCTATATGAAAGTGCGCAAGCCGTGTGGGAATTTGAGTGAATCGCGATTGACACGGGCTGGCACACAGGCGTGTGTCCAGCCCGTGTGAGTCACAAGGGCATGTGCTCCGCCCACGTGGTTTCTGGCTTGGCCGTGTGGAACCTTAATATGGCCCGTTTTGTCCATTTTTAGCCTATTTTCCACTCATTTCGCTTCCCTATGCTCACCTATGTAACACCCCTTACCCGTATTCAATGCCGGAATAGGGTACGAGGCATTACCGAAACACATACACTTGTAAATGCATTAAACCAAGTCATAAAATTTCATCCAAATTATACAAAATGAATTGCTAAATATTAAAGGCCAACATTTTAAGCCAAACCAATTATAACATATACAAATGACTAAGTCCCCTATACATGCCATAAACTTAAGAGGTTTGTATTCACTTTTACCCCACGATGATAGCTTGATAGTGTGATTACATCTCCGGGAATCTCCAACTCGAGTTAGCATACAACCCTATAAGATATGGGAAAGGAAGGGAAGTAAGCTACAAAGTTTAGTAAGTAAGTATGTAAATAATAATTGATTTATAAACAGGCTTTTATAAATCTTCACAATATGTTCTCAAGATAATACAATCATAATTGCACATAGTTCCACTTTTTATTCATGTTCATCTCAAGCTGTCTACTCGAGTCATAATCACTAAATTATTTATATCTTGAGATACAGAACTCCAAATTAAGATCTGTAAATTTTTCATGAAACTAGACTCATTTATCTTCTCACCAAAATATTTTCATAATTTTTGGTCTTGCCAATTAGTATATTTTATTCATTAAAGATTCCCCTATTTCCCTATTCGACTGCTCTGACCACTTTTCACTACGAACCAATTTTATCATTATACAGAATTCATATGATGATAAAATTTATTTCATTTGAAAATATACTCATTATGGATTTCAATCATATAACTTATACCCCATAATTATTGTTTTAGAATTTTTAATGATTTTTTGAAGTTAGAATAGGGGATCTCGAAATCACTCTGAACCAGTCTCACGAAAATCAAAATATTTCAAAATATACAAGTCCTTTACTTTCTATGTTTCTTCTATATGAAAATAGACTCAATAAGCTTTAAATGAATATCTCATCCAGCATATAATTCAATTTCTACTATTTATGGTGATTTTTCAAAATCACGTAACTGCTGCTGTTTCAATCTATTTTACTGAAAAATTTTACTCTCCCATGTTTTCTTTATATTACTTCCATATATGCACACATAACACCAAGCATGTTCAATACTAGCCATACAAATGAATAATCATCACCAATATTATGGTGCTCACACCATATTAGCCTTACCACAATTTCAATCATGTATCACATATCAAACACATTATGCACATATACACATAGTCACATGCACCCTTGCTCACACCATATTTGCTACATTTCTCAATTGATCACATTCACTCTTGCACTTATTCATAACATGATCGCACCAATCACCATTAGTAATTTATCTCGTTGAACCCCTTCGGAAAACACCCGATACTCGGTGGTCTCAGCACATAGCTCCACCTACACATAACTCGGCTTTCTTGTACACATGGTGAAGGTCTCTTATCACCCATGTGACCTAGCCATTCCCTCTTGTAGCTTTCTTGTCTACATGGTGTCCAACACTAGGAACCACTCATGTGACCTAGCTACTCATAACCCGTAACTTTCTTGTACACATGGTATACATACAGTATTACACATGTGACCTAGTTACATATGAAATTATTATCCCGTAGCTTTCTCGCACACATGGTGAAAGTCCCATATCATCCATGTGGCCTAGCTACATATCAAAATTTTCCATCTCGTAGCTTTCTTGTACACACGGTGAAGGTCCCTTATCACTCGTGTGACCTAGATACATATTGTCCGTATCTCTCGATTTTCCGAAGGTTCAATCGAGAATTTCACATTCCATACATTTTCATATTATAGTTATCACCTAATGATTTCCATAATATCTAGCAAAATTATTATTGAACAAGTAAAATAAATGCATTATTTACATATCAACTTTCCATCTCACATAATAACCATAGTCATAGAAAACACCTTTAAGCACAACATTTCGACCCATTTTCCATGTCACCTATGTCACCTTTTATCATAAACATTATTATTAAATCAATTCACCAACATAATATACAAAACATGTAATTCAGCAAAATCAATTTAATACCACAATTTAGGTTTCAAACATACATTATGACATTATTGCATTATTATTTACACACCAACTTACCTCGGATCCAGAAACGGTAATTTACCAACTTTCTCGATTTTCGATTTTCCTCCCGTTCTAGGTCCAAATCTCGTTTTTCGGGGTTATGGAGCCTAGAAGCTTAGAAACCCTAGCTATGGAGTCCCCCCCTTGAAAATTCGGCCTAAGGAAGAAGATGGACATATTTGGCATTTAAATTTTGTTTTTAATTCATTTAATTCACTATGTTACCAAAATGCCCCTAAAAAATATCTTTTGAAACATACCCATCCATGTCCATTTTTGTCCACCAACTTATCCAATGGTCTAATTATCATTTAAGGACCTCCAATTTAAAACTTCATAACAATTGGACACCTCTAACATGTAGAACTCAACTTTTGCACTTTTTACAATTTAGTCCTTTTGACTAAATTGAGTGGCCAAACGTCAAAATTTTCAAACGAAATTTTTAGGAAATTGTTTCGTGAAATTGTAGACCATAAAAATATAATAAAAATAAATTTTCTTAAGTCGGATTTGTGGTCCTGAAACCACTGTTCCGACTAGGCCCTAATTCGGGATGTTACAACCTAAGTATAGAAATACAAATTTAAAGGATTAGGAGCATCGAATTCACCAAATTATATAAATAATCATCAAAAATATGCTAAGCATGGGATTAAAATGTGTTACTTTTATGATTTATCAATAATTATCCGTACCCACATTTCTATTCTGAAGGTTCATTCGAGAATTACCCATTTTCTACCATTTTCAATAAATCTCACCAATAAGCATTTACATCAATACAATGCATCAATAGGTAAAAACATATGTATTAAGGATGTACCGTTTACACATAAACTTACCTAGGTGCAAAATATGTTAATTTGCGGTTTAGTTTGTAACCTGGCCTTTTCCCCGGTCAAGGTTGTTTCCGCGTTCTTCTTGATCTATAATAATAATATTTACTCATTTAATCACTACATAAATCATGACACTTCAAAATTTCTTCTTAGACAAAAATGACTGTTTTGCCCTTATACTTTGGTAAAATTACGAATTTGTTCCTAGGCTCGTAAATCATTTTTCATCACATTTTCTCATTAAGCAAGCCTAGCTGAACATTTATTACTCTTATAACAATTCACAATACCAATCATTTCATGCATTTACTACTAAATTTACCACCTTTACAAATAGGTCCTTTTAGGTGCTTTCATGGAAACACCTTCTACAAAAGTTGTTTACTTAACAACCACAATTCATTTTCTTCCCTAAAAACTCAACAAACAACACAAGCACTCACATGGAAAATCCCTAAACTTTCAACCATTTTGCAAAATATTCCCTTCATTAGCTAGCTTAAGCTTTAGGGGTTCCAAAAGTACAAAAATTATCAAGAAAGACCTTTAAAATCACTTACTTGCAAGAGGATGGCTTGGTTGAAGGTTTAAGCTTCAAAAACCCCAATTCTCACTTGAATTTTCAATGGAAGATGAAATGAAAATAGTAAAATATGATAACTTCTTTATTTAGTCTTATTTTATTCATTTAGTCACCTAATGTCACCAAATTTTTTGACCAATTTAATGCTCTTGTCTCCCTTGGCTGGCCATCACCTTTAGGAAGGTCTAATTGCACTTTAAGGACCTCCAATTTATTATTCCATAGCTATTAGACATCTCTAGCTTGTAAAATAGAACTTTCGCACCTTATGCGATTTAGTCCTTTTTTCGCAATTAAGCATACAATTGCTAAAACTAAAGCACCAAAATTTTCATGCATCCTTATAATCATGATATAACACATAAAGTAATATTAAAATAATTTTCTTCAACCTCGGATTAGTGGTCCCTAAACCACTATTCCGATTAGCTCCAAAATCGGGCTGTTACAGGGAAGGTCCGCCTAATAAGGTTTTTACCACCATCAAGAACTCACCATTCACGAAGTAAAGCTCCACAACTTTGGTGAAGTTCTACGAATTACTTTGCCACGAAGTTACCAACCTTATCCGGTCTAAGTCTCGCAACTTAGGTGGTCTTCGCTAGCGTAGTCTCTTGAATCGAACTGGTTTGTTAAACTTAGGTGTGACATATTAGGTCCAATTATATATGCTTACTAGACTTTTGACCCAACACTTTATAATTTAATCCAACCCAATATTTGTTTTCTATTTCCCAAAACAAATATTATTTACCAATTAAATAATTTTCTCAATCCAATTCTAATTCCGTTAAATTTATGACAACTTTACCGTAAAAGAATCTAAAATGAAATAAATTTAATTTCCTTATTCAATGAATTCATAATGACTAATTTATTTTATTTCATTTTTAAAATTTTATTTCATTTTTAAACTCCAATGATTTAATTATAATTAATTAAATAATAATTTGAATATCTTAAATTAATGCTTAAGTCATTCTTGTACTTAGGGAAAAAATGCATTCATTTTTTAATGCGACCAGTTTCTCTAACTTCATCATCTCCATTCATTCTTGTTCATTTGGTTCTACATGCAATTCATTTATGGTTCAATGAACTAACGAAAGGACTGACTGGACATATATAATTAAGGCTCAAATAATTTATAATTAAGTTTCAACTTTTCACCGAGTAATTATAAACTGATTTAGTTATGGAGTCATTTTACTATAGTATCATGATTGAGCTCCCCTTAATTACATACAATTATGAAAGTTACTTAATAAGTCACCGTTCAATGAACTTGTTATAAGTGTGTTACCCTAATAGGAAATCTTTAATACCTTTCGGATAAATCCATTTACCTAATAAGTCATATCAAATAGTAATCAAGTCATTTATCATAGAGACAAATGACCCGTGGTCATGTTTACTTTTCATCTATCATGTAATGCTGATGAGACGATATCATTTACCCATTAGTTGGGCTATAAATTCACTATTGTGAATGATACTACATACTATAGAAGTTATATATCCAATGCACCAACTTTCAGCTCCTTATCTATTTGAACTCAAGTTTTTACTTAAATCAAAGTATATGAGTCACGCATACATGGTCTATCTTGTAACGATCTGATAGTCAAGGGTGTCGAAAAGTGCATTCCCAGTACTTCGTTCCCGTAAATCGGACTCGTAAATATTTTTAATAAATATTTACAAAGTTAGTTGTGTAGTTAATAAGATTTCAGTTAAGTGAATTTGCATAAATTAAGAATTATTTTAGTATAAAAACTAAATCGCGTATAGAATAAAAGTTAAATTATAAGATTAAAATTAATTAAGGGATTAAAGTAGTAAATATACCTTTATATATGTATAGTGGACGGTATTGATGGTTTGTAGTAAATATATATGATAATTTAATATATATTATATGTTTTAATGAATGAAATATAATTTATATTTTTAAGTTATAAAATAATAATAGTTATTATAATATTAAAGTTTAATAAAAGAAATGAAAGTGAAATTAGACGATACAAAGCATGCAATTAAATTGAAAAAAAAAAGAAAGAATAAAAGGAAAGAAACGCACTAGTCTATTTAGTCTATTTTCTTGTAATTTTTATATTTTTGGAATTCCAGTATTAAATACTACCTGACCCATGTCAAAATTTTAACATTGATTAAGATTTGAGGTATTGTTATTGTTGAATAGTTTTAGTGTTAGTGTTTTAAATTGATAGATTTTTAAGCTAGAAATAGAAAAGGATTAAATTGTAGAACAAATTGCAAATTTTGAGTTATAGGGACTAAATTATGAAAATTTTGAAATTTAAGGGTTTAATTGAAAATAGGGAGTTAAATTTATTTTAAAGTGAAATTTGTATGAAAATATAGAGTTAATTATTAAGAATATAAATTAGTCTCGATTTAGGGACTAAATTGGAATTTAACCAAATATTGAGTAAAAATTAAAATATTTAATGTGAAATTGATTTGTTTTGTATTGATATATTTTAATTGTTTTAATTATGTAGCTAACGTCGTACCAGAATCCTCGACTAAAAAGGGGAAGAATAAAATCGATGTTGAATAGCTCTGAATCCATGGTTTGTGTTTCTATAATCCGAACTAAGTTGTAAATTGTTGCATTTTGATTTCTTGCATATGGTAAGCATTGGAGGTGAGAAATATTGTGTTTTACAATTGAAATGGATTGATTTGGTATGTGATGAATTTATTGAATTTATATTGATTGAATTGAATGTGTATATGTGATAATGTGCTTATATGAAATTTGATATTGGATATATTTATTGAAAGAAAAATGGAACCCTATTAACTGTATCGGGCTGAGTTGGACATAGATGGCATGCCATAGGATAAGAAGAGTTCAGGGATTTCTTCGACTTCGAGTCAATAAGGCACTAGGTGCCAATTTGCTTCGGTTTAACCAATGAGACACTGGCTGTCAATTTATATAGCGCTAGGCACAGTTATTACTTTGGATTTATCTAATGAGGCACTAGGTGCCAAATTGGTGTGTTGGTTGAATTCGTGTATCTGTTTGAGTCTGAGTCGTGTTAATAGGGGTAAATAGATAATAAAGTTCTATAATTGATATTAAAAGGGAATGGCATGTGAAATGGAAATGAAATAGTGGATGGAAAATGAAATGTGAAATATGTTGTGAACAAATGGAATATATGAGTTATGTACTCATGAATTGAATATGGAATGGATAATGTCATTGTTTAAATGAAATGTGAATTGATATGTGAAAAGCTATTTACATAGCAAGTGATGTGAATTAAAATATTTGTTAAACAAATCAAATATGATAGCATGTGAAAATTGAGTATAGTATGAAATGATGTGGTAATATGCATGAATTTAAAATGATGGTATATGGTAATTGTAAGCTTAGACAATAGTATGTTCGTATAATTCAAATTATGCATTCTTGTATCATTATGTCTTTAATTGTTCGGATTATAGAAATATTACTGAGTTTTACTCAGCGTACAGTTTTGTTTTCTGTGCGTAGGTTATGTACTTCTCTTTTGATCGCCGACTTAACATCCAACAACGATCCCGATCTCAAGTGTGGTGAAGTTTACCTTTTGTGATGGCATGTACCTAGGATGTCTTAGTTGATAGATATTTTAGGAATAGATTGTAAATGGAGTTATAAGCATAATGTTGGTTTGAGTATACAGATATATGTTTGTGTTTGAAGCCATAAATTGGCATGTTATTTTGGAACCATTGCTTGTGATGTTTATGGGAGCTTAAGCTTGATATTTTAGGTAGTAATAAGTTAGGTTAAAGTGAATGAATTGGTATGCTTAAAATATTGATTTGAATGATGCATTGATGATATGTTTTGATGATATAACATGTGGTACCAATGAGGGTACATTGTTAAGCATATTAGGTGATGAATTCGGTGTATTTTGGGCATGTTTACTCGTGTTTTGAATAAGTTAAATGATTGGTAATTGAGTTGCTTGGTGCCCAAGTAAGTAGGAAATGGTAAACTTAAGTTTTAAGGTACTTTTGGGTGCACATGGGCGTGTTTCACACACGGGCAACACACATGGGTTTGTGACCCAAGTCAGAGAGTTACACGGCCTGAGGCACGGGTTTGTGTCTCAGTCGTGTGAGGTACACGGGTGTGTCACCTCTGCAGTTGAAATTTTTCTAACTTTTTCCTAAAATTTTCAAATGTTCCCAATTTAGTCTCGAAACACATTTAAAGTGATTTTATGGCCTCGAGGGCTCGAATAAGGGACAATATGCTTATATAATATTGGATTATTCTATGTTCATTGAAATGTTTTGAAAGGAATGATTTATGTTACGTTTATTTAATAATGCTCTGTAACCCTATTCGGGCAACAGATACGGGTTAAGGGTGTTAAACATCTGTTGGAAAAAATTCGGTTTGAAAACGATTTTCTTACGCAACGAAAAATTAAATATTTGAAAACTGACCCAATTTTTGATATTTATAGCAATAAACCTTAATTGAATTCATACATATGTTTTAATGGAATTCATACATATGTTTTTAGCTTAGTGGACGTTCATTGTTCCCAGTTTTCAACCAAACGATCTTCTCCATTATTCTCATACCATGAACTGCTTCGAGTGTGGGCTCAAATCAATTGAATCGAAACACAGAACTAGAATTTTTTTTCTTTTGGGATGAAAATGAAAATTCTGATGAAAATGAAATTTCTCTCTTCTTAATAGAAACCGTTAGAATTGTTATTCCGGAAAAATATATGTAATAGTTGAGAATAAATTATCTCAGTTTTTTGGCAGAATAACAATCTCTCAAAGTTGTGTTAATAGCTTTACCAGTGCCATCTATTTATAGGAAGAGAAGGTAGAATCCTTATTGAGTTGTTGTAATACCCCGAATTCTGGGACTAGAAGTTTTGAGTTTTAAGTGTAGGGACAGTGGGGAGGTTGCACATATGTGTGTGGATGTGCAGTTTAGTGTCAGAATGGGCTTGCTGGTCTGGTAGTTGAGAGAGTGTTAGGGAACCTCATGGTTCCGGGTTCGAGTCTTAGTGTGAACATTTTGGTAGGTATTTTTTTTTGTTTTGTTTTTAGTTAATAATTATAATTATTTATAATTATTAAATTATTAGTTTTATGACTAAAGCTGCTTTTATTTTATTTTTTGGCTTTTATGTTTCCACGTTCTCCTCTCCTCCCCTCTACTTTGTTTTCTAAATATTTCTCAAAATGGTTGATTTGTGGATTCGGGAATTTTGCGCCTCTGCCGTCTTCTCCGATCGCAAACAGGTGTGGGATTCAAACCTTGTCCACAATTCTAATCTGTTTATTTCATTTTGTGGATCTTTTCTTTCGACTTTTCTTGACCATAACTGTTTATTTTGAGTTTTTATTTGATAGAAGTGATGGGAAATTGTCACTTTCTGATATATGTTGATAGGGCAAAGGTTGGGGACGATTCTAGTGGCTAAAACGGCAATTTTGGGGCTGTTTTAGGGGTGGTTTTGTAATCACCCCAACGGCCACACGGGTGTGTGTCGACCCACACGGCCGTGTGAAAATGGGCGTTAGGGTTTTCAGGTCAAATTGGGTGCCACATGGCCTAGCCACACGCCCATGTGGTCGATTTGGGGATTTTATTGATTTTCACAAGGCCATGTCCCTCGGGCAAACGGGATGTGAGATTAGGGATTAGGGTTTAAGTGATTTGGTGTCACACGGCCTAGCCACATGACCATGTGACTAATTTGGGATTTAGAGATCCCACACGAGAGTGTGTTTCGGAACACACACCCGTGTCTGATAGGAACACGAACGTGTAAGATCCTCACACAGCTGTGTCTGCCCTGCACCTTATTTTAGAGAAATTGGACAGTGAGTTACACGGCCTGTTCACACGGCCGTTCCCTACACCACACGGGCGTGTGCCTCTGACACACGATCGTGTGCTACCCTTCACACGGGCGTTTGGACCCCTACACGACCTGGATTGCTCCACACGGCCGGAGTACACGGGCTTGTGGCCCTATCTCTCCAAATAATGATTTTAGGTAAAATGTAAGTGTAATCGTAACTTTGTGTGTTCCAACCCTTGACTGAGCTTTACTGAGGGTAGTTGTGACTCTGATCTGGGCTTGATGTGTGTGTTATTTGTGATTGGTTGTGCGATAAGCTTGATACTGAACTCGAGTTATGAGTGTGCACATGTCTAATTCTGTAACTGATTGATTGGACGTGAGTGTTTGCTTTTGATTAACTTTCTGAAACCGGTATTCTGATCGTGTACATCTGACTGCATACATACATATGCATATACTATTTTTAGGTGGGATTTTGAAGAGAAGGAAGATTGACTGAATTGGCAACTGATCTGCTGGTTACTGATAGCCCCTATTACCTAGAGGGACGTGGGCAGTCCCAATACCTCGAGGGTCATAGACTTTATTGATAACGGTATAGCGGATTACCGCATTGCACCGTACCGCATGTACGCTAGCTACGCTACGTACCATTGACTGAACTGGCAGTTTTACTAAAACCTAACGGTATAGCGGGTTATCGCATTGCATCGCATCGTATGTACGCTAGCTACGCTATGTACCATTGACTGAACTGGCAGTTTCACTGCAACCTATCGGTATAGCAGATTATTGTATTATACTGTACCGCATATACGTTAGCTACACTACGTGCCACTACCTGATCTGGCAGTTTATACTGCATGTCTGAACCGTGGGTTACCGCATGGCACTGTACAACTTACTGATAGCCTCTAATACCTAGAGGGCCGTGGACATTATTGGAGTGTAAGGTTGGATGGGCTTTACGAGGTCCTATGTGGAGTGATTGGTTGGATGAGCTCAAATAGCTCTTATGAGGAGTGATGGGGGGACGGAGAGGTGTGTTGGTTGGATGGGTGGGTTTTTATAACTTAATTGCATTCATAAGCATCTGTTTGACTGTTCTATGCATTGGAAAATCTGTTTGACGCAAAAGTACATTTGTGGTTCTTTTGTAACTGTTAGTGAATTGTGATTATCTGATGAGACTTCTGTTTCGAGGTTACCGTCTGGTTCTTTAAGTATGTTCCGCTGTTGAACTATTTCTGGCTTTTTGTATCTGATTCTGTGGTTAGACGGTTTTGATCTCACACTAAGCTCGAGTAGCTCACCCCCTCTTCTGTTCCCCCTTTCAAGTACCCTTCTAAATTCTGACGCTGGACTCGGTATGCGGAGGTCTCAAACGAGTTCGGTTTCAAAAGCTTATTATTCAGTTAAGTGTTTAACTGTAAGGTTTTATAAGACTGTGGTACAATTTCCACTTTAGATTTCCATTCGTACATATATTCTGGTGATTTATTTTACTTAATGATAACTTTATCGTAAGGACTTTTAAAGATTAAATATTTTTGGTGCGTAAAGATATGAATGATTTTCGGAAATGAGATTAAGATTGACTAGTTTTGTAAAAATTCACCTATGATCACTTGGTGATCAATGTAGCATCCGAAATTCGGTCTAAACTTCTAGGCCGGGTTTGAGGTGTTATAGTTGTAGTGATTTATTTTAAATAGAAAAACAGCATCCTACTTAGAATAAGACTAGGGTGGATGGTACACCCTAGTATTTCCTACTAGGGTTGTTGCCCCATTCAAGTCCATAAGGGGTTTTTGGGCTTCTCTCACATCAGGTCCAATTACGAGTACTTTGTGGGCCTTTTTGACTTAGTACTCTGTAATGTGATCCAACCCGATTCAGTTTTTCTATTTCCTAAAATAAACTTTAATATTTATATGTAAATTAATTTTCTCATCCCTATTTTATCCCAACAAAATTTTAATGATTTTACCCCTGGTAAAATTTTGATGATTTTGACCTTGATAAAACTTTGAGAAAATATGTTCAATATTTCACAACTTAACATGTTCACTATGATCGAATGATTTATTTTCATTTTCGGGCTTCAAAATAGTCCAAAAATATAAACTCATTCTTCCGATCATTTTTAAGTAATCATATAGGATTAGAAATGAATCATTTCTATTTTCATTTTCATTTTAGGAAACCTACATTCATTTCCAAATGAAATTCATTTCGGAGAAAACCATAATCATTTCTGAATGTTTCCCATTTCTCTTTTCCTATTCATTCCGTTCATTTCTATTCAAACACGTAATTCATTTTTGGTTTCAACGAGCTAGTGGAGGGACGGATTGGACATATGTAGTTGAGGCTCAAATGATATATAATTAAGTTTCGGCTTTTCACCTATTAATTATAAACTCATATACTCACGAAGTCATTCCACTATAGTATCGTGACTAAGCTCTCCCTAACGACATACCATTATGAAAGCAACTATTCAATGCTCGTTCAATGACTTTGTTATAAATGTGTTACCTTTATAGGATATCCTTGATCTTTTTGGGGTAATATCTGTTCTCCCAATATGATTCTATTTTATCTCATGGTAATCATTACATCTTCTTTCATGAAAAGTCAATCACTATCAAATAGTGATCATGTCATCCATTATAATGACGGGCGACCCGTGGCGGTGTTTACTTTTTATCAACCATGTAATGCTAATAAGAGAATATCATTTACCCATGTTTTGGGCAATGAATTCCATTGTTGTAAATGACAGTACATGCTACATAAGTTGTACACCCAACGCATCGACTTTTGATTCCTTATCTATTTGAACTCAGGCTTTTACTTACATCAAAGTGCACGAGTCATGCATACATAGTCCGTCATCCACTCAGGATTTAGGTATACCACACTATGAACGTCCCAAGTGAATAAATCCATAAACAGATTCAAGGTATATCCTCCTTAGGTCTAGTTTGATGTATTTTCAGTCCATTCAATCACATCTATGTCTCTATCTTCTAGAAGTCATCTGCTCTAATGCCCAGGACAAGGCATCTCCCCAATTGGTCTTGATAGACAACATATTAGTCTTTTAATCAGTTTGCTCATTTTCGATTAGACTAAGGATATGTTTAGGTTCATCTACTACAATTTGACCGCATACTAGCGCTTAGTATTAGTTAAACATTTAGACAACCAATGAGCAATATTTGCTTCTATTTTGTTTTGTGTGCAAAAATCAAGCGAGGACAATTATACAAAGTATATTAATTTGTTTTATTAACTAATCTGTTCGAAAAAAATTATAAGTTTACAAACAAATATACTACACTTAGGGCACCAGATCCAACACAATCATGCACTCAAAATTAATCTATGTCACACTATGAACATCACAAGTGAATAAATCCATAAACGGATTTAGGATCTATTCTACTTGAGTTTTATTCGATGTAATATTATAATTAAATTAAAATTTATATATTTAACGTGTATTCACATTAAAAAATATTAAAAAAAAAGAAGAAACAAAATATAGTTATCACTCGTAAATAAACTTATAGCGAAGGAGACAGTTTAATGATAAAACTAAGGCTTTGGGAGTTTTAAGATGTTCAAGTCTAACTTTATGTAATCATGTGATAGTTTTCAATCCATATTTATTTTAATTTATGTATCACTATATATATAAATCAAGTATCAACTTACAATTAGTGAGACAATTTAATGGTAAAGTTAAGATGGCATATGTATTTAATAAATAAGTATTTTGGGTTTTGAAAAAATATATGTGTAATTTTATTATTTTTTATTTGATAATTGGAGGTAAATAAATAGAGGTGGTTTTTTTATTTTTTAAAATAAGGAGGGGAGTGATTTGATTAATTTTCCTTTTTAGATTTATTTAACTTTTAACTGTTTTTCTGGGGGGTAATTTTCTTGAATAATATTGGTTTTGGCTTTTATTCTAGAAAGATTATCACTGTAAACGTTTGTACTGTAGTCTTCACGTTTTTTATGGTGAGTACAGAAGTGTTTTTATCCGCCGAAAAATCCGAAAATTTAAAAGAAATTGAATTCTTTCAAAATCTTTTATCTCAGAGATTTCAGTCTCCTAATAGGAATTAATTGCTACTTTTGTTTTTTTGTCTATAAACAACGTGTGGGTTTTCCACCCCCTTTATTATTTACCATGTAACAGCGGCGGTGGCAGCGGCTTTGTATGTTCTTTTTCTCTCTTCTTCGCTTTTATATTATGGGTTTTCGTTTTAGTTGGATTTTCTTATGGTTCAAGAGCTCCGATTATTTCTTCAAAGTTAGTACTCTTTTTTTCTTTTAATATTTGATGTTAGTTCTTATAATCATTCCTGTTGCCTGGGGTATGGTTTCAAATTTCAGTATCTGCAATATTTTGTTACGTCCAAACTACAGCCTCTTTGGTGTAAAAAAAAGTGTCTTTACTTTGCAATAATTTGCTCTTATTGTGATTATAGTTTTAAGGTGTGGGTGTATTTCACTCTTCCACTGCATGCTCTTGGTTGTATTTACTATTGTAGTTTTTCCTATTTTAACGATGCTCATTGAATTTATTCTTAATTTTGGTTCTTTATTGCTATGATAATTGTCTCTTTTATAAAGGAAACAGAGAAGAGATACAGCTAGGTTGTTTTTTGAATTTAACAATACAATGGTACTTATGTGGTTGCAGATTCTTTTCCCTTTGAATTGTAGGTCTTGTTTGTGGAATTGAGTTTCTTGAGCTTTGATCATTAACTAATATTTTATATGATGTAGATCAGAATTTATTATCATGTGTGTAATTGCTTGAATTTAATAAATATTGGCAGTTTTCTGCTGAGAAATTGAAAATCTGGGTTTTGCCTTTTGAATTGTGTTTCCTAAGGCTTCATTAGTTAATATTTATGCAATTCATATCAGAATTTATCATGGTATTGCAATTTCAAATTGATGGCAATGTGAATCCATCAAAAGGCAATATGGATCCGTCAAAATTTAAGCGACGAAGAGTCTCTGCTGTTCGGGACTATCCTATACAGGCTGTCCTCCCATGCAGTTGCTTTCCTGTTTCAAGAAAGTACCCACCTTCAAAAATTCGGAAAGGGGTTTCTGTCAAGCGGGATTTTCCTGTAAAGCTGGATGCTCCTGCTGCTTTGAGAAACTCCGTGTCATCTAATGCTTCTATTGCTACTAATGGTCATGATATTCATGCTTGCACAAATGGTATGTCTATTGTCTTTAGGGATCACAAACTGATGGATTTATATTCTAACTGAAAGTTTATCATGCACAGATGTTAAGGAATCCAACTTGTCAATGGTTGTTTGGGAAGAGCAAAATGAATTGGATGCTTCTATTGCAATTAATATTCATCTGTGCACGGAAATTAGGGATGACAAGCCATCTAGTGTTCCTAGTATTGCTAACGCACGTGATGGTTATGAATGCTTAAAATCTATCAAAGAAGGTATGTCTATTGTCTTTAAAGAATGTTGGTTAGAGTTTCAATTTTAACCCAATTTTATGTGTTCACAGATTTAAAAGAATCTCACTTGTCACTTGCTGTAATGATGAGCAATGTCAAGCGGGTGTTTCTGCAGCAACTAATGTTTACAAGTACACAGGTTTTGGAGAATCCTACTCTTCAATGAACATTAAGGGTGAGCAATGTGCAGTTGATATCCCTGTTGCAAATAACATTTATGCTTGCATAGAATCTAAGCAAGAAGGTACGTCTATGGTCTGTAAGCATTGCCGTTTGATTGTTGTTTCTAATTTAATTTAAAATTATGTGTGCATAGATGTAAAAGAATCTTGTTGGTTGCCTTTTATGATGAACAATGTCAAAGTGGATAGTCCTGCTGCAACTAATATTTATTCATATGCAGGTGTTGAACGGGCCAATGTGTTAATCAACATCGGGGATGATCCTTGTGAAGCTGTTGTAACCAGTTTTGATGACTATCAATTAGCTCTGAAGGATGAGAAGAGTAAGAATCTTGTGTCTCTTACCAAAGAAGTGAGCTTATTAATGCTTTCAGATGAGCGATGTTCGGATTCCCTGTTTGGCGTACATATTTTCCAGGCAGCCTTTAATGATGATGAAGATTATGTGAAAGAGCATGATTCCCAAGCAGCCTTTAGTGATGATGTAGTTAGTGTCAAAACCACATTGGCAGAGGAACCGAGGTCATTAATGGTTTCAGATGAGCGATTTTCGGATTCCCAGGTAGCCTTTAATGATGATGAAGATTGTGTGAAAGAGCATGATTCCCAAGCAGCATTTAGTGATGATGTAGTTTGTGTCAAAACCACATTGGCAGAGGAACTGAGGTCATTAATGGTTTCAGATGAGCGATTTTCGGATTCCCAGGTAGCCTTTAATGATGAAGAAGATAGTGTGAAAGAGCATCATTCCCTAGCAGCCTTTAATGATGGTGAAGAGAGTGTCAAAACTACTTTAGCAGAGGAGAAAATTTCTCTAGTTGACCTTAGCAATTACAACGTGTTCTCTAACAATGAGTTTAGAAATGATCGTGATAAGGTTAAGCAGATTATTAATCATTTTAGACACGTTTACAACAAGCTCTTACAGGTTAAGTCAGGGAAACTTAGGAGTGGCCTTGCTGTTGAAGCTGCTATAATTCTTCAAAATCAACATAAATGGATCAAAAGAAATAAGCAGTTTGGCTCTATCTCAGGAGTTGAAATAGGTGACTACTTTTGTTGGAGGGCTGAATTGAATATAATTGGCCTCTATTGTCGAAATGTTCATGGCATAGATTTTATGAAAATGGATGGAAAAAATCTAGCCATAAGTGTTGTGGACTCCGGGCGATACGACAATGTTTTTGAGTCAAACAATGAAGAGTTTCTAGATACCTTAGTTTATTTAGGGGAAGGTTCAAATCCAAAGGTTCAAAATAAGAAATCTATTGAGGATCAAAAGCTTAGAGGTGGTAACCTTGCTTTGAAGAATAGTGTAGAAGCAAAAAATCCTGTAAGGGTTATTCGTAAGATTTTCTTTAAACGTGGGAAGGTAGAAAAGCGCAAATATATTTATGATGGGTTGTACTTTGTTGATAGTTGTCGACAAGAAATAGCATCATCTGGCAAGCTTGTTTTTAAGTTTTTGTTGAAGAAATTTCCTAGCCAACCAAAACTTGATTGGAGAAAATTGGTTAGGGAACTTGATTGTATGAGTTATAATTCTGAAGGCAACGAGATGTCACCTATTTGTGTAGTGAATGCTTTGGATGGTGAGAAGCCCCTAATCAACGATGATATTTCTCAAGGTAAAGAGAGGATACCTATTCGTGCAGTAAATGCTTTGGATGATGAGAAGCTTCCGATATTTAATTATGTCACCAGTGTGACATATCCAGAGTCCTATTGTTTTTCAATGGTTAATGATGGTTGTGATTGTATTGATGGATGCTCAGACTCTGAGGATTGCCCTTGCATTGTCAAGAACGGAGGATCAATCTATGATTATGAAGAACGCCTTTTTGAGGCAAAGCCCCTTATTGTTGAGTGTGGACCTTCTTGTAAGTGCTTCACCTCTTGCCTTAATAGAGTGAGTCAACATCGAATTCGACTTCCTTTAGAAGTTTTTAAGACTAAAGCAAAAGGATGGGGTGTTAGATCACGGTCTTTTATTCGACGTGGATGCTTTATATGTGAGTATACAGGTGAAATCCTTCGAGATAAGGAATGTGAACAAAGGATAGGTAACGATGAGTACTTGTTTGAAATAGGAGTTAGTAACGGTGATTATTCTTTGAGAGATGCAAATTCTCCCGGTTCATTTAAGGGAAATGAATGTTTCACTATTGATGCCGCTCGAGTGGGGAATGTGGGACGATTCATCAATCATAGTTGCTCTCTGAATCTTTTTCCTCAAAGTGTTCTCTTTGATCATGATAACAAAAGAATGCCACATATTATGTCATTTGCCATGGAAGATATACCACCATTGAATGAGTTAACATATGACTATAATTATGAAAAATGTGGAGTTTGTGATGCAAATGGTAATATCAAGATCAAGCATTGTTATTGTGATTCTAATGATTGCAGCGGGAGAATATGCTAGGTAAGATGTATTCTTCATTCGTGAATTAGACCTGATCATGCATGGGTTGTCATGGGTTGGGAAACATTTATTTTGAATTTCTAGTTTATTTGATGTGTTGTATTTTTAAATTTTTTTATATGAATATAATAATAGAAAAAAATATAATACAGGCGGGTTGGCTTGGATTTGGGTTTTAGTATTTTTATTCGAGTTGAGTTTGAGTAAAATTGTAAGTTCATTTTTTGGGTCAGGTTAGGCCTAGAAAATGGGCATAAAATTATGTTGAGGTTTGGCCCAAACTCAACTTGACCTATGATCATTTTTACTTTGAACCTCGTTAAGGTGAACAATCGGCATTGTCACTATCTACTCTTTGCTAGTTTCATATGTGAACAAACATTTAATTTAAAACACATATATTACATTTACGAGAGCTATTAATGATCAATTTTTTTGCAAAAGGGTAAGTAAAGGTGTTCATAATTTGGTTAAAATCGAATTAATTGATCGAATCAGTTTAATTCAGTTAATCGATCGGTGGTTGAATTTAGTTCAGTCGGAAGTTAATTAATGATTTTTTTAAGTTTTGGTTATCGGTTAATTTGATTTGAATTGGGTAATTAATCGAATTAACTAATTAATTGAAATAAATAATATATATTATATATAATTGTTGACTTTTTGTTTAGTTAACTTTTAAGATTTATGTAGTGTTTTTAATATTTTATTTGTTGTTTTCACCATTGATAGCAAGATAAATTCGTATTTTTAATATATTTATTTTTGGTTAATTATTGAATAAAATGCTATTAAATTTGTTGTTTTCTTATCAGAATAAAGTTGGTATGCTAGATTTAAACTCTTACAATAAAGGGGCTAAATTGAAACAAAAAGCAAAGAGGAGGGCTTGATTGAAAGACTGAAGATTCAAATATGACTGGATAAAAATAGAAGTGTTGAAGATTTTTTTTAAAAGTGGCTGGATAAAGATTGAAAGATTTTTGATATTGTTACAACTTTGTAATTAGTTTAAATTTGATTTTTAAAATTTAAATTATTTAGTGATAATATTTAGGAAAAAACTAGCTATATTTACACACACTCGGCTTTTGAAATAATCAAATTCGGGTAATATATGAAAATATACCAAAAAAATTTAAAAAATTACAGAATTGGGCCGATTTCTAGAAAATTTACGGAAAAAGGGCCATTTCCCATCAAAACACGTCCACGTCAGCGCGTTTTAAGGGGAAATGGCAGGAAAGCGCGCCCTTGGGGACGCGCTTTGTGCCACATCAGCAAAGCGCGCCTACGTGAACGCGTTTTGTTGACGTGGTACAAAGCGCGACCCTAGGGGTGGACTTTAGCCTGCAATGGTAAAAAAAAAAAAAGGTCAAATTTTTTTGACCATTGGGGGCCCAACAGAAAAAAAAAACCTATAAAAACCCCCAACCCTTTTATTTTTTCACACTTTAATCCTTACTCATTCTTCTCTCAAATTCCTCTCAAAATTCTCTTTAAGTCCTTCAAACTTCCTCTGAAATTTCGAAATAATCCTTTAATATTTCCAAAAAAAGCCCTTTTTTTAATTTTTTTTAATATATCTTTTTTGAAACTTTTAAAATTTTCGATCGTAGTACAAATGGCCGAGGAATTACTTCGTCTAGACAGCAAGCACATCTCCGTCGATCAAATGCGAATGGTAAGTTTTAATTTTAATTTTTCAATATTTTTAATATTTTTTAGGTTTATGCAATTTTAATTAATTAATTTTATAATTTTTTAAACAGTCTGTAGATCGAGTGTTAGAATGTTATATTCGCAACATGCATGGTCCCCCATCGTCGTTGATCGAGAATTACCTGCGGGAAGCGAGTTTTTGGCACGTGGCCACGATAGGCCGGAGGTTCAAGTTGGAGCCGCCTTTGATCAGTGCGTTGATAGAGAGGTAGAGACCCGAGACGCACACTTTTCATCTTCCATGCGGAGAGTGTACCATCACTCTGGAAGATGTGCGATTCTGCGATTGGGATTAGGTGGGCGGGTCGGTAGTCACCCGGGCGCGCAACTCACGGTGATTGGGGAGCCATATGCTACGAGCTTCTGGGTGCCATTCTGGATAAAATTCAAGGAGCTCGGATCGAGATGGCCTGGTTACGAGACACATTCCCGGAGTCGAATGAGGGTTGGACCGAAAGAGAAAGAATACAGTATGCTCGGGCATACATTCTTCAGATAATTGGAGGCTATCTGATGCCGGACCTTTCTAGAAACCTCGTACACTTGAGATGGCTGCTGAAACTTGTTGATTTCAGAGCAGCCGATGAATTGAGTTGGGGGTCTGCCGTGCTATCGAGGTTGTATCGGGAGATGTGCGGGGCGATGAGGCCGAGTAAAGCGAAAATCGGAGGTTGCTTATCATTACTACAGTTATGGGAAAGATTTCGATTTCTATTTTTACGTCCTCGACTCGACCAACCATATTCGTCCCCACTGATAACGAGGTAAATTTAATGTTATATTTTACAATTATTACGTAGATTTATAGTATAATTGTATGCTAAAAATTTATTTAATTAGGTGGAACCATTCAGCGAGTTATGCTGGAATACCTACCTCGCTTGAAGATATACGGCTTCTACTGGACCAACGGTCGGAATCACAAGTAAGTTTCGAATTTCGTATTTATAATTTAGTATTTCGTATTTAGTGCTTAGTATTATGTATATAACTAATATTTTTGTAATGTTAATATAGTTTCAGTGGACACCGTACGACGATCCGACAATTCGAGCAGTAATTCCGGAGTTCTTACAAAATCCAAACTGTTGGCACGTGAAGGTCCCATTGATCACCTATGTGACCGTGGAGATGCACCAGTCAGATCGGGTTCTGCGACAATTTGGATTCCGGCAACCGATTCCTGTGCTACCTGAGGTGCTCGATGATGAGCACAAAATGGACTTACAACAGTTGCACATGGATTGGCCAAGATTTTGGTCAGCACATATCGAGACGTGGGAGAATCGATATGACTATTCACCTATCCGAGAACCGATTGTCGTTCCTGAGTTAGCGTGCGTGCCGGAATACATGCCATGGTTTAGGATCCATGGTAAGCCGTATTTGTTGTCGGAAGAAGAGAGGCAACGACAACTTCGTCAACAAAGGGAACGTCGGGGCCTTTTAAATCCAAGGAGAAGGGGTGATGAGACGGGGCCATCAACAGCGCCCACACAGTCACCGGGCCGATCAGTTCAGCCGACGACACCGACATCACAGCCTTTACCCTTTATGCCAGGTACGTACCCTACCTCTTATATGTATCCTCCTAACCCATATATGTTTCCTTTTCCCAATCCCACCCCAGGTTGGAATGCATGGCCGGGTTCGAGTCCGTTCCCGACTACTCCGACTGGCCAACCGATCTTGAGGCCGTCGTTGCGTGAGGGATCATAGGAGGCACCGTCGGGGAGCACTTCTTTGTACCAGCCTCCTTCGCCATACGAGATTCAGACACCCCCGCCGTGGTTTATGCAAACACCTCCGGGGTCGTTATTTTATCAATGTGGGTCATCCTCGCAACACCCACAACCAGACCCACTACCGGAGGAACCGGAATCCCCGCCCGAGGTTCCATGACCCCGGCTGGAAGCTAGAAGAAGGAGAAATCCAGCACTTAACCGCCGACCGCCCCCGTGTGGCACTGATTCCGACCGGCATCAACATTGATTCGGATGGGTTTTTTATTTTTTAAATTGTAATAATTTTTCTAATAAAAAAAGTCATTTTTTATTTATGTTTGTAATTTGATTTTAATATCTTCACTAAAATAGAAGTTTATTTTTTTTTTGTATGTAATTTAATTTGAATTTTTCAAAAAGTGATTTATTTATTTTCAAAATTGATAGAAGTTTAAATTATTATTCGATTTATTTAAATTATAAAAATTTAATTTGATCCAAACATAATAAGTCAACTATCTATTTGAATTGATTTAGATTGAGTTTAGATGACGCTTCATTTATTTGCGATTAGTGTAAAAATAATAGTAGTTGTGAGATTAAATACTGTAATGATATTGTAATGTTAAATAAAAAGTAAACTAAATACACTGCATTGTACCGTTCATCCAAACTCACCATTAATACTTTACTAAAAAAAATTTATGATATTAACACAGACTTTAATAAAACTTTGTATGTTATATATAGCTTTTGTAAAAGAAAATAAAAGTAAAAGGCAGGATTAGGTTGGAGTTGCTTTTTTCGAAGGTAGAAAATGTTATATGCTGACCAGAAGATTGTTTGAATCATCGTCTTCTTTAATAGAATAATAAAGTAAAAAGAAATATATATTTTATTATAAAGCAAAGCAAAGCAAATGGTAGAAAAAAAAAAAGAAAGTAAAAGTAATATATATATTTTGGTGAATATATAAAAAAACAGCTTAGAAACTTCTAAGAGGCATAAAAAACTTTGTCTTGTTGGATAGCCATAGCCACCGCATCAGGCGGTACTTCAAATATCCGGAGAGAAGTCTACCAAGAGAGTCCAATCTTCGCCATTTGGTCTGCAATTAAGTTACGCTCCCTGGGGACATGCTTAATTTCCCAATGACCTTCAGAATGTAACAGCCTTTTGATTCTTCTAAAAATTGTAGTTCTAGAGTCCACAAAATCCTCCATGGATAAGACCCTAGCTACTTCAAGATTGTCAGTCTGGATCTTGACCTTATTGTACCTTTTATTCAATAAGATGATCACTCCATCAAGTATACCCCAAAATTCTTCTTCCAAAGGTGAGCAGCTTCCCAAGTAGTATGTAAATTCTAATATCCAATTACCATTCTGATCACGAACCACACCACCCGCTGAGGCATTTCTGGATACTCTAGCCACTGCTCCGTCAGAGGATAAGTGAACCTAGTTATTAGAACAATGCTGTTGGTTCCTTGAATAAGTAGCGGTACCTTTAGAATCGGTAATAAGGGTCTCAAAACTTTGTGCCCAACTGAGAGATGATTTGATGAGTTCAATAGACGTCCAATCGATATTTTGGAAAATGAAGAGGTTCCTGTTCTTCCAAATTCTCCAAGCTATGATCCCGAAAAGGCACGACCAAGTAGTTTCCTTATCCTGCAATTTGAGATGACAGCAAAGGTTAGATGTTAACCAACTATGCAAAGGTTTAGAAAAAAAACCTGGAATGTTTTTCTGGAGGGACTACAAGCATCCATGCTTCCTTGGCCGTCGAACAATCACGAAGAACGTGCAAGATGTCTTCACAATCATGAACACATCTTGGACACGCACTACTTTGTCCAATACCTCTCCTGGTCCTCTCTAAATTAGTTAAGAGCCTCTGATTGGCCACAATCCATAGAAAAAGGCGAACTCTATGAGGTCTTTGATATCTCCAAATAGATTTCCAAATGTCATTTCTAGGCCTCCAAGAACTTTCCTTTGATGCCCAATAAGCACTGCGAATAGAGAAAGACCCTGATCCAGAACAATCCCAAATTATTCTATCTTCCCCACCAGCAGGGTGTGGCGAAGGGATACTGACAATGCGCTTTATCATAGTCTCAGGTAGCCAAATGCGGAGCGGTGTGGCGAAGGGATACTGACAATGCGCTTTATCATAGTCTCAGGTAGCCAAATGCGGCGCATGTCTATATTCCATGATCCATCCGGGAGTACCCAATCCTTCAAGGTGCTATCCAAATTACGTCTCTCAGGAGCGGAGACGTAAGAAAGCAGAGGCCCAGCATCGGGAACCCGATTATCTTTCCACCCACAGATAGTAGCTCCATTCCCAACTGACCATGTTAGGTTCTCACGAAGAAGTGGCCACACCTTTGAGAGAGATTTCCGAAGATGGGAACAGTGACTCCTGAGTATAGACTCAGGAAGCTGAGTCTTCCAACCATATTTTGAGCGAAGAACACGAACCCATAAGGCGTCTTTTCGAGAAACAAGATTAAAACCAATTTTCATAAAAAAAGAGTTGTTGTGATCTTGGAGACGTCTTAGCCCGAGCCCTCCACAAATCCTGGGCTGACAAATGGACTCCCAACCAACTAAGGCTAGTTTTAGATTACCAACTGATCTCCCCCAAATAAACTGTCTAGCTATTCTTTCAATCTCATCACAAACCCCTTTCGGAATTGCCATGGTCTGCATGAAGTAACTGGGAATAGCCAAAAGAACTGATTGGGCGAGAGTAACACGCCCTGCCAGAGAGAGTTTTCGAGCATCCCAATTAAGGAGTTTGCTTTTCACTTTGTCAACCACAAAGTTTAGAGTGCTCTTGGTAACACGATCATGGAGAAGGGGCACCTCCAAGTATCTTCCTAAATTACAAACCTTCTAAAAACCAAAGAGCCGACTAATTTGATCATTTAAGTTTGTATCCACTCCTTCAGAAAAAAAACATATTACTCTTCCTGGGGCTGATTTTATGACCGGAAAGGTCACAGAAACGTCTAAGAATATCCTTTAACAAGAGAGCTTGGTTCATCTCCGCTTTACTGAAGATAACTAAGTCATCAACAAAGAAAAGATGGGATAATGCTGGTCCCGATCTAGAAAGCCTAATAGGATGCCACCTACCGATTTCCATCTCTGAGCTGAGAAGATGCCCTAACTATTCCATACACAGAACGAAAAGGTAAGGCGATAAAGGACATCATTATCTAATCCCTTTTACCGGTTTAAAAGATCTAGACGGGACTCGATTCCAAAGGATCTGCATAGTGGAAAAGGAAATAGCATTCATAATAACCTTTTTGAGTCCCTCAAGAATCCCGGCTGTAACAAGGGACACATCTATAAACTTTCAGCTGACTCTGTCATAAGCTTTCTCCAAGTCTAACTTTATGGCCATCCAGTTTTTACCCGCTTCCCTGCTGCGCATAGAGTGGATAACTTCCTGTGCTATAATGATATTATCTGGTATATTCTTCCCCGCAATAAACCCAGCTTGTTCAGGAGAGATGAAGTTCGGAAACACCACTTTGAACCTATTAGCGATTACCTTCATCACTAATTTGTACATAACCGAGCAGAGACTAATTGGCCAAAATTGACTAAAGTCTTCTGGTCCGTCCTTCTTTGGAATAAGGACAATGAGAGTGTTATTAAGCTCCCCCTCAATCCTTTTACCAGCAAAAATACCCTGAACCAAATCACAAACTGCCCCTCCAATAAGGTCCCATTGACTTTGAAAGAAAAGCGCATGATATCCATCACTTCCCGGGGCTTTTAGTGTATCCATATCAAACAGGGCCTTCTTGATCTCTTCATTCACCACCGGCTTCTTGAGAAAATCAATATCTTGCTCCTTAAGGCTGAGAAAGATATTGGAAGGAATATCTGGCATGGAATTAGGAATTTCACCATACAGCTTCTCAAAGTATTTGACGGCTTCTTCACTAAGAATAGACTGCTCTGAGCACCACTTCTCATTACTGATGCGTAAAGTCATAAAGCGGTTGAATTTTCTTCTTTGTAACGTGCGACTATGGAAGAACTTGGTATTTCTGTTCCTAAATTGAAGCCAATCACACCTAGCCTTTTGCCTCCATAAGAGTTCTTCGTGATTAAGCACGCTCTCCAGTTCATCTCGAATATCCATCTCCAAATTAGCTAAGTGTCTGGAATTTGACTGCTCCATGGCCTTTTGAATATTTCCAAGAGAATTCAAAAGATGTCTTTTACGAGTGCCTATATAGCCGTAGGTAGACCTGTTCCAAACTTTTACATGAGAGGTAAAATTAGATAATGAGTCAGCCATACTACCTGAATATCTCCATCTGTTTGACACCAGATCCTTAAAATTTGCATGTTTCGTCCATCCTGCAAGAAAATGAAACGGTCTTCCTTTTGGAACACTGAACATAGGGTTAGTTTTAAGCAGAATAGGCCTATGATCTAATTTAATACGAGGGAGATGATATACTAGAGATTGTGGAAAAGTAGAGATCCAAGCATCGTTTGCCATGGCTCTATCCAAACGCTTGGACGTATTCCCTCTTTGCCAGGTATAGGAGGGTCCTATATAACCAAGATCCTGCAAGTTACAAGCATCAACAAAGTTACCAAAATACTTACACCTCTTACCTGTTGATCGATCACTCTTTTTATCCTTAGGGGACAGAATAGCATTAAAGTCACCCAAAATCATCCAAGGCAAAGGATCCTGAGACAAAACATTCGTTAAGTCATCCCAGAGATGTTTTCTTTTAGTTCTGTTAGGACTACCATACACAACAAAGATAAAGAAACCATCATAAAAATTAGTGCCCTGAACACGAAGAAGCATGAATTGAGGGTGATTATGAATAATACTAATAGAAATATAATCTTTCCATCCAACCCATATGCCTCCTAAAAAACCAATAGACTCAATACGATGAGAACGATCAAATCCTAGTTTATCAATAATGCTATTAGCCTTTTGACCACTAACTCTCGGCTCCAAAAGATACACAATGTCAGGTTTATATTCAAGATTATACTCATGATAAGCACGGATAAATTTGCTGCTTCCACACCCTTGGCAGTTCCAAGAAAAAATTGATAAATTAAAATTCATAGAAAAAATAGTAAATAGGACAAAGTCAACAGCTAAAACTCAAAAAACAGAACAAAATAGAATAAAGCGAAATAAGATTAAATCCCTTTACCAGTGATCGGAGCAGAAGTCTCTGAATTCGTACTTTTAGAAGTGGATACAGTCTTAGCCAGTCTAGAAATGGACTCACTCAAAGGAAGTTTAGAAGAATTTTTTACTTTAAAATTATTCACTTTCCCATGCGTGATTTTATTAATTTTTCTAGTGGCTTGAAAACCAGCTTCCTTACCCCCCAATAATTTTCCAGAATTTTGATTCTTGATCAAACCTTCAACAGGATTTTTCTCTTTGAAGGAGATTGCCGTATGTTTTGTGCTAACTAACCTATCACAAGACTCGACCATATTAGCTTCGACCATGATCGGTGCTGTTGAATCCGACTTGGATGTCATTTGAAGCGCACTATTCCCATTTTCATCCTGTAAATCAAAAATGGGGTTAAGACATGAGCTATTTAAATGCGATGAAATGGAGTTAATACTATGTAATAAAAAGGTGCTATTATTCGACATATTTAAAGAAGCATTCAATAGATGGCTAGAAGAGCTCCCTGATTCATTGATGAGCTGACTACTTAGTGCGTCGCTTGGCTTATTGGGTCGCTCACATATTTACTTGTTGATGGGCCTTCTCCAGCAGATCCACTACCCCTAATATTCAAGCGTTGGCCCCCTGCTTCATTAATTGAGTGATAATACTCTAGAATGTCATATTTTTATGTGCTAATTGCATATTTAATTTGAGTATGATTCTACTAATTTGGGCTATTTATGATCTTTTATCTTGTAGGGACTAAGTTGGAGGCAAAAGTGAAATTAATGGCCAAAAACGTGAAATTAAAGATAAAATGGACCAATGTGCAACAAAGAGTAAAGATGGTGCCAAAAGTGCAAACATAGAGGACAGAAGGATTGAAATGCAAAAAGAAGAGACTTTGTTTTACTAGACTCTATTTTAATTATATTAGGATAATTAATATTAGGATAATTATTAAGGATTATTTAATTTAGGATTTATTTTATTTATCTTTGATTATTTGTAATTATCTTTAGGAATTTAAGTAGGACTAGTCTACTTATCTTAGCACTATAAATAGGGGATGAAGTGACTCAAATGGTTGTTCATCTTTTTCTGTAAACACTCTCCCCTCAAAAGTCTAGGCTTTTGTTCTTTCTATATTTTCTTTTAATAAAATTATTTTCTCCATTTATATATATTTATTTTCTTTTCCACCACAACTATGAGCCACTAAAACCCTTCTAGCCAAAAGTTATCGAAAATCCCCAAAAAGGGTTCTTGAGGTTTAGAACTTAGTCTTCTCAACAGGGTATTCATCGTTTCTCTGCACTACGGGGCTGACGCTTCCGTCCATGTCCCTTAAGAAGTAAACTTTTCAACGTATGCAAAGGCAGTTGCTTTTGTGTTTTGGAAGGATTGCACCGTCGATTCGTTAACTTACTGCGTCAGAGGTTGGTGAGCCCAAGAGACAAAATGGCGTGGGATTTAGGTTGTTGGCTAGAGTCAGGTTCCACCAAATCAAAATCTAAATCCTTGGAGCTGGTGGTCGTAGGCGTCCTCTTCCACTATAACTGGCTTATTCGGATTAAGGAGGATCATCTAAAAGCCAAGGATTGAACCCAAGGCGGATCGAGGCAACTGGAGGCTGGAATTTCCCCATAAGAATTTCTTTATCTCAACTCTACTTTCTATTTTTAAATTTTGCAATTTCAATTCGACTTCTCAATTCTCTATTCTATTTTATTTTATTTCCGTTTCCAGATCCAACTCTTTAATTCTGTTAATTTTATTTTTTTCAGGAAAGTAGGTTTTTTTGGGCACGATTCTGCCCAGGATTTCGACAAACAAGCATTTGTATATTCCGATCCCTGAGGATTCGACCCTACTTCCCCTTTACTGTTATTTTTATTATTTTGCAGGGAATAGGATATATTTGGTGCATTCAATGACGCATCAAATTTTGGCGCCGTTGCTGGGGATCGGTAACGTACTAATCTTGTTTTTTGTTTTCTATGACCAGATCTGCTCCAGGCATCCTTGCGTTTGACTCAGAAATTGAAAAGACTGCGAGAGCTAATCGAAAAAAAACTAAGCTAAGGAAAAAACAGTCAGTGGTGGTAGGGACTCAAAGCAATAAACCGCCAGAAATTAGAATCAACGATGAAGTAGAGTCTAGGGTTAACGAAAACCCTACTCAAACACTTGAAAGTAAAGCAGAAGAAGTCGATCCATTTGAAGAAGTGTTCAACGCTAGGGTTAATGAAAACCCTAATTTGGTACAAGAACCAATGGCTCAAACGATTCGGCAACTAGCCGAAGCTCCGACAGAACAACTGCCACTGTGCATCGCATATCCTACCATGAATACCGATTTTGAACTGAAATCAGGGTTAATTCAGTTGCTGCCAACTTTCCGAGGGTTACAAAATGAAAACCCCTATAAACATTTGAAGGAGTTTCATATGGTTTGTCTAAGTATGAAACCTCAACGCGTAACTGAGGATCAAATTAAGTTGCGTGCTTTCCCTTTTTCCCTAGCAGATTCAGGTAGGGAATGGTTATTTTATTTACCTCCTGGATCTATAACTACTTGGGCTGATTTATCTCGTTTATTTCTCAATAGGCTTTTTCCAGCATCCAGAGCAGCTGAGCTAAGAAGAGAAATCGTGGGAATAAGGCAGAAAGAAGCAGAGACTCTTTATGATTATTGGGAGCGGTTTAAGAAATTATGTGCAAGTTGCCCACAACATGGTATAACTCCTCCAGTACTTTTATGAAGGCTTGAAACCCATGGAGATGAATATGGTTGATGCCGCTAGTGGAGGAGCGTTGGTCAATATGACTCCCCAACAAGCAAGGGACTTAATCTCCACGATGGCTGCAAATTCTCAGCAATTCCGAGCTAATCCTGAACCCCCCAAAAGGGTTCACCAGCTAAGTAATCCAACCTTAGAGGATAAAGTTGATAGACTCACTAATATGATGAATTCTTTTATTACAGAAAAAGCCAAACCAGCTCGAGTATGCGGAATATGTGCTACCGCTGAACATACCACTGACACATGTCCCAGTTTGTATGATGATACCATGGCCCATCTGGATGCTGTGGGTAATTTCCCTGGCCCACCACAGAGGCGATATGATCCCTACGCTAATACCTACAACCCAGGGTGGAGTGACCATCCTAACTTGAGTTATGGGGCCAATCCACGAAATAACCAGCCATACCAAAATCAGCTTCCACAACAGCCTCGAGATTCAGGTAATTTCTTAGAAACCATGGTCAATAAATTAGTAGCTAATGTCCTTTATTTTCAACAGTAAACTCTTAATTTCCAAAGAGAAATAAAGGATTTTCAACAGAAAACTGAGGCGTCTATAAGAGAATTGACCATATCAGTTGAGAAATTGAACTCTCAAGGGAAGCTGCCGTCACAAACAAAACCGAATCCAATACAAAACGCAAATGCAGTGACGCTGCGAAGTGGAAAGGTCCTAGAATCGATTCCCGACAGAAATCTTGCCCAAGAAATCGCCCAAGAAAAGCCCAAGAAAGATGAACAGGTCCGAACGAAACCCCCTATTGCCCATAATTCAACCTCCATTTCCAGAATGATTCCACCAATGCCGAAGAGGTAAGGGGGACAAGGAGATCCTCGAAATATTTAGGAATGTCGAGATCAACATTTCGCTATTGGATGCCATCAAGCAAATACCGAGGTATGCTAAATTTCTTAAAGAGCTTTGCACCAACAAATGGAAGTTAACAGGTAATGAAAGGGTGAATTTTTGTGAAAATGTGACCGCAGTGTTACAGCGGAAAATGCCGACAAAATGTAAGGATAGGGGCATGTTTGTAATACCATGTAAAATAGGTCATTTGGGAATTAAGAAGGCTATGTGTGATATAGGAGCCTCCATAAATGTAATGCCATATTCTATCTATGAATCACTTAACGCAGGTTTCTTGACAAAAACAGGTGTTATCATTCAATTGGTAGACAGGTCCGTTGTGCGCCCTGAAGGAGTTTTCGAGGACGTGTCTGTGAAAGTTAACGAACTTATTTTTCCTGTAGATTTTTATATGATAAAAATGGAGGAGGATAGTACTCCTGGATCTTTTAGATCTATTGTTGGGACGACCCTTCCTTAGTACGGCTAGTACTAAAATTGACGTTCGAAGTGGAACTCTCACGATGGAGTTTGATGGAGAGATCGTGAAGTTTAATGTCTACGATGCCATTAGCCATCCCAGTGAAATCTTGAGCGTAAATTGTGTCGACATAATTGACTCTTTAGTGGAAGAAAATTTTGAGTCAATTTATGGAGATAAATCTAAAATGATGTTTGATGATTTTAAATCTGTTAATAAATTATTGGCTCCTACGGATACTAAACTTCTACCTTCTGTTGTGTAGGCATCAGATCCAAAATTAAAACCACCTCTCGAGCATCTCAAATTCACATTTTCGGAGAATGATGAGACCATTGCCGACTTAAAAGGGATTAACCCTTTGGAGGAAAATATGAAACCAATGAAAAAGGCGCAAAGACGATTAAACCCAAATATAGTGGATGTGATAAAAAATGAAAATTTTCAAGCTCACTCGATTGAAAAGATTTATTTTGAGCCACCGTAGAACCATTTAAGTCGTCGAGCTAATGACGTTAAACAAGCGCTTGTTGGGAGGCAACCCAATCTTTATTTTTCTTTTATGATTTATTTTTATTTTTTATTTATTATTTATTGTTTTCTTTTCTTTTCTTTTTAATTTCTTTTATTTAAATATCAATAAATATCTCTTCTTTGCTTAGGTAAAACGGAGTGCATTGAGGCTCGACTCGACACTTTTGGCCAGCAACTCACCAAACTCATTGCTATCCTCCGCAATCGACAGTAGCTATACGAGGAGTTTCTCTAAACTTTTCTACCTATTTATTTATTTTGCATCCACATTGAGGACAATGTGTTTTAAGTAGGGGGAGGTACTTTTCGTATTATTGTCGTCTTCTGCTGTGATTTGTGTTTGCTGCTTGAGGCTCCATTTTGTCCATATTTTTTTAAGAATATTCTGTCGCTTTTCATGCCCAAGAATTTGACCACAACTTGCCACTGTTTGACCTACATGCATGATTCTTAGCTCTTGAAGTTAGTTATGATTCTCATCATTTGATTTTATCTCCACTGTTTTATTTTTATTAGCCTAAAAATATTATGATTAATAAGTTAACTCTATCTTGCTTTTCGTAAAATTGATCAAGTTTAATATCAAGTGGACACTTAATACATTGGCATGCCTAAATTATGTTCATGTCTATTAGGTGGTTACTAAAACTTATTTTCGACACTTGATTATTTCTCTTAGGTCCTCTTAAAATTAAAATTTCGTGTAAATTTTATTTAATAAATGTTTCCAAGGTTATGAGTGCAGCTTAGAACGTGACTGATTGAGGAACCGGGGTAGGGTGCTTAGGTTGTCATTCTACTTCGCGTCAAAAGGTTGTGTGACGTGATAGGTAAAACTCCGCTAACCAAGGTTATGAGTGCGGCTCAAAACGTGACTGACTGAATAACCGGGGTAGGGTGCTTGGGTTGTCATTCTACTTTGTGTCAAAAGGTTGTGTGACGTGATGGGTAAAACTCCGCTAACCGGAAATATATTCCTAAGTAAATAAAAAAAAAGAAAAAAAAGAAAAAAAAGAAAAAAAAGAAAAAAAAGAGAAAAAAAAGAAAAAAAGAGAAAAGAAAAGAAAAATAGTACTAATAAAATTGCAGTTGGGGACTAAAGGAGGAAATAAATAGAGTGTCATGGTAGGTTTGGTAATTTACCTAAATAGCGTGAAATAATTCAAGACGATTTTAATTTTTATGTGTGTTAATTAGAAAACTTTTTCTGTTTTACTTAAAGCAAGCTTAGAAGTTCTCTTTATTTTTCATATGCATTTTTGACTAATCTTTATAAAACTTTGGTGTAGAATTTCTTTCAGGATCTAATTGCATATTTATTTTGAGTATGATTCTACTAATTTGAGCTATTTATGATCTTTTATCTTGTAGGGACTAAGTTGGTGGCAAAAGTGAAATTAAGGGCCAAAAACGTGAAATTAAAGATAAAATGGACCAATGTGCAATAAAGGGAAAAGATGGTGCCAAAAGTGCAAACATGGGGAACAGAAGGATTGAAATGCAAAAAGAAGAGACTTTGTTTTATTAGACTCTATTTTAATTATATTAGGATAATTAATATTAGGATAATTATTAAGGATTTTTTAATTTAGGATTTATTTTATTTATCTTTATTTATCTTTGATTACTTGTAATTATCTTTAGGAATTTAAGTAGGACTAGTGTAACATCCTAGATTAGGGGTTATGCGTTCGTGCATAATTCATGAGTTAGTAGGTTTTGGCAGTGTTTGGAAGTGTATTAAGGGTTCCTAAAATTCTAGGATGGAAGAGAAAGCTTTGGAAAATATTGGAATGTTAAGTTTAAAAGAGGAAAGTGAACATTTTTGGAAATCTTGGAAATGTAAGGAAATGACTTGGAAATGTAAGGAAATGTCTTGTCTTGGAAATGTAAGGAAATGACTTGGAGATGGAAGGAAATGTCTTGTCTTGGAAATGTAAGGAAATGACTTGAAAATGTAAGGAAATGACTTGGAAATGTAAGGAAATGTCTTGTCTTGGAAATGTAAGGAAATGTCTTGGAAATGTAAGGAAATGTCTTGGAAATGTAAGGAAATGTCTTAGAAATGTAAGGAAATGCTTTAGAAATGTCAAGTTTAAAGTTTAAAAGAGGGACATGAAGCAAGGTGGCTTTAAGAGAAAATGTAGGGAGGATATGACATGAAATTGGGCTTGGAAAAGTGGCTTGGAGGTGCCACTTAAGGCCTCTGTAAGTGACGCCACATGCAGGGGAAATTGGGCCAAGGTTTGAGTGTGCGGGGAAGCAAAATAAAAGTTTTATTTTGTGCAGAGATTATGACAAGGGACGGCACAAAGGCTATAATTTAGGAGCTTTTATTCTTTTATTTTTAAGAGATAAATAGTGAATAAATAAGGGATAAATAATGGATTTATTTTAGATTATTTTCAAGAGATAAATGAGGAATTATTCTTTAATTAGGAAAATAAGAGAGAAGTGATGGCCAAGTAAGGGACTTTGAGTTTAATAATTTCGGCTAAGTAAGGATAGTTGCTAAATTATCTTTTATTTTAGGAGATAATTAAAAGATAAAGCTATCAAAATAGAAGAGTGATGGCCAAGTAAGGGATTCTAAGTTAGTAAATTTGCACTATATAAGAAAAAGAGGGCCATTCATCATTCTTTCTCTCAACCCTTCTCTCTCTGCCGAATTTCTAGAGCATTTGTTCTTCTTCTTTTTGTTAGCCAAAGCCAAAAATTCAAGATATCACCATTAGCCAATTTCTTTTCTTTCCATTCCATCAAAAGCCGAATCTTTGAGGGCTTCAAGCATAGTCTTTGTCGATTTCTTCAAGAAAGGGTAAGAACAAGTTTTGATTTCTATTCTTTTCTTTTAGATTTGTGAAATCTAGGACTAATCCCATCAATATTCTTATTTGCAAAAATTTGGAAGGATTCTTTCGGGATTTTTGCCATAGTCGACTATAAAGGAAAAGATCTTGGGATTTGACCATCAAGGTAAGTCATATATCGACATTGGCCAAAGGCCATTGATTGTGATTAAAGGTTAGAAGTTGATCTAACATGTGGTTTTAGGGATTTCGGTGAAGCTATAACCAAGGGATAATTTCGGGATTTAAGATCCTTAAGGTAAGTGACTATGAATATTTGGCCAAGGCCTATTTTAGTAGTTAGATCTATTTTTATGTGTTTTAAGCCGAAAACTAACCGATTCAAGGGATCTAGTGATTAGCCGATATCAAAGAGGAAGAATACAAGTTTCTGGGATTTGATTAATTATCAAATCGGTAGCAAGGTAAGAAAGTGGATACGATAATCCTTCGAAATTTGATTAAATTAGCCGAATAGGCTTTTTCCTAAAATACTAAATGTGGCCAAATGTAGGGATTTAGGACCTAAAGCGATAGATCAATTTTTCGGGATTTCAAGGCATTCGTTAAGCTAATCAGGTGTGTACCCCACACTAATTCTTAATAAGTTTTATGGCTATGTCTAATTAAAATATGTGATATTAAGAATAAGAAAGTGGCTAAGGTACATGTTATGGTACTAAGTACTCAGGTACGATTCCTACTCCTACTAGGAATATGAAATATGTTATTTGTAACATGAGAATAAGAATGTGAACTTTGGCATATTAATGCAGATTACAAAATAGGGCATATGGGTTATTGAAAGGGGAAGTGAATGTGGTGACCTAAGACCACGAACACGGTGACCTAAGACCGTGGTATCTGAAT
The DNA here is from genome assembly GCA_025503065.1 of Gossypium bickii. Lineage (NCBI taxonomy): Eukaryota > Viridiplantae > Streptophyta > Magnoliopsida > Malvales > Malvaceae > Gossypium > Gossypium bickii. Next base: position 22,274,148 of record CP106718.1, read on the forward strand.
GTGGTGACCTAAGACCACAGTAATCTGAATGCGGTGACCTAAGACCGCGATATCTGAATGCGGTGACCTAAGACCACAAATGCGGTGACCTAAGACCGCGATATGGAGTGTAGCAGAAGGAGGGTCGACTTAGTAGTCCTACGATTGTGCAAAGTTGGTACGGGAGTGTAGCGGATGGCTTATTAGGTTTGGGTTTGGGAATGCATCATAATTTGTATGCTATGATATGAATGTGTAATATTTATTATGCACGATTCTATTATGATTTAGTGTTGTGTACACATTGAGTCTGTTGACTCACCCCGTTGAGGACCATGTTTTTGGTGATGAATAAGAATGGACCGGGACGGCAGAACTTGTGGTGGCCATGCTCAACATGAAGTTTTTATTTTTATGGACTATTAAATTTTAAGTACTCCGAATTATTTGGATTTACTTGATGTAATAAGGCCATAAGGCTATAGTGCACTATTTTATTTCTGTTTTTATTTATTATGTTACGAAATTTTTATTAAGTTAAAGATTAAGTAATTTAATTTAAATGTATTCTATATGTTTTATCACCTAAAATTTAAAAGGGTTTTCATTATAAAACGATTTTGTTTTCTACTCGAGCCCAACCCAAAACAATATTTCTTTCAAAACACACTATTTTCCCAAAGTAACAAAAGAACTTTGAACCGGTTTGCTTGAGGAACATACCAAATCTGGTCAAAGCTCGTGGGCTGGGTTTGGGGTGTTACAACTAGTCTACTTATCTTAGCACTATAAATAGGGGATGAAGTGACTCAAATGGTTGTTCATCTTTTTCTGTAAACACTCTCCCCTCAAAAGTCTAGGCTTTTGTTCTTTCTATATTTTCTTTTAATAAAATTCTTTTCTCCATTTATATATATTTATTTTCTTTTCCACTACAGTTATGAGCCACTAAAACCCTTCTAGCCAAAGGTTGTCGAAAATCCCCAAAAAGGGTTCTTGAGGTTTAGAATCCGTACTTAGTCTTCTCAACAGGGTATTCATCGTTTCTCTGCACTATGGGACTGACGCTTCCGTCCATGTCCTTTAAGAAGTAAACTTTTCAATGTATGCAAAGGCGGCCGCTTTGTGTGTTTTGGAAGGATTGCATCGTCAGTTCGTTAACTTACTGCGTCAGAGGTTGGCGAGCCCAAGAGACAAAATGGCGTGGGATTCGCCATTGAGAAACGTTGATCTAGCATAAGATAATCCCACAAGAGAGGTTGTTGGCTAGAGTCAGGTTCCACCAAATCGAAATCTAAATCCTTGGAGCTGGTGGTCATAGGTGTCCTCTTCCACTATAACTGGCTTATTCGGATTGAGGAGGATCATCTAAAAGCCAAGGATTGAAGCCAAGGCGGATTGAGGCAACCGGAGGCTGGAATTTCCCCATAAGAATTTCTTTATCTCAACTCTACTTTCTATTTTTAATTTTTGCAATTTCAATTCGACTTCTCAATTCTTTATTATATTTTATTTTATTTCCGTTTCCAGATCCAACTCTTTAATTCTGTTAATTTTATTTTTTCAGGAATGCAGGATTTCTTGGGCACGATTCTGCCCAGGATTTCGACAAACAAGCATTTGTATATTCCGATCCCTGAGGATTCGACCCTACTTCCCCTTTACTGTTATTTTCATTATTTTGTAGGGAATAGGATATATTTGGTGCATTCAATGAAGCATCATTGAGGCAGATATTTTATTAGCCAACGAAACACTGCTCATATTAACTATGTCCAACTGTTCCCCTATATTTAATTTAGGCCTGCCCCTAGATTCCTGCTCCTTTTCCTTCCCATTAATATCTCCGTATGAGTGATCCTGATGGTCAGCTAATGGTTCATTTTCGCCTTTATTTTGCTCAATTTCTCCCTTATCCTGCTCAGTTTCCAAATCCTATTTCTTCCCATATTATATAAAACTTCATATCTGGATCCCGAAATTCCTTCTCCTTTGTTTTCTCTTTTGGCATGATTATTAATGTTCTGCGATTTATTCCGTGTTTTTCGTTAGACCACCATCCATGGCCCGAAAGCTTCGCTTTCTCCCCTTCCCTCTGCCTTCGTCGGGATATCCATCGATTGATCTCTCTCCGGTATGGATTCCGTTCGCATCAGGGGACATAGTTCCCTTGTATGCCCATACTTTTCACACCTAAAATAGATCGTTGGCAACGCCTCATACTCTACCCTCTGTATCACACCATTAACGAGGACTTGGGGGATCAGAGGCTTATCCAGATCGATGTAAACATCCATCCTAGCGAAACGACCTCTAGAACTGCTATCAGTATTAAGATCTAAATGGACAACCTTCCCAATGACCCCTCCGATTTCCTCAAGGATTCTCTTCTTGTACAAGAATCCTAGGAGTCCTGATAGACGAATCCAAGCCAAAACCATGCTTGGATAAGGTTGTGTTGGACTGAAATCTTTTGTCCAAGGTTGTACAGTTAAGTACTGGCCATAAACCAGCCATGGCCCCTGAGACAAGACTTTTGTGTAGTCATCGAAGGAATGAAATTTCGCCAAATAGTATCTATTCTCAATGTCCATGAGATGGAAAGGCTTGGTAGGATTCCATAAGCTACTGATTCAGTTAGAAAGAGACCCATATCCAATGTTTCTTCTGAGTAATTTAATAACTACTGTTGTTTCCATTTCTTTGAACAAGAGTTGTTGAATCCTCTCTGAGAAATCAATGGCAGGAACACCATTCACTACAGAACGTTGAATATCCCCCTCCAGGAATTCGAGATCATCATCAGTGACTGCTCGAAAAGGGTTTGTTTTTTCTTCATCAGATGAACCAGAGTTAACACCCAAAAGTTTATCTTTCCAGGATATCCTGGGGCTCAAAACAGGATCAACCAGCATATCCATGTCTTCCTCGCCTGTTCCTCCTTTAAACCGGACTTTTTTAGTGTTGCGATCCGCTTGCTTCTAAAAACCATCTCCCTCAATAGCTTCCAGTTGGGGAATAGAATCCCCAGAATTCAGAGCGTTTTCTTGCATCTTACAAAAACAATAAATTTCAATAAAAGTAATATATTTTATTATAAGGTAAAAGCAAATGGTAAAAAAAAATAAAGAGACGACCTTTAGGCAAAGAGAATATTACGCGCTTACTACTCGCTACTTACTTTATCCTTTGCTTGGCTTACGCTCCCACAGTTCCTGTTTCATAAATCGTACGTTAATTAATGGTTTAAATTCATTTTCTTTTCTTTTTTACGATTCTTGTATATTTTTAATTATCATATTTATTGAAATCGAATAATCTTAGAAGATGGAGTTTTATAAAAACAATATAAAAAAATAGTTACGAAAATAGTATTGGATTTAGATTATTTATGAAATTTGATATTTTTTACAGTGAACTTATTTTTTATTTTTCTGTAATTTAGTTTTAATATATTTAATAAATAAGAATTTTTTTTATTTTTTATTTTTTTATTTCATAAAATAATAGTTGCTTATATGTTTTTGTAATTTAATTTTAATATCTTTTATAAAATAGAATTTGTTTAAATTTTTTTTGAAATTTAATTTTAAAAATAAATATACAATATTTGAGGAAACGGAAGGAAAGCGCGACGACATGGACGCGTTTTGATGGGAAATTACCCTTTTCCGTAAATTTTCTAGAAATCGGCCCAATTCTGTAATTTTTTTATTTTTTTGGTATATTTCGGATATTTACCCATCAAATTCCTTATTTTCTTTCCCCTTCCAGCGTCACTCCTCTATTTTGTTCTTTCAAATTTTTTTTCCTTTTCCTTTTAACTTTAGGTTTAATTACCTTCCAATGCCCTATCCCTTTTCACTTTTCATAATTCTATTTAAACCATTTATTATGATTCTTTTCATGATTAACTAAACCTTTTTCTAGTTTTAGTTCGGAAATTGCTCCAACAAAATAATTGTGAGATATGAATCCCCTCAAAAAACCTCTCAACGCAGTATTTTCTATCTCTCTGGTGTATGGGATAGTACAAATTCGTTCCTTGAGGTTGATTCAGCTTTGATTCAAAAAGTGCATGTTGGGTTGGAGTTGTTTGGCGTACAGTTCTGAAGACGAATTGGCCGTGCTGTGTTCGAATTCCTGCGAACAAATTGGCATGTCTAGGTGGAAAAAGCCAGTTGGATTCTATCAAGGGAGATAGAGATTGGATTTAAACGACCCACGCGATTGAGGCTGTTGATTTGAGTTGGGCTATTTAAATCGCAAGGCTGTCGAAATCTTAAATTGTGAACACGTGTATCGCAGTTAGAAATTTGACAAGAGTCGGCTTGCAGGTCGTATCGGGATCGACTACATAAGGAAAAGTTGGCAATCGAGACGTTCTTGGCCCTATAACCAGCTTATTGCTTGGAAGAGAAGATTTATTTCAAGGATCGATTTAAGATTGGAGTACACCGAAGCTAAGGCTAAGCTTAAAAAATATTTTATTTATCCATTTATTTTATTTTCTTAATTTTTTTTACACTTTTGAATCTGTTTTATTTTATTTTTCTTATTTTTTTCTTTTATTATCTTAATCAATTTAAACCCCTCATTTTTATTTTATTTTTAGCATTTCTATACACAGGTCGTGGGCATGACTGTAACCGCGACAACGATTTTGGTCACAGAAAAGGCGAAATTAGATAGCTAGTCCCTGTGGATTCGACCCTACTGCTCTATACTGCTAATTACTATTATTTTGTCGTAGGAATTTATATTTGGTGGTTTTGATGCCCATCAACCATCATTTAAAGTTTTTTGAACTATAAAAAAAATAAATTGAGCATTAACAACGCATTTTTTATATGTTTTACATTTATTTTAATCAAAAGAAAAATATATAAATTATGGTTAATTCGGTTAACTGATCTAATTAATCAAAATATTTCGGTTTGGTTAATGTACTTGAAAAAGCCTTTGGTTTGGTTAACGGTTAAAGATTTTTCTAGTTTGGGTAATTCGGTTAATGATAATTCGGTTCAAATATTAATCGATCCTACCATTTGAACACCCTTAAGGGTAAGTCAATTTTCAAGAAAAATTGTTTATTTTTCGTTGAACAAACTATTTTTCATGAAATAAACATAGGAAATGCAAAAAACATTTTTTGTAAAACATTTTTTGTGAAACAAATGCACCCTTCATTTTTATTCCCATGAATTTAGTCCTTCTATTTTTCATTTTTGAAATTTTAGATCCAATTGTTAACATAGTGTTAAATTGATTGGTGTGAGATTTTGGACTAAATTACCAAAAAAAACTATTTTTTTAAAAAAATTACAGAAATAGGTTGAATTTTTGAAAATTTACGAGAATGAGCCGATTTTGGTAAAACGCTTCCAGCTGGAAACACTTCCAAGGAAAACTCAAAGAAGCGCTTTCAGTTGGATGCGTTTTTAGCATATTGATAAAAAACATTTCCAGCGGAAAGCGCTTTTCGCCACATCAGCACTAAAAGTGGTGGCACCATTTTTTTTATTTTTTTGGTGCCACATATTATTGTGGAAATAAAACTTACAAAACAAGCATTTATATAAACCCAAAGTCTTATTTTCCTTTTTTTTTAAGCAATGTGGGATATGAGATATGTGTATATATGGACTCATTAATAGGTTTACAGCTTGTTCCTAGACAATATGGGATTGCTTCATCTTTTAACTAACAGCGTAAGATTAAAGATACAATTCGTATACCGGACAGATTACTATATATAACACAAAATTTCTCCACTGATTTCTTCTAGTCGAGCCTCCCGATCTGTCATTATACCCAAAGAAGTAAAAAGGATTACAATCCCCATCCCGTCTAAAATTCTAGGAATTTGTTGATAGTTAGAATAGATTCGTAGACATGGTCGACTAATCCGCCATAAATTTAAAATAGTTCTATGTGGTCCTTTTCTATGCCTTATATATCGTAGGGTTAAAACCAAAAAATATTTGTTGCGTTCTCGATGTTTCCTTACGTTATTGATAAAACTCTCTCGTAAAAGTATTTTAATAATGTTTTCAGTGATGTTAGTAGATCCTATTTGAATCGTTCCTTTTCTATTCATATCAATATTTCCTATAGAGGTTATTATGTCAACAATAATGTCCTTACCTATGGTAAACTAAAACTTTTTTTGCTCCCGAATTTTGATATAACCAACATGTTCTTTTTTTTTTTTTACTTAGTAAAGGTATATATGTGAGACACAATCTACTAATTAATCTATGCCATTTAAATACTCCAAATACTATAACTATACTTGGGTTTCATCTTATAATACCTTGAGAGCTAATGAAACTATTTTAGTGAAATTTAATTGTCTCAATTCCCGGGCGATCACACCAAAAATTTGAGTTCCTTTTGGATTTCCTTCTTGATCAATGACAATGACAACATTGTCATTATATCATATTATCATTCCGTTATCATGTTTGAGTTCTTTATGAGTTCGTACAATTACAGCTTTGATCACTTATGATCTTCTAGAGGTTTATTTGGTATTACTTCCTTGACCATAACAACAATAACGTCACCAATATGAACATATCGAAAATTATTAGCTCCTATGGCTCGAATACACGTCAATTCTCGGGCCCCGCTGTTATCTGCTACATTCAAATGGGTTTGAGGTTAAATCATTTTTTAAATATCTTTTTTCAATGTAAAAAAGGACAAATAAAAAAATAAATATTGTTTTTTTTTTAAAAAAGGAAACTTGCAATTTTTAAAAAAAAAGGAAACTTGCAATTTTTTTTATTCCCAAGATAAGTCTTCTTTCCTTTGGTTCTATATTCCTATACTGAAATAATAAATTGAGTTTTTATAGGCATTTTTGACGCCGCTATTGAAATAGCCTTTCTGGCTATACTTTCGGCTACTCTGCTCATTTCATAAAGTATTCTGCCTGGTTTAACGATAGCTATCCAATACTCGGGAGATCTTTTCCCTGAACCAATACGTGTTTTTGTAGGTCTTACCGTAACGAGATTGTTTGGAAATATATGTACCCATATTTTTCCACCACGGCGTACATTTCGTGTCATTGCGCTGTACCCCACTTCTATTTGTCTAGATGTAATCCAAGCGGGTTCAAGTGCTTGAAGAGCATATCTACTGAAACAAATTCGATTACCTCAATAAGATATCCCATTCATTCTTCCTCTATGTTGTTTATGAAATCAGTTTCTTTTGGGGTTATAGTTGATGGTTGTTTATGAATTCCATCTCTACTACAGAACTGGACATGTGAGTTTCTTCTCATCCAACTCCTCGCGAAAAAAAATGACTAAAAAAGTATTTTATCTGATCTATTAGAAATTTGTATATCTTGTTTGGATATATTGGATATATATAATGAATTAAACACGGATTCTATTTCTAGAAATTTGTATATCTTGTTTGGGTATATTGGATATATATATAAGGAATTAAACACAGATTCTATTTTTAGATAATGTCTTATCTTGATTTTATTATAATGTTATAATGAATCTTTATTTTGTTTTTTATCATATTCATATCAAATTCAAATCAACAAAAATTGAACGATGAAATAAAATTAAACTCAAATTTTCACGGGTGAATATTTACTCTTTTTCTAGTTCAGTTGTTAGGTTAACCCATGGCCTCAGAATCAGAATAAAAAGAACTGCTATGGTCTCTGGTTTGTTCCGCCATCCTCCCCGATAAATCAATAGGATTCCTTTTCAATAGAATCCTCTATATTCACGGGTTTCGTCGTCCCCATCACTCTCAATTAATGCTTAGGTTTGAATTTTCCAATGGAGCCTTAATTTAATATTTCTATTTATTTAATAAAAAATAAAACAAAATTACACTATATTTTATATATATGTTTTTTACTTATAGAGTTTAAATTTTTTACATGTTGATAGTTGTATTTATATTTTGCATAATTTGTTCTTATGGTTTATTTTGAATAAAATTTTGTTTAAAGTGATGTGTTGAAATTCGTTACAATTTTATTCATAATATTATTTTTTATTTGTTCATAATATTATTAATGAAACACATTAATATGTGTTAGTTGGTTTAAGATTGTCTATGCTATGTAGAGTTGAAATATGAGATATCCGGTATCCGCCATGTATGAATAATATCATGTCTCGTTTTGGGCATTCTTGTGGTTCGTAGCATAGACATTTGGAATTCTTCTGAATGATCTATAATGTTTCATCATTAGTATGAATTTGTTTTGAGTTTGAAACAGGGTATAAGCCGATTGTTGGTTTGATGGTTATCAAATTCAATATGAGAATCCACCAAAGGTAAGATAAGTTAGTATGTATCCACCAAGGATTAATATATTTTTAAAGTAAGTTAGACAAACAAATAAGAAGGGAATGACTTCATTAAAAAGAGAAAAAATTATTAAAAAAGAGTAAAGGAAATTAGATACAAGGAAGAGAAAATAAAATTATCAATTCCCTTATTCAGCAGGTTGAGTAGTCATTTCTATGGAGGCTTTCTCGGTCTGGGGTGCACATTAGGAACTTTATCTAAATTTATCGACTATTCTAAGTTCTCCTTATCGTCCTTTACTTCAGGTGCTATAGGAATGAAAAAGCTAGTTGCATGTTTCCATTCCCTTTGGAAAATTTTCCCAGTCTTCACCTTCGGGGTAATAGACGTTAAAGTTTAAGGACTCGGTAGAATATTTTGAAGGAAGTTGAAATATACCCGACTCAAATCTAGAGGGCTAGTAGCCACTTGTAAATGAAGAACCAGGTTAGGCCTTAGCTTGGATAGAGCCTCAGTTAGATTCATCCTAGTATCCTCATGTTATTTTCTTAAAGCTTCATCACTGAACTGTCGTAGACTTTCCAACTTTGCTTTGTGGCGTTCTTTTTGGGCCTTGAACTTCTCCTCCCAAGAGGCCTCCCTATTCTTCAGCAGGTTATTCTCCCTCTCCAACTGTATGCATTCAGCTTGTGTATATTTGAACTTAGCCTTCCAGGCTAGGACACAGAAGTTGAGTAACTTGATTTTGTTTTAATAAATTTGACTAGTTTGGCGTAGTTGGGCCAAAGTGTTAAGAAATGTGCCCATAATGTAGTAAACATGTAACTGTTTTCTATTTATTTGAACAATGAATAAATAAAGAAAGTTAGTTTCACATTTCACTATTATGTCCTTTGTATTTTTCATGCACAGTGAAATTATGACAAGCAAATATTAGCTCATTGATTGTCTAAGTTAAAACTGAAGATAAGTGGCATTGTAAGAACGTTTACAGTGCGAGAAAGACAACTTACTTCAGTAGATAATCTAAATGAGTCTGTAATCCCGTAAAAGAATCAAAGTGAGCATTTGATTCGAATACTAAGAAGGATTATTATGTCATCTACAATTTCAATTGGGGAGATAGCTAGTCTTGGCTATCGGAGCAGTTGACTTCACGAGTAGAGACATAGATGTATTCATTGGTAGAATAGTACATTGGACTGGACCCAGGATGAATTAATTCTGAATCCGTTTGTGAATTAATTCACTTGTAACGTTCATGCTGTAATTTACCTAAATCCTGAATTAGTCACTAACTATGCGTATGCAATTTATGTGCTTTGATATTAGTGGAGGCTTATGCTCTAAAGATGATCCAACCTATAGCTGGTATGTTGGGTACATGACTTGTGTATGGCATGGCTTTACTAGCAATAGTGGAATTCATAGCTCAAATAAAGAGTTAACGATATCCTCTCATTGGTATTCTGTGGATTGATAAATATGGAACGTGACCATGAGTTGCTGGTTCTCGAATGAGCAATTTATCATAGTCATTTGTTCACAGTGATCATATTAATAATTAAGAAGACACAATGCTGACAATGAGATAAATTATGATTGCATTGAGTGAACGAATTTAACTCAAAAGAATCAATGATATCATATGAGGGTAACACACACATGACGGGGTCATTGGACAAAGCAGTTGGATGAATTGCTTTTGTAAAGAGTATACAATAAAGAGTTTTCAATCATGGTACTTCTTGTGGACTAACTCCATGATTATGTAATTGCGAATTATTAGAACGATGTTTCTAGACATAATTGCAATTACTAGAGTCTAATTGTATATATCTGATTGGTCTCTCCGCTAGCTCAACAAAAGCTCGATCAGACTGAATTTGAATTAGAAGAAAATTCTATGACTTAAGGAATAATTTAATTGAGTGGATTTATTTGATGTGGAATTAAATTAGGTGGTCGTGAGAATTGTTTAACTAGAGATTTTCTTGAAAAATTAATTTTAAAAATCTATATGATTTTTGGAAAAATTAATTTTAATCAAGTAAAATTAAATTAATCAAGTCAATTAAAATTAATATGATATTTTTGGAAGTTAATTTTCAAGTCAGACAACTGGCCTAATAGGTAATTGAACTTGAAAATTGGACCTGAGATCGTAAATTGGGTCAAGGAGCCCAAAATCGAGACCAAGACAAAAAAATGGGTCAAACCAGGCTCGGTATGTGAAACTGGGCCGACGGTCCAACCGATGGCTAGATTGAACTAGTCGGGTCGTCATTTACCCGAATCGAACCAACAGCAGCCGAACCGACTCGGGGTGCCGTAAGGGTGTCACACCTGAATCATCGGACACGGCGGTGCCGGTGGCTGTGACGGTGGCATCCCGATGGCTAGCAGCAGTTGGTCATCGATGGTTGAGGAGTGGAAGAGTTACACTCCTACTATGACTTTACCAGAGAATTTAATTTCAGATTAACTATTCCAAAAATAATATTATTTTAAAAGTTTAATATTATATTAAATTTAGTACTTATCGTAATAGTATTTTATTAATTTAATATTAAAGTGATTATCTTAATATTAAATTTAATTTAATGTTTATCTTGATAAATGATAAATATTAGATTAAATTTAATATTAAACTGATTAAGTTTAATTATAGTTGAACTCTCTAAACTCTTCCTATATAAAGAGACCCTTAGGTTATTATTTACACACTTGAATTCAAGAGGAAGTTGTAGAGAGAAAATTCTCTGAAGAGATTATTCCAGAAAATTTCTAGAGATATTTTTCTAATTTACAACTTGACCCAAAAATTTAGAGAAATTATAAAATTACCATACTGGTAATTTTTTTGAAAAATTTTCTAATTCGAAGCGAGCCCACACTCGACGACGTGAGCTTGTGGATAGCGGAGAAGACTACTCGATCGAAGTGCTCATCCTAAATGAATCGAAAAGGTACAATTTTTTATTAAGTGTTTATTATTTTAGATATCAAAACCAAGATCTTGTTTTGGAAAAAATTTATAACTCTTTTGTTCCCTGAATTTATTTTCTACCGCGTTTTCTAAACCTATTTTTCCAATAATTGGTATTAGAGTCAGGTTGTATTCTATCTATATAAACAGATAATCAAAATAAATTTATCTTCTTTTGGAATGATTTGATTACATAAAAAGTGACATTCTTTAGATCTTATGCAAGTTTTGAGTTATATATGGGGATATATGTTATATTATATATTTTTTATATAATTGTATTTTTATTGCCGAGGTTGTGGTTTTTAGGAAATAGACAATGGACTATCATCTCCATGCAAGACTATTTTTTTTTTGAAATTCATAGAATTCTTGTGAGCCGAAAACGGACATAGGACTTAAATGTAATTTTTTTCAAAAGGAATCCATGACGAGGAAAAGATGTGATGGTGGTTGAAGACCCAAGGAATGCCTTGTGGTGAAAAATTATGTAATTTTATTTTTCCATTTATTTTCTAGAAATAGAACCAGAGAAACCTTGGCTGACAATTTTATTTTAATTACGTATTTCATTATATATCTGTTTTATAATTGTTTATTATATTTATATTATGTAATGTTATAATTGTGATATATATATGAAATAATCCACATTGATCGTTTAAAAAATAAGAAGTGTGATAATGAGAAAATGCATGTGTTGTATTGTTCCATTCACTTCTTTAGGTTATTTGATAACTGTGAGAAGTGTGGTAATGAGAAGGTGCATGTTTAGGATTAGCTTTGACTAGGAAAGACTTGGTTTTTAAGAGGTTTCATTTGACTTACCTCCCTTTCCTGAGACCCTACTTGGAGCATGGTTTGCATTCACTTCTTCAGTTTTTCCCTTAAAAGAAAAACTTCGGAGAATCAAAATTGTTTGTTTTAAGATTGATTGGTTCTTATGAATGGTTATTATTTTCATAGCATGCCATGCATACATCAGAAGCTTGTCATTTACATTGGGTAAGAATTCCACTAGGACTATTGTATGATCATTCTTGAAATTTGGGATAAAAAACACCTTACATGTTTTTAAAATATTAAGTGGGAGAAGGTCCTTGAACAAGACCTACGGCCTCTATTGATGATCCCTAAGTGATAGCATGATAAAGTTTTAAGCCGATTCCTATCCTGGCCGCACCCTAAGGTAAACTTTGTCATGTAGGTTCAATAGATGAGATTTCCTTTTAAGGACAACTAGTCATGTATGACTTTCAGAGAGATTGTCCCAAGATGACTCACAAATGAAAACATGTTCATGATGGGTGTTGAGTCAATGGTTACACACTCAAGATCATCTCTTATAAAATAATTTCCCAAGAAATGATATTTAAGCTAGAGATGATAGCCAAACGTTAAACGGTCGTTAGTTCGTATTGAGCCTTGAGAATTAAGATTCATGAACTGATTGGATGTAATCTATGTTCTTGCTAGTTAATCATGGGATCCCAAGGCGACATGGTTGATGGGTGTGAGAATGATCGTAGCAACGGAAAAATATTTTTTCAAGGTTTTAATACAAGATGCATGCATCATATTGCATTCTTGATATGTTGCTGAAATGAAAAATATTTGCTTAATACAAAGATAGTAATTAGTGAAATCTTTATTTTTCAGTTCAAATATGTCTCCTACTCATCTTATTAGTATTCTTACCGAGAACAAATTAAATGGGGATAACTTTCGAGAATGAAAATGGAACTTGCTGATAGTTATCATTTGTGAGAAACACAAATTCGTTATTGACGAAACGTGCCATTCTGAAGCTTAGCCCAAAGCGAGAAATCGTTCGAGAGTTTTGACTCGATTGCTCGATGTTATATGTTAGCGAGCATGAGTAAGGTGTTGCAAAAGCAACACAAGAATTTCTGTACTGCCAAAGAGATCATGAAAAATTTGGAGGATTTGCTTAGAGGCCAAGTCGCACTACCTCGACAATCTGGTTTTACAAATTTGATGAATTCTCAACAAAAAACTGGCACTCCAGTCAAAGAACATATGCTTAAACTTTTGGGATGTTTTACGGAAGCGGAAGACAATGGAATTGAACTAGTGATCACTGTAAATCAGAGTTTTAAAATTTATAAAAGAATGATCAAAACCTGAAAACTAACTCTGACAACGATTAAAGGCAAGTGTACCTATCGAACAGTAGTATAGCTTAGGCAAGACCGGATATCAAACCCAAAGGAACTAAAAGTACTAATACTAATTTTCTTTTTATTATTTAGCCTTAAAATTAGAGTGAAGTTGCTTTTGACGAAGACTAAACTAAGGACACAAAGACAAAAAGACGAATAGGAAAATAACTTTGAAGAAAAACTCAGTTGATTGCGACGATACCCTCAGGAAGAATCCACCTAGACTTCACTTATTAATTAACCCTAAATTATATGATTTCTTTTACCTAGCTTGATCCGTAAGACTCCCTAACCTATATTCAACCCTCTCTCGAGGCGAATAACGTCTAACCCTAGGTTAATTAGTGGAACTCTCGTTCGCTTATAATAACCCCCTTGGATAGCAGTAAATCGATCAATGGACTCCCATATTAGGTTTCACCCTAATCCGACAAAATATCGTAACCCTATCTCTAGCGTTCGATCAACTCCGCTTAATTATGCTAGATCTACTCTTAGGCAGGGTCTATTCCTCCTCTACCTAAGCACATTAGATTTGGATTAAGCAACATAATTAAGAACAAACTAAGTAATTATCATATAACTTAAAAATCAAATAAAAAGATTCATCTAGGTTTCATCCCCTTCAGGTATCTGAGGGGTTTAGTTCATAATGAATAAACAAAACATCGCAAGAGAAAAGATAAAACAAAACATAAGAAAACCCTAAAACTCCCTGAAGGAATTGAAGGAGAATTCGACCGTCTTGAGTACAATTCCGGCTTCTTGGGATCGATCAACTGGGTATCTTCGCGTTATTCCCTAGTTCTGACCTTCTCGGCTTGGCTCCTTGGCCTAGCTTTGACGCCCTTTCAAAGGTGGTACTTAGGGGATATACATAGGCTTTTGGAATGCGATTCTTTCTCCCCAAGTATCCTTTTCTGACTGAAATTGCTTATTCTGAGGACAGAGGCACGGCCATGTAACAAGCCCATGTGGCTCGACTCCAGGTCGTGTTTGGATTTCTAACTTGAGGCACGGCCGTGTGAATCGGGGGAAGAGACCGTGTTCTAGATGTTAGGCATGGCACGGCCGTGTCTCTTGAAGTCCAGGCCGTGTTGATTTCGTGAATTGGCCCATTTGGCCCGTTTTAAGCCCGTTTCACGTTCTTTTCATCCTTTGGTTCTTTTCTGAGTATAAGATATGAAAAGAAAGGATTAAGAGCACCTTTTTACACAAATCAAGGGATAAATCATCCAAAAGCATATTAAATGTAGGCTTAAAATATGTTACTTTTACGGTTTATCAAATACCCCCACACTTAAGCTTTTGCTTGTCCTCAAGCAAAATTCTCAATTTACAATTAAAACGAACTGTCCATGATTCATAATTCCTGTCAATAGTGCCTTATCCTAATTCATAGATAATTTATACATGGATAATTCAACTCAAAGATTCCTAAAAATTCAAACAAGATAAGTCATACATTTGCAGCACGAAAACATAGGTGTTTCCCTTCATCTAAATAATTACCTTTATTTCAAAATCGACAAGGATTGATATCCTCACAAAAGATTCACTTAAATCACTCAAAAAGTGTTTAAGGGTCAAAATTAAGCACTCATAAGTCGAACATGAAAAGTTAATCCCATAGGCTTGCCTGAAAATCAAATCTCCACCACTGTAAAATGAGATGATAAACAGATCAAAGGTCTTTGTCAGGGTTGTAACGGGCTAGAGTTAAAGGTGTGGATAAAGGCTGAAATTAGAAGGTTAGAATCGAGATTGAATTGATAAGTTACCTACCTAAAAATTTCTAAGATAATAATTACATCAATTGAAATAATAAAAATCCTACTAATACGAGCTTTTTCTTGTGGAAAATAGTCTTTGATTGTGTAAGCTCACTTTCCATACTATTAATATTGAAAACTTGAAATTTTTTTATTTTTTTAAGAGCAAATTAAATACAAGGTAAATTTAACTACCAGAATAATAAACTTAGATAATTGGCTCAAATCAAATCTCGATTAAGGGGTAGTCAAAATAAAGGGTGATAACAAATACAAAGGGTTTTGAGTTAAAATTAGCGGGTAAGTCAATAAAAAGGGTTGTTAGGTTCAATGGGGTTCACTAATGGTTAATTATAAGGGTAGGCTTTTTAGTGGTGTAAGTGGGTTAAACCTAGGTACCTTTATCATCTCGGTATATCAAAACATAACTGTAGTCTTGACATGTATAATTGAGGCAAGTTCTAGAATAACAGTTCATAGTTGACATACTCATAATCAAGAAGTGAGCATGAAAAAGAATGTATGCTCTATAAGGCTCAAATTCTCACAAAAATTATGGGTGTTTTTGACATCAACCTTGTAAATCTCAAATTTCAAGATAACATTCAAATTCCGGTTGACAACCTAAAATTTTAATTTTAGAAAATTAGACTTATCATGCTTGATTCCCTAGTATTCTTCAAATTTAATCATCAATGCACAATTAACTATGACTTATTCCAAAACATATCAATAAAAATCACAAATCATTAGAAATTTCATTTTAATTAGTAATATGAGAAAATTACTTTAAAACAAGGTTAAAGTTAGGCATTTTCTTGGATTAAATATTCACCCCCCACACTTAAGATATATATTGCCCTCAATGTACAAAGATAAATAATGACATTTTAAAGATAAATCAAAAGAGAAGGGGGAAGAATTACTCCTTGAGTTGTGGATGTTTTCCCGTATGAGTGTCTTTGGTGGCGGTGATGGTCAGTCGGGATAATGTTCCGGCGTTAGATGAAGAAATTGGGTAGTGCTTTGAGAAGTAGCTAGGCTTTATTAAGACCTAATAAAAATAAACTAAATATATAAATAAAGACAAGAAAGATAAAGAGAAAGAGACTAAGAAGGAAAATAGACTAAGGCTAGGAGATAAAGGGGCTTGAGAATCCTTATTAGTAGGTGGTTCATGAGGTGGGTGTGACTTCTAAGACGATGGAGGTGCTGGTGGTGGCGAAAGTGGTGTGATTACCAAGCCTGACACTAAGAAACTAAACTAAATTAAACTAATTTAAACATAAGATTATTAAGAAACTAAACTAAATTAAACTAATTTAAACATAAGATTATTAAAGTAAAGGAGAATGAAAGGAAAGAGAAATGAAAAATAAAAACTAATTGGTCTCATAGATCCTTGGCTTAGTGTTAAGGCGCCTATGCTTAGCTTCCTTCGCTTCTTTGGCATGTTGTTGGCGTGCACAAGGATCTAGAGTAAAGAATCTGAGATGGAAGAGAATGAGAAGCAAAAATAAAAGTGAAAATCAGAAAGAGGGAAGGGGAAGAGTTGAGGGGTTTAAATAGATGCTCAAGTTTGGTAATCCCCCACGGCCGTGTCCCAGGGTGTGTCGATTTACATGGCCTCCTCACGCAGCTGTGTTCTAGAGGGTGTTGTCACCCTATGCCCGTGTTTGAGCCCTCCATGCCCGTGCTCGTGATGTTTTTCTGTTGGCACGGTTGTCTGACACAGGCGTGTCTTACCCACGTTTGATAAGTCAGTAACCTCAGTAATTTCACACGGATGTTGGCATGGGCGTGTGCTATCCGTGGTATGGAAGTCAGTAGCCTCAGATGGTTAGTGTCATGGCCGTGCCATATCTATCAGTGCCCGTGTCGAGAGTGGTTGGATCTGTGATGTTGGTTTGGTGGTTGGGTTGACTGCACGGCCTCTACCACCGTCGATTAGGTGGCGATTTTAGTGGTCCCACGGCACACGGCCACGCCACTACGCCGTATAAGGTCGTGTGGCCTGTAACTCTGCATTTTTGGTTAGTTAAAAAGGAGAAGAAAAAGAGGAAAGAAAATAAAGTGTAACAGAATGCAAAAAGAAATAGGATTAGTACTCGGGTTGCCTCCCAAGAAGCGCTCGTTTATAGTCTTAAGCTAGACTTTCCTCATATTTAAAAATTTTAGGGAGGTTTAAAAGTTTGAATATCTTCCCTCATGTCTACAGTTTTAGTTTTATGACAAAATTAAAGTAGAGAAGCGTTTACCTTGAAAGTGCCAAATGTTGAATTGCTTACCTCGACTATTCCTTGTGGGAAGATACTGTGTACCTTAAGAGGGAGTTCTCTCTTTTCCTTTAGGTTTGTTATGGTGATGTGAGGCTTGGTTTTATCTAACGGAACCTGGTCTCCTGTTTTAAAGTGATTTGATGTCCGCACGAGCTCTTCTGATGGTTCCTCTGGTTTTACTTTGTGTGGATCCGGCTCTTCTTTGACCTGCGTTTTCTGTTCTTCCTTGTTAACCCTAGTTTTTCCTTGAAGTGCATTTTCCACTCGTCTAAGTCATTGGGTTGAATTCTTTGCTCCTCGTGAGTTATTTCTTTGTTGTCACTGAACTGAGGATCCGGTTCAATCATTCCCTTTTTTGGAGGTTCCTGAAAAGAGGGTGAAATTGAATGATTATCAAAATAATTTTCTTTCTCACCTTGATTAGTTGATGACCTAGCTGAGTCAAGGGCTTGAAGACTAATTGAGTCGTCACCTACACAAAGTATGAGCTCACCTGTGGCAACATCAATTTTAGTCTTGGCAGTTGCTAGAAAAGGTCTTCCTAATATTAAGAGGATTGAATTATCCTCATCCATGTCTAAAACAACAAAGTCTACTGGGAAAACAAATTTATCGATTTTTATGAGAACATCTTCAATAATGCCCCTAGGAATTCTAACAGTTTTATCAGCTAATTGAATACTCATCTTAGTTTGTTTTGGCTTCCCTAAACCTAGTCGCTTAAACAATGTATAAGGCATAACATTTATGCTTGCCCTAAATTAGCTAACGCATTATCAATATTTAAACTACCAATTAAACATGGAATTGTAAAACTCCTTGGATCTTTTTGCTTCTGTGGTAGCTTATTTTGTAACATTGCTTAGCATGTTGCGTTTAACTCCACGTGGTGCTCTTTATCTATTTTGCGTTTGTTGGTCAAGAGCTGTCTTAAAAATTTCCTCGAATCTGGCATCTGAAAAAGAGCTTCAAGAAGAGGTAAGTTAATATTTCATTTCTTTAAAAGTTTAAGAAACTTACCGAACTGCTCCTCTGAATCGTCTCTTTGCAATGCTGCGGGATAAGGTATGCGAGGTTTGTACTCCTTGACTACCGGTTTTGGCTTTTCTTGTACTACCACTGTTGTACCTTCGCGTACCTTACTTTATGGAGTTGGGTTGGGTGTATCTAACTCCTTGCTATCCTGAACTGTGATGACTTGAATTTACTCCTTAGGGTTAATTTCTGTGTTACTTGGTAGGCATCCTTGTTGTCATTCAGACGTCAACTTTGCAAGTTGTTCAATAGCATTGCTCACTTCCTTGACTGAATTAGTAATTTCATCAATTTGGCTTTTGTTGCTTTTGATTGTTCTATCAACTTCTTGGATGCGTTCCTCGATGGTTGGCTTCTTGTCTTGTGGATAGGGCTGATTTCAGAAGTTTGGGGGGTTGTTGCCTTTGATTTCCTTGATTGCCTTGTCCTCTCCATGAAAAATTTGGGTGGTTCCTCCAACCTGGATTGTAAGTGTTACTACAAGGATTATTATTAGGTCAGAAATTATTACCTATATAGTTCATCTGTTCATCTTCTGCTCCTGGTTGTAGGGTGGGTACTCAGGATTCGCCACAGTTCCACTAGCGTCGCACTGCATGACTGGATGTATCTGTGAAGAACACAAACTATCAATCTTTTTATTCATCATCTCTAGTTGCGTTGATAGCATGGTCATGGTGTCGATGTTGAAGACTCCTGTCGATTTCGTTGGTTTAGTCCTCGAAGCTTGCCACTGATAATTGTTTATCGACATCTCCTCAATGAACTCATAGGCTGCTTCTAGAGTTTTGTTGTTCAGGGTTCCACCGACGGCTGAATCAATAGTTGTCTTGTTGAGGGGTTTACACCGTTGTAGAATGTTTGGACTTGTAGCCACAAGGGTAAGCCATGGTGTGGACACCTCCTCAAGAGATCTTTATATCTCTCCCATGCATCATATAATGGCTCTACATCTATCTGCACAAAAGAAGAGATATCGTTACGTAATTTGGCCGTTATGGCCGGTGGAAAATATTTCATCAGAAATTTTCGGTCATTTGATCCCATGTAGTGATTGACCCTCGTTGTAACGAGTTTAACCACTGTTTGGCTTTATTTCTCAATGAAAAAGGGAATAACCGAAGACGTATGGCATCATCAGAAATGCCATTTATTTTGAAGGTATCACAGAACTCTAAAAAGTTAGCTATATGCATGTTTGGATCTTCGTCCTACAAACCATCAAATTGAACAAACTATTGAATCATTTGTATTGTGTTAGGCTTTAATTCAAAATTGTTAGCAGATATAGCAGGCCTAACAATACTAGATTCTGCTCCTGTCAAATGCGGTTTCGCAAAATTAAACATTGTACTTGGAGCATTTTGATCTCCCACATCGCGGAGTGGTGGTTTGTTTTTGTCCATCCCTTCAGTAGGATTGGATCTGTTTTCTTCCTCTCTTTCTGTGTAATCTAGGACTCGTTTGGTTTCCCTGCGATTCCTACGAGCGGTTGCTTCGATATCACTATCGTATACCAAAGGTCCTCTTGGATTCCTTCTAGTCATAAACTAGAGGTACCTAGAAAAGAGAAAGAAATAAAAATTAGAAAAAAAATTAAAATTTAACCTAAGAAACAAAAGAAATAAATTGCAAATAAAATAATGGCTAAAGTAATAAAAATAGAGCTTTCTTAATATTTTAGTTCCCCGGTAACGGCGCCAAAAACTTGATCGCTGTAAATCAGAGTTTTAAAATTTATAAAAGAATGATCAAATCCTGAAAACTAACTCTGACAACGATTAAAGGCAAGTGTACCTATCGAACAGTAGTATAGCTTAGGCAAGACCAGATATCGAACCCAAAGGAACTAAAAGTACTAATACTAACTTTCTTTTTATTATTTAGCCTTAAAATTAGAGTGAAGTTGCTTTTGACGAAGACTAAACTAAGGACACAAAGACAAAAGGACGAATAGGAAAATAACTTTGACGAAAAACTCAGTTGATTGCGACGATACCCTCAGGAAAAATCCACCTAGACTTCACTTATTAATTAACCCTAAATTATATGATTTCTTTTACTTAGCTTGATCTATAAGACTCCCTAACCTATATTAAACCCTCTCTCGAGGCGAATAACGTCTAACCCTAGGTTAATTAGTGGAACTATCGTTCGCTTATAATAACCCCCTAGGATGGCAGTAAATCAATCAATAGACTCCCATATTAGGTTTTACCCTAATCCGGCAAAATCTCATAACCCTATCTCTAGGTGTTCGATCAACTTCGCTTAATTATGTTAGATCTACTCTTAGGCAGGGTCTATTCCTCCTCCACCTAAGCACATTAGATTTGGATTAAGCAACATAATTAAGAACAAACTAAGTAATTATCATATAACTTAAAAATCAAATAAAAAGATTCATCTAGGTTTCATCCCCTTCAGGTATCTGAGGGGTTTAGTTCATAATGAATAAACAAAACATCGCAAGAGAAAAGATAAAACAAAACATAAGAAAATCCTAAAACTCCCTGAAGGAATTGAAGGAGAATTCTGTCGTCTTGAGTATAATTCCGGCTTCTTGAGATCGATCAACTGGCTATCTTCGTGTTATTCCATAGTTCTGACCTTCTCAGCTTGGCTCCTTGGCCTAGCTTTGACGCCCTTTCAAAGGTGGTACTTAGGGGATATATATAGGCTTTTGGAATGCGATTCTTTCTCCCCAAGTATCCTTTTCTGACTGAAATTGCTTATTCTAACGACAGAGGCACGGCCATGTAGCACGCCCGTGTAGCCTAACTCCAGGCTATGTTTGGATTTCTAACTTGAGGCACGACCGTGTGAATCGGGAAAGAGACCGTGTTCTAGATGTTAGGCGTGGCACGACCGTGTCTCTTGAAGTCCAGGCCGTGTTGATTTCGTGAATTGGCCCATTTGGCCCGTTTGAAGCCCGTTTTACGTTCTTTTCATCCTTTGGTGCTTTCCTGAGTATAAGACATGAAAAGAAAGGATTAAGGGCACCTTTTTACACAAATCAAGGGATAAATCATCCAAAAACATATTAAATGTGGGTTTAAAATATGTTACTTTTACGGTTTATCAACCAGACGTGAACAATCAAATTGAAATAGTTTATAAATCCTTAACCAAGGAGTTTGCGGGTTTTAGGGTCGCTTACAACTTCGGGAACAAGGCGCTTACCTTGACTCAGTTCATGAAGGAATTACAATCCTATGAGTTGATGCTAAATGGTGGTAAGCTGGTTCAGGAGAAACTTGAGGCAAATTTAGCTATGAGCCCCTCATCCTCAAATTGGAAATAGAAAGCCAAGGGAAAGAAGGAACCGACTAAGTCTTTGGTTCCACCTCTTGTGGATAAGAAAAAGGCTTAGAAGTCAAAAGATCCTAAAACTGATCAAATGTTTCTTCTGCAACAGGAAAGGGAATTTCATATCAAACTACAAGGAGTATTTGGATTACCTAGCCGAAAAGGGAAAATGTATGGAACTCTTTTTGGTTGAAGCTTGCTTAGTGGAAGAATCAATTGGCAACTCGGTTATTGATTTTGGAGCCACTAACCATGTGTGTGTTTCTTTATAGGGGTTTAGCGAAATGAGAAGCCTGCATGACAGGAGTCTCTCGTTATAGGCTGGAAATGGGAGTTATGTTTCAGTCGAAGCAGTGGGAGAAGTTGTTTTATACTTTGATAATTTTAGGAAGATTGTTTTAAAGAACATGTATTATGTACCTCATTTTAAGAGGCATTTAATTTCTGTAGGATGTTTATTTTATTACGGTTACACCGTGACATTCAATAAAGAGATTGTTATTCAAAAAAATCATTCTTTAATTTGTAATGGATGGATGGAAAATAATCTCTACTTTATCAGACCAAATAACTACTTGATGCTTAAAACTGAAATAGTGAATAAAAAGCTAAAACTTCTCACTCTAATGAGGGATACTTATGGCATTTAAGACTTGGTCATATTAACCAAGAAAGAATCACTAGAATCGTGAAAGACGGTCCCTTAAGTATGCTTAAGAAAGTTAGTCTTCCACAATGTGAATCTTGCTTGGAAGGTAAAATGACTAAGAGGTATTTTAATGCGAAAAGTACAAGGGCCAACCAACCTTTAGAACTTGTACACACTAATGTATATGGTCCTATGAGCATCAATGCCCAAGGAAGTAACAATTAGTATGTGACTTTTATCGATGACTATTCTCGATATGGATATGTGTATCTAATGCACCGCAAAAAAGTGAAACCTTTGATAAAATTTGAGAGTTTCATGCAGAAGTGGAAAATCAATTAGGTTTATCCATAAAGAATCTTTGGTTTGACTGATGTGGGGAATACTTGCCCGATAAGTTCTTAGGAAACCTCATAGAGAATGAAATTTTATCCCAATTAACTGCGCCGAGCACTCCATAGCAGAATGACATAGCTAAAAGAAGGAATAGAACCTTGCTTGACATGGTTCGTTCAATGTTAAGCTATTCCACAACTTCCTACTTCCTTCTAGGGATATACAATACAAATGACTTGCTATATTCTGAATGATGTGCCGACCAATTCTTGTAAGACACTTTATGAACTGTGGCATGGAATGAAACCCACTCTAAGTCACTTTAGAATATGGGGTTGTCCAGCACACGTTCTGGATAAGGATGCAAAGAAGTTGGATGCACGGGCAGAATTGTGCATGTTTGTAGGATATCGAAAAGAAACAATGGGAGGGTTATTATACAATTTGAAAGATAATACAAATAAAGTTTCTAGTCATCCTACTTTCCTCGAGGAAAGCTATATGGATAAATTTAAGCCTCGAAGTAAAGTGGTACTTGAGGAACTTTCGGGAGTGGCAGAACAATCACTAAGTTCAATTCTTGAGAAAGTTGTAGAAAATCTACAAATGATCAACATCATAGGGGAATCTGTCGTAGTAAGAGAGCTTGTAAGAAACTAGATTTCTTCATCAATGATGGTAGTATTTATAATATAGAAGCCAAACATGGAGATGATGATCAACTCACTTACGGTGAGGCTATGTTAGACATTGATTCCAAGATCTGGAAATAATTCATAGATGTCAAGATGGATTCTATGTAATCCAATACGGTTTGGGAACTTGTAGACTTACCGATTGGGATTAAACCCATAGGGTGTAAGTGGATCTACAAGAAGAAGAGAAATACAGAAGTGAAAGTGGAAACACACAAAGCTATACTTGTAGGGAAATGCTACACACTGAAAGAAGGCACTGATTACGATGAGACCTTTTCTTCGGTAGCCATGCTCAAGTCTATCTGCATACTCTTATCTATTACTGTTGCTCTTGAATACAAGATCTGAAAAATGGATGTCAAGACAACATTCTTGAATGCCTATCTTGATGAGACTATTTACATGGCTCAACCCACTAGCTATGTTGTCAAAGGAAATGAGCAAAAAGTTTGCAAACTGCTAAGATCCATTTATGAATTTAAGTAAGTGTCCTGCTTATGGAATAAAAGATTTGATCAAATGATCAAGACTTTTGGATTTGAGCAAAATGTTGATGAACCTTGCGTTTATAAGCGTATAAAGGACAAAAAAGGTGGTATTCCCCGTTTTGGATGTCGATGATATTTTACATATCAGAAATGATGTAGGATAATTATCATCGATTAAACTGTGGTTAGCTTAATAGTTTAGCATGAAGGACTTGGGTGAAGCTAGTTATATTCTTGGAATTTGAATCCTTAAGGTCCGAAAGAATATAACGATAGTATTATCTCAAGCTTCATATATCGATAAGCTACTGGAACGTTTTGCAATGATCGATGCGATGCCAGGCGTTTAGCTGACTGCATCTGGTTTTCACCTTTCTTTAGATGATTTTTCTAAGACAGCAGAAGAAGGAGAGCATATGAGTAAGGTTCCATATGCTTCGGTAGTTGAAAGCATTATATATGCGATGCATTGCACACATTGAGATATCTGTTTTGCAGTAGGAATGGTTAGTCATATTGGGCGAATCCAGGTCCCAGGCATTGGCAAGCTGTAAAGCATATATTAAGGTATCTTAAAAGAACCAAGGATTATATGCTTGTGTATTCTGGGGAGGACCTTACTCTTGTTGGATACACAGACTTACAAACTTGTAAAGATCCGAAGAAATCAATGTTGGGAAATGTATTCGTTCTAGGTCATGAAGCCATAGTATAGAGAAGTGTAAAATAAACTTGCACTACTGACTCTACTATGGTGGCCGAGTATGTGACTGCTTCTGAGGCAACGAAAGAAGCAATATGGCTTCAAAAGTTCTTAACCAAACCTGAAGTTATTCCTGGTATGGAAAAAGCTATAACATTATATTCTGATAACAGTGCTGTAATAAAAAATACCAAGGAAATGAGAAGTCACAAGAGGACGAAACACATTGATCGAAAGTATCACTTGATACGAGAGGTAGTAGTTGAAGAAATTTTAGATGTGGCGAAAGTAACTTCTGAAGAAAACCTTACGGATTTTTTTAATAAGACTCTTGTAACTAAGAGTTTTAACAAACACGTCGAGGATATGGGAATGCGAAACGTGACACATTTACTTCAATACGGCAAGTGGGAGATTGTTGGGAAATGTGCCCATATTGTAGTAAACTTTTAACTGTTTTCTATTTATTTGAACGATCAATAAATAAATAAGTTAATTTCACATTTCACTATTATGTCTTTTTTATTTATGTCTTTTATATTTTGTATGCATAGCGAAATTGTGACAAGCAAATATTTGCTCATTGATTGTCTAAGTTAAAACTGAAGATACGTGGCATTGGAAGAACGTTTACATTGTGAGAAAGACAACTTACTTTAGTAGATAATCTAAATGAGTCCGTAATCCCGTAAAAGAATCAAAGTGAGCATTTGATTCCAATACTAAGAAGGATTATTATGTTGTCTACAATTCCAATTGGGGAGATGGCTAGTCTTAGCTATCGGAGCAGTTGACTTCACGAGTAGAGATATAGATGTATTCATTGGTAGAATGATACATTGGACTGGACACAAGATGAATTAATTCTGAATTTGTTTGTGAATTAGTTCACTTGTGACGTTCATGGTGTGATTTACCTAAATCCTGAGTTAGTCAATGACCATGCATATGCAACTCATGTGCTTTGATATAAGTGGTGGCTTATGCTTTAAAGATGATCGAGCCCATAGCTAGTATGTTGGGTACATGACTAGTGTATGGCATGAATTTACTAGCAACAGTGGAATTCATAACTCAATTAAAAAGTTAATGATATCCTCTCATTGGCATTATGTGGATTGATAAATATGGAACGTGGCCACGAGTTGCTTATTCTCAAACGAACAATTTATCACAGTCATTTGTTGACAGTGATCATATTAATCATTAAGAAGGTACAATGCTGACAATGTGATAAAATAAGATTGTATTAAGTGAACGAATTTAACTCAAAGAAATCAAGGATATTATGTGAGGGTAACACACACATGATGAGGTCATTAGATAAAACAGTTGGATGAATTGGTTTTGTACAGAGTATACAATAAGGTGTTTTCAATCATGTTACTCCTTGTGGACTGACTCCATGATTAAGTAATTGCGAATTATCGGAACAATGCTTCTAGACATAATTGTAATTACTAGAGCCTAATTCTATATGTTTGATTGGTCCATCCGCTAGCTCAACAAAAGCTCAATCGGACTGAATTTGAATCAGAAGAGAATTCTACGACTTTGGGAATAATTTAATTGAATGGATTTATTTAATGTGAAATAAAATTAGGTGGTCGTGAGAACTGTTCAACTAGAGAATTTGATTAAAGAATTTTCTTGAAAAATTAATTTTGAAAATCTAAGTGATTTTCTGGAAATATTAATTTTGATCAAGTAAAATTAAATTAAATAAATAAATTAAAATTAATATGATATTTTTTGAAGTTAGTCAGATAATTGGCCCAATGGGTAATTGAACTTGAAAATTGGACTTGAGATCTTAAATTGGGTCTGAGAGCCCAAAACTGAGACTAAGACCCAAAAACTAGTCGAACCGGGCCCGATATGTAAAATTGGGCCGACAGTCCAACCAGTGGTTAGACCGGACTGGTCGGTTCATCATTGACCCAGACCAAACTGGCTCGAGGTGCCATAAGGGTGTTGTAATTGCTTCACTGGACACGGCGTTGCCGGTGGCTGTGACGACGACATCCCGGTGGCCAGCGGTGGTTGAGCAGTGGAAGAGTTACACTCTTACTAGAGTTGACCAGAAAATTTTGATTTTAGATTAATTATTCCAAAAATAATATTATTTTAATAGTTTAATATTAAATTTAATTTAATGTTTATCTTGTAGATAAATGATAAACCATAATTTACACATATTTTAACCCCATGCTTAACTTAATTTTGGATGATTTTCCATTGAATTTGATGAATTCGATTCTCCTAATCTCTTAATTTCATGTTTTATACTCAGGAGGGCTTAGGATTCGAAAAGAACGAGAAATGGGCCAAAAAGGGACAAAATGGGCCTACATCAGAAATCACACGGCCTGGACTGTTGACCACGGGCAGATCACACGGTCGTGTGTGATGAGCAGAATCGAGCACGACTGAAGGAGTCCACCACAAGCGTGTCACACGGGCGTGTTCCTACCGAAACTAGGACGAATTTTATTCAGAATAGGATACTTGTAGGCTAAGTAAGGCATCTCAAAGCCTATGTAAACACCCTATGGGGCAACCTAAAAGGGGAGGTCGATAGGACATCGAATAGACACCGAGTAGAAGGAGAAAATACTCCAAGACAGCTGTCGGGAGCAGCTTAGGAGAAGGATCTCCATTAAGACTGAAGATCTCCTATCAATTTCTCTTGAAGTTTTTGGGTTTTCTTATGTTTTCTTGTTTTCTTTATTCTAAGATGTTTTCCTCTATTAGTATGAACTAAATCCCTTAAATACCTAAGGGGATGAAACTTAAGATGAATCTTATTATTATTTGATTTATAAGATAAATACTTGTTCTTATTCTTAATTGTGAGTTCTTATTCTTGTTTTGATAATTCAGGTTATTGATTCTAGTCGAATGTGCTTATCTAGTGGAGCAAAAGTCCCTGTTTAAGAGTAGATCAACACAATTAAGCGGAGTTGATTGCAACCTTAGAAATAGGGAGACGAAAATTTGCCGAATTAGAGTCAAATCTAATAAGGGGATCCCTAGATCGAGTTAATGCGACAATAGGGGTTTTAATTAGAAAGAGATTTTAATTAATCAATCTAGAGTCAGTTGTTTTTAGTCTTGAAAGAGATATTATCATAAATCAGGGATTTTTACGGATTAAGTCAAGTGAATAAATTGTATGAATCAAAAGTAATAAGTGAAGTGTAGGTGGATTCTTCCTTATGTATTGCCTATCTCATATAGTTGTCTAAAAATATTTTCCAATTTCACTCTCTGTCACGTTCATAATTATTTAGTTAGTTAAATTAGTTAGTTGAATTTAGATTAAAAATAAATCCCCTTAATTACTAGGCTAGATAATAAAAAGATAGTTATTACTAGTAATCTTAGTCCTTAAGGATACGATATTCCGGGCTCACCACAACTATACTACTGTTCGATAGGTGCGCTTGTCTTTTTCGACATAATAGTTAGTTTCGAGATCATCAAGTTTTTGGCGCCGTTGCCAGGGACCAAGATATTCAGAACACTAAATTTTTATTACTTTATCCATTTTTATTTATTTGCAATTTATATTTATTTTAATTTTAACTTTGCTAATTTTTCTTTTATTTGCTTCCAAGAGGTAATTCTAGTTTATGATTAGAAGGAACCCGTCAAGACCATTACTTTTTTACAGTAATATAGAAGGTACCGTTCGCAGAAATCATAGGAAAATAAGGCGAAGCCTACAATACATAGAAGAAGAGCAAGATGACGATACCAACACTACCAAAGAGATGGCTGATAATAATCCGCTACCTCCTGTGGTTGCCGCAAATCCGTTGAATCAAAATCCTACTCCTTGTACTATGTATAATTTAACAGAAACTGAATCAAGTATTGTTAGACCAGCTGTTGCTACAAATAATTTTGAACTAAAACCTAACACTATTTAGATGATTTAGCAATTTGTTCAGTTTGATGGTTTGCAGGACGAGGATCCAAACAATCACTTGGCAAATTTTCTTGAGTTTTGTGACACTTTCAAGATTAATGACGTTTCTGATGATGCCATTCGCCTTCGATTGTTTCCCTTTTCGTTGAGGAACAAAGCTAAACAGTGGTTGAACTCATTACCATGAGGATCAATCACTAAATGAGAACAAATGATCGAAAAAATTTTGTTAAAATATTTTTCGCCGGCTAAAACGGCTAAGTTGACGAATGATATCTCTTGTTTTGTGCAGATAGATTTAGAGACACTTTACAATGCATGGGAGAGATACAAGGATCTACTAAGAAGGTGTCCACACCATGGATTACCTCTATGGTTACAGGTTCAAACCTTCTACAATGGTGTGAACCCCTCAACTAGGCAGTTTATTAATTCAGCCGCCGGTAGAACTCTAAATAACAATACCTCTGAAGCGGCTTATGAATTTATAGAGGAGATGTCACTGAATAACTATTAGTCGCAAGTTACAAGGACAAATCCAACAAAAGCCGCCAGTGTTTTCAACCTCGATGCAATAACCATGCTATCAAATCAGGTCAAACTTTTAAGTAAGAAAATTGATGGTTTGTATGGTTCTTCGCAGGTACATCAAGTGATGCAGTGTGATACGAATGGAGGAGGAATGAATAATACAGAATACCTATCCTACAACCCTGGCATAGAAAGCGAGCAGATGAACTATATGGGTAATAATTTTAGACCTCAAAATAACCCATGTAGTAACACTTATATCCAGGTTGGAGGAACCACCCTAATTTCTCATGGGGTGGCCAAGGAAGTCATAAACAACAACCCCTCCCAGGCTTTCAACAACAACCCTACCTACATGAGAAGAAGTCGAACCTTGAGGAGATGCTAACAAAATTCATCACGGTGTCAGAAACTCGTTTCTAAAACATCAAAACATCACTCAAAAATTAACAAGCATCGATTCAAGAGCTCGAGAACCAATTAGGACAACTTGCTAAGCTGATCTCTAAACGACCACAAGGTAGCTTGCCAATCGACATTAAAACAAACCCAAAGGAGCAACTTCATGCCGTTACTGCTCATGATAGTGAAGGGTTGGATAAACCATAATTGAGGCAAGAGAATATGGTAGAGGAAGGTAAGGTTGAGGTAAACCATGATAAACCAAAGTTGGTAATTATATAGTACCAACCTCGTGTGCCATACCCCAATGTGATGAAGAAAGACCGCACAGATGAACAATTCGGTAAATTTCTTAAACTTCTAAAGAAATTACATATTAACTTACCATTTCTTGAAGCTTTTTCGCAGATACCCAATTCAAGGAAATTTTTAAAAGAGCTTTTGATAAACAAATGGAAGTTAGACGATACGTCGCATGTGGAGCTAAATGCAGTGTGCTCAACAATTTTACAAAATAAACTCCCATGAAAGTTAAAAGATCCAGGGAGTTTTACAATTCCGTGCTTAATTGGTAGTTTATCGGTTAATAATGCTTTAGCAGATTTAGGGGCAAGCATAAACATTATGCCTTATAAAATGTTTAAATAGCTAGGACTTGGGAAACCTAAACAAACTAGGATGAGCATTCAATTGGCTGATAAAACTATTAGAATCCCTAAGGGTATAATTGAGGATGTACTAGTGAAAACTGATAAATTCATTTTCCTAGTAGACTTTGTTGTTTTAGACATGGATGAGGACAATAATGTTCCTTTAATTTTAGGAAGACCCTTTTTAACAACTACTAAAACTAAAATTGATGTCGCTACAGGTGAACTCTCACTTCCTGTTGGTGACGTACGATCACTATTCAGGCCCTTGACACGGCTAGGACATCGAGTAATAAAGGTGAGAACATAAATTCTATTAATGACCATTTAGTTCAACCTTCTTTTCAGGAAGTACCATGAAATTACACAACTGAGCCATATCCTAGACCGCGTGCCAACGAAGAAATAGCTTATTAGGAGCAAAGGCTTCAGATCGATGAACTAGATGAGTGGAAGACACATGTCAAGGAGAAGCCAAGAAAACACGATGAACCAAAGCGACTCCATGACAAGCTTAAGATTGAGCCAACCCAATTTAAGATCAGAGATCAGGTATTGTTGGATAAAACAGAGATCCCTTTCACGGTACAGAATGTCTTTCCATATGGAACAGTCGAGGTAACTAATCCTAAATTCGGCATTTTTAAGGTAAACACTACTCGACTCAAACTATATATTGATAAAAGAACTGATAGCAGGAATGAGGAGTTTCTACTCCTCAAACCACCATAATCATGCGAATGAAGGGTAAGTCTAGCTTAAGACTTTAAACGAACGCTTCTCGAGAGACAACTCAAGCATTAAACTCACTAATGTCATATTTTCGATTTTTAGTACCTAACTCAAAACTAACCAATTTAATGAAGCGAAGGTTTCCCCACCACACGGCCTTACACACGGGCGTGGCCGTGGCCGTGTGGGTACCAAAAATTTGCACACCGGCGTGGCAGAAATCATGCGAACCAAGGAAAAAAATCCCCAAACCACGGGTCGCGATAAAATGCCACGGTAGTGCGATACGGCCGTGGTCGACACTGAAAAAGTCACACAGGTGTGAGACACGCCCATGTCCCTAGGCCGTGGTCGACACTGATTTATCAACATGGGCGTGGCAACCTCTACACAGGCGTGGGAGAAACGAACGAGGTACCACACGGCCGCCCGATACAGTCGTGTGACCTAACACGCCTAGGGAACATGGGCGTGGGCAGCTGATTTCTATTTAAACCCTCTTTTCTGCTCAATTTCTTCCCCAAACTCCTTTCCTCCCAACCCTAGCCACCATAGTTTTTCTCCCTTTTTCACCATTCTTGCCACCATCACACAATGACTAAAGGCAAGACCAACACCACCATCCCCATGTTAAAGAAGCGAAAGGACCCTAGCAAAGTCTCCCCATGTGAGACCAACCTACATAAGTCCATGTCGTTCACTTCATTTATTCGACAGGACAAGGACCTTTGAGTCCATTTATTTTTTCTATTTCTGTTATTTTTATTTTTAAATTCTTTCCCTTTATCTTTCTTGTCTTTAATTTATATTATTATATTTTGATTTCTTTATTTTAGGTTCAAAAGGTTGTTAGGGTATGACTACAACCCCACCGGAGTATCCACCTCCACCTTCATTTATGCCTAACTACCGTTTCTTTTCTTTGACCCCGCAGTTTCTAAGGGTTCAGGGCACTATTAAGGAATGACTACACCACCGGAGTATTCTCCCACCGTGCACCTCTACCTAGTCCATCGTTCTTATCTTTAAGGAGTTCATCCAAAATTCAGGAAGTTTCACTTCTCCCCCTATCTTATGATTTTAGATATAAGTCAAAAGATACTTAGGTTCCATTGAGGACAATGTACGTCTTAAGTGTGGAGAGGTGTCAACAATACTGAATTATATCTTGTTCTTAAGTATCTTTCTCATATTTACTATTAGAATGAAACTTCTATTGATTTATGGTTTTCATGATATGTTTCGGATTAAGTCATAGATAATTGTGCATTGATGGTTTAAACTTTAAGATATTAGAAAATCAAGCATGATAAGTCTATTTTCAGAATTAAAAATTTTAATAGGTTGTTTTCCTAATCCTAAATATTACTTTGAAGTTCAAAATTTACAAGGTTGACATCAAAAACCATAATTTCTGTGAGATTTTGAGCCTTTTTAGAGCATATATTTTTCTTGCTCACTTTATTGATTATGAGTGTGTCAAACATTGGTTTGTTATTCTAGAACTTGCTTCGATTATACATGCCGAGACCATACTTTTGATTTGATATATTGAGATGACAAAGGCACTTAGGTTTTAACCTACTTACTCCATAAAAAGCCTACCCTCATAATTAACCCCTAGTAAACCCTTTTTAGACTAATAAACCGTTCCTTAACCTAAAACCAAATTTTTATAATTCCCCTAATCTTTTGACGCCCCTTTTTGTCGAGATTTGATTTGAATAGTTCCCTAACTATGTTCTCTATTTAAGTTTTAAATTTCTTTCTTTTCATTACTTGTTCTTATTCTTAAAAAAAAAAAGTTGAAGATTTATTCATTAGTGATTATGAGCTTGAACAGTTAATTTCACATCTTTAGAAGAAGCTCGTTTTATTAGTGATAAGTTAAATTGATGTAATTATTAATTATTAGTTCATTATTTCTAGTTAGGTAATTTATCAATTCAATCTCGATTCTAACATTCTAATTCAACCAATATCCACACCTTTAACCCAAGCCCCATTACAACCCTTTAAAGACCTTTTGATTTGTGTATCATCTCATTTTATAGTGGTGGAGATTTGATTTTCATGCAAGCTTATGGGATTAACTTTTCATGTTTGACTTCTTGAGTGATTAATTTGAAACCTTAAACACCTTGAGTGATTTGAGTGAATATTTAGTGAGGATGCCTATTCTTGTTAGGTTTTGAATCCGAGGTAATTATTTAGGTAAAGGGAAACACCTATGTTTTCGTACTATAAAAATTTATGACTTAGATTGTTTTAATCTTTATGACTCTTTTAGTTCAAATTATCAATGTATGAATCATTTATAAATTATGATGAAACATGATTGATGAGAATTATGAATTAACGAAGTTAATTTTAATTGTGAGTTGATGATTTTGCTTGAGGACAAGCAAAGGCTTAAGTGTGGGGATATTTGATAAACCATAGTTCACACATATTTTAACCCCATGCTTAACTTAATTTTAGATGATTTTCCATTGAATTTGATGAATTTAATGCTCCTAATCTCTTAATTTCATGTTTTATAATTAGGAGGGCTTAGGAGTCGAAAAGAACGAGAAATGGGCCAAAAATGGACAAAATGGGCCTACATCAGAAATCACATGGCCTGGACTGTCGACCACGGGTAGATCGCACGACCGTGTGTGGCAAGCAGAATCGAGCACTGCCGAAGGAGTCCACCACGGGCGTGTCCCTACCGAAACTAGGATGAATTTTATTCGGAATAGGATACTTGTGGGCCAAGTAAGGCATCTCAAAGCCTATATAAACACCCTAGGCGGCAACCTAAAAGGGGAGGTCGACAGGACGTTGAATAGATGCCGAGTAGAAGGAGAAAATACTCCAAGATAGCCTTAGGGAGCAGCTTAGGAGAAGGATCTCCATCAAGACTGAAGATCTCCTATCAATTTCTCTTGAAGTTTTTAGGTTTTCTTATGTTTTGTTGTTTTCTTTATTCTAAGATGTTTTCCTCTATCAGTATGAACTAAATCCCTTAAATACCTAAGGGGATGAAACCTAAGATGAATCTTATTATTATTTGATTTATAAGATAAATACTTGTTCTTATTCTTAATTGTGAGTTCTTATTCTTGTTTTGATAATTCGGATTATTGATTCTAGTCGAATGTGCTTATTCAGTGGAGCAAAAGTCCCTGTTTAAGAGTAGATCAACACAATTAAGCGGAGTTTATTGCAACCCTAGACATAGGGCAATGAAAATCTACCGGATTAGAGTCAAATCTAATAAGGGGATCCATAGATCGAATTAATGCGACAATAGGGGTTTTAATTAGAAAGAGATTTCAATTAATCAACCTAGAGTCAGTTGTTTTTAGTCTTGAAAAAGATATTAACATAAATCAGGGATTTTTACGGATAAAGTCAAGTGAATAAATCATATGAATCAAGAGTAATAAGTGAAGTCTACGTGGATTCTTCCTTACGTATTGCCTATCTCATATAGTTGCCTAAAAGTATTTTCCAATTTCACTCTCTGTCACGTTCATAATTATTTAGTTAGTTAAATTAGTTAGTTGAATTTAGATTAAAAATAAATCCCCTTAATTACTAGGCTAGATAATAAAAAGATAGTTATTACTAGTAATCTTAGTCCTTGAGGATACGATATTCCAGACTCACCACAACTATACTATTGTTCGATAGGTGCGCTTGCCTTTGTCGAAATAATAGTTAGTTTCGAGACCATCAATAAACAATATAGTATTTTAATAAGATTTAATATTAAATTTAATCTAATATTTATCATGATAAATATTATATTAATTTAATATTAAAGTGATTAAGATTAATCATAGTTGAACTCTCAAAACTCTCCCCAGATAAAAAGAGCCTTAGGTCATTATTTACACACACTTGAATTCAAGAGAAAGTTGTAGAGAGAAAATTCTTTAAAGAGATTATTCCAAAAAATTTCTAGAGATATTTTTCCTGATTTACAGCTTGACCCAAAAGTTTAGAGAAATTGAAAAATTACCCCACTGATAATTTTTTTGAATTTTTTTTTATTTGAAGCGAGCCCACACTCAGCAGACTTGAGCTTGAGGATAGCGAAGAAAACTACTCGATTGAAGTACTCATCCTAAACGAATCGAAAAGGTAAATTTTTTTATTAAGTGTTTATTACTTTATATATCACAACCAAGATATTGTTTAGGAAAATTTTTAGAACTCTTATTTTTCTCCTAAATTTATTTTCCTCTGTGTATTCCGAACCCATTTTTCCAACACAAGATTGTTCACCAGCCTTCACAGTCTCCTCCAAACTCGCTATCTTAACACGATGAAGATTGCTGGTTTCTTAGAGGGCCCAACTCCAAAGTCCAAACTCCACAGACAAGGGGAGATAACTCAGGATTCGAAGTAAGATAGGAAGATATAGCCTTTTTTATCTACCGAGTCATTAAATTAATTTATTGTTGAAATATGGAGCCCAGACAGACAAAAGATAACCCTGACTTTAAGAAATCACACCATGGAAAGAAT
Source organism: Gossypium bickii (assembly GCA_025503065.1). Lineage (NCBI taxonomy): Eukaryota > Viridiplantae > Streptophyta > Magnoliopsida > Malvales > Malvaceae > Gossypium > Gossypium bickii. The sequence continues at coordinate 22,309,636 of CP106718.1, forward strand.
TCTTCAGCTTCGCCATTAGAATAGTTGAAAGTTGAAGAACTAGATGGAACGACGGGTTATTCTGGACTTATCATTGAAATCTCAGTCAGAGGAGGATCAGTGGTGCAAATGGGGGAGTCTGCACAGTGGGCAGACTCTGCCAGCAGAGCAGGTGCTTCAGGTAGGGCTGGAATTAGAGAGGTATGAGTTTCTATTGTAGCAAGCCCTCTCTTAAGCCTATATCATATTAATTGTGGATGTTGACTTTCCTCAGTCTCTTGGATGCTTTCTTCTACCCTCAGTTTCTTTTGAATTTTCTTCATTATTGTTTTTCTATGTAGGGCAACAATAACCATTTCTTTTGCATGACCCTTATCTAGAATTGTTGTGATGTCCATGTTTGATGTTGTAACGGGCGTAGTATGAGAATTTGAGGAAGACCCTTACCATCAACATGAGAATTATCCTAACTTGAAGAGGAAGAAGGAGTACCCGGATGCGTAATATTCCAATTACGTGGACATAGTCCATAAATGTTATAGAAGTAGAAGGGAGGTTCTCTTATACGCCCTGTTAGAACTTGTGCCAAATCACTATTTGCATTGTGAGGCCAAACCACAAAATCATAAGGCACATTGAAATCATCCAACCAATTTATGGGGTCATTCACCTAAAAACTGTTTGGGCTTAAATCCTATAGACAATATTGGAAGATGTTTCTGACTGAAACAACTTCCGCCAATTCAAGTACTTGCCCTTTTCTCAATTGTTTATACTGCTTCTAGGCAACTTGGGAATCGACTAACATTATGCACCAACACTTTCCTGAGGAAGGGACCATCGTGTGGGAAAGCAAACCCATTCTCGAGTTTGTAGATAACTCTTACATATTTATCCTTAAGTGTATATTTGAAATCATGTTCTGGATTATGGGCTCACAACCTAGGTGTATACTGAAAATGGCGTTACCAATAGAAGCTCACTTTCTTTTTACCTTTATCTGTTAAAACTTTTGGAACGCACCCAGCATCGGTGGCACATTACACATGTAATAGTTTATAAAGAAAGCCACTAGTGTCCACCAGGATAGGGCTAATAACTACCTTGGTGCGATGCTGTACTTATTGAGCATCGCACAGAAGAAATGGTAGAGCGGCAAGTGGATTCTAGCCTTCAACAAGATTAAAGTAAGGACAAAGACTCTAGTATTCTCACTCAGGCGACACTCTCATGGTCATCAGAAATCATAAGCAAAGTTGGGACGGATAATGACCCGGGCTCTTGAGTACTGATGTAATTCATCTTAGGTAGTACTATAGTTGTGCATCAAAGTATTTGTGCATGGGGGCGTGTCATTGGGACCTTTGTGTTCGAAGATTTTTGGACCTAGGAGATTAACGTTTCAATTACTTTGGCCTTGGCCCTTCCCTCGTATAGTGGTTGTAACCATTTTGTATAAATGAAATAGAAAAAAAAGAAGAGCAAAGATTACCTTTGAAAAAGAAGAGAACTGAAGACAAACGAAGTAAAAAGCTTAGACAGAAAAGAAATTAGGGTTCCGATGTTACAGCAAGGTGTTTGAAAAGGATGTTTAAGTTTCAGTTTTATAGAGAACCAAACGTGTGCAAGAAGTTTAATTTGTGGTAACTGTCAAAGAGTAAGTTAAGTAACGTTTGAAATCATGAGAGTACCTGTCAAGTTCTGAATTCACCAATTGGAGCAGACTGTTTGAACTCTTACCAATAGAGGATTTCTAAAGTGTACAGCTATTAAGATAAGTCGTTATGGGTATGTGGGTAATTTGCCAATTAGTGTTCTACGTTTAGCACAGACAGTTAGCTACACATTTCTTGCAGTGGAAATTCTCAAGTTAGAAAAATTTCGAGGATGAAATTTTCTTTAGGGGAGAGAGAGTTGTCACACCCCAAATCTGACAGACCCGATTAGAAGACGTGTAGATGTGAAGTTATTTGTTTGGCATAGTATAGTTTACCCATTTGCAGTCTTTTGGCGAATAAGAGTTGGTGTAAAGTATCCTCCGTGTAAGTAATTAAAGATTCTATCTCAAGTTCTTCTGCTAAATAAGAAAAGATTATTGCAAGCGAAGTGTAAGCATGGTAAGAGTTACTGTTAAATTTATAGTACGCCAAGTTTGCCTAAGCATTGTGCTAATTGGGTTTTGTAATGTGATTTGGTTAGGAGCCAACTGAATTTACTGGTCAAATAACTTATGTACAGGTCCCTCATTTATATTTCACTCGGATCTTTGTAGGCAATTTATTATGACAAACTCTGGATACATTTTACACTTGTCAAGTTCCACTGAAGGGAACTGAATATATATCTATATATGGTGAGAAAGGTTCGCCTGGATGGTTTTCTTCCTTCAATACTACTCTCTAGTTTTTCTTATTAAACTTATATGTTTTCTTCTCCTTTATTAAGCTAAAAGCTAAGGTTTTTGAATCAATAAGTGGATGTTTCTCCTTTTGATATGTATGATGGCTCTGCATGTTAAGTTTTTGAAAGAATAAGGATATTAAGAAGCATATGAATAATGAGTTGTGAATAAGAGACCCTACATGGAGGTCATATGTGATTTAAATGTTAGTCATTTTTCTGTAAATGGGTTTTAATGGTGTTACTATGTTCTTTAAGCAGTTGTTGCTACTGGTTCAAAAAGGATTTTTGAGTCTGGAACTCCAAGCTACAATATTGGTGAATATCAGGTGAAATCGTAGTTTCGACATTTGTAACTATTTCAGTAATATCTTATTATGATTGATGATTTAGTAACGATGCATGAGTTCTTAAACGACTACTGAATGTGTATATGTGATCTTCATATAGTGTCTGTGTAAGTTTGAGTGTGAGGTGTGTCATATGTATAGGCGTATGTGATTCTGTGAAGAAAATGTATGTATGTACATGGGATATATATAATGTAATGCATGATCGTATTGTTGTGGTTGAAACATGTAAAGAAGTATGCTTCGATTAGGAAATTGAGTATAGCCAACACGAATGTGTAATTATGTTAGATATATGATGCAAGATTTGACATGTTGGAGAAATGAGGGTTGAAAGGAGTATTGAGAGATTATGTGACATGATTTTTAACACCATGGTGGTTTGCAATGAAGTTCGTCAGGACAATAAACACGAAATTTGATACAACAAATATGAAGAAAGACCATGGTCATGGCTCATTCTGGAGAGGGCAGATGAGTTGCATTTATCTACTAGGGTTTTTGTGTGTCCCAGTGTGATGACGGACAATCCTAACACACTAGTGAGTTTAGGCAAATCCATACCGCAAACACAACAGTTCATGTGATGCCTTGGTGGAAACTAAACAGAGCCTTTTTGGGCAGGTCATTTATGAAGCCTTTTAGCATATTCTATAAGTGCCTTTGTGGCATATTCTATGTTGCCTTTATGGAAAATCACGAAATGCCTGTGGGGCATATTTGAGAATACCTACTTGGCAAAATTTGGTTATTCGCCTATGTGGTAAATTTGGGTAAAGTTTTGATATCTCTTTGATGATAATCTTATGATAAAGATCTAATACGTCGAAAGTTAACTTGGTTTGATTAGTCTTGTGATGGAATTGAATGAGTCTAAGGGACAAATTTTTGAAAGGAAGTATATATATGTATTTTCTAAAAAGGAAATCTGTTATAACGATTTTTCAGTACAAGATATAAATGTATTCGTAATTATGAAAGGTTTAAGTGTTAGTTGGTTTAAGATTGGCTCTGCTATGTAAGGTTAAAATATAAGATATCTGGTATCCACCACGTATGAGTAGTATCATGCCACGTTTTGGGGTTATTTGGAATCTGAGTTGATTACCAAATTGGCCGTTCTGGTGTTTTGTAGCATAGACATTTGGAATTCTTATGAATGATCTGTAACTTTTCATCATCAGTATGAGCTTGCTTTGTGTCTGCAACAGGGTAAAAGATTATTGCTGGTTTAATGGTTATCAAACTGAATATGGGAATCCGCCAAAGGTAAGATCAGTTTGTACGTATTCGCCAAGGATTAGTGTAACATCCTAAAATTTGGAATTTTATGTGTTGCATTATTTTGGTGCTAAGCTAGTTAAATTATTAATTGTGTATGTTTAGGGGATCCTGATAAGGCTCGGGGTTTATTTGGTCTTAGTAAAAAGATTTGGGCATTTACCACTTTAAGGAGATAGATTAAGTGACCTTAAAGCTTATGGAAATAAAAGAGTAAATTGCTAGCATAAGTGAGCAATTAGTAAAGAGGTTATGGCGCCACATGAAGTACCTTGAGGGAAGAGGTTCAAATCCCATTGTGTGCAAATTTTGACTATTATTTTTGCATTCTTTCCATAAGTGTCGGCCAAGCATGTAAATAAGGCAAGGTGGACTTTTTATTTTTGGCAAGATGGCTAAGGAAAATAGGAAAGAATGAAGGTAAGGAAAGAAATCAAGAGAAAGGGGAAAGTAAGGGGAACATATGGCCTTTTTCAAGGGAAGTGTTATAGAAAGTGTGGTTGGCCAATTTTTGACCATTATGGTCATGTATGTGGACGGTTTTGGGGCTAAAGGGAGGTAGCCGAATTTTACTAGGTGTTTTGGTAAAACTATAGGTTTTGTTTTGGTCAAAAATACCTTTAGCTTCAATAGTGTCATTTTCTCCAAATTGCTACTCTTGGTGAGTTTTAGTTTTTTTTTTTTCTTCTTTTCTTTCTTCTTTGCCGAAACCTCCTAGCACATTTGTGCAATTTTTTTCTTCTCTTTTGTTTGGTCAAAACATTCACCTATGTCCATCTCCCTTTGATAGCCGAATCACCTAGCATCCATTCAACCTTCCATCCTTTTCTTTTAACCATTCCTCTAATCTTTTCTCTTCTCTGAATCGACACCACCATAAAATCACATTTTCTTGTTTGATTATCCTCCATAGACGAATATCAATATTCATTTTCTTCTATAACTGAACCTTCATCTCTTTTCTATCTTTTCTTCTCATCCGTATTTACACTCAATCCTTGATTAATCGGTAAGTGTTCTTCTCAACATTCTTAATTTTCTTTCTCTTAATGCCAATTCTATGTTTTGGTTTGGGATGGTCATTTTGACCGAGACCATCACCTTATTCACTCTCAAACAAGATCTTTTTCTTCTTCGTAGTGATATAGTGGAAGGCTGAAACCTTGATTCTTCCGAAGTCATCGTATAATCGCTAGGAATAGGTCCTAAAAATCTTTAAGGTAATGAGTTCTTCAAGGATTCTATAAATCGTTCTTATTTCATTAAAGATGTTATTGGAATAGTGGTGATTAATCGATTATAATTTTAGGGATTAAATCGCTTGATCTATCCAACCGTTGATCACTCGGAATTATTGGTAAGCCGAGCTTTACCCTTTTGACAATCCATATTTTATCATAATATGGATCTATTTAAGATCTAATCAAATGGAGGCTTGTGGTACCGATTCGAAAGGAAAGTCGAGTGGAGATCTCAAAAGGAGCGGATTAGCGATCCCTACTCCTAAATTCAAGTGAAGGGCTGTTCCGGCAATTCGGGACTTTCCACCGGGTTGTGGACCCTCATCCGGTGAGAATCGACTATTCGAGGTTGTTCACAATTTTAAGGCATCAGTGATTTGGGATTTTCCACCGGGTTGTGGACCGTCAACTGAGGAAAACCGACAAATCGTGGCCATTCACGATTCCAAGGGTAAGCACTGTAGATCGTTCATTTTAGTGTTGATTAATAAATCGCGTATGTCGGCTAGTCAAGCATTATAATATTTTAGGTGTCGACGATCAAGAAAGCTTAGTGCTTACTGTAATCAGGTGTGTAATCTCACACCGTTTTTTGTGGGTTTAAGGTGATTTAGTATCGGAAACAAATCGCTATGACTAAATCATAATAGGGCGTAAATCGAAAAAATGGGCCTAAGATATATAATTTTGATAAAATTGACGAAATTGGTAGTATCATTGTGCAAATTGTGAAAATACCCCTAAAAGGGCTAAAATAAGAAATTGCTTATGGGCCGAATCGACTTATTGCCTTATAGGCCGAATGGACATATTGATTAATGGGTCAATCTGATTTTTTTTTGCTAAATGGGCCAATCTAATATTTTGCTAAATGGGCCAAATCTGATATTTTGCTTAATGGGCCTTTTTGATTAATTATTATAATGAGCCATAATTTTGTAATAAATATCCGAATAAATTATTGTTGTTATATTGTGATTTATTATGCATTATATATATGATTTTGCATGGGATGGGATAATATTGAAGAGAAGTGCTGGTGGCTCTGCCACATAATTTTGGTGGCTCTGCCACAAATCTGTATAGTGGCAATGCCACTTAAATTTTGTTAATCTGGTGACTTGTCCACAATTATATTTGTTATAAATGGCTTAATGCATGCGATTGGTGTGTTGGCGGGGTGGGTTGACTTGATCCCCACAGGTGTGTTGGTTGGTACGGGAGGTGTGTAGCGAATGGATTACTAGGTTTGGTTTTGGAATTGCACTTCATACACATGATATAATTGATACATTATTATTATTGTAAATGGGCTTAGGCCCAAATTATTGCTTAATGGGATTTTGGCCCAGTGGACAATGGTAAGGGGGTTATACATTGAGTTTTAGTAACTCACCCCATTTTTCCTTACCCCATTTCAGGTAATGATCAGTGATGGAGACTTGGGCCATGGTTACTCGGTGAAGGCCATACTATAAAAATGGTTTAATTTGGAATTTGGATTTCTTTTAGTACTTTTAATTACTTTGCTATTTTGAGTTAAGGTTGTAATAAGGCCTCTGGATTAATTTTTGTTTTGTTTATTGTTTGACGAATTTATAATTTGCTCTAAGTACTTAAATAAACGTTTCCTTAAAATGGATATACAAAAAGGGTTTCATATTAAACTTTCATAAATATATTTTTAACTTGGAAATTCTCTTAAAAATTTTCATCAACACTTTTCGAAATTTTTTTCAAATTCTTTTCGAACTATTAACGATATTTTCAAAGTCACGGTTTCTAAGATTTTTTTTTATATCTCAAATTTATTAATTTATCAATCAACCTTTATTTCAATAATACTTTATCAAAAAATTTTAAATGGAGTTGATTTAATTGATTTTAAATCTAAATCTATTTATGTACAAATGAAAAAGGACTTAGTAATATTCTCTCATGTGACATGTCAGATCTAGCCTTATCGCATGGGCCGGGTTTGGGGTGTTACATTTTATGGTATCAGAGCCCGATTCAAAACTCAGCTGTTGTTTGGGTTCAAAAACATTTTTCAAAGCTATTTTGAAATGTAAAATTTAGAACGTATGTTTTCAAGGAAGTATGGCACCACGGGTATCCGGCACCAAGTCAAGTAAGTGTATGTTATTATTGTATGATTATAATGATTACGATATGACTGTAGGAATACTATAGACTTCTAGTTTTTGGTATTGAAACTATAGAGATTGAGACTATAGGATGCGATTACGAAAACGACTTTACTTCTTATGTTTCATAAAACATTGTTTAATAAACACCGAAATAGTATACTTATTCATAAGACTTTTAATCAGATTAAATCGAATTACCCAATATGAGCACTAGAGGACGTGGACGCGGTAGACGTGGCCGTGGTAAAGGCTGAGGCGTTAGAGTTGCGTCGGAAGCGTCCAGACATATACCGAAAATGGACGCACCTGCGTCACCCGTGACTGAAACTGGATCACAAGACCGTATGAGGGAGGACATCGCTCTGTCCCAAGTAATGTTGCGAGTCTTGGAAAGGGTTGTTGGGGCTAGAATTGGGCCAGCAGCTCGTGGATCAATTTCGGAGCGACTCAGATCAAATGGTGCTGAGGTTTTTAGGGATATCTCGGGTGTAGCCCCAAATGTCGCGAAGTATTGGCTCGAGGCAGTGGAGCGGATCATGGATGATCTGGATTGCACCGCCGAGCAGAAACTGAGAGGAGCTGTGTCCTTGTTGAGAGACAAGACGTATCAATGGTGGCTTACTATTTGGGAAGGCACTTAGGCCGATCGTGTTGCATGGGATTTCTTTAAAACTGCATTCCAAGGAAAGTATGTCGGGGCTAGCTATGTGGATGCCCGAAGGAAGGAATTCCTGAATCTGGTCCATGGAGGTAAGACTATGGCAGTTTACGAGGCAGAATTTCTACGTCTGAGTCATTATGCCTGGGGTATAGTGCCAACTGACTACGAACGCTGTGTGCGTTTTGAGGTCGGATTGAATGATGAGTTGCGGGTATCGATAGCCCCACAACAAGAAAGGAACTTTTCCACACTTGTGGAGAAAGCCAAGATAGCTGAAGAGGCTAAACACTCGGAGTGGCAAAACCGAGAAAAAGATAGAGGCAAGAGCAAGAGGGACTTTAAGTACTCAGGTCCTGCTAGAAGGTTTTAGAAGAGGCCCAGGAATGATGAGCTAGCTCGAATTAGAGTACCAGCTGCTACCAATCAGATACATCCATATGCGGATTGCGGAAAACGACACCCGGGTGAATGGTGGAAAAGAACCTGTGGTTGTTTCAAATGTGGTTCCAAGGACCATCAACTCAAAAATTGTCCTTGACAGACTGCTCAGACTCAGGATGCTTGTAACTATGATGCACTGCCAGCTAGAGGCGCTTAGCAGCCACCGAGAGGCCGTGGGCTAGGTCGAGGTGGTAATGGCGTAGGACGAGGTCAGGGTGCACCAGGTAGAGGTACTGGTTTCCGGGGGTAACGTGGAGGCGAGGCAGCCAGGCTTGGTTTATGCGGTCAGACGCCGAGAGGATGGCGATGCACCTGATGTGATAACTGGTACGTTCTTCATATCTGATGTACCTGTTACTGCTTTGATAGATACCGGATCCACCCATTCGTATGTTGCTAGTGCTATATCTGGAAATCTGAACATTAAATTTAAGATTACTACTAGAGAGATGATGGTAATTAGTCTTTTAGGATAGTCTGTGATAGTGAATAGATTGTTTAGAGATGTGCCCTTAGAAATTCAGGAAGAAACATTTTTGGCAGATTTGATGGAACTGCCTTTCGACGAGTTCGACCTTATTTTGGGCATGGACTGGTTGGTGAAACACTGTGCGAACTTGGGTTGTGCTACAAAGTGGATGACGCTAAGAACTCTGGAAGATAAGGAAGTGGTGATGATAGGTGAAAGGAGAAACTATCAAATGTGGTATCTGCTTTAAAGGCAGAAAAGTTGGTGCGAAAAGGGTGTGGAGCATTTCTAGCCTTCATTAGTGCATTGGATGCCAAGGAATTGTAGGTGGAATGTGTTAGAATGGTGAAAGAGTTTTCGGAGTCTTTCCCGAAGAACTTCCTAGATTGCCTCCGGATCGGGAGGTAGAGTTTGGCGTTGAGTTAATGCCAGGAATAGCTCTGGTGTCCATTGCTTCTTATAGAATGGTGCCGCAGGAGTTAGCGGAGCTTAAAGCTCAAATTTAGGAGTTGTTGGATCGGGGTTTCATTCGATCGAGTGTGTCACCTTGGGAAGCACCGGTTTTGTTCGTCAAGAAGAAGGATGGGTCGATGCGTATGTGCATCGATTATAGGCAGTTGAATAAATTGAAGATCAAGAATAAGTATCCGTTGCTGAGAATCGATGACCTGTTCGATCAACTGTGAGGAGCTTCAGTTTTCTCAAAGATAGATTTGAGATCTGGTTATCACCAGCTTAAGGTCAAGGAGGCGGACATTCATAAGACTGCATTTCGAACTCGTTATGGGCATTATAAGTTCTTGGTGATGCCGTTTGGGTTGACTAATGCACCAGCCGCATTTATGGACATGATGAATCGTGTCTTCCAACCTTATTTAGACCAGTTTGTAGTGGTGTTCATAGATGACATCTTGGAATACTCGAAGAATGAAGAAGAGCGCGATTCGCATCTGCGGGTGGTATTACAGATATTGCGGGAAAAGCAACTTTATGCCAAATTCAGTAAGTGTGAATTTTGGCTGAAAGAAGTGCCCTTCTTGGGGCATGTTGTGCCGGCCGAAGGAATTAGAGTTAATCCTCGGAAGGTAGAGGCTGTGTTGGATTGGAAACCACCAAAGTCAGTGGCCAAAATTTGAAGTTTCTTAGGGTTGGCTGGTTATTACAGGCATTTCGTTGCTGGTTATTACAGGCATTTCGTTGAGGGGTTTTCGTTGATTTCTACACCCCTAACTAAACTGTTGCGCAACGGAGTATGAAACACCCCACACTCGGCCCACGAGCCTGAACCGGATCTGGTATGTTCCTTAAAAAAATCAGTTTTCGAAGTCCTTTATTACTTTGAGAATATTGGTGTATTTTTAGAAAACTGTTCATTTTGGATTGGGCTTAGGTTAAAAACCCGTTTATTTAATTTAGAAATCATTTAATTAGGGTGACAAAATAATTTAGGGTTTAGATGTAAAGACATAAAATTTTAATATCATAAATGTAAAGTATTTCGAAGCATAATAATTGCAAGTAAACAATAGTAATGAAAATAAAACTATGGCTTTTTGGGCCTTATTACATCAACAATTTCCAAACTTAAAATTTAAAGAACTTTATAAAAATAAAGGTCCAATTCGTAAATATTTTCTTTGCTACGCATGGCCACCTTTAGCTCTCGCCACCCGGCCTATTACTCGCTCATCACCTAAAAATAATCCTCAAAGGGTGAGTCAACGGACTCAATGTGTACACAAACTAACAAACAATATTTCGAGTGCATACATATTCATATCAGAACATATACATATCAAATTGATGCAACCCAAACCCAAGCCTAATTATCCATCCGCTACACACCACCCGTACCTGCCAGTCACACCGTGGGGACTACTAAGTCAACCCTCCTTCCGCTACACACCATCGAAGCGATCATTTCTTTGTCGACGTGCTCATCGCCATATACGCGTTGTGTCATTAGACACTATGTTCGAAAAATGTAACCGAAGTTACCATGTTCACTTAATGGGACCGTAGCCACCATATTTCGTTGGTGAGACCGTAGTCAACACCTATTCTTCCCCTTTCACATATATCCCATATGCCCCAAATATTTATATCATGCATATCTTATTTCTCATTCATATTCCATATTCAAATATATATATATCGTATTTGTAATCCTATCGGAAGTAGGAAACGCGTGCTCAGGTACTTTTACCTCATTTGTGACACTTAGCCACATTCTCATTCGCATGCACATTCATATATATACATATAAAATAATTGCCAGTAATATATTGGGAGTTAGTGTGGGTACACACCTTATTTGCTTAATGGATTCATTGAATTTCGAAGTGAATCGATCATGATTCGGACTTTAGATCTGTTAACTCCTATATTTGGCCCATATATATAAACATATTAATACCCTTTTAATTTTAAAACCAAATCCTACTAGGAATAGAATTACTAACACTTACCTTGTTTGCCAAATCAAATCCCAAAGTTGTGGTATTCCTCCCTGAATTTTGGCTACCCACTAGATCCACTGATTTGATAAATCTTTGATTAAAACGAATAGATCTAATTATTAAAGAGATAACCTAGGCCAAATATAACTTCTTACCTTGAATCCTTGAGTTCCCGAAAATATTCCTTTTCTTGTATGTTTGTCGAAATCTGATAAACCCCTTGTATATTCGGCCATTCACAACAATAAGATTAGTACCCTGATTTTGGTAAAAAGAAAAAGGAATAGAAATTGATTGACCACAGATCTTACCCTTTTGTTGTTGTAGTTGATTGCTCCTTTACTTAGAATCGACAAAGATTCGGCTTTGATAGTAGAAGCAGAGAAAAAAATAGAAGAAGGGAAGATGGATTTTACTTAAGGAAAAATTCGACAGAGAGGGGAAGAGCTAGGGAATTTCGGCAGAGTAGAAAAAGAAGCAAACTGAGGAGTAGCCCTCCTTCCTTCCTTTTATAGACAAAGTTATCAGCCAAGGAGTCCCTTACTTGGCCACCACTCCACATATGTGATAATATTATTCAAATAAAAAAAAATATTTAATCCATCATTTATCTCCTCATATAATCCAATTTAAAAATCTAAAAAGAAATCTCTTATTTATCACTTAATAGCCGAATTTTAAAAAGAATAAACCTCTTTTTTTAAGATGCTTTCCGTCCACTCCTTGTGCTTTTGGAAACAAAATTAAAACCTTCATTTAATTACTTCCCTGGTGACTCGAACCCAGGCCCATGCCTTCTGTACATGGCGCCATTTTCATAGGCCCTAAGTGCCATCTTCAGGCCACTTTTCCTAGCCCGTTTGTGTGTCAAAACTTACCAACTTTTTCTTTTAAGCCCTCTGCCTTGATTTCCTATTTTAAACTTTAAAACTCATCATTTTAGGGTCATTTCCAAGTTTCCTAAAATTTTCGATCAAATTCTGTTTACTTGCCATTTTCTTACATTTCCAAGTTTCCTAAAATGTATACTTTCCATTTTGGATCATTTCCATTTTCATTTCTTAGTTTTCAAAAATGTGTACTTTCCATTTTTGAACCATTTCTTACATTTCTAGGTTTCCTAAAATGTTCATGCCCTAATGCATTTCGTGTTTCCAAAAATGTTCTGAGTTTCCAAAAATGTTTGAGTTTCCAAAAATGTTTATTTTCATTTCCATGCATTTTCATACATTTTCGAGTTTCCAAAATATCAAAAATTTATTCATAATGCTTAAGACTTGTCATTTCATATAATTAAACCGAAAATGCATAGGCCCTTTCTAGGATGTTACAGTTCTACTACTTCTTAAACAAAAATTTCGTCCTCGAAATTTCCTAACTAAACAATCGAGGGGTATCTTTGTCGCATTGTCTCTTCGACTCCCACGAAGCTTCTTCCGATCCATGGTTGCGCCATAACACCTTGACTAGAGGTACCGACTTCCTCCGTAGTACTTTCACATCACGCCCAAGATTCGAATCGGCTCTTCCTCGTAGGATAGATCTGGCCTTAGCTCCACTTCTTCAATAGGTACCACATGAGACAGATCCGATCGATAGTGATGTAGCATGGATACATGGAATACGTCGTGCATTTGCTGCAATTCTGGTGGCAACTCCAATTGGTATGCCACTGGTCCAACTCGCTGTAGTACTCGATAGGGCCCTATAAACCTTGGGCTTAACTTCCCTTTGCGACCGAACCTCATAACCTTCTTCCAAGGTGAGATTTTTAGAAACACTTGGTCTCCCACTTCAAACTCAATTTCCTTCCTCTTAAGGTCGGCGTACGACTTTTGCCTATCAGAGACTTCCTTCAACCTTGCCCGAATTCTTTCAACCTTCTCTTCAGTTTCTGCCACTAACTCCGGACCCAAAACGCGATGTTCTCCTAACTCAGTCCAACAAGTAGGAGTTCTACACTTCCGACCATACAATGCTTCGTAGGTGCCATCCGAATGCTTGCCTGATAGCTGTTGTTGTAGGCGAACTCAGCTAAAGGCAAATAATCTTCCCAACTTCCTCGGAAATCCATCACACAGCCTCTCAGCATATCCTCCAACACTTGTATAACTCGTTCAAACTGCCCGTCTGATTGTGGATGAAAAGCCGTAGTGAAGTCCAACTTAGTGCCTAAAGCTTGATGAAGTGCCTTCCAAAATCGAGACGTAAACCTTGGGTCTCTGTCGGAGATGATCGACATCGGTACTCCGTGTAGCCTTACGATTTCCGCCACATATAACTTGGCTAACTTCTGAAGGGAATAGTCAATTCTCACCGAAATAAAATATGCGGACTTGGTCAAACGATCCACTATCACCCATATTGAGTCCTTCTTAGTAGGCGTAAGGGGAAGCCCACTAATGAAGTCCATGGTAATTCTTTCCCACTTCCATTGGGGAATCTCAATTGGTTGAAGTAATCCCGATGGGACTTGGTGTTCAGCCTTAACTTGCTGACACGTCAGACACTTTCCCACGAATTCAGTCACTTCCCGCTTAAGATCAGACCACCAAAATTGTTCTCTTAGATCTCTATACAACTTGATGCCTCCGGGATGCATAGCATAAGGGCTACCATGCGCTTCCTGAAGAATCCTTTGTCTCAACTCCTTATCCTTCGGCATACAGACCTTTCCTTTGTACCACAACACTCCTTCTTCATTGATGCCATAATCCCCTAATTCTCCGCTCCGTACTTGTTGAAACTTAACACTTAGATCTTTATCAGCCATTTGTCCCCCTTTCACCTCATTCAGCCACGTGGGCTTGACTTGCAATTCTGCCAACAGGCTTCCATCATCATACAGACTCAAGTGAGCGAACAAAGCCCTTAGATCCGACACAACCTTCCTACTTAGGGCATCAGCTACCACATTCGCCTTGCCCGGGTGGTACTCTATCGAACAATCGCCAATCTTTCAACATGACTCCACCCACCTTCGTTGCCTCAAGTTCAACTCCTTCTGAGTCAACAAGTACTTAAGGCTCTTGTGGTCTGTGTAAATCACTGACCTTTCTCCATAGAGGTAGTGCCTCCAAACCTTGAGGGCGAAAACCACTGCTGCTAGTTCCAAGTCATGGGTTGGATAGTTAACCTCATGAGGCCTTAGTTGCCGAGACGCATACGCGATCACTTTTCCATCTTGCATTAGCACACAACCTAACCCCGTATGCGAAGCATCACAGTACACCACAAAGTCCTTGCCTGCCTCCGGCTGAATTAACACTGGAGCTTCCGTCAACACCTTTTTAAGCTTTTCAAAGCTTTCCTGTTGCTTATCCGTCCACACAAAGGGTACTTCCTTCCTTAGCAACTTTGTTAAAGGCGCGGCTATTGACAAGAATCCTTCCACGAACCTTCTGTAATAGCCTGCCAATCCTAAGAAACTTCGAATTTCAACCACAGACCTAGGTGGTTTCCAATCCAGCACTGCTTCGATCTTCCTAAGATCCACTCTTATTCCTTCTGCGGATGCCACATGACCTAAGAATGCCACCTCCTTAAGCCAAAATTCGCACTTGCTGAATTTGGCATAGAGCTTCTTCTCCCTTAACACTTCCAACACAACTCGGAGATGCTCATCATGCTCCTCTTCCGTCTTAGAATACACCAAAATATCATCGATGAACACCACGACGAACCTATCCAAATAGGGTTGGAAAACCCGATTCATCATGTCCATGAACGCGGCTGGAGCGTTCGTCAATCCAAATGGCATCACCACAAATTCAAAATGACTGTATCTTGTCCTAAAAGCGGTCTTATGAATGTCAGCCTCCTTCACCTTCAACTGGTGATATCCCGACCTTAAGTTTATCTTCGAGAACAATTTGCTTCTTTTTTTCACCGGTCGAACAAGTCGTCTATCCTTGGCAAAGGATACTTGTTCTTGAGGGTCAGTTTGTTCAACTGACGATAATCTATGCACATACGCATAGTTCCATCCTTCTTCTTCACAAATAGGACCGGTGCTCCCCATGGAGACACACTGGGTCGGATGAACCACGATCCAACAATTCTTGGATTTGAGCCTTGAGCTCCACTAACTCCTTTGCGCGCCATTCGGTATGATGAGCGATTGACACAGAGAGCTGTTCCGTGAACAAATCTATCCCAAAATCCACCTCCCTATCTGGGGGTATTCCTGGTAATTCATCAGGGAACACATCTACAAAGTCCCTTACCATCCTAACTCTATTGACACCTTCATCTTTTCCTCCCAACGCACTTACGAAGGCTAAGAACGCCTCGTACCCCTTCCTAACCATCTTCTCAGCCTTCAGCGCCGAAACTACGTTGGACAAGTAGTTCCTCCTTTCTCCGATCATCACTACTACCTCATCCTCGGGGGTTCTTAGTTCCATATGTTTAGCCACACAATCCAACACGGCTCGATGCTCTACTAGCTAATCCATTCCAAGTATAAGCTCAAACTCTCCGAATGGTAACTCCATTAAGTCAGCCCGAAAGTTCACTCCCTGAATCTCTAGGGGTACATTCTGAAAGATCTTATCTATCATCATAGTTTGGCCTAATGGGCTTACTACAGTCATTTGCCTATCGGAAGGTTCAGAGTCTAGGCCTATTGTTTCCACTATGCTACATGCGACATATAAATGGGTCAAGCCCACATCAATCAGAGCAAAATAGGGTTTGTCAGAAATAAAGAATGTACCGGTTATTACATCCGGTGCGTCACCATCCTCCCTTCGGCGAACCGCATAAACCAAACCCGGTTGCCTTGCTTCTGCATTAGCAGCACCTCGACCCTGTGCTCCATGGCCTCTGCCAGTACCATTACCTCTGTTGCTAGAACCACGACCCCGTTGAGGCTGTTGTCCGCCTCTACCTGCCTAACTAGCATTCTGGGCCGCCGGTCGGCTCTCATCTGGTCGCTTGGGACAATCCTTAAGCATATGGTCCTTGGACCCACACTTGAGACATCCACCCGTCTTCCTCCAACACTCTCCTAAGTGCCTCTTTCTACAGTGCTCACAAGGGCGATACTGCCAGCCCGTACCAGCTTGTTGATTCTGTAGGCCGTCAACTCTAGGCCTCTTATGACCCTTTCCAGATGGGCCGAAACCTCTTTTGGGCTTATTCTATCCACACCGCTTGGTAGCATCCTTGATTCCCTCGGCCACCTTGGCCTTTTCCACCAAAGCAGAGAATTCCCGCTCCGATGCGGCATATCAACGATCGCAGATCGTCCCCCTCATCCGTCCTCAAAATGCAGACCACGGCGTTCATGCTCGATTGCCACTACTCCTCGGGCATAGCGGCTCAACCTCGTAAATTCTCGCCTCATATTCTCGCGATAGATTTACTTCCTTGCACCAACCCCTAAAAGCCTTCCTTTGTTCGCCTATATACGGTTCCCACATACTTCTTCTTCAAATGCCTCTTTCGCATACTCCTGTGTCGATCCTCACCGTGGCACCATCTCGAACGGTTAACCACCATCGGTACGCTTTATCGCGTAACAGTGCCACCATCCCTTTCAACTTCTCCTCAAGGGTCAAGTCGAGCTCATCCATAATGCGCTCAGTTGCTTCCAACCAGTACTCAGCTGTACTGGGTGCCACTCCCGACACTCCTCTAAACATTTCCGCTCCATTAGCTCGGAGCCGCTCAGGTACTGACTTACGATTTCTTGAAGTTCCTCCTGCACCAGCCACCAATTCCAAAACTCGTAGTACGACTGCGATCTGAGATCTTCTCCCGTTTGAGCTTGTCGTCAAAGACCCACAATTTGGAGGTGGTGGTGGCAGTGGTATCTCATTGTCAGAACCCTGACTCGATCTAACGGGTTCAGACACAGTCATCCTTCCTCTACCTCGTCCACAACGACCACGTCCTCTGGAGCTCAATTCTAGCGTCGAGATCTGATTACGAAGTTTTATGAATTAGTCTTTGTTCCACTTATTACCCGCGAAGATGTTTTATGAAAAAGAATTTAAGAGTGGTTCTTTCGTATTCATACAAACATACAGTCTTTCCATTCATTCATTCATCCATCCAACAAATATGAACTTTCGTTCATCCAGAGAAATGTTGAAATTTTCATTGTTGTTATTTTTCCGCTACCTAGGGGTATTTTCGTAATTTTGTCGTACAGGGGCATTTTCGTAATTTTTCAAAAGGAAAAACATTCCTTGGTGTTTTTGTCGAAAAGTATTTTGAGAATTCAAAGTCTCGGGGTAATTTGGAGAAATTTCAAAATCCGGGGGTATTTCGGTAATTTTCGACCTCAGGGGTATTTTGGTAAATTTTCGCAAATCAGGGTAAATTTGTAAAATTTAGTAAATCAGGGATATTTCAAAAGTTGTAAAACTTTGTGGGTTCTTTTTGAGAATTGTTCCTTCCAAAACAGTGATGTTGCAAAAATTTTGGAAATCAGGGTTATTTTGGTAATTTTGTAAGTTAGGGGCAATTTTGTAATTTTCCAAAATCAAGGTATTTTTGATAGTTTGCAAATTAGGGTTTGTGAACATTTATAAGCTAATGAAGCTTTGGCAAAAACGTTGAGAAGTTTGACATTTTGTGAATCAAGGGCATTTTGGTAATTTTACCACTAGGGGTATTTTTGTAATTTTTTTGAAAATCGGGAATTTTTTGGAAAACTTTGTAAAGATGGTTTTCACAAATTAAAAGAGTGATTTTAAAATTTTTAAAACTGGGGTTTGTTGTTCTTCATAAAAGAAACGGCTAATTCCCTTTCGGGTTTTAGTCTTTATGTTGAGCCTATGACCGAGTCCTCTTGGTCAGGGTGAACCAAAGCTACGCACCAGGCAGGATTCGAGTGGAGAGGAGGTGAGTCGCGCGGATCGCTTAAATACCAAGCTCTCACCGAAACCATTCCTGACATGCGCATGAGAGGTTGCCACACCACCGAGCCCTCTCGAGTTAGGGTGAACCGAAGCTACGCACTGCAGGATACCCGCGAAAAGGAGGTGAGTCACTAGGATCGCTTAAATACTGTGCTCTTCTCTCGGATCCAATCCTAGGCATGCGCTGGGGTTACCACACCCTAGCTCAATGACTTAGCCATAGGTTTGTTAAGTTCATTAAGTCTTATGAGTTTCATGTGTTTGAGTAGTCTAATCCTGAGGTTCAAATTCCTATCACACTATTCTACGTTCCATGCCTTTTCTACCCCTATATAAATCACATAATCACACATAGAGTTAGGGGTACTTACCGTGGATCATGGGTCGAGACTTAGGTGCCATGCCGAAAAAACCGCTTAATTTCAAAGAAAATCATTTTGGCTCGCTTTGAAAACGTTTTGGGCCTTAGCCCACAAAGCCGAGAGTTTAAAATTGGGCTCGATACCAAGTCAAACACCCACACCGCCCACGAGCCGAACCGGATCTCGTATGTTCCTTAAGAAAATCGATTTTCAAGTCCTTTATTACTTTGAGAATATTAGTGTATTTTTAAAAATCATTTCATTTTGGATTGGGCTTAGGTTAAAAACCCGTTTATTTAATTTAGAAATCATTTAATTAGGGTGACAAAATAATTTAGGGTTTAGATGTAAAGACATAAAATTTTAATATCATAAATGTAAAGTATTTCAAGCATAATAATTGCAAGTAAACAATAGTAACGAAAAATAAAACTATGGCTTTTTGGGCCTTATTACATCAACAATTTCCAAACTTAAAATTTAAAGAACTTTATAAAAATAAAGGTCCAATTCGTAAATATTTTCTTTGCTACGCATGGCCACCTTTAGCTCCTGCCGACCCGGTCCATTACTGCTCATCACTTGAAAAATAATCCTCAAAGGGGTGAGTCAATCTGACTCAATGTGTACACACACTAACAAACAATATTTCGTGCATACATATTCATATCGTAACATATACATATCAAATTGATGCAACCCAAACCCAAGCCTAATTATCCATCCGCTACACACCACCTGTACCTGCCAGTCACACCGTGAGGACTACTAAGTCAACCCTCCTTCCGCTACACACCATCGATGGCGATCATTTGCCGCAATCGACGCGTGCTCATCGCCCATATACGTTGTGTCATTAGACACTATGTTCAGAAAATGTAACCGAAGTTACCATGTTCACTTAATGGGACCGTAGCCACCATATTTCGTTGGTGAGACCGTAGTCCACACCTATTCTTCCCCTTTCACATATATCCCATATGCCCCAAATATTTATATCATGCATATCTTATTTCTCATTCATATTACATATTCAAATATATATATCGTATTTATAATCCTATCGGAAGTAGGAAACATACCTGGGTACTTTTACCTTATTTTGTGACACTTAGCCACATTCTCATTCGCATGCACATTCATATATATCCATATAAAATAATTACCGTAATATATTGGGAGTTAGTGTGGGTACACACCTTATTTGCTTAATGGATTCCTTGAATTTCGAAGTGAATCGATCATGATTCGGACTTTAGATCTCGTTAACTCCTATATTTGGCCCATATATATAAACATATTAATACCCTTTTGATTTTAAAACCAAATCCTACTAGGAATAGAATTACTAACACTTACCTTGTTTGCCAAATCAAATCCCAAAGTTGTGGTATTCCTCCCCGAATTTTGGCTACCCACTAGATCCACCGATTTGATAAATCTTTGATTAAAACGAATAGATCTAATTATTAAAAAGATAACCTAGGCCGAATATAACTTCTTACCTTGAATCCTTGAGTTCGAAAATATTCCTTTTCTTGTATGTTTGTCTAAATCGATAAACCCCTTGTATATTCGGCCATTCACAACAATAAGATTAGTACCACGATTTTGGTAAAAGAAAAAGGAATAGAAATTGATTGACCACAGATCTTACCCTTTTGATGTTGTAGTTGATTGCTCCTTTACTTAGAATCGACAAAGATTCGACTTTGATAGTAGAAGCAGAGAAGAAAATAGAAGAAGGGAAGATGGATTTTTCTTAAGGAAAAATTCGACAGAGAGGGGAAGAGCTAGGGAATTTCGGCAGAGCAGAAAAAGAAGCAAACTTAGGAGTAGCCCTCCTTCCTTCCTTTTATAGACAAAGTTATCACCAAGGAGTCCCTTACTTGGCCACCACTCCACATATGTGATAATATTATTCAAATAAAAAAATATTTGATCCATCATTTATCTCCTCATATAATCCAAATTTAAAAATCTAAAAAGAAATCTCTTATTTATCACTTAATAGCCGAATTTTAAAGAGAATAAACCTCTTTTTTTTAAGATGCTTGCCGTCCACTCCTTGTGCTTCTGGAAACAAAATTAAAACCTTCATTTAATTGCTTCCCTTGTGACTCGAACCAGTGCCCATGCCTTCGCACATGGCGCCATTTCCATAGCCCTAAGTGCCATCTTCGTGCCACTTTTCCTAGCCCGTTTGTGTGCCAAATCTTACCAACTTTTTCTTTTAAGGCCCTCTGCCTTGCCTTGATTTCCTATTTTAAACTTTAAAACTCATCATTTTAGGGTCATTTCCAAGTTTCCTAAAATTTTCGATCGGCTCTCACATTTGCCATTTTCTTACATTTCCAAGTTTCCTAAAATGTATACTTTCCATTTTGGATCATTTCCATTTTCATTTCTTAGTTTTCAAAAATGTGTACTTTCCATTTTTGAACCATTTCCTTACATTTCTAGGTTTCCTAAAATGTTCATGTCCTAATGCATTTCCAGGTTTCCAAAAATGTTGAGTTTCCAAAAATGTTGAGTTTCAAAAATGTTTAATTTCATTTCCATGCATTTTCATACATTTCTGAGTTTCCAAAAATATCAAAAATTTATTCATAATGCTTAAGACTTGTCATTTCATACAATTAAATTGAAAATGCATAGGCCCTTTCCAGGATGTTATAGAGTACCATTTGTGTGGTCAGATCAGTAGCAAGAGAGCTTTGAGAAATTGAAGAAGATTCTAACGAAAAGCACAAAGATTGATTCAACCTCGAAATTTTGGAAAAGAGTTTATTGTTTACTGCGATGCGTCACACACGGGCTTGGGATGTGTGTTGATGCAAGGTGGAAAAGTGGTGGCTTATGCATCTCGTCAGTTAAGGCCGCACGAGGTGAATTATCCTACTTATGATTTGGAGTTGGCTACAGTGGTGTTTGCTTTGAAAATTTGGAGACACTACCTGTACGGTGAGAAGTCGATTATCTATACAGATCATAAAAGTCTAAAGTACCTCCTTACCCAAAAGGAGTTGAACTTAAGACAGCGGAGGTGGATAGAACTGTTGAAGGATTATGATTTCTCAATCGAGTATCATCTTGGAAAGGCTAACGTGGTGGCAGATACGTTGAGTCGTAAGGTGATATCGGATTTGAGAGCGATGTTTGCTCATCTCAGCTTGTATGAAGATGGTAGTCTGCTAGCCGAACTTCAGGTGAAGCCTACGTGGGTAAGCCAGATTAAGGAAAAACAATTATCAGATGAAAGGTTGGGTTCCTTACTTCAGAAAGTGGAAGGTGGTGTAATAGGGGATTTTGGATTAAATAGTGATGGAGTATTGTGTTTTCGTGAAAGAATCTGTATGCCAAAAGATTCGAAACTTAGGCAAATGATTCTGTGTGAGGCGCATAGTAGCCCATATGCTATGCACCCCGGGGGAAATAAAATGTATCGAGACCTCCGTGAGCAGTATCGGTGGCTAGGGTTGAAATGGGAGGTTACTGATTTTGTGAGTAGGTGCTTAACATGTCAACAAGTGAAGGCGGAACATCAATTGCCGTCGGGATTGCTGCAACCGGTGAAGATTCCATTATGGAAATGGGAAAGGATAACGATGGACTTTGTTAGTGGGTTACCCTTAACGCCTACTAAGAAAGATTCCGTTTGGGTAATAGTGGATCGGTTGACAAAGACTACTCATTTCCTACCTGTTCGTACGGATTACTCATTGCAGAAGCTGGCCAAGTTGTATGTAGTAGAGATCGTGAGGTTACATGGGGTGCCAGTGTCTATTATATCGGACAGGGACCCTAGGTTTATATCACGGTTTTCGAAAGCCTTACATGAAGCTTTGGGAACCAAGCTTAATTTCAGCACGGCATTTCATCCTCAGACAGATGGTCAATCGGAGAGAGTAATCCAGATTCTAGAAGACATGTTAAGGGGATGTGTGATTGACTTCAGGGGTATTTGGGAGGATTTTCTAACGTTGGCAGAGTCTGCATATAACAATAGCTATCAATCCAGCATTCAGATAGCACCCTACAAGGCATTTTATGGTCGTAGGTGTCGTACTCCTACTTGTTGGACTGAATTGGGGGAGCGACAGTTATTGGGTCCTGAGTTGATATCAGAGACGGAGGAAAAAGTGAAGGTAATTCGGGCACGGTTAAATAAAGCTTCGGATAGACAAAAATCATATGCGGATCTGAAGCGTAAGGAAATTGAGTTTGCGGTGGGAGATCAGGTCTTTCTAAAGGTCTCACCTTGGAAGAAGATTTTCAGATTTGGAAGGAAGAGCAAGTTGAGCCCTAGGTTCATCGGACTGTACCGGGTATTGAAACGTATTGGGCCAGTGGCTTATCAGCTTGAGTTACCTTCGGAGTTGAGTCAGATACATAGTGTATTTCATATCTCAATGTTAAGGTGTTACCGATCGGATCCGTCTCATATCGTACCGGTAGAGGAAGTTAAGATAAGACCTAACTTGTCGTTCGAGGAGGAGCCAGTGCAAATTTTAGATCGGGATGTTAAGGTGCTGAGAAGGAAGTTGGTACCGTTAGTCAAGGTTTTATGGCGCAATCACGGATCGGAGAAAGCTACATAGGAGCCTGAGGACGTGATTCGGCAGCAATATCCTCACCTCTTTTAATCAGGTAAATTTCAAGGACGAAATTTTCTTTAAGGGGGTAGAATTGTAAAATCCTAAAATTTGGAAATTTATGTGTTGCATTATTTTTGTGCTAAGCTAGTTAAATTATTAATTGTGTATGTTTAGGGGATCCTGAGAAGGCTCGGGATTTATTTGGTCCTAGTAAAAAAATTTGGCATTTAGCACTTTAAGGAGATAGAGTAAGTGACCTTAAAGCTTATGGAAATAAAAGAGTAAATTGCTAGCATAAGTGAGCAATTAGTAAAGAGGTTATGGCGCCACATGAAGTACCTTGAGGGAAGAGGTTCAAATCCCATTGTGTGCAAATTTTGACTATTATTTTTGCATTCTTTCCCTAAGTGTCGGCCAAGCATGTAAATAAGGCAAGGTGGACTTTTTATTTTTGGCAACATGGCTAAGGAAAATAGGAAAGAATGAAGGTGAGGAAAGAAATCAAGAAGAAGGGGAAAGTAAGGGGAACATATGGCCTTTTTCAAGGGAAGTGTTATGGAAAGTGTGGTTGGCCAATTGTTGACCATTATGGTCATGTATGTGGACGATTTTGGGGCTAAAGGAAGGTAGATGAATTTACTTGTTGTTTTGGTAAAACTATAGTTTTTGTTTTGGTCAAAAATACCGTTAGCTTCAATAGTGTCATTTTCTCCAAATTGCTACTCTTGGTAAGTTTTAGTTTTTTTTTTTTCCTTCTTTTCTTTCTTTTTTGCCGAAACCTCCTAGCACATTTGTGCAATTTTGTTCTTCTCTTTTGTTTGGTCAAAACATTCACCTCATGTCCATCTCCCTTTGATAGCCGAATCACCTAGCATCCATCCAACCTTCCATCCTTTTCTTTTAACTATTCCTCTAATCTTTTCTCTTCTCTAAATCGACACCACCATAAAATCACATTTTCTTGTTTGATTATCCTCCATAGCCGAATATCAATATTCATTTTCTTCTATAACCGAACCTTCATCTCTTTTCTATCTTTTCTTCTCATCTGTATTTACACTTAATCCTTGATTAATCAGTAAGTGTTCTTCTCAACATTCTTTATTTTCTTTCTCTTAATGTCGAATCTATGTTTTGGTTTGGGATGGTCATTTTGACCGAGACCATCACCTTATTCTCTCTCAAACAAGATATTTTTCTTCTTCGTAGTTGTAACATCCCGAAATTGGGCCTAGTAGGATTGGGCCCAATGGGCCTTGGGCGTAGGAGTGTTTAAAAATTTGAGAGCAAGAGAACGACATTAATTCAAGTTGGACTTATTAAGAAGGTGATTTTAGAAAATTACGGGGTTCTATGAAGTTCCGGGTTCAAGTTAGGCCTTTGTAAAATTTTGTGTTTAAGCCTATTAAGGAGAGATAGTAAGTGGCATCAAGGCTTATGGAAATAAGTGAGTAAATTGCTTGCATAATTGAGCTGTTGGTAAGAAGGATAAGGCGCCACATATAATACCTTGAGGGAAGAGGTTCGAATCACTTTGTGTGCAAATTTTAACTAATATTTTTGCACTCTTTCCTTAAGTGTCAGCCAAGAGGTATATATGGCAAGTTTGACTTCATTATTTTTAGTAAGGTGGCTAAAACAATGAAGCAAGGTTGAAGTTGGCGAAAGGAATCAAGAGAAATAGGTAAGTAAGGGGGCAAGGGGCTTATTTTGTGGATGGTGTTTTGGAAAGTTTGGGTGGCCAAACTCTTATCCTGGGGGGATGAATGTGGACAGCTTGGAGATAGGATGATAGCAAGTTTGGTGCTTGATGTTTTGGTAAAAACAAAAGTGTTAGTTTTGGGTCAAAATACCAATACCATCAATTGTATTTTTCTCTCAAAACTCCCTCTCCTAGCCGAATTTGGTCAATTGCAATAGGTAAAAATTTTGGTTGTTTTGGCCAATTCTTTATTGACAACTTTGGCATCATTTTTCTTTTCTTCCCAAACTTCTTTTCTTCTCCTTACCGAATCCATGCAACCTTGAAGAGGCATATTCCATTTCTTTTCTTTCTTCTTGCCGAATGTATACAAACTTGGAGATCATTTCTTTGTTCATTCATCATCCTTGAAAACCAAAACTAATCCATCATATTTTCTAGTTCTTCTTCTTCTTTTCTTTTTGCAAAATCTTTCAAACATCACTTCTCCTCTAATATTTTTCACCATAGCCGAATATTGAGTCCACTATTTCTCTATAGCCGAATCTTCCATCCTTTCATTGATCTTTCTTTTTCATTCAGGTTAGCATTCACCTCTTGAACAATCGGTAAGAACTCTTTCAGTTCTTTTCATTCTCTTCTCTCTTTTACCGAATCTATATTATAGCTTTGCAGGGTCTTTTTGACCAAAATCATCATCTATTTCTCTTTTAAACAAA
Organism: Gossypium bickii; assembly: GCA_025503065.1. Taxonomy (NCBI): domain Eukaryota; kingdom Viridiplantae; phylum Streptophyta; class Magnoliopsida; order Malvales; family Malvaceae; genus Gossypium; species Gossypium bickii. The sequence continues at coordinate 22,335,320 of CP106718.1, forward strand.
ACCCTTTTCTTCTTCGTAGTGATATAGTGGAAGGCCGAACCATCATTCTTCCAAAGTTATCTCGTAATCGCTAGGATTCGGTTCAAAAATCTTTAAGGTAAGTGTTATTCAAGGATTCTATAAATCATTCTTTATTCGATAAGATGGTGATGATTAACTGATATTATTTATAGGGGTTAGATTGCTCAATCTACCAAATCATTGGTCACTCGAAAATTAGTGGTAAGTGATTCAAGTGTAAGTGATACGAAATCTTTTAGAAATCCGAGGCTAACTTTTGGTTGGTATTGTTCTAGGTCATCGACAAGTGGTTCGTTAGGAAATCAAAATCAGGTGTGTAATCCTGTACCTTCTGAATATATATTTGAAATGGTGTGTAATCTCACACTTCTCTGAAAGTTTGTATGAAATATTCTGTGAATCGGTCAAAATACTGAAGAAAATTGAAAACCGGCATCCGTGATCACTCGAGCGTACGTATGATCGTAATGGTAATCGTATTTTGTAATAAAACAGTTTCGGTTAAAAGTACTGGCATGTAAAAATAGGAGAAAGGGAATTAGAAAGTGAATAAGATATCGAATTAAAGCTTACTGTGTCTACTTTAATATGGAAGAAACAGAGAAGGAAAAGGATTTTTATATTCTGAGATATGTTAATTTTAGTGAGACTGGTTCTGATTGACTTCGTGGTTCCCTGATCTATTTTAGAAAAATCATATAAAATTGTAAAAAGTGAATTATGGGTTATAATTGTGAGCCTATTTTCATTAGAAACAAGTGGGAGCAATATATGAAAACTGTACAGTGAGATATTTGAAATTAAGGTAAGAGAGGTTAGAATCATTGGACAGTGAAACAAGGGAAAATTTAAGGAATAAACTGTACTAAATGGCTAAGCTAAAAATTCTGGAAAAATTTAGTAAGAAGATATATGAGTCTAGTTTCAAGGAAAATTTACGGAATTAGATTTCGAGATTTCTAACTCAAGTTATAGCCAATTTAGTCAGTACGACACAGATGGACAGTTTTAAATTGTTATGCCCAAATTAGTAGTTAAGTTTGGATTGCGAAATTTCCGAATTACCCTTAGTAGGTAAATTACCGAATTACGAAATTGCCCTTATGGGCCGAATTATGGAATTGCCCCTAAAGGGCCGAAATACGAAATTGCTTATGGGCCGAATGGACATATTGATTAATGGGCCAATTTGATATTTTGCTATGTGGGCCAATCTGATATATTTGCTATGTGGGCCAAATCGATATATTTGCTATGTGGGCCAAATCGATATATTTGCTATGTGGGCCAAATCGATATATTTGTTATGTAGGCCAATCCGATATATTTGCTATGTGGGCCAAATCGATATATTTGCTATGTGGGCCAAATTGATATATGATTATGTGGGCCGATTGATATTTGCTTAATGGGCCAATTTTGATAATTGTTATAATGGGCCATAAATTTTGTAAGAAATATCTGAATACATTGTTGTGAATTGTTATGCATTCTATACATGTTTTGCATGGGATGGGATAATGATGAAGAGAAGTTCTGGTAGCTCTGCTACATAAATCTAGTGGCTCTGCCACAAGTCTGAAAAATGGCAATGCCATGTAAATTCTGTTAATCTGGTGGCTTGTCCACAAATTTGATATAAATGGCTTAATGCCTACGTTTGGTGTGTTGGCGGGGTGGGTTAACTAAAAATCACCCACAGGTGTGTTGGTTGGTACGGGTGGTGTGTAGCGGATGGAAAACTAGGTTTGGTTTGGGAATTGCATATCATATGCATATTATATATATGATACATTTATATTATTGTAAACGGGCTTTGGCCCAAATAATTGCTTAATGAGATTTTGGCCTAGTGGACAACGGTAAGTGGGTTACACACTGAGTTCTTGTAACGCACCCCCCTTTCTTTACCCTTGTAGGTAATGCTTGATGATATGGACTTGGGCTATGGATGACTCGAGGGAGGCCATACTTTGGAAATGGTTTATTTGGACTTTAGACTTCTTTCCCGTTTATTTTATTACTTTACTATTTTGGGTTAAATGTTGTAATAAGGCCTCTGGACTATTTTAATTTTTGCTTTATGGTTGGGATGTTTTTATTGTTTTTCTTAAATTGTTTAAAAAGGGGAATTTTCTAAAAACTTAAATAACGGTTTCCAAAATCGATTTACAAATGGATTTCAAAATAAACTTTTACAGATACTTTTAATACGGATATTTTCTCTCGAACTATTAATGATATTTTCAATAGACTCGGATTCTCTTTCGAATTTTCAACGTCATTTTCAAGGTCACGGTTTTGTAAGATCATTAGTTCAAATTTATCGATTTATCAATCAAATCTTCGAGGATTAGTAGTATTTTATCAAATCAAACTTGTTTTCTTGATTTTAACAAAGCAATATTTTAGTACGAATAAAAAGGGTTTAACATGTTTTGCTCGTGTGACATACCAGATCCGCTCATAATGCGTGGGTCGGGTTTGGGGTGTTACAGTAGTGATATAGTGGAAGGCTGAAACCTTGATTCTTCCAAAGTCATCGTATAATCGCTAGGAATCGATCCTAAAAATCTTTAAGGTAAGGAGTTCTTCAAGGATTCTATAAATCATTCTTATTTCATTAAAGATGTTATTGGAATAGTGGTGATTAACCGATTATAATTTTAGGGATTAAATCGCTTGATCTATCCAACTGTTGATCACTCGGAATTATTGGTAAGCCGATCTTTACCCTTTAGACAATCTATATTTTATCGTAATATCAATCTATATAAGATCTAATCGAGTGGAGGCTTGTGGTACCGATTCGAAAGGAAAGTCAAGTGGAGATCTCAAAAGGAGGGATTAGCGATCCTTACTCCAAAATTCAAGCGAAGGGCTGTTTCGGCAATTCGGGACTTTCCACCGGGTTGTGGACCCTCATTCGGTGAGAATCGACTATTCGAGGTCATTTACAATTTTGAGGCATCAGCGATTCAGGATTTTCCACCGGGTTGTGGACCGTCAATCGGGGAAAACCGACAAATCGTGGTCATTCACAATTCGAAGGGTAAGCACCGTGAGTCGTTCATTTTAATGTTGATTAATAAATCGCGTATGTCGGCTAATCAAGCGTTATAATATTTTAGGTGTCGACGATCAAGAAAGCTTAGTGCTTACCGTAATCAGGTGTGTAATCTCACACCGTTTTTCGTGGGTTTAAGGTGATTTAGTATCAGAAACAAATCGCTGTGACTAAATCGTAATAGGGCGTAAATCGAAAAAATGAGCCTAAGATATATTATTTTGATAAAATTGATGAAATTGGTAGTATCATTGTGCAAATTGTGAAAATACCCCTAAAAGGGCTGAAATACGAAATTGCTTATGGGCCGAATTGACATATTGCCTTATGGGCTGCATGGACATATTGATTAATGGGCCAATCTGATATTTTTGCTAAATGGGCCAATCTGATATTTTGCTAAATGGGCCAATCTAATATTTTGCTAAATGGGCCAATCTGATATTTTGCTAAATGGGCCAAATCTGATATTTTGCTTAATGGGCCTTTTTGATTAATTGTTATAATGGGCCATAATTTTGTAATAAATATCCGAATAAATTACTATTGTTTTATTGTGATTTGTTATGCATTATATACATGATTTTGCATGGGATGGGATAATATTGAAGAGAAGTTCTGGTGGCTCTGCCACATAATTTTGGTGGCTCTGCCACAAATCTGTATAGTGGCAATGCCACATAAATTCTGTTAATCTGGTGGCTTGTCCACAATTATATTTGTTATAAATGGCTTAATGCCTGCGATTGGTGTGCTGGCGGGGTGGGTTGACTTGATCCCCATAGGTGTGTTGGTTGGTACGGGTGGTTTGTAGCGGATGGATTACTAGGTTTGGTTTGGGAATTGCATTTCATACACATGATATAATTGATACATTATTATTATTGTAAATGGGCTTAGGCCCAAAATTATTGCTTAATGGGATTTTGGCCCAGTGGACAACGGTAAAGGGGTTATACACTGAGTTCTAGTAACTCACCCCGTTTTTCCTTACCCCTTTTCAGGTAATGATCAATGATGGAGACTTGGGCCATGGATGACTCGGTGGAGTCCATACTACAAAAACGGTTTAATTTGGAATTTGGATTTCTTTTAGTACTTTTAATTACTTTGCTATTTTGAGTTAAGGTTGTAAGAAGGCCTCTGGATTAATTTTTGTTTTGTTTATTGTTTGACGAATTTATAATTTGCTCTAAGTACTTCAAATTGAGATTTTTCTAAAAACTTAAATAAACGTTTCCTTAAAATGGATATACAAAAAGGGTTTCATATTAAACTTTCATAAATATATTTTTAACTTGGAAATTCTCTTAAAAATTTTCATCAACACTTTTCAAAAAAAAATTTCAAATTCTTCTCGAACTATTAACGATATTTTCAAAGTCACGGTTTCTAAGATTTTTTTTAATATCTCAAATTTATTGATTTATCAATCAACCTTTATTTCAATAATACTTTATCAAAAAAATTTAAATGGAGTTGATTTAATTGATTTTAAATCTAAATCTATTTATGTACAAATGAAAAAGGACTTAGTAGTATTCTCTCATGTGACATGTCAGATCTGGCCTTATCACATAGGCCGGGTTTAGGGTGTTACAATTAGTATCTTTGAACAATCATTCCAGGAAAATATGTTAAATGTTGTTTAAATAGGAAATCCGTAGAAAGTGGGCTCTGTATGGATATTCTTTGAGAAGTACCTTTGTTTTCCTAAAAGAAAGAAGATATAGATATCGTCTGGTAAGATTTGGAGTCAGCCAAGTAGTGAAGTGAGTTTTCATGTAAGTATGAAAGTTGGCGTATAGATACCTGTTTGATACTATGAATGTATCCACCAAAGACAGAGTGGTAATCCAAAATCTTTAGGATGAATAATTCAACTAGAAAGGTTCCAAGGTATTTTCTATTAAATCTCACTAAGTTCGCGTGAACTTACAAGCGTATTGTTTATGTTTCAAGTGTAGTTGTATATACGTGTTTGACAGGAGAGACCAAGCCAGGGATGCATTGGGGAAAAGGCGAGATGAGATATTATGCATACAAAGAATGTCTTAAGAGCATGGCGTATAGTTTTCTACGCTAAAGAAAGTCTATTTTAACAAACTGTTATGTTGTAATGTATTATATAAATTTTAAGAGTCTGATGTATCTGTGGTGCCCCAAACCCAGCCAGGATGGTCCAACCCAAATTTTGAACGTCACATTAGCCACCGAAGTGACTCTCCGTTTAAAACCACCACAAAACACACCAACTGACCAATCAAACTATACAATTATTCATGGAATATTTAATAAAAACCTAATATCATGCTTCCGTTGTGCTACTCTGATCAACAATCAACAACAAGATTAATTCACAATTTAATACTTAATAGACAATTACCTCGAAAAATTTAGTTAAATATACATGCATGCAGTAGGGTATTTTTTTAAAAGGCTATATTTGTAGGGACTTGGAAAATTATTTAGTTTAAAAATGTATAATTAGATTTAAAACTTAATATATAGTAACATGTTGGGAAAAACACCATTTCAAAAAGTTTAACATTAGTATTGTAGGATTAAATATATAAGTCTTATTTTGGAAAATTTATTAAATCATCTTTCACAACCTCATAATATTATTAATTAATTAGTTAACAAACATTTAACAATTTACATGACTTGACCAAATTATGTGTTACACCTCATGCATACCAAGCATATGTTTGTATACAAATCACACATAATACATCTAAGGATTACCTCGATGACTAGCGACTCTTCAACATGCACTTACAAGTTAGTCGAACAGTTATTCAAACCAAATGTCAAACAATTATAATCCATAATTCAATCATCTATCTAGCACAGCGATAAAAGTTTTAAACCAAACAATTAAATAGTCCATAGTGTCCAATTACAGCCCGAAAATTATAAGTCTAATACTAAATCCCAAAACTTGGTCCCATATTGCCTTCTTCACTGGGTTTGGGAACACAACGAAATTCCTAGATATAGCCTCAATTTGGATCACTTGGATGACTCACTCCCACACCTTTTCACAAGCTAAGCCACTGCAATATTATAAAAGAGTGGGTGAGCTTATGAAAGCTTAGTGAGTGCTCAAACATACTACAAATAAACATATCAGTTAGTTTAAAAGGTGAAAACAATAACAATTCACATATTATTGCAGTCTACACAAAATAGTAACTCACACGACACAACAGTTCTCATACAATAAGCAGTGCACATATAATAAGCTATTCACATAAAATGGGTAGATCACATAAATTATCAATTCGCACCAAACATCTATTTATATGAAATAATAGTTCTTACCAAATGACAGCTCATGCAAAATAATAGTTCATATGAAATATCACTTCATACCGAATAACAATTCACGCAAAATAACATTTCATGCTCCATCATAACTCATATATCTCAAATAATGATAAATTGACATTTGTGTGATTATGAAACTTATAGGGGACTTTATCACCACCTATAAGTGGACTCTATCACCATGCATTGGATAAACAAATCTCCAAAACACACCACATGACTTATAAAGTCGTACACTATCTCTATCTAAGTGTAGCACGTATGCTCACACTCTCCAAACACACCATGCTATTTATGGTGAATGGAGTTATACTCGACATTCCCTTATCTCTCTAACACATCTCTGGGCCAAAATGCCCATCGCAATAAAATGGGTAAGTACTCACAATCCTATGGCATGCCAACTATATCCAATGGTTCCACAAGGTCACAATGCCAAAATATCTCTTTAACACATTCACAATATTCAGTATAATAGGGCTCGCAATGGAGCAGAGCTCACACATTATAACACATTTGGCAATTCACAATTCGCAATAGAGCATGGTTTGCAAATTATATCACTTTCATGCAACATATATTGCACACATAACACAGTTAACATATCATTCATGGCATAGCTCATATAAATCATTGTTTGCATATTTTATTTAGCATAGGGCACACAATAGCTTAGCTTACATACAATACAACGCAAAATCTCACAATACATGGTTTAGCAAATTAATACAGTTTTCCATATTAATACAGATCACCAAATTAACATAGTTCGCTATAATAATATAATTGACCAAGTTAACATGGTTCGCAATATAACACAGTACACAAATATAATTGACTCACACTGGAGTTGAGCTCGCACTTAGCATTTCACAATAATATTATTTTGCACTAATCAAAGCTCGCAATATCGTAAAACTCATAATTCACTTACGGGTTCGTGCGTGCATAAATGTGCATTATCAATAAAATTCATATGTTATAAAAATCCATATTATAATATTTATTTTTATATCCATTCGTAAGCAAATACATAACCATATACGAATATATATTACATATATATACCTACCTATTTAGTGGCCTTTGTCTCATCAAATTTTAGCATACATTAAAAGTCTCATATACATTTATATATACTAGATAAAACAAAATCTATAAACATATATATTATATAATAAAACCCATGCATATAATATATATACAACCCCACCCACTTATATATATGTATATTACAAAAACCCATTAATATATATACTATATATAAAATAAAGCCCATGTATATATATCATAAGTTCATGCATTTTTTTCACCATTAAAATTATACAGTGTATATACTCAACAATTCAACCAAAATTGTAAGGATTTTCACAATGAAGAAGTCAAGGTTCGCATACCATAAGTGGGGGTTCGCATATGTTACCTTAGCCTGTGTACCGGAGTTTAAGTGTAGAAGCTTCAACTACTATGCTCAAGTAAGCTTCTATTTACCTTTGTCCATGGTTGTAGAAGCTCCCAAATGAATTGGCACTTTTCATAAACACAAAACACATTACAAAGGCATTACTAACATAAAAAAAACACCATTAAATCATTCCAAAATCATAGATCAAAGCCTATTAACCTTTATACCGAAAACTTAACTAGTTTTACCAAAATAGGTGTTTAACCACTCAAATGTCACTTATAAGCTTATATTTCAACTTCTTACATTCTAAATATCATCTACTTACAAATCTAAACCATCAATTTGACCCAATTTCACCTATTTAATTTTTCTAAAAAAATCAAGCTTATGTGATCTTTTAAAAAGGGAAAAACATTCGATTTGCTTAAATTCATTAAGAATTTGTTAAATTAATATCAAATACCTTTTAATTAGATCAAAATGAGTTAGAAATAACTTTAAAACCAGAACTTAGCCAAGAAATACGAGATCTACAATTTTCAAGCCAAAAATCAACTTAAAATCAAGTGATATATTGAGATCTTGATTAAATCATTTAAATCTCAAATTGAAATAACAACTCACTTAGTTTAGTCATAAAAAGTTGGAACCTCACCTCAATTTTGCAAAATCGATGAGCTATGGAGCTAATTTGAGCTAAAACTTGTGAAGATCTTTGGAGGATTTTAAGGATGGAAACATGAGTTTTCGTCAAAATTGAAAAGAGATTTTGTGTTTAGAGAGCTTAGAATAAAAAAGGATGAACTAGTTTCGGGAGAAAAGCTTTAATTTGGTGCTTGGCAAAGTTTTGAAGAAGATGAAAAATGGGAGGGAAGGAGACACAAGGGTTGTTAAATAGACAACCCATTTTTAAAAATTGGGCCATTGCCCATTTAACCACCTCCAGTTTCTTCCCTTTTTTAAACTGGTCCTTACTTTTCAATTAAAACCAATTTCAAAATTATTTTCAAATCAAACCTCGTTTTTATAAATCCTTTTTTGTCAAATTGGACACCTAATTTTAATTTCTTAACCTAAAATTATTAATTCTAATTATTCTAATATTTTATTTAATTAATTCCTAATTATTTAAATATAAAATCTAATTACGATTTTCGGTTCACTAAACCCCAATTTACTTACCCAATTCTCCTAACTCGATTTTCGAGATGTGACAGTATCCTTGAACGTTTTCTTTATCTCTCTTTTTCAGAAAAACCTTTATAAAAATAAAATGAAATAAGTTGAAATAGGATTATACACAAATAGTTTTAAATTTTATGCTAAGTGTTAGTATGTGGTAACATCTGATATCCGAATCTGATGATTCAGGCCAGGTATAGGGTGTTACAAAACGTCTATTAAACTATTTCAAGTGATCCTATTCAAGATTATAATACGTAGAATTTGAGGTATCATGTGATCTTTTCATGAGTGTGAATAAATACACATTGTACTCTTTTTCCTTAACATGTTGTATTTTCAGTTATGAATACTTGTATTTTTTGAAAAAATTGGTTCAATAAAATATCCATTAAATTACATTAAAATCATTTATATATTGTCCTCAATGGTTTTTGTATGCAAATAAAAATGAAAAAAAATATTGACTTATTGATTATCTAACGTTTAACACTAAGCAGTATTATGTGGTCAAATCATAATACGAAAGGACAACTTATATTACTAGATAATCTAAACATGTCCTTAGTCTAATTGGAAACAAGAAAATTGATTGAAAGACTAATATATCTTCTATCAATTCTAATTGGGGAGATACTGTATCTTGGGTATTGGGGCGGATGACTCCTAGAAGATAAAGACATAGATGTGACTGACTAGACTAATAATACATTGGACAGGACCTAAGTAGAATAGATCCTAGATCCATTTATGGATTTATTCACTTTTCACGTTCATAGTGTAGCAAACCTTTGTCACACCCCAAAATAGGGCCTAGGAGTTTTAGGGGTAATCTAGGAATTTTAGTCTTAAAGTGTTCAAAATTTAGTGACATGGTATATCAGTAATGTTTTTTTCTATGATTTTTAGAAAATCATGTCAATTTTTGAAAAAGGCGTTTAAAAGATCATTAATTTTGAAATAAGGATAGATTTGTAAAAGGATCTAAATTGTGAGTTTTTAAAAGACAATTAAACCAAAACTTTAAAACACCCTATGTAACAACCCAAACCCGGTCTATGCGTTAAGACCAAATTTGACATGTCACATGGAAGGAATATACATCTAGTCTTTTAAAGATTTAAAGAAATCGGATTTTCAAAACATCTTGACGTGGAGTTTATTGAAAATTAAGGTTGGTTGATAAATCAACCAATTTGAGATGTAAGAATTTATAAATTGAAACTAAAAAACATAAATTAATATTTCGAGAAAATTTAAAAGAGTTCGAAAAAAATTTTGAAAACAAAATTTTGAAGAACGTTGTTAACAGAAAATTTTCCGAGTTAAAATATTTAAGAATGAAAACCCTTTTTGCATGTTCCTTTTAAGAAAAACATTTATTTAAATTTTTAGAAAAATCCCACTTAAAGTATTCAAGCAAATTATAAAATCCATCAAACGTAAAACAACATTAAAATTTATCCGGAGGCCTTATTACAACTTAACTTAAAATAGTAAAATAATAAAAAGTACTTAAAAGAAATCCAAAATTTAAATAACCCATTATTCATAGTATGGTCTCCACCGAGTCGTCCACAGCCTAAGTCTCTGTCACTGATCATTACTTGAGAAGAGTAAGGAAAACGGGGTGAGTTACTTAGAACTCAGTGTGTAATTCACTTGCCATTGTCCACTGGGCTGAAATCCAATTAAGTATTTATTGGGCCAAAGCCCATTTGCAAATATGACAAAATAACACGTATAAAATGAATGTGATATGCAATTCCCAAACCAAACCTAATTTCCATCCGCTACACACCACCTGTACCAACCAGCACACCTGTGGGGAGCTTTAGTCACCCACCCCGCCAACACACCAAAATAGGCATTAAGCCGTTTATATCAATTTGTGGGCAAGCCAACAGATTTATAGAGTTTACATGGCATTTGCCATTTTTTTCAGATTTGTGGCAGAGCTACCAGAATTTTGTAGCAAAGCTACCAGAACCTCTCTTCGTCAATATCCCAACCCATGCAAATCATGTATATAATATGCATATTCATTTACAACAATCCATTCATATAATTATTACGAACAATATGGCCCATTATAAAAATTTTCACAATCTGGCCCATATCACCTTTTGGCCCATATATCAAATATCACATTTGGCCCATATATCAAATATCAACTTTGGCCCATATAGTCACTTTTATTGATTTGGCCCATTAAGGGTAATCTCGTAATTTTCATAGTCTTAATACCGATTTCATAGTCTTTACCAATATAGTGATAATTATGCCATTTTACCCGATGTCACTAACATGCGATTTAATCAAACGATTAACATGATATAAATATCTAACCCATGGAATACGATGTGAGATTACACACCTGATTACGGTAATCACTACACTTTCTTGATCGTCGACACCTAAAAATATTTTTAACGCTCGATTAGAACATTAACACTTATAGTAAATCTACTCTAAGATAAACGGTCTAGGTTTTTACCCTCCGAATCGCGAATAACTACTATTTGTCTGTTCTCCCCGGTTGACAGTCCACAACCGGTGGAAAATCTCGAATCGTCGATGCCTCACAATTGCGAACAACTTCGAATAGTTGATTCTCACCGGATGAGGGTCCACAACCCGGTGGAAAGTCTTGAATCGCTGAAACAGCCCTTCATTTGAATTTAGGAGTAGGGATCGTAAATCCATTCCTTTTTCAATCACCAATCACTACCTCTTTTGATTCGATCTTGTTTGCCTCCATTGAAAATAGATATTAGTCCCAACTAATAGTACGTTGTTATAAACGATTGATCTTAGGAGTGAAGTCGGCTTACCACAAAGATTCGTACGATCTCAAGATGAAAATCGAGCGATAAAGTCCCTATAATATTATCGATTAAACAACACTATCTTTATTAAATAAAAAGTAATAAATAATCCTCAAAGAATCCTTACCTTGAATGATGAAATTCCTTTTTCACACGATCTTACTATGGCTAGAGCCGATTAAGCGATGTAGAAACAATCGGCACTCCACTATACCACTACAAAGAAGAAAGGGTTTTGTTTGAAAGAGAAAAGATGATGATTTCGGTCAAAAAGACCCTCCCAAGCCAACATATGAATTCGGCAACAGAAGAATAAAATAAGAGAATTGAAGAGAGTGTTCTTACTGATTGATCAAAGTGTGAGTAGAAAAATGGTTGAGAAGAAAATATGTGTGAAGTGGAAGATTCGGCTATGGGGAGATGATCAATGACATTCGGCCATGGTGAAAATATTAGGGAGGGAGTCATGTTTGAGAGTTTTTGCAAGAAGAAAAGAAGAAGAAAAAGAAATAGGAGATAGGGTGTTTATGTTTCGGTTTTCAAGGATGAAAATGAACAAAGAAAAAGTCTTGAGGTTGGTGTGCATTCGGCAAAGAGAAGAAAAGAAAAGAAATGAAAATGCCCCTTCAAGGTTGTATGGTTTCGGCACAATGAGGAAAAGAGCTTGGGGAAGAATGGAAGATAATACCAAAATGGTCAAAAAGAATTGGCCAAAACAAAACAAAAGTTTACCTATTGCTCATGACACATTCGGCTAGGGAGAAGAATTTTGGAGAGAAAAAAAAATTTGATACACAAATTTACTAATGAAAAAAATGACCAAAACTAGCACCTACCTTACCAAAATGCTAGAAAAAATTTGGTCATCCCTCTTAGCCCCAAAAACCGTCCAAATGCATGGCCAATCGGTCAAAGTTTGGCCATCCAAACTTTCCAAAACATCACCCTTGGAATAAGCCTTATGTTCCCCCTACATGCCTTTTCCATTTGATTCCTTTCCCTAAGTTCAATCTTGCCTTTTTCTCTTAGCCATCTTGCCATAAAAAAAATAAAGCCCAACTTACCATAAGCTCATCCTTGACCGACACTATAAGGAAGGAAAGCAAAAAATAAAGTTCACACATGCACACAAAGGGATTCGAACTCCTTCCCTCAAGGTAACACATATGGCGCCATATCCTCTTCACTGATAGCTCAATTATGCTAGCTTTTTACCATTTTATTACCTTAAGCTTTAAGGTCACTTATTCCATTACCTTAACGTACTAAATGCCAAAATATTTTACTAATTCCAAATAAATCCTGAGCCTTCTCAGGACTACCTAAACACACACATTGGATAGTTTAACTAGCTGAGCACAAAATTATGCAACATATAAAAATTCAAATTCTAGGATGTTACACCCTATTTTCCCCTCCATCTATATTAAGGTTATGATAGTTCCTCCTTCATATTTTAATGTTGTCGTCCCTTGAGTTTCTTAAGCATAAATTTTCCAATTTTGATTCCTAAACCCTATTCTTTTTATCTCTATCATCCTCCTAGTCATAAAACTCCATAAAAGTTAAGAGAAACACCCAAAAACACTATAGTTTTCTCCATTTTCAACCTTTCGGGTTTTTTAGGTTTTCGATCAAACGCTTGGTTTTTCGTCAACTAAGGTAACGATTCAAATCCTAATTAGTTTTAGATGATATATGGTCTTTTAAATGAAATTTTTAGCCATTAAATCGCATGTTTTAAATAAAATTCGAAAATTGGGTTGTTAATGGTGGATTTTGAGATTTTGGGTAAAAATATGGTTTCAAAGTATTTTTCAACTTTTTTTGATATTATTAGAAGGTTTCTAAACTTACTTTAAATTTTCATTAAATATTTCTAATGTTTTAATGAATTTCATGAAAATTATCATGAACATGTTGAAAATCTTGATACCATGAATTGAGTAGTTTTATATACTTTAAAGGTTGATAATCTGTCATAGGTGAGTAAGTAGATGAACGAATCGATTTTAGGCAAAAATATTAAGTATAGATTAAGATATTCGAATTTTTAGTTTTCTATGTTGAAGGTTTCGATTACTTGAGAACTTAGCTTAGGCTTATGTTTTTTATTGCTTGAGTTGAGTGCTTTGCTAATTTTTGAATGTATTGTTGTGTGATTTGTTTTGTTAAAGCTTCTGATTCATTAAAACCATCTACGAGTTAAGGAAAGGCTAGTTTGGGTTTTTGGTTTTTCGACGAAAGCGTAATTGGTGAGTGTTTGGAATAATTGCTTGTGGACATGATTCAATGCGTTATTTGGGACTTTAGTTGTAGCCTAAACCCATACTCTAAATTTCGAGTGTAATCTTTCTCATACTCATGTTTAACTTGTGAAATATGTGCTTGTGTTATTATAAAATGTGAATTGAGATGAGATGCAATTACATGTGACATGTGCTCATGATTACTGTTGTGGAAGTGCATATGTAGGCATGTCAATTATGCCAAGTGATGGTGATAACTATGTGTTTATGATCTAAATATACAGTGATTGTAAAAGTAAAAAAAAATAAAAAAAAAGAAATAAAAAAAAAAGAAGAAAGAACACACAGATTTTACGTGGAAACCCTTTCGGGAAAAAAACCACGGGCAGAGGAGAAGAAAAATTCACTATGTCGAATTCGAATCAATTACAAGAGGAATAGACCATGTCTATTTATAGGCTTATAAAGCCATATTCTAATAGGAGTGTAGTAAGATTGAAACTCCTTATTCTAATCAATATCAAATAGATGGAGTTTAATAAGGTTTAAAAAACCTTATTCAAAATAAAATAAAAGAAGTGTAGTTCTATAGGGATTCTTCTTTTATTTTATTTTACCATTGTATTTTATTTAAATAAGAATTTGGGTCACTTAATTCTAACAATCTCCACCTTGACACGAATTCTCAATAAACAAGTTCTTCATCGCGAACTCTTAACGAACAAGTTCTCCACCTCTTCCATAAAACCCCTTAAGGGTTTAACTTCAACAATGAACACCAACCAAGTCTAAGCAATGCTTAAACTTGGTTATAGGAAGTGACTTAGTCATCATATCTGCGCAGGATTTTCATGAGTACTAATTTTGCTCACAACAATATCACCACGAGCAATAATATCACGAACAAAATGATACCGAACATCAATGTGTTTTGTTCTCTCACTAAACATTTGATCTTTTGTAAGGAAGATAGCACTGATTTGTCACAAAATGTGTGCTAATTTGAAGGTCTTCATTGAGCTCACTAAAGAGTCCTTCAACCAAATAGCTTCTTTACAAGCCTCGAATCGCCATGTACTCAAACTTTCAGTGGTAGACAAAGCGATCAGTAGTTTGCAAAGTAGCTTTCCAATCGATTGCACAACCTCCGATTGTAAAGACATAACCAGTGTGAGAGATCTTCTTCTATCAAGGTCTCCAAAGCAAAATCAGCATCAACATACCCAATGACTCCATCTCTAGTTCTTCCAAACTGTAAGCAAACATCAGTAGTACTGCAAGTATCTTAAAATCCATCGAATCGCTTTCTAATGTTCTTTACCGGATTCGCCATGTATCTCGCTAATCGCATCGATCGCATATGATAAACGGGACGTGAACAAACCATAGCATACATGAGAGATCCCATCGCACTAGAGTATGGAACATGTGACATGTACTCAATCTCATCATCTCGATCGTGGAGACAAAACCGATGAAAGTCCGAAATGGCTGCTAAAGGAGTACTAACAGCTTAGCACTCTGCATATTGAACTCGCAAAGAACTTTCTCAATGTACCCCTTCCGACTTAGGTACAATTTACTTGCTTTTCTATCTCTCGAGAATCTCCATACCAAGTATCTTCTTTCTTTGGTCCTAAATCTTTCATCTCAAATTCTTCATTTAGTTGGGATTTGACCTTTCTTATCTCTCCTTTATCTTTTGTCGCTATCAACATGTCATCAACATAAAGTAGATACACAATAGAACCATCATGCTTTTTCTTAAAGTAAACACATTTGTCAAAACTACTTCTTTTTAAAATCATGAGAAGTCATAAAGGAATCAAACCTCTTATACCATCTGTCTTGGTGATTTGTTTCAAACCGTAAAGAGACTTTTTCAAGCAAGCAAACATAGTCCTCTTTTTCTCGAGATCAGTAAAACCCTACTGGTTGTTGCATGTAAATATCTTCCTCAAGCTCTCCATGCAAAAATGCGCTTTTTACATCTAATCGCTCAAGCTCCAAATCTTGCATAGCCACAATACCAAGCAAAGCTCGAATCGAACTATGCTTCACAACTGGGAGAACACATCTGTGAAGTCCATTCCACGGAATTTGACTATAACCCTTTGCAACAAGCCTTGCTTTATATCCGGATTCTTCAACTCCTGAGTCCCTTCTTTCTTTTTAAACACCCATTTACAAATAACAACCTTTTTACCTTTAGGAAGTTTCACAAGATCCCATGTTCTATTTTTATGGAGTGATTCTATTTCCTCTTGCATAGCAAACATCCACTTTTCTCGAGTCTTCACAACTAACCGCCTCGTAATAATTAGACGGATCTTGGTTTGCATCTATATCTTCACCACATTTAAAGCATAAGCAACTAGGTCATTTCCAAAGATACTTCTTTGGAGGTTTAATTTCTCTTCTAGTTCTGCTTTTTTGGCGATAGAGTATTTTGGTGAAGAAGCAACTCTATTCTCAATTTTTGTAATCGGCTTGAGGAGTTGACTCTCAGATTAATTTGATGCTTCACCGCTTTTGATTTTCTTTATTGGAAGAGTCTTTAAGAGATAAGTTAGGTAGCATAGCAGCTTTCATCAAAAACAACATCTCTGCTAATCACAACTTTTCTATTTTCAGGACACCATAACTTATACCCTTTTACACCAGCTTTATAGCCAAGAAAAACACATTTAATGGATCTTGGTTCCAATTTTCCATTATTAGCATGAGCATACGCAGGACACCCAAAAATCTTTAAATCAGAATAATTAGCAGGATTACCATACCATACCTCTTGTGGAGTCTTTTTCTCAATGGCAATGGATGGAGATCGGTTGATCAAAAAACATGCAGTAGAGGCTGCTTCGGCCCAAAACGACTTTGGTAAGTTGGCATTTGACAACATACATCGAACCTTCTCCATGATCGTTTCTGTTCATTCGTTCTGCAACACCGTTTTGTTGTGGAGTATGACGAACTCGTCAAGTGTCTCACGATCCTTCCGACTTGCACGCTTTATTAAACTCATCGTAACAAAACTCTAAGCCATTGTCTGTGCATGAGGTATTTTATTTGTTTTCTCCGTTTGTTTTTCAATCATAGCTTTCCAAGACTTAAATGCGGAAAACACATTGCTTTTCTGCTTCAAGAAGAATGCCCAAACTTTTCTAGAAAAATCATCAATAAAAGTTAGCATATAATTGGCTCCACCTCTCGAAGGCACTCTTGATGGCCCCCACAGATCAGAATGAATATACTCCAATGTTCCCTTCGTGTTATGGATTCCTCTAGTGAATCGAACTCTCTTTTGCTTCCCAAAAACGCGCGGTGCTCATGCAGAACTTCGGTTTTTGCAAATTCCTTGCCCATCAAGAAGTCCTCTTTTGCTCAATTCGCCATGCCATTCTCACTCATATGCCCTAGGCATATGCCAAAGTTTAGTAATATCATCATCCGATAAAGAAGAGGAAGCGACATTTGCATCACCAATAATAATGAGAACCCCGCAAAACATATAACTTGGTAGCCTTTTCTCGCCTCTTTCATCACAATGAGGAACCTTTGGAAATCTTCAAAATCCCACTTTCAGCTATGTATTTGTACCCTTTTGAATCAAGAGTACTCAACGAAATTAAATTTCTCTTCAATTCTGGAACATGCCGTACGTCACTAAGTGTTCTGACAACTCCATCAAACATCTTAACTTTAATTGTTCCAACACCTGCAATTTTACACGAAGCATTATTTCCCATCAAAACAACACCTTCAGATACCGTTTCATAATTTGTAAACCAATCCCGATTGGGACTCATGTGAAAGGTGCAGCCTGAATCAAGTATCCACTCCTCGCTCTCTTTTGAATTATTGTGAGGCAACTAGAAGTTCACCATCACCGTAGTCTTCTACAATATCGACTTCACCGTAATTTTCTGGTTGTTTTCCCTTTTGATTTGCAGCCTCCCTTTTAATTTTGTTCTGTAGCTTGTAGCACTCAGATTTAATGTGCCCTTTCTTCTTGCAGAAGTTACAAGTTTTACCTCTGTTTGAAGACTTTGATCTACCCTTAGATTTACCGCGAGGATTTCGTTCCTGTGTCCTTCCACGATCATCATCAAGCATTCCGATCTTGTCTCCCACGAACGATGAGACCTCTCTTGAGAGTCGGTTTTAACCACAAGATGCTTCATCTTATCATACGAGGTCAAAGAATCATAAACCTCATCAAGCGTAGAGACTCGCTGGCTATATAAAATCGTGTCTCTAAAGGTTGAATAAGACGGGGCAACGAACAAAGCAGTAATCAACCCTAGATCTTCCTTATTATCATCTATCGAACCTCCATGGCCTCCAAGTTTGAGAGAATTTCTTTAAACATCATTAAGTGTTCGTGCACTGACGCACCTTCCTCCAAACGATGAGCATAAAGACGTTGCTTCATATGTAACTTGCTAGTTAAAGTTTTCGACATACATATTTGTTCTAGCCTCTTCCATAATGTCATGCGGCGATCTTTCTCCTTCATCACATCCTCGCAAAATTTCATTAGACAAATGCAGATGTAATCGTGTTAGTGCCTTTCGATCCTTGCGCTTCTTATCTTCCTCTCACAATGTCGAAGGCATCTTATCTACCCCTAACAGGCTTTCTCTAAATCCATGCGTGCAAGAATCGCGCTGCATCTTTATCTCGCCACAACGCGAAATGCGGTGTTGCGATCCAACAAATGAATTTCATACTTCAAAGACGCCATTACCGTGATCGAGATGAAAACCCTAAGCTCGATACCAATTTGTAAAAGTAAAAAAAAAAAAAGAAATAAAAAAAAGAAGAAAGAACACACAGATTTTACGTGGAAACCCTTTCGGGAAAAAACCACGCAGAGAGAGGAGAAGAAAATTCACTATGTCGAATTCGAATCAATTACAAGAGGAATAGACCATGTCTATTTATAGCTTATAAAGCCATATTCTAATAGGAGTGTAGTAAGATTGAAACTCCTTATTCTAATCAATATCAAATAGATGGAGTTTAATAAGGTTTAAAAAACCTTATTCAAAATAAAATAAAAGAAGTGTAGTTCTATAGGGATTCTTCTTTTATTTTATTTTACCATTGTATTTTATTTAAATAAGAATTTGGGTCACTTAATTCTAACAGTGATAGTGAAAGGTAAATCGGTGAGTAATGTATGTGTACTTAATAACAGATACTTTGGCCTGGTGATTCTTAAAATTGTTGGATATAGTTGGCAATACTCACTTATATGTTATATGATCTGGGCGTTGAGGCCCTAAGACATGTTGGAGAGATAAGGGAACGTGAGCTAAGCTCCATTCAATGGGACATGTTTGGTGTGTTGGAGAGTGTTAGCTTTATGCTTCACTTTCAGGACATGTTTAACTCTATGAGTCTATGTGGCATGTTAGAGATTCGTGTATCCGATGAGTGGTGATAGTGCCCACTTTTACGTTTCATAGCTCAAGTGTTAATTTATCTATAAACATGTTTTTGAGTATTGTGAAATATATTTAAAAATAGTATGATTACCATATAAATGAGCTAGTAAATAATGCGTAAGTATAATATGACACTAGAGTTGGAACAGTTGAGATTGTGCTATATGGTTGTTTCGTTAATGCTTGATTAATTGTTTGCATGGTGGTTGTTCTAGGCATTCACTGAGCTTGTTAAGCTCACTCACTCCTTTTAAACCCTTATAGAAAAGTTAAGTGTCGGTGTGAGTAGTGTGGTTCCAAGAGGTGATCCAAGCAGGTTCATTTTCGTTATTTCGTAGGTGTTATTGTTATTTGGTTACGTTTTGGGAATAAGGCAATGTGGTAGACTTTTTGCTGGTATTTGCCATGATATTTTGGATGTTTCCATAGCTTATTTGTTCTTAGGATTTAAAGATTTGAACCGTAATAGGTTGATTATTGCTAGAACTTATTCTCAATGTTTGAAACTATTATTATAGCCATTTTGATGTTTATTTGATGATGATATGATAACATGATGAATTGGTACAAGTTGGAATGACTTATATGCTTACAAATGTTGTATTTTTTCTGGTTTGAATTAGAGGTATCGATACTCGTGTTGTAAAAAATAATACCTTTGCAATTTTGAAATGTGCAGGAAACCAGTATCGTAAATTGGTATCCATACCCTATCATGAGTATCGATACTCAAGGTAATTTTATTGATACTTTTTCAATTGTACCGATAATTTCTTGTGCTTTGATTTTTGACGAGAAATAGAATGCTGATTTGGTACCGATTTTCCATACATTATCAATACTGTGCATGGAAAATATTGATACCCATGTTCTAGTATCGATACCTATGTGATTGTTTTGGAAATTTTGCTAAGTGATCCTAAGGCATGTTCAATTACTACTATAAGTTTATTTAAAGTATGTTTGACATGTTCTAATGATGATTGATATATGTTTGATTAAAAATTTATAAGATCACTGATAAAGAGGATGATTTCTTAATAGTGTGACAATTTACTATGAGTATGACATGAGACGGTGGTGTGTATCTTGAGATTCAGGCTTGGCGACTAGACCAGGTATAGGGTGTTACAACCTTAATCTTGAGTGGATAATGGGCTATGTATACGTGACTCGTATATTTTGATGTAAATGATAGTCTGAGTTCAAAAAGATAAGGAACTGAAAGCTAGTACATTGGGTATACGACTTTTTTAATATGTAGCATCATTCCACAATAGTGGAATTCATAGCCAAACTAAATTGTAAATGATATCCTCTCATCGGCATTACATGATGGTATATAATAAGGGAGAGCTCAGTCACAATACTTTAGTGGAATGAATTTGTAATTAAATAAGTCTATAATCAATAGGTGAAAATTCAAAACTTAGTTATAAATTGTTTGAGCCCTAATTATATATATCCAATTGGTCCCTGTGCTAGCTCATTGAAACTATAAATGAATTGCATGTAGAACCAAATTAATAGAAATGAATGGAAACAGTGAAGTAAGAGAAATAGATCGCATTTGCAATGAATGCGTTTTCTTGCTAAGTATAGAAATAACTTGCGAATTAGTGAAAGGATTTTTGAATTATTTTTGAATTATTTATAATAAAATAATTGAGGATTGAAAATAGAATTAAGAGAAATAGATCTTATGAATTTTTTGAATAAGGAAATTAAATATATTTCCTCATAAGTTCTAATACAATAAAGTTGTTATTACTCTAACGGAATTAGAATTAGGTTGAGCAAATTATTTAATTGAGAATTAAATTAAATTAATTAATTGATTAACTAATATTTATTTCGGGAAACAAAAAATAAGTATTATGTTGGATTACATTATAAAGTGCTGAGTCAAAAGTTTAGAAATCACATATAATTTGACCCAATATATGAGAAGTCTCACTAACCCTCGTACTTATATAAGGGGAGGCAACCATAGTAGAAAATACTAGGATGTGCTGCCCTCCTCTCTGTATGTTCTAATATTATTTATCAAATATTTATTTACCAGAACTCTTGTAATTCTCTCTATAAATAAAGAGCGTCAATTGACCTAAAAATACATTTCATACATTATTAATATATCGTTATTCTACCAGAAAGTAGTGGTATTTTATTTACTTAGAATAAATTCTATTTTTTTGAGAATTACGAAATTTACCAGTTATAGAGAGAAACTTACTTTCGATCTAAAGTAAGTAAATAATTTTTTTTATGTGTTTTGGTTCGTGTTGCTCAAGCCCACACTTGGTGCAATTCATGGAATGAGTATAGTGGAGAAGGTCGTTTAGTTGAAAGCCAGAATCGACTTGAGTTTGCCTCGCACAAAACACATGTGCAATTTTGGTTTAAGGTTTATCACTATAAATGTCACAAAAGGGCTCGGTTTTAGAAAGATTTTAAAATTCTGCTGTAACTATAAAAAATAGTTTTCTTTACCTATTTTTCCAACATAACCGAGCTTTTGTCCCACTGGATTTTCCTAGTAAGATTTTTAATGAGACAACATGTTATGCATATTATAGATAAGCGTACTATTTTTCGTTCACTAAGAAAAAACTTTTCCCACATGGTTTTTATCTTAGTAAGGTTTTAGCGAGGCATATTATCTATCAACGAACATCCAAGGAAGAGTATAATAAATATTTTATTATTATAAAGTGGATGCCCATTTGGATAAGAAGTTTGATATACATCAGCACTCTATTGTTCATTAAAAGTAGGGTTTTGTATTATTTATTCTTGTTATGTCTATAAATATTAGACTTTGGAAGAGCATGGTAAATAACTCAAATGATCATTAAAAATACATTATTCTCTTGTGCTCTCCTATTTCTCTTGTTTTCACTTTATTTATTCTTTTATTTTATAACAATAAAATGAATATAAATGAATATATTTTAATAAAATATTTACTAAAAATTAATTTGAATTAGTAAAGAGATTATTATTTGTTTTATGTATTTTTATATAAAGAAATAAATCAAATTTAAATTATTTTTTATAAATTAATGCAGATAAATCATTTAAAAGAAATTTAATTATAACATAAATTATTATTTATAAAAAAAAGGGAATAAAAGAGAATGAACAAAAAGTAAAAGTAAAAAAAAAAAAAAAAACTAACATGAGTTGCAACTAGACGAACGGAATTACTAATAGAAAAATTTGATAATTTAGGAACTTATTTAGAATATTTTAAGATTAGGGACTAAATTAAAATATGACCATACTTGTTATTGAACCCTATTCACTATATCTTTTGAAACCAACCACAAACTTGGTGAAACACACCCCTAATTTTTTATTGGATGCTGGTGGCTAAATATGAAACGAATTATCAAGACAATAAGGCAGATGTGAGAAAAACTAATAGTATATATTTATATAATCAGTACAAAATAAAGATGGCATTTAGCTTACAAAACTAACATTGTAATATTGTACTTAGCAGACTCAAAGCTATATAGACACCCTGTATTTATAACACATACTCATCATACAATTACAAATTCCTTTAACCATGCCGGTCTTTTTTATTTAAGAACCAGCTTGTGCTTGAACCACCACTGGAGCCGCTGCCGCCAGAGTTGCCTTCTCCGCTTCCAGCTCCATAGCCACCACCATGAGCACCGTCATCTCCTGTCCCATACCCATACCCGGAACCCGACCCTGACCCAGACCCAGACCCGAACCCAAATCCATAACCCCTTCCAAACCCTGCAGGTGACCTAGCCGAGCCTGAACCATAACCCCATCCACTTCCAGGGCTTGATCCCCATCCCCAACTATAGTCCCAGTTAGGTCCATGAGCTGCGCCACTAGCACCATTAGAGTCCTCGCTCTCGGAAGAGGTCAGCTGTTTCCTACCACCATGGGCACCACCCATACTAACTGCACCCAATAAGAAAAGAAGGAATAAAGTGAGTTCCATTGTTTTCAGCATGATTGATAAGATTTGAAAGCCTAGCGCAAGCAAAATTTGCAGTTGTGAATTGATGAGCATGAGGATTTAAGTGGGTATTTATAATGTGGGTTGAGGCCACTTGTGACATTATTTACCTTTTATACATGGCTGCAAGTGTCTCCAAGTGTGTGATTATTTTACCCGCAAAGCTTCTTTTTTATCACGCCTGAATCCCACTATCCCCCTCTCAACTAAATTAAATATGATTGTTTTGATTCATTATGTGTCTTATTCTCTTCATCTTCATGGTTACCAAAACTCAAATAAAGATTTAAGTCCACAGACTTTCTTTCTTTTTTTTTCTTGCCTGTTTCGCCCTTCAACTATACCCATTTTCTCACATTAGTACCAAAATTATAATTCTATTATACTTTTTGGCCCCTGCCATTAACAATGTTAAAAAAAATCAATTATAACACACCACTTGCCCTCATTCACCGTTGACCAAATCAAAAAATTGTAAAATTTTTATTAAAAATTGTAAAAGAATATTAAAAAATATATAAAAAATATTAAAAACTATAAATAATTATTAAATATTGTTAAAATATTTTAAAATTGTAAAAAAGTTATTAAAAATTATAAAACATTATTTAAATCTTTAAAAATGATTAAAAACTAGGAAATTATCAAAAATTACAAATAATTATTAAAAAAATGTAGAATCATTTAAAAATTATGAACAGGTGGAATTTAATCAATAATTTCACAAATTTTAAATAATTTTACAATATTTAATCAAATCATATGTTGTTACTGTTTCAAGACCGAAAATATGAAAACAGTAATACCAAAATAAATCAAGAAAAGAAGTAAATGATAGCAAAGAAAATCTCATTGTATTCTTTTGGAATTTGTAGAGAAAAAAGAAGAAGAAGAAGAATTTGATTTGTTAATTATTTACAACTTTTTAATAATTATTTATGGTTTTGAATAATTTTTCTAAAAATTTAAATAATGTTTTATTATTTTTAATAACTTTTTACAATTTTAAAATATTTTTAACAATATTTAATTTTTTTACAATTTTTATTATTTTTTGATAAGTTAAAATTTTTACAATATATATTTATTATTCTTAATATTTTTTTACCATTTTATGGTCGAGTTAACGCAGTCAATGGCCACATTATCATCCACATCAATCGTGAATGAGAACACATGACATGTTTTGGTTGGCTGTTATTTTTTAACACCATTAACAATAAAGGTAAAAAGTATAATACAACTATAGTTCAAATATCATAATAAATTTTAAATATCAAATGAGAAAGTGAGGCTAAACAGTGAATAAAACTTTGCTTTTTTCGAAAGTAAAGTCCATAGACTTTCTTCTTTCGCATATATTAAATTTCATGATTTGTCAACGTTTTGTCTTATGTGATCCCTATTTAGAAATCAGTGTCTTAAATTGATGTATATGTTTGGTTGAATTGATTTTTGTTATGTTTTGATTTGAGATTTAATTATTATATTTTATTTTTAATTTAATTTGTTTTGATTTTTATATTTTGTTAATATTATTAATTAGTTTAAATAGTTAATATTGTTAATTTTTTAATTAAAATGCTAGCGGCTATATATAATTTGAAAGTAAATTTTTAAGTCCAAAAGGGTAGAGAGATTAAATTATTAAAAATAAAAGTAGGACTAAATTCCAATTGTACAAAGTATAAAGACTTAGAGTCATGATTGTTTGAAACGGTCGGGGTATCGATTTAGAGAGAGGCATCAAACCAGTAAGGACCGGTTGAACCAAGTTAAATAACCGATTGAACTATTTTTTAAAATATTTTTTTCTTTTTTAATGATTTATTCAATCGAACTATATAAATTAATGATCTCACCAGTTTAACCATCGATCTGATTCTGAAAATCTTATTTAAAAGTATATTTTAATTTTCAAAATTTTACTTTATAATTTACTATAGGCAAACAATTAACTCAACGTGAAATATGGATAAACCATACTAGCTACTATATCTAAAATTTGGATTTAAAAAGCTCTTAAATTGCTCCAAATATTTTATACTCAATACTGCTTTTCAATAGAGAAATTTAATTAAATAAATCTTTTGACTCGCATTATTATTAAATTTAATGATGCAATAATTATTGGACAATGATGGAGGGAGAGAATTATATAACTGATGAATTCACCCTATTAAAATTTGAACTTTATTCATTAAATTTTTTGAAAAATAATTATTTTATAAAATATATTTTATATAAAAAATGAATTTTTTCTACTAAAATCTAAAAATATTTAATTCTTTTGTTTTCTTTTAACACTTTTTACTTTTCTCTCAAATTTATCTTATTCTCTCCCATACTTTCTCGAGTATTTTTAAAATAAAGGTGATCAATCTTTCAATACTTTCAACGGGTCTCCCTAATTGGTAACCGCTCTTCTTTTCCTTTTCAAGCTTTATTGATTAATCTCTACAAATTAGGATTGTAGTTTTTTTTTTTTTTTTTGATAAATTAAGATTTTTATGCAAGATTTAGCTTTTCTATTGATTGAATGATTTTGGAATATTAATTTTATATAAGATTTCAAACATCTTAATTGGTACTAATTTTTAGAGGTTAACTAATACAAATTTTTGAAGGAATTAGTATTGATTGTACTTGTAATCTTGAATTTCTTGAATATTAATTAGAAATATAGTATTTTTATTTAGAAAATTATTATTGTTAGTGTGATTATTATTTAGAAATTTTTGGTTGGAAAGTTGAGATAAAGTATAAATTGTTGATTGGGAAGACAAAGCAAAATTAGAAATTATATGCTAAAAAGGTTAAATTGAATTGCTAATTATTAAGAAGATAAAAAAAAAATACAATTTCACCTTTTTATTTGCATTCACCCTTGTTTCTTAATCGCTTTTAAGCACATAAAAATAAGGTGTTAGAATATGTGCACATTGAAATGATTTCAATTATTATTAGGGTGTTTACTTACTAGTTCTAGGTAAGGAGTTGGGCTTATAAATTCATGTCTGGCTGAATGGTTAAACATTGAGTTTTGATTAATAAAATCTTATTGCGAGACATTTCTTTTAGGCTTGAGGATTCACTTTGTATATTTTAGACATTCGTTTGCTTCTCAACTTTCAAATTGTGTTTTTAAATCTCTTCGTCATTTCGATTGAGTCTTAGTTCGATTGATATGAGTATTGTTGTCAATATAGGAGGATGTGGGTTTAAGTGAGTTAAAGTGCATTATCCTCCTCAATGATGGATTTAGGGGGCGCAGGAAGCGGACGCCTCCTTTGGAATTTTCAGAATTTTGAATTTTATATATAAATTATTATGTCTTTTAGATTTGGTGTCCACGTTGTATAACATTCGCCCCCTTGACCAAATTGTATTTCATATATTTTGTCCCCTTAAGACATAATGTTATACTTTATATTAACAAAGCATTTTTTATTTTTTTATTTTTTGAATGTAACATCTTGATTGGGCTTATTTTAATGAAATAAATAACAAAACAAATCATAAAAAAGAACCCGAAACAGGAAACCGAACCCAAAATAGAGGCCAAGACTAAGAAGAAAAACAAAACGAAAAAGAAGGACCCTCATAGCCATGGCCCTGATGATAAAACAACAAAACAGAAAGAAGAATCTAGATAACTTGAGACTGAACAGACACATTTTGGAAAAAAAAAAGAAAAAGAAAAAGCTACCGACACATTTTGAAAAATGAAAAGCCGCCGACGCTGTTACCCAATCAAAAAGCTTGACGGACTGCCATTACTCTCCATCATCAGAAATGCTCCCCTTAATGACCGTTCCTCTCTTCTGAAAAGCCATTTTCTCTCAAAAGTTTTTCATTTCTTTTGCTTTTCTTTTCAAAACTTCTTCCGGAGAATCCCCTTCAATCTGGTTCACGAACCAATTCCCGCAGCCTATGGAATTCAGCAAAATCTGAATCAGCCCTTTCCAGGTAAATCTCCTTCTTGTTTCTTAAAGACTCTGTTGCGATCTTATGGGCAAAGGTATTCGCAGATCTTGGTATGTGCTTGAATACGAAATGATTGGATCTAGGTACCATCTGTTTTATATCCCGTATGAAAGCTCCGATCTTAGATCTATCTAGGTTTCTGCGATTACATTTCTTTATAACTGTGAGAGAATCCTGTTACGTACCAGAATAATAACCATGTGTAAAACGCCCGTTTCAATCTCTTTTAAGTATCCGCTGCGTTTTGTATTGTTTGAGCTGAAACGCTGCGTATTGTTACTTGCTTTTGGTTAGTTGTTATTTTACATACTGTATTGGAAAGAAAACGGTTATGAAGATTTTGAATCGGAATTGAATCTCCTTTCTGTGCTTCTCTCTGCTGCTTTCTTTTCTCTTCTTTCTCTCATTTTCAGATCCGTTCGTCACAAAGGTATCAGAGCTAAACGATCCTCATGGCCGGCGAGGGCGTGACAACCAGGTTGCAAAAGGAGTTCGGGCTAATGCAAGGAGAGCTTACTCAGCTTCAGGGGGAGCTCTCTCAGCTTGACGCACGGATTGATGCTCGACTCAAAGGATTTCAGGAAGGAATTAAATCAGAGGTAAGATTGGAGCTTAGATCTGAACTTCATTCTTTGTTCGAACAGTATTTTGGGGTACATCCGCCAGGGGCTTCTACTGGTGTGGAAATGGGTAGAGGAAAGGGAATCTTAGGTTCCCCTCCGGGTTTTCCAGCTCGGGAAACCCTTTTAGTATCGCCTATTTCAGAGTTGGGACCGTCAAGCTCGTCTTCTCGAGGGGGTGTTTCGCATACAAGTAATCCTTCCTCTTTTAGAATGGATTGTCCGCGTTTTGATGGTCATGAATTCAGAGGTTGGTGGTCTAAGCTGGAACAGTATTTTGAGGCGGAGGGAGTTAGTGAGCAAGCTAAGGTTAGAGTGGTTATGTTGCATTTAGAAGGGAAGGCCTTAGATTGGCATCACTTCTTTGTATGTAAACATGGGGGGCTGCACCAACTGACTTGGGAGTCTTACTCAAAAGGGATTAAGGATCGATTCGGGTCTGATTCTTTTCTTGACCCCATGTGTAGTGGTGACTTCTTAAAAAAAGCAAGGATCCGTTGACCAATTTTATGATGGGTTTTTGAGTTTGTTGAATCAATTAAATTTGTTGGAGTCCTATGCCTTGAGTATCTTCATCAGTAATTTGAAACCTGAGATCGGTCAGTACTTGAGGTTGTTTACTCCTCAGACTTTGGTGGATGGGTACAAGCTCGCTCGACAAGTTGAAAACATTGTGTTTGGACCGGTAAAAAAGGGGGTGGGTCCTAGTAGTGGAACGAGTTCTTCAAGGTCATTTTTACCTTCTTTGAGACCACCTCAAGGGACTGGTAATTCTACACAGATGAGTGGAGGGGGGCAAAGGCTGCCATCGAAATCCTTGTCTCAAACGGAGTTGGAAGACAGGAGGAGAAAGGGTCTCTGTTTTTGGTGTGGCGCGAAGTATTCTCCAGGTCACAAATGTTCCAAATCCTAAGTTTTCCAACTGGTGATTGAACCAAACTGGGAGCTAGGGTCTGAGTTGAAAAGCCCAACCTCTGATGAGCTGCAAGATTTCTCTGATCAATTGGAATTGCTTGATCACAAGTCGGACAGTCCCGTATTATCACTGCATGCTCTTCAAGGGTTACAAGGTCATCATACCAATGCGATTTTCAGCTCGCATTGATCAGATTGAGGTGGTGGTGTTGGTCGACTCGGGAAGCACGCATAATTTTTTGGACTGTAAAGTGGCCAAGCGACTGAGGTTAACGGTTGAGTCGGGGTGTTCACTAAAGGTTTTGGTAGCGAATGGGGTTCAATTACCAACTCAAGGTCTATGTAAGAAGGTTTCATGGGAGGCGCAAGGTCATAAATTTTCTACAGATTTTTTACTCTTAGCGGTAAAGGGATTTGATTTGGTGTTGGGAATTCAATGGCTTTTCTCTCTTGGCCCGATCATGTGGGATTTTTCTCGCTTAACTATGAAGTTCCAAAGATGAAGGACTGAAGGCGTGTTCTCAAGGAATAATTCGTGCTCTCTTCACTTGGTTTCCAGAGCCAATTTTCCAAATGTCCGAGTTTGGTGGGCAATGGTCCATCTCCAATGCTTTTAGCTTCGGTGAGCACACTAATGTTACATTCGCCACCAACACACGATTGATTGAGAGAGTTACAAATGCTTTTGGAGGCATTCCAGGATGTCTTTGGTAACCCTGTGGGCTTACCCCCATCCCGACTCCACGATCATAGGATACCATTGGTCGATGAGACTAAGGTTGTCAAAGTGAGACCTTACCGGTACCCTGCCTTTCAGAAAACTGAAATTGAAAAGCTAAT
Source organism: Gossypium bickii (assembly GCA_025503065.1). Taxonomy (NCBI): domain Eukaryota; kingdom Viridiplantae; phylum Streptophyta; class Magnoliopsida; order Malvales; family Malvaceae; genus Gossypium; species Gossypium bickii. The sequence goes on from CP106718.1 coordinate 22,365,229, forward strand.
CCATGAGATGCTGCAGGCAGGGATAATTCGTAATAGCAATAGCCCGTTCGCCTCTCCTGTTGTCATGGTGAAGAAAAAGGATGGTAGTTGGAGGTTGTGCGTTGATTATCGCCAGCTTAATCAACTAACAGTGAAGGACCATTTTCCTATTCCGATTATAGAGGAGTTGCTAGATGAGTTGGGACAAGCTAAATTCTTTTCCAAGTTGGACCTTCGTTCGGGATATCACCAGATTCGGATGTCGGAATCGGACGTGTATAAGACAGCTTTTAAGACTCATGCCGGGCATTATGAATTCCTGGTTATGCCATTTGGCTTAACCAATGCCCCTTCAAGCTTTCAGTCCCTAATGAACTCCCATTTTTCGACCACTCTTGCGCTTGAGTCGGTCTTTTTTTTTGATGACATTTTAGTCTACTCACGGGAATGGACGGATCATTTGGCCCATGTTCGAGAGGTGCTCCAGATTTTGAGGTCTAATCATTTATATGCTAAACAAACCAAATGCATATTCGGAGCTCCACAGGTAGAATATTTGGGCCATGTTATTTCCAACGGTAGTGTTCGCATGGACAAGTGATAAAGTAGCAAAGAATTCTTGAGTGGCAACCCTCAATCATTGAAGGAGTTACGCGGGTTTTGGGGTTATCGGGTTATTACCGCCGTTTCATTCAAGGGTATGGTATAATCGCCAAGCCTCTCACCGCTCGCTTAAAAAGCGGCTGAATGGAGATGGACATCGATCGAACAGACTGCTTTTGAGGAGCTGAAATCTCGAGTTTGTGCATCTCCGGTACTGACCTTGCCAAATTTTCAACTTCCATTTTGTGTGGAAACAGATGCAAGTGCGCATGGGGTCGGAGCCGTTTTACAACAACAGGGTCATCCTGTGGCCTATTTTAGCAAGGCACTTGGGGTGAAGTATCGTGCTCTGTCGATTTATGATAAGGAAATGCTTGCAGTGCTCTTGGCAGTGAAGAAATGGCATTCTTATTTGGTTGGTCGTCAGTTCTTCATTACAACGGACCATCAAAGCCTTAAATTTTTGGAGGATCAGCAAGCTATTACACCATCTCAACAACGGTGGGTTGCAAAAATGATGGGTTATGATTATTCGATTTTATATCGCAAAGGAACACAGAATGCTGTCGCTGATGCTCTATCTAGAAGAAGTCATGACGGTTTTTCTCAATTGTTACAATGTATAGGCAGTGTTGACAACCATTGGTCTGAACTTTGGTCTCAAATTGCGGCTTCCTATTCATCTGACACCAAGCTTTCGAAACTTTGTCAGGAGGTCCAAGAGCATCCTCATCTGCACCCTAAATATTCGTGGCACGATCCGTTTCTACGACGTTCGGGCAAAACAGTTGTGGGCAAAGATTTGCCACTTCGCCAGCGAATTTTTTCCTTCTTTCATGATAGTGCCATTGGAGGTCATTCTGGGGTTCATGCAAGTCGTCATCGTATTTCATCCTTGCTCTATTGGAAGGGCATGTCGAAGGATATTAAACGACGGGTTCGCGAGTGCGTGGTGTGTCAACGTTGTAAATATGACAATACGGCTTCGCCTGGGTTGCTGCAACCACTGCCAATTTCGGATCGTGCATGGGCAGTTATCAGTATGGATTTTATTGAAGGGTTGCCAGTCTCTCATGGCAAATCCACTATTTTAACTGTAGTTGACCGCTTGACCAAATATGGCCATTTTTTGGCCCTTGCTCACCCTTACACTGCTGCAATGGTTGCACAGGAATTCCTTCACCAAGTGTATAAATTGCATGGAGCTCCTGAAGCTATTGTCTCTCGATCGATAAAATTTTTTGAGTCATTTCTGGCAAGATTTATTTCGTCACTTGGGGGTTAAACTGAAGCTTTCTTCTGCTTACCATCCCCAAACCGATGGCCAGACTGAAATTCTCAACAAATGTTTGGAAACTTACCTCCGTTGCATGACTGGGGAGACGCCTTCAGCTTGGCTTTCTTGGCTCCCTTTGGCAGAATGGTGGTATAATACTACCTATCATTCGGCTATTCGGTGTACTCCGTACGAAGCTTTATATGGTCAGGAGCCTCCACTTCACTTACCGTACTTGGCGGGTATTTCTCCTGTGGCATCCGTCGACCGCTCCTTGCAACATCGAGAGGTGATGCGTCGTCTCTTGAAATTTCATCTTACTCGCGCGCAAGACCGTATGAAACAGATGGCCGATAGGCACCGCTCGGAGCGCACATTTCAAGTGGGTGACTTAGTTTACTTGAAGTTACAGCCTTATCGTCAACATTCGTTACGCCACTTTAAAAATCAGAAGCTGTCTCCTCGGTATTTTGGTCCCTTCCCGATTGAGGCTCGTGTAGGATCCGTAGCCTACAAGTTACTGTTACCACCTTCGGCTCGCATCCACTCCACGTTTCACGTCTCTCAACTTAAGAAACATGTGGGTTCGGTGGTCGGCCGCTTCTACACTCCACCACCATTGGGTCTGACAGAGCTCTCGTGAAGACACCCATTTGTATTTTAGATCGTCGCCTCATCAAGAAAGGAAATCAGGCTGCAGCTGAAGTTCTAATTGAGTGGGCCGACACATTTCCTGAAGACGCCACCTGGGAGAATTTTGAGGTCCTTCAACGGCGATTTCCTCTGTTCGATCCTTGAGGACAAGGATATTTTTCAGGCGGGGAGTATTTGTTACGTACCAGAATAATAACCATGTGTAAAACGCCCGTTTCAATCTCTTTTAAGTATCCGCTGCGTTTTGTATTGTTTGAGCTGAAACGCTGCGTATTGTTACTTGCTTTTGGTTAGTTGTTATTTTACATACTGTATTGGAAAGAAAACGGTTATGAAGATTTTGAATCGGAATTGAATCTCCTTTCTGTGCTTCTCTCTACTGCTTTCTTTTCTCTTCTTTCTCTCATTTTCAGATCCGTTCGTCACAAATCCCCTTCAAGAATCACGTCTGACCAATTTTTCTCCATTACTATTTTAACCGCTGTTCGACATTCCAACGCTTCGGCTGCAAAGGCCGAAGGAACCCATCTGTGTATTTCGGAGCAAGATAAAAGAACGACCGCTGCATTATTCCTAACGAAAACCCCGGAAGCTAAGACCTCGTTAAGCCCGTCAAAAGTTCCGTCAAAATTGACCTTCACAGTGTCTCGAGGTGGGTGTCGCCAGTACTGCACTTCTTCTAAGTTCGACTATTTTTTTATTTGCAGACCATCGAGTTCTGCAATGTAGATTTTGATGAAATTTCCTAATGTAGATTTTGATAAAATTTCCTAGCTCTTTTCCAGAACTAACTTTCTTTTCATGTATTCTTAAGTTTCGGTCCCCCCATGTTGGCCAGAGAGCGTAGCAGAAAATATGCCTTATATGTGAAGGAAAACGTTCAAAAACCCAGATAAGCCACTGTTCAAAATCCCCATTTTCATATAAAAGTACATTCTGTAAGTCCAATGCTGACCACATTTCAATTGTAACGGGGCATTCTCTAAATAGATGGTGAGTCATCTCTGCTTGTTCCCCACACCTCGGACAACTCGAATCAGAGACTATGTAACAGACCAATTTTGACCCAAATCAGAACGGTGGTTTTGGGACCACGAATCCGAGCCCGAGAAATGTTCTAATAATTTATTTCATGTCTATTATATGTGAATGAAAATGTGTGAAAGTTTCGTAGAAAAATTTTATCGTTTAAGTGCTTAATTTGATAAAAAGGATTTAACCGAGAAAAGTGTAAAAGTTGTATGCTAAAGTGTAAGGTACTAATTTGATTGTGGCTTTTTAAGTGGGTGTACTAAAAGGGCAATTAGCCATGTACAACAAGGAAAACGGCAATGGGCCTTTCTAATTTAAAATTATATGTTATTTTAGCCTATTATATGTTATGTTAATATATTAGTAAATAAGGTAAATTATATGTGTTACTATAACATTAAATAATGAAAATACTCCGATTTGGCCGGAAAGGCAAGTTGAGTCCGAGATTTATCGGACCGTATGAAATCATCGAGCGTATAGGGCCTGTTGCTTATCGATTGAAACTGCCCATTGACTTAGAAAAGATACACAATGTATTTCACGTTCCGATGCTTCGCAGATACAGATCGGATCCATCCCATGTGATCACCCCGTCAGAGATTGAAATTCGATCTGACTTGACCTATGATGAGGAACCGATCCGTATCTTAGCTCGGGAAACCAAAGAGTTAAGAAATAAAAGAGTTCCATTAGTAAAGATTCTATGGAATCGTCACGGAGTTGAAGAGGCTACGTGGGAGCCTGAAGAGTCAATGAGGAAACAATATCCGAACTTATTTAACGGTAAAATTTTCGAGGACGAAAATTCTTAAGGGGGGAGAGTTGTAACAGACCAATTTTGACCCAAATCGGAACGGTGGTTTTGGGACCACGAATTCGAGCCCGAGAAATGTTCTAATAATTTATTTCATGTCTATTATATGTGAATGAAAATGTGTGAAAGTTTCGTGGAAAAATTTTATCGTTTAAGTGCTTAATTTGATAAAAAGGATTTAATCGAGAAAAGCGTAAAAGTTGTATGCTAGAGAGTAAGGTACTAATTTGATTGTGGCTTTTTAAGTGGGTGTACTAAAAGGGCAATTAGCCATGTACAACAAGGGAAACGGCAATGGGCCTTTCTAATTTAAAATTATATGTTATTTTAGCCTATTATATGTTATGTTAATATATTAGTAAATAAGGTAAATTATATGTGTTACTATAACATTAAATAATGAAAATAAGTGGGAAGAAAGAGAACATACTTTGTTCTTCTTCCTTGGCCGAATGTAGGAGCTAGAAACTCCATGGTTGAAGCTTGATTTTCGGCTAGATAAGAAGCTTGATTAAGGTATGGTCGGTTTTTGGTTTTTGATAATTTTACGTTTTTGAGATCGTTGCTTCGTGTATTACCCGACCCATGTCTAAATTTTTGAAAATACTATGTATATAGGATTCGGCCATTAACATGCTTGGATAGTTTTGATGATTGATGGTTTTAGATTAAATGTATGTTAAAGATTTACAAGTTTTGTATTGGAGTTTTTGGTGATTTTGAGTATATAGGGCTAAATTGAAAAGAATAAAATTGTGAAGGATTAAAATGTCAAATAGATGTAATGCATGGACACCCATGGCTATGGGGAAGGTTCGGCCTAGCTATAGTGTTAGGAAATTTTGCATATTTTGAGTTTTGTGTAAATTGGACCAAATTGTAAAAATCAAAAACATTAGGGGCAAAATTGTAAATTGCGCATTTGCGTGTTTTGGGACTAAATTGAGATGAAATGCAATTAAATGAGCTAAATTTTTATGTGTTTTAGATCAAGAGCAAAGAAAAACGGAATTAGACCGGGGAAAGACGAAGGTTCTCGAATAGTCGATTTGCACGGACTATCGACAACCGAGGTAAGTCCTTAAGTTAATACATGTCAAGGGACTAATTTCGAATCTATTAAAAGTTGAAATTTTACATTTTTAGGATAGAAATGTGGAAATTGTCGAATGTGAATTATGGTAGTGAATTTGAAATTGTTTTGTTATATGTGAAGTGATCAAGTATGTTTGATTAGATATTCGAAAGGAATATGAAATAAAAATTGATAAATTTTAGTATCCATTTACCTTATGGCCAAATGTATATTGACATATTTGGTTGATGAATTATGTTGAGTAAGTGATTGGAATTGTTGGGAATGTTTAACTGTATTGACACGACTCGGGCTTCTACGCCTAGCAGGCCTTGTGCCGGTGATTTAAATCGGGCTTTTACGCCTACCAGGCCTTGTGCCGGTGATTTAAATTTACTTATCGGGCTTTTAAGCCTAGCAGGCCTTGTGCCGGTGTTACTTATCGGGCTTTTACGCCTAGCAGGCCTTGTGCCGGTGTTACTTATCGGGCTTTTACGCCTAGCGTGCTTTGATCTGGTGATGTATTTTACAAAATAGAAACGAAATTTATGTTCAAGGCAAATTAAAGCAAACTTATCGAGTTAACGGCTCAGGTGAGTATGTGAAGTAGGAATGAATTTCTTACTTATATAAGACAAGGAAAATCAGTAATTTATTACAAATGGCATGTGTTACGAGTGTGGAATATATACATATATATATGGTTATAATATGTGTTCTTGGCTTTACTAATGAATGATATGATTGTTGTATCTTGGTCTTCTAATATGAGGATACATGACTAGGCATATTCGGCCACATGAGTGGTGGTGTAATTGATGCCATGTTATAGTAATTGACATATTTAAGTATATAAATGCATGTACCTATGATTATACGATGACATTTTGGGTTTCGAAAGGTTGGTTTATAAACAAGTATTTTGATCATAAGCATGTGGGCGAAGAGATATCGTTTCTATGAATTCATACTTGTTAATATGGGTATGAAAATTAAAGTTTGAAAATAAGTATGAGTACAAGTCCACAAGTTGAATTATAGTAATTTAATTGTTGAAATTCAAATGTAATTTTTATGAAATTAGGACTTACTAAGCTAGCAAGCTTATCGTGTGAATTGTTTCCTCTGTTTTATAGATTAGGTGCAAGCTACAAGCTCGTCGGGATCGTTCGGAAAGTCGCTCACACTATCAATCTACATTTTGGGTACTCTTTCATTTTTGGTTATAAACGAAGGCATGTATAGGAAAGACTTGGTCTTTGTTTGATGAAATCTTAAGGTTCATGTATATAATAGCCATGCGAATATGGCTAAATTTTTAGTTAAGTACGCTGTTGTGTCTTGATATGTATGTTGGTTCATGATGGCAATGTTTATGCATTCTTAATCAAAGTTTAATCGTTTTTGTTAAGGAAATGTTTGTATACGAAATGAATCCTTGAATTAGGGATGTAGGTAGGTTCGGTTAGAAGCTAGTCTTTCATAAAATGCAACAAAACAGCTTGTAGTAGCAGCAGTGATGTGAGTTAGAAAAATCACCAAAAACAGGGTATATTGAATTAGAAGGTGAATGAGATATGAAATTAAACCTTATTGTGTCTATTTTTACATGAAAGAAACAGAGTAGGCAAAAGATTTATATATTATGAGATAATTAAGTTTTGGTGAGACCTGCTCTGAATGAATTTGTGAGTCACTGTTCTGTTTTGGAAAAATTGTCAAAAATTGTACAAAAATAATTAAGAAGCATGGTTTATATGTGTAGAACCCTTAATGAGTATGTTTTTCATTGGTATACACAAGAACATTATAGGAAATTTTTGCAATGAGATAACTGTATTTTTGTAGAGACAGGTCAGAATTGTCAAGCAGTGTAATAAGGGTAACTTTGATGAATAAACTGTACTAATTGGCCACATGAAAAATTCTGGAAAAATTATGGTGAAAAGTTATATGAGTCTAGTTTCAAAGAAAATTTACGGATCTAAATTTTGAGTTTTGTAACTCGAGTTATGGTCAATTTAGTCAGCATGACGCAATTGGACAGCTTTAAAATCTTACACCCCGAGTTAATAGTCAAGTCTAGTAATGCCACGTACTCGATTCCGGCAAGGGTTTCGGGTAAGGGGTGTTACAGACTAGCTTCTTATGCTGCAAGTTCACTTTTGTAGGCAAGAAATTCCACGTGATCTTCCAAAATGTAATCTTTATTTTGGTTGGTAGATTCAGTAGCCATAGGCTTTTGTAGAGTTTTCTGTAGCTGGTTTGTAAAGCGTAAGCTCTAGGATATTCATCATTAATCTGTAATAGTTTGTAAGCACTGCGAACCGAGAACTCATCCGACGCTTCACCACCCTATGCCAAAAAACATCGTGAGGGACGGCTGCCAGCGGAATACGAAGGATTCAAGCGGCTTCTTCCTCTGGAAAGGTATATCTAATCAACTCCTCTTTCCATTTGCGCTCATTATTATCAATCAACATATGAACATAAGAATCACGCAACGAATCAACTGCTGATGATAACCTGAAATTTAATGCATCTGGAATCCATGCATCATTATTAATTGAGATATTTTTACCTGTGCCAACTTGCCATATTAAGCCTTTCCTCAAGACATCCTTAGCAGCCCAGATACTCTTCCAAGTGTAAGAACACGAATTTCCCAAACTAGAATTTTAAAGTTGATCATTTGGAAAATACTTGGCTTTAAGAACTTTTGCAACTAATGAATCTGCATTATTCATAATACGCCATCCTTGTTTTGCTAAAAGAACGAGATTAAACTGAGACATGTCCCTGAAACCCATACCTCCCTCTTCTTTAGGCCTGCACATAAGTTTCCATTGCACCAGTGTATACCCCTCTTGTTCTTTCCATGCTGCCACCAATATTTTGTGAAAATGCTTTCTAACTCTCCACATAGAGCTTTTGGTAAAGAAAACATTCCAACTCTCCACATAGAGCTTTTGGTAAAAGAAAACAAGTCATAGCATAAGTAGCCATTGCTTGAAGTACGGACTTAATGAAAACCTCCTTCCCTCCTTGTAAAAGACATTTTGAACTCCAATGACAAATTCTTTGATTTATCTTGTCCTTCAAATTTTGGAAAGACGCTTTCCTCCTTCTACCCACCACGTTTGGAAGTCCAAGATATTTCTCGATATTAGTTGAACATCGGACGCCCAGAACTTCAGAAATTTCACTTTTTACCCCTTCTGCTGTGTTTGAACTGAAAAATATCGTTGATTTATTGAAATTCACACATTGGCCTGAGCAATGTTCATACTGCCTTAACATATCTTTTAAAAGTTTCGCTCGTTCCATTGTGGCTTCCCCGAACAATAAGCAATCATCTGCAAACAAAAGATGAGATATCTTTGGTCCCCTTCTGCTTGCTTTAACACCCCTAAGGAACCCCTCCCCAACTCCCTGTCGAATTAGAGCTGAAAGACTCTCGCTGCAAATCAAAAAAAGAAAGGGGCTAAGTGGATCTCCTTGACGTAGTCCTCTGGAAGGGTGAAAAATTCTCCCTCTACTTCCATTAATACTCACTGTATATGAGACTGTTGAGACACACTTCATGACCAATGCCACCCATTTCTCAGCAAAACCCATTTGGAGCATAACTTTCTTTAAAAAACCCCACTCCACTCTATCATATGCTTTACTCATATCGAGTTTTACAGCCATAAACCCTTTTTTCCCATACCTCTTTTGATGCAAAGTATGAAGGATCTCGTACGCAATCAGCACATTATTAGAAATTAATCGTCCTAGGACAAAGGCACTTTGAGCACTATCAATACAACTACCAATATACTCCTGTAATCTATTTGCTATTACTTTTGCCACTATTTTGTACAAAATCGTACAAAAGCTAATAGGTCTAAAATTTGCAAGATTTGTAGGGTTTGGGGATTTTGGAATTAACACTATGTCTGTTCTATTAGTACCTTCAAAGTTCTTATCCTTATTCAATACTTTAAGACAAAAATCCTCCACGTCTCTGCCCACTATGTGCCAGTATTTTTGGAAGAAAAGGGCTGGAAAACCGTCACATCCTGCCCACTATGTGCCATCTCTTTTAACGTGTTACGAACTTCTTCTGTTGAATATGCTGAAAGTAGTGCTGCATTAGTTTCAGATGAGATATTAGTGCCAATACCTTGAAGAAGGGAAGATGACTCTCCCACCCCTTTTGAGGAGAACAAATCTTGAAAAAAATTTGAAGCTGTTTCGTTTATTTCAAATTCATCAGTAACTTCCTGTCCTCCCGCTTTTTCCAGCCTCCTGATTGTGTTAGTCCGTCTTCGAGCTGAAGCATATTTATGGAAGAAAGCTGAATTCTTATCCTCTAATTGCAGCCAATTTGCTCTAGCTCGCTGCTCCCAATACATTTTATCCTTATCAATCTCTATATTTAGATGAATTTTGGTGTCGATTATTTTGGCCATTGTATCATCATTTCTGTCGCCATGCAAGAGGGTTTCCAATTCCTTTGTGAGCTCCTTTTTCACCCTATCTCTGCCCATCTTCACAAGACTTGCCCATCTTGTCAGACTATTTTGTAGCCTTTCCAATTTCTCAGAAATTAAGCCATTTGATGACTCCCATAAGTTCTTGATGTAACATCTTGAATTAATGGGCCTATGTATTTAATGTTTGATTACATTTAATGTGTTAATTAAAGCGTTAGGGGTCCAGATTGGGCTCAAGGTTGGGCTAAGGCCTTAGCAGAATTAGTTATTGGACACTCTAGTAGAAAGCCAGCTCAGTTAGGGCTTTAAAGATTTTATCTATTCTAAAATACAAAATGGGCTTGTGGCCCAAGGTTAAGTGGCGTTACATGGGACTATGGGGTGGCGTCATTAGCAGATGAAGAGGGCCCAAGTTCGAGTCACTTGAAGCTTAATTCTTTTAATTAAATTTTAGCTAATTTTCGGGTTTTAAATGGATAGATTGGGACGGCATAGGGGCTTGTAAATAGGAGGATAATTGAATGGATAATAACATGTGGATAATGTGCTGATAAAGGGAGGAAGAGGTGGTGCTATCTAGGCCTTTTTTGAAGGAGTGATCAGATAAAGATAAGGGAGGAAGTTTAGGAATTATCTGCTAAGTACAGTGGTGGCCGAATTTCCAACTCTAGGGGGTGCCAAAATTTCTATAAATAGGGGGGATAGCTCATCAATTCCGACATTTGGAACCCTATTCTTTTCTTCTTTCCCTGTGCCAAAATTCTCAGTCTCCCTCTACAAGTTCTTTTCTTTTGATTTCTTCAGAAGCCGAAACCTCCCAATCTTCTCAACATCTTTTCTTTTAAAAGCCGAAACCTTGAACTCTCTTCTCATCTCCATAGCCGAATACCCCTATTTCCTTTTTCTGATTTCTTCAATCAAAAAGCCGAAACTACTTAGATTTCTTCTTCTCTTCTGATCTTCTAAAAAAGCCAGAATCTCTAAGGGGTAGTCGAATTCTTTATGTAAAGGTGAGTGCCGATTTTTCTGTCTCTTCACTTTCTCTTTCGAGTTTTGGAAGACAAAGCCGAAAAGCTAATGGTTTAATGGTTTTATGTATTCTCTTGTTGGGCGACATTTGGGAATTGAAGTAGATCTCTTAGATCTAAAAGCCGGAAACACTAGCCCCTGAATCTCATATCACTTTTCGGGATTTCAAGGTAAGGATTTCAATTCTCCTTAAGATGATCAACCGTTTCCTTTTTGTTAGTTGTGCCTTAACCTAATGTTTCGTTACCAGCCTTTGAACAACACCTTAGGCAGATAGCGGTTGTGTCGGCTATGGATAGCGTCGACGTAGACAGTCTTGTTCTAACGATAATCAGGTGTGTAGATCTCTAACACACTAGTTAACTATAATTTATATGTGTTATGGGCTAAAAAGCGGGGAAAGTGGTACGTGTGTGACAAATCGAATAAAACTTTAAAAGGGTTAGGCAAGGATGCTGTGTAATGCGTAATCATAGAAATCTCTATGTGTATCGAAATATATGTAAGCTTCGCTTTTTAAAGATGGTATGATGTTTTTCGTGTGTATGCATGGGGTGGGATTATGATAATGAAGGGGAAGTGCATGATAGGTCACTTGGTGATTGGTGGTTAAACCACAAAATCTAAAATTAGGTCACAATAGTGATCGGTGGCTGAGCCACATTATATTATGAGGTCACATAGTGATCGGTGGCTATGCCACATTTAATGATTCCTGAATAATAGGAATAGGCAGTACGACTATCGTTATGGTGTGTAGCGGATGGAGGGTTAATTGTAGAAATCCCCAAGGTGTGATGGTTGGTACATGTTGGTGTGTAGAGGATGGAATTCTAGGTTGGGCTGGGCTATGCATCATTTATTATTTATCATGTGGTTATGATTGTTGCCTTTATGTATGGGCCAGGGCTCATAATATGTTTGTGGGCCTCAGGTCATTGTGTTTCGGGATTTACACACTGAGTCTTGGTGACTCACCCTTTCATTTTCCTCTACTCTTTCAGATGAGCAGTAGGTCGTGGACATAGGAGCCGAGACGGACTCGAGGGGCCATCAAGTTTTACTTCTATAGATTATTTTCAAATTTCTTTAAGTTTTTTTATTTTGGGAATATTTATGTAATAAGGCCCCATAGTTTATCTTCATCTGGTAGTTTTTAATATTTGCAACTTATGAAACTATGTCAAAGGTTAAAATATATGAAATAATAATAATAATACAAGGTTTTCTTTTCAAAAGTCACTTGTTTATTCAAATTTTTTCTAATTAACTTGTGATTTTCTAAAGCCAACTTAGCAAAAGTTTTCAATGTACAACCCGTAGCTTACCAGATCTGGTCGAAACTTATAGGCCGGGTTTGGGGTGTTACACTTGACCTCTTGTTCAAAAGATTCCTCAAGAGTCCACCAAGCCTCAAATTTAAAACGTAGAGTTCTGCAAAAAACTTTCTCATTGACTGTGTGAATAAGAAGGGGACAGTGATCTGAAATTGAATGAGTTAGATGGCGAACATTCCCACAAGGAAAAAGATGCATCCACTTTTTGTTCATCACCCCCTATCAAGTCTTTCTTTTATATTTGTTTCCAGAAGATTCCCTCTCTCCCAGGTGAACCATGTACCTTGAAAACCCATGTCCACTAATTGACAGTCATCCAGAGCCTCGCGGAAAGCTACCATCTTTCTTTCATCCCTCGGTTGACCTCCAAACTTCTCAGTTGAGTAAAGGATTTCGTTAAAATCACCACTGACCAACCAAGGAAAACTTTGCTCTTGCTCCAACTTCTTTAACAATCTCCACGAAGTATGTTGATCGCCAGCATAAGGTGACCCATAAAACCCTGTGTATCTCCACTTTCCTCCTATATTGTTTTCTTCGATAAAAGCATCAATATGATTTTTTTAAAAATTTCTAAGGCTTACTTTAATTTCTTCTTTCCATGCTAAGCAAAGACCACCTTTCGATCCTTCTGCACCCATGTCAATTCTATTCACAAAACCACACCTCCTCCTTATCCTTTCCATACACTTATCATTAATTTTGGTCTCTATAAAGAAAACCAGATCGGGATTATATTACTTTAACAAGTGCCGAAGCCTTCGTACTGCCCATGGGTTCCCCAACCCACGGACATTCCAACTAATAATTTTCATTGTGCCCAATCGGCTAGCCCTCTGGCCGCCGCTGATCTACATTGGTTCGGGGAGACATCATTCCCCAGATTTTCTATTAATAGCTCCAAGTCCTCCTTGCTTTCTAAAGCTTGGGGCATTAAATTTCATTCGTTTGACATCATCTTCCACAATTAGTTCCTGTTCATACCTCCCATCTTCCAATTCCTCCAGTTTTCTCTTGCACACTATCCTTTCAACATTGGCCTGGCCCATATCCCTCATTGGGTTGGCTCTTTTCCAGCTGAATTTCCTACTTGTGCTCATGCTCCCAACTTGAATGTCGTTTCGGAGGAGATCATCATCCGTAACTACTAGCCCTTCTGATTGAAAAGTCAATACTTTCTCCCCTTCAGATGACTGTAATTTAACTAGTTGACTTTTATGAGGGTCGTCTCAGTCGGTCAATTTCGCCTCTCGTCTTTCTTCCAACTGGCCTATATACGAGCTTTGGTGATTACTCTTTTTTAAACTAGCATTCAGCTTTGCACTTTTTCTTCCAAAAAAATTACTTTCTGCCTTTAAGACTAATGAGAAAGGGGGGTTCTCCCTGAATTTGTCTCTTTCAGCTTGTGTAATTATCGCACAGCTTGAAAAAACGTGCCCCATTCTGCCACAACCAAAGCAAAAGGTCGGGAGCTTCTCATATTTAAAAGGGATCCACCATTTATCTTGATCACCTGTGGAAACAAATATGCCCCTACAAAGGGGTTTCTGCACATCTATCTTAATTCTGATTCGACAAAAAACACCCTGAATTTCTGATCTAATAATCCCTCCAAACGTGGTCCCAACAGCATGCATAAGATCTTCTTATCAAATTCAGGCAGACATGGGCCCACTTTAATCCAGAATAAGGACTTGACAAGTTTGATTTTATTACGTTCCACCCTTCCACTCAATTGATCAAAAATAATCAATTGTTTTCTAAAGAGCCATGGCTGACCTTCAAGAATCAATTCTAAATCATCATCAGATTCAAAAATAATCATAAAAAGATTCTGACCTGCTAACTGTATTTCAAATTTTCCTTCAATGAGGAACACTTTAGTAAAAATTTTGCATCCATTGGGTGGTATTACTATCACAAACATCAATGAAAAGAGAAGTTTGTTCCGATCTTATCATGAGTTAGACCTAAAACGGGTTCTTCAAGGAACACCATGGTTTTTCAATAGGCATCTTATTTTATTTCATTAGCTAAATCAAGGGGAAGATCCTTTACAAGTTACGTTTATATTTGTAAAGTTCAGGGTTCAAGAACATAATCTACCGACGGGGCTTATGTCGGAACAAATGGCACGCCAATTTAAAAATTTTATTGGACAATTTATAGAATACGACGCGGGGTCAGTTACAAGAAGTATTAAAATATATATGTGTATACGAGTAAGGTTGGATATTAGAAGGCCATTGAAAAGAAAGAAACGAATAGCAATTTTCTCAAACCAATCAATATATGCGACTTTTCAGTATGAAAAATTGTCATTATTCTGTTTTTTATGTGGCAAACTAGGGTATGAAGAAGGTTTTGTCTGATTAGGTTAACAATGCAATCACAAGAAGTAAAATTTGGCTGGGATATTTCATTAAGGGTGACACCAAGAAGAGGTCAGATAAAAGTATGTAGATGGCTGAGGGGGACAATGAGGGGGATAATTTGTTGGGAAGGGAGGCGAGAAAGGACAAAGAAGATCAAACTTGGATCTAGACAAGTGCCATGGTCATATCAGGAAAAGAATGAAAAGAACGAGTTGTACCCGAATGCCGAAGTTGAGAAAGAATCGCAACCTAATAAAGGGAGGTTCAATCGATACCAGAGGATGGGATCAACATCGGGGCTAGGGGAAGATGGAGAGATGGAGTTAGGTTTAGATATGGAAGATAGTCCAATTAAGATGGTAGAAAGCAATAAAAAGTAAAGAAAACATAATGTAAATCCAGGTGTTTTTATACAGAGTGATTCAACGGGTTTAAAAGTTCTTATTAATATATCGACGATCATTGGAAAGCAGGCTGATCGGGAGCAATTAAAATCTTAAGTTGGAATGTTCGTGGGTTAGGGCAAGCACGAGCAATAAATTGTCCAAAAAATAAGCTGAGACAAGTCAAGCCTTATATTTTGTTTCTCATAGAAACAAAACTAAATACAAAAAGAATGGAAATGGTTAGGAAGAAGTGTGGATATTTGAATAGAATTGAGGTTGAAGTTGTAGGATCAAAAGGAGGTTTGTCTTTAGGATGGACAAGTGATTATTGTGTTCAATTGAGAAGTTTTTCAAAGTCTCATATCGATGTTGAAGTCTATGAAGGGGAAAGAATGAACCTGTGGAGGTTGACAAGCTTTTACAGTGCATCAAATGAACGACAAAGGATGGAATCATGGGATTTAATCAGATAGTTAAATAGTAGCAGTTCTTTGCCATGGTTAGTTGTTGGGGACTTCAATGAAATAAAATATTCATTCGAAAAGAGAGGTGGACAAACTAAGAAAGAGAATAATATGCAAGCATTTAGAACGATGCTAGAGGATTGTCAACTTGCTGATTTGAGATTCTCGGGACAATGGTTTACATGGGAAAAAGGTTGATTACCAGAAAATAACATAAAGGAAAGGCTAGATTGAGGAGTGGCGAATCAAGAATGGTGGAGCATTTTTCCCGAATATTGCGTGAAACATTTTACTCATTCCATATCTGATCATTGCCCATTATTAGTGAAAACAGAAGGAAACAATTGAAGAAGAAGGAGAAGAACACAACCTCCGTTTCGTTTTAATGCAAATTGGATTTTAGAGGAAGATTTAAAGAAGGAGGAGGTAAAAAGGATGTGGGAAGAAGGTAGTGGGAAGGTACTGAAGAAGCTATATAATCTTGGGCATGCAACAGGGAGGTGGGCGACAATAAATAAAAAAAATAGAAAATTGCGAGACGACTATGCTAAATGATAGGTTAAGTGAACTTAATAAAGGTGAACCTGATGAATAAACATTGGAAGAGGTTATTGAAATTAAACTCGCACTCAATTGGGAGGCAGATAATGAGGAATTTTATTGGGAGCAGAGAGCTAGAGCTAATTGGCTTCAATTTGGGGATCGAAACACTTTATATTTTCATAGTTTTGCTTCCAACATGAAAATGAGAAATCAAATTAAAGGATTGTACAAGGTAAATGGAGAATGGGTTCATGATGATAAAGGAATGATAGGAGTGGCGACGTCTTATTTTAAGGAGTTGTTTTCAACTAGTAAAATGTATTTGTTTTCAACTAGTGAAATGCATGATTGCGATCATGTGTTATTAGGAGTGTAAAAATGTGTAAGAGTGGACATGAACGAAAACCTTAATGCAGAATTTACAGATGAAGAAGTTTTGGAGGCAATTAAAAGTATGGCTCCATTGAAAGCGTCAAGCATGGATGGATTGCCAACCCTCTTTTATCAAAAATACTGGCACATCATTGGATGGGATGATACAAAATTCTACTTAGAAGTGTTAAGGAACAGAGATGATGTAACACCCTTAACCTGTATCCGTTGCCAGAATAGGGTTACGGAGCATTACCGTACAAACGAAACATTAATTCATTCATTTCATACATCAATGCAAACATAATTTAATTACACTCAATTATATACATAACGACCCTTAATTGAGCCACCGAGGCCCTAAAATTACTTTAGAATCAATCTGGGACTAAATTGGAAACGTTTGGAAAATTTAAGAAAAATTCAGAAAATTTGGACTGTAGGGGTCACACGCCTGTGTTTCAAGCTGTGTAACAATCGAAATAGGGACATACAACCATGTCCCAACCCATGTTATCATCCGTGTAACTCTCTAAGGTCACACGGTCGTGTCACACGCCTGTGTGTCAGGCCGTATAACCCCCGAAATAGCTTCACACGCTCATGTGCCAGGCTGTGTGCTACCTGACTTGCATGCAATAAAACCTACATGGGACACACAGCCGTGTCGCTGGGCCGTGTGTCACACACAGCTGAGTCACACGCCCGTGTCTCAGGCCGTGTAGACCTAAAATGAACCTTAAATAACAAGTTTACCATTTCAAGCTTACTGGGCTCTAAGCAATCCATTTACCAACCAAATGACCTATTCAAAATGACATGAAACACACCAAAACTTGCCAAATAAACATCCTAAGTGCCTAACCAATGTATCCTCATTGATACCAGAAGTATATAGAATTACACAACAAAATAAAATATTAAACACAACTTATCAAATCATCCATTCTAATACCTAACCAATATACCTATCATGGTACCTTAATCACAACATATCATTGACACACATCGTTCATATTTGTATTAGAACCTTACCTCAATCACATATATTATATAAGTTGATAGTTTACACATAATATCATACTTAGCATTTTACTTATTCCAAAATGCTAGTAATAACAACACAAAAGCCTATTACATGCCATATAATCCGAAACAAACATTCCAAAAACTACCAAATTAAGCTAGATAGTGTGACTTGAGTGTCGATCCGATCGTCCAACCTTCTGAGTATCTACAAGAACAGTAAATAACACAAGTAAGCTAAATGAAGCTTAGTAAGTTCGGTGTATTAAAATGATAAATCTTACTGAAGTAAGTACAACAATTCAAAATAATAATAAGCCAACCATGAATATTTCTTTTCATTCACAACCTTAACCAATAAATCACCAATAATTGATTCAATACTCAATGTATATATAGCAATTCTATCAAAATCATGAAACAAGATACCTTACCGAGATTTTCAATTCGATGAACGTCTTACAGATAGGAGTACATCGATAATCCAACCAAAACACACCAGATGCTCATAAGATCCAATCCATTCGAAACACACCAATGCTTGTAAGAGCTAGTCCAACCCAAACACACCAAAACAAAGAGAATAACACGAAAGTTCGCAACAAATGATGAACCTCAGTTTACTCGGGAAACATATATACATAACTCCATAACCATCTCCACTTCAATCCCCCATAACACACCATATCTCGACTGTACTCTATCCTGCGTTCAAACCGATTCAAACATCAATTTCATTAACATTGCACAATTAACCTTTCCTCACCAATAATCGAATATATCTATTATACCATTTATACAATTCAACAATTCATATAGACTTTAAATTCTTAAACCGTACGAACTTACCTGGACTAAATTATCGTAGTTGCAGAAGTTCAAGGGCTATTTTGCAATTTTTTCTTTTCCACAAGTATCTACAAGATCTTGATCTAAAATATTAGATTCCTCAATTATCACTTTACATTTCACATTCCAATCCATTTAAAAATGAATACCCTTTTTTTCAAATTTACACAGTTACCCTAAACTTTTACAATTTTTGCAATTTAGTCCCTTAACCCAAAATTCATCAAATTAACCATTTTTCTCAAGTAAATATTCCATTAAAATATACTAGGCCCTTAAATAGTCCCTAATGAACATTAAATTCCCTATCAAATCCTAAAATTTTGACATTTTCACAATTTAACCCTAAAATCAAAATCTAACAAAAATCACTTTACAAATTCATCAAACAACACAATCAAAGCTCCAAATACATAGTATTCATAAAAACAAATTCAAGATTTATCAATGGAAACTTCAAAAAATTTTAACAGAATAAAAAAACGAAGGTACAGGCTAGCTGGACCTAGTTGTAACGATCTCAAAAACATAAAAATTACAAGAAACTGAATCAAAATGGACGTACATGCAAAGATTTTATACTAGAT
This sequence comes from Gossypium bickii, assembly GCA_025503065.1. Lineage (NCBI taxonomy): Eukaryota > Viridiplantae > Streptophyta > Magnoliopsida > Malvales > Malvaceae > Gossypium > Gossypium bickii. The sequence goes on from CP106718.1 coordinate 22,384,114, forward strand.
GAATATAAAGCTTAAAAAATGGTGAGTTTCCTTTTTATTTTCGATGAAACATGAAAAAGATTATGATAATTTTGGTTTTTGTTTTATTAAACTTTAATTTAATTATTAAATTACATGTTTATCCTTAAATATAACTTTATAAATCAACAATTTAAAAACCTATTATTGTCCATCAATATCCTAATGGACTAATTATTAATTCAGTCCCTTTTAATTTCATAATTAAGCCATCAAATCAATGGAATTCATGATTCACTAATGTTTGCACATATTTTAGTTTAGTCTTTTTTCCTTAATTAACTATCTAAACATTAAAATTTCTTAACCAAATTTTAATACAAACCTAATGACTCATAAATATTCTAAAAATAATATTTATAAGTCGATACGATGGAATTTGTGGTCCCGAAACCACTATTCCGTCACCATTGAGAATCAGGCTGTTACAGATAATATGACCCCAATTAATCAGGATAATATTGTCCTTATTCCAAAGATAAATATATCTAACAACATGAATCAGTTCATGCCTATTAGTCTATGCAATGTAATCTACAGAATAATCTCTAAAGTAGTTGTTAATAGATTTAAACGAGTGTTAGAAAACTTCATTGAAAAGATAGAATGTAATTTTGTTCTAGGAAGGCAGATTACATGTAACACCCCAAACCCGGCCCACAAGCCTTGACCGGATCTGGTATGTCACGGAGTAAAAACGTTTTGAAAAGTTCAATGAAATTTTCAAATTATGGGGGTAATAAAATGGTGTTTGCTAAAACTTAGATGGGTTGACTTGATAAATACGATAGAGTTGAAAACTTTTCCTTTTTCCTTTAAAACTATTTGAGCAATTAAATTTTAGAACATTAGAGTGATCAATAGCTTAGAAAATTTCGTCACCTGATGGTAACATTTTTGAAAACGCGTATGAGTACTTATTTTTGAAAACGTTACTCTTAACCGATTTGCATAGCCGTTCGTAAGTTCATCAGTTATATAATAAAGTAAAAACAACTACCTAACCATCCAAAATAATAATAAGCGGCCATATTACAACCCAATCGAATTGTAGTGAATGGTAAACTTAGAGAACGGGCAAAATAAAATTTCAAGTCCACAAAACCAACATGGCCGCTCGAGCTCTCCTCGGCTCCGCATCCGCGCTCTACTCACACGCAAGATGATATGGGAAGGGTGAGTCACCAAGACTCGGTGTATAAATCCCCAACCCGGAAATAACACTCATACACAAGATATTAGTATGACATGCAATTATGCAACCCAACCTAGCCATCCATGCTCCTTTTTCTACCCGTGTGGTACCAAACCACTTTGGTGGTGCCAAACCACCGGTGACTTATAGTCACGATATCCGTCAATACGTGTGGTGCCAAACCCACTGGTGACGAAGTCACGATCAAATGATGGGGCCAACCCATCGCGTGTGATACCAAATCCTTTGGCGTCGATCCCCGTATCTCAAATGTGGGGCCAACCCACACGGTGGTACTAAGCCACGAGGACGAGACGCTATGAGGTGCCAAACCTCGGAGGTACCAAACCTCGGTGACCGTAGTCACAATGTGTTACCAAAACACGGTGTCCGCGACGACACGATTATTACTCCTCTCATCAATCCCACCATCATCATGCTCATATAACAAGTATCATGATCTCATATATCATGCATTTCGTATATAGCATAGCATTTAACAAACATATGATGGCATACAAAACATATATCGTGGAGGTCGAGTAATAGGGGCTTACCCGAGAACCAAGCTTATGCCCACTAGGCAAAGTTTCCACATGAGAGGTTATAATCATCATTAAACAACAATTTATGCTAACAAAGTGTGTAAGAGCTTACACACCTATTTAATCGAAGATTTAACTAGCAATCCCGTGCCTATGCGATATTCTGAAGTCCCGAATTAGTCCTCGTAATGTTCCTATATTCGGCCATCATAGATTATTATTAAGGGGTCTCATGTGATTAACTAACAATCCAAAGGATCGGTCATATCATAACAAAATAGGGCCTCAGCGAACCTTTATTAGCACTAAACCACGTGATTTGAAAACCGGAACTTGATTCCTAAAGAAAAGTCCCCTCCTAAAAACATAGTGCATAATTGGTTATTCAAGAATACCATGAATGGCCTTTGGCCGAAATTCTTAACTATTTTTAAGCTTACCGAAATCTCAAGTTATTGTTTGACTTGTTGAGATTCTCTGAAGAATCAAAATCCAAAGTACTCCTTGGTGGCGGCTACACGCACGTACGCTAAAACAAAGACCCTATGCAAAAAAATTGGCCAACCTTTCTTTTAAAAAGGAAAGATTCGACCAAGAAAGAACCAAAGAAGAATATGTTAGCCAAAACCACCCCCTTAAAACACCTTCAAGACTGAGAATTCTAAGCCTCTAAAATCCTCATTCGACCAGCACAATTTTGAAATAGGAGACACAAGGAGTTTCGGCCTTGCTTGCTAACACTTACTCTGTCTAACAAGGGCCCCTAATGCATTCGGCCATGGAGAAATTTGAAAGATTGGCAAAACAAGAAAAAGTAAAAGAAGGAGAAACATACCAAAAAGGATATCATAAGTTTAGGCCATGCTTCAATCGGCCATACTCCTCTTTTTGTCAATTCAAGGCCGGCCACATGAGGTGAAAATTCTCATATTCTAATCATCCCCCATGAAGCAACAAAGCATTGTTTAATGGTGCCCATATTCTAACCCAACACCCTATGCATAAACAAAATAAAATATAAACCATACTTCAATAAATAAGTAAAATAATGGCAGTAACCCATCAAGCAATTGCATGTTTTTAAGTGCCCATGCAGGCCACTAGAGCACGACGGCCACAAGGAAGAAGAAAGAATAAAATAAAATAAGCCCTCCAATCTTTTGCAGTCTCGAACCGAGACACGAGAAGATTTCCCATGCCTCCTGCCAGTTTGCTTCAGCGACTTCAGTGACATGATCCGGCAAAACTTTCTTTTAAACCTATGCTTCATTGATCCTTGACGCTTTAACGCTAAAACAAAAGAAATTAGAAGCACCCGTGCGCCTAACAAGTCTCGAACGCGAGTCCCCGAGCTGCAACAAACCGCCACGCCCCTGGCCATTTTGCCAAGGTATTATTTGTGACATGAACTCATCAAAATTTCTTTTAATCCTTCCCCAATGGCTCCTTTAGCTTAAGCGCTAAAAGCAAAAATTTTAAACGCCCCAAGTGTGACTCCCGTGACTCGAACGCAAGACCAGGAGAAATAATCCCAAGCCCCCAGCCACTCTTCTAATGTGCCGTTCGTGACCTAACCCGACAGCATTTTCTTTTAACTACTCATTCACTTCAACGCCCAAAACAAAAACAAACTCCCTTTTGCGCCCATTGTGATTCGAACCCGAGCCTCTAGCAGCAGGGCCCTTAAGTGGCACTCTCACGCCACTATGCCAGTCGATTGTTTGTGTCAGATTCGCCCCTAAAATATACATAAGGCTTCCTCTCTTAGCCTATTCTGCTCAAGCACTAAAAGAAACCTTTAACCTTAAACCCGACCTAACTCGGGATTTCTGACCAAACCCTAGCACATGTATTTATATAAGCAAGCATGCTATAATTAAAATATACTGCAAACAACCTTAGTGCAGGATGTTACAGTTCTACCCCCCTTAAAACAATTTCGTCCTCGAAATTACCTGGGTCAAAAGAGTTGGGGGTATTGCTGCCGCATCGCATCCTCGGGCTCCCACGTAGCTTCCTCCACGCCATGATTCCGCCATAGGACCTTCACTAAAGGAACTGACTTCCTACGCAAAACTTTCACATCCCGATCTAGGATCTGCACAGGTTCCTCTTCCATCGTCAAATCTGGACTCACATCAACTTTCTCAACTGCCAAGACGTGTGATGGATCAGAACGATAGCGTCTAAGCATGGAGACATGGAACACATTATGAATCGACTTCGATTCTCGCAGTAACTCGGTGATAAGCCACGGTCCTACTACTCGTCTCAACACCTTAAAGCGGTCCAATGAACCTTGGACTTAACGCCCTTTCTCCTAAATCTTAACACTTTCTTCCATGGTGAGACCTTGAGAAAAACTTCGTCTCTCTACGGCAAATTCTATGTCCCTCCGCTTGAGATCAAAGCATAAGACTTTTGCCTATCCGATGCTTCCTTCAACCGAGCTTGGATCTCCTTCACCTTATCCTCGGTTTCGCAACCACCCGGTCCTAACATCCTTCGTTCACCCAATTCGTCCAACAAGTAGGTGTGCGGCACCTCCTACCATACAACGCCTCATATGGTGCCATCTTAATGCTTGCTCGATAAGCGTTGTTGTATATGCGAACTCACTAATGGCAAAAATTCTTCCCAACTACCTCTCAAGTCTAAAACGCAGCCTCTTAACATGTCCTCTAAAATCTGAATAACCTTTCCGATCGCCGCCGATTGTGGATGGAATCTTTGTCTTCAAATCCAACCAGTGTACCCAAGGCACGATGTAGTGCTCTCCAAAACCTCGACGTAAATCTAGGATCTCTGCATGCGAGATGATCGACATCGCACGCCATGCAACCTCACTATCTCCGCCACATACAACTTAGCTAACCACGGAGGCGAGTAGTCCACTCTTCTTTGGAATGAAATGAGCCGACTTGGTCGACGGTCCACAATCACCCAAAGCTGCGTCCTTCTTCTTGGGCGTGAGGGTAGCCATCGACGAAGTCCATAGTGATCCTCTCCCATTTCCACCGAGGAATCTTCACCGGTTGAAGCAACCCGGATGGCAAGCGATGTTCAAACTTTTACTTGGCGACACGTGAGACACCTTCCCACGAATTCGATTACCTCGCGCTTCAACCCCCGCCACTGTAATCGCCGTAAATCTCCATACATCTTGCTACCTCGGGATGCATAGCGATGGGCTGCTATGTGCATCCGAAGAATTCTTTGCCTCAATTCCACATCATTCGGCATACAAGGCCGCCCTTGAAAATACAACACACCATCACCGGTCAAGCTATACCCTTCCAAACCACCATCTTGAACTTGCAACCTCCGTGCACTTAAAGCTTAAATCATCGCTTAATTGCTTTTCCTTAATCTCCTCGATCCAAGCTGGCTTAACTTGTAATTCGCCAAAAGACTTCCATCGTCGTATAGATCGAGACGAGCAAACATCGCTCTTAAGTCATCATGTCACGACTTACCGGCTCAACGCATCGCCCACCACGTTAGCCTTGCTCGGATGGTACTCAATTGAGCGATCGTAGTCCTTCAACAGTTCAATCCATCTGCGCATTATCTCAAATTTAAGTCCTTACGAGTCAAGAGATACCTCAAACTTTTGTGATCCGTGTAGACTATCGATTTCTCCCCGCACAAATAGTGCCTCCATATTTTCAAAGCAAAGACTATCGCCGCTAACTCCAAGTCATGAGTCGGATAGTTAACCTCATGCGGTCTTAGTGACGGGATGCATAGGCCACTACCTTCCTTCCTGTATCAACACACATCCCAAACCATTATGGGACGATCACAATAAAGCGTGAACAATTTCCCGCCTCAGTCATTTGTACCAACACTAGAGCTTCCGTCGAATCTTTCTTAGCTTATCAAAACTTTCTTCTTTGTTTCTCCGACTGCACAAATGGGACTCCTTTTCTTAATAGCTTAGTCAACGGCGCGCTGCAATTAAAGAGAATCCTTTCCACGAATCTTCGATAGTACCCGCTGCACCTAAAACTTCGAATTTCTCGCCCTTTGCCCTAGGTGGTTTCGGTCCAATACCGCTTCAACCTTACGTGGATCCACTTTAATCCCTTGGTGACACCACGTGACCCAAGAAAGTCACCTCCTAAGCCAAAATTCGTGACACTTCGAATTTGGCATACAACCGCTCCTCCTCAAAGACTTGTAGAACTATGCGCAAATGCCTATCATGTTCCTCCTCCGTCTTTGAGTAAACCACTATGTCGCCTATAAACACCACGACAAATTGATCCAAGTATTGCTGAAAAACCCTATTCATCAAGTCCATGAACGCTGCCGGTGCGTTGGTCAACCCAAACGGCATCACTAGGAACTCGTAATGCCCATACCGGGTACGAAATGCTGTCTTGTGAACATCAGCCTCCTTCACCTTAAGTTGATGATAGCCCGACCTAAGATCTATCTTTGAGAACATCGATGCACCCTTCAGCTGATCAAACAGGTCATTAATCCGTGGCAACGGATACTTGTTTTTGATCGTCAACTTGTTTAGCTGACGGTAGTCGATACACATCTGCATTGACCCATCTTTCTTCTTGACAAATAACACAGGTGCTCCCCATGGAGATATACTAGGTCGGATGAACCCTCTATCCAAGAGTTCCTGAATTTGAGCCTTCAACTCCACCAACTCTTTTGGTGCTATTCGGTAGGGTGCTATAGACACAGGTGCCGTTCCGGGCAACAAGTTTATACCAAACTCAACTTCCCGATCTGGAGGCAGACCTGGGAGTTCTTCTGGAAATACATCAGCGAATTCCCTTACGGTTCGGACCTTCTCAACTGCCGTCTCCTTAGCCTCTAAGACATAAATTCGAACCAACAATGCCTCACACCCTTTTCTGATCATTTTCTCGGCCTTCAAGGCAGACACTACATTGGATAGATAGTCTCTTCTGTTACCTATCATGACCACTTCATCACCTCACTGTCTTTAGAATCATGCGCTTAGCGGCGCAATCCAACCTTGCACGATACTTAACCAACGGTCCATTCCAAGAATTAGGTCGAACTCCCCAAACGATAGTTCCATCGGATCGACCACAAACACTACCCTTGGAGTTCTAGGGGTATATCTCTATATAGCTTGTTCACTACCACGCAGAGTGTGCCTAGCGGACTAATTACGATCATCTCTCTGAAGCAGTCTCAAAATCCAAGTTCATAGTTTCTACCACACTACTAGCAATGTATGAATGCGTTGATCCCACATCAATTAATGCAACATAGGGAAGACCAAAAATTAGGAACGTACCGGTGATGACGTCCGGTGCGTCACCCTCCTCGCGACGCCTCGGTGCGTAGACTAAGCCAGGCTGCCTAGCTTCTGTGTTGCCTGCTCCTCTGGCCTGAATTCCGCGACCTCGATTAGGATCATTGCCTCCTCTACCATTACCACGACCCCTCTGCGGTGGTCTCACATTCCTTGCTGGAGTACAGTTCTGACCCTCTGGCTGATTCCTTGCCATCTTCCGAGGACAATCCCTTACACGATGATCCAAAGATCCACATTCAAAGCAACCCTTCTCACCGGTCCAACAACCTCTCCAATGTGACTTCCCACAACGATTACACTGAGCCGGTCTCTGATTAGAAGCCATGGGCCTTCCAGCCTGATTCGGCCCACTCTGTCTGGCCCTCTTTTGTGCATTAATTCCCGATCCAGACGACCCAACACCTCTTTTCTGCTTGCTCCTATCATAGTTCTGCCTCACAGACTCCCGGACCCTTTCGGCTACCTTAGCCTTTTCTACCAGAACAGCGAACTCACGAACCTGTTGTGGAGCAATCAACAGCCTTAAGTCATCCCTAAGTCCGTCTTCAAAACGGACGCAACGATCATGCTCAGTTGACACCACTCCCCGAGCATAGCGGCTCAGCCTCAGGAATTCTGCCTCATACTCAGATACCGACTTGTTTCCCTGCACCAGTCCCAGAAAGGTTTTCCTTTGAGTATCAGTGTAGCTGGTGCCCACATACTTCTTCTGATAAGTAGCCTTGAAGTGTTCCCAAGTAAGATCATCTTCACTGTAGCTGCCTCTCGAACCGTGAGCCACCACCTGGTATGACTCATCTTTTAGAAGCGACACCGCTCCTTCGACTTCTCCTCATTTGTTAAGTCGAGATCGCCCATGATCCTTTCGGTTGACTCTAACTAACCAATACGGTATCTTGGAGTGCGACACGACACACACCTGAAATACTTCAGCTCCATTGGATCGGAGCCGCTCAGATCTGCACTTTCGAGCTCCGTGCCTCTACCGTCTCAAATGCCATCATTTCTAGAACACGCAAAGATAGCTGCGATACCGACTCACCCCGCTCGATCTCGATGTCCATCACCAAAAGTTGGGGTGGTGGTGGAGGTGGTATCTCATTATCCGATCCTTGGCCGACCTAACCGGTTCTGTCATGGCCATCCGTCTCTGCAGCGTCCTGGCTCCCCGCGACCTCTCAGAGCTCATTTCTTATAGTGCAATCTATTTAAAAGTTTTATGAATTAGCCAATATTCCACGATTATTAGCAAAGAATTTTATGGGCGAAGTTAAAGTTGTTCTTTTGATCAAACAAGTTTCAAGTCTTCATTGTAATTCAAGATACACTTCCACTTATTCCATCACCCTCTTTGTCCAATTCCTAACCCGGTATTTTTAGTCATTTACCCTACGAGTGGTATTTTGGTAATAAAACAAAGTAAGTTTGTAAATCTTGATAAATCAAGGAAACTTAAAAATTTGCAAAACTTGGGGTTCTTTTTGAGAAATTGTCTTCCCAAATTAGTAGTGTTGCAAAAACTTTAAAAATCGTGGTTATTTTGATAATTTACTGATTAGGGGCAATTTAAGTAATTTTTTCAAAATCACGACATTTTTGATATTTTGCAAATTAGGGATTTTAGGTATGGTAAAATAAGAAAATTTTGTTAAGATTTTGGGGTAGCTTAGTAGATTTTAAAACTAGGGTATTTTTGTAATTTACCACTAAGGGTATTTTAAAATGTCCATAAATCAAGAGAATTTTGTAACATAAATCTCACAAGTTTGAAGGAAGTCATTAAAACTAGAGTTTTTATCAAAACGCGGCTAATTCCCTTTCGGGTTTTAATAATAGGGTTTAGCCCACGAATAAGTCCTCACGGTTAGGGTGAACCGAAGCTACGCACCAGGTAGGATTCCCGCGAAGAGGAGGTGAGTCACTAGGACCGCTTAAATACCAAGCTCTTAGGATCCAATCCTAGACATGCGCACAAGGATTACCACACCCTAACTCGCGACTTAGTCATAGGTTTGTTTATTAAGGCAATTAAAATCTTATGCAATTGTTGGGGTAAACTAGTCCTAAAGTTTACATACTTTTCATACTATCTACGTCCCATTTCTACCCCTTTACAGATAATCATTCACACATAGATTAGAGATACTTACAAGAGCGGATCGGTGCCGGAGACTCAACGCCATGTTGTTCAACCAAAACCATTTTCATAGCGGTTTTCAAAAGCCTATCTAGAAAAACATTTTTAGGCTTTAGGCCCTCACAGCCGAGTTTTGAACCTGGCTCTGATACCAAAATGTAACGCCCCAAATTCGGCCCACAAGCCTTGACCGGATCTGGTATGTCACGGAGTAAAAACGTTTTGAAAAGTTCAATGAAATTTTCAAATTATGGGGGTAATAAAATGGTGTTTGCTAAAACTTAGATGGGTTGACTTGATAAATACGATAGAGTTGAAAACTTTTCCTTTTTCCTTTAAAACTATTTGAGAAATTAAATTTTAGAACATTAGAGTGATCAATAGCTTAGAAAATTTCGTCACCCGATGGTAACATTTTCGAAAACGCGTATGAGTACTTATTTTTGAAAACGTTACTCTTAACCGATTTGCATAACCGTTCGTAAGTTCATCAGTTATATAATAAAGTAAAAACAACTACCTAACCATCCAAAATAATAATAAGCGGCCATATTACAACCCAATCGAATTGTAGTGAATGGTAAACTTAGAACGGGGTAAAATAAAATTTCAAGTCCACAAAACCAACATGGCCGCCTCGAGCTCTCCTCGGCTCCGCATTTGCGCTCTACTCACCTGCAAGATGATATGGGAAGGGGTGAGTCACCAAGACTCAGTGTATAAATCCCCAACCCGGAAATAACACTCATACACAAGATATTAGTATGACATGCAATTATGCAACCCAACCTAGCCATCCATGCTCCTTTTTCTACCCCGTGTGGTACCAAACCACTGGTGGTGCCAAACCACTGGTGACTTATAGTCACGATATCCGTCAATACGTGTGGTGCCAAACCACTGGTGGTGCCAAACCACTGGTGACCTGAAGTCACGATCAAATGATAGGGCCAACCTATCGTGTGATACCAAATCACTAGCGTCGATCCCGTATCTCAAATGTGGGGCCAACCCACGGTGGTACTAAGCCACAGGGACGAGACGCTATGAGGTGCCAAACCTCTGGAGGTACCAAACCTCTGGTGACCGTAGTCACAATGTGTTACCAAAACACTGGTGTCCGTCGACACGATTATTACTCCCTCTCATCAATCCCACCATCATCATGCTCATATAACAAGTATCATGATCTCATATATCATGCATTCGTATATAGCATAGCATTTAACAGCATATGATGGCATACAAAACATATATCGTAGGTCGAGTAATAGGGGGCTTACCCGAGAACCAAGCTTATGCCCACTAGGCAAAGTTTCCACATGAGAGGTTATAATCATCATTAAATAACAATTTATACTAACAAAGTGTGTAAGAGCTTACACACCTATTTAATCGAAGATTTAACTAGCAATCCCGTGCCTATGCGATATTACAGAAGTCCCGAATTAGTCCTCGTAATGTTCCTATATTCGGCCATCATAGATTATTATTAAGGGGTCTCATGTGATTAACTAACAATCCAAAGGATCGGTCATATCATAACAAAATAGGGCCTCAGGCCGAACCTTTATTAGCACTAAACCACGTGATTTGAAAACCCGGAACTTTAGATTCCTAGCCGAAAAGTCCCCTCCTAAAAACATAGTGAATAAATTGGTTATTCAAGAATACCATGAATGGCCTTTGGCCGAAATTCTTAACTATTTTTAAGCTTACTGAAATCCCAAGTTATTGTTTGACTTGTTGAGATTCTCTGAAGAATCAAAATCCAAAGTACTCCTTGGTGGCGGCTACACGCACGTACGCTAAAACAAAGACCCTATGCAAAAAAATTGGCCAACCTTAAAAGTGCTTTAATTCATGCTTTCGGCACATCAAAAGAGAGGTAAGGAACCGAAGTCAGAGGGGGAGTACTTACCAACCTTCAAAAATACCTTTCTTTTAAAAAGGAAAGATTCGACCAAGTAGCCCAAAAGAAGAAAAGAGATTTAAGGGACTTGGTACATGTAGACTAGGATAGATTCGGCCAAGCAAAAGTGGGAGTAAAATACCAACCAAAATATCACTTTCGGCACAAGGTGCTTTGCATGCTTCAAAGGAAAGTTATAAGGTAGCAAAGAGGAGGAGAAAAAAATGGATTTTGGCTTGGACAACCAAGAAAGAACCAAAGAAGAATATGTTAGCCAAAACCACCCCCTTAAAACACCTTCAAGACCGAGAATTCTAAGCCTCTAAAATCCTCATTCAAGGCCAAGCACAATTTTGAAGCGGGGAGACACAAGGAGTTTCGGCCTTGCTTGCTAACACTTACTCTGTCTAACAAGGGCCCCTAATGCATTCGGCCATGGAGAAATTTGAAAGATTGGCAAAACAAGAAAAAGTAAAAGAAGGAGAAACATACCAAAAAGGATATCATAAGTTTAGGCCATGCTTCAATCGGCCATACTCCTCTTTTGTCAATTCAAGGTAGGCCACATGAGGTGAAAATTCTCATATTCTAATCATCCCCCATGAAGCAACAAAGCATTGTTTAATGGTGCCCATATTCTAACCCAACACCCTATGCACAAACAAAATAAAATATAAACCATACTTCAATAAATAAGTAAAATAATGGCAGTAACCCATCAAGCAATTGCATGCTTTTAAGTGCCCATGCAGGCCACTAGAGCACGCCGGCCACAAAGAAGAAGAAAGAATAAAATAAAATAAGCCCTCCAATCTTTTGCCAGGTCTCGAACCCGAGACCTGGAGAAGATTTCCCATGCCTCCTGCCAGTTTGCTTCAGCGACTTCAGTGACATGATCCGGCAAAACTTTCTTTTAAACCTATGCTTCACTGATCCTTGACGCTTTAACGCTAAAACAAAAGAAATTAGAAGCACCCGTGCGCCTAACAGGTCTCGAACGCGAGTCCCCGAGCTGCAACGAACCGCCACGCCCCTGGCCACTTTGCCAAGGTATTATTTGTGACATGAACTCATCAAAATTTCTTTTAATCCTTCCCCAATGGCTCCTTTAGCTTAAGCGCTAAAAGCAAAAATTTTAAACGCCCCAAGTGTGACTCCTGTGACTCGAACGCAAGACCAGGAGAAATAATCCCAAGCCCCCAGCCACTCTTCTAATGTGCCGTTCGTGACCTAACCCGACAGCATTTTCTTTTAACTACTCATTCACTTCAACGCCCAAAACAAAAACAAACTCCCTTTTGCGCCCATTGTGATTCGAACCCGAGCCTCTAGCAGCAGGGCCCTTAAGTGGCACTCTCACGCCACTATGCCAGTCGATTGTTTGTGTCAGATTCGCCCCTAAAATATACATAAGGCTTCCTCTCTTAGCCTATTCTGCTCAAGCACTAAAAGAAACCTTTAACCTTAAACCCGACCTAACTCGGGATTTCTGACCAAACCCTAGCACATGTATTTATATAAGCAAGCATGCTGTAATTAAAATATACTGCAAACAACCTTAGTGCAGGATGTTACATTACAGATAATATCTTAATTTCATATGAATTGTTGCATTCTCTAAAAAAAAGAAAGGTGGGGGCTAAGGGAACACTTGCATTAAAGCTAGATATGAGTAAAACATACGATCGCGTGGATTAGAGTTTTATTGAGAAGATGATGGCACGTATGGAATTCTATAGAATGTGGGTTAATTTGGTAATGAGATGTGTCAAAACAATGTCATATTCAGTAGTGCTTAATGGTGAACAATGAGAGGTATTTAGGCCTTCTAGGGGATTGAGACAATGTGATCCGTTAAGTCCCTATCTTTTCTTAATCTGTGCGGAGGGTTTTTCGCGTCTTATCAATCTAGTAATGAATGATGGGTTGATTAAAGGGGCTAAGGTGGGATGTAGTAGACTTAAGGTAACACACTTGTTCTTTGCAGATGATAGCATTTTATTTGCAGAAGCAAGTGAAGAAAGCATGATTGTAACACCTCCAACCCGTATCCCTCACCGAAATTGGGTTACAGAGCATTACCGGAGTTTACAGATCAAACAAACAAAAATTTCAAACATTTCATATCATCAAAACAAGTCATCAAAGCATCATTTTAATCCAAATTATAAACATACCAAATCCAAATTAATTCGCCTAGTTCATGAGCACTTAAACATAGAATTAAATTCACATGCATCTATCTAGATTTAGTTCAATTTACCATGCCATAATATGGCTTTAACACAAACACATATTTATATGTATAAAACCAACCAAAATAAACTTATAACCTCATTTACAATCAAACCACAAAATAACTCTTATTTAGACACCCTAGGTACATGCCGACACAAAAGATAAACATCACCACATTTGAGTTCGAAAACATTGCTGGATGCTGAATCGGTGATCAAAAGTTAAGTACTTAACCTGCGCACGGGAAATAAAACCGTACGCTGAGTAAAACTCAGTGGTATTTCTATAATCAGAATATTTAAAGATAAAATAATATAATAGGCACAATTAAATATTAAGCACAATTCAATATTTAAAATTCACATTTATTTATACAATAGTATTAACTAGTCAATACTCAAATCATAAATACATCATTTTATACCATATTCAATTCTCATCACTTGTTATATAATAGTTTTTCACAATTTGATCCACATATCTTTTAAAACAATAACAATATCCAACTCATGAATACATAAATCATGTATCTCATTTTCATGTTTCAATTTACTATTCCATTTTCAGTTCACATACAATATCATCAAATATCAATCATAGTACCGTTTTATTTAATTACCCCTATTTACATGATTCAAACTCGGACAGATACACAAATCCAACCAACACACCTGTTTGGCACCTAGTGCCTCATCGGATAAATTCGAAGCAATAATTGCGCCCAATGCTATATAAATTTGACACCCAATGTCTCATCGTTTAAACCGAAGTAAATTGGCACCCAGTGCCTCATTGACTCGAAGTCAAAGAAATCCCTAAACTCTTCCAATCCTATGGCATGCCATCTATATCCTACTCAATCCGATACAGTTAATAGGGTTTAATTTCACTTTCCAAATACAACAAATATTCAATTATCATATTTGCACATATATATTCATTTCAATTCAAATAATCAATATATTCATAATATATATATCAATTCAATCCATTCAATCAACTTTTAATTCAAATCAATGTCAAAGTGCCAAATACTCACCTCAACCACTTATCATAAGCATTATATCAAAATACAACAATTAATAACTAGATTCGGATTATAGAAATACAAACTATGAATTCCGAGCTATTCCATGTCGACTTTATCTTTCCCCTTTCTAGTCAAGGATTCCAGTACGATGTTAGCTACGAAATTAAAATAATTAAAATTCATCAATACAACACAATTCAATTTCATATTGCGTATTTCAATATTTGCTCAATATTTGCCTAATTTTTAATTTAGTCCCTAAATCAAGACTAACTTTATTTCTTTACAATTAATCATATATTTTCACACAAATTTCACTTTAAACTAAATTTAACTCCCTAATTTCTCTTAAATACCTAAATTTCAAAATTTTCACAATTTAGTCCCTATTACTCAAAATTTACACTTTATTCTACAATTTAATCCTTTTTCATTTCTAGCTTAAAAATCTATCAATTTAATTTCTAATACTAAAATTATTCCACATTAACAACATTTAAAAACTAAATAATTGCTAAAATTTTGACATAGGCGGGTAGTACTTAACACCGGGATTCCAAAAACATTTAAATTACAAGAAAAAGGATTAAATTAACTAACCAATTGAACTTTCAACCTAAGATATCCCTAGCGTTGCATCTTTCTTTCTTTTTTTTCTTTTTTTTCTTTTTCTTTCTTTCCTTTCTGTTTTCGTTTGGCTTTTGCTTTCTTTTCTTTTTGTTTTAAATTTGTTTTATTATTATAATATACTATATATATATATACACTTATTAATTAAGTAAACATATTTTATTATAATATATATTAAATTTATAAACATCTTACCTTAAGCCACCTTATTAAAGAACAATGGCATAATTTCTTCTTTAGTCCCTTTAATTTTTCTTTAATCTATAATTCAACTTTCACCCTATATGCAATTTAGTCCTTATACCTAATTACTTTTAATTTAAGCAAATTCACTTAACCGAAACCTAATTAACTACACAACTAGCTTTGTAAATATTTTGAGTCTGATTTACGGGAACGAAGTCCCAAAAATGTACTCTTTTTTTTTTTCAATTTGGTCCTTTTTAATTAATTAACTATTCAAATGTTAAAATTTCTTAACAGAACTTTAATATTTATAAAAATATTTACAGCTCAGTTTATAAAAACAAGGTCCCAATACCTCATTTTCTAAAACCACTTAAACTTAATAAATCACTTATATAACATAAATTATCAAATCAAAAACCTTTTTTAAAAATTACATTTGACTCGTAAATATTAAATAATAATATTTACTAACTTACTCGTCGGATTTGGTGGCCCCAAAACCATTGTTTCCACTCCACTAAAAAACGGGCTGTTACAACTCCTCACCCCTTACAAAAATTTCATCCTCGAAATTTCTCACCTGGTACAAGCTATTAAGTCAAGTATTTCTTCCACCTTTTCAATCAAAGTCCATAAAAATCAATCATAACTCATATCATTTTCGAACTCATATCAGAACTCATTTTAGAACTTGACACTATACCTAAACTTAGCTGAGTAGCTTTGATGTTCTCCTGTCATCACTTTATCATTAGTAGTATAACTACCGAGAAATTCCCAATAATCGTCTGTTGAAACATAACAGAGAAACTCGGATTATCAAACTATGACTGATGCTTCTGACATGGTTGCATCTGTAACTTTCAACTGATATTTGTTCCCTTTTTTCCAGGAAAGTATCAAGCAATATCATTTTACACAAGTGCGATAACTTCAACAATCGGGACGACTTTAACCCATAATAACATTTCCTGATTAGAACTGACCTGATAGATATATTTCTATATCAAGTCTTCTAGAATCTGAATTTCTCATTCTGACTGTTCGTCTATTTACCCATGAATGTACAAAATTTATTCCCGGACCTGAGGATAGACTCAAATGCGTATAACTCAATTAACTTTTCAATGAATAACCCACTTTGATTAAAAAAACTGAGTCAATTTTATCTATCAGATAATAACATTTCAGAATAATCCATTCTTCTTGTTGTCAAGACAACCCAGACATACAATCTATCACAATTCCCTCAGAATACTAATCAAAGATCCTTAGAAACTACATTAACTTAAACGAAACATAACATCCCATTTTAACTTGTTGACATTAATCAAGATTATCTGAGGAATGAAAACCAATGTACAAGTTTGAGCTCAATCTTCCACCGTCTACTCTTTTGTCGATGTCAACCTTTTCACGAAAGCTAGAAAGGGATTATATATAATAAAGCTATTTCAATTATTAACATCGAAGTTTTGAACTATATCGAAGCCACAACCATCAATAGATTAAAAACCATAGTGCTATAATAGGACTGACGTTCCAACCGTATAGATAGAACAATACCTCAACATCAATAGTGCACTCCAAAATAGAAGAGGAAAACCGAAAGTAGTCCAAATAACAACCAGTGCAGTAATACAACTTCTATAATTTGAGATCCATATCACTGAGCTCCCATGATCGAACCAGGATTTATAACAGAAATAAATGTAATTACCTGTAGCCAATGAATATCTTTTACAGATGAATCATGTTTGATAAATTAAACAATAAGAATGATAAGAAAATCGAGATAATGAAATCCAAGATGTGAAGCTATACTAAATTTCCGAGAATAAAAACCACATTGAATGATAAAGAGATCGATGATATCCCAGAGAAAGTCCAGAAGAAGAATATCTCTCATACACACTAGAAAGAGTTGTGATAGAGATAATGTAAATTGCATATATATAATTCAGAACATCAACAAGCAGAAGTAGAAAATGGCTTCATATGAGTCTTATCATCAAGTCTTCTATCTAACATAATGGATTAGAAAACTAAAGAAAGATAGAGCAATGCCGATCATGAATCAACCAGACTAATAATAATTCCGTCTAACATTATGATTAGCTAACGTTATCTTACGATAAGAATCACCTCTGAAAATGAATTATTACATATACCTCTGAGAATAAATGAACATATAGAATACCCAGAAGAGATCACTATAAGATACTTGACTATAACAGCTACATTTAGATATCTTTGCAATTTCAACATTATCCCACTGACTACTACAGTCATCAATGATCCCACATTATCCCAATCACTAAAGAAATCAATTCAGAAGAAATTTTGGTTAACCCATTCTTTAAATACCATACCTGAATAAGTCGATTACACATGCATAACTTCTTCCTTAATAGTGACATTGCGTATTCCGAATAATCTTTAGAAAAATCTGATATCTCTTCTAGAACTCTCTTTACTTGCTAACTCATCCTCGGCTTTGGCCATGTTATTATTCATTCAGCTATTGAACTCTTCAGTTTCACACTTGTAGGTTTAATGAATATAAATCTTGTAAATTTCGTTGTATAAGACTGTACAGGTGAGGGGTAAAGGTCATAAAGCCTCAAAATTTAACTCTCATATATACACACGTCTAACATAACATTTATAATCAACATAATCATTATAGTCATTCGACATTTTCAACTATAAAACAAAAACAAATATATTACCATCCAAATCCCGACTCAATTCGACTCAATTATGGCATATACCTCTAGACTCAATTTCGAGCTCGATTTAGTCCGAGAATCGGCTAAACCTGTAAAGTTCTGATACCACTAAATGTAACACCCCCAACCCGTATCCCTCGCCGGAACCGAGTAACGAAGCATTACTTGTAACACCCCTAACCCATATCCGTCGCTGGATTAGGGTTACGGGCATTACTAAAACAATCACAAGTCAATGCGCCTTATACTGCTGCTTCATAATTTAATACGAACCGCTTAATATTGTCACGATTAAAAATATTCATTCATTCAAATATAAAAATATCATCGAACATATCACAAATGATAACATTAATATCAATTAAACTAATTACTATCAATTAGCATAAGAATATTCATTTGTAATTATGTATCTTATAGCCGAATGGGTATATTAGCCTTATTCATCTTATATTAATCAAATAACTTTACTTATGTTAATCAATCACATGCACACCATATCTAGTTGTTCACAACAAAACTTACCCATTTTAAACCTCCGATGAATAATATGACCTCCAAATCCAAAACACTACTGTGGCCGAATACTTACAAATCTACATACTTCAACTTAATCCATAATATAATACATTCATTAGTCACTTATGCAAATATGACCTAATTCTTTCATGATATGTATGGTATGTGCATACAAATTTAAGCAAAATATATTCATTATCCAATAGGTACTATATACATTATTCGAACCAAGCTTATGATCTCACTTATCACATACATATCATAATTGATATACCTCCAAGCTAAAGTTATAATGTATCCGAATATACCCAATAATAAACCAAAATCGTGCATGACTAAACAATAGTCAATTAAATAAATTAACATCCATTTGCATCTACTTTATTCATAAAGCATCCATTCAAAATGTTTAGATTAAATACCCTTTTTAAACTTCACGTAGTATATATACCAAAACAAGCATATATAAAGATCGAAAATGCACAAACATATACATCACCTCAAGCATAACAAATCAACCCGAGCATAGAAGTGAAGCCATATTCGCATGGCATTTATGTACATTTCTAATCAAAAGAAGTCAATAAGTATTCAAGCTTATACGTGCCATAATTTCCAAGGTTTTATACTAAGTAAAGGAAAAAAAATACCAAAAGTATTTGATAATGTGATAGACTTCGACTAAGATCCCTGATTGCGAGCTTCAACCCTCAGATCTAAAATAAACAAACAACACACATCCGGTAAGCTATAATATCTTAGTAAGTTATAAGTAAAGGAAAATAAGCATAACCAAATATTATACAAGTTTCTATTCAACTCAACTTAATCACTAATTCAACTTATAGCATCCACCTACATACCTAATTTCCAATCACTCAAATCACATTCGTTTAATCACCATGATATCACCAAATATTCACATATAAATCCTCATATCTCAAAGTCTTACCTAACTTATCAATTTAACAATCTAACATACAATACATACATACCTGACACTCTCATGTGCCTCCTTTCAGAGATTTCATTATTTATAAAACATGCCAACCCACATACTTAAAGCAATTCCCGTAATGTATCGCTCACATAGAGTCGTTACATCACATTTCCGCACACACTGTGCCAACTTCACGTGACGTATCGCTCATATAGAGCTGTTACATAACTTTTCCACACACACAGTGCCAACTTTCCATAACGTATCGCTCACATAGAGCCGTTACATAACATTTCCGCACACACAGTGCCATACAACTGATTTCATAATACACATATACAAAGGTTCATGTTTTGGTACTCATGGCATACACATATACCTCTATTCGAATCAACTCTTCTTACTATATCTAGCATCCCATTCGACCTCTTTCATATAATTACAAACATCACATATTTGGTGGTTCACACTTACTTATTAACCCATCCATAAATATATATAAAAAATCCAAATATATATATATCCATACATGATTCACACACAATCGACTTGTACATACATTGAGTTTCATACTATATTAGATTCAGCAATTTGTATACCAATATCCCCAATTCAACAAATCGAAAGATATAATTAACCAACTATATATATAAACATGATAACCTTACATTTCACCAATACTTTTAATATTTCATCTCTCATTCGGAAATTGAGAACTTTATATGCATGAAAATTCGGATGAGAGTATGCATTTCACTATAATAATTAATTTGCTTAATTTCAATTACTTATAAACTTACTTTGGTGATTGATGAGTTAAGATTTTCCAGCTACTCGACTAATTTAGCCTTCCCCTGATCCGATTCTGATTCTTTCCGTCCTTGATCTAAAATAGTTTCAAAAAGAACTAATTCCAATAAGGTTTCATTCATTTTAGCTCAAAAATACAAAAATTGGATAAATTTTCCAATTTCTCAATTATTCGAAAATACAACAATTGCACACTCTTTAGCCAAAGCCGAATGCTTCTTCTTCTCATTCAAATTCTCTTATATCCTTAAATTAAATCATATCATATAATTTCAAATTCACTATTCTACCCCTACAATTTCAACCTTTATGAAATTTAGTCCCCAAGCAATGAACACACAATTTACATTAAATTTGGATTTATTTCATGAGGGTCGAATCTTTCCCTTCCTTACACAAGTCTTTACAAACCATTTATTCAACATTTAGACTTTCACCTATACTTTAAGCCATCACATATTCATTTCATCTAAATTTCTCACTCAAACATGATGATGTCTAACCCATGCTTAACATTCTTCCATCAAACAAAATAAAACCACGACATTTACCCATGGCCGAACCTAGAACATGTTTAAAGTTCCAAAAATTTTCACATGGGTTGAATAATACTCAAGATGAATAACTCAAAAGTAAATTTACAAAAATTAAGCTAATTTTCTTACCTCAATTAGACATGCAATGGCCGAATGAAACAAAGGTTTTAGCCCTCCCCTTTCCTTGAGTTTTTGGTGAAGAAGAAGATGGAAAAGAATGAGATAAAAAAAATGTTTTCCTTGTTTAATAATATCCATGCATATTTTCAACCTTCCACTAACTTAATATAATTATAAAATAAATAATCTTAATGATTTCTAATCATGTTGCCGTCCACTAGTATTGTTTTAGGGTAATTTGACATGCAAGTCCCTTGATGCAAGAACCAATTCAATTTAATCACCCCTTTATAAAGATTAACTATTTCACTAATTATGCACTTTAATCCTTTCATCTAAATTGGTCACCCAACACACAAATTAATATATAATATTTTGACACATGCTTGACCACATAACCTAAATATCAAATTAGTAAAAAATACTTTTCAAATTCAGATTCGTGGTCCCGAAACCACCGTTTTGATTAGGGTAGTAATTGGGCTGTTACAACTCTCCCCCCTAAAAAAAATTTTCGTCTCCGAAAATCTTACCCGCGAATAGGTGAGGGTAACGTTCTTTCATTGACTCTTCGATTTCCCAGGTTGCTTCCTCCAACCCGTGTTTATGCCACAATACTTTAACGAGTGATATCTTCTTATTTCACAATTCTTTTACTTCACAAGCTAATATGCGAATCAGTTCTTCCTTGTAAGTCAAATTGGGCTGAATTTCAATCTCTGATGGACTGATCACATGGGAAGGATCAGATCGATATTGTCGAAGCATCGATACATGAAAGGCATTGTGAATCTTGTCCAACTCAGATGGTAACATAAGTCTATACGCAACCAGCCTGACCCGCTCAATAACTTCATACGGCCCAAATGAATCGCGGACTCAGCTTTCCTTTACGACCAAATCTCATTATCTTTTTCCACGGTGAGACTTTTAAAAATACTCTGTCACCCACCTGAAATTCTATATCTTTCTATTTCAAATCCGCATACGATTTCTGACGATCTGAGGCGGCTTTCAAACTTTCTCGGATTACTTTAACTTTCTGTTCCGTCTCTCTGATTAAATCAACCCCTTGTATCTTACCTTCACTTAGCTCGGTCCAATATAAAGGTGTACGGTATTTTTGACCATACAATGCTTCATAGGGTGCCATTTTAATACTTGATTGGAAACTATTATTATACGCAAATTCAATCAAATGTAAGTATCGTTATACATTTTCGTGCTACCCGGATGGATCGACAGTTTACTATTATGAGCTTCATCACAAATCATTCGAATCAATTCAGGGTTCTTCGGTACACAGATCCGATTCTTAAATCGTAAACATCCTTCAGCATCCATCTGAAAATATGAATCTGCATACAATTCACAATGACTCTCTTTGCTTTCAAATCATTATCAACCTCTTGGGCTTCTCGAATCTGCCGTTCGAACAATGGTTTTACCTTCAATTCAGCAACGATCGCACCATCCTCAATCAAAGCTATATTCGCATTCATTGTCCGCAGAGCAAATAGTGACTTTCTGCTAAGTGCATTTGCAACCACATTAGCCTTTCCCGGGTGATAATCAATCACGAGCTTATAGTCTTTCAATAATTCTAACCATCGGCTTTGTCTTAAGTTCAGATCTTTTTAAGTCATTAGATACTTTAGACTCTTATGATCCGAATAGACGTGGCATTTCTCACCAACAAGATAGTGACGCCAAATCTTCAAAGCAAAAACTATAGCGGCCAACTTGAGGTCGTGTGTCGGATAATTCCTCTCGTGCGGCTTCAACTGTCTCGAAGCATAGGCTACCACCTTACCCTTTTGCATCAGCACACAACCCAACCCATTTAAGGAAGCATCGCTAAAAATAACAAATTCTTTACCCGATTCTGGCTGAACGAGTATGGAGCTTCCTTTAACAAGGCTTTCAGCTGATTGAAACTCTTTTGACATCTTTCTGACCACTCGAATTTAACATCTTTTTGTAGCAATTTTGTCATCGGAGCCGCTATCATAGAAAACCCTTTTACGAAGCGTCTATAGTTTCCGGCAAGTCCCAAAAAGCTACGAATCTCAGAAATATTTCGCGGAGATCTCCAATCGAGTATGGACAAAACTTTACTCGGGTCAACCCGAATGCCCAATGCTGAAACAACATGCCCCAAAAAAGCTAACTTCATTCAAACAAAACGCACATTTGCTGAATTTTGCGTATAATTGTTTATCACGCAAAATCTGTAACACTAGCCTTAGATGCTCAGCATGCTCGGTTTCATCTCGGGAATAGATCAATATATCATCTATAAATACAACTACAAATCGATCTAGATACAGTCTGAATATTCGATTCATCGAATCCATAAAAACTGCAAGGGCGTTAGTGAGCCCAAATGGCATCGCCAAGAATTCATAATGACCGTATTTCGTCTGAAAAGCAGTCTTTGGAGTATCCGAGTCCCTAACTCGCAACTGGTAATAACCTGACCTCAGATCAATTTTTGAGAACACCGAGGCTCCCTTAAGCTGATCAAATAAATCGTCAATACGTGGCAATGGATATTTATTCTTTACGGTCACCTTATTGAGTTGTCGATAATCGATGCACATTCTCAAAGTTCCGTCCTTCTTTTTCACAAATAGAACTGACGCACCCTAGGGTGAGAAACTCGGTCGCACAAAACCTCTATCTATCAATTCTTGCAACTGAGTCTTCAACTCTTTTAATTCAGTCGATGCCATTCTATACGGAGCTATTGAAATCGGAGTTGTCCCTGGCACAAATTCAATACCAAACTCTATCTCCCGAACAGGTGGCAATTCTGGCAATTCCTCTGGAAACACATCCAGATACTCACAAGAAGCCGGTACAGATTCAATCTTCTTTTCTGTTACTTTGCTGTCAATCACATACGCAAGAGAAGTTTCGCAACCCTTTCTCAAATACTGCCGAGCCATAATCGATGATATCACTGCTGGTAACCCATTCAAATTCGCAGATTTAATCCGAAGTATCTCGTTATTCTGACACCTCAAATCAATAGTCTTTCGTCTGTAATTCACTACTGCATCGTATACAGTTAACCAATCCATACCGAGGATAATATCAAACTCATCGAATGGTAGCAACATCAGATCAGCCGGAAAACACGAACCTCGAATCATTAAAGGACAATTCTTGTACACCCTATCAACGAGCACACACCAACCCAGAGGGTTCGAAACCCAAATCACAAACCCAGTAGACTCAACAGGTAGAGTCTTGCTGGATACTAATGTTTCACACACATATGAATGAGTTGAACCGGGATCAATCAAGGCAATAACTCTAGTATCAAAGAGAGTGAAAATACCGGTAATGACGTCTGGGGAAGAGGCTTCCTCTTTAGCACGGATGGTGTAAGCCCTAGCCGGTACACGTGTATCTGATCGAACAACCGTATCTGTAGTCTCCCTCTGTGCACCACTCCTACCTCCCCCAAAACGAGATGATCTGCCTCTAGCTGTATTGCCGCTCGGTCTCACACTCTGAGCAGTACCCTTTTCCGCGGTCTCCGGGCAATCCCGTATGAAGTGGTCCTGTGAGCCACACTTGTAACAAGTGCGAGAAATGGATTTACCCCAGCATTCCAAAATGTCGTCTGCCACAATGCTGACACTCCAGTTTGCTTGATCTCTCATTGCCAACACTAGCAACTGATGTAGCCCGAGAACTCATTGGTGGTCGTTCTCGTATAGAAATTTCGGTGTTGGATTTGGATCGGCTACCATCATTCTTGAACCTTTTTTTTTCCATTTGTGAAAATTTACCTCAGATCTTTTACGGAATTCTTTAGATTCGAGCTCAGCTTTCCATTTTTCTTTCCTAAATTCTTTAGCTTTACAAGCTCGTTCAACTAGTACAACGAACTCGTTAATTTCAAAAATGCCAACCAGAAGCTTTATATCTTCATTTAAACCATCTTCAAATCTCCGGCACATAACCGCCTCTGACGAAACACACTCGCGAGCGTAGTGACTGAGTCACACAAACTTGCGCTCGTATTCGGATACGGTCATACGACCCTGTTTGAGCTCAAGAAATTTTTTACGCTTAGAGTCAATAAAGCGCTGGCTTATATATTTCTTACGGAATTCTGTTTGGAAGAAATCCCAAGTAACTCTTTCTTTCGGGATAACTGACACGAGCGTATTCCGCCAGTAATAGGTAGAATCCCGTAATAATGATATGGCACACTTCAAACACTCATCGGGTGTGCAGGACAGTTCATCAAAAACACGAACAATATTATCAAGCCAAAATTCCGGTCTCTCTGCATCATCGTCATCCTCAGCTCTAAATTCCTGAGCTCCGTGCTTCCTAACGCAATCAACAGAAGGTTTAATTACCCTTTCAAGGTTGGCAACTGAAGGTACCACCGGTACTACAGGTGGTACATTCAGATTTTGGGGTGGTTGAATAGCCGGATTGGTTTGTATGTAATGACTAAACCAATCGTTCATCACACTATAGAAGGCATGCCTAGCCCCCTCCTCAGGATTACTCGTAGTCGGTTGAGATTCCTCTAGCGCGGTCCCTTGCGCGGAAACGGGTGCCACACTCTCGACGTCATCAGCTACGGCTCGCTCAGGATCGGGATCCATTACTATAAGAGAGAAATAAACACATTTCACTGCCAGAAGTCATCACACTATCACATTATAAACTATGGCATGTATAGCTAGACTCACACGCGCTACGTTAGTCAAAGAATTGACTAAACCATAGCTCTGATACCAATCAAATGTAACACCCCTGACCCGTATCTGTCGCCAGATTAGGGTTACGGGCATTACTAAAACAATCACAAGTCAATGCGCCTTATACTACTGCATCATAATTTAATACGAACCGCTCTATATTGTCACGATTAAACATATTCATTCATTCAAATATAAAAATATCAACGAACATATCACAAATGATAACATTAATATCAATTAAACTAATTACTATCAATTAACATAAGAATATTCATTTGTAATTATGTATCTTATAGTCGAATGGGTATATTAGCCTTATTCATCTTATATTAATCAAATAACTTTACTTATATTAATCAATCACATGCACACCATATCTAGTTGTTCACAACAATACTTACCCATTTTAAACCTCCGATAAATAATATGACCTCCAAATCCAAAACACTACTGTGGCCGAATACTTACAAATCTACATACTTCAACCTAATCCATAATATAATACATTCATTAGTCACCTATGCAAATATGACCTAATTCTTTCATGATATGTATGGTATGTACATACAAATTTAAGCAAAATATATTCATTATCCAATAGGTACTATATACATTATTCGAACCAAGCTTACGATCTCACTTATCACATACATATCATAATTGATATACCTCCAAGCTAAAGTTATAATGTATCCGAATATACCCAATAATAAACCAAAATCGTGCATGACTAAACCATAGTCAATTAAATAAATTAACATCCATTTGCATCTACTTTATTCATAAAGCATCCATTCGAAATGTCTAGATTAAATACCCTTTTTAAACTTCACGTAGTATATATACCAAAACAAACATATATAAAGATCGAAAATGCACAAACATATACATCACCTCAAGCATAACAAATCAACCCGAGCATAAAAGTGAAGCCATATTCGCATGGCATTTATATACATTTCTAATCAAAAGAAGTCAATAAGTATTCAAGCTTATACATGCCATAATTTCCAAGGTTTTATGCTAAGTAAAAAAAAAATACCAAAAGTATTTGATAATGTGATAGACCTCGACTAAGATCCCCGATTGCGAGCTTCAACCCTCAGATCTAAAACAAACAAACAACACACATCCGGTAAGCTATAATAGCTTAGTAAGTTATAAGTAAAGGAAAATAAGCATAACCAAATATTATATAATTTTCTATTCAACTCAACTAAATCTTTAATTCAGCTTATAGCATCCACCCATATACCTAATTTCCAATCACTCAAATCACATTCGTTTAATCACCATGATATCACCAAATATTCACAAATAAATCTTCATATCTCAAAGTATTACCTAACTTATCAATTTAACAATCTAACATACAATACATACATACCTGACACTCTCATGTACCTCTTTTCAGAGATTTCATTATTTATAAAACATGCTAACCCACATACTTAAAGCAATTCCCGTAACGTATCGCTCACATAGAGTCGTTACATCACATTTCCGCACACACTGTGCTGTTACATAACTTTTCCGCACACACAGTGCCAACTTTCCGTAACGTATCAGTCACATAGAGCCGTTACATAACATTTCCGCACACACAGTGCCATACAACCGATTTCATAATACACATATACAAAGGTTCATGTTTCGGTACTCATGTCATACACATATACCTATATTCGAATCAACTCTTCTTACTATATCTATCATCCCATTCGACCTCTTTCATATAATTACAAACATCACCTATTTGATGGTTCACACTTAGTTATTAACCTATCCATAATTATATATATAAACAATCCAAATATATATATCCATACATGATTCGCACACAATCGACTTGTACATACATTGAGTTTCATACTATATTAGATTCAGCAATTTGTATACCAATATCCCCAATTCAACAAATCGAAAGATATAATTAACCAACTATATATATATATATACATGATAACCTTACATTCCACCAATACTTTTAATATTTCATCTCTCATTCGGAAATTGAGAACTTTATATGCATGAAAATTCGGATGAGAGTATGCATTTCACTATAATAATTAATTTGCTTAATTTCAATTACTTATAAACTTACTTTGGTGATTGATGAGTTAAGATTTTTCGGCTACTCGACTAATTTAGCCTTCCCCCAATCCGATTCCGGTTCTTTCCGTCCTTGATCTAAAATAGTTTCAAAAAGAACTCATTCCAATAAGGTTTCATTCATTCTAGCTCAAAAATACAAAAATTGGATAAATTTTCCAATTTCTCAATTATTCGAAAATACAACAATTTGCACGCTCTTTAGCCAAAGCCGAATGCTTCTTCCTCTCATTCAAATTCTCTTATATCCTTAAATTAAATCATATCATATAATTTCTAATTCGCCATTCTACCCCTACAATTTCAACCTTTTTGAAATTTAGTCCCCAAGCAAAGAACACACAATTTACATTAAATTTGGATTTATTTCATGAGGGCCGAATCTTTCCCTTCCCTACACAAGTCTTTACAAACCATTTATTCAACATTTAGACTTTCACCTATACTTTAAGCCATCACATATTCATTTCATCTAAATTTCTCACTCAAACATGATGATGTCTAACCCATGCTTAACACTCTTCCATCAAACAAAATAAAACCACAACATTTACCCATGGCCGAACCTAGAACATGTTTAAAGTTCCAAAAATTTTCACATGGGTTGAATAATACTCAAGATGACTAACTCAAAAGTGCCGAAATTTACAAAAATTAAGCTAATTTTCTTACCTCAATTAGACATGCAATGGCCAAATGAAACAAAGGTTTTAGCCCTCCCCTTTCCTTGAGTTTTTGGTGAAGAAGAAGATGGAAAAGAATGAGATAAAAAAAATGTTTTCCTTGTTTAATAATATCCATGCATATTTTCTACCTTCCACTAACTTAATATAATTATAAAATAAACAATCTTAATGATTTCTCATCATGTTGCCGTCCACTAGTATTGTTTTAGGGTAATTTGACATGCAAGTCCCATGATGCAAGAACCGATTCAATTTAATCACCCCTTTATAAAGATTAACTATTTCACTAATTCTGCACTTTAATCCTTTCATCTAAATTAGTCACCCAACACACAAATTAATATATAATATTTTAACACATGCTTGACCACATAACCTAAATGTCAAATTAATAAAAAAAATACTTTTCAAATTCAGATTCATGGTCCCGAAACCACCGTTCCGATTAGGGTAGTAATTGGGTTGTTGCATTACCAGAGTTTAAGATCATACAGACAGAAATTTCAAAATTTTCATATCATCAAAACAAGTCATTAAAGTATCATTTTAATCCAAATTATAAACATACCAAATCCAAATCAATTCGCCTAGTTCATGAGCACATAAACATAGAATTAAATTCACATGCACCTATCTAGATTTAGTTCAATTTACCATGCCATAATATGGCTTCAAAAACAAACACATATTTATATGTGTAAAACCAACCAAAACTAAACTTATAACCTCATTTACAATCAAACCAAAAAATAACTATTATTTAGACACCCTAGGTACATACTGACACAAAAGATAAACACCATCACATGAGTTCGGGATCGTTGTTGGATTCTGAATCAGCGATCAAAAGTTAAGTACCTCACCTGCGCACAGGAAACAAAACCGTACGCTGAGTAAAAACTCAGTGGTATTTCTATAATCTGAATATTTAAAGACAAAATAATATAATAGGCACAATTAAATATTAAGCACAATTGAATATTTAAAATTCACATTTATGTATACAATAGCATTAACTAGTCAATACTCAAATCATAAATACATTATTGTATACCATACTCAATTCTCATCACTTGTTATATAATAATTTTTCACAATTTGATCCACATATATTTTAAAACAATAACAAGATCTGATTCATGAATACATAAATCATGTGTCTCATTTTCATGTTTCAATTTACTATTCCATTTTCAATTCACATACAATATCATCCAATATCAATCATAGTACCGTTTTATTTAATTACTCCTATTAATACGATTTGGACTCGAACAGATACACGGATGCAACTGACACACTAGTTTGGCACCCAGTGCTTCATCGGATAAATTTGAAGTAATAATTGCACCCAGCACTATATAAATTTGACACCCAGTGTCTCATTGGTTAAACCGAAGTAAATTGGCACCCAATGCCTCATCGACTCGAAGTCGAAGAAATCCCTAAACTCTTCCAATCCTATGGCGTGCCATCTATATCCGACTCAGCTTGATACAATTAATAGGGTTTAATTTCACTTTCCAAATACAACCAATATTCAATTATCATATTTGCACATATATATTAATTTCAATTCAAATAATCAATATATTCATAATCTATATATCAATTCAATTCATTCAATCAACTTTTAATTCAATTCAATGTTAAAGTGCCAAATACTCACCTCAACCACTTACCAAAAGCATTAAATCAAAATACAACAATTAATAACTAGATTCGGATTATAGAAATACAAACCAGGAATTCCAAGCTATTCCACGTCGACTTTATCTTTCCCCTTTTTAGTCAAGGATTCCAATACGACGTTAGCTACGAAATTAAAACAATTAAAATTCATCAATACAACACATTCAACTTCATATTGCATATTTCAATTTTTGCTCAATTTTGCCTAATTTTCAATTTAGTCCCTAAACCGAGACTAACTTTATTTCTTTAAAATTAATCCTATATTTTCACATAAGTTTCACTTTAAACTAAATTTAACTCCCTATTTTCACTTAAATTCCTAAATTTTAAATTTTTCACAATTTAATCCTTATTACTCAAAATTTACATTTTATTCTACAATTTAATCATTTTTTCATTTGTAGCTTAAAAATCTATCAATTTAATCCCTAATACTAAAATTATTCAACATTAACAACATTTTAAAACTAAATAATTGCTAAAATTTCGACATAGATCGAGTAGTACTTAACACCAGAATTCCAAAAACATAAAAATTACAAAAAAATGATTAAATTGACTGACCAATTGAACTTTAAACCCAAGAAATCCATAGCCTTTATGTCTTTCTTTCTTTTTTTTCTTTTTCTTTCTTTCCTTTCTGTTTTCGTTTGGCTTTGGCTTTGGCTTTCTTTTTTTTTTTATTTGTTTTATTATTATAATATAATATATATACTTATTAATTAAGTAAACATATTTTATTATAATATATATTAAATTTATAAATATCTTATCTTATGCAACCTCATTAAAGAACAATGGAATAATTGATTCTTTAGTCCCTTTAATTTTTCTTTAATTTATAGTTCAACTTTCACCCTATATGCAATTTAGTCCTTATACCTATTTACTTTTAATTCAAGTAAATTCACTTAATCGAAACCTAATTAACTACACAACTAGCTTCGTAAATATTTTTAAATATTTACGAGTCTAATTTACGGGAATGGAGTCCCAAAAATGCACTTTTTTTTAATTTGGTCCTTTTTAATTAATTAACTATCGAAACGTTAAAATTTCTTAACGAAACTTTAGTACCACCTTAATGAAACTCCATAAATATTTATAAAAATATTTACAACTCAGTTTATAAAAATAAGGTCCTGACACCTCATTATCTAAAACCACTTGAACTTAACAAATCACTTATATAACATAAGTTATCAAATCAAAAACTTTTTTAAAAAATTACATTTGACTCGTAAATATTAAATAATAATATTTACGAACTTACTCATCGGATTTGGTGACCCCGAAACCATTGTTTTCGACACCACTGAAAAACAAGTTGTTAGAATGATTGCCATCAAAAGAGTTATAGAGGAGTAAGAAGGGGTATCATGTCAGTTAGTGAATTTCATAAATCCTTAATCTACTTTAGCGGAAACGTGCCAAGCGTGGTAAAGAATCAAATTGGTCGAGTGCTTGGGGTAAGGATATCTAACAATCCCGAAAAATACCTTGGACTACCAACAATGGTGGGACAGAAAAAGAGAGACGCGTTCGTAAGCCTGAAGGAGAAAATGGTCAGAAGAATGCAACTTTGGAGCACACGACAACTTTCAGCAGGAGGTATTTATTAAATCTATATTACAGGTTATACTGGTATATGCGATGCAATGTTTTTTACTGCCAAGATATATGAGTCGTGAATTAGAGAATTTAATTTCTAGATTCTGGTGTTGTAATATTAAAACAAATAAAGGAATTTATTGGTGTCAATGGAAAGCAATTTGCCGGTCAAAAGCACAAGAGAGATTGGTGTTTAGGGACCTTGCTAAATTTAACGTTGCATTGCTGGTAAATCAAGGCTGGAGAATATTAACGAATCCAAATAGTTTGTTGGCAAAAGTTATAAAATCAAAATACTTTTCGAATGGTGATTTTATGATGCCTAATTTAAGCTCTTACCCATCTTTTACCTGGAGAAGTATCTAGAGTGCTAGGAAGTTGTTGGAGCAGGGTTGTGGGTGGCGAATCGGGGAGGAACTGGAGTCAATATATGGAACGAATCCTGGTTGCCAGGGCCTGGCCAAGTGAAGAGTTCAAGTGTAAAGAATTAGTACGGAATATACTACAGTTTCTGATTTAATTAATGAAGAAGAAAAATACCTGGAAAGAGGATGTGATTTGTGAACTGTTTGAGGAAGATGATGCAAGAAGAATTTTGACAATCCCGCTGAGAAATTGTGTGTAAGATGACAAGTAGATTTGGAGAGGTGACAGCAGTGGAGTATACACCGCAAAGAATGGATACAAGTGGTTAATGACTGAGGCCACGAACACATCAAACAGAGAGAGCACATTACAAATTACAACACTGAAAACCTATTATACAAAGTTTTGGAATTTATAGATCACTGCTAATAAACATTATGCTATGGAAAATAACTAATAACTATATGCCTACGTTTAAGGTCTTACAAATAGGAAATTTGCGGTGGCAAATCAATGTCCTGTTTGTGGAGATAGTGAGGACACTATTGAGCATGTGTTTCGAGATTGCTCGTTCACAAGGCAGATCCTGAAGGACCTGGGAGTATCCTTCACAACAGACAACAACAACCAAGAATGGAGAATGTCGTTAGCAGTTGAGTTTATAAAAGCAAGTATAGATGAATGCAAGACAATAGCAGTCGCTTTCTGGGTGATATGGTTTAACTAAAATAAGAGATATCATGAAAAGGTAGGACATAACAGTTTTGGTGTTATATCTTACATTAAGGCATATATCAAAGAAGTCAAGGATATCAGAAGTGTAACATCAGACATAAAAAGAGATGAAGACAAATCAAGGCACCCACCAGAAGAATAGATAATAAAAATCAACTTTGATGCTTCGTTTCAACAAATCACAAATTCAGCAATATTAGGAATCATCATTCGAGATTATGAAGGATTAATAATGGGAGCATGCACTTACCCGATTAAAAATGTCTTGGACCTAGCAATGGCAGAAGCGCGTGCATGTTAGCAAGCAGTGCAGTTTGCAGAAGAGATGGGTTTTTGTCGAATCACGGTGGAAGGAGATGCATTAACAATAATAATAAAAAGTAATAGAAAAAGATGAAGACAAATCAGTATTGAGCACAGTAATTAAAATGACTAAAACAAACACCTAAAAATTTGAAGAGATAAAGTTTAGATTCATACCCCGAGAAGTAAACGTCGTAGCATATGGACTGGCTCAAGAAGGCAAAAGGTTTGAAACGATCAGGTACTGGATAGAAGAGGCCCCCGTGAGAGTGGAAGAGTTGGTGACAGAGGACAGAAGGTGAATGCAGAGGGGAGGAAATGGAGTTATGGAGCAAAGTTGGGATAAAAAAAAAAGTTACAAATCTCGTGGTGTGGCGGCCCAAACTCAACTGGGTCAGTCCAACATATTCGTATGTGATTTACTAACATAATATTAATTAAGATATCAGCAGAAGACAATTATATGTTTGATAAATCATACATGATCAATTACAAGCAATTAAACCTATTTGTATGCTTATTTAACAAGCACTCATGCCTTTAGCATATGCAGTGATAAAATCGTCATTTCATGATTATCATATGAATATCATATATTTATAAATTTAAACTAACGACATGTGTCAGTCTTAGAACTCTTAATTAGACCCTTGGCAAAAGATTCATCTTAGTATGATTATCAAATCTCAGTTAATTTTAGAATCAATTAATTAGAGACTAATTTTGTAAAAATGTCAAAATATTGAGAATTATCCGAAATATAAAATTTATTGCATTTCTATGAAATTAAACATTTAAAACATAAGCATGCAAACTTTCAAACCTTTTCGAAAACATCCCAGCCTCCAAAAATCCAAACTCAACATGATAAATTTGTCATTCATGTTTTTCAAAGATACCTAAAAAATCAAAACATACCAATTCACCTATTGAAACATGCCTCAAGTGCCAGAACATCATCATGCTCATTTTACCACATTTTAGCTACTCTACTAAAATTCCAAACATAAAACATACCTCCAACATGCATCAAAATATATCAACCATATATACAATCAATATAATTGTTCAGCTAGTAATCAAGTAGTCCATAAACAACATTAAAATGCCTATTCCCAAAAGTCCATATCACATTGCCTTTAAAAACTAACACAAGTTCAAACACCTACTCAAGATGGTAGATACCCTTGGTTCACTTAGCTCTCTTTCCTTCACCACTTGGTATTTGACTTATTGCACATTTAAAATGAAGAGTGTGAGCTAAACATAGCTTAGTAAATGTTAAAGTTACAACTAAGTAATATAATTATCCAAAGTTAAGCAAGGCATGCTAAAACTTAACTACACAATCATGCTTTCCAAGTAGAGAACATGCTTTTAGATTTCAAATACCACACATACATACTTAACCACAACGCATAACAACCTACGAATCTCAAGTAGCATCATCAAAAGATATATTGGCACTTAAGAACCATGCAACACATATATGCTTACATGAACATTGGATACTCGGATCTCCAAAAACACCAAAGACTCAATGAGCCATATGTTGTCCCATAAGTGTAGCTCATGGCTAACACTCTCCAAACACACCACGTTGTTCCGGTGAACGAGGCTAAGCTCAACGCTCCCTTATCTCTCTACGTTGTCCTATGAGACTCAATGCTCATCACATATACCACATAATGGTGAGTACTCACAATCCTATGGCATGCCAACTATATCCTATGGTTCCAAGTGATCAAAAGGCTAATACATCACAATAACACATGGTTTATTACTATTTAATTCACATTATACAACCATTTCACATTTTCACAAATACTTTACACATTCACTTTGCATGCTCACATATAGGTGTTTATAACACTTTCACAATGCTCATAGAGCCTCACACACTTAGACTTGCATAGATGTGCATAAAATCAACAACTCACATCACATATACATATATTAAATCACATTTACTTACTGGTTTACACACTTACACGTCCTCAACAAAGCATCACATAAGCATACTTTACTCAACACAAGCAAAGGAAAAAACACTTACACCAAAGCCTTAAATCCCATTTAAGACCTCATAAGCCTTTGATTAACATCTGAAATCACACTTATCAGTAGCCAAACACCAGAACACTCACCTCGACAATTCCATTCACTTTATCGGAAGCTCAACTGACTTTCTCCTTACTTCTTGACTTGCTTGATGATAGCACTGATGGATCCCGCACTTCAACCACACCATATACAACATACATATATGTTAGAGCACATCTCAAAGCACTAGAAATTCAAACAAAACCACATACTACAGTCTCTATTTTCCAGACTAAAAACTTAATCGAAACTAACTGAAATTTAGATTTCTCAATTCGGATCTATTCTAACTACTTAAGAATTATTATAAACACTTAATTATACTCTAAAGAATTTATCTAAAGCAATTTAGACTTAAGAAACTCAGATATGCACTTTTCCAAAAAAAATAATCCTACACTAACAAGCTTTAAACTCAACTTTTTTATTAGATTTATTAAAACCCTCTTAATCTAGTAAAATTTAATTAAAAATTTCTTTGAATCATAGATTTAATAAAGAGATATGAGATTTGCCATGTTCAAGCTCATTTTGATCAAAATTAGTGGATATTTGATAGATCTATCTAAACTTAAGTTAAAATCAAATTAAAGACTCAAATAAATTAAAAACATGATTAGTAATCAGAAATTTACCTCAGCTTGGATCAACAATGGCTGATTTTGAAAATCAAGTGTTGTAACTTTGAAAAATAATGGAGAAATTAATAGAATTTATAAGATATTTTTGAAGACTTGGTGAATATTTGGAGTTAGGATGAGAGAAATTTCAGATATGGGATAAGAATTTGAGAGATTTTAAGAGCTCTAAAAAAATAAAAAGAATGCAAATGGAAGAGATGAACAACAAGGTTTTTAACCTTGCAGGGAAGAACACCCAAATTTTAAAAAAAAAAAAAAAAAGGCTATTTGCCACATTAACACTCCTATCTTTCCCTTGTTTTACTATTTAGTCATATGTCTCAATTAATCACCCATTTCTTAATTATTCCAATTTAACCCTATTATTTTATTTTAAAAAAATCAATTTAATCGAAATTAAATCTTTAAAATCCATTTTCCCTTTTTTTTCTCTTACAAAAATTATTTTACTAAATTAAATTTTGAATTAATAATTTTGAGTTCTTAATTCCGTACCAACCTCATCTTTTCCCAAAATTAAACCCAACTCCTAAACCAAGAATCCGATCCACTAACCTGAAACTACCAAGGTTGATTTTCGGGTATGACACGTAGAGTGTAAGATCGACAATAGGAAAGCAACGGACTATAAGATGATCATCGGAATGGAAGGTTGCAAGATTTGGGTTCCCAAATAACCACTGATTGAATCGATTGTGGAAAGAAATGGGAACTATTCAATTACCCTCTAATGAAGACTTAGTTTTTTTGTTTGATTTAGGTTTCTTTCTTTCTTTTTGTTTGATTATTTTAATTTGTGTGGCTGTTGGTTTTTCCTAATTAGGGTGAGCCGACCTTATAGGCCAATTAAGATTAAATGTAATTTATTTCTTTGTCAGAGGATGTAAAGTAAGGCATTCCTTATTAATGAATCAGTGGAATTTTCTGTTCAAAATAATAATAATAATCAAATATTAATGAATAATGGACCTTGAAAGACTAAACTTAGAGGCCCAATATGAACTTTAAAAGCCAAATTCTGGAATTAATTGATTTGGAACATACCCATACATATTAGGTTAATGACTTTCTTGTATTTTGAATTGTATGTTTTACTAAGGAATTATCTTCCTCTGGTAAGGTGTCGACGCTGCCGAGGGAAAAAGAAAGGAGTTTGATGCCGAGACTGAGAGTGCAGAGTAAAAAATACAAATTATCTTCCTCTCAGCTCCTTACGCAAAAGACCTATCAGTAAATATTTTTGCATAAATTATGTTCTTTATTTATTTGACTTATTAATTTTTTTCATTTTTCCTAATATGTTGTTTAATATATTATTACAGTTTTTAGGTTTTTCAATTAAATTATGGTCAACAAAAAGATCGAATCTTTTTTTAAGAAAAGGGTGTCAAAAAGTAATAACGATCAGTTGGTTCCTCAACCTTCTGTTATTAGTAGAGAAAAATCAAATACTAGATCTTCCCAAGCTCCTGAATGAGATATCAGGTCTTCTCAATCCTAAGCTCCTAAACACAATATTGGGTCTTCTTAATCCCAAGATCCTGAACAAGATATCGAGTCTTCTCAAGCTCTTGAACGAGATATCGGGTCTTCCCAAGCTCCTGAACATCCTCGTAAGGTATTGATAGTCGAAACAAAAGAGTTTGATGCTTCTTCTTTAGAGTATGATCCGAGACTTCGAAAATCTATTTGAGATTACTTTCCAAATCAATAGGACAAAGCCCGTCGAGCTTACATTAAATTTGGACCATATCAACCGGTTCCCCCAAGTGAGGCTCCAATATCTCCTCAGTACATTTGTAACATCCTAGATTAGGGGTTATGTGTTTGGAGCATAACTCAAGTGCTAGTGGGTTTTAAGGGTATTTGGAGATGTTTTAAGAGTTTTTAGAACTCTAGAATGAAGGTGAAAGCTTTGGGAAATAATTGGATTTTAGGTTAAAAAGAGGAAACTAGGCAAAGAGGCCTTAAAAAAAATTATGTGGGGTTTAGGACATAAGGAATTAATTGGCAAAGTGGCTTGGGGCACTAAGGTGCAAGGGGACTTCAGGAGGGAAGGGGTTTGAGCAGCAGGAATCGCACTTGGGAGTTTTATTTTTGGCGTTAAAGGGGAACAAGGCCAGGGAGGCCTTAAAGGAAAAATCTTAGGCGTGTTTGGCATAAAACAGGCCTTGGTAAAGTGGCTGCAAGGTGCCACTTAAGGGCTTGGAAGTGACGCCTGGCGCAGGTCTTGGGTTCGAATCGCGGCGGCAGAAGTAATGTTTTATTTTTGCTTTTGGCGTTAAGACAAGGGGGAGCTAGGGAAGGAGGCTTTAAAATAAATTGTGGCGAGTTTATGTCATAAAAAAACACCATGGCAAAGTGGCTTTGGGCGTTATATGTGGCTTGCGGCAATGAGGGCCCAGGTTCGAGTTGCGAAGGAAGCAAGAAAGGGCATTTTATTTTTGTGCAGCAAGAAGGCGCTTGGGCTAAGAAGGTCTTAAAAGAAATTAGGGCAAGTTTATGTCACAAAGAAACGCCTTAGCAGAGTGGCTTGGGGCGTTATTGCAGCTTGCAGCAGTGATGGCTCAGGTTCGAGCCTCGTGGACAGCAGTAGGTGGGATTTTATTTTGTTTTTGCATCAAGGCAGGGAAGGGGAAGGTTATACGGCAATTGGACTTCTATTTGGATGAAGATTAAGCTTATTTTATCCTATTAATATTCGGCTAAGAGTAGGATAATTGTAGTTTTATTTATTTATTTTATTATAGGATAATTATGGTTTTATTTAGATTAAATGAGATTTTATTTTATTTATTTTAGTTTAATAGATAGATAAGAGATAAGGTGTTGGATTAATTATTTTATTTGTTAAGAGATAAAATAGGAGTTTAAGTTGGGATTTGATAAGTGGGGAAGTGGTGGCCGATTGTTGGACTCTAGGAGTTTGAATTTTCGGTATAAATATGGTGCTAGTGTGTGCTAAATTTCCCCTTTCAAAACCTTTCTTTTTCATATTGGTTATTGCCGAAATTTAGTACCTCTTTTCCCATTGGTGCCGTTTTTCCTCTTGTGCTTTCTTTCTTGAATTTTCTAAGTGCCGAAATTCTTCTACTTTTCCCTTATTCATCTTTTTATTTCTTCCAACTCCAAATTCCCTTGTAGCCGAATATTTCTTGTGATTTAAAGCCTTAGCCGAATCTTGTTGTGGAAGCTTTTCTCTTTAAGTCTCTTCAAGCAACGAGGTGGTAAATAGATCCTTCTCTAGTAATCGATTTTGGATTCTCCTCATGAGTGTGCCGAAACCATATGGTTAGGCCCTGGTTATATGGCTGGCCGAATATGTTTAGAGGCCATAGTAATATATGTTCTTTTATGTGTAGCCGAAGGAAGGAAGCATTAAAGAGTCTCTCGGGATTTGGTTCATCAAAGTAAGCAAGGTGATAAATCGGCCAAAGGCCATATTATTGGTATTAAGTGTTGACCGAATATTGGCTATGGTTTAGGGACTAATCGACAGGAATAAGCAAAGCCTTCGGGATTTGGTAGGAGACCAAATCGGCATTAAGGGAGGAGGAAAAACTCCGTTCATTGTGTTAGAATCAAATAGTTCAGGATTTCGCTAAATAGTCAGGTGTGTGATTAACCCACCGTTTTCCGGGTTTTTGCTATAATTGCATGTGTGATTTATGTGCTAACCAGTGCAGTGGCAGTTATGTGGTAATTACCCTAAAAAAGGGTATATCGATATTCAGGTTAGTATTGTATGTTGATAAGAATGTGAAAGTGCCGATGTGAATGTGACTATGCCTATGGAAATATGATTGATTGCCTTAATAACATGTGCATGCATTTATTATTATGCCATTATTACATGTGCATGTGCATGGGGTGGGATATGAAAGAAGGTACGGGTGTACTTCGAGTACGTGGTTTGATGTTAGCCTTGAGCTACATCGTGGATTGACGTTGACTGAGGTCACATTGTGGATTAATTGAGATTTAGTTCACGTGGCTTGATGAGTAGCTCTGTGCCTCATCGTGGTTGATATCGGCTATGTGCCATATCGTGGTTGATGAGTGACTATGTGTCCCATCGTGGTTTTGGTGTTAGCTACGGCTACATCGTGGATTGGCGCTGACTGAGGTCGCGTTGTGGATTTTTGTGCTTAATTGCACGTGGACGGCATTGATTGCCTTTGGAGTTAAAAGGAGAGGGTGATTTGATAATCCCCTGGTGTGTGGTAGGCTGGATACGGGGGTGTGTAGAGGATGCACCCTAGGCTGGGTTAGGCTTCATAATTGCATGATTTTGTATGTGAACATATGTGAAAATGGGCCAAGCCCAGTTGATATGTGGATTATTAAGAAAAGGGCCAAGCCCAGTATATGAATGTGGATCAGTGTGGAAACGAGCTAAGCCCAGTATGTGGAAATTATGTGGTTATCTACCCTATTATATGCATGTGATATGAATATGGGCCAAGCCCAGAATGTGGTAATATGTGAATATGATATTTGTTATCTGATATATGGGTTAATATGTGGTTAACATGTGGGTGGAATTCAGTGGCTTAATTACACACTGAGTCTGTATGACTCACCCAATTTTTACCAACATTTCAGGTGATGCTTGGACCGAGTTTGGAGTGGATACAGGGTGGCCCATGCAGAAAGATATTTTAATTAAGTATTTATATTTTTAGTATTTTGATTAAGTGTTTATTGTAATAAGGCCCATTAAAGTATTTAAGTATTTTTATTAAGTATCTTTATTATTATGTTTTATTATGGATTGACAATTGAGATATCTTTCGCCAATGGTTTTATTTTCTTAAATCTGTATATAATAAAGTTTTGAACCCGGTATTTTATAACAATTAATTTTTTACTTAGAATGTTTTAAATTACGAAAAATGTTTTATTAAAGGCAACAAATTTTTAACCCTTTCTACTTTTAAGTACGAATAATTTCAAACGTTTTCCGCAGTGGCATTTTAAATTCGGTCGTAACGAATGGGCCAGGTTTGGGGTGCTACAACATTGACAAGAATAGACTCAGATTTCTCCAATCTTGGTACAAGTTATTCCCAAATTAGCTCGAGTTTTCACCAAGTAAGAATGTTGCAT
The DNA here is from genome assembly GCA_025503065.1 of Gossypium bickii. Classification (NCBI taxonomy): domain Eukaryota; kingdom Viridiplantae; phylum Streptophyta; class Magnoliopsida; order Malvales; family Malvaceae; genus Gossypium; species Gossypium bickii. The sequence goes on from CP106718.1 coordinate 22,425,076, forward strand.
ATTACCTTCCTTATTTTCTCTTCAACAAGCTGTCGAAACCATTTTAAAAGTTTGATTTTTATAATGGGGATCGACTTTTAAAAATGAAAATGTGAGTCGCCACCAATCCCTTTTTACTTAAGTGTGATTGGATCACCTTAAAAATCATTTTATTTCAAAATACTGATTTTGGTCCACGAAAAACAAGAAAAATGGGTTCGGGAATCGGTTACGTATGAGGAAGGGTTAGCACCCTCATAACGCCCAAAAATTGGTACCTAATCGATAACATCATGTCCTAATGTTGCAAATTTGAAAATTTTAAAAATAAGATCCTTTTATTAGAAGAAAAATCAAGACTTACCTATCTCAAAGAAATAAAATACTACATCCAGTAAGTTAGGATACAGTATCTCATGACTTCAAAAATAGGCGCATCTTTATTTTAGAAAATTCCTACTTCGAGACACAAAACATCATATCCAGTAAGTTAGGACACAACGTTTTGAATTCCCAAGAATAAGTTTTTTTGATTTGAAATTTGTAAGTTTCAATTTTAAAAGAGAAAGGATATCTAATACCTTAAGTTCTACGAGGAAAATCGAAACCCAGTAAGTTAGGGCACAATTCTTCTCGAAGTCCCTAAATATCACATATCACCGTAAAATATTTGAATAAAATGCTTTAATTCAAAAGGTATTTTTATAAAAATGGTTTGAGTAGGACATTGTATGAATACATTACAACATACATATTTAATAACAATTCTACATAACTACAAATTATTCTAACAATAAATAATAAAATAATATAACATAAATATACAAAGAACTATGTTAAGCGATAATAACGATTGAAAGGATATAGATAAATAAACATGTGACAAAATAAATAACAATAATGAAAATTTTCATGAAATAACAAAATTAAACGAAAAGGGGGAGATATATTTAAACTCTAAATAATTATTATAACAAAACAAAATAAATAAATAAAAGTAAAGAAAAAAATGATAATTTTGTAAAACAATTAATATGTATAACAATATAAAAAATTTATAAGATATTATAATAAATATATAATTCAATACATATAGAAGATAATACATAACAAATAATATATAATAATTTTGAATAAAGATATTTTAAAAATATATATAATATAATTAATATAAGTGAAACATGTTATATAATATAAATAAATTTTATACAAAAATAAGATTTCATGTGACATTAATATAGTACTATATAATATATATAAGATTTTAAAAATATAATATGATAACTAAAGAATAAATTACAAATAATATATTATAAAATAATATTAAACAAATAAGATGATAAATAATAATAATTTAAAAGAATAATTGATAAACTGTAAAAGTAACATATTTTAAGCCCACATTTAGCATACTTTTGGATGATTTAAGCCTTGAATTATGTAATTTGGTGCTCTTAATCCTTTTTTTTCATGTTTTATACTCAGAAGAGCACCGGATGACGAAAAGAATGGAAAACTGGCCCAAAACGGAGTAAATGGGCCATATCACAAAATCCACATGGCCTGGGCCCAAGACCACACAGTCGTGCCTCATTCAACAGCTTCGAACACGGCCTGGCCACGACTTACACGGGTGTGTGCCATGGGCGTGTCCCTGGCGTGAGAAAGAAGAGTTTCACTCGGATTAGGATACTTTGAGGCAAAGAAACACATTCTGAAGCCTATATAAACACCCTAAGTATGACCTAAAAGGGGGGAACCCAAGGCTTTAGTCGGGGGTGTCCAGCTAGGCCAAAAAGGGCAGATTTGTGGGGATTTAGTCGAAGATAACCAGTTGATTCATCTCAAGAAGCCGAAATCATACTCAAGACGGAGGATCTCTCCTTCAATTCCTTCAGGGGTTTTAGGGATTTCTTATGTTTTGTTTTATCTTTTCTTCTGAGATGTTTTCTTTTATTGTTATGAACTAAACCCTCAGATACCTGAGGGGGATGAAACCTAAGATAAATCTTGTTATCGTTTGCTAAACTATGTGATAAATATTTGACTTGTTCTTAATTATGTGTTCTTAATTCTTGTGTTGATATTTCCGAGATATTAATTCAAGTATGATGTGCTTAGATGGAGGAGCAAAAGTCCCTGCCTAAGAGTAGATCTAGCATAATTAAGCGGAGTTGATCGCGCGCCTAGAGATAGGGTGATGAGATTTTGCCGGATTAGGGTAAAACCTAATATGGGAGTCTATAGATCGAGTTAATGCAATTCTAGGGGTTTTAATTAGAAAGATATTTTAATTAATCAACCTAGGGTTAGACGTTAGTCGTCTCGAGAGAGGGATTAATATAATTTAAGGAATCTTACGGATCAAGTCAAATGAATAAATCGTCTGGTTCAAAGTTAGATAACAAGTGAAGTCTATGTGGATTCTTCCTTGGGTGTCATCTTAATCAATTGGTTTTTCCTCAAAGTTATTTTCCCAATTTCATTCTTCTTTGTCTTAGAGTCTTTAGTTTAGTTTAGTAGATAGTTAATTTTAGATTAGATAAAAATCCACTTAATTCTTAGGCTAAATAATAAAAAGAGAGTTAGTATTAGTACTTTTGGTTCCTTTGGGTTCGACATTCCGGTCTTGCCTTAACTATACTATTGTTCGATAGGTGTGCTTGCCTCAAATCGTTGTCATAGTTAGTTTCCGGGTTTGATCATTCTTTATATAAATTTTAAAACTTTGACATTGCATAAAACAACGATCAATAATACATATAAAAAATATATATACAAATCTTATACTATTAATAAATTAATATACAAATAATAAAGAAAATAATATAGAATATTTAATATGATAAAATAATTTTGATACAATATTAAAATAATTTAAAATGGAATAAAATAAAAAGATTTTAAAAAAACAGGGATTAAATAACAATTAAAATGGATATAAAAGGACTAATTTAAAACGCCCGTTACACTGTAGGGATTCATTAGGCAATTATGCCTTCTTTCCAAAACGACGCCGTTCTGTTCTTGTCTTTTAAGTAGCCCAAGGACTTAATTGAAACAAAATGCGAAGTTTAGGGCCAATTTTAAAAAAATAAAAATGCGAATTGGACTGAATTAAAATTAATTAAATTGCAGAAGGACTGAAATGGCAATTAGACCATTAAACAAAAACACGTGGATCATCCCCGGGTTTTCGGGTCAACGCGCGGATCCTCCCTTGAAACAACGTCGTTTTACCCTTATCAGACTAATCGAAAACGGCGCCGTTTCTATACTGTTATATAAACTAAAAGTTTAACAAAAAATTCATTTTAAACATTTCAAAAAAAAACAAATTTGAGGCCTCAAAATCCTCTCTGATCTTCGGCCTATGGCCAGACTCCGACTTAGGCCCTATCACACGCGCCGACACACACGTCGTCGCCTCTAGTAGCCCAAAGGTAAAAAAGCTTCGCCCTTTTTTTTTAATATTATTTTTTTATGAAATATGCAGGAATCAAAAGAAAAGATAATAAAAAAGAGTGTAAATCACCTCTTAAATGGATTCTTTTATTTCTTTGTATTCGAATATATTTTTTTTATATATTCTGTTTGTTCTCTGTCTGAGTATGTATCCTCTTGTTTTACAGATTTTGAGGGGTTTTTATAGCCCCGAAATGAAAAATAAAAAAGGAAATATATATTATGTCCATATATGCTGCTGCGTTTTCTTTCTTCTTTTGCAGGTCGTCGACGAAGCTTTCGACGGTGGTGCGGGATTCGCACGTGGATTGCAGCGCGACCGAAGGCTAGCGTGGGCTGGAAGCGTTGATTGCGGCGCAAAGGGGTTAAGGGCTGCTTGCGGCGCCTAGGGTTTCCAGAAACCCTAGGCCTCTACTGAGACTGCTTAATTTTTGGGCCTTTTTGGGCCGTGCGACTTGGGTCTGGGTAGGGTAGTTAGGATTTAGGTTAAGTGTAACGGGCCACGGGTTTAGTTTAGGTGTTGGGTTCTGTTTTGGGTAATGGGTTATTAGGTTGGGCTTTGTGTGTAATGTATTGGGTTTGGGCAATGGATTGGACCTATTTTGATTGTAAATGGACTGTAAAGAAGAAAAAAACTGTTTATTTAGTTTTATTATTTTATTTTTGGTTTTTTTAATGAAATGGGCCCGGATGTAAATGGACTTCTACAGCTGCCCCTCTTTGCTCATTGTCGTGTAACGAGGATAGAGCAAAGACAATAAAAGGGCCCATTTTGCTCAGTCTTGTCAAATGGCTGGTACCTTCAATCTGCTCCACTACTGCTCAATGGAGACAAAACTGAAGTGTCTTTGATCTGCTTCCTGCAACTTCAGGAAGATGAGATCTGCTATCTTCGATCTTCTTCTTGTAACTTCAAGAAGACAAGATCTGTTGTCTTCAGTCTACTCTACTGCAACATCGGGAAGACAAGGCTGAAAATATCCTCGATCTACTTCCTGCAACTTTAGAAAGATGAGATCTGTTGTCTTTAGTCTGCTCTACTGCAACGTCGGAAAGACAAGGCTGAAAGTATCCTCGATCTGCTTCCTACAAATTCAGGAAGATGAGATCTGTTGTCTTCAGTCTACTCCACTGCAATTTCAGGGAGACAAGACAGAAAGTATCTTTTGATCTGCTTCCTGCAACTTCAGGAAGATGAGATCTTCTGTCTTTATTCTACTCCGCTGCAACTTCAGGGAGATAAAACTAAAAGTATCTTCGATCTACTTCCTGCAACTTCAGGAAGATGAGATCTGATGTCTTCGACTTGCTCCACTGCAAATTTAGGGAGACAACATCTGCTATCTTCAGTCTACTCCGCTGCAACTTCAAGGAGATAAGGCTGAAAGTGTGTTTGATATGCTTCCTGCAACTTCAGGAAGATGAGATCTTTTGTCTTCAGTCTACTCCACTGCAACTTCAGGGAGATAAGGCTGAAAGTGCTTTTGATCTTCTTCCTACAACTTCAGGAAGATAAGATCTGCAAATTCACTGATATTGCTACACCTCCACTGAGGGACATATCCTGTAGACTCAGTTTCGTATGTTTATGTCACATGACTAAGATGCTATCATTAAAATGAATCAATTGCTTCTAGCTACATGTAACATGTTATGATTTCCTTCCATGGATTAGGATTAGGATGCAATGATCGAAATGAATCAAACGCTCCTAATGAAATTTGCTATGATACAAAAATGCTATATGATTCTTACTCTAGGTGTTATCACTCATTTGTTCTTCATTTTTGTTCATCAATCATGTTTTGCTCAACAAGCTTGCCCCAATGTAATTTTTGAGCCAACTCCGCTTGAATGCTGAGAACACAAGGCTGATACCATGCTACCACAATGGGAATTGAAACTTTTTCAATCTGACCCATCTGAAATTTCCAAGGTATAGGGTTTATTTCAACCCATTCCACCACAATTCAAGGTTTCTTAGTTCATCATACCATTCCCCGAATGTTATGACCTGATGAGATCAACTCATTTACTTTATCCAATTACCAATTAGACCAAGAATTCAGAGAAATAGTCTCTATCTAGACTCTTCTTTCTCAACCATTCCTATGGAAATTCTAAACAATTGTCTTGTTTTGGTTTTTTGTCTTATCTAGAAATTTCCAAAGTAATATGTAGAACTTCTTTTTGTGAAATTATTAGTTCGTCAATCATTATTTCAATGCAACACATTTATGAATAATGGGTAACAAATAAATTGATCTCAAAAAGAGTTAAAATTGAATAAAATATCAAAAATACAAAGAAAATTAACTGAGAACATATCTTTGAGAAGAAAAAGAATTCCAAGATAGTAAAATGAATAGGACAAAAGTCAGATGCCCTAGATATCACCGATTGAGCTTCTATATACAAACTTTATGAAGACTGCCTTGAACTCAACATGTGTTTTGAAGACCCAAAGTACTTTGTTAATGCCCTGATATGCGACTTCTTCATTTCATTGTTGATTTAAGTGTAGCAAGATAACTGCGTGTCCATTCAAAATTTGAGCAGCCCTTTTCGGGTTTTCAACTCAAAACCCCTTTGGTCTCAAGGCGCCCTTTGCAGGTTTTCACCTTGGCCTCTCTATTTTTTTTTTAAAAAACTCAAAGTGCCCTTTGCGGGTTTTCACTTTGGCCTCTTCTCCTTTTCAATCAAAATACTTTTTGACTGAGTCAGAGTTCACAGGGTTGGGTAAACTTTTCCCATCCATTTCGGTCAAGATCAGTGCTCCTCCAGAGAAAGTCTTCTTCACCACATATGGTCCTTCCCAATTCGGCATCCATTTTCCTCTGAAATCTTTTTGTATGGGAAGGATCTTTTTCAATACAAGGTCCCCCTCATGAAACTCTCTTGGGCGAACTTTCTTATCATAGGCTCGCATCATTTGTTTTTGGTACATCTAACTATGACGAATAGCCCTTAGCCTCTTTTCTTCAATTAAGTTCAACTGATCATACCGAGCCTGAATCCATTCAGCTTCATCCAACTTTATTTCTGACAAAACTCGAAGAGAAAGTATTTCCACTTCAATTGGTAGAACTGCCTCCATTCCATAGACCAACGAGAAAGGCGTTGCCCCAGTAGAGTTTCTGACGGATGTCCGACAAGCATAAAGTGCAAACGATAGTTTCTCATGCCAATCCTTATAGGTCTCAGTCATCTTCCCTACTATTTTCTTGATGTTTTTGTTAGCCGCTTCCATTGCCCCGTTCATTTTTGGATGATATGGAGACGAGTTGTGGTGTTTGATCCCAAATTGACTACAAACCTCTGCTATTGTACTGTTGTTTAAGTTTAGTGTGTTGTCTGATATGATCTTCTCGGGCATTCCATATCGATAAATAATCTCCTTCTTTAAGAACCGACTGACTACTGACTTAGTGACGCTAGCATAAGAAGTAGCATCTACCCATTTCGTGAAGTAGTCAATTACCACGAAGATGAATCGATGTCCATTCGAAGCTTTTGGTGAGATTGGTCCAATAACATCTATGCCCCACATGAAAAAAGGCCATGAGGAAGTCATAGCATGCAAAGGTGATGGAGGCACATGAATTTTGTCTCCATAAATCTGGCATTTATGACATTTCTTAGCATAGCTGATACAATCCCCTTCCATGATGGACCAATAATGTCCAAATCTCATTATCTGTCTGGTCATTGTGAATCCATTAGCGTGTGTTCCACAAACGCCCTCATGAACCTCTTCTAGAATTTTCCTAGCTTTCACAGCATCAACGCATCTCAACAATACTTGATCTTTTCTCTTTTTTACAAGATATCCCCATCTAAAACATAGTCAAAGGCCAATCTTCTTAAAGTCCTTTTCTTATTATCAGTGACATGTTCCGGGTATTCACGACTTTTTACATATCGTAATACATCCTGATACCAAGGATGATCATCTTTTTCCTCTTCTTCCACATTATAACAATGAGTTGGAACTTCAAAGATACTCATCTGAATAGGTCTCATATCCTTTGGTCTATTTACTTTGATCATAGAAGCTAGGGTCCCCAAAACATCTGCCATCTGGTTTTCATCGCGTGGGAGATAATTGAAAGTAATGTCATCAAACTCTTTAATCAATCCAGAACTATTTTTCGGTAATCAATTAGTTTGGGATCTCTTGTCTCCCATTCTCCTTTAAGCTGATAGATTACTAAGGTAGAATCTCCATATACTTCTAGCACTCTGATCTTACGCTCTAAGGCTACTCGAATTCCCATGATGTAGGCTTCATATTCTGCCATTTTATTTGTGCAATCAAAATCCAATTTGCATGTGAATGGATAATAATCGCCACTAGGGAATACCAAGATTGCCCCAATTTCATTTCCCACAGCATTCGACGCTCCATAAAAGTTTAGCTTCCATGGACATTCTTCAATATTTGCCACGTACATCAGCTCTTCATTTGGGAAATCAAAGCTCAAAGGTTCATAATCCTCTAAAGCTCTGCTAGCCAAAAATCTGCTACTGCACTCCCTTTTATAGCCTTTTGGTTCACATAGACTATATCGAATTCAGGCAGCAAAATTTGCCATCTTGCCATCCTTCCTTTCAAAGCACTTGACTCCATCATATACTTTAACAGATCAAGCTTCGATATTAACCAGGTAGTATGATATAGCATATACTTCCTCAACCTCCAAGTTGTCCAAATCAAGGAGCAACACAATTTCTCGATTAACGAATATCTCATTTCACAATCAGTGAACTTTTTACTGAGATAGTATATCGCCCTTTCTTTTCTTCCTAACTCATCGTGTTGACCAAGCACACACCCCATAGAGTTATTGAATACTGAAAAATACAGTATCAACGGTCTATCTGGATTTGGTGGAGATAGTACTGGTGCGTTTGACAGATACTACTTGACTTTGTCAAAAGCTCTCTGACATTCATCGTCCCATACATCTTGATTGTGTTTCTTGAGAAGACGAAATATGGGATCACATTTCTCAGTTAATTGTGAAATAAACTGAGCAATGTAATTTAACCTTCCAAGAAAACCTCGGACTTCCTTCTGAGTGCGCGGTGGAGGCAATTCTTGTATAGCTTTAACTTTGTTTGAGTCAACTTCGATTCCTCTCTCGCTGACTACAAAACCTAGTAATTTCCCTGACCGAGCTCCAAAAGTACACTTTGCCAGGTTGAGCTTCAATTGAAATTTTCTCAACCTCAAAAATAATTTCTTTAAAACCTCAATGTGTTCCTTTTCTGTTCGAGATTTAACAATCATATCATCAACATATACTTCAATCTCTTTGTGCATCATGTCGTGGAACAATGTTACCATGGCTCTTTGATATGTTGCCCCATCATTCTTTAGTCCAAATGGCATTACCTTATAGCAGAATGTACCCCACAATGTTATGAAGGTAGTTTTCCCCATATCGTCAGGGTGCATCTTGATCTGATTATACCCCAAAAAACCGTCTAAGAAAGAAAATAGTGAGTATCTCGCCGTATTATTCACCAATGTGTCGATATGCGGCAAAGAGAAATTGTCCTTTGGGCTAGCCTTATTTAAGTCCCTATAGTCCACACACATCTGGACCTTTCCGCCTTTCTTAGGGACAGGAACAATGTTGGCAACCCATTCTGAGTACTTGACCACTTGTAGAAAACCAGCATCAAACTGTTTCTGGACCTCTTATTTTATTTTCAACACTACATCAGGCCTCATCCTTCGTAGCTTTTGCTGAACTGGCTTGCACTCTTCTCTTATGGGAAGGCGATGTACTACAATGTTGGTACTTAGCCCAGGCATATCTTGGTACGACCATGCAAAAACATCCTTGAATTCCCGTAGTAACTCAACAAGGTATTGTTTTGTCTCTTCTGCTATGCGCGTCCCAATTTTCACAACCTTTCCTTCCTCCAAGGCTATGTTCTCCACCTCCTCCTCATGGGGTAAGATCTGTTTCTCCTCTTGCTTTACCATTCTTAACAAATCTGGAGATAAATTACAATCTTGGTCACTTTCAAAATCCTGAGATTCCTCTAAACACATGTCCTGCTCAAAGTAGACCTTTGGATCTGTATTATCGTTGCTCACATCATTGATATCTAGGGACCTGTGATGGGTACCAAAGAATGTACAAAGAACAAATGGATTTGAGAATAACTATTCACATTATATGAATGAGAAATAAAAATTTGAAATGCGATTAGAAAGTCAAAAGAATAAAATGAAAGAATATTAGCTCAAGTTAATTATCAAAAATGTATTTTATTAAATCTACAATTTCTGAACATGAGCCTATTTCACAAAAGAAATCTTATTGTTCCTACGCTAAAAAAACAACAAGAGCGTTCTGAATATTATTTTGTATAATTTCTAAAAACTACATGAAGCTCCTCTGCAGTCCAATTGTTCCAAACGCTTCCAGGTTCATAAGGGCAAATGCCCAACAGGTTTCTTTGTTCGATTCCTTCCTCATGTATGGCATTGACGTGAGAACTTTCCAATAACCCTCTCTCGAGGTGAATTATCCCTCTGGATACAAAGGTCTGGGATATGTGGGGGAACGTCATAGGTTCCCACTTGACTTCTTCCCCATTCGAACGTGCTCTCCTTCTTTCTTACTTCTTCTCAATTTCTCTCTTTCTTTGCCTGGCATTTAGCCTGAAACCCAAGCCAAAACGGTCTCTCTTCTCTTTCAACATCGGCACCTGAACTTCCCCTTGGAGATGTCTGCCTAATCCTTTTCCTGGTAGGGCTCCTTTCCCCACCATCATTTGTAAGCTCATCCTCGTGGTCTTGGATATCTTAGGCACCGGAACTTCATCTCCTTCTAAAATGAATTTGCGTTGACGAACTCTAAAGACCTGAAAGAACACTCAATGGCCTCCTCATTTATCTCTACATATGGTGCATCATTGGTAACAGTCGCTATGATATCCTCCTCCGTATTTATAATGACCAGTCAACCATCCGTCACTAGTTTTAGTTTTTGATGCAAAGATGAGGGTACTACCTCTATCGAATGAATTCAGGGTCTTCCCAACAAGCAGTTGTAATAGGGCTTTATATCCATCACCAGAAAGTCCACCTCATATGTGTTAGGCCTAATCTGCAATGGTATATCAATTCTTTCCATCACTTTTCTCTCAGTGCCATCAAACGCTCTCACTATGTTCTAGCATGTCTTCATGTGAGAACTGTCTATCGGCAACCTTTTAGTGTCGACAACAGTAAGACATTCAAGGCTGAACCATTGTCAATTAACATGCTTGGTAGAGTATATCCCTTACAACGAGTAGTTATATGTAGGGCTTTTGTTGATCCCATACCCCCAGGTGGAATTTCATCATCACTGAAGGAAATAAAGTTATCAGCACTTATGTTACAAACTAATCGGTCAAGTTTATTGACAGATATATCTTTAGTAATGTAAGTCTCGTTCAGCACTTTCATCAAAGCCTCACAATGTACATCTGAACTTAAAAGTAAGGCTAGCACCGATATGCGAGCTGGTTGCTTGCGCAACTACTCTACCATGCTGTATTCACTATGCTTCAAGAATTTTAAAAATTCTTTAGCCTCTTCCTCTTTCACAGGTTCATTGATAAGGGCGTCAGGTCCTTTCTCTGGTTCAACTGCTATAGTCTTTGATCTTGCTGGTTCTGTTCTGACGTTTACCGAGTCGTAACGCCTCCCATTTTGTGTGTAGAATCCCTCACTTTAGACCTCATTGGAAGTGCTAGCTGAGTTTTCTACTCCCGGTGTAGTCACGTTACAATTGTAATTCCATGGTACCATCTTTTTATCCTTGTAAGGGAAGGACACAGGTCTCCGGATTACAACTTTAGGCGCAATTTGCGCTCCGCCTTCTGTATTTCTCGGTCGGGAAATAATGATCCTCGGATAATTGACTTTTTGATTTTTCAACTCTTCTTCGATTGCATGTATGTTTCCTCCCTCTAAGCCTTCTTCGTAAAACTCCATCTCCCTATTGTTCATGAGGCTTTGTACCAATAGTTTGAACTCAACACATTCCTGGATCTCATGCCCTTCAGCTTTGTGGAACTCACAGTAGTTCTTTGGTTCTTCACCTCCTTCCTCGAGACTTGATTCTATCAGTCCTCTTCTTACCATTTCCTTCCACATTATCTTCAACGGAGTTTTTACTTCTGAGACATCTCATTTAATCTGTCTCACAACATTTTTCCCAATCACATTTACCCCCTTATCTCCATAATTGGGTAACGGGTTCTCTGCACTGGGTGTATCATCAAACTTGACAATCTCCATCTTGATGAGCCTCTCAACTACCTTTTTGAAGGCAGTGCAGTTTTCTATAGAATGCCCCGATATTCCCGCGTAGTAATCATAATGAGCATTGGAGTCATACCATTTAGGATATGGGGGTTGTAACAGTTGTAGATAGTATGGGGACACTACACGTGCATCGAATAAACTTTGATATAGCTCCTTATACATCATTGGGACTGGCGTAAATTGGAGCTTTTTAGAATTTTGTCTAGGGCCTGATTCTTGTCTTGTCGACCCTTGTCGCCAAAGAACTACTTTACTTTCAGGTGGCTATGTTGATCGCCTTTGAGTACCCTTTTTTGTATGTACTCGTATTGTTCACCTCGTTGTCCTTTTTTCTAGGAGCAAATCTTCTAGTACTTTCTCCTGCTTTAATCTTACCACTCCTTATGGCATTTTTTATCATCTCACCTGCCATCACTATATCTGCGAAGTTTTTGGTGGTGCTTCCTATCATATGGATGATAAAATGTGTCTTTAAAGTGTTGATAAACAACATGGCGATTTCTTTTTCTAGGAGAGGTGGTTGAACTTGTATGGCAACTTCCCTCCATTTTTGCGCGTATTGCCTGAAGCTTTCATTTGATTTCTTTTCCATGTTTTGCAACATGATTCTATCAAGCGTCATGTCTGTAACATGATTATACTGCTTCATGAAAGCTTGAGCTAAGTCTCTCCAAGAGCTAATGTTAGCGCGGCTGAGTTGATTGTACCACCTGGATGCTGCCCCCACTAAACTGTCTAGGAAACAATAAATCAAAAGTTGATCATTGTTCACGTAACCATTCATGCGTCTACAGAACATAGTGATGTGGGTTTCAGGGCAAGTAGTCCTATTGTACTTCTCAAATTCTGGCATCTTGAATTTATGAGGAAATACCAGATCAGGGACCAAACTTAAGTCCTTTACGTCAATACCATGGTGATGGTCAGCATTTTCCAAAGCCTTAAACTTTTATTCCAACCATCTACAACGATCTTCCAACTGTCTTAAAGATTCATTTCTGATCTCATTTCTCTCTGCTATGTCTAGGTCAGGGATAATAGGATTAGTAGGGTTATCTCCTGGGTTGGATCCTATGCCAACTTGAAAGTTCATGGGCGGTCTATTATCAGCTTGCCCCTATTGAGGCCTAATCGTGATAGGTGGCCTTTGGGGATACTCCTCGGGCTGTACATGCGGTGGGGTGAAACCCCGAGGAAAGTCCGCATTGTCTTCAGCGTTGACTATGGAACCCTTTCCTTTGTCCATGGCCCCACTCAGCATCTGGGCCATTTGAGTCATCATGTTCCTCTGAGCTTCCAACATCTGGTCTCTCATCTCTTGTTGGAGTTTTGCTATTTGCTCTTGCATCTGGTATTGCATATCTCTTTGGAATTGTTCCAATCTTTGATCCATTTTCTTTGATTTGGCACGTGTACCGTAGGGGTGTTTAGCTTCCAGATTTTCCTTCTCTTTCTTTCGCTCTCTCTCTCTCTCTCTATTTCTGTTATAATTTCAGCTAATTGGACTCTCTCTATTGACTTAAATGCATATGATATGATGTAATGCAAATGCATGAATGCAAAGAGGTATCGATTCTAATTCAACTTTATTTAGAAAACTTTATTAGAAAACAAAATCCTTTACATAATATGGACTACAAATATGCTTTCACCCTAAGTCCTAAATTTTTGATTTTCCCAAGCAATGAAGCTACCTCTCGAATATGAACTATTGCTTCACTCATGAGGTAATCCCGACTTCTAACATGGTTATGGGAATGGCGAAGCTCTCCCTTCCAACACCCTTCTCTTGTTTTAAGAAGCTCGATCCGAAGTTCACAACTGTGCAATGCTATTTCTAACTCTTCAATCTTACCCTTCATTTCCTTGATCTTGTTCATGCTTGACTTTAACTCAATCGCAGAATTACAGCTTCGATGGTGATGAAGAGACCGTCCAAGTTCAGCCACTCTAGCTTTTAATTCTCCCTTTTTCATTTAAACTTTCTGCCAAGTTTTTCTCTAAGGCCTCGTTTCATGCTTGCATTTCTCAAAACTTCCTCTCCCAATAGTTAGCTTTGGCCTTTTCCTCTTGGACCTCTTGTTGCCACTGTTCTGAAGTCTTTCCCAATCCAGCGTTCTTCATCTTCAGACGTATCTTCTTATACTCTATCTTCAAACTGTCTCGATCTTCTTCTATCTTCCTCTTTTCCTTCCTTAATTTCTCAGCCTCTGGTTTCTGAACATCCACTTCTAGCCTCAAGTACATCTTTTCTTCTTCTAGCTTCTCTATCCTCTTTCCAAGCTCTGTACTCTTCTTTTCAAAATCTTGCTTCACAATTTCTAACTCTGATGGGACCACTTGCAAACATTCATCTCTTGATCAGGCGTCTTCTAGATTCAGCTCGGGATATTATCATTAATCCTTCTAATCCTCTATCCACTGTATTCTGGGGGTCATCATTGGTCTCGCGGATAATCTCTTCATCCTACGAATCTGATTCCAAGCAGCAGAAATCTCCTTAACCCTCTTCTTATAATTTTCCTCTCTATAGGAGAACTCACACTGAGCCAGCCCATATGTCATTGGTACGAACTGTCTCGACCTATATTGCCTCAATACGAGCAAAGGAGCATATCCAACGACTCTCCAAATTCCAAGTAAAGGAACCCAGTCAAAACTCCCACACCGATAAAGGATTTCGTCGGGAATCAACCAAGGAGCCCTCCACTCGATGTTTTCTTCTTGAACGTTCTGAAGGAGTGCCATCCAGCTTTCCTCAGACACGTCTTCTCTCCTTGATATAGCTACTATCTCCTTCAACGGAGAGTAACTCTCAGAAAAAACCCGATAAGACACTTTCTCCACCTTCTAGAAATGACTGTGGAACCAAGCCAACAACAACTGCGCGCACCCAATAAACCTGTCTTCACCTGTTCTCCGACATGCATTCAAAGATCTAAACGTCTCGGCTAAGATTACGGGTACAGGCGTGACTCCTGGGCCAAGTCAATCGAATAAATCGGTAACTGCTTCATTTACATGTCTTAGAGCTTTAGGGAAGATTACCAAACCGTAAATACACAAGGTCAAGACGACCTTCTTCTTTTCATCTGGATGTGTTAGGACCAAATCCCTCAAATTCTCCCAAGGAATGCATTTACATTCACCTTTCTCTTGAATTTTGACTGTAACCCACTGTTCACTCATCCCCATGATATTCATTAACTTCTTCACAAAGGTTGGAACATTAGCAGCCTTAGAGTAAACTCTATCGACTTGGATTCTCGAACAACGAAGCAAGGTCGTATATTCCTCTATCATGGGCACTAAATCTACTTTTCCGAAAGTGAAACAACTATAAGCAAAATTCCAAAACTGAATAATAGCGTGGAACAGATACTTATCTACTTTGACATCGAGCAAGTAAGGTAGATCACCATAATTATAATAAAACAGCTGCTTTGCCTCATCGTCCCACTAGGTCCATATTCCCTCCAACTCTTGAAGCTCATTTTGCGTGACACTAATACGAGCGAAATCCCGTAGTTCTGACACATACCCCTTAGCTAAGCTATCTCCTTTCTCTAATTGCCTTTGCTCTGACCATATACGGACGACTTCATTGTCTTCCACTTTATCAAGGAATTCGTTCTCTATAACCAGCTTTCTAACTTTAGAAACTGACCGTGAATCGATACATCTAAAAATATGAAATGACATGCACAAAAATGAAATACAACAAGTTAGTACCACATTATAAAATATAAAGCAAGTAAAACGAATACCTATATGTGTAACTACTAAGGTTTAACATAGCTCTACCTAAGGTAGGTTCTTAGGGTTTACTATATACAGCTTAGTTCTAAAGTTGAGGTACCTGAACCAGCAGATTCCTCGATCCTCACCCATTATAGGCTCATACAGACCGAGTTCGGTTCAGGGGAATACATTTCCTTATGGCCATGCGGAAGTGAAAACTTCACGAAGACATAGGTACAGGTGTATCCCAAAAGCAATCCACTAGCCCATACGGAGGTGAAAACCTCACGAAGGCATAGCTTCTCTCTCCCACTTAAAGGCGCGACCACAACGGTCATGCAATGCAATGCAGAGAGATATATTAAAACAACATGTAATAAAAGGATCATGTTTTTTTTTTAAATCAGAATTTTAAATTCAGACAAAAGGACATGAAATTATCGATTTTACAGCTTGACTCTCTTATTTGTCCCCAGCGGAGTCGCCAAGCTATCGAAACCATTTTAAAAGTTTGATTTTTAAAAAAAGGATCGACTTTTAAAAATGAAAATGGGAGTCGCCACCAATCTCTTTTTACTTAGGTGTGATTGGATCACCTTAAAAATCGTTTTATTTCAAAATACTGATTTTAGTCCACGAAAAATAAGAAAAATGGGTTCGGGAATCAGTTACGTATGAGGAAGGGTTAGCACCCTCATAACGCCCAAAAATTGGTAGGTAATCGATAACATCATGTCCTAATGTTGCAAATTTGAAAAATTTAAAAATAAGATCCTTTTATTAGAAGAAAAACCAAGACTTGCCTATCTCAAAGAAATAAAATACTACATCCAGTAAGTTAGGATACAGTATCTCATGACTTCGAAAATAGGCGCGTCTTTATTTTAGAAATTCTTACTTCGAGACACAAAACATCATATCCAGTAAGTTAGGACACAATGTTTTAAATTCCCAAGAATAAGTTTTTTTTTTATTTGAAATTTGTAAGTTTCAATTTTAAAAGAGAAGGGATATCTAATACCTTAAGTTCTACGAGGAAAATCGAAACCCAGTAAGCTGTGACACAATTCTTCTCGAAGTCCCCAAATATCACATATCACTGTAAAATATTTGAATAAAATACTTTAATTCAAAAGGTATTTTTATAAAAATGGTTTGAGTAGGACATTGTATGAATACATTACAACATACATATTTAATAACAATTCTACATAACTACAAAATATTCTAACAATAAATAATAAAATAATATAACATAAATATACAAAGAACTATGTTAAGCAATAATAACGATTGAAAGGATATAGATAAATAAACATGTGACAAAATAAATACAAATAATGAAAATTTTCATGAAATAACAAAATTAAACGAAAAGGGGGAGATATATTTAAACTCTAAATAATTATTATAACAAAACAAAATAAATAAATAAAAGTAAAGAAAAAAATGATAATTTTGTAAAACAATTAATATGTATAACAATACAAAAAATTTATAAAATATTATAATAAATATATTATTTAATACATATAGAAGATAATACATAACAAATAATATATAATAATTTTGAATAAAGATATTTTAAAAAATATAATATAATTAATATAAGTGAAACATGTTATATAATATAAATAAATTTTATACAAAAATAAGATTTCATGTGACATTAATATAGTACTATATAATATATATAAGATTTTAAAAATATAATATGATAACTAAAGAATAAATTACAAATAATATATTATAAAATAATATTAAATAAATAAGATGATAAATAATAATAATTTAAAAGAATAATACGTATAAAATATATATATACAAATCTTATACTATTAATAAATTAATATACAAATAATAAAGAAAATAATATAGAATATTTAATATGACAAAATAATTTTGATACAATATTAAAATAATTTAAAATGGAATAAAATAAAAAGATTTTAAAAAGACAGGGATTAAATAACAATTAAAATAGATATAAAAGGACTAATTTAAAACGCGCGTTACACTGTAGGGATTCATTAGGCAATTATGCCTTCTTTCCAAAACGACGTCGTTCTGTTCTTGTCCTTTAAGTAGCCCAAGGACTTAATTGAAACAAAATACGAAGTTTAGGGCTAATTTTAAAAAAATAAAAATGTGAATTGGACTGAATTAAAATTAATTAAATTGCAGAAGGACCGAAATGGCAATTAGACCATTAAACAAAAACACGCGGATCCTCCCCGGGTTTTCGGGTTAACGCGCGGATTCTCCCTTGAAGCGACGTCGTTTTACGCTTATCAGACTAAACGAAAACGACGTCGTTTCTATATTGTTATATAAACTAAAAATTTAACAAAAAATTCATTTTAAACATTTCAAAAAAAAAATCTGAGGCCTCAAAATCCTCTCTGATCTTCGGCCTATGACCAGACTCCGACCTGGGCCTTATCACACGCGCCATTGCCTCCAGTAGCCCAAAGGTAAAAAAGCTTCGCCTCTTTTTTTTAATATTATTTTGTTTATGAAATATGCAGGAATCGAAAGAAAAGATAAAAAAGAGTGTAAATCACCTCTGAAATGGATTCTTTTATTTCTCTGTATTTGAATATATTTTTTTGTGTATTCTGTTTGTTCTCTGTCTGAGTATGTATCCTCTTGTTTTACAGATTTTAGGGGGTTTTTATAGCCCCGAAATGAAAAATAAAAAAGGAAATATATATTATGTCCATATCTGCTGCTGCGTTTTGTTTCTTCTTTTGCAGGTCGTCAACGAAGGTTTCGGCGGTGGTGCGGGATTCGCACGCGGATTGCGGCGCGACCGAAGGCTAGCGTGGGCTGGAAGTGTTGATTGCGACGCAAAGGGGTTAAGGGCTGCTTGCGGCGCCTAAGGTTTCCAGAAACCTTAGGCCTCTGCTGAGACTGCTTAATTTTTGGGCCTTTTTGGGCCGTACGAGCTTGGGTCTGGGTAGGGTAGTTAGAATTTAGGTTAAGTGTAACGGGCCACGGGTTTAGTCTAGGTGTTGGGTTCTGTTTTGGGTAATGGGTTATTAGGTTGGGCTTTGTGTGTAATGTATTGGGTTTGGGCAATGGATTGGACCTGTTTTGATTGTAAATGGACTATAAAGAAGGAAAAAATCGTTTATTTAATTTTATTATTTTATTTTTGGATTTTTCTGAATGAAATGGGCTCGGGCGCAAATGGGCTTCTACACAAGCCAAGAATTTCGATCATGGAAGCAAGTCAATGAAAGATCTAAATATCCTTTTGTTACTCATGTCGGTAAGGATGCAAATTCTTACATAAGAATGCAATGAAAAATTATCTCGATCTTCAAATTTCCTTGCATATTGGAATTATAATGATATTTATGAAATTTTTAGTATAGTATTAGTTATTCTTTTTTGAATATTGGAAAGAAATATTTAATTTTATATAGTGTGATTTTTTTATTTTAATTTTTTTTATAGTTAAATCGTTCATGCTTTTAAAAATATTAAATTGATTTGTTTGATAAGAAAAAAAACGTATCCGAGAAGAATTGACACATTTTTATGTTAAAAATCGGTTGTTCGGGTTTAGAAGTTTTTGCCCCCATTGGAGTAAAATCTTGGATTTGTCTCTTATCCTCCTATTTATGAGTTGGGAATGAGATATAAATAGTTCTAAGCATTATGTCAAAAAAGAAAAAAATATGATTAGAACTCACTTTGCACTTACCCAAATTTTAATCATATATTACGCAACCACATTAAATTTCATTACAAAATTCGATTGTTAAAACTTAAAAGCCATTTTTCTTCTTAGTTAATGATAATATGATTCTTTCATTACTAACTCTTTAATATTATTCAGAAAGAGATAAAGCATGTTTTTAATTTGTGTTATAATATCGTTATTACTTCTTTTTATTAATATATTTTTTAATTGTTTTTTATAGTGTCTTATATTATATATACAAAGTATATGATTATTCTAATATAATTTTTTTTAAAAAAATTAAATATACTTATATTTAACACTTATTTTCTAATTCCGAAAATTCAAATGAAGAGATATTTTAGGTTTTAGATTTCATGGAGTTATCGGCATGATGACCCGATACAACGAAAAGCTGGTAGTGGTGCAGGCAATTTGAGTGGTAATAAGCTTTAGCCGGCCAACCCACCTTAGACAAGTTCTAAGACGTAAGTAATGCATGCCTAATCCTAATTTTGAAAGTCATTCTTTTATTATATATATGGATTCGAAATAAATATCAAAACTGTATATAATTTTTTGTTCAACGTGTCATGTAATTTTATATGTTATATTTTAATTTAATTTAAGTTTTACAAATTATTAATATCTATCGTCAACGTAACATAATTTTACATTTATATATTCTATACACAAATATGTGTATTTAGTCAATATAAAATAATGAAATTATATTTTAAATGTGCATAATTAAATTAAAATTAAAATTCGAAGTTCACATATTAAATTGTATATTGACTAAAAATTTATATATAATTGTAATATTTATGCTTATTTGTATATCGTGTTCCAAAATTATAAAGGGAAAAGAAAATATCTTATAATTTTGGACCACATTTCAAATCCTTTAATATGAATAGACATCCAAAGAGAATGAAAACATAAATCCCACAAAGTGGCTTTAAGTTTTGTGTCTTTTGAAAGTCATGAACGTCATATCTCCATCGGTGCAATTGCAGGATATTTTATGTTTTTTTCTAGGCATTCACTGAAGAAAATGGTAACTAAAACCCCATATTAAATTGGGCTCTAATCAACTTTGTGAACAATGAGAGTGAAGTGGCTGAATCCGTGTGGGCACCGTAACTACTTTCCTAATCCAAGTTGCCTCTGAAATTGGACCCAACTTCCATTGGTGATGCAGTGAGGATAACTTGAGTGCCCTTTTGGCCCAGCTCTTGTGATATATATCCTTACTCTTTCATGTCAAATCTCTTCCTCTTTTGCTGCAGAATTGACCCATCACTGAAACAGTCATATTTGAGTGGATTTGCTAATGGCTTATCATGAGCCACATATTTTCATAGGATATTCATTGGTGATGCAATGAGGATAACGGCTAACAGTTTAAAATGGGATGATATTTGAAATTTCACAACCATCTGTTTAGAAACCATTCTTTCAGCATTGATTTTAGATTTGAAAATCTAAATTCTTTGTTTGGATAATAAATAAAATGCTAGATTTAAATTTGGATTAATCCAAACTTATTTTCATAAAGTAAAATTTTGGATTTTAAAATCTATTTTAAAACTTCAAATTTTCAAAATTTAATGTTATTTTTTTTTACTTGATTTAAAAATATGGGAATTTTTTTTCTCTCTCTTCTTTCACATTTTCTTTAAAACTCAAACAATAAATAATTAATTTTACTTATAATCAAGGGCGAAGCCAGAACAATTTTTTAGGGGGTCGGATAAAAGTTTAATTTTTTATAGTTTATATATTTATAATTTATAAAGGATTAAATTGA
This sequence comes from Gossypium bickii, assembly GCA_025503065.1. Taxonomy (NCBI): domain Eukaryota; kingdom Viridiplantae; phylum Streptophyta; class Magnoliopsida; order Malvales; family Malvaceae; genus Gossypium; species Gossypium bickii. Next base: position 22,446,103 of record CP106718.1, read on the forward strand.
ATTTTTATAATTTTAGAGGGGCCAAAGTGTAATTTTACCTTTACTAATTCAAAATTTTTAAAAATTTTAAGGGCCTAAATAGTAATTTTACATTTTAGGGGGGCTGGGGCCCATGCCAACCCCCTGGCTTCGCCTTTGCTTATAATATATCATCAATGAAGCTCAAAGTTTTTAAAATTAGACCGGTAAGCGAATCAATAATTGATTTGACTGATTCGATAGGTTTGATTGAATAAATTATTAAAAAATATATTTAAAAATAGATAAATCGATTCAACTGGTTTGAGCACCAATTCGTCTTGTCCTACTAGTTCAACTGGTTCATGAGTCAACCAATCTAACCCCTTATTCCAGATTGGTACCCCGACTGGTTTCTGTTCCAATCAATCTAATCAGTCGGTCCAGTTCTGAAAATAGTGACAAAGCTTCATGCATTTAATTTAATAAAGTATACATATTCAAAATTTGCATTTACACCATAATTTTCACAATTTCAACTTATAAACCCTTGATTTTTAATTTATATCTAAGTAAGTCTACTTATTCCTAGTGCAACCAGTCTGACTAGTTGGTTCCGTCCAACCAATTTGATCAGTTCGACTAATACGATTGGTTCAATCGATCTATCCATTTCTATTAAATAAATCATTAAAAATTCATAAAAATAAAATTATTAAAAACAAACAATTTTAGTTCAATCAATTCAATCACTCCGTATCGGTTTTCGAGTCAACCAGCTTAATGCCTTTCTTAGGATTGGTACCTTTACCAGTTCCTAATCTGATCGGTCCATCCAGTCTGGTTGAAACAACAACGTCCAAAATCCTCCTAAATAATTAAATTTTCAAAAATTATTTTTAAGGCTTAAAACAAAAATTATTTTTAAGGCTTAGAATTAGTTGAAATCCAAATCTAAATTTGAATAATCCAAATGAATTTGGATTAATTCAAAATTTTAATTCTCAAACAAAGAATTTGAAAACAATGAAATCATAAATCATAAAATTCAAAACTAAAATTTTGAAATTCAAAATCAAATCCAAATTCCAATTCCTAAGCACTACCTTAAAAATAAACCAAAATCTAAGTGAAAAATGCCTTAAAAATATAAATATAATAAGCACTCATTATGTACCCACACTTAAACTTTTACTTGTCCTCGAATAAAGAAAAATATTAAATATGCAAATGCAACATAAAATACTTAGTGAAAATCCTAAATAAAATCTTAAAAGCCTAAACTCTAATCAATGAAAAGAATGCAACATTGTGAATACAAAGTAAAATAACATTATCAAGAACTTAAAATCTCAAATATGTCCAGAAATTTCACATAGCTAAGAAGTAATAAAATACTGAAGCTTTTGGGCATAAGTGTGTGCAAATAACATATGTGCAATCTCATCAATACATTGAAAAAATAATAAATAATAAAAAAATCACCATTATTCATCCTCCCTTAAACTAATTCCAATATGTGACGGAATCACCAAGTTTTTTGAAGCTTCTAACTAAGCTTAGGACAAGGTATAATAGTTCAAAGAAATCCACAACAAAGGCTTAACCTAAACTCAAGTTATTTAAAGATTAAAATAAGCAATGTGTCCTAATCTTCCATCTCCCCCTCAATAATTTTTTTTCCCTCCTTCCTTATTTCTCCATTATGCAAGGATAAAACATATTTAGAAACAAAAAGTAAAAACAAAGGATTTTCAACATAAGGCACTAGCACTTTTTTATTTCTTACTACTTACCACATCTTTTGTTTCATGGAATAAAATAAAGTATGGATTGAATATCTATTCGATACGAATAGAATATAGATATAACACTATGATATAATTTAGTTCACTGTAATATTAAGGTGTTTTGATTGGATAAAATAACGATAAGGAATGACTTGAAAATGACATATTTACCCTTTAATTATAAAAATATATTATTTATATTATGACAGGGGCGAAGTCAAGGGGGCTGGCATAGGCCCCGCCCCCCCAAAATGTAAAATTGTCATTTAGGCCCTTAAAATTTTTTAAAACTTTTAAATTAGTAAAGGTAAAATTTCACTTTAGCCCCCTAAAATTATAAAAATTTGATTTAATCCTTTATAAATTATAAATATATAAACTATAAAAAATTAAAATTTCATCTGGCCCTCCTAAAAATTGTTCTGGCTTTGCCCTTGTATTATGACATATTTTTTATAAATGTAAATTAACTATATTTAGTAATAAAATATAAAATGAACTAATACAAAATTATATAAATAACACTCGATAAAACTAAAATATATAAATATTGTATTAATTTTTCTTATAATTTAATATTAAATATAATAAAAATTGAACATAAAATAATATTTATAAGTGTATTAAAATTAATACTTTAAAATATAAAAATGATATAATCAATATATTATATTTAAAAATTACTAATAAAAAAATTATATAATATGAAAATATTAAAATGGTTTTTTTTTAGAAATAAATTCAATTTGTTTTCATTTTTAATTTTCTTTTCTCTCCTAGATTGAAGCGTCGTATTCTCCGCTTCTCTTCTCCATTTCACCCTTTTATCTCTCTTGTAAAACCCAAAAGCCTCATAAATCATCCATCCTCTATCCTCTTCATTGTCGATAATAAACTTATAATACTAACAACATTAACCCATATTTCTTCTCAATCTTATTTTTTCATTGCTACAATTAGTTATTTCCAAAAAAAAAAAAATCATGAGAAAAGGGTAAATATAGAAATTTAATCCATGGCTTTCTCTCTTCTTTTTGACTTTTTCTAGCACTTCAAATACCTCCAAATTTATATACTCATCCTGATGCAGTTGTAAACCAAATAACAATTTAACAAAGGCAAGTGGACCTATCAATTAATAGTATAGCTATGATGAGTAAAGATATCGTTCTCACGAAGATTAACTGTACTAGTAATTATCGTCTTTCTATTATTTAATCGATAAATTCAAGTGATTTATTAGTATCTTGATTTGTAGAAATCCCTAAATTATGTTAATATCTCACTAAGAGCAACTGACTCTATGTTGATTAGTTGAAATTTCTTTCTAATTAAAACCCCTATTATCGCATTAACTCGATCTATGGATCCCCCTATTAGATTTGACTCTAATCCAGTATGTCGTCCTATTTCTAGGATTGCATGCAACTCCACTCAATTATGCTAGATCTACTCTTAAACAGGGTCTATTCCTCCTCTGATTTAAGCACATCAAACATGGATTAATAGTCTAGAAATATCAAACCAATGATTAAGCACAATAATTGAGAACAAGATCCAAGTATTTGTTGCGTAAAAATCGAAATCAAATAACAAAATCCATCCTAGGGTTCATGATAGCAAATAAAAACATCCCAAAGACAATATAACCATAAGAAATAAATAAACTCATAATAAACTTCAAAGAAATCAAAAGGAGGTCTTCAATCTTGATGGAAATCTGTTTTAAAATCAACTCCAATAGTGTTTTTCGAGTTTTTTTCTTGAGTATTCTATGACGGCTCACTCCCTTCTTCTCATCTTTATCATATATAGGCCTTATAATGCCTGAAAACCCTAAAAAAAAAACTTATTATCCCGCAGGTTTGGGGTGCAATTCGTGATTTCCACACGATTTGGCACATGGCCGTGTGGCTCACACGACCAGTGTCCACCCCGTGTGGTTCCTGAAACTTGCTCTGATTTTTTTATTTTCCCTCCTTTTGCTTCCAAATGCTTTCCTAAGTATAAAAACATGAATTTAAAGGATTAGGAGCATAAAATTCACCATTTTAAATCGAATAATCAACCAAAAACTCATTAAGAATGAGGCTAAAACATGTTACTTTTGGCATTTATCAAATATCCCCACACTTAAAGCATTTGTTTGTCCTCAAGCAAAATTCTCAACCCACAATCAAGCTAACTTCTCTTAATTTTTCATTTTCATCAATAATGTTTTAAGATAATTCGTAAACAATCATGCATTGGAAATTTAACCAAAAGGACACTAAAGATTCAAGCAGTTCAAGCCGAAAGTTTTAAAGCACAAAAATGTAGGTGTCTTCCCTTATCTAAATATTACCTTAAATTCAAAATCAACAAGAATTGATGTAACATCCTAGATTAGGGGTTATGCATTAAGTGCATAATTCATATATTAGTGGGCTCAGTGAGTGTGCTTGGAGGTGTTTGAGGGGCTTTGGAAACTCTAGGATGGAAGGGGAAGCTTTGGAAAAATATGGAAATTTTTTAAGTTAAAAGGGAATTGGGCTAAGGAGGCCTTAAGAATAATTTTAGGCGTTTATGGACATAAGAATCACCCTGGTAAAGTGGCTGCCAGGTGCCACTTAAGGGCCTGGAATGACGCCAACAAGGGCCTTGGTTCGAGTCCAGGCGGCAGCAAGTGGTGTAATTTTATTTTTGTTTTAGCGCTAAGACAAGTGAGACTGGGCTAAGGAGGTTTAAAAAGAATTGTGGCGAGATTATGACATCAAAAAAAACAGCAGCAAAGTGGCTTGGACGCTTGCAGCAAGGGAGCTTCAGGAGGGCTCAAGTTCGAGCCTTGTTGACAGCAGTAGACGTATCTTTTTAATTTTGGCTTTTGGCGTTAAGGCAAGGGGGAGCTAACGAGGGAGCTCTTAAAAGAAATTGTGGCGAGTTGTGTCACAAAGGAACGCCTTGGCAGAGTGGCTACGGGCGTTAGTGCAGCTGCTCCATCAGGTCCCATGTTCGAACCATGGGGGCAGCAATTTGGTGCTTTATTTTTGCAAGTTGGCGTGAAGGGAGAGAGAGTTGGTGGTCTGCACATGGACTCTCAAGGGGGGATAAGGATAAGCTTGATGTTTGCTTTCAAATTCTGCTGGAAGAGTTGATATTATTATTTTATTTATTTAATTGAAGAAGTGATGAAGGGATAAGGATTTATTTATTTTAAATTCTTTTTGAATGGATGTTGAAGAGGTAAATTAGGAGATTATTTTGGATTTTGATAAGTAAAGATGTGGTGGCCCAATTTGGGTGTCTTTGGTTGTTGAAATTCGGCCATGTGGGGAGGATAAGTGCCGAATAGTGTAGTATATTTAGAGAGTGGCCATCTTTTGTTAGTTCCTTTTTCTTTTTAATTGTTTTCATTGTGCCGAAATTTCCAAGAAGCAAAAAGGCTATTCGTGTTTCTTTTTCTCCTCTAATTATTAGCATTAGCCGAATACCATACAAATCTTTCTTTTTCTCTCCTTTTTGTTCTAGCCGAATCTACTCCACTCTTTTGCTGAAATCTTCTCTCTTCCATTAGATATACTTTGGCCGAATAACAAGTGAGCACAGATTCTTTTCGGGATTTCTTCTTCAATCGGTTTGTAAGGGGTAAGCGGACATGGCCGAATGACTTTTGTTTGGTTTTCGAGATCTATGGTTATGGCCGAATGGCCTATAACTCATATTAATGTGATTAAAGCCGATTGTAGGAAGGAGGACAGCCTAACGCTGTGGATATTCGAGATTTGGTGATCGATCTAGGTAAGGTCTCAATATTTGAATCTGTTATTAATTAATTTAAAAGCTGAAGGTTAACTATGTATGTGATTTCAAGGTTTAGTCGATTACAAGTGGAGTGTGTGGCTTCGGGATTTGATTGGAAATCAAATCGGTTTAAGGTAAGTGCCGCAAATGAGCCTTCGGGATTTGGTTATTATAGCCGAATAGGCCTATGTCTCTAACTTGGATGTTGGCCGAATATAGGGTCAAGGGATATAGCACAGTAGATCGGATCTTCGGGATCTAGGATTCGCGATAGTACCAGGTGTGTACTTACACACTTCATAGCTAGTAATTTGTTAATAAACTGTATGTGTTAAACTGGATATGTGTAGATCTAGATTGATACCGGAAAAGTATGAGCAAGGATTCGGGTAAGTCCGTTTCATTATGAGCTATGCTATATGATGCATGTTGAAGCATGACGTATTTGGTATATGTAATACATGTGAAAGTATGACCTATGATAAATTCAGTATATATTATTATTTAAGCATGATTGGCATGATTTTTATATGCATATTGTTGAGGGTGATATGAGTGGAGGGGGAAGTGATATCCGTGTCCTTGGGACACCAGAGGTTTGGCACCTCCAGTGGTTTGGTACCACATATTTCGTGACTTTGGGTCACCAGAGGTTAGGCACCTCATAGCGACTCGTCCCAGTGGCTTAGCACCACCGTGGGTTGGCCCCACGGTTGATATTACGGGATTGTCGCTAGTGATTTGGTATCACACGTGGGTTGGCCCCACATATATTATTTGTGACTTCGGGTCACCAGTGGTTTGGCACCACAATATTGATAGATATCGTGACTTTGGGTCACCAGTGGTTTGGCACCACCAGTGGTTTGGTACCACACGGGGTAGAAAAAGGAGTTATGGATGGCTAGGTTGGGTGCATGCTATACTTAGCTATGAATTGTGTAAGCTGTTGCATTAATCGGGGGAGGGGTTATACACTGAGTCTTGGTGACTCACCTTCTCCCTTAACTTTTTCAGGTGACTTGTAGATCGCGGATGAGGAGCCGGATGGACTCGAGGTGGCCATGCAATGGAAAAATTTAGTTTACATAGACTTTGGTTTATTTTTATTTTATTCTTATTTTATTTAATCGAGTTGTAATAAGGCCCATGAAAGTTTTAAGTATTTTTACTAAGTATCTTTATTATTATGTTTATTACAGATTGACAACTTAAATATTAATTGCAAATGATTTTGCTTCCTTAAGTATAAAAATTATATGTTAAAGTTTTAGTTCGGGAATTTGGTAACAACCTAATTTATTTCGAAATTTTAAATACACAAGGTTTTCCTTTCTAAAAAAATAATAAATTTATTTACTTCACCTTTAAGGCAAAATATTTTCAAACGTTTTTCCGCAATGACATGCCAGATCCAGTCAGGGCTCGTGGGCTGGGTTTGGGGTGTTACAATTGACATCCTCACCCAAGATCACTCAAAGTGTTTAAGGTTCAAATATTGTGCACTCAACAGTGGAACTAGAAATGTTATTACCATATGCTTGCTTGAAAGTCAAATCCCCACCACTATAAAATGAGATGACACACCAATTAATAAGTCTTTAAAAGGTTGTAATGGGGCTTAGGTTAAGGGTATGGAAAAGGCCAGAAAAGTTGGTTAGAATCGAGAGTCGAGTGGCTAAGTTACCAACTAGAAAAAAAAATTAGTTGATGAATTAAAAGAATTTACATCAACAAGAATAACAAATAACGAAAATGAGCTTCTTCTTTTTTCAACAGAATATGAAACTAATTATTCAAGCTCAATCAAATAATTTTCTTTTCTTTTCTTTTTTTTATTTTGATTTTTTTATTTGAACAAGAATAAAATTTAGCAATATAAATGATGAAACATAGTTAGACAACTAACCAAATCAAATATAAAAAAAAGGACTCAATAAAAAGGATACATTTACAACATAGATTTGGGTTAAGGGTAAACATTAATGGGTTAATAAAAAAATGTTAGGATCAATGGGGTTTACTAGGGGCTAACACAACAATTAAGGTGGTTTAAGGTTAAATGGGTTAAATCCTAAGTGTCTATATCATCTCAGTATATCAAACCAATAATGTGGTCTTAACATGTACAATTGAAGCAAGTTCTAGAATAACAAAACAAGTTGACACACTCACGACCAAAACTAAAATGAGCATGAAATAAAATATATTCTCTATAAGCTCAAAAGCTCACAAAAAAATTATGGTTTTGATGTCAAACTTGTGAATTCAAAATTTCAAGATAATACTTCAATTCAGTGAGACAACCTAAAATAAAAATTTCTAGAAAAACAACTTATCATGTTTGACTCTCTTGTGTCTTAAAGTATAAATCAACCAATGCACAAATATCCACAAATTATTCCAAAACAAAATCAATAAAAACTCCAAATTAAAAAAAAAACCCTTTAATAGTAGTTGTGAGAAAATTACTTAAAAACAAAACAATTCAGAGATTTTATCGTATAAGCATATAAACAACCTCCGCACACTTAAGATATACATTGTCCTCAATGTACAAACAGATATAATTTGGATTAATTCATCAGAATAATGAAAATTGGAATCGTGGGCAAATCTAAATGAAGTGCATGTTTCCGAGCAAACTAATAAGAAAATAGACAAAAAAAATTAATAAGAAGATAAAGAGATAACAAAATAGAAAAATAGCCAATAAAACATTAAAATTACAGTGCATAATAAAATAAAACAAAAAGTAAAATAAAAATAAAAACAATAAAATAAAATATAAAACTAAATGAAATCACTTTGGTTAAGGTAGGAAGGAAATAAAAGAAGAAGAAAAAAAAAACTAACTTTAAAAAGGAAAAAAAAGTACATGGCCATGTGCCAGGCCACATAACCATGTGGCCAAATTATGTGCATCACACGACTGTGTGGCCAGATTGTGTGTGATTCAAAAATAGAAAAAAATAATCCCAGTAACCATACGCCCTAGGACACGCTCATGTGGTCATGCCGTGTGTCACACATGCCTGTGTGCCAGGCCGTGTAGGTCACACAGCCTACCACACGCCTATGTGTCAGGCCGTATGGGTCACACAGTCGTGTCGACAGGCCGTGTAACTCTCTGTGCCCATGTAGGTTAAAGGAAATTTGAAAAAATTAGCTCCAATTTTCACACAGCCTGTGGCACACCCGTATGGGTGTTCAGTCGGTTAATCAACCCGAAATAACATTAACTGAATTAACCGACCTTTCAAAATTTTTAACCGTTAACCGAACTGAAATTTTTTCAAAAAAATTAACCGAACCGAAATTTTTTCGGTTAATTCGGTCGGTTAACTGAATTAACCGAAAATTATATGTTTTTTTATTTTTGGTTAAAAACTAACCGAATTAACCGAATTACTCGAAATACCTGAAATGAATCACTACATAATTAAAAAGAATACATAATTTTAGTTTTAGAATTTTATTTTTATTTATTAAATTATTTGTATTTTTTATGATTGGGTTGGATTGGGTAATTGGGTTGGGTTGGATATTTGGGTTTGGATTGGGTTTAGGTGAATAGTGGGCCTATTTATATATTATAATTTTATTTATTAATTTTTTCGGTTCAATCGAAAAAATTCGGTTAACCGACCGGTTTCGAACCGAATTAACCGTTAACCAAAAAATCACAAAATAATAAATCGACCCCCGACCGAAAAAATTCGATTAACCGACAGATTAACCAAATTCAGTCGGTTAACCAAATTTTTTCGATTTTACCCGAATTTTGCACACCCTACACACCCGTGTGTCCAAGCTGTGTGGATCACTCCAGACCGTGTGGAGCCCTTTCTATTTGAACTTTTTTCAAATTTAAAAAAAATAATAAAAATTCTTTTCTTTTCTTTTTCAAAAAAACAAATCAATTTTTTTTCAATTTTTTTCTTTTCTTTCTTTTTAATTTTTTTTGAATTTTTTTAAAAAGTGAGAAAATTAAAAAAATAATTGTAGTATATATATTTTTTAATGGTTTTTTCTTTTGAAAAAAAAATGAAAGTAAACTAAAAAATTAAAAACACTCGGGTTGCCTCCCGAGAAGTATTTATTTAGATTTTAAACTCGACTTCCCTTTTCAACCTAACGGTTAAGGCAGATCTTGGAGTTGAAGCTCCTCTATCTCATTATCAATTTTACCACCAAAATAAGGTTTGAGACGATAATTGTTTACCTTGAATGTGGCATATTCAGGATGTGTTACCTCAATTGTACCAAATGGAAAAACAATTTTTACCACACATGGGTCAAACCCTCTTGACTTAAACTCTAAAGGAAAAATTCGTGGATCCGATTTGTCTAACAGCACTTTGTCCCCAACTTTGAGTTGGTTCATTCTCTTTACATGCACATCATGGAGTTGCTTTGTTACTTACTTTTTCTTTTTCGGTTTCTCATCAACCTTCGTTCACAATTCATCTAGTTTGTCGAGCTGCACCATTCGCTCTTCACTTGTCCCTCGAGTTCTATCACTTTAAATAAAATATGGCTCCGACACGTTTTCATGAGGGATTTCCTACAAAGAACGTTGAGCCATATGATTTCTAACTTTAACAGAACAATTAGTATCACCTCTCTCACTAGGGACTCCCACAAAATCACATGCTTAAAGAGTAATCTTTTCATCACCTACACAAAGAACAAGTTCACTAGTACCCACATCAATAACAATTCTAGCAGTGGCTAAAAAGAGTCGACCTAAGATCATAGGTACCTCAATATCCTCATCCATGTCCAATACAACCAAGTCAATAGGAAATATAAATTTATCGACTTTCAAAAGTACATCCTCAATAATACCCCTAGGATATCTAATTGATCTATCCACTAATCGAATACTCATCTTAGTGGTTTGGGTTCCCTAAAACCAAGTTGTTTGAACATCTTATAAGGCATGACATTTACACTAGCCCCTAAATTAGTCAAAGCTTTTTCAACATTTAAACTACCAATGAGACATGGAATAGTAAAACTCCCTATATCTTTAAGTTTGTAGGCTAGTTTGTTTTGCAGAATGGCCGAGCAAACTGCATTGAGCTCCACAATCAACAAGTTGTCTAACTTCCTTTTATTTTTTAATAGCTACTTTAAAATTTTTTACAGCTTTGACATCTGCAAAAAGGCTTCAACAAACGGTAAGTTAATGTGCAATTTTTTTAATAGTTCAAGAAATTTACCATACTGTTCTTTTATGTGGTCTCTCTTCAATGCTATTGGATATGGAACTCATGGTTTGTAGTCTTTGATTATCGGCTTATGCTATTTCTTACTCTTCTCAACCTCATCACTTTTCACAATAGCTTCTAGCTTTGACTTCTTTTCCAGCTCGACTAACCCTTCCACATTTCAAACTATGATTGTGTGGATTTGCTCATTTGGGTTAGTTTCAGTGTTGCTAGGTAAGCTACCTTACGGTCTTTCCAAAACAAGTTTGGCAAGTTGTCCAATCTAATTTTTAAGCCCTTGAATTGATGCATACTGATTTTTCAGAGTTATATCAGTGTTTTGAAATCGAGTTTCTGACATCAAAATAAATTTTGCTTATATCTCCTCAAAGTTCGGTTTCTTTTCTTGCTGATAAGGCTGCTGAAAACCCAAAGGGGGTTGTGACCTTTTATTATCTTGACCACCCCAAGAGAAATTTGGATGGCTCCTCCAACTTGCATTATAATTGTTGCTATAGAGCTTATTTTGAGATCTAGAATTATTACCCATAAAGTCAACTTGCTCATGCTCCATGTTAGACTTTAAGGGTGAATATTCTGAATTAATTGTCCCCACTCCATTCGCATCACACTGCATCATCGAGTTCACCTACTTAGAAAAATTCAAACCATATATGTTTTTACCAAAAGCTTCAACCTGATTTGCTAACATAGAAACTGCATCAATATTAAAAACATTGGCCACTTTAATCGGTTTCATTCTCATGACTTGCCACTGATAATTATTCAGTGACATCTCCTCAATGAAATCTTGAGCTACCTCAGGTGCTTATCATTCAATGTTCCACCAGCTGCTACATTAATTAGGTGCCTAGTCGAAGGATTTAAACCGTTTTAAAAGGTTTGAACTTGTAACCAAAAAGGTAACTCATGATGAGGGCACCTTCTCAAAATATCTTTAAATCTCTCCCGGGCACCATATAGTGTCTTTAATTCAATTTGAGCAAAAGAAGACATGTCGTTCCTCAACTTAATTATTTTAGCCGGTGGGAAGTACTTCAACAGAAACTTTTCAGTCACCTGATCCCAAGTTGTTATAGAACCTCATGGCAATAAATTTAACCATTATTTTTCCTTGCTCTCTAAAGAGAATGGGAACAACTATAAGCGTATGGCATTATCAGTAACACTATTGATCTTGAAAGTATTACAACTTTCCAAGAAGTTAGCCAAATGAGCATTCGGATCTTCATCTTGCAAACCATCAAACTAAACATATTGTTGTACCATCTAAATTGTGTTCGTTCAGCTCAAAATTATTTACAGCAATAGTTGGTCTTACGATACTTGATTCAGCCCCAATCAGAGTAGGCTTAGTATAATCATACATTGTCTAAGGAGCAAAAGCTACAGGAAGCTGCTGGTTATTTTGATTATCACCCACTTCCACAATAATATCATTTTCCTCTTTATCATCTACTATATTCTATTGATATTTTCATGCTTCTCTAACTCCTCTACGATTTCTACGAGCATTCATTTCAACTTTACTATAAAAAATTAACGGTTTCGGCGAGTTTCCTCTAGTCATAAACAAAAAGAACCTGTCAGAATCAAACAAACGAAAAATTAGAATGTAAAACTTAAATTAAAAACAAAAATATTAAAATAAAAATAAAAATGGCTAAATTAATAGAAATAAAGTTTTCCTAATACTTCATTCCCAGGTAACGGCCCTAAAAACTTGATGCAGTCGTAAACCAACTAAAAAACTGACAAATCAATTAATCGTACAGCTACAGTGAGAAAAGATATCATTCCCACTAAAAAACTAAATTAACTACGAACGCAACAAAAAACAAATCAAAAAACTAACTGATTAACAACCAAGAAGCAAAACAATACCCAGGAAAGAATTCACCTAAACTTCATATGTCATTATCAATCTAACTTACGCAATTTCTTCACTTAGTATCTTGATCCGTAGAAATCCCTAAATTATTCTAATATCTCTCTTCAAGACTAAAAGCAACTGACTCTATGTTGATTAATTAAAATTTCTTTCTAATTAAGACCCCTATTATCACGTTAACTAGATCTATAGATCCCCCTATTAGATTTGACTCTAATCTGGTAGATTTATGTCGTCCTATTTCTAGGATTGCATGCAACTCCACTCAATTACGCTAGATCTACTCTTATACAGGGTCTATTCCTCATCTGATTTAAGCACATCAAACATGGATTAATAGTCTAAAAATATCAAGCCAATGATTAAGAATACATAATTGAGAACAAGATCCAAGTATTTGTTGCTAAAAATAGAAATCAAATAACAGAATCCATCCTAGGGTCCATCTCCTTAGGTATTTGAAAAATTAGTTCATGATAGCAAATAAAAACATCCCGAAAACAATATAACCATAAGAAATAAAGAAACTCATAATAAAATTTAGAGAAATCAAAAGGATATCTTCAATCTTGATGGAAATATGTTTCAAAGTTGGCTTCAATCCGAGTTGTTTTCTTGAGTATTCTATGACGGCTTACTCTCTTCTTCTTATCTTTGTCACGTATAGGTCTTAAAATGCCCCGAAAACCTAAAAAAAAATACGCTTTTCTGCAGGTTTGAAGTGTGATTTGCGATTTCCACACATCTGGCACATGGCTATGTGGTAGCTTGTGTGGCTCACTCGGCCGTGTGTCCATCCCGTGTGGAATGACCCAAACCATGTGACTCTTGAAACTTGCTCCAATTTTCTGATTTTCACTCATTTTGTTCCCAATTGCTCTCATAAATGTAGAAACATGAATTTAAATGATTAGGAGCATAAAATTCACCATTTTAAATCAAATAATCATCTAAAAATGCATTAAGAATGAGGCTAAACATGTTACTTTTGGTGTTTATTACATCCTCTCTCACTTTTGTTGACCCTTTTCACCCCAACTTGAAATTTCACCTGGAACTCAAAACTCAAAAAGAGAATATTGCTCACTCTACCATTTTTATGTGTTTGATATAAATATCTACTTTAAGTTCTTGTCTTTTGTAACAGCCCGATTTTTTAATGGTGTATGAAACAGTGATTCAAGGCCACCAAATCCAACAAATAAGTTTGTAAATATTATTATTTAAAATTTACAAGTCAAATATGGTTTTAAAAAGGTTTTTAAATTGGTTATTTATATTTTATAATGATTTATTAGGTCTGAGTGGTAAGCCCCTAGGTCAAGTGGTTTAGAAAGTGAGGTATCGGGACCTCGTTTCTATAAACCAAGCTGTAAATATTTTATAAATATTTACGGAGTGTCACTAAGATGGTATTAAAGTTTCGTTGAAAAATTTTAACGTTTCGATAGTTAATTAATTAAAAAGGACTAAATTGAAAAAGGTGCAAAACTTGCTAATTATAATAATTAAGTGATTAAATGGCTTGACTAATAAATATACCTAAATTAAAGTGATGAGGCAGCATTTGAAGATAAAATGATAAAATAAAGTGATGGAATGGCAAAATGGTAATTTTGATGAAATTAAAACAACAAATTGAATTTTAAAGCTTTATATGTAATTCATCTTCAATTTCAGCCTAAACCGCCATAGGAGAGAGAGCTTTAAGTTGGTTTTTCATATTTTTGCTTCATGTGAGTTCAATTCTTACCCGTTTCTTGTAATTTTTATGTTTTTGATATTGTTGCCATTAGGTCCAACTAAATTGTACTTTCGTTTTTTATTTTATTAAAAATTTTAGAAGTTTCCATTGATAAATATTAGATGTTTTTGATGAATAATATGGATTTAAAGCTTTGATTATGTTGTATGATGATTGTGGTTTTTGTTAAATATTAATTTTAGGATTAAATTGTGAAAAGGTTAAAATATTAGGGTTTGATAGTGAATTTTGGGTTTATTAGTGGCTGTATGAAGGCCTAGAATATTTGGATAGATTATTTATTGAGAAAAGTAGTTAGTTTGATAGATTAACTAATTAAGGGATTAAATTGCAAAAAATTGCAAAAGTTTAGGGTAATTGTGTAAATTTGAAAAATAAAAGGGTATTAATTTTAAAATGAACTAGAAATGAAATATATGCTAATAAATGAGTAAATTTTATGTTCTAGATCAAGATCCCGTAGATAATCATGAAAAAGGAAAAATAACAGAATAGTCCCTAAACTTCTACAATTACTACAATTCAATCCAAGTAAGTTCGTACGGTTAAAATTTAATATTTTGTATAAATTGACGAACGATATTATGCATTTATTCTATTGTTAGAAATGAATTATTGTTGGAATTATAATATTGAATTGGATATTCGGTTTGAATTGAACGAGAGATTTGAATACATTCGTAATTTGGTGTATGATGGTATTGGAGGAAGATATCAACATTTTACCCAAGTAGATTGGGGTTCAGCATTTGTTGCGAACTTTCGTGTTTTACTTTCTGTTTGGCTTAATTGGGTGGATCATCTCTTATGAGCTTCTGTTTAGCTCTTACGAGCTTCTATTTAGCTTTCGAGCTTTTGTTAATGATGTACTCTTATCCGTAAGTCGTTCTTCAAATGGAGAAATCTCAGTAAGGCAATTTATTTATTAAATTTGAAAGATATGTTATTTATTTGTATTGATTTGAATACGGATGTATTTATCGATTGATGTTGTAAATGACAGGGAATTGTCATGGATGATTTTTAATATCTAAATTAATTATAGTTAGTTCAGTAAGATTTTTTGTTTAACCTGTCGAACTTACTAAGCTTCATTAAGCTTATTTGTATTGTTTAATGTCTTTGTATATTTTCAGAAAGTTGGACGATCGGATCAGCACTCAAGTCACACTATCCAGCTTATCTCGGTAGTTTTTGAAACGTTAAATACGGTTTATATAGCATGTATAGGCTTTTGTACGGTCTTGATCAAAGTTTAATTTATGTAAATATTATGAATAATATTTTATTTACATAATCAACCTACATATTTGTAAGAGATTAAGGTATAATTGTGATGCTAGTATAAGTGATATATGTATTTATGTATTTGAATTATAGTGAACTTTGGTAACTTGGTTAGGTAGATTAATTAGGTAAGTTTGGATACTTGGTAGACATATTTTTAAGGTTTCATTTGAGGTGCCTAAGGACATATTGGTTGTATGTGGTGATAATACATGTTTAATATTTGATTTTAGCTTGTGTTGAATGCTTTGTTATGACTTGTTGAAGTGCAATTTGTTAAGGCTAGGTTGGTGTCAATTTGGGTGAGAAATGTGGCTTAGAAAATGGTCTATTTTTGTCCATACGGGTAGAGACACGAGCGTGTGTCTTAGCCGTGTGTGACACATGGCCAAGTGACATGGCTGTGTGTCCCCTGTATCTTCTTAAGAATGCAAGTTAGTATGCTCACACGGCATAGCACATGGGCGTGTGACCCAAGTCAGAGAGTTACATGAGCACGGACACGGGTTGAGACACGCTGTGTGTCCCTATTTCGAATGCCTACACAGCCTGAGACACGGGCATGTCTTCTGACTGTGTGAGTCACACGGCTTGGCCACATAGTCGTGTGAACCCTGCAGTGTTAAAAATTTTAAATATTTCTGAACAATTCCTTGAGTTTCCGATTTAGTCCCGACTCGTTTCTAATATGTATTTCGGGCCTTGAGGGCTCATTCAAGGCCTTTAAGAACACTTGAATGTTGCTTCTCCAAGGTGGATGCAAGCCTTTTTTCAAGAGTAAAAATGAGCAAGGGAAGAGGACAAAGGAAATGGGGAAAAAATGAAGGAAATGGAAGAGAGAAATGAATAGATGTGTGGGAAATGAGTTGTGTGAAATATAACACCCCAACCCAGCCTAGACGTTATGGCCGAATCTGGCATATCACATTGAAGTGTTTTTTGAAAACCATGTTTTTATTGAAAACCCTTCTTGAAATTTCAAACTTCTTGCCATTTAAAACTTGTACAAAACCTCAGTTTGCATTTGTTTTTTTCTATCGAGGTTTATTAAAAAGTTATTAGCTTCAAAACCTTATTGTTGCGGAAGCTTAATTTAAAGAAAATGATTTATGAAAACATGATATTTAAAAATTGGGTTGCGAAAACGTAGCGTTTGAAATTAGTCATTGTTTTGGAAAACTGTGTTCTACTTCTAACAGATATAAATCACAATCAATAAAACCCAAATTTGAAATCCAGAAATTATAGAGGCCTTATTACAACCTGAATCAAAATCAAACTGCTTAAGTAAATGAGCAAAACAGAATAAAACTTGTGCATTTGTGTGGCCCTCTCCAAGTCCCTCGCAGCTTCGAACCGTCTAACGCTGGGGATTACCTGAAAGGTTAAAAACGGGGTGAGTTTACTAAAAACTCATTGTGGAATCCCCTTATTAAAGAAACAGTCAGTATATAGAAACAGAATCAGTCTAGGCCTGAGCCCTATAACAGTAACAGTACAGTGTAGGCCTTAGCCCTATTACAGTAATGGTGGCAATTGGGCTTTAGCCCCCATCAGCCTCGATTGGGCCTGAGCCCATATCAAAAGACACATATCACATATATCTGGGCCTAAGCCCATCTCAATATCAGAATGAGTATATGCAATGCATAAATACCCAAACCAACCCTGCACTCCTGTGGGGATTAAATCGACCCACCTATCCCTACACTCCTTATGTAGCACCGATTGCGGCACTAACCAATATTGCAACAGAGCTGCCAATCACATAATCAGCTTAAAGTCGTCAGTGGGTCCACAGTCGTCTCATGCGACCCGTGCGACCCTCACATATCAATCACTTCCTCCAATACAAGATCCCAACCCCATGCAGTATGTCGTGTATGCAGTATGCCATGCTCAGAATCAGTCATATCATTCAGAGTTAAGTCAATCAAATTATAGTCATACAATCACAGTCAAATCAGTCAATTCGTAGCATAAATTAGTCATTTACCCTCGAGGGGCAAAATAATCATTTACCTTACAGGGGCATTACGGTCATTTTACCCTATAGGGGCATTACGATCATTTTACCCTATAGGGGTACTACGGTCATTTTACCCTACAGGGCCATTACGGTCATTTTATCCTATGGGGGTATTTCGGTTATTTTACCCTACAGGGGTATTTTAGTTATTTTACCCTATAGGGGTATTTCGATCATTTTACCCTACGGGGGTATTATGGTCATTCTACCCTACAGGGTATTACGGTCATTCTATCCTACATGGGTATTACGGTCATTTTACCCTACATGGGTATTACGGTCATCCTACCCTACAGGGGTATTACGGTCATTCTACCCTACAAGGGTATCACGGTCATTCTACCCTATAGGGGCATTACGGTCATTTTACCTTAATAGTCAACAATGTGAATAGGCCTAAGGCCCATTATGCGGTCCATGTGGGCCTATATGCCCGTGTGGCCCAATAAGCCTAGAAACGACCTTAGCCATGTGAACGACACAGTCGGGTCTAAAATTTCACATGTCCTTAAGACTTACCGTATAGGGCCTACGAGCCCATTGGGCCCACACGGCCTATTTTGGCCCAACGTGGCCCAAAACAGCCTAAGCCATGAGATCGCTCATGGTGGTCTCTACAGTCAAACGCCCATGTTTCGTGGGCTCCGATTACTATATGTGTAATCGCACGCCCGTGTGGCATTAAGTGTCGTATTCTCTTCCTTTTTGGCTTTTGCCAATTTACGGTTAAGACAGTGTGGATACACACCTGATTGCGAAATGTGTTAATGACCCACGAGAACTCCAACCTACATTCAATCAAGGCAATCCATTAATCACTTGCCAACCGGGTTAATCGAATCCCAATCAACTTATCAAAAACAGCCTCTACTGAAAATACTTGTCCAACAGATTACCTCTCCCTTGACTAGATCAACCGGTTGCTGACACTTTACGCTGCTTAAATTTGGGGGCAGGGGCTATGTGCCCATTCTCAGCTGGCACCATTCTTGATCCTCCCTTAGAATGGCTACTACTCGCCACCACTGATATCTCTTTATGCAACATATTATCAGAAATCTCCATTTCTCTTCTAGAGATTTTAGAACCTTAAGAACAAAATAAGTGTGGCTTAGAAACACAATGCTAATGAACTAACTCACTTGGAAAAGTTAGAAGTCTTACCAAAATTGATGATGGAATCGATTAGCATAGTTTAGGTATATTCGGCCAAGCACAATAGAGAAAGATGATAAACTGACCGTACACAAAAAACCTTATGAAGAATTCGGCTATGATTGGAAGAGAGTGGAAAGCAGAGAAGAAGAAGATGGAGAGTAGGTTCGGTTTAGAAGGGAGGTCAAGAGGAGAAGGATTCAGAAGGAAAAGAAGAAGCAAAACCTAGAGTGAGAGAGGAAAGGGATTTTGGTAAAGCAAAGAAAGAAAAAGAAACCAAAAAGAAGGTTACCTATTCAACAATTGTAGGAAGGAGGAAAGTAGTGGAAATTTTGGTCACTCCAATAGCTAAAATGCAAACCCGAAAGGAACCCCGAATGGTAGACAAATCCCAAAGAACATTCGGCACCTTCCTTTCAACCCTCTCAAAATCGAACAAAGAATTGCCTTGTGCTGAAAATGCTCCCTCACTTCCCCTTAGCCGAATTTCACTAAGCCTTAGAGTCCCAATCAGCCACAACACCCTACCAACCTCCTATTTTTGAATTTCCTTGATTTTCTCCCCAATCTCCTCCTTGATTTGCTCTACAAAACCCTCCAAGACCAATTTAAACTTTACCTGACAGAGTTTCAGTCTAACTCCACTTCTCATGCTGAAAGGAAATAAAATAAATGCTCTCTTGCACATTATGAGACTCGAACTTGAGCTCCCTTGTAACCTTGAACATGCCACTTACCACTAGACCATAAGCTCCTCTTGTGTCATAAAACAAGAATTATTACTAATAAGGCCTAAGTGGCAGTGCCCAGGTTCATTTAAGAGAAAACTAAAAAATTTGCAAGAGTCAAGACTTGAACCCAGGCTTCTCAAACACTCTCATACACACCCAAATCACTTAGTCATTGAAGCAGACAAGTATTTGTGACATTTTCTTGCACACATAAATTTTTACGTGCAGTCTTCTAGCTAATCCCACGCTCAAAGCCCATTCCTTCTAGGCCCAAATTTAGGGCGTTACATGAAATGAGGAAGCGAACAGGTGTATTTGTAGGTGGGATTGGCTGCCAAAAATAGCAAACAATTATCAGCCACTCCCTCTCCCTTGGCCGGCCATGCATTGAGCAAGTTTGAATGATTCAAACTTGTTATTTTTGCCTGGGGCAAAAAGTGGAAGGGTTTGAATGGCATTTAGGAGAAGCTCAATGGTTGTTTTGGAAGTATGAAAATCAGCTAAAATCAGCTGATTGGGTCAACTATATGGATGGTTTAGGCTGCCCCATTCTTGTTGGATCAATCCTCTTTTATTTAGCACAATTGG
Source organism: Gossypium bickii (assembly GCA_025503065.1). Taxonomy (NCBI): domain Eukaryota; kingdom Viridiplantae; phylum Streptophyta; class Magnoliopsida; order Malvales; family Malvaceae; genus Gossypium; species Gossypium bickii. The sequence continues at coordinate 22,466,314 of CP106718.1, forward strand.
GTCATTTTCTTCTTCAGAATTAATATTAATTTTTAACACAATTAAAGTTGGATAAAAATTAAATATAAAGTATGTATAATAATAATTATTGGACTGTCCTTGTCTGGAAAAATAATTATTCTTGCTCTTAATTCACTTGATGCACAAATTACCCCAACAGTTTAAGCCTTTCAAGTTGTCCGTCGAGCCAATTTTTACCTTTTGTGTAAAACTGTCGAAAATAAACTAGATTTGTGAAATTTTACTATAAAAATAATTAAAATTCAATATGTTAATAATTTAAGTGAAAATTAATTATAATTAAAGTATGAATTTCAGCAAAAATTACTACGAAACTGCATGAATTAGAGCTCAAAAGGTGCTGAAAAGTCTATATTTTGTGTTTCCAATCCTGTTTTTAGTTTGTAACCATGGAATCATGAAGGAACGTAGTTCAGTTATTTAACCTCCATTACTACTTGGTTAAAAAATCATACATATTGAAAGGCTCGTATGAAAGCTTTTATCATGTCTAGTAATAAAGTTAATTGGGAACTTATTGAAGAAGGGTAGACTGAACCCATTATAACTATTGTTGATGGCACCTCACGTCCCAAAGAAAAAAGCCAATACATTGTTGAAGAAAAAAAAGTTGGTCATGGAAACTCACAAGCTTTAAATTTCATATTCAATGGAGTTGACTTGGATAAACTTAAATTCATTTCTATATGTGAATCTACTGAGGAGGCATGAACTATTTTGCAAAACTAGCATGAAGGGAATGCAACTATTTGAATGTTAAAATTACAAATCTTGACTACCAAGTTTGAAAATATGAAAATGAATGAAGATGAAACTTTTTCAATTTTCTATACTAGCTTATCTAACATATCTAATAAGGCATTTTGTCTTGGTAAACATTTTTCTGAGGTGAAATTGGTGAGAAAAGTTCTGCATTTCCATAATGTTTTCCTATCAAGTTTACAACAATAGAAAAAGCCAAAGATATTATTACTCTCAGATTGATGAGCTGATAGGTTCTCTTAAAACCTTTGAGCTAAATCTAGAAGAAGGAAAGCTTGACAAATTGAAACCTGAAAAGAGGATTGTTTTCAATGTTCAGCCTACTGTTTGGACAGCAAAGTAGATTAGGGAGGCTATTGATGAGCTGAAGGAGAAATTAGCCTTGCTCATAAAAAGCATGAAGAGATACTCTAAGAAGGGAACAAAATCAAGTGAGATAATAAAGACTCATATAAAAAGGGAGAATTCACAACCAAAGAAAAAGGTTGTTCAATACATGAATGTAATGGATTAGATCACATTCAATTGTAATGTGTTAATATCAAGAAGAAGTTATCTATAGTTACTTGGAGCAATAAAGAGACCAGTTTTGATATGGATGAAGCAACTATATTGATTGTTGGAAAAAAACCCAATTTGAAAACGGTTTTCTTGCACAGCGAAAAACTAAAATTTTAAAAACTGACTCGGTTTGTGATATTTATTGTAATATACCTTAACCAAATTTGTACTAGTGTTTTTAGATAAGCAGATCCTTAATTTTTTTTTTATTTTCAATGAAACGGTCTTCTCCTCTATTCTCGTACCACGAACTGCTTCGAGTGTGGGCTCGAACCAATTGAATCAAAACAGAGAACTAGAAAAAGTTTTCCTTTTAGTGTGAAAACAAAAATTCTCTCTTCATTAATAAAAATTGGTAAATTTTTTATTCTGAAAAATATGTTTATAAGTTGAGAATAAATTCTTTCTATTTTTGGTAGAATAACAATCTCTCAAGAGTTGTGCTTATATCTCTACCGATGCCATCTATTTAAATAAAGAGAATGTAGAACCCTTGTAGAGTTGTAAAAGTTTATTTCCACTAGAAAAACAATATCCTAGTTTAACTAGAATATGGGGCGGCAACCCTAGTTAATGATACTAGGGTTTTTTCGTCCCACCTCCTTTCATGATGGGTTTTGGGCCTCTCTCACATCGAGTCCAATTATGAGTACTTCTTGAGCCTTTTTGACCTAGTACTCTGTAATATGGTCCAACCCAATTCAGTTTTTTTCTATTTTCTAAAATAAACTTTAATATTTACATATTAACTATTTTTCTCATCCCAAATTTACCCCAATAAATTCTTTGATGATTTTACCCTTAGTAAAATTTTGATGATTTTACCGCTGGTAAAATTTTGAGAAAATTCATTTAATATGTCACAACTCAACATGTTCACAATGATCAAATGGTTTATTTTCATTTCCGGGCATCAAAACAGTCTAAAAACATAAACTCATTCATCCATCATTTTTTAAGTAATCTTATATAGGATTGCAAATTTCCATTTTCATTTTTATTTCCTTTTAGAAACCTACATTCATTTCCATATTATTCTATTTCTCCATTTTGGAGAAAACCATAAACATTCCTAAATGTTTATCATTTCTCTTTTCTATTCATTTCGTTCATTTCTATTTAAACACGTAATTTATTTCTGGTTTCAACGAGCTAGCGGAGGAACCGATTGGACTTATATAGTTAAGGCTCAAAAGATTTATAATCAATCTTCCTATTTTTACCTATTAATTATAAAATCATTTAGTCACGAAGTCATTCTACTATAGTATCGTGATTGAGCTCTCCTTAACGACATACCATTACGAAAGCAACTACTCAGTGCTCATCCAATGACCTTGTCATAAGTGTGTTACCCTTATAGGATATCATTGATCTCTTTGGGATAATATTCATTTTCCCAATATGATCCTATTTTATCTCATGGTAACCATTATATCTTTCTTCATAAAAAGTCAATCAGTATCAAATAGTGATCAAGTCATCCATCACAAAAACGGACGACCCGTGGTCACGTTTACTTTTCATCAACCATGTAATTCCAATGAGAGGATGTCATTTACCCATGTTTTGAGCTATAGTTTCACTACTGTGAATGACACTACATACTACAATAGTTGTACACCCAACACACCAGCTTTTGATTCCTCATTATTTGAACTCAGGCTTTTACTTACATCAAAGTGTGCGAGTCACGCATACATAGCCCGCCATCCATTCAAAATTTAGGTATGTCACATTATGAACATCACAAGTGAATAAATCCATAAAAGGATTCAGGATCTATTATGCTTGAGTCCTGTCTGATGTACTGTCAGTCTAGTCAGTCACATCTATGTGCCTGTCTTCTGGGAGTCATTCGTTCCAATGCCCAACATAAAGCATCTCCCCAATCGCACTTGATAGAAGACATATAAGTCTTTCAATTGGTTTGATTATTTCTAATTAGACTAAGGACATATTTAGGTTCATCTAATAATACAATTTTTCTTTCTGTACTACGATTCGACCACATAATACCACTTAGTATTAGTTAAACATTTAGACAACCAATCAGCAACATTTGATTCTATTTTGCTATGTGTGCAAAAACGATGTGAGGATAATAATACAAAGTATATTAATTTAATTAATTAATAATTTTATTAACCAAACTATTTGAAATAATTACAATTTTACAAACGACTATACTACACTCAAGGCACCAGATCTGATAGCTTTCATTGTTGCTATTCTAAATGATGTCGAAACAGAGAATAGAACAGCTGAAGAACTTGACTGTGGCATTGGATCACTTGAAGATGCACACTTCCAAATGATTAAGAAATTAGAATTTGTGTGTCAAATGAATGATGGCTTGAGAGAAGAAGTGATACTTTGAAGAAAGAAAAAAGGGAAGCTTAAAAGGTTAGTTCAAGAAAATGATGATGCTTTAAAAACCATCGAGAAAGAGTTAGTTGGTTCAAATATTGTCTTGAACAAGTTTTGAGGTAAAAATGAAAAGTTGCTACAAGCTGATGAAAGATCAAAAGTGGAAAAAATAAGGCATGTTCAATCTAATGTTGCAACACTAAATAGAACATCACTTAGACAACATGTGTGGAACAAAAAGAGAGATGAACTGATATGCTTTTATTGTGGGAAAGAATGGCACATCAAACCTCACTATTATAGAAAGATGCTAGATTACACCTCACTAGTTCAAGTTTGTTGTAAAACATGTTCAAACAGTGAATAAAACAAGAAGACCACAACAAAAGAATATTTGAGTGAGAAAAAATCAAACATAGTTGAGTTATAAATATCATCAAGTTATTGATGCTCATGCGTTGCATGAGGTTGCAACTTATGTTGATGATATGTTGAAGATATGTCAAACATCAAACATACTTCATTTCATGGAAAAGGTACTTGTTATTTTACGAGCTACAACCTTTATTGTTGAAGAGATAACACCCCGTCCCTTTAAATTTAAGGAAAACGAACAAGAGGAACATAAAGTAAGGGGAGAAAGTTAGTTGTTTTCTGTATGGGTTAATGATCTTTTTTTTTAAAGGTCAATGGAATCAAACTGAAGCAAATATGGATGTTCAAACTTATTGTAACAACTCATTTTTCAGTGGTGTCAAAAATGACGGTTTTGGAACCCCATTTTTGATGTTCGAGTTTAATATTTACGAGGTTAGTATAAAGGTTAATTGAAGTTTGGTCCTTTAATTTTGTAAAATGGATAGTTAATTAAGGTACAAGAACTAAATTGTAAAAATGGTCAAAGTTAATCGCTATAGATTTTTAATTAACCGAAGGACCAATTAAGCAATTAGGCCATAATTATATAGCCAAACAGTGGTTGGGACTATTTGTAACCCACCAAATTTTTTATTTAAGCTTAATTTTAATTAAACATAGGTTGATTAAGTTAACTATAATTAATTAATAAACTAATTGAAGTATATAAGCAAAATTTAAAAAAATAAAAGTCATTTCCTTGTCATCTCCTTCTTCTCACGAAGCAAAGAAAATAAAAAGCTAGGATTGAGCTTTCAATCTTTCGGTTCTAAATAGGTACGTTCAATTTAGTCATTTTCTTATAATTTTTTTTATGTTTTTTATGTTGTGGGAGCTTGATTTAGCTAGCTCATATACCAATTTACAAAACTGTTAAAGTTTTTAAATTTTTCCATTGATGAATGCTAAATGAAATTGGTACTAAATTATTAGATTTTAAGCTTAGAAGTGAAAAAGGACTAGTTTATAAAGTTTAATTGTTAGTTTTTTAACATAGGGAATAAAGTATATAAATTTCAATTTTGAGATGAAATTTATATAATTATGGATAATAGAGAATCTTAAAATGATGTAATTGAGATCGATTTCAAAATTAAAGCTGAAATTTGAAAGTTATGGCAATTTCGGTTTTAAGGACTAAATTGAATAAAATGAAAAACTTTAGGGGGAATTTAAATAATGAAATTGAATTGATACATGCATATAATAGGATGGTATAAGATGTGTGGAATTGATAGATTGAATTGATTTAAACCAAATTGAGGATAATCGAGGAAAAGACAATTATTGATTAGCCCTTAAAGAATTGCTCCCTTTTTGTTTTGCCAGGTAAGTTCATATGAAATTTACTTTGTTATTTTATGTTATGTTTGAATTTTATTATAATGATTACTAGTTTATATAAACGTAACTTTGGTAATTTTGGCATCTAAAGGACTAAATTGTAAAGTATGAAATATTTAGAAATTGCAAATAGGTATAAAATACTGAATGGTTACGGAATGTTTATATTATTAAATGATATGTATATGATGATGTTACAAGGATTGAAATACGAATAGAATATTAAAGCTCGTGTGAACTTTGTAGAGGATTAGGATACGTATGGCATGCCATTAGGGTCAAATATGAAAATGATCAAAGATTTACATGGTTATTTGAGATCCAACATTTGTTGTGGATTCTTGATCCAATATGTTAGCTTGTGTGAGCAACCCTGATCAATGTCAGCTTGTGTGAGCACTACAGTCTCGTATATCCGACTTCTTTTGACTAAGGTTCAACCGGGCTAGAAAATAATAATCTAATGAAAATAGAAGTATTGAAATGATTTGTGTGACACCCCAAACCCGACGGGGACGGATTGGCCCGAATTCAAAGTGTTACATTAGCCACCTAAGTGACTCTCTGGCTAACGACCTTCCAAAACACATCCTGACCTTATAACACCTCAATCTTATCCATTTATTAGTTATTTATTAATGCGGAAGCAATTTGTGAACCAATTTTAAACTTTTTATAAGTAATTTGACATAAGGGCATTTTTTTCATGTTATCACCCATGGTTAAACTAACCCGAATTTAGATCTATACATTTACCAACCATCTTTTAGTCAATTTATGTAAGCCCTAAAAATTTCAACTTAATCCGAGTTTATTTTCTATGTCTAATTCAAGTTTTATCATTAATGACTAAATCGTAACAATTTCAAACTATTAGTACTATACTTAAATATTAAATTGAGTGTGTTTCTAACAAAATTTATCAATTATAGGTCTAATCCTAAAATTTTATCAAGTTTCCTTATCATTTAAGGCTCTAATTAGACTTATCAAGTTACAAGACTAATTTGTAATTTAAACGGACTAAAGAACCAATTTAAGAAAAAAACTAGAATTCAAACCCCCAACAATCCACTGCAGTTTTTTTTGTGCGAAAATTTCGATTTTAAACCCGATTTAGCTACAATTAAATATCATACATATTCATACACCTTCAATTGAACTTATTAACACCGATTAAGCCTCAATTAAATAGAATTAAACATTCAAGTTCATGCATATCATCTACCAGTTAGTTCAAACAAGTGGCGTACCTTAGTCACTAGTAAACCACTCCATGGAAGCTTCATTTAAACAATGGTTAGTGTAAACATCATGCCTTACACACCGTGTCATCAATCACCGTGTTATCAAGCAACAATACTCCATAAATTATTCAATAATCAAACTCAAACATGCATATATGATATTATAAAACCATCCAAAATTAAAAATGTCCAATCTCCAAGTCCAATTACAACCAAAATTAAACTAAGTCCCAAAAGTTCCACAATGCCCGATTAACATCTCTAAAACATGTAACTAAATCTCTACCAAGCCTTAATCTCTTGAAACTCTCTTGCTCAGCTCCTCAGCTCCTCAATCTCGTCAGTTAACAGCATGAATGTGAGAGTGTGAGCTTAAAAAGCTCGGTGAATGTTAATAAAACAACGAGTAAATTAGCACCAAAATCATGCTTAAATTGAAACCAATCAAGTACAAATTTTCAATCATAATATCAATCCATAATAGTTCAATGTCATATGCTCAACCATGTATCAAAAATCATAATTAATCATGGCATATAATCATCAATTTAGCATATAATATTTCATACATTTATATTGGCATATACCATCATGGCTTAATCGGGTGATCATACATTGGATAAATAGATCTCCTTACTCCCAATAAGAATCAGAATCATTCCTGGATTGAGCGGATCGAGGTCACACGCTCCCTTATATCGCCTCAAATCAGTCCCGTTGATTGGAGACACAGCTCAACACTTCTTTATCTACTCCAGAATCAGTCCACCTAGATCCTTATTACTCACAAATAACATATCAATATGGTGAGTACTCACAAATCCTATGGCATACCAACTATCCAATGGATCCACCGTGCTATAATTTCAATATATTCAATCAATCATAACATAATTTCAGTAAATAATGTGCTCAATTTAAAGTGTCAAAATGCAAATGTGAATCATGTACATGTAACATAGCCATTTTAACATCAAATTAAATCTAGCATACCAACTACCTATTATCAATGTTCATTTATCAATTGAAATATTAACATACCATGAACCAAAAACCCCAACATACTTGCTTTAGTTCACCATTATAATCAATCAAATCAAGCACATAAAATCACTAGATGCTCACTTACCAACACTTAACAAAAATTTCATCACTTAAACATATATCAATAATCTTGCAAAATCAACCAACCAAAACTCAATTAAATATTTGCAATCAGTAATTAATCATCCAATTAAGCATAAGTAAGGGTCAATTTACCAAATCGCCCTTTAATAACGCTCACCACACAACTAACTCAACTACAACCAAGTGATCAACCAAGCAAATCCAAGCTTCAATTTTGATTAGCTCCATCCTTTTCAAGATTCGAAGCTTCAACAGAGATAAAATAAATATTACCACCTTTCAAAAGATATAATAAACACAAATTTTCATCAACTAGGCTACACGAAATTCTCACTCAAAGTTACCTTATCGGATTTGTATCATCAAGTCGAAAACTCTATTCTTCACAAAATCGATCACTCCAGCCCTCCTAATCACTTCCAAACATCAATACTAGACCAAATAAACATATAATAAGCATCAATTTCACAAAAATCTGGAAAATCGGTTCATGAAGATGATGAAATTCGAATTTCTTTAAATTACCTTACAATACATGTTTAATCTTAATAAATAAGATAAAAAAAACCTTCTAATAGATCCATTTTGAGTTGGAACATCCATTGATTTGTGGATTTCCTCTCAAAATTCAAGATCCACCATTAAAGCACCTTAAGCTTTTGAAGAAGATGACATTGATAAAAAAAAATCATGTAATTATCAGTCAAATCATGTAAATATGCTTTTAATCATCGTAAAAATAAGTTTAGAAATAATAATTACCTTTGATTCGTTCTAAATCCTTTGATTGAAAATCTTGATTCAAGAATCTTGAGAAATTTCAGAATATTTTTGGCTACTTTTGTGAATAATTTCGGGTGAAAAGAGAGTATTTTGAGAAGGAAATTTGTTGAATCTATTCTCTAACTATAAATCTTTAAAACCGTGCAAAGAAAACGAATTTTATAGCTTTCTAATATGATGTAAATGGTGTGAAAAGTAGGCTAAATGCATTGTGTTTAAAACTGAAATAACCTACCAGAAATTTATAAATTGGGAAATTTGCCCAATAGTCACTTCCACATTTCCCTTACTTTACCAATTGGTCTTTTCCCTCCAAAATTCCTAATTTAAAGGTTTATTTCCAAATAAATACTCCAAAATTTTCTCTTATTTTACAATTAAATCCAAGTTAATTAATATTTAAATTTAACTCAAATTAACCCCAATAAAAATTATTTTAAAATTCTTTTTCGACCCAAATTAATTACTTTCACTAATTATTATTTAATTAATTTAAAATTAATTTTCCAAAAATATTTTTATTTTTCCAGATTATTGTTCAATCGATTTTAGATGAAATTGATCTCCTAAATTAAATTAAAAATTACTATTAACCAATAAATTCTTAAATTCACGCTAGGAAGCCAAAAATATAACCAAAACTACTAGACTCGATTTAAAGATATTACAACTTGAATATGAAACGGATTACATATATTTGTAATTGAATACGAATCGGATGGTATAATATGTTGTAACGCCCCGGATTTTAGGCCTAGAAGTTTTGGGTTTTGAGCATAGGGACAATGAGGAGGCTGCACATATGTGTTTAGTCGTGCAACTTAGTGGCAGAATGGGCCTACTGGTCTAGTGGGCAAGTGGAGTGTTAGTATACCACAAGGTTCTGGGTTCGAGTCCTTGTGAGTGTGTTCTGTGAGGGATATATTAAATTTTGTTTTGTTAAATAGTATTTGGTTTTTAGTTAGAATTTATAACCTATTATATTATTACTATATTATTTTATTTTATTTTTATTCTCTTTTGGCTGAATGTTCTTTTTCGGGTTTTTCTTTCTGTTTTGGTTTTCTTTTGGATTTTACCATCGGGGGTTTCTACTTACTATCGTCTTCTTCGTCATCGATTCAGGTGTGGGATTCAAACTTTTACTACACTGTTTTGTTTTCTTTTTGCAAAGTTTATGTTCGACTTTTCTTGACCGTAGGCTAAACCATTGGTTTTGGGTTTTTAGTCGATGGAAGTGATGAGAAATTGTCACTTTTTGATATATGTTGATAGGGCAAAGGTTGGGGACGGATCTGGTGGCTGAAATGGTGGTTTTGGGGCTGTTCTAGGGTGGTTTCATGACCACCCCGACGGCTACACGGGCGTGTGTCAACCCACACGGCCATGTGAAATTGGGCGTTAGGGTTTTCAGGCCAAATTGGGTGCCACACTGTAGTGTGGTTGATTTGGGGATTTAGGGATCGCACACGGGCTTGTTTTTTGGAACACACGGTCATGTTTGGTGGCATACGAATGTGTGAGACCCTTACACGGTCGTGTCTGTTCTGCACTTGACTTTAGCGAAATTGGGCAGTGAGTTACACGGCCTGTTCACACGGTCGTGTCTCTGTGTGTGCCTCTGTCACACGGTCGTGTGTTACCCTTCACACGGGTGTTTGGACCTCCACACAGCCTAGACTGCTCCACACGACCAGAGTACACGAGCGTGTGGCCCTATCTCGCCAAATTTTGGTTCTAGGTCAATTTAAGCGTATTTGTGACTCTGTGTGTTTCAACCATTGGCTAAGCCTTAGTAAGGGTAATTATGACTCTGTTCCGACTTCGGTTTAGGTGAGATTCGTGATTGGTTGCGTAACATGTTTGTTTCTAAACCCGGTTGACGGAGTGTGTATGTGAAATATGCTTCTGTCTGATTGTCTGATTAGGCGTCACTGTTCTGAGAGGTTACATTGCTGTTGAATCTTAATTTGGGTAGATGAGTATTCATCTTTCTAATTCTGATTAACTGGATATGAGCTCTGTCTTTGAATGACTGTCTGTAACCTTGTTATCTGATTTTGTTCATCTGTTTGCACACATACATATGCATATAACGTTTTTGGGTGGGATTTTGAAGAGAAAGAAGACTGATATTGAACTGAATTGGCAGCTGATCTGCTAGTTGTTAGCCTTTAATACCCAGAGGGTCGTGGGCAGTCCCAATACCCTGAGGGTCGTGGCCTATGCTGTTAGCGGGTTACCACATTGCACCGTACAACTCATACGTCAGCCTTGCTGCGTGTATTTATTTGAACTGGCAGTTTAACTGCAAACTACCGGTATAGCGATTTACCGCATTGCACCGTACAGCTCATACGTCAGCCTTGCTGCGTGTATTTATATGATATAGCAGTTAATTGCACTTTACCGGTATAGCGGTTTACCACATTGCACTACGTATCATCATTATCTAATTTGGCAGTTCATATTGCATGTCTGTACCGCGGTTTACCGTATGGCATTGTACAGTTTACTGTTAGCCCCAATACCCAGAGGGTCGAGGGCAGTCCCAATACCCTGAGGGTCGTGGACATTATTGGAGTACAGGGATGGATGGGCCTTACGAGGTCCTATGTGGTGATTGGTTGGATGAGCTCAAACAGCTCTTATATGGAGTGATGGGGGACGGAGTGGTGTATTGGCTGGATGGGTGGGTTTTATAACTCAATTGCATTCATAAGCATCTGTTTGACTGTTCTATGCGCTAGAATATCTTATTGATTTGTTTGACTAAAAAGAACTTTTGTGGCTCTACGTACATTGTAACTCCGATTGTACCTGACTGACTGAATAGAACTAGTGACTCTTTTATGAACTGTGATTATCTGTTCGAGACTTCTGTGTCGAAGTTACCGTCAGATTCTGTAAGTATGTCCCGCTTCTGAACTGCTACGGGTTTTCTGTTTTTGATTTTGTAGTTAGACGATTTTGATCTCACACTAAGCTCAAGTAACTCACCCCCTCTTCTGTTTCCCCTTTCAGGTACCCTTCTGAATTCTGACGCTGGACTCGGTATGCAGAGGTTTCGGACGGTCATGGTTTCAAAAGCTTATTTCAGTTCTTTCTAAATTATATTCTGATTATACTGTTTTCGAGCTGTAAGGTTTTATAAGACTGTGGTACAATTTTCACTTTAGATTTTCATTCGTACATTTATTTTGGTGATTTATCTTACTTAACGGTAACTTTATCATAAGGACTTTTTAACGATTAAATATTTTTGGTGCATAAAGATATGAATGGTTTTTCAGAAATGAGATTAAGATTGACTGGTTTTGTAAAATTTTCCCATGATCACTTTGGATATCAATGTAGCATCCTGAGTTCGATATAAACTTCTAGGTCGGGTTTGGGGTGTTACATATGTTATATTGGATTGTTGAATAAGTATCCGTGATTGGTATTATAAGTCCGTGATATGCAATAGAACTAACCTATTTGTTGAGTTGTTGATATGCATATGATAGCATGAGGATGCCATATAGAATATCAATGAATTTAAATGTTTAGATTGTTATAATGCTAAGCTAAGTTAAGTGATCTTCATATGAACCTACTAAGCATTCGATATGCTTACTCTGTTACCTCCCTTTTCCTTGTAGATTGCCAACTTGCGGAATGTGTTTATCGAATTGTCAAAAAGCTCACACTATCCACTTATTGCCTCGATAGTCTTTTGATCATTTTAAGGCTCGATTATTTTTGGCATGTACATAAGTATTTGATATGTTAACTTAAAATGATAATTGTAGTTTGAATCCTTTATAATGCTTGGTTTTTATAAGGTTAATGTTTATTAGTACTTGAATGGTAGCTAATATGTGAGGTATGTGAATGGTATTCAAAATGGCATGTTTGAGTATGTAATGGTATGTTAAATGATGATATTGATTGGCTAAAGGTATAGCTGATAGCTTGAATTTGATTAAGTTAAGTTGGTATATTTTGATGTTCAATTGAAGTTATCTTGAATTGGTTGATTGTTGGGAGATGGATAAATGCATTGTTATGGTATGCTTTTGTGCAGGAAAAGTGGTGCAAATAAGCACCATTTGAGATAATTGAAAGGTTAACCTGAAATTGGTTCAAAATGGCCTAATTTGTACCAAAAATAGAGTCCTCATCTCGACGACCACATTTCCTCGTTGTCACGCTGGCCGACAGTATGTGACATCGCGATGTCGAGTGGTCTGACGTCGTGACGTGAAAAAATATTTAGCGACGTTATGACGTGACATCAAGACATAGAGGTGACGCCACGACATTGGCCCTAAATTTTCAAAACTTTACAATTTGGTCCTACTTCGTGCTTGAGTCAACTAAAAAGAGCTTTCGCAAGCACGATTAAGACTCGGTCTTATTTGTGTATCATATTATGAAAGTTTTTAGGACATGAATGTATGTTTGAATGATATATTTACTGTATATTTGATGGCAACGAATGTAGCATCTTGTAGTTCAGACCAGTAATTAGGTCAGGCAAGGGGTGTTACATTTTTGTTCAAACAAAGACTAGAACAGAACAAAACAAAACAGGAGGAGAAAATGGTAACATAAATTTCTTTCTTTTTTTCCAAATTGATTGTTGGATATTTCTCTTATTGGTTGGTTTCTATGATGCATTCCTCTTAAGGGGAATCATTTCCTTTCGAAATATAGCTTAGTGATTGGGAGTCTTTTTGGTCTTGTGACCAAAAAAGGGGAGATGAATGATTGATAAGGAGTTTGAGTTTAATAGGTTGTTGTTGATGATTTTAGTTGCTGATATTGACTGTTTTAAGGGGAGGAGTTGAATTGTTTCTGAATTTGCTACAATGAAGTCTTCTTTATCCTTGTTACTGCTACTTTGAAGTTTTTGTTGCTACTATTATTTTTTTGTTTCTTGTTGAAGTTTAGGAGGAGCTTATTAGTTTTATGATTTTGTTGCTATATTACTACCTTTATGCTATTAGTTTTCTAATGATATATTAAAAATATTTCTTGAATTACTTATTCAATTTATATTTTATATCTTATGTGTGTTTATGGCATGGGGATAGGTGGACTATTTGTCATTTTCTTATGTTTTATCAAAAAGTCAAAGGGGGAAATTGTTGAGACCATAGTTGTCTAGTGCTAATGTTTAAACGACTTGTTTAAACAACTATCTAGATAGACTTTCAAGATAGCCTAAGTGTTATTTTGATGGTTTCATTTTTTTACTTGGACCTCAATAACTGTTTTCTCCATAAGCAAATGAATCTAGAAACATGTTATACTTCATCTCAAATCACGATAATCGAGTTTGGCTGATTGTGGAAACCATGAAATCAACATTCCATTAAGTCTCATCCTTATCCTAAGATATTTATTTGGTGATTAAATTGATGATTTATCTTGGCTGATAAAACCTATTTTTGAGATAATTATTAGAGATAATTCAAAAGATAAATTAATATTATCATTAAGAGTTTTACCTTAACTACGATTACAATCCGGAACAGAATGAAGGTAATGTATTGGCAAGAATGTTAGACCATAAAGAAGCTATCATATCCCATTTAAGTTGGGCTAGCCTCTTTTTGGGATTCCATACTTTGGGACTTTATATCCATAATGATGTCATGCTTGTTTTTGGGACTCCGAAGAAACAAATCTTGATTGAATCCATATTTGCCCAATGAATCTAATCTGTTCATGGTAAAACTTCATATGGGTTCAATGTGCTTTTATCTTCAACGAATGGCCCAACATTCAATGTGAGTCGAAGTATATGGTTGTTTGGTTGGTTAAATGTTATTAATGAAAATAGTAATTCATTATTCTTAACGATAGATTGCATTGCCATGCATCATAGATGTTCCTGTCGAGTGATTTGTAACAAGTTGAAACTATCTATTTGGGGTACAATTACTTCTTCTGTAAAAAGTAAATTGAGCTTTAATCAATAAGTGATTGAATCAATTGTCACAAAGTAAGATTGATAAATCTGAAGTGCATTAACAAATCTCTTTATACTTATTTCTCTCTTCTTATTTACTTATTACATCTATTCTATTCAAAAGTGTTCAAACATCTATCTAAATATCAATTTGGACATCAATTTAAATAAAAGAGCAAACCAAGATTCTTACTATATTGCCACATTTTTCCTTGGCTTAAGAGTGTAAAAGGCTCTCAAACTTTTTCAAAAGAAAAAAATTAAGCCCCTATTTTTTTTTCACTCAATTGGATATTTAAACTTTCAAAATGCATAAAAAAGCACTCAAACTTTTTCAATAAAAAATAATTAAGCCCCCTACTATTTTTTGTTGTACTCAATTGCCAAAATGCATCAAAAAGACCTTTTGACCGTTATCTTTAACAATTGATCATTAAAGATAAGCACCCCTAATTATTTTTTAATTATAGTCATCACATATCACAATTAGACCTGATCATTGGTCGGGCCACCCGACCCGGCCCAAAATTTAGGAGTGTTTGGGCAAAAATATAGGCCCGAAAAATGAGTTTGGACAAAAAAATAAGGTCCGTTTAAAAAAGGGCCAAGGTAAAGCATTTTTAGCCCGAGCCTGAATTCACTAAAGGACAAAAAATTTTTGCTCTTTTTTTGTTTTTGAATGTTATTTTCTCCCTATTTTCCTGCCATTTTACTATTATGTTACTACTATTTTGTTATTATTGTTTGAATATTGTATAAAACTTATTTTATTGTTAATTTTATTATTATTTTAAAGGCATTCGTTAACTTTGTTATTATTTTAGAGACATTTGCTTGTTAAGTTGCATTTATCTTAGTGTTATTTAAGTCTACATATTTTTAAAAATTTATTTTTATTTTAATGTTTTTAGTATTTTTGGTGTATTATATATATTTAAAAATTATATAAAAAATTAATACGAGCAGGCCGAGTCGAGCCTAAGTTTTAACATTTTTATCCGGGTTGAGCTTGGACAAAATTTTAAGCCCATTTTTCAGGTCAAGCCAAGCCTAATAAATGGGCCTAAATTTTTAATTGAGCCCAACCTAAACCCAATCCGACCCATAAGCACCTTAATCACAACTATGATATGACATGTAACAAAAATGTACAAAAATTAAAATCAATAAAAATTAAAATTAAAATTAAAATTTTATAAAAATCTTTAAAAAATAAAAGCTTCATTAATTTTAGTGAATGTGTGCTTCATATTGTCCAAGGATGTGACCACTTTATCGGCCTCACGAGAATCTCTTGCCACCTCAATAAAAAGATATTACTAGCAGCTTATTTCCTTTTTTTTTTTTTTTTTTTCTTTCTGCTGATATTGGTCCCATTAATCGAGCTTGCCTCGATTGGGCGTATGAGCACTTAGTCTTTCTTAGACTTTTTGGTTGACTGGGCCAATACATACCCAGAATTTCCAACCAAATTTTTTGCTCTAATATGATTGCTTGAAGTCACCAACGGTTCTTGTGAAATAGTAGGTATGTCGTCATTGTTGCTTGATTGGTCTTCCATAGTGGGATCTCAATTTTCCTTAGTATTAGTTGCCTTTTAAAGGCCCTCAAATCTCAATCCCTTTTCCTTCAAAATAAAGAAATTATTCTCAGTAGCTTTCCCACGATCCTTGCTTCCTTCTCTCATTATCCTCCAGTCAATGAGGAGCCATTGTATGAAGCTTTCCACCACTCTTCGAGCTACCGATGACTGCTTAACTTCTGTCTCATCCCAAGTACTATTGTCCCATTTGTTTCTCAATCCAGGACAACATCTTTTTTAATCGTAAATCGCTTGTCCCTTTAGTATAGTGATCATTAATCCTCTCGATTCATAAATTCATTCAGAGCCTCCATGTTTCACTATGATACTGTTTACTTTAAATCGAAACATAGATTGGTGATCATTTGTTCATAAAGGTTGGATTCAGCATCCAGAGCGTGCATAGGATGTAAATACATTAAGAAACCATGAACAGAAGATGAATGAATATGAAAGCTAATGCAAAAACTGTGTTTAGCCAAGTCAAAATAATATGTAAAATTTAAACCAATTGGATTTTTATTGAAACATATCGATTCGCCAATTTCCACTAAAAGAAACAGAATAATATTAATATAAACATTACTGTTATTATCGTCGTCGTCACCATCAGAAAGGAAATATTCTTCTCATCCATAGCCTTTAAAAAAGGCTATGTAGGAAGGTGTCCTAAGATATTTTTCCAATTTCATCACTTGATGACTCTTGAGTCAAGTAAATCATAACTTTCTTGATTGAATATTTTAAATATTTCAAGAATTATAGAAGTAACCAAGCATAGATACACAAGCAAGGATTTGTACATCAATCAATAATGAACTACCACAGATCAAGAATCGGATTATTATATAAATATATATATTAGTTAATCCTCATCAAATTCCAAAAAAAAAAAAAAAAAAAAAAAAAAAAAAGATTTGACTGAGAAAAAAGTGTAATTCTTTTTGCGGATTCATAAAATCAAGAGAAACTAAAGAGATTGCTCAGTGGTGGCGATGAAGTTATAGGTTCGATTCTGCCAGCGATTTTTCTTCAACGAAAATTATCGGAAGAGGGAGCTATGAATCCTCATCGCAACCTCAAATTTGTCACCAAAAAAAGTTCAATATCGAAAAAAAAATGCTTTTAACGAAATAGAAAAAGGAGAAAAGATCGCTCAGTTCAGCGGGGTGGTCGACACGCAAAGTTCTCAAAAAGATGAGAAGCCTGCATTCCGGTCTGTTGAGCTTGAATTTATGGAGTCATCACGGCGATCTACTATCAAAACAATATCTCCAATGAACAACAATTTTATTATAAAATAAAACCGAAAATTGAAAAAAAAAAAAAACAAATTCAACGGAAAACAGAGGTTAAGAACATTAGAAGTGAGGAGAGAGAGATGTGATATAACTGGGATGGCTATATATTTATAGGAGTGAAAATTAGGGTTTTAGTAGAGTACATAAACCTAAATTTGATATGTAAACTGAAGCTCGTGTAAAATTATAAGGGGCTTAGTTCCAGCCCTAATTCTCTATTTTCTTTGGGCTTAACAGAGAAAACAGACCCGAATAGGCCTTTAAAGAAAAGAAAATCTTCCCATTATTTTTTTTTAAAAATTCATAAATTTGGGGGTTTTATTAAAATAATACGACAAAAATAATTGCAATGGGGTGGAAAAAATAGTTATGTTTCAATGGCACACACCAACTATAAAAAATAATATTTTAATAATAATAAATTAATTAATAAATTAATAAAATGAATCGTTTTGAACAGTAAAAGATGATGTCACTAACACGTCAAGTGATATTACTTGTCGAAATCATTTTTACGTTTTGAAAAAACGGGGATCAACTTTTAAAAAAAAAATAAAGTCACCACCGACCTTTTTTGAGATGTGATTGGATCACCATGAAATTGAAAACTTTAATAAAACATTGGTTTATTAGAACATATTTTGGTCTACAAAAACTCGAGAAAACGGGTTCGGGATTCGGTTACGTACGAGGAAGGGTTAGCACCCTCGTAACGCCCAAAATTGGTACCTAATTAGTTATTTAATGTCTTAATGCCGAAAATTTGAAAAGATTCTAGATTACGATCCACTTGCTTAAAATACATTTGAACAGAATCATACTGGATGCCCAAAAACTTCTAATTTCGAAGGAAAAAAATGTCATACTCAGTGAGTTAGGGTACAACAACTTATAATCCCGAAATTGGACCTATCTTTTGATTTTTTTACTCGTGTAATAAAGTTTGAAAAGGATATTCGGTTATTTGCGCTTTATGAAAAATTTAAACCCAGTAAGTTAGGGCACAATTTATCAAAATTCCCGAATACGGAATATTGCCTTCGTTTTTTTAGAAATTCTTACCTCGAGACAAAACGTCACATTCAGTAAGTTAGGACGCAACATCTCGAATTCTCGAGAATAAGTCTTTTATTTATTTAAAATTTATGTGCATCTTGATTTAAAAGATAAAAGGGTAATCGGTTGCTAGGGTTTAACGAGAAAAACCGGAACCCAGTGAGTTAGGGCACGATTTTCTTGAAACCTTCAAACACGAGCATTGCCTTACTTTTGATGAACTTTCCGATAAACGATTATAAAACCGGCTCAAAATATATTTAATTAGCTTGTTTGGAACAAGAATGAAACCACCAATATCAATTAAAATGTTAAAAATTGAATCATGATGCGATAATGTGAAAAAAGCAAAGTTACAAACATAGAATAATATACATGGATAAGATAATATACAAATGAATAACCATGATATGAAATTTGAAAAGAGCAAATTTGGGTACATACAATAGCAAGCAAATTAATACAACTAATATATAGCAAACAAATAAACAACTAATGTATATAAAATAGTATGCATCAATTTAAATAATAAATATGTAATAAAAACTTGATATAAAATAATTTATATAAAAATAATAATGACATATAAAAGTATTTGGAATAAATAAATATATAATTTAAAATAGGTTTTTTAAAGAGACAAATTATATACATAAACAAATTTAAGGGAAAATATTTATATGTATATATACGTGAATAAATTTAAAAGTAAATATTTACATAAAATAATATGAAATCAATAATATATATACATAAAAAATAATTTAATATAATTTATATATGTATATAAAAAGAATATATATATAAAATTAATGAAAATAACATAGAGAAATAAATAATATCTAGAACCATTTAAAATATATAATGTATAATATTGATTTTTTTTTAAAAAGAATAATTAAAAAAAAATAAACAAATAATTAAATAAAATAATTAAAGGATTATATTGAAATCAGAACAAAATTAGCGAGCTAAAGACAATAAATTAAAAAAAGAAATCGAAAAAGGACTAAAACGCTATGCGCGTGAATTAAAAGGGACTAAAAGCGCAATTTACTCGAGTTATTAAACGCAGCGTTTAAATAGGGATTAAATTCAAAACTGCGTAAAATTTCTGGGCAAAATTAAAATAAAAGAAAACTTAATTTGAAAAAGACTAAAATTTGGAAGGACTAAAAAGGTAAATAACCCATCAGAACCAAAACACGCAGATCTTGGCCGCAATCGGGTTGGGCATGTGGACTAAGCACCAATGGTGTCGTTTTGGCACCTGAATTCCAAATACTTAAAAGACGCCGTTTTCGTTTATTCTTAAAACCTAAAAAAAAAAAGAATGGCTATCTGTCATTTCCCAAAAACCCGAAATAAATCCCTTCAACAAGTTTCAAAACCCCTTTTCTTAAAACTTCCGGCCTCTTCGTCTTCTCAATCGACCAGTGGGCTTCATCGGTGCTTAATGCACCTCCACCGCCGTTGCAACCAGACCCAAGGACCGTCGACCTTTGGCTCCAAGAAGCAAACACTAGTTAGGCCAAATTGATGCCAAACAAGAGATAAGACATCCATTTCCTTTTGTTTCTTTTATTCTTATTGAAAACAAAAACGAAACGAAAAAGAAATATCAAAATAGAAAGCAACCTCTTTCTTTTTCTTCAAATATGTTCCTTCTGTATTTTGTATTGATATTTTTTGTATTCATAAAAACCCCTTTTTCAAATCATTTTGTTTTTTCTGTTATTCCCTATTTGTTATTGTTTGGTTGTTTTGTCCTTTGCAGGTACGGAGGCCAGCCTGGTACACGGACGTGGCGAGGGTGGAGGTCGTGTGGCTGAAGCTTGCGGCCCAAAGGTTCTGCCTTAGGGTTTCTGTTTGCTGAACCTCTTGGGCCGTTCGGGCCTTGTGATTTTGGGTAATGGCTTGGGCTTAGTATTGGGTTATGGGTCTGGTATTGGGGTTTTATTATTGGGCTTGTAACAAAAACGGACTGTTGTTGGACTTTACTTATTTTTTGGGGTTTTTAATTCTGTTTGTCTTTTTTTTGTTTGGTTTGGTCTTATTCTGTTAATCGGGCATAAATGAGCTCTTACATTACTTATAAAAATAATATTTTAATAGCAATTGTATTTGGTCACCAAATAAAATGGTGATTAGGCCTTTTTTTTATTGATATAATAACAAATTTAGCCCATAATATTTTACACATCTTATCAAGTTGATTCAATTTCTAAAAAACTCAATACATTTTGCCCTTAACGTTTACACCTTATCAACTCGGTTATTTTTCTAAATATTCAAAATTTATAATTATAAAAATACTAAAAAAAAGATAAAATTATAAAAATAAAACAACTCAGCCATTTTTTATGAAATAAAATTGAAATATAAAATTATAAAACAAAAATATAAAAATTAAAAGAAAAAGTGAAAGGGTAATTGTAAAAGGGTGCTGCCCCTTTTGGCGACACCCTTTTAAATTAAATATTATTTATTTAATTTAATTTTATTAAAATATTATTTTTATAGGTGATGTGGTCTGACATGTTGATGGTATCACTTTTTACAGTTCATAACGACGTAATTATTTTTTCGCACCCTGTTTTTGTAATTATTCTTTTTTTTTCATAATATTTTAATAAAACCCCCATAAATTAATATGATATATTATGTGATCAAACTTTACACGTTAGTATAAAATTCATTTTCTTCATGAAGATTAAATTGAAGATTTGGATAAATTATAATAGAGGTCATCCAATTATGGTCTTTTTCTTGATTATTCAATTATGAAAAGTTATAAAATGATTATCTAACTATTTAAATTTGTCTTTTTTAGTCATCAGCTAAATAATATAAAAATAAAAATACCCAAAAATATAAGATAGTTGGGTGAGGAGCAAAGCTAGAAAAAAATGGGGGTGGAATTAAATTGTATAATTTTGCAATAGTAAAATGCAATTTCACCATTTCAATAGGTTATATCTTTCTATTTTTTAATGGATTAAATCAATTTTTTTTATTTTTTTGGGGACAAAATGTAATTTTATCATTACTAATTTAAAATTTTATAATTTATAAAAGGAAGGGGGATCGAGACTCCGGCCAACCCTTTAGCTCCACCACTAGTTGGGTGACTAAAAAGACAAAACTGAATAGTTAAATGACCATTTTGTAATTTTTCATAATTGGGTAACTAAAAAAATCATAATTAAGTGATTACTGATGTAGTTTACCTCAAAAGTTTTTAATTCATTTTGTTATATAAACGCTCCTAATGATATTAATGCTTTGTCCCATTTTTGTCAAAAGTGCTTTTGAATGCAAAAGAAATAAATTTTTTTTTAGCTTTTGCTTTTAGAAAAAACACTTTGGAGTTAAATGAAATTTTTAACCCTTATTTATAATCTATTGTATTTTATGTAATATTTATATTGAGTATATGATCATTTTTCTATTGAAATTATTTCAAATATATAACAATATATATTTAAATTTGTAATGGTTATATTTTAATAATATTTAAAATATTGATTATATATTCAAATTTAAATTTTTTAAATAATTAATATTAATTATTTACAATATTTAAAAATTATATTTCGTATATCAAAATATTAATAATGAGTTACAACAAATTATTTTTTATATTCTTATAAAAATATCATTATATTAACGAATTTGAACATTATTTAAATACATATTTTTATTTCAGAACATCATGTTTAAAATTGACATTTTATTTCTCAGAAGGCATAAAGCCAAAAAAATTGCACCTATCCTTTATGACATTAACCACTTTGACCCTTATTCTTTTTTTAACTACTTTACAATGTTATTTAAATTGAACCAGCAGGTCAGATAAAAATCATCCAATATACAAGTTCGGAGGAAAATGTTAAACTAATTAGCCTATAAACTGTTTAGAACTACAATCGAGCAGCAAATCGAAAATCGATTAAACCGAATTTTTTACTTTTCTCTTCAAAATTAATAGGTGTTTACAATATTTTCTAACTTTGCAAATTAAATTTTGCAATAATAGTAAATATATATATACATATATACACATTGGCTCTAGTGCTGGTTTAGATCTAAGAATATCCGATTTCTCAATATCATTTCCAAATCGACCTATATTTGATGTTTCTTTTTTTGTCCACTTTTTCCCCTTTTAACTTCTATTAGTTTGGATTGTCAATAAAAACGAAATGATTGATGATGTAATCTTAGGAATTTTTTTTTTGAAAAATATTGAATTAAATATAAACACATTTGAAATAGACCAAAAAAAGAAAAAAATGGCAATCTTGAATTAAGAGCTAAACCCTTAAATGACATTCTTTTTTTCAAATTAGGGGTTTTCTCTCTTCATCTTGTTCATCTACTACACTTTCTACTTCTTTAAAATAGGCTTTGGTTTCTTTGTATTTACATTTCATCCTTAAACCCTAGGTCATGGTTTAGTATCTGGCCATCTTCAAAATGATTCCGATGGATATCAACAACAATCCTGACCCGTGGCGTTCGGTTAATGGTTTTGTAACTATCATGTACAACAGCAACAAAGTTACAGCTTTTCTAGCAATTGTTATCATGGCAATTGTAGCTGCACCGAAAAAAACAATCAAGGATAAAACAAACACTTGACTGATGAATGTAGCCATGGCTTCAAACACTAGAACACAGTAAACGTATGTATGTTGAGAACAAAAACTCCATGCCTTAAAGAGCTCTTCTGTTAGAAGAAAAGAATCCCAACTATTGTTGAGCAAAAAACCATCTCCATCTGTTGTTTCTGGATTCATGGTGAAAATTGCTCTTGAAAATTACCCAAAAATGCATCCATGATTAAAGCACCCGAAATCATTATCACATCAATTATGCTACAATTTGGAGATGTTTGAGCATCTACTGAGGTGAAAAGGTTGAGACCAACCACAAGAAGTAAAGCAGAGATGTATTCATGAAGTGGGTATTTCCTTCGCAAGTCAAGAATGAAGGCACCCATAACCATAACTGGAAGTACCTTGGTAGATTTAAACATAATTTGGGCAGGATAGTTAAGGTAAACCAACGAACCCTTGGTTAATCCATGAGAATGCCTGATAGTTTGACATATGTGTCCCATAGATTCACAATTTGCTTCATAATAAAGCCTTGAAGTCATATCAATATCAGGTAACAAATCCATGTAGAAATGCAACACCCATCGTTGTCGGAACAACTATAAACATTTAATAATCAATTTACACTATAATACATGCATTCTTACTCAAAAACATCTTATAATTATGTTATACGATCTTTTTTGAGGCTTATTCAAGCTTACAAAAGCCCATTTACTAACCCGAACTTGAAAAAGGACTAAATTGTAATTTTTCAAAGTTTTCAAAATAGGTATCGAATACCCCATAAAGGTACTGATACCATTTTGGCTTTCGATGTTTTAGAAAAATCGAAATAAGAATGAAGGTATCGATACTTAGAGGTGTCCATGGGCCGATTCAGGTCGGGCCCAACCAAAATTTTAGGCCCGTTTGCTAGGCTCGGGCTCGGTTCGGCACAAAAAATGGGCCTAGTATTTTGCTCAAGCCCAGCTCGGATAAAAATGTTAAAACCCAAGCCTGACTCGCTCGTATTAAATTTTTTATATTATTTATTATATAATTTTTTTAAAATATAATACATTAAAAATATTAAAATAAATGTTTCCCAACAAATTGAAAATAAATACATAGGTATACTTAAATAGCACTAAGATAGGTGTAATTTAACAAGTAAATGCCTCTAAAATAGTACCAAAATTAACAATAAAACAAGAGTTATACAATATCCAAACAATAACAACAAAATAGTACTAATATAATTAAATGGTAACAAAATAGTGAAAAAATAACAAGAAAATAACAAAAAACGAGAAATAAATAACAATAAGGAAAAGTAACAGTTTTTCTTTTTTTACATATTCGACCGGAAAACCTAATTAGTTATATATGTTTGTTGACATGTTGGAGCATATTGGTGCTCTCCTTTTTTCTTTATAGAAAAATTGGTTAATTTTTAATTTTGGTTCATCTTGAAATTGAATGTTTATATTATAATATCTAATATAAATTGGCTTTTGTATTTTTATAATGTTATCAATTAATCCAAATTGTTAAAATTTAAAATTTTTAATTAAAATGTTATGTGGTTATAGATAATTTAAAAGGTCTTAAAATGAACCCATGACTTCCTATTTATTTTTTAGTTTGCCTTGCTTTTTTTTTTTTATTATATATTACAAGATAATGTTCAAACTTTAGATTAACCTTTATACTATGTTGAAATTTGAGATTTTGTTTATATACTTTAATTTTTGACATAATTCGATCATTTACTTCTATAATATTATTGGTTAGTTTAAATAGTTAACAATGTTAACTATATTTTTTTTTATTCAAAACAGATTGGGCTTTGTAATTAAAAAATAAGTGCTACAGAAACAGTAGACTAACAAAAAAAAAGGCCGACCCAAAAACAAACAGAAACCGGACTGACACTTTAGGCCCTAATAAAATCAAAACAAAACAAAACACCACGTCACCAAGAATACTCTAGAACCATAATTAAAAACTGACCGAATCTTCTGCCCAATCTCTTAACTTGTTCGCCTGCCTACTCTGCCGCATCAGTCATTTCCTTCATTAATGACGAAATCAGATTACCGAGGGAAGTGATAAGCTTAAACGATTATTCATTTTCCAAATTGAAAAAACTCCTCTCCATCTTCCTTTTCTTCTCCGTTTCAATCTGGTTCTCTCATGCTCTCATTTCTCGCCTGAAACTCTGCATAGCTGGGGACCGCTTCGATCAGGTAAATTTCCTCTCCCCGTTTCAAAGATTCCGTTGCTATTATGTGTGCAAGGTTATTAGCCATTCTCGGAGTATGCTGAAATTTGATTTTCCTGCATTGTACTTGCAATCTGCGAATATCCTGGATATAAACACCTACCTCTGATCTGTCAAGGTCTGAGTTGTTGCATTTCTTAATAATAGATAAAGAATCTCCTTCGATAATAATGTTTTCTCTATTTTTTTAGAGCTATCTGAGTCGCACGATGACAAGCAAGTGCTTCACCAGCAAAGGCAGACTCCAACCCGCTGTGAAGTTCTAATTTTGTGAGGAGAACGCGACCATTTTTGTCCCTAACAACGACTCCAGATGCCGATTGCCTCCGTCTTTCATCAAACGCTCCGTCGAAATTTATCTTCAATATTTGACCAGGTGGGTGTTGCCACTTTACTTCAGAATACATGGGCTTTTGATTTACTATTTTGAGTCCATCCAGTTCTTTAAGATACCCGTAAACGAACTGTACCATTTCCTGACTAGATCTACCTTGTTTTTTATGGAGATAAGAATTCCTATCCCCCACATGACCCACAACGTTCCACAGAAGATCCTGCGTTTTCCAGAAGGGAGAAAGACCAACAGCTTGGTAAGCCATTCTAAAAATTCTTCATTTAAGAACATCACATAGCTTGGATCTGACAGATCTCTCCATACTGATTTCGTAACAGGACATTCACGGAAAATATGATTCAGGTCTTCTTCCCTTTCACCACACCGAGGGCAAGAAGTATTCCTTGCTACACCCCTAATTGCCAGGTTAACTTTAGTAGGTAGACAATTTCAGGAGATTCTCCAAATTAGTAGTTTAATTTTCGGGGGTAGTTCTATTCGCCAGAGTTTTGTGTAAAAATCTGTGTAGAGGTTCTGTAAAGCATAAGCTGTAGGATCAATTTTTTGTAATAGTTTATAAGTGCTTCGAATGGAGAACTCACCAGACGGTTCGCCACTCCATACTCGAAAATCCTCGTGCGGTTCCAGTGCCAGCGGAATTTGAAGGATCCGTTCAGCAGTTTCTGCTTGGAAGGTATTGACAATTAAATCCCTATCCCATACTCTGTCATGACTATTAATTAATTCCGCAACTGTCACAACATGCAAATTATGATCATCGGAAACTAAATTAACATTACTGCAATTTGGGATCCATACATCATTCTGAACTGAAATATCTGTGCCCATACCCACTCTCCAAAACAGACCCTTTTCCACTATAGCTTTAGTCGTCCATATACTACGCCAAACATAAGAACCTGAATGGCCCAAACTTGAATTGAGAAAGTCACCTGTTGGGAAATATTTTGCTTTAAAAACTTGCACCACTAACGAATCCGGATAAATTAGCAACCGCCACCCTTGTTTTGCCAGTAAGGCAATATTAAATTGATCCATGTTTCGAAACCCCAAACCACCTTCTTCCTTCAGTCGACACAAATATCTCCATTGGCACCAGTGAATTCCACATTTTCCTCCTCCTTTTTGCCACCAATACTTTGCAATTTTGTTCTCAATCATCTCGCATAGAACTTTTGGTAAAAGAAAACAGGACATAACATATGTGGGAATTGCCTGCAGCACAGATTTTATAAAAACTTCTTTTCCCCCTTGAGAAAGCATTCTGGTACTCCAACCATCAATTCTCTGCATGATTCTGTCAATTATACTTTAGAAAGCCTCTCTCTTTCTTTGACCTACTACGTTTGGAAGTTCTAAGTATTTTTCTGGACACATAGAACTTCTTACGCCAAGTACTCTGGACGCTTCTTCTCGTTTCTCATTTCTTGTGTTAGAACTGTAGAAAATTGTAGATTTTTTGAAATTAACGCATTGACCAGAATAGTTCTCATATTCCTTCAAAATGTCCTTCAAAATCCTAGCACCCTTTTCTGAAGCTTTAAATAACATTATACAATCATCTGCAAAAAGCAAATGGGAAATCTCTGGGCCCCTCCTGCTCGCTTTTGCTCCTCTTAACATACCTTGCTTCTGTGTCGATCTCAACAAAGATGAGAGACCTTCGCTGCAAATGAGAAATAAGAATGGGCTTAAAGGATCACCCTGTCTAAGACCTCTTGTGGAACGAAAATTGCTACCCCTTTCTCCATTGGTGATAATTGAATAAGAAACTATTATGATGCATTTCATAATGAGGTCCACCCATTTCTCTGCAAATCCTATTTTTAACATCAATTTTTTGACAAAATCCCACTCCACCCTATCATAGGCCTTACTCATATCAAGCTTGACCGCCATATAGCCCTTATGCCCAGTTCGTTTCTTCTTAAACATGTGCAGGATTTCATATGCTAACAGCGCATTATCTGAGATCAATCTACCCGGAACAAACGCACTTTGTGCTCTATCAATACAGCTTCCAATTACCCCTTGCAATCTGTTTGCCACTGTTTTTGCAACAATTTTGTAGATTACTGAACAAAGACTAATAGGCTGAAAGTTAACCAGAGTTGACGGATGTGGAATTTTAGAAATGAGTACTATGTCTGTATTATTTACTGCTTCAACCCTCGTATCTCCATTTAAAATTCTTAAGCAGTATTCTGTGACGTCCTTTCCTACTATATTCCAATACCTCTGGAAAAATAGTGCTGGGAATCCGTCTGGACCTGGAGCCTTTGTTGGGCCCATTTCTTTCAATGCTGTCCATACTTCTTCTACTCTAAATGTCAATAGTAGATCTGTATTCATTTCATCTGTGATGCTCACTTCAATACCATCCATCACTCTATCTGCATTTGCAACTCCCTTTGATGTAAATAATTCTTTGAAAAAAGTTATTGCTGTCTCATTAATTTCAGCTCCTGTAGTAATCTCATTCCCATCTTCTGAAATTAACTTGGAAATCAAATTTGTTCGGCGACGAGCTGTTGCACATTTGTGGAAGAAAGCTGTATTTTTATCACCAAGCCTAAGCCAATTTACTCTCGCTCGTTGCTCCCAGTACATTTCATCTTTGTCAATTTCCATGTTTAAATGGATTTTGGTATCAATTATCTTTGCCAAGATCTCATCATCTCGTTCTTCATTTAACAAAGACTCAAGTTCTTTTGCTAACCTCCTTTTCCGATCTTCCCTTTTGTTTTTGATTGAACGTGCCCACGTTTTCAATCTACGCTGTAAATTTTCCAATTTCTTCAATAATGACTGCGAATTTCCTTCCCATGCTTCCTTAATGACCTTCTCAGTGGAATCCTCCAACGTCCACCAAGATTCAAAATGGAATTTTTGTTGAGCGGAATAACTTTTTAGGTAATCTGTACCGATGAGTAAAGGACAATGATCTGACATAGAAAATGAAAGATGTTGCACTTTGTCCATTGGAAATAAAGTAATCCATTTTTCATTTGCGACTCCTCTATCCAGCCTTTCCCGAATATTCATCTCAGGAAGATTTCCTCGTTCCCACGTGAACCAAGTCCTAGAGTATCCGATATCCATCAATTGTCATTCCTCTAAAATATCTCGAAAAGCATCCATTCTACCCTGATCTCTTGGTCCTTCACCCTTCTTCTCATAACCGAATAAGATCTCGTTAAAATCTCCTGCCACCAGCCGGGGATGAAGATTCTCATAACTCAATCTTCGAAGCACATCCCAAGCAATGTTCTTATCCTTCAAATATGGAGACCTGTAGAAGCCTGTGAACCTCCAATCATCTTGCCCATTCTCTCCCCCAACCATGGCATCAATATGCCATTTCGAATAACTTTTTATTATGACATCAATGTCCCCCTTCCATGCTAGATATAATCCACCTTTAGACCCCTCTGTCTCAATATCAATTCCATTTGTGAAACCACACCTCCTCCGAACCCCCTCCATGCGCTTTTGATCCAGTTTAGTCTCCATTAAGAAGACCATTTGGGGATGTTGCTGCTTAATTAAGTAATGCAACCTCCGAACCGCTCGTGAGCTCCCCAACCCACGAACGTTCCAACAAATGGTTTTCATTGCAATCGGTCGATTTGCCCATTGGCAGCCGCCGATCCAAATAAATTTGTAACAGTACCCTATTCACCACTGACACATGAGATCTCCATATAATCCACCCCTTTTTCAATCGGATCTTCATTTTTTGGTCTTTTAACTACCACATTGTCTGTCGACCCTAGATAAACCACATCATCAATTTCTTCTGAAAATTTCCTTTTACCCGTCACACTCACATTCTTTTTATTCTCAAAACAACTCACTGCCTCCACCCTTTTCCAGCATGGCTGCTTAGTAGGTACTTCTACTTTCTTTGCACTGTTAAAGACTCCCAACTGTTTACCCATTCCCTGTAAATTAAAGATCTCCCCCTGATTCATAAGTCCATCATTCCAATTTGCCAATAACCTATCTGTTTTCCTTATTTCTTCCAACACAGCAGATTCAGACTTCTTTTCTCCTACAAGATTACTACTTAAATTTCCTATGTAATTGTGCTGTGCCCCCATCTTCTTCACAAAAACATTAAATTTTAAAGATTCTTTTCCCATTGCTTTTGATTCTGCTTTTAATGCAATAGAAAAAGGAGGATCTTCCCTGAATTTTTCTTTTTCTTCAGGTTTTATCCGCTGGCAATCATTCAAGCTGTGATCCAGTCTGCCACATCCAAAACAAAACACTGGCAGTTTCTCATATTTAAAAGCAATCCACGTTTTGACTCCATTATCAGTTGACACAAACACCCCTCTTCTAAGTGGATTTTGAACATCAAGATTAACCCTAATTCTGCAATTATCCCCATTAATTTCAGATCTAATAATTCCGCCAAAAGTACATCCAATAGCATGCATAAGATCCTTTTTGTGAATTCAGGTAAAATTGGACCGATTTTAATCCAAAACAGAGAAGAAGTAAGTTTAATGCTATCCCTATCAATTGAATTCCTTAAACGTTTAAACAAAATTAAATACTTACGAAACAGCCAAGGTCGCCCTTCCAAGATCAACTCCAAATTGTCCTCCGAATCAAAGATGATTAAGAAAAGATTCTGCCCTGTCGGCTGGATCTCAAACTTTCTCTTGGTTTTCCATATACTCCTCAATTGTGCTCTTAGGCTATCTGGATTAAAAGACTTCCTTGTCCATACTGAACATAATAGAGTCGGCTTTGTGTCTGGCACCACCATAGATCTTTTGATAGATAACTGGACGAGTTCTTCAGCTAACAATAAGACCTCCTCACTGCTGTCCCTCTCATCGCCACCACCCTCCGCCATCCTAGACTGCAGTAGTTACCACCCTCTCTAGGACTCTTTGTGGAAAGCACTCTTGGTTCTCAAGAGGGAATTTATTTGATAATTTTATTATTATGTTAACTATGTTATTCAAAATGTTGATGTCAAACGTTTTTAAGAACATTATTTTAACAAAAAAATTATTTTATCATTATAAGTTCAAATGTGTGATTTTTAATTTTTTTACATATTTTAATATTATTTTTATTATTATGATTATTAAAAAAACTTAATTTCAAAATTTTATACTAATAAATAGAATAATTTTAATGATGGTAACCATAAACATCACAGTCTCGTAAAATCTTTCGTGTACGAAATTTCAATAAACAAATATGAAAAAAGGAAAGATAGTAGTACATAGAGGTGTACATGGGCCGGCCCAAAATGTGGGAGGGTTTGGGCAAAAATATAGGCCCGAAAAATGGGCTTGGACAAAAAAAAGGCCCGTTTAAAAAATGGGCTGGGCTCGGGTAAGGTATTTTTGGCCCAGGCCCGACCCGAATTCACTAAAGGAAAAAAAACTATTTTTTAATACTATTTTCTTATTATTTTTCTCCTTATTTTGCTACCATTTTACTATTATATTTCTATTATTTTGTTGTTATTGTTTAGATATTATATAAAATTTATTTTATTGTTAATTTTGTTATTATTTTAAAGACATTTGTTAATTTTGTTATTATTTTAGAGGCATTTGTTTGTTAAGTTGCATCTATTTTAGTGTTATTTAAGTCTACATATTTTTTAAAATTTATTTTCAATTTGTTGAAAAATATTTATTTTAATTTTTTAGTATTTTTGATGTATTATATATATTTAAAAGTATATAAAATAATATAAAAAATTAATACGGCCGGGCCAGGCCCAGATTTTAGTATTTTTATACTAGCCGAGTTTGGACAAAATTTTAAGCCCATTTTTTAGGCCCGGCCCGAGCCCAATAAACGGGCCTAAACTTTTAGTTGGGTCCAGCCCGAACCCGGCCTATGTACACGTCTAGTAGTACATAATAAAAACAAACCACACAACACAACCGACTCTGAACCGGTCATCGATGAGTCTAATGATAAACCGGTTAAAAGATTCCTACCGCTCGCATTTGCATCAAAATTTTATGCTTCCACTTTGTCTTAAACCGTCTCCTCCCACTCTCCACCTTGTTCTGTTCCAAACAACATATCTTCTTAACCATGAAAACGATCGCTTAATTTATAGTTTCCCAATTGAAAAGTACAGAAGAACAACAAGATTTGATTGATTGAGAGAGGAAAATAAGGTTGAAGACCTTTCGAGGATGGTTTCTTTGAGTCGAGTCTTGGCGGTTTCCTATACGATAAAGCCATCCATTCCCTGTAACACTTGTTCTTTAAGCTCTAGATTTCCTCAAACGAAACCCAAACTGAATTCGAAATGGCGATCCATGGCGACTGAACCTGACTCTTCTTCCTTCGCCCCTTCTATTGATTCTGATTCTTCCGCTGATAAAGTTACAGCCGGGTATTTCTTTTTTTCTTTTCTCTGGCTTTATTTAAGGTTTTCATGTTGTTTTAGCTGCTATTTCTGATTTTCTTTTCTATGTGTACAGATTTTGCATCATAGAAGGGCCTGAAACAGTCCAGGATTTTGCTAATATGGAATTGCAAGAAATTCAGGATAATATCCGAAGCCGGCGGAACAAAGTGTTTCTGCAAATGGAAGAGGTCACCCAACTGATTTCATTTTCTTGCTTTGATTATTTCCATCGAGTTTTTTTCCAATATCAATAGGAGATGTTTCTGCATCAAATTGAGAGTTGTGATTTTCATTGAGTTTTAAACACCATTAGCGGTGTTGCTGCATAGCTTTTGATTCCATTGAGTTTCCGGTACCTATAGGGGAAGTTTCTGCATATGCTCATCAAGTAGTCAATGTTACTGGAAAGATCCATATGCTAACTTGAAACCTACCCAATTCTAGGTTCGGAGGCTAAGGATACAACAACGCATTAAAAGTGCTGAACTTGGCATTTTAAAGGAAGAGCGGGAAATTGAACTTCCTAATTTTCCATCATTCATCCCATTCTTGCCTCCACTGGTAAGATACATTTTTTTCTTTTTGTTTATTCCCCCCCCAGCTTGTTCTTAGTTCCACTGTTTTGTTCATTAATCATAGTTAACGATGTATTATGTCGTGTACATACAGACCTCAGCAAATCTCAAGGTTTATTACGCAACTTGTTATTCTCTTATTGCTGGGATTATCCTTTTTGGTGGACTTATAGCACCCACTGTGAGTCACTCATGCTCTCAACTCTCATAATCTAGTCTCTCCTCTGATGTGAATGGCTGAGTTAGTTGTGGTGCTTTTAAGTTATGCTACCCGTACTCTTTGTATTAAACACATCCAAATGTATATTGGGTATGATCTTCCAAATATATGAAAATATTGAGCATACATGGACACATATCCCTAATTAACACTAGTCCTAAATTCCAACTAACATAGCTTTTAGGAACAAAACAAAGGAATGTGTTTTCTGTTGAGAGTATAAAGTATTTGAAGGGGGCACTTCATACAGGCAACTGGGGCGAAGCCAGGACAACTTTTTAGGGGGGGGGGTCGGATAAAATTTTAATTTTTTATAGTTTATATCTTTCTAATTTGTAAAGGATTAAATCGAATTTTTATAATTTTAGGGGGGCCAAAGTGCAATTTTACCTTTATTAGTTTAAAATTTTTAAAAAATTTGAAGGGCCTAAATAGAAATTTTACCTTTTAGGGGCGGCACTTCCCAAGGCTTTCGCCACTGACAGGCAAGGAATGACAATGTTCACCTCATTATACTGATGCAAGAAGTTTTCCTTTTAGCAATTTGGTGATGGACACTTTCGGTGATGTTAATATAAATTATGAAGATCTGCATATCATAACTTATTTTGCTTTATCTTGTTTCTTTTTGTTCCCACATTATAGCTGGAGCTTAAGTTAGGACTAGGGGGCACCTCATACGCAGATTTCATCAGTAGTATGCACCTGCCAATGCAATTGAGGTATGGCAATCCTCTTGTTTGTAATGTATGTTTATTATTTTGAAGATGTTGAACTGAGCTGCTTGATTGCTTTCGTTTTTACCATGAAGTCAATGTGTTTTTGGCTTCCTTAGTTGCACTCGTTTCTATCAAGCATACCCTTGACAGTGCTGAGAAAGATGACAGATGCAGTTGGTGCAAGCCAGCTTATGAAAACAATATAAGACATTTTGTTAGAAAGATTAATGGCTAATTAACTTACAAAAGTTTGCTTCTACAAAGAAGAAGCATCTGTTATTTGTCTTCAGTTTGGTATACTGGATGCAGTTTTGTTTCATGTAGTATTAAACATATTTCAGTTGGTGGTAAGTGCAGTCAGGTTGATCCTATAGTGGCATCATTCTCTGGAGGAGCTGTCGGTGTTATTTCAGCCTTGATGGTAGTTGAGATAAACAATGTTAAACAGCAGGAGCATAAACGATGCAAGTATTGTCTTGGAACGGGTATGTATTTTTTCTGAAACTTCCTGTTTTTTAAATCCCCTACTATGTTCCAGGTACTGTATTTTCATCAAGGTCGATGGTAAATGCAGGATATCTTGCTTGTGCTCGCTGCTCAAATACTGGATCACTTGTTCTTATTGAACCAGTCTCAACAGGTAATGGTGGAGACCGACCTTTATCAACTCCCAAAACAGAAAGATGTTCAAACTGTTCAGGTTCTGGAAAGGTACGGCTTCTAAAAATGTGTAGTCTCAATAGTTTGTTGTCTACTTATGCGTATCAACTGGGGAATTTTAATGAATGGAAGGATATTTTCCTTATCCAATGTGGGAATTTTAGGGTTAGATTTGATGGATTTCATTAGTTCACATAATCGGAGTGTCTTCTCATAATCAGTATTTTTTTGAATACTTCGGCAGGTCATGTGCCCTACATGTCTCTGCACTGGAATGGCAATGGCTAGTGAACATGACCCACGAATTGACCCATTTGATTAGAGGTGCATTGTCACCCTCTCACTCTTTGTATGGAAATGTAGAGCTATTGTTGCTAAGATAACCAATCTTTTTATATATACAAAAATATCCAAGCACATTGAAATGAATGTTAGTGAGATAATAATACCTACTTTTGAAATCATTTAGCCATACGATGTCATACAATTGATGATGGTCAAGGTTGGTTATGTTTGACTGCAGCTAGGTATTCGTCAATTTGGAATTAGTGATACATCCAAATAAAGAAATAAAAACCTCCAACTTTGATCAATTATGTTTCAAGAAATGGGAGTTTTAAGTACTTCATATCTTTTGCTTTGCTCTTCCAAAAGGTGTAAACTGTAAAGCATTTTGATAATTTTGATAATTTTGATAATTTACGGACTCTAAAATATCATTTTGATAATTTAACTCAACTCACAAAAAACAAGTGTGTAATTAACTAATTAGATTTCCAATTACCAAATTAACACAATGAAAAAGAAGCCATGAGTTGACTAAAATCTAGAATTTTCTATTAATTATTTATTATCAACTTTTTAAGATTTGCTTGCCTAAGGGCGTTCAAATAAAGGTTTTTATGCAATTCCTTCAGCATGGATGTACAAGGATTCTATAATTGCAATTCTTTCGTTTTGTTTCATGGGCTTCGTCCTTGGTGCAAATATGGTAATGGAGGTTTCATGTGGTTCACACTTGATGAGTCAAAAGCCACTTAAGAAACCATGTGTTTGGTGTGGACGAGACTTGATAATGCATCCTAGTATGAAGGTCCGTCCAAAATTTAGGAGAATTGGGTCAAAAGAATTAAACAGGAAAAATGGGAAAAAAAAAAGAGAGAGGCTATTTTAAAGTGTGAGTTGGGCTCGGGCTTGAGCTGTTTTGCCTGTTTTTAAGTTTGTAATATTTTATATTATGTTATTTTTATATTTTATGTAATTTATAACACAAAAATTAAGTCTATAATAGTATTTAATACTATTATAATGTAAATATTACAATTGTTAAGATGACTATATATAAATTTTTTAATAAATAAAAAAATATATTAGATTATTAAATATTAAATTAAAAATAATATAAAAATATATTTTAAAATTTTTTAAAAATAATATAAGTGGGCCTAAAATGGGTTTAGATGAACTATTTACAAATATGGGCAGGATTGGTTAAAAGTTTAGGTCCATATTTCGAGTTGAATGAGGCTTAAGCAAACATAAGGTGTGTTAATATCATGCTTAGACCCGACTTAACCTATGAACACCTCTAGTGTGGATCCCACCTACTGAGTATCCTTTAGAGTATGGTCAGTGATAAGGTCGTGGAGAACTCGAGTAAGATGTGGCTGGATATTATGTGATAGGACATGACACGATTGTGTTCAAGCTTAAGGAGTTGGTCATTAGAGCCTCAGAAGTGATGAGAGTTTATGTATATGTGTACCAAGAATATTTCTTTGGTATTTTATAGTGGCCACATGTTTTCTAAGTCACGAATGTTCCAAAATGGTGAGCCCTATCTAGATTCGCCATTTTGACGCTCCATTTGGGCTAGGGGAGATGATTATGGAAAAAGTAAGTTCCCTTTGTAGGCCATCTCCTTTTTCAAGTGAGGAAAGCTTGGTTATGTATAACAATTGCCTCTCAATCGAGAGATAGATTATATAAAGTGACATTATCAAGATGTTTTGTTTGTCGTAGTGGTTTGAGTGATACCATGTTGCTTTTGGTGAACCTTGGGGATTTCTTTTTAGCACTAGCAAGCTTTTCATCTTTTTAATAGTTACTAAAAAGGTGACTTGGCGTGCGTGTTTGGATGCACGTATAGTCACCTTTTGTTTTTGCTTGTGTAATATGCATTTAATGCATTTTCCTTTACTGTAAACTGAAACGATGTATGATTTAACTTTTGTCTTTCTACCTATTGTAGGCTACTCTGTGGGCCCTATTAGTTGTTGTAGGTTTTTATGAGTCATTTCATTTTAGTGTCTATGAATGCCACAATTGTGCTTTTTTTTTTTTCATTTTTGTAGTTTTCTAGAGAAACCTTGGTTTTTTTTCGTTCAAAGTTTTTATTTGTGGGTTCTTTTGGAGTTTATACGAACACCAATGGAAGTTCATAATATGTTGTGTTGTTGCACACCATCATGTTTCACTCGTTGATTTTGGGAAAAAATTCATGCATTCAAATCAATGGAAGTATATTTATGTAGAAAGTACTAGATTTGTTGTAATTTGATATGTCAAATTAAGCTCTCCATTACACTTGAAGAGCTTATTTTCGAGCAATTTGGATGTCTTTTTTGTGTTTTTATTTAGTTTTAACTTTTCACTTGAATAAGTGGTTTTGTGTGATTTATGCTATTTTTGAGACTCGAGTTGGCCAAATGCGCCATAGGGAACCTAACAAGTTGATTGAATGTGTAGGGAGTCGATTGTAACACCCCTTACCCGTATTCAACGTCTAAATCGGATACGAGACATTACCGAACTTAACTTGCTTAAACGCACAACATCAGGCCATAATGTTTCATTCTAACTTTCATTTATAATCATAACATCCCTATCAAGGGTCCACGAGACCCTAAACACACATTTGGAGTGATTCAGGACCAAACCAAAAACTTTTGCGCACTTAATTTTTTTTTTGCTTAAACAGGGCCATACGCCCGTATGAAATGGAACACACCCGTGTGGGTAGGCCGTGTGATATCACATGCCCATGTTCCTAGCCCGTGTGGAATTTATTTTCGTTTCAAACCTACAGGGGTTTTCACACTGCCGGACACACGCCCGTGTCCCACACACGGCCTCAAGACGCCCATGTGCCAAAAACCATGTCATTCTGTTTATGACATTATCACCCCACTATGGTCACACGGCTAAGGCATACGCCCATGTCCTTAGACCATGTGTCGAATTAAATTCCTAATTTTAGATGCAGACTTCACACGGCCTGGACACACGCCTAAGTCCATGGCCGTGTCTCCCACACGGCTAAGACACACGGCCGTGTCTCTGCTCCTGTGTTTACTCCTGAGCATACTGACTTGTAAACCTGACATGCATGGGGTCACACGGCCTACCAACATGCCCATGGGGCTGACCGTGTGTCATACAAGGCCTAGACACACTCCCGTGTGGGCATTTGAAAGACTATCTACCAAGCCAAATACCACCCTATACAACAATCATACTTACACCAATTCAATCCAACATATATCAGGACTATAAAGCACTTCTAAAGACTCAACATCAAGACATCCACACAATCATACACTTAATGAATTTTGTCATCATTGAACATATATAAACTTGTCAGGTATTGGCCCAATTCCAATGACCACTTACAAAATGAATTTAACAACATTAATAACCAATCCTTTAGCTAACAAATATGACATAACAAAAGAGACTAAGTCATATTCATGCCATACTCAAAATGAATCTAACTTTGCTATAACAATGAGTAGTCGATAGTGTGATTTCTGAACTCTAACATTCCACGAATTCTCGAGCTAACTTGGCAACGTTACAAGGAAAAGGGAAATGAGAAGGGTAAGCATAAAGCTTAGTAAGTTTGCATGAAAATAAATAACAACATAAGCTCACAATGTCATCCAACCATGACATTGGATAAAACATAAAGTCTTAAGTACTTTGCCAACACTTAATCATGCTTATTCTTATCGAATACATACCATGTCACATATCGTAAATATTTCTCGTGAATTACTCACGGGTACCTGTGATCACTCAATCATATCACTTTAGCATTAATCTCATTTCTATTCCAAGGTTAACTATTTATCCCATTAAATCACTTGGGATGTTTGATGATACCTGTTCATCGTCATTCACATAATACGACGCCAATGTCGCATCCCAGATGTTGTCTTACATGGGGTCACCTCTAAGTACCGATGCCATATCCCAAATATGGTCTTATACGAGATCTCATATCAATTATCAATGCCACATCCCGAATATGGTCTTATATGATTTTTCTTATTCAATGCCGATGCCATATCCTAGATATGGTCTTATACGAGATCTCAATTCGGTGCCGAGGCCATGTCCCATACATGGTCTTACACGGGACCTTATCCATCTCCTATCTCGTTAATAGTGTTCTCATATTCACTATAGTCCCACTGGGACTTCAACATCACAATTTTCATCATTTTTCTCATTCAACATCATAACTCAAATTTATAAAATTATTACACAACATCACTAATATCAAACATGATGTTGTATTTATTACACACAAACTTACCTCGATAATCAAAATAGGCTAGATTGTCGATCTAGTCCGATACTTTGCTCTTTCCTCGGTCGAGGTTAATTCTTCGCTCTTCTTGATCTATAATAACAATTTAGCTCATTTAGTTGCCACATTATTAAACAAATTTCAATAATCACATTTTGGCAAAATTACCATTTTACCCTTAAACTTTTTCAAAATGACCATTTTACCCCTAGGCTCAAAAATCAATTCTAATCAAATTTCTTTCTTTAACGAGCCTAGGTGAACATTTATTACTCTTATGGCAGCCCTCAATACTCATTATTTTACACATTTAGCACCTATTTTGCAACATTCACAAAAATGTCCTTTTTGGTGTTTTCATGGTAACACCTTTCACAAAAGTTGTTCATCTAACAACTGAGACTCATTTTCTTCCATAAAAATGCAGCAAACAACTTAAAAGCTCACATGGAAAAGCTCTAAACTTTTCACCATTTTGCAAAATAGTCCACTCTTTAGATAGCTTAAGCTTTAGGGGTTCCAAAAGTTCAAATTTTATCAAGAAATGATCACTAAAACACTTACTTGTAAGGAGAAGAGTTTGTTGAAATTTTTGAGCTTTCATGAAACACCCCACACCCGGCCCACGAGCCTGGACCGGATCTGGTATGTTCCTCGAAGAAAACTAGTTCAAATTCGTTGGCACTTTGAAAAATTTTAAGTGATTTTGGAAGAAAGTTCGAATTGGGTTAGGCTTGAGTTGAAAACAAGTTTGTTTTATTTTGAAAGCCCATTTGTTTCAAGTGACAAATATTGAAAGTTTATATTAAATCAAATTGACTTAATCTTTAATAATTAAAAATGTCGAAACAAAGCGAATAAAGCAGAAAATAACTTAGTTCAGTTGTGGCCTTATTACATCAAATAATTCCCCAAACTTTAAGTTTAAGTACTTGATAAATATAAAAATCCACATTAATTAAATTCCTTGCTGTGCATGGCCATCCCTAAGCTTCTGCCGAGCCCGGTCCATTACTGATCGTCACCTGAAAATAGTCCCACAACGGGGTGAGTCAAACAGACTCAATGTGTACACGACACTTAATCATAATAGAATCAGGCATACAAGAATTACACATTCAAAACATGGAATACCAGTTATGATGCATTCCCAAACCCAAACCTAATTGTCCATCCGCTACACACCCCCGTACCTGCCAATCACACCGTGGGGACTACTAAGTCGACCCTCCTTCCGCTACACACCAAATTGCGATCTTAGGTCACCGCATTCGTGATCTTAGGTCACCACGTTCAGATTACAGTGGTCTTAGGTCACCACTTTCAGATTTCTGTGGTCTTAGGTCACCACTTTTCAGATATCACGGTCTTAGGTCACCGTGTTCGTGGTCTTAGGTCACCACATTCACTTCCCCTTTCAAAATAAAACCCATATGCCCCATATAATAATAATATGCATTAATATGCCAGAGTTCACATTCTTATTCTTATTCTCATGTTATAACTAACATATTTCATAATCCTAGTAGGAGTAGGAAACGTACCTGAGTACTTAGTACCATAACATGATACCTTAGCCACTTTCATATT
The DNA here is from genome assembly GCA_025503065.1 of Gossypium bickii. Lineage (NCBI taxonomy): Eukaryota > Viridiplantae > Streptophyta > Magnoliopsida > Malvales > Malvaceae > Gossypium > Gossypium bickii. The sequence continues at coordinate 22,506,852 of CP106718.1, forward strand.
CTTAATGTCACATATTTTAATTAAACATGCCATAAAACGTATTAGGAAGTAGTGTGGGGTACACACCTGATTCGCTTAAAATTTCCTTGAGATCCCGAAAAGCTTGATCTAACGCTTAGATCCTTAATCCCTACATTGATTTATCACTTATTACCTTAATAAAAAGCCATTCGGCCAAAATTCCAAATCCTAGTAGGATTAGTATTCTTACCTTGTTGCCGATTGGAACACCAACAAATCCCGAAACTGTTCCTTGTTTCCCTAGGAATGTCGAAATCCCTAAAACCTTACGTTAGACTTAATCTTAATCATCGAAACATAAATCAAGGCCTTTGGCCGAATATTCACATGTCTTACCTTAATCTTAGAAATCCCGAATACTCCTCCTTTTAGTCGACTACTCTGATAATCTGAAAGATCCTTCCATATTCGGCAACCATGATATGTATGGGGTTAGATTATCTCTCGGCTAATCTAAAAGAAAAGAATGGAAATCAAACTTGTTCTTACCTTTGAAGAAATCAACAGCACCTATGCTTGAAGCCCTTCCAAGATTCGGCTTTTGAATGGATTGGTAAGAAGAAATAGGAAGAAAAGAAAACTTGAGAATTTTGACAATGGCGGACTATAGATTCGGCTTGACAAAAGAAAAAGAGAAGAGAAGAGAAGAGAGCACTCAGAAATTCGGCAGAGAGAAGAGGAGGAAGAAAAATTGATGAGTAGCCTTATTTTCTTCCTTTTATAGCTGAAAATACTACTCAGAATCCCTTACTTGGCCGCCACTCTTCTTTATTGATAAGTTTATCTCCTTAATTTAAAATAATTAGAGAATAATCCTTTATTATCTCTTCAAAAATAATCCAAATTAAATCCCTTATTTATCACCTTATTAATCGATTATTAAAGAGAATAAAACTCCTCCTTTCTAGAAGGCTTGTGCCGTCCACCTCAGACTTCTGGAAGCAAAAATAAAACTTCCTTTATTTGCTTCCCAAGTGACTCGAACTCAGGCCCAACACCTTGCATGTGGCGCCATTTCCAGAGGCCCTAAGTGGCATCTTCAGGCCACTTTTCCAAGCCTGTTTGTGTGTCAAATTTCACCAACTTTTTCTTTTAAGGCCACCTTGCCTTAATTTCCTCTTTTAAACTTTAAAACTCGACATTTCTAAGTCATTTCTAAGTTTCCAAAAATTTTCGTTCGGCTCTGTAAACTTGACATTTCCTTACATTTCCAAGTTTCCAGAAATGTTCATTTCCAAATCATTTTCATTCATTTCCGGGTTTCCAAAAATATTCAAAATTTATTCTTAGTACATAAAACATGTTACTTCATACAATTAAACCGAAAATGCATAGGCCCTTTCCAGGATGTTACATTTCAAAACCCCTATTTGCTGCTAATTTTTGGTGGATGAGTGAAGGAGAAAAGATGATATCTTTTCTTTCTTTATTTTATTCTATTTCATCAATTTAATCCACTTACTACACCAACTTTGACTAATTTTGACTTTTTTGTCCCCCTATGGCCGGCCACCTCTTAAAACAAGGCCTATTTGCACATTTGGGACATCCAATTAATATTCTATGGCTATTAGGCACCTTTAGCTTGTAAAATTGAAATTTCACACTTTATGCGATTTAGTCTTTTTTCGCGATTAAGTATAAAATTGCTAAAATTAAAGCACCAAAAATTTCATACACCTATATACTCATGCTTTAATTCATAAAATAACATAAAAAATTTTTTCTCCAACCTCGGATTAGTGATTCTGAAACCACTATTCCGACTAGCCCCTAAATCGGGCTGTTACAATTCTCCCCCTTTAAGGATTTTTGTCCTCGAAAATCTTATCGATAGAAAAGTTGGGATATTGGTTTCTCATAGTCTCCTAGGGCTCCCATGTAGCCTCTTCTATTCCATGTCTTTGCCATAATACTTTAACCAGCGCTATACTTTTGTTTCTCAATTGTTTGACTTCTCGTGCCAAAACCTTAACCGGTTCTTCAAGATAAGTCATGTCCGGTTGAATTTCTACCTCTGTTGGTACAATCACATGTGAAGGGTCCGAACGGTATCGGCGTAACATAGACACATGAAAGACATAACGAATCTTTTCCAACTCAGCTGGCAATGCCAAACGATAAGCTGCCGACCCTATCCTCTCAGTAATCTCATATGGTCCGATAAAATGTGGACTCAATTTGCCTTTCCGGCCAAATCTGAGGACCTTTCTCCATGGTGCTACTTTTAGACACACTTTATCACCTACTTGGAACTCAATCTCTTTCCTTTTCAAATCCAAATAGGACTTTTTTCTATCTGAGGCCGCTTTCAGACATTCACGTATCACCTTTACTTTCTCTTCAGTTTCCCTGACCAAATCGACCCCGTGAATCTGATTCTCTCTGAGTCCTGTCCAATACAAGGGCGTTCGAAACTTACGCTCGTACAGTGCTTCATAAGTCGTCATTTTCAAACTTGACTGGAAACTATTGTTATAGGTGAATTCCATCAACGGTAAGTACTTTTCCCAATTACCTTGGAGTTCCAAAACACAACATCAAAGCATGTCTTCAAGTATCTGAATTATTCTCTCTGATTGACCGTCAGTTTGCAGATGGAAGGCTGTACTAAAGCTCAATTTTGTGCCTAAAGCTTCTTTGCAACTTTTTCCAAAATCATGACGTAAATCTCGAATCTCTATCCGAAATAATCGACAATGGTACTCCATGAAGTCTTACTATTTTAGTCACATACAAATCCACCAACTTATCAAGCGAGTAGTTAACCCGCACTGGTATGAAATGGGCTGACTTCGTGAGTCTATCAACTACGACCCATACAACATCTTTCTTTTTCGGTGTCAATGGTAAACCCGTCACGAAGTCCATAGTAATACGGTCCCACTTCCACTCGGGAACCATAATAGGCTGAAGTAGACCCAAACGTACTTGGTGTTCAGCCTTCACTTGTTGACAAATTAAGCATCTGGAAACGAACTTGGAAATGTCTTTCTTCATACTCGGCCACCAATACCATTTTCTCAAGTTGTTATACATCTTTGTGCTGCCTGGATGCACAGACAAACATCCACTATGTGCTTCATGCAAAATCTTTCGAATAAGCTCATCGTTTATGGGTACACAGACCCTATCTCGAAACATTAAACATCCATCAGGACTTATCCGAAAGTTCGACTCAATATTTAACTCACATAGAACTCTTTTGGCTTGTAAGTCGCTGTCACCTTTCTGAGCTTCACAAATCTCTTGGAGAAACAATGGTCTAGCTCTCAACTCAGCTAGAATAGAACCATCATCTGACAAAGCCATCCGTGTATTCATGGCTCTCAGGGCAAATAAGGATTTTCTACTCAAAGCATCGGCGACCACGTTCGCCTTTCTCGGATAATAGTCAATCACTAGTTCATAATCCTTTATCAGCTCTAACCATCTTTGTTGTCTCAAATTCAATTCCTTTTGTGTCATCAAGTATTTTAGGCTTTTATGGTCGGTGAATATCCGACATCTTTCACCATATAAATGGTGTCTCCATATCTTTAATGCAAACATAATGGCAGCCAACTCTAAATCATGGGTCGTGTAATTCTTCTCGTGCGACTTTAATTGTCTAGAAGCATATGCAATCACCTTGCCCTCTTGCATAAGTACACAACCCAATCCATTCATGGATGCATCACTGTAAACCACAAATTCTTTTCCCGGCTCAGGTTGCACCAAAACAGGAGCCTCAGTCAAAAACACTTAGCCTCTCAAAACTCTATTGGCTCTTTTCTGTCCAATCAAACTTCACATCTTTTTGCAATAGCCTCGTCATCGAAGTAGCTATCATGGAAAACCCCCTTGACAAATCGCTTATAGTAGCCAGCTAGGTCCAGAAAACTCCTAACTTCGTTTACGTTCCTTAGTGGCTTCCAATCTACAATTGCTAAGATCTTACTCAGGTCGACTTTGATTCCATCTCCCGAGACGATGTGCCCCAAAAATCCAGCTTCCTTTAGCCAAAATTCATTTTTACTAAACTTGGCATATAATTGTTTACCTCTCAAAATTTGCAAAACCATTCTTAAATGCTCGGCATGCTCGTTCTCATCCCGAGAGTAAATCAATATATCATCGATAAAGACCACCACAAATTTATACAAATACGACCGAAAAATTTTGTAACACTCTTAACCCAAGCCCGTCGCTAAAATAGGGTTAAGAGGTGTTACCAAACATTCAGAACATTTCACCACCATTTCACGACACCAAGTCATTCATTAATCAATACATATCAATTAATAACATCTGGTCCCTTATTGAGGTCTATGAGACCTTAATCACATGCTAGAAATGGGTCGGGACTAAACTGAACACTTACAAAAATTTTTTAAAAATTTTAAGATTTTTCAACACTGCAAGGGTCACACGCCCATGCAGTTAGGCCGTGTGCCTCACACGACTACCAGACATGCCCATGTCTAGGCCATGCCAAAACATGGCATACATACTGACTTGTCCACACGGCCACCAGACATGCCCGTGTGCCATGGCCTTGTGATATTAAGCTAGCTACTTACTTGGTTGCACGGTCACCAGGCACGCCCTTGTACCACGGTCGTGTAACCTGCCCAGGCACACTTCGAAGTGGCTCTTAAGCCACACGATAGAGACACACACCCATGTCCCTTGGCCATGTGTGCAAAATAGGCCATTTGCAAGGCCAATTTTCTACCCACACTAGGGTCAACCCTACAAGCACAATTAAGCATATTTTCACAATTAAGCATATTTTCATACACAATTTGGCAACTAATAACATGTCAAATGATCAACATACCATCCTATCCAATCTCATTTCTAACCATGCCAACATATATACCAAATTTCACAACTAAAACACATGCATTATCAAGCATGATTCATCCATAATATCACTAGATTACAGTAGCATCAATCTTTCACTAAGCTTACCATTTATAAGACATTTTCATTACCATCAAAACATACCAAAACATACTTCACATACCAAATCCACATATGGGTATTTCCAACATTTATCTAGCCACATCACATGGCTATTTACACATCTCAATTGTATTTCAAAACAACTAGCCTATACATGCCATATTCCATTATACACATCTTCATAAGTACCAAAATAGATAGCCGATAGTGTGATAGAGATGCTGACGATTCCCAAATCTGAGCTAGCTTTACTAACACTGTAAAACAGAGAAACAAATCACACAGTAAGCTTTCAAAAGCTTAGAAAGTTCGTAACATAATACATTATACCAAAACGAACCATCACATAGATTATTTCACAATCACATATATCATACCATCCAAAGCTAATATGTTCAATTAACCTTCCATAAACTCATTCATAGTTTCATCAACCACATAAGTTCCGAACGTACCTTAGCCAACACTTAGTTATCGATTACATATGCTACTCAATACTCACCATTTCATTTCGATCAACTTTCATCCCTTCTTAGGTTCAATCGCACACTTAGTGCCCAAATCGTTAGCCGAAGCTTAATTAACATTGCATATTTAGTGCATCTATATCAAACTGATCTTAAATCGGTATCGCACACACAGTGCCAACCACAAAGTCGAAGCTTATATTATTTCGCACACACAGTGCTAATCATCTTGGTCACGTTTTTGAATACGCACACTTAGTGCCATATAACTCGAGCCCTCACATAGCATTCCCAATTCAATAATATCACACCATTCATTTCTTAACATTAAACATAGTTAAATACACGTATTATGTCCGAACTTACCTCGGACGTCTAAATACCAAAATGGTTGATTAATCGAGCACTTTGTCTTTTCCTTGATTTTGATCTGAACCTCCCCTTTCTTGGTCTATACACATTCGAATTTAACTCATTCAATCACAATTTCATTCAACTTAGTCCACACGCACATATTTAGGGCATTTACAAAATAGCCCTCACATTTTCACATTTTGACACTTTAGTCCTTAATTCATCAAATCACTAAATATACACAATTTCAAATCACATTTGCTTAGCCGAATTCTCCTTGTGTTCATACAAACCCACTCATTTTATTTATTTCACATTTTAGTCCCTCAATTTACACTTTTCTCAATTTAGCCCAAATTATACAAATTCACCAAAACTTCAAAGACAAACTATATTAATCAAACACATATCTTTCATTTTCCACCATCAAACATTCAAGGACTCACATGGTCATCAATGGTACATTTCAAAAACATTATTAATTCACAAAATTACGACATGGGTTAGCTAGAGCACAAAGCAACGATCACAAAAACATAAAAATTATCAAAAACCAAACAAATCTCTTACCTTAATCAAGCTCCAAACTAGCCGAAACCTAAGTGTTCTTCCTTTTTTTTCTTTTCTTTGATTTTCGGCAATATAAGATGTTAATGGCTTGGTTTTTGTGTTTTGTTTTAATGTAATATACATTAATATCCATTTTACACATTTAACCTTTAAAACAAAATAAGAAAACTATATATACAATGTCCAAAACCGTCCATTAGCCATCCATTACCTTAAAAATGGCTTAATTGCCTCATAAGGCCATCCTATTATAAAGACAATAGCAATTAAGCACTTAACAATTAGCACACAACATTTTACACTTTATGCAATTAAATTCTTTTTCATAATTCGACACACAGTCGATAAAATTACCACACAGAATTTTCACATAGGCTATATCACATATAATAAACACAAGAATAATATTAAAATATTATTCTGACCTTAGATTTGTGGTCTCGAAACCACTGTTCCGACTAGGGTCTAAACTGAGCTGTTACAAATATATTCATCAAATCCATGAAAACGGCAGGGCATTTGTTAAACCAAAAGGCATGACCAAAAATTCATAGTGGCCATACCTTGTCCTAAATGCGGTTTTTGGCACGTCCGAGTATTTGACTCTCAACTGATAATATCCAGACCTCAAGTCTATTTTGGAAAATACTGTGGCTCCCTTCAATTGATCAAATAAATCATTGATTCTTGGCAACGGGTAGCTGTTCTTCACCGTTACCTTATTGAGTTGCTGATAATCTATACATAACCTCATAGAACCGTCTTTCTTCTTCACAAATAATACGGGAGCACCCCACGAAGAAAAACTCGATCTTACGAAGCCTTTATCTGTTAACTCTTGCTACTGTGCCTTCAGTTCTTTTAGCTCGGTTGGAGCTATTCTATATGAAGCAATAGAAATGGGGGCAGTACCAAGAGCTAACTCAATCCCAAATTCGACTTCTCTAACTAGAGGTAGCCCTGGCAATTCCTCTGGAAAACGTCTGGATAATCACGTACTATGGGTATCGACTCCATTCTTAACTCAGTCTCTTTAACATTCATCACAAAGACAAGGTAAGCTTCGTACCCCTTTCTTAAATACTTCTGAGTCAACAAAGAAGATATCACTACTGGCAATCTATCTTGCTTATCTGATTCAACACGAATAAGATCCCCACTTTCATTTTTAACTCAATAAACTTCCTTCCACAATTCACTATCATATCATGAGCAGTTAACCAATCCATCCCAAGGATGACATCGAACTCATCAAACGGTAATAACATGAGATTAGCAGGAAAACAATGACCCCTAATCATCAATGGTTAACCTTTACATACTCTATCGACCAATACACATTTGCCTAGGGGATTTGGCACTCTTATCACAAATTTAGTAGACTCTATGGGCATGCTCATGCTAGAGACAAATTTCATGCAAATATACGGGCGGGTAGATCCCGGATCAATTAAAGCTATAACATGAGTATCATAGAGAGAAAATGTACCCCTGGTCACATCGGGGGAATACGCCTCTTTGCGAGCACGAATGACATATGTTCTCGCCGGTGCTCTACCGTCAACTCCTGCAGTCTGCTCTCTAGATGAATTCTTGCTACTCATTTTATTTCCTGGGTTTCTCTGTGGTCTTCCTCTAGCAGTACTTCCCGGTCTTGCATTTTGAGGCTTTTCTTTCTCACCCGTCTCGGGGTAATCTCTGATAAAATGATCTAGAGATCCACACTTGAAACTAGCCTTCTCGTTTGCTCGGCACTCACCGGGGTGACGTCTGCCACACTACAGGCATTTCGGTTTACTCGGTCGAACGTTGGCAACACTAGCAACCGAAGTAGTCTGAGCCTTAGACCCCGGGTACTGTCTACCTTTACTTCTGTTTGAAAACCCAGCTGAAGTAGCTGATCGAATAGTAAACTCTCTTGACTTCTTGGATGAGAATTGGAATGACTTACCTAACTGCCTCTTCTCTGAGTCGCGAGACTCAATTTCAGCTTTTTTTTTCTCTTTGACTAATTCCTCAGCTTTACAGGCTCGATCTACCAGCACCACAAACTCTTTTAGTTCAAGGACACCAACAAACAAACAGACATCCTCATTTAACCCATCCTCGAATCTTTTGCACATGATGGCTTCTGTCGATACGCACTCTCGAGCGTATTTGCTGAACCTTACGAACTCACACTCATATTCAGTCACCGTCATTCGGCCTTGCTTTAACTCCAAGAACTCCTTTCCTTTTTGGTCGATGAACCTACAAACTAATGTACTTCTTCTGGAATTCCTCTTGGAAGAATTCCCAGTTAACTCTCTCCCTTGGTACCACCGACACAAAGGTGTTCCACCACTGATAGGCCGAATCTCTCAAGAGAGATACTACACACTTCATGCACTCTTCAGGCGCGCATGACAACTCATCGAATACCCTGATGGTATTCTCGAGCCAGAATTCTACCCTCTCCGAGTCATCTTCTTTACTAGCTCGAAATTCCTCGTGTAACACCCCTAACCTGTATCTGTCGCCGGATTAGGGTTATGAGGCATTACCAAATATAACACAATTCAGAACAGACATTCATTTCTTTACATGCTTCGTAAATTAACCATATCAATACTCTTATCCTATTTAAAATTCGAAGCTTATTACTCCTATATCCATATCATTTGCATATTAAATTTTTCTTCAATCATATCACATTACATCATAGCTGAACATAACCTTGATATTATTATAACATACGCATGTCACTATAGTCACATTAAACATTTATGAACACAAAAAAAAAAAAACAATTCATAGTATATCGAATTCGCATGCTTTATAATCAATCCAAAGTCCATTTATCGAACCATTCAAGCAAAATAAAGTTGCATACTTTGCCATTACAACTGAATCAAAATAACCTATGTATATTCGAACATATAATCATCTCATATCTAGCATGCGTAAAGACATCCTTTAATTCAATTTTGTTTATCTAACAAATACCAAACTTATCATTTTCCTATTCATAAGACCATTCGATTATAACTTTATAAACTTACATCTTTTTTAGTACAAATCACAACCAATAGTACATATAAGTCACATACCAATTTACCATACTTAAATCGCAATTGTATAACCAAAACACCAATCAAATTTTTCGATCCCAATAGATAGGTTTATAATATACCTAGTTTACTAAAATGTTCCTTATTCATACACGGCATTAAGGACATATACATTTATTCTTATATAATACACATCAAATGACTTTTAAATTAAATCAAGCATACATCTTTTCTTATTACATTACTTAATCAATTTATAAGTCACTTATCATAATTCGTCAAGCATTCCTCATTTACCTAAATGACAAAACACATGACTAAATCAACTCAAACATTAGCATTATAAACAAGCAATTATATCAAAAGCATAAAACATAAACTTGACTAAGGAAACAGGCCATAGCCGAATTACTAAAACCAAACACCCCAAATACTTAACCAAGAACAATTAAAACCAAACCTAAACAAAATGATCAAGCCATTTTCGCATGGCTATATATATATACATGTCCTAAAATCAAACATTCCATCTATGCTATACATGCCATAAGCCCAAATTCAACTTAGTAAAATACCGAAAAACTGTCGATAGTGTGATAGGCTTTGCTGACGATCCCCGAGCTCGTAACGTAACTTCAAAATCTATAAAACAGAGGTAAACAAGAACACACAGAGAGTAAGCTATTTAAGCTTAGTAAGTCATAAGCAAATATATAAAAATATATATCAACGATTGTATATTAACAATAAGTTAATAAGGCTGAATATACATATTCTCAAATACAAAGTTATCATTTTAATCATACATACATAAATCATATGGCTAAATGCTTAAATACACATGAACATACATAAATCTCAATATTAATATCACATATACCTCTTTTTGGCCGAATATACACAATCACCTATTCCTTACACATAGTTCACATTTATAACTTAAACATTTATGCAATCAATTGAACATCCAACTTACCTTATTTTCACAACTTGGATAAGCACATACCTGAACTTTTTATTCAATTTCACATTCGGTCTTTATTTAACATTGCCCGTTGAACCGTTCAGGATTAAAAAGGATACGCGGATAGTTAGAAGCTCGTACAATGCCAACGTCCCAGACGTGGTCTTACATGTAATCACATATCGATGCCACTGTCCGAGACAGGGTCTTACACATAAACACAAGTCGATGCCAACGTCCTAGACGTGGTCTTACACGAAAACACATATCGAAATCCTATGTCATGACATATGTATCCTAACTATTCCTAAGGTTCGTACGCGGATTTCAGATATTGAAACTTGATCGAATCGAACTCAAAATATATCTCCCTTGTTCAAATCACATTCGGCCAACACAAAATTAAATTCAAAAAAATTCATTTATCATGTAACATATATATATTATCAAATTTAACAATATTTATGTGCTTATAGACTTACCTCGGATATCGACGGACTATATAATCGACTATTCAACTACTTTCGACTTCCCTCGATCTAATTTCGTTTTCTTCCGTTCTTGATATAAATAAATTCAAATTTAACTAATTTAACCACATATTCATTCAATTTAATCCAAAAACACATAAATGGGCAAATTACCATTTTGCCCCTAACATTTCACACTTTTTGCAATTTAGTCCTTATTGCATAAAACAAAAAATACACAAAATTTACACATACTATAGCTAGGCTGAATATTCACAAGCATTATACAAGTCCATATATTTCATTTTTTTCACATTTTAGTCCCCCAAAATTTTATTTTTTACAATTTAGCCCCAATTACTCAAATTCATCAAAACTTCAAAGACAAAACATATTGATCTAACACATATATTTCATAATTCATACTCTAACATCATAAAACTCATAAACTCATCAATGGCACATTTCAAAATCTTCATCAAAATAAAAAATTCAAGCATGGGTCTTGAAGTATTCGAAGCAATGATTACAAAAACGTAAAAATTATCAAAAACTGAAACACAAACTAACCTCAATCAAGACCTTCAATGGTCGAATATTTCAAAGCTTCAAACCTAATTTTCTTTTCTAGTTTCAGTGGTGAAAAGATGAAGAACATAGCTTTATTCTTTAATGTTTTATGATATATTAACTTAATATAAATTTTACATTTTAACCTTTATTACTAAATATATAAAACATATATAATAAGGTCATTCTTGACCATTGCCGTCCACTATCATTAATAGTGGGCTAATTACCTTTTAAGGACTTTGCATTATAAAGACATTAGCAAATTAGCACTTACACATTAATTAGCCAATTTCACCTTTTACGCGATTAAGTCTTTTTATTTAATCGGACACTCAAACGACGAAATTAAAGCACGAAAATTTCACAAAATTAAATTCACACATAATAAACACAGAATATAATTTTAAAATATTTTTCTAACTCGAATTTGTGGTCCCAAAACCACCATTCTGAATAGGGTCTAAATCGGACTGTTACACCTCGGCTCCTTGTTTCCGAATCTTATCGACCAGAGGCTTTTCCCTTCTTGCTACCTCTACCACTTGAGGAGCTACAAGTGCGGGCTGAGGAATAGGTGAGGGTGGAGGGGGTTGAGCATTAGGATTTGCTCGAATATACTTGGTATACCAATTGCTCATCATATGGATAAAGGCTTCTTAAGCCTCTTCTTCCTGACCCATAATCTCGGGTCTACTCTCTACTGGCACGGTCCCTTGCGCAGGAGCCGGTGCATTACTTGCAGCATCATCAACTACAGCTCGGTCGAGATCAGGATCTATTTACTATATAAAAACACAATTCAAATTGTCAAGAGTCATCACATTATCATTACACAAATACTCTTACGTATGGCATGTATAGCTAGACTCATACTTACGCTACATTAGTCCGAGAATCGACTAAATTGTAGCTCTGATACCACTAAATGTAACACCCCTTACCCGTATTCAACGCTTGAATCGGATACGAGGCATTATCGAACTTAACTTGCTTAAATCCACAACACCAGGCCATAGTGTTTCATTCTAAATTAAAACTTTTCACTTATAATCATAACATCCATATCAGGGGTCCACGGGACCCTAAACATACATTTGGAGTATTCGGGACCAAACTAGAAACTTTCACGCACTTAGAAAAATTTTGCTTAAACAGGGCCACACGCCCGTATGAAATGGAACACGCCTGCGTGGGCAGGCCGTGTGATCTCACACGCCCATGTTCCTAGCCCGTGTGGAATTTATTTTTATTTCAAACCTACAAGGGTTTTCACACAGCCGAAAACATGCCCGTGTCCCTGGCCTGTGTCCCTTACACGGGCTCGACACTCCCGTGTCTTAGCCCGTGTGCCAAAAACCATGGCATTCTCTTTATGACGTTATCACCTCACTATGGTCACACGGCCAAGGCACACGCCCATGTCCTTAGACCTTGTGTCAAATTAAATTCCTAATTTTAGGTGCAGACTTCACACAGCCTGGACACACGCCCAAGTCCATGGCCGTGTCTCCTACACGGCTGAGACACATGGCCGTGTCTTTGCTCGTGTGTTTACTACTGAGCATACTGACTTGTAAACCTAGCATGCATGGGGTCACATAGCCAACCAACACGCCCATGGGGCTGACCGTGTGTCACACACGGCCTAGACACACGCTCAGCCTAGACAAACGCTCGTGTGTCTACCAAAAATCCAATTGTTTCGAATAGCGTATCAAAGCTATCTACCAAGCCAAATGCCACTCTATACAATAATCATACTTACACCAATTCAATCCAACATATATCAAGACTATAAAGCACTTTTAAAGACTCAAAATCAAGACATCCACACAAGCATACACTTAATGAATTTCATCATCATTGAACATATATAAACTTGTCAGGTATTGGCCCAATTCCAATGACCATTACAAAATGAATTTAACAACATTAATAGCCAACCTTTGGCTAACAAACATGACATAACAAAATGGACTAAGTCCTATACTTGCCATACTCAAAATGAATCTAACTTTGCTATACCAATGAGTAGTCAATTGTGTGATTTTCAAACTTTGATATTCCACGAATTCTCTAGTTAACTTGGCAATGCTACAAGGAAAACAAAAATGAGAGGGGTAAGCATAAAGCTTAGTAAGTTTGCATGAAAATAAATAACAACATAAGCTTACAATGTCATCCAACCATGGCATTGGATAAAACATAAAGTCTTAAGCATTTTGCCAACACTTACTCATGCTTATTCTTATCGAATACATACCATGTCACATATCGTAAACATTTCTCGTGAATTACTCACGAGTACCTGTGATCACTCAATCACATCACTTTAGCACTAATCTCATTTCTATTTCAAGATTAACTATTTATCCCACAAATCACTTGGGATATTTGATGATACCTGTTCATCGTCATTCACATAATACGATACCAATGCCGCATCCCGAATATGGTCTTACATGGGTCACCTCTGAGTGCCGATGCCATATCCCAGATATGGTTTTTACTGGATCTCATATCAATTATCGATGCCACATCCCGGATATGATCTTATACGATTTTTCTTATTCAATGCCATGCCATATCCTAGATATGGTCTTATACGGGATCTCAGTTCGGTGTCGAGGCCATGTCCCAGACATGGTCATACACGGGACCTTATCCATCTCCTGTCTCATTAATAGTTTTCTAACATTCACTATAGTCCCACTGAGACTTCAACATCACAATTTTCATCATTTTTCTCATTCAACATCATAACTCAAATTTATAGAAATATTACACAACATCACTAATATCAAACATTTAGAAACTTAATAACATGATGTTGTATTTATTACCCACAAACTTACCTCGATAATCAAAATAGGCTAGATTGTCGATCTAGTCCGATACTTTGCTTTTTGCTCGGTTGAGGTTAATTCTTCACTCTTCTTGATCTATAATAACAATTTAGCTCATTTAGTTGCCACATTATTAAACACATTTCAATAATCACATTTTGGAAAAATTACCATTTTGCCCTTAAGATTTCTCAAAATGGCTATTTTATCCCTAGGCTCGAAAATCAATTCTAATAAAATTTATTTCTTTAACGAGGCTAGGTGAACATTTATTACTCTTATGGTAGCCCTCAATACTCATTATTTTAGACATTTACCACCTATTCTGCAACCTTCACAAAAAGGTCCTTGTTGTTGTTTTCATGGTAACACATTTCACAAAAGTTGTTCATCTAACAACTAAGACTCATTTTCTTCCATAAAAATGCAGAAAACAACTTAAAAGCTCACATGGAAAAACTCTAAACTTTTCACCATTTTGCAAAATAGTCCACTCTTTAGATAGCTTAAGCTTTAGGGGTTCCAAAAGTACAAATATTATCAAGAAATGATCACTAAAACACTTACTTGTAAGGAGAAGAGTTTGCTGAAATTTTTGAGCTTTCAAAACCCCTATTTGCTGTTAATTTTCAGTGGATGAGTGAAGGAGAAAAGATGATATCTTTTCTTTCTTTATTTTATTCTATTTCATCAATTTAATCCACTTACTACACCAACTTTGACTAATTTTGACTTCTTTGTCCCCCTATGGCCGGCCACCTCTTAAAACAAGGCCTATTTGCACATTTGGGACATCCAATTAATATTCTATGGCTATTAGGCACCTTTAGCTTGTAAAATTAAACTTTTGTACTTTATGCGATTTAGTCTTTTTTCGCGATTAAGCATGAAATCGCTAAAATTAAAGCACCAAAATTTTCATGCACCTATATACTCATGCTCTAATTTATAAAATAACATAAAAAAATTTCTCTGACCTCGGACTAGTGATTTCGAAACCACTGTTCTGACTAACCCCTAAATCAGGCTGTTACATCGATGGTGGCTCGAACGTGATGAAAACATCACCTAGAATGGGGGGTATCACGATATTGATAACTCTAAAATATAGAATTATTTTTAGCACTTTTTAACATATAAAATATTCAAATTCTGGGCAGTTGAGAACACTTATAGTTTTTATTTATAATTATGTTATATAAATTTAATACTATGAAAATGTGTTATTTTAACTAATTTTACACTAAATACTTTTTTCCATCTTTTTGAAGAAATAAATGCACTCATTGGGGAAAAGAGAGTAGAAAGTCAAGTGTTGGGCTGATTTGTTAATTTCTTTAGACAACCCACTAGGGAGATGAAGGCCCAAACTATCCAACTAAGGGAAAAATTGTCCACAAGACCTTTACTTCAACCATGTTCCTTGAATCAAGGAACCACCAAGAGAGAATCAAAGGGATGACATCACTTCCTCGTCCAAAAATAGTAAACCATGCATTCTTTTTCCACAAAGTAAAGGCTGGCCACAAAAGGGAGAAAAACAAGGGATTTTCATAATATTTTTTGCATGGGATGTTGGGGGATAAACCAGTATAAATAGGGCATTCATTCATTCATTCATTTAGGGTAACACACTACATATGAGAGAAAAACATCAGAGTTTAAAGAAAGTAGAGAATTTGAGAGTTGCCAAATTTGGCACCGAGAGAGTAATTCTGCATTGGAGCAAAAGAGAAGAGCAAAGGAGCAACAACACGAGTAGTGTCATAGAAATCACCAAAATTGGCTTCTAATTTCTTCCATTTACTCTTTTATTTTGTTCAAGTTGATAAACATGATTGCAACTTATTCTTTTACTTTCTATTAAATGATTATGACTTAATTTTGTTTATGCTAGATTAATTGCAATTCCTTAATTTGAATTATTCATACTCTGTTAATGTTGTTCTGTGCATTGGTTCATTTACTCATTCAAATAAAATCATGCCCATTTTTACTCATGCATAATTAATGTTAGGAAACATTTGAATTAATTATTTAATCCAAACAAGATGATAATTAGTGGACACAATATTTGAATGGTACATGTTTGATTTCCTGGAAATTAAATTAGTAATGGTATTTAGCAATATTGTTACCTTGCATAAACATGAGGTCTGCTTATGAAACTTTGAAGTTAATTGAACATAGAAGTATGCTAAAGAGGCTCGAAGGTTGAAATGTTTGATTTTATAACTTCTAAATTCTGGGTTAGTAAATAGCCAATTTGCCAACGAATTTACTGTAACATCATTAACATTTTTTTTTTGATAATTTTGAGTTAAGGGACAGTAATTAATCTAGCTTCTTCATGTCATAGTAATTTAATCTTGTGTTTTGTTGATTTTTATTCTGTGTTATTACTTTCATTTTTTTTGCATATTTAGATATTTAAATTAGGTTAATTAGTAAATTAAATTCACATTTAATTATTTCTTTCACCAACTTGCCATTTGATAATTTCACAATATTTGCCTCACATATACAATTCCTATGTAGACAATACTCTTTACTTACTACTTTATTACTTGTTGACGATAGTGTACACTCGCACATCATCGATTAATTTTGTGACAGATATCGAAGCATGAAAGTCATGACACCCTTGATGGTGTTGAAACGAGAAGAATTGAGGCCATCTTTAGTGGTATTGTAACACCCCTAACCCGTATCCGTCGTCAGATTAGGGTTAAGGGTATCAGAAAAGCTACAATTCTTATACAGTCAATCAGTCTTGATCAAACATGCTTATTAAAAGGTACGATCATAAACAAGTAGTCACATATGTGTAAAACATACTTAATATGTTAAACTAGGTTATGAAAATATTACAGTCATTGATGAACATAATCAGTAGTACCATATACATATTATTATTACATACCAACATATAAATACTATAAACCCCAATTATCCTATTTTATTTAAAATTTTATAAAGTACCTGAACTATTATATTATTCGTGTTAAATAGATAAAATAAGCATGATCTAATTGTCACCTCATAATAACTTCCTATTAATACCAAATTCATATGGCTTGAATCTTGCTTCCACATAGCCGAAAATATGCAAACTCATTACACGTTACATACACACTTATTTATTAGGCCGAATATACAAGGTCTCATTCAAAGAATTTCATGTTCGTTACATATCACAAACCAAGTTTTGATAATATCATACGCTCAATTTAAATTAAGCAATCTCACAAGCCAAATACATACATATATATAAATGTATACATCATAGTTATGCACATTTTTCCATATTCGGTTATGAACCTAAACAACTAATTCCTTAAGCATGTTAACTATATTTGAATATAACACATCGGCTTGGCCGAATATACATAAATGCAACTCACAGTATAATTCACACTTTGTAATTCAATTAAAGTTGGCACACACACACATACGAATTCAAATGATGCTCGGCTAACACATAGCTACCTTGACTCATGCATTTAACCTTTATTAATGCTTTAGTATACTAAATGACATCATATGATGCACATTCGAAAGTCTTACATATCAATACTCATCCCATACCATACATTTCACTACTCATGTACTCTATTCAAAAGTTAACAAAACACATATCATAAAGGACCTCAAGACAAACATCATATATATAAACATAGCTATTTAGCATGAACTTTCATACCACATCCTCAATTGTTGTCCAAGCAAAGCATACACGAAATACATTAAAGATAAGGTATGCCATTGACATAATTATTTAACAATTAGCCACTTTCGCATGGCTTAGATACATTACCCACATATCATTCAAAAACTTAGCTAGCCTATACATGCCTTAAGAACAAAAGTCTAAACATTATAGGTACCAACATGAGCCGATAGTGTGAATGACTTGATGATTGATCCCAGAGCTCAAGCTTGAATGAAATCTATAAAACGAACAATAAACACAAACAAAGTAAGCTCACTAGCTTAGTAAGTCTTAAGCAACCACATTATAACATTCAATTATCCAAGCATTTTGAACAGCCAATTCATGACATTGAATAACATGGCTTAAATTATAATTGTATTAAAGCCGAATATTCTACCTCACTTAACCTGTCAACTTTCATTTATTTACCAAGGTACAGCATTACAAAATATTTATGTACATATATATACATAACGCAACACCATACATATCAATATACTTATACGAATAACTTTAACCACTTATGCTTTCATATAACCAAATTTTCTCATAGCATAGTTCATATTTCATTTCCCACCTATCAATTGTATATCACATTTCTCACATCATTTCATTTACTTAATAGCATCATACACATACATGTACATATAATACATGAATATGAATAATACATACCTTGTAGCGGAATTAACAAATTCACTTCCATATGATTAGACATACATGATTTATCTCATGACTTTATTACCACATAATCTAAGCTTGAAATGGCAACTCACCGGTTTAGAACTTGCTAGACATTAGTCCAAATCTCACACACTGGCACTAGGCCTGCTAGACCTAAGGTCTGAAGTTAAACACCGGCATTAAGCATGCTAGGCAATAAGCCCAAACTATTTCAACGGCACAAGGCCTGCTAGGCTCGAAGCCCGAATATCAACATAATTAATCCTTCAATACACATTTCTTAATGCTAACATCACAAACAAATCATATACTTCATATTACATTCACATATCAAATCGAATATACTTATTCATATCACATTAACAAAATATATTCAATCCAATATAATACCCTTACATTCGGCTAACTTATACTTTTATAATTAAAATTACTAAATTCATTCATTTACTACATTCATAAATATTTCTTTGATGTATATTTGCTTAAGAACTTACCTCGACTATTGACGGACAACGTAGACCGGCTATTCGATAACCTTCGCCTTTCCCCGATCCAAATCCATTTTTCTTTGTTCTTGATCTAAACACATTAAAATTTAGCTCATTCAAGCACATTTCATCTCAATTTAGTACCAAAACACATAAACGAGCAAATTACCATTTTCCCCTAATATTTCACATTTTTACAATTTAGTCCTATTTGCATAAAACACAAAATACAAAAAATTTCACTAAACCATACAAGGGCCGAATGTTCATAGGGACCATACTAGTCCATTTATTTCATTTATTTTGCATTTTGGTCCCCTCAAAAATTCATTTTTGCAATTTAGCCCAAATACTCAAATTTACCAAAAATCCAAAGACAAAACATATTAATCTAACATATATCTTTCATAATTCATCAACTATCATCATAAAACTTATAAACTCATCAATGGAACATTTCAAAATATGCACCAAAATCAAAAATTCAAGCATGGGTCTTGAAGTATTCGAAGCAACGATCACAAAAATGTAAAAATTATCAAAAACCGAAATCAAACTAACCTGGAATTTTAGCTCACAAGTGCCGAATTTGAAGCTTGAAAACCTATTCTCTTCCTTAACAAATTCGGCCTTAAGGAACTAAAAGATGATAATAATTTTTCCTATGTTTTATTTATCATATATTATGTTTTTTAACTATTTACTTATATAACCTTATATTATAAAATTATATAATATAAAACTTAAGGTTTGTAACATCCCGAAATTGGGCCTAGGAGAATTGAGCCCAATGGGCCTTAGGCATAGTAGCGTTTAAATTTTTGGAGAACAAGAGATCGACTTAAATGCTAGTTAGACCTATTGGATAAGTGATTTTGGAAGGTTAGAGGGCTTCTATGAAGTCCCGGGATCAAATATTGGCTTTGGGGAAATTTTGGTTTTAGGTGAAAAAAACCTTGGAAATTGGCAGATAGGCCTTAAGAATAAAATATGAAGGAAAATGACACAAGTGGAGTGTGTGGTGT
This sequence comes from Gossypium bickii, assembly GCA_025503065.1. Classification (NCBI taxonomy): domain Eukaryota; kingdom Viridiplantae; phylum Streptophyta; class Magnoliopsida; order Malvales; family Malvaceae; genus Gossypium; species Gossypium bickii. The sequence goes on from CP106718.1 coordinate 22,527,029, forward strand.
AGTGGCAAAGTGACGCCACTTAGGGGACAAGGGAGTGACGCCACAAGGAAGGAAGGAGGTCCAAGGTTCAAGTCTTGGCTTTTGCATTTTGGTTTCTTTTTACTTGGATCTTAGAATTTGGGCCATAGTTTATATTTAGTTGCGCATGGTTTAAGATATAAGAGGAGCTTGTGGCCGAGTGGTTAGCGGTGTGGATTATGTTGCAAAGAGCACAGGTTCGAATCTCACGAGAAGCAAGGGAGTATTTATTTTGCGATGCGGACGGTAAGAGTTTTGATTGAATTTAAACTCTCTCTTGTGAAGGATCCCACATCGGATAGACACAAAGAATGAAGGTGAAGAGCTAGCTATATAAGGAGCATCCTAGGAGGAGAGTAAACACATCTTGGAGGCGTTTGGGCACAAGAGTGGTCTGGGCGCGGATTAGCCCCAGAGTCCTATCGGTGTGTAACTCTCTATTCTAGCGGTAGAGCGGCAAATGCCGAAGTGCCGATCACGGCAATAGTAGCTACACGAGCGTGCGAGCGCACGTGTGGGGCTCGACGCGATAGTTGAGGCCATCGATAGTATTCTTGTGGGTTGGGCTGCTTGGGCCACGATGGGCCAAAGTGGGCCCAATGGGCCCGTGGGCCCATATGAGTAAATTGTATGATTGGTTAGTATTTGTTGAACTACACTAGGTGGAACTTATATACGTGGCTAGATTCGTGCTAGGTGGGCCACACGAGCGTGTGGGCCCGGATGGGCCGAAATCGGGTTTTAGGCCCAATCGTTCGGTACGACCGGAAATGGTAGCTGAATCGCTAGTGCAGGTGTGAATTTACGAAAATACCCTTGACCGAAAATCGGGTTTTAGGCCATTGCAGGTGTGAATTTACGAAAATACCCTTGGTGGGTAAATTACGAAAATGCCCTTGGTAGGTAAAATTACGTTTATGCCCTTAGAGGTTGATTAGCATGATTATGTTGTTTAGTTTTGGCCGATTGTAGGGGAAGGCTTGATCTCGCATATCTCGGGTTGTGACTAGTGCTCGAAAAGCGTTAAGGAAGGGGGATCTAGTGCGTTAGATCTTGATCTACGGGATTTGATAGTCGCGTTAGTAACCAGGTGTGTAACCTTACACACTTCATTAGTATTACATGTTATTGTGTTAACTGTTATTAGCCGATTAGCCATTGAAACCCCTGTGTGTGCCTTGTGGGCATGGCGTGGACTCGGGTAAGTCCTGCGATTGTGGATCTTGATATATGCTATCATGTCGTTATTGAATGCTATGCCATATGTTATTTTGCATCATCATATGTTATTATGCCACGATTAATTTTGGACATGATGGTGGGATTGTTGAGAGGAGAGGATGATTTATTTGGGACTGTCACCAGTGGTTTTGACCGCAAGATGGGTTGGCCCCATCATTTGATTTGTGACTACGGTCACCAGTGGTTTTGACCACATTACTATTATGATTTGTGACTAAGTCCCAGTGGTTTTGACCACCAGTGGTTTTGACCACACTATTGATATTTGTGACTACGGTCACCAGTGGTTTTGACCACAAATGAATATTGTGACTCGTCCCAGTGGTTTGGTACCACAGTGGTTGGCCCCACATGATATATTACGGGATTGTCATCAGTGGTTTTGACCACAAGATGGGTTGGCCCCATCACTTGATTTGTGACTACGGTCACCAGTGGTTTTGACCACACCGATATGATATTGTGACTTCGGTCACCAGTGGTTTTGACCACTAGTGGTTTTGACCACACGGGGTAGAGAAAGGAGTTTGGATGGTTAGGTTATGGGGTTTGCATGATTTGCATGTTTTATCAATGATCTGTGTAAGTGCTTGAATTATCGGGTTGGGGATTTATACACTGAGTCTTGGTGACTCACTCCTTCCCTTATATTTTGCAGATGAGGCATAGATCGCAGATATGGAGCCGGGGAGGAGTCGAGGTGGCCATACATGTTGGTTTCGAGTTTTGACTATAAAATACCTTCTCAGTTTTATTTATTTTCTTTAAATTTGGTATGATTTTGTAATAAGGCATTGGTTTGTTATTTTTTGGGTTTGGTTATTTGATTTACTTCTAATGTTGTTATGCATGTGATTAGAACTTGATTGCTTAATTAACCGGTAAATACAGCGTTTTCAAAACTATACCTCTTCGAGTTTTCCAAACGTTACAAGATAATAAAGGTAACTTGGGTGTTTTTATAAACTCCCATTTTCAAATCACTTTAAAGGCAAATGGTTCTAAACTTGATTTTTCTTATCGCGTTCAGTTTTAACAAGTGTCCGATGTTTTCTAAAATTGGCAATCACAAATGGGTTTTTACTCACGAGTTTTCCAAGTATTACAACAACTTCTAAAACAAACTTAGCATCAATTATTACTAAGTTTTCTAAACCCTAAAACAAAACAAGAGTCTTCTTTAAACATTTTCGACAAACTTATGATTTTAAGATGTTTTCACTCCGTAACATGCCAGATTCGGTCGCAACGTTTAGGCCGGGTTTGGAGTGTTACAAGGTTAATCTTGTCATATACCACCCGCTAACTTAAAAATGGGCTATTTACCCATTTAATACCTCATATTAAAAAGCCATTATCTTTCTAGCACTTTTCACTATAGTATGCAACTTTTACACTTTACGTGATTTAGTCCTTTTTGTTAAATTAAACACTGAAACGATAAAATTTTTATACGAAACTTTCACACATCATAAATAACATATAATTAGCACCAAAATAATATTTAAAAAAATTTTTAGACTCGGATTCGTGGTCCCGAAACCACTGTTCTGATTAGGGTCAAATTCGGACTGTTACAGGTATAGCGATACCAACCATGGGTATCGTGATACTGAAACCCCAAGGTTCCCTATGCCAAGACTACCATGGGTATCACAATACTGGAGCCTGGGTATTGTAATACTCCTGTCGAGCGAAGACAAAAAATTACTGTAGCGGTAGTCATTGTCCAACCTTAACACCAATCAAAATTAGACATTGAGGGATATTTTGGTCACAAAAATTGGGTTGTAATAAGCTGAAAAGCTATCTTTTGACTAAGAGAAATACATACTTTTACATTCTTCAACTTTTATCATCTTTTTAGCTTAGGGTTTAGTTAATTTCTTCATATTTTTAGGGTTTAAACTTTAACTTTTCTAATTTTTGGTTATGTAGTTAGTTAGTTAGTTAAGTTTATTGTAGCTTGGTGCTAATTTCTATTTCGTACCTTAAACTTTCTTTATATTTGCACTTCAATCCTTACTTTTAAAATAACTCACCCTTGTTTTATTATACCTGTTAAAAATCTTACCTTTTGTGTTTTTACTTGCTACCATTATTGTTTCGCTTAAGTTTTTCTTCTCAACTTTTCTTTGAGTTTACTTTGTTGCATATTTTGGTTGAATTTTGGATGTTTATCTATTTAGAATAGATAAATCCTAGGTGGTTGGTTGACTAAAATATTGTTTTGTTAATTTTTGGTTTAGAGACTAAATCCCAAAATATGGACTAAATCAAATAGAATTAACTTAGGATTGACGCCCCTAAGGGAAAAGTTAGATGAGTGAGACCGACAGGAGATCTCATTTAGCACTAATGTGATAGTCCTGGACTAGTTTGGTGAGGTTAAGAGATAAACTAGACTAATTTGTCTAACTTAGTAAAATTGTGACTGAGAGGTAAAATTAAACCAGTTTAGGAGTGCAAGTGATTTAGATCCCTGATTCGAAGGTTAATTAACAACATGAAAGTCAACCAATTCCTGTTTGTTATTGATTTGTTGATTTCATAATTTTTCTTATATTATAATTTAGTTCTTTTCTATTTTAGGTAATTAATTAGCACAATTAACCTTAATTATAGTCTGTCGTAATATGACACTTAGTAAGTAGTTAGCTAGACTCCTTAATTTCATGCCACTGGTTTAGGGATCACTTAATCCCTGACTCCTATAGTTTCGATGCTTGGAATCCTCGGGTGTTCCATTGAACATTACAAATATTACAATTAAAATGTCCCATTTACAGGTACAACATTATATTTGATTGTTTAGTGTTGGTTCTTCGCCCCGGTGTTCACACGCTAGTAGCGAAAGTGGTCAAGTTTTTGGCGCTGTTGTTGGGGGAGTCGGTGCATGATTGAGTGACTTTTGTGTTGTTGTTACATTCTTTTTAGGGAGATAATTAAACAAAACTAAGTGCATAGATGCAACATTTCTTTTTGTTGTGTTTGTTTGTTATTTTATTTGAAAGCTATTTGTCGATTCGTTTGTTTTCTTTTTTTTTTCTTGCAGGGGTAGTGTATGAATCAAAGCAGTAACGAGATCGTACCATTCGAATCGGAACCAAAAAGGATCTTGACACACACTCAAAAAGGCCAATTTTCAAGAGGATCCCAACCTCCAATGATAGACCCATAGATTGCTGATCCTTCGATCGACAATTGGAGTGTAGAGGGAACGCGTACCCCTACTTCTCCAAAGACAAATGGAGTAATGCACATTGCGAGACTATGCCATGCCCAACCTAGAGGCAATCTGAAGGAGCATTAATCATCTTGGATTAATGCAAACAACTTTGAGATAAAGCCAACGATGATCCAGATGATTCAAAGGACCTATAATTTCGAGGATCGATGAACAAGAATCCTAACCAACATATTAAGCGATTGCTAACCTTATGTGAGAGCAAGTATAATGGGGTATCCGATGACACCATACGTATTTGATTATTCCCTTTCTCTTTAACTGATAATGCTTTTATGTGGTTAGGTTCGTAACTGGTAAATTCAATCAGTACGTGGGATGAGCTAGCCAATCGGTTCCTTGCCAGGTATTTCCCCCCAAGCAAGACCATAAAGTTGTGGATGGATATCACCAACTTTTGCCAGCTCGAGAGAGAGTCACTTTATGAAGCGTGTGAGCACTTCAAGTTAATGCTACATAACTGTTCCTATCATGGTTTGTAGGATTGGTTACAATTGCAAACATTTTATAATGGGCTCAATGAGGACTTGCGATCGAGTCTTAACCAAGTGTCTGCAGGGGCATTCATGTTGAGGATTTACATCGAGGGGTGTTAATTAATCGAATATATGGAAATGAACTCCTATATGTGGTTAACTGAACGGTTCATATATCAGGCTAAACAGCCGACTGTGAATGCAATCGACAACAAGGACAAGCTTTAACAAATCCTTGAGAGGCTTAACAACCTCCAAGTTAGCTCGACCCGATTGCAAATTCCCAACTAGCCCTTTCTAACCAATGCAATTGTAGGGTGCAAAAATGAAAGTGCAAGTTGGGGTGACCTTTATGACAGTACTCATACTGAAGTAAATTACCTAGGAAATAGATGGTATAATCCGTACTCCAACACCTATAACCCAGGGTGGTGAGCTCACCCCAATCTTAGGTAGGGAGAGAACTAAAGGGGACCCTCCAATCAAGGAGTACCTAGCTGCAATCAACCTAAACCCAACCTTCCATACCAATCTCTGCAACCATATAGACCACCACAAGCAACAAATAGGAAGCTCGTTTATAGTAGTGACCCTCCTATGCCTATCTGAGTGAGTAAGCTCAAAGAAATAATGTATTATTGCAAAAGAGCATGCGACAAATGCAAGGTCAGTTGGACCAAATTGTTCAAGTGTTGCAAACGAATGCCACATTTAGTATCCTTAGCAACACTGAGCCTAACCTAAAAAGGGAAGGGAAGTAACATGCCAAAGCTATCAATCTCTGATCTGGGAGTGGTGATAAAGGAATCGATGAGACCCGTAAGTGAAGAGGTAGGAGAGAAGGAAAATAACACTTGCACTTTTAGTGTTGGAGATGGGGGTGAGAGAGAGTGTAGAAAAGGAAGTTGAACCAAAATAGTACGAGCCTAAGGATAGGCCAACCATACCAGCTAGCTAACACCTGTACCTTTCCTGACTAGACTAGAGGAAAGAAAGAAAAGAGAGAGTGATGAGTTTCTAAGTTTCCTCATATGTTTAAGTCAATAAATGTTAACCCCCCTTTACTTGAACTCCTAGAAAAAAATCCCAAAAATGTCAAATTACTTCAAGAAGTGATGTCTAGGAGGAAGAAAATAGGAAAAGGGGAAAATTTTTCTCTAAATATTGAATGTAGCATTGTAGTGTCTAGGAAGGTTCCATTAAATCTCAAGATAGGAGGGGTGAACTTTGGAAAAGCCTTTTACGACATTAGGGCTAATATTAACCTTATGCCTCTGTCGATTTATTGTATATTAGGGTTAGAAGACCTTCGGGAGACCTTGATGACTTTACAATTAGCTGGTCGTTCATTAGTCCGTCCCATAGGAGTCCTTGAGGATGTGTTAGTTAGAGTTTGGTAGTTCATTCTTTCGGTAGACTTTATAGTGCTGTATTTTGAGGAAGACTTGGAGGTTTCAGTTCTACTAGGGAGACCATTTTTGGCAACCTTTAGAGCCACCATTGATGTAGGAAAACGGGTATTGACTATGGAAATCAACGGGGAGGTAGAAGTCTTTAGGTGTGTCAATCCTGATCCTAGATCTAAGGAAATTTCACCCTCTTTGGGGTACAAGTGTCAAGCCATTAATATGTTGTCCTATCATGTTGCTAACTTTGCAAATTATGTGAAGTGGTATGAAATTATAGGTTTAAAGTCGACACCAAGGAGGATCTGTATGATGAAAAAAGGCACAGCGATCATCGAGTAACCTCAGTCGAGTGATGAAAAAGAGGCGGTTTTTTTAACCAAATAATACAAAAAGAAAAAAACTGAAATGGTATTCCCATGACATTATTTACCAAAATGGGTCATTTGCAATAGTGACCATGGGTGGTGCTTAACAAGGTGGCGGCACCACCCAAATTTTCCAATAATCATTAGGCCATGATTAGGCCATAATTGGGTTAAAAAAATCATATTTTATTAGTGGAGGGGCATTATACGGCGGCACCGGTATGCTTATACAAGTTAAATATGAGTAAAATACGGGTCTTTTGGAAAATTAATTTTTAACGGTTGGAGGTGGGTTGTCAAGCGGCACCAATGGGTGGAGGATGGTTGTTAGGCGACATTGGCTAAATGGAGGCAACCTGTCAAAAGACCTTCGGGAGTCCTTGATGACTTTGCAATTAGCTGGTCATTCATTAGTCCGTCCTACGGGAGTCTTTGAGGACGTGTTAGTTAGAGTTTGGTAGTTTATTCTTCTGGTAAACTTTATAGTGCTGGATTTTGAGGAAGACTTGGAGATTTCAATTCTACTAGGGAAACCATTTTTGGCAACCTATAGAGCCACCATTGATGTAGGAAAAGGGGTATTGACTATGGAAATCGATGGGGAGGTAGAAGTCTTTAGGTGTGTCAATCCTGATCCTAGATCTAAGGAAATTTCACCCTCACCGGGGTACAAGTGTCAAGCCATTAATATGTTGTCCTATCATGCTACTAACTTTGCAAATTGTGTGAAATGGTGTGAAATTATAGGTTTGAAGTCGAGACCAAGGAGGATCTATATGATGAAAAAAGGCACAATGCCATGGCGATCCTCGAGTAGCCTCAGTTGAGTGGTGAAAGAGAGGCGGTGTTTTTACGGAAATGATTTCCTCATGGCATTATTTACCAAAATGGGTCATTTGCAACAGTGACCATGGGTGGTGCTTAACAAGGTGGTGGCACCACCCAAATTTTCCAATAATCATTAAGCCATAATTGGGTTAAAAAAATCATATTTTATTAGTGGAGGGGCATTGTACGGCGGCACCGGTATGCTTATACGAGTTAAATATGAGTAAAAAAATACGGGTCTTTGGAAAATTAATTTTTAACGGTTGGAGGTGGGTTGTTAGGTGGCACCAAGGGGTAGGGGATGGTTGTTTGGCGACACCGGCTAGATGGAGGCAGTCTGTCAGGCGGCACCTGCGACAGATGTGACCCATGAATCACGGGGTCGTTTGCTTTCTAACGGTTTGAAAAAGGGGCTGTCACTAGGAAAAAATAAAGGCCCCTTATAAACCATGGTCCCCTCAGATCCTCAGCCATGGTGCTGTAAAAAAGGAAGTAGCTGTTTAGGAAGAGAAGGGAGAAGAGAATAGAATAGGGTTTTAATGTGCTGAAAAGGGAGAGGCGGTAGAGGGTTGTTTTGAAAGGTAAAATTTTTTAATCATTATTTATTTGTTTAAGGTTTTAGTTTACTTATTAGTGTTTTATTTTGTGGTTTTGGGAGGAGAGAAGGCAACAACAATTTTTTTTTTAATGGTAATTTTTTTTGTAATTGTTATTTAGTTGTTTAGGGTTTTGTGTTACTTATTATTTGTTTGATTTAGTGATTTTGGAAAGAGAGGAGGCAACAACAAATTTTGTTTTAAAGGTAATTTTTTATTTGTAATTATTATTTAGGGTTTGGGGTTCTTTATTATTTATTTGATTTTGGCTTTTTTACCAAAAATATTAACTAAAATGGTAGCAATAATTTAATTGGGTTTCCCCAGACATTTTTAAATTTATTTTTGCTATTATTATTTATTTGTTTGTTTTGTAGTATTATTATTTGTCCGAATTTGTGGTGTTGTGTTATTTACCAGTTTGATGTAGCTATTGAGTTGATATTAGATTTTAAAGTAGTTTGTGTGTTCTTGTACATTTAATTTTGACTTTTTTACCTTAATAAGTCAAAAAAATAATTAAATGAAAATGGACCACCTACAAATTAATTACCGAAATGGGTTGTTTGCTACAATATTAATTACCAAAATGGGTCGTTTGCTACAAATTTGGAGGGTGACCCATTTTGGGATTTAATTATTTTTTGGATTATTGTGGTAAAAAGCACAAAAGTAGAGAAATTATTAGAATACTTTTAATTTTTTATAAGAAAATTAAATGATTGATGCGAATTTTATAAGAAAATTATTTTTTTATGTCCACTTGACACTTGATTAAGATTCACTATGTATATAGAATAAATTTATACATGTTACCTTAAATTGATTTAATACTAATTAATTGGCTTTACAAATTTTTACAATCTATATACGTTGAATATCTGTTATGTACATCTACATGCGGATGCATATTTTTTTATTTGGTAATAAAAATTTTGTTATTGGGATAAAAAAATGAAAAAAAAGTTGTAGAGATGGTTGAGCGACTTACATTGGAGTGAAATATTAGATGATTTTTAAAAAATAAATGAGCAAATTAAATTAGAGTTAGTGTATCTAAAATTTCGTTGTTATTGGGTAAAAATATTATTAATGCTTCCAAATAAATTACAAACGATATAAAATGTAATTTCGTTATTTGTATATTGTTTATTTAATTTAGTCGATGATTAATTTTTTTTGAAACTTCAGATATCCAAATGGGTTATTTGATTAGAGAAGGCGATCACACAACAAATATTATTGATGAGCCGGTAAAAAAATTGTTATTTATTATTCACGGGTCCCCTTATAAAGTTGCATATCATTTTTTTATTTAATTGAGAGATTTTAACTAGTGCAGTATTTTAATATGGTCACGGTGTGTACCACGTATTGAGGGCCCGTGTCAATGGTCTGCACTATTAGTCGAATGAACATGTTATGCCATACTTGGAAGCATCCATATTCAGATTAGCGGCACTAATCCGAATGTTCGTTTCAGGCCGACTTGATATCTACTTTGGTTGAATGATGGCACCTGGAGATTTACACATTTCATTTGCTATGTGGGGAGTGCACCATCACTTTGGAAGATGTTGCACTGCAAATCAGGTTCCCAATTGTTGGTAGTGCGATCATGGGCACGAGTAAAGCATCTGAACCAACGATACTTTGCTATCACTAACTAGGACACTCGCTCAGTGTTGGTGGAGATAATTTATGATTTTCAAATTCCATGGTTGAAGGCAAATTTTGAAAATTTACCGAACAGTGCCACTGAGCGGAAGGTAATGTCTGCTGCTCAAGCATATATCATGCATCTGATAGGGGATGCACTCATGCTGGATTCAAATAACAATAATGTCCATTTGATGCACTTGCTCTTATTATCTAATTTGAAGCTCACTCGTTCGTACAATTGGGTCTCAGTAGTACTGACAACGTTGTATCATGAGCTTTGTCAAGCGACAAAGCACACAACACAAGACATAGGTGAGTGCTTGATATTGCTACAGTGCTGGGCACTATACAGGATGCCATTTTTGGCATCGATTAGTCATCAAACACATGTTTTCCCACTTGTAAATAGGTAATAAAATTGTAGCATTATTTATCGAAATTTTTTTTTATGATAATTTGTTCTAACAAGTTTAATTTTGTTATAGATGGTATACTTGTCCAGGTATTGGAAAGTTCTATACGCTTGTTATTTACCGACAGATGGTTGAGACACATGCCAAAGAGAGGGTAATTTTTCCTAATATTCAAGTAATGTAATTACTTTATTTATGTTATTTGACTTATGCTATTATGACTATGTTATTAATTGTGCAGTTCCTCTGGATGCCATATTCTGCCCCAATCATTGCTGCTGTTATTCCCTCGTATGCTCTCATCCACTTGCACTTATGGTGCATTAACACACCCATATTCAATTTCTCGACAGTAGATCTTTTCTGCAACAGTTCGGAAGCAAACAAGATGTTTTGGATGTTTTGCTATATTTTGACAATGCCCATGAAATTAACAAAAGGCGGAAAGAATAAAAAAATTGGGCATTAGAGAATCAACAATATCTTGCATTGTGGAACACCTAAATGTATCAGAGACCTCAGATGAATTTTGATCTTGATTTGCGGTCCTCGATCGAGTACCAACTTTGGTACATTGAGAATGAGAAACTATTTTTATATGATAGGCAATTGATGGTAGTCCCTCCACACATGCACCGAACGAGGGCACCAACACCATCGACAAGGTTATCTGCCTCCTTCACCGCAACCCAAGCTCAAGCCCGAGCCCAAACCCGAACGATCTTATTCACAGTCTAGAGGTAGTTCTTATCATCAGAATTTGGCGTTAGATAATTATTTTCCAGGGTCGTCTAGCTACGCGTATGGGTCAGAGATTCCCGGTTCTAATGCTTATCATTTAGATCCGAGATCATAAATGATGTTTGATATTTTCAGCCCATTACAACTCATTACTCCACCTCTCCCAGGCAAACCTTTGGGACATTTGATTTTTCGAGTATGTTTACAAGACACTAAGGTTTGCTGATGGATGCTATGAACGATGTACCGGGTGAGGGTAACAATGACCGTCATGAGCACCTTTAATGACAACGTCGAGCACAACAACAATTTACCCCACGAACAACACCGTCAAACCATTAATTTTAGCACGCATAAATTTATCTTTATTGCATGTGTTTTGTATTTGGAGTTCATTTTTTCAAGTTTGTATAATATATAGCTCAGGCATTTTCTCTGTATTCCAATGTAATATTCATTGAAGTGCAATCTTTTTATTTTATAGTTGAACATGTTTAAGTGATATCAAAATTCCCTCATAATCAAATAAATTTTAATAAAACTAAAAGTATACACAAAAGCTATGTAAAATGAAATATTACTTCAATTGATAACAACATTTCACATGCATTTGAACATGGAGTACATTAATTCATATGTCATTTGATCGAGACAATTATCTAATATAGTAGGTTTAATGTGGGAATTTAGTCTGATTATGACCAACTGTTTTGAACACACCACAAAATTTGGGGTTTGTTTTCTCCCTTATGTCCATTTCACCATGGATCCTGGTGACGTGCAGGCAACCTTTTGGCTTCATACGTAACCCCTTATCTGGGGCAAGTTTGAAAGTCGGCAGAGGCACTTCATATGCAGAGAAATCATGTAAGGCAGAGAATCATTTCCCTAAATAAGTATTGTGCGTTCCAAAGTGTACACTTCATTGATATATTGTTCAACATTGATCGAGACACGAGAACAAGCTGCAATGACGTGTGTACAAGGGTAAAAAAGTGTTTGGAACTTCTCACAATCGCACTGTCTGTTTAGGAGATCAACTTTGTTGAACTTAAGTGGGATATCGGGTCAATAGCTGATAGACTCTGTAACTCAAAAAGTTTATAACTATTGAGAATATATTTCTGCATTCATCGACCTTGCTCTCTAACAGTTCGCATCCATTTCTTTCTTGACCTCCTCAAAAAACACGTGTCTCGCCTTCATCTAGTTTACTTGTTTCATCCCCATTCTTGGCATCAAGGTTGCCAGCCTATAGAACATAGCTGAGAAAACAGATGAAATTGGAAGATGTCATGTCCGCTTCAAGAAGATGGAGTTAACAACCTCTGCTAGGTTGATGGTCATATGCCCATATCGAGACCCGTTATCGAAACTCTGATCTTATTGCCATGGCTCTATGGTACCCAACCACTCTCGGAAAGTAGTATTCATTTCACTGTGCATATCACCCTCAAGCTTGGTTAGCCTTTGTTTCAAACAGTGTTGTTCTAGCTTGTATGCTACGTATGTATTCTGAAAAGACATGTTACATTTTCAAATCAATTTGTGGAAGTATTAAGAATATTTAAAAAATATGTTGAAATCAAAATTTATCCATGTTCACTATTTGTTTCCGCCAGTCTATATTATTGTAGTCTTGGTAGAAGTTGGCGATGATGTGCCATATGTAATAAACGGATATCCATGAACACCAGAATGTCTAATTGCCATAACTAGTCTCTTTAATTTATTGGATCTGATGCAAATATTGTCTTTTTTAACAACATATTTTTGCAAGTTCGTTAGGAATAATTCCCATGATTCTATGTTCTCTGACTCCACAATGGAAAACACTATCGGGAGCAAGTTTCAGTTCCCATCTTGAGCAACCGCAATAAGTAGGATATACATATATTTTCCGTATAGCCAGGTTCTATCAACCTGTACAAGTGGCTTGTAGCGGGGAAAGGCCTGCACGCATGGATCGAATATCCAGAACATCCAACGAAAAATTCTTCTTTCAGGATGTAGTTGGTCGTTTGAGTTGTAATAAGGTTGTGTTTGTAACTCAACGACAGTCCGTGGCACATACTCTTGCATAACAACTATCCACCCTGTAATTCATTGTACGATGCATACCAATCTCCATACAACTACTCCATGGCCATCTGTTTAGCTATCCATGCTTTTCGGTATGACACTCGGTACTAGAATCGTTCATGCATTTTGGAAATTAGTACCGATATAGGAATGGTCGGCATGTCCTTCACCATTGGCATGATGCAGTTGCAGATAATTTTCGCATCAAGTTTGTGGGGATCTTGCGTCATACGTGTAGAAGTGCATGTGTGAGGCCTAACAAATTTTCAGATCTCTCACATTTGCGACCTCTAGATAAATGCGGCTCATACCCTCTAATTGCACCCTCCTGTCGACCTCTAAAACTCCCTAATATACAATGTTGATTTAGACATGAAAACTTTGTAGTCAATTGATACATTCATGCTCTACGCTTGATTACAAATACACAGTCTTCCTTGGTCGCAAATTTTTGGCCCATAAACAACTCCTCACGTTCGAGATCTGCGGCCAATCGATGAGCAGTTAGTATATTAGGGTACTCAAGGAACTCAGATGCATGTGACGCATCAGGATCTACGACCGACATATGGGCCCCAAGATCATTGCGTATGAAAATGTCTCGACTCGAGTTCTCGACTGAAGTCACGTAAACATTTCCATCATCATTCCTGCCCTCATCATCGATATCATCGAGGACTTTGTCTAGATCGGGATCACTATAATCTTTAACCTCGTGATAAGAAAGACCATTATAATCATATCCATCTACAGCATCCGCAACGTTCTCAACCACCACCAGATGTATTTGTAAACGAGGAGCCAAGTTAGGGTTATCAGACGCAGTGTAACACCCCAAACCCATCTCCATCTCTGAATTAGGGTTACAGAGTATTACAGTACAATTAAAAAATTTAACTTCAATAGAAATTATCATTCAAATTAAATAATAACACTTAAAAATAAAATTTTAATTTATATCATAAATACTTTTATGGGCCTTAAATCGAGCCTACGGGGCCCTAAAAATAGCTTGGGAACATTCAAGGACTAATTTGAAATAAAACAAAAATTTTGGAAAAATTGAAAATCAAATAGGGTCGCATGGCCGTGCGACATAACCCAGGCCTTGTGGCTTGAAAACATGGTCATATGGCCAACCGCATACAACTTGAAGTACAGTATACATGTTCATGCCCCAACTCGCGTGTTCGCCCTTGTGGGTTTTACACGGCCATGTCGTAGGCCGTGTGCCAAATCGTGTGTGCACTCGAAGTTAGATCACACGGTCGTGTTGCCAGGTCTTGTAACTTTTTGTGATGGTGTGGTTCATCCTACACTTAAAATTAATAGGAAACACAACCGTATGAAGAGGCCGTGTGTGGCACATGGCCATGTGGAAGCCCGTGTCCTAGGCCATGTGTATCCACTAAAACCTCTAATCCAAGCCTAAACAACAAGCATTTCTTGGACATCAAACCAAACCTTTTCGAACTAGATTCACATGGTTAAAACACATTCAAACATACCAAAAACATGCCAAAATCATTCAATGTAACACCCCTCACCCGTATTCACCATCAGAATAGGGTTACAAAGCATTACCGGACTTGCTACACTTTTAAACATACATTTCATACACCACTTATCAATTCAGATACAATTTAACCAAAATCAGTGATAGTGTCCCTTAAACGAGCCTACGAGGCCTTATACATACATTGAGAGTGGTTCGGGACTAAACCAATAGCTCAAGAAATTTTCAACACTTATAAAAATTTATCTCAAAACAGGGGACACATGCCTGTGTGGTCAGGCCGTGTGTCTCACATGACCACCAGACACGCCTGTGTCACAGGCCGTCTGGATATTTGAAATGGAAACACATGGCTGTGTCCCAGCCCGTGTTCTACCCCGTGTCTAAACAAGTGAGCTTACTGACTTGGGTCACACGGCCAACCACACGCCCGTGTGTCTAGCCCATGTGCCCTTCGAAGTGGCCTCACACGCCCGTGTGCCACGCTGTGTGCTAGGCCGTGCCAAACCTGTAGGGTATTGTAACAGTCCGGTTTAGACCTTAGTCGGAATAGTGGTTTCGGGACCACAAATCTGAGTCTGAATAAAGTTTTAATATTATTTTCTGTGCTTTTAATATGTGATTAAGCATGTGTTAAAATTCTGTAAGTTAATTTATCCATTTGTGTGCTTAATTTGATAAGAGGATTAAATTGCATTAAATGTAAAATTTGTATGCTATTTGTTAAGGCACTTATGTGTTGTGGCTTTTAAAGGTGGAGGCCTTATGAGGCAATTAGACCACTATTAAGTTAGTGGATGGATAAAGGACATGAATGCCCATAATGTTTATATGTATATATGTTTAGTAAAAGGGTAAATATGTCATTTATGTATTAAAATATGATATGATAAAAACAAAGCATGAAAATAGGCATTAATTCATTCATCTTTTGACCGAATATTAGAAAAAGAAGAAAGGGTTTAGTTCTTTTGATTTTCGGCACTTGCAAGCTTTGATTAAGGTATGTTTTGACTATGGTTTTTGATGATTTTTATGTTTTTGAGATTGTTGCTTATTCTACTATCAAGCCCATGTTGTAATTTGAAGAATTGATGACGTTGATGAGATGTTCCATTGATGAAATGGTGAGCTTTGTAATGAGTTTAAGTGTTAAATGAAAGATATGTGTTAAATGAACTTATTTTGTTCTTGAATTTTTGATGAATTTAGCTAATTAGGACTAAATTGTGAAAATAGTATTTTGAGGGATTAAATTGTGAATTTGATGGAATGTTTGGACCTATATGAGATACATGAGCATTCAGCTAAGCATGGATATATCGTGATGTTGTATATTTGATGTTTTGTGAAAATGGACTAAATTGATAAAATGTGTAAATATGAGGGTTAAGTTGCAAATAGCCTTAAATGTATGTTTTTGGATTGAATTGAATGAATTAGTGAATAAAAGGTTTAAATTTGAATATGTATAGATCAAGAACCGAAGAAAACAGACTTAGATCGCAGGAAAACGAAGGTAGTTGAATAACCGAGTCCGAACGAATATCTGAATTCGAGGTAAGTCAATATACAAATAAATGTATTTGTATTAAACTATTGTGTATTTATAGAATATGAATTGCCATGAACATCTATTGTGATGGAATTTGTATGAAATAAGAGTTACAAATAAGTTGACAGGTTGATAATGTCTAAGAAGTCCTGTTTGAGCCTAGGAATAGATAGGAAGTACGTATGTCATGATATAGGTGTCCGTTATGTGATATCATGTAAGACCACGTCTGGGATGTTGGCATCGATATGAGATTTACATGTAAGACCATGTCTGGGACATCAGCATCATATTGATTCTTGTAAGACCCTGTCTGGGACAGTGGCAACGATATCTGATTACATGTAAGACCACGTCTGGGACATTGGCATTGTACGACTATTCCGAGCACTCTGTGTATCTTATTAGATTCCGAACGGTTCAATGGGCAAATCTGAGATACGAACAATTATGTGATTCTATATCTGTTTTAGGTACGTTTGATATGTACACTAAGTGTGTATGAAAGGTAAGTATCTATATGAACTTACTAAGATGAATATGTGCAACGGAATGATGAGATGATATGTGAAAATATGCTTGAATGAGTTATGTGTATATATGATATTTGAGTTGAAGAATGTGGTAAGATATGGCTAAGCATATGAGCCAAAGAATATGAGATGAAATTGCAATGAGAACCATAAATGACATTGTATCATTATGAATATGTGTATTTTATGTTAAGTTTATTTGTATATGGCTTACTAAGCTTTTGAAGGCTTACTCTGTGTGTGTTTGCTCTGTTTTATAGATCACCAAAGCTATTGAAGGCTCGGGGACCGTCGAGGATCATCATCACACTACTCAACTTGTTCTGGTACCTTTGAAATATGTATATAGCTAAATATGGCATGTATAGGCTAGTCATTTTGAATTATGTTTGAAATGTGTATAATTAGCCATGAGATGTGGCTAGATAAGTGTTGGTAATATGCTTGAATAAATATGAAATATGATGCATGATTTGGTATGGCTTGGTAGCTAATGAAATGGTCAAGACTATGGTAAGCTTATGAATGCATTATGAGTATGTATGTGTGAGAAAAGAAATGGTTATATGAAAGGTAAATGTGGATGAATCATGTTTGAATGTATATGTGTTTTTAGTTGGACAAGGTGGTATGAATGGAGATGAATTTGAATATGAAGATTTTTTGATTGTTTGATACGTTATTGGATGTCAAATGTACATGAAATGAATTAGTAATTTGCTTGTAGGGTTGACTCTTGTGTGGGTGGCATTTTGGCCTTGCAAGTGGCCTATTTTGCCTACACGGCCATGGTACATGGGCGTGCCTGGAAGCCGTGTGAATAAGTCAGTAGTTAACCTAATCTTACATGGCTATGGTACACGGGCGTGCCTGGTGGCCGTGTGATCAAGTCAGTAGCTAGCATAATTCTACAAGGCCTTGGCATACGGGCGTGTCTGGTGGCTGTGTGGATAATTCAGTATACATGCTCTGATTTGGCACAGCCAGGACACATGGGTGTGTCTAGTAGTAGTGGGAGGCACACGGCCTGCCCACACGGGCGTGTGACCTTTGTAATATAGAAAAGTTTTAAATTTTTGAAAACTTTCATATGTGTTCGGTTTAGTCCCGACCCTATTCTGAAGTATGATTAAGGTCTCATTGACCTATAAAAGGGACACTTTGATTGTGGTTGATGAATTGTATTACTAAAGGTCTATAAAAGTTTTTGATCTGTTCGGTAATGCCTTTAACCCTAATCCGACGATGGATATGGGTTAGGGGTGTTACAGGTATAGTGACTTATGCAACACAACTAAGTCACATGCCCGTGTGCTAGGCCATGTGCTAATTAGGGGGTATACTGACTTGTGCCACACGGTCGGTCATACGCTCGTGTGTGAGACCGTGTGGAGTATACTGACTTCATTTCAATTTCAACACCAGGGGACACAGGCGGTGTAATTTGACCGTGTGTCACACATGGCTAAGACATACGCCCGTGTCTCTGCTCGTGTGGACAAAAATAGGCTATTTGTAAAGCCATTTTGCCACCCTATTTTTACATATACCTACACAACCAAAATGGCACGAATTCAAAGCATAAATAAGCATCCAATTTAGCCACAATTAAGGCTAATTCATGCCATATCCAATACCAATAACTAACATGCTTATAACTCATGTTTTTCTCAATGAAAACATACCAAAACATATGGACCAATCAACTAGTTAAACCTTTACCAATCATACATCATTTTGTACCATTTCACAAGCATATTACCAATTCCAAAATTCATCAATTTACCATCCATGGTACATATTATCATCATCAATCATCACGTAACTTTCAACCAACTCAATTTACAAGACATAACTATACATATATGTACCATATTAAAACATGCCAAACAACCCAAAATAATCCATCACACATGGCTATATATATATATATACATACCAAACAAAAACATTTACAAGCCAATTCATTTGGCCAAATTCATTACCAAACATAACCAAAATGACTCAAAGTCCCTATACATGCCATATGACCAACCATAAGTTCAAAAATACCAAAGTGACTATTGGATAGTGTGATGATGTCTCTGACGATCCTCAAATCCGATCTAGCTTTGAATTCACTATAAAACATGAGAAAAATAAACAAAGTAAGCTTTATAGCTTAGTAAGCTCGTATTAATTAAACTCAACAAATCATATTACATAAATCAACAACTTAAACCATTTAACATGTAATTCATGGTAACAGCAAGCTTTCCATATGCTTAATCAAATACCTATACGCAAATTCATAACTTCTTCTAGTTGAAGTTTATACTTTCCATGTACATACCTGTACAAACTCGTAACCAACTCATACCTATTCAAAATACTACTGACTACTCGATATCTCGCACATTAAGTGCTATTACATAGCCGAAGCTATTTTAATCGCGCACACTAAGTGCCATACGTAGCCAGAGCTATCTCGAATAACACACCAAGTGCCGATACATAGTCAAAGCTTCGTTGAATATTTCCGTACAATTGTATTCATTAAAAATTCAATATAAAGCATTAAATCTCAATTATAATATGCTTATTAACATACGAACTTACCTCGGATGTGAAAACGGTGAATGTAGTCGATTAGTCGATAACTTTATCTTTTCCCCGATCGAAGTCTGTATTTCGCTTTTCTTGATCTAAATATATTCAAAATTAACTTATTAAATCATCTATTCATTCAATTTAGTCCAAAACACTCTTTAAGGCATATTTACACATTTGCCCCTAAACTTTCACATTTTCACAATCTAGTCCTTATTTCATAAAATTGCAAATTCATGCAATTTAGTACAAACCCATGCTTAGCCAAATTTAATACATGTTATTAGCATACCATATTTTCCATTTATTCACACTTTTAACCACCATATTTCACATTTTCTCAATTTAATCCCTTTTTGACATTTTTGTCAAAAATCACTTTACAAAAGCTATTAATCTAACATTAAACCTTCCAAATCTGTCATAAATCATCAAATTACTCAAGCATTAAAAAATGGCAACATGATAAATCTTTAATAGTTTCGAAATTTAGGGTACGGGCTAGCTAGAATTTGAAGCAACGATATCAAAAACATAGTAATCATTAAAAACAGAGTTAGAATCGCTTACATCCTAGCAATTGAAAGAATCGCTTACATCCTAGCAATTGAAAGTGCCAAATGCTTCAAGCTCTCTAATGGATTTTCAAACCCTTATTTTCGGTGGTGGACACTTAGTGAAGAAGATGATACCTAAATTTCTTTTTATTTTATTAAACTTATTAACTTAATTACTAATTTAACCTTAAGTTTTAACCTTTATAAATTCATTTATAATGTCCATAAATGTCCACTTACCATAATAATGGTCTAATTACAACATAAGGACCTCCTCTTTTAAGTTCCATAGCTATTAGGCACCTTTAGCTAATAAAACATCAATTTTAAACTTAACGTGATTTAGTCCTTCTTCTCAAATTGACCATTTAAACAATAAAATTTCTTAACGAAATTTTCACACAATCATTCAATCATGCTGTAAACATTAAAATAATAATAAAATAAATATTTTGACTTTAGATTTGTGGTCCCAAAACCACTGTTCTGATTTGACTAAAAACGGGCTATTACATTCAATCTATGTGCCCAACCAATATGTCATCACTTGGCACCACAATTCAAACACCAAATTTCAAAAACAATACTTTAAGTCCAAGCTTTTAAACATACATCATACACACTAGTTAACCATTTCATTTACATTCCAATTCTACCATAAGTCACCTACTTCAAAGGCATAAATAGGTGACCAAAGACAAATATTCACATAGGCATTTACAATCAAAAATCAAGGACATATATATATACAACTAAGCTAAGCAAAAGCTCAAGCCACATCACTTTGGAAAAATAGTATAAAAGCTCCTATTACATGCCATTTGTAACAATTAACTAAAATAACCAAAAACTACCAAAATGATGGATGGATAGTGTGATTGTACTTTGACAAGATTTGATAAGCCGTAATTATAACATATTTTAATCCTGCATTTAGCTTAATTTTGGATGAATTATCCCTTAATTTATATAAAAAGGTGCTTGTAATCCTTTCTTTTCATGTTTTATACCCAGGAAAGCACCCGGGGATGAAAAGAACACAAAACGGGCCCAAAACAGAGTAAATGGGCCTTAACAAGAAATTGACACGGCCTGGCCCAAAACACACACGGCTGTGCCTCGACGAACACCTAGAAACACGGCCGCTCCTTCGATCCACACGGCCTCACCTCAAGTTAGAAATCCGAACACGGCCTGGAGTCGATCCACACGGGCGTGCTACATGGTCGTACCACTGTCGCTGGAAAGAGCAATTTCAGTCGGAAAAGGATACTTAGGGAAAAAGAATCGCATTCCAAGAGCCTATATATATCCCCTAAGTACCACCATTGAAAGGGCGTGAAAGCTAGGCCAAGGAGCCAAGCCGAGAAGGTCAAGTTAGGGAATAACGCGAAGATAGCCAATTGATCCATCCCAAGAAGCCGAAATTATACTCAAGACGGCGGAATTCTCCTTCAATTCCTTCTGGGGGTTTTAGGGTTTTTCTTATGTTTTGTTTTATCTTTTCTTTTGTGATGTTCTTTCTATTCATTATGAACTAAACCCTTTAGATACTTGAAGGGGATGAAACCTAGATGAATTTTGTTATTTGATTTCTAAGTTATATGATAATTGCTTAGTTTGTTCTTAATTATGTTGCTTAATCCAAATCTAATGTGCTTAGGTGGAGGAGGAATAGACCCTGCCTAAGAGTAGATCTAACAAAATTAAGCAGAGTTGATCGAACGCCTAAAGATAGCATTACGAGATTTTGTCGGATTAGGGTGAAACCTAATATGGGAATCTATTGATCGATTTACTGCTATCCTAGGGGTTTATTATAAGCGAACAAGAGTTTCACTAATTAACCTATGGTTAGACGTTATTCGCCTCGAGAGAGGATTTAATATAGGTTAGGGAGTCTTACGGATCAAGCTAAGTAAAGAAACCATATAATTTAGGGTCAGATAACAAGTGAAGTTTAGGAGGATTCCTCCTAAGGGTATCGTCATAATCAACTGAGTTTTCCTTCAACGTTATTTTCCTATTCATCCTTTTTGTCTTTGTGTCCTTAGTTTAGTCTTCGTCAATATAGTTTAAAGTAACTTCACTCTATTTTTAAGGTTAAATAATAAAAAGAAAGTTAGTATTAGTACTCTTAGTTCCTTTGGGTTCGATATCCGGTCTTGCCTAAGCTATACTACTGTTCGATAGGTACACTTGCCTTCAATCGTTGTCAAAGTTAGTTTCCAGGTTCGATCACATTCTTTATAAATTTTAAAACTCTGATTTACAGCGATCAAGTTTTTGGCGCCATTACCGGGGAACTAAATTATTAAGAAAACTCTATTTTTATTACTTTAGCCATTAATTTTATTTTTATTTTCAGCAATTTATTTTGTTTTTAGTTTAATTTTTAGTTTTGCTAATTTTTCTTTCTTTCTTTTCTTTCTAGGTATCTCTAGTTTATGACTAGAAGGAACCCAAGAGGACCTTTGGTATATGATAGTGATATTGAAGCAACCGCTTGCAGGAGTCGTCAGGAAACCAGACGAGCCTAAATTACACAGAAAGGGAGGAAGAAGACAGATCCAATCCTACTGAAAGGATGGACGGGAATAACCCACCACCAAACGATTTGGGAGAAAATAATGCTCCACGTACAATGTTTGATTATGCTAAACCACAGTTAATAGAAGCAGAATCGAGTATTGTTAGGCCTGCTATAGCTGCTAATAATTTTGAATTAAAGCCTAACACAATACAAATGATTCAACAGTTTGTTCAATTTGATGGTTTGCAGGACGAAGATCCAAACATGCATATAGCTAACTTTTTAGAGTTCTGTGATACCTTCAAAATAAATGGCTTTTCTGATGATGCCATACGTCTTCAGTTATTTCCTTTTTCATTAAGAAATAAAGCTAAACAGTGGTTAAACTCGTTACAATGAGGGTCAATCACTACATGGGATCAGATGACCAAAAAATTTTTAATGAAATATTTTCCACCGGCCAAAACGGCCAAATTAAGGAATGAAATCTCTTCTTTTGTGCAGATGGATTTAGAAACACTATACGATGCATGAGAGAGATTCAAAGGTCTTTTGAGGAGATGCCCACACCATGGCTTACCCTTGTGGCTACAAGTCCAAACATTCTATAACGGTGTAAACCCCTCAATAAGGCAACTAATTGATTCAGCAGCCGGTGGAACTCTGAACAACAAAACTCTAGAAGCAGCCTACGAGTTTATTGAGGAGATGTCATTAAACAATTATCAGTGGCAAGCTTCAAGGACCAAACCGACGAAATCGGCAGGAGTCTTCAAAGTCGACACCATGGCCATGCTATCAACACAGCTTGAGATGATGAATAAAAATCTTGATAGTCTATGTTCTTCACAGGTGCATCCAGTCATGTAGTGCGACACAAGTGGAACAGTGGCGAACCCTGAGTACCCACCATACCAACAGGAAGCAGAGAGCGACTAGATGAACTATATATGTAATAATTTCCGATCCAATAATAATCCTTATAGTAACACTTACAATCCAGGTTGGAGGAACCACCCAAATTTTTCATGGGGAGGTCAAGGCAATCAAGGAAATAAAAGGCAACAACCTCCTCAAAACCTCCGAAATCAACCCTATCCATAAGAGAAGAAACCAACCCACGAGGAGGAGCTAACAAAATCGACAAACACAGAAGAATGCCTACACGATATTGTGAGAACAATCAAAAGCAACGAGAGTCGAATCGGGGAGATCACTAAGTCAGTAAAGGAAGTTACTAATGCAGTCGAACGACCGCAAGGACGTCTACCAAGTAACACCGAGATTAATCCAAAGGAGCAAATTCAAGCCATAGCAGATCAGGAAAATGCAGAGATAGACGAACCCATCTCGCAACAAGAAGACGATGTAGACGAAGGAAAGGTAGAGGTAACACAGGAAAGACCAAAACCGGTAATCAAAGAATACCAATCTCGCATTCTTTATCCCGAAGCATTAAAAAGAGACGATTCAGAAGAATAGTTTGGTAAGTTTCTTAAAATTTTAAAGAAATTACACATTAACTTACCTCTTCTTGAAGCCCTTTTTCAGATGCCAGACGCGGGGAAATTTTTAAGACAGCTCCTGACAAACAAACGCAAATTAGATGAGGAGCCACACATTGAACTCAACGCAAAGTGCTCAGCAATTCTACAAAATAGACTACCACAGAAGTTAAAAGACCCATGGAGTTTTACAATTCCATGTTTAGTTGGTAGTTTAACTATTGATAATGCGTTAGCTGATTTAGGGGCAAGCATAAATGTCATGCCTTATACATTGTTTAAATGACTAGGTCTAAGAAGCCCAAACAAACTAGGATGAGTATTCAGTTAGCTGATAAAACTGTTAGAATTCTTAGGGGCATTATTGAAGACGTTCTCGTAAAAATCGATTAATTTGTTTTCCCAGTAGATTTTGTTGTTTTAGACATGGATGAGGATAATTCAATCCCCTTAATTTTAGGAAGACCTTTCCTAGCAACTGCCAAGACTAAAATTGATGTTGCCACAGGAGAACTCATACTTTGTAAAGGAGACGACTCAATTAGTCTTCAAGCCCTCGACTCAGCCAGGACATTAAAGAACCAAGGTAGGAAAGAAAATTCTTTTGATGACCATCCAACTACACCTTCTTTTCAGGAACCGCCGAAAAAGGGAACGATTAAACTGGATCCTCAGTTTAGTGCCAACAAAGAAATAACTCACGAGGGGCAAAAGATTCAATCCAATGACTTAGATAAGTGGAAAACGCACATCAAGGAGAAACTAGGGTCACACGAGGAACAAAGCTTTAGGCTTGACAAATTTGAAGAGCAACAGACATACGTCAAGGAAAAGCCAGATCTACACGAAGTAAAACCCGAAGAACCACCAGAAGAGCTCATGGGGACTTCAAATCACTTTAAAATAGGAGACCAGGTACTGTTAGACAAAGTCGATCCTCACATCACCACAACAGACCTGAAGGCAAAGGGAAAAATTCTTTTTAAGGTACACGATATCTTCCCACAAGGAATAGTCGAGGTAAGCAATCTGATATTCGGCAATTTTAAGGTAAACGCTTCTCGACTTCAACTTTGTCAAGAGAATAAAACCATAAGCATGAGGGAAGATATTCAAACCTTTAAACCTCCCTAAAATTTTCAAATATAAGAAAAGTCTAGCTTAAGACTATAAATGAGCGCTTCTCGGGAGGCAACCCGAGTACTAACACTACTTCTTTTTACATTTGTTTTTATTTTTTCTTCTTTTTCTTTTCTTTTTTCCTTTTTCTTCTTCTTTTTTAAACTAACCAAAAATGCAGGTTTTCCAGGTCACACGGCCTTACACATGGCCGTGTCCGTGGCCGTGTGGACCACTTAAACCGCCACACTGACAGGGCAGAGGCTGTGCAATTCAGTCCAACCACCCTCTAATGTCACGGATCCAACCACCCTCCCCACGGGAACTGACAGAGGGGCATGGCTGTGTCCCTCAACCGTGTGAAGCTACTGACTT
This sequence comes from Gossypium bickii, assembly GCA_025503065.1. Lineage (NCBI taxonomy): Eukaryota > Viridiplantae > Streptophyta > Magnoliopsida > Malvales > Malvaceae > Gossypium > Gossypium bickii. Next base: position 22,552,390 of record CP106718.1, read on the forward strand.
GTCAAACACGGGCGTGGGGATCCAAAGACATACGGGCATAGGGTAACAACACGCCCAGACACACGGCCGTGCGAGGCGGTCGTGTAAATTGACACACCCTAGGACCATGGCTGTGTGGAAGCACCAAATTTGAACCTCTATTTAAACCCCTCACCTCTTCTCCTTCCTTCCATCTAATTTCTTCATTATTTTCTTTGCTTTTCACTCTCCTCCATCTCAGATTTATCTACTTACTAAGACTCTAGATCCTTGAGCAAGCTAACATAATGCCGAAAAAGCGAAAGAAGCTAAGCATCGGTTCCTCAAAGAACGGTCAACATGAGTTCATGTCGGCAGCTTCGTCTCAACACCAAGCCAAGGGTCTTTGAGACCAATTAGTTTTTATTTTTACCTTCTCTTTTACTTCAATTTCTTTCCCTTCTCCTTTATTTTCTTTATCTAAGCTTCTCTACTGCTATTTTCGTTTAATTTTCTTTTAGTTTCTTAGTGTCAGGTTCGCCAGGCTGTTTGGGAATCACGCCGACCACCACACTAACCTTTTCACTCCCACCACCGCCATCACGTCCCCAAACTTAGTGTTGATTCCCACCTTGCGAACCATCCTTCAATAAGGACTTCACAGTCCATTAATATTTTCTTTCCATTTTAGTTTTCTTCTTAGTCTCCTTCCTTTTAGTTTGTTTAGCTTTAATTTTATATTTAGTTCATTTTTATTAGGTCTTAATAAATCCTGGCTACTTCTCAGAGCGCTACCCAATTTCTTCATCTAGCACAGGTTCGTCATCAAGACTGACCATCACCACCACCAAAGACACCCCTCCAAGAAAAAATCTAAAACTCAGGGAGTAATTCTTTCCCCTTCTCTTTTGATTTATCCATTAAAATGTTATTATCTTTCTTTGTACATTGAGGGCAATGTACATCTTAAGTGTGGAGGGGGGTGAATAGTTATTCAGAGAAAATGCCTAACTTTTTCCATTATTCTCAAACCCTGAGGATAAAAATTCCTAACTTTGTGCATGATTCTCAAATCCCTGAATTTAGTCTTGTTTTTGAGAAAATTTGTCATATTACTAATTAAGATGAAATTTTTGATGATTTGTGATTTCTATGGACATGTTTTAGAATAAGTCATAGTTAATTGTACATTGATAATTAATTTGAAGATTACTAGAGAATCCACCATGATAAGTCTACTTTCAGGAAGTAAAGTTTTGCTAGGTTGTTGATCTAAATTTGAATATTACCTTGAAATTTGAAATTTACAAGGATGATGCATATATTCTTTTTCATGCTCATTTTACTAATTATGAGTATGTCAAACATGAACTGTTATTCTAGAACTTGCCTCGTTTATACATGTTGAGACCACACTTTTGATTTGATTTTACAGAAATGATAAAGGCACCTAGGTTTAAACCCACTCACTCCACTAAATAGCCGACCTTTACAATTGAACCCTAGTGAACCCCGTTGATCCTAACAAACTTTTTTTATTGACTCACCTACTAATATTAACCCAAAGCCCCTTTGTATTTGTTATCACCCTTTCTTTTGACTACCCCTTAATCGAGATTTGATTTGAACTAGTTACCTAAGTATATTATTCTGGTAGTTAAAATTGCCTTGTAATTAATTTGTTCTTAAAATAAAAATTCGAAGTAGTCAATATTAGTAAGTATAAAAAGTGAGCTTACACAATCAAAGTCTATTTCCAAAAGAAAAGCTCGTATTAGTAGGCTTATCACTTTTCAATTTATAAAGTTTTGGAAAAATTTTAGGTAGGTACTTGTCAATTCAATCTCGATTCTAACCTTCTAACTTCAGCCTGTGACCACACCTTTTACCCTAGCCCTGTTGCAACTTTAACGAAGACCTTTTGATCTGTTTATCATCTCATACTACAGTGGTGGAGATTTGATTTTCAGGCAAGCCTATGGGATTAACTTTTCAGGTTCGACTTACGAGCGATCTTTCCCTGAACCTTAAACTTTTTAGAGTGATTTGAGTGAATTTTTAGTGAGGATATCAATCCTTGTTGATTTTGGATTGAAAATGTAGTTATTTAAATGAAGGTAGACATTTATTTGTTTCGAGGTACAAACTCATGACTTATCTCGATTGAATCTATAGGACTCTTTGAATTGAATTATCCATGTATGAATTATCTATGAATTAGGATAAGGCATTGTTGATAAGAATTATGAATCATGGAAAGTTCGTTTTAATTGTAAGTTGATAATTTTGCTTGGGGACAAGCAAAAGCTTAAGTGTGGGGGTATTTAATAAACCGTAATTATAACATATTTTAATCCCGCATTTAGCTTAATTTTGGATGAATTATCCCTTGATTTATATAAAAAGGTGCTTGTAATCCTTTCTTTTCATGTTTTATACACAAGAAAGCACCCAAGGGTGAAAAGAACACAAAACTGGCCCAAAACGAAGTAAATGGGCCTTAGCAAGAAATTGACACTGCCTGGCCCAAAATCCACACGGTCGTGCCTTGACGAACACTTAGAAACACGGTCGCTCCCCCGATCCACATGGTCGTGCCTCAAGCTAGAAATCCAAACACGGCCTGGAGTCGATCCACACGGGCGTGCTACATGGCGGCGCCTCTATCGCTGGAAAGAGCAATTTCAGTCGGAAAAGGATACTTAGGGAGAAAGAATTGCATTCCAAGAGCCTATATATATCCCCTAAGTACCACCTTTGAAAGGGCGTCAAAGCTAGGCCAAGGAGCCAAGTCGAGAAGGTTAGAGTTAGGGAATAACGCGAAGATAGCCAGTTCAAGAAGTCGGAATTATACTCAAGAAGGCGGAATTCTCCTTTAATTCCTTCAGGGTGTTTTAGGGTTTTTCTTTTGTTTTGTTTTATCTTTTCCCTTGTGATGTTCTTTCTATTCATTATGAACTAAACCCTTCAGATACCTGAAGGGGATGAAACCTAGATGAATTTTGTTATTTGATTTCTAAGTTATATGATAATTGCTTAGTTTGTTCTTAATTATGTTGCTTAATCCAAATCTAATGTGCTTAGGTGGAGGGGGAATAGACCCTGCCTAAGAGTAGATCTAAAATAATTAAGCGGTGTTGATCGAACGCCTAGAGATAGGGTTACGAGATTTTACCGGATTAGGGTGAAACCTAATATGGGAGTCCATTGATCGATTTACTACTATCCTAGGGGGTTATTATAAGCGAACGAGAGTTCCACTAATTAACCTAGGGTTTAATATAGGTTAGGGAGTCTTATGGATCAAGCAAAGTAAAGAAATCATATAATTTAGGGTCAGATAACAAGTGAAGTCTAGGTGGATTTTTCCTAAGGGTATCGTCATAATCAACTGAGTTTTCCTTCAGCGTTATTTTCCTATTCGTCCTTTTTGTCTTTGTGTCCTTAGTTTAGTCTTCGTCAATATAGTTTTAAAGTAACTTCACTCTATTTTTAAGGTTAAATAATAAAAAGAAAGTTAGTATTAGTACTCTTAGTTCCTTTGGGTTCGATATCCGGTCTTGCTTAAGCTATACTACTGTTCGATAGGTACAGTTGCCTTCAATCATTGTCAGAGTTAGTTTCCAGGTTTGATCACATTCTTTTTAAATTTTAAAACTCTGATTTACAGCAATCAAAATTCCAACCGGTTGAGCTTTCTGATAATCTACAAGAAGAGAAAACAACTAAATAAGCCACTAATGCTTAATAAGCTCGTATAATTACAAACGTAAACTTACCTACTAGGCTCAATTATATAAACCTTATGCATAATTTTTATTATCATGCTTATGAACTTATAATATCTTATACACATCAAAATTCCCAACAAGTTAGTGAGCTCGACAAGATACACACATAATCTTATCATAAACACATAATAATAACATACCAAATTTATTTTCATTCATCACAAATACCATTTTGCATAACACATTCCATTCAAAGCATTAAACCATCATATTCCATTTCAACATTCCTGATCACATTACACTTCATATAATTCAACTCACATTTTAATTCATTAATACCCGTTGAACCAAATGAAACAAATGACTTTATTATGGCATAAAACATTACAAGTACACATATTGAAAACTCAATTCAACCTTCTATTCGCATAATAAACTTCAATCCTTTATTATAATACTCCTAAGTTATTATTCACATATCGAACCTTAGAACATTGATATAATAGTCATTCCATTGATATCCTTTTCAATTGTTTCATTGTTCAGAGGATGCCGTGGTATCTTTCAACAAAGGTCTTACACAATCCCAAAGTGATGCCATAGTATCTTTCAACTATGGTCTTTTCCTTTTCGATTATAATGTCATGATATCTTTTAGTCATGGTATTTCCCTTTTCTCAAACTATGAATCCGATCACCAATTTTTATATATATCAACTTACTTCTAGAAATCAAATGAATTATTTTACTTGAAATACAAACTTACCTCGACCAAAACGGTTGCAAAAACAGAGTCGACAACTAGTCCAAAACTTTAGCTTTTCCTCGATTTAAATATGGTTGTAGTGTTCCTTGATCTAAATAGTAATTTCATTCAATTAATACTTTTCTAGCACTTAAATAAGCAATTTTATACAATTTAGCCCTTCCATCACTATTTTACAAAATTACTCCAATATTTTAACTTTTGTATTAGTCCCTAAACCCGAAACTTGCAATTTTACCATTTTTAAAGAAAAATCATGCTACCTAAATTTACTAGGGACCCTCTACAACCCATATTTATCATGTTTTTACAAAAATTTCAAGATTTTTTACTATTTAAACAATTTAATCACTACACATTAAAATTACTAAAAATCACTTAACAAAATACTTCTATTTAACAACCAAGATTAATAATATATCAATTAAATTTGCAAACACACTTAAAACATTTATGAAAAATCCCTAAACTATTAAAAATATTACGAATTGGCCATCGAGTTAGCTACCTTAAGCTAAAACGATAAAAAACATAAAAATCATTAAAAAACGGACCTTAAAATCTCACACATGATGGGAGAGAACTTGGGGGAACCTCCTTGGTGTCAACAATGGTGCTCTTTTGGTTTAGAGAACATGAACAAAAAAAATAAGATAAAATGATATGTTTGTTTATTTTATTTTATTTTAACTTAACTTTTCTTTTAATTTTTATTAAAATATAACATATAAATTAACAAGTGAATACCATTTGCCTATGGTATTATTGCCACATAAACCCTCGTGACATTATTAATTTAACTATTTAACACTTTTAATTAATAAAATTTAAATTTTGTAGCTTTTACAATTTAGTCCTTTTCAATTAATTAACTATCCAAACACTAAAATTTTTTAACCAAATTTCAATACACCTATATAATCATTCAATAAATATTTAATAAAAATACGGACTCGGTTTATAGGAACGAGGTCTCGATACCTCATTTTTGAAAACTACTTGACTTAGGGATTAACCACTTGAATTTAACTATACGACCAATTAATAAAATTTATTAAATAAAAATTTCACTAATATTATACTTATAAATATTAATTAATAATATTTTTGAACTTATTCGTTGGATTTGTGGTCCTGAAATCACTATTTTCAACACCATTAAAAAACGGGTTGTTATAGATAGGTGGATCATTAAGATAGATGTCGAACCCACGTACATAAGATCACCTATCAATAGAAGCTCTCGAAACCTCCGTACATGGATCTTGAACTTCATGTTCTTCACTTAATGGAATGAAATCTTCAATTGGCTCCACATCAGCTAACTCATCCAACAACTGAATTGTCAGTATGGCCACTTCAATTCTGACAATAAAGTACAACCATTGTGTAACACCCAAACCCGGCCTACACGTTATGGCCGAATCTGACGATGTCATATGGAATTGGTTTTGAAAGTGAATTTATCAAGTCAAAACTGTTACCATTTATTATCTTCTATTAATCTCCCATTGATTTTAAAATCATTTCCTCGTTAATTTGATTCGTTTAAAAACATATTCTATGGTGGAAGCTTTTAAAACCATGATATTTAAAGAAACTCGTTCGCGTTTAGGAAAACGTTGTTTTTAATTAAATCGAGTTTTCGTTGAGTTTGTAGTTTAAATATCCATAAAAATGGTTAAAATCCAAAGTAAAAGCCAACACTCCAAAAGTCCAAATTACATCAGAACCCCCCTAAAAATAATAGAAATTAAAAACCTTAAAAGAAATTAAATCAGTTCAATAGTCATGTGGTCACTGTTGAGTCCTCCGGCGCTCCGATCCGTCTAAGTTTGGGGATTACCTATACAGAAAAAACAGAAAGGGGTGAGTTTACGTAAACTCAGTGTGTAATCCCTACAGAAGACATGCATACAGCCAAACTACAGTTATCAGTCTAATGCAGTTTGGGGCCTAAGCCCATTACAGATCCAGTTACAGTTTAGGCCTTAGCCCATTCAAATACAGTGTCAGACATAAATTAGGGCCTTAGCCCATCTCAGATACAATATGCATACAGTAACAAAAATCAATATCCTACCCACCAGCCTCTACACACCATCTCCGACCATCCCTACACACCATGTGGGTTTAAAACACCCATCCAGCCCTACACACCAAGTCGTACTGAATGCGGCACATATCAGTAATATCGCAGTTGAGCTGCCAAATAATAGGCATGAAATCCTTTCAGCACATGATAAACCGTAAAAGTAACATATTTTAATCCCACATTTAGTATGCTTTTGGATGATTTATCCCTCGATTTATGTAAAAAGTGCCCTTAATCCTTTCTTTTCATGTCTTATACTCGGGAAAGCACCCGAGGATGAAAAGAACAAGAAACAGGCTTAAAACGGACCAACTTGGGCCAAGGAAGAAATTGACACGGCCTAGACTTAAACCCACACGGCCGTGCCACGCCAAACATCTAGAACACGGACTCTCTCCTGATTCACACAGCCGTGCCTCAAGTTAGAAATCCAAACACGGCTTGGAGTTGATCCACACGAGCGTGCTACATGGCCGTGCCTCTGTCGTTAGAAGGAGCAATTTCAGTCGAAAAAAGATACTTAGAGAGAAAGAATCACATTCCAAGAGCCTATATATATCCCCTAAGTACCACCTTTGAAAGGGCGTCAAAGCTAGGCTAAGGAGCCAAGCCTAGAAGGTCAGAGTTAGGGAATAACGCGAAGATAGCCAGTTGATCCATCCCAAGAAGCCAGAATTATACTCAAGACGACAGAATTCTCCTTCAATTTCTTCAGGGGGTTTTAGGATTTTTTTATGTTTTGTTTTATCTTTTCTCTTGTGATGTTCTTTTTATTCATTATAAACTAAACCCTTCAGATACCTGAAGGGGATGAAACCTAGATGAATCTTTTTATTTGATTTTTAAGTTATATGATAATTGCTTAGTTTGTTCTTAATTATGTTGCTTAATCCAAATCTAATGTGCTTAGGTGGAAGAGGAATAGACCCTGCCTAAGAGTAGATCTAACACAATTAAGCGGAGTTGATCGAACGCCTAGAGATAGGGTTACGAGATTTTGCCGAATTAGGGTGAAACCTAATATGGGAGTCCATTGATCGATTTACTGCTATCCTAGGGGGTTATTATAAGCGAATGAGAGTTCCACTAATTAACCTAGGGTTAGACGTTATTCGCCTCGAGAAAGGGTTTAATATAGGTTAGGGAGTCTTACGGATCAAGCTAAGTAAAAGAAATCATATAATTTAGGGTTAAATAACAAGTAAAGTCTAGGTGGATTCTTCCTGAGGGTATCGTCATAATCAACTGAGTTTTCCTTCAAAGTTATTTTCCTATTCGTCCTTTTTGTCTTTGTGTCTTTAGTTTAGTCTTTGTTAATATAGTTTAAAGCAACTTCGCTCTATTTTTAAGGCTAAATAATAAAAAGAAAGTTAGTATTAGTACTCTTAGTTCCTTTGGGTTCGATATCCGGTCTTGCCTGAGCTATACTACTGTTCGATAGGTACACTCGCCTTTAATCGTTGTCAGAGTTAGTTTTCAGGTTTTGATCATTCTTTTATAAATTTTAAAACTCTGATTTCAGCGATCAAGTTTTTGGCGCCGTTGCCGGGGAACTAAAATATTAAGAAAACTCTATTTTTATTACTTTAGCCATTTTTTTATTGCAATTTATTATTATTATTTATTTTTATTTTTACTTTGCTAATTTTTCCTCTATTTTGCTTTTGGCAGATAATTTTAGTCTAAAGAGAAGATGGCATTGAATAATTATCACTGGCAAGTCATGAGGACAATTCCTACTAAAGCAGCCAGTGCCTTCGACCTCGACGTGTTCACCAGGTTATCTATCCAGCTAGAGATGATGAATAAAAAGATCGATGGTTTGTGTAGTAGCTCACAGGTATACCCAATAATGAAATATAACTCGAATCCAGGAGGCGTGGCGAATCCTGAGTACCCACCCTACGGATATGGCATGGAGAACGAACAAGTCCACTATATGGGTAACTACTCTAGACCTCAAAATAATTTTTATAATGACACTTATAATGCAGGTTGGAGGTACCATCCCAATTTCTTGTGGAATGATCAAAGTAGCCAAAGACAGGAACTTTATCCAGATTTTCAACAACCACCTCACCAATAAGAAGAGGAGTCGAACATTGAAGAGATGCTAACAAAATTCATGGCAACCACAGACACCCCTCTCCAAGACACTGAGAAAACATTTAAAAGTCAACAAACACCGGTTGAAGAGAACAAGAACCAATTAGAGGAAGTTACTAAGTCAGAAAGGGAAGCCACTAAGGCAGTTGAACAACTTGCAAAGCTAATGTCAGAACGACCGCAAGGACGTCTACCAAGCAACACTGAGATTAATCTAAAGGAGCAAATTCAAGCCATAGTAGCTCAGGAAAATACAGAGATAGACGAACCCATCCCACAACAAGAAAGGCCAAAACCGGTAATTAAGGAGTATCAACCTCGCATACCTTACCCCTAAGCATTAGAAAGAGACGATTCAGAAGAACAGTTCGGTAAGTTTCTTAAACTTTTAAAGAAATTACATATCAACTTACCTCTTCTTAAATCTCTTTCGCAGATGCCAGACGCTAGAAAATTTTTAGGGGAGCTGTTAACGAAAAACCAAAGGATAGACGAGGAATCACATGTGGAACTCAACGCAAAGTGCTCGGCAATTCTACAAAATAGACTACCACAGAAATTAAAAGATTCAGGGAGTTTTATAATTCATTGCATAATTGGTAGTTTATCTATAGAAAATGCGTTAGCCGATATAGTGGCAAGCATAAATGTTATGCCTTATAAACTGTTTAAACAACTGGGTCTAGGGAAACCCAAACAAACTAGGATGAGCGTTCAATTAATTGATAAAACTATCAGAATTCCTAGGGGTATAATAGAAAATGTTCTAATCAAAATTGATAAAATCGTATTCCCAGTAGACTTTGTCGTTTTAGACATGGATGAGGACAATAATATTCCTTTAATTTTAGGAAGACCCTTTTTAGCAACTGCCAGAGCTAAAATTGATATATATGCAGGTGAACTCATATTTCGCGAAGGCGACGAGATAGTCACTCTTCAAGCTCTTCACTCAGCTAGGACATCAAGTAATAAAGGTACGAACATTAATTCTATTGATAATTATTTGGTTCAACCTTCTTTACAGGAACCATCGCGAAATCACTTAGCTGAGCTAGATCTTAGACCTCTTGCCAACAAAGAAGAAATACCTAAGGAACAAAGCCTTAGGATTGACAAACTAAAAGAGGAGGAAACACAAATCAAAGAGGAACAGGAATCGCACGAAGTGAAACTGAAGGAGACCCCAAACGAACTAATAGGAACAACAAATCACTTCAAAATAGGAGATCAGGTATTGTTGAATAAGGAAGACCCTCGAATCACCAATTCAGACCTCAAAGCAAACGAAGAAATCACTTTTGAGGTACTTAATGTCTTCCTATACAGCAAAGTCGAGGTAGGCAATCCTAAATACGACACTTTTGAGGTAAACATTACTCGACATAAACTATATATCCATAACCGAAGTGATCGCATGAGAAAGGATTTTCACCTCCTCAAACCACCATGACCATACGAATAAGAGGTAAAGTCTAGCTTAAGACTATAAACAAGCACTTCTCAGGAGGCAACCCGAGCACTAACCCCATTTTTACGTTTTTTATTTTATTATTTATTTTATTTTTCCTTTTAGCACCTAACCATAAACTAACCAAAAAGTAGATTTCTAGGCCACACGGCCCTACACACCAGCGTGCCCGTGGCCGTGTGGAAGCCAAGGGATGAACTATGGGTGTACCAGTAGCCGTGCACGACATAGAAAAATTTATTTTCCCAACACGGGTGCCGATAAAAAGTCCACGCCCGTGCCGACGCCCCGTGCGAGGTTACTGACTTGTTAAGCACGGGCTGAACACTGCTGTGCCTTCCAACCGTGCCAACATTCTGACTTATCAAACATGGGAGGAGCACGCCCACATTAAATGACCGTGTGAAAAAAGACACGGGCGTACCACTTCACCCACAGCCGTGCCCAAACATCCTGAACGCGCCCAAAATTCAAAATTCCAAAACACGGGCTACATCTCTATTTAAAACTCATTCTCCTTTTTTCTAGTTGTCTTTCATTTTCCATTATTTATTTTTGTTTTTATTTTAATTTTATTTTCATTTCATTTTTATTATTTTTTTATTTTATTTTATTTTATTTTCTTCTTCTTATTCTTTATGATATTTAGATTTAGCTTAGGATACAATAAAATCAGACTGGCTACTTTGAAGATTCAATTTCAAATGGTTCGAGAGCTTCCCCACGATCACCTCCAATCCTATCCAGTTCCTTTTCATTGACTTGATCCAAAAATTCAGGAAGTTTCACATCTCCCCCTATCTTTTGATTTTCTCACTATATTGTCATTTTATCCATTTTTGTACATTGAGGGCAATGTACAGCTTAAGTGTGGGGGTTAACTATAGTATTATTTGAAAATCCCTGAATTATGCCTCGTTCTAAAGTAAGTTTCTCATATTATGATTAGAATAAAATTTCTTTGATTTATGATTTTTATTGATATGTTTTGGATTAAGTCATAGTTAATTGTGCATTGATGATTAAATTTGAAGAATACTAGAGAATCAAGCATGATAAGTCTAATTTTCAAAAAATTAAAACTTTAGGTTGTTAACCTGAATTTGAATATTACTTTGAAGTTTGAAATTTACGAGGTTGATGTCAAAGATACCCATAATTTTTGTGAGATCTTGAGCCTTATAGAGCATATATTCTTTTTCATGCTCACTTTATTGATTATGAGTATGTCAACATTGAACTGTTATTCTAGAACTTGCCTTGATTATACATGTCGAGACTACAGTTATGATTTGATAGACAGAGATGATAAAGGCACTTAGGATTTAACCCATTAACACCACTAAAAAGCCAACCTTCATAATTAACCCCTAGTGAACCCCGTTGATCCTAATAACCCTTTTTATTGACTTACCTACTAATTTTAACCCAAAACCCTTTGTATTTGTTATCACCATTTCTTTTAATTACCCTTTTTGTCGAGATTTGATTTTGAACAGTTTCCTAACTATGTTCTATATTTCAGTTGTAAAAGTTCTTTCTTATTATTGTAATGATAGTTTGTTATAAAAAAAACGAAGTATATTCATTATTAGTTTGTGATTAGGTGAGCTTACACATTAAAATTCAAAAAATTCTTGAAGAAAAAGCTCGTATTATTAGTATTATTAAGCTTCAATTGATTATTTAAGACTAGTTCATTTTTCTAGTTAGGAAATTTATCAGGTCAATCTCGATTCTAAACCTTCTAATTCAGCCTTTATCCACACCTTTAACCCTAGCCCCGTTACAACCCTGTTAAAGACCTTTTCATCTATTTGTCATCTCATTTTACAGTGGTGGAGATTTGATTTTCAGGCAAGCCTATGGGATTAACTTTTCATGTTCGACTATTGAGTGCTTAATTCTGAACCTTAAACACTTTGAGTGATTTGAGTAAATCTTTTGTGAAGATATCAATCCTTGTCGATTTTGAACCAAAGGTAATTATTTAGATGAAGGGAAACACCTATATTTTCGTACTACAAATGTATGACTTTGATTGTTTGAATCTTTAGGACTCTTTGAGTGGAATTATCCATGTATAAATTATCTATGAATTATGATGAGACATTACTGATAGAAATTATGAATTATGGAAAGTTCGTTTTAATTGTAAGTTCAGAATTTTGCTTGAGGACAACCAAAAGCTTAAGTGTGGGGGTATTTGATAAACCGTAAAAGTTAAATATTTTAATCCCACATTTAGTATGATTTTGGGTGATTTATCCCTCGATTTATGTAAAAAGGTGCTCTTAATCCTTTCTTTTCATGTCTTATACTCAGGAAAGCACCCGAGGATTAAAAGAACGAGAAACGGGCTTAAAACGGACCAAATTGGGCCAAGGAAGAAATCGACACGGCCTGGACTTAAGCCCACACGGTCGTGCCACGCCAAAAATCTAGAACACGGCCTCTCTCCCAATTCACACGGTTGTGCCTTAAGTTAGAAATTCGAACACGACTTGGAGTCGATCCACACGGGCATGCTACATGGCCGTGCCTCTGTCGTCAGAATGAGCAATTTCAGTTGGAAAAGGATACTTAGGGAGAAAGAATCTCATTCCAAGGGCCTATATATATCCCCTAAGTATTACCTTTGAAAGGGCGTCAAAGCTAGGCCAAGAGCCAAGCTGAAAAGGTCAGAGTTAGGGAATAACGCGAAGATAGCCAGTTGATCCATCCTAAAAAGCCGAAATTATACTCAAGACGGCAGAATTCTCCTTCAATTCCTTCAGGGGGTTTTAGGACTTTCTTATGTTTTGTTTTATCTTTTCTCTTGCAATGTTCATTTTATTCATTATAAACTAAACCCTTCAGATACCTGAAGGGGATGAAACCTAGATGAATCTTTTTATTTGATTTTTAAGTTATATGATAATTGCTTAGTTTGTTCTTAATTATATTGCTTAATCCAAATCTAATGTGCTTAGGTGGAGGAGGAATAGACCCTGCCTAAGAGTAGATCTAACATAATTAAGCGGAGTTGATTGAACGCCTAGAAATAGGGTTAAGAGATTTTGTCGGATTAGGGTGAAACCTAATATGGGAGTCTATTGCTCGATTTACTGCTATCCTAGGAGGTTATTATAAGCGAACGAGAGTTCCACTAATTTACCTAGGGTTAGACGTAATTTACCTAGGGTTTAATATAGGTTAGGGAGTCTTAAGGATCAAGCTAAGTAAAAGAAATCATATAATTTAGGGTTAAATAACAAGTAAAGTCTAGGTGGATTCTTTTTGAGGGTATCGTTGTAATCAACTGAGTTTTCCTTCAAAGCTATTTTCCTATTCATCCTTTTTGTCTTTGCGTCTTTAGTTTAGTCTTCGTCAATATAGTTTAAAGCAACTTCGCTCTATTTTTAAGGCTAAATAATAAAAAGAAAGTTAGTATTAGTACTCTTAGTTCCTTTGGGTTCGATATCCGGTCTTGCCTAAGCTATACTACTGTTCGATAGGTATACTTGCCTTTAATCGTTGTCAGAGTTAGTTTTCAGGTTTTGATCATTCTTTTATAAATTTTAAAACTCTATTTTCAGTGATCAGTACACTTCTTCCAATAATCAATCATCCCACCCAAATGTAGATACAACTAAACATGCTCAATGCAGACATACAGGAATACATACTTACATGCTAAAATCCAGTTATCAGTCATACATACGGATCAGTAAGCATGTATAAATTTAACATGCTCAATACGTACATTATATATTCAAATCACATAATTTAGGGTCTAAGTAGCACTTATCGACTCTATAGTAGGTTCACAGTCGACTTGAGCGACCCGTGCAACCCTAGGAAACATTTTAGCTAAATGAGCCCCCACACCCATCTGGTTTTCCCGTGTTAACCCACATGCCCAGATTGGCCTTGCCCGTGTGGATCACACAGCCTGGCCCAAATATCACACGCGCTTGTGGCATGTCTGTGTAGGCCCACACGCCCAGTTTGGTTTAGCCCTTGTGACCCACACGACTATAACCCCGGCCATCACACAGTCGTATCCTACGCACGACCTGGCCTTTATCAATCATGCGGCCGTGTTATCGCACACAACCTACCACATGGGTGACCACACGCCAGTGTGGTGTCGACAGTTTGCAATTTTAGTTTTTCTTTGAATCTCGTTTTCTGCTTTTTCAGGTACACACATGGTACTATTTCGATGCAGTATCACTCCCGAGCAGCCCAACACCTAAGATTGACCCACAAAGCACTTAATTAGTCGCTTGAAATCAAACTGAAATCAAACCCAAAATAGCACAAGTAACTTACCGAAGAATGGATCGACCCTAGCGCGATAAAGGCTATCAAAATGCGACTTCACTATTCACCACTTCCTCTTTATCCACAAAAATACAACATTAAACCCCCCCACATTACTCACCCTAACGCCAATTGATAAACCATAAAAGTAACATATTTTAAGCCCACATTTAATATGCTTTTGGATAATTTATCCCTCAATTTACGTAAAAAGGTGCTCTTAATCCTTTCTTTTCATGTCTTATACCCAGGAAAGCACCCGGGGATGAAAAGGACATAAAACGGGCCCAAAACAGAGTAAATGGGCCATATCATGAATTTGACACGGCCTAGCCCGGCGACCACACGGTCATGCCATGCTTAACATCTAGTACACGGTCTCTCCCCCGATTCACACGGCCTGGAGTCGATCCACACGGGTGTGCTACATGGTCGTGCCTCTGTCATCAGAATGAGCAATTTCAGTCAGAAAAGGATACTTGGGGAGAAATAATCGTATTCCAAGAGCCTATATATACCCCATAAGTACCACCTTTGAAGAGGCGTCAAAGCTAGGCCAAGGAGCCAAGCCGAGAAAGTCAGAGTTAGGAAAAAATCGCGAGGATAGCCAGTTGATCCATCCCAAGAAGCCGAAATTATACTCAAGACGGCAGAATTCTCCTTCAATTCTTTCAGGGGTTTTAGGATTTTCATATGTTTTGTTTTATCTTTTCTTTTACGATGTTCTTTTTATCCATTATGAACTAAACCCCTCAGATACTTAAAGGGGATGAAACCTAGATGGATCCTTTTATTTGATTTTTAAGTTATATGATAATTACTTAGTTTGTTCTTAATTATGTTGCTTAATCCAAATCTAATGTGCTTAGGTGGAGGAGGAATAGACCCTGCCTTAGAATAGATCTAACATAATTAAGCAGAGTTGATCAAACGCCTAGAGATAGGGTTACAAGATTTTGCCGGATTAGGGTGAAACCTAATATGGGAGTCTACTAATCAATTTATTGCTATCCTAGGGGGTTATTATAAGCGAACAAGAGTTCCACTAATTAACCTAGGGTTAGACGTTATTCGCCTCGAGAGAGGGTTTAATATAGGTTAGGGAGTCTTACGAATCAAGCTAAGTAAAAGAAATAATATAATTTAGGGTTAATTAATAAGTGAAGTCTAGGTGGATTCTTCCTAAGGGTATCGTCGTAATCAACTGAGTTTTCCTTCAAAGTTATTTTCCTATTCGTCCTTTTTGTCTTTGTGTCCTTAGTTTAGTTTTCGTCAAAAGCAACTTCACTCTATTTTTAAGGCTAAATAATAAAAAGAAAGTTAGTATTAGTACTTTTAGTTCCTTTGGGTTCGATATCCAGGTCTTGCCTAAGCTATACTACTGTTCGATAGGTACACTTGCCTTTAATCGTTGTCAGAGTTAGTTTTCAGGTTTTGATCATTCTTTTATAAATTTTAAAACTCTGACTTTCAGCGACCCAAGTTTTTGGCGCCGTTGCCGGGGAACTAAAATATTAAGAAAACTCTATTTTTATTACTTTAGCCATTATTTTTTTATTTTTCAGCAATTTATTTTTATTTTAGGATAAATTTTAATTTTGCTAATTTTTTCTTTCTTGCTTCTCTTTTCAAGTACCTCTAGTTTATGACTAGAAGGAACCCGAGAGGACCTTTAGTATACAAAAGTGATATTGAAGCTACCGCTTGAAGGAATCATCGGTAAACCAGGCAAGCCTTAAATTACACAGAAAGAGACGAAGAAGACAGATCCAATCCTACTGAAGGGATGGACGAAAACAACCTAACACCACGCGATGTGGGAGATAGCAACGTTCCACGTACAATGTTTGATTATGCTAAATCACATTTAACCGGAGCAGAATCGAGTATTTTTAGGCCTACTATAGCTGCTAATAATTTTGAATTAAAGCCTAACACAATACAAATGATTCAACGGTTTGTTCAATTTGATGGTTTGCAGGACGAAGATCCAAACATGCATATAGCTAACTTTTTAGAGTTCTGTGATACCTTCAAAATAAATGGCGTTTCTGATGATGCCATACGTCTTCGGTTATTCCCTTTTTCATTAAGAAATAAAGCCAACCAGTGGTTAAACTTGTTACAACGAGGGTCAATCACTACATGGGATTAGATAACTGAAAAATTTTTAATGAAATATTTCCCATCGGCCAAAACGGCCAAATTATGGAATGATATTTCTTCTTTTGTACAGATGGATGTAGACATTATACGACGCATGTGAGAGATATAAAGATCTCTTGAGGAGGTGCCCACACCATGGCTTACCCTTATGGCTACAAGTCCAAACATTCTACAATGGTGTAAACCCCTCAACAAGACATCTGATTGATTCAGCCGCCGATGGAACCCTGAACATCAAAACTCCAGAAGTAGCCTATGAGTTCATTGAGGAGATGTCGTTAAACAATTATCAGTGGCAAGCTTCGAGGACTAAACCAACGAAATCGGCAGGAGTCTTCAATGTCGACACCATGACCATGCTATCAACGCAGCTTGAGATGATGAATAAAAAGCTTGATAGTTTGTGTTCTTCACAGATACATCCAGTCATGCAGTGTGACGCAAGTGAAACCATGGCAAATCCTGAGTACCCACCCTACCAACTGGAAGTAGAGAATGAACAGATGAACTATATAGGTAATAATTTCCGATCCAATAATAATCCTTATAGTAACACTTACAATCCAGGTTGGAGGAACCATCCAAATTTTTCATTGGGAGGTCAAGGCAATCAAAGAAATCAAGGGCAACAACCTCCTCAGAACTTCCAAAATCAACCCTATCCACAGGAAAAGAAACCAACCTATGAGGAGGAATCGAAAAACACAGAAAAATGCATACAAGATATCGAAAGAACCCTTAAAGATCAACAAGCATTAATTGAAAAATTTACTGAGTCATTTGGGGAACTCATTAAGGCAGTTGGAATAATTATAAGATGATCTGTGAAAATCGAGCAGGAATTTTTCCTAAGGGAACAGAACAGGTAAAAGCAGCCACACTAAGAAGTGGAAAGGAATTAGGCGAACTGAAGAAACAAAGCCCAAACGAGAATAACAAAGCAAGAAATGAGGGAATGGAAAAGGTAACTCCATTACGTAATGAGAACAACCCACCAATCCCATATCCAACAAAGTTCGAGAAGGAACGAATTGATGCCCAATACGGTAAGTTTCTTGAACTTTTTAAACAAATACTTATTAACTTACCTTTCGTTGAAGCCATTTCACAGATGCCGAAGTATGCAAAATTCTTAAAGAAACTCTCGACGAATAAACGAAAACTTGAAGAAGTATCAACGGTGAAACTCAACGAAGAGTGTTCAGCCATTCTCCAAAATAAGCTACCAACCAAATTAAAAGACCCAGGAAGTTTTACTATCCCTTGTTTAATTGGTAGTTTAAATATTAAAGCACTAGCTGATCTAGGCGCTAGTATAAATTTAATGCCTTATAAAATGTTTAAACAACTAGATCTTGGGGAACCAACACCCACTAGGATGAGTATTCAGTTAGCAAATAGATCCATTAAATACCCTAGAGGAGTTATCGAAGATGTCTTGGTAAAAATTGACAAAATTATATTCCCAGTAGATTTTGTTGTGTTAGACATGGATGAATGTTCCTTTAATCTTAGGGCGTCCATTTTAGCCACTGCTAGAGCCGTTATTGATGTAGGTGATGGTAAACTCGCGCTAAGGATAGGTGATGAAGAGATTATTTTTCAAATTTATGATGCCATGTGATACACTAAAGAGCACGATGATTCCTGTTATTTTGTTGATACTACTGATCACATCATTCAAAATTCATTACAGGAAATCATCCATGACGACACGTTGGAACTGTGCCTGGCTCAAGAAGAGGGGGAAGAAGCTGAAGACGATGAGTTGAATCTGACTACTTCATCATCCAGACAAATGAAAGAAGAAAGCATTGAAAATGAGCAAAAACCCTCTATCGAAGAGCCACCCAAATTGGAATTAAAACAGTTGCCAAAACACTTAGAATACGCATTCCTTGGGGACAATTCTACGCTACCGGTAATTATCTCTTCAGAACTAGAACCCAAGGAAAAAGAAGAGCTGATAAAAGTACTAAGAGAACACAAAAAAGCCATAGCTTGGAAAATTTCTGACATCAAAGGAATAAGCCTAGCGTTTTGCACCCACAAAATTCTAATGGAAGAAGAATACAAGCCGTGTGTGCAACCACAGAGACGGTTAAATCCTAACATGAAAGAAGTGGTCAAAATCGAGGTAATTAAACTTCTAGATGTAGGAATAATTTATCCTATTTCTGACAGTACTTGGGTAAGTCCTGTGCAGGTAGTTCCAAAGAAAGAAGGAATGACAGTAGTACTCAATGAAAAGAATGAGTTAATTCCCACACGAACAGTTATAGGTTGGAGAGTCTGTATTGAATATAGAAAACTGAATGATGCCACCAGAAAAGATCACTTTCCTCTACCCTTCATTGATCAAATGTTGGAAAGATTATCTGGACATATGTACTACTACTTCTTGGACGGACTCTCCGGTTACTTCCAAATCCCCATAGCTCCTGAAGATCAAGAAAAGACGATATTCATATGCCCATATGGTATGTTTTCTTATCGTAGAATGCCTTTTGGATTATGTAATGCTCCTACTACTTTTCAGCTGCATGTTAGCAATCTTTGACGAACTCGTGGAAGACATCATGGAGGTTTTTATGGATGATTTTTCGGTATCCGGTGATTCTTTCCATCTCTACCTTAAAAAATTTAAAACGAGTTCTAATGAGATGTGAGGAAACAAATCTTGTCTTGAATTGGGAAAAATGTCATTTTATGGTTAGAGAAGGAATTGTGTTAGGGCATAAGATTTCTAGTAAAGGGATTGAGGTAGATAAAGCAAAGGTTGAAGCCATAGAAAAATTACCTCCCCCTAGTTCTGTTAAGGCCATTAGAAGTTTTCTAGGACATGCAGGATTCTATAGAAGATTTATTAAGGATTTTTCTAAAATAGTTAAGCCTTTGACAAAATTACTAGAAAAATATGTTCCTTTTAATTTCAGTCATGAATGTTTAGATGCATTTAATATTCTTAAGGACAAACTAATAAATGCGCCGATTATAATTGCACCTGATTGGAACTTACCCTTTGAACTAATGTGTGATGCAAGTGATTTTGCAGTAGTTGTAGTTTTGGGACAACGAAGAGACAAGCATTTTCAGCCAATTTATTATGCTAGCAGAACACTAACACCCGCGCAAGAAAACTACACCACCACAGAGAAAGAATTGCTAGCTGTAGTTTTTGCTTTTGATAAATTTAGGCAGTATTTAATATCATCCAAAGTTGTCGTTCATACTGACCATTCAGGTCTTCGTTACCTTTTAAACAAATCTGATGCAAAACCCATACTCATATGATGGATTTTACTCTTACAGGAATTCGACTTATAAATACAAGATAAGAAGGAGCTGAGAATCTTGCAGCGGATCATCTTTCTAGACTTGAAAATCCACACAACAAAGAGCTCGACGAAGGTGAAATAAATGATTCGTTCCCAGAAGAACAACTCTTTTCTATATCACATTCTGAGGTACCATGGTTTGCAAATATCGCGAATTATTTAGCAGCTAACATCTTACCAAGAAAATTAACACATCACCAAAAGAAGCGATTCTTTACTGATGTGAAAAATTATTTTCAGGAAGATCCCTTTCTTTTCCGCATTTGTGCAGATCAGGTAATTCGAAGATGTGCTACAAAGACAGAAGCAAACAAAATCTTGGAGCATTGCCATTCAGGACTATCCGGAGGACACTACAGTAGTGTTAAGACAGCACACAAAACACTCGAATCAGGTTTTTGTTGGCCCACTCTATTTAAAGATGCCAACAAGTATGTTACCTCATGTGATAGATGCCAACGAACAGGTAATATCTCTAAACGTGACGAAATGCCTCAAACATATATGCTATCATGTGAAATATTTGATGTATGGGGTATATATTTTATGGGACCATTCCCTAGTTCGTTTGGAAACAAATACATCTTAGTAGCAGTTAATTACTTGTCAAAATGGGTAGAAGCAGAAGTTTTACCTACCAATGACGCTAGGGTAGTAGTTAAATTTCTCAAAAAAACTATTTTCCCGGTTTGGCACACCAAGAACTATCATTAGTGATAGAGGCACTCATTTTTGCAATACTCATTTTGAAAAGGTTTTAAAGAAATATGGAGTATACCACAGGATAGCAACCCCTTATCACCCTCAAACCAGTGGACAAGTTGAGGTAGCAAATCGAGAACTTAAACGCATTCTAGAAAAAATGGTTGAATCAAATAGAAAAGACTGGGCAGTTAAAATAGATGATGCCTTATGGGCTTCTAGAACCGCATTCAAAACATCTCTAGGAACATCCCCATACAAACTTGTATACGGGAAAAGCTGTCATATACCATTTGAGCTAGAACATAAAGTTTTTTGGGCAATAAAATTCTGGAATACTAATCTCAAAATTGCAGGAAAAAAGAGAATGATGCAAATGAACGAGTTAGACGAGTGGAGAACAGAAGCCTATGAGAACTCAAAACTGTACAAGGAAGCAACAAAGCAACGCCACGATGCTCAGCTCAAGAGATTAAGGCAATTCGAAGTAGGAGACTTAGTCCTTCTGTATAATTCAAGGCTTAAATTATTCTCGGGAAAACTAAAGTCAAGGTGGTCGGGCCCATTCATGATCAAAACAATTTTTCCGTATGGCACCATCGAGGTAACCCACCCCACGAAAGGCACTTTCAAGGTAAATGGACACTGACTTAAACTCTATAATGGTACAAATTTAGGCGATATGAGAGAGGAGCTTAGGCTCCATGAACCTTCTTTCAGAACCAAAAACAGGGAAAGTCTAACTTAAGACTATAAACAAGCGCTTCTCGGGAGGCAACCCGAGTACTAACTAAACTAACAAATTAAATCCAATTGTTAACCACACTAAATTAGTTCAATTACATGCAGGTGTTCCAAGCATGCCCTCGACACGGGCGTGTGCATAACCGTGCATATCCAGGAAATAGACCACGGGCGTGCCAAGCACCGTGCCTAAACAGGGTAAAAATTTCTTCGATGACACGGGCCCAACACGGCCGTGACGCATAACCGTGTGAAAATTCTAAAGATACTGACTTGTTATACACGAGCTATACACGCCCGTAGGACCTCACCGTGCCTACCGTTTACTTTGTCAAAGCACGGGCGTGCCAAAGAGACATACGGCCATGCCACGAATCCTAAACGCGCTTAATCCTGAAAAACGCGAAAACACGGGTGATTTCAAAATGACACAGGCATGTTGACAAACCGTGCCCCCTTCCCTATAAATAAAACTAACCGTCATCTTCCCCAAAACTAAACCCTAAATCAGATTTAAATCCCCCTTCTCCCCAACTCCGACCAAACAACCACTCCCGACCCCTAAAACCCACCTCTCTTCAACTTTTCCTTCCAAAAACACAGCAAAACTTTCCGCACGGCCGCACCACAATCGTGCCACCTAGCCACATGCCCACACCACCGCCGTGCCCACACCACAAACCTAGCAACACTGCCGTGCGCACTACCCATGCCCGCCATTCACCACCAATTCTGGTTCTCTTTTTCTTAAAATCTTCCTCCCATTTTTGCATATTTATCCTTTTTGTCATTTTGTGTTTAGATTAGACTATTTCTTGTTTAGTTTACACATACTCTTGATCTAGTTCATTTTTTAATTTTTCTTTGTCTTTCTTATTACTTTATTTTGCTTATATAATTTTCAATTGCAAGATTTTCAATGTTTGATTCAACTTTTTTTTAATGCATGATTAGAATCGATTGTTGCAGGATTATTCTGTTCTTGGAGAATTAATGCTCTGATATTGGTACAATTCAATTGTGAAATATTACAATATTTTGGTTGAACTAGAAAACTTGCTTTACATTTGATTCGCAGGAATATGTTGTCGTCAGGAATTAAACGAGCTGTCCCAAGCAAGAAATGTAAAGGACCCGGATCCTCTTCTGCAAGCGCCAAACTTAGACACTCATTTCTCCGTTTTCTACTAGCCGCTCAGGAGGATCGGTACAAAGCCATCAAGGATAGGCCAATAGGCACTGGACGACGAATTGATTGGGAAGCCGTCGGACAAGTAGGGCTGGCTACTGATATCCAAGCACTACTCTCGACTGATCCATGGGAAACCTTCTTTGTAATTAATGAGCCTACATACCTTGAGCTTACACTCGAGTTCTACTCCACACTAACGCTACAAACGATGATGGCTCAATTTGACGACCCAGGCACCATACAATTCCGTCTCGGGGGCGAAGTACATCGATTGAGCGTACCCCAATTCGGAGCAGCCTTTGGCCTCTACACGGAGTGTAACATCCGAGATTTAGGGGTTTTGCATTTTAGTTCATATTTATGTGTTAGTATGCTCTGTATGCTGTGTGAGTGTGTTTAGGGGCTTTGGGAAACCTTGAGTTTAAGTTTGGATCTTAGTGAAAATTTTTGGTTTGAAGCCTTGAGGGGAGAGCTAGGGGAGCTAGGCTTTAAGGGATTTAATAAAGTGGTTAAGGACGCAGCAAATGGGGTGGTGGAGTGGCAAGGGGACGCTACTTTGGGTTCAGGGGAGTTTGCGTCAAAGGAGTTGCAAGTGGCTGTGCTGATGATATTACCTAATTTGGGTGACCCGGTAACCAGGTTAGTATACTACCTATGTGTAGTTGTGGTTAAATATTGTGGATACATGTAAGCATGTCATATGTGCCTATCTGGTATGTTCATACATTATCTTGCCATATCATTATAATATGCTGTATGTGCATAGGGTTCGGGATATATTGAATAAGAGGAAGTGTGTACATTTATGTACGTGGATTGGTGATGGCCTTGAGCCTCATTATGGATTGATGATGACCTTGAGTCACATCATGGATATTTGTGATTTAATCACGTGAATAAGTGGCTAGACCACTAAGTGGATTTGAGGAGTGTTCTGCCAAAGAGGTGTGTAGCAGATGGACGATCGATTTAGTAATCCCCTGGTGTTTGGTGGATGGATATACGGGTGGTGTGTAGCGGTTGGATACTAGGTTGGGTTGGGTCAGCATTTTGCATCATTATACGTTGTATGTGGTTATATGTGTGGAGTTGGGCCAAGCATTATTTGTGGAAACACGTGGATTAATTGCACACTGAGTCGGTTTGACTCATCCTATCTTTCCTAAAAACAATGCAGGTGACTCATGATACTTTGGACCGGGCTAGAGTGGATTCGAGGTGGCCATGCAGAAGCTGTTTTTATTTCGATATATACATTTTAAATTTCCAATTACTTTTGGGATATTTTTATGGTAATAAGGCCGCTTTAAATGTTTCGGGTTTTTATTATGGTTTAAGTTAGAATTATTAGCAGATTATAATTGAGAATGATTTTGAAGCATTTACAACTTAAAAATCAAATTGAAGTTTTTTCAAATTCGGATTACTCACAGACAACTCGTTTTCTTAAAATTTTCATTCAAATAATGACTTAAACTTTACTCAAGCTTCTAAGTTTTGTTTTTCAGCAAGCTATTACTACCAATCGACAAACCTCTTATAAATAAGATAATTATTCTAGAACTCTTAAACCATTTTTACCTTTAAACCGAACTCCTTTCAAACGTTTTTTCAGTAACATTTCAAATTCGGCCGTGATGTTTTGGGCCGGGTTTGAGGTGTCACAATTTGGTATCAGAGCCCAGATTTTTAACTCGGCCTTTGTGTTTTGAGGCCCACAACGTTTTCAAAATATTGGTATTCAAAGTTAGTTAAAAGAAAATTTCCATGGAATGGACTTTTGAAGGCATGGCACTCGAATCTTCCGGCCTAGGTCTACCAGGTAAGTCCTCTGACAGTATACATGAATTGAGTGGAAGTGTATATATGATGCATTATTGTGGATATTGTTGTGGATGTTAGAATTTAGGGTATTCTCTCTAGAGACTAAAACTTTTAGGGATGTGTGCCCTTTAAGAAAGAATAACTTGAGATTCTATACCATAAAACTTCTTCTTAATCAAACAGTGGAAAGAAAGCTAATGCATAAAACATTCTAAAATAGATTAAAATGCGACGATAGACATGAGTTCTAGGGGATGTGGTCGTAATGCGCGTGGGCGTGGTAGAGGCAGAATGGCTGTATCGGAACCGGTTGGGTCTGGTCATGGATCAGGGAATGAGCCGCCGCCACCAGCTGTCAAAGCTGAGTTTCAAGATCAGACGGGTGGAGACGATGCAGTGTCTCAGGCTATGCTACAGGTTTTGGAGAGAGTTGTGGGAGCAAATATGGGTACTAGGGCCTGAAAATCAGTTTCTGAGTGACTCTGAGCGAATGGAGCCGAGATATTTAGGGGTGTCTCGGGGGTAGCTCCAAATGTGGCGGAGTATTGGTTAGAGGCAGTCGAGAGGATCATGGATGACTTGGACTGCACAGCTGAGGAGAAGCTGAAGGGTGCTGTTTCTTTACTTCGGGATGAGGCCTACCAGTGGTGGCTCACTGTTAGAGAAGGTACTCCGGCGGACTGAGTGGATTGGGGTTTCTTTAAGGTAAAGTTCAAAGGGAAGTACATCGGGGCTAGTTATATGGACGCACAGAGGAAGGCATTCTTGAATTTAGTGCAAGGGGTAAGTCAGTAGCTAAGTATGAGGCAAAATTTTTCCGACTAAGCCGGTACGTTCGGGAAATTGTTTCAACTGATTACGAGCGCTATGTGAGATTTGAGGATGGCCTGCAAGATGAGCAGCGGGTGTTGATCGATCCTTAGCGGGAGAGGGACTTTGCTACTTTGGTAGAAAAAGCTCGGATAGCCGAGGAGTTTAAGCGAACTGAGAGACAGAACAGAGATAAGGACAGAGGTAGGAATAAAAGGAGTTTTGGACCGTCAGCATCATCTAGGGGTTTTCAAAAAAAGGTTAGGGTTGAGAGTTCTGCTCGCGTTCCTGTGCCATCTACTGAAAGTCAGTTTCGTCCCTGTGCTCAGTATGGGAGGTCTCATGTAGGAGAGTGCTGGGGAAGGAATAAGGAGTGTTACAGGTGTGGGTCGAAGGATCATTTGGTTAAGAACTGTCCTCAGGACATGGATAGGACTCGAACAATAGGTCAGGGGTATGTGCAGCTAGGAAGGGGTGGTCAACAGATGTCAAGGGGTCGTGGTCCGAACCGAGGAGGGAATGGTTTTGGTCGAGGTCGTGGAGCACCAGGCAGAGGTGCTGGGAACTCAGATGCAAGACAGCCTGGGTTGGTTTACGCAGTCAGACGTCGTGAGGAGGGGGATGCACCAGATGTGAGATGTGCCTTTAGAAGTTCAAGGGTCAGTGTTTTCGGCTAACTTGATGGAGCTGCCGTTTGGAGAATTTGACTTGATCTTAGGCATGGACTAGCGAGTAAGGTACCGGGTGAATTTGGACTGTGCTGCTAATCGCATGTTGTTGAAGACTCCCGAGGACAATGAGGTGTTGGTGATAGGTGAGAGGAGAGACTGTCTGTCTAATGTGGTGTCTGCTCTTAAGGCAGAAAAGATGGTGAAGAAGGGGTGCTTGGCTTTCTTCATGTTTATTAGTGCTTTGGATGCAAAGGAAACAGTTGTGGGGGAGGTTAGAATAGTAAAGGAGTTTGTGGATGTTTTTCCAGAAGAACTTCCAGAGTTACCTTCGGATCGCAAGGTGGAGTTTGGAATCGACCTGCTGCCAGGTACAGTGCCTGTGTCCATTGCTCCTTATAGGATGGCACCGAAGGAGTTGGTTGAACTTAAAGCCCAGATCCAAGAGTTGCTAGATCGCGGTTTCATTCGACTCAGCGTGTCTCCATGGGGAGCACCGGTGTTGTTTGTAAAGAAGAAGGACGGATCTACGCGTATGTGCATAGATTACTGTCAGTTGAATAAGCTGACAATCAAGAACAAGTACCCACTGCCAAGGACAGACGACTTGTTTGATCAGCTTAAAGGGGCTGCGGTCTTCTTGAAGATAGATTTGAGGTCGGGGTATCACCAGCTTAAGGTGAAGGAAACAAATATTCAAAAGATAGCTTTCCGGACTCGATAAGGGCACTATGAATTCTTAGTAATGCCATTCGGTTTGACGAACGCCCCAGCTGCGTTCACGGATATGATGAACCGGGTTTTCCAACCCTACTTGGACCAGTTCGTTGTGGTGTTCATAGACGACATCCTAGTATATTCCAAGTCAGAGGAGGAGCATGATGCGCATCTTCGGGTGGTGCTGCAGGTTTTAAGGGAAAAGAAATTATATGCCAAATTTAGCAAGTGCGAATTTTGGTTGAGAGAAGTCACTTTCTGGGTCATGTGGTGTCTGCAAAAGGGATAAGAGTGGATCCTCGAAAGATTGAGGCGGTACTGGATTGGAAACCACCCAAGTCGATGGCGCGAGGTTCTGATTTCTTGGGGTTGCTTGATTACTCTGAGAAGAAGATTTGTCGAAGGTTTTTCCTCTATAGCAGCACCTTTGACTAAGTTGTTGAGGAAGGAAGTACCTTTTGTGTGGACGGATAAGTAGCAGGAGAGTTTCGAGAAGCTAAAGAGGGTTTTGACAAAGGCTCCGATTTTGATTCAGCCTGAAGCGGGGAAAGATTTTGTGGTGTATTGTGATGCTTCTCGCACGGGGTTAGGTTGTCTACTGATGCAGGAAGGTAAGGTTGCTGCCTATGTGTCTCGACAGTTAAGACCTCATGAAGTTAACTATCCGACGCATGATCTGGAGTTGGCTGCAGTGGTTTTCGCTTTGAAAGTGTGGAGGCATTATTTGTATAGGGAGAAGTCGGTGATCTACACGGACCATAAGAGTTTAAAGTATCTGTTGACTCAGAAGGAGCTAAACTTGAGACAATAGAGGTGGGTGAAATTATTAAAGGCTTATGACTGCTCGATTGAGTAACACCCGGGTAAAGCGAATGTGGTGGCGGATACGCTAAGCTGAAAAGTAGTGTCGGATCTGAGGGTGATGTTCGCTCATCTTAGTCTTTATGACGATGGGAGTTTGTTAGCGGAGCTGCAGGTGAAGCCGACATGGTTAAGTCAGGTGAAAGAGAAACAGTTGGTGGATGAGGTTTTGAGTGCTAGACTTTTGCAAGTGCAGGATAGGGGATTAGAGGACTACAGTGTGAACAGCGATGGAGTTTTGTGTTTCCGTGGAAGGGTTTGTATGCCAAAAGATGTGGAGTTGAGGCAGAGGATTCTTCGGGAATCGTATAGCAGCCCTTACGCTATGCATCCTAGAGGGAGTAAGTTGTATAAGGATTTACGGGATCAGTTTTGGTGGCCTGGTTTGAAGCGGGAAGTTACGAAATTTGTGGGGAAGTGCTTGACGTGTCAGCAGGTTAAAGCGGAACACCAAGTGCTTTCGGGACTGCTACAACCAGTGAAGATTCTGCAGTGGAAGTGGGAGAGAGTCACGATGGATTTCGTTAGTGGGCTTCCTCTTACGCCTACTAAGAAAGACGCGGTATGGGTGGTTGTGGATCGGTTGACAAAATCAGCTCATTTCATACCTGTTCGTGTTTACTATTCTCTTCAAAGATTGGCTAAGTTGTACGTTGCAGAAATTGTGAGGCTACACGGGGTGCCGATATCGATCATATCAGATAGGGACCCTAGATTTACATCGCGATTTTGGAGGGCGTTGCATCAGGCATTGGGCACCAGGTTGGACTTTAGCACGGCATTTCATCCACAGACGGACGGCCAGTCTGAAAGGGTAATTCAGGTGTTAGAAGATATGCTGAGAGGATGCGTTATCGGTTTCAGAGGTAGCTGGGAAGAATTCTTGCCCTTAGCGGAATTCGCATACAACAACAGTTATCAAGCTAGTATTCGGATGGCACCATATGAAGCATTGTATGGACGGAAGTGTCGGACTCCTACTTGTTGGACAGAGCTGGGTGAACGTCATGTTTTGGGTCCGGAGATAGTGGTAGAGTCAGAGGAAAAGGTTAAGGTAATTCGAGCTCGGTTGAAGGAGGCATCTGACAGACGGAAATCGTATGCAGATCTTAAGCGGAAAGAGGTGGAGTTTGTAGTGGGTGATCGTGTGTTTCTGAAAGTTTCACCGTGGAAGAAGGTGATGAGATTTGGACGTAAGGGTAAGCTGAGTCCTAGGTTTATAGGGCCTTATCAGGTTTTGAAGCGGGTTGGACCAGTGGCGTATCAGTTAGAGTTGCCTTCAGAATTGAAACAAATGCATGATGTGTTCCATGTTCCGATGTTACGACGTTACAGTTCGGATCCGTCTCACGTGGTGCCAGTGGAGGAAGTTGAGTTGAGGCCAGACTTATCATATGAGCAGGAGCCAATTCAGATATTGGAATGGGATGTGAAGGTATTACGGATGAAATCAGTTCCTCCAGTCAAGGTGTTATGGCGGAACCATGGTTCAGAAGAAGCTTCGTGGGAGCCGGAGGAGGCGATGCGACAGCAATACCCTCATCTGTTTTGACCAGGTAATTTTGGGGCCAAAATTTCTTTAAGGGGGTGGAACTGTAACATTCGGGATTTAGCGGTCTTGCATTTTAGTTCATATTTATGTGTTAGTATGCTCTGTATGCTGTGTGAGTGTGTTTGGGGGCTTCGGAAAACCTTGAGGTTAAGTTTGGATCTTAGTGAAAATTTTTGGTTTTAAGCCTTGAGGGGAGAGCTAGGGGAGCTAGGCTTTAAGGGATTTAATAAGGTGGTTAATGACACAGTAAGTGGGGTGGTGGAGTGGCAAGGGGACACTACTTTGGGTGCATGGGAGTTTGCGTCAAAGGAGTTGCAAGGGGGGAGGAGGTTCGAGTAGCATGGACAGCATTTTGGGTTGCTTTTTACGTCAAGCAGGGAGGAGGTAGTGGATTCAGCTATGGCACTTGAATGGTGGGAGTTTGAATGAGTCAACAATTCAAATGTGTGGCTATGAAGGGAGGTAGGAGTTCAAATCATTCAAATGTGTTTGAATGAGTAGAGTGGAGGAAAGTTAGGAGGAAAATAAGGGATGAGGAGAGGGGTGTGAGAGTTGGCCGAATGTGGGGTTCTTGGTGATGGCATTTTCGGTCATGTTAGGGGGGTAGGTGCCGAATTTGCTTAGTGGCTGTGGTAGGCATCTTTTGCGTTTTCTCCCTTCCAAAAAGCCTTTCATTTGTTTCCTTTTCATTTTGACCAAAAGCCGAAATACAAGAGACCTTAGGTGCATTGCCGTCCCACTCTCTTGTTCTCTTTTTTTCTATTCACTACCAAAGGCCGAATCTCCTACCACTCTTTTCCTCATTTTTATTCTTCTCACCATCTTTTTCTTTTGGTAGCCGAAATACACCTCTCATTTATTTTTCTCCATAGCCGAAACTTCTTAAACCCTAACTTTCTCTTTTTCTTTTCACCGATTACTTTGTCTTCAAAAGCCAAATAACCCTCCTAGCCATTTGAACCCTGGCTGAATCTTCTACACACCATTATTCTCTTTTTGCTCGTCTCTACTCTCTCTTTTCTTCTTCCATTGTGTTTATTCCTCAAGTCATATCTCTTAGCCGAATCTGTTAGAGCCTGTAGAGGGGGCGTTGTCGTTCATCTCCTATCAATCTCCCAATCGGTTTCTAGTGTTGTGGTAAGGGGTTCCTCTTTTATTTGATTCTTTCTTCCTTCTCTTTGGTTTGTCGAAACCAAAGGCTTAACCTTGTTCTTATGTGTGGCCTAATCTATGAAGGGTTGATTTTAAGATCTCTGTTGGCCTAGCGTTAAAAGAGTAAGGGATCTTTCGGGATTTGATCGAGCAAGGTAAGGAGGGTGTATTCAGCCAAAGGCCATTTCTTTTGTCCATAAGTGTTAGAACCGAGTCTAACAAGGCTTATGTAGGGGATCTCGACAACTTTTAAGCTCAAGGGTATAGCCTTTGGGTTTTGGTCGACTGCGGTAAGGGTATTCTTTTATCAAGTGTTCTTTTGGGTTTCGTTTAGATCTGATTCAATATCTTAACTAGGTCTTCTGACTAAGATACTATATGATGGATGCGAACACCAGCCAAGGAGAGAAAGGGGTTGGACACGTAGTCCCTACCCCTAAATTCAAGAAGCGGTCAGTTTCAGCGGTTCGGGATTGGCCATCGGGGTGTGGGCCAGCGTCGGAGCAGGATCGTAGGCAAATAGCAGTAGTGTCGTTTAGTGATGGTGTCGACATAGAGGGCGTGGTGTTGCGAGTTATCAGGTGTGTAATTAACACACTGTTTACTTACTTGCTTTAATTAATTATTATGAGTGGTAGCTGAAATAGTGGCTGTGGTGATGCTATTACCTAATTTGGGTGACCCGGTAACCAGTTTAGTATACTACCTATGTGTAGTTGTGGTTAAATACTATGGATACATGTAAGCATGTCATATGTGCCTATCTGGTATGTTCATACATTATCTTGCCATATCATTATAATATGCTGCATGTACATGGGGTTCGGGATATATTGAATAAGGGGAAGTGTGTACATTTATGTACGTGGATTGGTGATGGCCTTGAGCCTCAACGTGGATTGATGATGAACTTGAGTCACATCATGGATATTTGTAATTTAATCACGTGGATCAGTGGCTAGACCACTAAGTGGATTTGAGCAGTGTTCTGCCAAAGAGGTGTGTAGCAGATGGACGGTCGATTTAGTAATCCCCTGGTGTGTGGTGGATGGATATACGGGTGGTGTTTAGCGGTTGGATACTAGGTTGGGTTGGGTTAGCATTTTACATCATTATGCGTGGTATGTGGTTATATGTGTGGAGTCGGGCCAAGCATTATTTGTGGAAACACGTTGATTAATTGCACACTGAGTCAGTTTGACTCACCCTATCTTTCCTAAAAACAATGCAGGTGACTCATGATACTTTGGACCGGGCTGGAGTGGATTCGAGGTGACCATGCAGAAGCTGTTTTTATTTCAATATATACATTTTAAATTTCCAATTACTTCTGGGATATTTTTATTGTAATAAGGCCGCTTTAAATGTTTCGAGATTTTTATTATGGTTTAAGTTAGAATTATTAGCGGATTATTAATTGAGAATGATTTTGAAGCATTTACAACTTAAAAATCAAATTGAAGTTTTTTTCAAATTCGGATTACTCAGAGGCAACTCGTTTTCTTAAAATTTTCATTCAAATAATGACTTAAACTTTACTCAAACTTCTAAGTTTTGTTTTCCAGCAAGCTATTACTACCAATCGACAAACCTCTTATAAACAAGATAATTATTCTAGAACTCTTACACCATTTTTACCTTTAAACCGAACTCCTTTCAAACGTTTTTTTTTTCAGTAACATTTCGAATTCGGCCGTGGTGTTTTGGGCTGAGCTTGGAGTGTCACACAGCGGAATTCATAGAGCAAAACCCATTAGCCGATCTAAATCGAGAACCTCACAGCCTTCCGTTCGACTGCTGGCTCAACCTCAAACCCACGACGGCCACCTACAACCCCAATCAATCTAAAGCAACAGCCCTTCCTCCAGCCCTACAGTACATTCATGCCATACTTGCGCATACCATCACAGGTCGAAAGGAGAGCACCGGCGTCGTCAACAAACACGATGTTTACTTCCTATCTTGCATGTCTATAGGACATGTGTTTGACTTGGCATATTTCATCGCATGCACGATGCAGCATCAAACCGAATCCCACAGGAAGGGGATTTTATCGATGGGGCCCTATATTATGAGGTTGGCTCGACACTTCAACCTCCTCAACACCGACGACCAGATCACCACTCTAACATTGATGGGTAACATGGTACCCCAAGGCATCTAGACGGTGCTACATATGAGGATGATCACAAAACGTCGCGGAACCAACCCCCCTCAGTACTGACTACGACAACCTACAAACAAGGGGGAGGACAAAGACATTCCTGATGATGTCTCAGAGGTGGTGCCAAACCCGAGCCAGCAGTCACACCGAGCAGCAACATCATTGGAGGACATCTCTACACGACTCAACCGGTTTGAGTTATACTTCGCCGACAACGCTCGACGCTTTGATGGGATAGAGGCCACGTTACAACAAATCTACCAGCACCTCCAGATCTCACACTCAGCACCACCACCGGACCCAACCCGCGACCAGGACCTCTGAGTCCTTTGAATTTTTCTTGTTTGTTTTTATTTTCATTTTATTTTACAAACTTTATTTCTAATTCTTATTTATTATTAACTTTTATTATTAGGGTGCACTTAAAGATGGCTATCTAACTATTCCAACATTCCTAACCACATATCTAAAAACACTGAACAGTGACTTTGCAGAATAACCTATTCACTATACCTACAAGAAAGCACAACTAGGGAAAATCAACAAGCCAATTCATGCCACACATTTTCCACATTCTCCAAGGAGCCCATGAGTAATTCAGGGAGTTTTGTCTTCCCCCCTTCTCTTTTGATTTATCTTTAAAATGTCATTATTTATCTTTATACATTGAGGGCAATGTATATCTTAAGTGTGGAGGGGTGAATAGTTATTCTGAGAAAATGCCTAACTTTTTTTTCATTATTCTCAAACCCTAAAGATAAAAATGCCTAACTTTTTGCATGATTCTCAAAATCCCTGAATTTAATCTTGCTTTAAAGTAATTTTCTCATATTACTAATTAAGATGAAATTTCTGATGATTTGTGATTTTTATTGATATGCTTTTGAATAAGTCATAGTTAATTGTGCATTGATGATTAAATTTAAAGAATACTAGGGAATCAAGCATGATAAGTATAATTTTTTAAAATTAAAATTTTAGGTTGTCAACCGAAATTTGAATATTATTTTGAAATTTGAGATTTACAAGGTTGATGTCAAAAACACCCATAATTTTTGTAAGAATTTGAGCCTTATAGAGCATACATTCTTTTTCATGCTCACTTCTTGCTTATGAGTGTGCCAACTATGAACTGTTATTCTAGAACTTGCCTCGATTATACATGTCAAGACCACAGTTATGATTTGATATACTGAGATGATAAAGGCACTTAGGTTTTAACCCACTTACTCCACTAAATAGCCTACCCTTATAATTAACCCTTAGTGAACCCCGTTGAGCCTAACAACCCTTTTTTTTGACTTACCGGCTAATTTTAACCCAAAACCCTTTGTATTTGTTATCACCCTTTCTTTTGACTACCCCTTAATCGAGATTTGATTTGCTCAGTTACATAAGTATATTATTCTGATAGTTAAAATTATCTTGTATTCTTTTTAGTTTTTTCTCAAAAAAAAAGTATATTCAGTATTAGTATTATGAAGAGTGAGCTTATACAAGTTAAAGTCTAATTATCAAAAGAAAAGCTTGTATTAGTAGGACTATTATTTTCAGTATATGTAATTGTTATCTTAGAAATTTTTAAGGGAGGTAACTTATCAATTCAATCTTGATTCTAACCATCTAATTTCAGCCTTTATCCATATCTTTAACCCTAGCCCCGTTACAACCCTAACAAAGACCTTTTGATCTGTTTATCATTTCATTTTACAGTGGTGGAGATTTGATTTTCAGGCATGCCTATGGGATTAACTTTTCAGGTTCGACTTATGAGTGCTTAATTTTGACCCTTAAACACTTTTTGAGTGATTTGAGTCAATCTTTTGTGAGGATGTCAAACCTTGTAGATTTTGAATTTAAGGTAATTATTTAGATGAAGGGAAACACCTATGTTTTCATGCCACAAATGAATGACTAATCTTGTTTGAATCTTCTGGACTCTTTGAATTGAATTATCCATGTATAAATTATCTATGAATTAGGATGAGGCATTGTTGATAGGAATTTTGAATCATGGAAAGTTCGTTTTAATTGTAAATTGAGAATTTTGCTTAAGGACAAGCAAAAGCTTAAGTGTGGGGGTATTTGACAAACCATAAAAGTAACATATTTTAAGCCCACATTTAATATGCTTTTGGATGATTTATCCCTCGATTTATGTAAAAAGGTGCTCTTAATCCTTTCTTTTCATGTCTTATACCCAGGAAAGCACTCGAGGATGAAAAGAACATAAAACGGGCCCAAAATAGAGTAAGTGGGCCATATCATGAATTCGACACGGCCTAGCCCGGTGACCACATGGCCGTGCCACGCTTAACATCTAGTACACTGATACGAATCGTCTCGGGTTTGAAAACGAATCGTAAATGTTGCCCGATCGTAAATTAGGTAGTTTTTCGTTTAGATAATAAAAAGGGGTAATTTATTGATAATATCTTTGAAAAATAAAGATAGGTAAGTAGTTGAGGTGGATACGAATTTGAAGCAAGAAAGAACCTTTAATAGAAATTAAAGACCCGAATCTTATAAGCTTTAAATTGATGAAAGGATTTTGGATAAAAAATCGAGACCCACTATCTAGCGACGCTACACCCGAGAGGATGATAAGTTCGAAACAAGGATAGAATGACGCCACTAGAAACTAGATAAGTCAATTCGAACCTTGAAGAATTAGGAGAGTGAATTAAACTCACCAAAAGAAAATATTTATTCATAAAAATCAAAGTGACTACAAATGACAAAGGTCCACCTATTTATAGGACAAGTGGATACCGGGTTTACAAATGTTTCTCAACTCTTAATGCTTTTGGCTGTCTTATGCTCTTCAAGAATTTTAAATTCATGAATACATAATATTCGGCCAAGGCATATACCAACTTAGCCGCCCTATGCTTTGAGAAATAATAATTTCATGAAAGTGTTGCTCAAAAAAGAGAATCTAGCAATTAAAAATGTTCCATCTTGCCGTCCCATTCCCCAAGTGCTAGAATTTTAAATTCCCTTCCATCATGCTCATCCTTATAAGCTAGTGCCACATGCTCATCTTGTAAATCCCACCATGGTGATTAATTTATTTCAAAGTCAATGCCTTGTGCCGTTCATGCTTCAAATAATTTGCACACGCATTTCCACTATCACACACATGCTTGATTAATTAATTATTTCACAAATGCACACATCTTATTTCTTATTCCCACTATAGCCGTTCATGCCTCCACTAGTCACACACAAGCACATTTCATTTCTTAATTGTTTATATCCACCATAGTTGTGCCGTCCATCTCCAATTGCTCAAGCTTTGTTTATTTTAATATATCCAAGATGCTTGCTTTTTAAATATTCTTTATTCATGCTCCATATTGTTTGTCTTCTACCATCCTTCCATGATTTCCATCATCCCTTGCCCAAGTAGTGCATGCATGCTATCCATGTCCTTCATCCACTCCCAATGCTTTATCATAATTATTTATAACTTGTGATCATCCAACATGCATCAAAATGTGGAGCAAACTACAAAAACATATAGACCAACATTATTAGTAAAATTCGGCTGAACATAAATTAGCACACATTTTAATCACTTTATTTAAATACTAGGTAAAACACACTAACATTCAACTTCGACAAAGGATATAATAAAAACTCGTACTATCTAGATAAAGTAACATGAACTAAGAAAATGCAGGAAACTAATTAAATGACTGAAAATAAATCAAACATGCGTAATAAAGTGTTAAATAAACTAGCAGTCGAACTAGCTAGTATATTCAACTTCAAATAAATAGTAATAGTTCAGCATGTTCTTGGGCTTTTAAACTCGTATTCCAAATTTGTGCCACCAAAGCCGACGCAGCATCTTTGAATTGTTTAGCACGGGCACGCGTAATTGGCCCATTAGGTAGCTCAATTGGATCTTGGTTGACATCCGTCACAGGCTTCTTAGGTGAATTCGTATCATACACGGTCTCTCCCCCGATTCACACGGGCATGCTACATGGCCGTGCCTTTGTCATCAGAATGAGCAATTTTAGTCGGAAAAGGATACTTGGGGAGAAATAATCGCATTCCAAGAGCCTATATATACCCCCTAACTACCACCTTTGAAGAGGCGTCAAAGCTAGGCCAAGGAGCCAAGCCGAGAAGGTCAGAGTTAGGAAAAAACCGCGAGGATAGCCAGTTGATCCATCCCAAGAAGCTGAAATTATACTCAAGACGGCGAAATTCTCCTTCAATTCCTTCGGGGGTTTTAGGAT
This sequence comes from Gossypium bickii, assembly GCA_025503065.1. Lineage (NCBI taxonomy): Eukaryota > Viridiplantae > Streptophyta > Magnoliopsida > Malvales > Malvaceae > Gossypium > Gossypium bickii. The sequence goes on from CP106718.1 coordinate 22,588,968, forward strand.
TTTCTTATGTTTTGTTTTATCTTTTCTCTTGCGATGTTCTTTTTATCCATTATGAACTAAACCCCTCAGATACCTGAAGGGGATGAAACCTAGATGGATCCTTTTATTTGATTTTTAAGTTATATGATAAGTACTTAATTTGTTCTTAATTATGTTGCTTAATCCAAATCTAATATGCTTAGGTGGAGGAGGAATAGACCCTGCCTAAGAGTAGATCTAACATAATTAAGCGGAGTTGATCGAACGCCTAGAGATAGGGTTACGAGATTTTGCCGGATTAGGGTGAAACCTAATATGGGAGTCCATTAATTGATTTACTGCTATCCTAGGGGGTTATTATAAGCAAACGAGAGTTCCACTAATTAACCTAGGGTTAGACGTTATTCGCCTCGAGAAAGGGTCTAATATAGGTTAGGGAGTCTTACGGATCAAGCTAAGTAAAAGAAATCATATAATTTAGGGTTAATTAATAAGTGAAGTCTAGGTGGATTCTTCCTAAGGGTATCGTCGTAATCAATTGAGCTTTCCTTCAAAGTTATTTTCCTATTCGTCCTTTTTGTCTTTGTGTCCTTAGTTTAGTCTTCGTCAAAAGCAACTTCACTCTATTTTTAAGGCTAAATAATAAAAAGAAAGTTAGTATTAGTACTTTTAGTTCCTTTGGGTTCGATATCCGGTCTTACCTAAGCTATACTACTGTTCGATAGGTACTCTTGCCTTTAATCGTTGTCAGAGTTAGTTTTCGGGTTTTGATCATTCTTTTATAAATTTTAAAACTCTGATTTTCAGCGATCACCAACCAAAGAAGATTATAATCCAAATTCGTATTTAGGCAACACCAATCACAAAATGTCCTAGAATCACTTATCAGAGTCGTACAACGAGCATAGAAATCTTGAGAATAATGGGTATGACAATAGTAAAGAAGAAAACAAAACCGAAGAAAAGAGGGGAAAAAGAAATGACAGGGAAAAATATAAGCTAATGTTAGTTGATTGGAAGAAGGAGAAAAATTTTGAAAAAGAATAAAAATGAAAATAAAATAAAATCCTGGATAAACCACTCATCTCTTGATTTTCTACCACTAATCCACTATCTCAACCTCCTCAAACTTTCAGCACAACTAGAACTCTATCAGATAACTGAACAAAAATAAACTCCCACGCTCACACAAAGATTCGAACACAAGACCTTTAGCAAACTAACACCCAGCTTAACCGCTAGACCAGCAGGCCCATTCCGATATGGTTCCACCAATAATTAAATATAAGCCCACTGAGCAAGAATAGGGCTTAAGTAAGAAAAATACCAAAATTTGCCAAATGCAAGGCTTGAACTTGGGACCTCACACACACACACCCAGAACACTTCACCATTGAAGCAGATACACAGTTGTGTCACATTTTAACAGAAACAAAAATAAGAATTTTGGGGTGGTACACATTGTCTCCACGTCTTCATTGTCTACATTTTCCATCTTGGTGAATTTGATGGGATTTGATGAAACTGAGAATTTGTAGAATAGTTTCAAGATCTTCCTCCCATAACGTCTAACAATTTTTATACTGATCCTTTCTTTCATATCATCAACCAACACATTTCTATTAAATCTTATTGCTATTTGTTGGCGACATTCAAATATACAACCAACTTTTGTTGTTAAAATTACTCCATCAAAATAACGCATACAAAGATTTAATTATCTATCTTCAATGCTAAAATTGTAAAATTATTTAAACATAATTAAATTTCTTAAAAATTATTTAAAAACAGAACAAGATTCTACTATAAAAATTGTAATAAAAAAATTAATCACTGTACAAACCTTACAAATCTTTCTGACTTTTCTTCTTTGTTTTCTCTTCTACAAAAAAATTTCCTTTCCTTTCCTCTTATCAGTTAGCTGCTACAACCATTCAACAAAACACTTCTTTTTGTTATCAAATAGAAATAGATAGAATTGTTATTTTGGAAAAATATTTAATAGTTGAGAATAAATTCTCCCTATTTTTCGATAGAGTAATTGTAACGACCCGATAGTCACGGGTATTGAAAAGTGTATTTTTGGGTCTCCATTTTCAAAAAACGGATTTGTAAATATTTAATAAAAATATTTACGAAGTTAGTTGTGTGGTTAATTAGATTTTGATTAGGTGAATTTGCTTAATTTAAGAGTAATTAGGTGTAAGTACTAGATTGCATATAGGGAGAAAGTTAAATTATAGATTAGACAAAAGTGAAGGGACTAAAAAAGCAATTAAACTTCAAATTAAAAAGTGTGTGGTATTGGTAATGACATGTGTAACATTTAAATACATACATTGTAACACCCCAAACCCGGCCCACAAGCCTTGACTGGATCTGGTATGTCACGGAGTAAAAACTTTTTGAAAGATTCGGGTTAACATTGGAAATCTGAAACTATTACTGAATTTGTAAAACAATGTTTGCTAAAACTAAGATAGTTTGGTTTGATAAACACGATGGAGTTGAAAACTTTTTCTTTTCCTTTGAAACCATTCGATCATTTAGATTTTTAGAAATGTCGGGGTTATTAATAACTTAGTAAAATTTGCTACCGATGGTAACGTCTTGGAAAACGCGTACGAGCAATTACCTTTGAAAACATTGCTTTTACCGATTTGCTTACAGCTTATAAGTTCGTTAGTGATATAATAGAAATAAGGTAAAAGCAACTACTTAAACATACAAAATAATAACTAGCGGCCATATTACAAACCAAACCAAAATGTAATAAATATTAACTTTAATGGTACGAAATAAAATTTCAAAATCGAGGAACATGTATGGCCGCCTCGAGTCCTCTCTCAGCTCGTCTCGCGATCTACTCACCGAGAAAGATAGAAAAGGGGGTGAGTCACCAAGACTCAGTGCATAGCCATTACACATGTCCCCACATATGGGCCTGGCCCATATCCACACAGTCCATGCACATGAATATGCAAAAGTGAAATCCAACCCATCCTAAGTCCATCCGATACTCCTACCTTAGCAGACTCCCTGCTCAAGGCCGTGGCTAATCCACCGTGACTAGCCATCGATCACAAAGTGATCCACATATCTTACCTTGGCAGACTCACTGCTCAAGGCCACGGCTAAGCCACCGTGACCAGGCCACCGATCACAAAGATCCGCATAACTTACCTTGGCAGACGCACCGCTCAAGGCTGTGGCCAAGTCACCGATCCCATAGGGATCCATAGGTCAATCCAGACCACGGTGATGCACACAGCAATCAACCGCCGAGATGGGCACTCAGCCATCACCTCCCTTGATGTAGCACATAGCTAACATCAAGCGCTAATGTAGCACTAGGCTAGCATTAGACCACGCACATAGCGTACACTCCTCCTCCAATAGTCACATCCCAAGTCCCATGCATATGTATATGTACCATGGCAACATTTTACTCGAAACAATTATACATCGCATGCCATCACATTTTACAACCTTAGCCCTTATTTCGGCTAACATGTACAACATATACAGTTACAAGAAATAACACATACAACAAGCAAGAGAACATTGCGATAACTACGCACCTGATCACAAACAGCGTTATGCCCTCAATCCCGAAGCTATCCCTAGGCGATACTACGGCTACTTGCCTACGTTGTTGTTCGGACGCTGGCCCACACCCCGGTGGCCGATCCCGAACCGCTGAGACAGCTCTCCTTTTAAACTTTGGGATAGGGCCTACCCCTTTATCTTCTTGACTAACACTTGCGTCCATCGATACACTTAATTAGCACATCAAATAAGTCACTAAGTTATAACAAAAAATCAACCAAATCCAAGCTTATCGAGTGCCCTTACCAAAACAATCTCGAATCCTGAAAGCTTGCTATACACTTCTGCCGATTTTCCTAACCTACCATAGACAAAAATCGGTCAACCATTTATTCACATAATATGGCCTAGGGCCAAATATCATACTTACCACTTACCTAGCTTATTTTGATCCTGAACTTGCTTTTATACCTTGATCAACCAGCCCCTTGAGCACTTCGATTCTCGAAAGATTCCTTGGATGCTCCTTAACACTAGCTACACAAAAGAACACATATACAAGCTTGATGCACATTCGGCCCTCCTTAAAATCAAGGTTTAACCATTGATTTTGGCAATTTAATGGAAAGAAACCAAACCGATGCTAGGTGAGAACTTACCAAACGATCGAGGAGATTACAACCATGTAGTCGATAGCACCATAAATAGAGATTCGGCTACACACAAAAAGGACACACTTAATGGCACTAAGACATTCGGCCATGCTCTAAAAATCAAGACTACTCATTGATTCGGCATACCAACATGAGAACCCAAAACCAAATATTATTAAGGAGACAACACACTTACCACTTACACGATTAAAACGGAACCATATTCAAGAAGTCGATGGTACTACCCTTGTAGATTCGGTCTCAAAGAGAACTAAGTAAGGATTTAAGGAAGAAAAGAGTTGAGTAATACGGCACAAGTGTTTTGAAGGAGAAGAGAAAAGATGTCAAGGGGGGAAGGGTTCCTATTTTCGGCCAAGAGTAAGAACAAGAAAGAAAACAAGGCAATGGTTACCTCCCTAGCTAAAACAAACTGAGAATGGAGCCTCCTAGGAGGACCCTTTTTCGGCCAAACACAAATGCAAGGAAAGCCAAAAACAAAAATCAAGGATTTGACCAAGTTTTTGCCATACAAGGCCAACCATGCTCTCTTGTTACCAAAAACCAAGGTCGACCAACCCCAAGGCACAACCGGCCACTCCCACTTGACCCCCAAACCGATTTCCCCCTCTCCCTAATGTCCCCCATTCGGCCAAGCACCCAAGTGATGACTCCCATCACCAAAAAGAGTAAACAAAAATAATTACCTAGCCCATACTAAGCATAATAATAATAATAATAATAATAATAATAATAATAATAATAATAATAATAATATATATCAACTTCCCATCACCATTAATGAAATAAAATAAAAAAAACAACTAATCCCCATATATACCTCACGCATATAACAATAATAAAAGTTAAAATAATAGTAATAATAATAATAAAGTAAAACCCATGCTTCCTTTAATAATAAAACTAATAAAAAAATATAATAAAAATAATATATACTACCCATCATCATCAAAATAATAAACTAAAACTTAAAATAGTATCCATACTCTGCAGCTTTTGAAAACAAGTAAAATAATAAATGATAGAAATAATAAAACAATAATATATAGCACCCATCCAGTATAAAATAATAATACTATATAAAAATAAAACATAATGCTTTATGTTCTTAAAATAAAATAAAACAACAACAGCAGCTCTATGCTGGCATGCGTGCATGGGCCATGCACCCTTCCCCACGCTGCCACAAAAACGAAAACCCCAAGTGTAATCCCCAGGTCTCGAACCCGAGACCTGGAGAAGAGTCCTCATGCTTCCTGCCATCCGTTCCTTTGTGTATTTCGTGACAATGAATGCATAAAAATTCTTTTAAACCTTATTTCGCTGGCTTCCTCATTTTAGGAACTGAAAAAAAAAATAAAGACATCCGCGCCCCTAATGGGACTCGAACGCGAGTCCTCAAGATGGCCTCCATGCTGCAAGCGTCTTAACCACTCTGCTAAGTGGTTCCATGCGACATAAATCTCGCATAATTTCTTATAAGGCCTCCTAAGTCCATAACACCATACAACATGCATAAATAAAAACCATGCGCCCAAACAATGCTCTCGATCCACGACCTTAGCGCCGAATCTTAAGTGGCACACGGAAGCCACCTTACTACTGGACTTTTATGTCCAGAATTTTACAAAATTTATTCTTAAGGCCACCTTCACCCAAATTTTCACTTTTGACCTAAAATTTTCAAAATTTCCAAAATAGTCCCTTTTTATCCACGAGCTTTAATAACCCCCTAAAACACATGAAAACAACTCTTAAGGCCTATTAACACCTAAGATATGCTTCAAATACACGGCCCCTATTTTAGGATATTACAAATCTACCCCCTTAAAAAAATTTCGTCCTCGAAATTGCTTACTAACGAACATTCGTACATTCTAATTCACCGCACCATGCTTATGCTGTGCACTCTGATTCTACAAAACTAACACATTCCTTAACAAGAAACTCACCTGCTAACACATCCTCGGTTGCCTCGCATCCAAACCTTTAGCATCTCAGCTTAAAGTTCCACGTCCTTGACTTCGCGCCTTATCCATCACTTGAGGACAGTCTTTAATCAAGTGAGACTTAGACTTACACCTAAAACATCTTCGATTCCAGTTCCAACACTTGTCGTCATGATACCTTCCACACTGAGCACACGGACAGCTCCGATTTCCCGTAGCTGGCTTAGTCACACGAGCAAAATTTTCAATCCTTGGTCTTTTCTGAAGACCCCCAGGTGATTCAGACGGTCCAAAATTTCTCCCATCCCGGTTCCTATCCTTATCTCTGTTTTGTCTCATCGAGTCCTTAATCCCTTCAGCTACCTTAGCTTTTTCGACTAACACCGCAAACTCCCGTTCCTGATGAGGAGCTATCAATAATCTCAGATCGTCCCTTAATCCATCCTCAAACCGGACACATTGTTCATGCTCCGTAGCAACTACCCCTCGAGCATATCGGCTTAACCTTAGGAATTCCACTTCGTATTCCGCCATGGACTTGTTCCCTTGAACCAGCCCCAAAAATGCCTTCCTCTGAGCATCAATGCAATGAGTACCGACATACTTCTTCTGGTATGCTGTCTTGACATACTCCCAAGTGAGGTCTTCAGCTGTGACACTCTCTCGAACCGTGAGCCACCATTGATACGCCTCGTCGCGAAGTAGCGCCACCATTCCTTTCACTTTTTCCTCCGGGCTCAGATCGAGCTCATCCATAATTCGCTCGGTTGCTTCCAGCCAATATTCAGCCGTACTGGGTGCTACGCCGGATACACCACGGAACAACTCCACTCCATTGGCTCGAAGTTGCTCGGGAACAGATTTTCGAGCTCTCATCATTCCTCCCGCTCCAGCCACCATCTCTAAAACTCGTAGCACCGCCTGAGATATAGCATCATCCCCCGTCTGATCTTGTCGCTCATTGCCGAAGACTGGTGGTGGGGTGATACCTCATTATCGGACCCTTGACCCGATCGAAGCGGGTTCAAACGACCGATACGCCTCGACCACGTCCTCCAGAACTCATCTCTTATCGCGCGATCTGACTTAAAAGTTTTATGCATTAGAAAATTTGTTCCACTGATTAATCGCGAACAATTTTATGAAATAAAGTATTTAGAAGTGGTTCTTTCGATCACACAAAGGTTCAGTTCAAGTTCGCTATTCAAATTCAGAAAGTCACATTCACGCTCATAAACAGAGACATATTCATATCACCTCAATAGTCAGAGGTACTTACCCGAGCGGATCGGTGCCGGAGACTCGGTGCCATGCTGTTTAAAACAAACCATTTTCATAATATCCCACAAAAGACTATCAAGAAAACATTTTTGAGCCTTGGGCACCCACAGCCGAGTTTTAAACCGGGCTCTGATACCAAATTGTAACACCCCAAACCCGGCCCACAAGCCTTGACCGGATCTGGTATGTCACGGAGTAAAAACTTTTTGAAAGATTCGGGTTAACATTGGAAATCTGAAACTATTACTGAATTTGTAAAACAATGTTTGCTAAAACTAAGATAGTTTGGTTTGATAAACACGATGGAGTTGAAAACTTTTTCTTTTCCTTTGAAACCATTTGATCATTTAGATTTTTAGAAATGTCGGGGTTATTAATAACTTAGTAAAATTTGCTACCCGATGGTAACGTCTTGGAAAAGCGCGTTGACGAGCACTTACCTTTGAAAATATTGCTTTACCGATTTGCTTACGACTTATAAGTTCGTTAGTGATATAATAGAAATAAGGTAAAAGCAACTACTTAAACATACAAAATAATAACTAGCGGCCATATTACAAACCAAACCAAAATGTAATAAATATTAACTTTAATGGTACGAAATAAAATTTCAAAACCGAGGAACATGTATGGCCGCCTCGAGTCCTCTCCGGCTCCGTCTCCGCGATCTACTCACCTGAGAAAGATAGAAAAGGGGGTGAGTCACCCAGAGACTGAGTGCATAGCCATTACACATGTCCCCACATATGGGCTGGCCCATATCCACACTGATCCATGCATATGAATATGCAAAAGTGAAATCCAACCCATCCTAAGTCCATCCGATACTCCTACCTTAGCAGACTCCCTGCTCAAAGCCGTGGCTAATCCACCGTGACTAGCCATCGATCACAAAGTGATCCACATATCTTACCTTGGCAGACTCACTGCTCAAGGCCACGGCTAAGCCACCGTGACCGAGCCACCGATCATAAAGATCCGCATAACTTTACCTTGGCGGACGCGCGCCAAGGTTGTGGGTTAAGTCACCGATCCATAGGGATCCATAGGTCAATCCAGACCACGGTGATGCACACAGTAATCAACCGCCGAGATGGGCACTCAGCCATCACCTCCCTTGATGTAGCACATAGCTAACATCAAGCGCTAATGTAGCACTAGGCTAGCATTAGACCACGCACATAGCGTACACTCCTCCTCCAATAGTCACATCCCAAGTCCCATGCATATGTATATGTACCATGGCAACATTTTACTCGAAACAATTATACATCGCATGCCATCACATTTTATACAATAATCAGTAATCATTTAATACCGTAAATCACATATCTGAGTATTCCAATCACCCACCACGGGTATTTACAACCTTAGCCCTTATTTCGGCTAACATGTACAACATATACAGTTACAAGAAATAACACATACAACAAGCAAGAGAACAGTGCGATAACTACGCACCTGATCACAAACAGCATTATGCCCTCAATCCCGAAGCTATCCCTAGGCGATACTACGGCTACTTGCCTACGTTGTTGTTCGGACGTTGGCCCACACCCCGGTGGCCAATCCCGAACCGCTGAGACAGCTCTCCTTTTAAACTTTGGGATAGGGGCTACCCCTTTATCTTCTTGACTAACACTTGCGTCCATCGATACACTTAATTAGCACACTTAATTAGCACATCAAATAAGTCAAGGATTTAAGGAAGAAGAGAGTTGAGTAATACGGCACAAGTGTTTTGAAGGAGAAGAGAAAAGATGTCAAGGGGGGGAGGGTTCCTATTTTCGGCCAAGAGTAAGAACAAGAAAGAAAACAAGGCAATGGTTACCTCCTAGCTAAAACAAACTGAGAATGGAGGCTCCTAGGAGGACCCTTTTTCGGCCAAACATAAATGCAAGGAAAGCCAAAAACAAAAATCAAGGATTTGACCAAGTTTTTGCCATACAAGGCCGACCATGCTCTCTTGTTACCAAAAACCAAGGCCGACCAACCCCAAGGCACAACCGGCCACTCCCACTTGACCCCCAAACCGATTTCCCCCTCTCCCTAATGTCCCCCATTCGGCCAAGCACCCAAGTGATGACTCCCATCCCCAAAAAGAGTAAACAAAAATAATTACCTAGCCCATACTAAGCATAATAATAATAATAATAATAATAATAATAATAATAATAATAATAATGATGATATATATATCAACTTCCCATCACCATTAATAAAATAAAATAAAAAAAACAACTAATCCCCATATATACCTCACGCATATAACAATAATAAAAGTTAAAATAATAGTAATAATAATAATAAAGTAAAACCCATGCTTCCTTTAATAATAAAACTAATAAAAAAAATATAATAAAAATAATATATACTACCCATCATCATCAAAATAATAAACTAAAACTTAAGTAGAACGAAACAGAGAAGAAAAGGGAGAAAAATTAGGGTTTTCAAGGGTTCAAAACTTAATTGGTAAGTCAATTTAATCTCTTTTCTTGTAATTTTTATGTTTTTAGAATCCTAGTATTAAATACTACTTAAGCTATGTTGAAATTTTAGAAAATATTAAATTTTTAAATGTTGTTCACGTTGAATAATTTAAGTATTTGGGATTAAATTGATAGAATTTTAAGTTAGAAATGAAAAAGGGATTGAATTGTAAAATAAATTATAAGTTTTGAGTATTATGGACTAAATTGTAAAAAAAATCAAAATTTAGGGATTTGAGTGAAATTAGAGAGTTGAATTTAGTCTAAAGTGGAAATTGAATGAAAATATGGAATTAGTTTGAAGAAATAAAGTTAATCTCGATTTAGGGACTAAATTGGAATTTAGGCAAAATTTAATAAAAATTGAAATATTCAATGTAAAACTATATTGTATTGATGAATTTTAATTGCTTTAATTTCCGTAGCTAACGATGTACCGAAAACTTCAACTAAGAAAGGAAAAGATAAGGTCGACAAGGAGTAGCTCGAAAATTCTAGTTTGTAGGTCGACAAGGAGTAGCTCGAAAATTCTAGTTTGTAGGTCGACAAAGAGTAGCTCGGAAATTCTAGTTTGTATTTCTATAATCTGAATTTAATTATTAATTGTTGTATTTTGATTTAAATGTTTATGGTAAGCAAATAAGGTAAGTGTTAGCATTTTTTATTTTGAATTGAATGAATGTGAAATTGTGATTTATGTGATAATTGAGTATTGGATAATTATGGCATTTGAAAAGTGAATTGAAACCCTATAAATTGTATCCGGTTGAGTTAGATATAGATGGCATGCCATAGGATTGGAAGAGTTCAGGGATACTTCGACTTCGAGTCGATGAGACACTAGGTGTCAAATTATTACTTTGAATAAATTCGATGAGGTACTGGGTACCAATTTACTTCGGCATAGCCGATGAGACACTGGGTGTCAACTTATTGCTTCGAATTATCCGATGAGGCACTGGGTGTCAAACTGGTGTGTTTTGGTTGGATCCGTGTATCCGTTCGAGTTCGTGTCATGTTAATAGGGGTTTTTTAATAAAATAGTGTTATGATTGATATTGAGCGGTGATTTCAAATATGGTTAGAGACACATGATTTGTGTATTTATGAATTGAATATGAATGAACAATATTGTTGTTCAAATAATTTGTGTTCGGATTATAGAAATACCACTGAGTTTATACTCAACGTATGGTTTGTTTTCTGTGCGTAGGTTAGTTAAAGTCAGATTGTCGATTCAGCATCCATCAACGATCTCGAACTCAAAACGTGGTGATGTATGTTTCTTTTTGTGTCGGCATGTACCTAGGATGTCTTATGCTTGTCATTTTGGGAAGTGAATGTAAATAATGTTATAAGATGATATTGGTTGCTTATATACATGATTATATGTGTTAAGTGAATGTAAATAATGCTTAAGTTGATGCATAAGTGAGAATGATATAGGCAATTTTGGGTTGAAATTGGCATGATGTTAGAATTGTCTTAAATGGTGTTTTATTTAAATTGTTTTGATGATATATTTGAAGAACCTATAAGGGTACATTGGTTAGGAAACTAGGATGATTGTTTTGATATGTTTTAAAGGTATTTAATCGTGTTTTAAGGTGATTGAACGATTGGTTTTTGAGTTGCTTGGTGTTCAAGGTTGCAGGAAAGGGTAAACTTGATGTTTAAGGTTCATTTTGAGTCCACACGGGCGTGTGACTGGACCGTGTGAGACACACAACTAACACATGGGCGTGTGATTTGGCCATGTGTCCCTTGCAACTTAAAATTTTTCAAACAGAATGCCCAGGTATTTTCACACGGGCAGAGATACAGGCGTGTGTCTTAGCCGTGTGTACACGAGCGTGTGGCTGGCCGTGTGACCCAAGTCAGAGAGTTACACGAGGTCAGACATGGCCTGAGATATAGGTGTGTCCCAAGGCTACACGGGTGTGTCCCTTGGCCAGATGGGCCTGTGTCCCTGCACCAAAAAAAAATTGAAATTTGCAAAAAATTTTCAGAGTAACCGATTTAGTCTCGATTTGCTTCTAATACATATTTTGGGCCTTGAAGGCTCATAAAAGGGACAATATGATTAAATTATGATGTGTATGCTAGATGATTATATAATGTTCATATTTGATCTGAAAAGTCTGGTAATGCTCCGTAACCCTGTTCTGGCGACGGATAAGGGTTAGGTGGTGTTACAATAATAATATCTTAAAGTTCCATTAAATAACTCTACCGATGCCATCTATTTATAAGAAGAGAAAGTAGAACCCTTGTTGAATTATAGAAGCTTATTTCAATTAGAAAAATGAACTCCTTATCTAATTAGGAGTATAGGTGGCGACAACCCTAGTTAATATTAACTAGGGTTAGTCGTCCACCCTATTAATGTAAAGGGCTTTTAGGCCTCTTCCATATCGAGTCCAACTACAAGTACTTCCCGGTCTTTTAACCCAATACTTTATCATTTGATCCAACCCAGTATTTTTTTTTCTATTTCTCAAAATATGCTTCAATAAATATTTATCAAATAATTTACTCATCCACATTTTACCCTTGGTAAATGTTACGCCCTAAAATTTAAATTTTTGTTTTTGCGGATGTATGACACAAATTTGTATCTACTTCAGTGGTTAAGTGTTCTGGGAGTGTGTGAGAGGTCCCAAGTTCAAGCCATGACTTGGGCAAATTTTGGTATTTTTATGAATAAAGCTCAATATTTGGTCAACAGGCTTTTTTTTTAATTGTTGATAAGTATATAACAGAATGGACCTGCTAGTCTGGTGGTTAAATGGAGTGTTGGAGTGTTGGAGATCCTATGTTCAATTCTCTGTGATCGCGTGGAGATAGTATTTTTGCTCCAATTTGGGCTAAAAGTTGTGTTGGGGCAAAATTCTGAGTAGTTGTGTTTTAGTGGGTTAATAGGGAGTGATTTTAGGAGATAATTGGGGATATATTATCAGAAAATAATCTGATTATCTTTTTGTTGTAAAAAGAAAAAAAAGTAGAGTTTCAGTTTTCTCTTCAATTCCCCAAACTTTTTCTGACATCTTCTTCTTCTTCTTTTTCCCTCTTCTGCCAATTCTTTCCCCTAGTTGCTGCCGATATTTCCATTATTTTTTTCCCTTCTGTTTCTTTCATTTTTCCAATTGATTCGGTTGTTCATCGTTGGTTGCGCGTGTTCAGTAAGTAACAGTTTTATCTATTGTTAATCATTCTTGGTTAATCTCTAAACGGGGGATTCCTTTTTGGTGTTTAGGAGTTAATCAAGGGGATGGTGGTTTTGAATTGACACTGTGATTGTGCAAAGTCGTGGTTACTCAAGCGAGGTAAGGGTTTTGCTAGGTTTTTAGTCGAGTTCCTTCTGAAATTGGTTGATTAAAAATGAATTAAGTGATTAATCTGGAGATATGTTGGTCGATTTTTAGGTTCTGGAGACTTAGGAGTGCTTACGCATCAGAAATGATACCAAGTGTGTATTCGAAACGCAGAAAATAGGATTCAGCAAAAAGCCAAAATTGCTTGCTGTCGAGAAATATGAGAAATAAGATAAAATGATTCGAAAATTTGTAAAGAAAGGAAATAAGGGTGTTATAAACTTGGAAATCAACATTTTTCACTAAAATAGTTTTAGACAGTAGCAGTAGTCTAACTTTGAAAAATCAGCAAAAATAATGGGAATTGAGTTAGAGGTTGAATAAAATATGAAATTAAATTTTATTGAGTCTGGTTTTTCATGGAATAAACAGTGTAAGCAATAGATTTGTAAATCATGAGATATAATAAATTTTGTGAGACAATGTCAGAATGACTTCGGGTCCCCCTGTTCTGACTTAGGAAAATCATCAAAAATTGTAAACAAATAATTAGAGGCTTAAATTTATATTTTTAAATCCTTAATAAGTCTATTTACAAGAGAAACAAACGGAAACATCATCTAAATTTCGTACTAAGAGAAATAATTTTTAGTAAGGAAAGGATGAAGCTGTCAAACAGAAGAATCGGGATAACTTTAAAGATTTTACTGTACTTATTTGATAAACTATAAATTTTGAAAACCTTATAGTAGAAAGGTATATGAGTCTAGTTTAAAAAACATCAAGCGGATCGTAATTTGGAATTTTTTAGCTCAAGATATAAATAATTTAGTGATAATGACTCAAGTAGACAGCTTTGAATGAACATATAAGTAAATAGTGAAAACATATATGAGTATTGAGCTAGCATGGGTTACTTTAAAGATGGATCACATGACCAAGGCCAATTTGGGCCGAGTGGGCCACACGGGCAGATCACATGGGCATGTAGGCCCATTTTTATCGAAATGTTTTTAAGGTTGCACGGGTCGCCCAAGTCGACTATGAACCTACTGTAGGACCGGTAAGCGCTATTTAGACCCCTAAATGTGTGAAATTGACTGAATAGTATCTGTACTGGGCATGTTAATATCTGAACTGAATATATGTACTAAAATTGCATAATAGCATGTCATCCATTGTATGTTGCATTGCATTGGGTTGACGATTGTTATTCGAAGGAAGTGTACTAAAAGGCTTTAAGCCTAATTTATTGGCAGCTCAGCTGCAAACTACTGTACTGTGCCGCATTCGGTACTACTTGGAGTGTAGGGATGGTGGGTTGATTATATCCTCACATGGAGTGTAGGGTTGGACGAAGATGGTATGTAGAGGCTGGTTGGGTAGGATTTTGCTACTACATAACTGTTACTGCTACTGATACTGTGATGGGCTAAGGCCCTACTGCATTTTGACTGTACTGAGACGGGCTAAAGCCCAAACTGTCACTCATATTGAAAAGGGCTTAGTACCAAGACTGTTCAACTGTGCACTATGAATACTGATTATTTGTTTGTTTCTGCGGGATTACATACTAAGTTTACATAAACTCACCCTTTTTGTTTAACGTGCACAGGTAATCCCTAGACTTAGACGGATCGGTGCGACGAAGGACTCAGCAGTGACCACAGTAATTTTTAGACTTCATGGTTTTCAATTTGCAATTTATGATTTGATTATTATTGATTATTTGGGTTGTAATTTTAGGACCCTTTGGGACTTTGGTTTAAATTTTGGGTTTTTATTTATTTATTTTATTTTATGGATTTATACCTGCTGGTCGTAGGAAATTCAATTTTCAAAAAGTTAAAGTAATTTCTAAACGCATGATCACCTAAACTGTTTTATTAAAGCTTCCGCAACGAGGGATGTTTCAAAACAAATGTTTTAAATGAATAAAGACGACTTCCTAAGTTCTAACAAAGGCTTACTAAAGATAATAACATGAAATGTTTTCATCGTAACAACGAGGTTTCAAAAACACTATTGTGTGACATTGCCAGATACGGCCATAATGTCTAGGCCGGGTTTGAGGTATTACAGTAAAATTATAACGATTTTACCCCTGGTAAAATTTTGAGAAAATATATTTAATATTTAACCGTTAAGTTTGTTCATTATGATCGAATAGTTTATTTTCATTTTCAGGCTTTAAAATAGCTCAAAAAAATAAACGCATTCTTTTGATCATTTTTGAGAAATCCATGTTCATTTGAAAATGAATCATTTTTTTCATTTCCATTTCCATTTTGAGAAAACCACATTTATTTCCAAATTATTTCATTTATCTATTTCGGACAAAACCAGAATCATTTTTGAATGTGTTCCATTTCTCTATTTCTATTCATCCTGTTTATTTCAATTCAACATGCAATTCATTTCTGGTTTCAATGAGCTAGAGGAGGGACCGATTGAACATATGAAATTGAGGCTCAAATGATTTTTTAACTAAGTTCCAGCTTTTCACATTTTAATTATAAACTCATTTAGTCATGAAGTCATTCTATTATAGTATCGTGACTGAGCTCTCCTTAACGACATACCATTACGATAGCAACTCAATTAGTGCTCGTCCAATGACCTTGTCATAAGTGTGTTACCCTCATAGGATACCCTTAATTTCTTTGGGATAATATCCGTTCTCCCAATATGATCCTATTTTGTCTCATAGTAACCATTACATCTTCATTCATGAAAAGTCAATTACTGTCAAATAGTAATCAAGTCATTCATCACAACAAAGAATGACCCGTGGCAACGTTAATTATTCATCAACCATGTAATTCCAGTGAGAGGATATCATTTACCCATTTCTCGTGCTATGAATTCCATTATTATGAATGACGCTACATATTGTAGAAGTAGTGTACGAGTCACACATAGGTAGTCTGTCATCCACTAAGGATTTAAGTATGCCACACTATAAACATCACAAGTGAATAAATCTATAAACGGATTCAGGATATATTCTTCTTAGGTCCAGTTCGATGTATTGTCAGCCCAGTTAGTCACATCTATGTCTCTATCTTCTGGAAGTCATTCGTTCCGAATCCAAAGACAAGGCATCTTCCCAATTGGATTTGATAGACAACATATTAGTCTTTCAATCAGTTTGCTTATTTTTTATTAGACTATAGACATGTTTAGGTCCGTCTACTAATATAAGCTGTATTTTTGTATTACAATCCAACCACGTAATACCGCTTAATATTAGTTAAACATTAGATAACTAGTGAGCAACATTTGCTTCCATTTTTCTTTGCATGTAAAAACTATGTGAGGACAATATACAAAGTATTAATGTGACTCATGAATAATTTTATAAACCAATCTGTTCGACAAATTACAAGTGTACTTAGACGAAAATACTACACTTAGGACATCAGATCCAATAGTCTCCAACTTTCTCTAGTAAAGTAGATAGTCATGTTTCACATTATTGTGCCCCTCCATATATTTCCCAAAGAGCTCTCTAGCTAGTAGAGTCTTGGCAAAACAAATCCCCAAGGTTTGTCCTCAGATGTGATCTTTGACTACATCCACTATTCCGTCAAACACTACAGTCTCCCTTAATGTGTTTCATCCTTATGTAATTTCTTTTAGGTTTATCTATATTTGTACGATTATAGTGTCATAGCTTTTCCATACCTCATATTCAACCCTCTATAGTGAATTTAGCAGTGTAACACTGCTTGACATTTATTCACATTTTGGACTTGCAGTTTAGGACAAAAGCATAGTCCAATGTCGATTTCCTCAAATCTTGACACGTTTAGAAGTCAGAATCAGTATATCCGATAGTAGTAAGATCTTCTCTAGAATAAACAAGCATATAATCCCTTAATCCTAGATTCGTCTGATGTCAACTTTCCAATCCCACTGTAAAATGGATATCTAGGCGTGTGCATAACATAGGATACATGAGACTTCCTACTTTTGAAGCATAAGCAACCTTTCTCATGTTCTCTCTTTCTTCCGCTGTCTTAGGACAATCTTCCAAAAAGAGATGAAACCCAGATGCGGAGGTTTGATTTTCCTTCTTCGAATCAACCATTACATAATGCTCCAATATCTTGTTTATGTATGAAGGCGGAGATAGTGCTATCACTTTGTTCTTTCGATCCCTTAAGATTCGAATGCCTAGAACAAAATTAGCTTCTCCCAAGTACTTCATGCTAAACTATTGACCTAAACACAGTTTAAATGATGACAATGTTCGTACATCATTCCTAATGAGTAAAAATGTAGTCGACATATAGAACAAGATTCTTCTACGTTTTGGTCAAATCCAAAATTCTTGATCGCTTGATCAAATATTTGATTCCATGACCAGGATACTTGCTTAAGTCCATATATGGATCTAAGTACTGTGTAAACTTTATGATCATTTCCTTTAGCATATACTCGGTGGGTTGCATCATACAGATGCTCTTTTCAAGACAGCCATTCAAAAATGTTGTCTTGGCATCCATTTGCCAGATCTCATAATCGAGAGCTGCTACAATGGATAGTAATATGGGGATTGAATTGAGCATGAAAATTGGAGAGAAGGTTTCTTCATAATCTATACCTTCTTTCTGTTGGAAAAATCCCGGTTTGAAAACGATTTTCTTGCACAGTGGACAATTAAAATTTTGAAAATTGACTGGTTTGTGATATTTATAGCAATAAACCTTTATCGAATTTGTACCAATGTTTTTGGCTTAGTAGACATTCTCGACTTTCAACCAAACGATCTTATCCACTATTCTCATATCACGAACTGCTTAAAGTGTATCAAAACATAGAATTAGAGAAAGTTTTCTCTCCTTTGGGGTGCAAATGAAGATTCTATCTTCTTAATAGAAAACGGTAGAATTATTATTTTGAAAAAATATATTTGATAGATGAGAATAAATTCTCTTTATTTTTCGACAGAACAACAATCTCTCAAAAATTGTGTTAATAGCTCTACCGGTGCCATCTATTTATAGGAAGAGAAGGTAGAACCCTTGTTGAGTTGCAGTTGTTTATGTCAAATAGAAAAACAACATCCTACTTAGAAAAGGACTAGTGTGGATGACACACCCTAGTATTCCTACTAGAGTTGTTCCCTTTTTGACCCAATACTCTATAATGTGATCCAACCTGATTCAAATTTTTTATTTCCAAAAATAAACTTTAATATTTATATACAAAACAATTTTCTCATCCATATTTTACCCCTAGCAAAATTTTGACGATTTTGCCCCTTATAAAATTTCGAGAAAATAGGTTCAATATTTCACAACTCAACATGTTCACTATGCCTAAATGGTTTATTTTCATTTGGGGCTTCAAACAGTCCAAAAACATAAACTCATTCTTCTGATCATTTTTTATGTAATTCATATAGGATTGCAAATGGATCATTTCCATTTCCATTTTTGAAAACCTACATTCATTCATTTCTCCATTTCGAAGAAAACCATAATCATTCCTGAATGTTTCTCATTTCTCTTTTCTTATTCATTCCATTCATTTCTATGCAAACACGCAATTCATTTATGGTTTCATGAGCTAGCAAAGGGACCGATTGGACATTTGTAGTTGAGGCTCAAATGATTTATAATTAAGTTTTGACTTTTTTCCTATTAATTATAAACTTATTTAATAATCAAGTCATTCCACTATAGTATTTTAACTGAGCTCTCCCCAACAATATACCATTATGAAAGCAACTATTCAGTGTTCGTCCAATGACCTTGTTATAAGTGTGTTACCCTCAAAGGATATCTTTAATCTCTTTAGGATAATGTCCTTTCTCCCAACATGATCCTATTTTATCTCATGGTAACCATTACATCTTGTTTCATGAAAAGTCAATCATTATCAAATAGTGATCAAGTCATCCATCACAAAGAAGGATGACCCATGGCCACATTTACTTGTCACATTTACTTGTCATCAACCATGCAATGCCAATTAGATGATATCATTCACCCATGTTTTGGTTTATAAATTCCACTATTGTAAATGACGCTACATACTATAGAAGTTGTACACCCAATGCATGAGTTTTCGATCCCTTATCTATTTGAACTTAGGTTTTTACTTACATCAAAATGTACAAGTCACACATACATAGTCTGCCATCCACTCAGGATTTAGGTATGCTACACTATGAATGTCACAAGTGAATAAATCAATAAACGGATTCAGGATCTATTCTGCTTGGGTCATGTCCGATGTACTGTCAGTCCAGTCAGTCACATCTATGTCTCTATCTTCTGGAAGTTATCCGCTCCGAAGCCCAAGACAAGGCATCTCCCTAATTGGACTTGATAGACGACATATTAGTCTTTCAATTGGTTTGCTCATTTTCGATTAGACTACGGACATGTTTAGGTTTGTCTACTAATAGAAGTTGTCTTTCTGTATTACGATCCGACCATGTAATACTGCTTAGTATCATTTTAAACAATAGACTACCAATGAGCATCATTTGCTTCTATTTTTCTTTGCGTATAAAAACCATGTAAGGACAATATACAAAGTATTAATGTAATTCATGAATAATTTAATCAAACTATTTGAAAAATTACAATTGTACTTAGACGAAAATACTACAGTCAATGCACCAGATCCAACACTTTCTGAGTATAACATTTTTATACAAGTCTGGCCTTATAAGTTTCCACTTTTCCATCCACATTTCTTTTCCTCACGCAAATCCACTTACACCCTATGGTTTTACAAGTTCCCACGCTGAGATGGAGTCCATAGAATCCATCTCAACTTTTATAGCTATTTCCCAGAGCTTGATATTGGCACTCTGCATCACTTCGTCATATGATTAGGTCATCATCTTCCTGTTCAATAGACTTAGTGTTAAAAAAACTTTCACCAGATTGGAATAACTGAAGCCTACAAGAGACCTCCAACCGCGACGAAGCACCCTAGGTCGCTGATTGTTTGCAAGTCTTCTATTAGGAGTTGGTTCTGGAACCGTTTCTATAAGGTTTTGTATATTTCCCAAAACTTCCTTGAGTACCTTTTTACTCCAGGATTAACAATTTGGCAATAAAGAAAAACATAATCTTTAAACAAGATTTAGTAAAAGATCCCATCATCGTCTAGAGATTAATGATGGAACAACAACAAAGATGCAAACTTTCAGAGATTTCAAACTTTCTACATAATACCATTTGTATAAAGGAAACATCAACAAAAAGCCAAAACCCTAGAAAGTTGCAATTAAGTAGCACCTAAATGCATTTCCTCCCACCAAAGAATAAACGAGACATGCAATTAACAATGTAGTTCACCAAATGTCCCATTCTAACAAATATATAGCTTAACCATCTATGTGCTCCATGTAGAAGCAAAATTGGCATAATTAATTCCATTTTGTTCTTCTTCAAGTTACCAATACAGAATTCTAACAAGTTGGTTGAAAACAATACTAGAAACATTTCAAGATAGAAGCATCCCAATCCCACATTAAGGTAATGTCTTGTTCCAACACATATGTGTATATATAGTTAAACCTCTCCTTAATTTTGCATTCTCATGTTCATATGACTAAAATCAATAATTTTTTAATTCCTTACAAATACATTTTCAATCAATCACTTCAAGGAAAGAAAAAGTGAAGTACCAAAAGTTCAAAATGAGGGGGGGACATATGGAACAATGAAAGCCAAAGGAAACTAAATGCAATTTCTTCAACAATTCAAATAAACTTCAATATTTTGATTTAGAACATATAAATCAACAATTCAAAGAGATGTTCCCATTTTTTCCATTAATCTCAAACAACCACCAAACAGAGGACCATCAACTATCCAGAAATCAAAAACCATATAGGAAACATTTTCCCAAGAAAACATAATAGAAAAATAGCAAAGAAATTAACAGTAAGAAAAGATGAAGGTAGATATATATAGACACACTTACACCTTTACCTTCACCTTCAATCTTAAACAAATTCAAGGAAAAATAGTAAAAACACCCATTAATCAATCCCCGCTCCCAAAATGAACAATTTGAAACTGAAATCAGAGGAAAAAAAATTTATCTTTCTACAAACGTCTTCACAAATATCATCAGTCATTTTGAAATTAGAATACCCATAAGACATGACTAGGTTCTTCTGTAGAAACCCAATTCCAATATCTCCGATCATCAATTCCATTTATTGTCATCCCTTTGGCATATGTTTCCATGCATATACTCTCCCGGTCACTCTGTCCAGCCATACTTCTTAGATGTGCTCTACCCTGATCCCTCTAAAGTTCATAGTCGATGATCTTGGTAAACAACATTCCTGGGTTTGGTCCATGCTCACCGCACCATTGTTGGAACAAGATTTAATTGGTTAGGAGAAAAAAAAAAGAGGGTTCTTTGATGAAGAATGAGATGAAAAGAAGAGTGTCTAGAGCGCAAACACCCCTAAAAAGGGTCTTTAGAAATGTATATAAGGGGGGCTTTTCCAAGTCAGATTTTGAGTCATTAAAGCGAGTCAAACTTCAGGTCGGATTATGATATATTTTATTATAATTATATAACAAGGTTAAAATAATAATTTAAATTATTCTATTTAATGTAATTTTTTAATTAATATCATTTTATTTTCTCAATCCAAAATTAAAAAAAAAAAAAACCTCGTCTCTTCATAAATAAGTGTCACTTGCATACGTATTAACCTTCTCCCCATTCCCTTTAAATTCCCAAGAAAAAAAGCTCTCTTTAAATAACTCTTTGGTGGAACATAACCTTGTTCACTCTCCATTTTTAATGGTAAATCTTGATTATCCATCTAAATTCATGAAAGATTGGCTTTATTTTCAATTACTTTTATTTTCTTTGAATTTACATATTTAGCAAAATAATTACATTGATATAAAATATAAAATTGGATGTATGTATTAGAGTTAGCTTATCATTAATAATGTGATGTTAGGATTTTTTTATCTTAATTTTAATTGTTTTAAATTATTGTTTTATGTAATTGTTTTTTTACCTCTATAAATGTAACCAAATAGTCTTGTTTAGCTTGATGAGTTGGGAACGAAACTTGCACTTGAGCGACTCTTTTCCTTTTGTTGTTCTCAAACCTCCTATATTTTATTTATTGCCCTTTTTAAGTCGTATGTTCTGTTTTCCATTTGCCACCGTTTTCCTAAAGAGAGACAGAAAACAATAACTTAAAACCTCCATAAATCTCTCTTTCGCCTCTATATTTCATACAACTTACTTTATTTTTAGTGAGAATAGACAAGTCCTTTTCATTCTTTCCTTCTTCTTGTTATTTTTTAATGATTAAAATCTACCCTATTTTTCAAGCTTTCTGTTCAGGGTAGCTAAATATAGAAAATAAAACGTTTTATTAGAAGACCTCTTTTTTTCATCTGTTTTCTAGGCATAGCTTTAATTCTTTGGTTAAGAGTTTGATTTTGGCTTTTTAGCAGTTGAGGTTTTTGGTGCTTTGTAAATTAAACAATCAGGATTTGTTGAAAGGAGATTAAAAGCGAGGATCAGACAAGATTTTTGCTTGGAATTTCCCTTTCAGATAGACCAAAATGGCAACAGTTTCTTATTTGCTCATCTGGGTTCTTATTTGGTTACCTTGTTAATGGCATTTGTGAGGAATATGTTTATAATAGGCTTCAGTTTAGATGTGGATGGTATTTTACTTTTGTACAAGGATTTGTTTACTTGATATTGATATGGCTTCAAGGCTTTACGATGAAGCAAATGGTGAATCCATGGAACACATATGTTAAACTCTCATGGGTTCTCATGGATTAACCAAGGGTTCATTGGCTTACCTTAACTATCCTGCCCAAATTATGTTTAAATCTACCAAGGTACTGCCAGTTATGATTATGGGTGCTTTCGTTCCTGGCTTGCGAAGGAAATACCCATTTAATGAATACATCTCTGCTTTGCTTCTTGTGGTTGGTCTCATCCTTTTCACCTAGCAGATGCTCAAACATCTCCAAATTTTAGCATAATTGGTGTGATAATGATTTCGGGTGCTTTAATCATGGATGCATTTTTAGGTAATTTTCAAGGAGCAATTTTCACCATGAATCCGGAAACAACACAGATGGAGATGTTGTTTTGCTCAACAATAGTTGGGATTCCTTTCTTACTTGTGCCAATGGTTCTAACAGGAGAGCTTTTCAAGGCATGGAGTTCTTGTTCTCAACATCCGTACATTTATTGCGATCTAGTGTTTGAAGCCATGGCTACATTCACTGGTCAAGTGTCTGTTTTTCCCTGATTGCTATTTTAGGTGCAGCTACAACTGCCATGATAAAAACTGCTAGAAAAGCTGTAACTTTGTTGTTGTCGTACATATTTACAAAACCATTAACCGAATGTCACGGGTCAGGACTGTTGCTGATATCCATGGGAATCATATTAAGGATGTTGCCAGATACTAAACCATCACCTAGGGTTCAAGGATTAAATGCAAATGCAAAGAAACCAAAGCCTGTTTTACAGAAGTAGAAAGTGTAGTAGATGAACAAGATAAGAAAACCCCTAGTCTGAAAAAAAAGTGTCCTTTTATTCAGGGGTTTAGCTCCTAATTCAATATTGCTATTTTTTTCTTTTTTTTTTATCTATTTCAAATGGGTTAAATTATATATATGCCTTTTTTTTAATATTTATGATTTTAGGCTTTTATTATTATTATTATATATTTATGATAATAGGCCATTTTTGGAGAGAAAATGTTGTAGGACAAAATTAACAATTTAATTTTTTCGGTCAAATGGTTAAATATCAATACTTTTTTCCTTAAGGCCCGGGTTTAATTCCTCTTCTATTTATATTTGTATTTTTTATTTCATGTTCTTTCAATTTTTTTATTTTTAATTAATATTTTTATATTTTTAATTCATCTTTTTAATTAATAACTCTTTTATTTATAAAATCAAATAATTATTGCAAATATCATTATTTTTAGTAAATATAATTTTTATATGTGTAGTATTTATTTTTCAATCCATATTATGAGTGTAGTAAATTTTAGTCTTATATATTTTTGTATTGTATTTGAAATAATTAATTGAAGTATTTTATATATAAAAATATTTGAAATATCATACCCAATGTAGATGAAAAAACAATGAAATTTGAAATATTTTACATATTTGAAATAATAATGATATTTGAAATAATTATTTGATTTTATAATTTTAGAAATCACCATACCCACAATATAGGTGGAGAAAATAAATATTTGACATATAATTATTATATACAAAGAAGAATATATCAAAAGAATTAGTTGATGTTTTTAAAAAAATAATCACATATTTATTATTTTGATTTTATAAATAAAAGAGTTATTAATTAAAAATAAAAAAAAACTTGAAAACAATATATTTATTAATTATAGACATTAATTAAAAAAAGCTTTAAACAATATGAAATAAAAAAATACATATTAAAATGTTTACAAGAGGAATCAAACTTTGGACTCAAAGATAAAATCACAATTATCTAACCATCTAATAAAAAAAGCTAATGTATTACAAATATTAATTAAAAGTATAGAAAACTTGAAACAACATGAAATAAAAAATACAAATATGAGTAGGGGAGAAATCAAACCCAGAACACCATCTAACCAAAAATATTAAATTATCAATTTTTAATAAAAACACAACATATAAGATGTAATATCCTGATTCTATGGGTCTGTGCATTTGGTATGTGGCATGGCTAAGTTAGTAGGTAAAGGCTTTGAGGTGTGTAGTAGGCTCAGGCTCGGGCTTAAACCTGGGTTAAATCACTGATAAATAGTGTAAGGTTATAATTTAAGTAAGTACCTGTGTTTGGCAGTAAGTTGGGCTTGAGGCCCAAAATTTAGTGATGCTGCAAGGGGCATGTAGGTGACGTCAAAAGGGGGGAGGCATTTGGGCCAAGTATTGCCGTTTGGGCCCAAGTGTTTTGGGGCAAAATTCGGCACATAGGAGGGAAGGGGATGGACGGCACAATGGCTAAAATTTAGGAGCTTTATTTCTTTTCAATTTAGTAATTAAAAGCTGATAATTAAGAGGGAAGAGTTGGTTCTAAGTTGGCCTCTTCTAAAGGTGAGATAGGGATTAAGTTATCAGATGAGATAAAGGCTATCAGGAGATGGGAGAGTTGGCCGAAACTCCAACTCTGTGCATATGTGTGTATTGCTGAAATTTGGGTGGCTAGTATCATCTTTTTCCAATTGTTCTTTCTCACTTTTTCCTCTGTTCTCTCAAAGCCAAAATTCTTTTCTTATTTTTTTCTCTTCTGGCCGAAACTCCCTATCACCTTTCTCCTCTCCATTATACTTCTAAAAGTCGAATTTTCCCTGTGCATATTCCTTTCTCCATAGCCGAATTGTCAAGGTGGTTTCTCTGTTTCCCGAAGGTGCACCATAAGCCGCATACTCCTTAGTAATCTAGTGAGTTTCGGGATTTCTTTCCTTTGCGATTCCTCTATTTTTATTAGGTTCTAACTCAAAACACTTGTTCAAAGGCCTGTCGATTTCACTCTCTGCCCCTAGAAGCCGAATCTGTCTTATTAAAGTTCCCTGTGCCGATTTGGGAAGAGGCTGAAGGTAGGCCTATTATCATCCGATAGGCATGGTCTTGAGTGACAGTAGCGTAGAAGCAGTAAAAGTGGTAGTACGAAAACCAGGTGTGTAACTCTTACACACTTTCTTACTTAATATGTTAATGTCGTGTGTTGCTAAAAAGCTGGAATGACGGCAATGGATACTAAAACACCCTTGTGGGTAAAAGCGTGGATGCCGGGTAAGTTGTTATTATTACTTACGATGAATGAGATCTATGAAAGCATGTTATTCTGTATACATAATTTGGTATGTTAAGCATGATCATACTGATGTCGTTACCATAAATATGTATTGTGGGTGATGAGAGGAGGGGGAAGTATGATCTATCAGACTGTCACCAATGATTTGGTATCACACAGTGGGTTGGCCCCACATGTTATGAAATTGTGACTAAGTCTCAGTGGTTTGGTACCACATATGTATATTTGTAACTTCGGTTACCAGTGGTTTGGTACCACATATGTATATTTGTAACTTCGGTTACCAGTGGTTTGGCACCACTAGTGGTTTGGTACTACAAGGGGTAGATTTGGGAGACCCGGATGGATACTTAGGTTGGATGGGTTGCATGACTTGCATATTATTGTATGAATTTGTGTAAGAGCATAATTTCTCTTGGGATGGGGATTTATACACTGAGTCTCGATGACTCACCCCTTCCTTTACATTTTGTAGATCAGACTTAGATCGTGGATATGGAGCCGGAGTGGACTTGAGGTGGCCATGCTCAGCATTCGTTTTATTTCAGTGTTTTCTATTTGGACTTGGACATTTTATTTGAATTTTGGTTTTTGTTTTGTAATAAGGCCGCTTAAGTTTTATTTTGGGATGTTTTATCTAATTGTTTCTTTAGCCTTTGTTAAGCAAACTTAGAAGTTATGAGTTGGTTGTTTTCAAAACCTCATTAAATTCTTGTTTCCTAAAGTGTCCATTGATTAAATAATTAATACGGAGTAACAGTATGACAACTAATTTTTCAAACCAAGCTTCAACATGATTTACACGAAACAAAATACATCGACGTTTTCTCTAAAATCTTGCATCAGTTTTTTTTAATCTAAAATAAGTCGACAAATCGGTTTCAAAAACACTTTCTTTTCCGTGGCACGCTAGATCCGGTTGTAGCATTTTGACCGGGTTTGGTGTGTTACAATTATGGTATCAGAGCCTAGGTTCAAAAACTTGGCTGTGGAATGGGTTCAAAAATATTTTTCAAAATTTGGTTGAAATATGGTTTAGAAAAATATATATCTCTTTTGCTGGAAGTATGGCACCCGAGTCTCCAGCACCAATTCACACTGTAAGTTTTCTGATACTTTTCTTTGTTATATGCTGTATTTCGGGTATCTATTCTGTGTGTTTGGTTTGGATGTGATGTTCAGACATAGAGTTGGGTGCGTATGAAATATTCGTCTGTTTTAATGGCTAGGTGTTTTCGAGTATGTGTAGGAGTTTTAAATTCTAGTTAAAAGTATATTAGTTTTATTAAGATCAGAGTGCGCAGCAAGAGCGTAGTGTGGTAGGTTAGGATGTGTGACTGTTAGTTAGTTGGAAATTTCGAGGACGAAATTTCTTTAAGGAGGGTAGATTTGTAACATCCCGAAATTGGGCCTAGTAGGATTGGGCCCAATGGGCCTTAGGCGTAGTAGTGTTTAAAATTTTTGAGAATGGCATTAATGCAAGTTAGATTTATTAGGTAAGTGATTTTGGAAGGTTAGAGGGCTTCTATGAAGTCCCGGGATCAAACTTTAGCTTTGGGGAAATTTTGGTTTTAAGTGAAAAAAACCCTAGAAGTTGGCAGGTAGGCCTTAAGAATAAAATGTGGAGGAAAATGACACAAGTGGAGTGTGTGGTGTAGTGGCAAAGTGACACCACATAAGAGACAATGGGATGTGTCTTGGATTTCAAGGGTAGTTGGGAAGAATTCTTACCGTTGGCGGAATTTACATATAACAATAGTTATCAGGCGAGTATTAAGATGTCTCCATATGAAGCTTTATATGGTCAGAAGTGTCGTACCCCTACGTGTTAGACGGAGTTGGGAGAGCGGCAGTTGTTGGGTCCGAGTGGTTCTGAGAGGCAGAGGATAAGGTGAAGGTGATTAGAGCTCGTTTGAAAGAGGCCTCGGATAGGCAGAAGTCTTATGCCGATCTTAAACGGAAGGATATCGAGTTTGCTGAAGGTTACAAGGTTTTCTTGAAGGTGTCGCCGTGGAAAAAGGTTCTGAGGTTTGGTAGGAAAGGCAAGTTAAGCCCTAGATTTATTGGGCCCTATCAGGTGTTGAAACGAGTGGGACCAGTGGCATACTAGCTTGAGTTGCCACCAGAGTTGAGTCAAATCCACGATGTGTTTCATGTTTTCATACTTAGACGCTATCGCTTGGATCCATCACATGTTGTGCCAGTGGAGGAGATAGAGGTGAATCCAGACTTATCTTTTGAGGAGGAACCAGTGCAGATCCTAGATCGGGATATTAAGGTTTTGCGTAGGAAATTTGTTCCTTTGGTAAAGGTATTATGGCGGAACCATGGATCGCAGGAAGCGACATGGAAGCCGGAGGATATTATGCGGCAGCAATACCCTCAACTTTTCTGACCAGGTTAATTTCGAGGTTGAAATTTATTTTAAGGGGGGTAGAACTGTAATTTCCTAATTCTGTGGGTCTGTGCATTTGGTATGTGGCATGGCTAAGTTAGTAGATAAAGGCTTTGAGGTGTGTAGTGGGCTCAGGCTCAGGCTCGGGCTCGGGCTTAAACCTGGGTTAAATCACTGATAAATAGTGTAAGGTTATAATTTAAGTAAGTACCTGTGTTTGGCAGTAAGATGGGCTTGAGGCCCAAAATTTAGTGATGTTGCAAGGGGCATGTAGGTGACGTCAAAAGGGGGGGAGGCATTTAGGCCAAGTATTACCGTTTGGGCCCAAGTGTTTTGGGGCAAAATTCAGCACATAGGAGGGAAGGGGATGGACGGCACAATGGCTAAAATTTAGGAGCTTTATTTCTTTTCAATTTAGTAATTAAAAGCTGATAATTAAGAGGGAAGAGTTGGTTCTAAGTTAGCCTCTTCTAAAGGTGAGATAGGGATTAAGTTATCAGATGAGATAAAGGCTATCAGGAGATGGGAGAGTTGGCCGAAACTCCAAATCTATGCATATGTGTGTATTGCCGAAATTTGGGTGGCTAGTAACATCTTTTTCCAATTGTTCTTTCTCACTTTTTCCGCTGTTCTCTCAAAGCCGAAATTCTTTTCTTATTTTTTTCTCTTCTGGCCGAAACTCCCTATCACCTTTCTCCTCTCCATTATACTTCTAAAAGTCAAATTTTCCCTGTGCATATTCCTTTCTCCATAGCCAAATTGTCAAGGTGGTTTCTCTGTTTCCCGAAGGTGCACCATAAGCCGCATACTCCTTAGTAATCTGGTGAGTTTCGGGATTTCTTTCCTTTGCAATTCCTCTATTTTTATTAGGTTCTAACTTAAAACACTTGTTCAAAGGCCTGTCGATTTCACTCTCTGCCCTTAGAAGCCGAATCTGTCTTATTAAAGTTCCCTGTGCCGATTTGGGAAGAGGCTGAAGGTAGGTGGTTGATGGTAGGTTCGGCCGAATGGCCTTTCTTGTCTATTTGTCATTTGACCGAATATCATATGGGCTAAATTGGTTGCATTTAGGGGATGGATTTAATATTTTCGTGATAGCCGAATGTAGGTAGTGTGGTGACGTGGTCATAAAGGCTTTTGGGATCCGACAGTTAGGTAAGAGTTTCGTTTAAACACTATGTTTATTTATTAGATCTCATCGGTTTGATTGGTTTAGTGACCAAGGGATTCTTATGGACGCTAATGGCAGTCAAGCAGTAGGAGGGGTTGGATCTGTAAACCCAACACCAAAATACAAGAAGAGATCTGTGTCAGGAGTGCGAGATTGGCCATCGGGGTGCGGGCCAACATAGGAAGTAAATCATAGGCCGATAGTCGTGGTCTCGAGTGACAGTAGTGTAGAAGCAGTAAAAGCGGTAGTACGAAAACCAGGTGTGTAACTGTTACACACTTTCTTACTTAATATGTTAATGTCGTGTGTTGCTAAAAAGCCGGAATGACGGCAATGGTTACTAAAATACCCTTGTGGGTAAAAGCGTGGATGCCTGGTAAGTTGTTATTATTACTTACGATGAATGAGATCTATGAAAGCATGTTATTCTGTATACATAATTTGGTATGTTAAGCATGATCATACTGATGTCGTTACCATAAATATGTGTTGTGGGTGATGAGAGAAGGGGGAAGTATGATCTATCAGACTGTCACCAATGATTTGGTATCACACAGTGGGTTGGCCCCACATGTTATGAAATTGTGACTAAGTCTCAGTGGTTTGGCACCACCAGTGGTTTGGTACCACATATGTATATTTGTAACTTCGGTTACCAGTGGTTTGGTACCACATATGTATATTTGTAACTTCGGTTACCAGTGGTTTGGCACCACTAGTGGTTTGGTACCACAAGGGGTAGATTTGGGAGACCCGGATGGATACTTAGGTTGGATAGGTTGCATGACTTGCATATTATTGTATGAATTTGTGTAAGAGCATAATTTCTCTTGGGATGGGGATTTATACACTGAGTCTCGGTGACTCACCCCTTCCTTTACATTTTGCAGATCAGACTTAGATCGTGGATATGGAGCCAGAGTGGACTTGAGGTGGCCATGCTCAGCATTCGTTTTATTTCAGTGTTTTCTATTTAGACTTGGACATTTTATTTGAATTTTGGTTTTCTGTTTTGTAGTAAGGCCGCTTAAGTTTTATTTTGGGATGTTTTATCTAATTGTTTCTTTAGCCTTTGTTAAGCAGACTTTGAAGTTATGAGTTGGTTGTTTTCAAAACCTCATTAAATTCTTGTTTCCTAAAGTGTCCATTGATTAAATAATTAATACGGAGTAACAGTATGACAACTAAGTTTTCAAACCAAGCTTCAACATGATTTACACGAAACAAAATACATCGACGTTTTCCCCAAAATCTTGCATCGATTTTTTTTAATCTAAAATAAGTCGACAAATCGGTTTCAAAAACAATTTCTTTTCCGTGGCACGCCAGATCCGGTTGTAGCGTTTTGACCGGGTTTGGGTGTTACATAAGACTCGTTTTCAGTTTTTTCTCTCTAAAAATAACATATTCTTATAAATATTATGTTTATATTTAATTCAATATTTTTCAAAAAAAATCCTAAAATTACATCATTAATCATTTCGTTTTTATTGACCATCCAAACTAATCGAAGCTAAATGTGAAAAAGTGGATAAATAAGAAGCATCATGAAATTGAGAAATTGAATATTCTTAGATCTGAACCAACACTAGAGCCAATGTATATTATATATATAATATACACTTGACCATTATTGCAAAATTAAAAAATATTTCAAGTCAATTTATTTGTACATTCTTTGTGCTTGATGAATTGAATATATATCCAATGATTAATATGTATATAGAAGTTTCGATTCGTAAATTGATATAGAAAATTAGAGTTAAATTTATTGATAATTTTGAAAAGAGGTTATAATTTCTAAATTTTCATAAATATAAAGAAAATACTCTTGGATATTTTTTTCTGTAGTTTGAGCTTTGATTTAAGAGTCGTCGAGACTTGATTTGGGATGAATGTAGATTGCTTCAACTGTCGTGGTGACTTTTTCTTGAACGGTTTAAGCGTCCTTTTATCATTTGAACTGGATTGAAAGATAACTTTTTTTTTAAGAATGTCTTTTGTCTTCCTCTCTTTAGTTGAACTAGATGGGAAGATGACTTTTTTTAAGAACGAGTATGGTATTCGTCAATATTTTTGCAGAGATCTTCTAGGCTTCTTATACTTGTGAGTTGTGAATCTGTAAAATGATTTGAGGTGAATAGTTTGAATTACTTAAATAAAAAAGGATTCTAGTAGAATTTAATTTCTTAAGTTGAGGGTTCTACAAGAACTAAACTTTTTTATTTAGTATATATTTGTTGTTAATTTAGAGATAAAATAATCATTTAATATTATCACTTAATTATTTAATATTTTAATTAATGATAATACAAAATTTTATCATTTATCTCTTAATATTTTTTTATTATTTTTATCCATAGTAATTTCAAGTGGACATATGTTGCTTTATCATCGGTCTTACATTTCTTTTATCTACAAATATTCCCTTAAAAATTGGTCACGTTTTGAGTGTTGCGAATGAGTGAGTTTTGAAATTTGAATTGATTTACGGCTAATTTTACCTACACCTTGAACTTAACTTGTGGAGTATTATGAAATTTCATTACTACCCCATGATTTGTGCTTGATATAAAGAAAAACCAATTATTTAAAAATTAATTAAATTTTCTCTAATAGGCTTGCGATTGCCAACACAGTCCATGCCCATATCAAAATTACATTTGCTAGCCCACGTGGTTAATCAAATCCCATCCACTTTTCACCTTTACTTCAACAAGAATTCCTTCTTCGCAAAGTAATTAAAACAGATCCGACCTTCAGACTTTTAGAGTGTGGGTTGGCTGAACGAAGAAAATGAAAAAGTGAAAAAATTGAGTGTATTTCGTTGGGAAGAAAGGTAAAATGAAAGAAAATAAGATAGATTATCATTTTTCATGCTAATTTATAAAAATTAATCATTTTAAATTGAAATGATGAGCATAGAGAAAATGAGAGAAGTGTATATTAATTTAGAATTATATTTTTTTTAAAATTTTTTTTTTCCTTCCTTTTCGTTTTTTCTTCCCATTTTTTCATATTTCCTATCAAGGACACCTATGGTGAGAAATTATATTTTCCATCTTTCTGTTTTATCACCCTTCAATTTTCCATCTTTACAATTTACTTTTCACCCTACCAAGCAAAATCTTAATCCGAATAGGAATTTATATTTTTTTTACAAGAACAAAGTAAATAATTTAAGATGGACTTCTTTTCAAATTTTATGCATCGTAATTGATATATACTTCAACTTGAATTCATCTTCAAGTCACTATAAATATCATCCTCATGCCTTCAATTTTGCATACCTAGAGAGCATCAAGTGCCAATCCTTTGTAGATAAGCTTTTTACTTTCTTACCGCATGGCCTTTTCTTTTTAATTTTGAATTTGATGTTTTTTAAGGTTCATCATGGTGTATTTCAAAGACCACAAGTTGTATCTTCATCTATAGTTAACCATCAAAGTTAAAGGTGTATTATCAAGAAGGGAAAGTGAGTGGACTTCAAGATTTTTGGAGACTTCAACTATATAGACTTCGTCGATGGTTGAGGCATATGATGTTGTGTATGCAACCTTGTACACTATAATATTATTTAAGCATTTTGCAAGACTTGGTGTTCCTCAACTGACACTCTCTATTTCTAGCAGCAAAGCTTCTATCTCACTATGGGATCTACATAAGTTGGGCAGCATCTATGATGACCAAGGTGGATTAGTTACAAATTGCAACATCAACAGGGAGAATAATGAAGTAGGCAACATTCGTGATGACCAAAGTGGATCCGTTATAAATTTTACAAAATCAACATGGCTAACAAAGAAGTAGGTGACATCTGTGATGACCAAGGTGGATTCATCACAAACTTTGCAACATTAAATTGATGGGAGGAAGATTAGTTTCAAACTTTGCAAAACCAACATGGAGAGAGATAAACCACTTCCAAACTTTGAAATACCAACATGGCGAAGGGAAGATCAATTCAAAACTCTACAACACTAACATGACAAGAGAAGGACCAGTTTTGAACTCTGTAATACCGACATGGTGAAGGAAGGATCAACTCCGAACTCTGCATCACCAACATGGAGAAAGATAAAACTTGTAATGTCCCACGTAAAACCATTTTGAACTTTGCAACCTCAACAATGCGGGCAATAGAACATATAGTGCCCATGGAGAATAGTCTTAAACTTTTTAGCTTCAATATGATGAAAGGCAGAACATGTTCCAAGGAAAGTCCATCTTAGACTTAGAAACAACAAGATGTTGAATGATTGCCCGTGCAGTTCAAGGATGATCTTTCCCAAACTTGGAAGCGTCGAGGTGATGAAGATAGCTTATTTGCACTAAAGATGATTCGTTTAGATTTTAAGGGACCAAGGTGGTGACAATAAGCTCATGCACTCAAAAGATGACCCATCCTAAACTTAGAGGCTTCAAGATGGTGAAGGATGCATATCAAGGAAGATCTAATCCAATATTAAAGGCATCAACATGGAGAAAGATAGCTCATGCGCACTAAAAATAATCCATGTAACACCCTCACCCAACAGGTTCATCGAATCAGGGTACAGGCATCATAGCAGAACCGGGTTATCTTTCATACTAAAATCTCACTAAGATAAAAACAAGTGATATTACCTATTTATAAATTAAACTTATATCAGAGACATAAATTTCCAAATAAAGTTTGTTGTTCCAACTATAAACTCTATGGGATTTAAGCATTTACAATAAATATTTGCCCCTTCGGCGAAGTTCCTAAAGGTTCTCCTTTCCTATGTGCATCACTTTATCCTAACGAAAATTACTTGATTCTCCTCGATCTGGCTTGGTCCCTTCCTCAAGTCCTTCATTTCGTCGTTCCTGCAAAGCACATGCCACACTTTCATAAGTTCAAATGAACTTAGTGAGTTCCTATATTACTTGAAATTAGACCCCGACCTTCAAGGGTTTAAATAGAAAGGAACTAAATACTGGTAAACTCCCTATTAATTATGAGATTTCTTCCAATCCAATCCAACCGTTTCCTATTTATTTTAGAATTATTCCATCAGCGGATAGTCCGTTGAGCTATTATCCTCCGGTCATTATATCAATCTTACTTGACAGCCCCTCTGAATGTCTCGCCATCTCCGTGGACTTTATCCTTTTCTTTTACTTATATCAAAGTGGTTCTATTCCTATCATCCTCATGCCCTATTTGAATAGTCCAAAATAGACTCGTACCATTATGCTAGACTCGATGGGCTCATTGTCACCCCATCCCTTGGGATATCTAAAAGGTTTCTAGCCACTTTGGTGGATTAAGTCTCACTCGCAACAATTAGTGGTTGGACTACTTCTTTGTAATCCACCTTGTCTCCAATGTGGGTATCTTCTTCCCACCATTATGCCCTATTAATGTAGCCTTTCGGCCTACCTTCCCCAAGACTTTTGGTGAGTATTCCCAACCTCTTTAGTCCATGATGGACTCTTTCTTTATCTTGATCCCATGTAATCAGCACACCTTCCATCCTTTGGTATAATTATCAAGGTCCTAAGTCGCCCGGCAGACTAAATATTACTTAGATTAAATAAAGGTTAGATTACTTCTTCGTAATTCACTTCATTCAAATGACCTTACCCTTAAGTGTAACAAGTTTTTTTCTATAGATATCTATGGCCTACAATGTTCAGCCCATTGTCACTAAATGGTCATCTAAGTTCACAATTTCTCTTTCATTCGGTGTCCCCACCTATCTAGCCATCTAGTTGATACTTCATCAATAGTTTCCTCCGTAAAGAGGAATAGTCTTAACAGACATATCTATCATTCGACGTATCCTTCTTTGTCGATGGGGTCTAGCTCATCCCTTATTTCCTAATGGACTAATCATCGTATGTATCACAAGCCATTAACCTATAGGGTTTCTCAGAGCACCCTCAGTGTTCATTAATGACAGATCCTTATCTCCAATCTTTGGTTAAACCATTTCCCGTTCGTCTATACATTAGGCACCACTAGTACTTCAACTTCCATGACTACTTCCTGATTAACATCCTTATGCCCCGCTAGGTTACACAACTACTATTCTCGCAGTCATTTCTCATTTCCATTTCATTCTCATTCATTGGCAGATTCCTTCGACTCTCTGCTCGACTGTTGCAAATCCATACTTCCATTTTTCTTCCAATCCTTTTTCCTTGTTTGTGGGTTGTCCCACATTTTCTGTTTTGATTTTCTACCCATGTTTATCGTCTCAGTAGACTCTCTCTAAGTTGTCATAGCTGAGCTATGAATTTTCATAGTACACCCAATGTTTAATGTCCTGGCAAACTCCATTAGTTTCCATAGTCTAACTATGGTCCTTTACTTCAGAATTCTCATGTTTAACGTCTCGTCGAACTATATTGATTGTCATAGACTAGCTATGGTCTTACACCTCAAATTCACTGTGTTTACTGTCCCGACAAACTATTAGGATGCCATAGAGCCTTTCAGCTATGGTCTTAGTCTTGTTTACCATGATGCCATAACGTCTTTCAGTCGTGGTCTTAGTCATGTTTACCATGATGCCATAGCATCTTTCAATCATGGTCGTACTCATTTATATCATGATGTCATAGCATCTTTCAGATATAGTCTTATTCATCTTTATCATGATGGCATAGCATCTTTCATCTATGGTCTTACTCTTTTTTTAGGCGTATAGCCTCCCATCAGACTCATAGCCTAGCCATGATTGTCGAAACCATTTTTATTTTTTTTAAAAACGAGGTCGACTTTAAAAACGAAATGGAAATGGAGTTGCCACCAATCCCTTTTTACTTAGGTGTGATTGAATCACCTTGTACAAAAAAACATTTTATTTTAAAACATTTGATTTTGGTCTACAAAAAACAAGAAAACTGGTTCGGGAGTCGATTACGTATGAGGAAGGGTTAGCACCCTCATAACGCCCAAAAATTGGTACCTAATCGATAAAATCATGTCTTAATGTTGAAAATTAAAAAATTTAAAGTAAGATTTCTGAACAATCGGAGTTAAAATTTGAGATTATTTTGTTCCGAAAGAATATAAACATCACATCCAACATGTTAGGATACGATATTTTTAAACCCACGTAACTAAAATCATCTCATGATTTATAAAATTTTATTAAAAAAGGATATTTAGTTATTTAGTCAAACGAAAAATCGAAACCCAACACGTTAAGGCACTATTTCCCAAATTTCTAAATACCAAAATATTGCCTTATTTTTAAGAAAAATATTTAAATGAAATATAATAATTTTGAAAAAAATGTATTTTATTCTTAAACGACGATCCATATGAAAATATCGCATTTATACATTATCAAACATAAATATCAAAAGCAATTATGACATACTAACATTTCATATTTATATAAATAATAAAGTAATAATAATGTAGAATAATGATTAATAGAAATAACTACACAATGGCAATCATAAATAAATAAATGAGAGAGTATGGGCAAATAAAATATATACATAAAACAATAAATATCAAAATAAAAAGAAAATTACTAAATAAATATGAACTTTTTTATGCAAGATTAAATAATAAATAAATAAATAAAAATTACATACATATATAACATAAACAATGTAAACGATGTATAAATAAAAAGGTATATAATGATTTTAAATAAGGATATATAAAATTACGTATATATAATATAATTAATGTAAATAGAATACACTGTACAATATAAAAATAATATACGATATAATTTAATATTATATAATGTACAAAATTTTAAAATATAATATCATAACTAATATATAAAAACAATAAAATAATATGTAATAAAAAAATAAACAAAATAAAATAATAAATAATAAATATATATGAATTTTATAATATTAATAAATTAATATATATAACTTTTAAAGACAATATATATAAAAAAATTAAAAAAGAACTAGGGGTTAAATTGAAACAAAAACAGATTTCTAGGGCTAATTTAAAAAATAAAAAAACTATATTGGACGAAATTAAAACCAACGAAATTGCGGAGGGACTAAAACAATAAATTTCCCTTTTTATAAAATACGTGGATCTTATTCAGGTTTTTGGGTCAACGCGCGGATCTGGTTTTAAAACGATGTCGTTTTGGTGTTTATTGAATAAACAAAAACGACGCTGTTCCATCATTATTATATAAGTAACAAATTCGACTAAAAATCATTTTCAAAACTGTTTTAAAAAAAAAAAAACTTCAAAAAACTCTTTGAAATTTCCTTCCTCTGTTCTGGGTTTTGGTCACTGAACTTAGACCACGCGCTCCACGCACACCGCGAACGGTGGCCGGAGGCCGAACCTCAAGTTTTTAGTGCCGTCGAAAGGTAAACCCTTCCTTTTTATTTTAAAAAAATATTTCTATGCACAAATGTATATATAAAAAAATAAATAAAACAGAATAAAATATCAAAAAGAATCACCTCTGCAAAAATTCTGTCTTTTATTTCTCTAAATTTTTTTGAATATTTTTGTATTATTTTTTTCTGTGTATATGTGTCTGTATTTTTTCTCTTTTTGTGTATTGGGTTCTCTCTGCGTATCTCTGTGTGTCCGTTTTACAGGTTTACATGGGGTTTTTATAACCCTTAAAATAAATAAAATAGGAAATATGCTCATTTTCCTTGTTTGTTGTCCTGTTTCCTTCCTTTTGTAGGTGAGCAACGGAGAATCAGGTGATGATGGTGCGATTCGAGCGTAGATCGTGGTGCGAACGAAGGCTTGGCGCGGGTGCGAAGAGTCAACTGCGGCGCGACTATTGGCCTGGGCGCGAGGCTTGCGGCTCGACTGTTGGGATCCTGGTGGGATGCTTGCGGCACGAGAGTTTCAGGAAACTCTAGGTTTTGGTTTAGTCACTAGGCCATTGGGTCGTGTAATTTTGGTTAGGGCAATTGGGTTTTAGTTAAGGTCTGTTGGGTCTGGGTAGGATTTGGGCTCGAGTGTAATGGGTAATTTGGGTAGTGGGTCAGTATTTGGTTTATTAAAATTGGGCTTTGGATTGGGTTATTTATAAAAGAACTGTAAAAAAATGGACATTTATTTATTTATTTTTATTATTTGGCTGTTGTATGAATGGAATAGGCCCGGGCATAAATGGGTCGCTACAGCTGCCCTCTTTGCTCATTGTCGTGTAACGAGAATAGAGCAAAGACTATAAAAGGACCCATTTTGCTCGATGTCAGATGGTTGCCAATCCCAACTGCAACTTCAGGAGGACTGGAATGTAGATTTGATGGCTTCAATTTGTTTCACTGCAACTTCAGGAAAATAAAATCTACCATCTTTAGTCTGTTCTACTGCAACTCAGGGAGTCTAGACTAATATCTTCGATCTGCTTTTTGCAACTTCTGGAATGCCAGATTTACTATTTTTTTATTTGCTCCACTGCATACTTAGGGAGACAATATCTGATGTCTTTGATCTGCTTCTTGCAACTTCAAGAATGCCAGACCTGCTAACTTTGATCTGCTTCCTACAACTTCAGGAAAATAAGATCTTCAGTCCTCAGTCTACTCCACTGCAACTTCAAGGAGATAAGACTAAAATCTTCTTTTGATCTGCTTCCCGCAACTTCAGGAAGATGAGATCTTCTGTCTTCAGTCTACTCCACTGCAACTTCAGGGAGATAAGACTAAAATCTTCCTTTGATCTGCTTCCTGCAACTTCAGGAAGATAAGATATTCTTTCTTCAGTCTACTCTACTGCAACTTCAGGGAGATAAAACCAGAATCTTCTTTTGATCTGCTTCCTGCAACTTCAGGAAGATAAGATCTTCTTTCTTCTGTTTACTCCACTGCAACTTTAGGGAGATAAGACTAAAATCTTTTTTGATCTACTTCCTGCAACTTCAGGAAGATAATATCTTCTTTCTTTAGTTTTCTCCACTGCAACTTCAGGGAGATAAGGTCTGAAAGTGTCTTTGACCTGCTTCCTGCAACTTTAAGAAGATAAGATCTTCTGTCTTCATTCTACTCCGTTGCAACTTCAGGGAGATAAGACTGAAAGTGTCTTTGATCTGCTTCCTGCAACTTCAGAAAGATGAGATCTTCTGCCTTCAAAGCTACTCATTGCAACTTCAGGAAATAAGATGAAAGTGTCTTCGATCGCTTCTCGCAACTTTAAGAAGATGAGATCTTCTATCTTGATCTACTCACTGCAACTTCGTGGAGATAAGATCGAAAGTGTATTCGATCCGCTTCTCGCAACTTCGGGAAGATGAGATCTTCTATCTTCGATCTACTCATTGCAACTTCGTGAGCGATAAGATCAAATCGTCTTCGATCGCTTTCGCAACTTCAGGAAGATGAGATCTGCAAACTCACCGATATTGCTACAACGTCCACTAAGGGACATGTCCTGTAGACTCGGTTTAGTATGTTTATGTCACATGACTAAGATGCTATGATTAGAATGAATCAAATGCTTCTAGCTACATGTAACATGTCATGAAGATGATTCATTTTAAATGATTAGGATTAGGATGCAATTATCAAAATGAATCAAATGCTCCTAATGAAATTTGCTATGATACAAGAAATATTATGACTATGATTCCTACACTAGGTGTTATCACTCATTTTTTCTTTATTCTTGTTCATCGATCATGTTCTACTCAAGAAGCTTGCCCCAATGTAATTTCTGAGCCAACTCCGCTTGAATCTTGATAACGCAAGGCTGATACCATGATATCACAATGAGAATTGAAACTTTTCAATCTGACCCATCTGAAATTTTTAGGGTATAGGGTTTATTTTGAATTTAACCCATTCCACCACAATTCAGGGTTTCTTAGTTCATCACACCACCCCTCGAATGACCTGATGACATCACTTACTTCCATCACATCAACTCATTTACTTTGTCCAATTGTCAATTGGACCAAGAATTCAGAGAAATAGTCTTTATCCAGACTCTTCTTTCTCAAATATTTCTATGCACATGGAAATTCTAAAAAATTGTCCTGTTTTAGTTTCTTGTCTTATCTAGAAATTTCCAAAGTAATACGTAGAACTTTTTTTGTAAAATTGTTAGTTCGTCAATCATTATTTCAATGTAACACACTTATGAATAATGAGTAACAAATAAATTGATCTCAAAAAGAGTTAAAATTGAATAAATTATTAAAAAAAATACAAAGGAAATTAACTGGGAACATATCTTTGAGAAGAAAAAGGATCCCAAAGATAGTAATATGAATAGGACAAAAATCAGATGCCCTAGATATTGCCGACTGAGCTCCTATATACAAACTTATGAAGACTGCCTTGAGTTCAACATGTGTTTAGAAGACCCAAAGTACTTTGTTGATGCCCCGATATGCAACATTCTTCATTTTATTGTTGATTCAAGTGTAGCAAGATAATTGTGTGTCCATTTAGAATTTGAGCCGCCCTTTTTGGGTTTTCAACTCAAAACCCCTTTGGTCTCAAGGCGCCTTTTAAGGGTTTTCGCCTTGGCCTTTCCATTTTTTTTTTTTAGAAACTCAAAGCACCCTTTGCGGGTTTTCACTTTGGCCTCTTCTCCTTTTCAAGAAAAATACTTTTTGACTGAGTCAAAGTTCACAGGGTTGGGTAAATGTTTCCCATCCATTTCGGTCAAGATCAGTGCTCCTCCAGAGAAAGCCTTCTTCACCACATATGGTCCTTCCCAATTCGGCATCCATTTTCTTCTGGAATCCTTTTGTATAGAAAAGATCTTTTTTAATACAAGGTCCCCCTCATGAAACTCTCCTGGGCGAACTTTCTTATTATAAGCTCGCATCATTCTTTTTTGGTACATCTGACCATGACGAATAACCCTTAGCCTCTTTTCTTCAATTAAATTCAACTGATCATATCAAGCTTGGATCCATTTAGCTTCATCCAGCTTTATTTCTGACAAAACTCGAAGAGAAGGTATTTCCACTTCAATGGGTAGAACAGCCTCCATTCCATAGACTAACGAGAGGGGCGTTGCCCCAGTAGAGGTTCTGACAGATGTTCGATAAGCATAGAGTGCAAACGGTAGTTTCTCATGCCAATCCTTATAAGTCTCAGTCATCTTCCCTACTATCTTCTTCATATTTTTGTTGGCCGCTTCTACTGCCCCATTCATTTTTGGACAATATGGAGATGAGTTGTGGTGTTTGATCCCAAATTGACTACCAACTTCTGCTATTGTACTGTTGTTTAAATTCAGTGCGTTGCTTGATATGATCCCCTCGGGCATTCCATATCGACAAATAATCTCCTTCTTAAAGAACCGACTAACTGCTGACTTAGTAACGTTAGCATAAGAAGTAGCCTCTACCCATTTTGTGAAGTAGTCAATTACCACGAAGATGAATCGATGCCCATTTGAAGCTTTTGGTGAGATTGGTCCAATAACATCCATGTCCCACATGGAAAAAGCCATGGGGAAGTCATAACGTGCAAAGGTGATGGAGGCACATGAATTTTGTCTCCATAAATCTGGCATTTATGACATTTCTTAGCATAATTGATACAATCTCCTTCCATGGTGGACCAATAATATCCAAATCTCATTATCTGTCTGGCCATTGTGCATCCATTAGCGTGTGTTCCACAGACGCCCTCATGAACTTCTTCTAGGATCTTCTGAGCTTCGACAGCATCCACGCATCTTAATAATACTTGATCTTTTCTCTTTTTATACAAGACATCCCCGTCTAAAACATAGTCAGAGGCCAATCTTCTTAGAGTTCTTTTTTCATTCTCAGTTGCATGCTCTGAGTATTCATGATTTTTTACATATCGTAATACATCCTGATACCAAGGGTGATCATCTTTTTCCTCCTCTTCCACACTATAACAATGAGCTGGAACTTCAAAGATACTCATCTGAATAGGTCTCATATCCTCTGGTCTATTCACTTTGATCATAGAAGCCAAGGTTGCCAAAGCATCAGCCATCTGGTTTTCCTCACGTGGGAGATAATTAAAAGTAATGTCATCAAACTCTTCAATCAATCCCAGAACTATTTTTCGGTAATCAATTAGTTTAGGATCTTTTGTCTCCCACTCTCCTTTAAGTTGGTAGATTACTAAGGCAGAATTTCCATATACTTCTAATACTCTGATCTTACGCTCTATGGCTGCTCGAATTCCCATAATGCATACTTCATATTCTGTCATGTTATTCGTGCAATCAAAATCAAGTTTGCATGTGAATGGGTGATGATCACCATTAGGGGATACCAAGATTGTTCCAATTCCATTTCCCACGGCATTTGACGCCCTATCAAAGTTTAGCTTCCACGGACAATCTTCAGTGTTTGCCACATACATCAATTCTTCATTTGGAAAATCAAAGCTCAAAGGTTCATAATCCTCCAACGCTCTGCTAGCCAAAAATTCTACTACTGCACTCCCTTTTATAGCCTTTTGGTTCACATAGACTATATCAAATTCAGAAAGCAAAATCTACCACCTAGCCATCCTTCCATTCAAAGCAGTGGACTTCATCATGTACTTTAACGGATCAAGCTTCGAAATCAACCAGGTTGTATGATATAGCATATACTGCCTTAATCTCTGAGTTGTCCAAATCAAGGTACAACATAATTTCTCGATCGACGAATACCTCATTTCACAATCAGTGAACTTTTTGCTGATATAGTATATCACCTTTTCTTTTCTTCCTGACTCATCGTGTTGACCAAGCACACATCCTATGGAATTATTGAATACTGACAAATACAGTATCAATGGTCTATTTGGATTAGGCTGAGATAGTACTGGTGCATTTGACAGATACTGTTTGACTTTGTCAAAAGCTCTTTGGTACTCATCATCCCATACACCCTGGTTGTGTTTCTTAAGAAGACGAAATATGGGATCACATTTCTCAGTTAATTGTGAAATAAACCGAGCAATGTGATTTAATCTTCCAAGAAAACCTCGAACTTCCTTTTGAGTGCGTGGTAGAGGCAATTCTTGTATTGCTTTGATCTTGTTTGAGTCAACTTCGAATCCTATCTCGCTGACCACAAAACCCAGTAATTTCCCTGACCGAGCTCCAAAAGTACACTTTGCCGGGTTGAGCTTCGATTGAAATTTTCTCAACCCCAGAAACAACTTTTTCAAAACTTCGATGTGTTCCTTTTCTGTTCGAGATTTGGCAATCATGTCATCAACATACACTTCGATCTCTTTATGCATCATGTCGTGGAACAATGTTACCATGGCCCATTGATATGTTGCCCCAGCATTTTTTAGCCCAAATGGCATTACCTTGTAACAAAAGGTACCCCCATACTGTTATGAAGGTAGTTTTCCCCATATCCTCATGGTGCATCTTAATCTGATTATATCCTGAAAAGCCATCCATGAAGGAAAATGATGTGTCGTTGAAAGCACCAAATATATCTTATTCCCTGTAAAATAATAAAAATAACAGTAAAGGGGAAGTAGGGTCAAATCCTCAGGGATCGGATTATACAAATGCTTGTTTCTCGAAATCCTGGGCAGAATCGTGCCTAAGAAAGCCTGCGTTCCTGAAAGAAATAAAAATAACAGAATTAAAAGGTTGGATCTGGAAACCAAAATAAAATAAAAAAAACAGAATTGAGAAGTCGAGTGGAAATTGCGAAAATTAAAAATAGAAAGTAGAGTTGAGATAAAGAAATTCTT
Organism: Gossypium bickii; assembly: GCA_025503065.1. Lineage (NCBI taxonomy): Eukaryota > Viridiplantae > Streptophyta > Magnoliopsida > Malvales > Malvaceae > Gossypium > Gossypium bickii. The sequence continues at coordinate 22,633,243 of CP106718.1, forward strand.
CTGGGGAGATTCTAGCCTCTGGTTGCCTCGATCCGCCTTGGGCTCAATCCTTAGCTTTTAGATAATCCTTCCCAAATCGGATAAGGCAATTATAGTGGAAGAGGACGCCTACGACCACCAGCTCCAAAGATTTAGACTTTAATTTAGTGGAACCTGGCTCTAGCCAACAATCTCTCCTGTGGGATCATCTATGCTAGATCAACGTTTCTCAATGGCGAATTCCACGCCATTTTGTCTTTTAGGCTCGCCAACCTCTGACGCAGTAAGCTAACGAATTGACTGTGCAACCTTCTCAAAATATACAAAGCGGCCGTTCCTTGCACACGTTGAAAAGATCACTTCTTAAGGGACATGGACAGAAGCGTTAGCCCCGTAATGCGGAGAAACGATGAATACCCTGTTGGAAAGGCTAAGTGCGGATTCTAAACCTCAAGAACCATTTTTTGGGGATTTTCGACAATCTTTGGCTAGAAGGGTTTTAGTGGTTCATAGTTGTGGTGGAAAAGAGAATAAATATAAAAATGAAATTTTTATTAAAAGGGAAAATGGAAAGAACAAAAGACTTATGGGGAGAGAGTTTACAGAAAAATATGAACAACCAAAATTGAGTCACTTCATCCCCTATTTATAGTGCTAAGATAGATAGACTAGTCCTACTTAAATTCCTAAAGATAATTACAAATAATCAAAGATAAATAAAGATAAATTAAATAAATCCTAAATTAAATAATCCTTAATAATTATCTTAATATTAATTATCCTAATATAATCAAAATAGAGTCTAATAGAACAAAGTCTCTTCTTTTTGCATTTCAGCCCTTGTGTCCTCCATGCTTGCACTTTTAGCACCAACTTTTCCCTGTGTCGCACATTGGCCCATTTTATCTCTAAATTCACACTTTGGCCCCTTAATTTCACTTTTGCCTCCAATTTAGTCCCTACAAGATAAAAGACCATAAATAGCCCAAATTAGTAGAATCATACTCAAAATAAATATGCAATTAGCACATAAAAATATGACGTTCTAGAGTATTATCAGAAAATAATAAAAATCCTGCCATATTATCCACCAATGTGTCGATATGCAGCAAAGGGAAATTGTCCTTTAGACTAGCTTTATTTAAATCCCTATAGTCCACACACATCCGGACCTTTTCGTCTTTCTTAGGGACAGGAACAATGTTGGCAACCCATTCTGAGTACTTGACCACTTGTAGAAAACCAGCATCAAACTGTTTCTGGACTTCTTCTTTTATTTTCAACACTATATCAGGCCTCATCCTTCGTAGCTTTTGCTGAACTGGCTTGCACTCTTCTCTTATGGGAAGGCGATGTACTACGACGTCAGTACTTAGCCCAGGCATATCTTGGTACGGCCATGCAAAGACATCATTGAATTATCGTAGTAACTCAACAAGGCATTGTTTTGTCTCCTCAGCTATGCACGTCCCAATTTTCACAACCTTTCCTTCCTCGAAGGATATGTTCTCTACCTCTTCCTCATGGGGTAAGATCTGCTTCTCCTCTTGCTTTACCATTCTTAACAAATCTGGAGATAAATCACAATCTCGGTTATCTTCAAAATCCTAAGGTTCCTCTAAACACATGTCCTGCTCAAAGTGGACCTCTGGATTTGTATTATCGTTGCTCACATCATGGATATCTAGGGACCTGTGATGGGTACCAAAGAATGTATAAAGAACAAATGAATTCGAGGACAACTATTCACATGATATGTATGAGAAATAAAAGATTTTGAATGAAATTAAAAAGTCAAAAGAATGAAATGAAAGAATATTTGCTCAAGTTAATTATCAAAATGTATTTTTTTAAAAATAAAAATTTCTAAACATGAGCCTATTTCTCAAAAGAAATCTTATTGTTCCTAGGCTAAAAAAACAACAAGAGTGTTCTGAATATTACTATGTATAATTTCTAAAAACTACAGGAAGCTCCTCTGCAGTCCAATTGTTCAGAACGCTTCCAGGCTCATAAGGGCGAATGCCCAACAGATCTCTTAGCTCAACTTCTTCCCCTTGTATGGCATTAATGTGGGGACCTTCCAATAACTCTCTCCTAGGGTGAATTATCCCTCCCGATACAAAGGTTTGGGATATGTGTGGGAATGTCATTGATTCCTACTAGACTTCTTCTCCATTCAGCCGGGCCCTTCTTCTCTCCTGCTTCTTCTCTATTTCCTTTCTCTTTTGTTTAGCATCTGGCTTGAAACCTAAGCCAAAACGGTCTCTCTTCTCTTTTAGCATCAGGACTCTAACTTCCTATTGGATGTGTCTGCCTAGTCCTTTCCCTGGTAGGGCTCCTTTCCTAACCATCATCTGTAAGCCCATCCTCATGGTCTTGGGTATCTTAGGCACTGGGACTTCATTTCCTTCCGAGATGAATGTTGTGTTGACGAACTCTAAAGACTGGAAAGAACATTCAATGGCCCTCTCATTTGTCTCTACGTATGGCGTGTCATTAGTAACAGTTGCTATAATGTCTTCCTCTGCATTTATAGTGACTAGTCGACCTTCCGTCACCAGTTTCAGTTTTTGATGAAGGGACGAGGGCACTGCCCTTGCCAAATGAATCTAAGGCCTCCCCAACAAGCAGTTGTACGAGGGCTTTATATCCATCACCAGAAAATCCACCTCATATGTGTTTGGCCCAATCTGCAACGGTATGTCAATTCTCCCCATCACCCTTCTCTGGGTGCCGTCAAACGCTCTCACTATGTTCTGGCACATCTTCATATGAAAACTATCTATTCGCAATCTCTTCAGTGTCGACAATGGTAAGACATTCAAGGCTGATCCATTGTTGACCAGTACACTCGGTAGAGTATATCCCTTGCAACGAGTAGTTATATATAGGGCCTTGGTCAATCCCATACCCCTAGGTGGAATTTCATCGTCATTGAAGGAAATAAAATTGTCAGCACTTATGTTACTAACTAATCGGTCTAGTTTATTGACAGATATATCTTTAATAACGTAAGTCTCGGTTAAAACTTTCATCAAGGCCTCACGATTAACTTCCAAACTTAAAAGTAATGCTAACACCGATATGCGAGCCAATTGTTTGTGCAAGTGCTCTACCACGATGTATTCACTATGCTTTAGGAATTTTAAAAATTCTTTAGCCTCTTCTTCTTTTACAGGTACATTGACAAAGGTATCAAGTCCTTTCTCTGGTGGCACATTCTTTGACTTTATTGGCTCTCTTATAACGTTTACCGAGTCGTAACACCTTCCATTTCATGTGTAGAATCCCTCTCTTTGAACCTCTTTGGAAGTGCTAGCTGAGTTTTCTACTCCCGATGTTGTTACATTACAATTGTAATTCCATGGTACCATCTTGTTATCCTTGTAATGAAAGGACATAGGTATCTGGATTACAACTTTAGGCGCGATTTGTGTCTCGCCTTCTGTATTTCTCGGTCAGGAAATAATAATCCTCGGATAATTGACTTTTTGAGTTGTCAACTCTCCTTCGGTGGCATGTATGTTTCCTCCTTCTGAGCCTTCTTCATAAAATTCCAGTTCCTTATTGTTCATAAGGCTTTGTACCAACACCCTAAACTTTGCATATTCTTGGATCTCATGTCCTTCAGCTTCGTGGAACTCGCAGTAGTTCCTTAGTCCTTCACCTCCTTCCTCAGAACTTGATTCTATCAGTCCCCTTCTTACCATTTCTTTCCACACTACTCTCAACAGATTTTTCACTTCCGAAATATCCCCTTTAATCTTTTTCATGACCTCCTCTCTAATCGCATTTATCCCTTTATCTCCATGATTGGGTAACTGGTTCTCTGCACTGGGTGTATCATCAAACTTGACAATCCTCAACTTGATGAGCCTCTCAACTACCTTTTTGAAGGCAGTGCAGTTTTCTATGGAATGCCCTGATATTCTCGCGTGGTAATCACAATGAGCATTGGAATCATACCATTTAGGAAATGGGGGTTGTAAACGCTGTAGATAGTATGGGGACACTACACATGCGTCAAACAAACTTTGATATAGCTCCTTATATGTCATTGGGATTGGCGTAAATTGGAGCTTTTTAGAATTTTGTCTAGGGCCTGATTCTTGTCTTGTCAACCCTTGTTGCCCAGCAGTAACTACTTTCGGCTGGCTAACAGTAACTGCCTTTGAGTACCCCTTGTTATATGTACTCGTATTATTCACCTCGTTGTCATTTTTCCTAGGAGCAGACCTCCTAGTGGCTTCTCCCGCTTCAATCTTACCACCCCTTATGGCATTTTCTATCATCTCACTTGCCATCACTATATCTGCGAAGCTTTTGGTGGTGCTTCCTATAATATGGGTGATAAAAGGTGTCTTTAAAGTGTTGATAAAAAAACATGGTGGTTTCTTTTTCCAAGAGAGGTGGTTGAACTTGCATGGCAACTTCCCTCCACCTTTGTGCGTATTGCCTGAAGCTTTCATTCGATTTCTTTTCCATGTTTTGCAATATGATTCTATCAGACATGATTGTATTGCTTCATGAAGGCTTGAGCTAAGTCTCTCCATGAGCTAATATTAGCACGGCTAAGTTGATTGTACCACCTAGACGCTGCTCCCATTAAACTGTCTTGGAAACAATGAATCAAAAGTTGATCGTTGTTCCTATAACCAGTCATTCGCCTACAGAACATAGTGATGTGGCCTTCAGGGCAATTAGTCCCATTGTACTTTTCAAATTTCGGCATTTTGAATTTATAAGAAAGCACAAGATTAGGACCAAACTTAGGTCCTTTATGTCAATACCATGGTGATGGTCAGCATTTTCCAAAGCCTTAAACTTCTCTTCCAACCATCTGCAGCGATCCTCTAACTGCCTTGAAGACTCAATTCTGATTTCCTCTCTTTCTGCTATGTCCAGATCAGGAATAACAGGATTAGCGGGGTTGTCCCCTGGGTTGGATCTTATGCCAACTTGAAAATTCATGGGCACTCCAGTGTTAGCTTGCCCTTGCCGAGGCCTAATTGTGACAGGTGGCCTTCTGGGATATTCTTCAGGCTGTGTTTGCACGTGTGGTGGAGTGAATCCCCGAGGAAAATCCTCATTGTCTTCAGCATTGACTATGGGACCCTTTCCTTTGTCCATTGCCCCGCTCAGCATCTGGGCCATTTGGGCCATCATGTTCCATTGGGCCTCCAACATCTGGTCCCTCATCTCTTGTTGGAGTTTTTCCATTTGCTCTTGCATCTGGTCTTGAATGTCTCTTTGGAATTTTCCATTCTTTAATCCATTTTCCTTGATTTGGCACGTGTACCGTAGGGGTGTTTAGCTTCCAGATTTTCCTTCTCTTTGTTTCTCTCTCTCTTTCTCTTTCTCTCTATTATGATTTCAACTAATTAGACTCTCTTTATAGACTTAAACGCATATGATATGATGTAATGCAAATGCATGAATGCAAAGAGGTATCGATTCTGATTCAACTTCATTTTAGAAAACTTTATTAGAAAACAAAATCCTTTACATAAAACAGACTACAAATATGCTTTCGCCCTAAGTCCTAAGGTTTTGATCTTCTCAAGCAAGGAAGATAGCTCTTAACTACGATCGGACTGCAACTCATACTTCATGCTCAACGTATCAGCCTGCGATGCCAAAGTCTGTAGGTGATCAGCTACCTCTCGAATATGGACTACTGCTTCACCCATGAGATAATCCCGACTTCTAACTTGATCATGAGAATTGTGAAGCTCTTCCTTCCAACGCCCTTCTCTTGTTTCAAGAAGCTCGATCCGTAGTTCACAATTGTGCAATGCTGCTTCTAACTCTTCAATCTTACCCTTCATTTCTTTGATCTTGTTCAGGCTTGATTTTAACTCGATCACGAAATTACGGTTTCGATCATGATGAAGAGACCGTCCAAGTTTAGCCACTTTAGCTTTTAATTCTTCTTTTTCACTTCGACTTTCTAATAAACCCTTCTCTAAGGCCTCATTTTGTGCTTGCATTTCTTGAAATTTCCTCTTCCAATAGTCAGGTTTGGCCTTTTCTTCTTGGACCTCTCGTTGCCATTGTTCAGAAGTCTTCCTCAATCCAGCGTTCTTCATCGTCAGTCACATCTTCTTATACTCTATCTTCAAGCTATCTCGATCTTTCTTTTCTCCTTTCTTAATTTCTCGGCTTCTGATTTCTAAACATCCACATCTAGCCTCAAGTACATCTTTTCTTCTTCTAGCTTCTCTATCTTCTTTCTAAACTCTAAACTTTGCCTTTCGAAGTCTTGCTTCATAATCTCTAACTCCGATGGGACCACTTGTAAATACTTCTTCATCGATCGAGTGCTCTCCAAACTTGGCCTAGGGATGTTATCATTGATCCTTTTGCTCAACCACTCCTTGTATTCCGGGGTCGTCGTCGGTCCTCTAGTCAATATCTTTATACGGCACACCTGCTTCCAAGCCTCAGAAATCTCTCGAATCTTCTTCTTATAGTTATCCCCCTTATATGAGAATTCACTTTGAGCTAACCCATATGTCACCGGTATGAACTGTCTTACTTTGTATTGCCTTAGAACGAGCAACGATGCATATCCAATAGCTCACAAAATTCCAGACGGAGGTACCTAATCAAAATTTCCACATCAATAAAGGGCTTCATCGGGAATCATCCAAGGGGCTTTCCACTCAACATCTTCCTCTCGGAGGTTTTGAAGAATTTTCATCCATCTTTCCTCTGATATATCATCTCTCCTTGTCATAGCTATGGCTTCCTTTAAGGGACAATAACTTTCGGAGAACACTTGGTAAAGAACCCTGTCAACCTTCCAAAAATGACTGTGAAACCAAACCATTAATAACTGTGCACACCCAATGAATCTACCTTCGCCAATTCTCTGACATGCATTCAAAGACCTAAACGTCTCGGCTAATATCGTAGGTACAGGTGTGACCCCTTTGTTAAGTCGATCGAATAAATCAGTAACTGCTTCATCTATATGTCTTAGAGCTTTGGGGAAGATCACCAAACCATAAATGCATAAGGCAAAGACGTCTATCTTCTTCTTTTTATCTGGATGTGCTAGGATTAGGTATCTCAAACTCACCCAAGGTACGCATCTACCTTCACCTTTCTCTTGGATTCTAGCTGTAACTCACTGTTCACTCATCCCTGTGATACTCATCAACTTCTTCACAAAAGTTAGAACATTGGCAGCCCTAAAATAAACTGTCTACTTAGACTCTCGAACAGTGAAGCAAAGTCGCTTATTCCTCCAGTGTGGGTACTAAATCTACCTCCACGAAAGTAAAACAACAATAAGCAGAATTCCAAAATTGAGTCATAGCCCGGAATAGATGCTTATCTACCTTGATGTCGAGCAAATAAGTCAGATCACCATAGTTACGATAGAACATTTGCTTTGACTCATCGTCCCACTGGGTTCATATTTCTTTCAACTCTCGGAACTCATTCTGTGTAATACTAATACGAGTAAAATCTCATAGTTCAGATATATACCTGTCAACTAAGCTATTCCCTTTCTCCAGTTGCGTTTGCTCTGACCATGTACGGATAGTTGCATTGTCTCTCACTTTATCAAGGAACTCATTCTCCATAACCAGCTTTCTAACTTAGAAACTGACCGTGAATCGATACCTCTAAAAATATGAAATGACATGCACAAAAATGAAACACAACGAGTTAGTACCACAGAATAAAATATAAAGCAAGTGAAATAAACGCACACCTACCAGGGTAACAACTAAAGTTTGGCATAGGTCTACCTAAGGTGGGTTCTTAGGGTTTACTATATGCAGTTTAGTTCTAGAGTTAAGGTACCTGAACCAGCAGATTCCTCGATCCTCACCCATTATAGGCTCATGTGGACCGAGTTCAGTTCAGGGGAATACATTTCCCTATGGCCATGCGGAAGTGAAAACTTCACGAAGATATAAGTACAGATATATTCCGGAAACAGTCCACTAGCCCATGCGGAGGTGAAAACCTCACGAAGGCATAGCTTCTCGCTCCCACTTAAGGGTGTGACCACGACGATCATGCAGTGCAATACAAAGAGATATATTTTAAAATCACATACAATAAAAGGACCATGCTTTTTTAAAAAAAAAATTAAAATTTTAAATTCGAACAAAAGGACATGAAATTATCAATTTTACGGCTTGACTCTTTTATTGGTCCCCAGTGGAGTCGCCAAGCTGTCGAAACTATTTTTAATTTTTTTTTAAAAAACGGAGTCAACTTTAAAAACAAAATGGAAATGGAGCCGCCACCAATCCCTTTTTACTTAGGTGTGATTGGATCACATTGTAAAAAAACGTTTTATTTTAAAACATTTGATTTTGGTCTACGAAAAACAAGAAAACTGGTTCGGGAGTCGGTTACGTATGAGGAAGGGTTGGCACCCTCATAACGCCCAAAAATTGTACCTAATCAATAAAATCATGTCTTAATGTTGAAAATTAAAAAATTTAAAGTAAGATTTCTGAACAATCGGAGTTAAAATTTGAGATTATTTTGTTCCGAAAGAATATAAACATCACATCCAACACGTTAGGACACGATATTTTTAAACCCTCGTAACTAAAATCATCCCATGATTTATAAAATTTTATTAAAAAAGGATATTTAGTTATTTAGTCAAACGGAAAATGGAAACCTAGCACGTTAGGGCACTATTTCCCTAATTTTTAAATACCAAAATATTGCCTTATTTTTTAGAAAAATATTTAAATGAAATATAATAATTTTACAAAAAATGTATTTTATTCTTAAACGACGATCCATATGAAAATATCGCATTTATACATTATCAAACATAAATATCAAAAGCAATTATGACATACAAACATTTCATATTTATATAAATAATAAAGTAATAACAATGTAGAATAATGATTAATAGAAATAACTACACAATGGCAATCATAAATAAATAAATGAGAGAGTATGGGCAAATAAAATATATAAATAAAACAATAAATATCAAAATAAAAAGAAAATTACTAAATAAATATGAAAATTTTTTATGCAAGATTAAATAATAAATAAATAAATAAAAATTACATACATATATAACATAAACAATGTAAACGATGTATAAATAAAAAGGTATATAATGATTTTAAATAAGGATATATAAAATTACATATATATAATATAGTTAATTAAATAGAATATATTATACAATATAAAAATAATATACGATATAATTTAATATTATATAATGTACAAAATTTTAAAATATAATATAATAACTAATATATAAAAACACTAAATAATATGTAATAAAAATAAACAAAATAAAATAATAAATAATAATAATTATATATGGATTTTATAATATTAATAAATTAATATATATAACTTTTAAAGACAATATATATAAAAAAATTAAAAAAGAACCAGGGGTTAAATTGAAACAAAAACAGATTTCTAGGTCTAATTTAAAAAATAAAAAAACTATATTGGACGAAATTAAAACCAACGAAATTGCGGAGGGACTAAAACAATAAATTTCCCTTTTTATAAAACACGCGGATCTTATTCGGGTTTTCGGGTCAACGCACGGATCTGGTTTTAAAATGACGTCGTTTTGGTGTTTATTGATTAAACAAAAACGACGCCGTTTCATCATTATTATATAAGTAACAAATTCGGCTAAAAATCATTTTCAAAATTGTTTTAAAAAAAAACTTAAAAAACTCTCTGAAATTTCCTTCCTCTGTTCTGGGTTCTGGTCACCGAACTTAGACCACGCGCTCCACGCACCACCGCGAACGGTGACCGGAGGCCGAACCTCAAGTTTTGAGTGCCGTCGAAAGGTAAACCCTTCCTTTTTTATTTTTAAAAAATATTTCTCTGCGCAAATATATATATAAATAAAATAAAATAAAACAGAATAAAATATAAAAAAGAATCACCTCTGCAAAATTTATGTCTTTTATTTCTCTGAATTTTTTTGAATATTTTCGTATTCTTTGTTTCTGTGTATATGTGTCTGTATTTTTTCTCTTTTTGTGTATTGGGTTCTCTCTGCGTATCTCTGTGTGTCCATTTTACAGGTTTACATGGTGTTTTTATAACCCTTAAAATAAATAAAATAGGAAATATGCCCATTTTCCTTGTTTGCTGTCCTGTTTCCTTCCTTCTGCAGGCAAGCAACGGAGAATCAAGCGATGATGGCGCGATTCGAGTGCAGATCGTGGTGCGACCGAAGGCTTGGTGCAGGTGCGAGGAGTCGACTGCGGCGCGACTGTTGGCCTGGGCGCGAGGCTTGCGTCGCGTCTGTTGGGATCCTGCTGGGATGCTTGCGGCGCGAGGGTTTCAGGAAACCCTAGGTTTTGGTTTAGTCACTAGGCCATTGGGCCGTGTAATTTGGGTCAGGGCAATTGGGTTTTAGTTAAGGTCTGTTGGGTCTGGGTAGGATTTGGGCTCGGGTGTAATGGGTAATTTGGGTAGTGGGTCAGTATTTGGTTTATTGAAATTAGGCTTTGGATTGGGTTATTTGTAAAAGGACTGTAAAAAAATGGACATTTATTTATTTATTTTTATTATTTGGCTTTTGTATGAATGGAATAGGCCCGGGCATAAATGGGTCACTACAATGATCTTTACTTTTCCCATTGCATTCCATCCATTCCTCCATTCACCGTCCTATATATTGATGCTCGAACATCATAGTGTCCTTTTACGCAAGGTCCAGAGCTTTGCTCATCACAGGTTCATACAACAACACTATATGGTGGTATCTAACAAAATTAGCCCTTTTTTCAAATACTAAATTTTTCTAATGCCTTTGGTATTTACCCTGCATATCATGCCTACCCAACTAGAATGGTGGATACAAAATAACTCATACAATCATGCAACATACTTTAGCAATTCAGGGTTTGAGTACAAAAACTCGCTTGATGTTTCTTCGCCTTGTTCACTTAGCTTTTCCAATGTTGGAGCTTTCATTCTCCTAGCAGCTAATCATAACAACCAATTCATGAGTTAAACTCAGACATCCCAGTTTTAAACTTTATTTTCTAGAAACATGCAGAACCCTTAAAATGGTTCTAAAAACTTTTAACTTTGTTTTCTAAATCTTATGTACCATAAATGACTTAGAACCTTACCAGCTTACTGAATTCTCTATTTTTCCTACTGAAATCCCACAATCATTGTTACATGCAAAGCTTTCATTAACCTTTGCTTCCTTAGAACAACCCAAGGAAGAAAATGATGAAGAAAAATAAATAGATGTAGAGAAGAAGTCTCCTAGAAAATCATTTCTCAGCTATTTATAAGCTATTCCTGCATGGTCTTCAACCATGTACAATTCAGCCATTCACAATCATTTTCCCCTACTAAGAAATTGGCTGGTTCTAATCCAACCAAACTAGATTTGAAGCTCAACTATGCTCAAATTAGCCTCTATATTTCTCAAATTTTCCAGTAGATATTGCCAGCTTACAATCACTTTTAATTTAACCCCTACAGGTTCCCAATTTTCGAGTTTCAAGAGAAATCGAGTGTGAGAATCCATCCAAATTTTAAGGCTTTTAAAAGTAAAAGATAACTCATTCATCGTTTGTAGCAACTAAAGAAGATTCACCCTAAATTTTGCAACATTCAATACTTGAGAAAGTGAAAGTTTGTCCTCATTTGATGCATTTAGATGGTGAATAAATTTGCTTAACTTACCAATGAATGATGTTTGTTTTGATGAAGTTTGACACAATTTATTTCTTCACTTCTTAATAATCTACCACCTCTGGCCACTTCAAAAAGCAATTTGTGCCAGCAAGTATATACATGTGTCTCATTGAACTTTTCGGTAATGGCCCAATTAGCTAAGATGTGATTGTTAGATGTAATGGATTACATTGTTGAACCATTTCAGAAGCTCCTTTGCATAGTTGACATATGGAAACAATTCTAGCTTATTTACTTCATAACGTAAAAGGAGTTGGTTGATGACCAACAATGTGTTGGGATCTAGTGCCCTTAGTGTAGTGATTATGTCCATATACCTGTAATTTTTCAAACAAATTGGTTTAATAAAAACTCCATCATTATCATTAATATCTTTTGTATATTGTTCTCAACGATTTTCGCATACAAAGTAAAATGAAAGCTAATATTGACTCACTGATTATCTAAACGTGTAACTAATATTAAAAGGCATTACATGGTCGATCATAATGCGAGAAGATAGCTTATATTAGTAGATAACCTAAATGTGTCCTTAGTCTGATCGGAATTAAGCAAATCAATTAAAATACCAATAAGTCATCTATCAAGTCTAAATGGGGGGATACCTTGTCTTGGGTATTGAAACGGATGACTCCCAAAAGATAGAGACATAGATATGATTGACTGGACTAATAGTAAACAGACAAGACCCAAGTGACTAACTATGCGTGTGTGACTCGTATACTTTGATGCATTGATAGTCTGTGTTCAATTGGTAATAGAGTCGAAAGCTAATACATTGGGTATATGACTTTTACATGACATAGCTTCACTTGAATAGTGGATTTCATAGCCCCTTAAAGGGTAAACGTTATCCTTTCATCGGTTTTACATGATAGATGGAAAGTAACGTGGCCACGGGTCATTTGTCTTAAAGATAAATGATTTAATTACTATTTTTTCGTAATTGACTTTTCATAAGGAAGATGTAATAGTTATCATATTGGGAGAACGAATTTATCCAAAAGATAAGGATATCTTATGAAGGTAACACACATATGACAAGGTCCTTAGATGAGCGCTTAGTAAAATAACTTTCTTAATGGTATATAATAGGGAGAGCCCAGTCATGATACTTTAATGGAATGACTAGACGAAGAGTTAGAACTTAATTAAAAATTATTTGAGCCCTAATTATATATGTCCGATCAATCTTTCCGCTAGCGTGGTGTAACATTGATGGTTTGCATTTAATTAATGAAATGAAAAATGTGAAATGACGAATTAGAAAAATAAATCGCATGTATCAATATCCGTAATGAATGCATTTTCTCATCAAGAACAAAAAAATACTCTAAAATCAATTTAAATATTTGAATTATTATTTAATATGAAATTAAATAATGAATTAAATATAAAATTGGTACTCAAACTCATCCACTTCTCCCAAATTAGTACTTATGATTTTTTTTTTTTTTGGTCTTAGATTAGTACCCAAACTTTTTTTTTGTCCACTATATTGGTACCTAAAACTAACGACATTAATTTTTTGTTGACGTGGCAACGTTGGCCAATAGCACGCCAATATGTGGCACCTCTTATACCTCCTTTTTTTTTTTTTTTCCCCTCATTTTCTTTTCTTTTTCTGTTTTTTTTTTTTCTTTCTCTTTTTCTAGGCCTGCTTCTACACTTTATTTTTCCTCACTTTCTCACCATTCAATCACCACCAAAATTCTTCTTTCTTTCTTCTGGCAAATTCTACACTTTATCTTTCTTTTTTCTTTCTTCTGTCAAATCTTTGTGAGTTTGTCGTTGCCAGAGCCATTAAAATTTACATCATCGGGGTTGTGTGGTTGATAACTGGGCTCGATCAAAGAATTAGGCTGAAGTTTATGACCCCAAAATGGGGAAATGGAACTCCATTCCAAGCCCAATCCAAATCTAGGACAAATGGATGCATGCGAGCATTGTTATTGATGGAAAAGTTTACACGGTGGCTGATAGAAACGGGGTCTGCTATGAAGTTAAAAGCTAGAATTGGGAAACAGTGGACAGTGATTTGAATAATGGGTGGCAAAGGAGAGCTTGCGTGATTGATGGGGTTCTGTTTGACTATGATTATTTGGGGAATATAATGGGGTATGATGTGAAGGAAGGGACTTGGAAGGAATTGAAAGGGTTGGAAAAAGGGTTGTAGAGATTTCTATGCGGTGCTACAATAGCGAATTTGGGAGGGAAGTTGATGGTGGTTTGGGAATAAAATAATGGAGGTGGGAAATAGACAAAAATTCGATGCGCTTAAAGTGAAGACAAATTAAGCTGAGGAGTTATGGGGGAACATTGAGTGGTCTGATGTTGTTCTTTTGGTTCCCAAAGAAGCTTCCATTGTTCATTGCTTGGCAGTTGCTTTGTGAAATTTAATGGAAAGGTTTGGATGGTAAAGTTTTTTGCTTTTAATCCTTCTAATTTTGTACTCTATTGTTAACATCTTGAATTTTCATCTTTATGTGAAAAACAATGATCTTTACTTAGTTGTTAAGCCTTAACAAACTCCCATGTTAGACACAAATTGGGACATCAGGAACCTCCTTCAATTCTTGATGATGATGCTATCATATAAAAATTTGTCTCTTACATTGGTCATTTTTAGCTGATTTTGTATATTATTGGCATATGATTGGCATACATGTGGTAGTTAAAGAAAACTAAGTGTCAGAGCAACATAGCTTAAGGGCTTAGGCTATTTTACAATTATCGGTTTGATTTTTTACCTCTTTTTTGGGGTTTTTTTGACAGAAGAAATAACGAAGAAAGATGAAATGTAGAATTTGAAAGAATAAATTTGGTAGTGATTGGATGGTGAGAAAGTGAGTCAAAATTTGGGGGGTTTACAGAAGAAAAATGAAATGTAGAAGCAAGTCCAAAAAAAAAAAAGAAAGAAAGATCTGAAAAGAAAAGAAAAACGGAAGTGAATGAGGGAAATAAAAAAGAAAAGAAAAAGGAGGTATAAAAGGACGCCACGTGGTAGCATGTGATTGGTCAGCCTTAACATGTTAACAAAAAATTAACGTGGTAGCATGTGATTGGTCAGCCTTAACACGTTAACAAAAAATTAACTTCATTAGTCTCAAGTACCAATATAGTGGACAGAAAAAAAGTTCAGATACCAATCTGGGACCAAAATAAAACCATAAGTACCAATTTAGAATAAGTGGACAAGTTCGGGTACTAATTTTATATTTAACCCTTAAATAATTGAAGTTCAAAGTAGAATTAAATTAATTAAGTCATCTTGGTTTCATGAGAACAAATTAATTAAATTGATTTGCTCATAAATTCTAATACGATAAAGTCATCATGACTTTAAGAGGATTAGATTTTGGTTGAGAAAATAATTTAATTAACTTACTTAATTAAAAGAATAAATAATATTTTGGGCATAGGAAAATATATTTATTGGGTCTGGATAAATTATATGAATTGACTTAAAAATCAGATAATACATTTAATTGACCCAATACATGACGAGGCCCGACTGGCCCAATCTAATAGCAAGGGGAGGCAAACCCTAGCCCCAAAATAGGGTTGTCACTGCCCTTATGGTATACTCTTGGTATGAATTATATTTTCTTATTTAAATATTATTATTCAGTTAATACTTGTTCAATTGAAACACTTGTTGTTCTCTATATAAATAGAGACTAAGGGGTTAGGTTGAAAATATACGATATATACGTCAGTATTTGGTCAAAATATAGGAAAGATATTTTCCCAAATATATTCTATCTTTTGACAAGAATTTATCTTTCGGTTTCTAACTCTTTAAAGTTTTATATTAAAGTTTCATCAATTTGTTGATAGCGCTCACACTCTAACAAACCGAGGTCGAAGATAGCGGAGAAGATTGAGTAGTCGAAAGTTGGGAACGATTTAGTGTGTCTTGTACAAAACACAACTACAATCCAAATAAATAAGTTCATTATTATGAACATTACAACTTATTAATTTCGAAAGAAATTTTTTAAAATTTTTCTATGCACTATTCCGCTGTTTTGAAATCTATTTTTCCAAACACTATGAATCTCCAAACATTTTGAGCTAATCGATCTTCATTTCCATTTCAATGATGAGCTCTTGATATTGTGCCACATCGTTGGAGCAATTCTGAGTGAGGTTGAATGCAAAAGGTAGTACGTCTTGTTTTGAAGTAACGAAAACAACACTTGCCCCTGCTCCTTTACTACAAGTTGCCTTGTCGAAGAACTACTTCCATGATCTTGGGACTTTAGACTGGCTACCTTTCTGAAGGACATAGTACAATAAAAAAGTTCACTTGGCCTTCCACTAAGCACGGATACTTGAGAAGATTCGCTCGGAATAAAATATGCCTACAAGTAATGCCTTAATTTACTTTTGGATGTGTTATTGTGCCCCACCTGGGGCTTAGCTTGTTTAATTTTTTTTTAATTTCATTTTTTTATTTGAGCTTAGTAACTTGAGTTGGCCTTCTTAATTATTATTATTATTATTATTATTATTATTATTATATTTAGGCTGATTGGCTTTAGTTTTAAGTTTATTTTTCCATTATGGATTATGAAATTTGGCCCTTTAAAGAAAAAAAACCTATTCAACCTATTTTTTTATTGGTTTTTGGTTTGCAATTCAACTTAATTTGCGATTTAAATGATCCAACTTCGTTCTATAAATAGAATAAAGGGTGAATGGTATCTTCTCATTAGTATTCTATGAATTGTGAAAATAAAACATTGTCACTAGAAGAGATGTACTTGGGCTAGGTCAAGGCACGATTTCATATTAGGAAATTAATAAATTATTACAAATGTATTTTTAGTTGTTATTTTACATATTTTATAATTATATTTTAATTTAAAAATAATTTTTATTATTTAAATTGAATTCGGATCAGGCCAGACTGACCTGAAGTGTAAAAATCCTTGTCCAAGCTCGACCCTAGTCGGGTCAAACTTATCGGGTCTGGCGGGCTACCCAACCTTAGTCATATCTAGTCATGGGTTTGTCTAGGATGAATGACTAATCGTTATTGTTTGTAAGTAATGCTCATTTTCACCGCAAAAGATACAATGGTAATTATGAGATAAAAATGATTTAATTAAGATATGAATTTAACCTAAGGGATTAAGGATATCCTACGATGGTTTAAGGATATCTTATGAGGGTAATACACATATAATAAGGTCATTGAAAAAAAAAAAAAACTTGCTATAAGCAGCTTTTGTAATGATATACAATGAAGAGATCAATCATGATAATTTCAGTGGATTGATTTCGTGATTAAATAAATTTTTTAATTAAGTTTCGAAACTTAATTACAAAATTATTTAAGCTCCAATTATATTATATATCTCTTCACTAGCTCATCATAACTCTATATAGATTGGATAATAAGAACGGTTTTGAATGTATGGATAAAAACGACGAATGAGAATTGGACTTGGAAATCAATCCACTGAAATTATCATGATTGATCTCCCCATTGTATATCATTACAAAAGCTACTTATAGTAAGTTTTTTTTTTCAATGACCTTGTGTATTACCCTCATAAGATATGTTTTGAATGTATATCTATTGTTTTGAATGTATTACCATCCACAATAGATATATTTTCTTGAAAAGCCAAGATATGGACTTAGAAATTAATTTAATTTCTTTGTGTATTATTTAATTGAATAAAATAAATAATTAAGTACAGAGTGAGAATTAAATTAATTAAACATAGTTATATTTAGTTCACTATACATTCTATTTAAGTAAAATTGTCCTGTTTTTAATGAAATTAAAATTTAATTGTGTAAATTATTTAATTGAATTAGTTATTTTAATTAATTAATCAATAACAATTATTTATGAATAAAAATTTGAATAATTAAATTAAAAATTATATAAATTTATTTTTAATATAAATAAAATTAAAAAATACATATAATTAAACTTGATAAAAAAAATACTACATCTTCCTACTCCGCCAACTTTGGGGTTATGAGAGTCCTAGGAGGACTCGGGAGGACTCCGCACATTTATTTATTTTTATGTTTTTTTTTTTTTGTAAATAGTCCCTAGCGTTTTATTTCCTCGTATGTTTTGTTCAAAACGTAGCACCATTGACAACACATAACACATGACAAAAAAAAAAAAAAAAATAGAAAAGAGAGGAGAAAGAAAAAGACACTAAATTGTCGCAATTTGATTCGTCGAAAGTGTCGGGTGTAACTTTTAACAATATTTATTTTGGGTACGCTATTTAGTCGGTCACTCAATTTTTAGAGCGTTTTTATTTTAGTCATTCAATGAAATTCTTATAATTTCATTAATCAAATTTAAGGCACTTTCATTTTAGTTACTCAACCATTAAATCTCTAACGGCAATTAACTATACACGTCACATTATATTCACACTTTCATTTTTGTCACCCAATTTTTAGGTTGCTTTCATCTTAATCACCCACAATATGTTCTTTTTTATTTATTATCGAAGTAAAAAAAAACATTTAACAATTAGAGTGAAAAGGTGGTAGAGAGTAGAGACTACAGTCATGCTTTAAAAATTATAAAATTATACTTGTTTATCTCTTTTCTGAATGTTTTAAATTTCTTTTCTTTTTTAATATCGAGATCTTAAATTTCAAAACATCAAAATCAACTAGATAAATTATTGAACTTTTTTATTCCTTAATAGTGTCACCAATTTGTTACTCTAATATTGAAACTAATTAACTTAATTAATTTAATCTCCTTCTAAATTTAAAATTTACTTTATGTTTCAAATTAAAATCAACTCAAATAAATTATTTTTAATAATTGTTTTTAAAGCCCAATTTTTTTTATTATATTATCACGAGTCTTTCAAACTAAGCTAAAAGTAAAGAAAAATCCTTACAATTAATTTAATTAATTAATTTTATTTTCATGCCAAACAAAACCCAAAATTTTTTTATCACTTCTTCACTCAAATGAAGAACGATCAATTAATTTAATTGATTGCAATGTTTCTTCTTTACTTTTAACTTAGTATGGAATATTCGAGATTATATAATTAAAAAAATTAAATTTCGTAAACAATTATTAAATATAAGTTGTTAAATTAATTTCATTAAAAATAATCTGAAAAATGAAATAAATTTTTAAAATTTAGTAAGAAATTAATTTAATTAATTTCAATATTACATTAACAAATCGATTACATTATCAGGGCAAAAATCCAAAAAATACCAATTTTTAAAAAAATTACGGAAAAGAGCTGAAAATTTTAATATTTACGAAAAAGGGTCATTTACCCACAAAACGCGTCCACGTTAGCGCGTTTTGTGGGGATAAAATGCCACATCAGCCAAAAATGCGTTCTTGAGGGTGCGCTTTGCTGATATGGCAAAAACGCTCCCCCAAGGACGCGTTTTAGCCCGTGTTTTTTTTTTAAATTATTCTCGAATTTTTTAAAAATTTACGAGAATAAACTTTTATAAAGGCTCAAAGTGACAACACTATTTTTTTTTTTTTTAAGGTTGTCATCAATTAATAAGGAAATATAACTAAGAAAATCTTTATATAGACCCAAAGTCTCATTTTCCTTGTTTTCTTAAGCAAAATGGGATATGAGATATGTGTATATATAGACTCATGAATAGTTTTGCAGCTTGTTCCTAAACAATGTGGGATTCCTTCCTCTTTTAACTAACAACATGAGATGAAATGCTACACTATATTTGATATTTTTTACTTAGAGTTTAATTTTTGTTACAAAAAGTTAACATTTGTTACATTATAAATAAAATTTTTAAACTCTATAAGTAAAAAAAAATATAAAATATAAAATGAGTATGGTAAAATATTAAAAAATAAATATTTAAAAAATTACTAATAGTTGAGTGATCATTTTGTAAGTTTTTATATTTCGATAGCTAAAAAATATAGTTAAATGACTACTAATGTAATTTAATCTAGATATAAAATATGAAAAATAATTATTATATTTTATGTATATTATATATTTCTATAAAAAAAACTTATTTAACATAATTATATACTATGTTTAAATAGATTATCTATCTAGTCAAAATATATCTGAAATAAATTTATCGGCATTCATTAGGTGATGAAAATTAAATTAAAAAAATAATTAGTATAGTAAAATATTAAAAATAAATAAATATTTAAAAAGATATATCAAATTTTTAAAATTACAAAAAAAATATTATTTGAGTACCAAATACTAACCATTTATTTATTAATCAAACATTCATAATATAAAATAAAATAAATAATAAAAAATATAACTTCTAAATTTAATTAATGAAAAATTATTTTAAAAATTAGAATTACATTGATATTAGCTTCAAACATTTAAAATTAAATAGAAGATTATTGCATGTACAAGTTTCATATGTGCAATTTGTTCTCTTTTTTTTTAATAGTTTTTTGTATATGTTAACAATTCTAAAATACAACAAGATTAAAAATCTCAAAAGATAATTTTATAATATAAGAAAATGTTAAAAAAATATAATAAAAAAAGAAATTATTTTGTAAAAAAAATATCAAATATAGTGTAGTCTTTAATCTAATGTTTTTAGTTAAAAGAGGAAGGAATCCCATATTGTTTAGAAATAAGCTACAAAACTATTCATGAGTCTATATATACACATATCTCATATCTCACTTTGCTCAAGAAAACAAGGGAAATAAGACTTTGGGTCTATATAAAGATTTCCTTTGTAAGTTATATTTCCTTATTAATTGATGACACCTTAAAAAAATGGTGTTGTTACTTTGAGCCTTTATAAAGATTTATTCTCGTAAATTTTTAAAAAATTAGAGAATAGTTTTTTTTTTAAAAAAAACACGGGCTAAAATGCGTCCTTGGGGGAACGTTTTTGCCACATCAACAAAGTGCGCCTCAAAGATGTGTTTGACTGATGTGGCATTTTATCCCCACAAAACGCGCTAACGTAGACACGTTTTGTGATAAAATGGCTATTTTCCGTAAATAATAAAATTTTTGGCCGTTTTTCTTAATTTTTTTTAAAAATTGGTATTTTCTGGATTTTTGCCCACATTATCAAGATATAAAAAAATTTCAACAAGTTATTTATTTAATTTTGATGTTTTGAAATTTAAAATTTCAATATTAAAAAAATTTAAAAATTTTCAACAATGTGATAAATAACACCATTTAATAATTTTTAATACATTATTTTAATTTTCTACAGCTTCTTCACTTTAATACTTAATTTTTTTTTCCACAATTTTGGTCGCAAAGACGAAAGTTACCTAGAAGTAAAATTAGGCCGCTTTTAATAAAAAAATGTGGAATAATATAGATTGTTAAGCAAGATGAAGGCTGATAATAGACCGCAACTGAAGTTATTTACAGGGGGGTCAAAAGGCACATTCTTTGCTCAAGCTTTACAATAATCACCATTTAACAGTACCGAAGTCCACATCATGTTGCAATAGTTGAGGTTTCATTTTAGTGCTTGAAAATAATATTGAAAAACTTTCGTGTGTTCTCCGTTACTTGGATATAGTCCTCATCGATGTAATAGTTTTACTAATATGGTTAGCAAGAAAGTGCAACAGAAAGAATGGGTGTGGTTCATTGAAATTTCAGTGGTTATCAACAAAAACCTGCTTAGAGCCCTGGTATAGATTCAAGGTTGTATTGTTTTGGAGTTGAAGATTCTACCTCTGGGTTTTCCTGTATTTTTTGCTTCTTAACGGCATCAGGAGTCTGTAAGTAGGTATAGGAAGTTGTCTGATTAACTGACGGGCCAGGATTGCTTATTCTGCTTGCCAGGAAGCGACGGATTAATCCCCGAAGGAAAGGGGCCATAGTATCTGGCTCATATTCTAGGTAGTACATGATCCCTCCCATGCATGCACAAAATAAGGCAACCTGCGACAGTTTGGAAGCATCAACTCAGGAATGAACATTTTAAGAAAAGACTTAATTCCGTTAATAGCATAGATGCTCAACACTCGGACAATTCACAGATTCACACTAGCACTCAGCATGCATAAACAGTATAAATATAATGCATTATATTATTAGCCACCTAATTCATGACTTTTTGCAATAAGGATCCAAACTAAAGGTGCCTTGACCTGATTTTTCTCAATAACAAAGTTGGTTATCAATTTCAAGCCATAGCCACAAAGATGCTCTCATGAGAAAAAAAAAAAAAAAAAAATTAAGAGCCAGATTTCTAACATACCTCGGCATTTTTAACATCAGGAAGTAGCCTCCTGTTAACCAAAATATACCACAATGATTCCCCAGCTCGAGGAAGAACATATAGAGCAAGCTCACTGCGTCTAGCTTTTTTCTCCAGTAATACAGAAAGAGCTGATAAACCACCAGCGACCCAATATACCAGCTTGTGGTCTTTTGATGCAATCTTTCTATGCATGCATATAACCGCCTGGAATTGCACAAGAAAAATATTCAAGAACATATTCTTACTGATTTTAACAACAGGTAAAAGTTATTGAGAAATGAGAAACAAGCGACCTGAAAAATTCCAACAAATGCAGACAAGAAAGTTGTTGACCGAACAGAACCTTTAACAGCAAGCCAACAGGTACGAGCAGGGGTATCCAGAAACTAAAGGGACATCATAAAATTCCAAAAAACAAAAAGAGGATCAATTTCAAACTGAAGTTCCGTTGTCAACTACAAGAAATTCTCATTTACAGAAGGATAAAATCATCAGATTGATTATTTTGCTTTGCAATCCATCATCCTCAATACACCCACCCAGCATTACTAAAGTGGCATTTTACTAAACCTCAAAATTTACTAAACCAGATTGACAATTCCATTTTTCAAGAGTATTTAAATGCAAAAAGGCAGACCTATGCCAATCTATTATAGCGCTCAAAATGCATCAAGAGTATGATGGTCTAGTTTGCTTTTTTTCATATAAAGTATAAACAGAAGCATATGATAGGAAAGTTCAAAAGCAAAACCAACTCCAAGGTCCCTCCAGACACATGCAGAAAGGAAAACCAATATGTTATACAAGACATACCTTTTGTAGGTGCAGAACAACAAATGGCACAAACGTCAAAGAGAAGTACAAAGGAAACGTTTTCCTGAATGTAGCTGATGCAGCCTTAGCATTGTGCGATAGACAAGAATTTGTGTTGGGATGAATAATAGAACAAGGAATAATAGATGGGAAGTCTTCCAACTTCACATTATTGGCCTTCCCTCGACTAGATAAGTAGACTGATATAGATGCAACATTCACTGGAGCACCTCTACAGTTTTCCCTTACAGCCTTGTATACAGGAGCTGCAACAGGACCAGTCTTCTGGATAAAATCTTGATATGCTTTTGGCAAGCTTTCAGGACGCATCACAAAGGCATACATAACCTGGTATAAAAATCAACTCAATAAAATGGGAGAAAGTGAAAACAAATGCAGATGATAAGAAAAGCATCAACCTAACCCTAGAAAGTGAAAAGTAGATACAAAACCACTAGAAATTACTTATCATTTGTTAACATCGGAAGCAAACACCTATTTGTAAGACAATAGCAACCATGAATACATATTAACTTTCAGAAAGAAATGTAGCCAGACGAAAATTCATTTGGAGGTCAAATTCACAATCTCATAGAAACATATTATGATTTGAAACATTTCCAGAACATGTAAAAAAGTCAAGTTGTGCAGTACCTAAAATTTAGCCTAAGCTTCTCTTCGACACCTTTAGCTCACCAAACTATCATCAGTTGATGTGCATAGATAAGATGACTAATCCAAAGATAAAAAGTAAGTATCTACACACAAATATCAAGTTGAATTTGGCATTACCTGGGCACAAGCTAAAGAAAAGAGCAGAGAATCACCATGCCTCCAATGACTTCCCCAAAAGTGAAACTTATTTTTTGACTTTGCAGAATTGTAAGCACACTGAAGAGTAAAGCAAAATATTTGACTGCAAATCAGAGAACTCATATCTATAATACCAAATAGCTTTACAAATTTACTATTTAAAAATGCATTCATGTACCTGTGCTACTCTAGCTAGAAGATACAGTGCAAGTGTACGTCTTCGGCTTGAATCATCCAAAGCCAAAATGGATAACCCCGCTATCGAACCTGCTAAAATTCTGTTCCATCACAACCTTAAACAATGTCAAATATAAGAATATGCACTAGCATACATAAAAAGTTTTCGAATATTCAAATAATCATTTATCATAAACCAAAATTAGACATACATCTCATGGGAATTAACCATTTAAAAACAAAACAATACAAAACAAAAAAGCCAAATTAAAGCTATATATAGCAAGCATACGCGTTCACTGGTGTCTCTTTCTTTCTCAGTTTTCTTAGTAAACATCTAAGCGCATGGTATGATCCTGTGAAACCACCAAAAAGTAAACCAACGCGGCATGCTTCCTCTCTCACCATCAAATCTTTCTCGGAGACAAGTTGCTGGTGAACAAATTTAGACATTCAAACGTTAGGTTAATATCAAAATTCTGCATATTCTTACGTAATAATTCCTAGCAAAGCCATACAGTAAAACTCAAAATCACAGCAGTTCTGCAAAACTATCATCTAATCTCATTAGCCACTTTTTATGTTTTGAAAAAAAAAAAAAAGAGTTCAGTTATGTTAGCTCATAAGACTCCGTTTGATTTGTTAAAACCAAACCTTGAGATCAAGAAGCGAAGAATAAGACTGTCGTCTGGCGAGCTTGAAAGCACGAAGAAGAATCCCGATACCTACTCTAACGCCATAAGAAAGGAGAAAGCTTTGGCAAAGATTACCAATGGCATTGGCCACGCAGGAGTCATCAGTATGGTCGCAAGGCGAGTCGTCGCCACTCGCCGCCGCCCTCTGACGCCTCTGGAGCTCCTGTATTGCTTCCCTCAATCGGTCCTCAGCCTCACGCAGCCGCCGCTCCGCCTCCACGCTGTCCACCAACAAGCGTGCCGAGGAATTCGGGTATTTAGAGAGAGTGGGCATTTTAAATTCGAAATCGCCGTTCTTTTTATTTGCATCTGAAAGCCAAAACTGAAGAAAAGAGATGAATAGAAGGATAAAGAGATAATATTATAACACTGATAAATAATGTGTTTTCCACTCTTTTTCTTTCTTTTTTAAGTTATGAATTTGTTGTAAGTACAACGTGGAGGAAATTAGGCTAATTTAGGCATATACGCCCCTTTTTTTTAATTAATTAGGGTTATGAGCTTTTGGGCAAAACAAGGTGAATAGGTCGTTTTTTTTAAATTAATTAGACATTTAGGTTAATTTTAAAATTAATTAGGGAAAAGGTTGATTTAAATGGAAACCGCATTTAGTTGGGCGAGTTTTCTCTACACGTATCAGGAAAGCTTGTCTAGTTCGACGCGATTTGCCTTAACGATAAAAAAGTGACGGTTTTTTTAATGTTGTCGCGCCAGCGATAAAAAAAAATTTAAATATACCAACTGTAACTTTTTTTACCTTATAAATACCCCAAATTTTATTTTTTTCATTCACATCCTTCTCTCAACTCCCTCGTTTTAAATTTTTCGATATTTTCATTTAAAAATATATATGTTTAATTATCTCATTTTTATTCGTTGAAATCGATTTCTCACGAATGGTCATATCTCTAATCCGCTTCGACGACAAACATATTTTTGCCACCTAAGCAACAATGGTAAGACAAAAATTTAAATTTCGTTAATTTTTATAATGTTAAATTTAATTTTTTTAATTTGAAATTGTTTTTTATTGTGTAAATAGGCAGATAATTGTGTTCTGGAGGGCATCATTCATAATATGGGAAAGCCTGCAATCCTTGAAATTTGTGGCCACTTGCAAGCGGTTGGATTTTTACATGCGTTTTGTATGTCCGAGGGCTGCAAACTCAGTTTGGCACTAATCAGCGCGTTGGTGGAAAGATGGAGGCCCGAAACACACATTTTTCACCTTCCATGCGGCGAGTGTACAATCACACTCCAAGGTGTAGCGCTACAACTCGGTCTATCAATGAATGGGCCAGTCATTACGGGATCAGCGATCATTCCAGGCAAAGTGGGCCTCTGCGAATCACTATTGGGGAAGGTCCCAGACAAGTTCGAAGGTGGTTGAATATCAATGAACTAGTTGAAGGATAATTCGACGAGCTCCCTCAAGACTTTGAAGACCGAACGAAGGAGGTCATAGAATAATACATCCGAGCATACATCATGAGGTTAATTGAGGGCATTTTAATGCCCGAAAAATCTCGAAATTTGGTACACGTAAGGTGGCTACTACATCCAGTAGACTTCAATGAGTGCAAGAAACTAAGTTAAAGATCTGTCATATTGTCCACGTTATACCGGGATATGTGTCGAGCCATAGTACTGAGTGCAGCATCGATCGATGGTTATCTGTTTCTGCTGCAGTCGTGGGCCTGGTGGCGACTACTGTTTCTACATCCCAAGGTGGTCGACTCATATATGTTCCCGTTGGTGACGATGTAAATATCATTTATTAACAAATACATAGTCTGTACAATAATTTTTTGTATTATATGTTTTGACTAACATATCGCTTGTACAGGTGGAACCATGGGCAGAGCTACGTGGGACTGCTCGAGGAGTTAGAAGATATTAGACTGTTATTAGATCAACGCTCGGAAGCCGAGATTAGTTACTTATTCTTTCGAACCTATATTAATTACGTAATGATTCGTAAAAAAAGCATACATAACGTTATTTACAATTTTGCTTTTTATTTTTAATGAATGTCGTACGCCAACATCGATGTCAAATCTTGCATCCTGCTGAAAGTGTTGGAAAATCGGTAGATGTGGACACCAAGGTGCCATTGGTAGTGTACGCAACGGTAGAAATGCACAAATCAGACCGGGTGTTGCGGTAGTTTGGATGGAGGCAATGAATTTTATCGCCATCCCGAGACCTGAAGGAGCTACACAAGTTGGACATGCGGGGGAAGGACAACAACGACTAGGTGGTGCGACATGGGGAGCACATTAAAGCGTAGGATCGTAGGATGCAATCATTACCTGTTTGCGAGCCATTTTTCTCAACGGACATGTCAATAACTGATTATTACTTGGTATGGTTTAGAGCCATCGCCAAGCTGTATATGCTATCACTGGAGGTGAGGAGTCAGCAAATTCAGCCAAAGAGACAATGTCGACTGCTACAGCATATTAGGAGAGGGCGCAATCACACGATGGGTTCGTCATCTACTTCGACAGAAGATACACCGTTTATAGTTACACAATATTCGGGTCAATTCGCTCCACTTATTCATGTTCATTTAAGTAACCCTATCTTTTTTTCACAAGCACTATCGCATCACGGACCACTGCACGTGGTCAGTTCTTTTTTTCTCGTAGATACATATTTTGTGGCACCGACGTCTCCCGTATGCTACAGCCCTGTGTAGGTGTCGATGTCGAACCTCGTGGCAGGACAAATGCTGACGTATGCACCACCACCGATGCAGATGCCCATGCAGCAGTTGATGACGATGTCGATGCCCAACACCTTTCTGTCGTACACGAAATTTGGGACACCTTATGGTCACACGCATATAGTGACCAAAACATCTCATGCATCACTATTTTACAGGGGTGACTCATCTTCGCATCAACCGGACACGGGAGTGACGGATACACGATGGCAAGTGAAGATGACACAACAATCAACCAAGGAGGAAGATGATGATGTTGTTGATCCTGAAGATACGGTTGCCCGGGGGCATGCTAGGTACATATTCAGGCGATGATAACGACGAAGAGAAGTCTACAGGCCTGAACCTCTGGATACACCTCCGGTTGAACCTCTGGCTGCACCTCTAGTTGTACGGCCAATTGTACGTAGAAATCCTCCACATGACCATCGTCCACCGGCTTGTGGCACACATTCTCCTCGACAACACTATTAAGTTTATTTTTACTTACAATTATTGTGATATAAATATAAATATGTCATAAATAAAAAAACTGATGTTGTTCATTCAAATACAACATTTGTCTTTATTTCTATTTATCATGAGTTATGTGTAAGTTAACAATAAATAACAAACGCTGGATTTTTTTATTGATATATTGTTCTGAATATGAAATTTGATTTGGATTTAGCTTGTGATTTGAATAAGAAAAAAAAGAAAAATGAACATGAAAAATGTAGAATAAATAGAAGTAAGTAGACCTACATCCAAAAATTATGACATTTCACAACTAAATAAATTATATATCTTTATAACCAATTATAATACAGAACACCAACCTTTATAGTTTATATGGAATACAACAAACACTATTAGTATGACACGCTAAAGAATATGAAATATGGTAAAAAACAATGTTATCAGTTCTGAGGCCCCAATGTATCCCTATACAGAGAACATGTTGGCTTTGTATGCCCTAGGTTTCCACAATACCCGCATAATTTTTATTGATCATCTCTCTCCCGAATATCCATATTGTTCCTTATCCGGGTGGAATTTGGACGACCTTTCAGGATGAGACGCAGGTCCTTGTTTGGCACCAACGCGAATGATGTGCTGGACACAAGCGACCGCATACTCTTATCTGGGACAGTTGGGAATTTAGGACTTTAGACACTGCGAATGCGTTGTAATCGGTAGACGTCGTGGATGCTTGGAATCTCTCACGATCGCGGGTCCCTTCCGTTAGGTTTACATGGTAGGATACACCTAACATTTCTTGGTCGGGCCTAGCATGCTCTGTGATTCAAAAATTGAGGTTCCAACACGAGTGACACTCTATATACATCATGTTAGCTCTTACTGAACTTCAGCAAATCTCTTGCATCACGTTATTGCAGAATGTACCGTCGCCTGTTATCTTTCCAGCATACACTGACTCCCTCTTAGAAAACAAAGCGGCCAGTTGAAAGTATGTTTCTTTGACAACCGATGTTACTAGAAAATGATGTGTCCCCTTTAGTATCGAATTGATGCACTCGGTCAAGTTTGACGTCATGTACCTGTATCGTAGACCCCCATCGTACGACTGCGTCTACTATTCGAATGGTATATTCAAAACAAACACTGCACTGTAGGAGTTAATGGTGCTCAAGTTGTTCAAATTTTGATGGAAAACATATTGCACGAGCTCAGAACCTGTCGATAAATAGCTACCGATTAGTGAAATGAAATAACCTATTATTTGAAAACTCAATGTGCAGTGAATACATAGTTGGATACAAATCCATGTCGATGATTAGATCTCGCTTAGTCGCTGAAGGATATTTTTGTTAGTAGTTGGATTCCACATGTCGTATGTAGTACCAATGATGAGCACAATCCTAGAGGGATCTGCGACAATTAATAGCCAAGAGTATTTTGGGTTCCGTATCCAATATGACACATATGTCGGGGTACGGGCAAACGAGGCGATGCAACCAACTTAGGAAAAAAATATCAATCATCTGTTGTTTCTCCGGGAGTTATTACGAACACTATAGGCAGAATCTTTCGATTACCGTCTTGAGCAACAGTAAGCAATAGACGCTGCTAATATCTCGTGATGTGCCCAGTGTCGTCATTTTGTACCATAGGCTTGTAGTGTTGAAATGTCTCTCTACATTGCTAAAAGGTTCAAAAGAACCGATGGAATACTATTTTCTCAAGGACTAACTGATCACTGCAGTACCCTGGGTGCGTTTCAAGATCAGTTATGAAACTTGGTACATACCGATCCAATACTTGACACCATTGCCATAGATAGTTATACGAGCCCTCCCATCCATAATGCAACTTCTCAATAGTCTTCTATTTTGCAACCCACACTTTTTAGTACGTTGAACTGTACTAGTACTGGCTACTTATATATGCAATCACCACCGATATTTCAATCTAGGAATTGTCCTTCACCATAGGTAGAATAATGTCAATAATCATGTTCGAGTCTAGCCTCGGATGATCCTGACTTGGACCCGTTGCAACACACGTATGGGGACCGGGATACTTCTTTATTGTCCACAGCCCTGTTTTCTTTCGGTAGGATGCCATGATTGTCCACTTACACCTCCCGTCCTTCATTCCGCACTTTTCTTCTAATTTTCTAAAGATGGACTTCGTGACGTAGTAGTTCATGCCATTCTTAATGTTATACCGCTTCAATGCAGCAAGAAAAAAATTTTTGTTGGGGTATTCCATTCCAACTTCTGGTACTTGTACATCACGATATGTGCTTACATGACTAGGTGTTCTATGTAGAAGCCACGAAAACTCTAAACCACCCTCGACCGATAGGACGATGTTCGTCATGTGGGGCAGAGGTTTATACGCCTAAAATTACACATCTAGATCCGGAGCATTGTTTGAGCGTCATAGTTAGACTTGCAAGTTTCCGGCTCCGTTGTAACCAGATCTAATTCGAAAAATAGTGTCACTTCTGAACCGTCTGGATCACACTTCCGGTTGGCTCAGGTTCTCACTCCTTCCATCATTTGCATCCGCAGCCCCTTCTTCTTCACCTGTATTGTAACACCCTAAACCCAGCCCAAACACTACAACCGGATCTGGTATGTCACTTGTGTGATTTTACAAAAAGATATAGCACTTTGAAAAGAAAAACAATTATCAGGTTTAAATATTTTTACCAAAAACTATACAATTTAATATAAAATGCCTTGGTAAATTTTTATTAGAAAACTAAATTTGATTCATGTCTTAACTAAGGTTAAACATAAAATTTAAATGCCTATTAATAAAAGCCCAACATAAAACATGAATAATAGTCTAGTGGCCCATGGCCTTATTACAACGTGATTTAAAACCCATTAAATAAAAATAATAATCTAAAGTCTTTTTGCTGAATCCAAATGTTCTTTTGCATGGTCACCTTGCTCTCCTCTCCAGCCCGGTCCGATGCACTAAGTGCTACCTAAAATTGTTAAAATAATAGGGTGAGTCGTGAAACTCGGTGTGCAACCCTCGTGCACCATCGGACTAGGCCAGAGCTCCATGGATCGAGAATATAAAACATAATATGAAAGATAACATACATAAAACCCAACCCAATCCTAGGTTTCCAACTGCTGCACACCACCCTTACCTGCCATTCACACCATTGGGGATTTCTACAATCAACCCACACCGTTACACACCATCGATGGCAGTCACGCTGCAGTTAGCTGCTCATCGTCAAAATTGTGACAGAGTCACCAGGCTGAAATGGCAAAAGCCACCAGAAACAGAGTTGTGACACAGTCACCAGGCTGAAATGGCATAAGCCACCAGAACAGATCACTTCCGCTTTCATCAATCACCCAACCCCCAAACATACATAGAGATCGACATATAAAAGATATTTTTTTTAACAGAGCATTCACTGATGAATGCTACAGCCCTTTCACAAGCACTATCGCATTACGGACCACTGCACGTGGTCAGTTCTTTTTTTCTCGTAGATATATATTTCGTGGCACCGACGTCTCCCGTATGCTACAGCCCTGTGTAGATGTCGATGTCGAACATCGTGGCAGGACAAATACTGACGTATGCACCATCACCGATGCAGATGCCCATGCAGCAGTTGATGACGATGTTGATGCCCAACACCTTTCTATCGTACACGAAATTTGGGACACCTTATGGTTACACGCATATAGTGACCAAAACATCTCATGCATCACTATTTTACAGGGGTGACTCATCTTCGCATCAACCGGACACGGGAGTGACGGATACACGATGGCAAGTGAAGATGACACAACAATCAACCAAGGAGGAAGATGATGATGTTGTCAATCTTGAAGATACGGTTGCCCGGGGGCATGTTAGGTACATATTCAGGCGGTGATAACGACGAAGAGAAGTCTACAGGCCTGAACCTTTGGATACACCTCCGGTTGAACCTCTGGTTGCACCTCTAGTTGTACGGCCAATTGTACGCAGAAATCCTCCACGTGACCATTGTCCACCGGCTTGTGGCACACATTCTCCTCGACAACACTATTAAGTTTATTTTTACTTACAATTATTGTGATATAAATATAAATATGTCATAAATAAAAAAACTAAGGTTGTTCATTCAAATACAACATTTGTCTTTATTTCTATTTATCATGAGTTATGTGTAAGTTAACAATAAATAACAACAAATTTGGATTTTTATCGATATATTGTTCGAATATGAAATTTAATTTGGATTTAGCTTGTGATTTGAATAAGAAAAAAAAGAAAAATGAACATGAAAAATGTAGAATAAATAGAAGTAAGTAGACCTACATCCATAAATTATGACATTTCACAACTAAATAAATTATATATCTTTATAACCAATCGTAATACAGAACACCAACCTTTATAGTTTATATGGAATACAACAAACACTATTAGTATGACACGCTAAAGAATATGAAATATGGTAGAAAACAATGTTATCAGTTCTGAGGCCCCAATGTATCCCTATACAGAGAACATGTTGGCTTTGTATGCCCTAGGTTTCCACAATACCCGCATAATTATTGTTGATCATCTCTCTCCCGAATATCCATATTGTTCCTTATCCGGGTGGAATTTGGACGACCTTTCAGGATGAGACGCAGGTCCTTGTTTGGCACCAACTCAAATGATGTGCTGGACACAGGCGACCGCATACTCTTATCTGGGACAGTTGGGAATTTAGGACTTTAGACACTGCGAATGCGTTGTAATCGGTAGACGTCGTTGATGTAAGGCGCGTACTCAATCCGTATGTTCCCATAAACGGTAATTGCATGTTCACAAGGGAGACGAAGTGCTTGGAATCTCCCGCGGTCACGGGTCCCTTCCGTTAGGTTTACACGGTAGGATACACCTAACATTTCT
Organism: Gossypium bickii; assembly: GCA_025503065.1. Taxonomy (NCBI): domain Eukaryota; kingdom Viridiplantae; phylum Streptophyta; class Magnoliopsida; order Malvales; family Malvaceae; genus Gossypium; species Gossypium bickii. The sequence continues at coordinate 22,665,757 of CP106718.1, forward strand.
TGGTCGGGCCTAGCATGCTCTGTGACTCAAAAATTGAGGTTCCAACACGAGTGACACTCTATATACATCATGTTAGCTCTTACTGGACTTCAGCAAATCTCTTGCATCACGTTATTGCAGAATGTACCATCGCCTGTTATCTTTCCAGCATACACTGACTCCCTCTTAGAAAACAAAGCGGCCAGTTGAAAGTATGTCTCTTTGACAACCGATGTTACTAGAAAATGATGTGTCTCCTTTAGTATCGAATTGATGCATTCGGTCAAGTTTGACGTCATGTACCTGTATCGTAGACCCCCGTCGTACGACTGCGTCTACTATTCGAATGGTATATTCAAAACAAACACTGCACTGTAGGAGTTAATGGTGCTCAAGTTGTTCAGCTTTTGATGGAAAACATATTGCACGAGCTCAGAACCTGTCGATAAATAGGTACCGATTAGTGAAATGAAATAACCTATTATTTGAAAACTCAATGTGCAGTGAATACATAGTTGGATACAAATCCATGTCGATGATTAGATCTCGCTTAGTCGCTGAAAGATATTTTTGTTAGTAGTTGGATCCTACATGTCGTATGTAGTACTAATGATGAGCGCAGTCCTAGAGGGATCCGCGACAATTAATCGCTAAGAGTATTTTGGGTCCCGTATCCAATATGACACATATGTCGGGGTGCGGGCAGACGAGGCGATGCAACCAACTTAGGAAAAAATATCAATCATCTGTTGTTTCTCCGGGAGTTATTACGAACACTATAGGCAAAATCTTTCGATTACCGTCTTGAGCAACAGTAAGCAATAGACGCTGCTAATATCTTTCGTACAACCAGGTGTCGTCATTTTGTACCATAGGCTTGTAGTGTTGAAATGTCTCTCTACATTACTAAAAGGTTCAAAAGAACCGATGGAATGCTATTTTCTCAAGGACCAACTGATCACTGCAGTACCCTAGGTGCGTTTCAAGATCAGTTATGAAACTTGGTACATACCGATCCAATACTTGACACCATTGCCATAGATAGTTATACGAGCCCTCCCACCCATAATGCAACTTCTCAATAGTCTTCTATTTTGCAACCCACACTTTTTAGTGCGTTGAACTGTACTAGTACTGGCTACTTATATATGCAATCACCACCGATATTTCAATCTAGGAATTGTCCTTCACCATAGGTAGAATAATGTCAATAATCATGTTCGAGTCTAGCCTCGGATGATCCTAACTTGCACCCGTTGCAACACACGTATGGGGACTGAGATACTTCTTTATTGTCCACAGCCCTGTTTTCTTTCGGTAGGATGCCATGATTGTCCACTTATACCTCTCGTCCTTCATTCTGCACTTTTCTTCTAATTTTCTAAAGATGGACTTCGTGACGTAGTAGTTCATGCCATTCTTAATGTTATACCGCTTCAATGCAGCAAGAAAAAAATTTTTGTTGGGGTATTCCATTCCAACTTCTGGTACTTGTACATCACGATATGTGCTTACATGACTAGGTGTTCTGTGCAGAAGCCACGAAAACTCTTAACCACCCTCGACCGATAGGACGATATTCGTCATGTGGGGCAGAGGTTTATACGCCTAAAATTGCACATCTAGATTCGGAGCATTGTTTGAGGCGTCATAGTGAGACTTGCAAGTTTCCGGCTCCGTTGTAACCAGATCCGATTCAAAAAATAGTGTCACTTCTGAACCGTCTGGATCACACTTTCGGTTGGCTCAGGTTCTCACTCCTTCCATCGTTTGCATCCGCAGCCCTTTCTTCCTCACCTGCATTGTAACACCCTAAACCCAGCCCCAACACTACAACCGGATCAGGTATGTCACCTGTGTGATTTTACAAAAAGATATAGCACTTTGAAAAGAAAAACAATTATCAGGTTTAAATATTTTTACCAAAAACTATACAATTTAATATAAAATGCCTTTGTAAATTTTTATTAGAAAACTAAATTTGATGCATGTCTTAACTAAGTTTAAACATAAAATTTAAATGCCTATTAATAAAAGCCCAACATAAAACCCAAAACATGAATAATAGTCTAGTGGCCCATGGCCTTATTACAATGTGATTTAAAACCCATTAAATAAAAATAATAGTCTAAAGTCTTTTTGCTGAATCCAAATGTTCTTTTGCATGGTCACCTTGCTCTCCTCTCCAGCCCGGTCCGATGCACTAAGTGCTACCTAAAATTGTTAAAATAATAGGGTGAGTCGTGAAACTCAGTGTGCAACCCTCGTGCACCATCAGACTAGGCCTTAGCCCACAGATCAGAATATAAAACATAATATGAAAGATAACATACATAAAACCCAACCCAATCCTAGGTTTCCAACCGCTACACACCACCCTTACCTGCCATTCACACCATTGGGGATTTCTATAATCAACCCACACCGCTACACACCATCGATGGCAGTCACGCTGCAGTTAGCTGCTCATCGTCAAAATTGTGACAGAGTCACCAGGCTGAAATGGCAAAAGCCACCAGAAACAGAGTTGTGACACAGTCACCAGGCTGAAATGGCATAAGCCACCAGAACAGATCACTTCCCCTTTCATCAATCACCCTACCCCCAAACATACATAGAGATCGACATATAAAACATATTATTTTTAACAGAGCATTCACTGATGAATGGCAGAAATCACTAACCTGATATTTAGCCTTTGCCCTTCTTGGGTTTTCAAACGTTATGCTGGGATTTCGGCATTTAACAGAGCATAGCAGAGTTATTATATATATTAGCAAACAATCTAATGGTGTGAGAAGTTACACACCTGATATCGCGTAGCTTTATACCCTTAGTCAGTGCCCTTACTATCCAGATCTACAACCTTAGTCTAAATTCTTGCTCAAAAGCCAGAAGAACCCAAATATTTGGCCTCCCCTATAATCGGCCAAAGGTTAGTAAATCCCGAATTTACCCGCTAAAATCAATAAATCTCCTTACCTTGAAATCCCGGAAGTAACACGATTTGAGTATTACTGAACTTATGACTTAGAGATCCACACGATTAACTCCTCTTCAGATCCCGGAATGTCGAAAATAAAAGAGAAATAAGAGATTAGTTTCTATATAGCCATTCGGCTAGGGATTTGAAAAGCCGAAAAAGATTGAAATCTTACGAATCAATACTTACCTTCAGTTTCCTTCGAGATTTGTCACAAGTAGATACTCCAGAGAGAAACACAGGAGGTGAGATCTAAGGATTTCGGCTTTTATGGAAATCCCGGAAAAGATGAAATGATGCATTTCGGCCTTTAGAAGATTCAAGAATTGAAGAGATGGCTAAGAGAGATTCGGCCAATGAATATTAAGGAGAAGAATGGAATAATAGAGATGTAGTTCCGGCTTTTAGAGATTAGAAGAAGAATAACAATAGAGGTTAGAAGATTCGGCTAACCAGAAAATTTCAGAGAGGAAGAAAGGGTGAAGAAGGTGATGGTTTTCGACTTTTGAGAGGAAGAAGATGAGAAAAGAAAATAAAAGAGAGGCTTCAAAATTTCGGCATCCCTCCTCTGCATATAGAAAACCGATTCCTCCCCTTAGCAGAGATTGATTTTTGGCCAATACTGCAACACCTGATAGCTCCTATCCTTTTCCCTTATCTTAATCTGTTATCTCCTCAAAAATAGCCCCTAATTATCACCAACTCCTCCCACCTTTATCAGCATAATATCCACATAATAAAAATATTAAAACTCCTACAAAATAGCCCTGTGCCATCCCCCCCAGCTCCTCTATAAGTGCCAAATTTGGCCTATCTTGCTGGGCTCTAAACAGCCACAAATTGAGCCTCTCCCCTTGTCTCTTGACGCCATCCATAATTCCCCTTTACTGTGCCCCTTGCTGCTGGGCCACAAGCCCAATAGGCCAATTAAACTACCATTACTTTATTTCAAGTCCTAGAGTGCCTAACAGAATATTTCGTCAAGGCCTCAGCCCATTCTTGAGCCCAACTGAACCTCTAATTCTCAATCTAACATATTTAAGCATACATTACACAAAATGCACAGGCCCATAATTCAAGATGTTACATGCATCCCCTTCCTCGTTTGCGCCTTCATTATTGCCTTTAAGCACAGTGTTGGACGTACCCTCACTAGCCCCGGTCGAAAGGAGTAGGTCATCGGTTCTCTTGTAATACATGTGCCCACTAAAATATTCAACAGGTTGATAACAGGTGTATGTCAATGATCCTAGTATAACTACTTCTGCCCTATAACATGACCCAATACCGAAGTTGAAATATAATGCACTGATTTAATGTTAAGCCCAAGTGTCTAGATTTGGGTTATGTTGATACTCCGACTGGGGCTGCCCCCGAAGTTTAGATCAATGCGGAAGACTGATAAGTGTCAACTCATAAATGTTTTGAGAACATCGTAGTAGTTGCTTTGAAGGAGACCAGAAAACTCACAGCACAACTATGTAGTAGGACTTCTTGCTTCAGTTTCAGTACCCATATTCGTCGCGACAGTGGTTGAAGATAGACCAAATCCATCAGCATCGGTGAACTTGACATATAACTCAATAACAACATTTCCCCTTGATATGTGCGATGATATGACCATCTCAAGATGCGTCTCACTAATCACATCGAATAACTCATACTTATTGTAATAGTCCGGTTTAGGCCCTAGTCAGAATAGTGGTTTCAGGACTACAAATCCGAGTCAAAAAAGTATTTTAATATTATTTTCTGAGTCTTTAACATGTAAATTAGTATGTGTGAAATTTCTGTGATTTAATTTGTTCATTTGCGTGTTTAATTAAACCAAAGGACTATATCGCATAAAATATAAAAGTAGCCTTCTATTTGAATAATGGCTTAATTAATGCGTTTTTCTATATATGGGGCCTTATGATATAATTTGGCCATTGTAATTAGGGATGGACGGTTAAGGACTATTATCATATGGTTTTATTATTAATTCATAAAGGGTAAATTAGTAAACATGATGATAAGTTAATTAAAACATAAAAATAAAACATTTTTATCATCATTTGTGTCCATCTACCACTGAAAATAAGAAAACGAAGAAGGGTTTAAGCTTCCATTGTATTCAGCACACATTTTGGCTAGATTAAGGTATGTTTTGTTTCAGTTTTTTATAATTTTTATGTTTTTGTAATCATTGCTTCGTGCTCTACAAAACCCATGCTTAAATTTTGTGAATTGATGATGAATTTGAAATTTTCCATGGATGAATTCATGAACTTTGTGAAGTTTTGTGATGAAATATGAAATATATGTGTTAGATTAACATAGTTTGTCTTTAGATTTTTGATGATTTTGAGCAATTTGGACTTAAATGAGAAAATAATATTTTAAGGGACTAAATTGTGAAATAAATGAAATGTATGGATTTTTATGAACCACATGAACATTCAGCTAAGTATGGGTATATACAAATTTTATGTATTTTGTGATTTTACATTCAGCTAAGCATGGGTATATAGAAATTTTGTGTATTTTGTGATTTTGTGAAATAGGGACTTAAATGTCAAAATGTGAAAATATGAGGGCCAATTTGTAAATTTCCCTAAATATGTATTTGTGGATTGAATTGAATGGTTTGGTGAATAAATGGATTAAATTTGAATATGTATAGATCAAGAACCGAAGAAAACAGATTTAGATCGCGAAAAGTCGAAAGTAATTGAGTAGCCTAGTTCGTTTCCATTTATTCGAATCTGAGGTAAGTTTATATACAAATAAATGTATTTACATTGATATATGTATGTTAATATGAAAATACATAATGATGAATGTGTAAGAGAAGAGGATTACATGAAATTCGAGATAGTATTGACTTGGTGTCAACATCCAAAAAAGTCCTGTACGAACCTAGGAATAGATAGGATTACATATGTCATGACATAGGTTTTTGATATGTGATATCATGTAAGACCACGTCTGGGACGTTGGCATCGATATGAGATTTATGTGTAAGACCATGTCAGGGACATTGGCATTGTATTGATTCGTGTAAGACCCTATCTGGGACAGTGGCATCGATATATGGGTACATGTAATACCACGTCTGGGACGTTGGCCTTGTACAACTATTCTGAGTACTCTGAGTATCCTATTTGATTCCTAAGGGTTCAACAGGAAAGTCCGAGAAATGGAAGTCTACGTGGTATATATAAACGAATCAGGTACATTTGAACTGTACACTAAACAAGTGTATGAAAGGTAAGTGTGTATATGAACTTATCTAGATGAGATATGTAAATAGATTTGATGAGGTAAAATGTGATATATGTGTGAGTGAGCTATTATCTAAAGAAATACAAGGTGATAAATATGTTGGCAAGCAAATGGCTAAATAAATGAGCCAAGAAGAATTAAGAATGTGCAAATGAGCTAGTAGTAATCTCATAGTTGATATGAATATTGAATGCATATATGTTAAGTTTATTTGTATATGGCTTACTAAGCTTTTGGGAAAGCTTACTTTGTGTGTGTTTACTCTGTTTTATAGGTCGTCAAAGCTACGAAAGGCTCGGGAATAGTCGAGGATCATCACTACACTATCAAACTCTACTTTGGTACTTTTGAATGTGAATATAGTTAAATATGGCATGTATAGGCTAGTTGTTTTGGAGTATGTTTAGGATAAGTACATAGCCATGTGATATGGCTAGATATATGGTTATGTTATGATTGAGTAATCTTGTTATATGATGCCTTGTTTGGTGAGGTTTGATGGCTATTGAAATGGTCATGTTAATGGTAAGTTACTTGATGCCAAGTTAGCATATTATTAATGGTAAGTTTGTGAATGGATCATGTTTGGAAATGCTTGTGAATAAGTTGAGCTAAATGTTGCTTAAAATGGTATGCTTGAGATGCCTTTGTATGCTTGGAAAGTTGGTTATTTTGGCATGAATTGAATTGGTATGTTGCTTGTAGGGATAACCCAATGTGTGGGTGGCATTTTGGCCTTGAAAATGGCCTATAATTGCCCACACGGTTGAGCACACGGGCGTGTGGCTCGACCGTGTCCTTCGTGGTTGCATTTCAAAACAAGTCAGACTCGACCACGGGCAAGACACATGGGCGTGTGTCTGGCCGTGTGGTGCAAGTCAGTAGCGACCACGGGTAAGGCACACGGGCGTGTCCACGGTCGTGTAGACAAGTCAGTATGTATGCCCTGTTTTGACACGGCTTAGACACACGTGCGTGTCTGACCTCACACGGCCTGTCCACACGGGCGTGTGACCTCTGTAACTTTGAAAAAATTTTAAGTTTCTGAGAATTTCAGTATGTGTTTGATTTAATCCTAGCCCTATCTAAAGCATGTTTAAGGTCTCGAAGACCTATTTAAGGGACATTTTGATGTGATTTGTCAAATTATGTTTTGAAATGTCCGTAAAAGTTTCCGATTGTCTAGTAATGCCTCTTAACCCTAGACCGGCGACGATTACGGGTTAGGGGTGTTACACTTATAGGGGTCAATAGATGCAAGAAATCTGCATTGCAACCTCGTAATTCTTCCTCGGGTTGATCTACCGACTTTCCTCCTAATTCTGGTCCATATCTCCAGCATTTGAATGGTACTATTAAACTCAAATTCCATGGACTTCGCTCCTACAAATACCACCCCGAACTCTGTATTACATATTTGACCATTGTAGTATATAAAAAATTTCACTCGTCGACTAATTTATCATTCACGATTTGGATGAATAAAGGAAAGAAAGTAAGTACAGAGTTGTCCGAAGGGGTACACACAACTCTCACCCATGATGCGAGGTTCTTCTGTTTGATATTAACTTGATGCATGTTTATGTTATAAAAATTACACCCCTTTTATAAGAGAATTATGTAGGGAGAAAGAGAATGCGTGCTACAAATTTTGTTTATGAATTACACATTCGTATGATGCAAATAATTTTCATCACGTGTTCAGAACTTATAAAATTTCATCGAGATTTTGCGCTGCATAATATGCACAATAGGCATTTGAAAAGGTACTTTTACCCTCAGAAGATAAACTTTTTTAGAGAAAGCTCCCCAGCTAGAAGGCTTTCCTGCTGACATGGCTGGAAAGTGCACCTAGCTAGCCGCGCTTTCTAAAAGCGTGGCCAACTAGTTACTTCCTACCATGGTAGTAGGAAAGCCCCCCAACTGGGCGAGCTTTCTCTAATAAATTAACTATTCCCTCAAGTAGAAAATCATGACACTTCGAATAATTTGGACACTTTAAACACTTCAACTGTAACACCTCTAACCCAAAATTGTCGCTAGAATAGGGTTAAGAGGCAATATTAATCATTTCCTAACATTTCATATCATTTCACAACTAAACATGTTAATTTGCAATCATATAGTCCCTTATATAGGTCAACGAGACCTTCAACATGCTTTAAAATAAGGCCGGAACTAAATCGAACACATATGGAAATTCTCAGAAATTTAAAAATTTTTCTAAGTTACAGAGGTCACACGCCCGTGTGGGCAGGCCGTGTGCCTCCCACGGCCTTAGACACGCCTGTGTGTTTAAGCCATGTTAAAACAGGGCATACCTACTGACTTGTCCACACAGCCACATAACACGCCCGTGTGCCACACCCGTGGTCGCTACTGACTTGTACCACACGACCAGTCACATGCCTGTGTGTCCAGCCCGTGGTCGAGTCTGACTTGCTTGAATACAACCATGAGGGACATGGTCGAGCCACACGCCCGTGTGCTCAACCGTGTGGGCAGTTATAGGCCATTTTCAAGGCCAAACTTGCCTCCCACACCTTGAATCACCTACAAGCTTCAAATCAATACCAATTCATGCCCTCAAAATGCATCCAAATATACTAACACAAAAACCAATTCATCATCAAATATACCATCTCCAATCGTACATTATTTCTACTCAAGTATGTCCATCTAAAATACCCAATTTCACATCCTAAATCTTACCAAAATAAGCATCATGCATTACATATCATAATTCCACATTTAAACCTCATTTCTTAACAACCAAGTAAGCATAAAATATACCATATCCATTTTCTCTAACTCATGCCATATTCATCATTTCCATAGCTCATATATAAGTATCAACATCATTCAACTTCCAAGCCAAATCACATGGCAAGGTTCAACATCTCAAAATATACCATATCAACTAGCCTATACATGCCATATACCAACTATATACATCTTTCAAAAGTACCCAAAATAGATAGCCGATAGTGTGATAGAGATGCTGACGATCCCCGGATCCGAGCTAGCTTTACTGACACTATAAAACAGAGAAACAAATCACACAGTAAGCTTTCAAAGCTTAGTAAGTTCGTAATCTAATACATACTACTTAATAGCGCAACATCAATATACAATTAAACCATCACATAGATAGATACACAATTAAGCATATTATCATCCTCACCCATATGCTCAAATATCCTTTCATTCAATCTTTAAACTATTATCAACTACATAGGTTCAAACATACCTTTGCCAACACTTAGTTACCATACGTACTTGCTATTCAATGCTCGATACCATGTCTCATTCAATGCTCGATATCTTTTCAACTCAATCGCACACTTAGTGCCCAAAACATAGCCGAACTTAATTCGGCATTGAACACTCAGTGCCAATCAGTAAAGCCGAAGCTTTCATTACTTCACACACACAGTGCTATTCATCTCTATCTCGATTTCAATAACGCACACTTAGTGCCACATTTCCAAATCTCATATTTAACATTTCTAATTCAATAATTATACATTCATTCAATTCACATCACATAGGTATAATTTAACAACTAGTATTATATCCGAATTTACCTCAAACGTCGAAATACCAAAATTGGCCGATTAATCGAGTACTTTGTCTTTGCCTCGATCTCGATCCAAATCTCTCCTTTCTTGGTCTATACATATTCAAATTTAGCTCATTCAATTACCAATTCATTCAATTTAATCCCACACACATATTTAGGACATTTTACAAAATAACCCTCACATTTTCACATTTTGACACTTTAGTCCCTATTTCACAAAATCAACAAATAGACAAAATTTCATTTCACCCATGCCTAGCCGAATTCTTATAATTTCCATAGAAGCCCTCAAATTTCATTTATTTCACATTTTAGTCCACCAATTTCTTATTTTCACAATTAAGCCCAAATTACTCAATTTCACTAAAAATTCAAAGACAACATATGTTTATCTTTCACCTATCTTTCATATTTCATCATCAACTATCAAAAAGCTCAAGCATTCATCAATGGCATATCTCAAAATCACCATCAATTTACAAAATTAAAGCAGGGGTTTGATAGTACACTAAGCAATGATCACAAAAACATAGAAATTATCAAAAACCGAGCTAAAATCACATACCAATTTATCCTTCAAAGTGTCGAATGTTGAAAAATATAAAACCCTTTTTGTTTTTGGTAGAGAATGCTTGAAAAATATGAACCATTTGTTTTTATTTTAATTAATTTTAACATTATTTATAAAATACCAACATTACCCTTAACCAATACATTTAAAATCCACTAACACATGTCCACTAATGTCCATCTATTTAATTCATGGTCAAATTTCATAATAAGGACTTCACATTTAATAAGACATGGCAATTAAGCACTTTAACAATTAGCACACAGCTTTTGCATTTTATGCGATTAAGTCCTTTTTGCTAATTAAGCACTCAAACAATAAAATTTTCACACAGAAATTTCACACAGGCTTAATCACATATTATAAACATCTAAAATAATATTAACATATTTTTTGACCTTGAATTTATGGTCTCGAAACCACTATTTCGACTAGGGTCTAAACCGGGCTGTTACATCAACACGTTTAGAATATTTTCCAGCGTGTTTTCAAGGTTTTTCTTTGCAAATAGACCTTTCCCTACGGCTATAAATGGCTCTCACATACCAAGCTTCATCATCCCTCAGTCATATAATTTCTCTCCAATCCTATTCATTTCTCTACTATAAATCATTTATTGGTCTTAAAAATTTCGGTTGCTAAAAATATTTGACTTACGTTTGAGGTATTCTTGAGTTATCGGTGATGCGATATCACTCCCAGTCGTACACATTTCATATATCATGCTGAGATGGGATCATTGCCTCCTAAACCTATTCTAGGGAAGTCAATTATAGGGCGATTTTGCTTTCTACAGTCAAGGGTGGAAGTCGATGTAGAGGTCTCAATCGACGGTCGTTATGCAGTAACGGATTGGGATATAACAGGGGTTGACTATCGTTATGCAGCCACGAGCTCAATTTTTCGAATACGAAAAAATGATATCCTATATATACCATACAAAAGTTTGATGCCATATCCATACGGAAAAACTCTAGGGCTTCCCGCTATAATCGGTCTAATTTTTTTTCATTTCTAGGCAACCGATACCTTTAACCTTCCTTTTTATTTGAAAGCTGACACTGTAACAACCCGATTTTTTAGTGGTGTCGGAAACAGTGGTTTCGAGACCACCAAATCCGGTGACTAAGTTCATAAATATTATTATTAAATATTTACGAGTCAAATATGGTTTTAAAAAGGTCTTTGAATTGGTAATTTATATTTTATAATGATTTATTAGGTTCGAGTGGTAAGACCCTAGGTTAAGTGGTTTTAGAAAGTGAGGTATTGGGACCTCGTTTCTATAAATCGAGCTATAAATATTTTTATAAATATTTACGGAGTTTCATTAAGGTGGTATTAAAGTTTCGTTGAAAAATTTTAACGTTTCGATAGTTAATTAATTAAAAAGGACTAAATTGAAAAATATGCAAAACTTGCTAATTATAATATTAAAGTGATTAATTAAAAACGACTAAATTGAAAAAGGTGCAAAACTTGCTAATTATAATATTAAAGTGATTAAATGGCTTGATTAATAAATGAGGGAGGACTTAAGAAACAATTATACCAAAATTGATATAGTGGGGTGGCATGTTAAGGTAAATTAATAAAATAAAGCCATTGAATGGCAAAATAGTAATTTAGGTGAAATTAAAATATACAAATTGAAATTCTAAAGGTTTCTATGCAATTCATCTTCAATTTCGGCTTAAACCGACATAGGAGAGAGCTCTTTAAGCTGGTTCTTCATATTTTTGCTTCATGTGAGTTCAATTCTTACACGTTTCTTGTAATTTTTATATTTTTGAGATTGTTACAATTAGGTCCAACTAAACCGTACCTTCGTTTTTTATTTTATTAAAAATTTTGGAAGATTTCATTGATAAATATTAGATTTTTTTATGAATAATATGAATTTAGAGCTTTGATTGTGTTGTATGATGATTTTATAAAGTGATTTTATTAAATATTGATTTTAGGATTAAATTGTGAAAGGGTTAAAATATTAGCGTTTGGTAGTAAATTTTGGGTTTATTAGGGGCTGTATGAGGGCCTAAAATATTTGGATAGATTATTTATTGAGAAAATAAGTTAATTTGATAGATTAATAAATTAAGGTATTAAATTGCAAAAATTACAAAAGTTTGTGGTAATTACGTAAATTTGAAAATAAAAGGGTATTAATTGTAAAGTGAATTGGAAATAAAATATTTGCTAATAAATGAGTAATTTTTATATTCTAGATCAAGATCCCGTAGATACTCATGAAAAAGGAAAAATAGTGGAATAGCCCCTGGACTTCTGCAATTACTACAATTCAGTCCAGGTAAGTTCGTAGCATAAATTGATGACTGGCATTATGTATATATTCTATTGTTGGAAATGAATTATTGTTTGAATTATAATATTGAATTGGATATTCGGTTTGAATTGAACGTGAAATTTGAGTACATTTGTGATTTGGTATATGGCGGGGGTTTGGAATGGAGATGGTATTGGTGGGAGATATTGACATTTTACACAAGTAAATCGGAGTTCAGCATTTTTTTTGAACTCTCGTGTTTTACTTTCTGTTTGGCGTGATTGGGTGGATCAGCTCTTACGAGCTTCTGTTCAGCTTTCAAGCTTTTGTTGGCATATTCGAGAGGACTAGCTCTTATGAGTTTCTGTTGACAATGTACTCTTATCCGTAAGTCGTTCTTCAAATGGAGAAATCTCAGTAAGGTGATTTATTTAATGAATTTGAAAGACATGTTACTTATTTTTTTATTGATTTGAATATGGATGTACTTATCGATTGAAGTTGTAAATGACAGGGAGTTGTCATGGATGATTTTTATTACTTAATTTATTTTAGTTAGTTCGGTAAGATTTTTGTTTTACCCATCGACTTACTAAGCTTCATTAAGCTTATTTGTATTGTTTAATGTCTTTGTAGATTTTTCGGAAGGTTAGACGATCAGATCGGCACTTAAGTCACACTGTTAATGGCCCAATTTGTCCGGGCTTGAGTATAATAAAACATAAAAAAATAAGCCCAATGTGTAAGGGGCCCAAAAGGCCCAAAATATTGAAATTGAGATAGAAAAAAGATAGGGTTGGAAACCCTAGCGCCGCAGCCTCCCTCGTTTGTGCCCCATGTGCGCACCACGACCATGCGCCTGCCAGCAGCCACCATCCTCGCGCGTGCCCCTGGCCATTACCGCGCCCATACCTGCGAAAAAGACCAACGAGGACAGCAAACAAGCCATGACAGCGAATGGGCAATGTATTTTCTTTTTTATTTCCTATTCGGCTATAAAAGCCAACTAAAATCAATGTATCGGGGACCTTTTTTTGGCAATCAATCGAACAAGGAAAATATATTCGCAAAAGTAACAAAATCAAAAAAGAGGTGGTTCATTTTATTTCATTATTTTCTTTCTTTCGAATCTGTCTATATATACTTGAGTTCTCTATTTTTTTTTATATATCAAAAATCATATATATATATACGTATACTAAAAAAAAGGGGGAAGAATTTACCTTTCCCGCCATCATGAATGGTGTGTGTATGCAAGGGCGTCGGCGACGGTCGCCGGACTAAGCCCCCCACCGGAAATCACCCACCTGCAGAGAAGAGAGAAAAGAAGTTAGTTTTTTTTAAAAAAGGGGTGGGGAATGAATTTTTTTCAGATTTTTGGCCTTTAAATAACCCATCAAAACGACGCCGTTTTGGGGGTTGCCCTTCACGCCCAAAACGACGTCGTCTCGTTCCCCTGGATCCGCGTGTTGACCCGACCCGCCTAGGATCCGCGTGTTTTGTCAATTGGGCTAATTCCCCTTTTGGTCCCTCTGTCTTTCCATATTTTCGCAATCGAGTTTCCTTTTTATTTTAAATTTTCCCTTCAATTTCAATCTGTGTTCATTTTAATCCCGAATTAAGCGCTGCGTTTTACGAATGTGGGAAAATTCCCCTTTAAACCCCTTGGCTCTTGCGCGTTTTGCAAAATACCCCCTTCCTCTTATTTTATTTCTAATTAACCCCCAAACTTTCGTTTCAAATGCGATTTGACCCCTTTTAATTATTTCGTAATCTTCTTAGTCCTTCATTATATTATCGTTATATTTATATTATCATTATGTTGTACATATTTATTATTATACTATTATCATTATATTTTTTATTACTATTATAATTATATTAGTATATTATATATATTTCATACCCCTATTATTATCATTATTACATTTACTATTATTATTATTATTTTAGTATTATTACTATAGTTATGTTATTTACTTTGTACATATTTTTTATTATTACTATTATTATTATAATTATGCCGTACATATTAATATTATTATTATTATTATTATTACCATGTTTATACTATTGTTTATTGTACATATTTTGATATTATTGTTACTATCATCTTATTATTATTATGTTTATTATCACCACATTGTTGTTATATTTTTTGTTACTTTTATTATACTATATATACGTATATATTATTATTTGTGTTTAACTTTCATTCATATTTATATTTAGATCATTTCACATATACTCTTATTTTCATTCGTACCACCACATTTTTCACAAATTCGTGCTCCATTTTAGCCAATACAAAATTGATCTCTTTCGTAAAAGCGACATTTCGTATTTGGAAATTTGAGAAAATCGTGCCTTAACTTACTAGGTTTCGATTTTTTCTCGTTTAACCTAAATAGCGAAATGTCTTTTAAAATAAAAAGCTTTTTTTTTGAATAAAAAAATTATTATCTTCGAGAATTCGGTACGTCGTGTCCTAACTTACTGGATGTGACATTCCGTTATTTCGAGATAAGATCTTCTAAACACGACAATATTCATCTTGGATTCGAGGATTTGGATTATCGTATCCTAAAGTATTGGATGTGATATTTTATTTTTTTCGGAACGAGAAAAGTTTGATATTTAATTCGAGAAAATTCGAATATTTTTAAAGGGAATCATATTTTTTAAAATCCATTTTCACAATTTTCAACTTTCGATATAAGGACATTAATTGATCAATCCGGCACCAATTTTGGGCGTGACGAGGGTGCTAATCCTTCCTCGCACGTAACCGACTCCCGAGTCCACTTTCTCAAAACTCGTAGACTAAAATATTTTATAGGTGGCCCGATCGCACCTAATGAAAGATCGGTGGCGACTCCCGTTTTTACTTTCAAAACCCAAGTCCGATTCTTGCCTTCTCAAAAAAGGATGGTTTCGACACACACTATCTAGTTTATCTCGGTAGTTTTTGAAACGTTAAATATGGTTTATATGGCTTGTATAGGCTTTTGTACGGTCTTGGTTAAAGTTTGGCTTATGTAAATATTATGAATAATATTTTGTTTATATATCCAACTTATATATATTGATATGAGAATAAGGTATAATTGTGACGTTAGTATGAGTGATATATGTATGTATGTATTTGAATTGTAGTGAACTTGGGTAACTTTGTTAGGTAATTATTTAGGTAAGTTTGGATGCTTAGTTGACATGTTTTTAAGTTGTCATTTGAGGTGCCTAAGGGTATATTGGTTGTATGTGGTGATAATACATGTCTAAGACTTTATTTTAGTTTGTTTTGAATGCCTTGTTATGGCTTGATGATGTGCAATTTGTTGAGTCTAGGGTGACGTCAATTTGGGTGAGAAATGTGGCTTGGAAAATTGCTTATTTTTGTCCACACGGGCAGAGACACGGGCGTGTGTCTCAGCCGTGTGTGACGCACGGCCAAGTGACATGGCCATGCGTCCCCTGTATATTCTTAAGAATGCAAGTCAGTATGCTCACACAGCCTAGCACACGGCGTGTGACTTGGCATTGTGACCTAATTCAGAGAGTTACATGGGTATGGACACGGGCTGGACATGCTCGTGTGTCCCTATTTCAAATGCCCACACGGCCTGAGACACGGGCGTGTCTCCTGACCGTGTGAGTTACACGGCCTTGTGACCCTTACAGTGTTGAAAATTTTTAATGATTCCAAATTTTTTTTTTGAGTTTTCTATTTAGTCACCATTTTTTCTAATGTGTAATTTGGGGCCTTAAGGGCTTGTTTAAGTGACAATATGTATTTTTTTAATTGGTTTTTAACATGAATGCCATATAATATGAAATGTTTGCATTTTCTTTCTGTTTGATTTGTAAACTCTGGTAATGTTTTGTAACCCTGTTCCGATGATAGATACGGGTTAAGGGTGTTACAGGCACCGTTGATGTGAGCATGTTCACATTATGTGACTCGACAAGAAGGACTCAAGATTGGCTTAAGCTTGAAAGGCCCAAATGCAAGATGAAATCATTCAAAACCCATACAACATTTGCATGTGGGCTTTATGAGGCCAAACCATCCATCTCATTTTATTTATAATTCTACAGTTCTTATTAATTCTTATTTAGTATGAGTAATTAATATGTGTCTTAAGTGTTTTTAATGCTATTAGCTTTTAGTTAAGTTAGTTGCTAGTTTTAATTGTGTGTTAAATGCATCTTGAGAACTAGTTACTAATTAATGTCATGCATTAGTTATCTGCATCTTTAAATTGTGACTTGCATTTTGTGTTTTGTATTTAATTAAGTCATGCATTAAAACATCTCACATGGTAATAGTGTTTGTGTTTTAATTATGTTATGCGTTATGTAACTCATTTGTTTATTTAATTAGCATCTTCATTAAGCCTTGCATTTAAGCATCTTATTTGTTCATTTAGGTTAAGCATGAGTTAGTTTCATAAGTGTGTGAAGTGTGTCATTTATTTTGGTTGTTACTTTTTATGCATAAGTTATAGTATGTTAGTTTGTCATTATAAATAAAGTGTTTTAAGTTGAATAAGAATATGAAAAGTTGCCAATTCTTAATAACTAATTAATTGTCTTATAGGTGGTTATTCATATGGATCAAGAATGACTCTTCAAGTCTATTTTAGTTTCAAGCACTCAAAGTTCATTATGGTGGTTGTTCAAATGAACCAAGAGTGCACTTAAAGCTCAATCATGGTGCCAATAAAAGAGATGAATACACAAGCATTAAGGCATTTGGTGTTAAGGGAGATGAAGGGACTACAAAATAGCACAATTAAGAAGCATTAAACCTTCATCAAAATGAAGAGACATGATTTTTCAACTACACATGAATCAAGTGACAAGACATAACTCTTTGGCTGCCTATTATAATCAAAATTAAATAAACAAATGAGTTACATAATGCATGACATAATTAAAACACAAACTCTATTACCATGTGAGATGTTTTAATGCATGACTTAATTAAATACAAAACACATAATGCAAGTCACAATTTAGGGATGTAGATAAATAATGCAAGACATTACTTAATTAGTAACTAGTTCTCAAGATGCATTTAACATGCAATTAAAACTAACAACTAACTTAACTAAAAGCCAATAGCATTAAAAACACTTAAGACACATATTAATGACTCATACTAAATAAGAATTAATAAAAACTGTAGAATTATAAATAAAATGAGATGGACAGTTCGGCCTAAAAAAGCCCACATGCAAACGTCGCATGGGTTTTGAACGATTTCATCTTGCATTTGGGCCCTTCGTTCCTAATCCAATCTCGAGTCCTTCTTGTCGAGTCACATGATGTGACCATGCTCAGATCAACAGTTGTTGTTATTACACAACCTATTAATAACTACAATTGTTGTCGCGCTGACCTAAGTTTGACCTCTAATGTGCTGGAACATCCGCTCTCCTTCTAGGAGCCCTATTGTGTGCACCTCGGTGTCAGCTTTCGGGAAAGAATAAGAGGTTCAAGATATCAACTGCTTTGAAATAGAGAAAAAATTACGTTGATTACATCGGAAGTTCCTAGAGTTGTTACGTATGATTATGGCATCAATATTATGTATAGTATATATAGGGCATTATTTGTAGGTATCCAAAAAGCTTGAACTCCTGACTGCATAACGATTGTCACCTGGCCCCCCCAGTTATACTTGAACCTGTAGTCGCATCACGATGCCTTAATCGTAACACCCTCTTTGTATTCAATCTTTGAAATAGGGTTATGGAGCATTACCAAACTTATAAAACATTTAAGCACTCAATTCACATATAAATTCACATTTCATGTAAACATTATTCAAACTCAAGCATAACGTCCCTATAATGAGCCTACAAGGCCCTAAACATGCTTTGGGAGTGGTTCGGGACTAAACAGATAACTCAAGTAACCTTTACGAAACTTTGAAAATTTTTCTCAAAGCAGGGGATACACGCCCATGTGGCCAGGCCATATGTCTCACATGGCTACCAGACACGCCCGTGTCACAGGCTGTGTGGACATTCGAAATGGGAGCACATGGCCGTGTCCCAGCCCGTGTCTAACCCCATGTCTAAAAAATGAGCTTACTGACTTGGGTCACACGGCCAACCACACGCTCGTGTGTCTAGCCAATGTGCCCTTCCAAGTGGCCACACACACTCGTGTGCCAAGCCGTGTGCTAGGCCGAGCCAGACCTATGGGGTATACCGACTTATACCACACGGCCAAGTCACATGCTCGTGTGTGAGGCCATGTGGAGTATACTGACTTGATTTTAATTTCAACACCAGGGGACACACGCCTGTGTCTCTGATCGTGTGGACAAAAATAGGCTATTTACCAAGCCAATTTGCCACCCAAATTGCATGTACCTACACAACCTAAATGACACCATTTCATAGCATAAATGAACATCTAACTTATCCATAATCAAGGCTAAATCATACCATTTCTAATACTAACAACCAACATACTTATAAACTCATGTTTTACTCATTCAAAACATACCAAAAACACATATACAAATCAACTAACTAAACCTTTACCAAACATACATCATTTGGCAACAATTCACAAGCATAACCATTTTCAATTCATCAACTATTAGCTACTTTAAAAGTTGTATTAAACAATGTCATTTCTAAGCAAACATAGACCACACCACTAAGAGGCATTAACACACACACACACACACACACATATACACATCACATAATTGCCAAAATAAGCCAACTTACATGGCTAACATACAACCAAACATTTAATATTTACAAGCCAACACAAATGGCCAATCATGCTACAATACCAAATGACTCAAAGTCCCTATACATGCCATATACTTAAAATACTAAATTTCATAGATAGGTAGATAGTGTGAAGTGTGAAGCGATCTCCGACGACCCTCGAATCCGAGCTAGCTTTGATAACACTATAAAACACGGGAAAAATAAACAAAGTAAGCTGTAAAGCCTAGTAAACTCGTATGAAATAAACTCAATGCAATCTCACAAATATAATTCAATAATTTGAATGCACCAACATATAGCTTACATTAACTAACAAACCTTTCAAATACTCCATTATGAAAGTATACACTTCCTTCACAAGTTTCCTCAATTTGAAACTTATATAATTCATGTACATACCTGTATCATCTAGTATCAATCTCATACTCATCCACATCGATCGTTTACCCGTTGAACCATTCAGAATAGAGGTTGGATACTTAGGAGTCTCGCAAACTAAGTACCTATATCATGGCCTGAAGCCAACTCAATGTATCCCCTAATGACATGTCACTAGTATCCTAAACTATTCCTAAGGTTCAACCGGGATTTCGAATGCCGAATTACCATCAAGTCATTTTTGAACTTATCTGAAGTCTCGTAATCATAACTTATATAATATCAAAGCATTTAAAATACGTTTATAATGAAATTTATCACATACGAACTTACATCAGTTCAAAAACGATGAAATTAGTCGATTAATCAAGTACTTTATCTTTTCCCCGGTCTAGATCCGAATTCCACTTTTCTTAATCTAAATATATTCAGAATTAACTCATTTAATAATATCTCTATTCAATTTAGTCCAAAACAAACTTTAAAGCACATTTACACTTTTGCCCCTAATATTTCACATTTTTCACAAATTAGTCCTTATTTCATAAAATCACAAATTAATGAAATTCAAAATAAACTCATGCTATTCAAATTACTATTATGCCCTATAAGCCCATTTTTTTTATTTATTTCACATTTTAACCACAAAGTTTCAACATTTCTCAATTTAATCCCTATTTTGCATTTCACTAAAAATCACTTAACAAAACTTGTATAATGCATAACAAATATTCATAATCTATCATCAAACATTAAAATACACATGTATTAATCAATGGAATCATTAAAAACCTTTAACATTTTTGCAAAATAGTCCTTGGGCTAGCTAGTACTAGATGTAACGATCACAAAAACATAGAAATCATTAAAAAGGATAAAAACAGACTTACAATTGCACAAATGAGCTTGGCCGAATGAAAGGAGTAAAAATGGCTTCCTATAGCCCTAATTTTCAGTGGTGATCACTTAATGAATATGATGATATTATGTTATTATATTTTTTAACTTATTAATTAACCAAAATACTAAATTAACCTTAGTTATAATTCATTAAAACCATATAATGCATGCCCATATTTGTCCACTCACAATTAAAATGTTATATTTAGAACATAAGGACCTTAACTTTAAGGTTTTATAGCTATTAGACACCTTTAGCTATTAGAACTCAAGTTTTACGCTTTACGCGATTTAGTCCTTTTTATCAAATTGACTATTCAAACGATAAAATTTCTTAACGAAATTTTCACACAATCACTCAATCATGCTGTAAACATTAAAATAATAATAAAATAAATGTTTTGACTTTAGATTTGTGATCCCGAAACCACTATTCTGATTTGACTAAAAACGGACTGTTACACTAACTGGACCTTCACGTAAACTTCGACTCTTGATTGTATCAAGTATTATTACCTCGAAACTGGATTTGCCCACAATGAGTTTCTTAGATTATGGTCCTTTCTCACTATTACGTATGAAATGTATGTGTGCTGAGGCGCGTTATTACATCCCTGACCCCTTAAAACTATCTAAGAACTTCAGTCGTTTCAGTAAAAAATCTTGAACACTTTCGAAATATCCTAAACCCTAAAAACCCTAAACCTAACTTTAATAAAATAAAAACCCTAATCCTAAAAAAATAAAAAAACCTAACCCTAGAGAGAGAAAGGATGTGCGCGCTTTTCTGCCATTTGTACAAAAAATAAGCCCAGTTAGACGCGCTTTCCTTTCTCTCTCCTAAAATAAGCTTATTAACCTAATTAATTTTAAAACTGGCATAAAGACCTAATTAATTAAAAAAAAGCCTGTAAACCTTATTTTGCTGGGCTTTTGCTCATTTTTTAAATTAATTTAGGCATATATATCGTTTTTTTTCTTTGTTCATTTTTAATTTATGAATTTGTTGTAAGTAAAACGTGGAAGAAATTATTTATTATTTAAAATAAAAATAATGGTTGGAAGTTTTGTTAAGTAAAAAAAAAAGTGAACAATCCATGAATTAGAAAAGCGGAAAGAAGTTGTGGCGACGTTAATCTTTTTGATTATACAAAAGAAACTATGAAAATTATATAACATTCTTACCCTCTAATTTATATAATTAAATAACTAAATTTTTATGTATTCTTACCTCGAAAATTGTATCCTTTCACAATATAAATAATATGAACTCACATTTACCTTTGATTTTCTTAAAGGGAAATGGTTTCTCTAACGGAAAAAAAAAAATCTTCAATAAAATCTCATTTCCAAACAAGTTAAAAATTCTATTACAATAATAACAAATGAAATATATACGATCTTAAAATAAAAAAAATAGATTAAAATTTTTATCATGATATTGTCATCAATCTTGAATCAATATCGAGCTAACTTGTGATACCAACTCAATCAATTACATTAATATTTAATATATATACAAATAATTGTTGGAGGTAACAAAGTGTACATAACAAAAATTGTAATGTATAAATGTAACATCCTAGACTAGGGGTTATGCATTTGTGCATAATTCATGAGTTGGTAGGTTTTGGCAGTGTTTGGAAGTGTATTAAGGGTTTTTAGAACTTTAGGTGAAAAGGGAAAAACTTTGGAAAATATTAGAAATATCAAGTTTCAAAAGAGGAAAGTAAACATTTTTGGAAACCTGGAAATGTATGGAAATGTTAAGTTCAAAAGAGGAAAATGAACATTTTTGGAAACTAGGAAATGTAAGGAAATGATTTAGAAATGACTCGAAAGAGGAAAGTGAACATTTCTGGAAACTAGGAAATGTAAGGAAATGATTTAAAAATGACTCGAAAGAGGAAAGTGAACATTTCTGGAAACTTGAAAATGTAAGGAAATGTTAGGTTAAAAGAGGCAAACGAAAATTTTTGGAAACTTAGAAATGTAAAGAAATGACTTAGAAAATGTCAAGTTTTAAAGTTTAAAAAAGGAAATTGAGGCAAGGTGGCCTTAAGAGAAAAAGTATGTGAAATTTGACACACAAACAGGCTTGGAAGAGTGGCCTGAAGATGCCACTTAGGGCCTTTGGAAATGGCGCCACATGCAAGGTGTTGGGCCTGAGTTCGAGTCACTTGGGAAGCAAATAAAGGAAAGTTTTATTTTTTGCTTCCAGAAGCCTGAGGTGGACGGCACAAGCCTTCTAGAAAGGAGGAGTTTTATTTTCATAAATATTCGATTAATAAGGTGATAAATAAGGGATTTAATTTGGATTATTTTTGAAGAGATAATAAAGGATTATTCTCTAATTATTTTAAATTAAGGAGATAAACTTATCAATAAAGAAGAGTGGTGGCCAAGTAAGGGATTACGAGTAGTAGTTTTGGCTATAAAAGGAAGAAAATAGGGCTACTCATCAATTTTTCTTCCTCCTCTTCTCTCTGCTAGATTTTTCGAGTGCTCTCTTCTCTTCTCTTCTCTTTTTCTTTTGGCAAGCCGAATCTATAGTCCACCATTGTCAAAATTCTCAAGTTTTCTTTTCCATTGTCAAAATTCTCAAGTTTTCTTTTCTTCCTATTTCTTCTTACCAATCCATTCAAAAGCCGAATCTTGGAAGGGCTTCAAGCATAAGTCTTTGTTGATTTCTTCAAAGGTAAGAACAAGTTTGATTTCCATTCTTTTCTTTTAGATTAGCCGAGAGATAATCTAACCCCATACATATTATGGTTGCCGAATATGGAAGGATCTTTCGGGATTATCAGAGTAGTCGACTAAAAAAAGGAGGAGTATTCGGGATTTCTAAGATTAAGGTAAGACATGTGAATATTCGGCCAAAGGCCTTGATTTATGTTTCGATGATTAAGATTAAGTCTAACGTAAGGTTCTAGGAATTTCGACATTCCTAGGGAAACAAGGAACAGTTTCGGGATTTGTTGGTGTTCCAATCGGCAACAAGGTAAGAATACTAATCCTACTAGGATTTGGAATTTTGGCCGAATGGCTTTTTATTAAGGTAATAAGTGATAAATCAATGTAGGGATTAAGGATCTAAGCATTAGATCAAGCTTTTCGGGATCTCAAGGAAATTTTAAGCGAATCAGGTGTGTAAACCCTCACTTTTTCATAATATGTATTATGGCTATGTTAATTAAAATATGTGATATTAAGAATATGGAAGTGGCCAAAGTACCATGTTATGGTACAAAGTACCCAGGTACGTTTCCTACTCCTACTAGGATTTCGAAATATGTTAGTTGTAACATAAGAATATGATAAGAATGTGAACTCTGGCATATTATGCATATTATTATTATTATGGGGCATATTGGTTGTTGAAAGGGGAAGTGAATGTGGTGACCTAAGACCACGCACACGGTGACCTAAGACCGTGATATCTGAAAAGTGGTGACCTAAGACCACAGTAATCTGAACATGGTGACCTAAGACCACGAATGCGGTGACCTAAGACCGCAAATTGGTGTGTAGCGGAAGGAGGGTCGACTTAGTAGTCCCCATGGTGTGATTGGCAGGTACGGGGGTGTGTAGCGAATGGACAATTAGGTTTGGGTTTGGGAATGCATCATAACTTGTATTCTATGTTTTGAATGTGTAACTCTTGTATGCCTAATTCTATTATGATTTAGTGTCGTGTACACATTGAGTCTGTTTGAGTGACCGTTGTAGGACCATGTTTGAGCGATGAGCAGTGATGGGTGGGGGGCAGCGAGAACTTGTGGTGGCCATGCTCAACATGAAGTCTTTATTTTTATGGAACTATTAGTTTTTTAAGTACTTGAATTATTTGGAAATTATTTGTTGTAATAAGGCCATAAGGCCATAGTTGAATCATTTTACATTTATTATTATTTATTATGTTTAGGAACCTTATTTATTAAAGTTTAAGTAAAAATTTCTTTAAACTAAATCCTAATTGTTTTATCACTTAATATTAAAAAGGGGTTTCCAAAAATAAAATCGAGTCTGTTTCAACACAAGCCCAACCCAAACAATATTTTTTTTTTAATCGCACAAGTTTCTCAAGTAACAAAAGAATTTGAAACAGGTTTTCTTGAGGAACATACCAAATCTGGTCAAAGCTCGTGGGCCGGGTTTGGGGTGTTTCAATAAAAATATTAAAATAAAATTTTAATTAAGTGGTAAATTAAAAATTTTACTAATGTAATTGGTTCGGGCTCAAATTTCACCATATACATAATTTTATCGTTTTTTTAAATAAAAAGACTAAATTACCTTCTAATAATATAATTTATTTTAATTACAGAAAAGTATTTTTATAATTTCCCTAACTGTATTGGTGATTTAGTTGAGATTAACACCAACTCAGTAAAACACTTAATAAATAGTATAGATATATGTGCACGAGCATAACTCTAAGAGAGATAGAGGTAAACATTTAGGTTTATATTTTCACATGTTTCTTTTTCTTTTATAAAGTAATAGTCAAGAACATTTTGGTAATTGAGTTATTGGTTCTATAACAGTTCGTTTTTCAGTGTTGCCGAAAATAGTCGTTTCGAGACCATAATTCTGACGAGAGAGTTCGTAGATATATTTAATTAATAATTATGAGATTAAATATAGTATAATAGTGAATCGTGATTCAAGAGATTTTATTAATTGGTCAGTTAGTCAAGATACAAGTGGTACATACCGAAAGTCAACTGATTTTGAAAAATGAGGTATCGAGACCTCATTTCTATAAATCGAACCCTTAAATATTTTTATTAGATACTTACGAAGTTGTTATATAAGTGGATTGAAATAGATACGTGAATTGGTGAGATATAGATACGTGAATTGAGTTATTGGTTCTATAACTCGGATGATTTTGATAAATGAATTGGTGAGAAATAGATACGTATCGATACAGGTATGTACGGAAAACTATTCGAATAACAAGCTAATGGAAGTTGAGAAATTTATGTTAACTTAGTGATTGATGCATTAATGCAATTTATGTTATCTATTTAGAAATGTTAATAAATGATGAGATTATTTCATTTTACATACGAACTTACGAAGCTTTATAGCTTACTTAGTTTATTTTTCTATGCTTTATAGTATTTCGAAGCTAGCTCGGATCCAGGGATTGTCAGAGATTTCATCGCACTATCGAACATCTATTTTGGTAATTTTGAAGTTGTGTAAATATGGTATATGGTATGTATAGGCTTGAGTCATTTTGGTATGTTTGATGAACATGTATTTTAGCCATTTGAGTTGGCTTATGATGATGAATTTGATGATGTTTATAAATGTGCAAATGATTCTATTTTGAGTTTAGTAATTGACCTATATTATGTGATTGAGGTTGAATTTATAATGCTTAATGATATTAGGTAATTTGATTGCTAAAAGGGTTATAATTTGAGAAGTTATGTGCTTCTGAATTGGTGAATGATAATGCATTTTTGGAATGGTTTAGTAAATTGAATTGTATATGTGAATTAGGTATGTAGTTAGATGGCAAATTGTGACATATTTGTGACTTGTATGGTTGGTAATGAAATGGTATGAATTGAATATTGGTTGATGATATTTGGCTATTTATTTGTGTCTTGAAATGGTACCATTTGAGTTATGTAGGTACATGCAAATTCGGGTGGCAATTTGGCTTAGTAAATAGCCTATTTTTGTCCACACAGATAGAGACACAGGCGTGTGTCTCAGCCGTGTGTGGCACACGGTTATGTTACATGGCCGTGTGTCCCCTGGTGTTTCAGTATGCTCCACACGGTCTCACATACGGGCGTGTAATTGGTCGTGTGGCATAAGTCAATATACCCCCTAATTTATACTCGGCCTAACGTATGGACATGTGACTTGGCCGTGTTGCATAAGTCAGTACACCCTACAGGTTTGACACTGCCTAGCACACGGCTTGGCACAAGGGAGTGTGCGGCCACTTCGAAGAGCACATGGGCTAGACACACGGGCGTGTGGTTGGCCGTGTGATCCAAGTCAATAAGCTCTCTTGTTTAGACACGGGGTTGGACACGAGCTGGGACATGACCATGTGCTTTCATTTTGAATGTTCACACGGTCTGTGATACGGGCGTGTCTAGTGGCCGTGTAAGACACACAGCTTGGCCATACGAGGGTGTGCCCCTGTTTTGAGGAAAAAATTTAAAGTTCGTGAAAGTTTCTTAAGTTATCGGTTTAGTCTCGAACCACTCTTAAAGCATGTTTAGGCTCGTACTAGGGACATTTTGATTGATATTGAATGATGATTGTTCGTATTGATTAAATTTATGAGAAAATTATGTTTAAATGTATTGTAAGTTCGGTAATACTCTGTAACCTTATTTTGGCGTTGAATACGGGTGAGGGGTGTTACATTTATTGGTATCAGAGCTACGGTTTAGTCAATTCTAGGACTAACATAGCGTGTGTGAGAGTCTAGCTATACATGCCATATATAACCTGTGATAGTGTGACGATTTTTGACATTATAAACTATGTTTTCATATAGTAATGGATCCCGAACGAGCTGTAGCAGATGATGTTGAGAGTAATACGCCAGCTCCCGCTCAAGGGACAACACCTTCTGAATTTAGACCCGTGTTGAGTAGTCACAGAATTGAGGCTAAAGAAGCCTTTTTCCAAATGATGAACGAGTGGTTCACTCAAAATATTCGGACAAATCCGGCTGGTCAACAACCTCTACCCCCGCCAATTCCTCAACCAATTCCCGTAGTTCCTCAAGTTATTGATCCTATACGCTTGAACAAGCCACCAATTGATAAAATTCGTAAGCATAGGGCTGAAGAGTTTAGGGCTACAGTTGACGATAATCCTGAGAGAGCTGAATTCTGGCTTGAAAATACAATTAGAGTATTCAATGAGTTGTCGTGTACACCCGAAGAGTACATTAAATATGATGTATCTTTTTTGAGAGACATTGGGTATCAATAGTGGAATACTTTGACATCAGTGGTACCGAAAGAACGGGTTACATAAGATTCTTTTAATCTGAGTTCAGAAAGAAATATATCAACCAGAGATTCATTGGTCAGAAACGCAAAGAGTTTCTAGAATTAAAATAAGGCCATATGTCCATGACAGAATATGAATGAGAATTTGTGAGGCTCAGTAAATATGCTTATGAATATGTTTCAATGGAAGCTATTATGTGCAAAAGATTTGAAGATGAATTGAATAAAGATATCAGATTGTTAGTCAAAATTCTAGAGTTGAAAGAGTTCATGGTACTCGTTGATCGTGCTTGCAAAGCTGAAGAACTGGTCAAAGAAAAGAGAAAGGCTGATTCTGAAGCTAGAGATTCGAGAAAGAGATTGATGAATAAACCCTATCACTCTTCATCTAAGATATCACGAAATGTTTATAGCTGATCAAATGCATCGAGGGAGTACTCTAATAGAGATTATGGGAAGCAATTTACGAGTTCAAAAACTCCAGCTATGTCAATGGCAAGTGTAGGTAATGTTAGGCCAAATAAACCTGAATATGGACGATGTGGAAAACAACATTTTAGAGAGTGTAGAATGAATGACAAAACCTGTTTTAGATATGGCTCGCACGAACATTTCATTCGAGATTGTCCTAAGTTAGATGAGAAAGATAAACCTCAGAATATAAGACCGAACAACACGACTACGACAGGAAGACCACCCCGTAATGCTGGAAAAGTGAGTGGTAGTAGATGTGCAATACGAGATATTGCTGTAAGATCTAGAGCTTGAGCACCTGCTAGAACCTATGCTATTCACGCTCGCGAAAAAGCGTCATCTCCAGATGTTATTACCGATACATTCTCTCTTTATGACACTGATGTAGTTGCATTGATAGACTCCGGATCAACTCATTCATATATATATGTGTGACTTTAGTGTCTAGTAAGAATTTACTTGTTGGTTCTACTGAGTTTGTTATAAAAGTGTCGAACCCCTTAGGAAAATCTGTCATGGTTGACAAAGTTTGCAAAAACTGTCCGTTAATGACTCGGGGTTATTGTTTTATGGTTGATCTGATGTTGTTGCCGTTTGATGAGTTTGATGTAATTCTGGGTATGGACTGGTTGACATTGCATGATGCAGTAGTAAATTGTAGACGAAAGATAATTGAGTTGAAATGTCAGAATAATAAGACTCTCCAAATCGAATCAAATGATTTGAGTGGTTTACTAGTTGTAGTTTCAGTGATGTTAGCTCAAAAATATGTGAAAAGGGATGTGACGCATATCTTGCATATGTACTTGATACAAAAGTGTCAGGATCAAAGATTGAATCAGTACCAGTTGTTTGCGAGTATCCAGATATGTTTTCAGAAGAGCTACCGGGTTTGCCACCGATTAGAGAGGTTGAGTTTGCTATTGATTTAGTACCGGGAACTTTACCGATATCGATAGCTCCTTACAGAATGGCTCTGACAGAGTGAAAAGAGTTGAAAGCTCAGTTGCAAGAATTAACTGATAGAGGATTTACACAACCGAGTTTCTCGCCCTGGGGTGCACCAGTGTTGTTTGTGAAGAAAAAGGATCATTTTATGAGAATGTGTATAGACTATCGACAACTCAAAAAAGTGACAATCAAGAATAAGTATCCGTTGTTGAGAATAGATGTTTTGTTTGATCAGTTGAAAGGTGCAACAGTGTTTTCAAATATTGATTTAAGATCTGGTTATTATCCATTGCGAGTTAAAAACTCAAATGTGTCAGAAACTACATTCAGAACGAGGTACGGACACTATGAATTCCTTATTATGCCTTTTGGACTAACTAATGTTCCTGACATTTTTATAGATTTGATGAATCAGATTTTCAGACAGTATTTAGACAGATTCGTTGTTGTGTTCATTGATGACATTCTGATCTATTCACGAGATGAGTCTAGGCATGCTGAGCACTTGAGAATTGTATTGCAAACCTTGAGATATAAGCAATTATTTGCAAAGTTCAGTAAATGTGAGTTTTGGCTCCGAGAGGTTGGATTTCTGGGACATATCGTTTCAGCCGAAGGTATTAGAATTGACCCGAGCAAGATTTCCTCAATTATAGATTGGAAACCTCCGAGAAATTTATCTGAAGTTTGAAGTTTGCTAGGACTAGCTAGCTATTATCGACATTTTGTGAAAAGATTCTCTATGATTGCAACACCCCTGACTCGATTACTTCAGAAAGATGTAAAGTTCGAATGGTCTGAGAAGTGTCAGTAGAGTTTCGAACAGTTGAAAGCATTATTGACAGATGCACCAGTTTTAGTACAGCTTGAGTCGGGTAAAGAATTCATTTTTAGTGATGCGTCATTGAATGGTCTGGGTTGTGTATTGATGCAGGAAGGCAAAGTTATAGCTTATGCTTCTAGACAGTTGAAGTCGTATGAAAAGAATTATCCGACGCATAATTTAGAGTTGGCTGCGATTGTGTTCGCATTAAAGATTTGGCGACATCACTTGTTTGGTGAAAAATGCCACATTTATACAGATCAAAAGAGCTTGAAATATTTAATAACTCAGAAAGACTTGAACTTGCAACAACGAAGATGGCTTGAATTATTGAAAGACTATGAGCTAGTAATTGATTAACACCCAGGGAAAGCAAATGTAGTTGCTGACGCTTTGAGCATAAAGTCATTATTTGCTTTACGTGCGATGAGCACACAGTTAGTTTTGTCTAATGACGGTTCGATTGTAACTGAGTTGAAAGTGAGACTGTTATTTCTTCAGCAAATTTGTGAAGCTCAAAAATGTGATGGTGAATTGCAAGCTAAAAGAGTGCAAAGTGAGTCGACTAGTGATTCAGAGTACCAAATCGGAGCCGATGATTGTTTAATGTTCCGAAACAGAATCTGTGTACCAAGAAATTTTGAGCTTATTCAGAAAATTCTGCACGAAGCATATAACAGTTTTTTATCTATTCACGTAGGGAGTACCAAAATGTACAATAATTTGAAACAATTATATTGGTGGTCGGTTATGAAACGAGACATGTTAGAGTTTGTATCGAGATGTTTAGTTTGTCAACAAGTGAAAGTCGAGCATCAAGTGCCTTTAGGTTTTCTTCAGCCTGTGATAATACCGGAATGGAAATGGGATAAAATGACGATGGATTTCGAATCAGGATTGCCCCTATCTTCGAAAAGGAAATATGCAATTTGGGTTGTTGTTGGTCGACTGAAAAAATCAGCTTATTTCATCTGGAACGTACTGAATTTTCTCTTGATAAATTGGCTGAGTTGTAAATTTATGAGATCGTTAGATTGCACAGGGTGCCAATTTCAATTATTTCGGATAGAAATCTGAGGTTTACGTCACAATTTTGGAAGAAATTGCAAGAAGCTTTGGTTACGAAGTTGAATTTTAGTATAGCTTTTCATTCGCAAACCGACGGTCAGTCTGAGAGAGTAATTCATATTCTCGAAGATATGCTCAAATGTTGTGTTTTAGAGTTCGAAGGAAATTGGGAGAAATATTTGTTGCTGGTTGAATTTACGTATAATAACAGCTTTCAATCGAGCATAAAGATGGCACTGTATGAAGCTGTGTATGGTCGCAAATGTCGAACTCTATTGTACTGGACTAAGCTTAGCGAGAAACAGATTCATGAGGTTGATTTGGTTAGAGAAGCCGAAAAGAATGTGAAAGTAATTCGCGACTATTTGAAAGCAGCTTCAAATCGTCAAAAATCGTATGCGGATTTGAAACGTAAAGATATTGAATTTCAGATCAATCATAAAGTGTTTCTGAAAGTATCTCCGTGGAAGAAAATCTTTAGATTTGGTCACAAAGGCAAATTGAGTACGTGTTTCATCGGGTTGTATGAGATCATTGAAATAATAGGTCTAGTAGCATATCGACTAGCTTTGCCAATTGAGTTAGAAAAGATCCACAATATGTTTCATGTATCGATGTTGCGTCGATATAGATCAGATCCTTCACACGTAATTTATCTGACAAAAATTGAAATTCAACCCGATATGGCGTACATCAAAGAATCGATCAGAATTCTAGCTCGAGAGATCAAAGGGCTGAGAAATAAAAGCATAGCTCTCATGAAAGTACTTTGGCAAAGACACGGTGTTGAAGAGGCTACGTGCGAGCCTGAGGAGGCTATGAGAAAATAGTACCCTAATCTATTCACTGGTAAGATTTTCGAGGACGAAAATCCCTAAGGGGGGAGAGTTGTAACAACCCGTTTTTAGTCAAACCAGAATAGTGATTTTAGAACCACAAATCTGAGGTCTAAATAATTATTTTATTATTATTTTAATGTCTACAACATGATATAATGATTGTGTGAAAGTTTCATTAAGAAATTTTATCATTTGGTTGGTCAATTCGATAAAAAGGTCTAAATCGCGTAAAGTGAAAAAGTGTTGTTCTATTAGTTAAAGGTATCAAATACCTATGAAATTAAATAATGGAGGTCCTTATGTATTAAATATACCATTGGTTGTCTAAGTGGACATTTATGGACATTATAAATGAATTTATAAAGGTTAAAAACTTAAGGTTAAATTAGTAAATAAGTTAATATGTATAATAAAACAAAAAGGAATTAAGGTGTCATCTTCCTTAATGTTGGAAACCACCAAAATTAGGGATTGAAAAACACCATTACAAAGCTTGGAACTTTCGGCTATGGTATCTTGAGCATGTAAGTCCATTTTTGATTTCGTTTTTAATGATTTCTATGTCTTTGTGATCGTTGTAGCTAGTACTAGCTAGCCCAGGGACTATTTTGCAAAACTGTTAAAGATTTTGAATGTTTCCATTGATGAATATGTATGATTTTTGATGATTGATGATATATTTTGACTGTTTGTTGATAGCTAAACAAGTTTTGTAAAGTGATTTTGAGTAAAAATGCTAAATAGGGATTAAATTGAGAAACGTGTAAATTGTGTGGTAAAAATATGAAATAATTGAAAAATATGGACTGCTAGGGGTATAATGGTAATTTGGCTAGCATGGGTTAGTCTTGAATTTCATGATTTTGTGATTTTGTGTAATAAGGCCTAAATCGTAACAATGTGAAAGTTTAGGGGAAAATATGTAAAATAGTCCTAATGTGTAATTTGGATTAAATTGAATAATTAGAAGAATAAATAAGCTGATTTTGATTACTTATAGATCAAGAAAAGAGGAATTCGGACTTAGATCGGGGAAAAAGCAAAGTAATTGAATAGTCGGTTCGTTTAGTCATTTCCGTACACGAGGTAAGTTCGTATAATTGAACTTAAATGTATATTTATTTAATTGAATGATGGTAATGTGATTGTATTTATCTTATTGGTTAAATTGGAAGATTCTGAATTTAATGTATGGTTTAAGTAAGAAGAATTGCTAAATAAGACCATAGCTAGACTATGGCAAATCAGAAAATAAGACCGTAACCGAGTTATGGCATGTGAATGTAAGACCAAGGCAAGGCCATGGCAGTGTATGTGTAAGACCATAGTTGGACTATGGCATCGAAAAAATCGATGTACTCGTACCGTAAGCATTTATAAACTCGGATGATTTTGATAAGTGAACTGGTGAGAAATAGTTATGTATTGGTACATATATGTACGGAAAACTATTCGAATAACGAGCTAATGGAAGTTCAGAACTTTATGTTAACTTAGTGATTGATGCATTAATGCAATTTATGTTATCTATTTAGAAATGTTAATGAATGATGAGATTATTTCATTTTACATACGAACTTACTAAGCTTTATAGCTTACTTTGTTTATTTTTCTATGTTTTATAGTATTTCGAAGCTAGCTCGGATCCGAGGATCGTCAGGGATTTCATTGCACTATTGAACATCTATTTTGGTATTTTTGATGTTGTGTACATATGGTATATGGCATGTATAGGCTTGAGTCATTTTGGTATGTTCGATGAACATATATTTTAGCCATTTGAGTTGGCTTATGATGATGAATTTGATGATGTTTATAAATGTGCAAATGATTCTATCTTGAGTTTAGTAATTGACTTGTATTGTGTGATTAAGGTTAAATTTATAATGCTTAATGATATTAGGTAATTTGATTGTTAAAAGGGTTGATAATCTGAGAAGTTATGTGCTTGTAAATTGGTGAATGATAATGCATGTTTGGAAAGGTTTAGTAAATTCAATTGTATATATGAACTAGATACGTAGTTAGATGGCAAATTGTGACATATTTGTGACTTGTATGGTTGATAATGAAATGGTATGAATTGAATATTGGTTGATGATATTTGGCTGCTTATTTGTGTCTTGAAATGGTACCATTTGAGTTATGTACGTACATGCAAATTTGGGTGGCAATTTGGCTTAGTAAATAGCCTATTTTTGTCCACACGGGCATGTGTCTCAACCGTGTGTGACACACAGTTATGTTACATGGCCGTGTGTCCCTTGGTGATGAAATTGAAATGAAGTCAGTATGCTCCACACGGTCTCACACAAGGGCGTGTGATCGGCCGTGTGGCATAAGCCAATATACCCCCTAATTTACACACAGCCTAGCACACGGGCGTATGACTTGGCCTTGTTGCATAAGTCAGTATACCCTATAGGTTTGACACTACCTAGCACACGGCCTGACACACGGGCGTGTGTGGCTACTTCGAAGGGCACACGGCCTAGACACACGGGTGTGTGGTTGGCCATGTGACCCAAGTCAGTAAGCTCTCTTGTTTAGACACGGGATTGGACACGGGCTGGGACACGGCCATGTGCTTCCATTTCGAATGTTCACACGGGCTGTGACACGAGCGTGTCTAGTGGCCGTGTGTCTGGCCACACGAGTGTGTGTCCCCTGTTGTGAGGAAAAATTTTCAAAGTTCGTGAAAGTTTCTTAAGTTATCAGTTTAGTCCTGAACCACTCTTAAAGCATGTTTAGGGCCTCGTAGGCTCGTAATAGGGACATTTTGATTGATATTGAATGATGATTGTTTGTATTGATTAAATGTATGAGAAAATTATGTTTAAATGTATTGTAAGTCCGGTAATGCTCTGTAACCCTATTCTGGTGTTGAATACGGGTGAGGGGTGTTACCCAAAATGACAGCTGGATAGTGTGATGAGATCTCCGACAACTCTCAATCCAAGCAAGCTTCAAAATCATTATAAAACACGGAAAAGTAAACAGAGTAAGCTATAAAGCTTAGAAAGCTCGTATGCTTAACAAGTAAAACTTACCATTCAACTACAATTCAAGCACTCAATGCAACTCAATTTAAATCCAAAAGCCTAACACATAATCAATCTCAAGGTTAGACATGAATTTCATCACTTTCTTCGATTCAATGATTGAAAAGTTCACGTACATACCTGTACCAATTCTTATCAATTTCATACTCTTCCAATTCATCGAAATACCCGTTGAACCATTTGGAATAATATCGGATACTCAGGAATCTTGCACCCTAAGTGCCAATACATGGTTGAAACCATCTCAATCTCATATGTAAATGCTCATCTCGAGCTATTACTGGGTTTGCTTACACAAGCTGACGATCAAGACGTAACTACACGGTGCTGCTCACACAAGCTGACGAGAATCCGCATCACATGCCGAAAAACTTAGCCACCGATAGAACGTACGGACCAACACCCAAAATACAATAAACCCTAATGACATGTCATTTGTATCCTATCTATTCCTAAGGTTCAACCGGGATTCACATTGCCGAATATTCGTCGAATATTTTCGTAATGTCGTATTCGTCAACAATACATTATAAAGCATTTGAACATAATTACATTAATGCTTATTAACATACGAACTTACCTCGGATTTATACGGAGAAAATTGAGCTATCAATCCACTATTTTGTTTTCCCCTCGATCTAATTCCGAACTTCGCTTTTCTTGATATATATATATCAAATTTAACTTATTTAATTATCACTCTATTCAATTTAATCCAAAAATCATACTATGGCAAAATTACACTTTTTCCATTTAAATTCTGAATTCTTTACAATTTAGTCCCTAGCTCATAAAAATGCAAATTCATGCAATTGAGTCCACACCCGTGCTAGCCAAATTTAACATATACTCATAGCAGCCCATATTTTTCATTATTTCACACATTTATCACAATTTCTCACATTTCTCATTTTAATCCCTAATTAACGATTTTATAAAAAATCACTTAACAAATGTTGTTTATCTAACAACAACCATTCATTTTCTATCATCAAACATCAAAGTACACACATATTCATCAATGGTAAAACTCTAAACCTTTAACAGTTTTGCAAATTAGTCACTGGGCTAGCTAGACTAAGTTACAGCGACTCCAAAAACATAGAAATCATTAAAAACGGGACGAAAACTACTCACATGCAAGGCTAGGATAGATGGCCGAATGCTTTAAGCTATTCCCATGGTGTTTTTAGGTTGAATTTTCGGCTAAGGGAGAAAACAAAGATGATAGCCTTTGTTTTATCATTTTTACTAACTTTAATTATTAAATTACTTAAATAACCTTTAATTAAACCATTAAAAATCACTTAAATGATGTCCATCTTTGTCCACTAATAATATTAATGGTTTAATTACCATTTAAGGCCACTCATATTCAAATTTCATAACAATTTGACACCTTTAGCTATTAAAACCCAAGTTTTACATTTTACGCGATTTAGTCTTTTTTATCGAATTTAGCACTTAAACGATAAAATTTCTTAACGAAATTTTTAAAAAAATCATACTATCATGCTTTAGACATTAAAATAATAATAAAATTATTATTTCAACTTCAGATTTGTGGTCCCGAAATCACTGTTCTGATTTAACTAAAACGAGCTATTACATGAGTTATATCATGTGTTATATGGGTTTGATTTGAGATGAGATGAGGACAAATGATATGTTTGTATGTTCACTAAATATGTCGATACCCAACATTTGTTGCGAATTTTCGAGTTGTATTTATAATGATTCAAGCGTGTTTCTGGGAGAAGATGTTTAGCCTTCAGGCTTAGCACATAGTGCCCAAGTGTATTTCTAGAGGGATGTTAGTTTTCGGGCTTGGCACTTGGTGCCCAAACGTGTTCTTGGTTGGTTTAGCTCGTTTGAGCATTCTGGCGTGTTTTGGGTGGATAATCGAGTATCCAAATTATTGTGCTATAGTTCATCGAGTTACCTATTAAAAGAAAGTATATTGATTGATTTCATGAGTTGCTTGGAAATGATATGTTTGTATGACTATTGAAATGTTAGCTAATGAAATTGAATGAATGCTAAGTGTGTGCTTAAAAGTTGTTTGGAAACGATAAAATGACTGGAATGTTTATAGTTTACATGTATAAAACACTCGCTTTGTACTTGTTACATGTGGTGATAGTGCTATATGTTTAAAAGAAAAAGATATATGATTATATATGTAACGAGTTGAAAAGAATGTGTTTAAAAATGGATTTGATCAATTGATTAACTTGATTTATAGGTTTTATAGTTTGACTGAGTGATACTGTTATGCATTGTATTGAATGGATTTGGGAAGATTATATGATTTAATTCGTGATATACTCACCTTACTATTATAAAATGTTTTGACAGGAAAGTGACTTAAACTAGTTAATTCTATTTACTTAAATGTGAATCTAAGGTAAGACTATTGTTTATGCACACCTATGAACTTACTAGGCATGTCAATGCTTACCCTATTTTATTTTCCTGTCTTCTAGAACTTGACTATCGGATCATTTCCAGAGGCTCACACTATCCAATGTCTATGTTGGTAATCTTTGGTTTATCTTGGTTCGGTTATAAATGACATGTAATAGGTGTGACATATATATGTGTGTGTGTGTGTGTGTATGTGTGCTTGGTGTTCAAATTTATGAATTTGCCCATTTTTGTATGTTTATTTAGGTATTGTATTAAAGCAAGTTTATGGGATTGTTTCGATAAGTTGGACTATAATTATGCTCATATGAAATAAAAATGTGTATGACTAGCTTGAATGTGTGCTAAGTGATTTAGAATGTGATAGTTGGATGAATGCATAAACTATAGGTGAATGGATTGAAATAGTTTAGCTGATTACGGTGCCAATTGTGGCATATTTGTTAGACATTTAGGAATGCTTTATAAGTTATATTTTGGGCATAAAATGTGCCTATTTGAGCAGGTGTTGATGTTAGTAAAGGAATGCATTATAGGTCTTTGTGTAAGGTTGAACCAACTTTGTACATTAGGTGCCTTTTCCTGCACATACGGTTTAACACACGACCGTGTGTCTCACACGGTTGGTTGACATGGCCGTGTGCCATTGGTAATTTAGATGCATGAATGTTGACATGGTCTTAATCTCTCACATGGCCCAGCCACATGGCCGTGACAATGTTCGCAAAGTTTTACAATTAGGTCTACACGGCCATAGTTTGTTACATGGCCTAGCAACACGGTTGTGTGACCTCTATTTACTGAATTTTTCATATATTTTATTAAGTTTACAGTTAAGTCCCTATTTATTTTTGGGATGTTTTAAGAGCTTTCATAAGTTTGTTTGGGAATTGGATTAATGTGTAAATCGTTGCATACTTGAGTTATGAACATTTTAATGATTGTTTTGATTGCTAAATGTCAGATTTACATGGATTTGTTTCGTTATCTTCTATAGTATCCTGTAACTTGGGTCCAACGACCGAATAGGGCATAGGGTGTTACAGATTCTTTGTGTCGTATACTTAAAGCAACTAGCGTAGTAGCAGAATTTTGAGCTTTGCGAGATGGACTCATCTTAGCCTAAGAACTTATATTTCAAGTCTTGAAATTGAAGTGGATGCTACTACTGATTTACTTTATGAAGAGACTATCTAATTGTAATGTTTTGCTATTTCCTTTGATTGATGATTACATGACACTCCTTCGTTCTATGAGTTCTATCTCGATGGCTATGTCTTTTGTAAAGGGAACAAATAAGCGGATGCACTAGCTTGTTTGAGGAATAATTTTCAACCTTTCCTCTTTCAGATAATATTTCTTTCAATGACTTGTTTAGTGTTTGCCCTAATCCCCTTGGTAACTTAATTCGCCTACTTCTAGAAGATGCCGGGGTCAATTATATATTTGGCTTTAATTCAACTTTTATTAAAGATCATTCCCTTTTCCAAAATAAAAATTTATTCAGCCGAGCTTTTATCAAAGATGGTTCCTTTTAAAAAAAAATAAAAATTCTCAATTCTCACTGAGGCTAAATCAATAGGTGTAAAAAAGTGTCTTTTGTGACAACTATATGATATATTTTATTAAAGGATTTACTAATTTGTGCCAAAAGATAAAGTAAAATTGTATTTAATTTGATAACATGAACACGCCACTCGAAACGAAACGGAACTTACAATTGCATGGAAAATAATAATAATAATAATAATAATAATAATAATAATAATAATAATAATTCAATCCCAAAGTTGAAAGAATATTGAACACATTGAATGGGACTTCCAAATACAAAGCTGGTACAGGTATCCCCCCTAATAAACATAAGTATAAATTTGAAGTTTTTATAAAGTTTCATCAAGGATAAATGGGAGAACCATAAAAAGTCAAAAAAAGCTTTGGAGGGGTAAGCTAAGAATTCTTGAAAGTTATTGCTTGTGCTTTTCAATGGAGACTATAAACTAAGAGAAATAAAAGCCGGAAGGGAGGCGTTTATGCTTCCCATCCTCTTAGGATAGTTGCACGGGCAACACGGTTCACGCCAAGTGTAAATGCACCCATCCGGAGATTGCAGTCGTGCGACTGGCACATGTTCTTGATGTTATGAAAAGCTTTAGTCATGTATTTCTTCAGCTCCTGGTTCACTTTCTCTTCATCCCACATGAAACCTTGAATGTTCTGCCAAATCAGATGAAAAATTAATGACATGCTATACTATCCTCCCCCATCAAGTAAGCAGTGCAAAAGTAACATTTTCTTAAACAATACGGCAATCGTACATATTGATGAATTCTTTAGTAGTTATAATTGTTTTGCTTTTGAAAGGTTTAGAAGATGCAGGGAAACAGATAAGACGTATTTTTTGTGCTTTTTTCAAAGGAAAGTCCATTACCTGAACCCACTCAAAGTAGCTGACAGTCACCCCTCCTGCATTTGCATATATATCGGGTAGTATTATTACTCCTTTCTTTGATAGAATCTGCAATATCGAAATTTTGGATCAGATTTTGCTTCCACCTATAGTATACCAGAAAACCGGGGGGGGGGGTATTTACCTCATCTGCTTCTGGATCTGTAGGATGGTTTGCTGCCTCTATTATAAACTTTGCCTTCACATCTGCAGCATTTTCCCTTTAAAAGAGTAGATAATAAGTAAATATGCTAGACAACCCCAATGCAAAGCAATTCATGGGGATATAAGATGATACCAATTAAGGACAAATTAGAAGAAAAGTCTCATTAGATGAAATCAAAATATGGTAACATACAGCAGACCGCACAATAGTTTATAGGACCAAGATGCTCAGCAATGGATCCTAACCTGTTAAGGACTCCACCTAAGGCACACGGGATGAGAACGTCACATTCATGTACAAGCAGTTCATTTGGATCCATGGAATCTCCACCATTGAAGCTTTTCAAACTTCCAGTAGCTTCTTTATGCTTTAGCAGTTCTGGTATATCAATTCCGTTTGGGTTCTTAAGAGCGCCAGTTATGTCACTCACTGCAATAACCTTACCACCCTTCTCATGTATGAGCCTTGATGCCCAAGACCCAACATTACCAAAACCCTGCGAATAATATAAACATTAAGAAAGGAAGTTCTGAAGCACCTCAAAGGGAAAGGTATTTTAACCATGTAATGGTTCATGTCGAACTATACCTGGATAACAAAGGTCATTCCCTTAATTGACTTCCCATATTCAGCAAGTAAAGCTTCAGTTGCATATACAACACCACGGCCAGTTGCAGCCTCCCTGCCTAGTGATCCACCTAGATCCTACAATTCCCAGTATAAGCATATCTAGATTTTGTTATTCTACCCAATTATTGCTAATCAAACATCATATTACAAGTATAAAATCTGTCTTTAGCACTTACTATAGGCTTTCCTGTGACAACAGCTGGTGAGTGTCCATGGAACTTAGAGTATTCATCCAGAATCCATGCCATGGTCTGTACATATTTATTCTTAGTATGCTTATTTAATAAATTTGTGATCTAGAAACCGAAAGGAAGTACATGAAAAACGAAACATGAAAGGGAGGACTGTATAACCTGTGCATTAGTCCCCATGTCTGGTGCAGGAACATCTGTATGTATACCGATAAGATCATGGATCTTTTGAGTGAAGACGCGAGTTAGACGTTCCAATTCACTCTTACTTAAATCCCTAGGATTGCATCCAATGCCACCTTTTGCACCGCCGTAAGGAATGGCTGCTACAGCCGTCTTCCATGTCATTAGTTGAGCCAGGGCATTTACTTCATCGGGTTCGACCTTAAGCAAAATCAACACACATAGATTGTGAATCCCACGTATGATGTAAGATCAATCACAGATACACACAACTGAAACTCCATGTTGAAGTTTAGAACAGAGGAAACAAATCAAATGTTTAATTATGTATCGCTCAATGACTAAATTTCACTAACAGCATCAGGGGCTAAGATGATATTCTCCTCTAATTCCTAAGATGCCAAGGTTTAGATTTTCCATTAATAATATTACTGGCCTTAAAAGATTACCTTTTAAAGGGTGCAGAAGAATCTTATCAGAAAAAGCTCTAACAGGAAATTAAAGATCACAGCACTGTAACTCCACCGACATTAAATTATTTTAAAAAAAGGTGTAAAGTTGATTTAACAAACAATGAAATGTGAATCAACAAAATTGAAAAATCATTAAACAAAGGATTGTCTTTTGTTTCTATAATAAGTATGGCTACAGCCTACAAACAAACTAAAGTAGAGCGAATGGCCGTCTTCGAGCATAAAGAAACAAACAAGATCATAAAACAAAAAACATAAAAGACAAAAAAAAAAACAATCAACAGAAGAAAAGTGATCACCTCAGGATGATATCTGATTCCACCTTTCATTGGGCCACGAGCATTATCATGTTGGATCCTAAATCCAACGTAAGTTGCCAAGGTTCCATCGTCCTTGGGAATCGTGCACTCCACCTGATTACAAAAATGAAAACACCAATCAGAGCATAACAACTCATGACCAAAATAGAGAATTTTCTAGCAAATACCTTGATTTCTCTAAAAGGGATCAGAAGACTCTTTTCAAGCTTAGAGTCTAACCCAAGTAAACGAGACGCCAGTCGGAAATTGCGGTTGGTTGCAGCAAGAGCATTCATGGCTACCTACTAAAAAAAAAAAAAAAAAAAAAAAAAAAACCCAGAAACGGGAATGAAGGAGAGATCAAGAAAAACAACAGTTCGATGACTTATAAAACAGGGAAAAGCAAAGAGAGCACTTTGATTGGTTATTAATTGAAGAAAGAATGAGAAAGAGAATGGAAAAATAAAAGACTGCCTTTCCCAAGAGACACACAAGGGGTGGGTATATATATATATAGGGAAAAGACAGCTGTAATGAGGCGTAATTTGGGCGGAGGATAATCAAACAGTTACTGTATGAAAGGGTAGTTCCAAAATGTATAAAAGGTTGTTTTTTTTTTTTTTTTTTTTTTTTTTTTTGTATGTCAATTTTGCTTTAAGCTTTATTTAGTATTTAAGTTTTATAAATTTGATATATGAATTTTTATTTTTAATGTTTAATATAGAAATTTTTTATTAGAATATATGTATTAAATATTTATTGTGTTGTTTGGTTTAAGTATTAAATTAAATATTAAAGTTAAATTCAAATATTAAATAATATATTAATTTTATTTAAAAACTTTAAAAGGTTGGAGTAGGAATTTTTATTTTTAAATATATCAAACAAAATTTTAGCACAAGGATATAAAAAAGAATATTTACAAGAATATAGCAAAATGTAATATATCTTCCGACTTAGTTCCACGTCAGTCAAGTTGCAATTTTTTATATAATATTTTATTAAAATTATCCATAACAATTTATCCACTTACAAATCCTAATTAAATTATTATTATTTAAATTTTTTTTAGAACTTTACATTTTATTGTTTTTGAAAACATAAAAAATATATTACAACAGTAATGAAAATTTTTTCTATTTACGCTTTTTATAATTTATAAAATTTTAAATAGTAATAAAAGAATTATATTTTTATCTTCCAAAAAAAATTTGAGAAAAATTATATATTAAAATAGTAAAATTATATTTTTACTATCATAAAAATACACGATTTAATTTCGATACCCACAAAAAATTTTGTTACTTCACCCATATGTGAAATAATATTTTTCTTACTAATGACAAATTCTAGTCATAGCAAATAATCTGATAATTGATTTTGTTTTCTAATATATTAAAAATTTTGAGAAGAAAAGGCCAATCCTACCCGTCACTTTTGATATTCCGCTGTGTTTAAGTGTTTTTTTAATTGATTTTCACCTTTAATTAACTCAGATATTAAATTACACATATTTTTTATAATTAAAATAAATTTATTTAATGGTACTTTAGTCTTTTTCATTTTAAATAATTTTATTATTCGAGGATATTTTAGTCTTTTCATTTAAAAAACGAATAAAAATATACATATTATTGGATTTAAACCCGAAATCACTTACATTAATAAAGCTTTTAATTTACCACTCAACTAAAATTTTATTTTAATATTTTTTATATATTTTAATTTTAATTATGCACATTTTATTACTTCTATTAAATGTATATCTACATTATTATTTAAGCTCTTAACTGAGTTGATATCACTCCCAATAAGGTCATGGTTAGGGAAATTTTCATAATTAAAATAAGTTATATTATTCAATGGTACTGTAATCCTTTTATTTTAAAAGACAAATAAAAATTTGTATACAATGGGATTTGAACCTAAACTAATTACATTAACAAAATATTTAATTTATGACTTAACTAAAACTTTATTTTAATATTTTTATATATTTTAATTTCATTATTCACATTTTATTACTTGCATCAATTGTATCTATACTTACTATTTATTAAGTATTTTTATTGAGTTAGTGGCTCCCTCAACAAAGTCACCAACCCAATTAGGAAATTACGAAAATGTCATTCTATAATTAAAATAAGTTATATTATTTGAGGGTAGTTTAATCTTTTCATTTTAAGAAAAAACAATTAAAATATGATTATGGTAGGATTTAAACCCGCACCAATTAGATTAAAAAATCCTTAAATTTACCACTCAATCAAAGTTTCATTTTAATATATTTTAGACATTTTTATTTTAAAATACACAAGTTAATATCTTTATCAATTGTATATCAATACTTTTTATTATGTGTTTTATTAAGTTGGTGTCATCCTCAATCGAGTGACCAACTCAGTTAGAAAATTATGGAAATATCATTCCTAATTAAAAAAGCTATACTATTTGAGGGTATTTTAGTCTTTTCATTTTAACAAAAACCAATTAAAATATGCATATGGTGGGTTTTGAATCCGTGCCAATTAGATTAGTAAAATATTAAATTTATCACTAAACCGAAGTTTTATTTTTGATATATTTTATAATTTTTATTTTAATATGCACAAGTTATTATCTCTATTAGTTGTATGATAGGTGCTAAAAGTAACATATTTTAACATCATTCTTAATGCGTTTTTGGGTGATTATTCGATGTTAATGGTGAATTTTATGCTCAT
This sequence comes from Gossypium bickii, assembly GCA_025503065.1. Taxonomy (NCBI): domain Eukaryota; kingdom Viridiplantae; phylum Streptophyta; class Magnoliopsida; order Malvales; family Malvaceae; genus Gossypium; species Gossypium bickii. Next base: position 22,710,225 of record CP106718.1, read on the forward strand.
AATCCATTAAATTCATGTTTTATACTTAAGAGAGCATTTCGGAGCAAAAGGAGTGAAAAAAGAGTGAAAACCGAAGCAAGTTTCAGGAGCCACACTGGCTGGGCCTATAACACCCCTAACCCGTATCCGTCGCCAGATTAGGGTTAAAGGCATTACCGGACAGATCGAAAACTTTTATAGACATTTCATAATACAAGTCATCAATCATAATCAAAGTGTCCCTTTTTATAGGTCAACGAGACCTTAATCCTACTTTAGAATAGGATCGGGACTAAACCGAACACATATAGAATTTCTCGAAAATTCAAAACTTTTCTAAGTTACAGAGGTCACACGCCCGTGTGGGCAGGCCGTGTGCCTCCCACGGCTACTAGGCACACCCATGTGTCCTGGCCGTGCCAAAACAGAGCATGTATACTGACTTGTCCACATGGCCACCAGCCATGCTCGTGTGCCATGGCCGTGTAAAATTAGGCTAGCTACTAACTTGTTCACACGGCCACCAGGCATGCCTGTGTGCCACGACCGTGTAGGCAAAACAGGCCATTTGCAAGGCCAAAATGCCACCCATACTAGGGTCAACCCTACAAGCAATATACCAATTCATTTTATATACAATTAACAACCAAAGATATGTAAAATAATTAGCAAATCTCCACATTCAACTTCATTTCCAATCATGCCAGTTTGCACAACTAAAACACATATACATTCAACATGATTCATCCACATTTACTATTCATATAACCACTTCTTTGATCAAACATGCATACTCAAATTTCATCCATAAGCTTATCATAAACTTGACCATTCCATAGTCATGGGATCATACCAAAACCAAAATCATATATCATATTCACAAATGCATAATACCAACATATAACTAGCCACATCACATAGCTAATTTCATTTCTCCAACTTATACCAAAATGAATAGCCTATACATGCCATATTTAGCTAAATACATATTTTCAAAGTACCAAAACAAGTTTGAGTAGTGTGATGACAATCCTCGATGGTCCCCGAGCCTTCGGTAGCTTTGACGATCTATAAAACAGAGCAAACACACACAGAGTAAGCTTTCAAAAGCTTAGCAAGCCATATACAAATAAACTTAGCATAAAAATCCACATAACCATATTGATACAATGACATTAATGGTTCTCATAGCAAATTCATCACATATATTCTTTGGCTCATTTATTTAGCTATATCTTACCACATTCTTCAACTCAAATAACACATATACACATAGCTCATTCAAGCATATATATTCACTTATTATTCCATCATTTCATTGCACATATTCATCTTAGTAAGTTCATATAGACACTTACCTTTCATACACACTTAGTATACATATCAAACGTACCTGAAACGGATATACAAATCACATGGTCGTTCGTATCTTGGATTTTCCCGTTGAACCGTTCGAAACTAAATAGGATACTCAGAATGCTCAGAATAGTCGTACAATGCCAACGTCCCAGACGTGGTCTTACATGTAATCAGATATCGATGCCACTATCCTAGACAGGGTCTTACATGAATCAATACGATGCCAATGTCTCGGATATGGTCTTACACGTAAATCTCATATCGATGCTAACGTCCCAGACATGGTCTTACACGAAATCTCGAATCAATGCCCACGTCCCAGACGTGGTCTTACATGATATCACATAACGGACACTTATGTCATGACATATGCAATCCTATCTATTCCTAGGTTCAGACGAGACTTCTCGGACACTGATAACTTGTCAACTTATTCGTAACTGGTATTTCATATACATTCTATCACAATGGATATTCATAGCAATTCAAATTCCATATATACACAAATAGTTCAATGCAAATACATTTATTTGTATATCGACTTACCTCGAATTCGAATATTCGATCGGATTTGATTATTCGACTACTTTTGCTTTTTCGCGATCAAAGTCCGTTTTCTTTGGTTCTTCATATATACATATTCAATTTTAATCCATTTATTCACTAATTCATCCAATTCAATCCAAATACACATATTTAGGGTAATTTACAAATTAACCCTCACATTATCACATTTGAACAATTTAGTCCCTATTTCGCAAAATCACCAAATTCACCAAATTTGCTTTTACCCATGCTTGGTCGAATACACACTATGCTCATATCAATCCATACATTTCATTTATTTCACAAATTAGTTCTTTAAAACATTATTTTCACAATTTAGCCCTAATTAGCTAAATTCACCAAAAATTTAAGAATAAAACATGTTCATTAAACACATATCTTTCATTTAACACCAATACTCATCACAAAGCTCATCATTTCATCAATGGCACATCTCATAAACATCATCAATTCTTCAAATTACAACATGGGCTTGATAGTAGACTAAGCAACAATCTCAAAAACATAAAAATCATCAAAAACTAAAGTCAAAAGATACCTTAATTTGGCCACAAGCTAGCCGATTTTTAGAAGCATTCAAACCCTTTCTTTTCTTCTTTGATTTTCGGCCAAGATGTTAAGAATATGGCTATTTTCATGTTTTATTACATTAAATTAAACTTAATAACATAATTCCAATTTTAGCCTTTAAAACAAAATATATATAACATATAATACAAGGTCATTTTTGACCATTGCCATCCATTAATTAAATAGTGGTCTAATTGCCTCATAAGGCCTCCACCTTTAAAAGCCACTACACATAGGTGCTTTAACAAATAGTTTGCAAATTTTGCATTTAATGCAATTTAACCCTTTTCTCAAATTAAACATACAAATGATCAAATTAATTCACAGAAATTTCTCACATGCTAAATATATACTGCAGCCACAGAAAATATTATTAAAATAATTTATTGACTCGGATTTGTGGTCCCGAAACCATTGTTCCTATTAGGGTCTAAACCGGACTGTTACAATTCTCCTCCCTTAGGGATTTTTGTCCCCGAAAATCTTACCATTAAACAGATAGGATATTGCTGTCTCATTAAATCTTCAGGCTCCCACGTAGCTTCTTCCACTCCGTGTCGACGCCACAATACTTTTACTAACAGAATTTTCTTGTTTCTCAACTCTTTCATTTCACGAGCTAAGATACGGATCGGTTCTTCCTCGTAGGTCATATCAGATCGAATTTCAATCTCAGACGGAGTAATCACATGTGACGGATCAAATCTGTATCTACGGAGCATCGAAACATGAAATACATTGTGAGTCTTTTCTAACTCAGTTGGCAATAACAATCTATACGCAACAGGTCCAATATGCTCGATAATTTTATACGGTTCGATGAATCTCGGACTCAATTTGCCTTTATGTTTGAATCGAAGTACTTTCTTCCACGGAGACACTTTTAGAAACACTTTAGCGCCGATTTCAAATTCAATATCTTTAAGTTTCAAGTTTGCATAGGATTTCTGAGGATCAGACGCTGTTTTCAGACTATCACAGATTACTTTCACTTTCTGTTCAGTGTCTTTTATCAAATCAACCCCGTGTATCTTATTTTCACTAAGCTCAATCAATACAGAGGTGTTCGACATTTACGTCCATACAAAGCTTCATAAGGAGCCATTCTGATGCTCGATTGAAAACTATTATTATACGCAAATTCAATCAGTGACAAGTACTGTTCCCACATGCCATTAAACTCAAGAATGCAGCATCTTAACATATCCTCGAGAATCTAAATAATCCGCTCGGATTGACCATCCGTTTGCAGATGAAAGGCTGTACTAAAATGTAATTTTGTACCTAAAGCTTCTTGCAATTTCTTCCAGAACCTTGATGTAAACCTTGGATCTCTATCAGACACAATAGATAACAGTACCCAGTGCAATCTCACAATATCAGAAATATAAAGCTCGGCTAATCTATCAAGTGAGTAATCAGTTTGTACAGGAATAAAATGGGATGAATTCGTCAATCGATTAACTACTACCCAAATCGCATCTTTCTTTCTCGGAGTCAGAGGCAATCCGAAAACAAAATCCATCGTCACTTTATCCCATTTCCACTCGGGAATCAGAATCGGTTGTAACAAATTGGATGGAACCTGATGTTCAGCTTTAACTTGCTGACAGACTAAACATTTCGAAACAAAGTCAGAAATGTCTCGTTTCATACCAGACCACCAATAGTGTTGCTTTAAATCATCGTACATCTTTGTGCTTCCCGAATGAACAGATAGACGACTATTATGTGCTTCATTCAGTATCGATTGAATCAATTCTAAGTTTCTCTGAACACATATTCAATCTCGGAACCTCAAGCAATCATTATCATCTACCCAAAATTTAGAATCAGAGTTCGAATCACACTAAGCTCGTTTTGCTAACATTTCATTATCAACTTTTTGAGCATCACATATCTGCTGTAAAAATAACGGTTTTGCTTTCAATACAGCTAACACTGAACTATCATCAGACAGATCTAATTGAGCATTCATAGCACGTAATGCAAACAATGATTTCGTACTCAGTACATCGGCAACAACATTTGCTTTACCCAGATGATAGTCTATCACAAGCTCATAGTCTTTCAACAACTCTAACCATCTTCTTTGTCGCAGATTCAAATCTTTTTGAGTCATCAGATATTTCAAACTTTTATAATCTGAAAACACATGGCATTTTTCACCAAATAGATAAGGACGCCAAATCTTTAAGGCAAATACAATAGCAACTAATTCAAGATCGTGAGTCGGATAGTTCTTTTCATGAGGTTTCAGTTGTATCGAGGCATAAGCTATGACTTTCCCTTCTTGCATCAGAACACATTCTAGACCATTTAACGAAGCATCACTGTATATCGTGAATTCTTTAACTGATTCAAGCTGTACTAAAACTGGAGCTTCGGTCAAAAGGGCTTTCAACTAATCAAAGCTTTTCTGGCACTTATCGGACCATTCAAATCTCACATATTTCTGAAGCAATCTAGTCAACGGAGTAGCTATTATCGAAAAACCATTTACGAATCTTCGATAATGACCAGCAAGTCCCAGAAAACTACGAACTTCAGACATATTCCTTGGAGGCTTCCAATCCAGAATAGCAAAAATTTTACTCGGATCGACTCGTATTCCAGAGGCCGATACGATATGTCCTAGAAAACTGACTTCACGCAATCAGAATTCACATTTACTGAATTTCACATACAATTGCTTTTCTCTTAGAGTTTGCAACACAATTTTCAAATGTTCAGCATGTTCAGTTTCATCCCGTGAATAAATCAGAATGTCATCAATGAATACAAAAAAAAATCGATCTACGTATGGTCTGAAAATTCTGTTCATCAGATCCATAAAGACAGCAGGAGCATTCGTTAGTCCGAAAGGCATAACTAAAAACTCATAATGCCCGTACCTTATTCTGAAAGCAGTTTTCGGAATGTCTGAATCTTTCACTCTCAACTGATAGTATCCCGATCTTAAATCTATCTTTGAAAACACAGTAGCTCCTTTAAGCTGATCAAAAAAATCATCAATCCTGGGCAACGGATATTTATTCTTTATTGTCACTTTGTTCAACTGACGATAGTCAATGCACATTCTCATCGTGCCATCTTTCTTTTTCACAAATAGAACAGGAGCACCCCAATGCGAGAAACTCGGTCTTGCAAACCCTTTGTCAGTCAATTCTTGCAACTGTGACTTTAACTCTTTTAATTCCTTTGGTGTCATTCTATACGGAGGTATTGAAATAGGAATTATTCCAGGTAACAAATCAATACCAAATTTAACTTCACGTATCGGAGGCAATCCCGGCAATTCTTCAAGGAATACATCAGAAAACTCACAAACAATTGGCACTGATTCAACTTTCTTTTCAAACACTTTCGAATAAATTACATAAGCAAAATATGTTTCATACCCCCTTTTTACATAACTCTGAGCTTTCAACACAGATATCATAGTAGGCAATCCATTCAAATCATTAGACTCAACCCGAATTATTTCATTGTTCGGACATCTCAAATCAATAGTCTTTCTTTTATAATTTACCACATCATCATGCAACGTTAACCAGTCCATACCCAAAATTATATCAAACTCATCAAATGGTAGTAGCATCAGATAAGCAAGAAAACATATTTCTCGAAACATCAATGGACAGTTCTTGCATACTTTGTCAACTAAGACACTTTTACCTAAGGGGTTTGATACTTTGATAGCAAACTCAGTAGACTCTACAGGCAAAGTCTTATTGGATACCAAATTCATGCATATATACGAATGAGTAGAACCAGGGTCTATCAATGCAATCACAGAAGTATCATAAAGTGTAAATGTACCCGTTATAACATCTGGTGATGAAGCTTCCTCCCTAGCTCGGATGGCATACGCTTTGGCAGGCGCTTGAGCTTCAGATCTTGCAATAGTATCCCTCGAAATTCTCTGATTACCACTGAAGATCTACCTCTAGTTGAAGCATTATCGAATCTCGAATTCTGGGCAATCTCTTGCTCAACAGATTCTGGGCAGTCACGGATAAAATGATCCAACGATCCACGTCTGAAGCAAGCTCGATCATTCAATCTATAACTTCCGGGGTTTCTTTTACCACAGTGTTTACATTTAGGTCGCTTAGATCTGACATTTCCAACACTAGCTATCGATGTTGTTGGAGCTTTGGAGCTCACCTGTGATCTAGCTCGATCTCTACCCGAATGTCCCACATTAGCCTTTGTATAACTATGCTCATTTCTGAATTTCTTTGAAGCAGACTAAAATGTCTTACTAGGAAATCTCTTTCTTACATCTCTGGCTTTACATGCTCGATCAACAAGCATAACGAACTCTTTTATCTCAAGAATCCCAACTAGCAAGCGGATATCTTCGTTAAGGCCATCTTCGAACTTTTTGCATATTATTGCTTCAGACGATACACATTCCTGAGCATACTGACTTAGTCTCACGAACTCTCATTCATATTCTGTAACAGACATGCGGCTCTGTTTCAATTCCAGAAATTCTTTTCATTTATGATCAATGAATATCTAACTAATGTATTTCTTTCGAACCTCAGACTGAAAGAAATCCCAAGTGACCCGCTCTTTCGGAACAACAGAAATCAAAGTTTTCCACCACTGATAGGCCGCGTCTCGTAACAAAGATACAACGCACTTTATGCATTCTTGGAGACTCAGTGACATCTCATCAAATACTCGAATTGTGTTCTCTAACCAGAACTCAGCTTTTTCAGCATCGTCATCACTGGTAGCCCTGAACTCTACAGCCTCATAGTTACGGATTTTGTCGATCGGAGGCTTATTCAATAGATTTATACCCATTACCTGAGGCACAACTGATGTCTGAGAGAGATTAGACGGGGGCAGAGGTTGTGAAATAGTCGAGTTATTTCTAACAAACTGAGTGAACCACCCACTCATCATCTGGAAGGAAGCTTGTTTAGCTTCTCCCTCTTGACTGTTCGTAGCCGGTCTCGAATCAGATGGCGCTATCCCTTGCACAAGAGCAGGCACATTACTTTCTACATCGTCAGCTACGGCTCTTTCAGGATCCATTACTATATGAAAATCACATTTTACACATCACGAATCATCACACTATCACAGTTCAGATATGGAATGTATAACTAGACTCACACGCTACGTTAGTCTGAGAATCGGCTAAACCGTAGCTCTAATACCAATCAAATGTAACACCCCTAACCCGTATCCGTCGCCAGATTAGGGTTAAAGGCATTACCGGGCATATCGAAAACTTTTATAGAAATTTCATAATATAAGTCATCAATTATAATCAAAGTGTCCTTTTTTATAGGTCAACGAGACCTTAATCCTACTTTAGAATAGGGTCAGGACTAAACCAAACACATATAGAATTTCTCAAAAATTCAAAACTTTTCTAAGTTACAGAGGTCACACGCCCGTATGGGCAGGCCGTGTGCCTCCCACGGCTACTAGGCACACCCATGTGTCCTGGCTGTGCAAAACAGAGCATGTATACTGACTTGTCCACATGGCCACCAGCCATGCTCGTGTGCCATGGCCGTGTAAAATTAGGCTAGCTACTAACTTGTTCGCACGGCCACCAGGCATGCCTGTGTGCCACGACCGTGTAGGCAAAACAGGCCATTTGCAAGGCCAAAATGCCACCCATACTAGGGTCAACCCTACAAGCAATATACCAATTCATTTTATATACAATTAACAACCAAAGATATGTAAAATAATCAGCAAATCTCCACATTCAACTTCATTTCCAATCATGCCAGTTTGCACAACTAAAACACATATACATTCGACATGATTCATCCACATTTACTATTCATATAACCACTTCTTTGATCAAACATGCATATTCAAATTTCATCCATAAGCTTACCATAAACTTGACCATTCCATAGTCATGTGATCATACCAAAACCAAAATCATATATCATATTCACAAATGCATAATACCAACATATAACTAGCCACATCACATAGCTAATTTCATTTCTCCAACTTATACCAAAATGAATAGCCTATACATGCCATATTTAGCTAAATACATATTTTCAAAGTACCAAAACAAGTTTGAATAGTGTGATGACAATCCTCGATGGTCCCCGAGCCTTCGGTAGCTTTGACGATCTATAAAACAGAGCAAACACACACAGAGTAAGCTTTCAAAAGCTTAGCAAGCCATATACAAATAAACTTAGCATAAAAATCCACATAACCATATTGATACAATGACATTAATGGTTCTCATAGCAAATTCATCACATATATTCTTTGGCTCATTTATTTAGCTATATCTTACCACATTCTTCAACTCAAATAACACATATACACATAGCTCATTCAAGCATATATATTCACTTATTATTCCATCATTTCATTGCACATATTCATCTTAGTAAGTTCATATAGACACTTACCTTTCATACACACTTAGTGTACATATCAAATGTACCTGAAACGGATATACAAATCACATAGTCGTTTGTATCTCGGATTTGCCCGTTGAACCGTTTGGAACTAAATAGGATACTCAGAATGCTCAGAATAGTCATACAATGCCAACGTCCCAGACGTGGTCTTACATGTAATCAGATATCGATGCCACTGTCCGAAACAGGGTCTTACACAAATCAACACGATGCCAATGTCCTGGACATTGTCTTACACGTAATTCTCATACCGATGCCAACGTCCCAGACGTGGTCTTACATGATATCACATAACGAACACCTATGTCATGACATATGCAATCTTATCTAATCCTAGGTTCAAACGGGACTTCTCAGACACTGATAACTTGTCGACTTATTCGTAACTAGTATTTCATATACATTCCAACACAATGGATATTCATAGCAATTCAAATTCCATATATACAGAAATAGTTCAATGCAAATACATTTATTTGTATTTCGACTTACCTCGAATTCAGATATTCGATCGGATTCGATTATTTGACTACTTTTGCTTTCCTGCGATCAAAGTCTGTTTTCTTTGGTTCTTGGTACATATTCAAATTTAATCCATTTATTCACTAATTCATCCAATTCAATCCAAATATAGATATTTAGGGTAATTTACAAATTAACCCTCACATTATCACATTTGAACAATTTATTTCCTATTTCACAAAATCACCAAAATCACCAAATTTGCTTTTATCCATGCTTGGTCGAATACACACTATGCTCATATCAATCCATACATTTCATTTATTTCACAAATTAGTCCTTCAAAACATTATTTTCACAATTTAGCCCTAATTAGCTAAATTCACCAGAAATTCAAGAATAAAACATGTTCATTAAATACATATCTTTCATTTAACACCAATACTCATCACAAAGCTCACCATTTAATGAATGGCATATCTCATAAACATCATCAATTCTTCAAATTACAACATGGGCTTGATAGTAGACTAAGCAACAATCTCAAAAACATAAAAATCATCAAAAACTAAAGTCAAAACATACCTTAATTTGGCCACAAGCTAGCCGAATATTAGAAGCATTCAAACCCTTTCTTTTCTTCTTTGATTTTCAGCCAAGATGATAAGAATAAGGCTATTTTTCATGTTTTATTACATTAAATTAAACTTAATAACATAATTCTAATTTTATCCTTTAAAACAAAATATATATAACATATAATACAAGGTCATTTTTGACCATTGCCATCCACTAACTAAATAGTGGTTTGGTTGCCTCATAAGGCCTCCACCTTTAAAAGCCACTACACATAGGTGCTTTAACAAATAGTTTGCAAATTTTGCATTTAATGCAATTTAACCCTTTTCTCAAATTAAACACACAAATGATCAAATTAATTCACAGAAATTTCTCACATGCTAAATCATATACTGCAGACACGGAAAATAATATTAAAATATTTTACTGACTCGAGTTTGTGGTCCTGAATCCACTGTTCCTACTAGGGTCTAAACCGGACTGTTACAAGGCCATTCCATACGGGCTAGATGTACGGCCGTGTGAGCCACATAGTCTACCACACGACCATGTGCCAAATCATGTGGAAATCGCGAATCGTACTCCAAGTCTGCAGGAAAACATGTTTTTGGGTTTTTCGAGTATTTTAAGACCTATACATGACAAAGATAAGAAGAGATGAGTAAGCCGCCATAGAATACTCAAGAAAATTACTCGAAAATTTCACTAAAGCCGAATCTAAAGTAGATTTCCATCAAGATTAAATATCTCCTTTTGATTTATTTGAAGTTTATTATGTGTTTTTTTTGTTTGTTGTGGTTATGCTACATTTGGGATGTTTTTATTTGCTATCATGAACTAATTTTCCACATATCTAGGGAGATGAACCCTAGGATGGATTCTGTTATTTGATTTCTATTTTTACGCAATAAATATTTGGATCTTGTTCTCAACTTTGTGTGCTTAATTTTTGGTTTAATATTTCTAGGCTATTAATCCATGTTTGATGTGCTTAAATTAGAGGAGGAATAGACCCTATTTAAGAGTAGATCTAGCATAATTGAGTGGAGTTGTATGCAATCCTAGAAAAAGGCGACATAAATCTATCGAATTAGAGTCAAATCTAATAGGGGAATTTATAGATCGAGTTAATACGATAATAAGTGTTTTAATTAGAAAGAAATTTCAATTAATCAACATAGAGCTAGTTTCTCTTAGTCTTGAAGAGAGATATTAGTATAATTTAGGGATTTCTACGGATCACGATACTAAGTGAAGAAATTGTGTAATTTAGATTGATAGTGATAGATGAAGTTTAGGTGAATTTCTTTCTGAGTATCGTTTCACTTCTTGGTTATTATTTGATTATTTTCTTGATTTGTTCTTTGTCGTGTTCTTTAGTTAATTAATTTAGTTAATTTTAGTTTTAATCAATCACTGCAATTTGTCAATTAAATAATAGAAAGAGGGTAATCACTAGTTCTTTTAGTATTCGTGGGAATGATATCTTTGCTTACCGTAGTTATTAATTGATAGGTGCACTTTCCTTAGTTAGATTTTTTAGTTGGTTTACAATTGCAATCAATTTTTTGGCGTCGTTACCAGTGACTAAAATATTAAGAAAACTTTATTTCTATTAATTTAATCATTTTTAATTTTATTTTAATATTTTTTTAATTTAATTTTTACATTCTAATTTTTTTCGTTTGTTTGATTCTTACAAGTTCTTTTAGTTTATGACTAGAGGAAACTAGTCAAAACCGTTAATTTTTTATAGTGAAGTTGACTGCTTGCAGAAATCGTAGAAATGTTAGAGAAACAAGGAAAAATCAACAGAATATAGTAGACGATCAAGAGGAAAAGGATATTACTATAGAGATAAGTGATAATCAAAATAATCAGCAGCTTTCTACACCTCCTACTCCTCGTACTATGTTTGACTATGCTAAGTCCATTTTGATTGGGGCTGAATCGCGTATCGTGAGACCGACTATTCCTACAAACAATTTTGAGCTGAAGTTGAACAGAATTCAGATGGTACAACAATATGTTTAGTTTTACGGTTTGCAAGATGAAAATCTGAATACTTATTTGGCCAACTTTCTAAAGATTTGCAACCAATTTAAGATCAATGGCACTACTGATGACGCCATATGCTTACGGTTGTTCCCATTCTCTTTAAGAAGTAAGGCAAAATAATGGTTATATTCATTGCTACGAGGTTCTAACACGACTTAGACTGAAATTATTGAGAAGTTGTTGTTAAAATATTTTCCACCAACTAACATAACTAAGTTGAGGAATGACGTATCTTCTTTTTTTCAGTTTGATATTGAGACTCTTTATGATACACGGAAGAGATTTAAGGATTTTTTGAGAAGGTGTTCTCACCATGGCCCACCTTTGTGGCTCCAAGTTCAAATTTTTTACAATTGTTTGAATCATTCAACTAGACAGCTTATTGATATAGTAATTGGCGGAACATTGAATAACAAAACACCTAAGGTAGCTCAAAAGTTTATTGAAGGGATGGTACTGAATTATTATAAGTGGCAAGTTATGAGAGTAACACCTGTCAAGGCAGCCAGAGTTTTTGATATTGATGCAGTTTCTATGTTGGCAAATTAGGTTGAAGCTCTGGGTAAGAAATTGATGGTTTAAATTTTTCTAAGTAGGTGAATCTAGCAGTGCAATATGATGCGAATGGAGTGGGGACAATTAATTCAGAATATTCACCCTTCAAGTCTAATATGGAGCATGAGCAATTCGATTTTATGGGTAATAATTCTAAATCTCATAATAACCCCTATAGCAACAGTTATAATGCAAGTTGGACGAACCATCCAAATTTTTCTTAGAGTTGTAAAGATAATCAAAGGTCACAACCCCCTTCAGGTTTTCAGCAGCCTTATCAGCAAGAGAAGAATTCGAACCTTGAGGAGAAGTTAACTAAATTTATTTCAGTGTCAAAAACTTGAGTTCAAAACACTAAAACAACATTGAAAAATTAGCAAGCATCGATTCATGGGCTTGAAAGTCAAATTGGACATCTTGCCAAACTTGTTTCATGAAGACCGAAGGGGGCTTACCTAGTAACACTGAAACTAATCCATAAAAGCAAATCCACGCAATCACTGTTTGAAGCGTGGAAGGGTTAGTCGAGCCTGAATAGAAGCCAAAGTTAGAAGTCGCTGTATAAAGCGATGAGGTTGAGGAAAATAAGGAAGTGCATAAGCCGGTAATCAAAGACTACAATCCATGAGTTCTATATCCAGTAGCATTGAAGAGAGATCACATAAAAGGATAATATGGTAAATTTCTTGAACTCTTAAAAAAACTGCACATTAACTTACTGTTTTTTGAAGCCCTTTCATAGATGCCAAAGTATGTAAAATTTTTAAAAGGAGTTTTTAACAAATAAAAGGAAGTTAGGTGACTTGTCGACTGTGGAACTTGGCCATTCTTCAAAACAAACTACCCAACAAACTTAAAGATCTAGGGAGTTTTACTATTCCTTGTCTCATTGATAGTTTAAATGTTAAAAAAGTTTTGGATGATTTGGGGGGTAGTATAAATGTCATGCCTATAAGATGTTCAAGCAACTTGGTCTTGGGGAACCTAAACCAACTTTCAATTAGCGGATAGATCAATTAGATATCCTAGGGGTATTATTGATGACTTGTGAAAGTCGATAAATTTATATTCCCTATTGATTTTGTTGTATTGGACATGGATAAGGATATTGAGGTACCTATAACCTTAGGTCAACTCTTTTTAGCCATTGCTAGAACTGTTATTGATGTGGGTACTGGTGAACTTGTGATCCGTGTAAGTAATGAAAAGATTACTCTTCAAGCAAGTGATTTTGTAAGAGTCGCTAGTGAGTGAGATGATACTAATTATTCTGTTAATGTTAATAATCATGTGGCTCAACGTTCTTTGCAGGAAACCCCTCATGAAAACGTGTTGGAGCCATATTTTACTCAAAGTGATAGAACTCGAGGGACAAGTGAAGCGTGAATGGTTCAGCTCGACGAACTAGATGGATGGAGAACGAAGGCTGATGAGAAACTAAGAAAACATAATGAAGAAACAAAGCAACCCCATGATGTGCATGTGAAGAGAATGAACCGATTCAAAGTTTGGGAGAAAGTGTTGTTAGGCAAATCTGATCCAATAATTTTTCCTTCAAAGTTTAAGTCAAGAGGGTCCGACCCATATGTGGTAAAAACTGTATTTCCATATGGAACCTTGAGATAATGTAACACCCCCTAACCCATATTCGTCGTCGAAACAGAGTTATGGAACATTACTGGACATTTCAAGACATTTCAAAATAAATATGAACAATCATATAATAACATAACATACATACCATAATTTAATTATAATGTCCCTTTTATTGAACCTTCAAGACCCAAATCACGGGTTAGAAATAAATTGGAACTCAATTGGAAACTCAGAAAATTTTTCGTGAAATTTCAAAATTTTGCCTAAGCACAAGGCTCACACACCCATGAGGTTCAAGGACACGCCCGTGTAACCCTAAATACACCTTTGCTTTAGATCGTGTCCCAACCCGTGTAACTCTCTAACTTAGGCCACATGGCCAGTCACACGCCCGTGTGCTAGGCCGTGTGCCTCACGCGGCTGAGACACACCACCGTGTCTATGCTCGTGTGTAATTTACTGAGCATTTTGTTTTAAATTTTTAAGATGCAGAGAACACATAGCCTAACCATATGCCCGCGTATAAGATATGTGTCTCACACGATCTGCTCACACGCTCGTGTTGCAGGCCGTGTGGACTCAAAATGAGCCTTATATATCAAGTATACCAACCCTGCAAATCTTGAACATCAAGCAACACAAAAGCCAATCATTCAACCAATCCAAAATATATTCAAATACGTCTAAAACATGCTAAAACTATCAATCTATTGACCTATCTAATGTATATTCATAAATATTTCACATATACTATTCAAACCAATTCAATTAACTTCATTCAAACCAAATCTAATTTCATACCAAAACATAGTATTTTATAATCTTAACATAACATATAAACCTATATATATAAGTAACCAATAACATCTTATATCATTTCTTTTACATTTACTATTCAATTAACAAATATAAACATTCCTAGGTACATGCCATTACCAAAATGAAATTTACTTCACCACTTTGAGTTCGGGATCGGCTTTGGATACTGATTCAACGTTCTGAATTTAACCTAACATGCGCATAGAAACAAATCGTACGCTGAGTATAAACTCAGTGGTATTTCTATAATCCGAATTCTTTAAAAACAAAATAACTAAACATGCTCATTTAATTCATACAATTTCCAAATCCA
The DNA here is from genome assembly GCA_025503065.1 of Gossypium bickii. NCBI lineage: Eukaryota > Viridiplantae > Streptophyta > Magnoliopsida > Malvales > Malvaceae > Gossypium > Gossypium bickii. The sequence continues at coordinate 22,725,513 of CP106718.1, forward strand.
TTCAACTAATCAATTCATATATAATCATTATCAGACATTCAATTCTCATCAATAACTATTTCAATAGCTTTTCTTAACTTTGATTCTCACATTCATTTTTCAATGTCAATTTCCTTTTCATGAATTCCATGATTCATACTTCTCATTTGCACAATTCAATTCATTCTCCATTTCACATCACATACAATGTCATTCAATATCAGACTTATTATCAATTCATTCATTTACCCCTTTTAACACGACTCGAATTTTGGCGGATACACGGATCCAACTAAAACACACCAATGTGGCACCCAGTGCCTCATCGGATAATTTTGTAACTCCCCAGACCCGGCCAAGACGTTATGATCGAATCTGGCGACATCACATGATAATGCTTTGGAAAACATGATTGCGCTAAAGCATTTGTAGATAATTAGAAAACGTAATTATAATAATGCCCTTTTTAATATTTTAGGTTACCGTCAAAAACACATCGTTGATTCATGTATTAACCATTTTCAAAATGTTATACGTTGCGGAAGCTTTTTAAAAGTAATTTGCAAATTCGTGTGTTTTTTGATAAAACATTTGTTCATTTTAAAACTAGAGTCTTGTCCTACTACTAGCAGTTTATAAAATAATAATCCCAAATTTAAGTAAAAATCTGTAAAGGCCTTATTACAAGAAATGTGCCCAAAAATAACCAAATCGTAATTAAAAATAAACCGTAAATAAGTGTCCGGAATCGTGGTCACCGCCAAGTCCTCCGTTGCATCGATCCGTCTACTGCTGGAGACTACCTGAATAGATTAAACGGAAAAGGGTAAGTTTTCGCAACTCAGTGTGTAATCCCCACAGAAAACATGCACACAGTAATATCAGAAATCAGACATAAGTTCATAGTTCGGGTCTGAACCCATTACAGAAACGATGTGGACTTTAGCCCACTTATATGCAGAATCAGATATGGTCTAGGGCCTTAGCCCATTTTAGTCATAATAAACAGATCAGACAGAACAACAGAATCCTACCCACCAGCCTCTACACACCAACTCCGCCCAACCCTACACACCATGTGGGGATAAAATCAACCTACCCATCCCTACATACCATGCTGTACCGAATGCGGTACATAATCAGAAAGTTGCAACTGGGCTGCCAGATAACAGGCTTGAGAGCCTTTTAGATACTTTCTCTGAATCATCAACGCACCCCGATGCAATGCGACATACATAAAATGTCATGCTATTATCCAAACACAGTTCATACATTTAGATATCAGAATTCATGCTCGATACAAAAATTAGAAAGTCAATTCATATAATTAGGGGTTTAGGTAAAGCTTACTGACCCTACATTAGGCCCACAGTAAACTAGGGCGACCCGTGAAACCTTACAGAACATTACAGAAAAATGGGCTCACACACCCCTGTGGCCTGCCCGTGTGGGTTACACGGCCTCGCACGGCACGGTTGGGCTCGTTGATCACATGGTCTGGCCTAGATTCCCACACGCCCGTGTGGCCTACACAGCCCAATTGATCAAGACCGTGTGTCGCACATGGCCCACCCAGCCGTCACACAGCCGTGTCGCTCGCGCATGGCCTGGCTCGTCGATCACACAGTCGTGTGGTGACTAGCAGTCTTGCACACGACCTACCACATGGGCGACCACATGCTGGTGTGGCATCGATAGAAAGGTTTTCGGCTTTCACCGAAACCTCATTTTCTGCGTTTTCGGGTACACACCTAGTTTGATTTCGATGCGTAACCACTCTTAAGCACTCCAAAACCTATCTGCAACAATTGCAAACCCAATTTCAGTCACTTAATCTGAATTATCATGAATAGGAAATTCCCGAAAACTTACCAACAACCTTACCTTTAACGAATGATAATGGTTTCCCACTGTTAAAACCCTAAAAAGCAGTCCACAGTTCCTTGATTGTCCCCTAATAAAAAGTAAACCTTCAATACTCCATTACCATACCCAAAATGAATCATAACGTACCTCTTGACTTACCAAATACACACTAACCATAGGTATGTACGCTGATGAAGGGAAAAGGGAAATAAAATGAAATTGAGGTAGGAGGGAAAAGTGAAAAACCGAAAGCAAGCTAGGGAAAAAATAAACAGCAGAGAGTTTGGGGTAAAAAAGGAATGCCGAAAATGTGTTTTTGTTGAGGAGGGGAAAACTGAACAGATTTTCTGCTATTCCCTCTATCATCTCCACAAATCTCTCCTTACTGTCAGATTTTCAATCAAACACAGACTCTTTGGGTGTGATAGCCAAAAATAATGCTCACGCCGAGATACGCACACAGGGCCATCCACACTCCCAACACTCCACTTAACCACTAGACCAACAGACCCATTCTGTTAATTTCTTACACATTTTAACTTATAAGCCTACCGACCAAAGTTTGGGCTTTATTCATAAAAATAACAAAATTTACCCAAGTTGAGACTTGAACTTGGGACCTCTCAGACACACCCAACCACTAAACCTAGCACTCATTCATGCCAAAATTACAAAAGCTGAAATTAAGCAAAAACCGGCGCGTTACAACTTTACCCCCAAAAGAAAATTTCGTCCTCGAAATTTTACCTTATCAGAAGAGGTGAGGATACTGCTGTGTGATTGTATAATTGAATTAATTAGCTGTGTGGATGAATTATCGAGAAATGATGTTGTGTTGTATATTGTGTAAATGTGATATTGAAATGCAGGGGTGCATTTCAATGGTTATGAGTATGTGACTCATGAGGTGTTGGAAATGTGGTAAAGGATAGAAAGAGTAAGCATAGTTGTACGTTATATGTTAGTATAATGCTAATTGTTGTTTAGCTTAAACTGTGATACTTAATTGTTTATGTGTAAACTTACTAAGCTTAAAGCTTATTCTCTTTCTTTTCCCTTTTCTTATAGAGTAAAAGTGTTGAATCGAGATACGAGGATCAATTGGAAGATCGTCCACATTATCAGCACACTTTGGTACATGAGACTCAATGTTTTGTATATGGCATGTATATAGGCTAGACAAGTTAGTGAATTTTGTTGTAAATGGCTAGGATGCGTTAGCCCATAGTTGGATAATCTATTTTGTATAATGCCATAGTTGTTGGCTGTTATATTATATGAAAAGATGTAGTTATCCATGTGAGATTGTGATTTTATTTGAGTTGATTATGGATGTGTTGAATGAGTGCATGTTGTGTATGCTATAAGGGTGAGAAGGGCTTAGCAAATAGCTTTGTTCTTGCCCATGTGGATAGACACACAAAGGTGTGTCTAGGCCATGTGTGACACACGGTCAGCCCATGGGCGTGTGACTTGGCCGTGTGTCCCCTGCATGTTAAATTTTTAAGTTATATTTGGCCACGAGCTAGCCACACAGGCGTGTGTCTAGGCTCTAGGCCGTGTAAGTGAAGTCAATGTTCACCACAGTTGGAGAGCACGGGCGTGTACCCTAGCCATGGGGCATTGGTAGAATGCTTGGGTTTTCATACACGGGTTGAAGGCATGGGCGTGTGTGTCTACACACGGGCGTGTCTCATCTTACACGAGCGTGTGAGCCCTATATAAAAGAGAAAATTTTAAGATTTGAAAAAGTTCTAGAATAGTCTCGAGAGTCCTCGTGTGTATGAGTGAGGCCTCGTAAGTCGAGAATGAGGTTGTTGAGGTGACTAGAGAGAGTAGTCACGATGAGCCTAAGTGGCAATCAAGTGGTTTTAAGTACGGTAACGCCTCGGACCCGGTTCTGACGTAGAACCCAGGTAAGGGGTGTTAGATTTAGTGGTATCAGAGCTATAGTTTAGTCGATTCTAGAACTACCGTAGCTGGTGTAAGAGTCTAGCTATACATGCCATAAGTGTACAATGATAGTGTGGTAGTTTCTGATGATATTAAATCTTGTTTAGTATAGTATATAGATCCCGATCAATCTACTGCTAATGAAGCAGCTAGTAATGCACCGGCTCCTGCGCAAGGGACCGTTCTTGTACAAAGTGGACTCGAGGCTAGGGGTCAAGGAGAGGAGGCACGAAAAGTCTTTCTCCAGATGATGAGTATTTGGTACTCGGACTATGTTCGAGCAAACCCTAATGCTCAACCTCCTCCACCTCCTCCTATACCTCAGCAAATTCCAGTGGCTCCTCAAGGTATTGATGTAGTAAGGATATCAAAACCCCCGGTGGATAATATTAGGAAGAACGGGGCTGGTGAGTTTAGAGCGAAGGTAGATGATGACCCTGAGAGGGCAGAGTTCTGGTTAGAGAACTCGATGAAAGTGTTTGGTGAACTCTCATGTACACCTAAAGAGAGTTTGAAGTGTGCTGTATCCTTTCTGAGAGATTCGGCATACCATTGGTGGAATACGCTGACGTTAGTGGTCTCAAAAGAGCGGGTGACGTGGGATTTCTTTCTGGAAGAGTTCCGGAAGAAGTTTATAAGCCAACGATTTACTAATCGGAAAAGGAAGGAGTTCCTTGAGTTGAAGCAAGGAAGAATGTCAGTAGCAGAGTATGAGCGTGAGTTTGTTAGGCTTAGAAAATAGGCTCAAGAGTGTGTATCGATAGAGACCATCTTGTGTAAGAGGTTTGAGGATGGACTGAATGAGGACATCAAACTCCTAGTAGGTATTTTGGAGTTGAAAGAGTTTGTTGTGTTGGTGGAAAGGGCAAGTAAGGCCGACGAGTTGAGTAAAGAAAAGAGAAAGGCTGTGAGTGAAGCCCAAGATGCGAGAAAGAGGCCGATGGGTAAATTGTATCAAGCCCAGTCGAAAAGATCCAAGGAAGGGAATGCTCGGACGACAGCACCAGTGAGATACTCGCATGGAGACTTGGGCAATACTCGTTTGGGTTCGAAAGTCCAAGCCACCTCGATGAAAAGTGTAGGCAATCCGAAGAGTAAGCCGGAGTGTCCAAATTGTAGTAGATATCACACCGGAGAGTGTTGGGGTAACAGCCGGAATTGTTATAAATGTGGTTCCCCCGATCACTTTATCTGAAACTACCCCAAGAGGGATAATAAGGAAGAAAAGCAAGAGATAATATTTAGTGATGTGTCTGTAAGAGGTAGACCACCTAGGAACCCGAGAAGTGAGAATAGTGGTAGAGGTGCATCCAGAGATTCTGCTGTGAGACTAGAGGGTTGGGCACCTGCGAGGACGTATGCTATTCGTGCTCGCGAAGAGGTATCCTCCCCAGACATGATAACGGGTACTTTTTCTTTCTATGACACCTTTGTTATTGCTTTAATAGATCCAGGGTCTACTCATTCTTATATTTGCATGAGACTAGCATCTAGTTTGAGTATGACCGTTGAGTCTACGGATATTGTGGTTAAGGTGTCAAACCCGTTAAGAAAGCATGTGTTAGTGGACAAAGTGTAAAAATTTTCCTTTATTGATTGAGAATCATTGTTTTCCGGCAAACCTTATGTTGTTGCTGTTTGATGAGTTTGACTTAATCCTAGGCATGGATTGGTTGACTAACCATAGAGTTTTAGTGAACTGTGGTAGTAAGTATATTGAATTGAAATGTGAGAGTGGAGATATAGTTCAGGTTGAATTAGGTGGATCGGACAGTCTACAGTGATGATTTCTTCTCTAGTGGCTGAGAAATGTTTGAGAAAAGGATGTGAGTCCTATCTTGCCTTTGTGTTGAATACTTAAGAGATTGGAGTGAAGTTTGAAACAGTGCCGATAGTATGCAAATATCTAGATGTATTCCCAGGAGAGTTACTCGGATTACCTCCAGTGCGAGAGGTCGAGTTTGAGATTTAGTTGATTTCGGGAACGACACCTATATCAATTGCTCCATATAGAATAGCACCTTTAGAGTTGAAAGAACTGAAGGTTCAATTGCAAGAGTTGACAGATAAGGGTTTTTTAAGACTGAACTACTCACTGTGGGGTGCTCCGGTATTATTTGTGAAAAAGAAAGATGGGTCTATGAGGTTGTGCATAGACTATAGGCAACTTAATAAGGTGACGGTGAAGAATAAGTATCCTTTACCAAGGATAGATTATCTTTTTGATCAACTGAAAGGAGTTACAGTGTTCTCCAAGATAGACCTGAGGTCTGGTTACTATCAGTTGAGAGTGAAAGAGCAAGATGTGTTGAAAACTGCATTTCGAACAAGGTATGGCTATTATGAGTTTTTGGTTATGCTGTTTGGTTTAACGAAAGCACCACCGATTTTTATGGATCTGATGAACTGTGTTTTCAGACCATATGTGGACAAGTTTGTAGTTGTCTTTATTGACGACATATTGATCTATTCTCGGAATGAGAATGATCATGAAGAGCATTTGAGAATTGTCTTGCAAACTTTAAGAGATAAGCAGTTGTATGCTAAGTTTAGCAAGAGTGAGTTTTGGGTCCGAGAGGTCAGATTCCTAGGACACATTGTGTCGGGAGATGGTTTCAGAGTTGACCCAATTAATATTTTGGTTATTTTGGATTAGAAACAGCTGAGGAACGTGTCGAAAATCATAAGTTTCTTGGGATTGGTGGGATATTACAGAAGTTTCGTAAAGGGGTTCTCTGTGATTGCTACCCCGATGACGAAACTATTGCACAAAGATGTCAAGTTTGAATAGACTGAGATATGTCAACAGAGTTTCGAGAGACTGAAAACAATGCTGACTGAGGCATCAATTTTGGTTCAACCAGAATCGGGGAAAGAGTTTGTGGTTTACAGTGATGCGTCGTTTAATGGTCTCGGTTGCGTGTTGATGCAAGAGGGTAAGGTAGTCGCTTACGCCTCGAGACAGCTAAAATCCCACGAGAAGAATTATCCGACTCATGGTTTGGAGTTGGCTGCGATTATCTTTGCGATAAAGATTTGGCAACATTACCTGTATGGTGAGAAGTGCCGAATCTTTACGGATCACAAGAGTTTGAGATATTTGATGGATCAGAAGGATCTGAATTTGAGACAGAGGCGGTGGCTTGAGTTATTGAAAGACTATGAATTAGTCATTGATTATCACCCGGGAAAAGCGAATGTGGTTGCGGATGCCCTGAATAGGAAATCCTTGTATGCTCTAAGAGTTATGAGCATGAGTTTAGCATTGTCTGATGATGGTGCTATTTTGGCAGAGTTGAGAGCTAAGCCACTATTTGTTCAATAGATATGTGAGGCTCAGAGAAATGACAGTGAGATGCAAGCTAAGAGAGCTAAATGCGGATCTGAAAGTGATTTTGATTTTCGAGTGGGCTCGAATGGTTGTTTGCTATACCATAACAGAACTTGTGTACCGAGAGATGAAGAGTTAATCCGAAAGGTTTTTCATGGGGCCCACAATGGATGTTTGTCAGTACATGCGGGCAGTACGAAAATGTACAATGACTTGAGGAAGTTGTTTTGGCGGCAGGGTATGAAAAAAGATATTTTAGAATTTGTGGCAAAGTGTCTGATTTGTCAATAGGTGAAAGCTGAGCACCAAGTGCCTTAGGGATTGCTTCAACCAGTGATGGTTCCGGGATGGAAGTGGGATCGGGTTACCATGGATTTTGTGTCGGGGTTGCCGATGACTCCGAAAAAGAGAGATGCTGTGTGGGTTGTTGTGGATAAACTAACGAAGTCGGCTCACTTTATTCCAGTACGTGTTGATTATTCACTGAATAAGCTAGCTGAGTTGTATGTTACAGAGATAGAGATCTGAGATTTACTTCGAGGATTTGGAAGATGTTGCAAGAGGCCATGGGTACGAGATTAAATTTCAGTACTGTGTTCCATCCGCAAACTAATGGTCAGTCTGAAAGAGTAATTCAAATTCTCGAAGATATGCTTCGACGCTGTGTGTTAGAATTCGTAGGTAGTTGGGAGAGATATCTACCTTTGGTCGAATTTGCTTACAACAACAGTTACCAGTCGAGTATACGGATGGCTCTGTATGAGGCTTTGTATGGTCGTAAGTGTCAGACTCCTTTGTATTGGACTGAGCTTAGTAAGAAACGAATCTATGGAGTTGATCTGGTAAAAGAGACCGAAGAGAAAGTGAAAGTAATCCGTAATAGTCTAAAAGCTACTTCAGACCGACAGAAGTCGTACGCAGATTTGAAAAGAAAAGAGATTGAGTTTGAGGTGGGTGACAAAGTGTTTTTGAAAGTGTCCCCGTGGAAGAAGATTATGAGATTTGGACGAAAAGAGAAGTTGAGTCCAAGATTTATAGGGCCGTATGAGATTGCTGCATGAGTTGGGCGAAGAGCTTACGGTTGGCTTTACTGCAGAGAGTTGAAAAAATTCATAAGGTGTTCTATGTATCGATATTACGACGGTATCGCTCTGATCCATCACATGTGATTCCTTCAACGGAAATTGAAATAAGACCGGATATGTCTTATGAAGAGGAGCCGATTAAGATCTTGGCTCGAGAGGTGAAACAGTTGAGAAATAAGAGTACAGCACTAGTGAAAGTGTTGTGGCAGAAACACGGTGTGGAAGAGGCTACGTGGGAAACAGAAGAATCCATGAGAGATCAACATCCAAACCTCTTTACTGGTAAGATTTTTGAGGGCGAAAATCTCTAAAGGGGGGAGAGTTGTAACATCTCAGTTTAGGGCCTAGTTAGAATAGTGGTGCGAGACCATAAATCCGAGGTCCATGTATGAGTTTTTGAGGTTTATGCTATGTTTGCATGTTAGTGTGAAAGTTTTATGAAGCAATTTTATGAAATTGCGGTTGAATTGCAAAAGGACTAAATTGCAAAAGTTATTGTTCAAAAAGGACTAAATTGTGAGATTCTAGAAGCTATTTGTGTGAAATGGCTTTAGAATATATATTAGAGGTCCTTAAATAGCAATTTTCTTAATTTTTAATTTTTGGACAAAATTGGGCATGGATGAGTTAAAATAGGAAGTTAATCAAAAAGGGCATTTTGGTTATTTACCAATTAAATGATTAAAATGGGAGAAAAGATGAAAAAATTCATTCATCTTATTCCCCAAGGCTGCCGAAAATTGTGAGAGCCATTGTTAAGGTTCTTCAAATTTTTCAAGCTTGCTAGTAAGTGCATCGAAGCCCCGTTTTTGATATTCTTCGTATTTTTGAAGTCCTAGTAGCATGAGTAAGCTATTTTTTGCTATTTGATGAGCTATGATGGATGTTCAAAAATGTGCCTATGTATGACATGCATGTATTTTGGTGTTTTATGGAAGAATATGAAAGCTTGATGTAGTAGAAACATCTTTTGCTAAGTGATTTTCCATGAAAATGCATGTAGGGACTAGTTTGTAAAAGTCTTGAGTTTAGTCATACATGTGTGATTTAGTGAGAATTGATGATAGCTTTAGTTAAGTAAGTGATTCGACTAAGCATTAAAGGCTAGAAAGTTGAATAAAAACCACTTTACGAGCATTGGGGCAAAAATGTAATTATGAGAAAGATTAAGGGCAAAAGAATAATTTTGCCAAAGTATGAGATAAGTGTCAATTTAGTCAATGTGTGTATTGAATAAGCTGATTTATTCATTATAGATCAAGAAAGACAAAGCCCGGATCTAGACCATGGCAAGAGCAAGGTGGTGGACTAAATTGCATATTTCTATACTTTTGAGTATCGAGGTAAGTCTATGCTTAAACAATGCATTCATACTTACAATTTGTTAATGCTAGCTAGTGTGTAGCATGATTGAGAATGATTGAGAACCTATGTGGGATGAATGTGGTAGAATTTGTGAATGGATGTATGGTTAAGTAAGTAGATATGTGAATGTGTAGACAGAATGCTAAATGGTGGGCTAAGTACGATACCATCCTAATGCATATTGATGATGAGCTGGCTATGTGCGATGCTATCATTAGGTATATCATCTAGTGGGTTATGTGCGAAACCATTATGATTACCTTTGTGGTAGGCTAAGTGCGATACTACCTTATTAATTGATTATAGTGGGCTAAGTGCGAAACCACCTAGAGATTAACTGTGTGGATTAGCTGTGTGGTTGTAATATTGAGTTAATTAGCTGTGTGGATGAATTATCGAGAAATAATGTTGTTTTGTATATTGTGTAAATGTGATATTGAATGCAAGGGTGCATTTCAATGGTTATGAGTATGTGACTCATGATGTGTTGGAAATATGGTAAGGGATAGAAAGAGTAAGCATAGTTGTACATTATATGTTAATATAATTCTAATTGTTGTTTAGTTTAAACTATGATGCTTAATTGTTTATGTGTAAACTTACTAGGATTACATGTATTTGCCAGCCTTATTTTGGCCGCGGGCAGTTGTCGCGAGTAGTAGCCGATTCACAACAGAACGCGCGGCTTAATTAAGCATGCACGCGTTATTCATCGCGTGGATTCGAAAGAAGAGAAGATTAATTGATAATGTCAGGAAGAGTCTGCGTATAAGCCCGAAATGGATGAGGGTTGGGAGTGAGAGAGTGGTCTGTGAGCTGGCGGCGGAAGTTTAATTCACAGACCCACCTGCGGTACGAACTCAAGGTGGCAGGAACAGCACCGGATCAGGGAAAGATCACATTGACATGTGAACATCATGCAGCAGATCAACTCGAAGCTCGATTGATGCGCGAATCAAGCGCGCTGAGTTCCAGTACAGTGGCCGTAAACCACCGCCGGGACGGCCTCGCAACCTCGGGCCATCTTCCAGAGCGAAGAAACTAAGCCGCCACATAACAGTATTCTTCAGTTCGACCGTGTACTCTATAGTGCTGTGTTGCGGCGATCGATCAATGGACCTATCTCGTTTGAACCCAGACTCTAGATCCGGCCCACAATGTATAAGAGTGCGCCAAAGGCAAGCCCAGGGTCCATGGATGCTAGATATGTGTTGTTAAGTAACCTGCAGCAAATGTCCTCAAGCGAAATATAATAGCCTCTTCTACGACTACCATCGAATGAGGATGATGAGAGAGATGAAGTCAACCTGACAAGGCTCGCTTTTTCTCGAATAATTCAGGATCTTGGAGGCGGAAGCAGCGATCACCATGATGATCACGGAGAACTCATATGTCCCACAATTATCTCTGAACCTCTGGCAACCCAAAGTAAGCCCTGCGGATCAAGAAGGGTGATGATCGATGACAACAGGCTGGGATCTCTTGTGACAAAACCATAATTACCTACCATTTTCCATTTGAATCCTTACCGTACTGGTAGAAGGCGACATGATCTATCATGCATGGCCGATGTGCATATAACGACAGCATCAGATGCTCACTTCAACCGCCATCATACACTCTCCATGCATCCACGGTTATCTTATCGCTTCCGCCGACGCGCGCTCTTCCTCATAATGTTATCCCAAATCATCATCAAGTATATGACACAGAACATGCTCGTCAAATTCCAAATCAGAATTCACCCGACTTCTACGCACCGGTTGAGGCTTACGCACAATGAGCAACTTTACACCAGTGCTTAACATTCACAGACATGCTAGTTCGAGTGTGGTGCCCGGCTATCCCACCATAATCTGGCTGTATTTGAAAGGTTTTTCGCCTCGATTGGACACATTACTCACTATAAATTGAGTGAAAGGCTCAATTTCGCAGGAAGAGCAACGCCGCTAACCAAGAGCGGATAATTGCACCTACCGCCTCGACGGATACCACCAATCATCGACGCGATAACAGCAGAGGACACGCGCTCAACACGACCTGATCAAAATCCTTCATGTGATTTCAAAGTTTGTCGGACAGAAGTCCCACACAAAATAGATTGAGCTTTAGCTCTTTCGCATCATTTCACAAAAGAACTACCACAGCTTAATAGCTTTGAGGAATCGAAGAACTCTCAGTGTCCGGTGTCCGTGTATGCGTGATACGTACTAGGACTATAGACTTCTACTTTCAGCCTCACCCAACACCACCTCGATCTTCAGATCAGCAGTCTTTGTAACATCGTAGTTTTGTAAACCTATTCATCGACTCACTAAGGCATCACCGACAAGTTTGTAATCAGAGATGCTCATTTCAGGTATTCGAGCCTTCAAACGGATATGCGAGACGACTATGAGGCGCCGTTCAGGAATAGGGCTCGTCGAACCAACCATTCCATCGATCCATAAAGGCGATGCATCATTCGACCCAATATTACTTGAACTGAACCGGTCTGACGAAATCACAAATATGCCCTGCGGCCCATTAACCTTCAATCGGTATCGCACGATCTATGAAGGAGTAGACTCTTCGGATTGCGGTGTCAACAAATCATCATTCGAGGTACTTGTTCTAATGGTCGTTTAATTTGTAGTACGCCATGGGATCCATCTTTCATATGGATGCGTGTTCTGACAACACTGCTGATGACCACGATCGTTATAACTTGAACACGGGCTAAGCCAAAGCTCATGGTGCCATCTATGGCGTGATGTACAACAAATAACAGGCTCAATCTAACTACCGATGTGTGCCAGGTCTCCAGAAACATCAGAGTCTGCGACGTCATCTTACGCAACAGTATGGACGGCACTATAGCAGATATCCTACATCTTTATCCCGCACGCACCACGAAATCACGTCGCTTAGATATAGGCTTATCACTTATCCTCCTCACTCAAATTGTGGTGATATCAATCGATGTGACCAGAGTCACGTTCAGAGTCAAATTTTAAAATACTCCATCAATGACAGATGCCGAGCGAACGCCTACAGCTGCGATTTACGCTAGGATAAAATTGCTGGCTACCGGACACTAATTATCTCACCAGGACTCCGAACAGGAGACCGAAATCAGATAACAACATCAAGAGGAGTGAGCACTAACGGGGTACAAAAATGACGCAGATGCTGTAGAAAACATCCCATCTATCCCCACGTGATCGACAGTATAAGCGTTGCTGCTGCATGCGTGTTCCTCAGCCCATACCGGCGGTCCTGTTTCACATCGCTCATTACCATTACCTGTAGCTTTGCTTTGACTCGCCGAGGGTTAGAGGTTCAAAGGCGAGTCACCGATTTGCTCGTCTGTCCACAAGGTCGCCCTTGCCCGTCAATCCGTGACACGGAACATACGCGCGATGCCTGGATAACCATATCTCAAACATCAGCTGGTGCTCCAACTTCTGCAATCCTTTACACACAAAGAGCCCCCAAGAGTGGGGGGAGACGACCTGCACGCGGCGCGGAGATGCTGGCATTACACCAATGCTGCTGGACCATTCCATCTTATTCTTTCTTCATGTTTGCATCTGTGTGCCTCTTGGCCGATTCCTATAACAGGACTTACACATTTTAACTTATAAGCCTACCAACCAAAGTTTGGGCTTTATTCATAAAAATAACAAAATTTACCCAAGTAGAGACATGAACTTGGGACCTCTCAGACACACCCAACCACTAAAGCTGACACTCATTCATGCCAAAATTACAAAAGCCAAAATAAGCAAAAACCAAGTCGTTACAAATTCGAAGTAATAAGTTGACACCTAGTGTTCCATCGGCCTTGCCGAAGTAAATTGGTACCCAGTACCTCATCAAATTTATCCGAAGTAATAGTTTGACACCCAATGTCTCATCGACTCGAAGTTGAAGTATCTCTGAACACTTTAAATCCTATGGCATGCCAACTATATCCGACTCAACCCGATATAGTTAATAGGGTTTTCAAAATCACTTTCAATGCCACAATTTTCCAATATTCAAATATTACATCAATCACAAATTTACATATATTCAATTTAATATCAACAATCACATATATTCATGAATTTAATTCAATTCAATTCAATTTGATACCATAATACCAATACTCACCTCAATTTTACTTACCATGCATATTAAATAATAAATACAACAAATAATTATTAGTTTTGGATTATAGAAATACAAACTGTAATTCCCGAGTTATTCCTCGCTAACCTTATCTTTTCCTTTCTTAGCCAGGTCTCCGGCTCAACGTTAGCTACGGAATTAAAAAAATTAAAAATCATCAATGCAACACAATTTAACATTGAATATTTCAATTTATACTCAACTTTTGCCTAAATTCCAATTTAATCCCTAACCAAAACTAACTTTATTTTCTTCGCAATTTATTCTATATTTTCATTCAATTAAGACTTAAAACTAAATTTAGCTCTCCAATTTCACCATAAATCTCTAATTTTGAAATTCTCTCAATTTAGTCCCTGTTACATAAAACTTATGATTTATTTTACAATTAAATCCATTTTCACTTCTAAGTTGAAATTCTATCAATTTAACCCCTAATACTTCAATTTATTCAACATGAACAACGTCTAAAAATCTACTAACTTTCAAAATATCAACTTAAATCAAATAGTATTTTGTTCTAGGATTCCAAAAACATAAGAATTACAAGGAAATGGATTAAATTGACTTACCAATCAAGCTTTGAACCTTAAACCCTAATTTTCCTTTTTCTTTTTCTTTCTTCTTTCCCCCTTCTCTGTTTTGTTTTCAATTCTGTTTCTTTTTCTATTTCATTTGTTTTATTTATTTTATTTTATGTTTATTATATTAGTATAATATTATATTAACATAATAATTATTATTTCTTAAATAATAAGTAAATACATATATGTATTACAAATATATATATGTATTTATTACACATGTACATTATTATTACCACACAATTGTCACAATTTGGTTTATTTATTTATTTAGTCCTTCAACTTTTCTTTAATCTATAATTAAGTTTTCACACTTTATTCAATTTAATCCTTATACCTAATTAACCTTAATTCAAACTAATTCTCCTAACTAAAACCTAATTAACAACACAACTAACTTCATAAATATTTATGAACCGTTTTACAAAAACGGAGACCCGAAAATACACTTTTCGATAACCATAAATTTCGATCATTACAGATAACACACTCTGATTACGGTACATTCAAGGTAAATAGTCATTGTCTCAAACTTTATTTTGTGGTAAAACCGATAACGAGGGAGGGGAGTTTCGACTTCAAGATCTGCCTTAACCATGAGCCTAAAAAGGGAAGTCGAGCTTAGACTCTAAATAAGTGCTTCTTGGGAGGCTACCTAAGTGTTTTTTTTTTTTTGTTTTTTTTTTTACTTTCATGTTTTTTTACAATGAAAAAAATTGAAAAAATTGAAAGAAAAAAGAAAAAAAAGAAAAAGAATTAAAAAAAAGGTGGTCCACATTGTTTGGGGTGATCCACATGACTTGGACATACGAGCATGTCTCAGGCCGTGTGCATACTTTAACTAATTTTTTTCAATTTTAATTTGACCCACATGGGCACAGAGAGTTACACAGGCTGGAAACATGGCTGTGTGATACACACGACCTGTCACACGGGCGTGTGGTAAACCGTGTGGCTCAGAAGGGCTTGCACACGAGCGTGGGAGAAGCAAAGAAGCATTGCACACAGCCTAGCACATGGTCGTGTGGTTACTGGGTTTATTTTTACTTATTTTTTATCGCATACGGTCTGGGTGATTCCACACGGCCGTGTGCCATGTGACTCACATAGCCTAGCAGATGACCGTATACTTTTTTTTCCTTTATAAAGCTAATTTTTTTTCTTCTTCTTTTTTTTCCTTCCTACGCCAACCAAAGTGATTTCATTTAGTTTTATATTTTTTTTGTAATTTTGTTTATTTTTTGTTTTTATTTTTTGTTTCTGTTTTATTATGCACTGTACTTTTATTGTTTTGTCTGTTGTTTTTCTATTTTATTATCGATTTATCTTCTTATTTATTTTTGTTTATTTTCTTATTAGTTTACTCGAAAACATGCACTTCATTTAGAATCTGTAACACCCCAAACCCTGCCCATGCATTATGACCGGATCTGACATTTCACATCATGCACTTCATTTAGAATCTGTAACACCCCAAACCCTGCCCATGCATTATGACCGGATCTGACATTTCACATGAGAAACACATGTGAAATCCTTTTTATTCGTACTAAAATAGATATTATTTTGTTATAAACAAGTTTGATTTGAAATATTTGATAAAGTATTACTAACCTCGAAGGTTGATTGATAAATCGATAATTTGAACTAGAGATCTTATAAACCATGACTTTTGAAAATATTGTTGATAATTCGAGAGAAATTTCCGAGTTAAAATATTTGTAAAAGTTTGTTATGAAATCCATCTATTTTGGAAAATATTTATTTAGGTTTTTAGAAAAATTCCCATTTAAAAACAATTTAAGCAAGATAATAAGTGCGTCAAACATAAAACAAAAATAAAATATTCCAGAGGCCTTATCACAACATAAAAACCCAAAACAGTAAAAGTAATAAAGTGGACGAAAATAGAAATCTAAAGTTCAATAAAAACCATTTCTGAAGTATGGCCTCCACCGAGTCATCCATGGCCCAAGTCCACAACACTAAGCATTACCTGCAAGGATTAAGAAAAAGTGGTGAGTTACTAGAACTCAGTGTATAATCCCCTTACCATTGTCCACTGGGTCTGAACCCATATAGCAATATCTTGGGCCTAAGCCCATTTACATAATAGGATATATGTATATATAAATGTGCGATGTATGCAACCCAACCCATCCAACCAAAACACCCCAGTACCATCCAATCACACCTGTGGGGATCAAGTCAACCCACCCCGCCAATCACACCAATCGCAGGCAAATTGCCATTTATAATATATTCTTATAGTGGCTAAGCCACCGAAATCATAATGAAACATAATAATAAACATTTTTGTGGCAATGCCACCAGGCTACACTTCTCTTCAACATTTTTTTCCCATCCCATGCAAAATATGTAAATGCAACATACATAATAAAGCATAATATCCACAAATATAAACAACAATCATTAATCCAAAGATTTATTATGGTGAATCAGCCCATTATAGCACTTGTAATTCGGCCCACTAAGGTATTCTTGCAAATCGACCCATTAGGGGCATTTTGGTAAATCGGCCCATAAGGGCATTTTCGTAATTTTAACAATTTTAATGTCGATTTTGACAAATCTTTAAAAATAATATACTTTAAGCAAATTTCTCATTTTATGCCATATTACGATTTTAGCCATATAAATAATAACGATCTATTTTTTTCAATGTGATATCGAATCATGAATCTACGGAATTACGGTGTGAGATTACATACCTGATTACGGCAAGTATTAAACTCTCTTGATCGTCGGCACCTATGACAATATAATACTGGATTAATCTAATGAACGAGATTTTTATTAATCTAAACCTAAACCAAGCGATCTATTGAAACGCTTACCCTCGATATCGTGAACGACCACGATTTGTCTATTCTCACCGGATGATGGTCCACAACCCAGTGGAAAATCTCGAGTCGTCGATACCGCTCTACGCTTGAACTTAGGAGTAGGAATCACAAATCCACTCCTTTTGTGTTCTCCAATCACTTTTCCTTTCAAATTGGTTCCACTTGCCTCCATTGGAAAAAGTCGTAATCAAAAATGATATTACGATGATATAAAACAATTGTCTAAGAAAATAGGTTCGGCTTACCACTATTTTCGTATGATCAACAAGTGTATAGGAACGAGCGATATAGTCCCTAAAACAAATGATTAGTCAAATTCATCATTCCGTTTAGAAATTAACCGAGTAACGAGATAGATCAAAATGAACTATGACGAATCTCTTACCTTAACGATCGTAAAACCGATTCCCAACGATTTTACTTATGGCTACAGATGAGTCAAAGATAATAGATTCGACTTCCTCAGTTTTACACTACAAAAAGATAATGATTAAGATATGAGGGAGTATGGAGAACGCCATTTCGGTTTAGAAATAATATGAAACAACCAAATGATGAGGAACACTCATTCGGCTAGAGAGAAGAGAGAATGAAAAATTACAATAAAGTCATTTACCCGATTTAATCAAGAAAGAAACGTCCAACTTGTAAGATGAAGAAGAGGATGATCAAGATTCGGTTAGTGGAGAGAAAGGGACCAAAGAGTTTCTGCCACAAAGAAATGTCGGTATAAGAGAAGAGGAGAAAGATTGAAGAAATGGTGAAAAGAAAAGAGATGATGGACAAAGAGGTATTAGGGTGTTTCAGCTATCACCAAAAGAAAATGAACTAGATGGATTTAGTGATTCGGCAAAACAACACAAAGAGAAGAAAATGAACAATTTGTTTGAGTGTTTCGGCCCAAAACAAAGAAAAATGGTGCACAATATTGGCTTGAGAGTTTCGGCAAGTGAGGGAAAAGAAAATTGAAAAAGAAGACACTAATATGCTAAGAAGAAAACAACCTCTCATACACCAAAAAATTTACCAAATGCCTAAAGAATTTTGGCACTCCCCTTTACCCCACAAAACCGTATGTTATCTTTGCCAAAAGGATAAGTGTTGACCAACAAAAACTCTTTCCAAAACATTTTCCACACTATAGGCCAACATGTTCCCTGCCCTTTCCTTTTCTTTCATTCTTTCCTTACCCTCATCCTTACCTTATTTCCTTAGCCATCTTTCCATAATTAAAATGTCTTCCTTGCCTTAAATAAAGCCTTGGCCAACATTTTGCATGGATAGCACAAAAAAATAATCAAAATTTTGCACTAGGTGGGATTCAAACCTCTTCCGTCCTTGCTCTTCACTTGACGCCACAACCTCCTTGCCATACGCTCATTTATGCTAGCAAATTACTCACTTATTTCCATAAGCATTGATGCCACTTACCTTCTCTCCTTAAAGTGCTTAAAAATAAAAATTTTGCTAAGGCCCAATTCAATCCCGCGCCTTCTTAGGACCCCTAAACATACACAATTAACAATTTAACTAGCCTAATGCAAAATATAATGCAACACATAAAATTCTAAATTTTAGGATGTTACAGAATCGCCCACGATTTTGGTTTTCAATATTCTGACGAATTCATCCAAATTCAGGGCAGTTTCAGTTCTCTTCCTCCTTGTGATATTCTAACATC
The DNA here is from genome assembly GCA_025503065.1 of Gossypium bickii. Lineage (NCBI taxonomy): Eukaryota > Viridiplantae > Streptophyta > Magnoliopsida > Malvales > Malvaceae > Gossypium > Gossypium bickii. Next base: position 22,744,379 of record CP106718.1, read on the forward strand.
TACGACCATATAGAGCTTCATATGGAGCATTTGAATACTTGATTGGAAACTATTATTATATACAAATTCAGCCAATGGTAAACAACATTCCTAACCTGATTCAAAATCAATGACACAAGCTCGAAGCATATCTTCTAAAATTTGAATAAGTCGATCAGATTGTCTGTCAGTCTGCGAATGGAAAGCTATGCTAAAGTTGAGTCGAGTACCAAGTGATTCACGCAACTGTCTCCAAAATCTTGATGTGAACCGCTGATCCCTATCAGAGATTATTGATACAGGAATACCATGCAATCTCACAATTTCCGGAATATAAACTTCAGCAAGTTTTTGAAGTGACCAATCAGTTCAGACTGCTATGAAATGAGCTGACTTTATAAGCCGATCAAAAATCACCCAAGTAGCATTTTTCCTATTTGCTGACAATGGTAACTCCGTTACAAAATCCATCGTAATACAGTCCCATTTCCATTCAGGAATATTAATAGGCTAAAGTAGTCTAGTAGAAACCTGATGCTCTGCCTTTACTCGTTGACAAGTTAAGCATTTAACTACATACTCAACTATATCTCTTTTCATACCTAGTCACCAATAAGATTCCTCTAGATTACGATACATTTTTGTTTCTCTCGGATGCAATGCAAAAAGACTGTCATGTGCTTCACGAAGTATCAACTCTTTCAATTTTGAAACATCTCGTATACAAATCCGATTATGAAATCTCAAATAACCATGATCATCAATGCTGAAATTCTCTGACATGCCATTCTAAACCATTTCTTTCTTCTTTATTAATTTATAATCTTCTAATTATGCTGACTTGATTTGATCAAACATCACTGGTTTAATTCTCAACTCAGCCAATAAGCTTCCATCATCACTGATACTGATCTGTGCAAACATTGCTCGTAATTTAGTTGTTGTTTTTCTACTCAATGCATCAGCCACCACATTTGCATTTCCCGGGTGATAATCAATAACACAATTATAATCTTTTAAAAGCTCTATCCACTGACATTGTCTCAAATTTAACTCCTTTTGAGATAAAAGATACTTGAGACTTTTATGATCAGTATAAATATAACATTTCTCACCGTACAAGTAATGTCTCCACATCTTTAATGCAAAAACCACGGCAGCTAGTTCCAGATCGTGTGTTAGGTAATTTCATTCATGCAGTTTCAGTTGACGAGGTGCATATGCTATGACCTTTCCATCTTACATCAAGACACACCCTAGACCATTCAAAGAAGCTTCACTATAAATAAAAAAAATCCTTTCCCGAGTTTGGCAAAGTATAAACCGATGCTTCAGTCAACATTTGCTTCAATTTCACAAAACTTTCATGGCACCGATCATCCCAGAAAAATGGAATATTCTTTTGCAACAGCTTTTTCATTGATAAAGCTATTTTCGAGAATCCATTTACAAATCTTCGATAATAACCAGCCAATCCAAGGAAACCACGAACCTCTGACACATTCCTCGGTGCTTTCCACTGAACAATTGCTTCAATCTTCTTTGGATCAACTCTAATTCCATCTACCGATACCACAAGTCCCAAAAATACAACCTCTAATAACCAAAATTCACATTTGCTAAGTTTTCCATACAACAGTTTCTCCTGTAATATTTGCAAAACAATTCTGAGATGCTGCTCATGTTTAGATTCAGACTTTGAATAGACCAGAATATCATCAATAAAAACCACCACAAACTGACCCGGATACGGTTGAAAGATATGATTCATAAGATCCATAAAAGCAGCCGAAGCATTTGTCAATCCAAAAGGCATTACTAAGAATTCTTAATGACCATACCTTGTATGAAATGTTTCTTCGGTACATCACTTTCTTTCACCTTCATCTGGTAGTAACCCAATCTCAAATCAATATTTGAAAACACAGAAGCTCCTTTCAATTGGTCAAATAGATCATCAATACAAGGTAACAGATATCGATTCTTGATTGTCACCTTATTCAATTACCGGTAATCAATACACAACCGCATTTAACTGTCTTTCTTTTTAACAAACAGCACTGGAGCTCCCTAAGGTGAAATACTAGGACGTATAAATCCTCAACCCAGTAAATCTTGCAATTGTACTTTCAATTCTTTTAACTCGGTAGGTGACATACGATATAGGGGTATTAATATTGGAGCTGTACTGGGATAAAATTCAATTGCAAATTCAACTTCTCTATCAAGTGGTAATCCCGGCAATTCTTCAGGAAATACATCAGGAAATTCGTAAACAGTCCAGATTTTACTACATTGACTTCCAACAGAATCTGAATTAATAACATAAGCCAGAAAAGTTACACAACCCTGATGAAGAAGTTTATTAGCCTGAATTGCTGAAATAATACGAGTCGACCCACTAGTTCGAATACCGTTCACTTCAATCTTATCCCCGTTTTCACTTTGAACAATAAACTTCTTTTTATAACAATCTAAAATCACCCCATATTCTAAAAGCCAATCCATTCCCAGTATTATATCAAAGTCGCCAAATGGCATTATTAATAAGTCAACAGAGAAGATTCTATTCTGTATCATTAACGGACACCTCCTACACACTTGATCCACTAGCACAGTTTGCCCCAATGGACTAGACACTGCTATTGATACTCTAGACATCTCATATTTTAAATTTTCCAACTGAACCAATTTTGTATTAACATATGAGTGTGAAGATCCTGGATATATTAAAGCATAAATAGGTTCTGCATGCAATAAAAATATACCCGTCATCATATCATGTGCATCACCCTCTTCACGGGTCCTTACAATATATGCTCGAGCTAGTACTCTGGTTTCTAATTGTTAAATAGTAACATCACTTCCTCTTCTAGCACCATCATTGGAAAATGAACCACTTCTGCCTGATCCTCGACCTCTAGAAGTAGGTTCAGATCTCTGAGATGTAACATGTGCAACATTCTCATTCTTCAGACAATCTCTAAAAAAATAATCTATGGATCAACAACGGAAACAATTTCGAGTCAATTTCCATCATTCACCTCTATGCTTTTTCCCACAGTGTTCACAATCTGGAATTTCAATATCCAGTGATGGACCTCATACACTACCAGTAGAAACTATCATCTACTTTCCATGGTTTCTATCACCCCTGTCTGATATAAAACTCGATCTCTAACTACCATGAGATTCCTTTGATCTTTTAGGTTGCGGATTTGAATTAGTAGCCCCAGAACGTTTCCCAAATGAACGAGTATTTTTAGGATTTTTATTTAAACCCAATACTTGTTCAACCATTTTTTCCCTCTCAACTAAGTCTACAAGTTCTGTAATTTTGAGAGATACCAGTTGTACTCGCAATTCATCACGTAAACCCTGTAAAAATCTCCTACAACTATCAGCTTCGGTTGGTACAAATTCAGCTGCATATCTACTGAGTCGTGAGAATTCTCGTTCATGATCAACTACTGACATTTCACCTTGTTTTAGCACTAAAAATTCATGTTTTCTATCTTCAATGTATAGTTCACCGACATTTTTCTTCTAAAATTCTCTTTGAAAGAAATCCCAGTTTACTTGTTCTGTCGGTACATGTTGTATTACAGACTCCCACCATAAATAAGCCTCCCCTTGTAATAAAGATACTGCACACAATAAACTTTCCCGATGAGTGCATTCAAGCTGCTGCAAAATTATTTTTGTAGATTCCATCCAATCAACTGTAGAAGGATCAACCCCTTTCAAACCCAGAAATTCAATTGCACCATACTTATACGTTCTTTAATCGGGGCTCGTCGGGTAGTAGGAGTAGATGTCGTAGCAGACGCAGTTCCTGCTACTTGTTGAAGGGCATCAGCTATAACTCTAAGTAGCTGTGAATCATCTCTCTCTCTCTCTCTAGCATTACCTCTTTCGACATTAGGTGGTTGATTCTTAATAGATTTACACTCGGTGTTACTAACTAAGTTTCATCCCTTTCATATGATTCATCATCTCCAGTATACATTTCTTGATCAGTATGAGTAACATATTCATCCGACATCTTTAACTATAAAATAAAAACAAACAAATATATCAGCATCCAATCTCGACTCAATTCGACTCAATTATGGCATGTACCTCTAAACTTAGTTCCGAGCTCGATTTAGTCTGAGAATCGGCTAAACCTAAATAGCTCTGATACCACTAAATGTAATACCCCCTAACCCATATCCATCGCCGGAACAGAGTTACGGAGCATTACTGGACCTTTCATAACAAATGTGAACAATCATATAATAACATAACATACATATCATAATTTAATCATAATGTCCCTTTTATTGAACCCTCGAGGCCCAAATCATGTGTTAGAAACAAATAGGGACTCAATCAGAAACTCAAAAAAAATTTCGTGAAATTTCAAAATTTTTCCTAAGTACAAGGCTCACATGCCCGTGTGGTTCAAGGACATGCCCGTGTGACCCTTATAACAATCCATTTTCAGTGAAATCGGAACAGTGGTTTCGGGACCACAAATCCGATGTAGAATTTTTTTTCTATTATTATGTGATCTACATGATAGTAGGATAGTATAAAATTTTCATTAAGAAATTTTACCGTTTACATGCTCAATTCGATGAAAAGGACTTAATCGCATAAAGTGCGAAAGTTGTGTTCTAATAGCTAATGGGATTAAATAGCTATAGAACTTAAATGTGAAGGTCTTTATATGGTAATTAGACCATTAAAGATAATAGTGGATGAGCATGGATAAATAATCATGAAAATTGTAATAGTAGGTAAGGGTAAGTTGGAATTAAATGATTAAAGTGAATAAAATAAAAGAAATATATCATCTTTTTCTATTATTTCTTCTTCAACTATGGGAAAAAAAGAAAAGGGGGTTTGAAGCTTTAAATTTCAGCCAAGCTTATTCTTCAGATTAGGTATGCATTTTGTCCCGTCTTTTATGATTTTTATGATTTCAGGATCGTTATAACTCGATCTAGCTAAATAGAGGACTAATTTACAATATGGTTGAAAATTTAGAGTTGTGCCATGAGAGCATATTTTCTGTTTTTGAAGTTTAATGGTAGAAAAAGAATGGGTGTTCTAAGATAAACAACTTTTGTAAATGAATTTTTGATGAAATTGTTGATCACGGATTAAATTAAGAAATATGAAAATTGTGTGTTAACATGTGAAGTTGTGAAAATTATAGGCTGCTGTAGGCTTATAATATATTCGGCTAGATTTGAGTGTGATGAAATTTCATGAATTTCATTTTACGAGCTCAGGGACTAAATTGTAAATAAGTCAAAAGTATGGGGGAAAATGGTAATTTTTCCAAAACATGATTTGTGGATTAAATTGAATAAAATGAGGTTTGAATTAGTTAAATTTGATTATATAGATAAAGAAAAGCAACGTACGGATTTGAATCGAGGAAAAATAAAGTACTAGATTAAGCGATCGTTATCTCCATGCAAATTTGAGGTAAGTTCGTGGACTCAAACTTAATTTTATTTCTAATTACTATTTTAATTAATTAATGATAAATTAGTTCTTGTTATAAAATGTATGCATATTATGGAATTAATGTTAAGGAAAATGAATGAGGAATTTATGGAAGTAAATAATTGTATAAACGTTGATATATTCGACTAGCGCTGGGCACAATCTTTGTCAGCTTGTCTGACTAGTGCTGGGCACACAATCGTCAGTTATCCGAATAGCGCTGGGTGCAATTATCGTTGGGTTATCCAACTAGAGCTGGGCTCACAATTACTGTCGTCGGTTTATTCGACTAGCACTGGGTGCAAACATCGTTAGTTTATCCAACTAGAGCTGGGCTCAAAATTACTCTCGTCGGTTTATCCAACTAGCACTGGGTACAAACATCGTTGGTTTATCCAACTAGATTTGGGCTCAAATCCAATACTGTCGGTTAATCCGACTAGCGCTGGGCGCAACCTTTTCTGTAGTTTACCGCTAGGCACCGGCTATCACGTCGATAATAGATCTGGCGGTAAGGTTATTTGAATTATCGAAAGAACTGAAATCTTATTTGGTTAAGTTATAATTTCACACTAATATTGATTGTTTTGTGTTTAGCTAATAAATGGAACCTATTAATGGTAAATTGATTACATATTGGCACATTGTGTGCGAGATACCTGTTTATCTGGTATTATTCTAAGTGGATCAACGGGCACAGTTCTGTTACAAGGTTATATGAGTTCAATACGAATTAGTACAGGTATGAACACGAAATACGTGGAAATGATATACGTTTATGACATATGAATGCATGGCATGGGTAACTTGGTTGATGATTGCGTGTTAGGATTTTGGGCCAAATTGAGTTGTGATATGCCTTGTTTTACCTACTTAAATTGTGGTTAAACGGGTACAAAAAGAAGGAAAGATAGTCAAATGCTTCAATTAGAATTGCTATGAAAGCATGGAAAGGTATGAATTAGTAGGCGATTAAAATAAGCTTAGACACATGCTTGAAAATGTGAATGCATTTAAGTAGTGTGTACTTACGCTATAATGTTTTGAGATGGTTTGTTAGTTTATGTGTTAATTAAAATAGAAAGACTAATGTTGTTTAGGCTAAGGCCAAGATATGTTTGATTGACTAAACTGGCTTATGATTATAAATTGAAGTGGTAAGCTTTATTTTTTAATTACGAACTTACAAAAAATTACATGCTTACTTTGTGTTAATTTCTTTGTGTATTTAGATATTAAAAGCTCATTCAGGTTGGAAGTTGGCGGAGATTTCATCACACTATCTATCAGCTATTTTGGTATTGTGGTTTTATAATTTTGGTTATAATGGCACGTATAGGTCATTTTGGCTAATGGTAGCCTATATGTCTTGTTGTGTATTTAGTCACTTGATTTGGCTTGAAAATGGTATATGTTTTGTTATGTAAACATGTGTAAATGGCTTTATGATATGTGGTGTATGGTTTCCAAGTGAATGTCTTGTTTGTGAATTGGTATTTTGTGTACCAAATGGTTGAATTTGAGATGTGGTATGCATGTTAAATTTTAGGCACGAAGTCTCCTTTATGTGTTTGACCATTTAGATAGACTTTGGAAGTTTAATTGGCATGTTTAAAGTAGCCAATTAAGGTGCCTATTAGTATCGTGGTTGTGTGTGATCTTATAAGATGTTATAAGCTTGTTATTGATTGGTTTTGAATGTCTAAATATGCCATGTTTATATGCACATTGAAGTGTTTAGGTTGGTATCAAGTTGGGTGAGAAATATGGCTTGGAAAATGGCATATTTTTGTCCACATGGGCAGAGACACGAGCGTGTGTCTCAACTGTGTGTGACACACGGCCTAGCACACGGGAGTGTGTCTTGGCCATGTGACCCCTGCACCTAATTAATGCAAATTCAATTGTTTACATGGCCTAGCACACGGGCGTGTGGCTTAGCTGTGTGACCCAAGTCAGAGAGTTAAACAGGTATGGGCACGGGTTGAGACAAGGCCGTGTGCCTCACATCAAATGCCCACACGGCCTGAAATACGGGCGTGTCACTCACACTGCCTGGCCACACGGGCGTGTGCCCTCTACACTTAGGAGAAATTTTCTGATTTCGTGAAAAATTCTCCGAGCTTCCGATTTAGTCCCTACTTGATTCTAAAATTTATTTGGGCCCCGAGGACCCATATAAGGGACTTTATGATTGATTGTGAATGGTTTTTTATTTGAATGTGAGATGAACATGAAATGTCTATTTGTTCGATTATAAGTCCGGTAGTGCTTTATAACCCTGTTTCGGCGTCGAATACGGGTTAGGGGTGTTACAACCCCAAACACGCCTGTGCATCAGGCCGTGTCCTACTCTGTGTAACTCTTTGACTTAGGCCACACGGCCAGTCACAAGCCCGTGTGCTAGGCCGTGTGCCTCACACAGCTGAGACACACGCCCATGTCTCTGCCCGTATGTAATTTACTGAGCATTCTATTTTAAATTTTTAAGATGCAGGGGACACACAGCCTAACCACATGCCCGTGTATAAGCCGTGTGTCTCACACGGTCTGGTCACATGCCCGTGTGCCAGGCCGTGTGGACTAAAAAATGAGCCTTATACATCAAGTTTACCAACCCTGCAAATCTTGAACCTCAAGCAACACAAAAGCCAATCATTCAACCAATCCAAAATATTCAAATACACCTAAAACATGCTAAAACTATCAATCTATTAACCTATCTAATGTATATTCATAAATATTTCACATATACTATTCAAACCAATTTAATTAACTTCATTCAAACCAAATCTAATTTCATACCAAAACATAGTATTTTATAACCTCAACATAACATATAAACTTATATATATATATATATATATATAAGTAATCAATAAAATCTTATATCATTTTTTTTACATTCACTATTCAATTAACAAACATAAACATCCCTAGCTACATGCCATTACCAAAAAGAAATTTACTTCACCACTTTGAGTTCGGGATCGGCTTTGGATGCTGATTCAACTTTCTGACTTTAAACTAACATGCGCGTAGAAACAAACCGTACGCTGAGTATAAACTCAATGGTATTTCTATAATCCGAATACTTCAAAACAAAATAACTAAACATGCATATTTAATTCATACAATTTCCAAATCCATTCAACTAATCAATTCATATATAATCATTATCGCACATTCAATTCTCATCAATAACTATTTCAATAGCATTTCTCAACTTTGATTCTCACATTCATTTTTCAATGTCAATTTTCATTTCATGAAGTCCATGATTCATACTTCTCATTTGTACAATTCAATTCATTATCCATTTCACTTCACATACAATGTCATTCAATATAAAACTTATTGTCAATTCATTCATTTACCCCTATTAACACGACTCGGACTTTGGCGGATACACGGATCCAACCAAAACACACCAGTATGGCACCCAGTGCCTCATCGGATAATTCGAAGTAATAAGTTGACACTCAGTGTCTCATCAGCCTTGCCGAAGTAAATTGGTCCCTAGTACCTCATCGAATTTATCCGAAGTAATAGTTTGACACCCAGTGTCTCGTCTACTCGAAGTCGAAGTATCCCTGAACACTTCCAATCCTATGGCATGCCAACTACATCCGACTCAGCCCGATACAATTAATAGGGTTCTCAAAATCACTTTCAATGCCACAATTTTCCAATATTCAAATATCATATCAATCACAAATTCACATATATTCAATTTAATATCGACAATCACATATATTCATGAATTTAATTCAATTCAATTCAATTTAATACCACAATACCAATACTCACCTCAATTTTACTTACCATGCATATTAAATAATAAATACAACAAATAATTATTAGTTTCGGATTATAGAATTACAAACCGTAATTTCCGAGCTATTCCTCGCTAACTTTATCTTTTCCTTTCTTAGCAGAGGTCTCCAGCTCAACTTTAGCTACGGAATTAAAATAATTAAAAATCATCAATGTAACACAATTGATCATTGTGATCAGAGTCTTAAAATTTACAAAGAGAATGATCGAACCTGGAAACTAACTCTAACAACGATTAAAGGCAAGTGTACCTATCGAACAGTAGTATAGCTTAGGCAAGACCGGATTATCGAACCTAAAGGAACTAAAAGTATTAATACTAACTTTCTTTTTATTATTTAGCCTTAAAAATAAAGTGAAGTTGTTTTAATCTAAATTAATGACGACTAAGCTAAGGACAAAGACAAAAAGAACGAATTGGGAAATATCTTGAAGAAAAACTCAATTGATCACGACGATACCCTCAGGAAGAATCCACCTAGACTTCACTTGTTATCTAACCCTGAATCATATGATTTATTTACTTAGCCTGATCCGTAGGACTCCCTAACGTATATTAAACCCTCTCTCGAGGCGAATAATGTCTAACCCTAGGTTAAATAGTGGAACTCTCGTTCTCTTATAGTAACCCCCTAGAATAGCAGTAGATCGATCTATGGATTCCCATATTAGGTTTCACCCTAATCTGGCAAAATCTCGTAACCCTATCTCTAGGCGTTCGATCAACTCCGCTTAATTATGCTAGATCTACTCTTAAGCAAGGTCTATTCCTCCTCCACCTAAGCACATCAGATTTGGATTAAGTATGCATAATTAAGAACAAACTTAAGTAGTTATCATATAATTCAAAAATCAAATAACAAGATTCATCTAGGTATTATCCCCTTCAGGTATCTGAGGGGTTTAGTTCATAACTAAATAAGAAAACATCTCAAGAGAAAAGATAAAACAAAACATAAGAAATCCCTAAAACTCCCTGAAGGAATTGAAGGAGAATTCTGCCGTCTTGAGTATAATTCCGGCTTCTTGGGATGGATCAACTGGCTAACTTCGAGTGATTCACACAATTCTGACCATCCCGGCTTGGCTCATTTGCCTAGCTCAACGCCTCTTCAAAGTTGGCACTTAAGGGATATATATAGGCTCTTTGGAATGCGATTCTTTCTCCCTAAGTATCCTTTTCTGACTGAAATTGCTCATTCCAGCGACAACGGCACGGCCATGGCACACGCCCATGTGGGTCGACTTCAAGCCGTGTTCGGATTTTTACTTTGAGGCACGATCGTGTAAGTCGAGGGTCAGGCCGTGCTCCAGGTGATCGGCGGGGCACGGCCGTGTGGGATTTAGGCCAGGCCGTGTTGATTTCGTGATATGGCCCATTTACTCTGTTTTGGGCCTGTTTTATGTTCTTTTCATCCTCGGGTGCTTTCCTAGGTATAAGACATGAAAAGAAAGGATTAACAAGGGATAAATCATCCAAAAGCATACTAAATGTGGGATTAAAATATGTTATAATTACGGTTTATCAACAGTTTAACATTGAATATTTCAATTTATACTCAACTTTTGCCTAAATTCCAATTTAATCCCTAACCAAAACTAACTTTATTTTCTTCACAATTTATTCTATATTTTCATTCAATTAACACATAAAACTAAATTTAACTCTCCAATTTCACCATAAATCTCTAATTTTGAAATTCTCTCAATTTAGTCCCTATTACTTAAAACTTATGATTTATTTTACAATTAAATCACTTTTCACTCACAACTTGAAATTCTATCAATTTAACCCCTAATACTTCAATTTATTCAACATGAACAACATTTAAAAATCCACTAACTTTTAAATTTTCAACTTAAATCAAGTAGTATTTTGTTCTAGGATTCCAAAAACATAAAAATTACAAGAAAAGGGATTAAGTTAACTTACCAATCAAGCTTTGAACCTTAAACCCTAATTTTTCTTTTTCTTTCTTCTTTCCCCCTTCTCTGTTTCATTTTCAATTCTGTTTCTTTTTCTTTTTCATTTGTTTTATTTATTTTATTTTATGTTTATTATATTAATATAACATTATATTAATATAATAATTATTATTTCTTAAACAATAATTAAATACATATATGCATTACAAATGTATATATGTATTTATTACACATGTACATTATTATTACCACACAATTGTCACAATTTGGTTTATTTATTTATTTAGCCCTTCAACTTTTCTTTAATCTATAATTAAGATTTCACACTTTATTCAATTTAATCCTTATACTTAATTAACCTTAATTCAAGCTAATTCTCCTAACTAAAACCTAATTAACCACACAACTAACTTTGTAAATATATTTACTATTGGAGACTTGAAAATACACTTTTCGATAACAGTAAATTTCGGGTCGTTACAGGTAAGACACTTTGATTACAACACATTCAAGGTAAATAGTCATCGTCTCAAACTTTATTTTGGTGGTAATACTAATAACGAGAGGGAGGCGTTTCGACTTCAAGATCTACCTTAACCGTGAGCTTAAAAAGGGAAGTCGAGCTTACACTCTAAATAAGTGGTTCTTGGGAGGCAACCCAAGTGTTTTTGTTTTTATTTATTTTACTTTCACGTTTTTTTACAATGAAAAAAATTGAAAAATTTGAAGAAAAAAAGAAAAAATAAATAAATAAAGTGGTCCACATTATTTAGGGTGATCCACACGACCTGAACACATGGGCGTGTCTCAGGCCGTGTGCATACTTTAACTAATTTTTTTTCAATTTTAATTTGACCCACATGGGCACAGAGAGTTACACGGGCTGGAATACACACGACTTGTCACACGGGCTTGTGGTAGACCGTGTGGCTCAGAAGGGCTAGCACACGAGCGTGGGAGAAGCGAAGAAGCATTGCACATGGCCTAGCACATGGTCGTGTGGTTACTGGGTTTATTTTTACTTATTTCTTATCACACATGGTCTGGGTGATTGTGCCACACGGCCTATCCACACAGCCATGTGGCTCACATGGCCTGGCACATGACCGTATACTTTTTTTCCTTTTTAAAGCCAATTTTTTTTCTTCTTCTTTTGTTTCCTTCCTACCCCAACCAAAGTGATTTCATTTAGTTATATATATATTGTACTTTTTTACTTTTGTTTTTGTTTTTTGTTTCTATTTTATTATGCACTATACTTTTATTGTTTTGACGGTTGTTTTCCTATTTTATTATCGTTATTATCGCTTTATCTTCTTATTTGTTTTTGTTTATTTTCTTATTAGTTTACTCGAAAATATGCACTTCATTTAGAATTTCCTACGATTCTGGTTTTCAATATTCCGATGAATTCATCCAAATTCAAGGCAGTTTCAGTTCTCTTCCTCCTTATGATATTGTACTTATTCTGTGATTTTAATTTGTTGTACATTGGGAGCAATGCACATCTTTAAGTGTGGGGAGGATTTTATATGTTTATGCGATATAGCCCCTGAATTATTGTTTGTGTTTAAGTAATTTTCTCGAACCTAACATTGAAGTAATTTTTTTTGATTTGGAGTTTTTATTGATTCAGTTTTGGAATAATTTGTGGATTTTTGTGCATTGTGTGATTTATACTTTAAGACACGAGAGAGTTAAGCATGATAAGTTGCTTTTCAGAAATTATAATTTTAGGTTGTCTCTCTAAATTTAAATATTATTTTGAAATTTTAAATTTGCAAGTTTAACATCAAAATCGTAATTTTTTGTGAGCTTTTGAACCTATATAGCATATATTTATTCATGCTCATTTTATTTTTGGTAGTGAGTATGTCAACTTGATTTGTTATTCTAGAACTTGCTTCTATTATGCATGTCGAAACCACATTATTGATTTAATATACTGAGATGATAGAGACACTTAGGATTTAACTCATTTAACATGTAAAGGCTTACCTGTTGTATTAACACCTAGTGAACCCCGTTGATTGTAACACATTTTTTTTTCTATAACCATTTTTATTAATCTATACCCATATATATGTTGTAAAATTATCCTTTTCATTGACTCCCTTTTTGTCGAGATTTGATTTGGATAGTTGCCTAACTATGTTTCATTTTTTTGGAATTGCTAAATTTTAATTTTTTGTTCTAAAAAAAAGAAGAAAAAATCGGAAAGAAAAAAAAACAAAAGAAAATAAAAACATAAAAAATAGAAAAAAATTCTATTGAAAAGCTCGTTTCCATTTGTGAGTATTCTTATTGATGTAGTTTTTTTTAATTCAGCCACTAATTTTTTTTTCTAGTTTGATAACTTATAAACTCGACCTCAATATTAACCAACTTTTCTAACATTTTCGACACCCTTAACCTAAGCCCCATTACAACCTTGTAAAGACCTATTGATTGGTGTGTCATCTCATTCTATAGTGGTGGAGATTTTATTTTCAAGCAAGCCTATGATAATGACATTTCTTGTTCGACTATTGAGTGCATATTATTTGAACCTTAAACACTTTGAGTGCTTTTAGTGAATCTTTAGTAAGGATGTTATTTCTTGTTGAGTTTGAATTTTAGGAAATTATTGAGATAAGAGAGATGCCTAATGTTTTTAAAGCTTAAAATTTTCTAGTTGGACTGCTTGTGCTTTTTAGTGTCATTAGTGTGAATTTCCAATGCATGATTATTTGTAGAAAATCCTAAGATATTATCGGTGGAAACAATAAATTATGGGAAGTTAACTTGAGTGTGGGTTGAGGATTTTGCTTGAAGGCAAGCAAACACTTAAGTGTGCAGATATTTGATAGGTGCTAAAATTAAGATATTTTAACATCATTCTTAATGCGTTTTTGGGTGATTATTCGATGATAATGGTGAATTTTATGTCACAATCCTTTAAATTCAATTTTTTACACTTAGGAGAGCATTTTGGGGCAAAAGGATCAAAAAACGAGCAAAAATCAAAGCAAGTTTCAAGAGCCACACGAGTTGTACACATGGCCATGTGAGCCACACAGGCTGCCACACAACCATGTGCTAGACCATGTCGAAATCGTGAATCGCACTCCAAACCTCGGTAAAACATGTTTTTTAGGTTTTTTGGGCATTTTAAGACCTATATATGACAAAGATAAGAAGAGAGGAGTGAACCGTCATAGAATACTCAAGAAAACAACTCAAAAAACACCATTGAAGCCGAATCTGAAGTAGATTTCCATCAAGACTGAAGATCTCCTTTTGATTTCTTTTAATTTTATTATGAGTTTCTTCATTTCTTGTGGTTATACTACTTTTGGGATATTTTTATTTGTTACCATGAACTAATTTTCCAAATACCTAGGGAGATGAACCCTGGGATGGATTCTATTATTTGATATTTATTTTTACGCAATAAATACTTGGATTTTGAAATTCTCAATTATGTGTGCTTAGTTCTTGGTTTAATATTTCTAGGCTATTAATCCATGTTTGATGTGCTTAAATCAGAGAAGAAATAGACCATGTTTAAGAGTAGACCTAGTGTAATTGAGTGGAGTTGCATGCAATCCTAGAAATAGGATGACGTAAATATATCGGATTAGAGTAAAATCTAATAAGGGAATCCATAGATCGAGTTAATGCGATAATAGGGGTTTTAATTAGAAAGAAATTTCAATTAATCAACCTAAAGTCAGTTGCTCTTAGTCTTGAAGAGAGATATTAGTATAATTTAGGGATTTCTACAGATTAAGATACTAAGTGAAGAAATTGCGTAATTTAGATTGATAGTGGAAAATGAAGTCTAGGTGAATTCTTTCATTGGTATTGTTTCGCTTCTTGGTTATTATTTGATTATTTTCCTAATTTAGTCTTTGTCGTGTTTTTAGTTAATTAATTTAGTTAACCTTAGTTTCAATCAATCACTCCAATTTGTTGGTTAAATAATAGAAAGACGGTAATTATTAACACTTTTAGTCTTCGTGGGAACGATATCTTTACTCATCCTAGCTATACTATTAATTAATAGGTACACTTGCCTTAGTCAGATTTTTAGTTGGTTTACAACTGCATCATTGTATGTATCTATATTGTTGTTAATTGAGTTGGTGTCAAAAGAAAACTTGACACTAACTCACAATTGTTAACAAAATCATGGTAAATAATAGTAGTGCATTTAGTATTGTTTATCTGATGCATTTACATGTTTAAATTTCGTTTTTCTCACAATTTAATCAATTATTATTTTAATATCTTACATATTTCATGTGTTATTATGATTAATTAGTTCAAATCATACGTTTCATTATTTATTGTATGTTATTTTTAAACACATATCTATGTTCTAAATCCATGATTTCCACATGTATATGCTTGAAGGATTTCTAGTGCATATTGATGTATTTGATTAAGTTGGTGTAACACCCCAAAATTTCTAATTTTATTATTGTGAAAATATGATACAAATATCTGACAACTTTAGTGGTTACGTGTTCTGGGAGTGTTTGGGAGGTCCCAAGTTCAAGCCTTTGCTTGGGCAAATTTTGGTATTTTGAATGAATTAGGCCTTACTCTTGTTCATTAGACTTTTATTTGATTGTTGGTAAAAATATATCAGAATGGATCTGGTGGTTCAGTGGAGTGTTAGTGTGTAAGAGGTCCTGTGTTCGAGTCCCTATGCAAGTAGGGGAACTAATTTTTGTTTGAGGCGTGTGGCGTAGTGGAGTTCAAATTAAACTAGACTGTTGAGTAGTTGTGTTTTAGTGGGTTAATAGGGAGTGTTTTTAGGAGATAATTGGGGAGAAGTTATCAAAATAAGATTTTCTTCTTATTAGTTTTCTATTTTCTTTTTTCCAAACAAATTTTCTGACGTTAGACTTTTGTTTCTCTGTCGTTTCTTCTCCATTCTTGTTCACTTTTGGTTTTTGTTCCCCTTTGGCCGAATCTTGTTTCTTCTCTTTCCCCTCTCTTTTCGTTTCTGTATTTTTTGCGAGTCATCTCTTTGGGTGCAACTTTTGACTTCATCTGTTTCGGTAAGTGGAATTTTTTCCCCTTAGTTATTGTATTTCGAGTAGGCAATTAACAAAGGGTTTGTTTTACTCTCGTTTAGGTGTTGTTCAAAGGTTTTAAGCGGATATTCCTGTAACACCCCAAACCCGACTCATGCGTTATGAGCGGATTTGGTATGTCACATGAGCAAAACATGTTAAACCCTTTTTTATTCGTACTAAAATATTACTTTGTTAAAATCAAGAAAACAAGTTTGATTTGATAAAATACTACTAACCTCGAAGATTTGATTGATAAATCGATAAATTTGAACTAATGATCTTACAAAACCGTGACCTTGAAAACGACGTTGAAAATTCGAAAGAGAATCCGAGTCTTTTGAAAATATCATTAATAGTTCAAGAGAAAATATCCATATTAAAAGTATTTGTAAAAGTTTATTTTGAAATCCATTTGTTAATCGATTTTGGAAACCATTATTTAAGTTTTTAGAAAATTCCCTTTTTAAACCATTTAAGAAAAATATTAAAAACATCCCAACCATAAAGCAAAATAAAAATAGTCTAGAGGCCTTATTACAACATTTAACCCAAAATAGTAAAGTAATAAAATAAACGAGAAAGAAGTCTAAAGTCCAAATAAACCATTTCTGAAGTATGGCCTCCCTCGAGTCATCCATAGCCCAAGTCCATATCATCAAGCATTACCTACAAGGGTTAAGAGAAAGGGGGTGAGTTACAAGAACTCAGTGTGTAACCCACTTACCGTTGTCCATTGGGCCAAAATCTCATTAAGCAATTATTTGGGCCAAAGCCCATTTACAATAATATAAATGTACCATATATATAATATGCATATGATATGCAATTCCCAAACCAAACCTAGTTTTCCATCCGCTACACACCACCCGTACCAACCAACACACCTGTGGGTGATCTTTAGTCAACCCACCCCGCCAACACACCAAACGTAGGCGTTAAGCCATTTATATCAAATTTGTGGACAAGCCACTAGATTAACAGAATTTACATGGTATTGCCATTTTTCAGATTTGTGGCAGAGCCACCAGATTTATGTAGCAGAGCTACTAGAACTTCTCTTCATCATTATCCCATCCCATGCAAAACATATATATAATGCATAACAATTCACAACAATGTATTCAGATATTTCTTACAAAATTTATGGCCCATTATAACAATTTATCAAAATTGGCCCATTAAGCAAATATCAGATTTGGCCCATTTAGCAAAATATCAGATTGGCCCACTTAGCAAAATATTAGATTGGCCCATTTAGCAAAATATCAGATTGGCCCATTTAGCAAAATATCAGATTGACCCATTAATCAATATGTCCTTTCGGCCCATAAGCAATTTCGTATTTTGGCCCTTTAGGGCATTTCCATAATTCGGCCCGTAAGGGAAATTTCATAATTCAGTAATTCACCCACTAAGGGTAATTCGGTAATTTCGCAATCCAGACTTAACTACTAATTTGGGCATAACAATTTAAAATTGTCCATCTGCGTCGTACTGACAAAATTGACTATAAATTGAGTTAGAAATCTCAAAATCTAAATCCGTAAATTTTGATTGAAACTAGACTCATATATCTTCTTACTACAATTTTTGCAGAATTTTTGGCTTAACTATTTAGTATAGTTTATTCCTTAAATTTTCCCTTGTTTCACTGTCTAATGATTCTAACCTCTCTTATCTTAATTTCAAATATCTCACTGTATGGATTTCATATATTGCTTCCACTTTTTTCTAATAAAAATAGGCTCCCTAAGGAATCCATACATATAAATTATAACCCATAATTCACTTTGTACAATTTTATAAGATTTTTCAAAAATAGATTAGGGAACCACGAAGTCAATCAGAACCAGTCTCACTAAAATTAACATATATTAGAATATAAAATTCTTTTCTCTTCTCTGCTTCTTCCATATTAAAGTACACACAGTAAGCTTTATTTTGATATCTTATTCACTATATAATTCCTTTTCTCCTATTTTTTGTGATTTTTCAAAAACACGCCACTGCTTCTAATTGAAACTATTTTATTACAAAATACGATTACCACTACGATCATACGCACGCCACAGAATATTTCATACAAACTTTCAGAGAAGTGTGAGATTACACACCATTTTAGATATGTATATGGAAGATACGGGATTACACACCTGATTTCGATTTCCTAAATAACCACTCGTCGATGACCTAGAACAATACCAACCAAAATTTAGCCTCGGATTTCCAAAAGATTTCGTATCACTTACACTTGAATCACTTACCACTATGTCTAAAGGTAGAATATATCGAGTGATTTGTCTCTAAAACATATAGTCGATTATTTCAAATTATTACTCCGTTAGCAACCAATTGAATATTGAATAATATCAATAATCCATAAGAACTCCTTACCTTATTAATATTGGATCCGATTTCTCCATTCGAATTAAGGCTAGAATGATGTTCGGCTTCCTGTTAGAATACTACAAAAGGGAAAAATGATCTCGATTGAGAAAGTAGAACAAAGTGATAGTTTCGATCAATATGGTCATCCCACACCAAGGCATAGATTCGGCACTAAGAGGAAGAAAAATAAAATGTTGAAATGAATCACTTACCGATTGATCAAAGTATGAGTAGTAATACAGTTGAGAAGAAAATATGGATGATATGGAAGATTCGGCTATAAGGGTAAATGAACAATGATATTTGGCTATGGGGTAAAAACAAACATTAATATTCGATTATGAAAAATATTAATTTGAGAGGAAAAAGAAAGGTGTTTGGAAAATTTTGTAAAAAGAAAAGTGAGCAATATGGTCTCAATGGCTTAGGTACATTCGGCAAGAAGAAAGAAAAAGAATTTGCTTATAATCAACTTGAAGTTTCGGCTATCAAGGAAAATGGACAAAAGATGAATATGTGACCATTCAAAAGAGAAGAAAAATGCACTATTGTGCTAGTAGGTTTCGGCAAAAAGAATAGCTAATTGGGAGAAGATGACTCAAAAGTTGCAAATGGGATTTTTGACCAAAACAATACCAAGACCCTACCAAATGCCAAAGTAAAATTTCAGCTACCTATCTACCCTCAAAACCGTCCACATGCATAGTCATAAGGGTCCAAATTTTGCCAACCATACTTTCCAAAACAATCTCCACAAAATGAGCCACTTGTTCCCCTTACTTGCCTTATTCTTTTGATTCATTTCCCCAACCTCAACCTTTCCTTATTTCTTAGCCACCTTACCAAAAATAAAGAAGTCAAACTTGCCATATATACCTCTTGGCCGACACTTAAGGAAAGAGTGCAAAAATATTAGTCAAAATTTGCACACAATAGGATTTGAACCTCTTCCCTTAAAGTCCTTCATGTGGCATCATATCCTCTTTACCAATTGCTCATTTATGCTAACCATTTACTCACTTATTTCCATAAGCTTTAAGCTCACTTACTCTATCTCCTTAAAGACTTAAACATAAAATTTTCTTATAGCCTAACTTGAACCCGAGACTTCATAGAAACCCCGTAACTTTCCAAAATTACCTTCTTAGAAAGTCCAACTTGAAATAATGTCGTTCTCTTGTTCTCAAAAATTTTAAACATTCCTACGCCCAAGGCCCATTGGGCCCAGTCCTACAAGGCCCAATTTTGGGATGTTACAATTCCAGTGTGTGGAGATGACTGGTTATCGGATTCATCGCGGTAAGTTTTTGAATTTTCGTTGGTTTAGTTTCTTGAGTTTTATGTTGGGGATATTTGGTTTGATTGACGAATCAAGTGATTAATTAAGGGATATATTGGTCAAATATAGGTTTTTGAAGGCTCGGGTTACTTTGCACAGCAAATCGATAACAGGTGTGTACCCAAACCGCGAAAAATGGGATTCAGCGAAAAGCCAAAATTGCTTGCTATCGAGAAATAAGAGAAATAAGAGAAATAAGAGAAAATGATGCGAAAAATTGTAGAAAAAGGAAATAAGTGTGTTATAAACTTGGAAATCAACATTTTGCACTAAAATAGTTTTGGACAGCAATAGTAGTCTAACTTTGAAAAATCATAAAAAATAAGAGGTTGAATAAAATATGAAATTAAAATTTATTGAGTCTAGTTTTTCATGGAAGAAACAGTGTATGCAATGGAATTGTAAATCATGAGATATAATAAATTTTGTGAGACAAGATCAGAATGATTTCGGGTTCCCATGTTCTGACTTAGGAAAATCATCAAAAATTGTAAAAAATATTTAGGGGCTTAAATTTATATGTTTAAATCCTTAATGAGTCTATTTTCAAGAGAAACAAACGGAAACATCATCTAAATTCCGTACTAAGAGATAAATATTTTTTAGTAAGGAAAGGATGAAGCTAGGGATAACTTTAAAGATTTTAATGTACGTATTTGATAAACTATAAATTTTAAAAATTTTATGGTAGAAAGATATTTGAGTCTAGTTACAAAAACATCAAGTGGATCTTAATTTGGAATTCTGTAGCTCAAGATATAAATAATTTAGTGATAATGACTCAAGTAGACAACTTTGAATGAACATATAAGTAAATATTGAAAACATATATGAGTATTGAGCTAGCATGGGTTACTTTAAAAATGGATCACACGGCCAAGGCCAATTTGGGCTGAGTAGGCCACACGGGTATGTAAGCCCATTTTTACCGAAATGTTTTTAAGGTTGCACGGGTCGTCCATGTCGATTGTGAACCTACTGTAGGGTCGATAAGTGCTACTTAGACCCCTAAATATGTGAAATTGACTGAATCATATCTGTACTGGGCATGTTAATATCTGAACTGAATATATGTACTGAAATTGAATAATAGCATGTCATTTATTGTGTATTGCATTGCATTGGGTTGGGGGTTGTTATTCAGAAGAAGTGTACTGAAAGGCTTTAAGCCTAATTTCTTGTGGCAACATTTCATTTTGCAAACTCATCATTGTGCCGCATTCAGTACTACTTGGAGTGTAGGGATGGGTGGGTTGATTATATCCCCACATAGAGTGTACGGTTGGACAGAGATGTGTGTGTAGGGTGGTTGGGTAGGATTTACTTCGCTGCATAATCTATATCGCTACTAATCATTGTGATGGGCTAAGGCCCTTGCATTTTTGACATCAGTAGTGAGATGGGCTAAGGCCCAAATCACATCGATCATCGAAAAGGGCTTAGGCCCAAGATCGCTCAACTTCAGCAAGATTGTGAATACTGATTGTTTGTTTGTTTCTACGAGATTACACACTGAGTTTACGTAAACTTACCCTTTTTGTTTAATGTGCACAGGTAATCCACAGACTTGGATGGATCGGTGCGACGGAGGACTTAGCGGTGACCACAGTAATTTTTGGACTTCATGGTTTTCAATTTACGATTTATGATTTGATTATTATTGATTATTTGGGGTTGTAATTTAAGGACCCCCTGGGACTTTGGTTTTAAATTTGGTTTTTTATTTATTTATTTTACTTTATGGATTTATACCTACTGGTCGTAGGAAATTCAGTTTTCAAAAAGTTAAAGTAATTTCTAAACGCATGATCACCTAGACTGTTTTATTAAAGCTTCCACAACGAGGGATGTTTCAAAACAAATGTTTTAAATGAATAAAGACAACTTCCTAAGTTCTAACAAAGGTTTACTAAAGATAATAACATGGAATGTTTTCATCGTAACAACGAGGTTTCAAAAACACTATCGTGTGACATTGCCAGATACGGCCATAACGTCTAGGCCAGGTTTGGGGTGTTACAGTTGGTGTTACAAGTTAACTCGACACCGACTTAAGATTGATCACAAAACAATGAGAAACAGATTAATCTATTTTTTATAATTTTAATATCGTACATATTTAATATGTTATTATTAATTAGTTTCAAATCATATGTTTCATCATTTATTGTAAAGACCTGAAATACAGTGGTGTCAAAAAATACGATTTTAGAACCCCATTTCTGTAAAACGAGTCCATAAATATTAAATAAAAATATTTATGGGGTTATTATAAAAATATATTGAAATTTGTTTAAATAATTTAGTTGAAAAAATGATAAATTAAGGCTTATGGACAAAATTGTAAAGTTCAATCGCTATGGATTTTTAACCGACAAAAGGATTGGGGATCGAAATAGTAATTAACCAATGATCCTAAAATGATAATTAAACCTTTATTAAATCATAACCAATGGTCCTAAGATTATGGCCATCTCCACTAATTGAAGTTCAAAATTAAATTATGTTAATTACTTAAGATTTGATAATTTAATTAATCAGTAATTAACATATAAATAAGATGATAACTTGAAGGAAAGAGAAAGTTTTTGTAACGACCCGAAAATCAGTGGTATCGAAAAGTATGATTTTTAGATTTTGATTCTGTGAACCAAACTCATAAATATTTTTATTAAATATTTACAGAGTTATAATTGAAGTGAATTGAATTGCGGTTAGGTAATTTCGTTGAATCAATGTTTAATTTAAATACAGGGACTAAATCGCGCAAGTGTTAAAAGTATGAATTGTTACTAAATCATAATGTAGAATATGATTAAGGGGCTTCTAAGGTACTTAAACCTTTGGATTATGGATAGTGGACGATAATATGTAGGTTAATTATTAAAAATCTTATAATTATGTTAGATAATAAATAAAACAAAACATAAAGTATAATAAAATAAAGATAGTGGAAACATCAAAATTTAGTCATTCATTTCTTTATGCAAAATCAAACCAAAGGAGGAGAAGAAGAAGACAACGCACGATTTAGGGTTTTTAATTTCAAGCTTCAATTTGGCCAGTCAATTTAGTTAGTCAATTTAGTCCATTTTCTTGTAATTTTTATATTTTCGAAATCCTAGTAGCTTAAGTTAGTTGACTCATGTCCTATTTTTCGATACTATTAAAGATTGAAGATGTTGCCATTGATGGATAGTTGAAGTTCTCAACGTTAAATTGATATATTTTAAGTTTAGAACTGACAAAAAGACTAAATTGTAAAGTTAGTTGATGATTTTGTGTTATAGAGGCTAAGTTGTACCAATTTCAAAATTTTGGGGTAGAAATGAGAAATAGGGAGTTAAATTAGGTCTAAAGTGAAATTAGTATAAAAATTTGAGGTTAATTGTGAAAGTTACGTCAGTCTCTGTTTTAGGGACTAAATTGAATAAAATCCAAGAGTTACATAAATTAGAAATTGAATGTGGATTTGGTTGTGTATTGATGAAATGTATTATTTGTTAATTCGTAGCTAACGTCGACTCAGATCCCTTGAAAAAGAAAGGAAAAGATAAAGTTTTTAACAAATAGCTCGAACTTCATGGTTTGGATTTCTATAATCTGAACTATTTCAATTATTGTATATAAACATTGCATCATATGGTAAGATTATAAGGTGAGTTAATTTTTTCTTTTTGGAAATATGTGTGAAATGCTAATTGAATTGAATGGATGTGGTTGAATGATTAGTTGTGGAAATAGACTTAATTGATGGTTTTGAAAATAATGTATATGGAGTTATATGTTGAATTGAATTGATATGAGAAATGAACAATGTTGACAAATGCATGATGATGGATTATGAATTGATGGAAACATGGTTTTGATATTGAAAATTTAGTATGTTGAATTGAATTGAGAAACATGTTACCCTATTAACTATTTGGGCAGGGTCGAGTATAATTTGTATGCCATAAGATAGGAAGAGTTCGGGGAGTGCTAGGCACCCTATTTTTCGATTATACCGACCAATGCTGGGCACATTTATTTGTCAATCTTTACCAACCAATGCATGGTGCAATTTATTATTATGAATTTATTTGTCAGGCACTATATACCAATTTGGTGTGTTGGTTGGATCTGCGTATCCGTCTGAGTCTAAGTCATGTTAATAGGGAATTAAAAATGAAAATCGAAACCATGATGGTGGAACATTTGAATTAAAGATGAACATGAAATTTGAAAGTATTCAGTGGTAAATTATGAGAATAGAATTGAGATGAGAAATGGAAAATTGAAATTGTGGAATGAGATATGATCATAGATTGCTTATGTACTATGAAATCACGAAAATTGAATATGGAATGGAATGTGCTAGTATAGGATTTGAATTACTAATTGATACAAGAAATGATTTTGCCTTGTTTTAATATTGGTAATAATGTGATAGTATTGAAAAAAGAGCAAGGGAATTGGTATATAGAAATTGTTATCTTGCATCTCATTATTTATTTTAATTTATGCATCATTATGTTAGGTTAAATTTTAATATTCGGATTATAGAAATACCACTGAGTTAAACTCAATGTACGATCTTGTTTTTCGTGCACAAGTTAGATATTTAAGGATTCCATCATCATTCCATCATCCAACAGCAATCCCGGACTCAAGTGTTGGTGATGCTTTTAATTTGGATTTGGCATCTACCTAGGATGTCTAATGGTTATAATGATCATTAAGAATTTTGGTTGGCATTTTGGAAGTTATGTTTATAAGTGTTTATGTATGTGATGAAAACAGTCATGTTGTTATTTTGCTAGGTGGCTTAGATCATATGTTTAATGTTCAATGGTGGAGAAAATGATGTGTTATGTGATATGCTTTGATTGATGATTGGTTATGGAATGATAATGGTAAGATTGGTGACTAAACATGAGATTGTTTGAATGGTCATTTGATGTTCGATTAGAAGATAGTGAAAGTGTCATATAAGGTCTATTGAAGTGATATATGTATGTGATATTTTTGGTTGAATTGTTAAGGTGCCAATTGAGGCATATTGGTTAGACACTTTGGTTGATTGTTAAAATGATGTGTTAGCATGATGGATTTGAATAGGTATGTCATTGTTCAATGATCTTTATGTTTATAATTTTACTTAATATATATCTTTTCAGTTTAGGTGATTTTGGCATGAAATGAACATTTTTAAAATGAGATTTTACCATTTCTGGGCTTAAGTGTCGATATTTTGGCATTTGGTATCGATACTTGACCATATGAACAGTTTTAAAACTAGCAGAATGCCAAAATGGTATTGATATTTATATGAATATCGATACTTTTTCATAAAATATCAATACCATAAAATGAATATTGATACCCTTGTTTTGTAAACAAACAGAATCTTAATTTGGTATCAATACCAAATAAAGTATCAATACGATATCAATACCAAATAATTAAATATAGATACCAACTATAAAATTTTAAAATTTTACAATTTAACCCTATTTCATACTTGGTTTTCGTAATTAGGTCCTTGTGGATTACAAATTATTAAATTTGATTATAAGTGATTTGATGATAGTTAAATGAGATTTTGTTTAATTAAGTACATGTGAATTGTTTGGGTTTTGCTTGTAGCATTCTATTACTCGGGTCTGACGATTGGACCGGGTAAGAGGTATGAAGGAACTCACTGGAAGATGCAGCAGAGACTAAACAACAAGTCCCTTGCCCTTGTCTAGAGAGCTTTCGGGAGTTTCTTGAGCTATAACATAAATAGTCAACTTATCATATCATGTTTTTCAGAAGAACTAAACAAGCTTTCAAGAACATTTAATCAGGAACCCAGAATCTGGAAGTTTTCTTCCCTTAATCTTTAATTTGTTCCTAAAGCATGAAACCCTAGGGTCCCATAAATAATCATGAAAACAGTTAGAGTTTCATCGTTATTTACCAAGTTTCACGATGGTGAAGTTAGCTGATCAAAACAAACTCTAATCCTTAAAACAGGCCTTGGCTCCAACACTTTCCCAGAAAACGTAGAGAGAATTTTGAAAGGAAGTATGAATTGCCAAAGAAAGTATAAATTTTTTTTAGGAAGCTAAGGTTAGCTTTATATAAGTTCACACAAAAGGAAAACTTAGTGGACAAACTTATTTCCCTCCACTAACTTTCCTTGGGTACCCGTGACTAATAGTTTTCTCTCTCATATTAAATGCATGTCTTTTCATTTTCAGAAACTTTGTCCAATCCTAACTAGTCCTCATTAAGCCAACTAAATAATTTAATCAGAGAATAAAATAACAATATATTTATCATTTCTATCAGACTACAAGTTTAACAATATGATTCACTCTTTTCATATATCCGCTAGGGTGCCGTATATTCTATTGAAGAGTCCGTCAAACCTCAGAGCTCGCCTTAATGAAGGCTTTGCCCAATGGCTCATTCGCAAACCTTAAGTACTTAATAAATTTCTAACCATTTCCTTACTCGGGGGTCACACTATAAGCCTTAGTTCGATTAACAATGGGTCACACTATAACCACTAAATGTAACACCCCACACTCTGCCTAAAAGTTATGGCCGAAACTTGAGGTATTACAAAATCTTGTTTTAGAACTCTAGATTTTAACTAGAAAGACGTTAGTTTCGACAATATTAACTTGGCAAATCTCTTACAAGTTTTTAGAAAAATTCTTGTTCAAGTTATTTATTTTACAAAAAATACGTAAGTGATTACTTTATTTTTGCAACAGAAATTTATAAGTTGTTAATTTTGAAAATCATGGTTTTAGTTTGTGAAAACACGTAATTTACAATTTAACGATGCTAATTATATCAAAGAGTCTAACGAAATAAACCAAAAACCAAAAAACAATCCCAAAAGTACCAACAGTCCAAAAATCCATATTAAACAATAAGTCTCTTAAAAATCGTTTTATTACTGAAAATCCAACCCGAGCTCTTGCACGTCATCTGATCCTAAGTTTGCTGATTACCCGAAAAGATTAAAAATATAGGGTGAGCTAACAAAGCTTAGTGTGCAACTTAACCTTAATGCATATAACGTATATCATACAGATTCAATAACTGAACAGACACAATTGACATGGTAATTTTATGCAATGCAACATTATAAGCATATCAAATACAGATGACATGGAATAACATGCGATGTAACATATTTCACATATCATATACAAATCCTATCCCCATCCGCTACACATCATTTCCCTCCATCCCTACACACCAATTAAGGTAATAAATACTCATCCAACCCCACACACTAAAATAAGTAATCGTACGTCACTGTATAGAAATATGCAATCAAAGCTGCCAGAAATAATGTGGTAATCTGCCAGAATCAAATAAATGTGGTTAAGCCACCATAGAAGATATGTGGTTAAACCACCAGATAGGGCAAATCATTAAACTTCCAACACTTTCTCCGTCACATAATTATCCCATCCCAATACACGTGCTGAAACATAATACATACTCAGATGCACATAGATGAATCATGCTTTAACAGGCCAGAAACATACTAATAGAATTTTCATATTTACAAATCAAATGCAAAATTTACACTATAGACATGCTTTCAAATGTTACGCATTCAATATAATTACAACAGATTTCATATACCGGAGTCATATATATCACATAACAGACCCTACGAAGTACCTAACCTCGAAATGCACTTCAAACGCAGCCTTAACTAAATTTTATAAAAAATAGGCCCACATAGTCTACCTGGCCCAACTCGTGTGGCATCGACAGTAATCTTTTCGACTTCGCGCCATTCACAATTTTTGAGATTGAAGTTACACACTTGATTGTTTTTTAATGCTAACACAACAACAGTAATTTCGGAACTTAAAATGACATCCAACTTAATTGGATTAGCAATCACTAAAAGAAAATGATCCTTTCTTTAAAAAGAATCCAGCCAAAATAGTAGGGTATTCGGCCCTAGCAGCCAAAATAGTCCTTAATATGGCATTTGATTACTCACCTTTTTATTGCAGAGATGGCCAAGTATATCAATTTTCTAGAGAAGTGGCTGCTAAACGGTCTTGACCTACAAGAACCTAATAATGATCAAAACAAAACTAACAACCACACTAAACACCCACCTTTCACGATATTAAGAGATAATAACATACTCTGGGAAAGAGGCAACACAAATAATAATTACATAGTGACGAACCCGCTAACTCCACACTCAAAACACAAAGCACAAGGAATAATAGAATGATTGACATCGCAACAGAAACAGGATCAACTAGAGAGAAAAAGAGCAATTTCGAAAAAGAGAAAAAGAGGAAGGAAGGAAAATTGTAAAGGAAAAAATTAAAGAAACTTTTGACAACAAAAAGAGAATTAGTCTTGAAAAATCAACCAAAATGAAATATGGAGAAAGAGGGACAAAAAACGAGCAATTTTTGGGATTTTGTCAACTATAAAAAAATTTTAAAAAATAAAATCTGATCAAATCTCACTTATCCAGATTTCTCAGAATTCAAATTCAACCCAAATTTTGCCCTCCTAGGTGGCACAGACAGGAATTAGCAAAAATATTGTTGCTTTGCTTGCACAAGATTCAAACACAAAACCTCTAGGCAAGTTGAAGCCTTACCACTTAACCCACAGGCTCATTCTTATCAACAGTTGAGTAAAAATAATAGATAAGCTAAATGTTCAAAGCCAAGGGTTGGAACAAAAATTAATAAAAATTCAAGGAAAGAGATTTGAACACAAGACCTTAAGCACATAAATAGAACTCTTATCCACCAAAACAAATTAATTTACTTACCATAATTTAACAATTCAAAAACATGAATTTTGGAGTGTTACAATACTTGCATTTAATGTAAGTGAAAATCAGGGGCGTAGCCAGGGGAGGGCTGGCATGGGCCCCGGCCCCCCTAAAAATGCAAAATTGTGATTTAGGCCCTTAAAATTTTAAAAAATTTTAAATTAGTAAAGGTAAAATTGCACTTTGGTCCCCCTAAAATTATAAAAATTCGATTTAGTCCTTTACAAATTATAAAGATATAAACTATAAAAAATTAAAATTTCATCCGGCCCCCCTAAAATATTGTTCTGGCTTCGCCCCTGGTGAAAATGATGTGATTCCATTGTGAATTAATAAGAGAATGAATTTAAATGCCTAGTAAACTAGGTTGGAATTAGTTTTGGATATAGTTGTTATGTTAACAGGGAGAGAGAATTTTGTGTATGTTTTTGTATCTTAAAGTTCACTGAGTAGTTAGTTTCGTTGTTAGTACTAGTTGAAGGTGACCTAAGATATCGATCAGTTATTTTTATTGTGGGCAGCGCTGAGTGTATATCGACCCCCATTATGACCTAAATTTTCTATATCCTATTATATATTTCACTGTAATTTACCAAGTGTTGCAAATGAGTTTATCATGAAAACCATAAATAAGACTATTAATAAATAGCTGTTATACATAAAATGATATATTAATGATGTGATTAGTCAGTGAAAACTCCATATTTTAATTAATGAATAGTGGTACATTAAAAAATTTCTTTCATGGGTATTTGAATGTGATGACGAGGGAGTAAAAGAAAGCAGGCCGCCGTGGTTGAAAGAAGTGCACAACATTAGGTGACAAAGAATTTGCAGGTGAAAATTCAAAGTGCATGAATCATGATAAAATTCAAAGAAAAAGGACATGTGGATGGACCCTCTGATTAATTTGGTCGTCTTAATATTTTTAAGAAAATCTGATCTTAGTAGTCCAAAATCTATTTAGCACAATCTAAATCCTCAAGTCGTGTAGCTAAATGACAATCCTCAGCGCTGACGTTGCATCATAACAGTCACCACATGCCAATCTCATGAAGCCATTTTTCTCTTCCACTTTCTGCCACGTTGCAACAAAATTTTTGAGTGGAATTCCTAAATTAAATCCCCCCCCCCCCTTTTATCAATTATTTTAAATGAGGTAGTCAATATGGTATCCATAAATTTATTGTTTCTTATTAGTATAAGTATATATTAATATCAATTTGTTTTTATATATCATTTTAAAATTTTTATTATTTTAGAAAAATATTTGGTACATGCATATAAAATATGTATAAATATAAAAAAATTAAATTAAATATAAAATACATATTTATTATATAAAATATTGTTTAATAAACTTCACAAATGTAATCTATCATCAAATAGATTAAAAATAAATAAGTAAAAAAATTATTTTGCATAAATTAAATAATAAGAGCATTTTACACCATGCATATAACAATACATAATTCAATGAATTCAAAATAAATGATAAAATATAAAATTATTGTTTTTGTACCGACCAATATGAGTAAAATTAATTGGTATTTACCAAATTTTGTACTAGAACAAATCCTAAATTTTTCTTTTTAATTTACTATTGAAACGAAAGAATTTAATTGATACGAACAATATCTAAATAGAATTGACTACTTTGATTTTAAATGATTTTTAAAATATAATTAGATGCGCATGCTTTTGTTAAATAAATTGTATATATTTTGATAAGGTTAAATTAGTAAAATATTAGATTGAAGAAAGGCGAGGCGCGGCTCGCCGCCTATATGCTGATGAGTTGGACTTGGGCATTTTCCACTTCCCGGAAACGTGGACACTTTCTTTAAATTAAGATCATTAAGGGAGAAGAGAACTAAATAATAATTCCGTAATTAAGGAGTTTTTATGCATACGTAAAATTATTAATATAATAATGAAAATCAATTAACCGTAATTAGAAATTATTGTTTATAATAGAATTTAAATTCAGAATAAATTTTTAGAGAGTTTAAACGTGATAAATTTTTTTTGGTAGAAAGGAAAATATACCAAGCCTAAATACAAGAAAAAAAATAATTATTACTTGATTCCACAAGAATACTCAAACAGATATTCTCTTTTAGTAAGCCCTTGATCTCAGACAACGGTTCTTTAAATATTACTAAATGATCAATGTAATTACTAATTATCTTGGCTAGGTGATCTGCTACTTTATTATTTGTTGTGCGGATACTCTTGAAATTTACTCTCCAATTTTTGAGACACAAGTCATTAATGATTTAAATTTCAACAACGTTGTTAACAAACATTGCCACTCTCCAATTCAACTTGTCTAAATCATTTATTCCAGACTAGTTTCAGACCTTTAAGAACCGCTTTAGTTTCAATTTGAAAAATATTTGTTGTACCTTTTATCATCTTCAAGAACGTGATATTTGAATATTGTAAAACTCAAACTTAAAATTATATAGTATAATATTAATGAAGGAATTGATGTATTTATTAATTTAAATATGTTATTACAAAAAGCAATTTTAATGAAATTCACTTAAGAAAACTAAAAATAAATATTTAAATTTGACTTATAAAATTTAAAATTAAAAAAAGAAGAAGACCATTAATATTGTTTTAATAAGGAGGTGGGATAGGCAGCTAATTGCCACGACAGGAAGGCATTACATTCTTATCCTCGAAACCGGACACCATTAACAGCATATATTTGACTCCAACAACATCTAATACGCATTTCACGGTGTAAGCACAACTTTTTCTTTTTAAAAAATGGTCTTTATAGGCGACCAAAAACAAGCTTGTCCACCTATAAACACGTGTTGGGAACAGCTTAACAATTTTATTACCCTTGAAAAAGAATTGTATGAAACCATAACTAAAAACGTGATATCATCCATTATCTTTGACGGATTATTTAATATTATTTTAATATTATTTTCATGTTATTGATACGTTATTTTAGTAATTTTTTTAACTTGAATTTTTAACCGTAAATTTTAAACTTTTAACCAAAATCTTAAATTACAAATCTTAGACCATATACCTTGTATCTTGGATCTTAAAATCCTGGACTCTAAGTTTAATGTTGAAGATCAAAAGTTTAAGGTATATGTCTAAAATTTAGAGTTTGGTGTCTATAATTTAGAATTTGGAGTCTAAGATTTAAGGTTCATAGTTTCAGGATCTAAGATTTCAAAATACAAGGTTTAGGGTTCAAGGTTTAGAGTTTTAAGATCTAAAGGTTAGGATTCAAGATAAAAAAAATTACTAAAATAATGTGTCAATAATATAAAAAATATTAAATAATTAATAAAAGATACAAAATAACATGACGTATCTATTTCGTATCCCTTTCATCTACCTATTTACATGTAATAAAAAAAAAAAAACAATTGTGAGTTTAGATTTATAAGTCAAAATGGACATTGCATACTTAAAGTCTTTTTAATTTATCTAAAATTTATCAATAACAAAATTGTAAATAAATTACGGCTGCTCCAATCATCCAAAACAGCAAAAACAGAAGAATATGTTCTTTAATCCAGATAACTTATATCGACCAGTAGTAGAAAGCCATAAGAATCCAATGAAACCCTTCACATTAAAATAAAGATAAAAACTAAGAATTATTCCAAGAGGAACAAAGTCATTTAATGTTATACACATATCTAATATCTAACCAAATATGCTTTGATTTTTTCCTACTATTCCATAATATTCTCATTCTACGTATATCTTATGCGACCAATTCTTTCTATGACATCTTTTCTTGTATGATACATAGAAGTACTTGTGGATCAGGTCGAATTAAATTGGGTTCAAGCCAAGCTTAAGCATAATATTAACAACAGAAACATGATCCTAAAATTTTATTTAAACTTGTCTATATTTGTAAATAACTAACCCAAACTTATTTTAGATCTGTCTATATTATATTTTTAAAATATTTATATTATTCTTAATTTTTAATTTAATACTTTAATAATGTTTTCATTTATTAAAATTTTATATATAAACCACTTAACAATTTTAAAATATTTACTTCATAATATTATTTCGTACTCTAGATTTAATTTGTATGTGTTGTAAATTATATAATATATAAAAATAACATAATATTATGCATTACAAACTTTCAAAAACGTGTCGAGTTCAGGCCTTAAATGTTCAAGCTCAACTCATATTTTAAACATACCTATTTTTTTTTTTGTCTAAACTCATTATTCGAATTTAATATTTTCACTCAAACCCTCTCTAAATTTTAGCTAGTCTTTTAGGCTTGCGTACATAACCCGACCCTCGAACAAGTCTAGTTATATACTGATAACAACATTTTAATATTTAAATAATATTTGAATTTTTTTAATTTCAAAATTGAAAAATATGATATATTAATAAATTAATTAATGAGATTTAGTTTATGACATTAACAAAATTTATAAATGTAATTTCATTTATTAAAGATGATTTTTATTTAATAAAATATGATTAATAAATTTTTATAGTGAATTAAATCATAAATGGTACTTAAAACTATACCTTCTTTTTCCCAAGATGCCACCTATTTTTTTTGGTGACACATGTAAATGTTTAACTAAAAAAATCCAAAAAAAGGTTAAATATATTTTCTTTTAGTTAAAAGGGAAAAAAAATTATAAAATATCCTTCTCTTTTGTTCTTCACCTAAAAGCTTTGGTAATAGAAAATTCAAGAATTTGTTGAAAAACTCATCCAAAACCTTTTTTTTTTTTTTTTGAGACAAAACCCAAATTTTGACAAGCTCTTTTTTTTTTTTTTTTTCATTTTTAAACCTAAATTTTGATTCCTTTCTCACCTTGATTCAAAGCCTATGTATTATTTTTCTTAAAAATAACAAAAAAGAATTCAAATAAAGCATGAAATCCAAATACTAGGAAGAAGTTGAGTAGAAAAGAAAATTTTAAGATTACAAAGAAAAGTTACCTAAAAGTTAAAGAAACTGCATTAAAAGAGAAGGAAGAATCGTAGAAAGGGGGAGAGTATAAATTCTTTTTTGAAATGTTTTATTTTGATTAAATATGATTTTTTTTATAATTTAATTTAATTATGTTTTTCAATTTAATTTTAATTAAAAAGTATCCCATGCAATAAAATGATTGGTTAAGGGATTTTTCTTAACGATTAAAGTAACTTGAGTAATGAAATATAGTTTCGATACCACTTATGACCAAAAAGAATTAAGTACCAACTTAAAATATATATATATAATTTTATTATTTTTAAGAATAAAACTAATTTTACGACTTTATTCAGAGGATAAAAATAAAACATAAAAAAAAAACAATTCTAAAATGACTATACTAAAACGTGATCATAAAATGTAAAGATCAGTACCAGATAGATGATGTAATGTTCAAAGCTTTCTTCCTTCCAGTAACTAATTAAATACAAAATCATCAAAAAGCAATTGGGAAAGCAAACTTTCTACGCACTACGATCTACGTGAAAGTCAGTCAATGCATCCCCCGCCATTCAGAAACTTACATCTTCAATCTCCCACCCAAAATTCTTATATAATATCTCACTACAACATTAAATATGCATCTCCTTTTCATTTATCCCCATCCACCAAAAGCATTAGCAAAGCTCAAATTAATAGATCCATCACCTCCCGCAAGCTCACAATTTGAGAGAAATCCGGCCAGCCCTTTGGCAAGCAAATTGCACTTCATCATTCCCCCTCCCTGTTACAGAACATTGATATGACCATTTCTAAACTATAAGTAATGGTCTTCTCGAAATTGCAGCTTCTAACAACGTCATCCATCTTAATATGGCCTGTATCTCATAGGCCGCCTGAACCTTGGAACCCTCCTGAAAATGCAGCAACTAAGTTAATCAATGGATACCAAAACCAACAGTGACTCACTAACATGCAGAGAAACCAAAACATAAACTGGTTATGCTCCGTTTTGTCCTATTAAACAACCAACAAGGCCAACTTATTTCTATGCTTACCCATAACCATATGCAGGGTAGTAAGCAGGACCAGGAATGAAGGGCCTTCTGGAGCGGAAAAATGGGTTGGGTCGCCTTCCTCGATACTGTTTCATCCCAGGAATATTTGTTCGTTTTGCAGAGACCTGGGAATTAACCAAACATGCTTTCACTATCACGTAGGTTATATTCATGAAGTAATAATCCACATGTAGATCAAGTCACAAACCTTCAACTGACGACCATGCAATTCTGATTCATTTAACAGTAGAGCATTTTGAACAGCATCAACTTCAACAAATTCAACATAGGCAAATCCTTTAGGTTGACCAAACTTGTCGGTCAAAATTGTTACTCTGTTCACGGTTCCACAAGATTGGAAATGCTGCTGAACTTCCTCGGGAGTACATGCATAGTCTACCTGTTGTTACAAAGATATATAAAGAAATACAGAGTAAGCTGGCATCTAAGATCATTTGTACACATGCACCAGAGAGATCTACAAAACATTGAGATCATTTATTAATTGTACACCTAAACAATCTGAAAGTTACCTAAACAAGCCAAACAACGTAAAACAGCATATGACAAACTACATTAATGTTCCCCCTCAATAAGTTCTTAACTTCTTATCAATCAAACTAGTTTGAATCACATTGAACTCGCCATCTCTAATAACTAAAATTTAATTGTTCAAGCACATGCACAAAACAAAGCACTTTTAAGCCACACGATATACACAAGCATAAAACCAAATTAGGTTGAAGGGATCAAACTGGCAAAACTACTCCTGTATCCTTTGCCCAAACTAAAAAAACATAATCATAAATTTAGCTTAACTTATAAGTGAATTTCCATAATCAAGATATTAATTGGACAGCTAACAAGGTAAATGTAAATGATTTAGCCAGATAAACAAAAAAAGAACATTCAAGGGGAAAAAATAAGGGCATAGGAAAGGGTTGATAAACCTCACATTACCAACGTAAATAGATCTGGAATCGACTTCCTCCTTTTCAGCTTGGGTTGCAGAAGCACCTGGGGAATCTTCATATACATACCAGGAAAAGAAAGCAAAAAAAAGAGTAAGTTTTCTAGAAATAACAATTCAAACACACACAACAATCCATAATTCAAAAAAAAAAATAATATTAAAATTAATAATAAAGACGTTTAATTTATTTTTCAAAATTAACGAAGATGTTTTCTTTCTCAATTTAAGACGGAAATGAATCCAGAAATTGTTCAAAAATATACCTAAAAACTCAGATCAAATACCCCCCCCCCCAAAAAAAGAGTTAAAAAAGAGAGGAGAAAAACCTTGGACAGCGCCCATCTCCTTCTCGACTTTGGCCTGCATTTCACGTAAAGCCCCGGCTTCTTCCTCGATCTCCTTAAGTCTCTTTTTCATATCTTCCAAGTCCTAAAATGAATTATAAGGGAAAAAAAAGAAGAAGTTGATTTGAATTAGCGAAAAGCTAAGGTAAAGTTAAGGAAAAGTAAAGGAAAAGAAAGAGGGAGACCTTGGAATTGGAATCGGGATCGTGTTCAAGTTCTTGGTCATTGCCTTCGTAATCCTCAGCAGCACCAGAAATGTCGATGTCAGCGTCCATTTCTCCTTCCTCGTCTGGGATCTCCCCTCCGTACACTTCGTGCTCTTGCTCTTCGTGTTGCTCCATTCTCTTTCTCTTTTTTTGCTTTGGAATTTGTCAAATACTCAAATTAGGAGATTTTGGATTTAGGTTATTGTTTCTCGAATTGGGGATCACACAAGAAATAAAAAGAAACATATCATTAACCCAGCTTGTAGGCCTAATTTAAGATCCAGGTCCGGCCTCGGATTTTATTTTGTCTTACCTCCCAAAGCCCACAATTTTGATTTTTATTTGTTCTTATTTCAACGAAGATGATGAGTTTAATTTTTGCAATTCGAATATTCAAAAACTCTGAATAATAAAACAACATCCTTCCTAATTTCCCTAGTTTTCAAATTCTCTTCTTAACTTTGCTTTCTTTCAATTTTTTATTCCATCAATTTTTATCTTTTATAATTGTAAGTTGTGTTTTTGGTTTTCATTCATATCTATACTTCGCATCATAAATTTACAGTTGTGTTGAGTTTCACTGTAGCAACCTAAAAATCAGTGGTGTTCAAAATAATAGTTTCAGAATCCCGTTCTCCGATTATTGAGTCCATAAATATTGTTAATTAGTATTTACGAGTAAATTATAATACTATATTGAATTTTGGTCCAATTAATTTGTTAAGTGGATTGTTAGTTAAGGTACAAGTGTATTGACTCTAAAGTTAGTGATGTTGGAAAATGAGGTATTGGGACCTCATTTCCATAAACCAAGCCGGTAAATATTTACAGATTTATTATATAAATGGATTAAATTTTGAATAGGTAATTTCGACGAATTAGTGGTTAATTAAAGTATAATGACTAAATTGTAAAAGTGGTAAATTTTAATTGTTATAATTTTTTAATTAATTGAAGGACGAATTCAACAATTGAACTCCTTTTTTAATATAGTGAAGGTAG
Organism: Gossypium bickii; assembly: GCA_025503065.1. Taxonomy (NCBI): domain Eukaryota; kingdom Viridiplantae; phylum Streptophyta; class Magnoliopsida; order Malvales; family Malvaceae; genus Gossypium; species Gossypium bickii. The sequence continues at coordinate 22,781,765 of CP106718.1, forward strand.
TGGTGGACATCTAGCATCCACCAAAAGGGTTGATTAAGGTTATTAATAGTTAAATTATTAGTTAACTAAACTTAAGTATGATTAATTAAAAACTTAATTAAAGTATAAATAATAAAACAAAAGGAAAAAAAGTACCAATGCATTCCCTTCATCTTCTTTCCACCGAAACTAAAGAAAGAAAACAAGGTTTCAAATGTTAAACCTTAAAATTAATGAGAGCTTTTTCCTATTTTTAGTAGAAAGTATAAACTTTAAAAGTAGAATTCAATTCGATTCGATTCGATTCGATTCGAAAAAGAAAATTCAAATTTCAAGTTAATTGAATTGGGTTATTCAAGTTATTCGAATTATTCAAGTCAACTCGAATAACTCGATTCGAGTTTCGAGTTCAAATCGAGTTGAATTTCACAATTTGAATAATTCGAATAACAGATTAGTGAAAATACTCTTTTGGTCCCTGTCAACTTTGAAAATAAGCAAATTGGCCTCTCCCACAACAAAAATTACAAAAAAAATTAAAATAATTTTCAAAAATTCAAAATATTTATAAAAAATTCAAAATTTATATTTAAAAAAATTATTTTTTTGAAAAACTTCTAAAATATATAAATAAAGTTAAAATTTTAAAAATTTTCTAAAATAATAATTTGTGTTCTAACATGGGATTAGTTATACTGTAATAATATTTTTATTTGACATGTTTAATTTATTTAATTTAACTCAAACAATTTCACTCGATTCGATTCGACTAGACTCGAATTTTATTTCACTCAACTCGATTCGAAAAAAATTCAAATTGAGTTAGGATGATAAAATAGGACTCGTGAGCTCGAAATTTTTTCACTCGATTCAACTTGATTCGATTGAATGCTCACCCCTACTTAAAAGTGCCTAAAATGCTATGTGGGATTATTGGAAATTTTCGATTTTCCGCCAATAACATCGGATTTTTTTCATACCTTTAGGTTTTTTTTTTTTTGGATTGATGGAAAATTGATTCTTTTTTTTTAATCTCACATTTTTGTTATTTTAGACTCGTATTTTCATCTATAATTAAAGGTAATTTTTTTCATACCTTAACTCAAGGTCGAGTTGTTAGGTGTGCCAGTCGATATCCTCCCCCCTTATCTTGAGGCGTTCAGAAACCATTGTATTTGATTTTTATATCGACTTAGTTGAGTATGAATATTCTTGAGAGGGCCCGACTTTTTCAGGAGAAGTCTTCGAAGTTTCTTTTGCCATGTTGCCTGTTGAACCGCCAACAATGGTAAAGTATTGTCCTTGTGTTAGGGTTTTATCACCCTCTTATGCCAAGTGATACGAACTCGGTTCGGTGTTGATTTGAGTCGTTTAGATTGCCTGATCGTGAAATTAACTAAGGCTTGGATTGTTTTCGAAATAAATTGGAAAAGGTTGAGAAATAGGTTCAAATAAAGGTAACAAAGACGGTTTAGATGAAAGATGGATGAGGATCGGCTAAGGGCTAAGATAGAACCAACTATTTAGGAAATTGTTGACCCGAGTCTTAAATAGCTCTTAGGTGAAAATGGTTGGGAATATAGTAAAGAAACCTTGACCCACTATCTAGCTAGATAGGAGCCAGTGGTATGTTGAACGCCACACTTAGAAGTGATAAGTTCGATAAACAAGGATGGAAATGATGCCACAAGACTTAGCTTGATAAGTCAGATCAGTCCTAGAGAGAAACAAGGAGATTTGAATTCTCACAAGTATCAAATAATTCATAAATTGAGCAAAAGTTGTCTAACACAAACAATGTTTTCTTACAAACAATTTATAGGCATTATTATGACTATTCGAATGCCTATGTGAGACCTTTTATCTTCAACAATTAACTAAGGTTATTACAAGCATTAATTTCATTTTAAACTCATGTAGGGAAACCAATAGTTATGTCTCTTCACTTGATTTTGGTGTAGATGAAAAGACATGTCTCTTCACTTTATTGATGACTTAATGAACCCTTAATGTGCTGTTGTCCCTTCATCTCCCTTAAATTAAATGTCAAAAGACTTGTGCATTCATATCTTTAATTGGCTTCTTAACTAGCTTTGAGTGCTTTAAAACTGAACAGATTTGAAGAGACACTATTGGACCATTTGAACAGCCACCATGATGATCTTTGAAGGCTTGAAAAACGTCCAAACTTGAAAAGTCAATTAGCCATATGAATAGCCACCTACAAGGTAGATAATTAAGCATTAAAGACACTCATAAGAATTAGCACACTATAAACACTCATACACAAATTTATTAATGAACATGTAGCTCAAATCACCTTATTTAAAATGAAAATAAACACACTTTAATTATGCAGTAAAAAGTAACAGCCAAATTAAATAACATACTTATATAAACAATCTCAAACATATTTAACAACTAAGATGCTTAAATGCATGATTTAAGATGTAAACTAAATGAACAAATGAGTTACTTAATGCATGACTTAATTTAATGATGCAAACTTTAACTAAAATGAGAGTTACATAATGCATGTCATAATTTATGATGCAAACTTAACTAACATGAGAGTTACATAATGCATGACTTTATTAAATGCAGAACACATATTAATAAGGCTCAAACTATGACATAATAAAGACTCATATTAATGATGTTCAAACTATGACATAATTAAAGACACAAACTAAAATAACTAAAGTAACTAAAATAAATGAATCAAAGTCCTTATTTTCTAGCAACCAAATTAACAAACTGAAATTAAAAACTTTATTTTGCACTTGGGCCCCTCGTGCTTGGGCCAATTTCGATGTCGTCGAGGTGTATCGAAACATGATGCGGTCAGGATTGCATCATTCCCTCCCTCTTGAAAATGATTTGTCCTCAAATCGGGCCATTTGCTCGCGAAAAGCCTTTCTAGATCACCAACCCCCTTTATTCATGAACCTGACAAAATTGCTTCCAAAAATGTGAGAATCACAAATGGTTTGAGAAGAAAGAAGGCTATTTGGATACCCTCCCTTTTTGGAAGGATACCATTTTAAATTGTCACTTACACAAAAATGAAATAAATTAGTGACACTTTGAATTATAAACACAAAATAAATTTTTCAGAATCTTATTCAAAATTGAGATGCATAAACCAGTGCCGGTATAAAAACAAAAGAAATTGGTCTTACCTTACCATAATGATTCAAGAATTTCATCGATGGCAACAAACCAGAACCACAAAGTATTCGAAAGATATAATCTTGGAAAACAAAATTTCATGGCTCAAGTCCCTTGAACAATAATATAGAACTATAATCACCGAGATAAAAAAAACAAGGTTCTCTCTTGCCATTTCGGTTTGTGTTGAACATTTCATTGCTGGTAACATGGTAGAAACACGAAGCAATGGAAAGTCATAACCATGCAAAACCCACTCAAATCCTTTAAACCATAATATAGAACAACCTCCGGAATCAAAGATTTGATTTTGACTTCGCAAGACATCAGAATTCACATGTTTTTTTTTCAAAAATAATGATAAAACTTGGAGCAAATGGAAAGGTGCAACACATTTATTCAAAATAAAATTATGATGCTCAACTTCACTTATCAACAGCTTAGGGAAACATGCTCCGAGTTGAAACACATGGTTTTGATCACTCGTTCCAAAATGCAACAAAAGTTTCTTTTTCACCAATAAATTACACATGCTAAACAAAGAGAATTTTAACATACACACATTCAAACAATCAAACCTCTTAAAATTCATCTAAACAAGCATGCACAAACTTGAGGATTTTCACAATGATGTAAAGAATTCACATAACTATCATAATCAAACAAATTGGGATTTTTACATGACAATTCTTTATTCAAATTTTGTATAGTTTGATTTAATCTATCCTCATCAACAGACTTACCAACACAATAAACAACATGAGAAAAACTCTTCAGGCCAATAGTACTTGAAATGAAATCATCAGCAGCAATCAGAGAATGACAATTATCCAAATCAAAATGAGATCTTTGAAAACTAAGTCACCGATAATTTTAGTAACAACATTCAAATTAGCTTGCTGTGACTTGATTGCTAGAAATTCCTTACCTTGCTTACCTTTAAGCACTTGTGGAATAATTTTACCTTCAACCTTACCTTTCTCGATCAAATGAAATCGTCTCTCATTGGAAAAGTATTAAAGTTGAAACTTGTCAATTGAATCTTCAGAAACCCAAAAAGTAAGAACAATACGAGGACCATTCGCATGTTGGTTAGTAAAAACATTCATCGCTTTTTCTTGCTCACTTTCATCTTTTTCACTTGTTTCTTTTTCAACAACAACACTCGTTTTTTTACACTCTCTTTTCTTTCTTCAATCTCTCTCTTTTTCAATTTCCTTTTCTGGTTCACATGCTTTTTCGATTTCTTTTTCTTTCATTTCTCTTTTTCTTCTCTCAATTTCATTCCATATTTGCTCATTTTCCCTTATTAAGATTTCTTGTCTCTCTTTTCTTTTAATTTCTTTTTCTCACTTCCTTTCATTACAAGAAGAAGATAACAAGACAGATTCAGAATTAAAATCCTTTCGTTGCGAAAAGGAGGATGGATCTATATACGTAATACGATCATCTATTCGAGATTGAATCTTCAGGAATGAATACCTTGGTGCATACGAAGAATTACTTGGCCCTTCTTGTTTGTCACCGTAATAAGCTTTAAACTCGAAGCTTGAGTTATTTCGACTCAAAATCCTCGTTGAATAGGAATCTCGATAGGGATATCTTCTCACGTAGTCATTGGACGTTAGACTCCTTGACGATCTTGTTTCCATCCTTTGACATGGAAAAATTTGCTCTCGATGGTAGTAAGATGGGATGAAACGCTTGCGCATCATAGCTTTCATTTTGGACCAAGTTGATATCGGGCGCTCTCCGTTTCGTCTCTGACTCGTGGTGAATTGATCCCCCAAAATCATGGCATAATCGGAGAACTCGTTTGACGCAAGTTTCACCTTTTTGCTCCCCGAGTAGTTGTGGCACTCGAAAACCAACTCAATTTTCCTTTTCCATTCAAGGTATGCCTCCGGGTCGGATCTACCTTAAAATGGTAGAATGGCTAACTTGATATTCTTCAAATTGTGATCAATACGTTCATGCTCTCTAAAACCTCAGTTTCTATGAACGCGTCGCCTTTTGCTTTGTTTGGATGCTTGATATGATAGATTGGACAAACCACAATTGGTAGCAACATTTCTTTCGAAACTTAGAGACATATTGTTTGAACCTCACCACAAAATCCTCACGTTTCACTCAAAAAAGAAAAAGTAAATGGCACTGCCACTCGTGTTTGCACTCTTTAATGGCTTTTACTCACTCGAATGATCTCACCTCACTCTTACCTTTTTCCTCTCAATTCACCTCTCTAAGTTCTCAATGAACTATTTAGACTTAATAGAAGTCATGTGGAGTCGGTTTGCAAAAATGATGATCGAGTTTGGGTAGGGAATGATGTTAGAATGAATAGGGTAAGCTAGAAACAAAAATAAAATGGTTGTAGTGTGGCTGAATAGTAGGAAGGTGAATGAAACAATTTGGGCAGCAAGTAAAACTTACAAACTAGCTTCTTTTTCTTCTTTTTCAAACGAATTTTGTACACTCAAACTTGATTTTTACACTTTGAAATACTATTGATACTGAATTTTTTTTACGAATCTTTTTTTTGATAAAATCACAATCTCAAGATGCTAAAAACGTCAATACTTCTTCAATTTCACTAGCTCTAATACCAAATGATATGATCTTATCTCATGAGTTGATTTCGAGTCGTAATGTTGCCCGATCATTAAATGGAGAAGTATCGTTCGTAGTTTGAGTTCAAAAGCATTTGGCTAAGTACAGTGTAAACAATAGGTTCAAAAAAAGAGCTTAGGAATAAGATGGTTAGTTTAGATGGAAGATAAGCTTAAGGTTAAGAAAGAACTAATACTATAGAGAGTATTGACCCGAATCTTATAGGACACTTAAGATGAACGAAAAATAGTAAAAAAGACCTTGACCCACTATCTAGCTAGATAGGAACCAGAGGTATGTTGAAAGCTACACTTAGAAGTGATAAGTTTGATAAACAAGGATGAAAATGACACCACAAGACTTAGCTTGATAAGTCAGATCAGTCCTAGAGAGAAACAAAGAGATTTGAATTCTCACAAGTATCAAATAATTCATAAATTGAGCAAAGTTGTCTAACCAAAACAATGTTTTCTTACAAACAATTTATAGGCATTATTATGACTATTCAAATTCCTATGTGAGACCTTTTTATCTTCAACAATTAACTAAGGTTATTACAAGCATTAATTTCATTTTAAACTCATGTAGGGAAGCCAATAGTTATGTTTCTTCACTTGATTCTGGTGTAGATGAAAAGGCATGTCTCTTCACTTTATTGATGACTTAATGAACCCTTAATGTGCTGTTGTCCCTTCATCTCCCTTAAACTGAATGTCAAAAGACTTGTGCATTTATTTCTTTAATTGACTCCTTAACTAGCTCTGAATGCTTTAAAACAGAACAGATTTGAAGAGACACTATTGGACCATTTGAACAGCCACCATGATGATCTTTGAAGGCTTGAAAAACGTCCAAACTTGAAAAGTCAATTAACCATATGAATAGTCACCTACAAGGTAGATAATTAAGCATTAAAGACACTCATAAGAATCAGCACACTATAAACACTCATACGCAAATTTATTAATGAACATGTAGCTCAAATCACCTTATTTAAAATGAAAATAAACACACTTTAATTTATGCAGTAAAAAGTAATAGCCAAATTAAATAACATACTTATATAAACAAACTCAAACATATTTAACAACTAAGATGCTTAGATGCATGGTTTAAGATGTAAAATAAATGAACAAATGAGTTACTTAATGCATGACTTAATTTAATGATGCAAACTTTAACTAACATGGGAGTTACATAATGCATGTCATAATTTATGATGCAAACTTAAATAACATGAGAGTTACATAATGCATGACTTTATTAAATGCAGAACACATATTAATGATGCTCAAACTATGACATAATTAAAGACTCATACTAATGATGTTCAAACTATGACATAATTAAAGACACAAACAAAAATAACTAAAGTAACTAAAACAAATGAATCAAAGTCCTTATTTTCCAGCAACCAAATTAACAAACTGAAATTAAAAAATTTATTTTGCACTTGGGCCTCTTGTGCTTGGGCCAATTTCGATGTCGTCGAGGTATATCGAAACATGATGCAGCCGGGATCACATCACCAAGAGCCCTATAGGGTTTACAATGGGGAGCATCTCGGTTGATGGAGATATGACCTGCAAGGCTCATGGGAGAGGTGTCAGTATTAAGTTGATTGTTCGAGTCCCTAAGTGTGCAAGTGATTTACTTAGTTAATATAGGCACTATATTAACACCTCTCTTGTGATCCTTACAAGTCATATCTCTACCAACCGAGATGCTCTTCCCTCTTTGAACCCCTAAAGGCTACTGGGTAAACGAGGGAGATACAAAATCCCAACACGGGAGAAAATACCTTACCATTGTTGGGGGTTTGACCTACTTCCTAGCATACGACACTTTAAAGACTTCTCTCAAAAGAATTGGCCTCCCTCAACAATAAAATCGGCCTATATCCCTTTGGTTGGTGCTTTGAGTTCCCTATGCACAGATGGATTACTTAATTAATCTATGCACTATACTAACACCAATCTTATGAGCTTTGTAGGTTGTATCTCCACCAACCAAGACATTCCTCCATTGTGAACCCTACAGGGCTCTTGGTGGGAGAGGGTGACAAAACCTTAACACGGAGGAAGTACCTTATCTTCGTAAGGGGTTCAACCAATTACTTAGTATATAATACTTTGAAAACTTTTCACGAATGAATTACCTCCTTTATAAGCGTGAAGGTCCAAATTCAAAATAAAATAATGTAAAATAAAAAAAAGCATAAGTATTTTGAGAATTGATAAAAAAATTTAACAATACTAAAAGAAAATCCTAAATATATATATATATAATTTTTTCTTAGCACATGTCAAATAATTAAAATTAGTATTGATAATTTCCCCCTTTTTAGAGGTTTTTTTTTATTTTTTTTATTTTTATGGTTCATGTTAACTGTAACTAAACCTTCAAACATGAGTTCTTCCCATGGTAGTCCACTGACATGGGTATTTAATATTGGAAAACAAAACATTATTTAGATTAAATATAGATCATGAAATTAAAACTAATGTAATAGCAAACTTTTAACCTTTACTATTCTCAAATACAAATCGTTGTTGATATTTTAGGTAAAATAATAAAATGGGGTTTTAGGTTTTTTATAAGTTGGAGAAAAAGATTTTTAGGTCACTTAAAAGTCGGTAAAAATAAATTTTAAAAGTTAAAATTTTTTTTGAACCCTTAAAAGTTGGTAAATTTATTTTTTACCCTTTAGAAGTTAAAATTCTTTTGAACCCCTTAACAACTGGAAAATAATATTTTAGACCCTCTCAGCCTTTGGAACTGGACAGTCACTCCTCCAGACGAGCCAAGGCTGGGCTGCTTAAATATATATAAAATGAAGTGGTCAATTTGAAGTAGAAGCCACAAATGGATGGCTAAGCGAAGAACCCTCCATATTGATTGGTTTTTAGAGTTTTTCATGGCTAATTTTCTTATATATTGAAGTCTTTTCCCAAAGCTGAATCAGAAATCAGAAATCAGAAATCAGAAATTTAAACAACATTAAAAAAATGACAGGAAAAAATATCGGAAAGATTGAAGTTGGTGCCATAATCAGCACAATTCTCCTCCTTGCTCGAGTTGTTGTGTCACAAAATCCAGCAGAGATACCCGCAGATAAATCCCAAGTGAATGCTTGGTTCACTGCCAATGTCAAGCCTGCCTCAGCAAGAGTTGGCACCATAGACCCCGCCCTTGCTCAGGCTGAGGCTGAACCTAAAGTCATTAAAGTGTTACAACGTGGTGGCGGAGATTTCGACACCATAACCAAAGCCATTGAAAGTGTTCCCACAGGAAACACCAAACGTGTGGTCATATCGATTGGACCTGGAGTTTATCGGGAGAAAATCAAAATTGAACGAACTAAGCCTTTCATTACATTGATTGGAGATCCCAAAAGTATGGCAACTTTGACATTCAACGGCACGGCTAAGCAGTATGGAACAGTAGATAGTGCCACCCTTATTGTTGAGTCTGATTTCTTCGTGGCTGCTAATCTCTTTATAGTAGTAAGCATTGGACATCATATCCCTCATGGAATTTATGGTTAATTTTAATCTTGTGATGACATTTGACATTTTATTGAATATTTATCATTGCATATAAATATATAGAACACTGCTCCTAAGCCAGACGGGGAAATGGAGGGAGCACAAGGGGTTTCCTTGAGAGTTTCTAGTGATAAAGCAGCTTTCTATAATTGCAAGATCATTGGTTTCCAAAATACTTTGTGCGATGACAAGGGCAACCATTTCTTTATGAATTGCTACATTCGTGGCACTGTCGATTTCATTTTTGGGAATGGGAAGTCTTTATATCTGGTTGGTATCTAATTATTCACATAAGTCTAGTCATTTAATGCCATCATGATGAAATCTAAAATGGGAGAAATTTGGATGCAGGGAACTGAATTATACGTGGAGGAGGATAAGAGACAAACTGTAATTACCGCACAAGATAGGGAAAATAATGAACAGGATCACACTGGTTTTTCATTTGTGCAATGCAAAATTACAGGGACAGCCCAAGGTGCATATCTAGGTAGAGCTGGGAAGAGTAGTCCAAGAGTTGTTTTTGCCTTCACTGATATGAGCAACGTCGTCCATCCCGAGGGATGGTCTCATAATTTAACACCAGAGCGTGCCCAGTAAGCTTCTTTTATTCAACCATTACCTTGTTCTTTCTCTTAATACACACTAGTTAAAGAAGTTGAAAATGGTGTGGGTTGATTCGCAGGACTCTTCTCTATGGAGAATACAAGTGCTCGGGACTTGGGGCAGCTTCGGCTGCGCGAGTGCCATACTCTTCGCAGCTAACTGAGACGGTTGCTTTACGATTCTTGACTCTTGGCTTCATTGACGGAAGCAAATGGTTGCTTCCGCCGCCAAATCTAAAGATGGATAAAACTATTGTTTTATTAGGCACACATGCACAGCTATATGAATAGTCTGTTGATCCAGCAGCATGTATTTCCATGCAAAGCCTTTGTGTAATTTTTGTTGCTTTTTTCTTTTTATTACTTATAATAAAACAGGCTGTGGCTTATTGTTTTTTCTTTCCTATTTTCTACTCTGCTTTTATAAATAATGCACTTTAAAATTCAAATAAATTAATGTCATTAACTATCTATTTGATATATATAAAAAAAAAAAATAGAAGCTCGTGGTGCCAGGTTGAAATTTCGGATATTAACCAACAAAATTCGACTGACCTTTATTTGTGCTCTTTAATGTACCTATCAGTCTTTTTTTATTTTTAGGGCCTGTTTAGGATTACATAAAAAAATTACTTTTGATTTGAAAAACATTTTTTTAAAAAAATTGTATTAAACAAACCACTTTTAGTTTTAAGGAGTGGCTTAAAAAGTAATTTTACTCTTAAGTCAAAAATATTTCTAGAAGTATTATTATTTTTTTATCCCTCCATTTTTCTTCTCCCAATTTTTATCACTTTAAATTGCAAATGCTAATATAATTTTTTTAATATTTATATTTGGTATATAAATATTACTCCTTTTTGAAATTTTAATCCAAATACATGTAATATTTTAATTTATTAGATTTATATTTTCTATGTTATGTTAATATCTAATATGAGTTATATATTCAAATTACATTTAAAAATATCATTAATTAAAAAAGCATTTCTTAAAATAATATAAATGTGTTAATATCTAATTACAAATATTTGATTGTTGTATTTAAATATTTAAAATATAATTTATATATTCTAATTAAATTTTATAAATAATTAATATTAATTGCTTAAAAATATTTAAAATTTATATTTTATATATCAAAATATTAGCAACAAGTTATAATAATTTATTTTCTATATTCTTATTAAAATATCATAATATTAACTAATGTGAACATTATTTAAATGTTTATTTATTACTTTATAACTCCATGTCTAAAATGGATATTTTGTTTCTCAAAATCACTTTTTGACAACAATACTAAATTAAATCTTAAATCAAAAATTTCAAAAGTATTTCTCAAAATCACTTTTCGAAAACAAGCAATGTAAACTAGCCCTAGATGGCACAAATAAAGGTCAACCGAATTTTGTTGGTTAGTACCTGAAAATTTAACCTGCTTCCCCGAGCTTTTATTTTTATTTTTTTTATATAAAATAGGTAGTTAAATGATATTTGTTACAAATAAATGTAAATGTCCATATTCTAATCCATTCATTATGCAAGTTGTTTAATGTGTTAATGAAGCACTTAAATAAGCTTCATTTATTGTATTGCATTGAATGTTAATTTACTTATAAATAGAACTCTTTTGTAAATGAAAAGAAGATACTAGAAAATTCTTTGTTTACTTTAAGTGTTCTTTTATTTGATTATTTTATAATGAGCTATTAGCACGAGCTTCTACAAGTTTATACTGAAGTTTACGTCATTTCGACTTTATATAATTTGCCCATATAACTCTCGTTAAACTGTATACGGTATATGTATTTTATTAATTCTTTTATTTTATTTTTTAGATGAAATATTTGCTTTGGGTAACATTTGCACATTTATTTTTACAACTCAATGTTATAATCATAATTATATATACATGTTTTTTTACTAAAAGAAATTTCAATTAATGTAATTTGTGTTAAGCTATTATTATGACTATTACTCTCTATGCCAATATTTGACATACATATTATTCTTAGAAAATTTGGTATATATAATTGAATTATTTTATGATCGAGAATGCTTATTATTTTACTAATGTTTTTATTATTATTTTGATTCAAGTGGTTATAATGTCAAATCTTGCCAAACTTGAATTTGCAACCTTAGACATCTCAGGCAAGAATTATTTGTCATGGGTGTTAGATGCTGAAATTCACCTAGATGCTAAAGGTCTAGGAAATACTATATTAGCAGATAAAGAAGCATCTAATTAAGACAAGGCAAAAGTAATGATTTTCATCCATCATCATCTATACGAAGGATTAAAAGTGGAATATTTCACTGTGAAAGACCCTCTTGAGTTGTGGAAAAATTTAAAAGAACGATTTGACCATCAGAAAATGGTGATACTCCCTAAAGCTCGTTATGATTGGATGCACTTACGATTACAAGATTTTAAGACTGTAAGTGAATATAATTCAGAACTTTTCAAAATTAGTTCTCAATTAAAATTATATGGAAAAAACATAACCGATGAGGACTTATTAAAGAAAACATTTTCAACCTTTCATACTACTAATGTGCTCCTGCAGTAGCAATACCTTGAAAAAGGTTTTAAAAGGAATTCTGAATTGATTTTATGCCTTTTGGCGGCTAAACAAAATAATGAGTTGTTGATGAAAAATTATGGAATTCGTCCCACTGGTTCTACACCATTTCCTGAAGTGAATGTAGCAATACACAATAATTATGAAAATAGAAAATATAGAGGTCGCAGCCGTGGTCGAGGACATAGTGGGGGACGTGGTCGAGGACATACTAGTAATCATTTTCATGGTGGTCATAACAATGATACTTCTAACCACCAAAAAAAGAATAACAATGAAAGACAAGAAAGAAGTGGTCAAAATAATCCTTCAAATATTGTTGAGAATATATGTTATTGATGTGGTATGAAAGGGCATTAGTCACGTACCTGTCGTACGTCTGAGTATTTAGTGAAACTTTATCAAGCATCCATTAAAAAGAAGGGAAATCATATAGAGACAAATTTTATATCCCAAAATGATGAAATTGAGGCAAAAGATGAAGATATTCACTATAATACTAAAACTGACCATGCCTACGAGGGTGATAAATTTAATGACCTTAATAATATAACTCACCTAAATGTGGAAAAATTTCATTGAGAATCATTAGAAAAATTGAAGTTATTTTGACATTTTTATGTTATTTTATGTATGCTTTATTTTCTTGCATAAAGAATAATTTATATATTTAATAAATATTTGCAATGTTTATCATATTATATTTTGTTTGTCTTTATGCAGAATATGAATATTCAACAAAATTTCGATGGACTCAAAATCAATGGAGACATGTGTCTTGTAGATAGTGCTACAACACATTCAATACTCAAAGATAAAAAATTTGACATGCATCTAATGGATGTTGTTATAGCCTTTTTGTATGGTACAATTGATAGTGAAATTTATACGAAAATCCTAGAAGAATTTAAAATCCTTGAAGGATATAGAGTTTCCCAGGAATATTGCTCAATTAGATTAAAGAAAATTTTATACGGATTAAAATAATCTGGACGTATGTGGTACAATTGTCTTAGTGAATATTTGTTAAAAGAATGTTATAAAAACTATCCAATCTGCTCATGTGTTTTTATAAAAATGTAACACCCCTAACCCATCACCGTCGCCGGAACAGGGTTATGGAGCATTACCAAAATTTACAGATCAAATAAAAATATTTTACATCATTTAACATTCATGTCAAAAATCAATCATATTGTCCCTTATATGAGCCCTAGAGGCCCAAAAGACACATTAGAAACAAGTCGGGATGAAACTGAGTACTCAGAGAATTTATCACAAAATTTTTCCAAAGTACAGGGGATACACGCCTGTGTGGCCAGGCCGTGTGGGCATTCGAAGTAGGGCACACGGTCGTGTCCTAGCCCGTGTCAAAATTAGGGTGCTCACTGACTTAGGTCACACGGCCAAGCCACACGCCCATGTGTTAGGTCGTGCGAACATACTGACTTGCATTAAATAGGTACAGGGGTCACACGGCTAAGTCACATGCCCGTGTGCTAGGCCATGTGAAAATTTTTGGGTATACTATTTTGTAACTTTAAAGATGTAGGGGACACACGGCCAAACCACACACCCATGGTGAGGCCATGTGTAGACACACGCCCGTGTGTCTGCCCGTGTGGATGAAAATAGGCCAATTCCAAAGCCACTTTTCTCACCCAATTTGTCTTACACCTACATCAACACTTTAACACTTTCACCAACCAAAACAAGATATTTAAATCAAGCCAAAACCAAGTTTAACACATATCATAACACCTCATATGTTCATGTATTCAATCTTACCTAATTGACCATGTAAAGCTATATGCATATTTCTTCAATCATATTATCTCAAACCATACATTATTATACTCATAAATTATCCATTACTCAACCACATTAAACACAACAAACATATTAAGCCACACATACATATACATATCAAAATATGTCCAACTCAAGGCATTCCAATGGCTATTTACAACAAAATATTTTGAAGCCATCATTGGCTAAATTACCCTATACATGCCATTATAACCAAAATTAGTTTTCTATATATATCAAAATGGGCCGATGGATAGTGTGAGATATCTCCGCCAAGTTTTCAACCCAACGAGCTTTTGAATTACTATAAAACAGAGGAAATAAAATAGAGTAAGCATTTAATGCTTAGTAAGTTCGTATAACATGGAATTTAACTTACCATTATTTCACATTTAAGGTAAGCATATAAAACATATTCCAAACAACTTGGCCAAAAGGCTAAACACATATCCTCAGCAATCATGTTAGTCATGTATTTCATATAAATATCAAGAGCTCACAAATAATCAAATTTAAACTTGGCCAAAAGGCTAAACACATATCCTCAGCAATCATGTTAGTCATGTATTTCATATAAATATCAAGAGCTCACAAATAATCAAATTTCTATATTCATACGTTTTCCTCATCATGTGTCATTGTAACAAATATAATTATATCCATGTATTTCAAGTATATTTCCTTAATAATTCGTCTTGAACTCAGATTGTCACACATCAGAACATTGCCCGTTGAATCATTTAAATCGATGGATACATGGGTGGTACACACTAAATGTAAAAAATTGTAACCCGTCAATTCATGTGTTGTCTGTCAATTCATTTTCAGGAATGCTCATACAAGCACATAAACAAGAAGCTCTTTCGAGCCATATAACAGGAAGCTCATGTGAGCCATGTAAGGGGAAGCTCCAGAGAGCCATTAACGGGAAGCTCATACAAGCCAATATCGAGAATTTCAAGCGAGCCAATATCGGGAAGCTCCAGAGAGCCATTAATCAGGAAGCTCATGAAAGAGCCTTTAATCGGAAAGCTCCGAAGAGCCATATATCGGGAAGCTCATAAGAGTTGTGGTGTGTCTACACCACATGCAGGATCACAACCAATCGGGATGCTCCGAAGAGCTATTAACGGAAAGCTCGCAAGAACCATATAATGGGAAGCTCATGAGAGCTAATAACGAGACGCTCTTTTGAGCTGTGGTGTGTTCGCAATACATGCAAGACCACAACCAATTCGAAAACCTGTATCCCTCGAATTTCATTTATTCATATGGGACTTAATATTTTTTAGACATTATTAGATATGTGATTGATTTCATATACGTGGAAATTACACAATTCGCATACATAACATTCAATTCAAACATATAAATATACACAATTTAGTTACACGAACTTACCTCGACAATGTTCGTGTACACAAACGCTACTAATCTGTTACTCTCTTTTCCATGATTTACCTCAGTATTTGATCTATCTGGATCTATACGAATGAATTTAACATAAATTTAATAAGCTTACTTAAGTTTGATAATTTTGCAAATTAATCCCTGAGATAACTAGATTAAGTTATTACGATCACAAAAATATAAAAATTACTAAAAATGAGACAAGAATGCTTACCTAATTAAGCCAAATAAGCTTGCTTGAACTTAGGTTTTCATGGCTAGGGTTTCCATCTTTTTATTTGGGAAAGATGATGAAAAATGATGATATTTTAGTATTTAATTAATTTAACATCTTTATTTTATCATCTTTCTAATTTAATCCTTTTCTTTTCTTAAATTTCTAATGATGAATCATCATACTTATCTACTAACTCCACTAAATGGTCTATTTACCATATAAGGACCTCCAATTTTGAATTCCATAGCTATTTAATCCCTTTATATACTAGAATTCAACTTTTGCATTCTATGTAATTTGGTCTTTTTCATCAAATTAATCATATGATCGGTAAAATTTTCTTAACGAAATTTTCATACGATATTTCTATCATAATGTAAAACATGAAATAATATAAAAATAATTTTCCTTCCGGACTTGGATTTTTGGTCCCGAAACCACTGTTCTGATTTCACTGAAAACGAGCTATTACAATTCTTCCCCTTTAAAAAATTTTCGTGCTCGAAAATCTTACCAGTAAAGAGTTTTGGATATTGCTTTCTCATAGTTTCCTCCTGTTCCCAGTTAGCTTGTTCTATACTGTGTCATTGCCAGAGAACTTTTACTAAAGCTACCTTTTTATTTCTCAATTTTTTTGTCTCACGTGCCAGAATTTTGATCGGTTCCTCACTGTAAGTCATGTCAGGCTGAAGCAAAACATCTTTCGGAGAGATAACATGTGAAGGATCTGACCGATACCGTCGTAACATAGACATATAAAAAACATTGTGAATTCTGTCAAGCTCTGTCAGTAATGTCAATTGGTACACAATAGGTCCAATTCTTTCAGTGATCTCATATGGCTCGATAAATCATGGACTCAGTTTTCCTTTACGGCTAAACCGAAGAACTTTCTTCCAAGATGAAACTTTTAGAAATACTTTATCGCCAACTTGAAATTCTATTTCTTTACGTTTAAGATCTGCATAGGATTTCTGACGATCAGAAGCTGCTTTTAAGCTGTCTCGGATCACTTTCACTTTTACTTCGATTTTACAGATCAGATTAACTCCATGTATCTTTTTCTCACTGAGTTTAGTCCAATACAACGGAGTTCTACATTTACGACCATACAGAGCTTCGTACGGTACCATTTTAATGCTTGACTGATAGCTGTTGTTATATGCGAATTCAACTAAAAGCAGATATTTCTCCCAATTGCCTTCGAATTCCAAAATATAGCACCGAAGCATATCTTCAAGAATCTAAATCACACGCTCTGACTGACCATCGGTCTGAGGATGAAATTCGGTGCTGAAATGTAATTGCATACTCACTTCTTGCAACTTGTTCTAGAATCGGGATGTGAATCGTGGATCTCTGTCTGAAATAATGGAGACTGGCACTCCATGTAGTTTGACAATTTTTGAAACATATAATTCTGCTAATTTTTCTAAGGAGAAATCCATACGTATCGGAATGAAATGTGCAGACTTTGTCAAACGATCAAAAATTACCCAAATGGCATCTTTCTTTTTCAAAGATAGGGGTAACCCTGATACAAAGTCCATAGTAATTGAAATGACAGAAATGTGCAAGTGTACACAATCACAACAAGTAATAAAGTGACATGTAACACCCCAAACCCGGCCCAAACACCACGACCGAATTCAGAATGTTACTGGGAAAAAAATGTTTGAAAAGATTTTGGTTTAGAGGTAAAAATAGTTTAAGAGTTCTAGAATAATTATCTCATTTATAAGAGGTTTGTCGATTGGAAGTAATAGCTTGCCAGAAAAGAAAACTTAGAAGTTTGAGTAAAGCTTAAGTCATTATATGAATGAAAATCCTAAGGAAACGAATTGTTTGTGAGTAATCCAAGTTTGAAAACTTTAATTTGATTTTTAAGTTGTAAATGTTTCAAAACCATTCTCAATTATTAATCTGCTAATAATTCTAACTTAAACCATAATGAAAATCCCGAAATATTTACAGCGGCCTTATTACAATAAAAATATCCTAAAGTAACTGAGAATTTTAAATGTATATAAATAAAAAAACCGCTTTTGCATGGCCACCTCGAATCCACTTCAGCCCGGTCTGGAAAATCATGAGTCACCTGCATTGTTTTAGTGAAAATAGGATGAGTCAAACCGACTCTGTGTGCAATTAATCCACATGTTCCCGCAAATGGGCTTGGCCCAAATCCACATATATAACCACACATCTCGCATAATAATGATGTAAAATGCTAAGATATTAGAAAATCAAAACTAAAGTATTCATAACTAAAATTTCAATTTAAAATTCAAACTTGCATCATTAAATGCTTATTAAACATATGAAGTTACCTCGATACCAAAACGACCATTTTACCAACTTTCTCGATTTTCAATTTGCCTCTCGTTCTAGGTCCATATCTCATTTTTCGAGGTCTAAAACATCACATTTCACTTATTTAATTAACTTACTATTCAAAACAGTCCTTAACTCAACTTTTTCAAAATTACAATTTTGCCCCTAAACTTTTACATATTTACACTTTTGCCCCAATACTCAAAAATTAAACTTCAACCCTTATTCTTATGTTTTATAACATACTGATCATTTTTCTCTTCTATGGCAACATCAAATTCTCACTCTAACATGTACTTATGAACATTAGGTATTTTTATCGATTTTGTCGTTTTACTCGTTTTCACGTAAAATCGCTTAGTAAAAGTTGTTTAACAATATTTCAGCCTTCATATTCTATCATAAAACATCAAAATAAACACATTTCACCTATGGGTATTTTTCCAAATATGAATCCTAGGTTAAATTATTGCTAGAATAAGCTAAATCAAGTTACCAGGACTCAAAAAACGTAAAGAACATTAAAAACGGGGCTTGGAATCACTTACTATGGAGCTTGGAAGCTTGAAACAAACCCTATATATGGAGAACTCTTTTAATTTCGTCCTAATGAAGAAGATGGACATATTTGGCATTTAAATTTTGTTTTTAATTCATTTAATTCACTAAATTACCAAAATGCCCCTTAAAAAAATCTTTTGAAACATACCCATCCATGTCCATTTTTGTCCACCAGCTTAACCAATGGTCTAATTATCATTTAAGGACCTCCAATTTAAAATTTCATAACAATTGGACACCTCTAACATGTAGAATTCAACTTTTGCACTTTTTATAATTTAGTCCTTTTGACTAAACTGAGTGCCCAAACGTCAAAATTTTCGAATGAGATTTTCAGAAAATCATTTCGTGAAATTGTAGACCATAAAAATAAAAATAAATTAAATTTCTCAACATCGGATTTGTCGTCCCGAAACCACTATTCCGTTTAGGCCTTATTTCGGGATGTTACAAGACTTCACTTATTACTTTTGATTCATGCAATTAATTCACTTAGCTTAATTCGTAGAAATCCCTAAATTATATTAATACGTCTTTCGAGGCTACTAACAACTGACTCTAGGTTGATTAATTAAAATCTCTTTCTAATTAAAACCCCTATTGTCGCATTAACTCAATCTATAGATTCCCTTATTAGGTTTGACCCTAATCCGACAGATTTTCGTCGCCCTATATCAAGGGTTGGAATCAACTCTACTTAATTGTGTTGATCTACTTTTAAACAGGGACTTTTGCTCCACTGAATAAGCACATTTGACTTGAATCAATAACCTGAATTATCAAAACAAGAATAAGAACTCACAATTAAGAATAAGCACAAGTATTTATCTCATAAATCAAATAATAATAAGATTCGTCTTAGGTTTCATCCCCTTAGGTATTTAAGGGTTTTAGTTCATACTAAAAGAGGGAAACATCATAAAAGAGGAAAAAACAACAAAACATAAGAAAACCCAAAAACTTCTAAAGAACTTGATGGGAGATCCTCCGTCTTGATGGAGATCCTTCTCCTAAGCTGTTCCGCTGGGTGTCTTGGAGTATTTGCTCCTTCTACTCGGTGTCTATTCGACATCCTGTCGAGCCCCATTCGACCTCTAGTCGACATCCTGTCGAACCCTCCTTTTAGGTTGCCCCCTAGGGTGTTTATATAGGCTTCGAGATGCCTTTCTTAGCCCACAAGTATCCTATTACGAATAGAATTCATCCTTATTTCGGCAGGGACACACCCGTGTGACATGCCCATGGTCGATAGCCTAGGTTGTGTTCGATCCGGCTTGCCACACACGGCCGTGTGATCCGACCGTGTACAGTGGTGCAGGCCATGTAGGCCCATTTTGTCCCTTTTTTGGCCCGTTTCTCGTTCTTTTCGACTCCCTAGGCTCTCTTGAATATAAAACATGAAATTAAGAGATTAGGAGCATCAGATTCATCAAATTCAATGAAAAATCATCCAAAATTAAGCCAAGTATGGGGTTAAAATATGTGTAATTTATGGTTTATCAAATATCCCCACACTTAAAACCTTTACTTGTCCTCAAGCAAAATCCTCAACTCACAATTAAAATTAACTTCCTTAATTCATAATTCTCATCAATAATGTTTCATTGGAATTCATAGATAATTTATACATTGATAATTTAACTAAAAGAGTCTTAAAGATTCAAACAATCTAAGTCATAAATTTTTATAGCACGAAAACATAGGTGTTTCCCCTTACCTAAATAATTACCTCTAATTCAAAACCGACAAGAATTGACATCCTCACTAAAGATTCACTCAAATCACTCAAGGTGTTTAAGGTTCAAATTAAGCATTCAAAAGTCAAACATGAAGAGTTAATCCCATAGGCTTGTATGAAAATCAAATCTCCACCACTATAAAATGAGATGATACACAAATCAAAAGGTCTTTAAAGGGTTGTAATGGGGCTTGGGTTAAAGGTGTGGATACAGGCTAAATTAGAAGGTTAGAATCGAGATTCAATTGACAAATTACCCAACTAGAAACAATGAACTAATAATGAATAATTACATGAGCTTCTTCCAAAGATGTGAATTTAACTGTTAAGCTCATAAAACATGGAACTAATAATGAATATACTTTCAACTTTTTTTTAAGAATAATTATTTACAATAAAAAGAAAAAACTTTAACAACTGAAATAGAGAACATAGTTAGGCAACTGCTCAAATCAAATCTCGACAAAAAGGGACGTTAAAAGATTAGGGGAAGTAAAAATTTGGTTTTTTGGGGTTAATATTAATAGGTGAGTCAAGAAATGGTTTATTAGGCTAAAAAGGGTTCACTAGGAGTTAATTACGGAGGTAGGCTTTTTGGGATAAGTGGGTTAAATCCTAGTGCCTTTATCATCTCAGTATATCAAATCAAAAAGTGTGGTCTCGACATGTATAATCGAAGCAAGTTCTAGAATAACCATTCAATGTTGACACACTCATAATCAATAAAGTAAGCAAGAAAATTATATGCTCTAAAAGGCTCAAGATCTCACAAAAATTATGGTTTTTGATGTCAACCTTGTAAATTTCAAACTTCAAAGTAATATTTAAGATTAGGGAAACAGCCTAAATTTTAATTTTGAAAATAGACTTATCATGCTTGATTCTCTAATATCTTGAAGTTTAAATCATCAATGCACAATTACCTACGACTTAATTCGAAACATATCAATGCAAATCATAAATCAATAGAAGTTTTATTCTAATAGTAAATATGATAAAATTACTTAAGAACAAGATAAAATTCAGGGATTTTTCAAATATTACTATAGTTAACCTCCCCACACTTAAGATGTACATTGTCCTCAATGTATAAAGATAGATATCTACAATATATAAAATCATAAGATAGGGAGAGAAATGAACTTCCTGAATTTTGGATGGAGTCAAGGAAAAGAACGATAAGTCGAGCATAGATGAAGGTGGCAGTGGTTACTAGGGTCGTGGTGTGGTGATCCCCTAATAGCCTTTTGAACCTAAATCAAAGAAATTAAAATATAATAATATAAATTAAAGACAAGAAAGATAAAGGGAAAAAAATAATGAAGAAGAGAAAAAGAAAAAATAAATGGACTCAAAGGTCATTGTCCTGTCGGATAAATGAAGCGGCCGGCATGAACTCATGTAGATCGGTCTCGTACGGGGTGACTGTGCTAGGGTCCTTTCGCTTCTTCGACATGGGAATGTTGGTGTGAAGAAAAAATGAGGGAAAGGGGGAGAGGAAAAATGGAAGGATAAAGGTAATAGAACAGAAGAGGGGTGTGGTGGTTTTATTTGTAGTCATTTTGTGTGATGGTGGCAAAGATGGTGAAGAGGGAGAAAAACTATGGTGGATAGGGTTGGGAAGGAAGGGAGAACTAGGGGAGAAAAAGAATAGAAGAAAGGGGATTTGAATAGGGTTAGAGATCTGGTTGCTGCCCACACCCGTGTGACATGGGCGTGTTAGGTCACACGGCCGTGCAACATGGCCGTGTGGTGCTTTGTTCGTTTCTCTCATGCCTATATAGAGGTTGCCACACCCATGTTGATAAATCAGTGTCCACCATGGCCTAGGGACACGGGCGTGTCTCACACCCGTGTGACTTTCTCATTTCTACCACGGCCGTATCGCACGGTTGTGGCATTGTAACGCCAGCCCTGGATTGAGGAAAATTTTAGTCCTTGGTTCGCACAGTCTCTGCCACTCTTATGTATATTTTTGTAGTGTCCACACGGCCATGACCACACCCGTGTGCAAGGCCATGTGGATAGGAAAACCTGTGCTTTATTAGTTGGTTTGTAGTTAGGTGCTAAAAATAAAAAATATGACATTAATGAAGTTAGTGCTCGGGTTGCCTCCTGAGAAGCGCTCGTTTAAAGTTTTAAGCTAGATTACCTTTCCTTCACATAATCATGGTGGTTTGAGTAGTTGAAACTCCTCACCCCTACTATCAGTTCTATGGTCACTATATAGTTTAAGTCGAGTAGTGTTTACCTTAAAAGTGCCGAACTTAGGATTGTTTACCTCGACTGTTCCGTATGGGAAAACATTAAGTACTGTGAAAGGGATCTCTTCATTCGTATTAAGGTTTGAAGTGGTGATTCGAGGGTCTCTCCTATCCAATAATACCTGATCCCCGGTCTGAAATTGGTGTGTCCCATATTTAAGTTTAACATGGAGTTTCCTCCTTTTTGCTTCGTGTGTCTTTAGTTTCTCCTTGAAATGTGTCTTTCACTCGTCTAGTTCATCGATCTGAAGCCTTCGTTCCTCATGAGTTATTTCTTTGTTGGCACGAGGTCAAGGATCTAGCTCAGTTGTGTAGTTTCGTTGTGTTTCCTGTAAAGAAGGTTGAACCAAATGGTCATTAGTAGAGTTTATGTTTTTACCTTTATTACTCGATGTCCTAGCCGAGTCAAGAGCCTGAAGAGTGTTCATTTTGTCACCTACACGAAGTATGAGTTTACCTATACCAACATCAATTTTAGTTCTAACAGTTGCTAAAAAGGGTCTTCCTAAAGGAATATTATTGTCCTCATCCATGTCTAAAATAACGAAGTCTATTGGGAATATGAATTTATCAATTTTTACTAGTACATCTTCGATTATACCCATAGGAATTCTAATAGTTTTATTAGCTAATTGAATGCTCATCCTAGTTTGTTTGGGTTTCCCTAGACCTAGTTGTTTAAACATTTTATAAGGCATAACATTTATGCTTGCCCCTAAATAAGCTAAAGCGTTATCAACAGATAAACTACCAATTAAGCACGAAATTGTGAAACTTCCTGGATCTTTTAATTTTCGTGGTATTTTATTTTGCAAAATTGCTTAGCACACTGCATTTAGCTCCACATGCAACGTATCGTCTAACTGTCGTTTGTTTGTCAAAAGCTCTTTTAAAAATTTCCTTGAATCTGGAATATGCGAAAGAGCTTCAAGAAATGGTAAGTTAATATGTAATTTCTTTAGAAGTTTAAGAAATTTACCTAAATTGTTCATCTGTACGGTCTTTCTTCATCGCATTGGGGTATGGCACACGAGGTTGGTACTCTGTAATTACCAATTTTGGTTTATCATGGCTTACCTCAACCTTACCTTCCTCTACCACATTCTCTTGCCTCAATTTTGGCTTATCTAACCTTTTACTATTGTGAGCAGTAATGGCATGAATTTGCTCCTTTGGGTTAGTTTCAGTGTTGCTCGGTAAGCTGCCTTGTGGTCGTTCTGAGATCAGCTTAGCAAGCTGACCTAATTGGTTCTCGATCCCTTGAATCGATGCTTATTGATTTTTAAGTGTTGTTTCGGTGTTTTGGAAACGAGTTTCTAACACCGCGATGAATTTTGTTAGCATCTCCTCAAGGTTCGGCTTCTTTTCATGTGGGTAGGGTTGCTATTGAAAGCCTGGGAGGGGTTGTTGTCTCTGATTTCCTTGGCCACCCCATGAGAAATTAGGGTGATTCCTCCAACCTGGATTCTAAATGTTACTATAAGGGTTATTTTAAGGTCTAGAATTATTACCCATATGGTTCATCTGTTCGCTTTTTATGCCAGAGTTGTAGGGCAGATATTCTGTTTTGCTCATCCTTCCTCCATCTGTATTGCACTGCATCACTGGATGTACCCGCGGAGAACCATACAAACTATCAATCTTTTTATTTAACAGTTCTACCTAGTTTGATAGCATGGTTCCTGCGTCGAGGTTGAAAACAATGGCAGCTTTTGTTGGCTTTGTCCTTGTAACTTGCCATTGATAGTTATTCAGTGACATCTCCTCTATAAACTCATAAACCGCTTCAGGAGTTTTTTTATTTAGAGTTCCACCGGCGGCTGAATCAATCAACTGCCTAGTTGAGGGGTTCACACCGTTGTAAAAGGTTTAAACCTGTAGCCACAAGGGTAACCCATGGTGTGGGCATCTTCTTAGTAAATCCTTGTATCTCTCTCATGCATCGTAAAGTGTCTCTAGATCCATCTGTATAAAAGAAAAGATATCATTCCTCAACTTAGCCGTTTTAGCCGGCAGAAAATATTTTAACAAATTTTTTTTGATCATTTGGTCCCATGTAGTGATTGATCCTCGTGGTAACGAGTTCAACCACTGTTCAGCTTTGTTCCTCAACGAGAAGGGAAACAACCAAAGACGAATGGCATCATCAGAAACGCCATTTATTTTAAAAGTATCGCAAGGCTCTAGAAAATTTGCCAACTGATTATTTGGATCTTTATCCTGCAAACCATCAAACTGAACAAATTGCTGAATCATCTGTATAGTGTTAGGTTTTAGTTCAAAATTATTTGCAGCAATAGTAGGTCTAACAATACTTGACTCAGTTCCTGTTAAATTAGGTTTAGCATAATCATACATAGTACGAGGAGTAGGATTTTGATTCACCAGATTTGCGGCAACCATATGAGGTAGCGGATTATTATCAACCATCTCTTCGGTAGTAGTTAGTTCGTCTTCTTGCTCTTCTTCTATGTACTGTAGGCTTCGCCTTATTTCTCTTCTATTTCTGTGAATGGTACCTTCTATATCGCTGTAAAAAATCAAGGGTCCTAATGGGTTCCTTCTAGTCATAAACTAGAATTACCTGCCAGAAGCAAATAAAGAAAAATTAGCAAAGTTAATAATAAAATAAGAATATATTGCAAATAAAAGTAAATGACTAAAGTAATAAAAAAATTAGTTTTCCTAATATCTTAGTCCCCGGCAACGGCGCCAAAAACTTCATGGAGCTCGAAATTAACTATTATTTCAACAAAGGCAAGCGCACTTATCGAACAGTAGTATAGCTGTTTTGAGTCTGGAATATCGTATCCTCAAGAACCAATAGTACTTAGTATTAACTATCGTTTTATTATCTAGCCTAATAATTAAGGGGATTTATTTGTAATCTAAAATTAACTAACTAATTTAACTAACTATGAGCGCGACAGAGAGTGAATTAGGGAAATACTTTTGGACAACTTATATGAGATAGGCAATACCTAAGGAAGAATCCACCTAAACTTCACTTATTACTTTTGATTCATGCAATTTATTCACTTGGCTTAATCTGTAGAAATCCCTAAATTATATTAATACCTCTTTCGAGGCTACTAACAACTGACTCTAGGTTGATTAATTGAAATCTCTTTCTAATTAAAACCCTTATTGTCGCATTAACTCGATCTTGGATTCCCTTATTAGGTTTGA
Organism: Gossypium bickii; assembly: GCA_025503065.1. Taxonomy (NCBI): domain Eukaryota; kingdom Viridiplantae; phylum Streptophyta; class Magnoliopsida; order Malvales; family Malvaceae; genus Gossypium; species Gossypium bickii. The sequence goes on from CP106718.1 coordinate 22,807,788, forward strand.
CCCTAATCCGACAGATTTTCGTCGCCCTATATCTAGGGTTGCAATCAACTCCACTTAATTGTGTTGAACTACTCTTAAATAGAGACTTTTGCTCCACTGAATAAGCACATCCGACTTGAATCAATAACCTGAATTATCAAAACAAGAATAAGAACTCACAATTAAGAATAAGCACAAGTATTTATCTAATAAATCAAATAATAATAAGATTCGTCTTAGGTTTCATCCCCTTAGGTATTTAAGGGTTTTAGTTCATACTAAAAGAGGGAAACATCATAAAAGAGGAAAAATAATAAAACATAAGAAAACCCAAAAACTTCTAAAGAACTTGATAGGAGATCCTCCATCTTGATGGAGATCCTTCTCCTAAGCTGTTCCCGCTGGCTGTCTTGGAGTATTCTCTCCTTCTACTCGGCGTCTATTCGATGTCCTGTCAAACCCCATTCGACCTCTAGTCAACATCCTGTCGAACCCTCTTTTTAGGTTGCCCCCTAGGGTGTTTATATAGGCTTCGAGATGCCTTTCTTAACCCACAAGTATCCTATTCCAAATATAATTCATCCTTATTTCGGTAGGGACACACCTGTGTAACATGCCCGTGGTCGATAGCCTAGGCCGTGTTCGATCAGGCTTGCCCAGGGCCGTGTGGCCCGCCCGTGTGCAGTGGTCTAGGCCGTGTAGGCCCATTTTGTCCCTTTTTTGGCCCATTTCTCGTTCTTTTTGACTCCCTAAGCTCTCCTGAATATAAAACATGAAATTAAGAGACTAGGAGCATCGAATTCATCAAATTCAATGAAAAATCATCTAAAATTAAGCCAAGCATGGGGTTAAAATATGTGTAATTTATGGTTTATCACATGTATATATCTATTGCCACACTTTGCACTTTGCGACTTGTTCATTTTTTTATTTATGAATTCCACCTCTTGTTTTATTATGCGAAAATAAAAATTCCTAGTAAAACCTAATCCTAAAATATTAAATAACCTAAGAACATAAATAAAATAAAGTCAAGATCCCCCCTTTTTATTTATTTGCAGATCACTCCAAATTTGACTCATCCTTTGCTCCATTTTCTTTGTTTTTGCATGAATCACTTCGCTCCCTCTTCGATTGTGGACTCCATGGTTCAAAAATGAAATTTGGAAACTCAGGTACAAAAATAAACAGGTTATTGTATATTTTTTTAAGAGCATTTCTCATTGACTAATCCCATATTTTTGAATATCTCCAGTAAGCTTGTTGCAGCCACTGCATATGTTACATTATGTCCATCAACTTTGATAGCTCGTCTCGAAGATCTGGGCGAGGCAATTGAGTCTTAAACATTGAAGTTGCAACATCAGGTTCGGTTACTGGTTCCATTGGTTCTACCTTATCAGGAATTTAAGCTGATTTTATTAGTTCGATCTCTATGGGATCTTCTTCTTCTTCTTCTTCTTCAGGATTCTCACTTTCTTCACCTCGTTGTTGTAAAACAGAGTATCCGGCTATCTGGTAAAGGTCCCAATCTGTGATTGTACCCTAGTTATACCCTGTCTTCTTTACGTTTGCAAAAATTTTAGCTTTCAAGCACATTGTAAAAGGGGAAGTAAGCTGGGCCAGAACGTCTAGCGGCACAATTTTGCATTTCTCTCAGGATGATTTTTCCCACATCAATGGTCTTTCCAGTTAAAATCGAGTATAATAAGACCATTCACTCTAATGAAATTGTAATCCCATGTAAAATAGGCATAAGGCTGAGTCGAATGAAATAGAACCATACCTTTTCTAGTGGTGTCAAATATTCTCTGCGAGAAGTGTGAATTCCTTGCTTTGACACAGTCCACTTAGAACCTAGAACTGTAAGTTCCTTGGGAATTTCTTGCAGATTTTTAGACTTAATATTGCTCATCAAGGAAGAATATTCGTCATTTTCGAAATCAGGTAATTCAAAGAATTCATTAATAGTGTTTGAGGTTATTGGTACCTTGATTCCGCAAATAGAAACTTCCGTTAATTCGCTTGAGATAAAATTTGTATAAAATTCACGAATTAACTCCTCATCTACACTAGGTCTTTTCTCACAAAATAACTTCCAATTGAGAGCTTCAACAACTTGTCGAATGCGCGCCATGAAATCAATATAGTTGCTTTCTTTCAGTGTAAAGCCCTTCTTTGGATGCATCTGTTGATTCTTGAAAATACTTTCGTATCTCGCTTTGGCTTCCTCACAGTGGAATTTATTTTGTGGTTCATGCAGAAGCACAAGTTCTCTTGCGAGGCATGATTAACTTGAACAAAGGATGAAAACAAATATTTTCTCAAAAATTTAATCAGTATAAAATATTAATAATTCAATAAATTAAAAAAATTAATTAATTAAATAAAATTAAAATTTAGGAGAAAAATTTTTCTTACCACCTTTTTTATAAAAGTTAAGAATTCAAAGAAAATAAATCTAAAGCAAAAGAGGTTGGTTTAGGGATGTTTGTAGGGTGTCTTGATGGTGTGGTCTTAGTAGCAAGGCGTAGGGGTGTTCAGTCAGTTAACCGACCCGAAATAACATTAACCAAATTAACCAACCTTTCAAAAATTTAAACCGTTAACCGATACGAAATTTTTTCAAAAAAATTAACCAAACCGAAATTTTTTCAAAAAATTCGATCAGTTAACCGAATTAACCGAAAATTATATGTTTTTTTTTGTTAAAAATTAACTGAATTAACCGAATTACTCAAATTAACTGAATTACCCGAATTATCCGAATAAACCGAAATGAATCACTACATAATTAAAAAGATTACATAAGTCTTTGAATCACTACATAATTAAAAAGATTACATAAGTCTTTAAATCACTACATAATTAAAAACATTACATAAATCTTAAAATTAACACATAATTGAAATGTAAGTCTTTAATATTGTCCATTTGTATCCATTTCTTCTCTCCAAAAGATCTCCATTTGCATTAAACCTACAAAAAGAAAAAAAAAACATGTGCAAAAATTTAGCATATAATAGTGGGTTGGGTTATTTATTTTTATTTTTATTTTTATTACAAAAAGAAATTAAAATTTAGAATTTTATTTTTATTTATTAAATTATTTGTAATTTTTATGATTGGGTTGGGTTGGATACTTGGGTTTGGATTGAGTTTAGGTGAATAGTGGGCCTATTTATATATTATAATTTTATTTATTAATTTTTTCGGTTAAACTGAAAAAATTCGGTTAACCGACCGGTTTCGAATCGAATTAACCGTTAATCGAAAAATCAAAAAATAATTAACCGACCCCTGACCGAAAAAATTTGATTAACTGACCGATTAATCGAATTTGATCGGTTAACCGAATTTTTTCGATTTTACTCGAATTTCGCACACCCCTAGCAAAGCGGCAGCGACACGCTAGGGAGTAGCAGGATATGCGTGTGCCGCGCGGATGGGCAGCAAGAGCAAGTGGCACTATCAGGCGAACAGCAGGGCTGGTATGTTGGCGCTCATGAGCAGGTGCGTGAGAGTCGGTCTGGCGAGAATGGGAGTAGCAGCGTGAGCTATTGGTGCGCATGTGAGCTGCTGGCCGAATGGGGCTGCCAGGCGGTGTTGTGGCTAGAGAGTTGGGAGCTACGACACTAGGTGATTTGGTGGGTTTTGGATGCTAGGTTTGATTGAGGGATAGAGTGAAAAAAATGGAAAAGGTGGGCGAAATTTATAGTGAGAAGTGTAGGAGTTTAATTAGAATTCTTAGAACAATTTAATACTTAAAATATTCTAAGTTCTAATTCTACATAGAGTTAAAAATAATTAATAATTAATATAATTAATATAATGCATATTAAATTATTATTTCCTATTAATTTATTAAAGATAAATACTTATTAAATAAAATATGATTAAATTTAAACTAATCCTAATTCTATGCAAAGTTGATAAAAATTAATATATATTATAATAGATATAATTATATATTAATGATTATCATCTTATTTATTAAATTAAAAACATTTATTCTAGATGCCTTTTGAAAATATTTACAAAAATAGAAACCAAATTTTGAAAAGAATTCAATTAAGTACCTATACTTAATGAAAATTTGAAATTGAGTTGCAATTTAAAACTTGGATCAAATTGACCCTTTATTTGAAAAACTAAAAATTTATTTTTCCATTTAGGGAATAATTTCTCGAAAAATTATGTTAAAATCAATTCCCAGGAAAGATTAGAGGGGTCACAAGCGGTCCTGCTTAAGTTCCAATCTCTTAAATAGAATTTATTTAAACATACAAATCCCGAAAATATACCCTAAATCATTTATTTAAAAAGGAAAACAAGAAAAAATAATCATCTGATAAAATGAAAGAGATTTGATCCCATTCAATTTTATCTCCCTAGTAATGTTTTAGGCGCTGAGCATTAACTCGAAAATTACTTCCCTTACTTTGAAGTTCGAAAACTCTGTATGGATAAACTCGGTGAATCATAAATGGATCGGACCAACGTGATTTTAACTTACCTAGAAAGAACCTTAATCTGGAATTGAATAATAAGACTTGCTGACCTACTTTAAATTCTCGAACTCGAATGTGCTTGTCATTCCATTTCTTAAGTTTTTCCTTGAGTAATTTAGCATTTTCGTACGAGAACATTCAAAATTCTTCTAAATTGTTGAGTTGGAGCATCATTTTCTCTTTAGCAAGCTTAATATCCAAGTTGAGTTGTTGAAGAGCCTAGTAAGCTTTGTGCTATAACTCTAAGGGCAGGTGACAGGCTTTCCCAAAGACCAACCTATAGGGTGACATCCCTAAAGGTGTCTTGTATGCTGTCCTGTAGGCCCATAAAGCATCATCCAATATTTTGGACCAATCTCATCAGTTGGGGCAAACTACCTTCTCGAGTGTGCCTTTGATCTCTTTATTTGCGAGTTCAGCTTGCCTATTCGTCTGCGGGTGGTAAGCCGTGGCAACGCTGTGCTTCACTCCATGTTTGTCGAGTAACCATTTCAACCACTTGTTCACAAAATGGGACCCTTCATCCCTGATGATGGCTCTTGGGGTTCCAAACCTTGTGAACACATGCTTCTGCAAAAACTTCATCACAACCTTAACATCATTTGTCAGATATACCTCAGCCTCAACCCATTTAGACACGTAGTCTACTGCTACCAATATGTACTTGTGACTAAAAGAAGGAGGAAAAGGAATGAGAAATTCAATACCCCAAACATCAAATAATTCTACCTCAATAATGTTTGTTCAAGGCATATCATTTCTGTTGGTGATGTTTCCAACCCTTTGGCATCGATAACAACTCCTTACGTAAGCAAACACGTCTTTAAATAGTGTTGGCCAAAAGAATTCGGCTTGCAATACTTAGGCTGTAGTATGTGTACCTCCAAAGTGTCCCTTACTCGGAGCTGAGTGGCAATGATATAGAATCTTATGTACTTTATTTTCTGCCACGCATCTCTTGATCATTTAATCTGCACACTTTTTAAACAAGTATGACTTTTCCCAAAAATAGTACTTCACATCGTGAAGGAACTTACGTCTTCAACCGGCATCAAACCACAAGCTAAATAGTTAGAAATATCAACAAACCAAGGGGTATTATGGACATGATTTACCTTCAGTATATGTTCATCTGGAAATGTCTCCTGGATGGGTATAAGTGGAAAATTCCCTTCTTGTGGCTCCAACCTGGACAAGTGGTCTGCTACTTGGTTTTCTACTCCCGTTCAATCTTGGATTTCTAGATCAAACTCTTGAATTAGGAGTACCCATTGGATCAGTCTCGGCTTAGCGTCTCTCTTGGCAAGTAAGTACTTAATTGTCGAGTGGTCTATATAGACAGTCACCTTGGAACCTACAAGATAAGATCGAAACTTGTCAAAAGCAAACACAATAGCAACTAACTCTTTCTTTGTTACCGTATATTTCAGTTGAGCTCCTGCTAGAGTTCGACTTGCGTAGTAGATGGGATAAAAAACTTTGTTCCTTCGCTGGCCCATGACAGCTCCTATCGCAAAGGCACTTGCGTCCCACATCAATTAAAATGGAAAATCCCAGTCTGATGTGACGATTATGGGTGCCAAAACTAACTGAATCTTCAAATCTTTGAAAGCTTTTAAGCACTCCTCATCAAATTTGAACGTCGTGTCCCTCTCCAATAATTTGCATAAAGGTTTAGCAATTTTGGAGAAGTCCTTGATAAATCTTCGATAGAAATCGACGTGGCCCAAAAAGCTCCTAACACCCTTTACAGATGTTGGAGGTAGGAGTTTTTCAATAACGTCTACCTTTGCTTTGTCTACCTTGATTCCATATCTCATTATTCGATGCCCTAGAACAATACCTTCTCGTACCATGAAATGACACTTTTCCCAATTGAGTACGAGGTTTGTTTCTTCACATAGCCTTAGTACCTTTGCTAGATTGGCTAGACAATCATCATATGTATCTCCAAATACCAAAAAATAATCCATAAAGACTTCCACGTATTTCTCAACCATATCAGTAAAAATAGACATTATACATCTTTGAAATGTAGCAGGTGCATTACATAAACCAAATGGCATGCGTCTAAATGCAAATGTATCGTACGGGTAGGTGAATGTTGTCTTGTGTTGATCTTCTGGTGCTACTGTAATCTGATTATACCCTAAGTATCCATTGAGAAAACAGTAATAGTCTCGCCCCACAAGTCTATCCAGTATCTGGTCCAAAAATGGCAAAGGAAAGTGATCTTTCCTAGTGGCTTTGTTCAGCTTCCGGTAATCGATGCAAATTCTCCATCCTGTAACCATTCTAGTCGGTATCAACTCGTAATTCTCATTCTCAATGATCGTATACCTCCTTTCTTTGGTACGCACTAGACTAGACTTACCCATGAACTGTCTGAGATTGGGTAAATTGTACCCGCATCTAACCACTTGATGATTTCTTTTTTTACCACGTCCTTCATGATGGGGTTCAGTCTTTGTTTTCCATCAATCGCCCCTTTTTGCCATCTTCCAAGATGATCTTATACATGCATATAGACGGACTAATACCATGAATATCGGCTATGGCGTAACAGTTCGATTATGACCCTAGTTGAAATAGTGGTTTTGGGACCAAAAATCTGAGTCAAAAAAATTTTTTTAATATTATTTTTCGAGTCTATAGCACGTGAATAAGTATGTGTGAAATTTCTATGAATTAATTTTGCCATTTGTGTGCTTAATTTGAAAAAAGGATTAAATAGCATAAAATGTAAAAGAAGCACTCCATTTGTTAATGTGCTAAGTTGCTATGATTTAATTTATTATAAGCCCTTAAAAGGTTATTATGCCACTATGGAGTAAGTGGACAATTATGTCCATGTATTATAAAATGATAAAATTGTTTCATTAAAGGCACTAAGGTAATTTGTATATTATATGTTAATTAATACAACAAAAACATATAAAATAAGCCATGTTCATCTTTTAATGCCGAAAATACAAAGAAAAGAGAAAGAAAAAACTTGTTAGGTATTCGACTCTTGTTCATCTCAATTAAGATAAGAGTTTTGTTCGGTTTTTGATAATTTTTATGTTTTTGTAATCGTTGCTTTGTGCTCTTCAAAACCCATGCTTCAATTTTGTGAATTGATGATGATTTTGAAATGTGCCATTGATGAACTCATAGGTTTTGTGATGTTTGAAGATGAATTATGAAAGATATGTGATAGATTAACATAGTTTGTCTTTGGATCTTTGATGAATTTGAGTAATTTGGACTAAATTGAGAAAATAATATTTTAAAGGACTAAAATATGAAATAAATGAAATATATGGACTTGTATGATCTTAGTGAACATTCGGCTAAGCATGGGTATATAGAGATTTTGTGTATTTTATGATTTTGTGAAATAAGGACCTAAATGTCAAAATGTGAAAATGTGATGGCTAAATTGTAAATTGCCCTAAATATGTGCTTTTGGATTGAATTGAATAATTTGGTGAATAAATGGATTAAATTTGAATGTTTATAGATCAAGAACCGAAGAAAACAGATTTAGATCGAGAAAAGTCGAAAGTAATTGAATAGCCGAATCTGTTCGTTTACTCGAATCCGAGGTAAGTCTATATACAAATAAATGTATTTGTATTGATTTATGTAATGTTCATATGAAATTTCATTGTGATGAATGCGTACGAGATGATAAGTATACGAAATCTGAGAAAGTATCGACAATTGGTCAATATCCGAGAAGCCCCATACGAACCTAGGAATAGATAGGATTACATATGTCATGACATAGGTTTTTGATATGTGATATCATGTAAGACCACGTCTGGGATGTTGGCATTGATTCAAGGTTTCGTATAAGACCACATTTGGGACGCTAGCATTGATATGAGATTTACGTGTAAGACCATGTCTGGGACATTGACATCGCATCTATTTTCATGTAAGACCCTGTCTCGGACAGTGGCATCGATATCTGAGTACATGTAAGACCACGTCTGGGACGTTGGCATTGTACGACTATTCCGAGTATCCTATTTGATTTGAGTGGTTTAATAGGCAATTCCGAGAAACTAAGGACGACGTGAAATGTATAATCGTATCAGGTACGTTTGAAATGTACACTATGTATGTGTATGGAAGGTAAGTATATATATGAACTTACCTAGATGAGATATGTGTATATATTTGATGAAGTAAATTGTGATATATGAATGAATAAGCTATGATCTAATGAAGAACATGGTGATATGCATGTTGGTAAGTAAATGGTTAAACAAATATCCAAGAAGAACTATGAATATGCAAATGAGTTATTAGTAATCTCATATTTGATATGAATAATGAATGCTTATATGTTAAGTTTATTTATATATGGCTTACTAAGCTTTTGAAAGCTTACTTTGTGTGTGTTTGCTTTGTTTTATAGATCGTCAAACTTACTAAGGGCTCGAGAATTGTCGAGGATCGTCATCACACTACTTAAATCACATTTTGGTACCTTTTGAATGTGTATATATTAAGTATGGCATGTATAGTCTAGTTGATATGGTTATGTTTTGAAAGGGTGTGTAGATAGCCATGTGATATGGCTAGATAATGACATTATATGAATGAATAGTCATGTCTTTGTTTGGCTAGTGAAATGGTCATAATAATGGTAAGCTTATTGATGCAAAGCAAGTATATAATTGATGAATGGTTGTTATAATGAAATGGTAAGTGTGTGTATGGATATTATCTAGAAATGTTATGATTAGATTGAGTTAAATGACATACAAGTTGGTGTGATTGTTAAGCTCATAAGTGGTTAGAAATGATGAACATTTTGATATGTTTTGGTTGCCTTTGATGCTTGGATTGATGCTTAATTGTGTTTGTAGGGATGACCCAAAGTGTGGGTGGCATTTTGGCCTTGCAAATGGCCTATATTTGCCCACACGGTTGAACACACGAGCGTGTGGCTCGACCGTGTCCCTTGTGATTGTAATTCAAAACAAGTCAAACTCGACCACGAGCTGGACACACGGGCATGTGACTGGCCGTGTGGTGCAAGTCAGTAGCGACCACGGGTGAGGCACATGGGCTTGTCTATGGCCGTGTGAACAAGTCAGTATGTATGCCATGTTTTGATACAGCTTAGACACACGGGCGTGTCTGAGGCCGTGGGAGGCACACGGCCTGCCCACACGGGCGTATGACCTCTGTAACTTAGAAAAAATTTTAAATTTTTGAGAATTTTCGTATGTGTTCGGTTTAGTCCCGACCCTATTCTAAAGCATGTTTAAGGTCTAGTAAACCTATTTAAGGGACACTTTGATTTGTTTTGTTGAATTATGCTATGACATGTCTGTAAAGATTCTGATTTGTCTAGTAACGCTTTTAACCTTAGACCGGCGATGGTTACAGGTTAGGGGTTTTAAATATGGTCATTTCGATAGCCTTCTTGAATTATTTCAATACTAGGATAAGTTTCTCTTCTTGCTCAATGGTTAATTTCGCTGAAACTATCACAACAAAAGTAGAAGCGCTGCCTAAATAAACATATTTTAAATGTGAAAGAAGTACCTTGAGTTCTAATTTAGGTGGCTCCTCGATTGACGCTTTTGATTGGGCATAATCCCTATTCTCTAACTCCAAAGATTCAAAGCGAGATTGAGGATTAAATCCCTTTTGATTAGCTTCTAGCAAAGCTAAGTATTCATCCTCCTCTTCATCATTTGGTGGGTCTGATGTAAAAATTTGTTCCAATGGGTCCTCAACATAGTTGAGTTCCTTTTTCATGATTAATTCCTCTAAATCGAAAATTGTACAACAATCATCAATTGTGTCAGGAAATCATATAGACTTAAAAACATGAAATGTTACTTGATCGTCCTGAACACACATAGTAAGCTTGCCCTTCTGCACATCAATAAGGGTCCTTTCGGTTGCTAGGAAAGGCCTTCCTAGGATGATCGACACTTCTTTATCTACTTCAAAGTCTAGAACCACAAAGTTAGCAGGAAAAATAAATTAATCTACACGTACCAATACGTCATCTATTTTTCCTTCTGGATGTGCTAAGGATCGATCTGCTAATTGAAGTGGAACCGTAGTATGTAACACCCCATACTCGGCCTAGACGTTACGACTGAATCTGGCATGTCACATCGAAGTATTTTTTGAAATCAAAGTCTGATGGGAGAAAACGTTTGAGTAAAGATCCATTTAGTTCTTATTTCTTAGAAAACAATTGGTAAGTTATAAAAACCACCACTTAGTAAAACGATTATCATGTTGGTTGCTGTTGGTTTAAATTCGCGGAAGCTACTCTATTTAAGGTTATTTTGAAGTTGAAAATATGTGCTTGCCTTGTAAATCAGTTATTAGTTGTGAAAACTTATTTGTATTCGTTTAACAGTTCAAATTAAGGAATTAAAAACCCAATCATAAGAAATTAAATTACCAGAGGCCTTATTACAAAAATATCAACCCAATATAAAATATTTAAATGATTATGTTTAAACAGACATCCTCGATCATGTGGCCCTCTTCCAGTCCCTCACAGCTCCAAATCCACTAAGTTTGGGGATTACCTACATAGTTAAAAGAAAAGGGTGAGTTACGAGAACTCAGTGTGTAATTCCCTATCACTCAATCAGTAATACATGCAGTAACAGTCTGGGCCTGAGCCCTGTTCAATAACAGTACAGTGTGGGCCTTAGCCCAATATAGTTATAGTGTGGGCCTAAGCCCGATACAATATCAGTATGCTACAAGTATGCAAACCCACCCTAATCCAGCCAGCACACCACCTATACCAACCCAACACACCACGTGGGGACAAATTCGACCCACCCAGCCCTCACACCAATATTGCAGCATAGCTACCAGTAATAATAACGTAGCAGAGCTACCAGTACAGTATATATGGCAAAGCCACCAATATCAGTATATGTGGCAGAGCCACCAGTATCAGTATATGTGGCAGAGCCACCAGTAATAGTACTTCCTCCATAACAGAATCCCAACCCCATGCAGTATGCCATGTCATCAATATTTCGTGTATGCAATATGTGCTACTCAGTACAGTCATACAGTACATATTTTCATCTGTCACTCTATCTCTGGGGTAAAATAGTCATTTTCATGTATTAGGGGTAAAACGGTAATTTTGCCATTTAGGGGTATTTTGGTCATTTTACTCACTAGGGGTATTTCAGTCATTTTACTCATTAGGGGTCTCGGTACAGTAAACGACCTTTTCGAAGGCCTACAGTCACCTCGAGCGACACAGATAATCCATTTGGTCAAAACTGTGTAAATGGGCTCAAAGCCCAATATTCGGCCCAAATGGGCCTACATGCTCGTGTGGCCCATTTGGCCCAAATTCAATCACGGTTATGTGATCTACATAGCCCAATCCAATTTTTGCCACTTTTCGTAAATTTTATCCGTGTGAGGCCCATGAGCCTATTGGGCCCACACGGCCCATTTTGGCCCAATGAGGCCCATAACGACCCAAGTGCATGAGAACACTCGTTGTGGCCTCTACAGTCTATCACCCTTGATTGTGGGCTCGGTTTACCACATGAGTGATCGCAAGTTCGTGAGGCCTCATAGGCCGAGGTTTTGGCTTTTCGACTTTTGCTGACTCGCAAAGGAGATAGTGTGCTTACACACCTTTTTACGGAGTCGTTCAAAGATCTACGAGCACCCAACCTAAATTCAAACATGACCCACGTTAATCCTTTAATCAATAAGCTAAAACACCCTCTTATGGACACTTAAACCAAACCACATTCTTTACCTTGCTTGACGACTGACTTTAATCTCTTAAGACCACCGATCATGATTGATCACACGCCTATGCCGAATATCTGTATCAAAATAGATCTTATTAACCAAAATAGTGATCAAATATGTGGCCTTAATCCACAAATGCTAACTTATCAACCATAGGAATATTCGACCTAATCTAAGAGTATGGTAGTGATCTTACCCTTAACGAGAGACAGAGTTTGATGACTTGAATAATCTTTGCCCTACTTCACTCCTCAGGATCTCTTACCCCAACGCACCCCACCGATTTTTTAGAACTCCAGCAAGATCGAACCACCTCCCCCAGCCACCAAAAAAATCCATCAAACACCGAGTAGTAGACAAGAACCCGAAAGGGAAGAAAAAGTGATGGTCAGCTTAGAGAAGACCGAAGGAATAATAAAATATTAGGAAAGAAGGAGACTATATTCAGCTAAAAGGGAAAAATGAAGGAGAACTAAGAGGAGAAGAATAGTTTCAGTAAAGGGAAGATATGGGAATGAGAAGAGAAAAGGAGAGGTTTCGGTAATTGACACTTTCGGCAAAATGAGAATAGCAGAGGAAAGAAACCCGAAAGGTACAGAGAGGCACTTGCTTACTAGGAATTAACCAAAATGATTTTACGTTACCAAGAAACAATAGCCATTCGGCCATAAGGAAACACAAAAGAAGTAAAGTGCCCAAAAGAAAGAAAACCGAAACCAAAACTACTCTCCAAAGCCACCTTTGCCGAAATTCTGAGTAGTAGTACTCCCCATTCGATACTACACATCCCACACACTTCAAATTCCTAACTTTTCTCCACAAACCTCTCCCCATATCACTCCCCATATCGCTCCTTGAATCCCTCCTCATATCTCTCCACAACTCTTCCATCAGAATTTCACTGTAACACAACCACTGGCCAATCCGTGCTGCAAAATAAAATACACCATTGGTCATCCCAAGACTTGAACCTCAGACCCATTGCCACACTTGTAATGCCACAACCACTGTACCAACAGGCTCTTTGTGTGTCATATTTTGAACACAAATATTCTTAAAGCCTATGTGCTAAAGCCAAGGTTCATTTAAGAGAAAAACCAAAAATTTTGCAAAAGCCAGGGCTTGAACCCAGGACTTCTCAGACACTCCCAAACACTCCTAAATCACTTAACCATCAAAGCAAACAAGCAATTGTGTTAGAACATCCAAAATTAAAGACCCTATATTTTGGGGCGTTACATAGTAGGTCTAACTTCACCTATCCCCAAGTTCCTAAATATTGACATAGGCATCAAGTTGATACTCACACCCAAATCACATAGTGCCTTACAACAATATGTTGCTCCAATGTTCAAGGTATGGTAAAACATCTAGGATCCTTCAATTTTGGGGGTAGTTTGCCTTGAAGATATGCACTGCATTCCTTTGCCAGGGCCACCATCTCAAATTCTCCAAGTTTTCACTTTTTAGACAGGATATCCTTCATGAATTTGACGTAGTTCGGCATTTGTTCAAGTGCTTCGACCAATGGGATGTTGATATGAAGTTGCTTGAGTACGTCTGGGAGCTTTCCTACTTCTGCTTCTGAATTTTTTGAAGGTAGGGTGGTGGAGGCTTCTTTACTGGAACTAGTTGATTTGTCTTCTGTGGCAATTTTGCATTTAAAGAAGTTGTTAGTTTATCAAAATTAGCTGGTTCAGAAGTTACCTTATCAGATTTTGCAAATTCAGGTTCCGGTGAAACTAGAATTTCAACACTCAATTGAACTTCCTCTGAGCCTTGAGCATCAGCTAGCTCCTTTTCAACTTCGACAGTGTTGGGCTCTAATGTCTTTCCGCTCCTTAATGTCAATGCTTTACAATGCTCCTTCCCTGGATTTATCAGATTCTCCGTATCACTAGGTAAAGCACCTTGTGGTTGGTTTCTAAATTCAATTGCAAGCTGGCCCATTTGATTCGACAAATTCCTTAGAGTGGCATCATTTTTTGCCATGTATGCCTTCAATAGGTTCTCTAAGCTATTGTACGATTCAGCTTGTGTTGGTTTTTGAACTTATTGGAGGAAACCAGGTGGCTGGGTCGGTCTAGGTTAGGCGTAAGTGTTACTGGTTCCAGCCCCTTGGTTACTCCAGGAAAAATTCAGGTGGGTTCGCCACGATGGGTTATAGAAATTGGATTACAGTCCTTGCCTTCCTTGATTTTGGTTCTGGTTACCTATGTAATACACGGATTATGGGTTCGATGGACATTCTTCAAACAAATGTCCTTCCCCACAATAGACACGGGCTACATTTTCAAATTGATTCCGTGGCTATGCTGCAAAACTATTAAAACCATTAGTGGTAAAATTTTTAAGCATTGAGGATATTGAGGGTACCTAAGATGGGAGTGAAGTAAGAGCATCTACTTCATGTATTCCAGTAACTCGTCTTCTTGACGCTGCTCGATTGGTTGTCCATTGATAATTATTGCTGGCAATCCTCTTAATGATTTCATAGGCCTCATTATAAGACTTAGAAAGGAGAGCATCATTAGCAGAAGCGTCCACTACCATCCTCATGTGGGCATTGAGACCATTATAAAACGTCTCAAGTTGGATGCAATGTGGGATTCCGTGATGAGGGCACTTCCGTAATGATTCTTTGTACCTTTCCCATGCCTCATACAAGGATTCATCATCCATTTTTTGGAAAGCAGTGATTCGTTCCTCAACTTAGCATTCTTGCTAGGCGAGAAATACTTCATGAGGAATCTTTCTGCTAACTCTTGCCATATGGAAATTAAATTTGGTGGCAATGAGTTTAACCAAGCTCGAGCTTTGTCCCTTAGCGAATATGGGAATAGCTTCAATTGTAATGCATCTTTGGGTACTTCGGCTAACTTGAAAGAATCGCTCACCTCCATAAACAGTCTTAAGTGAAGATGAGGATCTTCAGTAGGCATTCCATTGAATTGGCCCACTGTCTGAAGCATCTGGAACATGACTGGCTCAGCTCGAATTGTTGTGCCTCAATTTTGGGTCTCCTAATACCCAGATTAAGATCATGAAACACTGGCATGACATACTGTCTTAGAGCTCTATCCCTGTCATCAACAATAAGGATAGGATTTTGAGCAGGGTTTGCTTTGTTTCCTTGATTCAAAATTTCAAGGATCATCTTTTCGGTCATTCTCTAACTTGCTTGTCTTCTTCGCTGTCAAAAGTTCGTTCAATTTTAGGGTCTACATGAAGTAAATCGATAATTCGATCAATACTCATAAGCATCTTAAATAATCATAGAAAAATTAATCAAGTTAAAATTGAACAGAAAAATAAACCAAAATGCAAAACTAACAAATTCACAAATAATGACTTTTTAAAACAGCCCCCGACAACGACGCCAAAAACTTGGAATGGCGAGAATGTGCAAGTGTATACAATCACAACAAGTAATAAAGTGACAAGTAAATGTCGAGTTATCGTACCTATAGGGACTGTGAAAAGAATTATTTATGAATGCAATTTTAAAAACACTTTGGTGAAGAAAGATATTTTGATTTGAAAAGGTGATAAAAACTAGGATTTAAACTAAATAAAATAAATAAAAATAAAATAAAAGTTCCAATGCACGATTGCAAAAGATGATTTTAATAAAGATGACATAATTGTATTAGATTAATTACATTTCTTAACTTAGAATTGCTAAACTCATGTTCATGTTCTTACGAATAAATTCACGGCAACTCGGTAATTTGTTAACTCATGAATATACTTACCTACAAAAATTCATTTATCTCTTGACTATATCTCTATGTCAATTCAACCGATTAAACAAATTTCAATAAGCAAATGTGTTAATGTACATACATACTTATGAAATTAAAATAATCTCTTGTATATATCTCTATGCCAATTCAAACAATAAATTCAATCTCATAAGCACATAAAAGATTACGTGAGGTAAAAATGTATTTCTACCTTGAAACGGTTTAATCAAAATAATCTTGCAAGTTATGCAAGGCTAATGTATCGTTAGATATCGTTGCTAATTTAACCCTTACCTAGCTTAGATGATTAAACATGTACTGATTAAGTATTGTGTCAATTAATAACAATTTCAATCCATTTAAATAATTAATTCATTAGTTACCTTACAATTGCAATGCAAGATTAACTTAGTCATGGTTTTACTTAATCAAACATCTTACCGAGGCCTATAACAACACAAACACAATTTTAATAACTTAAATAGACGAAATGCAATCAACCTAACACGAATTAAATTCAAACCATATTAATTAAATTAAATAATTTAACATCACAAATATTCATAGACATGTTCATCATAAAAAAACAAAATTAAAAGGATAGGGAACATGTGGGACGGTTTTGGGCTGCCCAGTGCTCGGTTGGATCGATTTTCTCGGTTTAGCTCAACTGGGTCACTTTTCATAATTAATTAATAATAATTTATTTAACCCGAACTAAATTGGATTAAAATTAAAATTAATTATATTATGAATTAATACACATAGTTTGGACCGTCTTAAGTTGAAAAATTACTTCGCCTTGATGCTTCAAAATTGCTTCTCGGTTTTGTGCTTCTAGCAATGTTTGCCGACCGTTTTTCGCCCTTTGTGTGAATCTGTCAAAAATGATCAAAATTAATCAAAGTTTATTATAAAATTAAGTAAAATTCAATATTTTAGTAATTTAAGGACAATTTAATTATTTTATAATAATTAAATATTTTTCGACAAGAATTTTACCAAAACTGCATGAATTTGAGTTAAAAGGGGCATTGTATATTTTCGTGTTTCCAGTAACTCTTTCCCATTTCCATTCCCGTATCGTCGTTGGCTGTAACAGTCCTGAAGATACCTGATGTTCAGCTTTAACTTGCTGACAATCAAACATCTAGATACGAATTCAAAAATATCATGTTTCATTCCTGGCCACCAGTACATCTTTTTCAAATCATTGTACATTTTATTACTCCCCGGATGAACAGACATAGTACCATTATGAGCTTGATGCAAGTTTTTCTGTACAAGCTCTGAATTCTTCGATACACAAACTCTGTCTCTGAATAATAGACAATCATCAGGTCCTATTTGAAATTCTAAATCAGAAGTCGATTCACATTGTACCCGCTTAGCTTGCAGCTCATTATCATATTTCTGAGCTTTGTAGATCTGCCGCAGAAATGTCGGTTTAGCCTTTAACTCAGCTAAGATGGAGCCATCATCAGACAATAACAATTAGGTATTCATTGCTCGTAAAACAAATAGAGACTTTCTACTCAAAGCATCCGCCACCACATTTGATTTTCCTAGATGATAATCGATAGCCAAATCATAATCTTTCAACAGTTCAAGCCATCTACGCTGTCTCAGATTCAAGTATTTCTGTGACATCAAATATTTTAAGCTTTTATGATTGGTGAATAGATGACACTTTTCACCGAAAAAATAGTGTCGCCAAATTTTCAAAGCAAATACAATAGCTGCTAATTCAAGATCATGTATCAGGTAATTCTTTTCATGTGGCTTTAGATGTCTGGAAGCATAGGCTATTACTTTATCTTCTTGCATCAGAACACAGCCTAAACCGTTCAATGACGCATCACTATAAATTACAAATTCCTTACCCGATTTAGGCTAGACCAGAACTGGTGTTTCAATCAACAAGGCTTTAATGGTCAAAACTTTGCTGACATTTATCAGTCCATTAAAATTTCACGTCTTTCTGTAATAACTGTGTTATCGGTGAAGCTCTATCATCAAAAACCCTTTTACAAATCTTCAATAGTAACCAGCTAATCCCAGAAAACTTTTGACTTTCGATACATTTTTCGGTAGCTTCCAATTAACAATAGCTGATATTTTATTCAGATCCACTCTAATGCCTTCAGCAGATACTATATGTCCAAGAAAACCAACTTCCCGAAGCCAAAATTCACATTTGCTAAATTTAGCATACAGTTGTTTCTCATGCAGAGTTTGCAAAACAATTCTCAAATGATCAGCATGTTCATTTTCATTTAGGGAATATACCAGGATGTCATCTATAAATACCACCACAAATCTATCCAGATACGGTCTGAAAATTCTATTCATTAAATCTATAAATACCGCAGGTGCATTAGTCAAGCCAAACGGCATCACAAGAAATTCATAATGCCCGTACCTAGTTTTGAAGACTATTTTAGGTACATCCGAGTCTTTCACTCATAACTGATAGTAGCCAGAACGGAGATCTATCTTTGAGAATACGGTGGCACCTTTTAACTGATCAAACAAATCATCAAAAAGAGGCAGTGGATACTTATTCTTGAATGTAACTTTATTGAGCTACCGGTAATCGATACATAATCTCAATGATCCATCATTCTTATTAACAAACAAAACTGGTGCAACGCAAGGTGAAAAACTGGGTCGAGCAAAACCTCTGTCAATCAGTTCTTGCAATTGTGCTTTCAGCTCTTTTAATTCTATAGGGGCTATTCTGTACGGTGCTATAGATATCAATGTTGTACCCGGAAAAAGATCTATAGAGAATTCAACTTCTCTGACCGATGGTAATTCGGGTAACTCTTTTGGAAACACATCAGGATACTCACAGACTATTGGTACTGATTTAATCTTCGACTCAGATACTTTAGTGTCCAACACATAGGCAAGATAAACATCATAACCTTTTCTGACATATCTCTGTGCTGACATGGCAGTGATAACATTGGATGCAGAAGCATTCTCACATGCACAAATAGCATATGTTCTGGCTGGTGCTCGTGCTTCCGGTCTGCCAGTTGAATCTTTTGTCGTACCCAGACTACCACTCACATTGTCGGGATTACGGGGTGGTCTACCTCTTGCAGCGGGGTTGCTCGGCCTTGAAGTTTGAATGGTATCTTTCTCAAGCTTTTCCGGGCAATCTCTAAGATAGTGGTAAAAGGAACCACATCTAAAACAAGCTCTGCCTCTCATGCGGCACTCACCAAAATGTAGTTTATTATAGTGCTTGCATCTGGGTTTAAGGTTTCCAACACTACCCACACTTGCTACAGATGTAGCCTGAGATCTTGGATTAGAGTGTTGAATACATTTATTTCTCCCAGAGTACCCCATAGAGGTGGTAAAACGGTAAAACTATCATGATATTTCTTTGATTTCTTTGAGGCTGACTGTTGTGACTTTCCTATAAATCTTTTACTCGAAATTCTGGCTTCCATCTCAGCCTGTCTCTTTTCTTTACTCAATTCTTCAGCTTTATGTGCTCGGTCAACCAGTACAACAAATTCTTTTAATTTGAGAATCCTAACTAACAACTTTATGTCTTAGTTTAATCCTTCTTCAAACCGTTTACACATGGCGATTTTAGTTGGGATACACTCTCTTGCATATTTACTTAACCGAACAAATTCCCGTTCATACTCAGATACAGCCAAGTGACCCTGTTTAAGTTCTAGAAATTCTTTACGTTTATGATCAAGGAACCTCTGGCTGATATATTTCTTTTGAAATTTAGTTTGGAAAAATTCCTATGTAACCCTCTCTTTCTGTACAACTGAAATTAGTGTATTCTACTATTGGTAAGCCGAGTCTTTTAACAGAGATAGAGCACATTTCAGACATTCGGCTGGTGTACAAAATAGTTCATCCAGAACCCTGATAGTGTTTTCTAGCCAGAATTCAGCCCTTTCAGGATCATCTTCAGGGATAGCTCTGAATTCTTCAGCCCCGTATTTACGAATTTTGTCAACAGGAGGCTTACTAATTCTAATAAGTTCTGTACCTTGAGACATATCGGGAACCGATTGAGAACCAGGAGGGGGTGGAGGTTGTTGTATAGTCGGATTTGTTCTTACAAATTCTATAAACCATTCATTCATCATTTGGAAGAAGGCTTCTTTAGCCTCTCCTCATCGACCTCTTAGATATAAACCTTCTACTACTCGAGGCTGCTCTTTGCACAAAAACTTGAGCATTACTTTCAGCTTTTTCAGATTCAGCTCAGTTGGATGACATTGTTATATGAAAAACATGTTTTAAAATGGTCAGGAGAAATCACACTATCACATGTTTTATAATGGCATGTATAGCTAGACTCGTATATGCTAGGTTAGTCTAAGAATCAGCTAAATCATAGCTCTAATACCAATAAATGTAACACCTCTAGCCCATCACCTCGCCGAAATAGGGTCACGAAGCATTACCAAAATTTATAGATCAAATACAGACATTTTGCATCATTAAACATTCATGTCAGAAATCAATCATATTGTCTCTTATATGAGCCCTCCAGGCCTAAAATACACATTAGAAACAAGTCGGGACTAAACGGGGTACTCAGAGAATTTTTCGCAAAATTTTAAATTTTTTTCCAAAGTATAGGAGACACACGGCCGTGTCCCATCCCATGTCCAAATTAGGGTGCTTACTGAATTAGATCACACGGCCAACCCACACACCCGTATGTTGGGCCGTGTGGACATACTTACTTAAATTAAATAGGTGCAGGGGTCACACTGCCCAGTCACACGCCCATGTGCTAGGCCGTGTGAAAATTTCTAGGCATTTTGCTTTGTAATTTTAAAGATGCAGGGGACACACAGCCAAACCACATGCCCATGCGTGAGGCCGTGACACGCCCGTGTCTCTGTCCGTATGGACGAAAATAGGTCAATTCCAAGGCCACTTTTCTCACCCAATTTATCTTACACCTACATCAACACTTTAACACTTTCACCAACCAGTACGAGATATTTAAATCAAGCCAAAACCTAGTTTAACACATATCATAACACCTCATATGTTCAGGTATTCAATCTTACCTAATTGACCATGTAAAGCTATATGCATATTTCTTCAATCATATTATCTCAAACCATACATTATTATACTCATAAATTATCCATTACTCAACCACATTAAACAAAACAAACATATTAAGCCATATATACATATACACATCAAAATATGTCCAACTCAAGTCATTCCAATGGCTATTTACAACAAAATATTTTGAAGCCATCATTGGCTAAATTACCCTATACATGTCATTATAACCAAAATTAGTTTTCTATATATACCGAAATAGGCCGATGGATAGTGTGAGATATCTCCGCCAAGCTTTCAACCCAACGAGCTTTCAAATTACTATAAAACAGAGAAAATAAAACAGAGTAAGCATTTAATGCTTAGTAAGTTCGTATAACATGGAATTTAACTTACCATTATTTCACATTTAAGGTAAGCATATAAAACATATTCCAAACAACTTGGCCAAAAGGCTAAACGCATATCCTCAACAATCATGTTAGTCATGTATTTCATATAAATATAAATAGCTCACAAATAATCAAATTTCTATATTCAAACACTTCCCTCATCATGTGTCCTTGTAATAAATATAATTATATCCATGTATTTCAAGTATATTTTCGTCATAATTCGTCTTGAACTCAGATTGTCACACATCAGAACTTTGCCCATTGAATCATTTAAAATATTAATGGATACATGGGTAGTACACACTAAATGTACAAAACTGTAATATGTCAATTCATGTATTATCCTTCAACTCATATTCAGGAATGCTCATACGAGCACATAAATGGAAAGCTCTTTGAGCCATATAACGGGAAGCTTATGTGAGCCATGTAACGAGAAGCTCCGGAGAGCCATTAATGAAAAGCTCATATGAGCCAATATCAGGAATTCCAAGCGAGCCAATATCGATAAGATCCGGAGAGCCATTAATCAGGAAGCTCGTGAAAGAGCCTTTAATCGGGAAGCTCCGAAAAACCATATATCGGGGCGCTCATAAGAGTTGTGGTGTGTCTACAACACATGCAGGATCGTAACCAATCGGGATGCTCCAAAAAGCTATTAATGGGAAGCTCGCAAGAACCATATAACGGGAAGCTCATGAGAGCTAATAACGGGACTCTCTTTCGAGCTGTGGTGTGTCCGCAACACATACAGGACCACAACCAATTTGGGAACCCTGTATCCATTGAATTTCATTTATTCATACAGGACTTAATATTTGTCAAACATTATCAGATATGTGATTGATTTCATATACGTGGCAATTACACAATCCACATACGCAACATTCAATTCAAACATATAAATATTCACAATTTAGTTACACGAACTTAACTCGACAATGTTCGTGTACACAAAAGCTATTAATATGTTACTTTCTCTTTTCCACGATCTAACTCCTTATTTGATCTATCTGAATCTATACAAATGAATTTAACATCAATTTAAAACAATTCATATTCAATTCAATTCACATATTAGGCAAACTTACCATTTTGCCCCCATACTTTTGATTAATTCCAATTTCATCCCTAGGCTTGGAAAATGAAATTCATGCAATTTAATCCTTATTCCAAACCTAGCCAGTTTTTACATATAACATTAGCAGCCCATTTATTTCACAAAATTTAGAATTTTTCCATGAAATTTACATCTTTTCAATTTAGTCCCTAAATCGTAATTTCATCAAATTTCTCTTTACAAAAGTTGTTTATCTATCAACAACCTTTCAATTTCTATCATAAAACTTCATAATTCATGCATACTCATCCATGGAAAAACTTTAATACTTTGATAACTTTGCAAATTAATCCCCGATATAGCTAGATTAAGTTATTACGATCTCGGAAATATAAAAATTACTAAAAATGAGACAAAAATGCTTACCTAATTAAGCCAAATAAGCTTGCTTGAACTTAGGTTTTCATGGCTAGGGTTTCCATCTTTTTATTTGGGAAAGATGATGAATAATGATGATATTTTAGTATTTAATTAATTTATCATCTTTATTTTATCATCGTTCCGATTTAATCCTTTTCTTTTCTTAAATTTCCAATGATGAATCATCATACTTATCTACTAACTCCACTAAATGGTCTATTTACCATATAAGGACCTCCAATTTTGAATTCCATAGCTATTTGATCCCTTTAGCTACTAGAATTCAACTTTTGTATTCCATGCAATTTGGTCCTTTTCATCAAATTAATCATATAATCGGTAAAATTTTTTTGACGAAATTTTCATACGATATTTCTATCATAATGAAGACCATGAAATAATATAAAAATAATTTTCCTTTCGAACTCGGATTTGTGGTCCCGAAACCACTGTTTCGATTTCATTGAAAACAGGCTGTTACAAAAAATTTCTGGATGAAACTTTGTGATAATTGCTATTTATGTTGATGATCTAAATAATATTGGAACTCCTGAAGAGCTTCAAAATACAGTAAATTATTTAAAGAAAGAATTTGAGATGAAAGATCTTAGAAAAACAAAGTTTTATCTTGGCTTGCAGATCGAGCATTTAAAAGATGGAATTCATGTCCATCAGTCAACTTATACGAAAAAGATCTTAAAGAAATTTTATATAGATAAAACACATCCATTGAGTACCTCGATCATTGTACGTTCGTTAGATGTGAATAAAGATCAATTTCATCCTTGCGAGAATGATGAAGAGTTTCTTGGTCCTGAAGTACCATATCTAAGTGCCATAGGAGCATTGGTGTATCTTGCAAACAACACAAGACCTGATATAGCTTTAGCTGTAAACTTGTTAGCAAGATTTAGTTCTTCTCCAACATGTAGATATTAGAATGAAATTAAACATGTATTTAGATATCTCAGAAGGACCATTGATATGAGATTATTTTATTCAAATGATTCAAAATCCCTATTAGTTGGCTATGCCAATGCTGGATATTTATTGGATCCACATAAAAGTCGATCTCAAACGGGATATTTATTTACATGTGGAGGTACTGCCATATCATGGCGTTTGAAAAAGCAGATAATGGGCTAGAAACTAACTAATATTTCGAAAAAGGCAAGCGCACCTATCGAACAGTAGTATAGTTGTGATGAGTCTGGAATATCGCATCCTCAAGGACTAAAATTACTAGTAATAACTATCTTCTTATTATTTAGCCTAATAATTTTGGGGATTTGTTTTAATTTAATTTTTAACTAATTAATTTAACTAACTAAATGATTATGAATGTGACAGAGAGTGAATTGGGAAAAAACCTTTTGGACAACTTATATGAGATAGGCAATACCTAAGGAAGAATCCACCTAGACTTCACTTATTACTTTTGATTCATATGATTTATTCACTTGACTTAATCCGTAGAAATCCCTGATTTATGTTAATATCTCTTTCAAGACTAAAAACAACTGACTCTAGGTTGATTAATTGAAATCTCTTTCTAATTAAAACCCCTGTTGTCGCGTTAACTCGATCTATGGATCCCCTTATTAGATTTGACTCTAATCGGCAAATTTTTGTCACCCTATTTCTAGGGTTGCAATCAACTCCGCTTAATTGTGTTGATCTACTCTTAAACAGGGACTTTTGCTCCACTGAATAAGCACATTCGACTTGAATCAATAACCTAAATTATCAAAACAAGAATAAGAATTCATAATTAAGAATAAGAACAAGTATTTATCTTATAAATCAAATAGTAATAAGATCTGTCTTAGGTTTCATCCACTTAGGTATTTAAGAGATTTAGTTCATACTAATAGAGGGAAACATCTTAATATAGGAAAAACAACAAAACATACGAAAACCCAAAAACTTCTAAAGAACTTGATGGGAGATCTTCAGTCTTGATGGAGATCCTTTTCCTAAGATGTTCCCGACGGCTGTCTTGGAGTATTTTCTACCTTTTACTCGGCGTCTATTTGACGTCCTGTCGACCTCCCTTTTAGGTTGCCCCCTAGGGTGTTTATATAGGCTTTGAGATGCCTTACTTGGCCCACAAGTATCTTATTCCGAATAGAATTTATCCTAGTTTCGGCAGGGACACGCTCGTGTGACACGCCCGTGGCGGAATCCTTCAGCCGTGGTTGATTCTGCTCACCACACACGGTCGTGTGATCTGTCCGTGGTCGATAGTCCAGGCCATGTGGTTTTTGATGTAGGCCTATTTTGTCCCTTTTTTGTCTGTTTCTCGTTCTTTTCGCTCCCTAAGCTCTCCTGAGTATAAAACATGAAATTAAGAGATTATGAGCATCGAATTCATCAAATTCAATGGAAAATCATCCAAAATTAAGTTAAGCATGGGGTTAAAATATGTGTAAATTATGGTTTATCAGCAGACATTAGTTGTTGCCTCTTCAAATCATATTGAAATAATTGTAATGCATGAGGCAAGCTGAGAGTATGTTTGGCTAAGGTTATTAACCCAACATATCCAGAAGATATGTAATTTGCCTTTACCGGAAAAGATGCCAACTATCTTATACGAAGATAATGCAGCATGTATAGCTCAATTTGTAACATCCTGAATTAATGGGCTTATGCGTTTAATGTGTAGTCATGTTTAATTTGTTAATTTGAGAATTAGAGGTCCAGATTGGGCTCAAGGATTGGGCTGAGGTCTTGGCTAAATATCTTGTTTAGAGACTATTGGGTTTAAACAAAATATTGAGAGTGGAATAGGCATAATGGGCTTGTGGCCTAGGAACAAGAGGCGCAGTGGGAGGGAGCTATAAGTGGCGCCAATAGGCAAAGGAAGGGGGCCTCAGTGTGGCTGCTTGGAGCCCAAGAAATTGGGCTAATTTCGGCAGCCCAAGGAAAGCTAAGGGGGACAGCATCAAGGCTAGAAAATAGGGATTTTTAATGTTTTTAATTTGTGGATAATAAGTTGATAAAGGAGGGAGGAAGTGGTGTGGTGTAGGACACTTTTGGATGTACGTTCTGATAAGGATAAGGGAAAGATGAGGAGCTATCTAGGAGGTCAGAGGTGGCCGAATGTGGGACTGTGTGTGTGTAAGGGGGGACGGCTAGATAAAGTTAGGCAAAGCCGAATTTTGTCAATTTTCTTTAAGCTTTCTCTCTCAGTTTCTCTGTTGCCGAAACTTTTCTATTCTTTTTCTTCTTTTGATGAAACTTCTTCATAGCCGAAATCTCTAAGGCTCTTCTTGTTTTCTTTTCCTAAGCCAAAATCGAAACTCCTCACTCAGTTCTTCTAAAAGCTGAAAACGCATCAGCCCCCTCTTGTTCATCTTTCTGGGATTTTCTTAAAAGCTGAAATCCCTAGATCTCATCTCCTGTGATTTTTGAATTTCCTCTGTGGTGTCTACTTGTGTCGAATCTTGAAGAAAACTGAAGGTAAGTGTCGATTCGTGTGATTCAATCTTTTTCGGTATTTAGAGACCCTAGCCGAATGGCTATATGGAAATTGATCTTGTGTTTTTCTCTCATTTACGGCATTCCGGGATTTGAAGGGGATTCAATCGCTTAGATTTCTAAGCCAGAGTTCAGTAGCACTCGAATCGTATTACTTTTGGGATTTCAAGGTAAGAAGATCTGTTAATTTAAACGTATAAATTTGGGTAAACACTAACCCTTGGCCGAATATAGGAGAGGCCTTATCTTCGTGTTCTTCCTGCTTTTGAGCAAAGTTGCAGACAGAAGGCAGTAGATCCGATTATCGAGGGTATCGACTTAGAAGGTAGTCCTATGCATTAATCAGGTGTGTAACATTCTCACACCATTTGGATTGCCTGTTAGTATACGCTTATAAATCTGTTATATTCTGTTAAATGCCGAAATACCGGCATGGCTATTAAAACCCGAGGAGGGTAAAGGCGAATCACCAGGTTAGTGATCTCTGTCATTCTAAAGTGAATGTTTCCGTTGATTTGATATGATAAACATATATGCCGATTTCTGTAATTGCATGGGGTAGGGTGATTGATGAAAGGGGAAGTGATCTGTTGTAGTGGCTAATGCCATGATCTATTGCAGTGGCTATTGCCATGATCTGACGATGAGCAGCTATCTGCAACATGACTGCCATCGATGGTGTGTAGCGGTGTGGGTTGATTGTAGAAATCCCCAATGGTGTGATTGGCAGGTAAGGGTTGTGTGTAGCGGATGGAAACCTAGGATTGGGTTGGGCTTTGCATATTTTCTGATATATTATACTCTGTTATCTGTTCTGTGGGGCTAAGGCCTAATCTGATGGTGCACGAGGGTTGCACACTGAGTCTCGTGACTCACCCCAATATTTAACATCTTTTAGGTAGCACCTAGTGCACCGGACCGGGTTGGAGAGGAGCGCAAGATGGCCATGCGAGAGATTATTTTGATTCGGCAAAAGACTTTACTAGTTTATTAATTTTTAATATTTTCAGTTAGTGGGTTTTAAATTTCATTGTAATAAGGCCATGGGCCACTAGCTTCATATTTTCGTTTGTTTTGGGCTTTTGCTATTACTAGACATTTATATTTTACGTTTTAATTAAGTTAAGGCATGTATCAAATTTCGGTTCTTAATTCACTAAGGCATTAATATAAAATGTATATCTTTTACAAATTTTTCAACCATTTAATTTCCCGAATAAAATGTTAAAATCAAGAAAAATATTTTCTGAAATTGCGACATCTTTTAAAATCTTATTAGTGACATGCCAGATCCAGTCGTAGTGTTTGGGCCGGGTTTAGGGGTGTTACACAATTGAAGGGTGGTTATATCAAAGGTGACAGAACGAAACATATTTCACCAAAATTATTCTTCACTCATGATCTTGAGAAGAAAGGTGACATAGAAATTCAACAAGTTCATTCTAGTGATAATTTAGCAGATCTTTTTACCAAGGCATTGCCAACTTCAACGTTTGAAAGACTACTACACATGATTAATGCGTCAACTGAAAGATGTAATGTGATATTGCCATTAGGGGGAGTAAAAAACACGTTATACTCTTTTCCTTTAACAAAGGTTTTATTCCACTGGATTTTCCTGGTAAAGGTCTTTAACGAAGCAACTTGTAATAGGAGATTGTGTACTATTTTTCCTTCATTAGGTTTTTATCTCACAAGGTTTTTCCTAATAAAAGTTTTAATGAGACACAATTTTTTTTCTAGTGGACATCCAAAGGGGAGTGTTACAAATAAATATAGATGTCCATATTCTAACTCCCCATTTATAAGGTAAAACCTTTCATTCATTATGCAAGTTGTTTAATGTGTTAATGAAGCACTTAAATAAGTTTCATTTATTGTATTGCATTGAATGTTAATCTACATATAAATACAACTATTTTGTAAATGAAAATAAGATACGAGACTGTTTACTTTAAATGTTCTTTTATTTGATTATTTTATAATAATATTAATTTATTTGAATTTTAAAGTGCAAGGTTTGTAAAAGCAGAGTAGAAAATAGGGAAAAAAGCAATTAAAATAAATATAAATAGTATAAAAAATCTAAAACTAAATTAGATAAAAACAAAATAAAACGCTTCTGTTATTTATTAAAGGATAATTCAATAGCATTATCACTTTCTAACCCACAGCATGTTTAATTATAAGTAACTAAAACAAAAAAGGAACAAAATTTTATATAGTTAGACATGCTGCTTGATCAGCAGACTGTATATAGTTCTACATGTGTGCCTAATACAGCAATAGTTTTATCCATCTATTAAGAGTTGATTTGGACATTTGGCGGCGGAAGCAGCCATTTGCTACCGTCAACGAAGCCAAGAGTCAAGAATTGTCGAGCAACCGTCTCAGTTAGTTGCGAAGAGAATGGCACTCGCCCAGCCGGAGCTGCCCCAGGTCCCGAGCACTTGTATTCTCCATAGAAAACAGTTCTGCGAATAAACCCACACCATGTTCAACTTCTTTAATTAGTGTGCATTAAGAGAAAGAACAAGGTAAAGGTTGAATAAAAGAAGCTTACTGGGCACGCTCTGGTGATAAATCATGGGACCATCCCTCAGGATTGACTACGTTAGTCATATCACTGAAGGCAAAAACAACTCTTGGACTACTCTTCCTAGCTCTACCTAGATATGCACCTTGCGCTGTCCCTGTAATTTTGCATTGCACAAATGAAAAACCGGTGCGATCCTCCTCATTGTTTCCCCTTTCTTGTGCGGTAATTGCTGTTAGTCCCTTATCAGCCTCCACGTATAATTCTGTTTCCTGCATCCAAATTTCTCCCATTTTAGATTTCATCATGATGGCATTAAATGACTGGACTTATGTGAATTATTTGATACCAACCAGATATAAAGACTTCCCATTCCCGAAAATGAAATCGACAGTGCCATGAATGTTGCAATTCATGAAGAAATGGTTGCCCTTGTCATCGCACAAAGTATTTCGGAAACCAATGATCTTGCAATTATAGAAAGCTGCTTTATCACCAGAAACTCTCAAGGAAACCCCTTGTTCTCCCTCCATTTTCCCGTCTGGCTTGGGAGCAGTGTTCTATATATTTATATACAATGATAAATGTTCAATAAAATGTCAAATGTCATTACAAGATTAAAAATTAACCATAAATTCCATGAGGGATATGATGTCCAATGCTTACTACTATAAAGAGATTAGCCGCCACGAAGAAATCAGACTCAACAATAAGGGTGGCACTATCTACTGTTCCATACTGCTTAGCCGTGCTGTCGAATGTCAAATTTGCCATACTTTTGGGATCTCCAATCAATGTAATGAAAGGCTTAGTTCGTTCAATTTTGATTTTCTCCCGATAAGCTCCAGGTCCAATCGATATGATCACACGTTTGGTGTTTCCTGTGGGAACACTTTCAATGGCTTTGGTTATGGTGTCGAAATCTCCGCCACCACCTTGTACCACTTTAATGACTTTAGGTTCAGCCTCAGCCTGAGCAAGGGCGGCGTCTATGGTGCCAACTCTTGCTGAGGCAGGCTTGACATTGGCATTGAACCAAGCATTCACTTGGGATTTATCTGCGGGAATCTCTGCTGAATTTCGTGACACAACAAGTCGAGCAAGGAGAAGAATTGTGCTGATTATGGCACCAACTTCAATCATTCCGATCTTTTTTCCTGTCATTTTTTTTAATGTTGTTTAAATTTCTGATTGAGTTTTGGGAAAAGACTTCAATTTATAAGAAAACTAGCCACGAAAAACTCTAAAAACCATGGAGGGTTCTTCGCTTAACCATCCATTTATTGCTTCTGCTTAAAGCTTGCTACACATTGCAAATCGACCACTTCTTTTTATATATATTTGAGGATCGTAAAGATTAGAAGTGTGCTATTACATCAGTTTTAATTTCATGATCTATATTTAATATAAATAATGTTTAGTTTTCCAAGATTATATACCCACATCAGTGGATTACCCATGTGAAGAACTCACGCTTGAAAGTTCGTTTAATAACGGTTAACATGAACCATGCAAAAAAAAAAAAAAAAAAAAAGAGAGAGATAAGCTCCAAAAAGGGGAAAAAATTATCAATACCAATTTTAATTATTTGATATGTGCTAAGAAAAATCTATATATAATTATTGTTTCTTTTTCAGGATTTTCTTTTAGTATTGTTAATTTTTCTTATCATTTCTCTTAATACTAATGCTTCTTTTTAGTTCTCATTATTTTATTTTGAATTTGGACTCTTATATTTGTAAAGGAGGTAACTCATTCAAGAAAAATTTTTGAAGTATTGCCTACCAGATAATTAGTTGAACCCCCAACATCATTAAGGTACTCCCCTCATGTCAACGTTTTGTTACCCTCCTCCGCCAAGAGCCTTGTAAGGTCCACAATGAGGGAACATCTTGGATGGTGGAGATACAACCTGCAAAGCTCGTGAGAGTGGTGTTAGTATAGTGCATAGTTTAATTAAGTAAATCACGTGTGTGGGGAACTCAAAGTACCAACCTAAGGGATATAGGTTGATTTTATTGTTGAGGGGGAGAGATTCCTTTAGGAGAAGTTTTTAAAGTTTCGTCCTTTGAGAAGTTAGTCAAACCCCCAACAATAGTAAGGCATTTTCTCCCGTGTTGGGGTTTTGTATCTCCCTTATTCGCCAATAGCCTTTTAGGGTTCAAAGAGGAGTGTCTAAGTTGGTGGAAATATAACCTACAACCTTATAGAGCTCTTGGCAATGGTTAGGCATGTACCTAAGTTGATTTTGGTTGGTTGTTAAGCTAACGTTTTGATACCTCTAATATTATGATCTATAATGATTTGGTTGATGAACTTTATCTCTTGATTTGGAGCTAAGTATGCATGCTTTTAGGTGTTTGATTGCATAACTAGTTTTTGGTTACGTCCTGGTGGAATAAATATTAGGTTTTGGTTGGCGTTTGAATGTGTTTATATATATTAAATGGATGATTATGTTTAAGGTACAAATTGGTATGATTTGAACGGTTAAAAATGTATATTTAGGGTCGTTTTTCCATTGAGTCTCGAGATAACAAGAACATGTCTCAAGACCATTAGAACAAAATTTATCATATTGTTCATTGGATTACTTGATGTCTCGAGATTTGCCATGCTAGTCTTGAGACAATCTTAATGAGGTCTCAAGAAAAAGTGGTCTTTGTCTCGAGGTATCAAAACATCAAAGTTAAATAAACTTTGCCCTGTTTCAAATCTCGAGATAAGAACCCCTTATCTCGAGACATCCAAACATCGAAGAAAAAAATAAAAAAAAATAAGGGAGGTTGGTCTCAAGACCTAATCTTGAAACATAAGAGACCTTGTCTGAGACACATCCTTTAGTGTCTCGAGACAAGTTAACTTCGAAGCTAAAAATTCTAAAATGATTTATGACTTGTCTCACGATACAACTTTGAAATTTGAAAAGTGAGTTTGGATTTGTGTCCTAATTTCAAATTTGACTTAGCTTGACCTCGTAATTAAATGACACAAAATCTTAAGCCTTATAAATGTATGTGAATGATTTTATTAAATGATTTTTTTGTTATACTACTGGTAAATGTGATTTAAGTCTGGCGAAATTATGTTAAAATAGTTTGAGTTGTGTCGGCAAAGTTATGTGATGTCACACACTCAGATCCAACGATTGAATAGGGTGTAGGATGTCACAGTTGTTATAAAGAGGTTAACTATATAACAAAAATAAAATAAAATAAACGATTGAATCTACTTTTCATGAATTTATGTATTGTAGATTCAACTATTAGATTTATCGTATAAATGTGAGCTAAAGAATATTCATTACCCTTGCATTTATACAAAATTTTATTATCAAAATTCGAGTTTCTTAGAAGAATAAAAATTTCAATATGCCACATTAGAAAATTTGATAGAAGAATTTGAACTATATTAACAATTGTATCTAAAATTTTAAATATGAAAAGTAAATGGACAAAATTTTTTAAAAAAAGTAGTGAGAATAAATTGAAAATGTATGAAAAATTAATTATTACATTAGATTTACTTTAAAAAAAATTAATTAGTTGAATGCAAAACGTAAGTCAATCCATAGTAATATGATCTATAATAGATTATACTACTATAAACTACTACTATTAACAATAAACATGATTTGCACTCGTCAAGCACATCTACTAACCAAACATGTATCCTGTTTTTATTATTTTTTATAATTATTTAAACACTTAATTTTACAAAGTTAAACTTATTTCCCAGACTTAAAACGTTTTTTCTAAATCAATATGTTCAATCAAATTTCTTCAAATTATTAAAATATAATTAACTTTTATTTTCTCCTAAATTTCGTATGTTTCACGTACGGATGAATTTGTTCCACATATTATGCACACTAGTGTAAAAATCACTTTCTAAAAATATTAATTTTAAAATATTTATACAGCTTTAACGCTTTTAAATTTTTTTAAATAAAATAAATAGTAGAATATTTTTAATTATTTAAACTTGGCTTGCAAGATCTGCTTCTAAAAAATAAAAAATAACATTTGGATTGTTAAAACATTAATCGTATTAATCGTACAAAAGTCTCGTTTGGTTACTAGTGTAATAATATAAGGAAAAATGTATTTATCACATATATATTACAATAGTTGGATATAAAATAAAGAATAATTAATACTAATTTAAACTTGAAACTAAAAATATGAGTAAAAACTCTTGTAAAATAAGACATCTTCAAAATGAACAAAAAAAATTTTCCTTTTCTTTGCTAAAAATAAATCACGGAAATAACTAAATATTACAATTTGAATTAGTATACTAACCCGTAAGAAGCGGAAGTGCATAAAATCTTACACTATTGTAACTTAATCCTTCCTTCCCCTTTATAACAACTACATTTTTCTTTCAAGAATTGATTGTTACAAAGAGGTAATTGTGTTACATCTCTAGATTTAGATTGTATTTGGTCATACGTAAAATTGACTTAATTTTTTTACCTAACTTTTCACAATATAAAAATATAAGACAATATACAAATTAAAAATTTTATTAATAAATAAAAATTAAATAATTTTGTAAACTCATACATGCATATTGTAAAGTTTTAAACACCAACGTAAGATATTAGGTTAAAAATTATTTCAAATTGTATAAAAGAAATTTCTAAGGGCAACTTATTTAGTAAATTTCATTCTCTTTGGGGTATCAGCAAAGAATTGACATCTTCAATAAAATTGATAAAGAAAGTACCTGCAAAGTCTCTGTGCTACTAAATAGATGAATTTAGTAAAAGGAATAAAATAAGACTAATTGTAACATAATTAACAAAATTATAGGAATTTTTTTTACGAAAAAACTGTTATTGTTATACAATATAGAGGTAAAAAAACAATTTTACTATAAATTTGGAGTTGGACTAGCAACCACGCATATATTCTTGGACACAAAATTAATCACAGCTGCCTCTTAATGGAATTTTCCAAATAAATTTTGGGGAGCATGAAATTTTTTTTTTCAGTTGCCTAATACGAGAAGAAACTTCATCCGTATGCAAAACCCCTAAAAAAGAGAGAAGAAGCTCATACAGCATATCGGTATGTATCATACGTGTCAGCAGTCACACTTTGTCGAGTAATCTTCACCACTTGTCCCCGCTTCATACCGTAATATTTGGCAACTGGATCACTAACCAGAATCCGAGGTAGCTGATGTTCAATACAAACAGCAATCAGTAACAATATCACCACTAATAACTCAACACATACAACAAAGTGAATCATAACTCTCTTTAACATACATCTATATGTAATTTAGTTTAACTTGGTTTCAAGGAGCTTCTTATAATTTAAATTATTTCCATGGAAAACTTCCTACTGCTTAACAGTACACCACAAGGAATGCTATGATAAGAATCTCTCTTGCTAGTGCCTAAATAACTTTATATAATTGGGTGCTTTGGTTAATTAGATCATATTCTTTGCACTAAATGATCTTTAACAACTTAAGTTTAATAAGATAAAGCAATTAAACGTCATTTGAAGAATACCATTAATCTCGTAAGCTCCATTTTTAAAGCCCAAAATTTCATGTTTTAGAATGCAAGTTTTATCTCAGCACAAAAAAAATATATTGCAACCACCTCAAGTTTTACTCTCCCCTTTTGTTCTGTTTCTCTTTCTGCCTATTTTTTCAGGAAGCGAGTGTTGGAAATTATTTGTATCCAAAGTGTTATATATCAATTTGCTACAGAAATAACCACCTAAACCAGTTTATCTAAGCTCTGGCCAATGAATAAACAGTTTACCGAAGCCAACGCACTGGCAGAGACCATTTAACAAGCACTTACACTGAAACAGCCAAATATGTTCACCAAACAATCACTAACCTGTGTTTCCTTTACCCTGTATTTTTCCAGCAATTCCTTCTTTTCTTGATTTGTCAGTACTGTGTGCTTTGGGACAAACATATGTTCTGTGATATTTGTCAACAACTCTGCCTCCTGCACAGAGATTTCGTAACCTTGTCATCCTTGACAGCTCTTGCAAAGATTATAGAGAGAAAAAAAAAAAAAAAAAAAAACCACTACTAAAATTGTTAAGAAATCAGTTTCGTCCCCCAAAATTGTTAAGTAGTTAAGAAAACCATCTTACTATTCATAGGAAAACTTCCACAAATAAAATCCATTAATTAAATGGCCTATGCTATGGATGTGTATTTTGATATGAAATATAAAACACGTCATAGACACTTAAAAACTTCGAGATAGTTATACTATTTTTTATTTCACTTATAGGAACCTCATATACTCAAGTACTGCAAGTCTTTTGTGAATTAACCAATGATTACGAAGATCTACTACTTACGGTTATCAATGTCAGCTGGAATCACAAAATATTAACAAGAATCAGACAACTTACTGGATTTAAGTCAATGCAAATTAGAAGAAAAGAAAATAACCATGAATGATAAGGGTAACAATTTTTAGGGTAAATATTAAAGTTTTGCATTGCACCCTTCTAGAGCTCTCTCATGCTGCGTGTAATATTTTGGTTCATATTTTAAATTCAATTGTATTATGCTGCTGTCTTTATAGAATTGAGAAATACTAACATGCAAGGTAACATTCATAACAGAGTTATGAAGCATGTCCTACCAGAAAACAAGAATATATCCTTCCAATTGTTGGAAAGGATAAGTCTCAACATAATACTATAGTACTGAGCTGCATGCAAGCATATAGTTTGCTCACTTTCAAAAGGCATTGACTAGTTGCGTATGAACATAAATAGCAAAATTAATCAAGCACTCTCAAGGGACATCATTCTAGCAGTTCTTTAAAGAAATGGATTTCAATCCAGAATTCAGCAGTTCTGTAACTAGCCTAGCAGACAGATGGAAAAATAATATTTATTTTAGAGATCAGTCTACCTCTTAACTGGAATAACTTTCTGTAAACTTTAACCTTGACAACTTTTTTATTAATATATTTCTTCTAATACTTCTTAGAGATAATCACAGTCACGAGATTCAACCATTATGATTCAATGGATGGTTAATACAAGACCAAACAAAGACAATGCATCTAATTTAATAAGCTAAGCAGTGCTCATGAACAAAGCAAAGAAGAATTATATTCACCTCAAAAATTTCCATGTGGAAGTATGAATTAATTTCATTTATCGCTGCTTTTGCAGGGGCTGTCAAAGCTCTTTGAACGACCAAAATAGCATTATAAACATTATCTGCTTTCATACGCTTTGCGCAGTTTCTTACCATAGGAACACCAACCTTTACTTCTGCAGGAAAGAAGACATAAATCTAGAGACAGAAATACAATCAGTACATCAACATTGAAGTTATAAAATTATTTGTAACAAAAAAGTAAAGAAAAGGGAGTTGCTCTATATTTCTAATATTAGAGTTAAAAGCAATGACCCGTTCTAACTATGCAATCTTTTACAACAAGAAAGTGCAAACTCATGCAGACTGTTTAAAGAATTCTAAACATTTCAAAATTTTGAAAAGATGGGCTTCTGATTTATAAACTGATGATTCTGAAATAACTGCACAGCTTGCTAATTTGATATGCTTAGTACCTTGTATTTGAAACAAAAATGGGGAATCCCAACACCAAGGGCTAAGAAAAATTAGAAAAGGAAACACAAAGTTAAAATCATAGTTTATCACACAAAAAGTTAAATACATCAAGGTAAATTTTTAATAGAGGGTGAACAGCCAAATAAATTAATTCTAGAACCTAATTGTTGCAGCAGCAAAGTACAGTAGTAAATGTACCAGAAACTACAGCAAATTGACTCCTCCACTCTAAAATTGGTCTGACGGTAATAATAATAGCATCCTTAGATTCTCAATCAATTGTGACAAACATGCTTGCCATGCATTCACAGAATTTAGCAATGATTCAAATATAATAACATCAACTAATTTCTGTAGCCTTTTACTCTTTTTTATTTCCTTCCCCTCAGCACTTTATTTCCTTTCTCTATCATCTAATGAAAGTCATACTAAAGCTCAAAATATAGAAAGCAATTCTTTTCAATTTATCAACCTGGTTCAAATTTTGCAAGGTCCATAGCTTTCCAATAGCCCAAATATCAACTGGAATTTACCTAGCAAACTGCTAGTGAAGTAACAATATTTTTACAAAACTATAAGGTTATAATCATACCAAGTCAACTAGTCAAGAGTGAAGGAAAGTATTTATAATCATACCAAGTCAACTAGTCAAGAGTGAAGGAAAGTATTTCTACGATCAACTGAAGTACAAACAAAGCACACAGTTATCTTGAAATGAGAAAGGCAATCCTCCCAAAGCTATCTCTAGTGCTTTTTCAACATTCCATTTCCTTCAGTTACAAATATTATACTCTAAAATGAAACAAGCTATCCCTTTTCGAATAGGAGCTTTGAACTATAAATGTTAAAATATCACATGATACCAATGAAGAGTGTACATATCTCAGAAGAGGAACAAGAAGCAATAACAAATAATTAAGGCATTGCATGAATGCATCACATTAAGCGCATAATTCCAACCATGCTTAAAAGTAAAAATCAACGCTAGCAAAATCCTCAATTTTCCAATTAATGATTTTGAAACAATCCATTTACTTAGGGAACTGCATTTTCCACAAATAAAAGCGAGTAAGAAATATGCTAGGCATCATTATCTCAGATAAACCTTTAAATCCCCAGGTATTTACTCAAGACCTAAAATCTAAGAACTTTAATAAGCATAAAATATATGAATAATAATAACAATAACAATAACAACAATAATAATAATAATAATAATAATAATAATAATAATAATAATAATAATATGGCAGGAAGATATGTACCTGATCAG
The DNA here is from genome assembly GCA_025503065.1 of Gossypium bickii. NCBI lineage: Eukaryota > Viridiplantae > Streptophyta > Magnoliopsida > Malvales > Malvaceae > Gossypium > Gossypium bickii. Next base: position 22,845,612 of record CP106718.1, read on the forward strand.
TTGGAGCATCTCCTTTGCTGCAAAGGATTAAAAGATCATCCCTTTTGAGATGGACATTCTCACCATATTTCTCAATGAATTGTTGTCTTGTCATTTTAATGTCCGAATCAGGGACTGAATATCCCCTATCCCTCAGCATTTGCACTACTGTTCTACGTGCTTTGAATAGCTTCGTGTTTTGTTCCTCAGAAACCGACATTTGTTTCACTAACTCCACCAAACAAACAAACAAACAAACAAACAAACAAACAAATTTAGAGTTTCAAAACAGCTGTAGCATGGCGGTATCGATGCCGCTATTTCGCAGGGCCGTCGCGACAGCTAAAGACCTCAATAGCTTTCACATCAATAGCGGAAAATCGCGGCAGGCGCAAATAGCAGTCTAAGGGAAAGTAGATTTAAAAAAAAAAATCTCTTTCTCAACAAAGTAAAGAGATAGATAGTACAATATGAGACAGAGTAACAAGAAGTGGGATGGAAAACAGAAAATCAAATATAGCAGAGAATAGAGAGGCAGAGACCAGATAACACAAACCGAGCCAAAACTAAAAATCTCATGTACAAATCTTCAAGTTATGTTTAGGGTCTCAAACTTTACCTTATTTCCTGCTCTTTGGTTTGGTCTTTCGGAAGCTTGAAGGCAAAAGAGAGGAGAAGAGCTGTGATAGAATGGTGATGAGAGGCTTGTTTGGCGGCTGGGATATGTGAAGGCTGAGGAGAGGTCGGAACTTTTAAAAGATATTTTAGAAACAAAAAATATTTTAGGCTTTAATAGTAAAAAAGTCCCTAAAGTATACCTCAATTTCTAATTTGGCCCTTGAAGGTTTTTTGTTTCTAAAGTTGTGGGTCACGTGTTTTGGCCTAGTTAGTAACCCCATTTAAAAATAGATGTGGCATTAACACCTAATCAGAACGACACATGTGGTGAATGTGAGAGTTAATATCATCACCTTTTTTCTTGGTTGATGAAAAGACCAAACCCCTTCATTACCACAACTTCATGCAACAAGAGCATTTTTTTTTTTTGAGGGAAACACCACTCTCAACATATTCCTTCATCCCTAGACCGTCAAGATCCCCTACAATAAACTTTAAAATAAAAAATTCAATGAAGGAAATGATTTATTTGAATAAGGGAAATCAATGGCTGGCTTTAATAAGTGAAGGAAACTAATAAATGCTTCCCATTTTTTCGTTCTACTTGTTGATATATGGAATCAACAAAGAGGAGATAAAGAGAAGAAGATAGTGGTTGTAAGAAGGCCAAATCACCTATGATAGATGGAAAACCAGAATAGGAGGCTAAGGGAGAAAGGAGTTAATGAAGGAGGAGGAGGTTGAAGAATGCTAAGTTACTAGGGAGAATGTTTTAGAGAGGAAGGATACTTTGGTGCTTCGTGTGTTGGGGTATATATAGGAAAGGTCCCCTTGTTTGGTAGTGCTACATCACTGACAATACGGATGGTAGGTTGCTCGTGTGGTCGGCTAGGTGGTAAGTTTATTACATGTCAGTTGTCCTCAAGCATGGTATTGTTTGGTCTTGCTCTAACATTATAACACCACACACTTGACTTGGATATCAGATCCAAATGTGTGATGTCACATTACGTTGCCATAGCAACTTAGACTAACTTAATACATTTTCACAAATTGACATGGATGAGTATGCATGAATTATGAAGTTTTATGGTAGAAAATGAAAGGTTGTTGTTAGATAAACAACTTTTGTAATGTGAACTTTGATGAAATTGTGATTTAGGAACTAAATTATAAAGATGAAAAAATTATGGAAAATTTTTGAATTTTGTGAAATACATGGGCTGCTAATGTTATATGTAAAAATCGGTTAGGCTTGGATTAAGGATTAAATTGCATGAATTTTATTTTCCGAGCCTAGGGACGAAATCAGAATTAATTAAAAGTATAGGGGCAAATGGTAATTTTGCCTAAAATGTGAATTGGATTGAATTGAATGTAAAATGTATTAAATATATGTTAAATTCATTCGTATAGATCTAGGTATCTAGGTAGATCAAATACGGAGTTAAATTGAGGAAAAGAGAGAGAGTAACGAATTAGTAACTTTTGTGTGCACGAACATTGTCGAGGTAAGTTCGTGTAACTAAATTGTGTATTTAAATGTCTTAAATTGAATATTGTTGTGTGTGAAATGAATAATTGTTATGTATAAGTATTGAAAACATATTTGAATATATTCAACAAGTATTAAGTCCCGTTTGAATAAATGAAATTCGATGGATACAGGGTTCTCGTATTGGTTGTGGTTCTGCATGTGTTGCTGACACACCGCAGCTCTAAAGAACGTCCCGTTATTAGCTCTCATGAGCTTCCCATTATATGGTTCTTGCGAGCTTCCCATTAATGGCTCTTCGGATGTAACACCCCTTACCCATATTCAACGCCAGAACAGAGTACGAGGTATTACCGGACATACAACACAAACATTCATACAATCAAATCATAAAATTTGCGTCCAAATTAAAACCATCCACACTCAATCATAAAGTCCCTAATACGAGCCTACGAAGCCCAGAACATGCATTGGAAGTGGTTCGGGACTAAACCAAGAACTTAGGAAAATTTTACAAAACTTAGAAAATTTTTGCTAACTGCAGGGCTCACACGCCCGTGTGGTCCAAGGGACACGCCCGTGTGACCCTGGGTCATGCCCTTGCTTCAGACCGTGTTCAATTTAGGGTGCTCTCTGACTTGTGCCACACAGTCGTGCCCCACACCCGTGTGCTAGACCGTGTGCTTGTTTAATTTAATTCGAATTAAGTGCAGGTTTCATACGGCCAAGACACATGCCCGTGTTCTAGGCCATGTAGCACATACGGCTGAGACACATGCCCGTGTCTTTGCCCGTGTGCTCAATTCTTAACATTCTGTTTATCAAAATTAAGGTGCAAGGGACACACAGCCGGAACACATGCCCATAGGGCAAGCCGTGTGTCACATGCTAGAGACACGCCATTGTGTCTACCCGTGAGGACAAAAATAAGGCTATTTACCAAGCCATTTGCCACCCATTTAATGCACATACCTACGTAACATAACATAGCACCAATTCAAGCTTATACATACAACCAAATCATCCACAACCAAGACATCAACACACCATTCACATGCTAACATCTATCATACATAAACATCACATAACTTATCAACTCAAATCATGCAAGTTTCCACATTCATGAAAGGCATCATCATATGAATATACTCATACCAATATTAGCCAATTTCAAATGGCCTTATACAAAATGAACTTCTAACCAACATAAGCCAACACATTTGGCCAAATCAATTATGACATTTAACAAAATGACCAAGTCCCCTATACATCCCATAACTTAAAATCTTGAATTCATTTATACCAAAATAATTGTTGATAGTGTGTATGGATCTTCGACGATCTTCGAACCCCGAGATAGCTTGGTGACACTATTAGACAAGGAAAAGAAAGAGGAGTAAGCTATATAGCTTAGTAAGTTCCTATGCAAATAATAAGCATCATAACCACACATTTAACATACAATTAACATGATAAAAATTAGCATGAATGTTATTAAAATCTTATAATCATAACTTACTTAATCACCACCTTACCAAGGGTTTATCACATATCTAGCTCATTATTTATGAGTTTTACGTACATACCTGTACCAACTCGTATCATAGCCATATCCTTTCACAACTTTGACATTCCCGTTGAACACTCAGAATATTAACGTATACTCGGAAATCTTGTAGATAAGTGCCATATATGTAGCTAAAGCTACCTCATATCTCATAATACATATAGGCTGGCTTTTGAGCTATTCACGGGCCTGCTCACACAAGCTCTACACAGTGCTGCTCACACTAGCTGTCAGGTATCTGCAACACATGCCGGACTACCCAGCCATTGGTAGGACATACTAGACCAACACCCAGATCACATAATCGCATATACACATAGGTTCCTAGTGACATGTCACTCGTATCCTATTCTATTCCTAAGGTTCAATCGGGATTTCTCGTTTTTCAAAACTTTGTCGAATACGCCCAAAGAGTCAATCACAATTCATACAATATTAAAGCATTTAAAACATAAATATAACAATGCATTATTTACATACGAACTTATCTCAATACAAAAATAGTAGAATTGGACCTAATCGTCAAATACTTTGTTTTTCCCTCGATCTAGGTCCGAATCTCATTTTTTTTATATATAATAACAAATTTAACTCATTTAATACTCACATTATTCAATTTAGCCCAAAAATCATATTATGGAAAAATTACATGTTTCACTATTTTACAATTTAGTCCCTAGGCTCGTAAATTGAAATGTATTCCATTTCTTCAAAACCCAAGCCTATCCGAACCATTTTCATACTCATACCAGCCCACATTTTCCATTTAATGACACTTTTACTACTCATTTTATAACTTTTACAAATAAGCCCTTTTTGACATTTTCATCAAAAATCACCTAGTAAATGTTGTTTATCTAACACCAAACATATATTTTCTACCATTAGACATCAAAATACACAAATATCTATCATGGGTAAAATTTTAGACTTCGACAATACTTCAAAATAGTCCTTAGAAAAGTTAGATTAGGTTACAAGGATCTCAAAAACATAAAAATCATGAAAAGGGGGGCTAGAACTGACTTACAATCGAGCTTGAAAGTGGCCAAAACCCTAGCTATGTCTTATCTTGCAATATTCGGCCATGGGGGACTAAATTGATGAAGATGAAGACTTTTAGTTAGTTATTTTGGCTTTATTTACTAGATTACTAAAATGCCCTTCACCTAAACTTTGAAATTTTTCACTAACCATGCCCATTTTTGTCCATACCAAAGCATAATGGTCTAATTACCATCTAAGGACCTCCAATTTAAAATTTCATAACAATTAGACACCTCTAGCTTCTAGAACACACATTTTGCACCTATTGCAATTTAGTCCTTTTAACTAAATTGAGTGCCCAATCGATAAAATTTTCGAACAAAATTTTCATGAAATAGTTCCATGAAACTGTAGACCATAAAAATATAATAAAAAAATCTTTCTATGTCAGATTTGTGGTCCCGAAACCACTATGCCAACTAGACCCAAAATCGGGCTGTTACATCGGAGCATCTAGTTTGGTTGTGATCCTGCATGTGTTGTGGACACACCATACCTCTTATGAGCGTTTCGATATATGGCTCTTCAAAGCTTTCTGATTAAAGGCTCTTTCATGAGCTTCTCGGTTATTTAGCTCTCCAAAGCTTCCCGATATTGGCTCGCTTGAACCTTTCCGATATTAGCTCGTATAAGCTTCCCGTTAATGGTTCTCTGGAGCTTCCCGTTACATGGCTCACATGAGCTTCTCGTTATATGGCTCGAAAGAGCATTCTTGAATATGAATTGACAGATTACAGATTTGTACACTTCTTCTGTACCACATGTGTATCCATCGATATTGTAAATAATTCAACGGGCAAAGTTATGACATGAGAAATTATAAAATTGAGGCGTATTGTTACGAGTATATACTTGAAATACAAAGATATGATATGTATATGTTTCATGGATACTTGATGTGATAAATATATGTAACACCCCTAACCCGTAACCATCGCCAGAATAGGGTTAAGAGGCGTTACCGGACATATCAAAACTTTTACGGTCATTTCACAACTATAACATACACCATCATCATATCATATCAATTCATTAACAAAGAGTCCATTTAAAAGGTCTATGAGACCTTAAACATGCATTGGAAAAAGGCCGGGACTAAATCGAGCATATACAAAATTTTTCTGAAAACTTAACATTTTCAAAGTTACAAAGGTCACACGCCCGTGTGGGTAGGCCATATGCCTCACACGGCATTAGACACACCCGTACGTCTAAGTTGTGGCAAAACAGGGCATACATACTGACTTGTCCACACGGTCGAAGACACGCCTGTGTTGTAACATCCTGAATTTTTGGGCCTATGCGTTTAATAGGTGGATATGTTTAATGTGTTAATTTAAGTGTTAGGGGTCCAAATTGGGCTCAGGCTTAGGTAGAGGCCTTGATTAAAATTATCTGTTTGGGTATTATAGGGTTTAAAAGGTAGTATCTATGTTTAAAATACCAAAGTGGGCTTGTGGCCCAATCTTAGGAGGTGAAGCCACACAAGGGAGTAAGGGGCCAAAATTTAAGTTTCATGAAGCCCAATTCTTTTAATTTAAGTTAGCTAAATTTTGGGCATTAGGATTAGGTGGAGTGGATGGCAACAAGGCTAAAATTTAGGGGTTTTAATGTTTAAAATATGTGGATAATAAGTAGATAAAGGCTATTATTTAGGAATTTATTTTATGTGGATAATAAGCGGATAAAGGCTAAAATTTAGGGATTTTTATGATTAAAATTAAACTAAGACATGTACAAGATTTCTGTTTTTATTTAAAATTCACCAAGGCAATTTATAACTTTTATGTCTTATATAACTTAATAAACTATTAAATTTTCGGTATTAACGATTAAACCTAGTAATTGTTTTCCAAAACGCGACATGTTTTGTAAAATCACTCAAGTGACATACCAGATCCAGTTGTAGTGTTTGGGCCGGGTTTGGGGTGTTACAAATTGGTATCAGAGCCCGGTTCAAAACTCGGCTCTGAGGGTTTATGGGCTCAAAATGTTTTCTAAAGATGGGCTTTTGAAACATGCATGTTTTTAAATGATAACAGGTTTGTTAGCTCGGCATGGCACCTGTGTCTCTGACCCAAGTCCGCCAGGTAAGTATTCTGGACTCACTATGTGATTATAAGTATGTGGGCTTGATGGGCTTTATGGGACGTAGATTAGTTAGATTAGAACTTGATGGACTTTAGGCCTAGCTGAAACAACTCCTAAAATCTCATAAGACTTAATTTCACTAAACAAACCCGTGAACGAGTCGCAAAAGTAGGGTGTGGCAATAGGCATGCGCATGTCTAGGATTAGATTTGGAAGAGCCTGGTACTTAAGCAGTCCTAGTGACTCACCTCCTCTTCGCTGGAATCCTACCTGGTGCGTAGTGACTGTTCACCCTGGCCGCGAGGATTTGTTAACGGGCCAAAATCTATAATTAAAACCTGAAAGGGACCAGCCACATTATTTTTACAAAATTGCTAAAATACCCTTATTTTGAAAAAAAAAAGTACCAAGATACCATGATTTGCAAATATACCCCGATTTACAAAGTCAACAAAATTTTTCCTTAAAAAAAACACATACAACACACCACAACAACCAAAAACCCACAAACACCTGAACACTACTATTATTCTTTTGAAATCAAATTCTCCAAGATACCCTTATTTTAAATATATATATATACCCCATTAGTTTTGTAAAAAATTTTTGAAAATACCCCTGACTTGTAAAATGACCAAAATACCCCTGATTTGTAAAATTACCAAATTACCCTTCATTTGCAAAATGACCACAGTACCCCTGATTTGTAAATTACTAAATTACCCCTGATTTTCAAAATTACTAAAATACCCCCGAATTTCAAAATTTCTGAAATACCCCCCGGATTTTAAAATTACTGAAATACCCTCAGATTACGAGATTACCAAAATACCCTTATTTCACAAAACCACAAGGAACCCTATTTTGGAAAATTACGAAAATACCCCTGTAGGATAAAATTATGAAAATACCCCTGGGTAGAGGAATAACGAAAATAACCCTAAGTGTTAAATGTAGGTGTATGGATGTTGTCTGTATGTTGCTTGTTGAATGTATGTAGTTCCTAGAACTAGGAGATGAAAACTTGAAACTGAATCGTAGTTATGGTTGCGAATTCGAAAGAACCACCTTTAAAACTTCTATTCATAAGACTGACCGTGGTTAATCAGTGGGAAGAATTAATGATTCATAAAATTCTTAATCAGATAAACGTCAATCGGAAGAATAAGTACAAGGGGTCGTGGACGTCCGTTGCGTGGACGCGGTAGGGGTAGAATGACCGTGTCAGAGCCAGTAGGGTCTGGCCACGGGTCAGGAAATGAGATGTCGGAACTGCCGGCTGTAGAAGAAGAATTTTGGGATGAGGCGCCCGGAGATGATGCTGTATCTCAGGCGATGTTGAGGGTTTTAGAGAGGGTTGCTGGAGTAGGCATGGGCACAGGAGCCCGTAAATCTGTGTCGGAGCGGCTTAGGGCTAATGGGGCAGAAGTGTTTAAGGGAGTTTCTGGCGTAGCCCCTAACACAGCTGGGTATTGGATGGAAGCGACTGAGCGCATAATGGATGACTTAGATTTCATGGTGGAGGAGAAGTTGAAAGGGGTCGTATCTCTTTTTCGAGACGAGGCTTATCAGTGGTGGCTCACGACGAAGGAGGGTACTGCGACAGATCGGATTGACTGGGACTTCTTTAATGAGTCATTCCAGGGAAAGTATGTTGGGTCCAGCTATGTGGATGCACAGAGGAAGACATTCCTGAATCTAGTGCAGGGAAGTAAATCTGTGGCTGAATATGAGGCAGAGTTTCTGTGCTTGACTGCTACGCTCGAGGAATGGTAGCAACCGAATATGAACGTTGTGTTTGGTTCGAGGATGGATTGCGAAATGAGTTAAGGGTTTTGATAGCACCGCAGAGAGAGAGAGAGACTTCGCTGTCCTGGTTAAGAAAGTTAAGATAGCTGAGGAGGTAAAACGGACTGAAAGACAGGAAAGAGATAAAGATAGGAATAGGAATAAGAGGAATTTTGAGCAGTCAGGATCATCTGGAAATTTTCAGAAAAAGCCTAGGTCCGATGGGCCAGCTCGTGCTCCGATGGGCCAGAATCGATCATGTCCTTCTTGTGGGAAAGCACATTTTGGGGAGTGTAAAAGTAAAACCGATAGATGCTTCAAGTGTGGATCCACGGAACATATGATTAAGGACTGTCCACAGGTGAATCAGGCTCAGCTAGCCGGACGAGGTTCTGATCAGGTTGGGAGAGGTGATCAACAACCACCAAGGGGCCGTGGACAAGCCAGGGGCGATAATGGTAATGAACACGGTCGTGGAGCACCAGGTAAAGGTGCAGGTTATGCTGAGGCGAGGCAGCCAGCTTTGGTCTATGCAGCACATCGCCAAGGGGACGGAGACGCTCTAGATGTGAATACCGGTGCGTACTCTACCATAGTGTACTAAGTGTTTATTTTGGGTTTAGAATTGGAGTGCGCAGCGAAAGCATGGTAGTGAGACTTAGGTAGTACGATTAATAGTTAGTTGGAAATTTCGAGGACGAAATTTCTTTAAGGGGGTAGAACTATAATATCCTAAATTTTTGGTCCTATGCGTTTAATGGGTGGATATGTTTAATATGTTAATTTAAGTGTTAGGGGTCCAAATTGGGCTCAGGCTTAGGTAGAGGCCTTGATTAAAATTATCTGTTTGGGCATTATAGGGTTTAAAAGGTAGTATCTATGTTTAAAATACCAAAGTGGGCTTGTGGCCCAATCTTAGGAGGTGACGCCACACAAGGGAGTAAGGGGCCCAAATTTAAGTTTCATGAAGCCCAATTCTTTTAATTTAAGTTAGCTAAATTTTGGGCATTAGGATTAGGTGGAGTGGATGGCAACAAGGCTAAAATTTAGGGGTTTTAATATTTAAAATATGTGGATAATAAGCAGATAAAGGCTAAAATTTAGGGATTTTAATGATTAAAATATGTGGATAATATACTGATAAAGGAGGGAGGAGTTGGAGATAATTAAGTCTCTTTTAGATGAGCTAGTAGATTAAGATAAAGGAGAAAAGATAGGATTTATCTGCAAGGTTAGGTAAGTGCCAAAATTTCTATAAATAGGGGGAATATCTCTTCAATTTCCGCATTTGGGTTTTTCTCTCATTCTTTTCTCTTCTTCTCTGAGTAAAAGCCGAAAACTCCTAAAGTTCCATCTTCTTCTTCATTCTCTACAAAAGCCGAAATCTCTAAGCCTAATCCCTCATCTTCACTTTGATTCAAAAGCCGAAACTCTTTCCATTCTTTTTCTTCCTAGCCGAAATCTTCAAGTCTCTTCCTTGTTTTCTTTTCTTTTTCTCTTTTCCTGTCAAAATCCGAAACTCTTCACTCAAGTATTTTAAAAGCCAAAGACACATCAGCCTTCTCTTGTTCATACTTTTTCCAGGATTTTCCTAAAAGTCGAAATCCCTAGATCTCATCTCCTGTGATTGCCGAATTGCTTCTGTGGTGCCTACTTGTGCCGAAATCTGAAGGGAACTTTAGTGGAGTCAATCGCATAGATCTCTAAGTTATAGATCGGTAGCACTCGAATCGTGTTACTTTCGAGATTTCAAGGTAAGAAGATCTATTAGTTTCAACGTGTAAATTCAGGATTTACTAACCCATAGCCGAATATAGGAGAGGCCCTATTTTCACATCTTTCCGGCTTTTTGAGCAAAGTTGTAGATCGGTCTAGCAAGGGTATCGACATTAATCAGGTGTGTACACCATTAGATTGAATGCTATTATGTATATATATAAGTATAAATCTGCTATACTCTGTTAAATGCCGAAATCCCGGCATAACGTTTGAAAACCCGAGAAGGGTAAAGGCTAAATATCAGGTTAGTGTTTTCTGCCATTCTTCAGTGAATGTTTCTGTTAAAAAGATATGTTTTGCATGTCGATTTCTATGTATGCTCAGGGTTGGGTGATTGATAAAAAGGGGAAGTGATCTGTTCTGGTGGCTTATTCCATTTCAGCCTGGTGACTCTGTCACAACCCTGTTTCTGGTGGCTTATGCCATTTCAACCTGGTGACTCTGTCACAACTCTATTTCTGGTTGCTTTTGCCATTTCAGCCTGGTGACTCTATCACAACTTTGACGATGAGCAGCATGACTGCCATCAATGGCGTGTAGCGGTGTGGGTTGATTGTAGAAATCCCCAATGGTGTGACTGGCAGGTAAGGGTGGCGTGTAGCGGATGGAAACTTAGGATTGGGTTGGGTTTTTATGTATGTTATCTTTTATATTATGTTATATATTCTGTGGGGCTAAGGCCCAAAATCTAATGGTGCACGAGGGTTGCACACTGAGTCTCGCGACTCACCCTTTTATTTTAACAATTTCAGGTGACACTTAGCGTGTCAGACTGGGCTGGAGAAGAGAGCAAGGTGGCCATGCAAAAGAACATTTGGGATTCAGCAAAAAGACTTTAGTTTATTATTTTATATTTTTATTTAATGGGTTTAAAATCTCGTTGTAATAAGGCCATGGGCCACTAGACTATTGTTTATGTTTTTGGGTTTATGTTGGGTTTTATTATTAGATATTTTAAATTATGTTTTAAAAATTAAACTAAGACATGTACAAGATTTCGGTTTTTATTTAAAATTCACCAAGGCAATTTATAACTTTATGTCTTATATAACTTAATAAACTATTAAATTTTCGGTATTAACGATTAAACCTAGTAATTGTTTTCCAAAACGCGACATGTTTTGTAAAATCACTCAAGTGACATACCAGATCCGGTTGTAGTATTTGGGCCGAGTTTGGGGTGTTACACGTGTGCTTGACCCGTGGGCAACACTGACTTAATTCACAAGGCCTGTTACACGCCTGTGTGTCTGGCCCGTGTGCGAGACTGACTTGATTCGAAATACAATCTAAGGGACACGGTCGAGACACAAGCCCGTGTGCTCGACCGTGTGGGAAAATATAGGCCACTTGCTTGGCCAATTTGCCACCCAAATTTTGGGTCAAACCTACAAGCATCAAACCAATAAAATTTCACCTCAAAGGCATCCAAATCATACCAAAACATGCATGATTTAACTCTTAACATCATCATTCATTTTATATGCAAATCTAACTCAAACATATCAATTTCAAGTATCAATTATGCATCAAGAATTTCTCATCATTAGCATATCCAAAAATCAACCATGAACTCACCTTTATATGTACCATTTCATTTAGCTACTTATGGGCACATTAAAACTTACCAATTTATACATCAATAAGCATGAACAAAACTCATTCATAATCACATCCAAACTCATTCATAATCACATCCATTAACTAGCCATATCACATGGCTATTTTTACACATCACTAAACATATTCTAAGTTCTCTAGACTATACATGCCATACTTTAATATATACATTCTCAAAAGGTACCAAAATATAGTTCGATAGTGTGGTGATGATCCTCGACGATCCCCGAGCTTCACGTAGTGTTAATAATCTATAAAACAATGAACAAACATACACACAAAGTAAGCTATCATAGCTTAGTAAGTTATAAGAAAATAATGAACAAATAAACATATGCCTTAAATCAACTAACCAAATCAAAACAACCTTAACCAAATGTACATTTATTATGATTGCAAACTCAAATATTATCACATTTACAATAACTTAATAACATCAATGGCCAAATGCACATATACTCATAAGCACATATAAATTTCTCTTTTATTATGCCTATTTCATATATTCATCTTAAACACTCATACTTATCTTACTTTCATATTTATATAACATAGCACATACCTGAAATCTTTAGTTCATTCTCACATTCGATCATAGCTTGATAATGCCCGTTGAACCATTCAGAATTAATAAGGATACTTGGATAGTCAGGAATCTCGTACAAGGCCAACGTCTCAAACTTGGTCTTATATGTAATCACATCTCAATGCCACTATCCAGACAGGGTTTTACACGAATCAAAGACGATGCCAATGTCCCAGACATGGTCTTATACGTAAACACAAGTTGAGGCTCGTAAGTATTGCTCCCATGCTCAATTCATTTCAGAATATTATTTACACAAGTAATAATTCAACTCGACACTATTAAAGTAACACAATAGAATTTATCGACAATTATTTACTTATGAACTTACCCTGACAAAGACGGACGAATGGAATCAACTACTTGACCACTTTCGACTTTCTCCGATCTAATTCCGTTTTCTTTTGTTCTTGATCTATATAAATTCAAATTTGGCTATTTAATAACACATTTCATTCAATTCAAACCACAAACACATAATTAGAGCATTTTGCACTTTAGCCCTTAAAATTCACATTTTTGACATTTTAGTCCCTATTTCATAAAATCACAAAATACACAAAATTTCATATTTCCTATGCTTGGCTAAATATTCATATAGTTCATATAAGTCCACAGATTTCATTTATTTCACATTTTAATCCCTCAATTTACTATTTTCACAAATTAGCTCAAATTACTCAAATTCATCAAAAATTCAAAAACAAAATATATTAATCTATCACATATCGTTTATTTTCCATCATCAAACAACAAAAACCACAAACTTTCAACAATGACAAAACAAAAAATCATCATCACATTCAAAAATTAAGACATGGGCTCCATAGTATTTGAAACAACGATCTCAAAAACACAAAAATTATTAAAAACGGATCAAAACCAATACCTTAATCAATATTAATAGATGCCGAATGCTTCAAGTTCATGAACCCTATATTTTCTTTATGATTTTCGGTTATGAAGCATAAAAGATGATAGAATTTAGCTTTGGTTTTGTTTAATAATCTTTTATTTTACAAATTACCATTTTAGCCTTATTAATATCATTTAAATTCCACTAACCTTAGGCAATAATGTCCATCCATTAACCACATGGTCTAATATCAACTTAAGGACCCCACATTAAAAGAACATAGAACTTAAGCACTTTAACAAATAGCAAGTCACTTTCACATTTTATGCAATTAAGTCCTTTTTGCAAATTAAGCACACAAATGATCAAATTTAATCACGAAAATTTCACACATGTCAATTCACTTACTAAAAACACAGAAAATAATATTAAATTATTTTTCTAACTCGGATTTATGGTCCCAAAACCACTGTTTTGACTAGGGTCTAAACCGGACTGTTACAATTCTCCCCCCTTAGGGATTTTCGTCCCCGAAAATCTTACTAGCGAATAGGTTAGGGTAACGTTCTCTCATTGCATCTTCGGGCTCCCACGTAGCTTCTTCAACCCCATGTCAATGCCATAAGAATTTTACTAAAGAAATTTTCTTATTTCTCAATTCTTTCACTTCGCGATCTAAAATTCGGATCGATTCTTTCTCATATGTCATATCTGATCGAATCTCAATTTTAGTTGGAGAAATTACATGCGATAGATCGGATCAATATCGTCAAAGCATCGAAACGTGAAATACGTTATGGATCTTTTCTAACTCAGGTGGCAACAATAATCTGTAAGCAACTGGCCCGATACGTTCTATAATCTTATATGGCCCAATGAATCTTGGACTCAATTTACCTTTACAATCGAATCGGAGTATTTTCTTCCACGACGAGACTTTCAAAAACACTTTATCCCCAATCTGAAACTCAATATCTTTTCATTTCAAGTCTGCATACAATTTCTGACGATCTAACGTGGCTTTCAGACTATCATGAATTATTTTCACTTTTTGTTCAGTCTCTTTAATCAAATCAACCCCGTATATCTTATTCTCACTGAGCATAGTCCAATATAAAGGCGTTCTATATTTGCGACCGTACAAAGCCTCATAAGGTGCCATTTTGATACTCGATTGAAAGCTATTATTATATGCAAATTCAATCAGTGGCAAGTATCGTTCCCATGTACCTTCAAACTCAAGAATGCAACATCTCAACATATCCTCGAGTATCTGAATAATTAATTCGGATTGACCATCTGTTTGCGGATGGAAAGCAGTGTTAAAGTGTAGTTTCGTACCTAGTGCATCTTGTATTTTTTTTTTCCAAAACCGCGATGTGAACCTTGTATCTCTATTCGAAACAATAGAAATAGGTACTCTGTGTAATCTCACAATCCAGGAAATATACAACTCAGCAAGTTTATCAAGCGAATAATCTGTGTGAACCGAAACAAAATGAGCCGATTTAGTCAATCTATCCACAATAACCCAAATTGCATCTTTCTTACTCGATGACAAAAGCAAACCTGATACAAAATCCATCGTGACTCTGTCCCATTTTCACTCGGGTATCATAATTAGTTGAAGTAACCCAGAAGGTACCTGATGTTCGGCCTTAACTTGTTGACAGATCAAACATCTCGAAATAAAATCAGAGATATCTCGTTTCATACTAGGCCACCAATAAAGTTGTTTCAAATTATTATACATTTTTGTACTACTCAAATGAACAAATAACCAATTGTTCATTCAAAATCATTTGAATCAACTCTGAATTTCTCGAAACACACATTTGATCTTTGAACCTCAAACAACTTTAGCATCAACTCTAAACTCTGAATCAAAATTCAAACCACATTGAGCTTGTTTTGCTATCATTTCATTGTCAACTTTCTGAGCATCACAAATCTGCTGTAAGAACAATGGTCTCGCTTTCAATTCAGGTAATAGCGAACCGTCATTAGACAGAGTCAACTGACTGTTCATCGCATGTAAGGCAAATAATGATTTTTGACTCAAAGCATCAGCAACAACATTGGCTCTTCCCGGATGGTAGTCAATCATAAGCTCGTAATCTTTTAACAACTCTAACCATCTTCGCTGTCGTAGATTCAAATCTTTCTGAGTCATCAAATATTTTAAGCTTTTGTGATAGGAATAAATGTGACATTTCTCACCAAACAAATAGTGGCGCCAAATTTTTAACGCAAACACAATAGCTGCCAATTCCAGATCGTGCGTCGGATATTTGTTTTGATGCGACTTTAACTGTCTTGAGGCATAAGCTATAAGTTTGCCTTACTACATCAAAACACAACCCAAACCATTCAAAGTTGCATCACTATAGATAACGAATTCTTTACCCGATTCTGGCTGAACTAGCACTAGAGCTTCAGTTAATAAAGCTTTCAATTGATCAAAACTTTTCTGGCACTTTTCAGATCACTCAAACTTAACATCTTTCTAAAGTAGCCGCGTCACCGGGGTTGCAATCATAGAGAAACCTTTTACAAACCATCTATAGTAACCAGCTAATCCCAGAAAACTTCGGACTTCAAATACATTTCTAGGAGGCTTCCAATCTAATATAGCCGAAACCTTGTTCGGATAAACTCGAATACCCGATGCTGATAGAATATGTCCAGAAAACTGACTTCCCGTAACCAGAACTCACATTTACTAAACTTCACATACAACTGCTTATCACGCAAAGTCCGTAGCACTAATCTCAAATGTTCAGCATGCTCGGATTCATCACGGGAATAGATCAATATGTCATCTATGACCACAACCACAAATCGATCAAAATACTCTTTGAAGATCCGATTCATTAAGTCCATAAAAATAACAAGTGCATTAGTAAGTCTGAAAGGCATAACCAAAAACTCATAGTGTCCGTATCTCGTTCGGAAAGCATTTTTCGGCACATCGGAGTCTTTAACTCGCAACTAATAGTAATCCAAACTCAAATCTATTTTAGAAAACACAGTAGCCCCTTTCAACTGATCAAATAATTCATCAATTCATGGCAAATGATATTTATTCTTTATAGTCACCTTATTGAGTTGTCGCTAATCGATACACATTCTCATAGTTCCATCTTTCTTTTTCACGAACAAAATTGGTGAACCCTAGGGAGAAAAACTCGATCGTGCGAAACCTCTATCCGTCAACTCTTGCAATTGAGATTTCAATTATTTTAATTCAGTCGGTGCCATTCTATACGGATCTATCGATATTGGAGTCATCCTCGGGATTAACTCAATACCAAAATCTACCTCTCAGATCGGTGGCAAACCTGGTAATTCTTTGGGAAACACATTCGGACTGATGACTGTTATCAGACAGTCTATGAGACCTTCTCAACGAGCCAACAGGAAACTCATAGCGAACCGTCATCAGGCAGAGTCAACTGAGTGTTCATCCGGACTGAGTCAACCATCTCAACAATTTATTTTATTGTTAAATTAAGGTCTACAACATGAATATATGATTTTGTGAAAGTTTCGTTTAGAAATTTTATTGTTTGAGTGGTTAATTTGATAAAAAGGACTTAATCGCGTAAACTGTAAAAGTGGAGTTCCATTAGTTAAAGGTATCTAATAGCTATGGAATTTTAATTTAGAGCTCCTTATGTTGTAATTTGACCATTTGAAACATGAGTGGACATATATGGACACATTATTAGGTGTTTTAATGCTTTATTAGTAAGGTTAATTTTGTAATTTGGTAATTAAGATAAAATAAATAAAACAAAACAAAACAATTGTTTTGTATCATCTTCTCAACAAAAATTAGCTAAGGAAAACACCATTGTTAGTGCTTTGAAGCATTCGGCCATAGCTATCCATGCATGTAAGTGTTTTCTTGCTCGATTTATAATGATTTCTATGTTTTTGATATCGTTGCAATTAGGTCTAGCTAACCCAGGGACTATTTTGCAAAACTGTTAAAGATTTTGAATGTTGCCATTGATGAATAAGCATATACAAGTTCTATTAAGTGATTTTTAGTGAAAATGCAAAATAAGGATTAAATTGAGAAATGTTGAAACTTTGTGGTTAAAATGTGAAATAAATTAAAAATATGGGCCGCTAGGGACTAATTGGTAAATTGGCTAGGCTTGGGTTGTAATGAAATTGAATGAATTTTGTTTTAAGAGCCTAGAGACTAAATTGTAAAAGTGGTGAAACTTTGGGGGCAAATGTGTAAATGTGCTTGATTGTGTGTTTTGGATTAAATTGAATAGAGAGATTATTAAATAAATTAATTTTGAATTTAGATCAAGAAAAGCGAAATTCGGATCTAGATCAGGGGCAAACTAAGGTTATTAACTAATCGACTTATTTTTTCGTTTTCACATTCGAGGTAAGTTCGTATGTGATAAATTTCATTATAAATGTATTTTAAATGCTTTGATATTGTATAAGTTGTGAATACGAGACTTCGGATAAGTTAGACAATGACTCGATTATAATTCGACATTCGAAATCCTAGTTGAACCTTAGGAATAGTTTAGGATTCTAATGACATGTCATTAGAGGATACATTGAGTTGGCTTCGAGCCATGATATTAGCACTTCGGGTGTGAGTTATACCGATTTGTCTTCGAGCTATGAATATCGGCTAATTTGGCTTCGGGCCATGATATCAGTAATTAGGATATAAGTTACCTTGATTTGGATTCGGGCCATGGTATAGGTACTTATTGTGCGAAACTCTTGAGTATCTAGCTTCTATTCTGAATGGTTCAACGACTAAATAAATGGTGTGGTTAAGAATGAGATTAGTACTGTAACACCCCTAACCTGTACCCGTCGCCGAACTAAAGTTAAGAGGCATTATCAAAAAAATTGGAACATTTTACACTCATATCACAACATCAATCATACATCATCATTTCATAATGATAATACTCATATAGTCCCTTAAGACAGTCTATGAGACCTAAATCATGCTTTAGAGAAGGTTCGGGACTAAACCGATCTCATACCGAAACTTTGCAGAACTTAGAAACTTTTTCTTTCAAAACAGGGCACACAATCGTGTGGCTAAGCCGTGTGCCTCACATGGCTATGCCTTAGGCCATGTCTTATCCCATGTGCAACATTGACTAGGGTCACACGGCCTGTCACACGCCCGTGTGTCTAGCCCGTGTGCAAGACTGACATGCTTCGAATTGGGACATTGAAGGACAAGGTCAAGACACATGCCCTTGTGCTCACCGTGTGGGCAATTGTAGGTCATTTACAAGGCCAAATTACTACCCATATTGAGTCATTCCTAAAAACATCACTCTATACTCAA
The DNA here is from genome assembly GCA_025503065.1 of Gossypium bickii. NCBI lineage: Eukaryota > Viridiplantae > Streptophyta > Magnoliopsida > Malvales > Malvaceae > Gossypium > Gossypium bickii. The sequence goes on from CP106718.1 coordinate 22,864,388, forward strand.
TTCATGCCCAATTAATGGTCAAAACCCTATCAAAATAGGCACATTTCATGCTACAATATCCTCATTCATTTCCATATACAATTCCAACTCAAAACTTGTCCATTTCATGAACCAATCCCATGCCAAAAGCATATGATTCACATCTCATTTCAAACCATTTCAAACATACCATATATTCATAATCTCAACTACCAAACCAAGTGTGAAACATACCATTTCTATTTCACTAAGCATACCATAATGGCCATTCACACAAGACCATATATATACACATCACATATACCATTTTTACATAGCAAAACATCTACCAAAATCAATCCAAAGTCTCATCCATTATCAAGCCATATCACATGGCAAGATTTATACATCTCAAAACATTCCACAACCTCACTAGCCTATACATGCCATATACCATAAAAACAACTTCCAAAAGGTACCCAAATAGATGTTTGATAGTGTGATTGAGTTGCTGACGATCCCCGGATCCGAGCTAGCTTTAATAACATTGTAAAACAGAGAAAGACTTCACATAGTAAGCTTTAAAGCTTAGTAAGTTCGTAATATAACACAGTTAACTCAATAATTCATATGCAATAAGCCAAATTAATTAGCACATAGTTTAACTCATATCACTACTCAATATCATCCATATTATTTCTTACTTTCATATCATTCATTTAGGCTTATAAACAAGCATTCATAATGCTACTCATTCCAACTCTTTTCATTATTCATTCTCATAATCTTTCATCTCATTCATACTCAATATCATCAACTACATAGGTTCCGCACAAACTTATACATCACGTATTTATCTATCACGTTTACCACCACAATGTTCGATACATTATTCCATTCGATCATCTTTGAACGTTCAATATATTCGCACACTTAGTGCCAATCAATTAGCCAAAGCTATAATAATATCGCACACTTAGTGTCATCACATTAAACCAAAATGGTCTTGGTATCGCACACTTAGCGCCCATTATTCAGCCAACGCTGTTTCGATCTCGCACACTTAGTGCCATTTTTTGTAGCCGTAGTTATCTCATTTCTCATACACTTAGTGTCTTATATCCTTGAATCCACGTTTCATATAATCAAGCTTTACAATCACGTTTCCAATCATTTCATTACATATAAACATTGTTTAAACAATATGTATTATACACGAACTTACCTTGGACGTAGAAACGACGATACTAGTCGATCAATTGAGTATTTTTTCTTGCCTCGATTTAAGCCTGAATTTCTCTTTTCTTGATCTATACAATATCAAATTCAACTCATTCAATCTCATCTTCATCCAAAACAATCCATAAACACATAATTAGGGCATTTTACACTTTAGCCCTTACAATACCACATTTTGACATTTTAATCCCTATTTCACAATTACAAAAAATACACATAATTTACTCACACCCAAGCTTGGTCGAATTTCATACTAGTCCCTAGCAGCCCATATCTTTCATTTATATCACATTTTAACCCTTCAAAGTTTCATTTTCACAAATTAGCCCATAATAATCAATTTCATCAAAAATCCCAATACAAAACATATTTATCATTCATCAAGCTTTCATATTTCACCAACTATCAACACAAAGCTCACATATTCATCAATGGCACATCTCAAAATAATTATCAAATTTAGAAATTTGGGCATGGGCTTGCTAGAGTATGTAACAACAATCACAAAAACATAAAAATCATCAAAAACCGATTGAAACAATACCTAATTGAAGCTTGAATTTGCTGAACCCTAGCTAGCTCTTTTTCTTTTCTTTTTCTTTAAATTTTCGGTAAGAGCAAAGATGAATGCATGAATTTAGTATTTGTTTTATTTAATTTACACTTATTTAGCTTATTACTAAATTAGCCTTATTAATGTCAATAAAATTCAACTAATTGATAAACCGCAATAGTAACATATTTTAAGCCTATATTTAGCATGCTTTTGGATGATTTAAGCCTTGAATTGTGTAAATTGGTGCTCTTAATCCTTTGTTTTCATGTTTTATACTCAAAAAAGCACCAGAGGATGAAAAAAACAAGAAACGGGCCCAAAACGGAGTAAATGTGCCATATCACGAAATCAACACAGCCTGGGCCCAAGCCACACGACCATGCCTCACTCAACAGTCTTGAGCACGGCTTGGCAACGATTCACACAGGTGTGTCCCTGCCGTGACAAAGAGAAACTTCACTCGGATTAGGATACCTAGGGGCGAAGAAACACATTCAAAAGCCTATATAAACACCCTAAGTATAACCTAAAAGGGAGAACCCAAGGCTTTAGTCAGGGGGATCCAGCTAGGCCAAAGAGGGAAGATTTGTGGGGATTTACTCAAAGATAGCCAATTGATTCATCTCAAGAAGCCGGAATCATACTCAAGACGGATGATCTCTCCTTCAATTCCTTCAAAGGGTTTTAGGGTTTTCTTATGTTTTGTTTTATCTTTTCTTCTGAGATATATTCTTTTATTATTATGAACTAAACCCTCAGATACCTGAGGGGATGAAAGCTAAAATGAATCTTGTTATCGTTTGCTGAACTATATGATAAATATTTGACTTGTTCTTAATTATGTGTTCTTAATTCTTGTGTTGATATTTCAGGGATATTAATTCAAGTATGATGTGCTTAGGTGGAGGAGCAAAAGTCCCTGCCTAAGAATAGATCTAGCATAGTTAAGCGGACTTGCTCACGCGCCTAGAGATAGGGTGACGAAAATATGCCGGATTAGGGTCAATCTTAATATAGGAGTCCATAGATCGAGTTAATGCAATTCTAGGGGTTTTAATTAGAAAGAGATTTCAATTAATCAACCTAGGGTTAGACATTAGTCGCCTCGAGAGAGGGATTAATATACGTTAGGGAATCCTACGGATCAAGTCAAGTGAATAAATAAATTCAGTTGAGTTAGATAACAAGTGAAGTTTAGGTGGATTCTTCCTCGGGTATTGTCTTAGTCAATTGGTTTTCTCTCACAAGTATTTTCCCCAATTTCATTCTTCTTTGTCTTAGAGTCTTTAGCTTAGTAGTTAGTTAATTTAGATTAAATAACAAATTCCCTTTATTTTAGGCTAGATAATAAAAAGAGGGTTAGTATTAGTACTTTTGGTTCCTTTGGGTTCGACAATCCGGTCTTGCCTTAACTATACTACTATTCGATAGGTGCGCATGCCTCACATCATTGTCATAGTTAGTTTCCAGGTTCGATCATTCTTTATATAAATTTTAAGACTTTGACATTGCATAAAACAATGATCAAGTTTTTAGAGCCGTTGCCTGGAACTGAAATATTAAGAAAGCTCAATTTTTATTACTTTAGCCATTATTATTATTATTTAGTTTTTTATTTTTTTTCACTTTGCTAATTTTTCTTTTATTTGATTTTGGCAGACAGTGGAGATGGCACTGAATAACTATCAGTGTCAAGTTATGAGGACAAAGCCAACAAAAGCAGCCGATAGCTACAACCTCGACCCAGTTACTATGCTATCAAATCAGGTAGAGATTTTAAGTAAGAAAATTTACGGTTTATGTGGTTCTTTGCAGGTACATCCAGTTATTCAGTGCGAAACAAGTGGAGGTATGGCGAATCCTGAGTACCTATCCTACGAACATGGCACAGAAAGCGAACAAGTCAACTATATGGGTAACTATTCTAGACCTCAAAATAATTTTTATAGTAACACTTATAATGCAGGTTGGAGGTACCATCCCAATTTCTCATGGGATGATCAAGGTAGTCAAAGACCCCAACTTCCTCCAGATTTTCAATAACCACCTCACCAACAGGAAAAGAAGCCGAACCTCGAGGAGATGCTGACAAAATTCATAGCAGTCACAGAAACACGTTTCCAAAATATTTAGACAACACTTAAAAATCAATAAGCATCGATTCAAAGGATCGAGAATCAGTTAGGGCAACTAGATAAGGAGATCTCTGAAAGACATAGGGAAGCCTACCAAGCAACACTGAGACTAACCCAAAGGAGCAAATTCAAGTCATAACAGCTTAAGATAGTGAAGGGTTATACGAGCCCAATCTCCGGCAAGAGAATTCAGTAGAAGAAGGTAAGGTAGAGGTAAAGCCAAAACCGATAATCAAAGAATACCAACCTCGCATACCGTATCCTGAAGCAACGAGGAGAGACGACACAGAGGAACAGTTCGGTAAGTTTCTTAAACTTTTAAAGAAATTACATATTAACTTACCGTTTCTTAAAGTTATTTCGCAGATGCCAGATTCTAGGAAATTTTTAAAGAAACTATTGACAAATAAGCGGAAGATAGACGAGGAATCGCATGTGGAACTGAACGCAGTGTGCTCAGCAATGTTGCAAAATAGACTACCACGAAAACTAAAAGATCCAGGAAGTTTTACGATTCCATGCTTAAATTGGTAGTTTATCTATTGATAATTCGTTAGCTGATTTAGGGGCAAGCATTAATGTTATGCCTTATAAAATGTTTAAAAAACTAGGTCTAGGGAAACCCAAACAAACTAGGATGAGCATTCAATTAGCTGATAAAACTGTTAGAATTCCTAGCGGTATAATCGAAGATGTACTTGTGAAAATTGATAAATTCATATTCCTAGTAGACTTTGTCATTTTAGACATGGATGAGGACAATAGTATCCCCTTAATTCTAGGAAGACCATTTTTAGCAACTGCCAGGACTAAAATTGATGTCGACGCAGGTGAACTCATACTCTATGTAGGTGACGAGACAGTCACTCTTCAAGCTCTTGATTCGGCTAGGGCATCGAATAATCAAGGTGAAAAAGTAAATTCTATTGATAACCACCCGGTTAACCCTTCTTTTCAGGAAGCACCACAAAAGAACACAACTGAACCTGATCCTAAACCCCGTACCAATAAAGAAATAACTCATGAGGAACGAAGGATTGAGATCGATGAACTAGACGAGTGGAAGACACATTTTAAAGAGAAATTAGGGATACACGAAGCAAAACCCAAGCCACTCTACGAGACAGACAAGTTCAAAATCGAAGATTAGGTATTACTAGATAAAGCAGACCCTCGAATACCTCTTCCTAACCTTACCACAAACAAAGAAATCCCTTTTAAGGTAATCAATGTTTTTCCATACGGAGCAGTCGAGGTAAGTAATCCTACATTTGGCACTTTTAAAGTAAACGCTACTTGACTTGAACTATGTATCGATAATAGGACTGATAGCATGAGGAAGGACTTCCAACTCCTCAAACCACCATGATTATGCGAATGAGAGGTAAGTCTAGCTTAAGATTATAAACGAGCGCTTCTCAGGAGGCAGCCTGAGCACTAACTCTATTAACTTTTACATTCCTTTATTTTTATTTTTATTTCTACTTCAGCATCTAATTATAAGCTAACCAAAAGTGCAGATTTTCAAGCCACACGACCTTGCACACGGCCGTGGCCATGGCCATGGCCGTGTGGATACACTGAATCTCCGTACTGACATGGCAGAGATGGTACGAGTCAGAACGAATCATATCTTCAATTCACGGACTCCAACTACCACGCCACGGCTGTACGATGCGGCCGTGGCCGACTTTGTTAGATCAGACACGGGCGTGGCAACCTAAACATAGGCGTGGGAGAAACGAACAATGCACAACATAACCGTGTGATACGGCCGTATGACTTACCACGCCCACAATACACGGGCGTGGGAAAGTACCAGGCCCCAAAATTCTATTTAACCCACCCCACCCCTCCTTCTTCTCACCTACCCCCCATCTCTTTTCTTTCATCCCACCCTTCAGACCACTCCCCTTCCATACTCTTCCTCTTTAATCCTTCATCTAACTCTTGAGCTACACCATATCTATGTCGAAGAAGCGGAAGGACCTAAGCACAGTCTTCCCGTAGGAGACTGATCTACATAAGTTTATGCTGGCCACTTCATCCACTCAACAAGCCAAGGATATTTGAGGCCATTTAGTTTTATTTTCATTTTCCCTTCTCCTTTATTTTCCTTTTCTTTAGTCTTCTTTTACTTAGTTTAATCTAATTTCTTTCGTTTCCTTTGATTTAGGTTTTTCAGGCTGCTTAGGAATCAAGCCACTCCGGCCACTGCCACCCAAATACAGCCTTAGCAGTCACACCCACCTCACGAACCATTTAACAATAAGGACTCTTCGGTCTATTCATCTTTTATTTTAATTTACTTTTACTTTTTATTTTCCCTCTCTTTATATTTCTTGTCTTTAAAAATATATCTAGTATATTTTGAATTAGTATTATTATTTCCTGGCTAATTCTCTACAAGCTTCCCAATTTCTTCATCTAGCGCAGAGCTCGGTAGCAGCCACCACACCTCGGGCCTCCTAACTCAAGGAAACCATCCAAATACAGGAAGTTTCACCTCTCCCTTTCTCTTAAATTTCATATACATCTTTGTGCATTGAGGGCAATGTACATCTTAACTGTGGGGGGTGAATATTTATTTTGAGAATGTGCCTAACTTTCTTCATTATTCTCAAATCCCTGAATTAGGCCATGAATGATATCTTGTCTTTAAGTAATTTTCTCATATTATGATTAAAATAAAATTTTCTTTGATTTATGATTTTTATTGATATGTTTTGGATTAAGTCATAGTTAATTGTGAATTGATGATTAAACTTTAAGATACTAAAGAATCAAGCATGATAAGTCTATTTTTTAGAAATTAAAATTTTTTTCTAGGTTGTCTACTTGAATCTGAAAATTACCTTGAAGTTTGAAATTTACGAGGTTGATATTAAATACACATAATTTTTGTGAGATTTTGAACCTTTTAAGAGAATACATTCTTTCGTGCTCACTTATTGATTATGAGTGTGTCAACATTAATTTGTTATTCTAGAACTTGCATCGATTATACATGTCAAGATCACACCTTTGATTTGATATACAGAGATGATAAAGGCACTTAGGATTTAACCCACTCACTCCACTAAAAAGCCTACCTTCATAATTAACACCTAGTGAACCTCGTTGATCCTAACAACCCTTTTTATTGACTCACCTACTAATATTAACCCAAAACCCTTTGTATTTGTTATCACCATTCTTTGACTCCCCTTTTGTCGAGATTTGATTTTGAATAGTTTCCTAACTATGTTCTATATTTCAGTTGTTAAAGTTCTTTCTTATTATTGTAATGATTTGTTCTTAATATATATATATTCAAAACATATTCAGTATTAGTTCTATGTTAGCTGAGCTTATACATTTAAATTTCAAATCTTGAAGAAAAAGCTCGTATTTTTAGTTTTCAATTGATATAATTATTTAGGATTAGTTCATTTTTTTAGTTAGGTAAATTGTCAATTCAATCTCGATTCTAACCTTCTAATTCAGCTTTTATCCACACCTTTAACCCAAGCCCCATTATAACCTTCTTTAAAGACCTTTTGATTTGTATATCATCTCATATTATAGTGGTGGAGATTTGATTTTCATGCAAGCTTATGGGATTAACTTTTCATGTTTGACTCTTGAGTGCTTAATTTTGAACCTTAAACACTTTGAGTGATTTGAGTGAATCTCTCGTGAGGATGTCAACTTTTGTCAATTCCAAAACAGAGGTAATTATTCAGGTAAAGGGAAACACCAATATTTTTATACTATAAAAACTATGACTTTGATTGTTTGAATCTTTAGGACCCTTTGAGTTAAATTATCAATGTATGAATTATCTTTGAATTATGGTGAAACACTGTTGATGAATATTATGAATCAAGGAAGTTCGTTTTAATTGTGAGTTGAGAATTTTGCTTGAGGACAAGCAAAAGCTTAAGTGTGGAGGTATTTGATAAATCGCAATAGTAGCATATTTTAAGCCTACATTTAGCATGCTTTTGGATGATTTAAGCATTGATTGTGTAAATTGGTGCTCTTAATCCCTTGTTTTCATGTTTTATACTCAGAAAAGCATCGGAGGATGAAAAGAACGAGAAACAGGCCCAAAATGGAGTAAATAGGCCATATCACGAAATCAACACGGCCTGGGCCTAAGCCACACGACCGTGCCTCATTCAATAGTCTTAAACATGGCCTAGCCATGATTCATACGGGCGTCGGCCATGGGCGTGTCCCTGCCGTGACAAAGAGAAATTTCACTTGGATTATGATACTTGGGGCAAAGAAACAGATTCAAAAGCCTATATAAACACCCTAAGTATAACCTAAAAAGGAGAACCCAGGGCTTAGTCAGGGGGCGTCCAGCTAGGCCAAAGAGGGCAGATTTGTGGGAATTTACTCAAAGATAGCCAGTTGATTCATCTCAAGAAGCCGGAATAATACTCAAGACGGATGATCTCTCCTTTAATTCCTTCAGGGAGTTTTAGTGTTTTCTTATGTTTTGTTTTATCTTTTCTTTTGAGATGTATTCTTTTATTATTTTGAACTAAACCCTCAAATACCTAAGGGGAATGAAACCTAAAATGAATCTTGTTATCATTTGCTAAACTATATGATAAATATTTGACTTGTTCTTAATTATGTGTTCTTAATTCTTGTGTTGATATTTTCGGGATATTAATTCAAGTATGATGCGCTTAGGTAGAGGGGCAAAAGTCCCTGCCTAAGATTAGATCTAGCATAGTTAAGTGGAGTTGTTCGCGCGCCTAAAGATAAGGTGACGAAAATCTGTCGGATTAGGGTCAAACCTAATATGGGAGTCCATAGATTGAGTTAATGCAATTCTAGGGGCTTTTAATTAGAAAGAGATTTCAATTAATCAACCTAGGGTTAGACGTTAGTCGCCTCGAGAGAGGGATTAATATACGTTAGGAAATCCTACGGATCAAGTCAAGTGAATAAATCGTCTGGTTCAGAGTTAGATAACAAGTGAAGTTTAGGTGGATTCTTCCTCGGGTATTGTCTTAGTCAATTGGTTTTCTCTCACAAGTATTTTCCCCAATTTCATTCTTCTTTGTCTTAGAGTCTTTAGCTTAGCAGTTAGTTAATTTAGATTAAATAACAAATTCCCTTTATTTTAGGCTAGATAAAAAAAAAAGAGAGTTAGTATTAGTACTTTTGGTTCCTTTGGGTTCGACAATCCGGTCTTGCCTTAACTATACTACTGTTCGATAGGTGCGCTTGCCTCACATAATTGTCATAGTTACTTTCCAGGTTCGATCATTCTTTATATAAATTTTAAGACTTTGACATCGCATAAAACAACGATCACATCATGATCACACTTGTCCATTCATTAAACCAATGGTCCAATTACAACATAAGCACCTCACATTTAAAGAGTCATAACAATTAAGCACTTTTAACTACTACCACACAGCTTTTGTATTTTTCGTGAAGAGGTCTTTTTTCACAAATCGACACACAAACAATAAAATTTTCACACAAAACTTTCACACATACTTTATCACATTCCATAAACATAAAAAATAATATTAAATTATTTCTCCAACCTTAGATTTGTGGTCTCAAAACCACTGTTCTGACTAGGGTTTAAACCAGGCTGTTACAAGTACGAGACAGTACAAGTATGTGCATATACCATATTAGCTTTGAAATCGAAGAAATGGTGAAGAAAATATAGTTTTGAGAATGAGTAATTGAAAGGTTTGTTAGTTGATGTGAATTCATGTATTTATAATCCATGGTTGAATTATGTGTTTATGATTATATCAAGTTTATTTCATACGAGCTTACTAAGATTTATATCTTACATTGTTTATTTTTCTATGTTTTATAGTGAATTCAAAGCTAGCTCAGACTGGGGATCGTTGGAGATTTCGTCACACTATCCTAATATCGATTTGGTACTTTTAAGCTTATATTTTGAGTATATGGCATGTATAGGGATTTTGGTCATGTTGGTCATGTTTTGGTAATGATTTTGGCCATTTGTTTTGGCTTGTAAATGTATATGTCTTGGTTTGTATATAATAGCCATAAGAGTTGGCTTAATTTGAGTTAATTTGCTTGTGTATATGTGTATGTGCCTATAGTCTATGTTATGTAAATTGAGATTGGTTGTGTGATGCTTGATAGCTATAGGTATTATGAATGTTAACTGGTTTAGTTGTGGATAAGAGTATGCTTATGAATTTAGGCTAAATAATGCATATTTGAATTTAGCCATTTTGATGTTTAAGTAAGTAAAATTTGGTATGAATTTGAATGGTATATTATGGTATTGATGTGTTTGTACTGGTTGGTGTTGAGATGGTAGAAATTATGCTTGAATGAGGTTAATAGAATGCTTATTTATGCCTTGTATTGGTGCAAATTGATTTGATGTAGGTGTGTACCAAATTGGGTGGCAAAATTGGTTGGTAAATAGCCTATTTTTGTCCACACGGGTAGAGACACGGGCGTGTGTCTTAGCCATGTGTGACACACGATTATGTTGCACGGTCGTGTGTCCCCTGGTGTTGATTTAGAAACCAAGTCAGTATGCTCCACACGACTTAGCTCACAGGCATGTGATTGGCCGTGTGGCATAAGTTAGTATACCCTACAGGTTTGGCATGGCCTAGCACACGGCCTGGCACACAGGCGTGTAAGGCCATTTTGAAGGGCACACGGACAGGTCACACGGGCGTGTGGTTGGCTGTGTGACCCAAGCCAGAGAGTTACACGGGTTAGACATGGGCTGGGACACGGCCATGTGATCTCATTTTGAATGTTCACACAGTCTGTGACACGGGCGTGTCTGTTGGCCGTGTGAGACACATGGTTGAGCCACACGGACGTGTCCCCTGTTTTGAGAAAATTTTTCTAAGTGTTCTATGAATTTTCAAAGTTATCGGTTTAGTCCCACTTAAAGCATGTTTAGGGCGTCGTAGGCTCGTAATAGGGACGTTATGTATGTTATTGATTGATGTTTGAAATTAATTTGATAAAGTATGTGAAATGTATGTTTAAATGTATTGTAAGTTTGGTAATGCTCCGTAACCCTATTTTGGTGTTAAATACGGGTTAAGGGTGTTACATTTATTGGTATCAGAGCTACAGTTTAGTCGATTCAAGGACCAACGTAGCGTGTGTGAGAGTCTAGCTATACATGCCATATATAACATGTGGTAGTGTGATGACTCATGACAATCTAAACTGTGTTTTCATATAGTAAATGGATCCCGGTCGAGTTGTAGCTTATGATGTTGAGAGTAATGCGCCAGCTTCCGCTCAATGGACAGCGCCTTCTGAATCTAAACCCGTATCAGGTAGTCACGAAGGAGAGGCTATGGAATCCTTCTTCCAAATGATGAACGAGTTGTTCACTCATTATGTCCAGATAAATCCGGCTGCTCAACAACCTCCACCCCCACCTAATCCTCAACCGATTCCTGTAGCCCCTCAAGTTGTGAAATTTTAACGATTTAATAAGCCTCTGGTTGATAAAATTTGTAAGTACGGGGCTGAGTAGTTCAGAGCTGCCATTCATGACGATCCTAAGAGTGCTGAATTTTGGCTTGAAAACACTATACGAGTATGTGATGAATTGTCGTGTACTCCAGCTGAGAGTTTAAAGTGTGCCATTTCATTATTGAGAGATACAACGTATCAATGGTGGAATACTCTAGTATCAGTGGTACTGAGAGAAAGTGTGACCTGGGAATTCTTTCAGACTAAATTTCGGAAGAAATATATAAGCTAAATATTTCTCTATCAAAAGCACAAAGAGTTTCTAGAATTGAAACAAGGCCGAATGACTGTGATTGAATATAAAAGAGAATTTGTGCGGTTGAGCAAGTATGCTCGAAAGTATATTTCTACTGAAGAGATCATGTACAAGTGGTTTGTTAACGGTTTGAATGAAGACATTAAACTTCTAGTTGGAATTCTAGAATTGAAAGAATTTGTTGTCCTGGTTGATCGAGCTTGGAAAGCCAAAGAACTTCGCCAAGAAAAGAGGAAAGCTGATTCAGTGGCTAGAGATTCGAGAAAAAGATCGATGAGTAAACCTTATCATTCTTCATCAAAGAAATCTCGAGATTCATTTAGTCGATCACATGCTTCAGTGGGATATCATAATAGAGATTGTGGAAATCAACATGTGAGTCCTAAAGCTCAAGCTACTTTCGTCTCGAGCATTGGCAGTGTGAAAAACAACAAATTTGGAGAGTGTTGGAATAAGAGTAATAAAGCTTGTTTCAAATGTGGCTCGCTAGATCATTTTATTCGAGATTCCCAGAATTATTCGAGAAAGATAAATTTCAGAGTGAAGACTGAGCAATACGACTATGAGAGGGAGACCCCCGAGAAATATGAGGAATGTGTCTAGTGGAAAATGTGTGACTAGAGATTCAGCAGTGACATTTGAGGCTAGAGTGCCAACCAGAGCTTATGCCATTCATGCTCGCGAAGAAGCGTCGTCACCCAATGTTATCACCGGTACATTCTCTCTTTATGACACTAATGTAGTTACTTTGATAGATCCTGGATCGACTCACTCGTATATCTATATGAATTTAGTGTTTAGTAAGAATTTGCCAGTTGAATCTACTGAGTTTGTGATTAAAGTATCGAACCCCTTAAGCAAGTATGTTCTAGTTGATAAAGTATGCAAGAACTGTCCCTTAATGACTCGGGGTTACTGTTTTCGGCTGATTTAATGCTTTTACCATTTGATGAGTTTGATATAATTCTGGAATGGATTGGTTGACTCTGCATGATGCTGTTGTGAATTGTAGACGAAAGACTATTGAATTGAAATGTCAAAATAGCGAAATCCTTCGAATTGAATCAAATAAGTATAATGGATTGCCTGTTGTGATTTCGTCTATGTCAGCTTAGAGATATGTGAGAAAAGGTTGTAAAGCTTATCTTGCTTATATACTGGATACAAAAGTGTCTAAATTAAAGATTGAATCAGTACCTGAAACACCCCACACCCAGCCCACGAGCCTGAACCGGATCTGGTATGTTCCTTAAGAAAATCGGTTTCAAAATTCTTTGTTACTTAGAGAAAGTTTGTGTAATTTTTAGAAAATTATCGATTTGGGTTGGCTTAAGTTGGAAACCCATAAATTTTATTTGGAAATCCACTTAGTTAAAGGTGACAAAATAATTTGGGGTTTACTTAAAAAAAAATAATTTTACTTAAACTTAAAATGTAAAATAGTTCATAGCATAGTAGTTAAAGCAAATAAAAGTAACTAAGTAAAACTATGGCCTTTTCGGCCTTATTACATTAATAATTCCCAAACTTAAAAACTTAAAATACTTAATAGAAATAAAGTCCCAAATATTAAAAATCCTTTCTTCTTTGTGCATGGCCACCTTTAGCTCACGTCGACCCGGTCCATTATTGCTCATTACGAAAAATAGTCCCACAAAAGGGTGAGTCAATGAGACTCAATGTGTACACAAACTAACAATCAACAAATTCGAGCATACATGTTCATATCGAAGACATATTCATATAAAAAAAATGATGCAACCCAAACCCAAGCCTATTTATCCATCCGCTACACACCACCCGCACACGCCAATCACACCGTGGGGACTACTAAGTCAACCCTCCATCCGCTACACACCATCGAAAGGCGCGCAGCTGCGATCGATGTGCTCATCGCCATATAATTTGTGTCATTAGACACCATATTCGAATAATGTGGCGAAGTTACCAAATCGGATAATGTAGCTGAAGTTACCATATTCATATTATGTGACCGTAGTAGTCATCATATTCGTTAGTGAGATCAAGTCAACACCTTCTTCCCCTTTCACATATAGCCCAAAATGCCCCAAATATTATTATATCATGCATAACCTACTTATTTCTCATTCATGTTACTATTCACATGTTCAAAATATATCATATTCGTAATCCTATCAGAAGTAGGAAACGTACCTGGGTACTCTTTACCACATTTGTGGTACTTAGCCACATTCTCATTCTTATGCATATTCATATATTAAAATAATTATTGCCATAATTTATTGAAAGTTAGTGTGAGTACACACCTGATTTACTTAATAGGTTCCTTGATATCCCGAAGAAATTGATCTGTTGCTTTAGATCTCAATCCCTATATTCGGCCAAATTATTTAAACACATAAATAAACCTTTTTGACCTTAAAACCAAATTCCAGTAGGATTTGTATTTCTAAAGAATAAACCTTGGCCGATTGGATCTATGGACTTACCTTAAAATTTCCAAATCCCGAATGTAATCCTTGCCTTGTATGTCTGTCGAAATTCCTATAGTTTCATGTTAGACTTAAATCTCACATATAATCCATAACTTTGACCAAATATGTGTAGATCTTACCTTAGATTCTTGAATTCTCGAAACTCTTTCCTTGATTCCTTAGATCTGAAATCCTGAAATCCTTCCTTTAATATTCGGCCAAGACAATAATAACATTAGTCCCTATGTTTGACTTAAAGAGGAGAATAATCGATAACCACAAGATTCTTACCTTTTGAATTCGACAGATCTTTCCTGACACTGCTTCAGAGATTCGGCTTTGGCAGAATTTCGGCTTTTGATGCTATGAAGAATTCGGCTAGGTTGGATTGTGTTATTTTGATTTTTGAAAAAAAAGAAAAGAAAAAGAGAGAGGAGGCTAGGGAATTTGGCTAGACAAAAGAAAAGAGAAGGGAACCCTAAAAATTTCAGCAGAGATGAGGAGGAAGCAAAAATTGATGAGTAGCCCTCCTGCCTTCCTTTTATAGCCGAAATTATCACTAGGAGTCCCTTACTTGGCCACCACTCCTCTTTACGATAGCTTTATCTTTTATTTATCATAAATAAAAGAGTTTAATCCATTATTTAACTCCTCTGAATAATCTAAAAAATCCTCTATTATCTTCATAAATTGCCGAATTTTAAAGGGATTTAAACTCCCTTTTTTTTCTAGAAGCCTTGCCAGTCCACTCTTAGCCTTACGGAAGCAAAAATAAAACTTCATTTATTTGCTTCCCTTGTGACTCGAACCAGGCACATGCCTCTTGCACATGGCGCCATTTCCATAGGCCCTAAGTGCCATCTTGAGCCACTTTTCCTAGCCCGCTTTTTGTGTCAAATTTCACCAACTTTTTCTTTTAGGGCCTCCTTGCCTAATTTCCTATTTTAAACTTTAAAATTTGACATTTCGCATCATTTCTAAGTTTCCTAAAATTTTCGATTGGCTCTGTTTATTTGCCATTTTCTTACATTTCCAAGTTTCCTAAAATGTATACTTTCCATTTTGAACCATTTCCTTACATTTACAGGTTTCCTAAAATGTTCATGTCCTAATGCATTTCAGTTTCCAAAAATGTTTGAGTTTCCAATAATGTTGAGTTTCCAAAATGTTCATTTCCATTTCCATGCATTTTTATACATTTCGAGTTTCCAAAAATATCAAAAATTTATTCATAATGCTTAAGACTTGTCATTTCATACAATTAAACCGAAAATGCATAGGCCCTTTCCGGGATATTCTGATTCTACCTCTTAAACAAAATTTCATCTCGAAATTTCCTAACTAAACAACCGAGGGTATTCTTTGTTGCATTGTCTCTTCGACTCCCACGAAGCTTCTTCCGATCCATGGTTGCGCCATAACACCTTGACTAGAGGTACCGACTTCCTCCGTAGTACTTTCACATCACGTTCCAAGATTCGAATCGGCTCTTTCCTCGTAGGATAAGTCAGGCCTTAGCTCCACTTCTTCAACGGTACCACATGAGATGGATCCGATCGATAGCGACGTAGCATGGACACATGGAATACGTCGTGCATTGGCTGTAACTCTGGTGGCAAATCCACTTGGTATGCCACTGGTCCAACTCGCTTTAGTACTCGATAGGGCCTTATAAACCTTGGGCTTAACTTCCCTTTGCGACCGGACCTCATTACCTTCTTCCAAGGTGAGACTTTCAGAAACACTTGGTCTCCCACTTCAAACTCAATTTCCTTCCGCTTAAGGTCTGTATACGACTTTTGCCTATCAGAGGCTTCCTTCAACCTTGCCCGGATTATCTCAACCTTCTCCTCAGTTTCTGCCACTAACTCCGGACCCAAAACTCGACGTTTTCCTAACTCAGTCCAACATGTAGGAGTTCTACACTTTCGACCATACAATGCTTCGTATGGTGCCATCCGAATGCTTGCCTGATAGCTGTTGTTGTAGGCGAACTCAGCTAGAGGCAAGTAATCTTCCCAACTTCCTCGGAAATCCATCACACAGCTTCTCAGCATGTCCTCCAACACTTGTATAACCCGTTCAGACTGCCCGTCTAATTGTGGATGAAAAGCCGTCGTGAAGTCCAACTTAGTGCCTAACGCTTGATGAAGTGCCTTCCAAAACTGAGACGTAAACCTTGGGTCTCGATCGGAGATGATCGATACTGGTACCCCATGTAACCTTACGATCTCCGCCACATACAACTTTGCTAATTTCTGGAGAGAATAGTCAACCTTCACCGGAATAAAGTGCACGAACTTGGTCAAACGGTCCACTATCACCCATACCGAGTCCTTCTTAGTAGGTGTAAGGGGAAGCCCACTAACGAAGTCCATGGTAATTCTTTCCCACTTCCATTGGGAATCTCAATTGGTTGAAGTAATCCCGATGGAACTTGGTGTTCACCTTAACTTATGGCGACACGTCGGACATTTTCCCACGAATTCGATCACTTCCCGCTTAAGATCGGACCACCAAAATTGTTCTCTTAGATCCCTATACTGACAATACCTCCGGGATGCATGGCATAAGGGCTACCATGTGCCTCCCGAAGAATCCTTTGTCTCAACTCCTTATCCCTTGGCATCTGGACTTTTCCTTTGTAGCACAAGACTCCATCATCATTGGCGCCATAATCTTTTACTTCTCCATTCTGCAGATACTGCTTGTAACTTAACACTTAGATCCTTATCGCCATGGCGGCCCTCTTTCACCTCATTCAGCCATGTGGGCTTGACTTGTAATTCTGCCAATAGGCTTCCATCATCATATAGACTCAAGTGAGCGAACAAAGCCCTTAGATCCGACACAACCTTCCAACTTAGGGCGTCTGCTACCACATTCGCCTTGCCCGGGTGGTACTCTATCGAGCAATCGTAGTCTTTTAGTAATTCCACCCACCTTCGCTGCCTCAAGTTCAACTCCTTCTGAGTCAACAAGTACTTAAGGCTCTTGTGGTCCGTGTAGATCACTGACCTTTCTCCATAAAGGTAGTGCCTCCAAACCTTGAGAGCGAAAACCACTGCTGCTAGTTCCAAGTCATGGGTTGGATAATTAACCTCATGAGGCCTTAACTGCCGAGACGCGTAAGCGACCACTTTTCCATCTTGCATTAGCAGCACACGCCCTAATCCCGTATGCGAAGCGTCACAAGACACCACAAAATCCTTGCTCGCCTCCTGAATTGAGTGCTTAACCGAGCTTCCACAAGACCTTCTTAAGCTTTTCAAAGCTCTCTGTTGCTTATCCGTCCATACAAAGGGTACTCCTTCCTTAGCGAAACTTTGTCAAAGCGCGACTATTGCCGAGAATCCTTCCACGAACCTTACGTAATAGCTTTGCCAATCCTAAGAAACTTTGATTTCACCACAAACCTAGGTGGCTTCCAATCCAACACTCGCCGATCTTCCTAGGATCCACTCTTATTCCTTCTGCGGATACCACATGTCCTAGGAATGCCACTCTCCTTAAGCCAAAATTCACACTTGCCGAATTTGGCATAAAGCTTCTTTTCCTTAACACTTGCGGCAAAGACTTCGAAGATGTTCATCATGCTCCTCTTGGACTTAGAGTACATCAAAATATCGTCGATGAACACCACGACGAACCTATCCAAATAGGGTTGGAAAACCCGATTCATCATGTCCATGAACGCGGCTGGAGCGTTCGTTAACCCAAACGGCATCACCACAAACTCGAAGTGGCCATATCTTGTCCTAAAAGCGGTTTTATGGATATCAGCCTCCTTCACCTTCAACTGGTGATATCCCGACCTTAAGTCTATCTTTGAGAACACAAAGAATTTTTTCAATGGTGGTCGAACAAGTCGTCTATCCTTGGCAAAGGATACTTGTTCTTGATGGTGGTGGGTTTGTTTAGCGGCGATAATCTATGCACATACGCATAGTTCCGTCCTTCTTCTTCACAAACAAGACCGGTGCTCCCCACGGAGACACACTGGGTCGGATGAACCCACGATCCAACAGTTCTTGTATTTGAGCCTTGAGCTCTACTAACTCCTTTGGCGCCATTCGGTATGGAGCAATTGACACAGGAGTTGTTCCCGGTAGCAAGTCTATTCCAAATTCCACCTTCCTATCTGGGGGTATTCCTGGTAATTCATCTGGGAACACATCTACGAAATCCCTTACCATCCTAACTCCATGAACACCTTCATCTTTACCTCCCAACGCACTTACGAAGGCTAAGAACACCTCGCACCCCTTCCTAACCATTTTCTCAGCCTTCAGCGCCGAAACTATGTTAGACAAGTAGTTCCTCCTTTCTCCGATCATCACTACTACCTCATCCTCGGGGGTTCTTAGTTCCATACGTTTAGCCGCACAATCCAACATGGCTCGATGCTCTACTAGCCAATCCATTCCAAGTATAGTTTGAAACTCTCTCAGAAGGGTAACTCCATTAAGTCGGCCCAGAAAGTTCACTCCCTGAATCTCTGAGGGTACATTCAGAAAGATCTTGTCTACCACTCTGAGTTTGGCCTAATGGGCTTACTACAGTCATCTGTCTATCAGAGAGTTCTGAGTCTAGGCCTAGTGTTTCCACTACACTACATGCAACATAGGAATGGGTCGAGCCTACATCAATCAAAGCAAAATAGGGTTTGTCAAAAATAAAGAACGCGTCTGGGTTATTACATCCGGTCGTCACCATCCTCCTTCGGCGAACCGCATAAACCAAACCCGGTTGCCTTGCTTACGCGCATTAGCAGCACCTCGGCCCTGTGCTCCACGGCCTCTGCCAGCACCATTACCTCTGTTGGCCGAACCACGACCCCGTTGAGGCTGCTGTCCGCCTCTACCAGCCTGACTAGCATTCTGAGCTGCCGGTCGGCTCTCATCTGGTTGCTTGGGACAATCCTTAAGCATATGGTCCTTGGACCCACACTTGAAACATCATCCCGTCTTTCTCCAACATTCTCCCAAGTGCCTCTTTCCACAATGCTCACAAGGGCGTCATTGCGGCCGTGCCGGCTGTTGATGATTCAGTGGCCCGTCAACTCTAGGCCTCTTATGACCCTTTCCGGATGGCCCAAAACCTCTTTTGGGCTTATTCCTATCCCACACTGCTTGGTAGCATCCTTGATTCCTCGGCCACCTTGGCCTTTTCCACCAAAGCAGAAAATTCCCGCTCCTGATGCGGTGCTATCAACAGTCTCAGGTCGTCTCTCAGTCCGTCCTCAAAACAGACACAGCGTTTATGTTCAGTCGCCACTACACCTCGAGCATAACGGCTCAACCTCAAGAATTCCGCTTCATATTCCGTGATGCGGACTTACTCCTTGCACCAACCGAGAAAAGCCTTTCTTTGTTCATCCGTATACTGGTTCCCACATATTTCTTTTGGTATGCTTCTTTAACGTACTCCTGTCGGATCCTCACCGTGGCACCATCTCGCACAGTTAACCACCATTGATACGCTTCATCGCGTAACAGTGCCACCATTCCTTTCAACTTCTCCTCGGGGTCAAGTCGAGCTCATCCATGATGCGCGCTCGTCGCTCCAACCGATCTTTTTCGGTATCTTGGGTGCCACTCCCGACACTCCACGAAACATCTCGGCTCCATTAGCTCGGAGCCGTTCAGAGCACTGATTTTTTGAGTTCCCGAATTTCCACTGCATGACCACCCACCAATTCAAAACTCGCGGCCACGACTGCGATGACAAAGATCTTCCCCGCCTCGAGCTTTCGCCAAAGACCCACACGGTGGGGTGGTGGTGGCGGTGGTATTTCATTATCAGAACCCTGACCCGATCTAACGGGTTCTGACACAGTCATCCTTCCTCTACCTCGTCCACGACGACCACGTCCTTGGGGGCTCATTTCTTAGCGTCGAGATCTGATTAAGGAATTTTATGAATTAGTATTCTTGCTTCACTTATTACCCGCGAAGATGTTTTATGAAAAGGGATTTAAGAGTGATTCTTTCGTATTCATACAAGCACACAGTCTTTTATTCATTCATCCATCCATCAAACAATTATGAACTTTCGTTCATTCAGAGAAACGTTGTAATTTTTTATCGTTGTTGTTTTTCCACTACCTAGGGGTATTTTCGTAATTTTATCTTACAGGGGCATTTTCGTAATTTTTCAAAAGGAAAAATATTCCTTGGTGTTTTTGTTGAAAAGTATTTTGAGAATTCAAAGTCTCGGGGTAATTTGGAGAAATTTCAAAATCTGAGGGTATTTCGGTAATTTTTGACCTCGGGGGTGTTTCGGTAATTTTCCAAAAACAGGGTAAATTTGTAAAATTTAATAAATCAGGGATATTTCAAAGGTTGTAAAACTTTGTGGGTTCTTTTTGAAAGTTCCTCTTTTCAAATGGTGATGTTTACAAAGATTTCGGAAACTGGGGTCATTTTGGTCATTTTGTAAGTTAGGGGCAATTTTGTAAAGTTTTCCAAAATCAAGGTATTTTTTTGATGGTTCACAAATTAGGGTTTTTGTATGTTTATAAAATAATGGAATTTTTGGTAAAACTGTTGAGTAGTTGGACATTTGATAAACCAAGGGCATTTTGGTAATTTTACCACTAGGGGTATTTTTGTAATGTCCACAAATCAAAAATTTTTCGGAAAAAAATCTTGTAAAGATGGTTTTCACAAACTCAAAAGAAAGTTTTAAAACTAGGGTTTGTTGTTTCGTTCTTCTTTTTTTTTTCAAAACATGGCTAGTTCCCTTTCGGGTTTTAGTCCTTAGGTTTAGCCTATGACCGAGCCCTCTTGGTCAGGGTGAACCAAAGCTACGCACTGTGCAGGATTCGAATGGAGAGGAGGTGAGTCACGTGGATCGCTTAAATACCAAGCTCCCATCGAAACCATTCCTAGACATGCGCACAGAGGTTGCCACACCACTGAGCCTTCTGAGTTAGGGTGAACCGAAGCTACGCACAAGGTAGGATTCCTGCGAAGAGGAGGTGAGTCACTAGGACTGCTTAAATACCAGGCTCTTCCGGATCCAATCCTGAGACATGCGCATGGGGTTACCACACCCTAGCTCAGTGACTTAGCCATAGGTTTGTTTAGTGCATTAAGTCTTATGCGTTTGGTGTTTGAGTAGTCTAGTCCTAGGGTTCAAATTCCTATCATACTATTCTACGTTCCATGCCTTTTCTACCATTCTAAAGTTCATAATATAATTCACATAATCACCGAAATAGTTAGGGGTACTTACCTGGTGGACTGCGGGTCGGAGACTTAGGTGCCATGCCAAACACCTGCTTTATATCAAAGAAAATCATTTGGGCTCGAATTAAAAACGTTTTGGGCCTTAGCCCACAGGCTGAGAGTTTAAAATTGGGCTCTGATACCAAACTGAAACACCCCAAACCCGGCCCACGAGTTTTGACTAGATCTGGTATGTTCCTTAAGAAAATCGGTTTCAAAATTCTTTGTTACTTAGAGAAAGTTTGTGTAATTTTTAGAAAATTATCGATTTGGGTTGGCTTAAGTTGGAAACCCATAAATTTTATTTGGAAATCCATTTAGTTAAAGGTGACAAAATAATTTGGGTTTTACTTAAAAAAAATAATTTTACTTAAACTTAAAATATAAAATAGTTCATAGCATAGTAGTTAAAGCAAATAAAAGTAACTAAATAAAACTATGGCCTTTTCGGCCTTATTACATCAATAATTCCCAAACTTAAAAACTTAAAATACTTAATAGAAATAAAGTCCCAAATATTAAAAATCCTTTCTTCTGTTGTGCATGGCCACCTTTAGCTCTGCCGCCGACCCGGTCCATTATTGCTCATTACGAAAAATAGTCCCACAAAGGGTGAGTCAACAGACTCAATGTGTACACAAACTAACAATCAACAAATTGAGCATACATGTTCATATCGAAGACATATTCATATAAAAAAATGATGCAACCCAAACCCAAGCCTATTTATCCATCCGCTACACACCACCCGCACTCGCCAATCACACAGGGGACTACTAAGTCAACCCTCCATCCGCTACACACCATCGAAGGCGATCATTTGCGATGACGTGCTCATCGCCCATATAATTTGTGTCATTAGACATCATATTCGAGATAATGTAACCGGTTACCAAATTCGGATAATGTAACCGGTTACCATATTCATATTATGTGACCGTAGTCACCATATTCCGTTAGTGAGACCAAGTCAACACCTTCTTCCCCTTTCACATATAGCCCAAAATGCCCCAAATATTATTATATCATGCATAACCTACTTATTTCTCATTCATGTTACTATTCACATGTTCAAAATATATCATATTCGTAATCCTATCAGAAGTAGGAAACGTACCTAGGTACTCTTTACCACATTTGTGGTACTTAGCCACATTCTTATTCTTATGCATATTCATATATTAAAATAATTATTGCCATAATATATTGAAAGTTAGTGTGAGTACACACCTGATTTACTTAATAGGTTCCTTGATATCCCGAAGAAATCGATCTGTTGCTTTAGATCTCAAACCCTATATTCGACCAAATTATTTAAACACATAAATAAACCTTTTTGACCTTAAAACCAAATCCCAGTAGGATTTGTATTTCTAAAGAATAAACCTTGGCCGATTGGATCTATGGACTTACCTTAAAATTTCCAAATCCCGAATGTAATCCTTGCCTTGTATGTCTGTCGAAATTCCTATAGTTTCATGTTAGACTTAAATCTCACATATAATCCATAACTTTGACCAAATATGTGTAGATCTTACCTTAGATTCTTGAATTCCCGAAACTCTTTCCTTGATTCCTTAGATCTAAAATCCTGAAATCCTTCCTTTAATATTCGACCAAGACAATAATAACATTAGTCCCTATGTTTGACTTAAAGAGGGGAATAATCGATAACCACAAGATTCTTACCTTTGAATTCGTCGAGATCTTTCCCGACATCGCTTGAGATTCGGCTTTTTGCAATTTTGGCTTTTGATGCTATGAAGAATTCGGCTAGGTTGGATTGTGTTATTTTGATTTTTGAAAAAAAAGAAAAGAAAAAGAGAGAGGAGGCTAGGTAATTCGGCTAGACAAAAGAAAAGAGAAGGGAACCTTAAAAATTTCGGTAGAGATGAGGAGGAAGCAAAAATTGATGAGTAGCCCTCCTGCCTTCCTTTTATAGCCGAAATTATCAGCTAGGGAGTCCCTTACTTGGCCACCACTCCTTTATCTGATAGCTTTATCTTTTATTCATCATAAATAAAAGAGTTTAATCCATTATTTAACTCCTCTGAATAATCCTAAAAAAATCCTCTATTATCTTCATAAATTGCCGAATTTTAAAGGGATTTAAACTCCCTTTTTTTTCTTGAAGCCTTGCCATCCACTCTTAGCCTTCTGGAAGCAAAAATAAAACTTCATTTATTTGCTTCCCTTGTGACTCGAACCCAGGCACATGCCTCTTGCACATGGCGCCATTTCCATAGGCCCTAAGTGCCATCTTCAGGCCACTTTTCCTAGCCCGTTTTTGTGTCAAATTTCACCAACTTTTTCTTTTAGGGCCTCCTTGCCCTAATTTCCTATTTTAAACTTTAAAATTTGACATTTCTGCATCATTTCTAAGTTTCCTAAAATTTTCGATCGGCTCTGTTTACTTGCCATTTTCTTACATTTCCAAGTTTCCTAAAATGTATACATTCCATTTTTGAACCATTTCCATTTTCATTTCTTAGTTTCCAAAAATGTGTACTTTCCATTTTTGAACCATTTCCTTACATTTCTGGGTTTCCTAAAATGTTCATGTCCTAATGCATTTCTAGGTTTCCAAAAATGTTGAGTTTCAAAATGTTCATTTCCATTTCCATGCATTTTTATACATTTTCGAGTTTCCAAAATATCAAAAATTTATTCATAATGCTTAAGACTTGTCATTTCATACAATTAAACCGAAAATGCATAGGCCCTTTCCAGGATGTTACAGTACCGGTAGTATGTGAGTTTCCGAATGTGTTTCCAGAAGAGTTGCCTGGATTACCACCGATCTGAGAGGTTAAATTTGCTATTGAATTGGTATTGGAGACTTCACTGATATCAATAGCTCCGTATAGAATGGCTCCGAAAGAATTGAAAGAGTTGAAATCTGATCGTTTATTTTTCAGAGTTTTAAATTTATAACTTAGAATGATCGAACCTGGAAAATAACTATGACAATGACTTAAGGCAAGTGCACCTATCAAATAGTAGTATAGCTTAGGCAAAACCGAATTGTCGAACCCAAAGGAACTAAAAGTACTAATACTAACTTTCTTTTTATTATCTAACCTAAAATAAGTGAAGTTTGTTGTTTAATCTAAATTTAACTAACTACTAAGCTAAAGATGCAAAGACAAAAAGAATGAATTGGGAAATACTGTTGGAAAAACTCAGTTGATTAAGATGATACCCTTAGGAAGAATCCACCTAGACTTCACTTGTTATCTAACATTGAACCAGACGATGTATTCACTTGACTTGATCCATAAGATTCCCTAATTTATATTAAACCCTCTCTCAAGGCGAATAACGTCTAACCCTAGGTTGATTAATTGAAATCTCTTTCTAATTAAAACCCCTAAAATCGCATTAACTCGATCTATGGACTCCCATATTAGGTTTCACCCTAATCGGCAAAAATAAATCACCCTATCTCTAGGCACTGTGATCAACTCTCGCTTAATTATGCTAGATCTACTCTTAGGCAGGGACTTTTGCTCCTCCACCTAAGCACATCCTACTTGAATAAATATCCTAGAAATATCAACACAAGAATTAAGAAAACATAATTAAGAACAAATCAAGTATTTATCATATAGTTCAGATAATAATAACAAGATCCATCTTAGGTTTCATCCCCTTCAGGTATCTGAAGGGTTTAGTTCATAACTATAAAAGAAAACATCTCAGAAGAAAAGATAAAACAAAACATAAGAAATCCCTAAAACTCTTTGAAGGAATTAAAGGAGAAATCCTCCATCTTGAGTAGAATCCCGACTTCTTGAGATGGATCAACTGGCTATCTTCGAGTGTTTCCCACAAATCTAACCTTTTCGGCTCGGCTTCTTGGCCTAGCTAACCGCCCCGACAAAAGCCCTGGCAGAAGGCTTCTGCTGGGGTGTTTATATAAGCTTTGAGATACCTTACTTGGCCCCTAAGTATCCTAATTCAAGTAGAATTCCTCCTAGGGTGTTTGAATAGGCTTTGGAATGTGTTTTTTTACCTCAAAGTATCCTATTACGAGTAAAACTCCTCTTGGACATGGTAGGGACACGGCCATGGCACACGCCCGTATAAGTTGTGGCCAGGCTGTGTTCGAGACTGTTGAGTGGG
Organism: Gossypium bickii; assembly: GCA_025503065.1. Taxonomy (NCBI): domain Eukaryota; kingdom Viridiplantae; phylum Streptophyta; class Magnoliopsida; order Malvales; family Malvaceae; genus Gossypium; species Gossypium bickii. The sequence continues at coordinate 22,889,869 of CP106718.1, forward strand.
GCATGGCGGTGTGGATTGGGCCCAGGCCGTGTGGATTTCATAATATGGCCCATTTACTCCGTTTTGGGGCCATTTTACGTTCTTTTCATCCTTGGGTGCTTTCCTAAGTATAAGACATGAAAAGAAAGGATTAAAAGCACCAAATTACATAAATTAAGGCTTAAATCATCCAAAAGCATGCTAAATGTGGGCTTAAAATATGATACTTTTACGGTTTATCACATACCCCCACACTTAAGCTTTTGCTTGTCCTTAAGCAAAATTCTCAACTTACAATAAATACAAACTTTCCATTATTCAATATTCCTATCGACAATGTCTCATCATAATTCATAAATAATTTATACATGGATAATTTAATTCAAAGAGTCCTAAAGATTTAAACAATATAAGTCATACATTTGTATCATGAAAACGTAAGTGTCTCCCCTTATCTAAATAATTACCTTTAATTCAAAACCGACAAGGATTGACATCCTCACAAAAGATTCACTCAAATCACTCGAAGTGTTTAAGGTTCAGGAAAAGAGCACTCATAAGTCGAACCTGGAAAGTTAATCCCATAGGCTTGCCTGAAAATCAAATCTCCACCACTGTAAAATGAGATGATAAACAGATCAAAAGGTCTTTAGCAGGGTTGTAACGGGGCTAGGGTTAAAGGTGTGGATAAAGGCTGAATTAGAAGGTTAAAATCGAGATTGAATTGACAAGTTACCTATCTAGAAATACTGAGATAACAATAAATAATTACATCAACTGAAAAGTAATAACCCTAATACTACGAGCTTTTCTTTTGATAAATAGACTTTAACTGTATAAGCTCACTTTTCATAATACTAATATTGAATATACTTCAATTTTTTTTAAGAACAAATCAAATAATGAATTTTCTATTGAAATAAAATAATTAGGCAACCGATCAAATCAAATTTCAACGTAAGGGTAGTCAAAAGGAATGATGATAACAAATACAAAGGGTTTTGGGTTAATATCAGTAGGTAAGTCAATAAAAAGGGTTGTTAGGATTAAACGGGGTTCACTAGGGATTAATTTATGGAGGTAGGTTGTTTAGTGGAGTGAGTGGGTTAAAACCTAGGTGTAACACCCCAAACCCGGACAAGACACCACGTCCGAATCTGGTATGTTACGGGGAAAACGTATTTGAGCGGTTAGATTTTTTTCATTTAAAAGCTGGGTGAAAACATAATGTATTTGAAGAAAATTTGAGTAGACTTGTTTGAAATCAAATGGTGTATTTGAAAACCCGGAAGTCTTGAAAACTTAAGCAAAATGTGTAGTTAAAACGAGTTCATTCTATTAGGTATTCAATAGTTTCTTAGTATTATTTAAAGCATTTTTTGAACTTAATAGAAAATCGAGTTTGATTTGGAAATCGTTTGAGTTTACTTAATATCAAAACATAGTGTGATACCCGATGGTATAGTTTAAAACACATTGCGTTATAATTTTGAAATCATTGTCTTTCCAAATTTTAGTAAAATTCATACCAAATTATTTTGTTAAGGCATATGAAAATCTAATTAAAACATGAACATCATAAATCATAAATTAAAGGCCTTTTACAAATCCAAATTAAAACCCAAATAAAGTAGATAACTAAAGTACCCAAATTGCATAGTCTGAGCAAAACTTTTATTAAAGCATGGCATGTGCACCCCGAGTCCATCCGGCCTCCTGTCGCGCGTCTACGAGTCACTGAAATGTCAAAGGAGAGGGTGAGTCGAATGACTCAAATGCATAAATCCCGCCCCGATGAAACAACATGCTAACACACATCATACATAGCAACACAATTAATGCAACCCGATCCTAACCATCCAGTATCACCTTTTCTACCCGTGTGGTACCAAAACCCTTTGGTGGTGCCAAACCACGGTGACCCAAAGTCACGATATCCATAAATGTGGTGCCAAACCACTGGTGACCCAAAGTCACGAATAATCCAATGATGGGGCCAACCCATCTCGTGATACCAAATCACTAGCGACAATCCCGTATCTCTCAAGTGGGGCCAACCCACGGTGGTGTCAAACCACGGACGAGTCGCAATGAGGTGCCAAACCTGCGGTGTCCAAAGACACAATGTGGTACCAAACCACACGGTGACCGCGATCACAAATCCGATTATGGGGCCAACCCATCGCGTGATACCAAATCATGGCGTCAATCCCGTATAATCAGCGTGGGGCCAACCCACCGTGGTGCTAAGCCACGGGACGAGGCGAGGTGCCAAACCTCGGTGACCCAAAGTCACAAAATATCACCGTGGTACCAAACCCTTTGGAGGTGCCAAACCTCGGTGTCCCAAAGACACAGTGTCCCAAAGACACGGATATCATCATCCCCCTCCACTCATATCACCCATACATGTCATACTAACTCATGCACAATATGCAAATCATGTACCTCATGCAAACATGCCCAACATTGCATCTCATGACATATATATAGCATAGATCATAATATCCAAGGTATCCATAATATAACTTGTAATAAAGTAGACTTACCGGATCAGTACACATACCCCATTTGGGGTATCCAATTAACTCATCATATGTTATGGTTTTTAACGACCAAAAACAGTTTATTAAAAACATTACTAGGTATCAGTGTGTTAGTTTACACACCTGGTATACGAGTCTAAAATCCCAACGAAACGATCTAAGTCCCTTTGATGGCCTTGCTCCTACAATCGGCCAAATAGGAGTTAGGCACTAAGACCATTCGGCCAAAGACTTTTAAGCCAACAGGAGCCATTATCAACCCTTACCTTGCTATTGGTTTGATTTCTTATCAAACCCGAACCACAATGGTTCTCCTTCCAACAATCGGCTACACCTTCAAAAGAGAACAATTAAACCTTTATCACCCTTGACTTAATCGAAACCAAAAGATTGAACAACAATAATAATACCAATCACTTACCCCTTACTTACCAATCGGTTAGTAGAGTAGAAAAACCCTTCTTGATTACTCCCAATATCCAAGGACCCTATAAAAGATGATTAAACAGATGGTTAACCCTCTTCCACAAACCAAAATCGACCTAACACTAGAGAGACAAGAGTAATGGCCATTCGGCCAAGAACTTACTAAATTCCCAAACGATTGAAGCAAGATCCCAACCCTCTACTGATATTCGGCCACTACAACCACCAGGAGAAGGGAGATATTCGGCTAAGTTGAAGACTAATGGAAGAGAAAAGAGATTTGGCTAGAGTAAGCAAAAGAAAAATGTGTTCGAAAGGAAAAGAGAATCGGCCAAAGTCTTGAGAAGAGAAAAAAATGGAAAAGAGATAGGTGCTTTTCGGTTTTGAGAAGAAAGAAATGGAATGGATGAATGAAGATTTCGGTTTAGGGGCAAGGTAAGTTTCGGCTTTAGTGTTTCAAAAGAGGAGGAAAATGAAATATGAGAAGAGAGAATACAAGTTTCGGTTTACACACCTGAAAGAAAGGGAGAGATGAGTATTCGGCTACCAAGATGTTTGAGAAAAAACAAAACAAAAATTCGGCAAGGCTGCTTGTGTTTTTCGGTTCAAGAAGAAAATATGAAGAAGCTTTGTTGAAGAAATTCGGCTATCAAAAGACTAAAAGGGAAACTTTTGCTCCTGACCAAAAGTGACCGAAAATATGCACCAAAATGCCAAGGTACATTCGGCCTCCCCCCCTTTCCCACACTAAGCCGTCACTTCCCCACTCCCAACTCCCTAAAATTCGGCCATAATCCCCCCAATAGCTCCCCACCACTCATTTCAAATGAGTTTACCAAGTCTTACTCCACTATTTGCTCTCCACCCTACGTTTGAACGGTTTGACCAAGTCCATGGTAGAATTTGATTTGCTCTCTACCTCTTCCTCCATGCCGTCCAAAAAAAGAAGCCAAAATGGGGACTTTGCAGCTTGAACTCTGGACCTCCACCCCATATAAATGATGCCACACCTAGCTCCCCAAGTAACGCATGCTTGCCACCTTGCCAACTCACTTCTTGTGCAACAAAACAACAATTAAAATTCTTAAACCCTAGCTTCCTCAGCTTCCTTCACTTAACACCCAAAAACCAAAATTTTCCTACCTACTCAGGCACACTCCTAGCCCACAATTAAACCCCGACACTACACAAATAGCAACACAGCATACCAACACATGCAATATCATGCAACAACAAAATAGCCCCTAACCCGGGATATTACACTAGGTGCCTTTATCATCTCGGTATATCAAATCAAAGGTGTGGTCTCAACATGTATAACTGAGGCAAGTTCTAGAATAGCAGTTCAATGTTGACACACTCATAAAAAAGGTGAGCATGAAAAAGAATATATGCTCTATAAGGCTCAAAATCTCACAAAAATTATGGGTGTTTTGACATCAACCTCGTAAATTTCAAATTTCAAATTTAAAAGTAATATTCAAATTTAGGTTAACAACCTAAAATTTTTTTAAATTCTTGAAAAATAGACTTATCATGCTTGATTCTCTAGTATTCTTCAAATTTAAATCATCAATGCACAATTATCAATGACTTACTCTAAAACATATCAACAAGAATCATAAATCAAAGAAAATTTCATTCAAATCGTAATATGAGAAACTTACTTTAATATCAAGGCATAATTCAGGGATTTTCAGATAATACTATAATTAACCCCCCCACACTTAAGATGTACATTGTCCTCAATGTACAAAGATAAATAATAGCAATATAATCATAAAATCATAAGATGGGGAGAGAAGTAAAACTTCCTGAATTTTGGATGAAGTCATTGAAAAGAAATCGAATAGGATTGGAGGTGAACGTGGGGAAGCGTCTCGAACCGTTTGAAATTGAATCCTCGAAGTAGTTGGTCGAATTTTTTTGTGTCCTAAGCTAAATCTAAATGGTACGAAGAATAAGAAGAAAATAATGAAGAAAATAAAAATAAAAATAAAAATAAAAATAAAAGTAAATAACAGAAAATGAAAGAAGGAAAACAACTGGAAAAGAGGAAGGAAGAAGGGGGTTAAATAGAAATTATGGATCTGGTGGTTGCCCCCGCCCTTGTACCTTCCTGTGGTTGTAACACCCCTTACCCGTATTCGACGCCGGAATAGGGTACGAGGAATTACCGAAGAGCACGAAACACTTACAGATGATTTAAACCATTTATCGCTCAAATATCAAAATTGATTATAAAAGTTCCTTTAACGGACCCTTGAAGTCCAAATCATGCATTGGGATTGGGTCGGGACTAAATTAGAATCGTATGAAATTTTTCGCACAATCAGTAAGTTTATCTCATTTACAAGGGTCGTGTGGCTCACATGGCCGTGCCTCTGGGGTGTATAACTCTCTGACTTGTATCTATGAAGGCAATTGGGTCACACGGCCTTAGTACACGCCTGTGTTGCTAGGCCGTGTTGTTAGTCGTACATTTCATATAAATAACAAGAAACGTATATGAGCTTAATTCTCATTAAATTTCTCTTGTACTTATACTTTTTCACACTATGTATTCATATAACATATAACAATCACACCTCTGTATTTCATATACATTTTTATAACAAATTGTCTTGGTTTCAAACTATTTCATATTTGAGTTTTACTTATTAAATCATTTGAAACATCATCTTTACACATATAGTGCACTTGAGATGCACAATTCTATAATTATGAATGAACACATTTATCAAACATATTCTATGTTTTTATATATTATAGTCTCATATTTCCATGTATCAATTACCATCATTTCCTTGTATTTTGACAAATACATGTAACAATTCATAAACACGCAATTCACTAACTCTTCCTGCCAATCACAATTTAAATTGACAAATCACTTATTGAGCCCAATTTCAATGTTCACTAAAATCTGTTAGGATGTACGTATCCACCAATAACTTCCATGTACAGGTATCATCACCTCATATTTTCACATACATTTACTTTCCATATTATGAACTCAAATAACATATACAAGACATACCAATGTATTCCAAGTACGTTTTCATAGTATTTCATTTCGAATTTAGATTATGTCATATTAGAACTCTTCTCATTAACTCATTTGGAATACCAATTCATACGGATAATACACTCAAGGGTGTACAAATATATAATCACAAATGAACTCATTCATCAACCAAGTTCTATGTTCATGTCTCATCAACTCACACTTCCTTATATCACATAATTCTATGTAACACTTACCAACTTCGTCAAATTAGTGAATGTCTTACGGAATTGTTCTGCACCAGTATGCATTAAATTTCACTGATAATCACTGATGCCATAACATAGCTATGGTCTTTTCACTAGAATGCCATAGCTCAGCCATGGTCTTACATCTTCACTATCATTATGCCATGGTGAAACCATGGACTTATCCGTCAATTCATCACTTTTCACTAGAATTCCATAGCCCAGCTATGGTCTTACATCTTAGACACGTATCACACCGATGTCATATCTCAGATATGGTCTTACACGGAAATCACTTGTCACTTGTAGCCGAAGCTACCACTATTCACTGATCAGGTAGCCGAAGACAACTTTCCACTTTTCACTGATCAGGTAGCCGGAGCTACCACTTTTCACTTTCACTTGTCCTTGATCAGATAAGTGTAGCCGAAGCTATCACTTATCACTTTCACTTGTCCTTGATCAGATAAGTGTAGCCAAAGCTATCACTTATCACTTGTTGCCATGGTTCAACCATGGTCTTTTCCGTCAATTCATCTTGTCACTGAACTGAAGTGCTCAATTTGATCATATATTCAATTTTCATGCTTTTACATTATTCACGATTTTGTCATCAGTACATATGAAATAACACATCATGAAGTTCATAAGATTAACAAATGATCACTAAAATTTAGCCATATGAACTCACAAGTTTAATTTTTGTATTATAACGATAATCATAATTTCATAATAACTATTCCAAATAAAACATTATATCAATTTTAACTCAACATTTTACCAATTATAATCGAGCATATAATCAATTTATACACAAGTCGTTCATATATTATTTTTCCTCCTCCTCCTCTCCATCTACATCCTTAATATAAACAACACACTTGTAAGTAACATTACCTATAATATTCACTATTTGCTTATGTGAATATTCAAGCTGTCCATCCGCGTCATAGTCACTAAATTATTTTTATCTTGAGCTACAGAACTCCAAATTTATATTCGTTAATCTTATTTGAAAGTAGACTCACATATCCTCCTACTATAATTTTTCTAGAATCAGTTTTGATGAGGCTAAGGGGGTGCCGAAATTTCCCTTGTTAATTAATTAGTCTTAGTTTTCAAAAGAGGGCAATTCTGGCTTTTGGTTAGTGTGTGTGCCGAAAATTTGATTAGAAAATAGGGTACTTCTTAATTTCAGCATTTATCCTCATTCTCTTCTCTTAGTTGTTTCTTTTCTCAAAAAGCCGAAAACTCCTAAAATTCCATCTTCTTCTTCATTCTTTGCTATAAGCCAAAACTGTAACACCCCCAAACCCGGCCCACGAGCCTTGACCGGATCTGGTATGTCACTGCGGAAAACGTTTGAAAGATTTTGATTTAAAGGTGAAAACTTGAAAATTTGGTTGTCATTTGTAAAACCGTGTCCATTTAAAATTATAAGTGAAACTTTGATGTTTCAAATTCTCCGGAATTAAAACATTAGTATATATATTTTAATATGTAAGTTGCTTAAATAAAGACATTCACAGATAATAATTCAAATCAACAATCCCTCTTAAAACATAATAAAAATACTTTAATATTTTAGGAGGCCCTTATTACAATAAATAAATACTTAAAAATACTGAACACAATTAAAATACTTAATCGATTGAAATATCTTCTGCATGGGCCACATCGTATCCACTCCAACCCGGTCTAAGATTCACGTATCACCTGCGATGTTGATAAAATTTGGGGTGAGTCATACAGACTCAGTGCATAGTTATTTCACATGTCTCCACACATATGGGCTTGGCCCATATCCACACAGTGCACATACAAAATTATGCTATTATGAAGCCCTGCCCCACCTAGTGTCCATCCGCTTCACCTACCTTAGCAGACCTGCTGCTCAAGGCCGTGGCTAATCCATCGATCACCTAAGTGACCCCACATGTCAATATCCACGAGGTGACTCGAGGTCATCCTCAATCCACGGTGATGCACACAGCTATCATCTGCCAGGAGGTAGCACATAGCCAACACCCCACCTTGATGAAGCACCTAGCTAACATCAAGCGCCAATGTGGCACAAGGCTAACATCAGACCACGTACATAAATGTATACCCTGTCCTCCAATATTCATCTCCCAATCCCCATGTATATACATTTATCATGACAAAGTAACATTTGTAAAGAATGTACATCACATGCTTACCACAAATTCATACACATAACACAAGTAGTTTAATATCATAAAATACTGACCTGTTTAACCGGTTACCCACCATGGTATCCACCATCTAAGCCATTATTATCGGCTACCATTCACATCATACACATACATAACAACACATATAAACAATCAAGAGAACAGTGCGATAACTACGCACTTGAATATTTAGCAAAATCCTGAACTATATGAACCTAACACAATCTAGAATCCCGAAACTCTTTATTCCTGTCGATTAGGCCCTAAAAGCCATAATCACAATTAGTCAGCACTTAAACCCATAAAATGGCCTTTGGCCAAATCTTGACAACCACTTACCTACTCATCTGAATCCCGAAATATTCGCTTACTTCCTTCCTGTCGAAATCCCTATAAACTCAGTGTTAGTTTCGGTTTTAACACATGAACACCTTATGGTATAACCCTTAGCCGAAACTAACCCTTACCTAGGTCAGAGTCCCGAATCCGTCACTTGCTCCTGAAGTTGTCGATCTCCCTACTTAGTAAATGTTAGGATTGGCTTACACATGAAATCTAGGAAAATGGCCCTTGGCCGAATATTAGCAACTACTTACCTTGATGTTTAAAACCCGAGAAATCTCCTTTAATGCATCCTAACGTTGGCATAAAAGAAACACACATTAATATGGCCCTAAATATATTCGGCCACCCTTAGAAAAAGAACCTGAATCGATTACTAAGGAAGAATCTACTTACCACCACCCACGTTTGAAGAGATTTGGAAAGAGTAGCCGACAACAAGGAAAAAGTGCTTGATTTTCGGCTTTTAGTCTAAGAATGAATCGGCCCCAAAGGAAGAGATGCAATCCGCTATGGCCTCCAAACAATGATGAACATTCGGCTAACAACAACATAAAAGAGAGCGCTTGAACAAGAGATGTGGGTTCGGCTAAGAGTAAATAGAGAAAGTAGAAGAGAATAGTTTGAAGTATTTTGGCAATGATGGCAAGGAGGGTTCGGCTTTTGGTTAAGAAATAGAGTGCAAATTTCGGCAAGCACAAGAGTGGAAAGAAAATGTTGAAAAAGAGAATACTGAAGAAGGAAAAGAACCGAAAAAGAACATCTAGACCCCTTATAAAGAATTCGGCTACTCCCCCCTTCATGGCCGAATTTACCAACCCAAAGAGACCCACATTCGGCCACCCCATCTTCTCCTATCATATCCCACACTTTTCTCCCATTATCATCTCAATTAATAAAAATAAAAATAATCCATCATATTATCCCTTATCTTCCCATTTAAAATAAATAAAATAAACCATATATATCCAACTCTTCTAGCCGAAATTAAAAAGAAATAGCAAGACTTATCCTTATCCATTTGCAAGTCCAAAGCCGTCCATCACTCCCCCTCTCCCCTAACGCCAAAACGCAAAATAATAAAGCACACTTCCATGCCGTCACCAAGACTCGAACCTGAGCCCTTCCTCCCTGCTCATGGCATCATTCACCAATGACCTAAGTGGCGCCTTGCAGCCACTTTACCAAGCTCACTTTCATGTCCAAAAACCCCTACATATTTCCTTAAGGCCTCCTTAGCCCAACTTCCCCTTCTTGACGCAAAAATAAAAGTCCCTAAAGCTTCCCACGTTGCTCGAACCTCCTCCCCCTGAAGCTGTCCTTTGACCCAAACTCCACAGCACCCCCAGGTGGCGTCCCTTGCCACCTTGCTGCTAGCTCCTTTGTGTCATAAACTCCCTACAATTTCTCTTAAGACCTCTTCAGCCTAGCCTCTCCTTTAGACTTAAAATTCCAATATTTTTCCAAGACTTCCTCCTACATACTTGGATTCTCAAAACCCTTAAAACACACTCAACCATAGCCTGAGCCTACTAACCTACGAATTATGCATCCAACGCATAACCCCTAAACCTAGGATATTACAAAAACCCTTAAGTATTCCTTCTCTTTACTCTTTTTTGCCATAGCCGAATGTCCTAGTATCCATTCTTTTCTTTTGCCGATCTCGTCACTAAAAGCCGAATCTACATAGATTTCTTCCTATCATCTTCTCTTTTTGATCTTCTCAAAAGCCGAAATCTTCTAGGAGTTGCCGAATTCTCTGTAAAGATAGGTGCTAATTTTTTTGGTCTATTCTTTTTCTCTTTCGGTTTTTAGAAGACAAAGCCAAAAGGCTAATGGATTGTTAGTTTCTTGTGTTTAAGTGTTGGGCGACATTCGGGAATGAAAGTAGATCGCTTAGATCTAAAAGCCAGAACCGCTAGTCTCTGAACCTCATATCTCTCTTTTTGGGATTTAAAGGTAAGGGGATTCTCTTTAGATTCTCGTTAGATTCGCTATCGTAATTGTGATCTTAACCATATGTTATGATGGTAGCAACTGATAAGGTCTTTTGATGGAATCAAATATCGATCAGGCGAAGGAGGGGATTGGATCTGTTAAACCAACCCCTGAGTTTAAGAAGCGAGCAGTGTCAGCAGTATGGGATTGGCCACCGGGTTGTGGACAGGCTTCAGAACAAAACCTTAAGCAGATTAGCGATCGACGGCTTCGAGAGTAGTGTCAATATAGAAAGTCTCGTCTTGTTCTGAATCAGTGTGTAGATCTCTAACACACTAATTTATCTCAGACTTTATATGTTATTGGCTAAAAGTCGGGAAAAAAGGTCAGTATGGGATGATCGTAATACCCGAAAAGGGTAGGCAAGGGATGCCAGGTACGTAATCATAGAAACTTCTCTATGTGTATCGATGTATGTGATAAACTGTAATATTTTAGATAGTATATTGTTTTGGTTTTGCATAGATGTTTGCATGGGATGGGGTTGATATGATGAAAGGGAAGAGCATGTTGAAAGGTCACTTAGTGATCGGTGGTTAAACTATCTTCGGTTTACCTTTAAGTTTTAATTTTTTGGATAATTTATGTAATAAGGCCCTATGGCTTAGGTTTCGATTTACTATTTGTTAATGTTTACAATTTATAAATTTATGTTCAGGGATTTAAGTCATAAAAAGTAATAAAATGGGATTTTCAAACATGTTCAACGAAAAAGCAAAGGTTTTCATCAAATATCGTTTTTCCAAATGAATACCTAAATAACTAAATTGAGATTTCCAAAAACCATCAAAGCAAAGTTTTCAACATTAAACCTCGTAGCATACCAGATCGGGTCGTAGCGTTTGGGCCGGGTTTGGAGTGTTACAATTTTGGTATCAGAGCCTTGTTGCAAAACTCGGGCTGTGAAATGGGTACAGTGGTAGTTTATAAATTGGTAAAAATGCTGAGGTTGAGATATGGCCTTCGATTCTACCGGCACCCGATCCACGCAGGTAAGTATTCTAACTCTTGATGTGATATGCATGTTGGGTTTGATGGGCTTTATGGACATAGACTAGCATGTTAGGAATTATGGACTCTAGGACTAGTTTAAACAACTCCTCAAACTCATAAAACTTAATCTAACTAAACATGTCCGTAAACCAGTCACTGGGTTAGGCTGTGGCAACAGGCATGCGCATGTCTAGGATTGGATTCAGGGAGAGCTTGGTATTTAAGCGGTCCTAGTGACCCACCTCCTCTTCGCTGGAATCTTACCTGGTACGTAGTGACTGTTCACCTTAGCCACGAGGACTAGTTGGCGGGCCACCCCTGGTTTCGTAAAATTTTCGAAATACCTTTGATTTGTGAAAATTTCCCGAAATACCCTGGATTTGTAAAGCTACCAAATTCGTGAAATTATTGAAACACCTCCGGTTGGCAAAATTACCCGAATACCTATGTTTTGAAAATTTACCTGAAAACCTCTAGATTTACAAAAGCACTCGATTTACAAAATTATCGAAATTTATGAAATTACCAAAATACCCTCGATTTGAAACAAAATTAAAATTTTCAAAATACCCTTGCTTTACAAAATATATATATACACCAAAATATCTCTATTTCGAAAAATCACCAAGATACTCTATTTTGTGAAATTACGAAAAATACCCTGTAGGAAAGAACTACAAAAATACCCCTGGGTAGTGAAATGATGAAAATACCCTTAGGTGATGAATGTGAGTTCATGAATGCTACTTGCATGTTGATGTATGATGGTTGAATGTATGTGGTTCCTAGAACTAGGAGATACAGACTTGAGACTGAAACCCGTAGATATAATTTCGAATTCGAAAGAACTACTCTTGAAACTACTGTCCATAAGATTGTCCTTGGTTAATTAGTGAAAGAAATTAGTTATTCATAAAAATTCTAATCAGATAAATGCGAATCGGTTGAATGAGTACGAGGGGTCGTGGACGTCCTGCGCGTGGTCGTTGTAGGGGTAGGATGGCTGCGTCCAAACCAGTAGGATCTGGTCGTGGGTCTGGAAACGAGATGCCGGTACCACCAGCTGCGGAGGTGGAATTTCAGGATTAGACGGCTGGAGATGATGCGGTATCTCAGGTGATGTTAAGGGTTTTAGAGAGGGTTGCTGGGGCAGGTATGGGCACAGGAGCCCAGAAATCTGTGTCGGAGCGGCTTAGAGCCAATGGGGCAGAAATGTTTAGAGGAATCTCTGGTATAGCCCCAAGTACAGCTGAGTATTGGTTGGAGGCAGTTGAGCGTATAATGGATGATCTGGATTTCACGGAAGAGGAAAAACTGAAAGGGGTTGTATCTCTCCTGCGGGACAAAGCTTATCAATGGTGGCTTACGGTTAAGGATGGTACGGTGGCTGACCGTATCACTTGGGATCTCTTCAAAACGGCGTTTCAGAGTAAATACATTGGGACAAGTTATGTGGATGCCCAGCGTAGAGCACTTCTAAATCTGGTGCAAGGAAGTAGGTCGGTGGCTGCGTATGAAGCGAAATTCTTACGCCTTAGCCGTTATGCTTGAGGGATGGTGGCCACAGACCATGAACATTGTGTTCAATTTGAGGATGGTCTGAGGGATGATTTGCGTATACTGATAACTCCACAGCGGGAGAGGGAATTTGCTGTGCTTGTGGAAAAAGCTAAGATAGCTGAGGAGGTAAAGCGGACAGAGAAAACTAAATCGGGATAGAGATAGGGGTGGAAGTAAGAGGAATTTTGGATCGTCAGGGGCACTGGGCGTACTCAAAAAAGGCCTAGGTCAGAAGGGCCGAGGCGAGAGGAGAGACCTGCTGCAGCTAGTCAAACACAGAAGTGTGCTCGATGTTGTAAATTCTATGTAGGTGAGTGTTGGGCGGGCAGTGGGAAGTGCTTTAGGTGTGGATCTACGGATCACCAAGTTAGAAACTGTCCGCGGCAATGGGGCAGTGAAGGGCCCACGGGTCAAGGGAATGCACCACCGAGAAGAGGTGGGCAGTAGCCACAGAGAGGGCGTGGTCCAGCCAGAGGTGGTAATAGTTCCGGTCGTGGCCGTTGAGCACCAGGCCAAGGGGCAGGAAACACGGAGGTGAGACAGTCGGGGTTAGTTTATGCTGCCAGACGTCGAGAGGAGGCTGACGCACCGGATGTCATAACCAGTACATTTTTAATTTTTGGTTTGCCTTACACTGTATTGATTGATATTGGGTTGACGCATTCCTATGTTGTTAGGATGGTGTCTGGAACTTTAGGCGTAGATTCTGAGATTTCCTCTAGGGAGATGACTGTAGTAAGCCCTCTAGAACAAACTATAGTGGTGAACAAACTATATAGGGATGTTCCCCTGGAAGTTCAAGGGGTAGCTTTTCGGGCTGATCTGATGGAATTGCCGTTTAGAGAGTTCGATTTGATCTTAGGAATGTATTGGTTAGTAAAGTATCAAGCAAATTTGGATTGTGCAGCCAAGTGTATGGTGTTAAAAACTCCCGAAGGTGGCAAAGTGTTGGTGATAGGTAAAAGGGGGAACTGTTTGTCAAATGTGGTGTCTGCCTTAAGAGCAGAAAGGATGGTGAGGAAAGGATGTGAGGTAATTCTAATGTTTGTTCAGGCTTTGGAAGCCAAGGAACTAACTGTTGGGGACGTTAGGATGGTGAAGGAATTTCCTGATGTTTTCCCAGAAGAGCTTCCGGGATTACCCTTGAATCGTGAAGTGGAGTTTGCTATCGATCTTCTTCCGGGAACAGTGCCAGTATTTATTGCTCCGCATAGGATGGCGCCGAAGGAGTTGGTGGAATTGAAAGTGCAGATTCAGGAGTTGCTGGATAGAGGGTATATTCGACCAAGTGTGTTGCCTTTGGGAGCTCCGGTGTTATTCGTTAAGAAGAAGGATGGATCAATGCGTATATGTATTGACTATCGTTAGTTGAATAAGTTAACAATCAAGAACAAATACCATTGCCGAGGACCGACGACTTGTTCGATCAGTTGAAGGGGGCCTCAGTCTTTTCGAAGATAGATCTAAGGTCAGGGTATCATCAGCTTAAGGTCAAGGAGGCGGATATTCATAAGATGGCTTTTAGGACTCGCTATGGTCACTATGAATTCATGGTGATGCCATTTGGGTTGACTAACGCACCAGCAGCGTTTATGGATATGATGAACCAAGTATTCCAACCCTACTTGGATCGGTTTGTAGTGGTATTTATAGATGATATCCTGGTTTATTCAAGATCAGATGAGGAGTATGATTCACATCTTTGGGTGGTTCTGCAGATTCTGAGGGAGAAGCAGTTGTATGCCAAATTCAGTAAGTATGAATTTTGGCTAAGGGAAGTTACTTTTCTAGGTCACATTGTGTCGGCAGAGGGGATTAAGGTTGACCCTCGGAAAATTGAAGCGGTGTTGGGTTGGAAGCCGCCTAAGTTGGTAGCAGAAATTCGGAGTTTCCTTGGTTTGGCCGGGTATTACAGAAGGTTTTTTGAAGGATTTTTCTTAATTGCGGCTCCATTGACTAAGTTGTTACAGAAAGAGGTTTCGTTTGTTTGGTCAAATAAGCAGCAAGAGAGTTTCGAGAAGTTAAAAAGGATTTTAACGAAGGCTACGGTATTGATTCAGCTGGAGGCTGAGAAGGAATTTGTGATTTACTGTGATGCTTCACACACGGGACTAGGATGCGTGTTGATGCAAGATGGAAAGGTTGTTGCGTATGCATCTCGGCAGTTAAGACCGCACGAAGCAAATTATCCCACCCATGATTTGGAATTGGCGACAATGGGTTTCGCTTTGAAGATCTAGAGGCATTATCTTTATGGGAAGAAATCTGTCATTTATATCGATCATAAGAGCTTAACATACCTTTTAACTCAGAAGGATTAAATCTAAGGTAAAGGAGGTGGATCTAGTTGTTAAAGGATTATAACTGCTCGATCGAATACCATCCGTGTAAAGCCAACGTGGTGGTGGATGCTCTAAGTCGTAAAGTAATCTCTGACTTGAGAGCAATGTTTGCTCACCTTAGTCTATATGACGATGAGAGTTTATTAGCTGAACTTCAAGTGAAACCCTTTTGGGTCAGTCAGGTTAAGGAGAAGCAGCTGACTGATGAGTTGCTAAAGGGGAAGTTTCTGGTAGGATCAAGTAAGGGATCAACCGAATTTAGTGTGAATGAAGAAGGGCTATTATGTTTTCAAGGAAGAGTGTGCATGCCGAAAGATCCTGAGTTGAGGCATAGGATTTTGCAAGAAGCACATGGTATTCCATACGCTATGCACCCTAGAGGAAGTAAGATGTATCAAGATTTGCGAGATCAGTTCTGGTGGCCGGGTCTAAAACGAGAGGTGATCAAATTTGTGGGGAAGTGTTTGACCTGTCAGCAGGTAAATGTGGAGCATCAGTTACCATCAGGGTTGTTGCAGCCGGTGAAGATTCCACAATGGAAGTGGGAAAGGATCACAATGGACTTTGTTAGTGGACTACCCCTCACGCCTACTAAGAAAGATTCGGTCTGGGTGATTGTTGATCGCTTGACGAAGTCTGCTCATTTCATACCAGTACGTGTCGATTACTCTCTGAGAAGTTGGGTAAGCTATACATAGTAGAGGTAGTGAGGTTGCATGGGGTACCAGCATCAATCATATCGGACAGGGACCCTAGGTTCGCCTCACGATTTTGGAAGGCGTTGCATCAAGCGTTGGGTACGAAGTTGGATTTCAGCACAGCGTTTCATCCTCAGACCGATGGACAGTCTGAGCGGGTAATCCAGATCTTAGAGGACATGTTAAAAGGTTGTATCATTGACTTCAGGGGTAGTTGGGAAGAGTTCTTACCGTTGGTGGAGTTTGCGTACAACAATAGCTACCAGTCAAGTATTCAGATTGCACCCTATGAAGCATTGTACGGGCAGAGGTGTCGTACACCTACCTGTTGGACGGAATTAGGGGAACGTCAGATTTTTGGGTTCAGAATTGGTTATCGACACAGAGGAGAAGGTAGAGTTAATTCGGGCTCGATTAAAGGAAGCGTCAGACCGACAAAAGTCCTATGCTGACCTGAAGCGTAAGGACATAGAATTTGCAGTGGGTGACAAGGTGTTCTTGAAGGTGTCGCCATGGAAGAAAGTACTGAGGTTCAGACAGAAAGGTAAATTAATTCACAGATTTATCGGACCTTATCGGGTGTTAAAACGAGTGGGGCCGGTAGCTTATCAGCTAGAATTACCTTCTGAGCTAAGCCAGATTCACAATGTATTCCACGTCTCTATGCTAAGCCGTTACTGTTCGGATCCATCCCATGTGGTGTCTGTGGAAGAAATCGAAGTAAGACCCGATTTATCCTTTGAAGAGGAACCAGTGGAAATTTTGGATCGTGATGTCAAAGTATTGCGAAGGAAAACGGTTCCGTTAGTTAAGGTTCTATGGCAGAATTATAGTTCTGAGGAGGCTACGTGGGAACTAGAGGAAGCAATGCAGAAGTAGTACCCGCATCTATTCTGATCAGGTAATTTCGAGGCCGAAATTCCTTTAAGGGGGTAGAGCTGTAACATCCTGAGTTTGTGGGGCTTTGCATTTGATGTGTTGTGATGTGATGTTATGCTTAAGGTGTTGATTAGGGTGTTTAAGGGGTTCAGACTGGGCTCAGGAATTGGGCTGAGGCCTTAGTCAAAATTTTCTGCTTGGGCACTCTGGTGGAAAGCCAGTTAGGATAGGGCTTAAAAGATATTATCTGTAAATTAAGACACACAAATGGGCTTGTGGCCCAGTGGTCAGCGGCGTTACTTAGGGGCTTTGAGGTGGCGTGATAAGGAATAAGGAGGTCCAAGGTTCGAGTCACATTACCCACTTATTTTAAATGTTTTGGCGTCAAAAGAAAGGAGAGTTGGGGGCGGCTAGGATGCTTGGAATTAGGAGATTTATGCGTTTGGATAATGTGGATAATGTGGCAGATAAAAGGAAGAAGAGATGGTGTTATCTGGGTCACTTGTGGATGAGAGATTAGGTAAGGATAAGGGAGAAAGTTTAGAAATTATCTATTGATCACAGTAGTGGCCGAATTTCCAACTCTGGGGGAAAGAGGGAATCGGTTTTGATGAGGCTAAGGGGGGTGCCGAAATTTCCCTTATTAATTAATTAGTCTTAGTTTTCAAAAGAGGGCAATTACGGCTTTTGGTTAGTGTGTGTGCCAAAAATATGATTAGAAAATAGGGTACTTCTTAATTTCGGCGTTTATCTCATTCTCTTCTCTTAGTTGTTTCTTTTCTCAAAAAGTCGAAAACTCCTAAAGTTCCATCTTCTTCTTCATTCTCTACTATAAGCCGAAACCCTTAAGTATTCCTTCTCTTTACTCTCTTCTGCCATGGCCGAATGTCCTAGTGTCCATTCTTTTCTTTTGCCGATCTCTTCACTAAAAGCCGAATCTACATAGATTTCTTCCTATCATCTTCTCTTTTTGATATTCTCAAAAGCCGAAATCTTCTAGGAGTTGCCGAATTCTCTGTAAAGGTAGGTGCTGATTTTCTAATCTATTCTTTTTCTCTTTCGATTTTTAGAAGACAAAGCCGAAAGGCTAATGGATTGTTGGTTTCTTGTGTTTACGTGTTGGGTGACATTCGGGACTTAGATCTAAAAGCCATAACCGCTTGTCTCTGAACCTCATATCTCTCTTTTCGGGATTTCAAGGTAAAAGGGTTCTCTTTAGATTCTCATTAGATTCGCTATCATAATTGTGATCTTAACCATATGTTATGATGGTAGCAACTGATAAGGTCTTTTGATGGAATCAAATATCGATCGAGCGAAGGAGGAGGATTGGATCTGTTAAACCAACCCCTAAGTTTTAAAAGCGATGTCGCTAGACAGGATTGGCCACCGGGTTGTGGACAGGCTTCAGAACAAAACCTTAGACAGTTAGCAGTCGTATCGGCTTCTGATAGTGTCAATATAGAAAGTCTCGTCTTGTCTATAATCAGGTGTGTAGATCTCTAGCACACTAATTTATCTGTACTATATATGTTTTGGGCTAAAAGCCGAAAAAAGGCTGTATGGACAGTCGTATTACCCGAAAAGGGTAGGCAAGAGATCTTTTAGGTACGTAATCATAGAAACTTCTCTATGTGTACCGATATATGTGATAAACTGTGATCTTTTAGGTAGTATATTGTTTTACTTTTGCATGGGATGGGGTTGATATGATGAAGGGGAAGAGCATGTTGAAAGGTCACTTAGTGATCGGTGGTTAAACCACGATATGTACATATAGGTCACAATAGTGATCGGTGGCTCTGCCACACTTGATTATAAGGTCACACAGTGATCAGTGGCTCTGCCACAGTGGATTATAAGGTCACATGGTGATTGACATTTTAACTGACAGCATGACTGTCGATATGGTGTGTAGTGGTTGGTGGGTTGATTGTAGAAATCCTCGAGGTGTGATGGCTGGTACAAGCTGGTGTGTAGAGAATAGACTTTTAGGATGGGTTGGGCCATGTTGCATGTAAATATTCTGTTGCCATTGTGTATGGGCCAAGGCCCATAATGTGTTTTTGGGCCTCAAGCCTTTTATGTGTTTTCGGGATTTGCTGCTGAGTCTTGGTGACTCACCCTTATTTTCCCGACTTTTGGATGAGCGGTAGATCGTGGACATGGGGCCAGAGAGAGGCACTCGAGGGCCATCAAGTTCTTTTATTTTCATAAACTATCTTCGGTTTACCTTTAAGTTTTAATTTTTGGATCATTTATGTAATAAGGCCCCATGGCTTAGGTTTCGATTTACTATTTGTTAATGTTTACAATTTATAAATTTATGTTCAGGGATTTAAGTCATAAGGAGCAATAAAATGGGATTTTCAAACATGTTCAACGAAAAAGCAAAGGTTTTCATCAAATATCATTTTTCTGAATGAATACCTAAATAACTAAATTGAGATTTCCAAAAACCATCAAAGCAAAGTTTTCAACATTAAACCTCGTAGCATATCAGATCGGGTCGTAGCGTTTGGGCCGGGTTTAGGGTGTTACAAGAAAGCAAGAATTAAACTTACATAAAGCTTGAGTATGAAAACCAGCTTGAACTCTCTCCCATGGCTATTTTTCAGCTGAAGAAAATGAAGAGAATTCTAGATATTCCAATTTGGTCCCATATTTATTTAACTAATTTTGGCAATTTTCCAATTTTACCCTTATTTCACCCCTTTGCTGATTTTTCTCAGCTATTGCCGCCCAAAATATCTCCTTTGGGCTTATTTACACTTTAGGTCCTTCCTCATTTGACAATTAAGCTATTTAATCCTTCTAGCAACTTTTATACCTTTTTCAATTTAGTCCTTTTTATTTAATTAACCACCCAAACGTCAAAATTTTCTAACGAAATTTTTATACTACCTTATTGACATTCCGTAAATATTCATAAAAATATTTATGACTCGGTTTATAATACCGAGATCTCGATACCTCTTTTTCTTGATTTCTTGACCAAATAAATTTTTATAAAGCACAATTTACTATTTCAAAAATCTTTTAAAAGCTACATTTGGCTCATAAATATTAAATAATACAATCTACGAGTTCATTTGTCAGATTTGATGGCCTCGAACCACTATTTCTAATATCACTGAGATTTGGGTTATTACAACTCTCCCCCTCTTTAAGAATTTTCATCCTCGAAAATTCCTTTAGTGGAGAGGTTCAAATATTTTTCACTACTTATACCTTTTCCGATTGTCAATTCCTTACACAAAAATTATAGAAATCTAGATACCATAATCACCACGTTTCTATGATCAAACCAGAAGCATAATCATAACAGACATAGTTATCACAAGCTGAAGAACACACTTTAAAGATAAGCCATGATTAATAATTTACGAAGTATGAATGATAGGAAAACCATGATAAGGAAATTCAAGATACAATACCATACCGGAAATCCGAGAACATAACTCATAAAAATAATAATAAAGATACTGATGATTCCTCAGAGAAGGCCAGAAGAAAAAAAACACTGCTTACCGACTCTAGACTTCCATCATGACAAAGATAATATATTTCCAAATATTTATATATAAGACAGAATTATATCCAGTAAAAATGGAAGAATAGTCCAACATAAATTTTTACCATCGACTTTATTCCAACATAATAAAATAGAATTCCGAAGAGATAAAGAAATACCAATCATAAACCGACCCGACCAACAGGGCTTTCGTCTAACATCATAGTTAGCTAGCATTCTCATAACATAAGAACTCCATTAGGGCTGAACAATCACACACATATCTCTGAGGATAAAAGAATATATATAGAATACCTAGAAAGATCATCATATTCATCTCAACTATAACTATCACACACATACATCTTTACTACTCAATTATTATTTCACTAACTAATTCTGTCATCATGTACCTCGCATCATTCCATTCACCAACGAAAACCAATTCGGGAAGAATCTCAGCAAACATATACTTTAGACCTCATACTCAATTGAGTCAAATAGTCGAGACTAGCTTCTTCTTTATCCGTGACATTGCATAATTTGTGTAATTTTTAAAATAATCTAATATTTCTTCTAAAACTGAGTTCATTTGTCGCACTACACTCAACTTTTTTTTTTAACACTGAACTCTTTAGTTTCCCACTTATGAACTTATTCAACATAATTCTTGCGCGAACTTTCATCGTAAAGCAACACTGGTAAGGAGGTGAGGTCGTAAAGCCTCTAACTTGACTCTCAGAAATATACACATATGACTTAGCATTCATCATCAACGTAATATCATCATAATCACATAATTCACTCTAAGCAAATTTTCATACTTAGTCATGTTACATGAACTTTTCGATTATCTTATTCAAACAAGTGTACTTAAACATACATTCCATGAATTTTGAGTAAATTTACTCACAACACTCACTTAATCAAGCATGTTAGGCACATAACATCATATGAATACGAACATACATGAATGAGCTTATCATAACATAGACTTCCGTTTCATTTCACTTTTCCACATTTCCCAACTTATGGTTATCTCATTAAGCACATTAACACATGCATATCATGAACTTTTATTCATACTTTTCCACATTTCAATACATCGTAAGCACATTTCAATCATCTCAATATCATTTTTAGCATTATCGACAATAGCTCGGTTAGAAGTTATCTCAGTCTTAACAAAACAATTTCGTTAGAGCCGGGAGATATCACACTATCACAGTTCAAATATGGCATGTATAGCTAGACTCTTGCACATGCTATGTTAGTCTGAGAATTGACTAAACAATAGCTCTGATACCATTAAATGTAACACCCCTTACCCGTATTCAACACCGGAACAGGGTACGAGGCATTACCGCAGAGCACGAAACACTTACAGATGATTTAAACCATTTACTACTCAAATATCAAAATTGATTATAAAAGTTCCTTTAACGGACCCTTGAAGTCCAAATCATGCATTGGGATTGGGTCGGGACTAAATTAGAATCATATGAAAATTTTCACAAAATCCCTAAGTTTATCTCCTTTACAAGGGTCCCACACCTGTGTGGCTCACATGGCCGTGCCTCTGGGGTGTATAACTCTCTGACTTGCATCTATGAAGGAAATTGGGTCACACGGCCTTAGTACACGCCTGTGTTGCCGAATATTCCCTTGCCATTCTGAATCATAGCTGAACCTTGTATTCTTCCTTTCTCTTTTCTATTTTTTTTCAAAGCCGAATAGTTTTCTTCTCTGGCCGAATCTCCTTATGCCGATTTCAATAGTGTGGTAAGGACTCTCTTTGGTTTAATCTTTTATTCTTGTTTTGGCCAGCCGATACCATGAGGTTTAACCCTGTATTTTTGTGTATGACTCAATCTATTCAAGGTCTTGGACTTGTAATCCTTTTTGGAAGCCAGCGTTAAGGGGGATATCTGAAAGGTCTTTCGGGATTTAAGGTGAGCATGGTATGTAGGTTATGACTTTCGGCCTAAGGCCATGTTATGTATTTTAAGTGGTGACCGATTCTGTTATGGGTTGTTTAAGGAATTTCGGCAGAGTTCTTAATCAAGTGACATTTTCGGGATTTGATCGGTTGTGCCTTAGCAGGTGCGTAATTATCGCACTATTTCTCCTATTTTGTGTATTGATATATAGGTATATATATATATATATGGTGTATGATGTGTGATAGCCGACTATAATGGCTAAAGTGGTGAATACCATGTTTTGGGTAATCGGATATCAGGTGAGTAAGTTTGTGATATTAAGTTATTATGATGTATATATATATGATGTGGTAATGATATGAGATGTATACTCATTTTATATGATGATTTGATAAGAGGCATTTTCATATATGCATGGGATTCGGGTTTGATCAAGGAAGGATGGGTGTACATATTTGTGTACGTGGACTAATGTTAGCCTCATGCTACATTAGCGCTTGATGATTAGCTGTGTGCTACATCAAGGGAGGTGTTGGCTAGGTGCCCATCTCGGCGGTTGATGGCTGTGTGCATCATCGGAGACGGATTAATGTTGGGATCACTTATGTGATCGGTGGCTCAGCCACGGCCTTATGCAACAGGTCTGTCGAGGTAAGATATGTGGGATCACTCGGTTGTGATCGGTGGATTAGCCACGGCCTTGGGCAGGGAGTCTGTTATGGTTGGTGTACGGATGGACCTAGGTTGGGTTGGGTTTCGTAATTGCATGTTTATTTGTATGATCTGTGTGGATATGGGCCAAGCCCATACGTGTGGAAAGCATGTGTGATGATTATGCACTGAGTCAGTGGACTCACCCAATTTTTCTCAACCATTTCAGGTGATGCGTAAACTTTAGACCGGCTTTGGAGTGGATACGAGGTGGCCATGCAGAAGGAGATTACTTTGTGTGTTTTATATTTTTAATATGAAGTGTTTGGTTTAAATATTGGGTTGTAATAAGGGCCTAATTATTATTATTTTTGTTTTTTTGGGAATTATTTTTAATTATGGTATGATTGAATCAAATTACTATATGCCAACATTTTATTTTTAATAGTCTACTTATTCAACACATATATATATAAGCTAAAGTTTTAATTTAGACATTTTTTTATAACAAAGTTTTACTTATAAATCTAAACGAACATGGTTTACAAAAGTTAACAAATTTCATGTTTTATTCTAAAAGTCAAAAGATTTTCAACCGTTCTTCCACAGTGACATACCCGATCCGGTCAGGGCTTGTGGGCCGGGTTTGGGGGTGTTATAGATTGGTATCAGAGCCAGGTTCAAAACTCGACTTTGAGGGTTTTGGGCCCAAAAACATTTTTTATGGGCTTTTCAAAGATTTGGGCTTTCATAAAATTTTTCAGGTCCTTCTGGCATGGCACCTATATCTTCGACCCACAGTCCACCAGGTAAGTACCTCTATTTGTTAAAGTGATTTATATGTGAATATTATGGGCTTTTATGGGAACGTAGATTAGTGAACTAGGATCTGTTGAACCCTAGGACTAGTCTACTCAAACACATGCATAAGACTTAAGGATTATTAAACAAATCTGTGAAGTAAGTCGTCGAGTTAAGGTGTGGCAACCACTGTACGCATGTCTAAGAGTGGTATTCAGTAAGAGCTTGGTATTTAAGCAGTCCTATCGACTCACCTCCTCTTTACTCGAATCCTACCTGGTGTGTAGCTACGGTTCACCTTAACCAAGAGGACTTGTTCATAGGCTAAACCAATTATTAAAACCCGAAAGGGACTAGCCGTGCAGTTTTATAAAATTCCTAGTTTTAAAATCCTTAAATTACCCTTTTTACTGTAGTAAAAGATTCTTGTGAAAATTTTTCTAAAGTATCATCGATTTCCAAAATTACCAAAATGCCCCTAGAGGCAAAATTACAAAAATGCCCCTGTATTGTAAAATTATCATATTACCCTCAACTTTTGTTAAAATGATTTTACTTTGCAAAATACCAAAATCTTTAGTTTTCAAAATATCAAGATACTTCAATTTGGGGAAATTTATGAAAACACCCCTGTGTTGAAAATTACTAAAATGCCCCTGACTTTCAAAATTTCCGGTTTAACCCCAATTTTAATAAAATTTCCCTACTTTGCAAAAGTATACAAAAACATTATTTTGCGAAAATTCAAGATACCCTGATTAGAAAGTTTACAAAATTACCCCTGATGAACAAAATTACCAAAATAACTTTGAATTCCAATTTTTTTTTGTCATACCTTTGATTTGAAATTTTTTTTTCCAAAAATACCCTGGAGTTTTGAAATTTCAAAATATCTTGATTTATTAAGATTTTTAATCGACCCCGAGTTCTTACCAAAATACCCCTGTAGGAAAAATGACGAAATTACCCCTGGGTGGGGAATGGATAAGAATGCCCATAATAGTATGTTGGATGGTGTGAATGTGAATGTGAATGTGATTCTCTGAATTAGAGTAGTGAACTCGAACTGAAACGTTGATTGATCGAAAGAACAACTTCTGAAAACTTCATTTCATAAAATTTGCTCGTGGATAAATAGTGGAACAAAATTTCTAATGCATAAAATTTCTTAAATCAGACTAAAGCGAGGCGCTAGAAATGAGTTTGAAGGAACGTGGTCATCGCGGACGTGGTCAAGGAGGAATAACAGCTTTAATAAGATCAGAGTGCGCAGCAGTGAAGTAAGTGTGGTAAGTTAGGATGTACGGATGATCGTTAGTAAGTAATTTCGAGGACGAAATTATTTTAAGGAGGGTAGAATTGTAACATCCCGGATTTAGGGGTTATGCGTTTATGCATAATTCAAGTGTTAGCATGCTTCAGTGTGTGATTGGATGTGTTTTAAGGGTTTCGGGAACTTTAAATTATAAGAGAATGCTTTGGAAAAAAAATTGGATTTAAGTGTAAAAAAGGGGAAACTGGGCAAGAAGGCCTTAAAAGAATTTTGTGGAGTTTAGGACACAAGAAATGAATTGGCAAAGTGGCTTGGGCGCTATGTGCAAAGGGAGTGCCAAGGGGGAAGGGGTTCAAATAACATGGGAAGCAGTTGGGCTTTTATTTTTTTTAGCGTCAGAAAGGGGGGTAGGGCTAGAAAGGCTTTAGAGGAATTTTTGTAGGCATTTTTAGCATAAGGAAGGCGTTGGTAAAGTGGCTCCATGCGCTGCTTAAAGGCTTGGTGGTGATGCTAATGAGGGCCTGGGTTCGAATCCAGGCGGCAGCAAGGGTGTTTTATTTTTGGTTTTGGCATGAGACAAGGGAACTAGGGAGTGAGGTGTTAAAAGAGGTTTTGGGTGGATTATATCACAAATTAGCGCTCTGGTCGAGTGGCCTGGGGCGCTACCTGGCCGCTTGTTCCATCAGGTCCTGTGTTCGAACCGAGGGAGCTGCAATTGGAGTTTTTTTTTTATATAAGCTGGCGTGAAGAGGTGGAAGGAATTGGTTTGCACATGGGCAATTGGAAGATAAGGATTAAGTTAGTTTTTTTATATTTCGGCTGGGGTAATGGATTAATGCTGGACTTTATTTTTTTTATTTATTAGAAGATATGGTGGCCTTTATTTTAATTGTTTTTGAATAAATAAGATTAAGTTGATTTTGTTTAATCCTTGTTGAATTCGGCTGGAAGGTAAGTGATAAGGGGTTACTTTATTTTATTTATTTTAGATAATTATAGGTTTATTCTATTTAGTTTAAATTGGCGGTGATTTTTTTTAAGTAGAAGATAAGTGTGGTTTTTATTAGGTAGGATAATTGTTTAGTTTAAATTGGTAAATAAGAGATAATTGCTGTTATTGGTTTATTTTTTTTTTAATATGATAAGGGGATAGAATATGAGATAAAATAAGAAGGAATTTTTGGGATTTGAGGAGAGGATGAAGCTATGGCCGAATATGGGGACTATTATGGGGGGTAAAATTCGGTTATATATAGGTGGTGGGAGTGTGAGACATTAGTTCTTCTTCTTTTAGATTTCTTGCTGAAAATTTTAGTCTAGCAAATTCATTCTTTTCCTCTCTTTTTCCGTAAAACCGAAACCTCTCCATCATTGATTCACCATAGCCAAAATTCTCCCAAAACCTCGAATCTACCTATGTTCTTGTGTGGCCGAATATTCCCTTGCCATTCTGAATCATAGCCGAACCTTGTATTCTTCCTTTCTCTTTTCTATTTTTTTTCAAAGCCGAATAGTTTTCTTCTCTGGCCGAATCTCCTTATGCCGATTTCAATAGTGTGGTAAGGGCTCTCTTTGGTTTAATCTTTTATTCTTGTTTTGGCCAGCCGATACCATGAGGTTTAACCCTGTATTTTTGTGTATAACTCAATCTATTCAAGGTCTTGGATTTGTAATCCTTTTTGGAAGCCAACGTTAAGGGGGATATCTGAAAGGTCTTTCAGGATTTAAGGTGAGCATGGTATGTAGGTTATGACTTTCGGCCTAAGGCCATGTTATGTATTTTAAGTGGTGACTGATTCTGTTATGGGTTGTTTAAGGAATTTCGGCAGAGTTCTTAATCAAGTGACATTTTCGGGATTTGATCGATTGTGCCTTAGCAGGTGCGTAATTATCGCACTGTTTCTCCTATTTTGTGTATTGATATATATGTATATATATATATATATATATGGTGTATGATGTGTGATAGCCGACTATAAAGGCTAAAGTGGTGGATACCCATGTTTGGGGTAATCAGTTAACAGGTCAGTAATATGTGAGATTACATTATTTATGGTGCCTGTGTGGTATAGTAATGAGCATGTGATTATATTTATTTTATATGCTGATTTGGCATGATTCATTAACATATATGCACAGGGATTGGATTTGATCAAGGAAGGATGGGTGTACATATTTGTGTACGTGGACTAATGTTAGCCTCGTGCTACATTAGCGCTTGATGATTAGCTGTGTGCTACATCAAGAGAGGTGTTGGCTAGGAGCCCATCTCGGCGGTTGATGGCTGTGTGCATCACCGTAGACGGATTAATGTTGGGATCACTTATGTGATCTATGGCTCAGCCACGGCCTTGTGCAGCAGGTCTGCCGAGGTAAGATATGTGGGATCACTCGGTTGTGATCAGTGGATTAGCCACGGCCTTGGGCAGGGAGTCTGCTAAGGTTGGTGTAAGGATGGACCTAGGTTGGGTTGGGTTTCGTAATTGCATGTTTATTTGTATGATCTGTGTGGATATGTGCCAAGCCCATACGTGTGGAAAGCATGTGTGATGATTATGCACTGAGTCAGTGGACTCACCCAATTTTTCTCAACCATTTCAGGTGATGCGTAAACTTTGGACCAGGTTTGGAGTGGATACGAGGTGGCCATGCAGAAGGAGATTACTTTGAGTGTTTTATATTTTTAATATGAAGTATTTGGTTTAAATATTGGGTTGTAATAAGGGCCTAATTATTATTATTTTTGTTTTTTTGGGAATTATTTTTAATTATGGTATGATTGAATCAAATTACTATATGCCAACGTTTTATTTTTAATAGTCTACTTATTCAACACGTATATATAAGCTAAAGTTTTAATTTAGACATTTTTTTTATAACAAAGTTTTACTTATAAATCTAAACGAACATGGTTTACAAAAGTTAACAAATTTCATGTTTTATTCTAAAAGTCAAAAGATTTTCAACCGTTCTTCCACAGTGACATACACGATCCGTCGGGCTTGTGGGCGGGTTTGGGGGGTGTTCTGATCATGACACTTCATATAAATAACAAGAAAGGTATATGAGCTCAATTCTCATTAAATTTCTCTTGTACTTATACTTTTTCACACTATGTATTCATATAACATATAACAATCACTCCTCTGTATTTCATATATATTTTTATAACAAATTGTCTTGGTTTAAAACTATTTCATATTTGAGTTTTACTTATCAAATCATTTGAAACATCATCTTTACACATATAGTGCACTTGAGATGCACAATTCTATAATTATGAATGAACACATTTATCAAATATATTCCATGTTTTTATATATTATAGTCTCATATTTTCATGTATCAATTACCATCATTTCCTTGTATTTTGACAAATACATGTAACAATTCATAAACATGCAATTCACTAACTCTTCCTGCCAATTACAATCTAAATTGACAAATCACTTATTGAGCCCAATTTTAATGTTCACTAAAATTTATTAGGATGTACGTATCCACCAAAAACTTCCATGTACAGGTATCATGACTTCATATTGTCACATACATTTACTTTCCATATTATGAACTCAAATAACATATACAAGACATACCAATGTATTCCAAGTACGTTTTCATAATATTTCATTTCGAATTTAGATTATGTCATATTAGAACTCTTCTCATTAACTCATTTAAAATACCAATTCATACGGATAATACACTTAAGGGTGTACAAATATATAATCACAAATGAACTCATTCATCAACCAAGTTCTATGTACATGTCTCATCAACTCACACTTCCTTATATCACATAATTCTATGTAACACTTACCAACTTTGTCAAATTAGTGAACGTCTTACGGAATTGTTTTGCACCAGTATGCATTGAATTTCACTGATAATCACCGATGCCATAACATAGCTATGGTCTTTTCACTAGAATGTCATAGCTCAGCCATGGTCTTACATCTTCACTATCATTATGCCATGGTGAAACCATGGACTTATCCTTCAATTCATCACTTTTCACTAGAATGCCATAGCCCAGCTATGGTCTTACATCTTAGACACGTATCACACTGATGTCATATCTCAGATATGGTCTTACACGGAAATCACTTGTCACTTGTAGCCGATGCTACCACCATTCACTGATCAGGTAGCCGGAGATACCACTTTCCATTTTTCACTGATCAGGTAGCCTGAGCTACCATTTTCCACTTTTCACTGATCAGGTAGCCGGAGCTACCACTTTTCACTTTCACTTGTCCTAGATCAAATAAGTGTAGCCGAAGCTATCACTTATCACTTTCACTTGTCCTTGATCAGATAAGTGTAACCGAAGCTATCACTTATCACTTCTTGCCATGGTTCAACCATGGTCTTTTCCGTTAATTCATCCTGTCACTGAACTGAAGTGCTCAATTTGATCATTTATTCAATTTTCATGCTTTTACATTATTCACAATTTTGTCATCAGTACATACGAAATAACACATCATGAAGTTCATAATATTAACAAATGATCACTAAAATTTAGCCATATAAACTCACAAGTTTAATTTTTGTATTATAACGATAATCATAATTTCATAATAACTATTCCAAATAAAACATTATATCATTTCATAATAAAATTTACTATTTCAAAAATCTTTTAAAAGCTACATTTGGCTCGTAAATATTAAATAATACAATCTACGAGTTCATTTGTCAGATTTGATGCCTCGAACCACTATTTCTAATATCACTGAAATTTGGGTTATTACAGTGGTGGCCACACGGCCACGGCCATGGCCGTGTGCAAGGCCGTGTGGCCTAGAATTCTGCACTTTGGTTAGTTTCTGGTTAGGTTCTAAAAGGAAAAAAAAATGTAAAAATTAATGGGGTTAGTACTCGGGTTGCCTTCCGAGAAGCGCTTATTCATAGTCTTAGGCTAGACTTTACCTTCTCATTTGTATGGTCATGGTGGTTTGAGGAGGTGAAAATCCTTTTTGAGGAGGTGAAAATCCTTTCTCATGTGATCAATTTGGTTATTGAAATAAATTTTAAGTCGAGTAGTGTTTACCTTAAAGGTGCTGATTTGAGGACTAGTTACCTCGACTGTTCCATCTGGGAAGATTTTGAGTACCTGATTTCCTATTTTAAGCTGGATTGTCCCATCATTAAGTTCGCCGTGGAGTTGCCTCGTTTTTGCTTCGTATGTTTTTAGTCTCTCCTTAAAGTGTGTCTTCCATTTGTTTAGTTCATCGATCCAAAGCCTTCGTTCCTCATGAATTTCTTCTTTATCGACACGAGGTCTAGGATCTGACATCTGCGAAAGAGCTTCTAGAAACGGCAAGTTAATATGAAATTTCTTTGGAAGTTTAGGAGACTTACTGAATCATTCCTCTGTGTGGTTTTTCTTTGTCGTATTAGGGTATGGCACACGAGCTTGGTACTCTGTAATTATCGAGTTCGGTAAATCCTGGCTTACCTCAACCTTACCTTCACTTACCACAGGCTCTTGCCTTGGGTCAGATTCTACTAACCTTTCACTGTCATGAGCTGTTACGGCTTGAATTTGCTCTTTTGGGTTAGTTTCAGTGTTGCTTGGTAAGCTTTCTTGTGGTTGTTCTAAGATCAGCTTAGCAGGCTGACCTAACTGATCCTCGATCCCTTGAATCAATGCTTCTTGTTTCGTTTCTATATTTTGGTAGCGTGTTTCTGTGTTTGCTATGAATTTTGCCAGCATCTCTTCAAGGTTCGACTTATCTTCCTGTTGGTGAGGTGATTGTTGAAAATTTGGAGGAAGTTTCTGTCTTTGGCTACTTTGATCATCCTACGAGAAATTGGGATGGTACCTCCAACCTACATTATAAGTGTCATTATAAAAATTATTTTGAGGTCTAGAATAGTTACCCATATAACGGACTTGTTCGTTCTCCATGCCATATCAGTAGGGTGGGTACTCAGGATTCGTCACGCCTTCGGGATTCGAGTCATATTGCATTATTGGGTGTACCTGCAAGAGACTACACAAACCATCAATCTTTTTATTCATCATCTCTAGCTGGTTAGATAACCTGGTGAACACGTCGAGGTTGAAGGCATTGGCTGCTTTAGTAGGAATTGTCCTCATGACTTGCCACTGATAATTATTCAGTGCCATTTTCTCTATAAACTAAAATTATCTGCCAAAAGCAAATAGAGGAAAAATTAGCAAAGTAAAAATAAAAAAAATAATAATGAAAATAAATTGCAATAAAAAAATGGCTAAAGTAATAAAAATTAAGCGTTCTTAATATTTTAGTTCCCCGACAACGGCGCCAAAAACTTGATCGTTTATTTTTTAGAGTTTTAAATTTATTAATAAGAATGATCGAACCTAGAAACTAACTCTAACAACGACTTAAGGCTAGTGCACCTATCGAACAGTAGTATAGCTTTGGCAAGATCGGATTGTCGAACCCAAAGGAACTAAAAGTACTAATACTAACTTTCTTTTTATTATCTAACCTAAAATAACTGAAGTTTGTTGTTTAATCTAAATTTAATTAACTACTAAGCTAAAGACGCAAAGACAAAAAGAATGAATTGGGGAAATACTGTTGGGAAAACTCAGTTGATTAAGACGATACCCTTAGGAAGAATCCACCTAGACTTTACTTGTTATTTAACACTGAACCAGACGATGTATTCACTTGACTTGATCCGTAAGATTCCCTAATTTATATTAAACCCTCTCTCGAGGCAAATAACATCTAACCCTAGGTTGATTAATTGAAACCTTTTTCTAATTAAAACCCCTAGAATCGCATTAACTCGATCTATGGACTCCCATATTAGGTTTCACCCTAATTTGGCAAAATCTCGTCACCCTATCTCTAGGCGTGCGATCAACTCCGCTTAATTATGCTAGATCTACTCTTAGGCAGGGACTTTTGCTCCTCCACCTAAGCACATCCTACTTGAATCAATATCCCGGAAATATCAACACAAGAATTAAGAACACATAATTAAGAACAAATCAAGTATTTATCATATAGTTCAGAAAATAATAACAAGATCCGTCTTAGGTTTCATCCCCTTCAGGTATCTGAAGGGTTTAGTTCATAACTATAAAAGAAAACATCTCAGAAGAAAAGATAAAACAAAACATAAGAAATCCCTAAAACCCCTTGAAAGAATTGAAGGAGAGATCCTCCGTCTTGAGTAGAATTCTGGCTTCTTGAGATGGATCAACTGGCTATCTTCGAGTGTTTCCCACAAATCTGACCTTTTCAGCTCGGCTCATTGGCCTAGCTAACCACCCCGACAAAAGCCCTAGCAGAAGGCTTCTACCGAACTCCCCTCTTAAGTTGCCCCCTAGGGTGTTTATATAAGCTTTGAGATACCTTACTTGGCCCCTAAGTATCCTAATTTGAGTAGAATTCCTCCTAGGGTGTTTGAATAGGCTTTGGAATGTGTTTCTTTGCCTCCAAGTATCCTATTCCAAGTAAAACGCCTCTTGGCCGTAGCAGGGACACGCCCATGGCACACGCCCGTGTAAGTTGTGGCTAGGCCGTGTTCGAGACTGTTGAGTGGGGCACGACCGTGTGGATTGGGCCCAGGCCGTATGGATTTTGTGATATAGCGTATTTACTCTGTTTTGGGCCCGTTTTACGTTCTTTTCATCCTTGGGTGCTTTCCTGAGTATAAGACATGAAAAGAAAGGATTAAGAGCACCAAATTACATAAATTGAGGCTTAAATAATCCAAAAGCATGCTAAATGTGGGCTTAAAATATGTTACTTTTACGGTTTATCAAAATCTCAGTAGCAAGAGTTAACAGATAGAGGATTTGCACGACCTAGTTTTTAACCCTCGGGTGCGCCAGTATTGTTTGCCAAAAGACGGGTCAATGAGAATGTGTATTGATTATCGACAAATCAATAAGGTTACGGTAAAGAAAAAGTATCTGTTGCAGAGAATAGGTGATTTGTTTGATCAGTTGTTTCAAAGATTGATTTGAGATCTGGTTATTATCAGTTGCGAGTTAAAGACTCAGATGTGCCAAAAACTGTATTCAAAATGAGGTACGAACATTATGAATTCCTTGCTATGCCATTCGGATTGACTAATGCTACTACAGTCTTTATAGATTTGATGAATCGAATCTTTAGATCGTATTTATACAGATTTGTTGTGTTCATTGGTGACATTTTGATCTATTCACGAGATTGAATCTGAACATGCCGAGCATTTGAGGATTGTGTTGCAAACCTTGAGAGATAAGCAATTGTATGCTAAATTTAGTAAATGTGAGTTTTGGCTCAGAGAAATCAGATTTTCGGGGCACATTGTTTTAGCGGAAGGTATATGGGTTGATCCGAGCAAGATTTTAGTTGTTGTTGATTGGAAACCACCAAGAAATGTATCCGAAGTTAGAAGTTTTCTGGGGTTAGCTAGTTATTATCGATGATTTGTCAAAGGATTCTCGATGATTGCTACACCAATGACCAGACTGTTACAGAAAGATGTGAAATTCGAGTGGTCTGAGAAATGTCAACAGAGTTTTGATCAGTTGAAAGCAAAGTTAACTGAGGCACCAGTGTTGGTTCAACCTGAGTCAGGATAAGAATTTGTGATTTATAGCGACACGTCATTGAATGGTTTGGGTTTGTATTGATGCAAGAGGGAAAAGTGATAGCTTTTGCCTCGAGACAGTTGAAGCCGCATGAAAAGAATTATCCAACACACAATTTAGAGTTGGCCGCTATTGTTTTCGCATTGAAAATTTGGCGAAATCATCTCTACGGTGAAAAATGTCACATCTTTACTGATCATAAGAGATTGAAATACATAATGCATCAGAAAGAGCTAAACTTACGACAACAGAGATGGCTCAAGCTATTGAAAGATTACGAGTTAGTTATTGACTATCATCCGGGGAAAGCAAATGTAGTTGCAGATGCATTAAGTAGAAATTCATTATATACTTTGCGAGCGATGAATACTCAATTGTTATTATCTAACGATGGTTCGATTCTAGCAAAGTTGAAATATAAACCGGTACTTCTTCAGCAAATTTGTGAAGCTCAGAAATATGATAATGAGTTGCAAGCCAAAAGAGTGCAATGTGAATCGACTAGTAATTATGACTTTCAGATCGGATCCGATGATTGCTTAATGTTTCAAGGTAGAATGTGTGTACCAAAGAATTTCAAGCTCATTCAGAAAAATTTGCATGAAGCACACAGTGGTTGTCTATCTGTTCACCCGGGGAGTACTAAACTGTACAATGATTTGAAAGAATTGTATTGGTGGTCTGGTATGAAACGAGACATTTCTGAATTTATGTCGAGATGTTTGATTTGTTAGCAAGTCAAAGCCGAACATCAAGTGCCATCGGGTCTACTACAGCCAGTAATGATACCTGAGTGGAAATGGGATAAAGTTACAATGTATTTTGTGTCGGAATTACCCTTAACTCTGAAAAAGAAAGATGCTATTATGGTTGTCGTTGATCGATTGACAAAATCGACACATTTCATTCCGGTACGTAAATTAGCTGAATTATACATCTCTGAGATTGTTAGATTGCACGGGGTTCCAGTTTCAATTATTTCGGATCGAGATTCGAGGTTCACATCGAGATTTTGGAAGAAATTTCAAGAAGCCCTCGGTACAAGGTTGAACTTTAGTACCACATTTCATCCGCAAACTGACAGTCAGTCTGAGAGGGTAATTCAGGTTCTCGAAGATATGCTTCGTTGTTGTATTCTAAAATTTGAAGGCAATTGGGAGAGATTTTTCTCATTGGTTAAATTTGTGTATAATAATAGTTTTCAATCTAGCATAAAAATGGCACCGTACGAAGCATTGTATGGTCGCAAATGCTGAACACCATTATACTGGACTGAGATTAGTGAGAAACAAATTCACGGGGTTAATTTGGTGAGAGAAACCGAAGAGAAAGTGAAAGTAATTCGCGGCTGTTTGAAAGCAATTTCAGATAGACAGAAGTCGTATACGGATTTGAAACGAAAGGACATTGAATTTTAGATCGGTGATAAAGTGTTTTTGAAAGTATCTTCGTGGAAGAAAATACTTAGATTTGGTCGCAAAGGCAAATTGAGTCTGCGTTTTATCGGGCCGTATGATATCATCGAAAGAATAGGTCCAATGGTATATCGGCTAGCTTTACCAACTGAGTTAGAGAAAATCAATAATGTTTTTCATGTGTTGATGTTGAGTCGATATTGATCGTATCCATCAAATGTAATTTCTCTGACTAAGATTGAAATTCAACCCGACATGACGAACATTGAAGAACCGATCCGAATTTTAGCTCAAGAGGTTAAAGAGTTGAGAAATAAACGCATTGCTTTAGTGAAAGTTTTGTGGCAACGACATGGTGTTGAAGAGGCTATGTGGGAGCTCGAGGAAGCTATGAGAAAATAGTACTCTAACCTATTCACTGGTAAGATTTTCGGGGACGAAAATCTCTAAGGGGGAGAGTTGTAATAGCCCATTTTTAATCAAATCAAAACAGTGGTTTCTGGACCACAAATCCGAATTCAAAATATTTATTTATTATTAAATTAAGGTCTACGACATGAATATATGATTCTGTGAAAGTTTCGTTTAGAAATTTTATTGTTTGAGTGGTTAATTTGATAAAAAGGACTTAATCGTGTAAACTATAAAAGTGGAGTTCCATTAGGTAAAGGTATCTAATAGCTTTGAAATTTTAATTTAGAGGTCCTTATGTTGTAATTTGACAATTTGAAACATGAGTGGACATCTATGGACACATTATTAGGTGTTTTAATGGTTTATTAGTAAGGTTGATTTAGTAATTTGGTTATTAAGATAAAATAAATAAAACAAAACCAAACAATTGTTTTGTATCATCTTTTCAACCAAAATTAGCTAAGGAAAACACCATTGTTAGGGCTTTGAAGCATTTAGCCATAGCTATCCATGCATGTAAATGTTTTCTTGCTCGGTTTTTAATGATTTCTATGTTTTTGAGATCGTTGCAACTAGGTCTAGCTAGCCCAGGACTATTTTGCAAAATTGTTAAAGATTTTGAA
Source organism: Gossypium bickii (assembly GCA_025503065.1). NCBI lineage: Eukaryota > Viridiplantae > Streptophyta > Magnoliopsida > Malvales > Malvaceae > Gossypium > Gossypium bickii. The sequence continues at coordinate 22,926,315 of CP106718.1, forward strand.
TGTTTACATTGATGAATAAGCATGTGTTTTGATGTTTGAAGATAGATTATGAATGCTTGTTGCGAATTATACAAGTTTTATTAAGTGATTTTTAGTGAAAATGCAAAATAAGGATTAAATTGAGAAATGTTGAAACTTTATGGTTAAAATGTGAAACAAATGAAAAATACGGGCTGCTACGGACTAATTGGTAAATCGACTAGGCTTGGGTTGTGATGAAATTGAATGAATTTTGTTTTAAGAGCGTAGGGACTAAATTGTAAAAGTGGTGAAACATTAGAGGCAAATGTGTAAATGTGCTTAAATGTGTGTTTTGGATTAAATTGAATGGAGAGATTATTAAATAAATTAATTTTGAATATATTTAGATCAAGAAAAACAGAATTCAGATCTAGATCGTTGAAAACTAAAGTTATTGACTAATAGATTTATTTCGTCGTTTTCATATTCGAGGTAAATTCGTATGTTATAAATTTCATTGTAAATGTATTTTAAATGCTTTGATATTGTATAAGTTGTGAATACGAGACTTCAGATAAATTCGACAGTGACTCGATGGTAATTCGGTATTCGAAATCCCGATTAAACCTTACGAATAGTTTAGGATACTAGTGACATGTCATTAGAGGATACATTGAGTTGGCTTCGGGCCATGATATTAGCATTTCGGGTGCGAGTTATACTGATTTGGCTTCGGGCTATGAATATCGGCTGATTTGGCTTTGGGCCATGATATCAATAATTCGGATATAAGTTACCTTGATTTGGCTTCGAGCCATGGTATAGATACTTATTGTGCTAGACTTTAGAGTATCCGACTTCTATTCTGAATGGTTCATCTGGTAAATAAATGATGTGGTTGAGAATGAGATTAGTATGAGACAGTACATGTATATGCATAAACCATATTAGCTTTGAAATCGAAGAAATGGTGAAGAAAATATATAGTTTTGAGAATGAGTAATTGAAAGGTAGTTTAGTTGATGTGAATTCATGTATTTATAATCCATGGTTGAATTATGTGTTTATGATTATATCGAGTTTATTTCATACGAGCTTACTAAGCTTTATAGCTTACATTGTTTATTTTTCTATGTTTTATAGTGAATTCAAAGCTAGCTCGGATTTGAGGATCATTAGAGATTTCGTCACACTATCCTAATATCGATTTGGTACTTTTAAGCTTATGTTTTGAGTATATGGCATGTATAGGGATTTTGGTCATGTTGGTTATGTTTTGGTAATGATTTTGGCCATTTTTGTTTGGCTTGTAAATGTATATGTCTTGGTTTGTATATAATAGCCATGAGAGTTGGCTTAATTTGAGTTAATTTGCTTGTGTATATGTGTATGTGCCTATAGTCTATGTTATGTAAATTGAGGTTGGTTGTGTGATGCTTGATAGCTATAGGTATTATAAATGTTAAATGGTTTAGTTGTGGATAATAGTATGCTTGTGAATTTAGGCTAAATAATGCATATTTGAGTTTAGCCATTTTGATGTTTAAGCAAGTAAAATTTGGTATGAATTTGAATGATATATTATAGTATTGATGTGTTTATATTGGTTGGTGTTGAGATGGTAGGAATTATGCTTGAATAAGGTTAATAGAATGCTTATTTATGCCTTGTATTGGTGCAAATTGGTTTGATATATGTGTTTACCAAATTGGGTGGAAAAATGGCTTGGTAAATAGCTTATTTTTCTCCACACGGGCATGTGTCTCAGCCGTATGTGACACACAGTTATGTTGCACAGCCATATGTCCCTTGGTGTTGATTTAGAATCAGTATGCTCCACACGGCCTAGCACATGAGCGTGTGATTGGCCGTGTGGAATAAGTCAGTATACTCTACAGGTTTGGCACAGCGTAGCACACGGCCTGGCACACGGGCGTGTGAGGCCATTTCGAAGGGCACACGGACTGGTCACACGGGCGTGTGGTTGGTTGTGTGACCCAAGTCAGAGAGTTACACGGGGTCAGTGACGGGCTAGGACATGGCCATGTGATCTCATTTCGAATGTCCACACGGTCTGTGACACGAGCGTGTCTGTTGGCCGTGTGAGACACACGGCTGAGCCATATAGGCGTGTGTCCCCCTGTTTTGAGAAAAGTTTTCTAATTGTTCTATGAATTTCCAAAGTTATCAGTTTAGTCCCAAACCATTCTTAAAGCATGTTTAGGGCCTCGTAGGTTCGTAATAGGGACTTTATGTATGTTATTGATTGATGTTTGAAATTAATTTAATAAAGTATGTGAAATGTATGTTTAAATGAATTGTAAGTCTGGTAATGCTCCGTAACCCTATTCCGATGTTGAATACGAGTGAGAGGTGTTACATTTATTGGTATTAGAGCTACGGTTTAGTCGATTCTAGGACTAATATAACATTGTGAGAATCTAACTATACATGCCATATATAACCTGTGATAGTGTGATGACTTCTGACAATCTAAACTGTGTTTTTGTATAGTAAATGGATCCCGATCGAGCTGTAGCTGATGATGTTGAGAGTAATGCACCAGCTCCCGCTCAAGCGATAGCACCTTCTGAATCTAGACCCGTATCGAGTAGTCAGGGAGGAGAGGCTAAGGAAGCCTTCTTCCAAATGAAGAACGAGTGGTTCACTCATGATGTTTGGACAAATCCAGCTGCTCAACAACCTCCACCCCCACCTAATCCTCAACTGATTCCTGTAGCCCCTCTGTAACAGCCCGGTTTAGACCCTAGTTAGAATAGTGGTTTCGATACCACAAATCCGAGCTTAAAAAATTATTTTAAAATTATTTTTAGTGTCTACAATATGTGAATAACCATGTGTGAAAGTTCTGTGTGAAAATTTTATTGATTGTGTGTCGAATTGTGAAAAAAGACTTAATTGCATAAAATGTAAAAAGCTGTATGCTGATTGTTAAAGTTCTTATTTAGCATGGCTTTTTAAATGAGAAGTCCTTATGTTGTTATTAAACCATTTGATTGTAAATGGATGATAATGGCATGACTTTTGGTGTTATTATTAATATTCATTAAGTTTAAAATTGGTATTTGGTTATTAATTGTTATATTATAATAAAACAAACAAGAAATCCATATTATCATCTTTCTTTTGGCCGAATATAGAGGAAGAAGAAATCCATTGATGAACTTTTAGGGTTCGACACTTGTGAGCTTATTTGGTAAGTGTTTTGAGCTTGTTTTTTATTATTTCTACGTTTTTGTTATCGTTGCTTAGCATACTAACACGCCCATACTTTAATTTTAGAATTTGATGATGATTTTGAGAAGTGCCATTGATGAATGCTTGAGCTCTGTGATAGTTGAGGATGAAATATGAAAGATATGTGATAGATTAACATATTTTGTCTTTGAATTTTTGATAAATTTGATTATTTTTGGGCTAAATTGTGAAAATAAGAAATTGAAGGACTAAAATGTGAAATAAATGAAATATGTGGGCTTGTATGGACATGAGGAAAATTCGGCCTAAACATGATAGGATGAAATTGTGTGTATTTTGTGATTTTAAGGAATATGGACTAAAATGTCAAAATATGCAAATGTGAGGGCTATTTTGTAAAATGCCGTAAATATGTGTGTTTGGATTAAATTGAATGATTTGGTTATGTATAGATCAAGAAAAGAGAAATTCAGACTTAGATCGAGGAGAGAATTGAGTGCTCGATTGATCGACTTATTTCATAATTTCGACGTCCGAGGTAAGTTCATTTATAATATGAATTATTAAACTTATGTTTACATATATTGCAATGAATGGAAATGTAATTGTTGAGTTAGTGATGTGAATGATGAGTTTGAAAAGATGTGGCACTAAGTGTGCGAATTAGAATTGATACAGTGGTGAATGGCACTGTGTGTGCGAAATAATAAAAGCATCAACTATATTGATTGGCACTGTGTGTGCGATACTGAGTTAAATTCGGTCTAATGTAAAGGCACTAAGTGTGCAATGATATTAAAGCTTCGGCTAAGAAGTTGGCACTAAGTATGCGAGTATATTGAATGATTAATGAAGATTGTTTGAACTGTGGTATTGAGCATTGCATGGCAAAAGTGATCGATATTTAAGTGTTGGCACAGGTACGTATGGAACCTATGTGGTTGATGATATCGGACATGAGTAAATGGATGACTATGTGAATAATGACTATAGAGAGATTGTATATTAATGTGACTTGAACCATGTGATAGTTGAATTTGTATACTGAATTAGATATGTTGAGTTAAAATGTATTACATGATGAACTTACTAAGCCTTTGAACTTACTGTGTGAAATGTTTCTCTATTTTACAATGTCATTAAAGCCAGCTCAGATTCGAGAATCGTCAGCGACTCATTCACACTATCGGCTATCTATTTTGGTACTTTTGAAAGTTGTATATTTGGTATATGGCATGTTTTGAAGTGTATAAGTCTTGCCATGTGATATTGCTTCGTAGTTTGATGATTTTGATATATGTTTTAGGTATGTGTAAAGAATGGTTAATATGTGTATGTGTGTTCTATTTGAATGATCATTTTGACATAAGTTAGTTAAATGGAAATGGTATGTTACACGTTTAGATTTGGTAAGGATTGAAAGATGAATGGTATATATAATTTTGATGTGGAAATTGATATTTTGGATAGGTATGTTTGAGTTGAAATTGAGTATGGAAATATATGGTATAGTTGATGATTAATTGGTGCATATATTGGTATGTTTTGGATGTCGTTTGGGGTATGAATGTATATATTTTGATGCTTGTAGGTGTGACCAAAGTGTGGATGGCAATTTGGCCATGCAAATGGCCTATATTTGCCCACACGGTTGAGCACACGGGCGTAACCGTGTCTCTTAAGTTTTCAAATTGAAACAAGTCAGACTCGCACACGGGTTGGACACACGAGCGTGTGACTGGCTGTGTGAAATAAGTTAATGTCGAACACAGGGGAGGCACAAGGGCATGTCTTCGACCGTGTGGACAAGACAATATGTATGCCCTGTTTTGCCACGGCTTGGACACATGGGTGTGTCTGAGGCCGTGTGAGTCACATGGCCTACCTACACGGGCGTGTGACCCCTGTAGCTTTGAAAAATGTTAAGTTTTTAGAAAATTTCGTATGAGCTCGATTTAGTCCCAACCCCTCTCTAACGCGTCTTTAGGGTCTCGTAGACCTTATTATGGGACTTAATGATATTGTTTGATTGTGATTTAATGATGTTTGAATAATGAAGGTTAAATGTTATGATTTGATTGGTAATGCCTCTTAACCCTATTCTGGCGACGGAAACGGGTTAGGGGTGTTACACCCTCAAGTTGTGGAATTTTAATGATTTAATAAGCCTCCAGTTGATAAAATCTGTATGTACGGGGCCGAGGAGTTCAGAGCTATCGTTGATGACGATCCCGAGAGAGCTGAGTTTTGGCTTGAAAACACTATTCGGCTATGTGATGAACTGTCGTGTACTCCAACTAAGAGTTTAAAGTATGCCATTTCATTATTGAGAGATACAACGTATCAATGGTGGAATACTCTAGTATCAGTGGTACCGAGAGAAAGTGTGAATACGGGTGAATACGGGTGAGGGGTGTTACAGATACATGGTCATGTACACGGCCGTGTGTCCCCTGGTGTTGAAATTAAAACCAAGTCAGTATGTAATACATCGAAAATTTTTATAGTAAGGTATTATCTTTGATATAGTAAAATAAGGAAGTAAAGCGACAAAAAGAGAAATTTTGGAGTCATGAATGACAACATTGGGAAGTATATTATGATATATTAATTCAAGAAAGGACTAAATGGTAAAAGTGAGAAAAGTTTTGCCTAAGAGTAAATACTCAAAACTTGAGGGGTTAAAGTGTAAATATGAAAAAGTTGAAGGACTAATATTGTAAATGTTTTAAGGGTGGAATGATCTAGAAACTAATGAAAATGGATGAATTAGGATCAAATTGAATACGTAAAGAATTATAAGGGACTAGATCGTAATTTTACCAATTTACGTGATTATTTAAGGATGGAATTTTAAAATATCACAAAGGGCAAAATAGTCAATTAGAAGAGAGAGAAATCTAGAAAATAATGATGATGATGATATTTTATAATTATTTAATTAGATAAATATTATTTATTAATATTTTGATGAGATATTTTATTATTATTTATTTAGTATATAAGGAAGGAAAGATGAAGAATTTCTATCGTTTTTCCATGCATTTCACATTAGAAGAGAAGAGAAGAAAGTTTTGCTTTCTTTGCAATTTGGTCCTTCTACCAAAATAATTCACCATTTTCACCTAGAAATCAAAAGAATTTCCATAGCTACCAAGAGAGAAAAATGTTAAGGAGACTATGGAGAGTTAGAATATCAATTTGGATTCAAGAAATAGAAGCTGGAGGAGAGAGAAAAATCAAGTTAAAAATTGAAATGAATATGACAAGGTAAGAACATCAAGATTTTAATATATTTTTAAGTTTGATATTATTGAAAAAGTATGGAAATGATGTTAATGTAAAGTTTTCTTATGTATGACCTTATGTTCTTGATATGTTAGTGAAGAGAAAATAAGAGAAAGTGATGAGAAATATTGTAGAGAAAGAAAATAAGGGTGTTATAAACATGGTAATTAATATCTTGCACTAAAACAGTTTTGGACAGCAGTAGTAGTTTAACTTTGAAAAATCACCAAAAATTGTGGAAATCAAATTATAGTATGAATAAAATATTAAATTAAATTTTATTAAGTCTAGTTTTTCATAGAAGAAGCAATGTAAGCAATGGAATTGTAAATTATGAGTTATAATAAATTTTGTGAGTCAAGGTCAAAATGATTTCGGGTTCCCCTATTCTGAGTTTGGAAAATCATCAAATATTGGAGAAAAATAATTAGGGGCTTAAATTTACATGTTTAAATTCTTAATGAGTATATTTTTAATAGAAACAAATGGGAACATCATCTAAATCCCGTACTAAGAGATAATTAATTTTTAGTAAAGAAAGCTAGAAGCTGTCAAACAGCAGAACAAAGTCAAATTTGAAGATTTTACTGTACTTATTGGTTAAAATATAAATTCTGAAAATTTTATGGTAGGAACATATTTGAGTCTAGTTTCTAAAACATCAAGCAGATCTTAAATTGGAATTCTGTAGCTCAAGATATAAATAATTTAGTGACTATGACTCAAATGGACAAGTTATAAGTAAATAGTGAAATCATAGATAATGTTACTTATAAGCATGTTATATAAATTAAGGATGTGGAATGGAGAGGAGGAGGTAAATATATATGAATATTCAGCTAGTATGGCTAATTTGCATGTTTTAGGCTCAGGGACTAAATTGAATAAAAGTAAAATTTTATGGGCAATTTTGTAAAAATGTCAAAAATGACCAAATTGCATGAAATGGATTATTTTATTATTTAAATTACAAAATTGAATGAATTATTAATTTAGATCAAGATCAGGTGAAAACGTGTTTTAGGGATTAAATTGAAAAGTGTTGAATTATGGAAAATTCTGATATTTCATAGAATTAATGGGCTGTTATCAATATATATGAGAATAATTAGGCTTGAAATAAGGATTAAATTACAAGAATTTTATTTTTCTGAGCCTAAGGATGAAATCGTCATTAATTAAAAGCTTAGGGGCAAAATGGTAATTTTGCCTAGAGCATTAATTGAATGTATTAGAATATGAAATGAATGAAAATGATGATCAAATTTATTTATAAAGATATGGATGACTCAAATACGAGACTTTAACGTGGAAAAGAAAAGACATCGGATTAGTGAAATTATAAACACGAACAAGCAACGAGGTAAGTTCGTGCAACTTGAATTGAATTGTATATTTTTGTGACATGAATGTGAATTGAATGTTTAATGTATGATAATATATGAAATGTTGATAATACTTGCTAAAAAGAGAAATAAATCCCGGCTGAATGGAATGGAATTCGATGGATCACTGAAAAAGATTTGACGGTAAAAAAGATCTAGCCCGGATGGGTGATCCTGATATTAGCCCTCCCGAAGAATATGTGTGAAAAGGATCTAGCCTGGACGAGTGATCTTGATATAAGCGCTCCCGAAGAATATGTGTGAAAAGGATTTAACCTGGACGAGTAATCCGAAGTAAATGTGAGTCTGGATTTAGCCTGGACTGGTAATCTAGACAAAGCTCTATAGAGTATTTGTCATTGAAAGGGATTTAGCCTGGACTGGTAATCCCGCTGCAAGAAATGAGGTTCATAGGAGTGTGCTCTCTTATAGGGGATTTAGCCTGGACTGGTAATCCTGCTGTAAGAAATGAGGTTCGTGGGAGTGTGCTCTCTGAAAAGGACTTATGTGTATATATGTACGAATTGACGGTTAATGAGATTGTACACTATAAGTGTACTACTGGAAATCCATCGAAATTCTGAGAAATTAACGGGATAAATATAGAAAATGGCAAGTACTTGAAATCATGAAATTAAACTTGAAATACACAGAAATGATAATTATTTGATATATTGAAATATGACATGGAAAATACATGTATGTGAAACTTGCTTGATAATTATGCATATTCAAGATTATGAACTGCTACTAGAATAAATATACACTAAAATCATGAAAATGATGGTACATGAAATATTGTCATAGTGAATTGAATAATTTATATTTATAAAGAAACAACAAGAGAATGATATGTATTATGACATGTAAATATGAGACTATCTTTGATACGTTGATACAAGGAAAATTAGGTATATTAAGACGAGTAATAAATTCAAGTGAGACATGTCGAGAAAATAAGTTTGTTAATATTAAAGTACGCTAACCAATGTTGTTGCTTGAAGTTTAGGCAAGTGCCAAATTACTGGTTGAATGGTAATATGTTTAATTATAAGGTGCATTGAAATGGTAAGTGCTTAGATAAAAATATAATTGAGCTTATGAAAGAGTGGAAAGGTTTCAGTTATGCAATTTCTTATGAAATGATTTGTTATGTGATATGGCCGTATGAATCCTGCACCTAATTTGAAAATAAAAATTAACTACACGGCCTAGGGACACGGACGTGTGAAGCCACACAGCTTGGAGCGAGGTAAGTCACATGGGCGTGTTGACCACACGGCCTGACCACACAGGCCTGTCCTCGAACCACATTGGCATGCGACCTCTGTAGTTGAGAAAAATTTTAGGATTTTGGGAAAAATTCCCTATAATCCCGATTTAATCCGGTTGGTTCCTAATGTATGTTTTGGGCTTCGAGGGCCCAATAGAGGGACGTTATGATTATTTTTAGACTATGAATAATAAATGACTCGAAATTATTTGAAAATGTTCAGTAAACTCCGGTAATGCCTTGTACCCTATTCTGGCAACGGATACGGGTAGGGGGTGTTACACAGTATGCTCCACACGGCCTCACACACAGGCGTGTGACCTGGCCATGTAGCATAAGTATGTATACCCTATAGGTTTGACATAGCCTAGCGCACGGCTTGGCACACGGGCGTGTATGGCCAATTGTAGGGCACACGGGCTAGCCATACGAGTGTGTATGTTGGCTGTGTGACCCAAGTTAGAGAGTTACATGGGGTCGGACACGGGCTGGGACACAGCCATGTGCTTCCATTCCGAATGTCCACACGGCCTGTGACACGGGTGTGTCTTTTGGTCGTGTGAGACACACGGTCGGACCACGCGAGCGTGTGTCCCCTGTTTTGAGAAAAAAAATTCTAAACTATTTTTAAGTGTTTCCAAGGTTATTGGTTTAGTCCCGAATCACTCCTAATGCATGGTTAGGGCCTCATAGGCTTGTATTAGGGACGATATGAATGTGTTGATTGATTATTGCATAAAATTTGAAAATGTATGAGTAATTTGTGTAGTTGATTTATAAGTTCGGTAATGCTCCATAACCCTATTCCGACGTAGAATATGAGTGAGGGGTGTTACAATATGTATTTAGGCAATTGGCCAAATTGGTTTGAGCATATTTATTTGTTTACCCTAAATGTGAATTAAATGGTAAGTTAATTTTCGTTATACGAACTTACTAAGCATTAAATGCTTAATCTATTTTAATTCCTCTGTCTTATAGTACTCGGAGGCTCGTAAAGGTTGGAAGCTGGTCGGAGCTACATCACACTATGCCTCGGACTCTTTGGTATATATAACTAATTATAATGGAATGTATAGGCTAAATATGACCAATTATAACAATATAAATGTTTGGTTGTAATTAGCCATTGCAATGGCTTGTGAATGACATATTTTGATGTGTTTATATATGGTCTTAATATGTTTAATGAGTCTTTGAATTGGTTAAATGAGGGAGATTATATAGGCTCTTAATTAATTGAATTGAGTTAGTATAATTTGTAAGATATGCATGTTTGCGAATTGGGTCAATTAGGGGAAATTGAATACTTAGACATATGGGATGTTATAACATGTACTAAACATGGTTTTAGCTTGATTTGAATGATTGGTATTGCCTTGTGAATGTGTTAAAGTGTTGATGTAGGTGGAAGATAATTTGGGGTGAGAAAAGTGGCCTTGGAAATGGCCTATTTTTGTCCACACGGGCAGAGACACGGCGTGTGTCTCAGCCGTGTGTGACACACGGCCTAGCACATGGGCGTGTAATCTGGCTGTGTGTCCCCTGCATCTTAAAAAATTGAGAAACAAAATGCACAAAATTATCCACACGACCTAGCACACGGGCGTGTGACTTGGCCGTGTGACCCTTGCACCTAATTAATGCAAGACAAGTTGCTCACACGGCCTGGCACACGGGCGTTTGGCTTGGCCGTGTGACCCAAGTTAGAGAGTTACACAGGTATGGACACGGGCTGAGACACGACCATCTGTCCCTATTTCGAATACCCACACAGCCTGGCCACACAAGTGTGTGTCCCTTGCACTTAGGAAAATTTTTGACATTTTGCTAAAAATTCTCTAAGTAACAAGTTTAGTCCCGACTTATTTCCAATGCATATTTTGGGCCTCGGGGGCTCTTATAAGGGACATTATGATTGATTATGATTAGTTTCTGATATGAATTAGAAACGGTATGAAATGTCTGTATTTGATCTGTAAATTCTGGTAATGCTCCATAACCCTGTTCTGGCGATGGATATGGGTTAGAGGTGTTATAATTACTGTAATTTATGAATAATTTAATTAAACTAGTTTGTTCGAAAGAAATATAAGTATACAAAATAAATATACTAAATTTAGCGCACCATATCCAACATCTAAAACTACCACATTAATTATAAAGCCTTATAGTTGTTAATGAGAAAGTGATGCCAATGATGGTTGTCTCATTTGTAGAACATGTGTTCAAGAGGTACTTGTTGGGAAGCGTTAGGACCTTTAGGTTAATGAATACATTGTTTTGGGGAGGGCTTTATAAATAGCCCCTTTATTCAACAGTCATATTTTGCTTCTTCTGAAAATTTGTTAAGTGTCTGAGATTTTTCTCTTCAACTTCCAAAAATTTTTTTAAGTGTTTCTCATTTCTCTTGAATTCTTCCTTTTCACCTTGTTGTCTTTCGTTTTCCTTCTTTACTCATGCCTTCATTCTTACTTTGTCATTGTTTGTCTACTTTGATTTGAGATCTTCTGTTCAAGATAAGGCATTATTTTTAGTCTCTGAATTTGTTCTTCATTTTTTGAATTGACTATGGCTAGCAACAATCGTGGAGAGGAGGGGAAACTTTTAAGGCAATGGAGAAAATGCAAAGGAAGCCTACTTCATAAGAGAGGGACCTAGTGGTTGGTGGTACCTTCAAATATACCACCTATGAAAAGGAGGTAAGGTTATTGTTGCGCTACCGTGCTTGTAACACCCCAAACCCGGCCTAAACGTTATGACCGGATCTGGCATGTCACATAAAAGGGTTGTTTATAAACTGTGCGTTTGTTAAAAATTTCAAGTTTAAATATTTATGAAACACCCCAAACCCGGCCCACGAGTCTCGACCGAATCTGGTATGTTCCTAGAGTAAAACAATTTCAAATTCATTTGTTATTTTTGGTAAACTTGGGTAGTTTTGGAGAAAAATTTATTTGTAGTGGGCTCAAGTTATAAACGAGTATATTTTTGAAGTCTAAATTTTAATAAAACTTTATTCTCAAAACAATAAGTTGAATACATTGCCGAGTTCTTGAGGTTTGCTCTATAATCTGAAAACCATTTGTGTTAAATGTCAAAACATTTTTTTTTTAAATTTTGTTACTTAATCTTTAATTTGATAGAAATTCGTAACATAATAAAATAATTTAAAAACATGCATCAACAGTTTCATATCAGTGGCATTATTACAAACGAAAACAATACCAAAATAAATTCAAATACTTAAAATGCAAAAGTCCAAAATTAAATAAACTCCAAGCTGAGCATGGCCACCACTAAGCTCCTGCCGACCCGGTCCATCACTGAGCGTCACCTGAAAAATATCCCACAACGGGGTGAGTCATACAGACTCAGTGTGTATACCCAACACTAAGTCCCAAATGATTTAGGCATGTCATATCATATCACACATGTACATATATAATGCATGTAATTAATGATGCAAACCCGAACCCAAACCTAGATGCCATCCGCTACACATCACCCGTACCAACCATCACACCGTGGGGACTACTAAGTCAACCCCCCATCTGCTACACATCATCGAAGGCAGTCACTGCAGACGACGTGCTCATCGCCCTTATACATTGTGGCATAGCCACCAGATAAAATATTTGTGACATAAGTCACCACATTCGAATTACGTGACATAAGTCACCACATTCAGATATCGTGGTATGAAACCACCAATTCACTTCCCCTTTCATAATCACCCATATGCCCATGTCATACATATCATGCAATATCATGCCTTATTTCACATTCTTATCACTGTTCACATATGTGCCATATTGTATATTCATAATAAGATAACTACAGTAGTGATAAATTAACGTACCTGAGTACTTTGTACCATTGCATGGTACCTTAGCCCACTTTGCACATTATTATAACACATATATTAAATTTTAATGCCTTAAATCTAATAAGACTTAGGGAAGGGCTACACACCTGGAATTAACGCTTTACAGAAATCCCGAAAACCCGATCTAATGCTTTAGACCTCAAATTCCTACACTCGGCCAACCCTTAATATTTTAGCAAAAGCCTATTCGGCTAATTAATCAAATCCCGAAGGACTATTGTTACCAAAAATCATTACCTTGCCGATTTGATTACTAATCAAATCCCGAAATGTCGTGATGTTTCCCCCTTGTAATTGGCTACACTAAATCACTTTAACAGGTTAGTTTCGGCTTTTGAATGGATAAAGAATAGATCTAAGTTGCTAATAGAGCCTTGGCCGAATGTGTATGTGCACTTACCTTGCGATTTTGAATCCCGAAATCCTTGTATACCACTGTCGACTGCCCCTAAATAACCATGGTCAAATTCGATTAACATAATAATCAATATGGCCGAATATTACACCTTGCTTACCTTAGATCTTAAAATTTCGAATGATCTCCTATTGTAGTCGGCTTAGCAGAAAACCCGATATCCTCCTTCCAAGGGTTCGGCCAAAGAGCATAATGGGGTTAGAGTTTTTGATTTCGGCTTAAAGAAAAGAAATAAGAGATCAATCAAGAGAAATCCTTACCAAATGGAGTGATCGAAACGCAACTGTTCACCAACTGAAATTGTCGACAAGAAGAAGAGAAAAGGTTGAGAAATTTTGGCAATGGTGCTAGATAAGGATTCGGCTAGAACTTCATAAAGAAGAAAGATTCCCTCAGCTGTTGAAGATGATTGGATCGTAAGAAGATGGAGAAGAAGGGAACTAAGGTTTGAGAGGTTTTTGGTTTTCTGATCACAAAAGAAAAGAGAAAGGGAATGGAGCTTTTGAAAGAGAGAAGAATCACAAAAGATGCCTATTACCACACTAAGTAAATTCGGCACTTAGCTTCCCTTGAATGGCCGAATTTTTGTCCCCCTAAAGTCCCATATACGGCCAACTCTCCCCCCCATCTAATCCCTTTCTTTTCTCCTTATTTTTCTCTTTATCACTTATTTAAAATAATAGAAACAGTCCAATATTTATCTCCACTTGTTAGCCGAATTTTAAAAGGTATTTGACCCTATCTGATGCTCATCTTTTGGTGTTTTAATGCCGTCCAACTCCTCCTCTTAGCTTGACGCAAAAACACTCCAAAAGTGCTCCCCTTGCTGCTCGAACTTGAGACCTGCTCCAATGCTTGTGGCTTCACTTACAGAGGCTTTAAGTGGCGCCTCCAAGCCACTTAACCAAGCCCATTTGTGCGTCATATTTCCCCTACATTTTCTCTTAAGGCCACCCTGCTAAGCTTCCTCTTTTAGATTTAAAATCCAATAATTTCTAAGGCATTTATCTACATTCTAGAGTTCCCCAAAGTTTATAAAACACGTTTTCAGACACATAAACATGCTTTCACATTTATCTAAGCAAAAATGCATAAGCCCCAAAATCCAAGATATTACAATTTATTCGCTGGTAATCCTTTATTTAACATTTTGGAAAACGGTTATTAAGGGTTTAGGAAATTCCCGTATTGAACATTTAATAATAATAGGCAGTAATCAAATTAAAAGCTAAACAAAATAAAATACCAAAATTAAAGTTATAGTGGCTTTATTACATAGCAAAAACCCAAATAAAAATAAGTCCAAATAAAAGAAACGAGTTTACGAGAAAACATTGCATGGCCACCACAAGTCCGCCTCAGCTCCCAAATCCGCGATCTAAAGATTACCTGCAAAATTAAACAAAGGGGTGAGTCATCGAGACTCAGTGTGTAAATCCTCATAAACGTAATCTGGGCCTTAAGCCCACAGATGCACATTGGGCCTTAGCCTGCTCAAGATGGCATACAAAAGATATGAATGCAATATGTCCCAGCCCAACCTAGTTTTTTCCATCCTCTACACGCCACCCGTACCAGCCAATCACACCGAGGGGATTTCTACAATCAACCCTCCATCCGCTAGACGCCACTTTGACAGTCATGCTGTCAGTCATAATGCCGATCACTAGGTGACCAAAATCGTACAACGTGGCTTAGCCACCGATCACTATGTGACCTTATAATATAACGTGGCTTAGCCACCGATCACTATGTGACCTCATAATATAACGTGGCTTAGCCACCGATCACTATGTGACCTCATAATCAAGCACTTCCCCTTAAACATCATAACATCCCAAATCCCATGCAATATGACATAATAATTCATGTATGCAGTATGTCATGTATGCAAAACATATATCAAATATAAGTATAACATGAATTACCACCATAATCAGATAGACATAATACAATATAATCAAGCTAATCAACCTCTAAGGGTATAACCGTAATTTTACCTAGCATGGGTATTTTCGTAATTTACCTATCGAGGGTATTTCATTAATTTCGCACCTGCAATGGCCTTTCCGAAGGCCTAATGTCGTCCGGAGCGACTCAGCTACCATTTCCGGTCGTACCAGACTATTGGGCCTAAAACCCGATTTCAGCCCATTCGTGCCCACACTCTCGTGTGGCCCACTTAACATAAATCTAGCCACGTATATGAGATACACCTAGTCTAGTTCACTATATACCACACCATCATACAATTTACTCATATGGGCCCACGGGCCCATTGGACCCACTTTTGCCCAAGCAGCCTCAACCCACAAGATTACTAATGGTGGCCTCAACTATCGCGTCGAAGCCCCACACATGCGCTCGCACGCTCATGTGGCTACTATTGCCGTGACCGGCACTTCCGCATTTGCCGCTCTACAACTAGAGTAGAGAAGTACACACCTGATAGGAATCTGGTGCTAATCCGCGCTCCGACCACTCCTGTGCCCAAACGCCCTCCAAGGTGTATTCGTCCTCCTCCTAGAATGCTATATATATAGCTAGCTTCTCACCTTCCTTCTTTGTATCTTTCCAATGTGGGATCCTTCCGTCAGCAGAGTTTAAATCCAATTCAAACTCTTCCCGTCCAATTCGCAAAATAAATACTCCCTTGCTTTTCATGAGATTCGAACCCAGGCTCCCTTGCAACATAGTCCACGCCGCTAACCACTTGGCCACAAGCTCCTCTTGTGTCTTAAACCATGCACAACTAAATATAAATCTATAGCCAAATACTAAGGTCCATGTAAAAAGAAAACCAAAATGCAAGAGCATAGACTTGAACCTTGGACCTCCTTCCTTCCTTGTGGCGTCATCCCCTTGTTCCTTAAGTGGCGTCACTTTGCCACTACACCACATACTCCACTTGTGTCATTTTCCTCCACATTTTATTCTTAAAGCTGACCTACCAACTCCTAGGGTTTTTTTTCTCCTAAAACCAAAATTTCCCTAAAGCCAAAGTTTGATCCCGGGACTTCATAGAAGCCCTCTAACCTTCCAAAATCACTTATCTAATAGGTCCAACTTGCATTTAAGTCGATCTCTTGTTCTCAAAAATTTTAAACGCTACTACGCTCAAGGCCCATTGGGCCCAATCCTACTAGGCCCAATTTTGGGATTTTACGGTGCTCTATTACAAAAGCTTAGTAATTTCGTATAATGTAAAGACAATCTACAAGGAAGAAAATGCAACAGGGTAAGCTTACTTAAATCTTAGTAAGTTCGTATAATTTAAAAATAACATAACTATCATGTATAAGTCTATCAATTGAAATTAACACACAACTTAATATTTCTGGTCATATTTCATATTTTCTACCATGCCAAATGGTTAGCTATGAACATTTAATATCATCAAAACATTTAGATAACATATCACATTAGCCAATTCACATTCAATCAGTGAATGACATTCCATGCCATAATAATCCATTTCCTTTCAATTCATTAACTTATTTTTCTCGGAGAAATTTAGTAAATTAACTTTGGATACATTGGGAAACTATGCTCACACAAGCTGACAATCGGGACATTAACCATTACTCGATGCTGCTTACACAAGCTGTCGAGAATCTACAACAAATGCTAGATTCTAGCCATTGATATGGTATCCACCACCGGTACATAGTACCTGATAAATATAACACCAAAATGGAGTGCCTGATAACTATATCATTGGTAAAAAGGTACCCGGTAACTGTAATTATTGGCACATAGTGCATGATAAACCCTAATGACATGTCATTTGTATCCTAATCATTCACTAAGCTCACATGGGCCTTAACTTATTTCCCATATTCTTTCCATCTTTATAACATATCACCATATTCAACATGATCATTTGCATACCTTGTAACAATATATTTCATTTCAAATATGTATAATTGCTACACTTTACATTTCAGTCCTTCTATTCCACATTAATACTTTCTCAATAAACCATACCAACACTTATACATTTATCCCATATATAATTCAATTCAACAGTTAATAAACAGAATAAACCTAATACAAACTTACCTAAACGAGATAATAATAAACACCACATCAAGGACTACTCAATAATTTTCCCCTTTCCGCGATTATCAACCAGTTGGTCCGTTTCTTGATCATGCAAGGAAGAACAGCTTGGCCTAAAAATCGTGTTTTGGTGGGAGAAAGAATAAGAAAGAAGATGATGATGATTTTGGTTATGTTTTACTAATATTGTTTGTTTTTACTTAAGTTTAATTATTATAATTTAACATTATTTTAATCCAAACTCACCACTAAACGTCCACGATCCATAGTTATGGCATAATTTTCATTTAAAACCATCCAATCATGATTTTATAAACATTAAGCACATATAAACTACTAGCGATTAACTTTTGTCATTTTTACGATTTAGTCCTTTTTCTTTAATTAACTATCCAAACGTTAAAATTATCAAAACAAATTCTAATACGAATGTTATAACCTTGTAAATATTAAATGAATGATATTTACTGACTCAATGATCAAAATTTTGGTCCTAAAACTACTATTTTCAATACCACCGAGAAACGAGGTGTTACAACTCTCGCCTAAAGAAATTTTCGTCCTCGAAAATCTTAATAGAGAAAAGGTTCGGTTATTATAATCTCATAGCTTCTTCCAGTTCCCAGGTGGCTTCTTCCATGCCATGACGTTGCTAGAGAAATTTTACTAAAGCTATCCGTTTACTTCTCAACTCTTTAACTTTTTGAGCCAAAATCTTAACGGATTCTTCAATATACGTCATATAATACTGTAATTCTATTTCTATCCGAGAGTTCACATTGGAAGGATATGATCTGTACTATCAAAACATCGATATGTGAAAGTCATTATGAACCTTTTCAAGTTCTAACGGCAAAGCTAAACTGTAGCACCCCTCACCCGTATTCAACGCCAAAATAGGGTTATGGAGCATTACCGAACTTGTAAAAGAATTAAACAATAATTTCACATACATTTTCAAATTTCATGCAATCATCATTCAAACTCAATCATATTGTCCCTAATACAAGCCTACAAGGCCCTAAACATGCTTTAAAAGTGGTTCGGGACTAAACCAATAGCTCAAGAAAATTTTGAAACACTTAAAAAAATTTTCAAATTTTAGGGGACACACGCCCGTATGGTCTGGTCGTGTGTCTCACACGGCCAAAGACACGCTCGTGTCACAAACCGTGTGGACATTCAAAATGGAATCACATGGCCTTGTCCCAACCCATGTTTGACCCCATGTAACTCTCTGACTTGGGTCACACGACCAACACACACGCCCGTGTGCCCTAGAAAAGGCCACACACGCCTGTGTACCAGGCAGTGTACTAAGCCGTGCCAAACCTGTAGGGTATACTTACTTATGCACACGGCCAAGTCACATGCCCGTGTACTGAACCGTGTGGAGCATATTGACTTGATTTTTAATTCAACACTAGGGGACACACAGCCATGCAACCTGACTGTGTGTCACACACAGCTGAGACACACGCCCGTGTTGACAAAAATAGGCTATTTACCAAGCCAATTTGCCACCCAAACGTGCACACCCCTAAACGAACGCATTTAGCACCAAAACATAGCATATATAGGTATTCTTCTAACTCAACCAAACATAAATCATACCATTTCAATACCACCAAGAACAAGTCTCACATGTACCACAGTATGCTACTCCATTTTATACCAAATTCTCATTCCCAATTTAACTAAATGGACACTTTCAAACATGAATTAATTTACCTACACCCACAAGCATACTAATTCTCAATTCATCAACCATTTGACATCCACAATACCTATTATCAACAAGCATCACATATTCATCATTTAACACATAACCAAAGCCATATGCACCTATGTATACACAACCAAACCAACCAAATTAGGCCAAATCTCTTGGCTATATATAAAACAAAAATTTAGACATTTACAAGCCAACTCAAATGGCTAAATTCATTATCAACACATATACCAAAATGACCAAACTCTTATACATGCCATATACTTAAAACACTTAAGTTCAAAAGTACCCAAGAGATAGTAGGATAGTGTGATGAAATATCCAACGATCTTCGAACCCGGGCTAGCTTTGATTTCACTATAGAACACGAAAAAATAAAAAATGTAAGCTATAAAGATTAATAAGCTCGTATGGAAATAATAAGCAAAACTCACCATTTAGTTACTATTCAAAATAT
Organism: Gossypium bickii; assembly: GCA_025503065.1. NCBI lineage: Eukaryota > Viridiplantae > Streptophyta > Magnoliopsida > Malvales > Malvaceae > Gossypium > Gossypium bickii. Next base: position 22,945,996 of record CP106718.1, read on the forward strand.
GCATATAACATACTAAAAAATATATACAACCACAATGATGACATATAATCAATCATCTATTTAACCATAAACTCAATTCTTTCATATGTTTAATGCATATTCAGTTTCCGTACATACTTGTATTGATACGTATCTATTTCTCACCATTTCAAATCCTCAATATACTCGTTGAACCATTTGGAATAATACAGGAGACTCTGGAATCTCGATATACTCTGGAACCATTTCTGAATGATCTCAGAATTCTTTCGTACACAGATTCTACCTCAGAACATTAAACAATCATCGGATTTGATCTAATAGTCTGAATCACTAGTCAATTCACATTGCACTCTTTTAGTTTGTAACTCGCTATCACAATTTTGAGCTTTACAAATTTGTTGAAGAAATATCGGTTTAGCTTTTAATTCAGCCAAAATCAAACCATCATTAGACAAGGTTAACTGCGTATTTATCGCTCGCAAAGCAAATAATGATTTTCTACTCAGATCATCCACAACTATGTTTGCTTTCCCCGGATGATAATCAATCACCAACTCATAGTCTTTCAGCAACTCGAGCCATCTTCGTTGACGCAAATTCAAATCTTTCTGAGACATTATATACTTTAGACTTTTTTGATCAGTAAAGATATGACACTTTTTATCATATAAATGATGTCGCCAAATTTTCAATGCAAAAAGAATAGCGTCCAATTCTAAATCGTACGTCAGATAATTCTTTTCATGCGGTTTCAATTGTCTGGAGGCATAAGCTATCACTTTACCCTCTTCCATCAAAACACAACCCAAACCATTCAATGACGCATAGCTGAAAATTACAAACTCTTTACCTGACTTAGGTTTAACCAACACTGGTGCTTCAATTAACAATGCTTTCCACTGTTCGAAACTTCGTTGACATTTATCAAACCACTTGAATTTCACATCTTTTTGTAGCAATCTAGTCATCGGAGTGGCAATCATCGATAATTCTTTAACAAAACATCGATAATAACCAGCTAACCCTAAAAAGCTTCTGAATTCAAATACATTTCTTGCTAGTTTCCAATCAACTACGGCAGAAATCTTGCTCGATCAACTCGTATGCGCTCCACCGAAACAATATGTCCCAAAAATCTAACTTCTCGTAACCAGCACTCACGTTTCCTGAATTTACGAACAATTGCTTATCTCTCAGGGTCTGTAGCACAATTCTCAAATGCTCGGCATGCTCAGACTCATCTCATGAATAGATCAGAATGTCGTCAATGAATATAACCACAAATCTATCTAAATACGATCTAAAGATTCAATTCATCAAATCCATAAAAATGGCAGGAGCATTAGTTAATCTGAAAGGCATAACAAGAAATTCATAGTGCCCGTACCTTGTTCTAAATGCAGTTTTCGGCATATTTGAATCATTAACTCACAACTGATAGTAGCCAGATCTCAAATTAATCTTTGAGAACACTATTTCCCCTTTCAACTGATCAAATAAATCATCAATTCTCTGCAAAGGATACTTTTCTTTATCGTAACCTTGTTGGGCTGATAATAATCAATACAAATTCTCATCGATCCATATTTCTTCTTTACAAATAACACTGGCGCACCCTAGGGAGAAAAACTAGGTCATACAAAACCTTTATCTGTTAACTCTTGCAACTGAGCTTTCAAATCTTTCAATTTGTTTGGAGCAATTCTGTACGGAGCTATAGATATCAGTGATGTTCATGGTATTAATTCAATGGCAAACTCAACCTCTCTGATCTATGGTAGCCTCAGTAATTCTTCTAGAAACACATCCAGATACTGACAGACAACTGGCACTGATTCAATTTTCGATTCAGACACTTTTGTATCCAAAATATAAGTAAGATAAGCTTCGCAAACTTTTCTCACACATCTCTGAGCTGACATAGACGGAATCAAAACAGGCAATTCACTGGACTCATCTGATTCAATTCGAATGATTTCACTATTCTGGCATTTCAATTCAATAGTCTTTCATTTACAATTCACAACAGCATCATGCAGTGTCAACCAGTCCATACCCAGAATTACATCGAACTCATCAAATGGTAAAAGCATCAGATTTTCCGGAAAACAGTAACCTCAAGTCATTAAAGGACAGTTCTTGCAAACTTTATCAACTAGGACATACTTACCTAAGGGGTTCGACACTTTAATCACAAACTCAGTAGACTCAACATGAAAACTCTTATTAGACACCAAATTCATACAAATATATGAATGAATCGATCCAGGTCATAAATAGAAAATGTACCGGTGATAACATCAGGTGACGATGCATCTTCCTGAGCGTGGATTGCTAAGCTCTAGTAGGTGCTCTAGCCTCAGATCTCACAGTGGAGTCCTTTTTTGTTCCTCTAAAATGAATCATAAATCTAGCACTACGAGTTGGTTTACCCCTGGCAACTGTATTACTCGGCCTTAAAGTATGAAGATTATCTTTGCCGGATAACTGAGGACAATCACAAATAAAGTGTTCTTGCGAACCACATCTAAAACAAGCTTTATTTTTATTATTCATCCAACAATCTCCAAAATATCGTCGACCACAATGTTGACACTCAGGTTTGTTGTTTCTCACACTGCCAACACTCGATACTGATGTAGCTTGAGCTTTAGGATTTGAGTATTGCTTTCCATGATCTTTGTTTAGATACCTGATTGAAGCATTCGAACGAATATACGAATCTCTTGATTTCTTTGATGAAGACTGATATGGTTTATTCATCGATTTTTTTCTTGAATCTCTAGCTTCGAAATTAGCTTTTCTTGTAATGGCCTAAATTCAAGATTATCGGAATAATGGTTTCGCAACCATAAATCCGATTTAAATAGAAATTTATTTCAATATGTTTGCATGAGTCTTTATATGATAGGAAATATTTTTATAAATATTTATAAAATGTTAGTAATGTGGCATTAAACTTTCGTTAGAAAATTTTAACGTTTGGGTAGGTAATTAAATGAAAATGACTAAATTGAAATGAAAGTAAAAGTTTAATTATAGATTAAAAGAAAGTATAAAGGACCAAAATGGCAATTAAGCCATTTTGTCTAGATTGAGGCGGTTAATGGAAGAAAAATCTGAGATTTTTAGTTTATTATTATATTATTATATTATTATATATATATATATATATATAAAGAAAGGAGAAAAGAAACAAAAGGGATAAAAACAAAGGAAGAAATAGAGAGCAAACGTGAAGGGAGAAAGAAGAAGAGAAAAGAAAGAAAAAAAAGGGATAATATAGTTTTTAAAGCTTGGAGTTTAATTTGGTAAGTTTATTTAGTCCTTTTCTTTTAATTTTGACGCTTTATAAGTTTTAGAACAAAGTTTTGATGAATTTAAGTTGAAGTTTTTGAAGTTTCAAAGTTTTTGAATATAGCATATGATGAATAAAATGATGAATTAGTGGTTTAATTGAAAGAATTTGAAGCTAGAATTAGGTAAAGGATTTAATTGTAAAATAAGCTATAACAAAACTGTTTTGGACAGCAGCAGTAGAGTAAATTTGAAAAATCACTAAAAATCGTAGAAGTGGAATTAGAAGTTGAATGAGATATGAATCTAAAGCTTATTGAGTCTATTTTCATATGAAAGAAACATGGAAAGCAAAGGAATTCTGTAATTTGAGATATTTATATTTTTGTAAGACTAGTTCAGAGGGATTTCGGGATCCCCTGTTCTGACTTTGAAAAATCATAAAAAAGTTGGAGAAAAATAATTAGGGGCTTAACTTTATATGTTTAGAATCCTTAATGAGTATATTTTCAAATGAAATAAATAAGAAGGTCATATGAATTCTGTACGAAGCGTAATTTGATTCGTAGTGAAGAGAGGTCAGAACAGTCAAACAGTAAAACAGGGGAAACTTTAAGAATAATCTGGTATTGATTGGCCATACCAAAAATTCTGAAAATTTTATGGGAAGAAGATATGTGAGTCTAGTTTCAGAAAAATTAACAGTTCTTCATTTGGAGCTCTGTAGCTCGAGAAATAAATAATTTAGTATTTGTGACTCAAGTAGATGACTTTGAATAAGCTAAAAATAATAATAGAATTATAGAAAATGCTACATGTGAACATGAAATGTATTGAATTGATGATTGAATTTATTTATTTAGATCCAGAAAACTCAAATACAAAGCTAGATCAAGGAAAGGAAAAAGTCCCGGATTAGTAGATTTTATAAACGAACTAGTATCGAGGTAAGTTTGTGTAACTTGAATTATACTCTTAAATGCTTGAAATGTATGTTATTGATGTGAATATAACTTGAATGTTCATTGTATGAAAGTTGACGAAACATTGATATATTTGATGAAAAGGGGAAAGAAATCCCGGTTGAATGAAAGGAAAATTCGATGGATCTCTGAAAAGGAATTGACGGTAAAAGGATCTAGCCGGACGGGTGATCCTATCTCGATATAGCCCTCCCGAAGAATATGTGGAAAATGGATTTAGCTTGGGACGGGTAATTCGAATTAGGGTCGAATTTAGCTCGACTAGTAATTGGATCCAAGCTCATTAGAGTAATTGTCGTTGCGGGGATTTATTGTCGTTGTTGAGGATTTAGCTCGGGTGGTAATCCAGACAATACTCGATGAGTTTATATTACAGGATTTAGCTTTGGTGGTAATCCTCTGTAAGGATGAGGTTGTGGAGTGTGCTCTCGAAATGAAAATGTGCGCACATGAATATGAATTGACGGACCGGATTTGTACACTAAAGTGTACCTCGAAAATCCATCGAAATTTCGAGTAATTCAACGGGATAAATATGGAAAAATAACAAGGAAATGAAAATCATAGTATTGATGAGCTCATCAATCATGGTGTGTATATTATTGATATATGGAAATTAATGAACTAACTTGAATGTTGAGCTTGTGCATGTTAGGGTATTAATGCATTGAATGGATATATGAATGCTTATTACATTGTATTGAAAATATTAGGTAAGTATAATTCTTGTTACATGGGCTTACTAAGCACAAAGTGCTTACTCATTTTCCTTTCCCTTGTTTTGTAGTGTTAAGAGGTGGAGGTCGGATCGGTGGGAGACTCATCACACTATCAACCCCAAAGATATTTGGTATTTAAAGAAACTTTAGTTTGGAAATGAATGGCATGTATAAGCTAATAAAATAAATGTTAATATGAAATGAATATAAGGTTAGCCAACGATATGGCTTATGTGTTGAAGTTATTTTATAAATATGCATGAATTTTATTTTGAAAATATGTTGAATTAGAATGGTTTCGGTTTCAAAAAAATTTTGTAAACTCTGGTAATGCCTCGTACCTTATTTCGACAACGAATACGGTAGGGGTGTTACATTTGTTGGTATCGAGCTACGGTTTAGTCGGTTCTAGGACCGATATAGTGAATACTGGATTAGCTATACATGCCATTTAAATTATTATTTTTTTGATAGTGTGAGATCTCTCGACCGCTTAAATTGTGTTTTCCTTATAGTAATGTCATCCGACCGAGCTCAATCTGAGGAAGTTGGGAGTCATGCTCGGCTTCAATACAAAGAGAAGAAACTAGCGATAGAAGGCCGGTATAGAGGGTCAAGGGGAGGAGGCAAAAATAGCCTTCTTTCAAATGATGAATGAATGGTTTACCCAATATATAAGAACTAACCCTACTGGGTGCGACAAACTCAAGCTCCCCCTCCTGTTCCTCCACGGTTCAGAGATTCCACAGGTATAGGTACTGAATCTGTCGAGAAAAGGAAAAGCTCTGTTGATAAAATCCGAAAATATGGGGTAGAAGAATTTGAGCAGCGATTGGTGATGATCGAACGAAGTGAATATATATCGAAGCCAAGTAATCCATCTTTGAGGGTAGACCATCTCGACCATCCGGTAATGTTAGTGGTAGCCGAGGAGCTACAAAAGATACCGCAAGTAGGCACGAGACACGAGCACCTCCTAGGACATATGTCATGCGTGCGGAGAAGATGCCTCAAAGACCGATGTTATTCTTGGTACATTTTCTTTACTTGAAACCGATATTCTTGCATTAATTGATCCCGGTTCTACGCATTCATATATATGTGTAAAACTTGCATGCGTAAAAGATTTATCTTTTGAACATACTGAATTTGCTGCTAAAGTCTTGAACCCCTTTGGCCAATCTATTTTGGTGGATAAAATTTGTAAAAATTGTCCACTTGATGGTAAGAGGTTATTGTTTCTGGTGATTTGATGTTCCGCCATTTAATGAGTTTGATGTGATATTGGGCATGGATTGGTTAACTCGGCATGATGATGAAGAGTAAAGCGTAATGTGAAATATATTGTGTTGAAGTGTCGAATGGTGAATTACTTGGGTTAAATCGATCGATGCAGGGAGGATTATCGATGTGATTTTGATTATTCTTGCGCTCAGAGGTATGTCAAAAGGGGTATGATGCTTTTCTTGCTTATGTATTAGATACCAAGGTATCGAGTCGAAGATTCAAGCGGTGCGATGGTATGCGAATTTTTACGATGTGTTTCCAGAAGAGTTACCAGGGTTGCCACCAGAAAGAGAAGTGGAATTTTCTATAGATTTGATTCGGGAACTACTCCGATTTCCATGGCTTCGCATCGAATGGCTCCTCTGAAATTAAAGGAATTAAAGACACGATTCACAGAACTTGTTGATAGAGGTTTTGTCTGACCGAGTCATTCACCTTGGGGTGCTCCGGTTCTATTTGTGATAAAGAAAGATGGGTCTTTGAGATTGTGTATTGACTATCGACAACTCAATAAGGTAACTATAAAGAATAAGTATCCGTTGCCCCGGATTGATGATTTGTTTGATCAGTTGAAAGGTGCTACTATATTTTCAAAGATTGATATCTGATCGGGCTACTATCAGTTACGAGTAAAGGAGTCAGATGTGCCAAAAACAGCTTTCAGAACCAGGTACGGGCATTATGAGTTTCTGGTTATGCCGTTTGGGTTGACTAATGCACCTGCAGTATTTATGGATTTGATGAATCGGATATTCAGACCGTACTTAGATAGGTTTGTGGTAGTATTCATTGATGATATTTTGGTTTATTCTCAAGATGAAGAAGAACATACAGAACATTTGAGAATTGTGTTGCAAATTCTGCGAGAGAAACAGTTATATGCTAAATTCAGTAAATGTGAATTTTGGCTTCGAGAAGTGGGTTTTCTTGGACATATTGTATCCGCTGAAGGCATCAGGGTAGATCCAAGTAAAATCTCAGCTATTGTCAATTGGAGTCCACCGAAGACTGTATCTGAAGTTAGAAGTTTCTTGGGTTTAGCTGGTTATTATCGGAGATTTGTACAGGGATTCTCTATGATAGCTTCTCCGATGACTCGATTATTGCAGAAAGATGTAAAGTTTGAGTGGACTGATGAATGTCAGCAGAGTTTCAACCGATTAAAAGATCTAGTAACGAAAGCACCAGTATTAGTGCAGCCTGAACCGGGTAAAGAATTTGTTATCTACAGTGATGCCTCATTAAATGGTTTAGGTTGTGTCTTGATGCAAGAAGGTAAAGTAATAGCCTATGCTTCAAGACAACTTAAACCACATGAAAGAAATTATCCGGTACATGATCTTGAGTTAATTTGCTATTGTTTTTGCATTGAAGATATGGCGGCATTACTTGTGCGGTGAGAAATGTCATATTTATACTGATCATAAAAGCTTGAAGTATTTGATGACACGAAAGATCTGAATTTAGGACAGTGTTGGTGGCTTGAACCGATAAAGGACTATGATTTGATTATTGATTATCATCCAGGTAAGGCTAATGTTGTGGTGATGCTTTGAGTCAAAAATCTCTGTTTGCTTTACGAGTTATGAATACCCGATTGTCACCGATCGATGATGGTTCAATCATAGCTGAATTGAGAGCTAAACCGACATTTCTACAAACAAATATGTGAAGCTCGGAAGAATGATGAGAGATTCACAGTTAAAGCGGGCACAATGTGAGTCAGTCATCGATTCGAATTTCAAGTTGGGGTTGGTGATTGTTTATTATTCAGAGGTAGGGTATGTGTACCCAAGAATTTGAGCTCGTCTGAAGATTTTACACGAGGCTCACGGTGGTACTATATCCTGTACATCAGGAAGTAATAAAATGTATAATGATTTGAAGAAGATGTCTTGGTGGCTGGGTATGAAACGTGATATTTACGAGTTTGTATCAAGATGTTTGATATGTCAAGCAGTCAAAGCAGAACATCGGTACCTTCGGGGTTACTTGACCAATTACTATACCGGAATGGAAATGGGAAAGAATCACTATGGATTTTGTATCGGGGTTACCGTTGTCTCCGAGGAAAAAGATGCTATTTGGGTTATTGTTGACCGATTGACAAAGTCGGCACACTTTATTCGATGCGTATGGATTATTCTTTAGATAAACCGGCTGAATTGTACATATCCGAGATTGTCGGGTTACATGGAGTGCCTATCTCCATTATATCGAGATAGAGATCCCCGATTTACGCCTCGTTTCGGGATAAATTGCAAGAAGCTTTGGGTACTCGGTTGTATTTCAAGATCGCATTTCATCCTCGCATGGATGGCCAATCTGAGCGTGTAATTCAAGTATTGGAAGATATGCTCCGATGTTGTACACTAGAGTTTAAAGGTAATTGGGAGAGGTATCTACCTTTGATTGAATTTGCTTACAATAATGATTATCATCCGAAGTATTAAAATGGCTCCGTATGAAGCTTTGTATGGTAGAAAGTATAGAACACCATTATATTTGATGAGAGCTCGGTGAAAAGAAGATACACGGGTTGATTTGATCCAGAAGCGAGAAGAAAAAGTAAAGGTTATTCGGGATAGTTTAAAGCGACTTCCGATCGCAAAAATCATATGCCGATCTTAAACGAAAAGAGATTGAATTTCAGTCGGTGACAAGGTATTTCGAAAGTGTCTCCTTGGAAGAAAGTTCTCCGGTTGGTCGAAAAGGTAAATTGAGTCCAAGATTTATCGGGCCATATGAGATCATAGAAAGAATTGGACCGGTCGCTTATCGGTTGGCATTACCACCAGAACTTGATAGAATCCATAATGTTTTTCATGTGTCTATGCTACGACGATATCGGTCAGATCCTTCACATGTTATTTCTCCTACAGAAGTGGAGATTCAATCGGATATGAGTTACAGTGAAGAGCCGATCAAGATATTGGCACGGGAAACAAAGGAGCTTAGAAATAAAAAAATAAATTTGGTGAAGGTATTGTGGCAAAAACACGGGATCGACGAAGCGACATGGGAACTGGAGGAGGCAATAAGGAAACAATATCCAAACCTCTTATCTTGGTAAGATTTTCAAGACGAAAATCCTTAAAAGGGGAGAGTTGTAATGGCCTAAATTCAAGATTATCGGAATAATGGTTTCGCAACCATAAATCCGATTTAAATAGAAATTTATTTCAATATGTTTGCATGAGTCTTTATATGATAGGAAATATTTTTATAAATATTTATAAAATGTTAGTAATGTGGTATTAAACTTTCGTTAGAAAATTTTAACGTTTGGGTAGGTAATTAAATGAAAAGGACTAAATTGAAATGAAAGTAAAAGTTTAATTATAGATTAAAAGAAAGTATAAAGGACCAAAATGGCAATTAAGCCATTTTGTCTAGATTGAGGCGGTTAATGGAAGAAAAATCTGAGATTTTTAGTTTATTATTATATTATTATATTATTATATATATATATATATATATATAAAGAAAGGAGAAAAGAAACAAAAGGGATAAAAACAAAGGAAGAAACAGAGAGCAAACGTGAAGGGAGAAAGAAGAAGAGAAAAGAAAGAAAAAAAAGGGATAATATAGTTTTTAAAGCTTGGAGTTTAATTTGGTAAGTTTATTTAGTCCTTTTCTTTTAATTTTGATGCTTTATAAGTTTTAGAACAAAGTTTTGATGAATTTAAGTTGAAGTTTTTGAAGTTTCAGAGTTTTTGAATATAGCATATGATGAATAAAATGATGAATTAGTGGTTTAATTGAAAGAATTTGAAGCTAGAATTGGGTAAAGGATTTAATTGTAAAATAAGCTATAACAAAACTGTTTTGGACAGCAGCAGTAGAGTAAATTTGAAAAATCACTAAAAATCGTAGAAGTGGAATTAGAAGTTGAATGAGATATGAAATTAAAGCTTATTGAGTCTATTTTCATATGAAAGAAACATGGAAAGCAAAGGAATTCTGTAATTTGAGATATTTATATTTTTGTAAGACTGGTTCAGAGGGATTTCGGGATCCCCTGTTTTGAATTTGAAAAATCATACAAAAGTTGGAGAAAAATAATTAGGGGCTTAACTTTATATTTTTAGAATCCTTAATGAGTCTATTTTCAAATGAAATAAATAAGAAGGTCATATGAATTCTGTACGAAGAGTAATTTGATTCGTAGTGAAGAGAGGTCAGAACAGTCAAACAGTAAAATAGGGGAAACTTTAAGAATAATCTGGTATTGATTGGCCATACCAAAAATTCTGAAAATTTTATGGGAAGAAGATATGTGAGTCTAGTTTCAGGAAAAATTAATAGTTCTTCATTTGGAGCTCTGTATCTCGAGAAATAAATAATTTAGTGACTGTGACTCAAGTAGACAGCTTTGAATAAGCTAAAAATAATAATAGAATTATAGAAAATGCTACATGTGAACATGAAATGTATTGAATTGATGATTGAATTTATTTATTTAGATCCGGAAAACTCAAATACAAAGCTAGATCGAGGAAAGGAAAAAGTCCCGGATTAGTAGATTTTATAAACGAACTAGTATCGAGGTAAGTTCGTGTAACTTGAATTATACTCTTAAATGCTTGAAATGTATGTTATTGATGTGAATATAACTTGAATGTTCATTGTATGAAAGTTGACGAAACATTGATATATTTGATGAAAAGGGGAAAGAAATCCCGGTTGAATGAAAGGAAAATTCGATGGATCTCTGAAAAGGAATTGACGGTAAAAAGGATCTATCCCAGACGGGTGATCCTATCCTGATATAGCACTCCCGAAGAATATGTGGAAAATGGATTTAGCCCGGACGGGTAATCCGAATTAAGTCCAATTTAGCTCGGTGGTAATTGGATCCAAGCTCATTAGAGTAATTGTCATTGGGATTTAGCTCGACTGGTAATCCCGTCAATACTCTATGAGTTTATATTACAGGGGATTTAGCCTGGACTGGTAATCCCTCTGTAAGGATGAGGTTCGCGGGAGTGTGCTCTCTGAAATGAAAATGTGCGCACATGAATATGAATTGACGGACCCGGATTTGTACACTAAAGTGTACCTCTGAAAATCCATCGAAATTTCGAGTAATTCAACGGGATAAATATGGAAAAATAACAAGGAAATGAAAATCATAGTATTGATGAGCTCATCAATCATGGTGTGTATATTATTGATATATGGAAATTAATGAACTAACTTGAATGTTGAGCTTGTGCATGTTAGGGTATTAATGCATTGAATGGATATATGAATGCTTATTACATTGTATTGAAAATATTAGGTAAGTATAATTCTTGTTACATGGGCTTACTAAGCACAAAATGCTTACTCTGTTTTCCTTTCCCTTGTTTTGTAGTGTTAAGAGCTCTGAGGTCGGATCGGTGGGAGACTCATCACACTATCAACCTTGAGATTTCGGTATTTAAAGAAACTTTAGTTTGGAAATGAATGGCATGTATAAGCTAATAAAATAAATGTTAATATGAAATGAATATAAGGTTAGCCACTGATATGGCTTATGTGTTGAAGTTATTCTGACAACGAATACAGGTAGGGGGTGTTACATTTCTCTTTTTTTGCCCAATTCCCCGGTTTTGCAAGCTTGATCAACTAGCATTACGAATTCTTTCAATTCTAGAATGCCGACTAAAAAATAGATATCTTCATTCAGTCCATCTTCAAATCTTTTACACATAATTTCTTCGGTTGAAACACATTCTCAAGCATACTTACTGAGTCTAACAAACTCTCGCTTATATTTAGTCACAGACATACAGCCCTGTTTCAACTCCAAAAATTCTTTGCGCTTTTGATCGATAAACCGTTGACTGATGTATTTCTTTCTAAACTCAGCTTGAAAGAATTCCCAAGTAACTCTTTCTCTTGGTACCACGGAAACCAAAGTATTCCACCATTGATATGCAGTGTCCCTCAAAAGTGATACGACTCATTTTAAACACTTATCTGGGGTGCAAGAAAGTTCATCAAATACTCTAATAGTGTTTTCAAGCCAAAACTCGGCTCTCTCGAGATCGTCATCAACAATAGCTTTGAACTTTTCGGCCCCATATTTCCAAATCTTATCAACTAGTGGCTTATTCAGTCGTAGAAGTTTCACACTTTGAGGAGCTACAGGAACTAATTGGGGATTAGGTGGGGGTGGAGGTTGTTGAGTAGCCGGATTTGTTTGAACAAATTTTGTGAACCACTCATTCATCATTTGGAAGAAGGCCTCTTTAGCCTCTCCTCCCTGGCTACCCGGTACGTGTCTCGATTCTGAATGCGCTACCCCGTGAACGAAGGCTGGTGCATTACTTTCGACATTATCAGCTACAGCTCGATTGGGATCCATTTACTATATGAAAACACTATTTAAAACTGTCAGGAGATATCACACTATCATAGGTTATATATGGCATATATAGTTAGATGAGACTCTCATATACGCCAGTTAGTCCGAGAATCGACTAAATTGTAGCTCTGATACAAATAAATGTAGCACCCTTCACCCGTATTCAACGCCAGAACAGGGTTATATAGCATTACTGGACCTATAAAACAATTAAACAATAATTTCACATACATTTTCAAATTTCATGCAATCATCATTCAAACTCAATCACATTGTCCTTAATATGAGCCTATGAGGCCCTAAACATATTCTAGAAGTGGTTTGGGACTAAACCGATATCTCAAGAAATTTTTGAAACACTTAGAATTTTTTTCAAATTTCAAGGACCACACGCTCGTGTGGTCTAGCCGTGTGGACATTTGAAATGGGATCAGATGGCCGTGTCCCAGCCCGTGTCTGACCCCGTGTAACTCTCTGACCTGGTTCACACGACCAACACACACGCCCATGTGGCTAGCCTGTATGCCCTAAAAATGGCCACACACACCCGTGTATCAGGCCGTGTACTAAGCTGTGCCAAACACGTAGGCAATACTGACTTATGCCACATGACATGTCACACGCCCGTGTGCTGAACCATGTAGAGCATACTGACTTGATTTTTAATTCAACACCAGGGGTCACACGGCCGTGCAACCTGACTGTGTGTCATACATGGCTGAGACACAAGCCCATGTGGACAAAAATAGGCTATTTACCAAGCCAATTTGCCACCTAAACTTGCACACCCCTAAACCAACCCATTTAACACCAAAACATAGCATTTATAAGCATTATTCTAACTCAACCATACATAAATCATACCATTTCAATACCAACAACAACAAGTCTCACATGTACCACAATATGCTACTCCATTTATACCAAATTCACTTTCCCAATTCAAATAAATGGACACTTTCAAACATGAATCAGTTTACCTAAACCCACAAGCATACTAATTCTCAATTCATCAACCATTTGACATCCACAATACCTATTATCAACAAGCATCACATATTCATCATTTAACACATAACTAAAGCAATATGCACCTATGTATACACAACCAAACCAACCAAATTAGGCCAAATCTCATGGCTATATACAAAACCAAAATTTAGATATTTCCAAGCCAACTCAACTGGCTAAATTCATTATCAACACATATACCAAAATGAACAAACTCCTATACATACCATATACTTAAAACACTTAAGTTCAAAAGTACCCAAGAGATAGTAGGATAGTGTGATGAAGTCTCCGATGATCCTCGAATCCGAGTAGCTTTTATTTCACTATAGAACACGGAAAAATAAAAAATGTAAGCTATAAAGCTTAGTAAGCTCGTATGAAAATAATAAGCAAAACTCACCATTTAGTTACTATTCAAAATATGCATATACCATACTAAAAATATATATAACCATAATGATGATATATAAACAATCATCTATTTAACTATAAACTCAATTCTTTCATATGTTCAATGCATATTCAGTTTCCATACATACCTGTATTGATACGTATCTATTTCTCACCATGTCAAATCCTCGATATATTCATTGAACCATTTGGAATAATACAGGATACTCTGGAATCTCGCACCTTAAGTGCCAATATATATATAGCCGAAGCTATCTCAATAAAATCTTGCACTGAAGTGCCAATACATAGCCGAAGCTATCTCAATATCATATCTCAATAATGCTTGACCGAACTTATTTTCCCCTTTAATGGTGTATTTTGGCCATGGCTGAAGGAAACAAGAAAGATGACAACCTTTTCAACTATTAATTCTTTTACAATTTCAATTATTTATCAAATTACTTTATTAACCTTTTTAATTAACCTTTAAAATTCAATTAACCATACACATAATTGTCCACCCACTTTAATAATGGTTTAATTACAATATAAGGACCTCTACTATTTAAATTGATAGCCATTTAATACTTTAAACTAAAGGAACATAAGTTTCACACTTTACGCGATTTAGTCCTTTTTATCAAATTAACCACTCAAACGATAAAATTTCTTAATGAAATTTTCACACAATCATATTACCATGCCGTAGACATTTAAATAATAATAAAATAATTATTTCAACCTTGGATTTGTGGTCCCAAGACAACTATTCTGGTTTGACTAAAAATGGGATATTACATAAACAATAAGCTACCGACCCTATTCTCTTGAGAACCTTGTACGAACCAATAAACCTCGGATTGAGTTTTCCTTTTCGACCAAAATATAGAACTTTATTCTAGGGTGATACTTTTAGGAATTCTTCATTAACCTAAAACTCGATGTCTTTTCTTTTTAAATCGACATAAGATTTCTGACGGTCTTAAGTAGCTTTTAAATAATCTCGAATACCCTGACTTTATCTTTGATCTCGCAAATCAAGTTTGTTCCAGAAATCTTTCTATCACTAAGTTCAGTCTAGTACAACAGAGTTCTGTACTTTTGACCATACAATGCTTCGTACAGTGTCATCTTACTGCTCGACTGGTAACTTTTTTTTATAAGAAAATGCAATTAACAGAAGGAATTTTCCCAGCTACCTTCAAATTCAAGAATGTAATATCGGAGCACATATTTGAGTATCTGAATTACTCTATCAAACTGACCTTCGATCTGTGGGTGAAAAGCCGTACTGGAACTCAACTTGGTGCCCATAGCCTCGTGTAGCTTACCCCAAAACCTAGAGGCAAATCTCAGGTCACGATCAGAAATGTTTAACAATGGTACATCGTGCAACCTGATAATTTCAGAGACATACAATTCTGCCAACTTTTCGAGTGAACAGTATGTATGTACAGGGATGAAATGTGTAGACTTAGTTAATCAATCGACTATAACCCAGATTGCATCTTTCTTTCTTGGCTACAGTGGCAACCTTGTTACAAAACACATGATAACTTGCTCCTATTTCCACTTTGGAATCATAACATGCAATAACAACCTAGATAGAACCTGATGTTTGGCTTTTACCTACTGGCATACAAGACATTTCGATACAAACTCACAGATATCGTGTTTCATTTTTAGCCACCAATACATTTGTTTCAGATCACAACACATTTTAGTATTGCCTGGATGTAAAAAATAATCACTAATATGAGCTTCATTTAAAATATTTTGCTTCAGTTATGAATCATTAGGTACCCACAATCTATTACAGAAATATAAGTTGCCATCCATACCAATACTGAAATTGGCTATCTGACCATCTTCAACTAGTTTCCGTTTAGCCAACAAATTTGGATCATCAAGTTGCAACTCCTAAAGTTTCTGTAAAAAAAAAGCTTACTCCTCAGTTTAGCTAGTATAGATCCGTCACACTCCAACTTTAGCCAAGCATTCAAAGATCACAAAGAAAAAAGATATTTTCGACTCAAGGCATCACCAAAAACATTTGCTTTACCCGGATGATAATCTATTACCAAATCGCAGTCTTTCAACAATTCAAGCCACCTCTTTGTCGCAAAATTAGCTCTTTCTGAGTTATTAAGTACTTCAAGCTTTTGTGATTGGTATAAGTGTGACATTTTTCAGTGTACAGATAGTGTCGCCAAATATTTAGTGCGAAAACAATTGCAACCAACTCAAGTTCATGTGTCAGGTGATTCTTTTTGTGCGTTTTAAGTTGTGAGGAAGCATATGCGATAACTCTGTCATCCAGCACCGGAACATATCCCAAACCAATCAATGAAGCATTGCTGTAGACAATAAATTCTTTCCCAGATTTAGGCTGAGTTAACATTGGTGCCTCTGTCAACATAGTTTTCAATTGTTCAAATTTTTGTTGGCATTTGCCGAACCATACAAAACTGACATCTTTCTGTCATAGTTTAGTCATCGGTAATACTATTATCCAAATGTTTTACACAAAATTTTGATAAGATCCGAGTAAACCCAAACAATTACATACCTCAAAAACATTTTAGAGGCTTCTAATTCAAAATAGTAGAAATCTTGCTCGAATCAACCCATATGCCTTCTGCTGAAATCACATGACCAAGAAATCCAACTTCTTTGAGCCAAAACTCGCATTTGCTAAACTTTGAGTACCATTATTTTTCACGCAAGGTCTATAATACGGTTTTCAAGTGTTCTGCATGCTTGGATTTGTTTTTAGAATAAATCAAAATATTGTCAATAAAAGTATCAACGAATCTGTCGAGATGTGGTTGAAAAACCGATTCATCAGATCCATAAATGTTGCAGGGGCATTAGTTAATCCAAAAGGCATCATTAAAAACTCGTAGTGTCCGTAACGGGTTCTGAATATTGTTTTTAACACATCAGCATCTTTAACCCGTAACTAGTAATAGTTAAATCAAAGATTTATCTTCGAGGACACTATAACACCTTTCAACTAATCGAATAAATCATCTATACGAGACAATGGATATTTATTCTTTATCGTGAATTTTTTCAATTGTCGATAATCTATACACTGTAACACTTCACGCTTGACCCATCCACCGAATCTGGGTATGGAGTGCCACGTCACAAATGGACCTAAACTTAACTTGGCTAACTTAGCTGCTATAAAAAAATCTAAATATGAAAATATCAGTTAATGAGGTTTAAAATATTAATCCTTCAATTTATTTTTATCTCCAATCAAACTACTTATTTACAAAGAATTTCTTAAAATTTTGCTAAGGACTATCTGTCCTAAAAATCTAGATTTTAGGTTTATTATCTGGCTTCGTTGTTATTGATCCAGTGGCGAAGCCTCCAACGGTACCCCCTTTCTAAGTTCATGACTTTATCTACCTATGACCCTTGATCTCGAAACTACTTGGCTTAGTACCTCTTCTGAGTCCTTGATCATCCCACAAGTCCTGTGAGCATCAATCAACTCCGTAAGTTTGAATGATCTGAGTGAGTTCCTTTACTGTCCATAGATAACGCTACTGTATGAGGGTAACATATGTAAAATAAAATAAACATAAATACTCCTTGTTCGCTCAACGCTAGTGTTCTATATTGAGGTGTCAAACTCCAACTGATTCTCCGAGCTTCTAGGCTTTCTACAAAACCTTCTTCTAGTTGAACTCTCTACTTAGCAGTTTTCTAAACACCTCATCATAACAATGATTCCTATCCTTCTTGTCATTCCTTTCCTTTCCATTCCTTTCATACATTTCACTTTTCCCCCACTCGGGGTATTAGTTAACCTTAAATTGACCTGGTTGTTCACCAGTTTCCTATCATGACAATTATGGTAGCTTTTCAACTATCTGCCCAATGATTCTTAAAGTATACCTTCCTTGGAGGACTTGATTGTACCAGTCATTGGCAGACTCTTTTTATCCAAACCTCGGTCTTAAAGGACCATTTGACATTTCCATATTGTGCTTACCTTTAACATGACACACAACTCTGGCAAACCCGTTCTAATTTCATCTTACTATTCGTAGAAGGCGATTACTTCTAGTAATTTACCTGATAAACCGTAAAAGTAACATATTTTAATCCCACATTTAGCATACTTCTGGATAATTTATCCCTTAATTTATGTAAAAAGGTGCTATTAATCCTTTCTTTTCATGTTTTATACTCAGGAAAGCACCGGAGGATAGAAAGAACGAGAAACGGGCCTAAAACGAACCAAATTGGGCCAAAGTGGAAATTAACACGGCCTGGACTTAAGCCCACATGGCCGTGCCTCCCTGATAAACTAGAACACGACCTAATCTCGATTCACACGGTCGTGCCTTATTAAAGGAGTCTAAACACGGCTTAAAGACGACGCACACGAGCGTGTGCCATGCCCGTATCCCTGTCACTGGAAAGAAGAATTCTACTCGAAAAAGGATACCTAGGGGCAAAGAAACCTATTTCAAAAGCCTATATAAACCCCCTAAGTGTAACCTGTAAGGAGGTGGTTAGCTAGGCCAAGGAGCCGAGCCGAAAAGGTCAGATTTGTTGAAATCACTCGAAGATAGCCAGTTGATCCATCTCATGAAGCTGAAATTCTACTTAAGACGGCGGATCTCTCCTTTAATTCCTTCAGGGGGTTTTAGGAATTTCTTATGTTTTGTTTTATCTTTTCTTCTGAGATGTTTTCTTTTATAGTTATGAACAAAACCTTTCAGATACCTGAAGGAGATGAAACCTAAGACGAATCTTGTTATTGTTTTTTGAACTATATGATAAATATTTGACTTGTTCTTATTTATGTGTTCTTATTTCTTGTGTTAATATTTCTGGGATATTGATTCAAGTATGATGTGCTTAGGTGGAGGAGCAAAAGACTCTGCTTAAGAGTAGATCTAGCATAATTAAGTGGAGTTGATTGCACGCCTAGAGATAGGGTGACGAGATTTTGCCGGATTAGGGTAAAACCTAATATGGGAGTCCATAGATCGAGTTAATACGATTTTAGAGGTTTTAATTAGAAAGAGATTTCAATTTATCAACCTAGGGTTAGATGTTATTCGCTTCAAGAGAGGGTTTAATATAAATTAGGGAATCTTACGAATCAAGTCAAGTGAATACATCGTCTGGTTCAGTGTTAAATAATAAGTGAAGTCTAGGTGGATTCTTCCTAAGGGTATCGTCTTAATCAACTGAGTTTTTCCAACAGTATTTCCCCAATTCATTCTTCTTGTCTTTGTGTCTTTAGCTTAGTAGTTAATTAAAATTAGATTTAAACAACAAACTTCACTTATTATAGGCTAGATAATAAAAAGAAGCTTATTATTAGTACTTTTAGTTCCTTTGGGTTCGACAATCCGGTCTTGCCTAAATTATACTACTGTCCGATAGGTGCACTTGCCTTAAAGTCGTTGTCAGAGTTAGTTCCAGGTTTGATCATTCTTATTTATAAATTTTAAGACTCGACAGCTACGATCATTGCCCCTCACCTCTACCTTTACTTAAGACCTTACCTGTCTAATACATGGAAATCAGTCTATCTTCTTGGTCCAACTGCTTGTCACCAATACGATTATGTAAGCCTATCATCTCACTTGCTTGTCTCCTCCTTACAGAGCTATCCTTTTTGCGATGTACCCACACTAGCCTTTCCACAAAGAGGAACAGTCTTAATAAACACTCTTTCCCTTGGATAGTATCCTTACCTTGGGAATAAGGCTCCCCTCTTTTTCCATGAGATTTGCTTTTTGAATACAACTTCAATTAACTACCTTTAGTGGCTCTTCATCTTGGATCCTTGCTTACGATCTTCACATATTTCCATTCTTTATTTCCATGAACAGGTCAGCTCTCACCTGTCCTACCTTCCTTAAAGTTTTGTTCGGTTTTAGCCCATGCCTTATTAGCTTCTATCTCTATCACCATCTTTAGCGGATTCCTTATGATCTGCTTACCATGCTTACACTTTCTTTACTCTTCTTCCACATACGTGGATTCTCTTACTTGGCATAGAGGCATGTACTCCTCACTTGAGGAATTGGCATACTTTTCGCTTTTACTCTCTGGATGACTCTATGGGATGTCGTAGTCGAGCTATGGTTATACACCCTTCTCATCTCTTTCTCACATCCCGGCGAACTTATCTGTGTTTATTTTCCTGGCGGACTTACCTCGTGTTTACTGTCCCAGTAGACTTTTCTCATGTTTATTATCTTAGTAAACTTACTCTATTCCATTTTTACTATCCTGACGGACTTACTCTGTTCCGTGTTTACTGTCCTAACGAACTTACTCTGTGGATCCCGACGAACTTACTCTGTTTCGTGTTTACTATCCCAATGTACTTACTCTGTGGATGCCATTGAGTCTTTCATCCATGGTCTTATACTGCTTCGCCATTTTGGCATATTACCTTATGATGTCATGGCATCTTTTATCATGGTCTTACACCGTATACCTTATACCTTGCCTCCATGGCATCTTTCATCCATTGTCTTATGCCATATACCTTTATCGTGTACTATGTTGTCATGGCGTCTTTCATCCATAGTCTTACACTATGTACCTCATACCAGACTACTATAGCATCTTTCATCTATGGTCTTATGCCATATAACATTGTCATGGTGTCGCCTTGAAGGACCGGTCGATACTATCGTCACGTTAAATACCATTCCATAATTTTATTTCCCGAATCCTCCCCCCATTACCTCCTTAACAACACCTAACCTTGATGCTTGAACACCGTATTATTCCCTCCGTAAGGCTCGAAGTTTCTCCCGAGGCAGTAATTAATAGGTTCACTCATTATTTACCTTCCTAACTTCGTCTAACCCCTTGAGGTTTTCCCACAATCATGCAATGCATGCTCATATCATCATGCTTCATGCCTATGCAAACATGGCATACTTAATAGCATAGACCATAATAACAAGTTTACAGTCTGGAACTCACCTGAATCTTTATCATTCCCCTAGCTTATTCCTTCTCTCGAGCGGAGCTTCCATTCTTCAAGTAGTAACTTAAACCCAATTTTCAAAAATATGCAGAACCCTTAAAATAACTCTGGTGTCCATAACTTTATCCTACGTACATACTAGAGCTAAGAATCTTATACGCTTGCTGGTTTTCATACTTTTCCAGCTCCATCATTATGAAGTCTGCTCCATGCAAAACCTTCCATGGTTACTCCTTCTTCGAGCTACAAAAGAAGATAAAGAATAGGAGAAACTAGACAAGGTCGGGAAGAAAATCATCTCTAGGAGCCATCTCCCAACTATTTGATCGTTGTTTTCGCGATGTCAAAGTCTTAAAATTTATAAAAAGAATGATCAAACCTGGAAACTAACTATGACAACGATTTGAGGTAAGCGTACCTATCGAACAGTAGTATAGTTAAGGTAAGACTGGAATGTCGAACCCAAAGGAACCAAAAGTACTAATACTAACTCTCTTTTTATTATCTAGCCTAAGAATTAAAGTGATTCTTATCTAATCTAAAATTAACTAACAACTAAACTAAAGACACTAAGACAAAGAAGAATGAATTTGTGAAAATAACTTGAGGAAAAACCAATTGATTAAGACGACACCCAAGGAAGAATCCACCTAGACTTCACTTGTTATCTAACTCTGAACCAAACGATTTATTCATTTGACTTGATCCGATCCCTCTCTTGAGGCGACCAACGTCTAACCCTAGGTTGATTAATTGAAATCTCTTTCTAATTAAAACCCCTAGAATCGCATTAACTCAATCTATGGACTCCCATATTAGGTTTCACCCTAATTTGGCAAAATCTCGTCACCCTATCTCTAGGCGCGCGAACACCTCCGCTTAATTATGCTAGATCTACTCTTAGGCGGGGACTTTTGCTCCTCCACCTAAGCACATCATACTTGAAATATCAACACAAGAATTAAGAACACATAATTAAGAACAAATAAATATTTATCATATAGTTCCAAAAATAATAACAAGATTCATCTTAGGTTTCATCCCCCTCAGGTATCTGAAGGTTTAGTTCATAATAACAAAAGAAAACACCTCAGAAGAAAAGATAAAACAAAACATAAGAAATCCCTAAAACCCCCGAAGGAATTGAAGGAGAGATCCTCCGTCTTGAGTATGATTTCGGCTTCTTGAGATGGATCAACTGGCTATCTTCGAGTAAATCTCCACAAATCTACCTTCTCTGGCCTAATCGGACAGCCCTTGACTAAGGCCTTTGGTTCCCCCCTTTCTGGTCATACTTAAGGTGTTTATATAGGCTTTTGAATATGTTTCTTTGCCCCTAAGTATCCAAATCCGAGTGAAACTCTTCTTTCCTGTGATAAGGACACGCCCATGGCACACGCCCGTGTAAGTCGTGGCCAGGCCGTGTTCGAACCTGTTGAATGGGGCACGGCCTCGTGATCTTGGGCCAAGCTGTGTGGATTTCGTGATATGGTCCATTTACTCCGTTTTAGGTCCGTTTTTCGCTCTTTTCGTTCTCCGGTGCTCTCCTTAGTATAAAACATGAAAACAAAGGATTAAGAGCACTAAACTACACAATTTAGGGCTTAAATCATCCAAAAGCATGCTAAATGTAGGCTTAAAATATGTTACTTTTACGGTTTATCAAATACCTCCACACTTAAGCTTTTGCTTGTCCTCAAGCAAAATTCTCAACTTATAATTAAAATGAACTTCCTTGATTCATAATATTCATCAATAAAGTTTTATCATAATTCAAAGATAATTCATACATGGATAATTAATCTCAAATAGTCCTAGAGATTCAAAAAATCAAAGTCATACATTTATAGCCTAAAAACGTTAGGTGTTTCCCCTTACCTGAATAATTACCTCTGATTCAGAATTGACAAGAATTGACATCCTCACTAAAGATTCATTCAAATCACCCGAAGTGTTTAAGTTTCAGAATTAAGTACTCAAAAGTCAAACATGAAGAGTTAATCCCATAGGCTTGCATGAAAATCAAATCTCCACCACTGTAAAAATGAGATGTTATACAAATCAAAAGGTCTTTAAAAAGGGTTGTAACAGGGCTTAGGTTAAAGGTGTGGATAAAGGTTGAATTATCTGGTTAGAATCGAGATTGAATTGACAATTTACCTAACTAGAAAAATGAACTAATCCTAAATAATTACATCAAATGAAAACTAATAATACGAACTTTTTCTTCAAGATTTGAAATTTAAACATGTAAGCTCACTTAATTATAGAACTAATAATGAATATACTTCATTTTTTTAAGAACAAGTCAAATGATGAATTTACTACTAAAGTAAAATAATTAGGCAACCAATCAAATCAAATCCCGATATAAGGTAGTCAAGAAGAATGGTGATAACAAATACAATGGGTTTTGGGTTTATATTAGTAGGTGAGTTAATAAAAAGGGTTGTTAGGATCAACGGGGTTCACTAGGGGTTAATTATGAAGGTAGGTCTTTTAGTGGAGTAAGTGAGTTAAAAACTAGGTGCCTTTATCATCTCTGTATATCAAATCAAAGGTGTGGTCTTGATATGTATAATCAATGCAAGTTCTAGAATAACAGATCAACGTTGACACACTTATAATAAAAAAAAATGAGCACGAAAAAGAATATATGCTCTATAAGGCTCAAAATCTCACAGAAAATTATGGGTTTTTGATGTCAACCTCGTAAATTTCAAATTTCAAGATATCATTCAGATTCAGGTAGACAACCTAGAAAATTTTTTAATTTCTGAAAAATAGACTTATCATGCTTGATTCCCTAGTATCCTTCAAATTAAATCATCAATGCATAATTATCAATGACTTAATCCAAAACATATCAATAAAAATCATAAATCAAAGGAAATTTCATTCTAATCATAATATGATAAAATTATTTCCAAGGCATAATAATTTGACAATAATACAGAAAGTTAGGCATTTTCTCGAAATAACTATTCACCCCCACACTTAAGATGTACATTGCCCTCAATGTACAATGATAGATGATAATATATAGTAATTAAAATCAAAAGATAAGGGGAGAAGTAACACTTCCTGAATTTTTTATGGATTCCATGAATTGTAGGATGATTAGTGATGATGCGTTAGGCATAGGTGAAAGTGGTTGTGACTACTCGTGATGTATTCGTCTTTGTGTTTTTGGAGTGTTAGATTGAACCTTTGTAAAACTGTGAAGTCATTAGTTAGGTGTTCAGGTAGAACTATAAGTGTTGTTAGAGATACTCGATGGTTAGATAGCCAGTGATAAAGCAATTAAACTGTAATAAAAATTTAATCATGAAAGTTAAAAGGTCTTAATTAATGCGGAAATAAACTGAAATAAAAATAAAGATAAAATGAAAAATAAACTTAAAAAAATAAAGTGAAAGAACTCAAAGGTCCTCGTCATCGGCTGGGTTATGTGGTGGTGGCGGCGGTGAGATGTGAAGGTGCTGACATATCAGGTGGAGGGTGTTGTCGATATGGTCGAAGCGCTGGAAGCATTACTTTTCAAAACGTGTGAAGCGCTCTGATATGTCTGAATAAGATGCTGTCGTATGGGATAGGCGATAGCTTGGTGGTGGTTCCTCCTGTGATGGAGGGACATCGTCAGTAATGTCCTCAGGGTCGTGCTCGTCGGTGGGGGGTACGAGCTGGTATTGGGGAGGGTCAGTCCCACGTCAAGGATGAATCATCCTCATATGTAGCATCGTCTGGATGCCCTGTGGGGCCATCTGCCCTACCAGTATGAGTGAAGAGGTTTTTGTGTTGGTGTTGAGGAGCCCAAAGTACCGAGCCAAGCGTTTGATGTAGGGACCCATAGATATAATCCCTCGCCGACGCTGCTCCGTTTGATGTTGAATAGCTCGGGCTATAAAATATGCTAGGTTGACAAAATGTCCATTCGACATGCACCATAGATAGTACGCGTTATGAGTGTTGACGACGCCGGTGCTCTCTCGTCGATCTGTCAAAGTATGAGCCAAAATAGCGTGTATGTACCTTAGAGATGGAGCCAGGGCCGTCGCTTTTGAGCGACTGGGTCATAATTATGGTAGTGGGTAGCTATCTTGTGCCAACATTGGGTGGGGCTGAAATGTATATGGCAATGCAACTCCGAAAGGTCATTTTCTGCTACGAAGTCGTTCGTATAAAGTCCTAAAGCAGCTCCGAACTATGGCACGTTCAGCTATCGTATAGTGCTACCGAGACGGAATTGTATCGGGCCTAAATCATCGTAACAACTCATCACTGTTTGAAGTTGAAATGTTGAGCAGAGCTCCAAAGTGAGCTCTAGGTATGTGGGCTCGACAATGTTGAAGAATTGCTCCCACGAATCAGTGGTTAGGAGAACCCGTATGTCACCGTCAAGATGGACCTACTCTAAAGCGGCCCAATCAATGCATCTACCGGTGTCGAGAGGTCGCGCTCGTAGTGCCTTATAACGGTCCTCTTGGGCGGCTTGAGGGAATTGGAGGTACCGATGGCGTACTTCGGTGGTTGCACTAGCAGAGGATGAGCCAAGTCCCTTTCGTTTTTTAGAAGTGGTGGCTGTGGTTCGCTTTCCTCATGACGACGACATTGTACCTGAAAGTAGTTGATATTCAAGTAATTATCTACCAAAATAAAACAAGTAGTTTGATCAATACCCAAAATATTCAAAGGCTAAATAAGAACATTTCAACCATGAGCAACCATTTCGACAGTGATTAGTTCTATCTAGTTCTAATTAACTACCTAAACAATGACTAACATATTAAAGGTAGTAATCCAATTAGTTTTAAAATTCTAAAGATTAGTTTATATAATAAATAAAAAAATAGTAAAAAGAGACTAAATAAAAAGAAAATTTTAGTCATATAATAAGTAAATAGATGGGAACGAAATAGTGAAAGGTGACCAATAGTGCTTTCGAGCGTGGCGATGTGGACGGGCGGAGCACGGGCGTGTAACAGTGGCGCACGGTCGTGCGCTATAAAAAATCTGGGTAACACGGTTGTGGAATGGGTGTGGACTCCTGTTAACACGGGCGTGGCTTCTTTTTTGTATGGGTCTTTGAAAGAAAGGGAGGTGAGGGGGTTATGGGAGTCAAATGGGGGTGATTTTTGTTGATGGTGGCCGGATTAGGGGGTAGTTTTTGAGGGAGAACGACTAGGGTTGAGGTTTGGGAAGAAATTTGGGGAAAACGGGGCTGTGTTTCTTTAAATAGGAAAGGTGACACGGGTAGAGGCCATGCCCGTGTGTCTGTTAAAAACTTAATCGCTGAAATCAGAGCTTTAAAATTTATAAAAGATTGATCGAACCTGGAAACTAACTCTGACAACGATTAAAGGTAAGTGTACTTATCGAACAGTAGTATAGCTTAGGCAAGACCGGATTGTCGAACCCAAAGGAACTAAAAGTATTAATACTAACTTTCTTTTTATTATCTAGCCTTAAAAATAAAGTGAAGTTGTTTTAATCTAAATTAACGATAACTAAGCTAAGGACAAAGACAAAAAGAACGAATTAGAAAATAACTTGAAGAAAAACTCAATTGATCACGACGATACCCTTAGGGAGAATCCACCTAGACTTCACTTGTTATCTAACCCTGAATCATATGATTTATTTACTTAGCTTGATCCGTAGGACTCCCTAATGTATATTAAACCCTCTCTCGAGGCGAATAACGTCTAACCCTAGGTAAATTAGTGGAACTCTCGTTCTCTTATAATAACCCGCTAGAATAGCAGTAAATCGATCTATGGATTCCCATATTAGGTTTCACCCTAATCCGGCAAAATCTTGTCACCCTATCTCTAGGCATGCTATCAACTCTGCTTAATTACGCTAGATCTACTCTTAAGCAGGATCTATTCCTCCTCCACCTAAGCACATCAGATTTGGATTAAGCATGCATAATTAAGAACAAACTAAGTATTTATCATATAATTCAAAAATCAAAAAAACAAGATTCATCTAGGTTTCATCCCCTTCAGGTATCTGAGGGGTTTAGTTCGTAATGAATAAAGAAAACATCTCAAGAGAAAAGATAAAACAAAACATAAGAAATCCCTAAAACTCCCTGAAGGAATTCAAGGAGAATTCCGCCGTCTTGAGTATAATTCTGACTTCTTGGGATGGATCAACTGGCTAACTTCGAGTGATTCCCACAATTCTGACCTTTCCGGCTTGGCTCCTTGGCCTAGCTCGACGCCCCCTCAATGGTGGCACTTAGGGGATATATATAGGCTCCTTGGAATGTGATTCTTTCTCCCTAAGTATCCTTTTCCGACTGAAATTGCTCTTTCTAGTGACAGGGGCACGGCCATGGCACATGCCAGTGTGGATCGACTTCAAACCGTGTTCGGATTTCTAACTTGAGGCACGACCGTGTAGGTCGGGGCTGAGGCCGTGCTCTAGGTGATCGGCGAGGCACGGCCATATGGGCTTTGGGCTAGGTCGTGTCGATTTCGTGCTAAAACCCATTTACTCTGTTTTGGGCCCGTTTTGTGTTCTTTTCATCCTCGGGTGCTTTCCTGGGTATAAGACATGAAAAGAAAAGATTAAGAGCATCTTTTCAAACAAAGGATAAATCATCCAAAAGCATGCTAAATGTGGGATTAAAATATGTTATAATTACAGATTATTAGTTATTCAGCCCGTGTTTTTCGCGATTTTCAAATTTGAGTGCGTTTGCGATGTTGCCCACGCTCGTGTTCCCTGGGCGTGTGCTATTCTGTTCGCTTCTCCCACGCCTGTGCTTTAGGTCGCCACCCCCGTGTATATATAATCAGTGTCTCACACGGTTGATAGGGACGGGCATGGCTCATGCCCGTGCTTAGTTACTCAGGATAGACCACGATCGCATTGCACGGTCGTGGTCTTTTTATCGCAACCCGTGTTGGGGAAAATTTTCTCTTCTTCTTCTTCTCACACGTCTACCTACACGCCCATTTTTCATCCCATGTTGACCATACGGTAATGGGCACACTCGTGTGTAAGGCTGCGTGGTAGAAAACCTGCGCTTTACCGAATCAGTTAGTTTGATTTAGGTGCTAAAAGGAAAAAATTAAAATTAAAATGTAAAAAATTAATGGGGTTAGTGAAGTTAGTGCTCAGGTTGCCTCCCGAGGAGCGCTCGTTTAAAGTCTTAAGCTAGACTCACCCTGTTTTCATTCTTGAAAGAAGGTTCACGGAGCTGAAGCTCCTTTCTCAATTCATTGAAATCTTTACCATTATAAAGTTTTAGTCGATGGCCATTTACCTTGAATGTTCCTTGAGTTGGATGGGTTACCTCGACTGTGCCGTATGGAAAAATAGATTTTATCACGAATGGGCCTGACCACCTTGATTTCAGCTTTCCAGGAAATAGTTTGAGCCTTGAATTATACAGTAGGACTAAGTCTCCTACTTCGAATTGCTTTGATTGTTTTAAACGAGCATCATGGCGTCGTTTTGTTGCCTCCTTATATAGTCGTGAATTCTCATAGGCCTCAGCTCGCCATTCATCTAGTTCGTTTAACTGCATCATCCTCTTCTCACCTACAGTTTTAAGATCGTAATTCAAGAATTTTATAGCCTAGTAGGCTTAGTGTTCTAACTTAAATGGTAGATAACAACTCTTTCTGTAAACAAGTTTGTACGGGGATGTCCCTAAAGGGGTTTTAAATGATGTTCTGTAGGCCCATAAAGCGTCATCTACTTTTACTGCCCAATCTTTCCTATTTGATTCAACTGTTTTTTCTAGGATTCGCTTAAGATCGCGGTTTGCCACTTCCACTTGCCCACTGGTTTGAGGATGATAAGGGGTAGCTGTTCTGTGCTGTACTCCATATTTTCTTAAGACTCTTTCAAATTGAGTGTTGCAAAAGTGAGTGCCCTTACCGCTGATGATTGCTCTGGGTGTTCCAAAATGAGAGAAAAGTTTCTTAAGAAACTTTACTACAGCTCTAGCATCGTTAGTAGGTAAAGCTTGGGCTTCCATCCATTTTGACATGTAATCTACTGCTACTAAGATGTATTTATTTCCGAATGAACTAGGGAACGGACCCATAAAATCAATACCCCATACACCAAATATCTCACATGATGACATATATGTTTGAGGCTATTCATCACGTTTAGAGATATTACCTGTTCTCTGGCATTTATCACACGAAGCGGCATGCCTGTTGGCATCTTTGAAAAGAGTTGGCCAGTAGAATCCTGATTCGAGCGTTTTGTGTGCTGTCTTAATCCCACTGTAATGTCCTCCTGAAGATTCTGAATGGTAATGTTCTAGGATTTTACTTGCTTCCGCCTTTGTAACGCATCTTCGAATTACTTGATTTGCACATATACGGAAAAGAAAGGGATCCCAAAATAATTTTTCGTATCAGCAAAGAATTGCTTCTTTTGGTGATGTGTTAATCTTTTTGGCAAGATGTTAACAGCTAAATAATTCGCAATATATGCAAACCATGGTACCTCAGAGTTGGTTATAGAAAAAAACTGTTCTTTGGGAAATGAGTCATTTATCTCACTTTCATCGAGCTCTTCGATATGTGGGTTCTCAAGCCTAGAGAGGTGATCTACTGCAAGATTCTTAGCTCCCTTCTTATCTTGTATTTCCAAATCAAATTCCTGTAAGAGTAAAATCCATCGTATGAGTCGAGGTTTTGCATCAGATTTAGTTAAAAGATAACGAAGAGCTGAATAGTCAGTGTAAACAATAATAGATAATATTAAATACTGCCTAAATTTGTCAAAAGCAAAAACTACAGCTAGCAATTCTTTCTTTGTGGTGGTGTAGTTTTCTTGTGCGGGTTTCAATGTTTTGCTAGCATAACAAATTGGATGAAAATGCTTGTCTCTTTGTTGTCCTAGAACTGCACCTACTACAAAATCACTCGCATCACACATTAGTTCAAAGGGTAAATTCCAATCAGGTGCAATTATAATTGGAGAATTTATTAGTTTATCTTTGAGGATATTAAATGCGTTGATCGTTAAAATTAGAGCTTTAAAATTTATAAAAGAATAATCAAACCTGGAAACTAACTCTGACAACGACTAAAGGCAAGTGTACCTATTGAATAGTAGTATAGCTTAGGCATGACCTGATATCGAACCCAAAGGAACTAAGAGTACTAATACTAACTTTCTTTTTATTATTTAGCCTTATAAATAGAGTGAAGTTGCTGTTAATTATATTGACGAAGACTAAATTAAGGACACAAAGACAAAAAGGACGAATAGGAAAATAACTTTAAAGGAAAACTCAGTTGATTATGATGATACCTTCAGGAAGAATCCACCTAAATTAACCCTAAATTATATGATTTCTTTTACTTAGCTTGATCCGTAAGACTCCCTAACCTATATTAAACCCTCTGTCGAGGCGAATAACGTCTAACCCTAGGTTAATTAGTGGACCTCTCGTTCACTTATAATAACCCCCTATGATAGTAGTAAATCGATCAATGGACTCCCATATTAGGTTTTACCCTAATCCGGCAAAAACTCGTAACCCTATCTCTAAGCGTTTGATCAACTCTGCTTAATTATGTTAGATCTACTCTTAGATAGGGTCTATTCCTCCTCCACCTAAGCACATTAGATTTGCATTAAGCAACATAATTAAGAACAAACTAAGTAATTATCATATAACTTAAAATTCAAATAAAAAGATCCATCTAGGTTTCATCCCCTTCAGGTATCTGAGGGGTTTAGTTCATAATGAATAAACAAAACATCACAATAGAAAAGATAAAACAAAACATAAGAAAATCCTAAAACTCCCTGAAGGAATTGAAGGAGAATTCCTCCGTCTTGAGTATAATTCCAGCTTCTTGGGATGGATCAACTGGCTATCTTCGCGTTTATTCCCTAACTCTGACCTTCTCGGCTTGGCTCCTTGGCCTAGCTTTGACGCCAGTTCGGCTTCTGCCGAACTCCCTTTCAAGTTGCCTTTCTGGGTGTTTATATAGGCTTTGAAATGCCTTACTTGGTCCCTAAGTATCCTAATTTAAGTAGAATTCCTACTAGGGTGTTTGAATAGGCTTTGGAATGTGTTTCTTTGCCTCCAAATATCCTTTCCCGAATGAAATTGCTCTTTCCAGCGACAGGGACACGGCCATGGCACACACCGGTGTGGATCATGGCCAGGCCGTGCTCGGACTTCTTTAATGAGGCACGACCGTGTTTATTGGGGCCCAGGCCGTGTTCTAGTAATTTTAATGAGGCACGGCCGTGTGACTTGAAGTCTAGGCTGTGTCGATTTCGTGAATTGGCCCATTTGCCCCGTTTTAAGCCTGTTTTACATTCTTTTCATCCATGGGTGCTTTCCTGAGTATAAGACATGAAAAGAAAGGACTAAGAGCACCTTTTTACATAAATCAAAGCTTAATTTATCCAAAAGCATACTAAATGTGGGCTTAAAATATGTTACTTTTATGGTTTATCATGCATCTAAACATTCCTGATCGAAATTGAAAGGAATATCTTTTTCTAGTAGTTTTGTTAAAGGCTTATCTATTTTAGAGAAATCTTTAATGAATCTTCTATAAAATCCAACATGTCCTAAAAAGCTTCTAATAACCTTAACTGAACTAGGGGGAGGTAATTTTTCTATGGTTTCAATCTTTGCTTTATCTACCTCAATCCCTTTACTAGAAATCTTATGTCCTAACACAATCCCTTCTCTAACTATAAAGTGACATTTTTCCCAATTCAAGACAAGATTCGTTTCTTCACATCTTATTAGCACTCGTTCTAAAATTTTAAGGCAAAGGTGGAAAGAATTATCGAATACCGAGAAGTCGTCCATAAATACCTCCATAATGTCTTCCACGAGTTCATCAAAGATGGCCAACGTACAATGCTGAAAAGTAGCAGGAGCATTACATAATCCAAAAGGCATTCTACGATAAGAAAATGTACCGTATGGGCATGTAAATGTTGTCCTCTCTTGATCTTCAGGAGCTATTGGGATTTGGAAGTAACCGGAGAGTCCGTCCAAGAAGCAGTAGTACATATGCCCAGACAATCTTTCTAACATCTGATCTATAAAGGGTAGAGGGAAGTGATCTTTTCTGGTGGCGTCGTTCAGCTTCCTGTAGTCTATACAGACTCTCCAACCTGTGACTGTTCTTGTGGGAATCAATTCATTCTTTTCGTTGGTTACCATAGTCATGCCTCCTTTCTTCAGAAGTACCTACACAGGACTTACCCAGGTGCTGTCAGAAATAGGATAAATTATTCCTGCATCTAGAAGTTTAATTACCTCAGCTTTGACAACTTCTTTCATATTGGGGTTTAACAGTCTCTGAGGTTGCACACATGGTTTATACTCATCTTCCATTAAAATTTTGTGGGTACAAAATGATGGGCTTATTCCTTTAATGTCTGACATTTTCCATGCTATGGTCTTTTTCTGCTTCCTTAGTACCCTTAGCAACTCTTCTTTCTCCTTGGGTTCTAGTTCAGAAGAGATGATTACTGGTAGCGTATAATTATCCCCCAGGAATGCATATTCTAAATGCTTTGGTAATTGTTTTAGTTCTAGCTTGGGCGGCTCATCAATAGAGGGTTTATGTTTTAGTTAGTCATTAATCTCGATGTCCTCTATTTTCATCTGTCTAAAAGATGATGCATTGGGATTCTCTTCATCAGTATCGTCATCTTTCCCCTCACCTTGTGAAAGACACAATTCCATCGTGTCACTGTGCATGATTTCCTACAAAGATTCTTGAAAAATGTGATCAGTGGCATCAACAAAGTAACAGCCCTAGCAGTTTACCATCTTGTTCTCTGGAATATCGCATGGCATCATAAATTTGGAAAACAATTTCCTCATCTCCTACCTTTAATGCTAGTTTACCCTCACCAACATTAATAACAGCCCTAGCAGTAGCTAGAAAGGGTCGACCCAAAATTAAAGGTACCTCTACATCCTCATTCATGTCAACAGGGAATATAAATTTTTCTACTTTTACCATAACATCTTCAATAATTCCCCTAGGATACTTAACAGATCGGTCAGCTAACTGAATACTTATCCTAGTGGGTGTTGGTTCCCTGAGACCTAGTTGCTTAAACATTTTATAAGGCATTAGATTAATACTGGAACCTAGATCAGTTAATGCTTTTTCTATGCTTAAACTACCAATTAAACAAGGAATAGTGAAACTTCCTGGATCTTTCAATTTGGTTGGCAGCTTGTTTTGGATGATAGCTGAGCATTCTTCATTAAGCTCCACTATTGAAATTTCCTAGAACTTCCTTTTATTTGTTAGAAGCTCCTTTAAAAATTTTTCATATGTTGGCATCTGCGAAATAGCTTCAACAAAAGGTAAGTTAATATGTAACTGTTTGAAAAGTTTAAGAAATTTACCATATTGTGCATTTAAGCGGTCTTTCTTCAACTTTGCTGAATATGGGATTGTTGGTTTGATCTCCTCACGGGTTGGTGTTATCTTTGCCTTCTCGATTTCATGTGGTGCCTCTTTCTTCGTTTCGATTAATTCCCTTCCACTTCTTAGTGTTACTGCCTGTACCTGCTCTGTTTCCCTTGATAAGCTATCTGATCGTGTTTCAGAGATTAACTTAGTAAGTTGCATGATTTGATCCTTGAACTCTTGTGTCAATGCCTCAAGTTTTGTTTCTATCTTTTGGAAACGTGTTTCTGAGGCTGCTATGAAGTTTGTCAGCACCTCTTCAAGGTTAGACTTCTTTTCCTATGGGTAGGGCTATTGTTGGAAGTTTTGGGATGGTTGTTGCCTTTGATTTCTTTGACCGCCCCATGAGAAATTGGGGTGGTTCTTCCAACCAGGATTATAAGTATTACTATAAGGTTTATTGCTAGATTGAAAATTGTTACCCATATAGTTCAATTGTTTGCTCTCCATGCCCTGTCCGTAGGGTGGGTACTCAGGATTCACCACTTCTTCACTTGCGTCGTACTGCATAACTGTATGTGCCTGCGAAGAACCATAGAAACTATCAAATTTTTTATGTAGCAATTCTACCTGATTTGATAGCGCGGTTACTGCGTCGAGGTTGAAAACTTCAGTCTCTTTGGCTGGCCTTGTCCTTATAACTTGCCACTGATAGTTATTTAGTGACATCTCTTCTATAAACTCGTAGGCTGCTTTAGGAGTTTTGTTGTTCAGGGTTCCGTCGGCAGCTGAATCAATTAGTTGCCTTATTGAAGGGTTCACACCGTTGTAAAAAGTTTGGACCTTTAGCCACAAAGGTAATCCATGGTGTGGACACTTTCTCAACTAATCCTTGTATCTCTCCCATGCATCGTAAAGTGTCTCTGAATCTATCTGCACAAAAGAAGAGAT
Organism: Gossypium bickii; assembly: GCA_025503065.1. NCBI lineage: Eukaryota > Viridiplantae > Streptophyta > Magnoliopsida > Malvales > Malvaceae > Gossypium > Gossypium bickii. The sequence continues at coordinate 22,980,357 of CP106718.1, forward strand.
ATCATTCTTTAATTTGGCCGTTTTGGCCGGTGGGAAATATTTTAATAAAAATTTTCGGTCATTTGATCCCATGTAGTGATTGACCCTCGTGGAAGAAAATGTAACCACTGTTTGGCTTTATGTTTCAGAGGAAAGGGAAATAACCGAAGACGAATGGCATCATCAGAAACGCCATTTATCTTGAAGGTATCGTAGAATTCTAGAAAATTCGCTAAGTGTGTGTTAGGATCTTCATCCTGCAAACCATCAAACTGAACAAACTGTTGTATCATCTGTATAGTGTTAGGTTTCAGTTCAAAATTATTTGCAGCAATAGTAGGCCTAACAATACTAGACTCAGTTCCTGTTAAACTAGGTTAGCATAATCATACATAGTACGTGGAGCATGATGTTCGGCCATCTCTGGAGGTGGTGGATTATTTTCAGCCATCTCTTTCGTGGTATTTATTTCAGCTTCTTACTCTTCGTCTATGTAGTTTAGGCTTCGCTTTATCTCTCTGCGATTTCTGCGAACGGTACCTTCAATATCATTGTCGTAGAGTAAGGGTCCTGTCGGGTTCTTTCTAGTTATAAACTAGAGGTACCTGAAAGGAACAAAAGAAAGAAAGAAAATTTAGAAAAACAAAAATAAAATTTAATTGCAAAAATAAAAATAAATATGGCTAAGGTAATAAAAATTAAGCATTCTTAATAGTTTAGTTCCCCGGCAACAGCGCCAAAAACTTGATCGTTGTTTTCGCGATGTCAAAATCTTAAAATTTATAAAAAGAATGATCAAACCGGGAAACTAACTATGACAACAATTTGAGGCAAGCGTACCTATCGAACAGTAGTATAGTTAAGGCAAGACCGGAATGTCGAACCCAATGGAACCAAAAGTACTAATACTAACTCTCTTTTATTACCTAGCCTAAGAATTAAAGTGATTTTTATCTAATCTAAAATTAACTAACAACTAAACGAAAGACTCTAAGACAAAGAAGAATGAATTTGTGAAAATAACTTGAGGAAAAACCAATTGATTAAGACGAAACCCAAGGAAGAATCCACCTAGACTTCACTTGTTATCTAACTCTGAACCAGACGGTTTATTCATTTGACTTGATCCGTAAGATTCCCTAAGTTATATTAATCCCTCTCTCGAGGTGACCAACGTCTAACCCTAGGTTGATTAATTGAAATCTCTTTCTAATTAAAACCCCTAGAATCGCATTAACTCGATCTATAGACTCCCATAGTAGGTTTCACCCTAATCCGACAAAATCTCGTCACCCTATCTCTAGGCGCGGGATCAACTAAGCTTAATTATGCTAGATCTACTCTTAGGTAGGGACTTTTGCTCCTCCACCTAAGTACATCACACTTGAATTAATATCCCAAAAATATCAACACAAGAATTAAGAGCACATCATTAAGAACAAGTCAAATATTTATGATATAGTTCAGCAAATGATAACAAGATTCTTCTTAGGTTTCATCCCCCTCAGGTATCTGTGGGTTTAGTTCATAACAATAAAAGAAAACATCTCAGAAGAAAAGATAAAACAAAACATAAGAAATCCCTAAAACCCCCTAAAGGAATTGAATGAGAGATCCTCCGTCTTGAGTATAATTCCGGCTTCTTGAGATGGATCAACTGGCTATCTTCGAGTAATTCTCCACAAATCTACCTTCTCTGGCCTAATCGGACAACCCTTGACTAAGGCCTTTGGTTCCCCCCTTTCTGGTCATACTTAGCGTGTTTATATAGGCTTTTGAATATGTTTCTTTGCACCTAAGTATCCAAATTCGAGTGAAACTCTTCTTTCCTGTGACACGGACACGCCCATGGCACACGCCCGTGTAAGTCGTGGCCAGGCCATGTTCGAACCTGTTGAATGGGGCACGGCTGTGTAGATTTCGTGATATGGCCCATTTACTTTGTTTTAGGCCCGTTTTTCGTTCGTTTTGTCCTTCGTTGCTCTCCTGAGTATAAAACATGAAAACAAAGGATTAAGAGCACCAAATTACACAATTTAGGGCTTAAATAATCCAAAAGCATGCTAAATGTGGGCTTATAATATGTTACTTTTACGGTTTATCACTATTCATAGCCCTTTCCACACTAGCACCGACCTTGTAAAAACCATCCATTACTAATCATTATGTCTTCCACTAAAAACTGAAAGGTCCATTCCAATTGAACCAGAATTGGATCTCAACCATGTCCAATTCGATTTCTAACTTTCCTGTTTCTTTCAATAAAGACCACCAGCTTGCAATCTATTTCAGTTTAGTACATTACTCATTCTTAATTCAGAGTTAATCGGAAACTGAGTGTTACATACACAATCTCATTGACCCATCGTTTTTTCGTAAACAAAATAAGTGTACCCCAAGGTGATCCGCTCGGTCGTATAAAACCTCTGTCAATCAATTCTTGCAACTGTGCTTTTAATTCTTTTAATTCTATTGGAAACACATCGATGAAATTACACACCATATGCACTTGATCAACTTTCATTTCTAATACTATAGAATCCAAAATATAAGCTAGAAACACATTGCACCTTTTTTTTATTAGTTTCTATGCAGACATTGTCAAAATCATATTGGCAACACAATCAGATTTATCAGATTCAACATAAATTAATTCACCACTCTGACATCTAATATCAACACACTTCTGTTTGCAATTCACTACTGCATCATGTATTGTCAACCAGTCCATTCCCCAAATAACATCGAATTCATTAAAAGACAATAACATCAAATCAGCAGGAGAGTCGTAGCCTTGAATTCTTAGTGGACACTGTTTGTAAAGTAGATCAACTATGAGACTTTAACTTAAGGGTTCCTTACTTTAACAACATATTTAGTTGACTCAACCGATAAACAATTTTTCGTTACTAACATAGTGCATATATATGAAAATGTGGACCCATGGTCAATTAATGCATACACAGTAGCATCAAAGATAAAAAAAAAAAGTACCAACAATAATATTAAGAGCTGAGGCCTCCTTTTGTGCACGAATCGCAAAAGCTCTAGTAGGAGCTTGAGCTTCAAATCGAACCATAGTGTCCTTTGTCCCACTTTTACTAACTCTATCCATGCCACAATTTCCTGGCTGTCTGCCTCTCATAGGAGTAACAACAGGCTTTACATTGTTATCTCTATTCAAATCAGCTTGGTTTAGACAACCTTTCTTATAATGATCTAGACATCCGCAAATGACACAGGACCCATATTTTAATTTGCATACCCGAAAATGATTCTGGCCAAGATGGTTGAATTCAAGCCTATCCACATAACGTACACTACCAACACTGGCCACTGAAGTTGTAAGTGGTCTCACACTACTCTATTTCGTTCGATCTCTACCAAAAATCCCTGACGGTGCTGAAAAAGGACTATTAGATTATTTCATTTTCTTCAATAGGTGAGTAGAAAACATTCTGGATGTATTTATCTTACTGAAGTCCCGAACTCGCATCTCGTTCTGTTTATAGTGGTTGCAAATTTCTTCCATATTCTAGCCCAATTAGATAAAACTATAAACTCAAGTAATTCTATTGTACCCATGATAAACCGTAATAGTAACATATTTTAAGCCCACATTTAGCATGCTTTTGGATAATTTAAGCCTTGAATTGTGTACATTGGTGTTCTTAATCCTTTGTTTTCATGTTTTATACTCAAAAAAGTATCGAAGGATGAAAAGAATGAGAAACGGGCCCAAAATGGAGTAAATAGGCCATATCACAAAATCAACACGGCCTAGGCCCAAGCCACAAAGCCGTGCCTCATCAACCAGACTCAAACACAACCTGGCCACGACTCACACAAGCGTGTGCCATGGGCATGTCCCTGACGTGAGAAAGAAGAGTTTCATTTGGATTAGAGTACTTAGAGCAAAGAAAGCCATTCCAAAAGCCTACATAAACACCCTAGAGGCCAACCTTCAGGGTGTGTCCAGCTAGGCCAAAGAGCCGAGCCAGAACGGTCAGAATTGTGGAATTTACTCGAAGAAAGCCAGTTGATTCATCTCAAGAAGCTGAAGCCATACTCAAGACGGAGGATCTCTCTTCAATTCCTTCAAGGGGTTTCAGGGTTTTCTTATGTTTGTTTTATCTTTTCTTTTGAGATGTATTCTTTTATGATTATGAACTAAACCTTCAGATACTTGAGGGGGATGAAACCTAAGATGAATCTTGTTATCGTTTGCTGAACTATATGATAAATACTTTATTTGTTCTTAATTATGTGTTCTTAATTCTTGTTTTGATATTTCCGAGATATTGATTCAAGTGTGATGTGCTTAGGTGGAGGAGCAAAAGTCCCTACCTAAGAGTAGATCTAGCATAATTAAGCGGAGTTGATCGCACGCTTAGACATAGGGTGACGAGATTTTGTTGGATTAGGGTGAAACCTAATATGGGAGTCCATAGATTGAGTTAATGCAATTCTAGGGGTTTTAATTAGAAAGATATTTCAATTAATCAACCTAGGATTAGACGTTAGTAGCCTCGACGGAGGTAGTAATATAACTTAGGGAATCCTACAGATCAAGTCAAGTGAATAAATCGTCTAGTTCAAAGTTAGATAACAAGTGAAGTCTAGGTGGATTCTTCCTCGGGTATTGTCTTAATCAATTATTTTTTCCCAAAGTATTTTTCCAAATTGATTCTCTTTGTCTTTGCGTCTTTAGCTTAGGTGTTAGTTAATTTTAGATTAGGTAAAAATTCCTTTAATTCTTAGGCTAAATAATAAGAAGAAAGTTAGTCTTAGTACTTCAGGTTCCTTTAGGTTCGACAATCCAGTCTTCCTCCTAAACTATACTACTGTTCGATAGATGCGCTGATTGTTGTGATCAGAGTCTTAAAATTTATAAAGAGAATGATCGAACTTGGAAACTAACTCTGACAACGATTAAAGGCAAGTGTACCTATCGAACAGTAGTATAGCTTAGTCAAGACTGGATTATCGAACGCAAAGGAACAAAAAGTATTCTTTTTTATTATTTAGCCTAAAATAAGTGAAGCTGTTTAATCTAAAATTAACGAATTACTAAGCTAAAGACACAAGGACAAAAAGAACGAATTAGGAAAATAACTTTAAGAAAAACTCAGTTGATTAAGACGATACCCTCAGGAAGAATCGACCTAGACTTCACTTGTTATCTATTAGTGAACCATACGATTTATTTACTTAGTTTGATCCGTAAGACTCCCTAACGTATATTAAACCCTCTCTCGAGGTGAATAATGTCTAACCCTAGGTTAATTAGTGGAACTCTCGTTCTTTTATAATAACCCCCTAGAATAGTAAATCGATCTATGGACTCCCATATTAGGTTTCACCCTAATCCGGCAAAATCTCGTGACCCTATCTCTAGGCGCGCGATCAACTCTGCTTAATTATGCTAGATCTACTCTTAGGCAGGGTCTATTTCTCCTCCACCTAAGCACATCAAATTTATATTAAGCATGCATAATTAGGAACAAACAAAGTATTTACCATATAATTCAGAAAATAATAACAAGATCCATCATAGGTTTCATACCCTTCAGGTATCTGAAGGGTTTAGTTCATAACAAAATAAGAAAACACCACAAGAGAAAAGATAAAACAAAACATAAGAAATCCCTAAAACTCCCTGAAGGAATTGAAGGAGAAATTCGCCGTCTTGAGTAGAACTCCGGGTTCTTGGGATGGATCAACTGGCTTCCTTCCAGTGATTCCCACAATTCTGACCTTTTCGGCTTGGCTCTTTGGCCTAGCTAACCGCCCCATTTCAACTGATACTTAGGGGGTTTATATAGGCTCTTGAGATACATTTCTTTCTCCCCAAGTATCCAAATCCAAGTGAAATTACTCTTTCTAGCGACAGGGACACGGGCATGGCACACTCCCGTGTGGATCGTGGCCAGGCCGTGCTCAGATTCTTTAATAAGACACGGCCGTGTGAATCGGGAGAAGGCCGTGTTCTAGATGCTTGACAAGGCACGGCCGTGTGCTCTTTTGGCCAGGCCGTGTCGATTTCGTGATATGGCCCATTTACTCCGTTTTGGGCCCGTTTTGTGTTCTTTTCATCCTCAGGTGCTTTCCTAGGTATAAGACATGAAAAGAAAGGATTAAGAGCACCTTTTTACATGAATCAAGGGATAAATCATCTAAAAGTAAGCTAAATACGGGATTAAAATATGTTATAATTACGGTTTATGAAATACCCCCACACTTAAGCTTTTGCTTGTCCTCAAGCAAAATTTTCAACTTACAATTAAAAAAAACTTTCCATAATTCATAACTCCTATCAACAAAGTCTTATCATAATCTATAGATAATTTATACATGGATAATTCAACTCAAATTGCCCTGAAGATTCAAACAAGATAAGTCATGTATTTGTATCATAAAAACATAGGTGTCTCCCCTTATCTGAATAATTACCTTTAATTCAAAACCTACAAGGATTGACATCCTCAGAAAAGATTCACTCAAATCACTCAAAAAGTGTTTAAGGTTCAAAGTTAAGAGATCATTCATAAGTTGAACCTAAAAAGTTAATCCCATAGGCTTGCCTGAAAATCAAATCTCCACCACAATAAAATGAGATGATAAACAGATCAAAAGGTCTTTGTCAGGGTTGTAACGGGGCTAGGGTTAAAGGTGTGGATAAAGGCTGAATTAGAAGGATAGAATCGAGACTGAATAGATAAATTACCTATCTAGAAATTCTTAAGACAATAATAACTACATCAACTAGAAAAGTGATAGCCCTAATAATACGAGCTTTTTCTTTTGATAATTAAACTTTGTTGTATAAGCTCTCTTTATAATACTAATACTGAATATACTTCATTTTTTTAAGAACAAACTACATATTACAATAATAATGAATGACTCTATTAAAATAAAGATCATAGATAGGTAACAAATCAAATCAAAACTCGACATAAGGGTAGTTAAAAAGGAATGAGGGTAACAAATACAAAGGGGTTTTGGGTTAATATTAGTGGGTGAGTCAATAAAAGGGTTGTTAGGCTCAACGGGGTTCACTAAGGGTTAATTATGAAGGTTAGCTTTTTAGTGGAGTAAGTGGGTTAGAACCTAAGTCCCTTTATCATCTCTGTATATCAAATCATAGGTGTGGTCTTGACATGTATAATCAAGGCAAGTTCTAGAATAACAGTTCAATGTTGACACACTCATAATAAAAAAAGTGAGCATGAAAAAGAATGTATGCTCTATAAGGCTCAAAATCTCACAAAAATTATGGGTGTTTTTGACATCATCCTCGTAAATTTCAAATTTCAAGGTAGTATTCAAATTTTGGTTAACAACCTAGCAAAAATTTTAATTCTTGAAAAATTAGACTTATCATGCTTGATTCTCTAGTATCTTAAAATTCAATCATCAATGTACAATTAACTATGACTTACTTAAAAACATGTCAATAAAAATCATAAATCATTAAAAATTTCATCCTAATTAGTAATATGAGGAATTACTTAAAAACAAGACTAAATTCAGGGTTTTGAGAATAATGAAAAAAGGTAGACACTTTTACCCCCCACACTTAAAATGTACATTGCTCTCAATGTACAAAGATAGATAATGACAGTTAATATGCAAAATCAAAAGAGAGGGGAGAAAGTGACACTTCCTGAATTAATGGATGATTTCCTTGGAGGATGGTAGAGGTTGTGTTGTCTGATGGATGGTAGAGGTCATGTTGTCTGATGACTTGTGTAGTAGTGAATTGCTCCTAGTGATGTTTTTTGAAACTGCTAAGTCATCAGTTAGAAATCTTTTGGGGGTGTAATTAAATAAATGTTAGGAATACTCGAAGGTTAGATGTTGATGATAATCATGATAAAAGTTGTCAATGTATGATGAAAATGTTCAAGCTTAAGACAAATTGAAATTAAAATAACAAGAAAATAAATAAAAATAAAAACTTGAAAATAAGAAAAAGAAAATCTAGATAAAATGACTCAAAGGTCCTCATCATCTGCCGGGTCCTGCGGTGGTTCTGCTGATGAGATATGGAGGTGCTGGCATATCTGTTGACGGGTAGCCTCTATCCCATCAAAACATCCAGTGTTGTCGATGAAATATTGCTCGGACTGGTCTAGTCGTGCAAAGATATCCGCCATTGAGGTTGCCGCATGAAATGGCTACTGGCTCGGAATCGGTGCCTCCTTGATGGTGGTGGGACATCATTAGTAATGTCCTCGGGTTCCTCCTCGTCTGTGGCAGTCATTAATCGGTAATGAGGGGGGTCTGAAACACCCCACACCCAGCCCACGAGCCTGAACCGGATCTGGTATGTTCCTTACGAAAAATCGGTTTCAAAATTCTTTGTTACTTAGCGAAAGTTCGTGAAATTTTTAAAGAAGTTATCAATTCGAGTTGGGCTTAGGTTGAAAACCCATTAACTATGTTTGGAAATCCATTTATTTCAAGGTGACAAAATAATTTAGGGTTTACTTAAAAAAAATATTTCTTACTTAAACTTAAAATATAAATTAATTCATAACATAGTGGTTAAAAGAAAATAAAAGTAACGAAATAGAAACTATGGCCTTTTCGGCCTTATTACATCAATAATTCCCAAACTTCAAAACTTAAAATGCTTAATAGAAATAAAGTCCCAAATAATAAAAATCCTTTCTTGCTGTGCATGGCCACCTTTAGCTCCTGCTGACCCGGTCCATTATTGCTCATTACCTGAAAAATGGTCCCACAAAGGGGTGAGTCAACAGAGTCAATGTGCACACAATATTAACATTCAACAAATCAGGCATACAAGTTCATATCAAGCTCATATTCATATACAATTAAATGATGCAACCCAAACCCAAGCCTATTTGTCCATCCGCTACACACCACCCGTGCACGCCAATCACACCGTGGGACTACTAAGTCAACCCTCCATCCGCTACACACCACCATCGGCGATCATTTGCTGATCGACGCGTGCTCATCGCCCATATAATTTGTGTCGTTAGACACCATATTCAAATAATGTAACCGAAGTTACCAAATTCAGATAATGTAACCGAAGTTACCATATTCAAATTATGTAACCGTAGTCACCATATTCCGTTGGTGAGACCGAAGTCAACACCTTCTTCCCCTTTTCACATATAGCCCGAAATGCCCCACATATTTTATCATGCACAACATACTTATTTTTCTCATTCATATTACTATTCACATGCTAAAAATATAACATATTCATAATCCTATCAACAGTAGGAAACGTACCTGAGTACTTTTTGTACCACATTAGGGCACATAGCCACATTCACATTCTTATGCATATTCATATAATTAATATTTGCCAAATAACGTATTGAAGGTTAGTATGGGTACACACCTGATTCGCTTAATAGGTTCCTTGAATTCCCGAAGAGAATCGATCACATATTTAGATCTCAAATCCTACAATAGTTAATCACTTTAAAAGACCATTCGGCCACTTTTCCAAATACAACTAGGATTTGTATTACTTACCTTGTTGCCGAATTGGATTGATAATCAAATCCCGAAGATTTGTGTTCTTCCCTTGAAATCGGCTAACCATTAAATCCATTAATTTGGTTAGTCTCTGATTTAAAACAAATAGATCTAGACATTTAAGAGAGAACCTTGGCCGATTACATAATGTTTACTTACCTCAAATCCTTGAATCCTGGATCTCTCTTCCTGATTAGCTGAAATTCCTTGAATCTGAAATCCCAATATTCTTCTTTAATAATCGGTCAAGAGACAACAGAAGAGATTATTCCCTAGATCTCGATTAGAAGAATTAGAAGAACAAAATTGATTGTTCTTACCTTAATACCTTAGTCGATTGCTTCCTTGCCTAGAGCCACAGAGATTCGGCTATGGACTATTAATCAGAGATCAAAAGAAAAGGATTTTGGCTTGACAGATGAAGAAAAGAGAAGAAGAAAAGATGAAAAGAAATTTCGGCAGAGAGGGTGTTTGCTAGGGAATTTCGGCAACACTAGAAAAAAATTGAGAGAAAATCCTTTAATTCTCCTTCTTTAGCCGAAATTATCAATAGGAGAGTCCCTTGCTTGGCCACTACTCCTCTTATGTGATAATATTATCACCTTATTTAAAGTAAAAGTGTTTTATCCTTCATTTATCTCCTCAATAATCAAATTTAATAAAAATCCCTTATTTATCACTTATTATTCACATATTTATGGAATTAAAACACCTTTATTTCTAGAAGCATGTGCCGTCCACCCCCTTGCTTATGGAAGCAAAAATAAACCTCCTTCATTTGCTTCCCAAGTGACTCGAACTCAGGCCCATTCCTCCTGCATGTGGCGCCATTTCCATAGGCCCTAAGTGGCATCTTCAGGCCACTTTTCCAAGCCTGTTTGTGTGTCAAATTTCTCCAACTTTTTCTTTTAAGGCCATCTTGCCCTTATTTCCTATTTTAAACTTTAAAATTTGACATTTCTGCATCATTTCTAAGTTTCCTAAAATTTTCGATCGGCTCTGTAAACTTGCCATTTTCTTACATTTCGAGTTTCAGAAATGTTTACTTTCCATTTTGAATCATTTCCAAAAATGTTCGGAGTTTTCAAAATGTTTCAGTTTCCAAAAATGTTCATTTCCATTTCCATGCATTTCTAGGTTTCCAGAATATTCAAAAATTTATTCATAGTACTTAAGACTTGTCATTTCGTACAATAAAACCGAAAATGCATAGGCCCTTGTCAGGATGTTACAGGGTCGGTCCCTTGACGGTGTTTAATCATCCTCATGTGTAGCATCGCTTGGATGCCTTAAGGTACTATGTTGCTGATCAGTGTGAGGGAGGTGATCTGAGCCTCAGTGTGGAGGAGGCCAAAGTATCGAGCCAACCTTGTGATGTACGGCCGCATCAATAAAATCCCCTTCTTGTGCAGCTCCGTCTGGTGTTGAATTGCACAGGCGATGAAGTATGCCAGGTCGAAAATGTGCCCTTCAGCCATGCACAATAGGTAGTAAACATCATGTTTGTTTACCACGCTGGTGCTCTCTCGGCGACCAGTGATGGTATGAACGAGGATGGCATGGACATACCGTAGGGGTGGGAGAAGGGCTGTCGCCTTCGAGTGACTGGGGTCGTAGACATTCGTGATGGGTGCTAAGCTACGCCAGCAGTTGAGAGGGGTACGGTGGAGCTCACGATTCAACTTGGAGACTGGGTTAGCTTCTATGAATTCCGGTGTATAAAGTCCGAGTGCTGAGCCGAATTGCGGTACACTCAGTCGATGTACCGTGCCCCCTAATTGGAATTAGATTGTGCCCGGATCGTCGAACTGTGCCATCACTGTTTGCAAGGTGAAAGTTGTGCAGAACTCTAGTGTGAGCTCCAAGTATGTGGGCTCAATGATTGAGAAGAACTGCTCCCACGGGTCGGTCGAGATGAGGGCTCGAATATCGGGTGCGAGCCCTGCTTATTCTACTACGTTCCAATCGATGCACCTACCAGTGCTGAAGGGTCTGTCTCGGATTGTTTTGTAACGCCTTCCTGAGATGCTTGAGAGAATCGGAAAAATTGGTGTCGTAGCTGGGAAGAAGCACTTGCTGAGGATGATCCGACCCCTTTTCTTTTCTTGCTTGGGGTGGCTGAGGATCATTTTGGTCGTGATGATGACATGGTTCCTGAGAAAAATAATCAAATAGAAAGCAAGTTCTTTTGATCAAACCTCAACAATAACCAGAATATTCTGCACTAAATCAAGTAAAATTTGAAGAGTTAGAATCATCAGAATTTATTTGACGGCAGTGATTATTTCAAACAAAGAAATGTATCAAAAATGCAAGAGTTTATTCCTAAAATGAAGTCAATCGGTCAACATCAACCAATCCATCACAATTTTTACTAAATATTCATGGGAAATGAGTTTTTGAGATAAGTTCCTAAATATAAATCATGCTTAATACTAAACAAAAGTAAAAAAATAAAGGAAAATGACATAAAACTTATCAAGCTTTAAGTCAAGAAATTAAAGTAATGAAGGGAACCAGGGGTTGTGATGGTGTGAAACGATCAAGCACGCAAGGCGAGCACAGTGGTCTTTGTGGCAATTCTCGCAGTGCAGGTGTGGAGAAAGCGTGGTCTGCGCTGCAAAGACGGCGGTGGCAAGGGCGTGCAGGTGGTTTTTGTAAGGGCTTTGGAGAGAATGGCAAGGGGAGGAGTTTTGGGAGGGGTTGAGGATATGGGTGTGGTTGGATTGGGGAGGAAGGAGGCTGAGAAATCTGATTAGGGTTGATGTGAGGTGGGTGAGCGGTTAAATTTGTTTAAATAGGAGTGCGGGCATGGGTAATTGCCACGCCCGTGTGGATTTTTAAATAGCCAGTGCTTTTCACGATTTTTAAAAATTAGGCACGTTCAACGTTATTGGCACGGCCGTGGGTCAAATGGGCACGCCCGTGTTGGACAAGTCAGTATGTCCACACGGTCACCAGGCACTGGCGTGTTCAGCCTGATAAACCATAAAAGTAACATATTTTAAGCCCACATTTAATATGCTTTTGGATGATTTATCCCTTGATTTATGTAAAAAGGTGCTCTTAATCCTTTCTTTTCATGTCTTATACTCAGGAAAGCACCAAAAGATGAAAAGAACGTAAAACGGGCTTAAAACGGGCCAAATGGGCCAATTCACAAAATCGACACGGCCTGGACTTCAAGCCACACGGCCCTGCCTCATTAAATTACTAGAACACGGCCAGGACCCCGATAAACACGGCCGTGTTTCAAGTTTGAAATCCGAACACAGCCTGGAGTCGATCCACACGGGCGTGCCATATGTAATTCAGTAACCTTTCCTGCCAATCACAATTTAAATTGACAAATCACTTATTGAGCCCAATTTCAATGTTCACTACAATCTATCATATAAATTTGGATGTACGTATCCACCAATAAATTCCATGTACAGGTATCATCATCTCATATTTCCTCACACATTACTTTGCACATTATGAACTCAAATAACATATGCAAGACATACCAATGTATTTCAAATACGTTTTCATAATATTTCGTTTAGAATTAAGATTATTTCATATTAGAACTCTTCTCATTAACTCATTTGGAATACCAATTCATACAGATAATAGACTCAAGGATGTACAAGTATATAATCACAAGTGAACTCATTTGTCAACCAAGTTCTACGTTCATGTCTCATCAACTCGTATTTCCTTATATCACATAATATATATACCATGATTTCCATTCCCTTGATATTTTTCCATATTTATCCCGTTGAATTTCTTGGAATTTTTGATGGATTTTCAGAGGTACACTTCAGTGTACAAATCCGTCAATTCATGTTCATGTGCGCACATTTCCATTTCAGAGAGCACACTCAAGAAACCTCATCCTTACAAATGGGATTACCAATCCCGAGCTAAATCCCTGAAGAGAGCACACTCTCATGAACCTCATCCTTACAGCGGGATTACCAGTCCCAGTCTAAATCCCCTGTAATATAAACTCATAGAGTATTGTCGGGATTACCAATCCAAGGCTAAATCCCTGCAATGACAATTACTCTAATGAGCTTGGATCCGAATTACAGTCCCCAAAGCTAAATTGAGACCTAATTCGGATTACCCGTCGGGCTAAATCCATTTTCCACATATTCTTGGGAGGGCTATATCAGGATCACCCGTCCGGGCTAGATCCTTTTCACACATATTCTTCGGGAGGGCTATATCGGAATAGGATCACCCGTCCGGGCTAGATCCTTTTTACCGTCAATTCCTTTTCAGAGATCCATCGAATTTTCCTTTCACTCAACCGGGATTTCTTCCCCTTTTTATCAAATATATCAATGTTTCGTCAACTTTCATACAATGAACATTCAAATTATATTCATGTCAATAACATACATTTCAAGCATTTAAGAATATAATTCAAGTTACATGAACTTACAATTCAATTTTTATACCATAACGATAATCTTAGTTTCATAATAAATATTTGAAATAAAACATTATATCATTTCTACCTCAACGTTTATCAATTTATAATCGAGCATGTGATCAATTTATACACAAGTCATTCATTTATTATTTTTCCTCCTCCTCCTCTCCATCCACATCCTTAGTGTAAACAACATATTTGTAAGTAATATTATCTATAATTTTTACTATTTACTTATGTGAATATTCAAGCTATCCATCCATGTCATAGTCACTAAATTATTTTTATCTTGAGCTACAGAACTCCAAATTAAGATCCGTAAATTTTATTTGTAACTAGACTCATATATCTTCTTACCACATTTTTTCCAGAATTTTTGGTGTGGCCAATTAGTACAGTTTATTAGTTAAGTTCTCCCCTGTTACACAGCCCTACTGCTCTGATCTCTCTTCACTAAAAATCAATTATCTCATAGTACAATTTTCATATAGTGTTTCTGATTATTTCTAATGAAAATAGGCTCACTAAGGAATACATACATATAAATTATAACTCATAATTCTTTTTGTACAATTTTTAGTGAATTTCTAAATTAAGAACAGGGAATCACGAAGTTATTCTAAACCAGTCTTACCAAAATTTAAATATCTCAATATGTAGACTTTCTTTACTTGATCTGTTTCTTTTATATGAAAATAGACTCAACAAGATTTAATTATATATCTCACTCAACTTCTAATTAAATTTATACCATTTTTGATGATTTTTCAAATTTAGACAACTGCTACTATCCAAAACTGCTTTAGTATAACATGTTGATTTCTATTTTGTCTCAAATTCCACATTTCATACAATTCAATCCTTGCTCAATTAACCCCTCAATTGAGTTAATTTTCTCATTTAATACTTTTCTCTATCATTTTAAACTACTTCATAACCTTTGAAAATCAAAATTTTAACACTAGGCCTTAATTTCAACTCTTTCACAATTAGGTCCTAAAACCAATTTCCATCAATTTTACTTGATAAAATCATCATATAACAAAATTAAAGCTTCAATTCAATATTTATTCATCATATTCTTCCAGCACTAATACACATCAACTTTAAAAATTAGCCATAGAATCAAAAACTAATGACATAGTAAGTTGGACCCAATTGTAAAAGTCTAAAAACATAGAAATTTCAAGGAGAAAGCAAGAATTAAACTTACATGAAGCTTGAGTATGAAAACCAGCTTGAAACTCTCCCATGGCTGTTTTTCAGCTGAAGAAAATGAAGAGAAATGAAGAGAATTCTAGATATTCCAATTTGGTCCCATTTTTATTAACTAATTTTGGCAATTTTCCAATTTTGCCCTTATTTCACCCATTTCCTGTTTTTTCTCAGCTATTGCCGCCCAAAATATCTCCTTTGGCTTATTTTCACTTTAGGTCCTTCCTCATTTGACAATTAATCTATTTAATCCTTCTCGCAATTTTTACACCTTTTTCAATTTAGTCCTTTTTATTTAATTAACCACCCAAACGTCAAAATTTTCTAATGAAATTTTAATACTAACTTATTGACATTCCGTAAATATTCATAAAAATACTTATGACTCGGTTTATAACACCGAGATCTCGATATGTCTTTTTCTCGATTTCTTGACAAATAAATCTTTACAAAACATAATTTACTATTTTAAAAATATTTTAAAAGCTACATTTGACTTGTAAATATTAAATAATATGGTCTACGAGTTCATTTGTCAGATTTGGTGGTCTTGAATCACTATTTCTGACACCACTGAAATTTGGGCTATTACAACTCTCCCCCTCTTTAAGAATTTTCGTCCTTGAAAATTCCTTCAATGGAGAGATTCAAATATTTTTCACTACTTATACCTTTTCCGATGTCAATTCCTTACACGAAAATTAGAGAAATCTAGATACCAGAATCACCACGTTTCTATGATCAAACCAAACGCATAATCAAATATTTATATATATGACAGAATAATATCCAATAAAAACGGAAGAATAGTCCAACATATTTTTTTTTTACCATCGACTTTATTCCAACATAATAAAATAGAATTCCAAAGAGATAAAGAAATACCGATCATAAACCGACCTGACCAATAGGGCTTTCATCTAACATAATAGTTAGCTAGCATTCTCATAACATAAAAACTCCATCAGAGCTGAGCAATCACACACATATCTCTGAGGATAAAAGAATATATATAGAATACCCAGAAAGATCATCATATTCATCTCAACTATAACTATCACACATAAACACCTTTACTACTCAATTATTATTTCTCTAACTAATTCTGTCTTCATGTACCCTGTATCATTCCATTCACTAACGAAAACCAATTCAGGAAGGATCTTAGATTTCATACTCAATTGAGGCGAATAGTCGAGACTAACTTCTTCTGCTACATGGCCGTGCCTCTGTTGCTGGAAAAAGCAATTTCAGTCGGAAAAGGATACTTAGGGAGAAGGAATCGCATTCCAAGAGCCTATAAATATCCCCCAAGTACCACCTTTGAAAAGGCGTCAAAGCTAGGCCAAGGAGCCAAGCCGAAAAGGTATGAGTTAGGGAATAACGCAAAGATAGCCAGTTGATCCATCCCAAGAAGCCGAAATTATACTCAAGATGACGAAATTCTCCTTCAATTCCTTCAGGGGGTTTTAAGATTTTCTTATGTTTTGTTTTATCTTTTCTCTTACGATGTTTTGTTTATTCATTATGAACTAAACCCCTCAGATACCTGAAGGGGATGAAACCTAGATGGATCTTTTTATTTGACTTTTAAGTTATATGATAATGTTCTTAATTATGTTGCTTAATCCAAATCTAATGTGCTTAGGTGGAGGAGGCATAGACCCTGCCTAAAAGTAGATCTAACATAATTTAGCGGAGTTGATCGAACGCATAGAGACAGGGTTACGAGATTTTGCCGAATTAGGGTGAAACCTAATATGGGAGTCCATTGATCGATTTACTGCTATCCTAGGGGGTTATTATAAGCGAATGAGAGTTCCACTAATTAACCTAGGGTTAGACGTTATTCACCTCGAGAGAGGGTTTAATATAGATTAGGGAGTCTTACGGATCAAGCTAAGTAAAAGAAATCATATAATTTAGGGTTAATTAATACGTGAAGTCTAGGTGGATTCTTCCTGAGGGTATCGTCGTAATCAACTGAGTTTTCCTTCAAAGTTATTTTCCTATTCGTCCTTTTTGTCTTTGTGTCCTTAGTTTAGTCTTCGTCAAAAGCAACTTCACTCTAATTTTAAGGCTAAATAATAAAAAAGAAAGTTAGTATTACTTTTAGTTCCTTTGGGTTCGATATCCTGTCTTGCCTAAGCTATACTACTGTTCGATAGGTACACTTGCCTTTAATCGTTGTCAGAGTTAGTTTTCAGGTTTTGATCATTCTTTTATAAATTTTAAAACTCTGATTTCAGCGATCAAGTTTTTGGCGCCGTTGCCGGGAAACTAAAATATTAAGAAAACTCTATTTTTATTACTTTAGCCATTATTTTATTTATAGTAATTTATTTTATTTTAATTTTTAAATTTCGCTAATTTTTTCTTTTTTTCTTTTCTTTCCAGGTACCTCTAGTTTATGACTAGAAGGAACCCGAGAGGACCTTTAGTATACGAAAGTGATATTGAAGCTACCGCTCGAAGGAATCGTCGGGAAACCAGGCGAGCCCTAAATTACACGGAAGGAGAGGAAGAAGACAGATCCAATCCTACTGAAAGGATGGACGAGAATAACCCACCACCACACGATGTGGGGGAATGCAACGCTCCATGTACAATGTTTGATTATGGCAAACCGCACTTAACAGGAGCAGAATCGAGTATTGTTAGGCCTACTATAGCAGCTAATAATTTTGAATTAAAACCTAACACAATACAAATGATTCAACAGTTTATTCAATTTGATGGTTTGCAGGACAAGGATCCAAATATGTATATGGCTAACTTTTTAGAGTTCTGTGATACCTTCAAAATAAACGGCGTTTCTGATGATGCCATACGTCTTCGGTTATTCCCTTTTTCGTTGAGAAATAAAGCTAAACAGTGGTTAAACTCGTTACAACGAGGGTCAATCACTACATGGGATCAGATGACCGAAAAGTTTTTAATAAATATTTTCCATCGGCCAAAACGGCCAAACTGAGGAATGATATCTCTTTTTTTGTGCAGATGGATTTAGAAACACTATACGATGCATGGGAGAGATTCAAAGATCTCTTGAGGAGGTGCCCACACCATGGCTTACCATTGTGGCTACAAGTCCAAACATTCTATAACGGCGTAAACCCCTCAACAAGGCAACTGATTGATTCAGCAGCCAGTGGAACTCTGAACAACAAAACTCTAAAAGTAGCCTACGAGTTCATTGAGGAGATGTCATTAAAAAATTATCAGTGGCAAGCTTCAAGGACCAAACTAACAAAGTCGACAGGAGTCTTCAACTTCGACACCATGACCATGCTATCAACGCAGCTTGAGATGATGAATAAAAAACTTGATAGTTTGTGTTCCACGCAGGTACATCCAGTCATGCAGTGTGACGCAAGTGGAACCGTGGCGAATCCTGAGTACCCACCCTACCAACCAGAAGTAGAAAACGAACAGGTGAACTATATAGGTAATAATATCCGATCCAATAATAATCCTTATTGTAACACTTACTATCCAGGTTGGAGGAACCACCCAAATTTTTCATGGGGAGGTCAAGGCAATCAAGGGAATCAAAGGCAACAACTTCCTCAAAACTTCCAAAATCAGCCTTATCCACGAGAGAAGATACCAACCCATGAGGAGGAATCGGCAAACACAGAAAAATGCATACAAGATATCGAGAAAACCCTTAAAGATCAAAAGCGTTAATTGAAAATTTTACTGAGTCATTTGGGAAACTCACTAAGATAGATGGAATACTTTATAAGATGATCTGTGAAAACAAGCAGAAATTTTTCCTAAGGGAACTGAACAAGTAAAAGCAGTCACACTAAGAAGTGGAAAGGAATTAGGCGAGCTGAAGAAACAAAGCCCAAACGAAAATAACAAAACAAGAAATGAGGGAATGGAGGAGGTAACCCCATTACGCAAAGAGAACAACCCACCAATCCCATATCTAACAAAGTTCAAGAAAGAACGAATTGATGCCCAATACGGTAAGTTTCTTGAACTTTTTAAACAAATACATATTAACTTACCTTTTGTTGAAGCCATTTCACAGATGCCAAAGTATGCAAAATTCTTAAAGGAACTCCTGATGAATAAACGAAAACTTGAAGAAGTATCAACGGTGAAACTCAATGAAGAGTGTTCAGCCATTCTCTAAAATAAGCTACCAACCAAATTAAAAGACCTAGGAAGTTTTACTATCCCTTGTTTAATTGGTAGTTTAAATATTAAGAAAGCATTAGCTGATCTAGGCGCTAGTATAAATTTAATACCTTATAAAATGTTTAAACAACTAGATCTTGGGGAACCAACACCCACTAGGATGAGTATTCAGTTAGCAGATAGATCCATTAAATATCCTAGAGGAGTTATCGAAGATGTCTTGGTAAAAATTGACAAATTTATTTTTCCCAGTAGATTTTGTTGTGTTAGACATGGATGAAGACATTAATGTTCCTTTAATCTTAGGGCGTCCCTTTTTAGCCACTGCTAGAGCCGTTATTGATGTAGGTGATGGTAAACTCGCACTAAGGATAGGTGATGAAGAGATTATTTTTCAAGTTTGTGATGCCATGCGATATTCTAAAGAGTAAGATGATTCCTGCTATTTTGTTGATACCACTGATCATATCATTCAAAATTCATTACAGGAAATCATACATGACGACACGATGGAACTGTGCCTGACTCAAGAAGAGAGGGAAGAAGATGAAGACGATGAGTTGAATCTGAATACTTCATCATCTAGACAAATAGAAGAAGAAAGCATTGAAAATGATAACAAAATAAATCAAAAACCCTCTATCGAAGAGCCACCCAAATTGGAATTAAAACAGTTGCCAAAAACACTTAGAATACGCATCCTTTGGGGACAATTCTACGCTACTGGTAATCATCTCTTCAGAACAAGAACCCAAGGAAAAGGAGGAGCTGATAAAAGTACTAAGAGATCACAAAAAATCCATAGCTTGGAAAATTTTTGACATCAAGGGAATAAGCCTAGCGTTTTGCACCTACAAAATTTTAATGGAAGCAGAATATAAGCCGTGTGTGAAACCCCAGAGACGGTCATGAAAGAAGTGGTCAAAGCCAAGGTAATTAAACTTCTAGATGCAGGAATAATTTCTCCTATTTCTGACAGTACTTGGGTAAGTCCTGTGCAGGTAGTTCCAAAGAAAGGAGGAATAACAGTAGTGCCCAATGAAAAGAATGAGTTAATTCCCACAAGAACGAGCATGAGTTGGAGAGTCAGATCGACTATAGAAAACCGAATGATGCCACTAGAAAAGATCACTTTCCTCTGCCCTTCATAGATCAAATGTTGGAAAGATTATCTGGGCATATGTACTACTACTTCTTGGATGGACTCTCCGGTTACTTCCAAATCCCCATAGCCCCTGAAGATCAAGAAAAGACGAAATTCACATGCCCATATGGTACGTTTGCTTATCGTAGAATGCCTTTTGGATTATGTAATGCTCCTGATACTTTTTAGCATTGCATGTTAGCAATCTTTGACGAACTCGTGGAAGACATCATGAAGGTATTTATGGATGATTTTTCGATATTCGGTAATTCTTTCCATCTCTTCCTTAAAAATTTAAAACGAGTTCTAATGACATGTGAGGAAACAAACCTTGTTTTGAATTGGGAAAAATGTCACTTTATGGTTAGAGAAGGAATTGTGTTAGGACATAAGATTTCTAGTAAAGGGATTGAGGTAGATAAAGTGAAGGTTGAAGCCATAAAAAAACTACCTCCCCCTAGTTCTGTTAAGGCTATCAGAAGTTTTTTAGGACATGCAGGATTCTATAGAAGATTTATTAAAGATTTTTCTAAAATAGCTAAGCCTTTGACAAAATTACTAGAAAAAGATGTTTCTTTTGATTTCAATCATGAATGTTTAGATGCATTTAATATCCTTAAGGATAAATTAATAAATGCGCCAATTATAATTGCAGCTGATTGGAACTTACCCTTTGAATTAATGTGTGATGCAAGTGATTTGGCAGTAGGTGCAGTTTTGGGACAACGAAGAGACAAGCATTTTCAGCTAATTTACTACGCTAGCAGAACACTAACACCCGCACAAGAAAACTACACCACCATAGAGAAAGAATTGCTAGCTATAGTTTTTGCTTTTGATAAATTTAGACAATATGTAATATTGTCCAAAGTTGCCGTTTACACCGACCATTCAGCTCTTCATTATCTTTTAAACAAACCTGATGCTAAACCCAGGCTCATACGATGGATTTTACTCTTACAAGAATTCGACTTGGAAATACAAGATAAGAAGGGAGCTGAGAATCTTGCAGCAGATCACCTTTCTAGACTTGAAAATCCACACACCAAAGAGCTCGATGAAGGTGGAATAAATGATTCGTTTCCCGAAGAACAACTCTTTTTTATAACATATTCTGAGGTACCATGGTTTACAAATATTGCAAATTATTTAGCAGCTAACATCTTACCAAGAAAATTAACACACCACTAAAAGAAGCGATTCTTTGCTGATGTGAAAAATTATTTTTGGGAAGATCCCTTTCTTTTCCGCATTTGTGCAGATCAGGTAATTCGAAGATATGTTACAAAGACGGAAGCAAACAAAATCTTGGAGCATTGCAATTCAGGACCATCCAGAGGACACTACAGTGGTGTTAAAACAGCACACAAAATACTCGAATCAGGTTTTTATTGGCCCACTCTATTTAAAGATGCCAACAGGTATGTTACCTCGTGTGATAGATGCCAACGGATAGGTAATATTTCTAAACGAGATGAAATGCCTCAAACATATATGTTATCATGTAAAATATTTGATATATAGGGTATTGATTTCATGGGACCATTCTCTAATTTATTTGGAAACAACTACATCCTAGTAGCAGTTGATTACATGTCAAAATGGGTAGAAGCGGAAGCTTTACCTACCAATGATGCTAGGGTAGTAGTCAAGTTTCTCAAAAAACTCTTTTCTCGATTTGGCACATCGAGAGCCATCATTAGCTATAGGGGTACGCACTTCTGCAATACCCAATTTGAAAAAGTTTTAAAGAAATATGGAGTATATCATAGAACAGCAACCACATACCATCCTCAAACCTGTGGGCAAGTAAAGGTGGCAAACCGAGAACTTAAGCGCATCCCAGAAAAAACCGTTGAATCAAATAGAAAAGACTGGGCATTAAAGGTAGATGATGCGCTATGGGCCTATAGAATAGCATTTAAAACACTTTTAGGAACATCCCCATACAAGCTTGTATACGGGAAAAGCTGTCATTTACCATTTGAATTAGAACACAAAGCTTTTTGGGCAATAAAATTTTTAAATACTGATCTCAAAATTTCAGGAAAGAGGAGAATGATGCAGATGAATGAGTTGGATGAATGGAGAACGGAAGCCTATGAGAACTCAAAATTGTACAAGGAAGCACAAAGCGACGCCACGATGCTCATCTCAAGAGATCAAGGCAATTCGAAGAAGGAGACTTAGTCCTACTGTACAACTCAAGGATTAAACTATTCCCGGGAAAGTTGAAATCAAGATGGTCAGGACCATTCATGATTAAAACAATATTTCCATATGGCACCATCGAGGTAACCCATCCCACTAAAGGCACATTCAAGGTAAATGGTCACCGACTTAAAATTTATAATGGTACAGATTTTGGAGGTATGAGAGAAGAGCTTATGCTCCATGAGCCATCCTTTAGAAACAAAAACAGGGAGAGTCTAGCTTAAGACTATAAACGAGCGCTTCTCGGGAGGCAACCCGAGCACTAGCATACTAACATAGTTTTTATTTTTCTAACACCGCACTAAAATAGTATAATAGGAAAATGCAGGATTTTTAACACGGCCTTGACCACGGGCGTGTCAATGGCCGTGTACAAAACAGGGGCGATCCACAGGCGTGCCAAGAGCCGTGCCCAAACAGAGAGAAATGTCTATAGATAACACGTGTTGCGATACCAGAACACGCCCGTTCCTTCAAATCGTGTACAGCTACTGACTTCCACACCACGGGCAGACCACGCCCATACCTTTAAACCGTGCGAAGCTACTGACTTGTCGAGCACTGGTAAGACATGCCCGTGTAACCTCACCGTACCCACAGTTTTACTTTATCAAGCAAAGCCGTGCTATATAGACACACGGGCGTGCCAATGAACCTGACCGCGCCCAAACCTGAAAAACGAAAAAAACACGGGCGATTTCAAATTGACACGGCCGTGTCGACATACCGTGCCCCCTCCCTTATAAATAGAATCTAACCGTCATCTTCCCAAAAAACAAACCCTAAGTTAGATTTAAACCCCCTCCTCCAAAAACCGGCCAAACACTCAACCCTCCCATTAAAACCACCTATCCTCACCCTTTTTCTTCCAAAAACAAACCAAAACCTTTCGCACGGCCGCACCACCGGCGTGCTACCAAGCCCTATGCCCACGCCACAGCCGTGTTCACGCTACAGAAACCCACGCCACCGCCGTGCTCCGCTCGTGCCGGTCATCCTCTCCACCCCTGGTTTCATTTTCTTAACAAAATCTTTGATGGCATTTGTATTTATACTTTGTTAGAATTTAGTTTTGAAAAGCATGATTTATTTCAGTCCCTATAATCTTTGATTGCAACTTTATTTTTTATTTTGTTTAAGAATTAGCCCTGATTTTTAGTTAGTGAATATGCTCACAACATTCATGACTAAATTGCTTTTGATTGCTGATAGATTTCATCCGTAGACAATAAATCTACCAATTTTCTTGATATCAAATGCAATTGATATGAGATACATTGATCACTGTTCCTGTTATTTTCTTATGATTTTTCAGGTTCATGAGTCAAACGATTTGTCCCAAGTAAGAAAAGAAAGGGGCCCGGATCATCGTCTGCAAGTGCCTCCACCGAAACTCGACACCCATTTCTCCGGTTCCCCCAAGCAACACAAGATGAAAAATACAAAGCAATCCAGGGTAGACCAATAGGCACCGGTCGACGCATCAACTGGAATGCAGTGCGACAAGTGGGACTCGAAGCAGACATTAAAGCACTTATCTCAACAGAACCGTGGGAGAACTTCTTCAAAATCGACGAACCCACGTATATGGAGCTTACGTTAGAGTTCTGCACCACCTTCATTTTGCAACCAGTGACGATTCAGTTCGATGACCCAGGTGCTATCCAATTTTGTCTAGGGGGCTCAGTGCGTCGATTAAGTGTACCACAACTCGGCACGGCTCTCGGACTTTACACATCGGAGTTCATAGCAGAACACCCACTTGCTGAATTAAACCGTGAGCTCCACCGCACTCCGATCAAATATTGGCGCCATACACCCAAGGCGACGGCACTACGCCCCGCCCTAAGGTATATTATGCTATTTTTGCACAAACCATCACAGGTCGCAGAGAAAGCACGGGCATCGTAAACAAGCAAGACGTCAACTTCATATCTTGCATGTCTAAAGGACATGTCTTCGATTTAGCATATTTTATCGCACGCGCGATTCAACACCAGACATAGCAACATAGGAAGGGAATCTTGTCAATGGGACCATACATTATGAGGATAGCTCGACACTTCAACCTCCTCAACTTCGACGAGCAGATCACCTCCCTCACACTGATGGGCAACATGGTTCCTCAAGGCATCCAAACCATGCTCTATATGAGGATGATAAAACAATGACGAGGGACCGATCCTTCGCAGTACAAATAAAAACACCAATCAACGAGGAAGAAGACGAAGACATTCCTGATGATGTCCCACCACCATAAGAGGAGGCAACGAATCCAAGCTAGCATCCATACCGAGTGGCAACATCATTCGTAGACATCTCTGCTCGACTTGATCGGTTCGAGATGCGTTTAGCTGAAAACGCTTGACGTTTAGATGGATTGGAGGCGACGCTCCTACAAATATGCCAACACCTCAACATTTCATCATCAGCACCACCAGCGGACCCAACCATGGATGAGGACCTCTGAGTCCATTTAATTTCTTTAATTTTCTTTATTTTTAAAACTTTATTTTATGTTGTTTAAATTTGAACTTTCATTATTGCAAATTCTTATCATTGGCTAGTCAATCATTCAAGCATCCCTAACAACATACCTCTTTCATCGAAAAGATCATTAACAAGTGACGTTGCAGAATAAATCATTTATTCCACCTACACAAAAACAGAATTAGGCGAAATGCAAAAAGTCACATGATGCCACCCACTATCCACATCCTCAAGGATCTCATCAGAAAACCCAGGAAGTAACACTTTTCCCTCCTATCTTTTGATTGATCACTAATTGTCATTATCTATCTTTGTATATTGAGGACAATGTACATCTTAAGTGTAGGGGGGTAAAAGGACCTAACTTTTTGCATTACTCTCAAAACCCTGAGGGTAACAGTGGAATAAAAGTACCAACTTTTTCTACATTGTTCTCAAAACTCTGAATATAATCTTGTTTTAAAGTAATTTTCTCATATTACTAATTAAGATGAAATTTCTGATGATTTGTGATTTTTATTGATATGCTTTTGAATATGTCATAGTTAATTATGCATTGATGATTAAATTTGAAGAATACTAGGGAATCAAGCATGGTAAGTCTAATTTTCTAAAAATTAAAATTTTAGGTTCTCAACCAGAATTTGAATGTTATCTTGAAATTTGAGATTTACAAGGTTGATGTCAAAAACACCCATAATTTTTGTGAGATTTTGAGCCCTATAGAGCATACGTTCTTTTTCATGCTCACTTCTTGATTACGAGTGTGTCAACTATGAACTGTTATTCTAGAACCTGCCTTGATTATATATGTCAAGACCACAGTTATGATTTGATATACCGAGATGATAAAGGCACTTAGGTTTTAACCCATTAATTCAACTAAATAGCCTACCCTTACAATTGACCCCTAGTGGACCCCGTTGATCCTAACAAACCCTTTTCATTGACTCACCTACTAATATTAACCAAAGACCCCTTTTTATTTGTTATCACCCTTTCCTTTGACCACCCCTTAATCGAGATTTGATTTGCTCAGTTACATAAGTATATTATTCTGATAGTTAAAATTATCTTGTATTTTTTTAGTTTGTTCTTAAAAAAAATAAAATCAAAGTATATTTAGTAATTAGTTTTATGAAAAGTGAGCTTACACAATCAAAGACTATTTTCAAAAGAAAAGCTCGTATTAGTAGGATTATTATTTTCAGTTTATATAACTGTTATCTTAGAAATTTTTAGGTAGGTAACTTATCAATTCAATCTCGATTCTAACCTTCTAATTCCACATTTAATCCCACATTTAATATGCTTTTTAAAGATTTAAGCCTCGTTTTATATAAAAGGTGCTTTTAATCCTTTCTTTTTATGTCTTATACCTAAAAAAGCACCCGAGGATGAAAAGAACACAAAACGGGCTTAAAACAAAGTAAATGGGCCTTTCCACGAAATCAACACGGCCTGGGCCAAGGACCACACGGTCGTGTCTCGACGAACACCTGGAGCACGGCCTCATCACCACCGCACACGGTCATGCCAAAGCAGAAATCTGAACACGGTCAGGTCTCGATTTGCACGGGCGTGTGACATGACCGTGCCTCTGTCGCTAGAAAGAGCAATTTCAGTCGAAAAATGATACTTCGGGAGAAATAATCGCATTCCAAGAGCCTATAAATATACCCTAAGTACTGCCTTCGAAGGGGGAGCAAAAGCTAGGCCAAGGAGCCAAGCCAATAGGGTCAGAGTTAGGGAGTAACGTGAGGATAACCAGTTGATTCATCTCAAGAAGCCGGAATTATACTCAAGACAGCGGAATTCTCCTTCAATCCCATCAGGGAGTTTTAGGATTTTTCTTATGTTTTGTTTTATCTTTTCTCTTGTGATGTTTCCTTTTTACATTATGAACTAAACCCCTCAGATACCTAAAGGGGGATGAAACCTAGACAGATTTTATTATTTGATTTTTAAATTATATGATAAATTACTTAGTTTGTTCTTAATTATGTTTCTTAATCCAAATCCAATGTGCTTAGGTAGAGGAGGAATAGACCCTACCTAAGAGTAGATCTAACATAATTAAGCGGAGTTGATCGGGCGCCTAGAGATAGGGTTACGAGATTTTGCCAGATTAGGGTGAAACCTAACATGGGAATCCATTGATCAATTTATTTCTTTCCTAGGGGGTTATTATAAGCGAATGAGAGTTCCACTAATTAACCTAGGATTAGACGTTATTCACCTCAAGAGAGGGTTTAGCATAGGTTAAGGGGTCTCACGGATCAAGCTAAGTAAAAGAAATCATATAATTTAAGGTTAAATAATTAAGAGAAGTCTAGGTGCATTCTTCCTGAAGGTATCATAAAAATCAACTGAGTCTTTTTCAAGTTATCCTTAAATTCATCTTTTTTTCTTTGTTTCCTTAGTTTAGTTGTCGTCAATTTAGTTTTTTTAAAAAAAACAACCTTTATCTTAGTTAGGTTAAATAATAAAAAGAAAGTGAGTATTAATACTTTTAGTTCCTTTGGGTTTGATATCTGGTCTTGCCTAAGCTATACTACTGTTCAATAGGTACACTTGCCTTAATATCGTTGTCAGAGTTAGTCTCCAGGTTTAATCATTCTTTTATAAATATTTAAAACTCTGATTTCACAGCGATCAAGTTTTTGGGCGCATGTTAATGAACTAAAATATTAAGAAAGCTCTATTTTTATTACTTTAGCCATTAATTTATTCTCAATTTATTTCTTTTGTTTTCTTAGGTTAAATTTTAATTATTCTAATTTTAATTTTAATTTTTTATTCCTTTCTCTTTTCTAGGTACCTCTAGTTTATGACTAGAAGGAATCTGATAGGACCTTTGGTATACGATAGTGATATCGAAGCAACCGCTCATAGGAATCACAGGAAACCAAGCGAGCCCTAGATTACACAGAAAGAGAGGAGGAAAACAGATCCAATCCTACTGAAGGGATGGACGAAAACAACCTACCACTATGCGTTGTGGGAGATCAAAATGCTCCACGTACAATGTTTGATTATGCGAAACCGCATTTAACAGGAGCAGAATCTAGTATTGTTAGGCCTGCTATAACTGCTAACAATTTTGAATTAAAGCCTAACACAATACAAATGATTCAATAGTTTGTCCAATTTGATGGTTTGCAGGACGAAGATCCAAACATGCATATAGCTAATTTTTTGGAGTTCTGTGATACCTTCAAAATAAATGGTGTTTCTGATGGTGCCATTCGTCTTCGGTTATTCCCTTTTTCATTGAGGAATAAAACCAAACAGTGGTTAAACTCGTTACAACGAGGGTCAATTACTACATGGGATCAAATGACCGAAAAGTTTCTGTTGAAATATTTTCCACCGGCCAAAATGGCCAAATTACGTAAAGATATCTCTTCCTTTGTGCAGATGGATTTAGAGACATTATACGACGCATGGGAGAGGTTCAAAGATCTCTTGAGGAGGTGCCCACACCATGGTTTACCCCTGTGGTTACAAGTCCAAACCTTCTACAATGGAGTAAACCCCTTAACAAGGCAACTGATAGATTCAGCCGTCGGTGGAATGCTAAACAATAAAACTCCTGAAGCAGCCTACGAGTTCATCAAAGAGATGTCATTAAACAACTATCAATGGCAAGCTTCGAGGACCAAACCGACAAAATCGGCAGGAGTTTTCAACGTCGACACCATGACCATGCTATCAATGCAACTAGAGATGATGAATAAAAAGCTTGCTAGTTTGTGTTCTTCATAGATACATCCAGTCATGCAGTGCGACGCTAGTGGAACTGTGGCGAATCCTGAGTACCCACCCTACCAACCAGGAGCAGAAGTTGAACAAACGAATTATATAGGTAATAATTTCCGATCTAATAATAATCCTTATAGTAACACTTACAATCCAGGTTGGAGGAATCACCCAAATTTTTCGTGGGGAGGACAAGGCAATCAAGGAAATCAAAAGCAACAAGCCCCCCAAAACTTTCGAAATCAGCCTTATCCACAAGACAAGAAGCCAACCATCGAAGAACGTATCCAAGAAGCTGATAGAACAATCAAAAGCAATGAAAGCCGAATGAAAGAACTTGCTAAGTCAGTCAAGGATGTAAGCAAAGCCGTTGAACAACTTGTAAAGTCAATGTCAGAATGATCGCAGGGACGCCTACCTAGTAACACCGAAATTAATCCTAAGGAGCAAATTCAAGCTATCACACTTCAGGATAGCAAGAAGATAGGTACACCTAACCCAACTCCAGAAAGTAAGGTAGACGAAGGTACAACAGAGGTAGTACAAGAAAAGCCAAAACCGGTAGTCAAGGAGTACAAACCTCGCATACCTTATCCCGCAGCATTACAAAAAAGATGATTCAGAGGAGTAGTTCGGTAAGTTTCTTAAACTTTTAATGAAATTACATATTAACTTACCTCTTCTTGAATCTCTTTTTCAGATGCCAGACTCGAGGAAATTTTTAAGACAGCTCTTGACCAACAAACGCAAAATAGATGAGTGCAACATGCTCAGCAATGTTACAAAATAGACTACCACAGAAGCAAAAAGATCCAGGGAGTTTTACAATTCCATGTTTATTTGGTAGTTTAAATATTGATAATGCGTTAGCTGATTTAGGGGCAAGCATAAATGTTATGCCTTATACATTGTTTAAGCGACTAGGTCTAGGGAAACCAAAACAAACTAAGATGAGTATTCAATTAACGGATAAAACTGTTAGAATCCCTAGGGGCATTATTGAAGATGTTCTCGTAAAAATTGATAAATTTGTTTTCCTAGTAGATTTTGTTGTTTTAGACTGGATGAGGATAATTCAATCCCCTTAATTTTAGGAAGACCTTTTCTAGCAACTGCCAAGACTGAAATTGATGTTTCCACAGGTGACCTCATAGTTTGTATAGGTGACGACTCAATCAGTCTTCAAGCCCTCGATTCAGCTAGGTCGTCAAGGAATCAAGGTGAGCAAGAAAATTCTTTCGATAATCATTTAATTTCACCTTCTTTTCAGGAACCTCCAAAAAAGAGAACTGTTGAAACAGATCCTCAGTTTAGTGCCAACAGAGAATTAACTTACGATGAACAAAGGACCCAAATCGATGACCTAGATGAGTGGAAAACACACTTCAAGGAAAAACTAGGGTTACATAAGGAAGAACAGGAAACACAAGTCAATGAAGAGCCGGCTCCACACAATGTAGAACTAGAGGAACCACCACAAGAACTTGTGGGGACATCAAATCACTATAAAATAAGAGACCATGGCCTGTTTGATAAAGCCGAGCCTCACATCACCACAACAAACTCGAAGGACAAGAGAGAACTCCTTCTTGAGGTACACGATATCTTCCCATAAGGAATAGTCGAGATAAGCAATCCCACATTTGGCACTTTTAAGGTAAACGCTTCTCGACTCTAATTTTGTCATAAAACTAAAAATATAGACATGAGGGAGGATGTTCAAACTTTCAAACCTCCCTAAAATTTTCAAATATAAGGAAAGTCTAGCTTAATACTATAAACGAGCGCTTCTCAGGAGGCAACCCGAGTACTAACACTACTTCTTTTTGCAATTTTATTTTATTTTCTCTTTTTCTTTTCTTTTTTTTCAACTAACCCAAAAGTGCAGAATCCCAGATCACACGGCCTTACACACGACCGTGTCCGTGGCCGTGTGGACCACCAAAATCGCAACCCTGACAAGGTAGAGGCCGTGCAGTCAGCCCAACCACCACCCCAACGTCACAGATCCAACCACTCTCAACACGGGCACCGACAGACATGGCACTGCCGTGGCACTAACCATGTGAGGCTATCGACTTCTATACCACGGAAAGAACACGCCCATGCCACAAACCGTGTGAAATTACTGAGGTTACTGACTTATCGAGCACGGGTAAGACACGCCAGTGTCAGACACCCGTGCCAACAAGAAAAACATCAAGAGCACAGGCGTGGAAGGATCAAGCACGGGCATAGGGTGACAACACCCTTTATAACATGGCCGTGTGAGGAGGCCGTGTAAGTCGACACACCCTTGGACCACGACCGTGAGAAAGCAGAACATTTGAGAATCTATTTAAACCCCTCACCCCTTTCTTTTTTCCCCATCTGATTTCATCCCTATTTTCTTTGTTTTTCACTCTTCTTCATCTCAGATTCTCCACTTATTAAGGCTCTAGATCCTTGAGCAAGCCAACACCATGCCAAAGAAACGGAGAAAGCTAGGCATTGGCCCCTTAACAAAGAACATGAGTTTATGCCAGCAGCTTCATCTCAACACCAAGCCAAGGACCTATGAGACCATTTACCTTTCATTTCACATTTATCTTTTCCTTTATTTTCCTTTTTTTTACTATCTTATGCTTAATTTATTTTATTTTATTTTAGTTTCTTAGTGTCAGGTTCTAAAGGCTGCTTGGGAATCACGCCACTTCCGCCACCGCCAGCACCTCCGTTGCCTTAGAAGTCACACCCACCTCGCGAACCACCTACCAATAAGGATTCTCAAGCCCCTTTATCTCCTAGCCTTAGTTTATTTTCCTTCGTAGTCTCTTTCTCTTTCTCTTTCTTGTCTTTATTTATATATTTAGTTTATTTTTATTAGGTCTTAATAAAGCCTGGCTACTTCTCAAAGCGCTACCCAATTTCTTCATCTAGCGCAGG
Source organism: Gossypium bickii (assembly GCA_025503065.1). Lineage (NCBI taxonomy): Eukaryota > Viridiplantae > Streptophyta > Magnoliopsida > Malvales > Malvaceae > Gossypium > Gossypium bickii. The sequence goes on from CP106718.1 coordinate 23,012,195, forward strand.
AACGTTATCCTGACTGACCATCATCGCCACCAAAGACACTCATTCGGGAAACCATCCACAAACCAGGGAGTAATTCTTCCCACTTCTCTTTTGATTTATCTTTCAAATGACATTATCTATCTTTGTACATTGAGGGCAATGTACATCTTAAGTACAGGGGTGAATAATTATTCTGAAAAAATGCCTAATTTTTCATTATTCTCAACCCCTGAGGATAAAAATGCCTAACTGTCTACATTGTTCTCAAATCCCTGAATTTAATCTTGTTTTAGAGTAATTTTATCATATTACTAATTAAGATGAAATTTCTAATGATTTGTGATTTTTATTGATATGTTTTGGAATAAGTCATAGTTAATTGTGCATTGATGATTAAATTTGAAGAATACTAGGGAATCAAGCATGATAAGTCTAATTTTCTAAAAATTAAAATTTTAGGTTGTCAACCGGAATTTGAATATTATCCTGAAATTTGAGATTTACAAGGTTGATGTCAAAAACACCCATAATTTTTGTGAGAATTTGAGCCTTACAGAGCATACATTCTTTTTCATGTTCACTTCTTGATTATGAGTGTGTCGACTATAAATTGTTATTCCAGAACTTGCCTCGATTATACATGTCAAGACCACAGTTATGATTTGATATACCAAGATGATAAAGGCACTTAGGTTTTAACCCACTTACTCTACTAAATAGCCTACCCTTATAATTAACCCTTAGTGAATCCCGTTGAGCCTAACAACCCTTTTTATTGACTTACCCGCTAATTTTAACCCAAAACCCTTTGTATTTGTTATCACCCTTTATTTTGACTACCCCTTAATCGAGATTTGATATGAGCCAGTTATCTGAGTTTATTATTCTGGTAGTTAAATTTATCTTGTATTTAGTTTGTTCTTAAAAAAATAATTCAATGTTTTCAATATTAGTAAATATGGAAAGTGAGCTTACACAATCAAAGACTATTTCCCAAAAGGAAAAGCTCGTATTAGTAGGATTTTTTATTGTTTTCAGTTGATGTAATTATTATCTTAGAAATTTTTAGGTAGGTAACTTATCAATTCAATCTCGATTCTAACCTTCTAATTTCAGCCTTTATCCACACCTTTAACCCTAGCCCCGTTACAACCCTAACAAAGACCTTTTGATCTGTTTATCATATTATTTTACGGTGGTGGAGATTTGATTTTTAGGCAAGCCTATGGGATTAACTTTTCATGTTCGACTTATAAGTGCTTAATTTTAACCCTTAAACACTTTTTGAGTGATTTGAGTGAATCTTTTGTGAGGATATCAATCCTTGTCGATTTTGAATTAAAGGTAATTATTTAGATGAACGGAAACACCTATGTTTTTTGTACTACAGATTTATGACTTATCTCGTTTGAATTTTTAGGAATCTTAGAGTTGAATTATCCATGTATAAATTATCTATGAATTAGGATAAGGCGTTGTTGATAGGAATTATGAATCATGGAAAGTTCGTTTTAATTGTAAGTTGAGAATTTTGCTTGAGGACAAGCAAAAGCTTAAGTGTGGGGGTATTTGATAAACCGTAAAAGTAACATATTTTAATCCCACATTTAATATGATTTTTGAAGATTTAAGCCTCGTTTTATATAAAAAGGTGCTTTTAATCCTTTCTTTTTATGTCTTATACCCAGAAAAGCACCCGAGGATGAAAAGAACACAAAACGGGCTTAAAACGAAGTAAATGGGCCTTTCTACGAAATCAACACGACCTTGGCCAAGGAACCCACGGCCGTGTCTAGACGAACACCTGGAGCACGGCCTCATCACCATCACACACGACCGTGCCAAAGCAGAAATTCGAACAAGGTCAGGTCTCGATTTGCACAAGCGTGTGACATGACCATGCCTCTGTCGCTGGAAAGAGCAATTTCAGTAAAGGATACTTAGGGAGAAAGAATCGCATTCCAAGAGCCTATAAATATACCCTAAGTACCGCCTTCGAAGGGGGAGCAAAAGCTAGGCCAAGGAGCCAAGCGAAGAGGGTCAGAGTTAGGGAGTAACGCGAGGATAGCCAGTTGATTCATCCCAAGAAGCCGGAATTATACTCAAGACGGCAGAATTCTCCTTCAATCCCATCAGGGACTTTTAAGATTTTTCTTATGTTTTGTTTTATCTTTTCTCTTGTGATGTTTCCTTTATACATTATGAGCTAAACCCCTCAGATACCTGAAGGGGGATGAAACCTAGATAGATTTTATTATTTGATTTTTAAGTTATATGATAAATTACTTAGTTTGTTCTTAATTATGTTTCTTAATCCAAGTCCAATGTGCTTAGGTAGAGGAGGAATAGACCCTGTCTAAGAGTAAATCTAACATAATTAAGCGGAGTTGATCGGGCACCTAGAGATAGGGTTACGAGATGTTACCGGATTAGGGTGAAACCTAATATGGGAATCCATTGATCGATTTATTGCTTTCCTAGGGGATTGTTATAAGCGAACAAGAGTTTCACTAATTAACCTAGGATTAGACGTTATTCACCTCGAGAGAGGGTTTAGCATAGGTTAGGGGGTCTCACGGATCATGCTAAGTAAAAGAAATCATATAATTTAAGATTAAATAATTAAGAGAAGTCTAGGTGGATTCTCCCGAAGGTATCATAAAAATCAACTGAGTCTTTTTCAAGTTATCCTCAAATTCATCTTTTGTCTTTGTTTCCTTAGTATATTTGTCGTCAATTTAGTTTAAAAAAAAACAACCTTTATCTTAGTTAGGTTAAATAATAAAAAGAAAGTGAGTATTAATACTTTTAGTTCCTTTGGGTTCGATATCCGGTCTTGCGTAAGCTATACTACTGTTCGATAGGTACACTTACCTTAATATCATTGTCAGAGTTAGTCTCCAGATTTGATCATTCTTTTATAAATATTTAAAACTCTAATTTCACTGCGATCAGTAACTTATCAATTCAATCTCGGTTCTAACCTTCTAATTCAGCCTTTATCCACACCTTTAACCCTAGCCCCATTACAACCCTGTTAAAGACCTTTTGATCTGTTTGTCATCTCATTTTACAGTGGTGGAGATTTGATTTCCAGGCAAGCCTATGGGATTAACTTTTCAGGTTCGACTTATTAGTGCTTAATTTTGACCCTTAAACACTTTTTGAGTGATTTGAGTGAATCTTTTGTGAGGATATCAATCCTTGTAGGTTGTGAATTAAAGGTAACTATTCAGACAAGGGAAAACACCTATGTTTTCATACTACAAATACATGACTTTGATTGTTTGAATCTTTAGGACCCTTTGAGTTGAATTATCCATGTATGAATTATCTTTGAATTATGATAAAGCATGATTGATGAATATTATGAATCGAAGGAAGTTTGTTTTAATTATAAGTTGAGAATTTTGCTTGAGGACAAGAAAAGCTTAAGTGTGGGGGTATTTGATAAACTGTAAAAGTAACATATTTTAAGCCCACATTTAATATGCTTTTGGATGATTTATCCCTTGATTTATGTAAAAAGGTTCTCTTAATCCTTTCTTTTCATGTCTTATACTCAGGAAAGCACCAAAGGTTGAAAAGAACGTAAAACAGGCTTAAAATGGGCCAAATGGGCCAATTCACGAAATTGACACGGCCTAGAATTCAAGCCACACGGCCGTACCTCATTAAATTACTAGAACATGACCTGGACCCTGATAAACACGACCGTGCCTCAAGTTTGAAATCTGAACACGGCCTAGAGTCGATCCACACGGGCGTGCTACATGGGCGTGCCTCTGTTGCTGGAAAGAGAAATTTCAGTCGGAAAAGGATACTTAGGGAGAAAGAATCGCATTCCGAGAGCCTATAAATATCCCCCAAGTACCACCTTTGAAAAGGCGTCAAAGCTAGGCCAAGGAGCCAAGCCGAGAAGGTCAGAGTTTGGGAATAATGTGAAGATAGCCAGTTGACCCATCCCAAGAAGCCGAAATTATATTCAAGACGACGGAATTCTCCTTCAATTCCTTCAGGGGGTTTTAGGATTTTCTTATGTTTTGTTTTATCTTTTCTCTTGCGATGTTTTGTTTATTCATTATGAACTAAACCCCTTAGATACCTGAAGGGGATGAAACCTAAATGGATCTTTTTATTTGACTTTTAAGTTATATGATAATTACTTAGTTTGTTCTTAATTATGTTGCTTAATCCAAATCTAATGTGCTTAGGTAGAGGAGGAATAGACCCTGCCTAAGAGTAGATCTAAAATAATTAAACGGAGTTGATCGAATGCCTAGAGATAGGGTTACCAGATTTTGCCGGATTAGTGTGAAACCTAATATGGGAGTCCATTGATCGATTTACTACTATCCTAAGGGGTTATTATAAGCGAACGAGAGTTCCACTAATTAACCTAGGGTTAAACGTTATTCACCTCGAGAGAGGGTTTAATATAGGTTAGGGAGGCTTACGGGTCAAGCTAAGTAAAAGAAATCATATAATTTAGGGTTAATTAATAAGTGAAGTCTAGGTGGATTCTTCCTGAAGGTATTGTCGTAATCAACTGAGTTTTCCTTCAAAGTTATTTTCCTATTCGTCCTTTTTGTCTTTGTGTCCTTAGTTTAGTCTTTGTCAAAAGCAAATTCACTCTAATTTTAAGGCTAAATAATAAAAAGAAAGTTAGTATTAGTACTTTTAGTTCCTTTAGGTTCGACATCCGGTCTTGCCTAAGCTATACTACTGTTCGATAGGTACACTTGCCTTAAATTGTTGTCAGAGTTAGTTTTCAGGTTTTGGTTATTCTTTTATAAATTGAAAAACTCTGATTTTAGCGATCACAGCCCGTGTGTGGCAAGTCAGTAACCTCGCACGATACGTTGGCACGGCCGTGGTATTTTGTCGCAGGCTGTGTTGGGAAAACAAATTCTTCTCTATTCGTGCATGGCTACTGGCACGCCCATGGATCGTCCCCTGGTTTTCACACGGCCATGGGCACACCCGTGTGTTGTGCCGTGTGACCCTATCCTGCACTTCATTGGTTTAATTTGTATGGAGTTAGATGTTTAAAATTAAAATGTTAGTAGATTAGTGCTCGAGTTACCTCTTGAGAAGCGCTCGTTTATAGTCTTAAGCTAGACTTTCCCTATTTTTAGTTCTAAAAGAAGGTTCATGGAGTAGAAGCTCCTCTCTTATATCTCCAAAATCTGCACCATTATAAATTTTGAGTCGGTGACCATTTACCTTGAATGTGCCCTTAGTGGGATGAGTTACCTCGATTGTGCCATATGGAAAAATTGTTTTGATCATGAATGGGCCTGACCATCTTGATTTTAGCTTCCCAGGGAATAGTTTAAGCCTTGAGTTGTATAGCAGGACCAAGTCCCTTACTTCGAATTGTTTCGACTTCTTTAGAAGAGCATCGTGGCATCACTTTGTTGCTTCCTTATATAGTTTCGAGTTTTCGTAGGCCTCAGCTCTCCATTCGTCTAACTCGTTCATCTGCATCATTCTTTTCTTTCCTGTAACTTTAAGATCAAAATTCAAAAACTTTATTGCCCAAAAAGCTTTGTGTTCTAATTCGAATGGTAGATGACAGCTTTTCTCGTATACAAGTTTGTATGGGGATGTCCCTAGAGGTGTTTTAAATGCTGTTCTATAGGCCCATAAAGCATCATCTACTTTTAATGCCCAATCTTTTCTATTCGATTCAACCGTCTTTTCTAGGATGCGCTTAAGTTCTCGGTTTGCTACTTCAACTTGCCCACTGATTTGAGGGTGATATGGGGTAGCTGTCCTGTGGTAAACTCCATATTTCTTTAGAACTTTTTCAAATTGAGTATTACAAAAATGAGTACCCCTATCACTAGTGATGGCTCTAGGTGTCCCAAATCGAGAAAACAATTTCTTGAGAAATTTAACTACTACCCTGGCATCATTGGTAGGCAAAGCTTCCGCTTCTACCCATTTTGACATGTAATCAACTGCCACCAAGATGTATTTATTTCCAAATGATTTCGGAAATGGTCCCATAAAATTAATACCCCATACATCAAATATTTCACATGACAACATATATGTTTAAGGCATTTCATCACATTTAGAAATATTACCTGTTCTTTGGCATTTATCACACGAGGTAACATACCTGTTGGCATCTTTAAATAGAGTGGGCCAATAGAAACCTGATTCAAGAATTTTGTGTGCTGTCTTAATGCCACTGTAGTGTCCTCTTGAAGGTCCTGCATGGCAATGTTCCAGGATTTTGCTTGTTTCTGCCTTTGTAACGCATCTTCGAATTACCTGATTTGCACATATACAGAAAAGAAAGGGATCTTCCCAAAAACAAATTTTCGCATCAGCAAAGAATCGCTTCTTTTGGTGATGTGTTAGTCTTTGGCAAGATGTTAGCGGCTAAATAATTCGCAATATTTACAAACCATAGTACCTCAAAATGTGTTACAGAAAAGAGTTGTTCTTCGGGAAACGAGTCGTTTATCTCACTTTCATCAAGCTCTTTGGTATGTAGATTTTTAAGCCGAGAGAGGTGATCCGCTGCAAGATTCTCAGCTCCCTACTTATCTTGTATCTCTAAGTCAAATTCCTGTAAGAGTAAAATCCATCGTATGAGTCGAGGTTTTGCATCAGGTTTGTTTAAGAGATAACGAAGAGCTGAATGGTCAGTGTAAATGACAACATTAGACAATATTAGATATTGCCTAAATTTGTCAAAAGCAAAAACTACAGCTAGCAATTCTTTCTCTATGGTGGTGTAGTTTTCTTGTACGGGTGTTAATGTTCTGCTAGCGTAGTAAATTGGCTGAAAATGCTTGTCTCTTCGTTATCCCAAAACTGCACCTACTGCAAAATCACTTGCATCGCACATTAGTTCAAAGGGTAAGTTCCAATCAGGTGCAATTATAATCGGAGCATTTATTAATTTATTCTTAAGGACATTAAATGCATCTAAACATTCCTGGTTGAAATTAAAAGGAACATCTTTTTCTAGTAATTTTGTTACAGGCTTAGCTATTTTAGAAAAATATTTAATAAATCTTCTATAGAATCCTGCATGTCCTAAAAAGCTTCTAATAGCCTTAAATAAACTAGGGGGAGGTAATTTTTCTATGGTTTCAACCTTTGCATTATCTACCTCAATCTCTTTACTAGAAATCTTATGTCCTAACACAATTCCTTCTCTAACCATAAAGTGACATTTTTCCCCATTCAAAACAAGGTTTGTTTCCTTACATCTCATTAGTACTCATTTTAAATTTTTAAGACAAAGATGGAAAGAATTACCGAATACCGAGAAATCATCCATTAATACCTCAATGATGTCTTCCACGAATTCGTCAAAGATTGCCAACATGCAACGCTGAAAAGTAGCAGGAGCTATCCAAAATGAATTCTACGATAAGCAAACATACTGTATAGGCATGTAAATGTTGTCTTCTCTTGGTCTTTAGGAGCTATGGGGATTTGGAAGTAGCCGGAGAGTCCGTCTAAGAAGCAATAGTACATATGCCCAGATAGTCTTTCTAACATTTGATCTATGAAGGGTAGAGGGAAGTGATCTTTTCTGGTGGCATCGTTCAGCTTTCTATAGTCTATACAGACTCTCCAACCTGTAACTGTTCTCGTAGGGATTAACTCATTCCTTTCATTGGGCACCACCATCATACCTCCTTTCTTTGGAACTACCTGCACAGGACTTACCCAAATGCTGCCAGAAATAGGATAAATTATTCCTGCATCTAGAAGTTTAATTACCTTGGCTTTGACCACTTCTTTCATGTTGGGGTTTAACCGCCTCTGGGGCTACACACACGGCTTGTATTCTTCTTCCATTAGAATTTTGTGGGTACAGAACGAGGGGCTTATCCCCTTGATTTCAGAAATTTTACAAGGTATGGCACTTTTATGTTCTCTTAGTATCAACTCCTCTTTTTCCTTGGGTTCTAGTTCTGAAGAAATAATTATTGGTAGAGTAGAAGTGTCCCCGAGGAATGCATATTCTAAGCGTTTTAGCAACTGCTTTAATTCCAATTTGGGTGGCTCATCGATGGAGGATTTCTGTTTTATTTCGTCATTGTTTTCAATGTTTTGTTCTTTCATTTGTCTGAATGACAATGTATTTAAATTCATCTCATCTCCTTCATCTTTTTCCCCTTCTTCTTGAGACAGGCACAGTTCCATCGTGTCGTCATGTATGATTTCCTGTAATGAATTTTCAATGATATGATCAGTAGTATCAACAAAATAACAGGAATCATCTTGCTCTTTAGAATATCGCATGGCATCATAAATTTGAAAAATAATCTCTTCATCACCTATCCTTAATGCAAGTTTACCGTCAACTACATCAATATCAACTCTAGCAGTGGCTAAAAAAGGACGCCGTAGAATTAAGGGAACATTAATGTCTTCATCCATGTCTAACACAATAAAATCAACAGGGAAAATGATTTTATCAATTTTCACCAAGACATCTTCGATAACTCCTCTAGGATATTTAATGGATCTATTGACTAACCGAATACTCATCCTAGTGGGTTTTGGTTCCCCAAGATCTAGTTGTTTGAACATTTTGTAAGGCATTAAATTAATACTGGCACCTAGATCAGCTAATGCTTTTTTAATATTTAAGCTACCAATTAAACAAGGGATAGTAAAACTTCCTGGGTCTTTTAATTTGGTTGGTAACTTGTTTTGGAGGATGGCTGAGCATTCTTCATTAAGTTCCACCATCGACACTTCTTCCAGCTTCCTTTTATTCGTCAGGAGTTCCTTTAAGAATTTTGTGTACTTTGGCATCTGTGAAATGGCTTCAACAAAAAGTAAGTTAATATGTATTTGTTTAAAAAGTTCAAGAAACTTACCATATTGGGCATCTAATCATTTCTTCTTTAACATTACTGGATATGGGATTGGTGGTTTACTTTCTTTGAGTACTGGATTTACATCCTCAACCCCCTCATCTCTTACTTTGTTATCTTCATGCGGGATTTGTTTCTTTGGTTCGACTAATTCCTTTCCACTTCTTAATGTAACTGCTTTTACCTGTTCTATTTCATTAGAAAAGATTTCTACCCGTATTTCACAAATCATCTCAGTCAGTAGTCCAACCGACTCAGTGAGCTCCCCGAATAACTTAGTAAGTTTTTCAACTGATGCTTGTTGTTCTTTAAGGGTTCCCTCAGCATCTTGGAAACGGTTTTTTGTGTTTGCCATGAATTTTGTCAGCATCTCTTTGAGGTTTGGCTTCTTCTCTTGTGGATATGGCTGACTTTGGAAGTTTTGAGAAGGTTGTTGTCTTTGATTTCCTTGATTTCCTTGACCTCCCCATGAAACATTTGGGTGGTTCCTCCAACCTGGATTGTAAGTATTACTATAAGGATTATTATTAGATCTGAAATTATTACCTATATAGTCCATCTATTCGCTCTCTGCTCCCGGTTGGTAGGGTGGGTACTCAGAATTCGCGATGGTTCCACTTGCGTCGCACTGCATTACTTGGTGTACCTGCGAAGAACACAAACTGTCAAGCTTTTTATTCATCATCTCCATTTGTGTTGATAACATGGTCACTGTGTCTATGTTGAAAGCTCCTGCTGATTTCGTCAGTTTTGTCCTTGTAACTTGCCACTGATAGTTATTCAGTGGCATCTCTTCAATAAACTCGCAGGCTGCTTGAGGAGTTTTGTTGTTCAGAGTTCTACTGGTGGTTGAATCAATTAATTGCCTCGTTGGTGGTTGAATCAATTATGCTAGATCTACTCTTAGGCAGGGTCTATTCCTCCTCCACCTAAGCACATCAAATTTGGTTTAAGCATGCATAATTAAGAACAAACTAAGTATTTATCATATAATTCAGAAAATAATAACAAGATCCATCATAGGTTTCATCCCCTTCAGGTATCTGAAGGGTTTAGCTCATAACAAAATAAGAAAACATCACAAGAAAAAAGATAAAACAAAACATAAGAAATCCCTAAAACTCCCTGAAGGAATTGAAGGAGAAATCTACCGTCTTGAGTAGAACTCCGGCTTCTTGAGATGGATCAACTGGCTTCCTTCGAGTGATTCCCACAATTCTGACCTTTTCGGCTTGGCTCTTTGGCCTAGCTAACCGCCCCCTTTTAGCTGATACTTAGGGGGTTTATATAGGCTCTTGAAATAAGTTTATTTCTCCCCAAGTATCCAAATCCGAGTGAAATTGCTCTTTCCAGCGACAAGGATACGGCCATGGCACACGCTCGTGTGGATCGTGGCCAGGCCGTGCTCGGATTTTTTAATGAGACACGACCGTGTGAATTAGAAGAAGGCCGTGTTCTAGATGCTTGAAAAGGCACGGCCGTGTGCTCTTTGGGCCAGGCCGTGTCAATTTCGTGATATGACCCATTTACTCCGTTTTGGGCTCGTTTTGTGTTCTTTTCATCGTCAGGTGCTTTCCTGGGTATAAGACATGAAAAGAAAGGATTAAGAGCACCTTTTTACATGAATCAAGGAATAAATCATCCAAAAGTAAGCTAAATGCAGGATTAAAATATGTTATAATTACGGTTTATCATGCGCTTGCCTCAATCATTGTCATAGTTAGTTTCTAGGCTCGATCATTCTTTTAATAAATTTGTAAGACTCTGGCATACGATCCAGTTTTTGGCGCCGTTTTTGGGAAACCAAAATATTAAGAAAGCTCAATTTTTATTACTTTAGCCATATTATATTTTATTTTTGTAATTTATTTTTATTCTATTTTTAAGTTTACTAATTTTCCTTCTTTTATTTGTTCCTAGCATGTACCTCTAGTTTATGACTAGAAGGAACCTGACAAGACCCCTACTTTACGACAGTGATATTGGAGGTACAGTCCGCAGAAATCATACAGAGATAAGGCGAAGCTTAAACTACATACAAGAAGAGCAAGAAGACGAAGTTAATACCACCGAAGAGATGGCTGAGAATAATCCACTACCTCCAGAGGCAGCCGAACATCATGCTCCTCAAACTATGTACGATTATGCTAAACCTAATCTAACAGGAACTGAGTCAAGTATTGTTAGGCCTACTATTACTGCGAATACTTTTGAACTGAAACCTAACACTATACATATGATACAACAGTTTTTTCAGTTTGATGGTTTGCAGGATGAGGATCCTAACACACACTTAGCGAATTTTCTAGAATTCCCTGATACCTTCAAAATAAATGGCGTTTCTGATGATGCCATTCGTCTTCGGTTATTTCCCTTCTCTTTGAGGAATAAAGCCAAACAGTGGTTGCATTCTCTTCCACGAGGATCAATCACTACATGGGATCAAATGACCAAGAAATTTTTATTAAAATATTTTCCACCGGCCAAAATGGCCAAGTTAAGGAATGTTATCTCTTCTTTTGTGCAGATGGATTTAGAGACACTTTATGATGCATGGGAGAGATACAATGATTTGTTGAGGAGGTGCCCACACCATGGATTACCTTTATGGCTACAGGTCTAAAATTTCTACAATGGTTTGAACCCTTCAACAAGGCAATTAATCGATTCAGCAGCCGGCAGAACTCTGAATAACAAAACTCCTGAAGCAGCCTACGAGTTTATAGAGGAGATGCCATTGAATAACTATCAGTGGCAAGTTACAAGGACAAGGCCAGCAAAAGCAGACAGAGTTTTCAACCTCGACTGTAACACCCCAAACCCGGCCCATACACCACGATCGGATCTGGCATGTCACTAAAAAGGAGTTTTATAAAACATCGTAAACTATAAAAAAACATCGAGTTATTATTATTAGAGTTGTGATTTAAATGAGAGTTCGTTGTTCGTTTAGGTTAGACTCTAAATCGCTGATTTTAGTGCTTAGATGACTTTTGAAAACACTTGCTATTACATCCCATTAGGATAGGAAAATTACCGAAAGCAACGCCATTTACAGTTGAAAATAGTTAATTAAACTAAAAGAGAGAAAAACTTTGTTCGTGTTTGAAAAAAAAAATCATACTAATTAATTAATGTGTAAAGCGTTTAAAACTTTAAAACCAGTGTTTAAACCAGATTAACAACGGCCTTATTACAACATAAAATCCCAAAAATTTAAGGATAGATAAAGTTCTACTTAAAAAAAATAAGAACAACTGTGCATGGCCACCTCGTGGTCCTCTCTGGCCCGGTTCACCGTACTATTTGTCACCTACAAAAATGTTAATCCACAAGGGTGAGTCAAGAGACTCAGTGTGCAATTACCTACACCATCATTGGGCCTAGCCCATCAACTTACCATCTGGCTTTTAGCCCTATTCACAATCACTTTGGGCAAAGCCCATACGGAATCAAAACTAGGCCCTTAGCCGTATCATCACAATATAACAAATAATATATGCAAAATGATGCAAAGCCCAGCCCAGCCTAAATTTCCATCCACTACACACCACCCGTTCTTGCCAATCACACCGGTGGGGATTTCTACAATCGACCCTCCATCCGCTACACACCTTCGATGGCAGTTGCTGCAGTCAGCTACACATTGCCCTTAATATGTGGCATAGCCACCGAAATAATAATGTGACAAAAGTCACCGGAGTATGTGGCAAAGCCACTGCAACACTGCCCCTTATCATAATCATATCCCCTATAACCATGCAACATGCGATCATATGAATGCAATATACCATATACTATTCCATGACATATTGATGATATCCATGCATACATATAGATATGTACAACCATTATTATACAACATACTAAGAGAACAAGCGTACCTGGTACCACGATCCTTACCACTTAAGGGTCGACAATAACTATTACTGCTCTTTTCGGTTTACCAATCAACATATTTAATCATATCAAAACATACAAAAAAGGTGTGGAAATTACACACCTGTAAACACGAAGAACTATACTTTCAACCTCGCTAACACTTTCACTCGCAGGGATCACAGTGATCTGTTTATCCCTTTCCGAAGCCGGCCCACAACCTGGTGGCCAAGCACGCACAGCTGACACTGCTCGCTTCTTGAACTTAGGGATCGAACCCGAAGGTTTGCTTCCCTCCCCAACTTGTATGTTTCTTGCATCCATTAAAAGCTTCGGTCAATAAATCACTACGAGAGATATGATTTGAGTAACCACCCAACTAGGTTAAGGCGATGATTAATTGGTAAATCAATTAATAAAACAACTAGGAGGAATCCTCTTACCTAAGTCGATTGAATCCCGGAGTTAGAAGACTTGGATTAGAACAGTAATCGCACCTAAATAAATTCCCGAATGAGATTCGATTGAAAGGAGAATAGATTAAAGAAGGTGGCCTTTCGGCCAAACAGAAACATGAACCCTTCTTCCACCATTCGGCGAAAACCAATATCATCAACTTACCCCTGATTATCTTCAAGATTTGGCACCAAAAGACAAGATAGAGAAGATTCAGCTACAAGGGAAGAAGAGGCAAAACAAAGCCCAAAGAGATTAAGAAAACGGTTCAGTCTAGAGGGAAAAGAAAAAGAAAAGAGAGAAGCGAAAAGAAATAATGAAGAACTTACCAGACTCTGAGATGAGAATTCGGCTATGGTGAGTGATTCAGGAAACGAACACAAAAGAAGTGATGCTGAGACTTAGAGGTTTCGGCTAACAGGGAAAATGAAGGTGTGGTTTTGGCTTTTAGTGAATGGAAGAAGAAACAAGAATGAGACGATGAAAGTCAAGAGAATTCGGCAAGAGAAGAGTTCTTGAGAGGAGAAATAGGAAATAGAAAGGGGAAGAAAGAACAAGGTTTTCGATTTTTTAGAATGAATAGAAAATGGGATGAAAGAATTATGCCCAAATGGTCTTCCTAATTTCGGCTAAAGGTCATCAAAGAAGAAAAGAGTGGATATTGGCTAAGCAAATTTCGGCAAAAGAGAGTGAGTAAGCAACTAGAATGAAGAGCACACCCAAATGCCGAAATTCTACACACACAAGCTACCTAATACTACCAAAATTCGGCACCCACTCCTAATGCCCAAACCAAATCCTCCCCTCCCCTCACACTCAAAATTTTGGCTAGCACTCCCCCACTTCGCCGTCCCTTCAATCTCTCCCTGCTTTCCTCTCCTCCATACATTCAAACCAGTTTGAATTATTCAAGCTCCTTAAATTTCTCTCCACCATTCATTTAAAAAGCTTGACCAAGTCTTACCTCTCTCCTCCAGAGTTTGATTGGCATCCAACCACCTCCCTAGCCTGAGCCCAAAAATAATATTCCCTTGCTGCTTGAGTGATTCGAACCTTCTCCCCCTCAACTCTTTGTGACACCATTTCCTTGCATGCTAAGTGGCGTTCTCTTGCCACTCTTCCACTGCATTTCCTTGTGACACAAAACGCAACTAAAACCACTAATGTCCTACTCCTATTCGGATATCCTCTAAAAAGTGCCAAAACTAAAATTTCACCAAGGCTTCAGCTTAATCCTGAGCCTTCCCGAGGACCCCAAACACAACCAAACAACAAGCACAACACATCGATATGCAATAAACATAAAAGATGCAAAGCCTCTAAATCCCGGATGTTACAGTTCTACCCCCTTAAAGAAATTTCAGCCTCAAGATTACCTGGAAAAAAGAGATGGGGGTATTGCTATTGCATAACGTCTTCTGGCTCCTACGTCACCTCTTCTGTTCCATGATTTCGCTACAAGACTTTAACCAACGAAACCGACTTCCTTCTCAGCACCTTGACATCTCGTTCTAGAATCTGAATTGGTTCCTCCTCATAAGACAAATCTGGCCTTACCTCAATTTCCTCTACTGGCACAACATGAGACGGATCTGATCGGTAACGTCTTAACATTAAAACATGAAACGCATCATGCATCTGCTTCAATTCTAAAGGTAACTCCTGTTGATACGCCACTGGACCCACACGTTTCAAAACTCGATAAGGCCCGATAAACCTGGGACTTAGCTTGCCCTTCCGTCCAAACCTCATCACCCTCTTCCAAGGTGAAACTTTCAAGAAGACCCGATCACCAACAGCAAATTCTATCTCTTTCCGCTTCAAATCGACATATGATTTTTGCCTATCGGACGCCTTCTTCAATCGAACCCTAATTACCTTAACCTTCTCCTCCATCTCTGTAACCAATTCTAGACCCAAAATCTGACGTTCCCCTAATTCTGTCCAGCAGGTAGGAGTACGACACTTCCGTCCGTATAATGCTTCATAGGGCGCCATTTGAATACTAGCCTGGTAGCTGTTGTTGTACGCGAACTCTGCCAACGGTAAGAACTCTTCCCAACTACCTCTGAATTCAATGACACAACCCCTCAACATATCTTCCAAGATCTGAATTACCCTCTCAGACTGTCCATCAGTTTGTGGATGAAAAGCTGTGCTGAAGTCCAGTCTCATACCCAATGCTTGATGCAACGCCCTCCAGAAACGCGACGTAAACCTAGGATCTCTATCTGATATTATCAATACTGGTACCCCATGCAACCTTACAATTTCTACCACATACAACTTGGCCAACCTTTGAAGAGAGTAGTCAACTCGAACCGGTATGAAATGGGCAGACTTTGTCAATCGATCCATAATCACCCATACCGAATCTTTCTTAATGCGTGTAAGGGGTAGCCCACTAACAAAATCCATAGTGATTCTCTCCCATTTCCATTATAGGATCTTTATCGGCTGCAACAACCTTGAAGACAACTGATGCTTGGCTTTTACCTGCTGACACGCTAAACACTTCCCCACAAACTTCGTAACTTCCCGGTTCAATCCAAGCCACTAGAACTATTCACGTAGATCCTGGTACATTTTACTTCCTCCAGGATGCATAGCATAAGGGCTACTATGCACTTCCTGAAGAATCATCCGCCTCAACTCCTTATCCTTGGGCATGTAGACCTTCTCGCGAAAACACAGAACTCTATCACCGTTCACACTGTAATCCTCTACCCCACCATTCTGTACTTGCAGAAGTCGTGCACTCAAGGCATCATCTGATAGCTGTTTTTCCTTAATCTGATCCAACCACTTCGGTTTCACTTGGAGCTCAGCTAATAAACTTCCGTCATCATACAACCTAAGATGGGCAAACATCGCTCTCGAATCTGATATTGCCTTTCGACTTAACGCATTTGCCACCACGTTAGCTTTTCCTGGATGATACTCAATTGAGCAGTCGTAATCCTTCAATAATTTGATCCACCTTCGTTGCCTCAAATTTAACTCCTTCTGTGTAAGGAGGTATCTTAGACTCTTATGGTCGGTGTAGATGATGGACTTCTCCCCATACAGATAGTGTCTCCAGATTTTCAGAGCGAACACTACTGCAGCCAATTCCAAGTCATGCGTAGGATAATTACTCTTATGAGGTCTCAACTGTCGAGATGCATATGCAACAGCCTTCCCATCCTGCATCAACACATATCCTAACCCCGTGTGAGAAGCATCACAATAAATCATGAACTCTTTACCAGCCTCATGCTGAATCAACACTGGAGCCTCTGTTAAAATTTTCTTCAGCTTCTCAAAGCTTTCCTGCTGCTTGTCTGTCCAAATAAATGATACCCCTTTTCGTAACAACTTCGTTAAAGGTGCTGCAATTAGGGAGAATCCCTCAACAAACTCCTATAGAAACCTGCCAACCCCAAGAAACTTCGGATCTCCGCCACAGACTTAGGTGGTTTCCAATCCAACACAGCTTCAACTTTTCGGGGATCTACCCTAATCCCTTCTGCAGATACCACGTGACCCAGAAAGGGGACTTCCTTTAACCAGAACTCACACTTGCTAAATTTTGCATATAGCTGCTTCTCCCTTAAAATCTGCAGAACCACCCGAAGATGCGAATCGTGTTCTTCCTCAGTCTTGGAATACACCAGAATGTCGTCTATAAACACTACAACGAACCAATCCAGATAGGGTTGGAAAACCCGATTCATCATATCCATGAACGCCGCTGGTGTATTCGTCAATCCAAATGGCATCACTACAAACTCATAGTGACCATAGCGAGTACTAAACGCTATTTTATGAATATCCGCTTCCTTGGCCTTCAGCTGACGGTATCCTGACCTCAAATCTATCTTCGAAAAAACTGAAGCTCCCCTAATTTGATCGAACAAGTCGTCAATCCTCGGTAGTGGGTACTTGTTCTTAATCGTCAACTTGTTCAATTGGCGGTAATCTATGCACATACGCATGGATCCATCCTTTTTCTTCACAAATAGCACCGGTGCCCCCTACGGGGACACACTTGGTCAGATAAACCCTCGATCCAATAGCTTCTAGATCTGGGCTTTAAGCTCCACCAGCTCCTTTGGCACCATCCTGTACGGAGCTATTGATACTGGAGCCATACCCGGCAGTACTTCAATCCCAAACTCCACTTCACGATCCGGAGGTAACCCTGGCAGCTCCTCAAGAAAAACATCGCGAATTCTTTTACTGTTCTAACCCCACTAATAGCCTCTTCCTTTGCATCCAATACACTAATAAAAGCTAGGAATGCCTTGTATCCCTTCCAAACCATCTTATCAGCCCTTAACGCAGAAACTACGTTAGACAAATAGTTCCTTCTTTCTCCTACCACAACTATCTTTTCATCCCCCGAGGTCCTCAACACCCTCCGTTTAGCTGCGCAATCCAATTTAGCACGGTGTTCTACCAACCAATCCATGCCTAGAATGAGATCAAACTCCCCGAAAGGTAATTCCATTAAGTTGGCTGGAAATACCACTCCTTGAATTTCTAGAGGCACATCTCTAAATAACTTGTTCACCATTACTAATTGTCCTAACGGGCTAACTACAGTAGTTTCTCTAGTAACAATTTCAGACGCTATACTTTATGTCTCAGATATACTACTTGCAATATAAGAGTGGGTCGAGCCAACATCAATCAAAGCAAGAAAAGGCTTATCAGCTATAAGAAACGTACCGGTTATGACATCCGATGCATCGCCATCCTCTCGTCGACGAACTGCATAAACTAGACCAGGCTGCCTTACATCTGCATTACCGACACCTCTACCTGGTGTCCTACGACCTCCACCAAAACCGTTCCCTCTACCAACCAGACCACGACCCCTCGGCGGTTGCTGCCCACCTATTCTGAACTGACTAAAACTCTGACCCGTTGGTCTCCTTTTGTCCATCTCTTGTGGACAGTTCCTAATCATATGGTCCCTGGATCCACATTTAAAACATCCCCCAGTTCTTTTCCAACATTCCCCCGGCGGCGGAACTCGTGGCCCATCTAACCTAGGCCTTTTCTGGAAACACCCGGATGAACCCGACAATCCAAAACTTCTCTTATTTTTACCTCTATCCTTATCCCTATTCTGTCTCTCAGTCCGCTTTACCTCCTAAGCTATTTTAGCCTTTTCGACCAACACAGTAAAGTCCCTCTCCCGCTGCGAAGCTATCAAAACCCTCAACTCATCTCGCAGCCCATCTTCGAATCGCACGCAATGTTCATAATCAGTCGCCACTATTTCTCGGGCGTAACGGCTCAAGCGCAGAAATTCTGCCTCATACTCAGTTACAGATTTGCCCCCTACACTAAATTCAGGAATGCTTTCCTCTGAGCATCCACATAACTTGCCCCAACGTATTTCCCTAGAAATACCTTCTTAAAGTAATCCCAGTTAATTCGATCCACTGGAGTACCCTCTCTTACGATGAGCCACCACTGATATGCCTCATCCCGAAGAAGTGACACCGCCCCTTTCAACTTTTCTTCTGCTGTGCAGTCTAAATCGTCCATAATTCTCTCGACTGCCTCTAACCAATACTCCACCACGTTTGGAGCCACTCCAGAGATACCCCTAAACATTTCAGCTCTATTAGCTCGGAGTCGTTCAGGAATAGACTTTCGAGATGCCGTCCTGGTGCTTGCCCTAGCCACTCGCTCTAACACACGCAGCATCGCCTGAGACAAAGCATCATCACCACCAGTTCTATCTTGCGACCCCACTTCTGCCACAGGTGACGTTGGCGCTCCACCTTCAGACTCATGCCCCGCTTCCGAGAGTTCAGCCTCGGCACCACGGCCTCTACCACAGCCGCGTGTACCACGTCCTCGTCCTCTAGCACTCATGCCTAACGTATCGTTTTAGTCTGTTTTTACAAATTTTATGCATTAGCTTTCTTTTTACTGTTGATTAGAGAGTATTTTATGCGAATAGAGTTATAAGTAGTTTTTCGCACAACACACATATATCTATAGGTTTTTGTCTCTAAACTATGGTTTCTTAGTTCTAATATCCATAGCAGTACATAATATGTATATCCACCTCATACAAGTCATCCAACAATCAGGAGACTTACCTTGCAGACTTGGGCCGGGGACTCAAGTGCCATGCTTCCAAAGAACTTGTTCCTATGCATTTTCTGTTTAAACCATCTTTTAGAAAATGTTTTGAACCCAAAACCCAAGGCCGAGTTTTTAAACCACGCTCTGATACCAAATTGTAACACCCCAAACCCGGCCCATACACCATGACCAGATCTGGCATGTCACTAAAAAGGAGTTTTATAAAACATCGTAAACTTCAAAAAATCATAAGTTATTATTATTAGAGTTCTTATTTAAATGAGAGTTCGTTGTTCATTTAGGTTAGACTCTAAATCGCTGATTTTAGTGCTTAGATGACTTTTGAAAACACTTGCTATTACATCCCATTAGGCTAGGAAATTACCGAAAGCAACACCATTTACAGTTGAAAATCGTTAATTAAACTAAAAGAGAGAAAAACTTTTTTGCATTTGAAAAAAAACATCATATTAATTAATTAATGTGTAATGCGTTTAAGACTTTAAAATGAGTGTTTAAACTAGATTAACAGCGGCCTTATTACAACATAAAATCCCAAAATTTTAAGGATAGATAAAGTTCTACATAAAAAAATAAGAAAAACCGTGCATAGCCACCTCGTGGTCCTCTCCGGCCCGGTTCACCGTACTATTTGTCACCTGTAAAAATGTTAATCCACGAGGGTGAGTCAAGAGACTCAGTGTGCAATTACCTACACCATCACTGGGCCTAGCCCATCAACTTACCATCTGGCTTTTAGCCCTATTCACAATCACTTTGGGCAAAGCCCATACGGAATCAAAACTGGGCCCTTAGCCCTATCATCATAACATAAAAATCATATATGCAAAATGATGCAAAGCCCAGCCCAGCCTAAATTTCCATCCGCTACACACCACCTATTCCTGCCAATCACACCAGTGGGGATTTCTACAATCGACCCTCCATCCGCTACACACCTTCAATGGCAGTTGCTGCAGTCAGCTGCACATCGCCCTTAATATGTGGTAAAGCCACCGAAATAATAATGTGACAAAAGTCACCGGAGTATGTGGCAAAGCCACCGAAATAATAATGTGACAAAAGTCACCGGAGTATATGGCAAAGCCATCGGAACACTGCCCCTTATCATAATCACATCCCCTATGCCCATGCAACATGCGATCATATGAATGCAATATACCATATACTATTCCATGACATACTGAAGATACCCATGCATACGTATAGATATGTACAACCATTATTATACAACATACTTAGAGAATGAGGGTACCTAGTACCACGATCCTTACCCCTTAAGGGTATACAATAACTATTACTGCTCTTTTCGGTTTACCAATCAACATACTTAATCATATCAAAACATACAAAGAATGTGTGGAAATTACACACCTGTAAACACGAAGAACTATACCTTCGACCTCGCTAACACTTTCACTCGCACAGATCACAGTGATCTATTTATCCCTTTCCGAAGCTGGGCCACAACCTAGTGGCCAATCACTAATAGCAGACACCACTCGCTTCTTAAACTTAGGGATCGAACCCGAAGGTTTGCTTCCCTCCCCAACTTGTATGTTTCTTTCATCGATTAAAAGCTTCAGTCAATAAATCACAACGAGAGATATGATCTGAGTAACCACTCAACTAGGTTAAGGCGTCGATTAATTGGTAAATCGATTAATAAAACAACTAGGAGGAATCCTCTTGCCTAAGTCGATTAAATTCCGGAGTTAGAAGACTTGGATTAGAACGTTGATCGCACCTAAACAAATACCCCAATGAGATTCAATTGAAAGGAGAATAGATTAAATAAGGTGGCCTTTCGGCCAAACAGAAACATGAACCCTTCTTCCACCATTCGGCCAAAACCAAATTCATCAACTTACCCCCGATTATCTTTAAGATTCGGCACCAATAGATAAGATAGAGAAGATTCGGCTATAAGGGAAGAAGAGTGAAAACAAAGCCCAAAGAGATTAAGAAAACGGTTCGGTCTAGAAGGAAAAGAAAAAGAAAAGAGAGAAGAGAAAAGAAATAACGAAGAACTTACCAGACTCTGAGATGAGAATTCGGGTATGGTGATTGATTCAAGAAAAGAACACAAAAAAAGTGATGCTGAGACTTAGAGGTTTCGGCTAACAGGGAAAATGAAGGTGTGGTTTCGGCTTTTAGTGAATGGAAGAAGAAACAAGAATGAGATGCTGAAAGTTAAGAGAATTCAGCAAGAGAAGAGTTTGTGAGAGGATAAAGAGGAAATAGAAAGGGGAAGAAACAACAAGGTTTTCGATTTTTGAGAATGAATGGAAAAGTGGATGAAAGAATTATGCCCAAATGGTCTTCCTAATTTCGGCAAAAGGTCATCAAAGAAGAAAAGCAACTAGAATGAAGAGCACACCCAAATGCCGAAATTCTACACACACAAGCTACCTAATACTACCAAAATTCAACACCCACTCCTAATGCCCAAACCGAATGCTCCCCTCCTCTCACACTCCTTAAAATTTCAGCTAGCACTTCCCCACTATGCCGTCCCTTCAGTCTCTCCCTGCTTTCCTCTCCTCCATACATTCAAACCAGTTTGAATTATTTAAACTCCATAAATTTCTCTCCACCATTCATTTAAAAAGCTTGACCAAGTCTTACCTCTCTCTTCCAGAGTTTGATGGGCATCCAACCACCTCCCTAGCCTGAGCCCAAAAATAATATTCCCTTGCTGCTTGAGTGATTCGAACCTTCTCCCCCTCAACTCCTTGTGACGCCATTTCCTTGCATGCTAAGTGGCGTTCCTTTGCCACTCTTCCACTGCATTTCCTTGTGACACAAAACGCAACTAAAACCCCTAATGTCCTACTCCTATTCAGCTATCCTCTAAAAAGTGCCCAAACTAAAACTTCACCAAGGCTTCGGCTTAATTCTGCGTCTTCCTGAGGCCCCCAAACACAACTAAACAACAAACACAACACATTGATACGCAGTAAACATAAAAGATGCAAAGCCTCTAAATCCCGGATGTTACATCGACGCAGTAACCTTACTATCAAATCAGGCAGACATGCTAAATAAAAAGATTGATGGTTTGTGTTCCTCGCTGGTACATCCAGTTATGCAATGTGAGACAAGTGGAGGCGTGGCGAATCCTAAGTACCCACCCTACGGACAGGGCATGGAGAGCAAACAAATGAACTATATAGGTAACAATTTTCGATCTCAAAATAACCCTTATAGTAATACTTATAATCTAGGTTGGAAGAACCACCCCAATTTTTCATGGGGTGATCAAGGAAATCAAAGACAACAACCACCCTAAAACTTCTAACAACAGCCCTACCCATAGGAAAAGAAGCCGAACCTTGAGGAGATGTTGACAACATTCATAGCAGTCTCAAAAACTCGTCTCTAGAATATAGAAATAAAACTTGAAAAACAGTAAACATCAACACAGGAGCTCAAAGATCAAATTGGGCAACTTACTAAGTTAGTTTCTGAAATGAGACTAGAAAGCTTACCTAGGAAAAAGAGCAGCTAAAGGCAGTGACGCTAAGAAGTGGAAAGGAGTTAGTCAAAACGAAGAAAAAGATACCACACGAAACCGATAAGGCAAATGCAACCCCGATCCGTGAAGAAATTAAACCACTGATCCCATATTCAGCAAAGTTAAAGAAAGACCGCTTAGACGCACAATATGGTAAATTCCTTGAACTTTTCAAACAGTTGCATATTAACTTACCGTTTGTTGAAGCTATTTCGCAGATGCCAATATATGCAAAATTTTTAAAGGAGCTTCTAACAAATAAGAGGAAGTTCGAAGAAATTTCAATAGTGGAACTTAATGAAGAATGTTCAGCTATCATCCAAAACAAGATGCCAACCAAATTGAAAGATCCAGGAAGTTTCACTATTCCCTATTTAATTGGTAGTTTGCACATAGAGAAAGCACTTGCTATCTAGGTGCCAGTATTAATTTAATGCTGATCGTTGTTTTATGCGATGTCAAAGTCTTAAAATTTATATAAAGAACGATCGAACCTGGAAACTAACTATGACAATGATTTGAGGCAAGCGCACCTATCGAACAATAGTATAGTTAAGGCAAGACCGAATTATCGAACCCAAAGGAACCAAAAGTACTACTACTAAATCTCTTTTTATTATTTA
The DNA here is from genome assembly GCA_025503065.1 of Gossypium bickii. NCBI lineage: Eukaryota > Viridiplantae > Streptophyta > Magnoliopsida > Malvales > Malvaceae > Gossypium > Gossypium bickii. Next base: position 23,035,621 of record CP106718.1, read on the forward strand.
GCCTAAGAATTAAGGGAATTTTTTATCTAATCTAAAATTAACTAACTACTAAACTAAAGACTCTAAGACAAAGAAGAATGAAATTGAGAAAATAACTTTGAGAAAAAACCAATTGATTAAGACGATACCCAAGGAAGAATCCACCTAGACTTCACTTGTTATCTAACTCTGAACCAGACGATGTATTCACTTGACTTGATCCGTAAGATTCCCTAACGTATATTAATCCCTCTCTTGAGGTGATTAATGTCTAACCCTAGGTTGATTAATTGAAATCTCTTTCTAATTAAAACCCCTAGAATTGCATTAACTCGATTTGTGGACTCCCATATTAGGTTTCACCCTAATTCAGAAAAATCTCATCACCCTATCTCTAGGCGTGCGATCAACTCCGCTTAATTATGCTAGATCTACTCTTAGGTAGGGACTTTTGCTCCTCCACCTAAGCACATCACACTTGAGTTAATATCCCGAAAATATCAATACAATAATTAAGAACACATAATTAAGAACAAGTCAAATATTTATCATATAGTTTAGCAAACGATAACAAGATTCATCTTAGGTTTCATCCCCCTTAGGTATCTGAGGGTTTAGCTCATAACTATAAAAGAAAACATCTTAGAAGAAAAGATAAAACAAAACATAAGAAATCCCTAAAACCCCCTGAAGGAATTGAGGGAGAGATCTTCCGTCTTGAGTATAATTTCAGCTTCTTGAGATGGATCACCTGGCTTTCTTCGAGTAAATCCCCATAAATCTGCCCTCTTTGGCCTAGCTGGATGTCCCCTGACTAAAGCCTTGGGTTCCCCGTTTTAGGTCATACTTAGGGTGTTTATATAGGCTTCGGAATGTTTTTCTTTACCCCTAAGTATCCTAATCCAAGTGAAACTTCTCTTTGTCACGCAGGGATACACCCATGGCACACGCCCGTGTAAATCGTGGCCAGGCCGTGTTCGAGACTATTGAATGAGGCACAGCCTTGTGGTCTTGGGCCCAGGCCATGTGGATTTCGTGATATGGTCCATTTACTCCATTTTGGGCACCCATTTTTCGTTCTTTTCATCATCCGGTGCTCTTCTAAGTATAAAACATGAAAACAAAGGATTAAGAGCACCAAATTACACAATTAAGGGCTTAAATCATCCAAAAGCGTGCTAAATGTGGGATTAAAATATGTTACTTTTACGGTTTATGAAATACCCCCACACTTAAGCTTTTGCTTGTCCTCAAGCAAAATTCTCAACTTACAATTAAAATAAACTACCCCGATTCATAATATTCATCAGTAATGTTTTGTCATAAGTCAAAGATAATTCATACATCGATAATTTAACTCAAAGAGTCCTAAGGATTCAAACAATCTAAGTCATACATTTTTAGTACGAAAACATAGGCGTTTCCCCTCATCTAAATAATCTCCTTTGGTTCAAAACTTACAAGGATTGATATTCTCACTAAAGATTCACTCAAATCACTCGAAGTGTTTAAGGTTCAAAATTAAGCACTGAAAAGTCAAATATGAAGAGTTAACCCCATAAGCTTGCATGAAAATCAAATCTCCACCACTATAATATGAGATGATACACAAATCAAAAGGTCTTTAATAGGGTTGTAACAGGGCTTGGGTTAAAGGTGTGGATAAAGGCTGAATTAGAGGGTTAGAATCGAGATTGACTTGAGAAATTACCTAAATAGAGATATCGAACTGATAATAATTAAAAACTTGTACTACTAATAATAAAATTCTGATATGAGCTTCTTCTTCAATAATTAGAATTTAAAGTATAAGCTCACTTAATCATAAAGCTAATAATGAATATTCTTCATTTTTTTAAGAACAAGTCAAATTACATAATCAAAGATGAATTCAACTAATAAAATAATTAGGCAACTGATCAAATCAGATTTCGACAAAAAGGGTAGTCAAGGAATGGTGATAACAAATACAAAGGGTTTTGGGTTAATATTAGTGGGTGAGTCAATAAAAAGGGTTGTTACGATTAAAAAGGGTTCACCAGGGGTTAATTATGAAGGTAAGCTTTTAGTGGAGTAAGTGGGTTAAAATCTAGGTGCCTTTATCATCTCTGTATATCAAAGCAATGGTGTGGTCTCGTCATGTATAATCGATGCAAGTTCTAGAATAAAAAATCAATGTTGACACACTCATAATCAAAAAGCGAGCAAGGAAAAGAATATATGCTCTAAAAGGCTGAAAAGCTCACAGAAATTATGGGTATTTGATATCAACCTCGTAAATTTCAAATTTCAATGTAACATTTAGATTTAGGTAGACAACCTAGAAAAACAAATTTTAATTTCTAAAAAATAGACTTATCATGCTTGATTCTCTAGTATCCTTCAAATTTAATCAACAATGCACAATTAACTATGACTTAATCCAAAACATATCACAAACAGCATGAATCACAAGAAATTTCATTCTCATAATAATGTGAGAAAATTACTTAAAGACAAGATACCATCCAGGGATTTGAGAATAATGCAGAAATTTAGGCACTTTCTCGAAATAAATATTCACCCCCCACACTTAAGATGTACATTGCCCTCAATATACAAAGATAGATAATAGCAATAGAATAATCAAAAGATAGGGAGAGAAGTGAAACTTCCTAAATTATGGATGAAATCCTTGAAGGGTGTTCCATGACGAATGTGATGACTAGGTATACGTGATGTTTTCGTTCTTTGAGTGGTATTCTCATAGGTCGTTTTGTTGCCTCCTTATATAGTCGTGAATTCTCATAGGCCTCAACTCGCCATTCATCTAGTTTGTTTAACTGCATCATCCTCTTCTCACCTGCGGTTTTAAGATCATAATTCAAGAATTTTATAGCCCAGTAGGCTTTGTGCTCTAATTCAAATGGTAAATGACAACTTTTTCCGTAAACAAGTTTGTACGGGGATGTTCCTAAATGGGTTTTAAATGCTGTTCTATAGGCCCATAAAGCATCATCTACTTTTACTACCCAATCTTTCCTGTTTGATTTAACTGTTTTCTCTAGGATCTGCTTAAGCTCTCGATTTGCCACTTCCACTTGCCCACTGGTTTGAGGATGATAAGGGGTAGCTGTTATGTGGTGTACTCCATATTTTTTTAAGACTTTATCAAATTGAGTATTGCAAAAGTGAGTACCCCTATCACTAATAATTGCTCTGGGTGTTCCAAAACGAGAGAAGAGTTTCTTAAGAAACCTTACTACAGTTCTAGCATTGTTAGTAGGTAAAGCTTGGGCTTTCACCCATTTTGACATGTAATCTACTGCTACTAAGATGTATTTATTTTTGAATGAGCTAGGAAACAGACCCATAAAGTCAATACCTCATACGTCGAATATTTCACATGATAACATATATGTTTGAGGCATTTCATCGCATTTAGAAATATTACCTATTCTTTGGCATTTATCACACTAAGCGACATACCTGTTGGCATCTTTAAACAGAGTTGGCCAATAAAATCCTAATTCGAGCATTTTGTGTGCTATCTTAATCCCGCTGTAATGTCCTTCTGAAGGTCCTGAATGGCAATGCTCTAGGATTTTACTTACATCCGCCTTTGTAACGCATCTTCGAATTACTTGATCTGCACATATGCGAAAAAGAAAGGGATCCTCCCAAAAATAGCTTTTTGCATCAGTAAAGAATCGCTTCTTTTAATGATGTGTTAACCTTTTTGGTAGGATGTTAGCAGCTAAATAATATGCAATATTTGCAAACCACGGTACCTCAGAGTTGGTTATAGAAAAGAGTTGTTCCTCGGGGAACGAGTCATTTATCTCTCTCTCGTCGAGCTCTTCGATATGTGGGTTCTCAAGCCTGGAGAGGTGATCTGCTGCAAGATTTTCAGCTCCCTTCTTATCCTAAATTTCCAGATCAAATTCCTGTAAAAGTAAGATCCATCGTATGAGTCGAGGTTTTGCATCAGGTTCAGTTAAAAGATAACGAGAGCTGAATGGTCAGTGTAAACGACAACTCTAGATAATATCAGATACCGTCTAAATTTGTCAAATGAAAAAACTATAGCTAGCAATTCTTTCTCTGTGGTGGTGTAGTTTTCTTGTGCAGGTGTCAATGTTCTACTAGCATAATAAATTGCCTGAAAATGCTTGTTTATTCACTGTCCCAAATCTGCACCTACTGTAAAATCACTCGCATCACACATTAGTTCAAAGGGTAGATTTCAATCAGGTGCAATTATAATCAGAGCATTTATTAGTTTATCTTTAAGGATATTAAATGCATCTAAACACTCCTGATCAAAATTGAAAGGAACATCTTTTTCTAGTAATCTTGTTAAAGGCTTAGCTATTGTAGGGAAATCTTTAATGAATCTTCTATAAAATCCAGCATGTCCTAAAAAACTTCAAATAGCCTTAACTGAGCTAGGGGGAGGTAATTTTTCTATGGTTTCAATCTTTGCTTCATCCACCTCGATCCCTTTACTAGAAATCTTATATCCTACACAATCCCTTCACTAACCATAAAGTGACATTTTTCCCAATTTAAGACAAGGTTCGTTTCCTCACATCTCATTAAAACTCGTTCTAATTTTTTAAGGAAAAGATGGAAAGAATTACCGAATACCGAGAAGTCGTCCATAAATACCTCCATAATGTCTTCCACAAGTTTGTCAAAGATGGCCAGCATGCATCACTGAAAAGTAGTAGGAGCATTACATAATCCGAAAGGCATTCTACTATAAGCAAACGTAGTGTATGGACATGTAAATGTTGTCTTTTCTTGATCTTCAGGAGCTATTGGGATTTGGAAGTAGCCGAAGAGTCCGTCCAAGAAGCAGTGATACATATGCCAAATAATCTTTCTAACATCTGATCAATAAAGGGCAAAGGGAAGTGATCTTTTCTGGTGGTGTCGTTCACCTTCCTATAGTCAATATAGACTCTCCAACATGTGATTGTTCTTATAGGAATCAATTCATTCTTTTCGTTGGCTACCATAATCATGCCTCCTTTCTTTGGAACTACCTGTACAGGATTTACCCAAGTACTGTCAGAAATAGGATAAATTATTCCTGCATCTAGAAGTTTAATTACCTCAGCTTTGACAACTTCTTTCATATTGGGGTTCAAACGTCTCTGAGGTTACACATACGGTTTATACTCATCTTCGATTAAAATCTTGTTGGTGCAAAATGATGGGCTTATTCCTTTAATGTCCGACATTTTCCATGCTATGGCTCTTTTATGTTTCCTTAGTACCCTTACCAAATCTTCTTTCTCCTTCAGTCATAGTTCTGAAGAGATGATTTCTGGTAGCGTAGAATTATCCCTGAGGAATGCATATTCTAAATGTTTTGGCAATTTTTTTAGTTCTAATTTGGGCGGCTCATCAATAGAGGGTCTTTGTTTTAGTTCATCATTAATTTCAATGCCCTCTATTTTCGTCTGTCTAGAGGACGTTGTATTGGGATTCACTTCATCGGTATCGTCATCTATCCCCTCACCTTCCATCGTGTCATTGTGCATGATTTCCTGCGAAGACTCTTGAATAATGTGATCAGTAGCATCAAAAAAGTAACAAGAATCATCTTGTTCTCTAGAATATCACATGGCATCATAAATTCGAAAAATAATTTCCTCATCGCCTACCCTTAGTGCAAGTTTACCATCACCAACATCAATGACAACCCTAGCAGTAGCTAGAAAGGGTCGTCCCAAAATTAAACGTACCTCTACGTCCTCATTCATGTCAAGCACAAAAAAGTCAATAAGAAATATAAGTTTATCTACTTTTACTAGAACATCTTTGATAATTCCCCTAGGATATTTAACAGATCTGTCAGCTAACTGAATACTTATCCTAGTGGGTTTTGGTTCCCCGAGACCAAGCTGCTTAAACATTCTATAAGGCATTAAATTAATATTGGCACCCAAATCAGCAAGTGCTTTCTCTATGTTCAACTACCAATTAAACAGGGAATAGTGAAACTTTCTGGATCTTTCAATTTGGTTGGTAGCTTGTTTTGGATTATAGCTGAGCATTCTTCATTAAGTTCCACTATTGAAATTTCCTCGAACTTCCTTTTATTTGTTAGAAGCTCCTTTAAAAATTTTGCATATGTTGGCATCTGCGAAATAGCTTCAACAAAAGGTAAGTTCATATGTAACTGTTTGAAAAGTTCAAGAAATTTACCATATTGTTCGTCTAAGTGGTCTTTCTTCAACTTCGCTGAATATGGGATCGTTGGTTTAATTTCCTCACAGGTCGGGGTTACCTTTTCCTTATCGGTTTCATGTGGTATCTCTTTCTTCGTTTTGACTAACCCCTTCCACTTCTTAGTGCCACTACTTTTACCAGCTCTTTTTCCCTAGGTAAGCTTTCTGATCGCATTTCAGAAACTAACTTAGTAAGTTGCCCAATTTGATCCTAGAACTCCTGTGTCGATGCCTCAAGTTTCATTTCTATATTTTGGAAACGTGTTTCTGTGGCTGCTATGAATTTGGTCAGCATCTCCTCGAGGTTCGGCTTCTTTTCCTGTGGGTAGGGCTGTTGTCGGAAGTTTTGGAATGGTTGTTGTCTTTGATTTCCTTGACCACCCCATGAGAAATTGGGGTGGTTCTTCCAACCTGGATTATAAGTATTACTATAAAGGTTATTGTTAGATCAGAAATTGTTACCCAGATAGTTCATTTGTTCACTCTCCATGCCCTATCCGTAGGGTAGGTACTTAGGATTCACCACCTCTCCACTTGCGTCGCACTGCAGGACTGAATGTGCCTGCAAAAAAACATATAAACCATCAAATTTTTTATGTAACATCACTACCTGATTTGATAGTAGGGTTACTGCGTCGAGGTTGAAAACTTCGGCTGCTTTCTCTGGCCTTGTCCTTGTATCTTGCCACTAATAGTTATTCAATGACATCTCCTCTATAAACTCGTAGGCTACTTCAGTTGTTGTTCAGGGTTCCGCCGGCAGCTGAATCGATTAATTGCCTTGTTGAGGGGTTCAAACCGTTGTAAAAAGTTTGGACCTGTAGCCACAAGGGTATTCCATGGTGTGGGCACCTTCTTAACAAATCTTTGTATCTCTCCCATGCATCGTAAAGTGTCTCTAAATCCATCTACACAAAAGAAGAGATATCATTCCTTAACTTGGCCGTTTTGGCCTGCGAAAAATATTTTAATAAAAGTTTTTCAGTCATTTGGTCCCATGTAGTGATTGACCCTCGTGGAAGAGAATGTAACCACTGTTTGACTTTATTCCTCAAAGAAAAGGGAAATAATTGAAGACGGATGGCATCATCAAAAACGCCATTTATCTCGAAGGTATCACAAAATTCTAAAAAATTCACTAAGTGTGTGTTAGGATCCTTATCCTGTAAACCATCAAACTGAACAAACTGTTGTATCATCTGTATAGTGTTAGGTTTCAGTTCAAAATTATTTGCAGCAATAGTAGGCCTTATAATACTTGACTCAGTTCCTGTTAAACTAGGTTTAGCATAATCATACATAGTTCGAGGAGGATGATTTTCGGCCATATCTGAAGGTGGTGGATGATTTTCAGCCATCTCTTCGGTGGTATTGATTTCGGCTTCTTGCTCTTCTTCTATGTAGTTTTAGCTTCGCTTTATTTCTCTGTGATTTCTATGAACAGTACCTTTAATATCACTGTCGTAAAGTAGAGGTTCTGACGGGTTCCTTCTAGTCATAAACTAGAGGTACCTGAAAGGAACAAAAGAAGGAAGAAAATTTAGAAAAGTAAAAATAAATTGCTAAAATAAAATAAATATAATATGGCTAAAGTAATAAATATTAAACGTTCTTAATATTTTAGTTCCCCGGCAACGGCGCCAAAAACGTGATTGTTGTTTTATGTGATGTCAAAGTCTTAAAATTTATATAAAGAATGATTGAACCTAGAACCTAACTATGACAACGATTTGAGGCAAGCGCACCTATCGAACAATAGTATAGTTAAGGCAAGACCAGATTGTCGAACCCAAAGGAACCAAAAGTACTACTACTAACTCTCTTTTTATTATTTAGCCTAAGAATTAAGGGAATTGTTTATCTAATCTAAAATTAACTAACTACTAAACTAAAGACTCTAAGACAAAGAAGAATGAAATTGAGAAAATAACGTTGAGGAAAAACCAAATGATTAAGACGATACCCAAGGAAGAATCCACCTAGACTTCACTTGTTATCTAACTCTGAACCAGACGATGTATTCACTTGACTTGATCCGCAAGATTCCCTAATGTATATTAATCCCTCTCTCAAGGCAACTAACATCTAACCCTAGGTTGATTAATTGAAATCTCTTTCTAATTAAAACCCTTAGAATTGCATTAACTCGATCTGTGGTCTCCCATATTAGGTTTCACCCTAATCTGGCAAAATCTCGTCACTCTATCTCTAGGCGTGCGATCAACTCTGCTTAATTATGCTAGATCTACTCTTAGGCAGGGACTTTTGCTCCTCCACCTATGCACATCACACTTGAATTAATATCCCAGAAATATCCACACAATAATTAAGAACACATAATTAAGAACAAGTCAAATATTTATCATATAGATCATCAAATGATAACAAGATTCATCTTAGGTTTCATCCCCCTCAGGTATCTGAGGGTTTAGTTCATAACAGTAAAAGAAAACATCTCAGAAGAAAAGATAAAACAAAACATAAGAAATCCGTAAAACCCCCTGAAGGAATTGAAGGAGAGATCCTCCGTCTTGAGTATAATTCCGGCTTCTTGAGATGGATCAACTGGCTTTCTTTGAATAAATCCCCACAAATCTGCCCTCTTTGGCCTAGCTAGACGCCCTCTGACTAAGCCTTGGGTTCCCCCTTTTAGGTCATACTTAGGGTGTTTATATAGGATTCGGAATGTTTTTCTTTACCCCTAAGTATCCTAATCCGAGTGAAACTTCTCTTTGTCACGGCAGGGACACGCCCATGGCACACGTCCATGTAAATTGTGGCCAGGCGGTGTTCGAGGCTGTTGAATGAGGCACGACTGTGTGGTCTTGGGCCTAGGCCGTGTGGATTTTAGGATATGGCCCATTTACTTCGTTTTGGGCCCGTTTTTCGTTTTTTTCATCATTCGGTGCTCTTCTGAATATAAAACATGAAAACAAAGGATTAAGAGCACCAAATTACACAATTTAGGGCTTAAATAATCCAAAAGCATGCTAAATGTGGGATTAAAATATGTTACTTTTACGGTTTATCAAATGCCTTATAGAATGTTTAAGCAACTTGGTCTCGGGGAACCTAAACCCACTAGAAGGAGTATTCAATTAGCTGACAGATCTGTTAAATATCCTAGAGGAATTATCGAATATATTCTGGTAAAAGTTGATAAATTTATATTTCATGTTGATTTTGTTATGCTTGACATGAATGAGGACGTAGAGGTACCTTTAATTTTGGGATGACCCTTTTTAGCCACTGCCAGGGCTATCATTGATGTTGGTAATGGTAAAGTTGCGCTAAGGGTAGGCAATGAGGAAATTATTTTTCAAATTTACGATGCTATGCGATATTCTAGAGAACAAGATGATTCTTGTTACTTTGTTGATGCCACTGATCACATTATTCAAGAGTCTTTACAGGAAATCATGCACAATGACAAGATGGAACTGTGTCTTACACAAGGTGAGGGGGTAGATGACAATATCAATGAATTGAATCCTAATACATCCTCCTCTAGAAAGACAAAAATAGAGGGTATCGAAATAAATGATGAACTAAAACAAAAACCCTCTATTGATGAGCCACCAAAATTGGAATTAAAACAGTTGCCAACACACTTAGAATATGCATTCCTCAGGGATAATTCTATGCTACTAGTAATCATCTCTTCAGAACTAGAACCCAAAGAGAAAGAAGAATTGCTAAAGGTACTAAGGGAACATAAAAGAGCCATAGCTTGGAAAATGCCTGACATTAAGGGAATAAGCCCATCGTTTTGCACCCACAAAATTTTAATGGAAGATGAATATAAACCGTGTGTGCAACCTCAGAGACGATTGAACCTTGATAAATCGTAAAAGTAACATAATTTAGGCCCACGTGTAGCACGCTTTTGGATAATTTACGCCTCGATTTATGTAAAAAGGTGCTCTTTTTTTTTCATGTCTTATACTCAAGAAAGCACCAAAGGATGAAAAGAACATAAAACGGGCTTAAAACTGGCCAAATGGGCCAATTCACGAAATTGACACGGCCTGGACTTCAAGCCACATGGCCGTGCCTCATTAAATTACTAGAACACGGCCTGGACCCCGATAAACATAGCCGTGCCTCATTAAAAGTCCAAAACACAGCCCGGCCACGTTCACACGAGCGTGTGCCATGGCCGTGCCCCTGTCGCTGGAAAGAGCAATTTCATTCGGGAAAGGATACTTGGAGGCAAAGAAACACATTCCGAAGCCTATTCAAACACCCTAGTACGAATTCTACTTAAATTAGGATACTTAGGGACCAAGTAAGGCATCACAAATTCTATATAAACACCTAATGGGGCAACTTGAAAGGGGAGTTCGGCAGAAGCCGAAACCGGCGTCAAAGCTTGGCCAAGGAGCCAAGCCGAGAAGGTCAGAGTTAGGGAGCAATGCGAAGATAGCCAGTTGATCCATCCCAAGAAGCCAGAATTATACTCAAGACGGCGGAATTCTCCTTCAATTCCTTCAGGGGGTTTTAGGGTTTTTCTTATGTTTTGTTTTATCTTTTCTCTTGTGATGTTCTTTTTATTCATTATGAACTAAACCCTTCAGATACCTGAAGGGGATGAAACCTAGATGAATTTTGTTATTTGATTTCTAAGTTATATGATAATTACTTAGTTTATTCTAAATTATGTTACTTAATCCAAATCTAATGTCCTTAGATGGAGGAGGAGTAGACCCTGTCTAAGAGTAGATCTAACATAATTAAGCGGATTTGATTGAACGCCTAGAGATAGGGTTATGAGATTTTGCCGGATTAGGGTGAAACCTAATATGGGAGTTCATTGATCAATTGACTGCTATCCTAGAGGGTTATTAAAAGCGAACGAGAGTTCCACTAATTAACCTAGGGTTAGACGTTATTCGCCTCAAGAGAGGGTTTAATATAGGTTAGGAAGTCTTACAGATCAAGCTAAGTAAAAGAAATCATATAATTTAGGGTTAGATAAGAAGTGAAGTCTAGGTGAATTCTTCCTGAGGGTATTGTCGTAATCAACTGAGTTTTCCTTCAAAGTTATTTTCCTATTCGTCCTTTTTGTCTTTGTGTCCTTAGTTTAGTCTTAGTTTAGTCTTCATCAATATAGTTTAAAGCAACTTCACTCTATTTTTAAGGCTAAATAATAAAAAGAAAGTTAGTATTAGTACTCTTAGTTCCTTTGGGTTCGATATCCGGTCTTGCCAAAGCTATACTACTGTTTGATAGGTACACTTGCCTTTAATCATTGTCAGAGTTAGTTTCCAGGTTCGATCACATTCTTTATAAATTTTAAAACTCTGATTTATAGCGGTCAAGTTTTTGGCGCCGTTGCCAGGGAACTAAAATATTAAGAAAGCTCTATTTTTATTATTTTAGCCATTTTTTTAATTTATTTTCATTATTATTTTTTATTTTTTATTTTTATTTTTACTTTGCTAATTTTTCCTCTATTTTGCTTTTGGCAGATAATTTTAGTCTATAGAGAAGATGGCACTGAATAATCATCAGTGGCAAGTCATGAGGACAATTCCTACTAAAGCAGCCAGTGTCTTCGACCACGACGTTTTCACCAGGTTATCTACCCAGCTAGAGATGATGAATAAAAAGATCGATGGCTTGTGTAGTCCCTCGCAGGTACACCCGGTAATGCAATATGACTTGAATCCAGGAGGCGTGGCGAATCCTGAGTACCCACCCTACGGATATGACATGGAGAACGAACAAGTCCACTATATGGGTAACTACTCTAGACCTCAAAATAATTTTTATAATGACACTTATAATGCAGGTTGGAGGTACCATCCCAATTTCTCGTGGAATGATCAAAGTAGCCAAAGACAGGAACTTCCTCCAAATTTTCAACAACCACCTCACCAACAGGAAGATAAGTCGAACCTTGAACGGATGCTGGAAAAATTCATAGCAAACACAGAAACACACTACCAAAATATAGAAACAAAACAAGAAGCATCGATTCAAGGGATCAAGGATCAGTTAGGTCAGCCTGCTAAAATGATCTTAGAACAACCACAAGAAAGCTTGCCAAGCAACACTGAAACAAACCAACGAACATCGATTGAAGAGATCAAGAGCCAAGTTGGGGAAATCACTAAGGCAGTCGAACAACTTGCAAAGTTAATGTCCGAACGACCGCAAGGACGTCTACCAAGTAACACTGAGATTAATCCATATGAGCAAATTCAAGCCATAACAGCTCAGGAAAAAGCAGAGTTAGACGAACCAAATCCAATACAGGAAAACAAGGTAGACGAAGGTAAAGTTGAGGTGACACAAGAAAAGCCAAAACCGGTAATCAAAGAATACCAACCTCGCATTCCTTACCCCGAAGCATTAAAGAGAGACGATACAGAGGAACAGTTCGGCAAGTTTCTTAAACTTTTAAAGAAATTACATATTAACTTACCTCTTCTTGAAGCTATTTCGCAGATGCTAGACTCTAGAAAATTTTTAAGGGAGCTGTTAACGAAAAAGCAAAGGATAGACGAGGAATCACATGTGGAACTCAACGCAAAGTGCTCGGCAATTCTACAAAATAGACTACCACAGAAATTAAAAGATTCAGGGAGTTTTACAATTCCATGCATAATTGATAGTTTATCTATAGAAAATATGTTAGCCGATTTAAGGGCAAGCATAAATGTTATACCTTATAAACTGTTTAAACAACTAGGTCTAGGGAAACCTAGACAAACTAGGATGAGCATTCAGTTAACTGATAAAACTATCAGAATTCCTAGGGGTATAATAGAAAATGTTCTAATCAAAATTGATAAATTCATATTCCCAATAGATTTTGTTGTCTTAGACATGAATGAGGACAATTCGATTCCTTTAACTTTAGGAAAACCCTTTCTAGCGATTGCCATGACTAAAATTGATGTTGGTACAGGAAGAACTCATTCTTCGTTTAGGTGACGAATCAATCAGTCTACAAGCTTTTGACTCGGCCAGGACATCAAGTGATGAAGTTGACAAAGTAAATTCAGTTGATAATCAAATTGTTCAACTTTCACCACAGGAAACACCACAATGCTACAAACCTGAGGCGAATCATGGGCCCCAAGCCGTACAAGCTCATAACAGTGAATTGTTAGTGGAATCTGACCCAAGGCAAGAAACTGTGGTAAGTGAAGGTAAGATTGAGGTAAGCCATGATTTACCAAACCCGGTAAATACAGAGTACCAAGCTAGTGTGCCATATCCCGATGCAATAAAAAAAGACCACACAGAGGAAGAATTCGATAACTCACACTTCGTGTAGACGATGAAACAATCACTCTTCAAGCTCTTGACTCAGCTAAGACATCCAACAATAAAGGTACGAACGATAATTTTACTGATAACCATTTGGTTCAACCTTCTTTATAGGAATCATCATGAAATCACCAAGCTGAGCTAGATCTTCGACCTCGTGCCCACAAAGAAGAAATACATAAGGAAGAACGCCTTAGGGTTGACAAACTAAAAGAGCAGGAAACACAAATCAAAGGGAAACAGGAATTGCACGAAGTGAAACCAAAGAAGCCCCCAGACGAGCTGATAGGAACAACGAATCACTTCAAATTAGGGGATCAGGTATTGTTGAATAAGGAAGACCCTCGAATCACCAATTCAGATCTCAAGATAAACGAAGAAATCACTTTTGAGGTACTTAATGTCTTCCTATACGGCACAATCGAGGTAAGCAATCCTAAATTCGACACTTTTGAGGTAAACATTACTCGACTTAAACTATATATCCATGACCGAAGTGATCGCATGAGAAAGGATTTTCACCTCCTCAAACCACCATGACTGTAACACCCCAAACCTGACCTAGACGTTACGACCGGATCTGGCATGTCACATGAAAGGAATGTCTAAAAACTGTGCGTTCGTTAAAAAGTTCGTATTCTTTTTGAAACTCCGCATTTTGTGGTTTGTTTATAAAAGCCGATTCATTTAATGCCCACTTTACAAAGTTGTTATTAATTTGAATAAAATTGTATTTGTTGTGAAAATCGAGTTTAAGTAATTTTGAATAAAAACTATTTATTATCATTTCAGGAAAATCCCCTATTGAACATTAAATAATAAATAGTAACCAAATTGAAAGCTAAAACTAAATAAAATACCAAAGGCCTTATTACATATCAAAATCCCAAAATTAAAAGTAAGTTTAAATATAAGAAATGAGTTTACGAGAAAACATTGCAGGGCCACCACAAGTCTGCCTCAGCTCCCCAAATTCGTAGTCTAATAATTACCTGAAACATTTAAAAAGAGGGGGTGAGTTTTCGAAAACTCAGTGTGTGTTTCCCCTTACGAGTGATAACTGGGCCTAAGCCTACAAAAACAGATTGGGCTTTAGCCCTCACAATAACATACTCGGCCAAAGCACACATAAATCGAATCGGGCCGTAGCCCTAATATCACAGTATAACAGATAACACATGCCAAATGATGCAAAACCCATTCTTTAGTCATATTCGGCCATAAGCCCATAACATAGCATATCGAACCATAGCATATTAAATCACATGTACATATAAGAATGACAATGTAGTCCCGAACCCACCTAGGTATCCATCCTCTACGCACCACCCGTACCTGCCAATCACACCGTGGGGATTACTAAATCGACCCTCCATCCGCTACACACCATCGAAGGCAGTCGCTGCAGTCAACTGCAGATCGCCCTTATAATTGTGGCATAGCCACCAGATCATGTGACAGAGTCACCGGATTCATAATATGTGACAAAAGTCACCGGATACACAATATGTGACATAAGTCACCGGATAATGTGGTAAAAACCACCGGAACACTTCCCCTTTATCAATATCACCCATATGCCCATGCATCATACATATTAATCAGATATTATGCAATGTGTCATGTATGTAAAACATATATCAAATATAAGAATAACATGAGTTACCATCATAATCAGATAGACATAAAACAACAAAATCAAGCTAATCAACCTCTAAGGGTATAATCGTAATTTTACCTACCAAGGGTATTTTCGTAATTTACCCACCAAGGGTATTTTCGTAAATTCGCACCTACAATGGCCTTTCTGAAGGCCTAATGTCGCCACTAGCGACTCAGCTACCATTTCCGGTCGTACCAGACGTTTGGGCCTAAAACCCAATTTCGGCCTATCCGGGCCCATACGCTCGTGTGGCCCACCTAGCACGAATCTAGCCACGTATATAAGTTCCACCTAGTCTAGTTCAACATATACTAACCAATCATACAATTTACTCATATGGGCCCACTTCGGCCCATCGAGGCCCAAGCAGCCCCAACCCACATGAATACTACTGATGGCCTCAACTATTGCATCGAAGCCCCACACGTGCGCTCGCACGCTCGTGTGGCTACTAATGCCGTGTGACCGGCATTTCGGCATTTTGCCGCTCTACAGCTAGAGTAGAAAAGTACACACACACACACTTGATAGGAGTCTGGTGCTAATCCGCGCTCCGACCACTCCTGTGCCCAAACGCCCTCCAAGGTATGTTAACTCTCCTCCTGGAATGCTCTTTATATAGCTAGCTCTTCACCTTCATTCTTTGTGTCTTTCCGATGTGGGATCCCTTCGTCAGTAGAGTTTAAATTCAACTGAAACTCTTGCCGTCCAATCCGCAAAATAAATACTCCTTTACTTCCCATGAGATTCAAACCCAGGCTCCCTTGCAACATAATCCACGCCGCTAACCACTTGGCCACAAGCTCCTCTTGTGTCTTAAATCATGCGCAACTAAATATAAACTATGGCCCAAATTCTAAGATCCAAGTAAAAAGAAACCAAAATGCAAAAGCCAAGACTTAAAGCTTGGACCTCTTCCTTCCTTGTGGCGTCACTCCCTTGCCTCTTATGTGGCGTCACTTTGCCACTACACCACACACTCCACTTGTGTCATTTTTCTCCATATTTTATTCTTAAGGCCTACCTGCCAACTTCCAGGGTTTTTTCACCTAAAACCAAAATTTCCCCAAAGCCAATATTTGATCCCAGAACTTCATAGAAGCCCTCTAACCTTCCAAAATCACTTATCTAATAAGTCTAACTTGCATTAATGCCGGTCTCAAAAATTTTAAACGCTACTACGCCTAAGGCCCATTGGGCTCAATTCTCCTAGGCCCAATTTCGGGATGTTACAATGACAATACGAATGAGAGGTAAAGTCTAGCTTAAGACTATAAACGAGCGCTTCTCGGGAGGCAACTCGAGCACTAACCCCATTTTTACATTTTTTATTTTTTTATTTTTTATTTTGCCTTTTAGCACCTAACCA
The DNA here is from genome assembly GCA_025503065.1 of Gossypium bickii. NCBI lineage: Eukaryota > Viridiplantae > Streptophyta > Magnoliopsida > Malvales > Malvaceae > Gossypium > Gossypium bickii. The sequence continues at coordinate 23,052,134 of CP106718.1, forward strand.
TAAACTAAAAGAGCAGATTTCTAGGCCACACGGCTATACACACGGGCGTGCCCGTGGCCGTGTGGAAGCCAGGGAATGAACCATGGGCGTGCCAATAACCGTGCACCAACATGGGTGGCGATAATAGTCCACGCCCGTGCCGACGCCCCGTGCGAAGTTACTGACTTGTTAAGCACGGGCTAAACACGGCCATGCCTTCCAACCTTGCCAACATTCTTGCTTATCGAACACGAGAGGAGTACACCCGTATGAAATGACCGTGTGAAGAAAGACACAGGTGTGCCACTGCACCCACCACCGTGCCCGAACACCCTGAACGCGCCCAAAATTCAAAATTCCAAAACACGGGCTACTTCTCTATTTAAAGCTCGTTCTCCCTTCTTCTAGTTGTCTTTCATTTTCCATTATTTATTTTTGTTTTTATTTTAATTTTATTTTAATTTCATTTTTTTACTTTTTTTTATTTTATTTTCTTCTTCATATTCTTTATGATATTTAGATTTAGCTTAGGATACAATAAAAACAGACTGGCTGCTTCGAGGATTCAATTTCAAATGGTTCGAGACGCTTCCCCACGTTCACCTCCAATCCTATCCGGTTTCTTTTCATTGACTTCATCCAAAATTCAAGAAGTTTCACTTCTCTCCCTATCTTATGATTTTATGATTATTTTGATATTATCCATCTTTATACATTGAGGGCAATGTACATCTTATGTGTGGGGGGGTTAATTATAGTATTATCTAAAAATCCCTGAATTATGCCTTGATCTTAAAGTAAGTTTCTCATATGATGATTTGAATGAAATTTTCTTTGATTTATGATTTCTATTGATATGTTTTAGATTAAGTCATTGATAATTGTGCATTTATAATTAAATTTGAAGAATACTAGGGAATTAAGCATGATAAGTCTAATTTTCAAAAATTTAAAATTTTAGGTTGTTAACCTGAATTTGAATGTTATCTTGAAATTTGAAATTTATAAGGTTGATGTCAAAAACACCCATAAATTTTGTGAGATTTTGAGCCTTTTAGAGCATACATTCCTTTTCATGCTCATTCTTTTATTATGGGTGTGTCAACTATGAACTGTTATTCTAGAACTTGCCTTAATTATACATGTTGAGACCACAGTTATGATTTGATATATCGAGATGATAAAGGCACCTAGGTTTTAACCCACTTACACCACTAAAAGCCTACCCTCATAGTTAACCCCTAGTGGACCCCGTTGAGCCTAACAACCCTTTTATTGACTCACCCACTAATATTAACCCAGAACCCTTTGTATTTGTTATCACCCTTCTTTTTGACTACCCTTTAATCGAGATATGATTTGACTAGTTACCTAAGTTTTTATTATGAGTTGAAGTTGTCTTTATTAGTTTGTTCTTTAAAGAAAAAAAAAGCAAAGTATATTCAGTATTAGTATTATGAAGAGTGAGCTTATACAAGTTAAAGTCTAATTATCAAAAGAAAAAGCTCGTATTAGTATGATTATTATTATTTTAAGTTGATGTAATTATTATCTTAGAAATTTTTAGATAGGTAACTTATCAATTCAATCTCGATTCTAACCTTCTAATTTCAGCCTTTATCCACACCTTTAACCCTAGCCCCATTACAACCCTAACAAAGACCTTTTGATTTGTTTATTACATCATTTTACAGTGGTGGAGATTTGATTTTTAGGCAAGCCTATGGGATTAACTTTTTAGGTTCGACTTATGAGTGCTTAATTTTGACCCTTAAACACTTTTTGAGTGATTTGAGTGAATCTTTTGTGAGGATGTCAATCCTTGTAGATTTTGAATTAAAGGTAATTATTTAGATGAAGGGAAACACCTATGTTTTCATGCTACACGAAACACCCCAAACCCGGCCTACGAGCCTTGACCGGATCTGGTATGTTCCCTGAGTAAAACAGTCAAGACTTGTTTGTTACTTTGGAAAGATTTGGGTGGTTTTGAAGAAAAATTCGATTTGTGTTGAATTCAATTTGAAAACGGAGTTGGTCGTGAAGACGAGATTGTAATAAGACAATAATTTTTATTTGTACTTGAAATCAGTAAGTTAAAAAAAAAATGTTGCCGAGTTTTTAGAGTTTACCTTTAAATCGAAAATCATTTGTATTTAGGTGTCAAAACATTTAAAATTTATTTTAGGGAAAAGTTATTTAGCCTTGATTTAATAATAATCATATCATAATAAAGACAAATAAAAACGCATGCTTAGAACAGTTACTAGTAATGGCCTTATTACAACGGAAAAATACCAAATAAATCCCGAAAAATAAAAGAATAAGAAAACGCAAATTCAACTATTTGAAATCCGAAAATATTCAGCATGGCCACCACATAGTCATGTGACCGGTCCATCTCTTGAGTGTCACCTGAAAAGATATCCTACAACGGGGTGAGTCAAAGCGGACTCGGTGTGTAGTAAACCAACACAAAGTCCCCAAACGATTTAGGCATGTCAGATCATACATATATATATAGCAAATATAGAAAATGATGCAATCCAAAACCCAAACCTAAGTATCCATCCTCTACACATCACCCGTACCTGCCATCACACCGTGGGGATTACTAAATCGACCCTCCATCTGCTACACACCATCGAAGGCGATCATTTGCAGACGACTTGCTCATCGCTTCTTATATATTGTGGCATAGCCACACCGGATAATGTGTGAGTCACGGATATTAATATGTGACATAAGTCACCACATTCAGATTATGTGACATGAGTCACCAGATATTGTGGTAAAAACCACCAAATCACTTCCCCTTTCCATATCACCCATATGCCCATGCACAATACAAAACATGCAAAATCATACCATATGTCTTCTTTCATATTCGTACCCAATTCTCATATATGTCATATTCATTGTTCATACACTATTAACATAGTAGTAGTAGGTTTACGTACCTGGATACTCTGTACCATTGAATGGTACTTTTAGCCACATCTTTCATACTTTCAATTAACACATTCATAACAGTAATACCATAGATCTATTAGGAGTTAGTGAAGGGCTACACACCTAGTTACTACCGTGTTCACTGAATCCCAAAAGTCTCGATCTAATGCTCTAGGTCCCTAGTTCCTTGCTGCCGATTTGGTTACTACACAAATCCCGAAACATCGTGATGTCTCCCCCTTGCAATCGGCTAAACACTAGATCACTTTACTGTTCAGTTTTCGGCTTACGAACGAATAAGAAATAGATCTGGACCACTAAATATGGCCTTGGCTGAATATCATATTCTCTTACCTTGTGGATCTATATCCCGAAATTGCTACTTGGTTGTGGTATTTGTCGAAATCACTATAGGCATATGTTAGATCCAATTCTAACATTTAATCACAATAAATGGCCTTCGGCCTATGATCATATCCGCTTACCTTAGATCCAGAAATCCCGAAGATCTCCTCTTGAAGTCGGCTACAGTAGAAATCCTGAAACCTCCTTCATAGTTTCGGCCAAAGAATACTAATGGGGTTAGTTTCTAGATTTCAGCTAATCTAAGGGAAAGATGTAGGAAACATTAAATACCAAGAATCACTTACCAACTCAATCGGATGTCCTTGCTTGGAACAGAGATTCGGCTCCTGATCAAATGGTCAAATCGACACCAAAAAGGGGTAGGGGAGCATTCGGCTATGGCCTCAAAATAGAGGATTTGGCTAAGGCAATAGGTGAACAATCGGTTAGGGGTTACTTGAGTATTCGGCTTAGAGTGAATTTGCAAAAGAAGAAGAGAAAGGTTGATGATGAAGATTCGGCTTCAACAAGGATGAAAAGGAAGAGTATAAAGCTTTAGGGAGAATCGGCAGTGGCTAGGAGAATTCTACTTTCAGCTTTGACAAAATAAGAGAAGAAGAGAAGATTTGCTAAAGAATTCGGCAAAGGCACAAAAGAGAAAAAAGAATGAAGAATGGCCTCACTTCTCCCCTGTTGCCGAAAATACTACCCCTAGACCCCTCCAATCGGCCAACTCTCCTTCCCCCTATCTCATCCCTTTCTTTTCTCCTATTTTCTCTCCTTTTTGCACATTCAAAACAATTTAAAATAAATCAACATTTATCTTCTACCTTAGCCGAATTTTAAAAGAAATTGACCAAGTCTAATCCTCATCTAAATAAAGTCCCTATGCCGTCCACTACTGCTCCCCATTGCCACAAAATAAAAGCTCTCTTTTTGCTTCCCCTGTGGCTCGAACCCAAGCCCTTCTCCACTTCTTGAGGCGTCACTTACCAAGGCCTTAAGTGGCGCCTCCTTGCCACTTTAACAAGCTGATTTTTATGTCTAATTTCCCCCACAAATTCTCTTAAGGCCTCTCCTACTCAGTTCCACTTCAAGACTTAAAATCTGATATTTTCTAAGGCATTCACCTACACTCTAAAGTTCTCAAAAATTTGTTCAACACATTCAAACACACATAGACATACTAGCACATGCAATTAAGCAAAAATGCACAAGCCCTAAATCCCGGATATTACAGTTCTACCCCCTTAAAATAATTTCGACCTCGAAATTACCTAGCTAAAACAAATTAGGGTATTGCTGTCGCATTGCTTCTTCCGGCTCCCACGAAGCTTCTTCCGATCCATGATTACGCCATAACACTTTGACTAAAGGAACTGATTTCCTCCGTAATCCTTCACATCTCGCTCCAAGATCTGAATCGACTCTTCCTCATAGGACAAATCTGGTCTCAGCTGCACCTCATCAACTGGCACTACATGAGATGGATCCAATCGGTAACGACGTAGCATAGAAACATGGAATAGATCGTGCATTTGCTTCAACTCTGGAGGCAACTCTAACTGGTATGCCACTGGACCAACTCACTTATATACCCGATAAGGTCCTATAAACCTTGGACTTAACTTCCCTTTGCGACCAAATCTCATCTCCTCATTCCAAGGCGAAACTTTAAGAAACACTTGATCTCCCACATCAAATTCTATTTCCTTCCACTTAAGATCTGCATACGACTTCTGCCTATCAGATGCCTCCTTTAACTGTGCCCGAATTACCTCAACCTTCTCCTCAGATTCTGCCACAATCTCTGGACCCAAAACTCGACGTTCTCCTAATTCTGTCCAGTACGTAGGAGTGCGACACTTCCGTCTATACAGCGCTTCATACGGTGCCATCCGAATACTGGCCTGATAGCTGTTATTGTATGCGAATTCCGCTAAAGGCAAATATTCTTCCCAACTCCCACTGAAGTCTATCACACAGCCCCTCAACATATCCTTTAACACTTGGATTACTCGCTCGGACTGGCCGTCCGACTGCGGATGAAATGCCGTAGAGAAATCTAGCCTAGGGCCCAAAGCCTGATGTAATGCTTTCCAAAATCGAGACGTAAACCTTGGTTCCCTATCTGAGATAGTCGACACCGGCACTCCGTACAACCTTACAATTTCTGCCACATACAATTTCGCCAACTTCTGCAAAGAATAGTCAACCCGCACTAGAATGAAATGCGCGGATTTTGTCAATTGGTCCACTATCACCCATACCGAGTCCTTCTTAGTAGGCGTAAGGGGAAGCCCACTAACAAAGTCCATGGTGATTCTCTCCCACTTCCACTGCGGAATCTTTATCTATTTGAAGCAATCTCGTGAGAACTTGGTGTTCACTTTGACTTCTCGACACGTCAAGCACTTCCCTACAAATTCTGTAACTTCCCGCTTAAGACCAGGCCACTAAAACTGTTCCCTTAGATCTCTATACAACTTACTACCTTCAGGATGCATAGCATAAGGGCTACTATGCGATTCCTGAAGAATTCTCTGCCTTAACTCCTTATCCTTAGGCATACAGACCTTACCCTTGAAACACAATACTCCATCGCTGCTAACACCATAATCCTCTAACTCCCCACTCTGCACCTGCCGCAACTTAGCACTTAAATCATCGTCTATCAACTGACTTTCTTTCACCTCATTCAACCATGTCGGTTTGACTTGCAACTCTGCCAGTAAACTTCCATCGTCATACAAGCTAAGATGTGCAAACATTACCCTCAAATCCGCCACTACTTTTTGACTTAGGGCATCTGCCACCACATTCGCCTTGCCCGGGTGATACTCTATAGAACAGTCGTAGTCCTTCAATAACTCTACCCACCTTCGCTGTCTCAGGTTCAACTCCTTCTGAGTCAACAGATACTTAAGGCTCTTGTGGTCTATGTAGATCACTGACTTTTCTCCATATAGATAATGCCTCCATGCCTTAAGAGCAAAGACTACTTCCGCTAATTCCAAATCATGCATCGGGTAGTTAACCTCATGTGGCCTTAATTGTCGAGACACATAAGCGACTACTTTCCCGTCTTGCATCAATACGCATCCCAAACCCGTATGAGAAGCGTCGCAATACACCACAAAATCCTTCCCTGCCTCAAGCTGAATCAAAACCGGAGCTTCAGTCAACATCCTCTTAAGCTTCTCAAAGCTCCCCTGTTGCTTATCTGTCCAAACGAAAGGTACCTCCTTTCTCAACAACTTTGTCAACGGTGCGGCTATTGATGAGAACCCTTCTACGAACCTTCTGTAGTAGCCTGCTAAACCCAAGAAACTACGAACCTCAGCCAAAGACTTAGGTGGTTTCCAATCTAGCACTGCTTCAATCTTCCTAGGATCCACCCTTATTCCTTCTGCAGACACCACATGCCCTAAGAATGCGACTTCCTTAAGCCAAAATTCACACTTCCTGAATTTGGCATAGAGCTTCTTCTCCCTTAATACTTGCAACACTATCCGGAGATGCTCATCATGATCCTCCTCAGACTTGGAATACACTAGGATGTCGTCTATGAACACAACGACGAACCTATCCAAGTAAGGTTGAAAAACCCGGTTCATCATATCCATGAACGCGGCTGGGGCGTTCGTAAATCTGAACGGCATTACCAAGAACTCATAATGCCCGTACCTTGTCCGGAAAGCTGTCTTATGGATATCTGCCTCATTCACCTTAAGCTGATGATATCCAGACCTTAGATCTATCTTTGAGAACAACACTGCTTTCTTAAGGTGATCGAACAAGTAAATCTATCTTTGGCAACGGTACTTGTTCTTGATGGTTAGCTTATTCAACTGACGATAATCTATGCACATACGCATAGTTCCGTCCTTCTTCTTCACAAACAAGACCGGTGCTCCCCATGGAGACACACTGGGTCGAATAAACCCACGATCAAGCAACTCTTGGATTTGAGCCTTGAGCTCAACCAACTCCTTTGGTGCCATTCTGTACGGGGCAATTAACACAGGAGCTGTACCTGGTAGCAAGTCAATTCCAAACTCCACCTCCCTGTCCGGGGGTATTCCAGGTAACTCCTCCGGAAAGACATCCACAAATTCCCTTACCGTTCTAACTCCACTAACTCCCCCTTCTGTTGCATCCAACACACTAACGAAGGTCAAAAATGCCTTGCACCCTTTCCGAACCATCTTATCAGCCTTTAAAGCAGAGACTACGTTAGACAAATAATTTCTTCTTTCTCCTATCATAATTATCGCCTCATCCTCAAGCGTCCTTAACTCCATTCACTTAGCTGCACAATCCAATATAGCCCGATGTTCCACTAGCCAGTCCATGCCAAGAATAAGATCAAATTCTCCGAAAGGTAGTTCCATCAAGTCGGCAGGGAATATCACTCCCTGAATCTCTAGAGGTACTTTCCGAAATATCTTGTTCACTAGTACAGTTTGACCTAACGGGCTTACTACAGTCATCTCCCTATTAGACAGTTCAGAGGCTATGCCTAGTGTTTCAACTACTCTACATGCAACATAAGAATGGGTCGAGCCAATATCAATTAAAGCAAAATAAGGCTTGCTAGCTATAAGAAACATACCGGTTATGACGTCCGGTGCGTCTCCATCCTCCCTCCGGTGAACTGCATACACCAGACCTGGATGTCTTGCCTCTGTATTACCAACACCTCTGCCTGGTGTTCCCCATCCTCTTCCAGAACCATTACCTCTTCCCATCAGACCACGACCGGCCGAGGTCTTTGTCTACCCCTTCCACTGATTAAATCACGACTGTTGGTGGTGGCTCTCAAATCTATTTTTATAGGGCAGTCCTTAATCATGTGTTCCTTGGACTCGCACTTAAAACATCCTTCTATCTTCTTCCAACACTCTCCTAGGTGCATCTTCCCACACTAAGCACAGGTACGATATTACCCTCCTGTAACAACCTACTGACCTCGCGGCCCATCAACTCTAGGCCTCTTTTGAACATTTTCGGATGACCCTGATGATCCAAAACCTCTCTTTTTCCTATTTCGATCTGTATTCTGCCTTACAGAGTCCTTAATCCTTTCGGCCACCTTGGCCTTTTCTACCAACACAGCAAACTCCCGCTCCTGCTGTGGAGCTATCAACAACCTCAGGTCATCCCTCAGTCCGTCCTCAAACCGGACACATCGTTCATGCTCCGTAGCCACGATTCCTCAAGCATACCGGTTCAACCTTAAGAATTTAGCCTCGTACTCTACTACGGACTTGTTCCCTTGAACCAGCCCCAGAAATGCCTTTCTCTGCACATCAGTATAACTGGTACCAACATACTTCTTCTGATACGCCACCTTAACATACTCCCAAGTGAGATCCTCAGCTGTAGCACCATCCCGAACTGTGAGCCACCATTGATGTGCCTCGTCGCGAAGTAGCGACACCATTCCTTTCAGTTTCTCCTCAGTAGTCAGATCCAGCTCATCCATAATTCGCTCTGTCGCCTCTAACCAATACTCAGCCGTACTGGGTGCCACACTAGATACGCCACGGAACATCTCAGCTCTATTGGCTCGGAGTCGCTCAGGTACAGATTTCTGAGCTCCCATACCTCCACCTGCTCCAGCCACCATCTCAAGAACTCGCGGCGCACCGCCACGATCATTGCATCATCCCCGTCGATCGATCTTGCGCCAACACGAATAGCTGGTGATGGGGGTGGTGGTGGTACCTCATTCTCGGACCCTTGACCAGACCTAACGGGTTCCGATACAGTCATTCTGCCTCTACCACATCCTCGCACATTACGACCACATCCCTTAGAACTCATTTTTACGATCGCGCTTTAATCTGATTTAAGAAATTTTATGCATTAGTATGTTGTTCCACTGATTATCCGCGAAAAATTTTATGAAAAGGAGCTTAGTAGTAGTTCTTTCGATCATTTCAAGGTTTTTGTTTCAAGTTTTCTACCCTAATTCATAGAAATACATTCATTCAGTCGTACCTACCACACACATTCACCATTCAAACCTTTTTATCGGTTCCTATCCCAGGGGCATTTTCATAATTTGTCCTATAAGGGTATTTTGGTAATAAATCGGGGTCAATTTGAAGATCTTAATAAATCAGGGCACTCTGAAATTTTTAAAACTCGAGGGTATTTTGACAATTTTTCCGAAATCAGAGGTATGGCAGAAATTTTAGAAATCGGGGTTATTTTGGTAATTTTGTAAATCAGGGTAATTTAGTAAATTTTCCAAATCAGGGTATCTTAATATTTTGCAAAATAGGGGTTTCTGGTATTTTGAAAAATATCTTAGTAAAAGTCGAGGGTAGTATGGTAATTTAATTTTTTTTCAAACCAAGGGCATTTTAGTATTTTCACAACCAGGGGTATTTAAGTAATTTTGTAATCGGGAATATTTTGGAAAAATTTTCAAAATAATTTTCCTACAAACCAAAGGGGTAATTTAGTGATTTTAAAACTAAGGTTTTTATGAAACAGTATGGCTAGTCCCTTTCGGGTTTTAATTATTGAGTTTAGCCTGTGAGTAAGTCCTCTTGGTTAGGGTGAACCGTCACTAAGCACCAGGTAGGATTCGAGCGAAGAGGAGGTGAGTCACTATGACTGCTTAAATACCAGGCTCTTCCTAAATCCAATCCTAGACATGCACACAATGGTTGCCACACCCTAACTCGGCGACTTAGTCGTTGGTTGGTTTTAATTAGGCATTAAAGTTTTATGTAACTCTGTGTTGGGGTAAGCTAATCCTAGGGTTCAATAACTTAATATACTAATCTACGTTCCTGATATACCCACATACAAATCATACAATAATTCATACAACAGTTAGGGGTACTTACCTGGAGGACTTCGGGTCGGAGACTTAGGTGCCATGCCAGAAAACTTGCTCCTTTCACAAAAATTTTCACAAAACTTATTTGGGCTTAATTTTGAAAACGTTATGGGCTTTAAACCCAAGGCCGAGAGTTTAAAACTGGGCTCTGATACAAAGCTGAAACACCCGAACCCGGCCCACGAGCCTTGACCGGATCTGGTATGTTCCCTGAGTAAAACAGTTCAAGACTTGTTTGTTACTTTGGAAAAATTTGGGTGGTTTTGAAGAAAAATTCGATTTGTGTTGAATTCAATTTGAAAACGGAGTTGGTCGTGAAGACGAGATTGTAATAAGACAATAATTTTTATTTGTACTTGAAATCGTAAGTTAAAAAAATGTTCTTTGAGTTTTTAGAGTTTACCTTTAAATCGAAAATCATTTGTATTTAGGTGTCAAAACATTTAAAATTTATTTTAGGGAAAAGTTATTTAGCCTTGATTTAATAATAATCATAACATAATAAAGGCAAATAAAAACGCATGCTTAGAACAGTTAGTAGTAATGGCCTTATTACAACTGAAAAACACCAAATAAATCCCGAAAAATAAAAGAATAAGAAAACGCAAATTCAACTATTTGAAATCCCGAAAATATTCAGCATGGCCACCACATAGTCTCCGCTGACCCGGTCCATCTACTGAGTGTCACCTGAAAAGATATCCCACAACGGGGTGAGTCAAACAGACTCAGTGTGTAACAGCCAACACAAAGTCCCCAAACGATTTAGGCATGTCAAATCATACATATATATATAGCAAATATAGATAATGATGCAATCCAAAACCCAAACCTAAGTATCCATCCTCTACACATCACCCGTACCTACCATCACACCGTGGGGATTACTAAATCGACCCTCCATCCGCTACACACCATCGAAGGCAGTCGCTGCAGACGACTTGCTCATCGCCCTTATATATTGTGGCATAGCCACCAGATAATGTGACAGAGTCACCAGATATTAATATGTGACATAAGTCACCACATTCAGATTATGTGACATGAGTCACCAGATATTGTGGTAAAAACCACCAAATCACTTCCCCTTTCCATATCACCCATATGCCCATGCACAATACAAAACATGCAAAATCATACCATATGTCTTATTTCATATTCGTAACCAATTCTCATATATGTCATATTCATTGTTCATACACTATTAACATAGTAGTAGTAGGTTTACGTACCTAGATACTATGTACCATTGAATGGTACTTTTAGCCACATCTTTCATACTTTCAATTAACACATTCATAACAGTAATACCATAGATCTATTAGGAGTTAGTGAAGGGCTACACACCTGGTTACTACCGTGTTCATTGAATCCAGAGAGTCTCGATCTAATGCTCTAGGTCCCTAGTTCTTTGTTGCCAATTTGGTTACTACACAAATCCCGAAACTTCGTGATGTCTCTCCCTTGCAATCGGCCAAACACTAGATCACTTCACTGTTTAGTTTTCAGCTTATGAACGAATAAGAAACAGATCTGGACCACTAAATATGGCCTTGGCCGAATATCATATTCTCTTACCTTGTGGATCTAAATCCCGAAATTGCTACTTGGTTGTGGTATCTGTCGAAATCACTATAGGCATATGTTAGATCCAATTCTAAGATTTAATCACAATAAATGGCCTTCAGCCTATGATCATATTCGCTTACCTTAGATCTAGAAATCCCGAAGATCTCCTCTTGAAGTCGGCTCTGATGAGAAATCCGAAACCTCCTTCATAGTTTCGGCCAAAGAATACTAATGGGGTTAGTTTCTAGATTTCGGCTAATCTAAGGGAAAGAGGTAGGAAACATTAAATACCAAGAATCACTTACCAACTCAATCGGATGTCCTTGCTTGGAACAGAGATTCGGCTCCTGATCAAATGGTCAAATCGACACCAAAAAGGGGTAGGGGAGCATTCGGCTATGGCCTCAAAATAGAGGATTTGGCTTAGGCAATAGGTGAACAATCAGTTAAGGGTTACTTGAGGACCGGCTTAGAGTAAATTTGCAAAAGAATAAGAGAAAGGTTGATGATGAAGATTCAGCTTCAACAAGGATGAAAAGGAAGAGTATAAAGCTTTAGGGAGAATCGGCAGTGGCTAGGAGAATTCTACTTTCGGCTTTGACAAAATAAGAGAAGAAGAGAAGATTTGCTAAAGAATTTGGCAAAAGCAATAAAGAGTAAAAGGAATGAAGAATGGCCTCACTTCTCCCCTCTTGCCGAAAATACTACCCCTAAACCCCTCCAATCGGCCAACTCTCCTTCCCCTTATCTAAAAGGAATTGACCAAGTCTAATCCTCATCTAAATAAAGTCCCTATGTCGTCCACTACTGCTCCCCATTGCCGCAAAATAAAAGCTCCCTTTTTGCTTCCCTTGTGGCTCGAACCCAAGCCCTTCTCCACTTCTTGAGGCATCACTTACCAAGGCCTTAAGTGGCGCCTCCTTGCCACTTTAACAAGCTGATTTTTATGTCTAATTTCCCCCACAAATTCTCTTAAGGCCTCTCCTACTCAGTTCCACTTCAAGACTTAAAATCTGATATTTTCTAAGCCATTCACCTACACTCTAAAGTTCTCAAAATTTGTTCAACACATTCAAACACACATAGGCATACTAGCACATGCAATTAAGCAAAAATGCACAAGCCCTAAATCCCGGATATTACACTACAACTGTATGACTTACCTTGTTAGAATCTTTATGACTCTTTGAATTGAATTATCCATGTATAAATTATCTATGAATTATGATAAGACATTGTTGATATGAATTATGAATCATGGAAAGTTCATTTTAATTGTAAGTTGAGAATTTTGCTTGAGGACAAGCAAAAGCTTAAGTGTGGGGGTATTTGATAAACCATAAAAGTAACATATTTTAGGCCCACATGTAGCACACTTGTGGGTAATTTAAGCTTTGATTTGTGTAAAAAGGTGCTTTTAATCCTTTCTTTTCATGTCTTATACTCAGGAAAGCACCAAAGGATGAAAAGAACGTAAAACGGGCTTAACACGGGCCAAATGGGCCAATTCACGAAATCGACACTACCTGGACTTTAAGCCACACGGTCGTTGATCGCTATAAAATTAGAGTTTTAAATATTTATAAAAGAATGATCAAACCTGGAGACTAACTCTAACAACGATATTAAGGCAAGTGCACATATCGAACAGTAGTGTAGCTTAGGCAAGACCGGATATCGAACCCAAAGGAACTAAAAGTACTAATACTAATCTACTTCTTATTATTTAGCCTTAAAATTAGAGTGAAGTTGCTTTTGACGAAAACTAAACTAAGGACACAAAGACAAAAAGACGAATAGGAAAATAACTTTGAAGAAAAACTCAATTGATTGCGATGATACCCTTAGGAAGAATCCACCTAGACTTCACTTATTAATTAACCCTTAAATTATATGATTTCTTTTACTTAGCTTGATCCGTGAGACTCCCTAACCTATGTTAAACCCTCTCTCGAAGCGAATAACGTCTAATCCTAGGTAAATTAGTGGAACTCTCGTTTGCTTATAATAACCCCCTAAGAAAGCAGTAAATCGATCAATGGACTCCCCTATTAGGTTTCACCCTAATCCGATAAAATCTCGTAACCCTTTCTCTAGGCGCCCGATCAACTCCGTTTAATTATGTTAGATCTACTCTTAGGCAAGGTCTATTCCTCCACCACCTAAGCACATTAGATTTGAATTAAACAACATAAGTGAGAAAGAACCAAGTAATTTACCATATAACTTAAAAACCAAATAAAAAGATCCATCTAGGTTTCATCCCCTTTAGGTATCTGAAGGGTTTAGTTCATAACTAAACAAGAAAACATCTCAAGAGAAAAGATAAAACAAAATATAAGAAAATCCTAAAACTCCCTAAAGGAATTGAAGGAGAATTCCGCCGTGTTGAGTATAACTCTGGCTTCTTGGGATGGATCAACTGGCTATCTTCACGTTATTCTCTAGCTCTGACCTTCTCGGCTTGGCTCCTTAGCCTAGCTTTGACGCTGATTTCGGCTTCTGCCGAACTCCCCTTCAAGTTGCCCCCTTGGGTGTTTATATAGACTTTGAGATGCCTTACTTGGCCCCTAAGTATCCTAATTTAAGTAGAATTCCCAATAGGGTGTTTGAATAGGCTTTGGAATGTGCTTCTTTGCCTCCAAGTATCCTTTTCCGAATGAAACTGCTTCTTCCAGCGATAGGGACATGGCCATGGCACACGCTTGTGTGGATCGTGGCCAGGCCATGCTTGGACTTCTTTAATGAGGCACGATCATATAAATCGGGAGAAGGCCGTGTTCTAGATGATTGGCATGGCACGACCGTGTGGGCTTAAGTCCAGGCCGTGTCGATTTCTTCCTTGGCCCGAATTGGTCCGTTTTGGGCCCATTTCTCGTTCTTTTTATCCTCGGGTGCTTTCCTGGGTATAAGACATGAAAAGAAAGGATTAAAAGCACCTTTTTACATAAATCGAGGGATAAATAATCCAAAAGCATACTAAATGTGGGATTAAAATATGTTACTTTTACGGTTTATCAAATACCCCTACACTTAAGCTTTTGCTTGTCCTCAAGCAAAATTCTCAACTTACAATTAAGACGAACTTTCCATGATTCATAATCCCTATCAACAATGCCTTATCCTATGTAATATCTGGGATTTAGGGGTTATGCATTTTCACTTGAATATACTTGGTAGCATGCTTATGTGTGTTTTGTATGTGTTTTGGGGGCTTCGGGAACCTTGGGATGTAGGTAGGAGTCATAAAAAAATATTTAATTTTAAGCATGGAAAGGGGAGCTCAGGAAGCTAGGCTTTAAGAAAATTTGTGTGTGGGTTAAGACACAAGTAACTAGCTGGCAAAGTGGCAAGGGAGGCGCCACTTAGGGCCTTGGGAAGTGACGCCACAAGCAAAAGAAGGGGGCTTAGGTTCGAGCAGCACAAGCAGCATTTTGGGCTTGTATTTTGCGGCAAGGAGGTGTAGTGGTGGACGGCACAAGGGCTCTGAGGAGATGAAGGCAAGATTTAATCAAATTCATTTGAAATTCGGCTAGGAAGGGAAGATAAGGGTTGACTCATTCAAATTTATTTGAATGAGAGGTGAAGAGTGGAATTAGGAGAAAAATGTGGGATTTGAGAAGAGGATGAAAGTTGGCGGCCAAGGGACTTCTTTGATGACCATTTCGGTCATGTAGGTAGAGGGGAGTGGCCGAAATTTCTTAATGGGGTTTAGGTGTTTTTTCGGTTCTCTTTCTTTCTCTAGTGGTGTGCCAAAAGTGGTAGCAAGAAGATTTTCAAGCTTATTTGTGTTAGCCAAAATATTCAAAGACCATTAAGGTCAATTGCTTTTCTTTCTTCTTCCTATTTGGTTGTTGTAAGCCGAAGCTAGTCTCTCTCCCTTCTCTTCTCTTTTACCTTGCTAAGGCCGAAACCTCTCTCTCTCAATTCCACCATTGCCGCAACACCTTAAACCTCCCATCTCTCTTTTCTTTTGTTAAAGCCGAATCTCCCTCTTGTCACCAAGCCAAATTGCATCACATTCCATCATTCACTTCTTCTTCTCACGGTTCTTTCAAAAGTCGAATCCTCTATCTTGTGGCCATAGCCGATTGCATCTCTACCCCTTTGGAGCCGATTTATTCACTAGATCAAAAGCTGAACCATATCTTTATCTCACCGATTCCTTTTTTATTGATTCTTCAAAGCCGATCAACTATCTATAGGGGTCGAATCTCTCTGTGTTTCCAAGCAAGGGTGCAATCGATCTCAACGTTGGGGGTAAGGATTAACTGTCATTCGTTTTTCTTTCTTTTTCTTTTAAATTAGCTGAAATTTAGGAATCTAATCTTTATATCTTCTTTGGCCAAAACCATGAAGGTGAGTTTCGGGATTTATTTGTAGCCAACTATAAGAGGAGATCTTTCAGGATTTCAAGATCCAAGGTAAGCAAGGTGTAGTATTCGGCCAAGAGCCATTCCTATAGATCTTGTGCAATAAAAGCCGACTCTAACATATACCATATAGGGATTTCGACAGACTCCATAGGCAAGTGATGGTTTCGGGATTTAGACGAGCAAGGTAAGGGATATTGAAGTATTCGGCCAAAGGCCATATTGTCTGTTAAGGTTGGCTGATTCTGACTATGATCTTTTAGGGGCAGTTCAGCAGGGATAAGGAGAAGTCTCGGGATTCAGATCGTTTCGGTAAGGGTGTTCTAAGTTAAAAACTATATTCGTTTAGATCTCGTATGTTGATTAATCGGGTTTTGATTAAGTGTTCCTCAATGGATGCGAGTACCAGTGGAGGAGAGAAAGAGGTAGTCCCTACCCATAAATTCAAGAAACGTTCGATTTCTACTGTTCGTGATTGGCCACCGGGGTGTGGGCCAGCGTTGGAAAGGGATAAGCAGTTCATTATTATCCCTGCTAGCGAGAGTGTCGGTATCAATAGTATCGTACTCATAGTTATCAGGTGTGTAGCCTACACTAAAATTCCCGATAGATTGATAGTATTAATGTTAGCATGTGTTAATAAGAAATATGAATGATTATGGCTAAGAGTACCATTCAGTGGTACAGTGTATTCAGGTACGTTATCCTTTAACACTACGTATAAACACTGAATAAGAAATATATCTGATTTTGTCATGACTTTGGGGTAATGTACATAGCATGATACCTGAATAATACGTATGTTGCATGGGCATATGGGTGATATTGATAAAGGGGAAGTGTTCCGGTGGTTTTTACCACATTATTCGGTGACTTATGTCACATATTATGTATCCGGTGACTTATGTCACATATTATGAATCTGGTGACTCTGTCACATTATCTCGTGGCTATGCCACGATTATAAGGGTGATGTGCGATTGATCGCAAATGCGGCGCCGAGGGTGTGTAGCGGATGGAGGGTCGATTTAGTAATCCCCACGGTGTGATTGGCAGGTACGGGTGGTGTGTAGAGGATGGATATCTAGGTGGGCTCGGGATTGTATTTCATTTTATATGTACATGTGATTTAATATGTCATGATTCGATATGCTATGTTATGGGTTTATGGCCAAGTATGATTAAAATGGGCTTTACCGAAATATTAAAATAAGGTTATGATCGACTGGGGTTTTAGTGTAACTGTTACACATTGAGTCTGTTGACTCACCCTTCGTGGGATAACTTTTGCAGGTGATACTTAGTGATGTGGATCGGGTCAGCGGGGACTATGTGGTGGCCATGCTCAACTCAGAATTTCGGGTTTTCTTTTAATTAAATTTAGCACTTTTTCTTTTATTATTTCGGGATTTATTTTGGGTTATATTTTATTGTAATAAGGCCACTATTAGCTGTTTTATTATGCGCTTTAAATTTTTATTCTGCTACGATCAACTTCAAATAAATGATTAAATATTTTTCGTAAAACAACTTAACTTGTTTTAACACCTAAACACCTATGGTTCCCAACTTAATAAGAAGCTCTGAATTCGGTTTTTCTTTTAACTTAAATTTTTAAATCATGAAGATAACGTTTTAATGAGATACAAACTGAAATAACAACACGGTTTTCAACAGGATCGTAGTACAAAACTATTTTTCTTCGAAATCAACATATTTTCCAAGATGACAAAAATGAGTTTTACTCAAGGAGCATGCCAGATCCGGTCGGGGCTTGTGGGCCGGGTTTGGGGTGTTTCATCCTAACTCATAGATAATTTATACATGGATAATTCAACTTAAAGATTCCTAAAAATTCAAGCAAGATAAGTCATACATTTGTAGCACAAAAACATAGGTGTTTCCCTTCATCTAAATAATTACCTTTAATTCAAAACCGACAAGGATTGATATCCTCACAAAAGATTCACTCAAATCACTCAAAAAGTGTTTTAAGGGTCAAAATTAAGCACTCATTAAGTTGAACATGAAAAGTTAATCCCATAGGCTTGCCTGAAAATCAAATCTCCACCACTGTAAAATGAGATGATACACAAATCAAAAGGTCTTTACTTGGGGTTTACTTGGGGCTAGGGTTAAAGGTGTGGATAAAGGCTGAATTAGAGGGTTAGAATCAAGATTGTCTTGACAAGTTACCTATCTAGAAAAATAACTAATCTTAAATAATTACATCAATTGAGAAATAATAATACTAATAATACGAGCTTTTTCTTCAAGAATTATGAATTTTAATGTGTAAGCTCACCTAATCACAAATTAATAATGAATATACTTCGGGGTTTTTTTAGAACAAACTACTTGTTACAATAATAAGAAAGAACTTTAACAACTGAAATATAGAACATAGTTAGGCAACTACTCAAAATCAAATCTCGACAAAAAAGGGTAGTTAAAAGAAATGGTGATAACAAATACAAAGGTTTTTTTTTTTGTTAAAATTAGTAGGTGAGTCAATAAAAAGGGTTGTTAGGCTTCAATGGGGTTCACTAGCGGTTAATTATGAAGGTAGGCTTTTTAGTGGAGTGAGTGGGTTAAATCCTAAGTGCCTTTATCAACTCTGTATATCAAATCATAACTGTGGTCTTGACATTTATAATCAAGGCAACTTCTAGAATAACAGTTCAATGTTGACATACTCATAATCAATAAAGTGAGCATGAAAAAGAAAATATGCTTGATAAGGCTCAAAATCTCACAAGAATTATGGGTGTTTTTGACATTAACCTTGTAAATTTCAAATTTCAAGATAACATTTAAATTCCAGTGGACAACCTAACATTTTAATTTTTAGAAAATTAGAATTATCATGCTTGATTCCTTTGTATTCTTCAAATTTAATCATCAATGCACAATTAACAATGACTTATTCCAAAACACTTCAATAAAAATCATAAATCAAAGGAAATTTCATTCTAATCATAATATGAGAAACTTACTTTAGAACAAGGCACAATTCAGGGATTTTCAAATAATACTATAGTTAAACCCCCACACTTAAGATGTACACTGTCCTCAATGTACAAAGATAGATAATATAAAAATAATCATAAAATCATAAGATAGGGAGAGAAGTAAAACTTCCTGAATTTTGGATGAAGTCAATGAAAAGAAACCGGATAGGATTGGAGGTGAATGTGAGGAAACGTCTCGAACCATTTGAAATTGAATCCTCGAAGCAGCCAGTCTGATTTTATTGTATCCTAAGCTAAATCTAAATATCATAAAGAATAAGAAGAAGAAAATAAAATAAAATAAAGTAAAAAAATGAATAAAATAAAAACAAAAATAAATAATGGAAAATGAAAGACAATTAGAAAAAAGGGAGAATGAGGTTTAAATAGAGATGTAGCCTGTGTTTTGGGATTTTGAGTTTTTGGGTGCGTTCAGATAAGGTAGCCATGGCCATGTTATAGCTGACACGCCCATGCTCGACAAATCAGTAATTTTGCTTGGGTAGGTAGCACGGGCATGTTTAGCCCGTGGTATGCAAGTCGATGAAGTTACACGGGCGTGGGGCACGGGCGTGTGTACCCCGTGTTCGACAAGCCAGTAACTTCGCACGGGTAGTTAGCACGGGCATGGCCTAGTATCGCAGCCCGTGTTGGAAAAGAAATTCTTCTCTGGTTGTGCACGACTACTGGCACGCCCATGGTTCATCCCCTGGCTTCCACACGGCCACGGGCACGCCCATGTGTAAGGCCGTGTGTCTTAGAAATTTGCTCTTTGGTTAGTTTATGGTTAGGTGCTTAAAAGGAAAAATAAAAGGAAAAGAATAAAAATAAAAATAAAAAATAAAAAATAAAAAATAAAAAAATGTAAAAATAGGGTTAGTGCTCGTGTTGCCTCTCGAGAGGCGCTCGTTTATAGTCTTAAGCTAGACTTTACCTTTCATTCGTATGGTCTTGGTGGTTTGAGGAGGTGAAAATCCTTTCTCATGCGATCACTTCGGTTATGGATATATAGTTTAAGTCGAGTAATGTTTACCTCAATAGTGTTGAATTTAGGATTGCTTACCTCGACTTTGCTGTATAGGAAGACATTAAGTACCTCAAAAGTGATTTCGTCGTTTGCCTTAAGGTCTGAATTGGTGATTCGAGGGTCTTCTTTATTCAACAATACCTGATCCCCTATTTTGAAGTGATTTGTTGTTCCTATCAGCTCGTTGAGGGTCTCTTTCGGTTTCACTTCGTGCGATTCCTGTTCCTCTTTGATTTGTGTTTCCTCCTCTTTTAGTTTGTCAACCCTAAGGTTTCCTTAGGTATTTCTTCTTTGTCGGCACTAGATCTAAGATCTAGCTCATCTAAGTGATTTCGTGATGCTTCCTGTAAAGAAGGTTGAACCAAATGATTATCAATAGAATTAACGTTCGTACCTTTATTACTCGATGTCCTTGCTGAGTCAAGAGCTTGAAGAGTGATTGTTTCGTCGTCTTCACAAAGTGTGAGTTCACCGGATTCTTCGTCTGTGTGGTCTTTCTTTATTGCATCGGGATATAGCACACGAGGTTGGTATTATTTATTTACCGGGTTTGGTAAATCATGGCTTACCTCAATCTTACCTTTATTTACTACAATTTCTTGCCTTGGGTCAGATTCCACTAACAATTCACTGTTATGAGCTTGTACATCTTGGGGCCCATAATTCGACTTAAGTTTGTAGCCTTCTGGTGTTTCCTGTAGTGAAAGTTGAACAATTTGATTATCAACTAAATTTACTTTCTCACCTTCATCACTTGATGTCCTGGTCGAGTCAAAAGCTTGTAGACTGATTGATTTGTCACCTACACGAAGAATGAGTTCTCCTGTACCAACATCAATTTTAGTCCTGGCAGTTGATAGAAAGGGTTTTCCTAAAATTAAAGGAATCGAATTGACCTCATTCATGTCTAATACAACAAAGTCTACTGGGAATATGAATTTATCAATTTTGATTAGAACATTATACCCCTAGGAATTCTGATAGTTTTATCAGTTAATTGAACGCTCATCCTAATTTGTTTGGGTTTCCCTAGACCTAGTTGTTTAAATAGTTTATAAGGTATAACATTTATGCTTGCCCCTAAATCGGCTAACGCATTTTCTATAGATAAACAACCAATTATGCATAGAATTGTAAAACCCCCTGAATCTTTTAATTTTTGTGGTAGTCTATTCTATAGAATTGCAGAGCATTTTGCGTCGAGTTCCACATGTGATTCCTCATCTATCCTTTGCTTTTTCGTTAACAGCTCCCCTAAAAATTTTCTAGAGTCTAGCATCTGCGAAAGAGCTTCAAGAAGAGATAAGGTGATATGTAATTTCTTTAAAAGTTTAATAAACTTACCGAACTGTTCTTCTGAATCGTCTCTTTCTAATGCTTCAGGGTAAGGTATGCGAGGTTGATACTCCTTTATTACCGGTTTCGGCTTTTCCTGCGTTACCTCTATTTTTCTTTTGTCTACCTTGTTTTCTTGTTGCGAGATGGATTCGCCTATCTCTGCATTTTCCTGAGCTATTATGGCTTGAATTTGCTCCTTTGGATTAATCTCGTGTTACTCGGTAGATGTCCTTGCGGTTGTTCTGACATGAGCTTTGCGAGTTGTTCGACTGCCTTAGTGGCTTCCCTTACTGACTTAATAACTTCCTCTAATCGGTTCTTGTTCTCTTCAACCTAGGTATCTGTGGTTGCCATGAATTTTGTCACCATCTCTTCAATGTTTGACTCCTCTTCCTGTTGGTGAGATGGTTGTTGAAAATCTGGATAAAGTTCCTATCTTTGGCTACTTTGATCATTCCATGAGAAATTGGGATGGTACATCCAACCTGCATTATAAGTGTCATTATAAAAATTATTTTGAGGTCTCGAGTAGTTACCCATATAGTGGACTTGTTCGTTCTCCATGCCATATCCGTAGGTTGGGTACTCAGGATTCGCCACGCCTCCTAGATTCGAGTCATATTGCATTACTAGTTGTATCTGCGAGCGACTACGCAAACCATCGATCTTTTTATTCATCATCTGTAGCTGGGTAGATAACCTGGTGAACACGTCGTGGTCGAAGGCATTGGCTGTTTTAGTAGGAATTGTCCTCATGACTTGCCACTGATAATTATTCAGTGCCATCTTCTCTATAGACTAAAATTATCTGCCAAAAGCAAAATAGAGGAAAAATTAGCAAAGTAAAAATTAAAATTAAAATTAAAATTAAAAAATAATAATGAAAATAAATTGCAATAAAAAATGGCTAAAGTAATAAAAATAGAGCTTTCTTAATATTTTAGTTCCCCGGCAACGACGCCAAAAACTTGATCACTGTAAAATTAGAGTTTTAAATATTTATAAAAGAATGATCAAACCTGGAGACTAACTCTGACAACGATATTAAGGCAAGTGTACTTATCAAACAGTAGTATAGCTTAGGCAAGACCGGATATCGAACCCAAAGGAACTAAAAGTACTAATACTAACCTTCTTCTTATTATTTAGCCTTAAAATTAGAGTGAAGTTGCTTTTGACGAAAACTAAAATAAGGACGCGAAGACAAAAAGATGAATAGGAAAATAACTTTGAAGAAAAACTCAATTGACTGCAATGATACCCTCAGGAAGAATCCACCTAGACTTCACTTATTAATTAACCTTTAAATTATATGATTTCTTTTACTTAGCTTGATCCGTGAGACTCCCTAACCTAAGCTAAACCCTCTCTCGAAGCAAATAACGTCTAATCCTAGGTTAATTAGTGGAACTCTCATTCACTTATAATAACCCCCTAGGAAAGCAGTAAATCGATCAATGGACTTCCCTATTAGGTTTCACCCTAATCCGGCAAAATCTCGTGACCCTATCTCTAGGCGCCCGATCAACTCCGCTTAATTATGTTAGATCTACTCTTAGGCAGGGTCTATTCCTCCTCCACTTAAGCACATTAGATTTGAATTAAACAACATAATTAAGAACAAACCAAGTAATTTATCATATAACTTAAAAATCAAATAAAAAGATCCATCTAGGTTTCATCCCCTTCAGCTATCTGAAGTGTTTAGTTCATAACTAAACAAGAAAACATCTCAAGAGAAAAGATAAAACAAAACATAAGAAAATCCTAAAACTCCCTGAAGGAATTGAAGGAGAATTCCGCCGTCTTGAGTATAATTCTGGCTTCTTGGGATGGATCAACTGGCTATCTTCACGTTATTCCCTAACTCTGACCTTCTCGGCTTGGCTTTTTGGCCTAGCTTTGACACCGATTTCGGCTTCTGCCAAACTCCCCTTTAAGTTGCCCCATTGGGTGTTTATATAGACTTTGAGATGCCTTACTTAGCCCCTAAGTATCCTAATTTAAGTAGAATTCCCAATAGGGTGTTTGAATAGGCTTTGGAATGTGTTTCTTTGCCTCCAAGTATCCTTTCTCGAATGAAATTGCTTCTTCCAGTGACAGGGACACGGCCATGGCACACTCCCGTGTGGATCGTGGCCAGGTCGTGCTCGGACTTCTCTAATGAGGCATAGCCGTGTAAATCAGGAGAAGGCCGTGTTCTAGATGATTGGCATGGCACGGCCGTGTGGGCTTAAGTCCAGGCTGTGTCGATTTCTTCCTTGGCCCGAATTGGTCTGTTTTGGGCCTGTTTCTCGTTCTTTTTATCTTCGGGTGCTTTCCTGGGTATAAGACATGAAAAGAAAGGATTAAAAGCACCTTTTTACATAAATCGAGGGATAAATCATCCAAAAGCATACTAAATGTGGGATTAAAATATGTTACTTTTACGGTTTATCAGCCGTGCCTCATTAAATTACTAGAACACGACCTAGACCTCGATAAACATGGTCGTGCCCATTAAAAGTCCAAAACATGGCCTGGTCACGATTCACTATGGCGTGTGCCATGGCTGTGCCCCTGTCGCTGGATAGAGCAATTCCATTCGGGAAAGGATACTTTGAGGCAAAGAAACACATTCCAAAGCCTATTCAAACACCCTAGTAGGAATTCTACTTAAATTAGGATACTTAGGGGCCAAGTAAGGCATCCCAAAGTCTATATAAACACCCAAGGGGCAACTTGAAAAGGAAGTTCGGCAGAAGCCGAAACCGGCGTCAAAGCTAGGCCAACGAGCCAAGCCAAGAAGGTCAGAGTTAGGGAATAACGCGATGATAGCCAGTTGATCCATCCCAAGAAGCCAGAATTATACTTAAGACGGTGGAATTCTCCTTCAATTCCTTTAGGGAGTTTTAGGGTTTTTCTTATGTTTTGTTTTATCTTTTCTCTTGTGATGTTCTTTTTATTCATTATGAACTAAACCCTTCAGATACTTGAAGGGGATGAAACCTAGATGAATTTTGTTATTTGGTTTCTAAGTTATATGATAATTACTTAGTTTGTTCTTAATTATGTTGCTTAATCCAAATCTAATGTGCTTAGGTGGAGGAGGAATAGATCTTGCCTAAGAGTAGATCTAACATAATTAAGCGGAGTTGATCGAACGCCTAGAGATAGGGTTACGAGATTTTGATGGATTAGGGTGAAACCTAATATGGGAGTCCATTGATCGATTTACTGCTATCCTAGGGGGTTATTATAAGCGAATGAGAGTTCCACAAATTAACCTAGGGTTAGAGTTATTCGCCTCGAGAGAGGGTTTAATATAGGTTAGGGAGTCTTACGGATCAAGCTAAGTAAAAGAAATCATATAATTTAGGGTTGGATAACAAGTGAAGTCTAGATGGATTCTTGCTGAGGGTATCGTCGTAATCAACTGAGTTTTCCTTCAAAGTTATTTTCCTTTTTGTCCTTTTTGTCTTTGTGTCCTTAGTTTAGTCTTTGTCAATATAGTTTAAAGCAACTTCACTCTATTTTTAAGGCTAAATAATAAAAAGAAAGTTAGTATTAGTACTCTTAGTTCCTTTGGGTTCGATATCTGGTCTTGCCTAAGCTATACTACTGTTCAATAGGTATACTTACCTTTAATTGTTGTCAGAGTTAGTTTCCAGGTTCGATCACATTCTTTAAAAATTTTAAAACTCTGATTTACAGCGATCAAACCCCAATATGAAAGAAGTTGTCAAAGCTGAGGTAATTAAACTTCTAGATGCAGAAATAATTTATCCTATTTCTGACAGTACTTGGGTAAGTCCTGTGCAGGTAGTTCCAAAGAAAAGAGGCATGACTGTTGTAGCCAATGAAAAGAATGAATTGATTCCTATAAGAACAGTCACAGGTTGGAGAGTCTGTATTGACTATACAAAGCTGAACTACGCCACCAGAAAAGACCACTTCCCTTTACCCTTTATTGATCAGATGTTAGAAAGATTATCTGGGCATATGTACTACTGCTTCTTGGACGGACTCTCCGATTACTTCCAAATTCCAATAGCCCCTGAAGATCAAGAAAAGACAACATTTAGATGTCCATAAGGTACGTTTGCTTATCGTAGAATGCCTTTTGGATTATGTAATGCTCCTGCTAGTTTTCAGCATTGCATGCTAGCCATCTTTGACAAACTTGTGGAAGACATTATGAAAGTATTCATGGACGACTTTTCGGTATTCGGTAATTCTTTCCATCTTTGCCTTAAGAATTTAAAATGAGTTTTAATGAGGTGTGAGGAAACAAACCTTGTTCTAAATTGGGAAAAGTGTCACTTTATGGTGCGAGAAGGAATTGTGTTGGGACATAAAATTTCTAGAAAAGAGATTGAGGTAGATAAAGCAAAGGTTGAAACCATAGAAAAATTACCTCCACCTAGTTCAGTTAAGGCCATTAGAAGTTTTTTAGGACATGCTGGATTTTATAGAAGATTCATTAAAGATTTCTCTAAAATAGCTAAGCCCTTGAAAAAATTACTAGAAAAAGATGTACCTTTCAATTTTGATCAGGAATGTTTAGATGCATTTAATATCCTCAAAGATAAACTAATAAATGCTCCGATTATAATTGCCCCTGATTGGAATCTACCTTTTGAACTAATATGTGATGCGAGTGATTTTGCAGTAGGTGCAGTTTTGGGACAGCGAAGAGACAAGCATTTCTAGCCAATTTATTACGCTAGCAGGACATTGACGCCCGCACAAGAAAACTACATGAAACACCCCAAACCCGGCCCACGAGCCTTGACCAGATCTGGTATGTTCCTCGATGTAAACCGGTTCAAAATTTTTTTGTTACTTAGGAAAAACTGTGTGTTTTGAAAAGAAAGACTATTGTTGGGTTGGGCTCGAGTTGAAACAAGTTTATCTTTTATTGAAAATTCTTTATTTTAGGTGACAGAACATTTAGAGTTTATTTTAGAAATAAATTTACTAAATCTTTAATTGATAAATATCCATAACATAATAAATCAAAGTAAAATAAAGTAGTTCAACTATGGCCTTATTACACCAAATTGAAACCCAAAATTAAATTCAAAGCACGTAAAATAAGAAGTCCAAATAAAATAAATTCCTTGCTGAGCATGGCCACCCCTAAGCTCAGGCCAGTCACCACACCGATCGTCACCTGAAACATGTTCCCACAACGGGGTGAGTCAACAGACTCAATGTGTAACCACAACACTAGGTCCTAACAAATTCAAGCATATCAAATCATACATGTACACATATAGCATTTAAATAATATGATGCAACCCCGAACCCAAACCTAGATACCATCCGCTACACATCACCCGTACCAACCTCGCACACCGTGGGGACTACTAAGTCAACCTCCATCCGTTACACACCATCAAAGGCGATCATTTGCGATCGACGTGCTCATCGCCCTTATAAATATTGTGGCATAGCCACCAGATAATATTTTGTGTCATGAGACACCACATTCAGATAATTGTGACTGAGGTCACCATATTCAGATATCGTGACATAAGTTACCACATTCACTTCCCCTTTCATAATATCCCATATGCCCCCCTAAGTCATTCATATCATGCAATCTCATACCATAGGCCTTATTTCACATTCTTATCATTATTTACACATGTACCATAACAGATCTTATTATAATCCTAGTAGGAGTAGGAAAACGTACCTGGATACTTTGTACCATAACATGGTACCTTAGCCGTAGCTTTCACATCATTATAACACTTATATTAAATGTAATGCTTTAAATTTATTAAATCTTAGGGAAGGGTACACACCTGGTATACTTAGCGAGTTTATTCCAATTTTCGAAAACCCGATCTAGCGTCCTAGATCCTTAGTTCCTATATTCGGCCAACTCTAAACATGTTAGCAACAAGCCTTTCGGCTAAGTAATCAATTCCTAAAGGTTCATGGTAACCGAAACCCTTACCTTGTTTGTCGATTTGATTGCTAGTCAAATTCCGAGGCTCTCCTCCTTATAGTCGACTATAGACAATTTCACGAAAGATCCTATGTAGTTTCGGCAACCAAGGATATTAACGAAATTAGTTCTTATCTTCCGGCTGAAAGAAAAGGAAAAGATGATGACAATAGATTCTTACCCCTTATATTGAAATCGGCAACACCTTTTGAAACTCCAAAAATATTCGGCTATCCAAAAATATTCGGCTATGGCCTAGATGTGGATCAACAATTTCGGCTTCTTGATGAACACTAGAGGTTTTCGGTTTTTCAAAGAAAGAAAGGGAAGATATAAGACTTAAGAAAATTCAGCAAGACTAGGGGATTCTGCTTTCGGCTTTGTGAAGAATTGAAAAGAAAAAGAAGAATAATGGCAGAGAGAATTCGGCAGAGAGAAAAGGAAAAAGAAAAATGAATGGCCTTAATTCTCCTCCTTTTGCCGAAATTACTAAGCTTAAAGTCCCTTACTTGGCCATCACTTCTCATATCTTTATCACTTCGTTTAAAATTAATAGAAATAATCCTTCAATTATCCACCATTTATCTTTAAAAAAATAAAAGGATAAAACTCCTAGAATTTAGCCTAAGTGCCGTCCCCTCTACTCCCTTCTCATTGACGCCACTTAGCAAAATAATCCTTAAAATTTTGCTCCCCATGTGACTCGAACTCAAGTCCTTCCCCCTAGCATGTGGCGCCATTTCTAGAGCCCTAAGTGGCACCTCTAAGCCACTTTTCCAAGCCCAATTTCATGTCATATCTCCTCTATAAATTTTCTTAAGACCACCTTGCCTTAGTTCCCCCTTTTAAACTTTAAAATCGAGTAATTTCTAAAGTGCTCACCTACGTACTAAGGATAACAAAATTCATAATACACATTCACAACAGACACAAGCATGCTATTTCATATATCTTAGTATTAGTGCATAGGCTATAATCCAGGATATTACACTACACCACCACAAAAAAAGAATTGCTAGCTGTAGTTTTTGCATTTGACAAATTTAGATAGTATTTGATATTATCTAAAGTTGTCGTTTACACTGACCATTCAGCTCTTCGTTATCTTTTAACTAAATCCGATACAAAACCTTGACTCATACAATGGATCTTACTCTTATAGGAATTTGATTTGGAAATTCGAGATAAGAAGGGAGCTGAAAATCTTGCAGCAGACCATCTTTCTGGGCTTGAAAATCCACATATTGAAGAACTAGATAAGAATGAGATAAAAGACTCATTTCTCGAAGAACAGCTATTCACTATATCTAACTCCGAGGTACCTTGTTTTGCAGATATTGTGAATTATTTAGCTGCTAACATCCTTCCAAAAAGGTTAACACACCATCAAAAGAAGCGATTCTTTGCTAATGTGAAAATTTATTTTTGGGAGGATCTTTTTCTTTTCCGTGTATGTGCAAATCAGGTAATTTGGAGATGTGTTACACAAGTAGAAGCAAGCAAAATCTTAGAACATTGCCATTCAGGACCATCAGGAGGACATTACAGCGAGGTCAAGACAAGACACAAAACGCTCAAATCAGGTTTTTATTGGCCAACCTTGTTCAAAGACGCTAACAGGTATGTTGCTTCATGCGATAAATGTCAGAGAACATGTAATATTTCTAAACGCGATGAAATGCCTCAGACATACATGCTATCGTGTGAAATTTTTGATGTATGGTGTATTTGTAAGAGTATGCACAAAGATCAATCATGAGATGGTTGTAATAACATACTTTATTTACCATATTTATTAATATAAAGCATTGTCATTATTATTTCAGTTTTTCTATCTGTGTATACAAATAAACTGTTTTATAATAATGTCCTGAGAATAATATGATTATTCTTAAAAGATCCTTAGTCGAGTATTATTGTTGACTAGGACAACAATAATGCA
Source organism: Gossypium bickii (assembly GCA_025503065.1). Classification (NCBI taxonomy): domain Eukaryota; kingdom Viridiplantae; phylum Streptophyta; class Magnoliopsida; order Malvales; family Malvaceae; genus Gossypium; species Gossypium bickii. Next base: position 23,081,470 of record CP106718.1, read on the forward strand.
TTAAGACTAACATGTAGTTGATTGATGATAAAGAGTTGTCATTGATGTGGATTGTCAAAATCAATGCATGAATATGTATGTTAGAGAACAACATATTGGATTGACCCGTTATGAGTATGTTTACTGGATTATTATGTAATTGTCACAACATTACTCATAGTGATTAATATGTATATGATCCTCGGACTTGAGACAATTATTATCTCAACATCGTGAGTTGTATATTTTGATGATCAAACGTATAATCGTAATTGGTTGTTCTATAAAGGTCGATGTTGGATATACCACAATCTATGTAGAGGATATGGTTGATCAATATAGGATAAGTCCCTCCTACATAATGGGAGTAATATCTTAGGCCACTTGATTGAGTGAGACTAGAAATGCATGGCCATGCTCAAATAAGTTGACATGAGATGTCATACTAATTTGTATATCATAGTCTACTCAAGATATCAAGAAACATGGGATGGACTATACAAGTGTGACTATTCCATGACTTGTGTCCATTCCAGAGATAAAGGACTTAAGGATTAATGTATGAAAGGTTAATCACGAAAGGTTATGTCGAATCATGACTTCTTGTAACTTAGGTAGCAATGATGCATTGCTAGATGCCACTCATTGTCTGTGATAATAGAATCGTTCTAGTATTATCGCTAACGTTGCAAGAACCTCTGTGGTCACACCCTATGGTTGAAATGACGGAATAAAATATAATTGGTATTGTTTTGGTTGTCACATGAATTAAATTAATTAAAGAATTAATTTAATTGGGTAATCAAATATTGAACATATTATATGTACAAGGATGTTGTACACATAATGACAACATAATTCTATTAATATATGAATTTGATTCATATATAAATTTAAATAAATATAGTTTATCGAAATCCTTATTATAATTAATGTAATTATAATTTTCGGATATAATTAATGTAATTATATTTTGGTTAAAAACTTTATTGTATTTATTTAATCTTATGATACATTCAAGAGATACCAATTATAAATGGGTATTAAAAGGATACCAAATAATGGGCCCAATGAAAAGATACCCATTATAAAAGGCCCAATTAAAAGGATACCCATTATAAAAGGTATTTAAAAGAGGCAAAGCTTATGTGAAAAACCTAATAGAGTGTTTGTTAGGTCTAGCGGCCGTCAAGCAAATAAACCTCCGTAAAAGTTTTGGAGATTTCTTCCGTTCATAGTCAAACCAAGGGTGGATCACGTAGAGGCCGACATCGAAAAGGTTGTGGCTTGATTCGACAAAGAGATCAAAACTCTTGTTGCCAAAGGTGTCATTGTCCTACTCGATTGAAGTTTTTGGTAAATTTGAAACCTTTATTTCACCCCGATTCGCTCCTCACACATGGATCCATGGTTTGGATCGCCGGATCTAATTTTATTCTGCTGCGCCATGGGGTTTCGGCGCTCCAACAGTATTGATTTTATGGGGCCATTCCCTAACTCATTTGGGAATAAATACATCCTAGCAGCAGTGGACTATATGTCAAAATGGGTGGAAGCTCAAGATCTACCCACTAATGATGCCAGAATGGTAGTAAAATTTCTTAAAAAACTTTTTTCTTGATTTGGAACACCCAGAGCAATTATTAGTGATAGGGGTACTCATTTTTGTAATACCCAATTTGACAAGGTCTTAAAAAAATATGGAGTACACCACAGGACATCTACCCCTTATCACCCTCAAACTAGTGGACAAGTGGAAGTAGCAAATTGAGAACTTAAGCACATTCTAGACAAAACAGTTGAATCAAACAGGAAAGATTGGGCATTAAAAGTAGACGATGCTTTATGGGCCTATAGAACAACGTTTAAAACCCCATTAGGAACATCCCCATACAAACTCGTCTACGGAAAAAGTTGTCATCTACCATTTGAGTTAGAGCACAAAGCTTACTGGGCTATAAAATTCTTGAATTACAATCTTAAAACCGCAGGTGAGAAAAGGATGATGCAGATGAATGAGCTAGATGAATGGCGAGTTAATGCCTATGAAAATTCACGACTATATAAGGAGGCAAAAAAACGACACCATGATGCTCGTTTAAAACAATCAAAGTAATTCGAAGTAGGAGACTTGGTCCTGCTGTATAATTCAAGGCTCAAACTTTTTCTTGGAAAGCTTAAATCAAGGTGGTCAGGCCCATTTGTGATCAAAACTATTTTTCCTTACGGCACAGTCGAGGTAACCCATCCAACTCATGGGACATTCAAGGTAAATGGTCATCGACTAAAACCTTATAATAGTGAAGATTTCAAGGAATTTAGAGAGGAGCTTCAGCTCCGTGAACCTTAATTTAGAAATGAAAACAGGGTGAGTCTAGCTTAAGACTTTAAACGAGCGCTTCTCGGGAGGTGACCCGAGCACTAACTTCACTAACATTATATTTGTAAATTTTAGCATCTAACTCCAAACTAACCAATTCAATGAAGCGCAGGTTTCCCTACCACACGGCCTTACACACGGGCGTGCCCATGGCTGTGTGGACGCCATGGGACGAAAAAAAGGCGTGCCTATAGTCGTGCGAGATAAAGAAGAAAAATCTTTGCAACACAGGCTGCGATAATAGGACCACGACCGTGTGATGCAACCGTGGTCTATCCTAAGTAAACCAGCACGGGCATGAGCCACGCCCGTGCCTACCAGTCGTGTGCGACACTGACTACATGGACATGGGCGTGGGACATTATGCGGGGGCGTGGGAGAAGCGAACACAATAGCACACGCCCACGGAACACGAGCGTGGGCAACATCTCAATGCGACCAAATTTAAAAATCACGAAAAACACGGGCATGGCACCTGCACATGCCCCCTTCCCCTATTTAAAGAACATAGTCCCCACTTTCCCAAAAATTCTCCCCCAAAATCCCAACCCTAGCCGTTTCCCTCAAAAATCTCTACCCCACTCCGGCCACCATCAAAGAAACCCCCACCCTTGACTTTCCCTATCGTTTATCTCCCTCCCTCTTTCACATACACAACAAAAACCAGTACACGCCCGTGCCAACAGAGTATACACCCGCCCAAAGGTGTTCAACCGCCATGTTTTCCTGACTATTTGTAGCACATGCCCGTGTCTCACCTCTACACGCCCGTGCTCCTCCCAACCACGCCACCACTCCCTATAAGACACTACTGGTCACCTCTCATTGTCACATTTACCTCCATTTAACTGTTTTATAATTAGAATTGTATTTAGTTAAAGTTTATTATTATTATTTAATATTAGTTTATGCTTATTAGTTTATCACTATTAGATTGATTTAGTCATTTAATCTCTGTTTAAATAATAATGTTTAGAATTAGATGGAATCATTCGTTGTCAAGTTCTTGCTCATGCTAAATATGGTTGAACTATCTTATTATGAGTTTAGTTTTTGTGTATTTTGGATATTGATCGAAGCATTGATATATCTTGGCAGGAAATATTCTTGAATCATCGATTATTTGATATTTTCAGGACTACAATGTCATCATTCCGAGGCAAGAAAATCGCAGTCCCTAATTCCAAAAAATAAAAGGGACCCGGTTCGTCATCGGCCAGTGCATCCACCAAAGTGCACCACCCATTCTTACGATTTCCTCTAGGAGCCTAAGAGGACTTTTATAAGATACGTCGGGTGCGACCACTTGGCACAGGGAGATGTATTGATTGGACCGCTTGGAGCAGGTCCAACTAGCCGACGATGTACGGGCTCTCCTAACTACCGACCTGTGGAACCAATTCTTCAACATAATCGAGCCCACATATCTAGAGCTCTCTTTGGAGATCTGTTCAACATTCCACCTTCAGATAGTGATGTCGTGCCACGATGACCCCAGTACGATCCAATTCCGTCTCGGAGGCATTACACAAGAACTAAATGTACCACAATTCGGGGCCGCATTGGGACACTATACCGACAAATTCATGAAGGAAAATGATCTCTCGAAGCTTCATCGCCACATACACAACACCCTCACCCCACAAGATGTTGGTACAATATAGCACCTAACAACAACAATTACAACCCCAGCAGCTCCAAGGCGACGGCCCTTACCCAATCCCTGAGGTACTTACACGCGTTTTTAGCTCATAAACTGACAGGCCGGCGAGAGAGCACCTGCGTCGTCAACACTCATGACGCCTACTTCCTATGGTACATGGCGAACGGGGATGTCTTCAACCTAGCCTATTTCATAGCTCGCGCCATTCAACATCAGATGGAGTAGCACAGGAGAGGGGTCATATCTATGGGTCCCTACATCACACGCTTGGCTCGATATTTCAGGCTCCTCAACAACGACGCTCAGATCTCCTCCCTCACACTGATAGGTCAGATGTCCCCACAGGGCATCCAGAAGATGCTACACATGAGGATGATTCAACGTCGACGTGGGACCGATCCCCCCCAATATTGTCTAGCACCTACCATCAACGAGGGGGACCCTGAGGACATTACTGAAGCTGTTCCTCCACCATAGGAAGCACCACAATAGAGCCATCGCCCAGTTCATTTGGCTGTTTCAGTCTCAAACATTTCTGCCCGCCTCACTCGGTTCAAGCATTACTGTACACAACAATTCAACAACACGGCTCGAAGATTCCACGACATTGAGGTGACTCTTCAGCAGATCTGTCATCACCTTCATATCTGTCATCACCTTCATATCTCATCGCCACCATCACCTTCCGACCCAGCTGATGCAGAGGACCTCTGAGTCCTTTTCTTTTTCTTTTTATTTTTATTTCTACTTCTATATTCATTTTTATTAGTTTACTGTCTAAAGACTTGAAAGTTTCATTAGTACTATTGATCTCACTTTATCACTGGCTATCTAACCCTAAGTTTCCATAACAACATCCACCCCCTAAAATTTAATTGATGACTTCACAGATTAAATAGATTAATATACCACTCAAGGAACGAAAACATCACTTTTACCTAGTCATCAGATTCGTCATGGAACATCCTCCAAGGATTTCATCCAAAATTCAGGAAGTTTCACTTCTCTCTCTATCTTACTATTTTGCTATTATCTATCATTGTACATTAAGGGCAATGTACATCTTAAGTGTGGGGGGTGAATATTTATTTCGAGAAAGTGCCTAAATTTCTGCATTATTCTCAAATCCATGCATGATATCTTGTCTTTAAGTAATCTTCTCACATTATTATGAGAATGAAATTTCTTGTGATTCATGATGTTTGTGATATGTTTTAGATTAAGTCATAGTTAATTGTGCATCGATGATTAAATTTGAAGGATATTAGAGAATCAAGCATGATAAGTCTATTTTTCAAAAAATTAAAATTTTTGCTAGGTTGTCTACCTGAATCTAATTATTACCTTGAAGTTTGAAATTTGCAAGGTTGAAATCAAAAACCCATAATTTTTGTGAGATTTTGAGATTTTAAGAGCATACATTCTTTTCGTGCTCACTTTTTGATTATGAGTGTGTCAACATTGATTCGTTATTCTAGAACTTGCTTCGATTATACATGTCAAGACCACACCTTTGATTTGATATACAAAGATGATAAAGGCACCTAGGTTTTAACCCACTTACCCCACTAAAAACTTGCCTTCATAATTACCCCTAGTGAACCCCGTTGATCCTAACAACCCATTTATTGACTCACTCACTAATATTAACCCAAAACCCTTTGTATTTGTTATCACCATTCCTTTTGACTACATTTTTGTCGAGATTTGATTTGATCGATTGCCTAACTATGATCTTTATTTCAGTCGTTAAATTTATCCTTTATTATGTACTTGATTTGTTCTTAGAAAAAAGAAGTATATTCATTATTAGTTATGTGATTAAATGAGCTTATACGTTTAAATTCCAATTGCTGAAGAAGAAGCTCGTAATATTAGTATTAGTATTACAAGTTTTCAATTGATGTAATTATTTATTAGTAGTTCATTATTTATGGTTAGGTAATTTGTCAATTCAATCTCAATTCTAACCCTCTAATTCAGCCTTTATCCATACCTTTAACCTAAGCCCCGTTACAACCCTTTTTAAATACCTTTTGATTTGTGTATCATCTCATATTATAGTGGTGGAGATTTGATTTTCATGCAAGCTTATGGGATTCACTTTTCATGTTCAACTTTTGAGTGCTTAATTTTGAACCTTAAACACTTTGAGTGATTTGTATGAATCTGTAGTGAGGATGTCAACTCTTGTCAATTTTGAATCAGAGCTAATTATTTAGATAAAGGGAAACGCCTATATTTTCGTGCTATAAAAACTATGACTTTGATTGTTTGATTCTTTAAGACCTTTTAAGTTAAATTATCAATGTATGAATTATGTTTGAATTATGATGAAACATTATTGATGAATATTATGAATCGAGGAAGTTCGTTTTAATTGTGAGTTGAGAATTTTGCTTAAGGACAAGCAAAAGCTTAAGTGTGGGGGTATTTGATAAACCGTAATAGTAACATATTTTAAGTCCACATTTAGCATGCTTTTGGATGATTTAAGCCTTGAATTGTGTAAACTGGTGCTCTTAATCCTTTGTTTTCATGTTTTATACATAGAAAAGCTTTGGAGGATGAAAACAACGAGAAACGGGCCCAAAACCGAGTAAATGGGCCATATCACAAAATCAACACGGCCTGGGCCCAAGCCACACGACTGTGCCTCATCAAACAGACTCAAACACAGCTTGGCCATGATTCACACGGGCAAGTGCCATGGGCATGTCCCTGACGTGAGAAAGAAGAGTTTCATTCAGATTAGGGTACTTAGAGGCAAAGAAAGCCATTCCAAAAGCCTATATAAACACCCTAGAGGCCAACCTTCAAGGCGCGTCCAGCTAGGCCAAAGAACTGAGTCGGAGGGTTTAGAATTGTGCAATTTACTCGAAGAAAGCCAGTTGATTCATCTCAAGAAGCCGAAGCCATACTCAAGATGGAGGATCTCTCTTCAATTCCTTTAGGGGTTTTAGGGTTTTCTTATGTTTTGTTTTATATTTTCTTTTGAGATGTTTTCTTTTATGATTATGAACTAAACCCTCAGATACCTGAGGGGGGATGAAACCTAAGATGAATCTTGTTATCGTTTGCTGAACTATATGATAAATACTTGATTTGTTCTTAATTATGTGTTTTTAATTCTTGTTTTGATATTTTCGGGATATTAATTCAAGTGTGATGTGCTTAGGTGGATGAGGAAAAGTCCCTGCCTAAGAGTAGATCTAGCATAATTAAGCGGAGTTGATCGCACACCTAGAATAGGGTGACAAGATTTTGCCAAATTAGGGTGAAACCTAATATGGGAGTCCATAGATCGAGTTAATGCAATTCTAGGGGTTTTAATTAGAAAGAGATTTCAATTAATCAACTAAGGTTAGACGTTAGTAGCCTCGATAGAGGTATTAATATAACTTAGGGAATCCTACGGATCAAGTCAAGTGAATAAATCATCTGGTTCAGAGTTAGATAACAAGTGAAGTCTAGGTGGATTCTTCCTTGGGTATTGTCTTAATCAATTATCTTTTCCCTAAGTATTTTTCCAAATTCATTCTCTTTGTCTTTGCATCTTTAGCTTAGTTGTTAGTTAATTTTAGATTAGATAAAAATTCCTTTAGTTCTTAGGCTAAATAATAAGAAGAAAGTTAGTCTTAGTACTTCAGGTTCCTTTGGGTTCGACAATCCGGTCTTACCACTAAACTATACTACTGTTCGATAGGTGCGCTTGCCTCAATCATTGTCATAGTTAATTTCTAGGCTCGATCATTCTTTTTATAAATTTTTAAAACTCTGACACACGATCAACCCATAAGCATTTTAAATCTCATCATTAAATCCATGTTCAAAATGAATGCAAATTTCTTCCTCAATTGACATAATCTCATGAGCATATTTATCGAGTTGAGCAAACTCTCGCTCATATTTGGCAACCGATCTATTTCCTTGCTTTAACTCAAGGAATTCATTTTTCTTTTTGTCTAAATAATGTTTTCTAACATATTTATTTCGAAATTCAGTTCAAAAGAAATCCCAATTCATCCTCTCTTTCGGTGTCACAACTGATAAAGTCGACCACTAGTGGAAAGCTTCCTCTTTTAACAATGATACTGCGCATCTCAAATAATCTTCAGGAGAGCACAACATCTTATCTAAAACTTTTTGTGTATGCTCTAACCAATACTCAGCTTTGCTTGGATCATCACCCACTTTATCGTGGAATTCTTTGGCCAAGTATTTTTGAACTTTATCTATAAAAAGCCTGAAAACATTATGTCATATTGGACTTTGAGGACGAGGGGGTGCTAGGGTAGGCACAGGTAGGGGTGGATGTTGTTAAGCCGCAGGATTAACTCTCATGTAAGCTATGAACTTATCATTCATCATATAGAGAAAGGCACCGTAAGCCTCTTCTCCAAGCCCTTGAGACACAGGCACACTTTGAATAGCCCTTTGGTCAATGGTTGGAACACATTTTGTACCTCGTCAAAATATGTTCGATTAGTTTCAATTGACATCTTTTATCTATAAAAACACAAGTCAAACTAATCAGGAGTCATCACACTATCACAAGTTATAAAGTGACATGTATTTCTGAACTCGATACATGCTATGTTCAGTTCTAAAATTGAGTAAACCATAGTTTTGATACCACTAAATGTAACACTCTATTCCCGATCCGGCCATTGGACCCGAGTTATAAGGTATTAAAATAGTTAACCATCAATATCATTTCAAAAATTTGATAAAATAATCAACCAATCCACAAAACATTATTAATACAAGTGTTAAATGATTTACCATCAAAACTGAGCCTTAATCGAGCTTACGAAGCTCTTAAACCAACCCGGGATCAAGTTAGGACTCATTTGAAACATTTTCAAAAAGATAAGTAAAAAGTGAAAACTAGAGTCATGTGACCGTGTGAAGTCATATGACATGGTCGTGTTGCCTACCCGTGTACCAGACTGATGCAATGTACTCCAGGGTTACATGGTTGTGTCTGCAGGCCATGTAACAGACTGTGACCATGAAGATCAACGTGCACCTAAATTAAATAGACCACATGGTCGTGCTCTATGCCTGTGTATGGCACAAGGCCTTGTGGCAGATCGTGTCATAGGCCGCGTGCTCCTAAAAATAGCTTTTAAACCAAGAAATGACATTAAAGGTTCACTTAAGCCAAAAGCAAGAAATTGACCATTGATCAATATGTTCAAAAATATCCAAAATATACCAAACACAATAAGAAACATCCAACCCTAGTGCAAAACCAACAAGCCACCATTGGAACCATAATTCAAGAATTAAACATAAACCATTCATTACCATTCATACCAAATTGTTCATACCTAAACATTTGTATATAACCATCATTTCACTTGTTAGAGTATCAATAAGCAAAGATCACCAAAATGCCTAAAACATAACTACCTATTTCACCAAGAAAATGTCTCATTGTTACCAAATCATGCTTTTACCAACACAGGCCAAAATCAACCAAAAACAACCATCTAAATTCTATCATTACACATAATTCTTATTAAAAAAAGGCACAAAACATAACCAAGATACTTATATACATCCATCACTATAATCCTGCACATGTCACTTATAACCGGGCCAAAATGAGTAATAAGTTGCCAAAAGAGTTGATGGATAGTCTGATAACAATCCAATCGACAGCTCAAATCTGACAATATACAAGGAAGAAAATGAAACAAGGTAAACTTACTTAAAGCTTAGTAAGTTAGTATAATTTAAACATAACATCCATGTCATTTATAAGCGTACCAATTGAAATTAACACACAAGTTAGTATTTCTTGCCATATTTCATATTTCCTACTATGCTAAATGGTTAGGTATAAACATTTAATAACATCAAAACATTTAGATAACATATTACATTAGATAATTCACATTCAATCAATGAATAACATTCCATGTCATAATAATCCATTTCCTTTCAATTCATTAACTTATTTTGCCTGGAGAACTTTAGTAAATTAACTTTGGATATACGACACAAGTTGACAATCGAGACATTAACCATTACTCAATGCTGCTTACACAAGTTGCTGAAAATCTGCAACAAATGCTAGATTCTAGATATCGATATGGTATCCACCACCGGTACACAGTACCTAATAAATATGAAATCGTCACAGAGTGCCTGATAACTGTAATACCAGTACAAAGTACCTGATCACTGTAATCATTTGTATCCTAACCATTCACTAAGCTCACACGGGCCTTAACTTATTTCCCATATTCCTTCCATCTTTATAACATATCACGGTATTCAACATGATCATTTGCATACCTTTTAACAATATATTTCATTTAAAACATATATAATTGTTACACTTTACATTTCAGTTCAACTATTCCACATTAATACTTTCTCAATAAACCATACAAACACTTATACATTTATACCATATATAATTCAATTCAAACAATTAATAGACAAAATAAAACTAATATGAATTTAGCTAAACGAGACAACAATAAAAACCACACAGAGGACTACTCATCAATTTTCCCCTTTCCATGATTATCAACTAGTTGATCTGTTTCTTGATCATGCAAGAAAGAATAGCTTGACCGAACTGATAAACGGTAAAAGTAACATATTTTAAGCACACATTTAGCATGCTTTTGGATGATTTAAGCCTTGAATTATGTAATTTGGTGCTCTTAATCCTTTGTTTTCATGTTTTATACTCAGAAGAGCATCGGATGATAAAAAGAATAAAAAACGGGCCCAAAACAGAGTAAATGGGCCATATCACGAAATCCACATGGCCTGGCCCAAGACCAGACGGTCGTGCCCCATTCAACAGGTTCGAACATGGCCTGGCCATGACTTACATGGACGTGTGCCATAGGCGTGTCCCTATCGCAGGAAAGAAGAGTTTCACTCAAATTTGGATACTTAGGGGCAAAGGAACATATTCAGAAGCCTATATAAACACCCTAAGTATGGCCAGAAAAGGGGGAACCCAAGGCTTTAGTTAGGGGGCGTCTGACTAGGCCAGAGAAGGCAGATTTATAGAGATTTACTCGAAGAAAGCCAGTTGATCCATCTCAAGAAGTCAGAATCATACTCAAGACATAGGATCTCTCCTTCAATTCCTTCAGGGGTTTAGGGATTTCTTATGTTTTGTTTTATCTTTTCTTCTGAGTTGTTTTCTTTTATGGTTATGAACTAAACCCTCAGATGCCTCAGGAGGATGAAACCTAAGATGAATCTTGTTATTGTTTTCTGAACTATATGATAAATATTTGACTTGTTCTTAATTATGTGTTCTTAATCCTTGTGTTGATATTTCTGGGATATTAATTCAAGTATGATGTGCTTAGGTGGAGGAGCAAAAGTCCCTGCCTAAGAGTAGATCTAGCATAATTAAGCGGAGATCACGCGCCTAGAGATAGGGTGATGAGATTTTGGCGGATTAGGGTGAAACCTAATATGGGAGTCCATAGATCGAGTTAATGCGATTCTAGGGGTTCTAATTAGAAAGAGATTTCAATTAATCAACCTAGGGTTAGACGTTAGTCGCCTCGAGAGAGGGATTAATATAACTTAGGGAATCTTACGGATCAAGTCAAATGAATAAATCGTCTGGTTCAGAGTTAGATAACAAGTGAAGTTTAGGTGGATTCTTCCTTGGGTGTCGTCTTAATCAATTGGTTTTTCTTCCAAGTTGTTTTCCCAAAATCATTCTTCTTTGTCTTAGAGTCTTTAGATTAGTTGTTAGTTAATTTTAGATTAGATAAAATTCACTTTAATTCTTAGGCTAGATAATAAAAAGAGAGTTAGTATTAGTATTTTTGGTTCCTTTGGGTTCGATATTCCAGTCTTGCCTTAACTATACTATTGTTCGATAGGTACGCTTGCCTCAAATCGTTGTCATAGTTAGTTTCCAAGTGTGATCATTCTTTTTATAAATTTTATGAATTTGACATCGCGAAAACAACGATCACGAACCTTGGTGATCTTTTAACAATGGAGTTTAGGTGGGGGAAAGAAAAAGAAAAAAAGATGATGATTTTGGTTATGTTTTACTAATATTATTTGTATTTACTTAATTTTAATCATTATAATTTAACATCATTTTAATCCAAACTCAACACTAATCGTCCACCATTCATAGTTATGGCATAATTTCCATTCAAAACCATCCAATCATGATTTTATAACCATTAAGCACATATAACTAATAGCGATTAACTTTTTTTGTTTTTACGATTTAGTCATTTTTTTCATTAGCTATCCAAATATCAAAATTATTAAGCCAAATTTTAACACGACACTTTAATAACCTTGTAAATATTAAATAAATAATACTTGCTGACTCACTAGCCAGAATTGTGGTCCCGAAACACTACTTTCGGCAACACTAAAAAATGAGTTGTTACATATATGAAATTTCAGTTTAAAATTTTTATTAAATATATAGTTAATTAAGGTACAAGGACTAAATCGTCAAAGCCATAAAAGTCAATCACTATTGGTTTTTATTAGTCAAAAGGCTTAAATAAAAAAATTTCAAGGGTTTTAAATGGCAATTAGGCCATAAGATAATAGCATGGATGGTTGGATCTTAATTATTAGCATTAAAATTAAATAATGAAATTAAAACATTAATTAAAAAAAATAAAGGTGGAAGGAAAGAGAATAGTTTCATTTTCATCTTCTCCACCGAAAATCACCATTGAAAGAGGGTAGGAGAGCTTTAAAAGTTCTCTAACATTCAACCATTGCATGTAAGTGATTTTAAAGCCTGTTTTTCATAAAATTAATGTTTTTGAGATCGTTGTAGCTTGGTTTAACTAACTCATGTGTTAGTTTTCAAAACTGTTAAAGTTTTTATAGATTGCCATTAATGAATGCTTAATGAATTTAGTGTTATTTGACTAGATTTGAAGCTTAGATATGAAAAAGGATTAGTTTGTATAGTGAAATTTCTAGTTTTGAGCATAGGCCTAAAATCTAAATATTTCAAAATTGACATGAAATTTTTGTAACTATTGCTTTAGAGGGTCATAGAAGGATGAAATTGAAATCGGATTGAAAAACAAGGTTTAAATGTGAAAGATATGGTTGTTTTAATTTTAGGCACTAAATTGAATAAAATGCAAAACTCTAGGGAATTTGTGAAAAGTGAAATTAAAATTTCATATGCATAGAATAAGATGTTATAAGGTAATTGAAACTGTAACAGCCCGATTTAAACCCTAGTCGGAATAGTAGTTTCGGGACCACAAATTCGAAGTCCTAAAAGTATTTTAATATTATTTTTCTGTGTGAATAGTATGTGATATAGTTTGTGTGAAAATTCTATGTGATAATTCGATCGTTTGTGTGTCGAATCAAGAGAAAGGACTAAATCGCGTAAAGAGTAAAAGCTATGTGCTGAATTATAAGTACTTAAATGTTGTTGGCTTATTAAGGTGGAGGCCTTATGTTGTTATTAATCCATTTTTATGATAATGGATGTTTAAATGACTAGATAACCATAAAACCAATTTGTTTTATATGAGTTATAAAAGGGCAAAGTTGGTATTTGCTTAATAAGTTATTATAATTAAAACAAAACAAAAAGATGGCTATTTTCTCATCTTTCTTCCACCGAAATTGAAAGGGAGAATAGCCATTGAAGCTTTTGAAATTTCGGCACTTGCTAGGCTTGATTGAGGTATGTTTTGAGCTCGGTTTTTGATAATTTCTATGTTTTCATAATCGTTGCTTTGTGCTTTACAAAACCCATGTTGTAATTTTGTAAATTGATGATGTTTATGGAATGTACAATTGATGAAATGAGGAGTTTTGTGATGAGTGTTAGTGTTAAATGAAAGATATGTGCTTAATGAACATGTGTTGTTCTTGAAATTTTGATGAAATTAGCTAATTAGGGCTAAATTGTGAAAATAGCATTTTGAAGGACTAGATTGTGAAATAAATGAAATGTGTGAATTTTTATAAGTATAAGAAGAATTCGGTTAAGCACATGTATATTGAAATTTTGTGTATTTGATGATTTGGTGAGATAGGGACTAAAGTGTCGAAATGTGAAAATGTGAGGGCTATTTTGTAAAATGCCCTAAATGTGTGTGTGTGGACTAAATTGAATTAGTAAGTGATTGAATGGATTGAATTTAAATGTGTATAGACCAAGAGAGAAGAGGTTCAGATCGAGATCAAGTCAAAGATAAAGTGCTCGATTAATCGACCGTATCGATAGTAGACGTTCGAGGTAAGTTCGGATATAATACGTGTTATTAAGATATGTGCGAGTATTATGAATTGAATCTGTATATGTGTATGATATTGAGATGCTATGTGCAAGATTTAGTCGATGGCACTAAGTGTGTGAAAATGTAAATCGAAACTGAAATGAGTGGCACTGTGTGTGCGATGATATGAAAGTTACGACTTATTGACTTGGCACTGTGTGTGTGACACCGAGACAAGCTAGTTAAAAGAATAGACGCTAAGTGTGCGATGGCAAATATGCTACGATTATGTATATAGCACTGAGTGTGCGATCAAATCGAATGAAAATTAAAGGATGATCGTCAAGTAATATCGAGCATTGAATAACTTGGAGGTTTAATAGCTATGTGTAGCTAAGGTACGTATTGAACCTTTGTGGTTGATGAGTATAAACGAGCTATGATTGAGGGAATGAGTATTTTAGCTATAGATGAGAGAGTATGAATATGAGATAACTGATCTATGTGATTGTTTATTATATACATTGGTTTGATTTAATGAGATAATTGTATTGTATGTCGAACTTACTAAGCTTAGAAAGCTTACTGCGTGATTTGTTTCTTTGCTTTGCAGTGTCAGTAAGGCTAGCTTGGATCAGGGGATCGTCAGCATCTCAGTCACACTATCGGCAATCTACTTTGGGGTATTTTGTAAAGATGTACATAGTGGAAATATGGCATGTATAGGCTGGTCACTTGAATGTGAATCATGTTTGATATTGTGAATGGCCATGAGATATGGCTAGATATGTGCTAGTTTTAGCTAGAATGATTTTGGTATATATATATGATGCATCTTTTGGTATGGATTGTGAGTTGAGAAATTGACCTATGAATGGTAACTTTGTGTTGATAAAATGCTAGTATGAATTAGTGAAATTAAAAGGAATGATGTTTGGTAATGAATGAATTATGCTTATGATGATATGAGTTTTAGTCTTTGAAACTGTCATGGTTGGAATTGGTATTGAATGCATGGTTTGAATGACTATTTTGGTATGTTTTTGGTGGATATATGTGCATGAGTTATCTTGATAAATATGGCTTGTAGGTTTGACTTTTATGGGTGGTATTTTGGCCTTGTAAATGGCCTATAATGTCACGCTGTTGTGGCACACGGGCGTGCGTAAAGATCGTGGGTGAATTGGCAGAATATAGCTTTGTAGCACATGGCCTCGACACGGGGGTGTCAGCTAGCCGTGGTGTACAAGTCAGTAGCTAGCTAAGAGTACACGACCATGGCACACGGGCGTGCTTGGTGGTCATGGAGAGGAAGTCAGTATATGCCCTAGTAGCACACGACCATGGCACACAGGCGTGCCTAGTGACCGTGTTAGTATAGTTAGCATATCGACACGGGAGGACACATGGGGGTGTCTAGCAGTCGTGGAGGGCACACGGTTTCCTCCAATGGGCGTGTATTCCCTAAATTCTAGAAAAGTTTTAACTTTCATAAAATTTGTGTGTGTTTCGGTTTAGTCTCGACCCTATCTTTAGCATGTGAAATAGGTCTCGTAGATCTTAATAAGGGACAACATGATTGTAAATTAATGAGATTAAAGATGATTGACTTTGTGTCGTAAATTATAGATGTTAAATGTTCCGATTGATTGGTAATACCTCTTAACCCTATTCCGGTGATGGTTTCGGGTCAAGGGTGTTACATTGGTTTGGTATCAGAGCTACGGTTTAGTCGATTCTCGGACTAACGTAGCGTGTGTGAGTCTAGCTATACATGCCTTATTTGAAATTCCGATAGTGTGATAAAATCTGACATTTAAAAATGCGTTTTCATATAATAATGGATCCCGATCGAGCAATTGCTGACGACGTAGACGCCTACTCCCGCTCAAGGGACAGTGCTGGCCACGTCTAGGCCAAATGATAGTGGTGAGGGAGGAGAGGCTAAGCAAGCCTTCTTCCGAATGATGAGTGAATGGTTTACGGAGTTCGTTCAAACGAATTTGGCTGTTCCACAACCTCCACCCCCACAAGTACCTGTTGTGCCACAAGTTGTAGATCCGATCAGATTTAATAAACCTCCTGTGGATAAGATTTGCAAGTATGGGGCCGAAGAGTTTAGAGCCACATCTGATGATGATGCTGAGCGAGCCGAGTTTTGCCTTGAGAATACAATCAGAGTATTTGATGAGATGTCGTTGAACCCTGATGAGTGAATTAAGTGTGTAGTTTCCTTATTGAGAGACACGGCTTACAACTGGTGGAAAACGTTGATATCTGTGGTTCTGATAGAGAGAATCACCTGGGATTTCTTTCAAGCTGAATTCAGAAAGAAGTATATTAGTCAAGGCTTCATTGATCAGAAACGTAAATAGTTTCTAGAATTGAAACAGGGTCGTTTGTCTATTACTGAGTATGAGCGGGAATTCGTAAGATTGAGTCAATACGCGAGAGAATGTGTTTCGACTGAAGCTACTATGTGCAATCATTTCATAGAGGGATTGAATGAAGACATCAAGTTGTTGGTTGGGATACTTGATATAAACGAATTTGTTGTACTAGTTGAGAGAGCATGCAAAGCTGAAGAGCTCAGTAAAGAAAAGAAGAAAGCTTATTCAGAAGCTCGTGATGAAAGAAAGAGATTGATGAATAAATTTTCTCGACCTTCTACTAAGAGATATAGAGATGCAAGCAATCGTTCAAATGCTTCATTTGGACATCTAAGTAAAGATCGTTCGAGACAAAGTACTAGTTTACGGATTCAAGCTCCGAATGAATCAAGTGTTGGCAGTGTTAAGAGTAATAAGCCTGAGTGTAGACAATATGGAAGACGACATGTGGGAGAGTGCTGGGGTAAGTACAACAATAGAGTTTGCTATAAATATGGATCTCGAGATCATTTTATTCGAGATTGCCTGAAAATGGTTGAAGAGGAAAATGTTCAGAATGAAAGACCGAGTAATGTGACGGCTAGAGGTAGACCACCTAGAAACACCAGAAATGTGAATGATAGCCAAAGAGGGACAACTGATACAGCTATGATATCAAAGGTGAGAGCTCTTACTCGAGCCTATGCTATACGTGCACGAGAGGAAGTATCATCTCCAAACGTCATCACCGGTACTTTCACTTTATTTGATATTAATGTTATTGCATTGATAGATCTAGGGTCAACTCATTCTTATGTGTGTGTGAACCTAGTATCGAGTAAAACTCTAACTGTTGAGTTTACTGAATTTGTGGTTAGAGTGTCGAACCCTTTAGGCAAGTGTGTTTTGATGGATAGGGTGTGCAAGAATTGCCCGTTGATGCTTCATGATATATGTTTTCTGGTTAATTTGATGTTGCTTCCCTTTGATGAATTTGACATAATTCTGGGTATGGATTGGCTTACTTTGCATAATGCTATCGTGAATTGTAAGAGAAAGAGTATTGAATTGAGAAGTCAGAACGGTGAGTTAGTTCAAATTGAATCCAGTGATATGAAAGGATTACCAGCTGTTGTATCTAAGATGAAGGCTATGAATTATGTGAGAAAGGGTTGTGAAGCTTATTTAGCATACGTGATTGATACAAAAGTGTTGGAAAAGAAAGTTGAATCTATGCCTGTGGTATGTGAGTTTCCAGATGTGTTTCCTAAAGAGCTGTTGGGATTACCTCCAATTCGAGAAGTGGAATTTGGTATCGAGTTAGTGCCGGAAACCACTCCCATTTCTATATCTCCGTATAGAATGGCACCAACAGAGTTGAAAGAGTTAAAATCGCAGTTGCAAGAATTAACTGATAGAGGATTTGCACGACCGAGTTTCTCACCCTGGGGAGCTCCTGTGTTATTTGTGAAAAAGAAAGACGGAACTATGAGAATGTGTATTGATTATCGACAGTTGAACGAAGTGACGATAAAGAACAAATATCCGTTGCCTCGATTTGATGATTTGTTTGATCAGCTGAAAGGAGCTACAATGTTTTCTAAGATAGACTTGAGGTCGGGTTACTATCAGTTAAGAGTTAAAGAGTCTGATGTGCCGAAGACTGCTTTCAGAATGAGGTACGGACATTATGAATTCTTAGTGATGCCTTTCGGACTAACAAATGATCGTGCGGTGTTTATGGATCTGATGAATAGGATATTCAGACCGTATTTGGATCGCTTTGTGGTGGTGTTCATTGATGATTCTTTGATTTATTCGTGTGATGAGACGCAACATGTCGAATATTTAAGAATCGTGTTACAAACTCTACGTGAGAAACAATTGTATGCAAAATTTAGCAAATGTGAATTTTGGTTGCGTGAGGTTAGTTTTCTGGGACATGTTGTATCAGTTGCTGGGATACAAGTTGATCCGATTAAAATCTCCGCTATTTTGGAATGGAAACCTCCGAGAAGTGTGTCTGAAGTCCGTAGTTTTCTGGGACTAGCAGGATATTATAAACGATATGTGAAAGGCTTCTCGATGATTGTGACTCCATTGATAAAGTTGTTACAGAAAGATATTAGATTCAAGTGGTCAGAAAAGTGCCAGCAGAGCTTTAAGCAGTTGAAAGTGTTATTAACGGAAGCACCAATTTTGATTCAACCTGAATCGGGTAAAGAGTTCATAGTTTACAGTGATGCCTCGTTGAATGGTTTGGGCTGTGTGCTGATGCAAAAAGGGAAAGTCATTGCTTATGCTTCGAGACAGTTAAAGCCGCATGAAAATAATTATCCTGTAACACCCCAAACCCGGTCAATACGCCATGACCGAATCTGGCATGCCACAGAGGAAAACATTTTTGAAAAGAATCGAATTTAACAGATAAATTTTTAGTGAGAAACTCTTTGTAATTCTATATTTGTAGAAATCAGGTGTAAAATAAGTTAACACCGAAAATTTACTTGAAATTTTATAAATAAAAACTTTAAAACTTAGTCGATAAATCATAGGATAGAAAACATTTATATCTTTTAAGAAAAATCCGAATTATTACTTTGGAAACCGATTGCATTTGAGTATAGAAACTTGAATTTTGGAAATCGCTTAAATTGTAGAAAACACTTAATTTATAATTTTGCCAACAAACAATTTGTATTACCCGATGGTAAGATTTTAAAACCATTGCGATTTTATAGTTTAGAAAACTTTGGGTTCAATTATTAAATTAACCAAGTAATTTATAAATCACATTTTAAAACATGTCCAAAACATATAAATAATCCAAAAACATAATTTAAAGAGGACTTATTACAAATCCATAAAATATGAAAACCAAATAAAATAAGTACCCAAATGGAAGTTCATATAAAACCAACTTTTATTGCATGGCCTCCTCGAGTTCATCCGCTCCTCGTCCGCAATCTCATGAATCACTGAAATGATAAGGAGAAGGTGAGTCACCAAGACTCAGTGCATAATCCTCTCCGAGTAAATGCCACATACTTACACAAATTATAACAAAGCAACAAATATGTATAATGCACCCAACCTAGCCATCCATAACTCCTTTTCTACCCGTGTGGTACCAAACCACTTTGGTGGTGCCAAACCACCGGTGTCTCAAAGACACAAATGTGATACCAAATCTTTGGTGATCGTAGTCACAAATAATCCATCCGTGGGGCCAACCCACGCGTGTGATACCAAATCACTGGCGACGATCCCATATCTCAAAAGTGGGGCCAACCCACGGTGGTGTTAACCACAGGGACAAGTCGCTATGAGGTGCCAAACCTCTGGTGTTCGAAGACACTAATGTGATACCAAATCACTGGTGGTGCCAAACCACTGGTGACCGAAGTCACGAATCATCAAGTTGTGGGGCCAACCCACGTGTGATACCAAATCACTGGCGAAAATCCCATATCTCAAAAGTGGGGCCAACCCACGGTGGTGTTAAACCACAGGGACAAGTCGCTATGAGGTCCCAAGCCTCTGGTGTCCGAAGACACGAATGTGATACCAAATCACTGGTGGTGCCAAACCACTGGTGACCGAAGTCACGAATCATCAAGTTGTGGGGCCAACCCACGTGTGATACCAAATCACTGGCGACAATCCCATATCTCAAAAGTGGGGCCAACCCACGGTGGTGTTAAACCACAGGGACAAGTCGCTATGAGGTCCCAAACCTCTGGTGTCCGAAGACACAAATGTGATACCAAATCACTGGAGGTACCAAACCTCTGGTGTCCGTAGACACAATATCAATCTTCTCCCTCCTCTCATATTGCCCATACCAATGCAATAGATAGACAAATCATGTCAATATACTTTGATATAAATCACATAATGAAAATATCATAAATCGTTGATCATGATTTCAATCCACATATATCAACAACATATAGAAACGGACTTACCCGAATCCTCATTCATACCATCATGGTATCATATCAAGATCTCATCGTTTTCCCACTTTAATAATATGATGAGTAAATTAATAATATTATAAGTACATATACAAAACAGAGTTATAAAGTGTGTAAGGTACACACCTTTCACCAACGCAAGAACTAACTTCCAAAGATCCGATCTACCGCACTAGATCACCTTGTCCTACAATCGGCCAATACTAAAATTAAGAACAAAGGCCATTCGGCCATACTACTAAATCCCAAAGAGTTATCGCTTCGAAATACCAATCTTACCTAAAAGCTTTCCTAAAACGAGAGACGAAGATACGAGGCTTAGATTGACGCTTCCAACGTCCCGAGGAGCCTAAAAGAAATCGGTTCCTAGAATGGTTAGATCCTTGCAACAATTGACCATAGGTTCGGCCTTTGTCCACAAGAAAATAACATAGAGAGGAGAAAAGAAATAATAGGAAAATCGGCCAAGAATACTTACTTATTAACCAAAATCGATTGAAGAAATCAAAAGAGAATCTACCTTTGAATAATCGGCCAAACTAAAACTAAAAGGAAGTAGAAGATTCAGCTATTTGGTTATGAGAGAAGAAAACAATTGATTTGAGTCTAATAGGATATGAAATACGAAAGTAGAAGAGAAGATAAAATGAGAGAGAGAATTCGATTTTTAGCAACAATGGAAGAAAGAAAAATGAGTTTGGAGAAGAGAGAGATTCAGCCACAAGGAAGAAAAAGAATAAGAGAAAAAATGGGGTTGAGAGATTCGGCCAACTCCTTGTTTGCCAAAAAGAAAAGTGCCCAAAATGACAAAATGAACTTTTGGTTTCAAAAGCAAAGATGAAAGAAAGGAAATAGCATTTTTGGTTCAACAAAATGAAGGCTAAAACAAAAGCAAAATTTGCACAAATTGCATAATTTACATTCAGCCAAGGTGGAAGTTTTTGGAGAGGAAAAACAAAAATGCAAAAAGATGCACAAAAGAAAAATTGGCCAACTATCCCCCCTCAAGCTACCTATCAAAATTCGGCCACCCCCCTAGCCTTACATGCCGTCCACATACATGCTCTAAAGGCCTAGGAATACTTTCCAAAACATTTTCCTAAAACCAAGCCTTATGTCTCCCCAACCTTCCATAACCTTAAGAATCTTATCCCCAATTTCATGCTTTCCTTAAACCAACATTCAACTTACCAAAATTGAGAGTCCAACCTATCATAAATAAAGTTTGATCGTCCATCAATGCTAGAACACAAAAAAATAGAGCCTTCAAAATGCTAAACATGCTACTCGAACCTCTAACCTCAAGCAACTTTCCAAGCTCCTTAACCACCTTGCCACTAATTCCTCTTGTGCTTAATTTAACACTTAAATTAACTTAAGTGCTAAGCTCACTTAATCTACTTCATTTAATAAACCATACTAAAAATTATTCTAACTTCCTAAATAAATCAAGCCTTCACAAGACTATGCTAACACACAAAATTCATACCCGAGCCAACACAAATGATACTCAAATTTTGGGATGTTACAATTCTACCCCCTTAAGAAAATTTTGTCCTCGAAATTACCTGCTCAAAAGAGTTGAGGATACTGCTACCTCATCGCATCCTCTGGTTCCCACGTAGCTTCTTCTACGCCATGATTCCGCCATAAGACCTTCACTAAAGGAACTGTCTTCCTACGCAAAACTTTCACATCTCGATCTAGAATCGCATGTGTTCCTCTTTCCACCACAATCTGGACTCACTTCTATTTCTCTCGCCACGACATGCGATGGATCAGAACGATAGTGTCTAAGCATGGATACATGGAACACATCGTGAATCTGACTCAGTTCCGCTGGCAACTCAAGCTGATAAGCTACTGGTCCCACTCGTCTCAATACCTTATACGGCCCAATGAACCTTGGACTTAACTTGCCTTTTCTCCCAAATCTTAACACTTTCTTCCATGGCGAGACCTTTAGAAAAACTTTGTCACCCACAGCAAACTCTATATCCCTCCGCTTGAGATCAGCATACGACTTTTGCCTACCCAAAGCTTCCTTCAGACGAGCCTAAATCATCTTAACCTTATCCTCAGTCTCTGCAACCAACTCTGGTCCTAACATCTGACGCTAACCCAACTCTGTCCAGCAAGTAGGTGTGCGACACCTCCTACCATACAATGCCTCATATGGGGCCATCTTAATGCTTGCCTGATAACTATTGTTGTATGCGAACTCAGCTAACGGTAAAAACTCTTCCCAGCTGCCTCTGAAGTCCAAAACACAACCTCTCAACATATCCTCTAAAATTTGAATAACTCTTTCCGACTACCCGTCAGACTGTGGATGAAATGCGGTACTGAAATCCAACCGCGTACCCAAAGCCTGATGCAACGCTCTCCAAAACCTCGACGTAAATCTGGGGTCTCTGTCTGAGATGATCGACACAGACACACCGTGTAACCTCACTATCTCTGCCACATACAACTTAGCTAACCTCTGAAGCGAATAATCCATCCTAACCGGAATGAAATGAGTTGACTTAGTCAGACGATCCACAATCACCCATACTGGGTCCTTCTTACTAGGCGTAAGAGGTAATCCACTGACAAAGTCCATAGTGATCCTTTCCCACTTCCACTGTGGAATATTCACCGGCTGAAGTAACCCAGACGGCAACTGATGTTCAGCCTTGACTTGCTGACACGTCAGACATTTACCCACAAACTAAGTTACCTCCCGCTTCAGACCTGGCCACCAAAACTGCTCTCTTAAATCCCGATACATCTTGTTACCTCCAGGATGCATAGCATATGGGCTGCTATGTGCATCCCGAAGAATCCTTTGCCTCAACTCAACATCTTTCGGCATACAAGTTCTCCCTTTAAAACACAAAACTCTATCACTGGACAAACTATAATCCTCTAAACCTCCATTCTGAACCCGCAACCTCCGATCATTCAAACCATCATCCTCTAACTGCTTCTCCTTGATCTGATCTAACCAAGTCGGCTTGACTTGCAATTCTGCCAAAAGACTCCCATCGTCATACAAGCTAAGACGAGCAAACATCGATCTTAAATCTGATACAACCTTACGGCTCAACGCGTCTGCCACCACGTTAGCCTTGTTGAGATGATACTCGATCGAACAGTCGTAGTCCTTCAACAACTCGATCCATCTACGCTGCCTCAAGTTCAAGTCCTTCTGAGTCAAAAGATACTTAAGACTCTTGTGATCTGTGTAGACTATCGACTTCTCTCCGTACAAATAGTGTCTCCATATCGTCAAAGCAAAAACCACAGCAGCTAATTCCAAGTCATGCGTCGGATAATTAACTTCATGTGGTCTCAACTATCGAGATGCATAAGCCACTACCTTCCTTCCTCTGATCAAGACACATCCCAAACCAAGATGTGATGCATCACAATAAACCGTGAATTCCTTGCCTCGCCTCAAAGTTGAATCAAAACTCGAGCTTGATCAATAATCTTCTTCAACTTGTCGAAACTTTCCTGCCGCTTCTGGCCCATACAAATGGAACTCCTTTCTCAACAACTTGGTCATCTGGTGCAATGATCAAAGAAAATACTTCCACAAATCTTCGATAATACCCCGCGCACCTAGAAACTCCGAATCTCACCATCGACTTAGGCGGCTTCCATCCAACACCGCTCGATCTTCTCGAGGATCCACTCTAATCCCCTACCGATACAACGCGTGACCCAAGAAAGTCACCTCCTAAGCCAAAATTCGCACTTACTAAATTTGGCATACAGATGCTTTTCCCTCAAAATCTGCAACACTACTCGTAAATGAGCATCATGCTCCTCCTCTGACTTCGAGTATATCAAAATATCGTCTATAAAAACCACAACAAACTGATCCAAAAACTACTGGAATACCCGATTCATCATATCCATGAATGTCGCCAGACGTTAGTCAACCCAAAAGGCATCACCAAAAACTCGTAGTGCCCATACCGAAAGTGCGAAAAGCCGTCTTATGGATATCAGCCTCTTTCACCTTTAACTGATGATATCCAGACCTTAAATCTATCTCGGAGAAAACCACAGCCCCTTTAAGTTGATCAAACAAGTCATCTATCCTTGGCAAAGGATACTTGTTTTTGATCGTCAACTTATTTAATCGGCGGTAGTCTATACACATCCGCATCGTACCATCTTTCTTCTTGACAAAAGTACGGTGCTCTCCTATGGCGTAAACACTTGGTCAAATGAAACCTCGATCCAACAACTCCCGAACTGAGCCTTCAATTCCCTAAATTTTCTGGTGCCATCCTATACGGAGCTATAGACACCTGGCGCTGCTCCTGCAATGAGATCTATACCGATTCAACTTCACGATCCGGAGGCAGTCCCGGAAGTTCTTCTAGAAATACATCAGCATATTCCTTTACAGTCCGAACATTCCCCACAGTAGATTCTTTAGCCTCCAAAGCACACACATGGACTACAAATGCCTCACAGCCCTTCCTAACCATCTTCACGTCTTTCAACGCAGATACCACATTAGATAGATAATCTCTTCTATTACCTATAATGACCACCTCTTTACTCTCAACTGTCTTCAAAACCATGCGCTTAGCAGTGCAATCCAAACTTGCTTGGTACTTGACCAACCAATCCATTCCAAGAATTAGATCGAACTCCTCAAACGGCAGTTCCATCAGATCAGCTACAAACACTACCCCTTGAAGTTCTAGGGGTATATCCCTATACAGCTTATCTACTTCTACAGAGTGACCTAGAGGACTAAGTACTGTCATCCTCCTAGAAGCAGTCTTAGAAACTAAGCTCATAGTCTCTACTATGCTACTAGCAACATATGAATGCGTCGAACCCACATCAATCAAAGCAGTATATGGAACACCAAAGATTAAGAACGTACCGGTTATAACGTCCGGTGCGTCCCCCTTCTCACGACGTCTCACAGCATACACCAAACCAGGCTGCCTTGCCTCAGTGTTGCTTGCACCTCTACCCGATGCTCCGCGGCCTCGACCAGAACCATTACCACGACCTCTCGCGGGCTGGTCCTCCTTTCTCGAATCGAGCACGACTGACCTCCAGATTGATTCCTGGCTTGCTTACGTGGACAATCTCTCACACGATGATCCAGCGAGCCACACTCGAAACATCCTTTTCCTCCAGTCCAACATTCGCCTCGATGATACTTCCCACATCGGTTACCATCGTGGTTGGCCTCGATTAGCGATAGTGAATGTGCCTTCCGATTGATTCGGCCCATTCTGCCTAACCCTCTTCTGAGCATTACTGACTGACCCATATGATCCATAACCTCTCTTATGCTTATTCCGGTCGTAACTCTACCTTGCAGATTCCTTGATTCCTTCGGCTATCTTAGCCTTTTCAACCAAAGTAGCAAACTCTCGCTCCTGATGTAGAGCAATTAGCAATCTCAGCTCGTCTCTCAAACCATCCTCGAATCAGACACATCGCTCGTGCTCCGAAGCCACAATACCTCTAGCATACCGGCTCAATCTTAAGAATTCAGCCTCATATTCTGATACAGATTTACCTCCTTGGACCAAACTCAGAAATGCCTTACGCTGCGCATCAACGTAACTAGACCCAATATATTTCTTTTGATACGCTGCCTTGAAATAATCCCAAGTGAGATCCTCCGCTGCAGCACCATTCCGTACCGTGAGCCACCACTAATATGACTCATCCCGAAGAAGCGATACAATCCCTTTCAGCTTTTCCTCGGCATTCAGATCCAGATCGTCCATGATTCGCTCCGTCGCCTCTAGCCAATATTGATGAATCGGGAGCTACACTCAAACACCTCGAAAATACCGGCTCAGTTGATTCTGAGTCGCTTAGGTCTGATTTACGAACTCCCGCGCCTCCATCTATTCTAGCTACCCTTTCAAGTACTCGCAGCATCGCCTGGGACACTGCGTCATCCCCCGTTTGATCCTGATGCTCAACTCCAACCGCTGGTGGTGGAACTGGTGGTACCTCATTCTCGGATCCTTGACCTGACCTCACTGGCTCAGACACAGCCATCCTACCTCGACCACGTCCACGAGTAATACAACCTCGACCTCGAGTACTCATGTCTAACGTCTCCACTTATCCAATTTAAAAGTTTTATGAATTTAGTCAATATTCCACTTTCTTTAAAGCACAGTTTTATGAAAAATTTTAATAAGAGATTGTTTCACGAGTATACCAAACCTATAGTTTTGGGTCTCTAAAGTAGTTCCTACTACTATACATTCATGCCAACATCATCATATCATCAAAATCAACAGTTTGATGTACTTACCAGGGCAGATCGGTGCCGGAGACTCGGTGCCATGCTTTTCCAACCATAAAATTTTAAATAATAACATTTTAAAACCATACTTTAAAACATTTTGGCCTCTGCCCACAATACAGCTTTTGAACTTGGCTCTGATACCAATTTGTAACACCCCAAACCCGGTCAATACGCCATGACCAAATCTGGCATGCCACAGAGGAAAACATTTTTGAAAAGAATCGAATTTAACAGATAAATTTTTAGTGAGAAACTCTTTGTAATTCTATATTTGTAGAAATCGTGTGTAAAATAAGTTAACACACTAAAATTTACTTGAAATTTTATAAATAAAAACTTTAAAACTTAGTCGATAAATCATAGGATAGAAAACATTTATATCTTTTAAGAAAAATCCGAATTATTACTTTGGAAACCGATTGCATTTGAGTATAGAAACTTGAATTTTGGAAATCACTTAAATTGTAGAAAACACTTAATTTATAATTTTGCCAACAAACAATTTGTATTACCCGATGGTAAGATTTTAAAACCATTGTGATTTTATAGTTTAGAAAACTTTGGGTTCAATTATTAAATTAACCAAGTAATTTATAAATCACATTTTAAAACATGTCCAAAACATATAAATAATCCAAAACATAATTTAAAGAGGCCTTATTACAAACCAGTAAAATATGAAAACCAAATAAAATAAGTACCCAAATGGAAGTTCATATAAAACCAACTTTTATTGCATGGCCTCCTCGAGTTCATCCGGCTCCTCGTCCGCAATCTCATGAATCACCTGAAATGATAAAGGAGAAGGTGAGTCACCAAGACTCTGCATAATCCTCTCCCTGTAAATGCCACATACTTACACAAATTATAACAAAGCAACATATATGTATAATGAACCCAACCTAGCCATCCATAACTCCTTTTCTACCCCGTGTGGTACCAAACCACTGGTGGTGCCAAACCACTGGTGTCTCAAAGACACAAATGTGATACCAAATCACTGGTGACCGTAGTCACAAATAATCCATCTGTGGGGCCAACCCACGTGTGATACCAAATCACTGGCGACGATCCCATATCTCAAAAGTGGGGCCAACCCATGGTGGTGTTAACCACAGGGACAAGTCGCCATGAGGTGCCAAACCTCTAGTGTTCGAAGACACGAATGTGATACCAAATCACTTGTGGTGCCAAACCTCTGGTGACCGAAGTCACGAATCATCAAGTTGTGGGGCCAACCCACATGTGATACCAAATCACTGGCGACAATCTGATATCTCAAAAGTGGGGCCAACCCACGGTGGTGTTAAACCACAGGGACAAGTCGCTATGAGGTCCCAAACCTCTGGTGTCCGAAGACACGAATGTGATACCAAATCACCGTGGTGCTAAACCACCGTGACCAAGTCACGAATCATCAAGTTGTGGGGCCAACCCACGTGTGATACCAAATCACTACCGACAATCCCTTATCTCAAAAGTGGGGCCAACCCACGGTGGTGTTAAACCACAGGGACAAGTCGCTATGAGGTCCCAAACCTCTGGTGTCCGAAGACACAAATGTGATACCAAATCACTGGAGGTACCAAACCTCTGGTGTCCGTAGACACAATATCAATCTTCCCCCTCCTCTCATATTGCCCATACCAATGCAATAGATAGACAAATCATGTCAATATACTTTGATATAAATCACATAATGAAAATATCATAAATCGTAGATCATGATTTCAATCCACATATATTAACAACATATAGAAACAGACTTACCCGAATCCTCATTCATACCATCATGGTATCATATCAAGATCTAATTGTTTTCCCACTTTAATAATATGATCAGTAAATTAATAGTATTATAAGTACATATACAAAATAGAGTTATAAAGTGTGTAAGGTACACACCTTTCACCAACGCAAGAACTAACTTCCAAAGATCCGATCTACCGCACTAGATCACCTTGTCCTACAATCGGCCAATACTAAAATTAAGAACAAAGGCCATTCGGCCATACTACTAAATCCCAAAGAGTTATCGCTTCGAAATACCAATCTTACCTAAAAGCTTTCCCAAAACGAGAGACGAAGATACGAGGCTTAGATTGATTGCTTCCAATGTCCCGAGGAGCCTAAAAGAAATCGGTTCCTAGAATGGTTAGATCCTTGCAACAATTGACCATAGGTTCGGCCTTTGTCCACAAGAAAATAACATAGAGAGGAGAAAAGAAATAATAGGAAAATCGGCCAAGAATACTTACTTATTAACCAAAATCGATTGAAGAAAGCAAAAGAGAATCTACCCTTGAATAATCGGCCAAACTAAAACTAAAAGGAAGTGGAAGATTTGGCTATTTGGTTATGAGAGAAGAAAACAATTGATTTGAGTCTAATAGGATATGAAATACGAAAGTAGAAGAGAAGATAAAATGAGAGAGAGAATTCGATTTTTAGCAACAATGGAAGAAAGAAAAATGAGTTTGGAGACGAGAGAGATTCGACCACAAGGAAGAAAAAGAATAAGAGAGAAAATGGGGTTGTGAGATTCGGCCAACTCCTTTTTTGCCAAAAAGAAAAGTGCCCAAAATGACAAAATGAACTTTTGGTTTCAAAAGCAAAGATGAAAGAAAGGAAATAGCATTTTTGGTTCAACAAAATGAGGGCTAAAACAAAAGTAAAATTTGCACAAATTGCACAATATATATTCGGCCAAGGTGGAAGTTTTTGGAGAGGAAAAACAAAAATGCAAAAAGATGCACAAAAGAAAAATTGGCCAACTATCCCCCCAAGCTACCTATCAAAATTCGGCCACCCCCCTAGCCTTACATGCCGTCCACGTACATGCTCTAAAGGCCTAGGAATACTTTCCAAAACATTTTCCTAAAACCAAGCCTTATGTCTCCCCAACCTTCCATAACCTTAAGAATCTTATCCCCAATTTCATGCTTTCCTTAAACCAACATTCAACTTACCAAAATTGAGAGTCCAACCTATCATAAATAAAGTTTGACCGTCCATCAATGCTAGAACACAAAAAAAATAAAGTCTTCAAAATGCTAAACATGCTACTCGAACCTCTAACCTCAAGCAACTTTCCAAGCTCCTTAATTTAACACTTAAATTAACTTAAGTGCTAAGCTCACTTAATCCACTTCATTTAATAAACCATACTAAAAATTATTCTAACTTCCTAAATAAAATCAAGCCTTCACAAGACTATGCTAACACACAAATTTCATGCCCGAGCCAACACAAATGATACTCAAATTTTGGGATGTTACATATCCGACGTATGACCTTGAGTTAGCTACGATTGTTTTTGCGTTCAAGATTTGGCGTCACTACTTATTTTGTGAGAAATGTCATATTTATACTAATCATAAGAGTTTAATGTATTTGATGACTCAGAAAGACTTGAACTTGCGACAAAGAAGATGGTTAGAATTGTTGAAAGACTACGACCTTATGATAGATTACCACCCGGGTAAAGCTAATGTTGTAGCTGATGCCTGATTGCTGAAATCAGAGCTTTAAAATTTATAAAAAGAATGATCGAACTTGAAAACTAACTCTGACAACTATTAAAGGCAAGTGTACCTATCGAACAGCAGTATAGCTTAGGCAAGACGGGATATCGAACCCAAAGGAACTAAAAGAACTAATACTAACTTTCTTTTTATTATTTAGCCTTAAAAATAAAGTGAAATTTGTTTTAATCTAAATTAACGACAACTAGGCTAAGGACACTAAGATAAAAAGAAGGAAATGGGAAATAACTTGAAGAAAAACTCAATTGATCATGACGATACCCTTAGGAAGAATCCACCTAGACTTCACTTGTTATCTAACCCTGAATTATATGCTTTATTTACTTAGGTTGATCTGTAGGACTCCTTAACCTATGCTAAACCCTCTCTCCAGGCGAATAACGTCTAACCCTAGGTTAATTAGTGGAACTCTCATTCTCTTATAATAACCCCCTAGAATAGCAGTAAATATCCATGGATTCCCATATTAGGTTTCACCCTAATCTGGCAAATCCCGTAACCCTATCTCTAGGCGTTCGATCAACTCCGCTTAATTACGCTAGATCTACTCTTAGGCAGGGTCTATTCCTCCACCTAAGCATATCAGATTTGGATTAAGCATGCATAATTAAGAACAAACTAAGTATTTATCATAAAATTCAGAAAATCAAATAACAAGATTCATCTAGGTTTCATCCCCTTCAGGTATCTGAGGGGTTTAGTTCATAATTAAGAAAGAAAACATCTCAAGAGAAAAGATAAAACAAAACATAAGAAATTCCTAAAACTCTCAGAAGGAATTGAAGGAGAATTCCACCGTCTTGAGTATAATTCTGGCTTCATGGGATGGATCAACTGGCTAACTTCAAGCGATTCCCACAATTCTGACCTTTTCGGCTTGACTCCTTTGCCTAGCTCGCCTCCCCTTCAAAGGTGGCACTTAGAGGATATATATAGGCTCCTTGGAGTGCGATTCTTTCTCCCTAAGTATCCTTTTTCGACTGAAATTGCTCATTCTGACGACAGAGGCACGGCCATGTAGCACGCCCGTGTGGATCGACTTCAAGCCGTTTTTGGATTCTTTAATGAGGCACGACCGTGTAAACCGAGGGAGAGGCTGGGTTCTGGATGATTGGTGTGGCACGACCGTGTGGTCTCTGGGCCAGGCCGTGTCCATTTCGTGCTAAGGCCCATTTTGCTCCATTTTCGGCCTGTTTTATGTTCTTTTCATCCTCGCGTGCTTTTCTGGGTATAAGACATGAAAAGAAAGGATTAAGACCACCTTTCTATATAAATCAAGGGATAAATCATCCAGAAGTAAGCTAAATGCGGGGTTAAAATATGTTATAATTACTATTTATCAATGCCTTAAGTCGTAAATAGTTATATGGTTTGCAAGCTATGAGCAATCAGATAAATCTGTGTGATGATGATGCGGTTGTAGCTGAATTGAAAGTAAAACCATTGTTTTTACAACATATTTGTAAGGCTCAGAAGATTGATAATGAGTTGTTAGCAAAAAGAGTTCAATGTGATTCAGATGCTGTATCAAAATTTCAAGTTGATAATGATGATTTTTTGAGATTTAGAGATCGGATTTGTGTTCCAAGAAATTTAGAGTTGATTCAAACGATTTTGAATGAAGCTCACAATAGTCATTTGACTGTGCATCCGAGGAGTACGAAAATGTATAATGATCTGAAACAGTTCTATTGGTGGCATGGTATGAAAAGAGATATTTCTGACTTTGTGTCGAAATGTTTAGTTTGTCAGCACGTTAAGGCTGAACATCAAGTTCCATCTGGTTTGTTACAACCGATTATGATTCCTGAGTGGAAATGGGAAGGAATTACGATGGAGTTTGTGTCGGGTTTGCCCTTATCTCCAAGAAATAAAGATGCAATCTGGGTGATAGTGGATAGATTGACGAAATTAGCTCATTTCGTTCCGATAAGAACCAATTATTCTTTAGATAAGTTAGCTGAATTGTATACCAATGAGATTGTGAGATTACACGGAGTACCGTTATCTATAGTCTCTGACGGAATCCGAGATTTACCTCACGATTTTGGAAAAAATTGCAAGATACTTTAGGCACAAATTGCATTTTAGTACTGCTTTTCAGCCACAAACAGATGATCAATCCGAGCGAATTATTTAGATTCTTGAAGACATGCTAAGATGCTGCATATTTGAATTTAAAAGTACTTGGGAAAAACATTTATCTTTGATTGAATTTACTTACAATAACAGTTTTCAATCTAGCATTAAAATGGCACCATATGAGGCTCTTTACGGTCGAAAGTGTCGAACTCCATTATATTGGACTGAGCTGAGTGAGAATAAGATTTACGGGGTTGATTTGATGAAAGAGACTGAACAGAAAGTGAAAGTAATTCGTGATAGTTTGAAAGCGGACTCAGATCGTCAGAAATCTTATACAGATTTGAAACAAAAGGATATCAAGTTTGAGGTTGGCGATAAAGTGTTTTTGAAAGTGTCTCCGTGGAAGAAAATATTTCGATTTGGCCGAAAGGGCAAGCTGAGTTCGAGATTCATCGGGCCGTACGAGATTATTGAACGGGTTGGGCCGATTGCTTATAGATTGAAATTGCCATCTGAGTTAGAAAAGATTCATAACGTGTTTCATGTGTCAATGCTTCGACGGTACAGATCCCACCTGTCGCATGTGATTGCTCCTACTGAAGTTGAAATTCAGTCAAATTTATCGTATAGTGAAGAACCGATCCGAATCTTGGCTCGGGAGATTAAAGAATTGAGAAATAAGAATATCTCTTTAGTGAAAGTATTATGGCACGAACACAGAATTGAAGAGGATACGTGGGAGCCTGAGAACATTATGAGAGAGCAACATCCACAATTATTCATTGGTAAGATTTTCGGGGACGAAAATCCCTAAGGGGGGAGAGTTGTAACAGCCCAGTTTAGACCCTAGTCAGAACAGTGGTTTCAGGACCACGAATCTGAAGTCGTAAAAGAATTTTAATATTATTTTCTGTATGAATAGTATGTGATATAGTCTGTGTGAAAATTCTGTGTGATAATTTGATCGTTTGTGTGTCGAATCAAGAGAAAGGACTAAATCGCGTAAAGAGTAAAATCTATGTGCTGAATTATAAGTACTTAAATGTTGTTGGCTTATTAAGGTGGAGGCCTTATGTTGTTATTAATCCATTTTTATGATAATGGATGTTTAAATGACTAGATAACCATAAAACCAATTTGTTTTATATGAGTTATAAAAGGGCAAAGTTGGTATTTTCTTAATAAGTTATTATAATTAAAACAAAACAAAAAGATGGCCATTTTCTCATCTTTCTTCCACCAAAATTGAAAGGGAGAATAGCCATTGAAGCTTTTGAAATTTTGACACTTGCTAGGCTTGATTGAGGTATGTTTTGAGCTCAATTTTTGATAATTTCTACGTTTTGATAATTTCTAGGTTGTAATTTTGTAAATTGATGATGTTTATGGAATATACCATTCATGAAGTGAGTAGTTTTATGATGAGTGTTGGTGTTAAATGAAAGATATGTGCTTAATGAACATGTGTTGTTCTTGAAATTTTGATGAATTTAGCTAATTAGGGCTAAATTATGAAAATAGCATTTTGAAGGACTAGATTGTGAAATAAATGAAATGTGTGGATTTGTATAAGTATAAGAAGAATTCGGTTAAAACATGTATATTGAAATTTTGTGTATTTGATGATTTGGTGAGATAGGGACTAAAGTGTCGAAATGTGAACAAGTGAGGGCTATTTTATAAAATGCCCTAAATGTGTGTGTGTGGACTAAATTGAATGAGTTAATGATTGAATGGATTGTATTTAAATGTGTATAGACCAAGAGAGATGAGGTTCAGATCGAGATCGAGTCAAAGATAAAGTGCTCAATTAGTCGACCGTATCGATTGTCGACGTCCGAGGTATGTTCGGATATAATACGTGTTATTAAGAGATGTGTGAGTATTATGCATTGAATCTGTATATATGTATGATATTGAGATGCTATGTCCAAGATTTAGGCTATGGCCCTCAATGTGCGAAAATGTAAATCGAAACTGAAATGAGTGGCACTGGGTGTGCGATGATATGAAAGTTACGGCTTATTGACTTGGCACTGTGTGTGCGACACCGAGACAAGCTAGTCAAAAGAATAGACACTAAGTGTGTGATGGCAAATATGCTACAATTAAGTATATAGCACTAAGTGTGCGATCAAATCGAATGAAAATTAAAGGATGATCGTCAAGTAATATCGAGCATTGAATAACTTGGAGGTTTAATAGCTAAGTGTAGCTAAGGTACGTATTGAACCTTTGTGGTTGATGAGTATAAACGAGCTATGATTGAGGGAATGAGTATTTTAGCTATAGATAAGAGAGCATGAATATGAGATAATTGATCTATGTGATTATATACATTGGTTTGATTTGATGAGATAATTGTATTGTATGTCGAACTTACTAAGCTTAGAAAGCTTACTGTGTGATTTGTTTCTCTACTTTGCAGTGTCAATAAGGCTAGCTCGGATCAGGGGATCGTCAGCATCTCAGTCACACTATCGGCAATCTACTTTGGGGTATTTTGTAAAGATGTACATAGTGGAAATATGGCATGTATAGGCTGGTCACTTGAATGTGAATCATGTTTGATATTGTGAATGGCCATGAGATGTGGCTAGATATGTGCTAGTTTTAGCTCGAATGATTTTGGTATATATATGATGCATCATTTGGTGTGGATTGTGAGTTGAGAAATTGACTTATGAATGGTAACTTTGTGTTGATAAAATGCTAGTATGAACCAGTGAAATTGAAAGGAATGATGTTTGGTAATGAATGAATTATGCTGGTGATGATATGAGTTTTAGTCTTTGAAACTGTCATGGTTGGAATTGGTATTGAATGCATGGTTTGAATGACTATTTTGGTATGATTTTGGTGGATATATGTGCATAAGTTATCTTGGTAAATATGGCTTGTAGGTTTGACCGTTATGGGTGGCATTTTGGCCATGTAAATGGCCTATAATGTCACACGGTTGTGGCACACGGGCGTGCCTAAAGACTATGGGTGAATTGGCAGAATATAACTTTGTAGCACACGGCCTCGACACGAGGGTGTCAGCTAGCCGTGGTGTACAAGTCAGTAGCTAGCTAAGAGTACACGGCCATGGCACACGGGCGTGCTTGGTGGCCGTGGAGGGAAGTCAGTATATGGCCTAGTAGCCCACGGCCATGGCACACAGGCGTGCCTAGTGACCGTGTTGGTATAGTCAGTATTTGGACACGGGAGGACACACGGGGGTGTCTAGCAGCCATGGAGGGCACATGGTTTCCTCCTACGGACGTGTATTCCCTGATTTCTAGAAAAGTTTTAACTTTCATGAAATCTTGTATGTGTTTTGGTTTTGTCCCGACCATATCTTTAGCATGTGAAATAGGTCTCGTTGATCTTGATAAGGGACAAGATGATTGTAAATGAATGTGATTGAAGATGATTGACTTTGTGTCATAAATTATAGATGTTAAATGTTCTGATTGATAGGTAATACCTCTTAACCCTATTCCGACGATGGTTTCGGGTTAGGGGTGTTACAGAAACTGATAAATTGAAATGAATTACTGTATAGATCAAGATTTGAATCAACTTGTAGATAATCAAGGAAAAGGGAAAATTGCGAATTAGTTCTCAGCACTTCTCCCATTTTTGTTTTTGTCTGGTAAGTTCATATGGTGTAGTTATGTTTGTAAATGTATTGGATGTGTTAAATCATGAAATTTTATCTTGTGATTGTGTTTTGAATTGGTTATAAAATGGTACAAAAATGTGAAAAATCGACTGAATTGTAAAGAAATGAACTAATGTGTTAAATGTGCCCAGATGAATGTAAGAAAGGATAGAATACAATTGGCATGCGAATAGGGTTATTTGCATGTTGTACGGGATATGGTATGAGATGATACTGATGTACGGAGAATTCATTGTGTAAACCAGAATCCAATATTTGTTGCGAATTACCAAGTTTTGTCTCTACGGAGACCACTGTTATTGATTGTCTCCACGAAGACCTTGGTGTGTTATTGATCGTAGCTGTCGAGTCTTAAAATTTATAAAAAGAGAATGATCAAACCTGGAACTAACTCTGACAACAACTTTAAGGCAAGTGCACCTATCGAACAGTAGTATAGTTAGGCAAGACCGAAATGTCGAACCCAAAGTAACTAAAAGTACTAATAATAACTTTATTTTTATTATCTAGCGTAAAATAAGTGAAGTTTGTTGTTTAATTCTAATTTTACTAAGCTAAAGACGCAAAGACAAAAAGAATGAATTGGGGAAATATTGTTGGAAAAACTCAGTTGATTAAGATGATACCCTTAGGAAGAAACCACCTAGACTTCACTTGTTATCTAACACTGAACCAGACGATGTATTCACTTGACTTGATCCATAAGATTCCCTAAATTATATTAAACCCTCTCTCGAGGCGAATAACGTCTAACCCTAGGTTGATTAATTGAAATCTCTTTCTAATTCAAAACCCCTAGAATTACATTAACTCGATCTATGGACTCCCATATTAGGTTTCACCCTAATCCAACAAAATCTCGTCACCCTATATCTAGGCGTGCGATCAACTCCGCTTAACTATGCTAGATCTACTCTTAAGTAGGGACTTTTGCTCCTCCACCTAAGCACATCCAACTTGAATTAATATCCCGAAAATATCAACACAAGAATTAAGCATACATAATTATGAACAACTGAAGTATTTATCATATAGTTCAGAAAATAATAACAAGATCCATCTTAGGTTTCATCCCCTTCAGGTATCTGAAGGGTTTAGTTCATAACTATAAAAGAAAACTTCTCAGAAGAAAAGATAAAACAAAACATAAGAAATCCTTAAAACTCCCTGAAGGAATTGAAGGAGAGATCCGTCGTCTTGAGTAGAATTTCGGCTTCTTGAGATGGATCAACTGGCTATCCTCGAGTGATTCCCACAAATCTGACCTTTTCGGCTCGACTTCTTGGCCTCGCTAGCCGCCCTCTTTTAGGTTATACTTAGGGGGTTTATATAGGCTTTTGAAATAGGTTTTTTTGCCCCTAAGTATCCAAATCCGAATGAAATTGCTCTTCTCCATGACAGGGACATGGCCATTGCACACGCCCGTGTAGATCGTCTTTAGGCCGTGTTCGGATTTCTTTAATAAGGCACGACGATGTGAACCGGGATCAGGCCGTGTTCTCGTTTATCAGGGAGGCAGGCCGTGTGGGCTTAGGTCCAGACCGTATCGATTTCCTCTTTGGCCCACTTTGGTCCGTTTTAGGCCCGTTTCTTGTTCTTTTCATCCTCGGTTGCTTTCCTGAGTATAAGACATGAAAAGAAAGGATTAAGAGCACATTTTTACATAAATCAAGGGATAACTCATCCAAAAATATGCTAAATGTGAGATTAAAATACGTTACTTTTACGGTTTATCACATACCCCCACACTTAAGCTTTTGCTTGTCCTCAAGCAAAATTCTCAACTTATAATTAAAACGAACTTTCCTTGATTCATAATATTCATCAATCCTGTTTTATCATAATCTAAAGATAATTTATACATGGATAATTTAATTCAAAGAGTCCTAAAGATTCAAACAAATCAAAGTCATATATTTATAGCATGAAAACATAGGCGTTTCCCTTTACCTGAATAATCACCTCTAATTTGAAATCGACCAGATTTAGCATCCTCACTAAAGATTCACTCAAATCACTCAAAGTGTTTAAGGTTCAAAATTAAGCACACAAAAGTCGAACATGAAAAGTTAATTCTATAGGCTTGCATGAAAATCAAATCTCCACCACTATAAAATGAGATGATAAATAGATCAAAAGGTCTTTAACAGGGTTGTAACGGGGCTAGGGTTAAAGGTGTGGATAAAGGCTGAATTAGAAGGTTAGAATCGAGATTGAATTGACAACTTACCTATCTAGAGATACTGAGACAATAATAAATAATTACATCAACTGAAAAGTAATAACCGTAAGAGACTTTAACTGTATAAGCTCACTTTTCATAATACTAATACTGAATATACTTCAATTTTTTTTAAGAACAAATCAAGTAATTAAAGGATAAATTTAACTACTGAAATAATATAATTAGGTAACTAATCAAATCAAATCTCGATTATAAGGGTAGTCAAAAGGAATGGTGATAACAAATACAAAGGGGTTTAGGTTAATATTAGCTGGTGAGTCAATAAAAAGGGTTGTTAGGATCAAGGGGGTTCACTAGGGGTTAATTATAAAGGTAGGCTTTTTAGTGGAGTAAGTGGGTTAAAACCAAGGTGCCTTTTATCATCTCTGTATATCAAATCATAGGTGTGGTCTTGACATGTATAATCGTTGCAAGTTCTAGAATAACAGTTCAATGTTGACACTTTCATAATCAATAAATGAGCATGAAAAAAATATATGCTCTATAAGGCTCAAAATCTCACAAAATTATGGGTGTTTTGATATCAACCTTGTAAATTTCAAATTTCAAGATAACATTCAAATTCAGGTAGACAACCAAAAAATTTTAATTTTGAAAAATCAGACTTATCATGCTTGATTCTCTAGTATTCTTCAAATTTAATCATCAATGCACAATTAACTATGGCTTACTCAAAAACATATCAATAAAAATCATAAATCATCAGAAATTTCGTCCTAATTAGTAATATGAGGAAATCGCTTAGGAACAAGGTATAATTCAGGAATTTGAGAATAATGCAGAAAGTTAGGCATTTTCTCGAAATAACTATTCACCCCCCACACTTAAGTTGTACATTGCCCTCAATGTACAAAGATAGATATGCAATTTAAAAGAGAGGGAGGAGTGAAACTTCCTGAATTTGGATGGTTTCTTAGAGGGGTGGTTGCTGCTACCAAGCTCTACGCTAGATGAAGAAATTGGGGAGCTCGTGAAGAATTAGCCAGGGATTATTAAGACACATTTAAATTAAACGAAATATTTATAAATAGGCAAGAAATAAAAAGAGAAAGAAAATAGAAAGTACAATAAAATTAAAAGAAAAGAAAAAATGGATCGAAGAGTCCTTATTGTTGGAGGTGCTGGCGGTGGCGGAAGTGGCATGATTCCCAAACAGCCTTGAGATTATCTCAGGCTGTGGTGGTGGTGGTCGTGGCTCCCAAGGTGTGATTCCCTAGTAGCTTTTTGAACCTGACACTAAGAAAGTAAAATAAGTTAAACTAAATTAAGCATAAGATTGTCAAAGAGAAGGAAAATAAAGGAGAAGGTAGAAATAAAACGAAAGATAAATGGTCTCAAAAACCCTTGCTTGTTGTTTGGATAAAGCGGCCGTCATGAACTTGTGTATATTGGTCTCCCTTGAGGAGACTGTGCTTGCCTTCTTCCACTTCTTCGACATGGATATGTGTAGCTTAAGAGGTTGGAGACTTTGTTATGGAGAGGGGTGAATTCTGAGAGAAAAAAGAAGAAAAAAAAGTGGAAAATGGATGAGAAGAATGGGGGGAATGGGTTTAAATAGAGTTTTGCAATCTGATGCTTTCCCACGCCGTGTGTCTAGGCGTGTTGATTCACCTACACCCATTTTACAGATTCCCACGCCCGTTTGTGAGAACTCAGTGCTGACCACGGCCGCGTCGCACGGCCGTGGCGCTTTGTCGGTGCCCGTGGTAGGGTGGTTGGGTCCGTGATTTCGAAAATTAGTTGGGATTTGATTCGTACCACCTCTACTATGTCAGTACGAAGATTCTATACTTCCACACGATCACGGCCACGGCCGTGTGCAAGACCGTGTGGTCTGTAAATCTACACTTTTGGTTAGTTTACACTAGGTGTTCAGAAAGAAGAAAGGAAAAGAAAAGAAAAAATGAAAAAAAATTGTGAAAGTAAATTGGGTTAGTGCTTGGGTTTCCTCCCGAGAAGCACTCGTTTATAGTCTTATGCTAGACTTTCCTCGTATTTGTAGAAATCAGGGTGCTTTCAAAGTTTTAATATCTTCCTTCATGCGTTCAGTTCTATTTTCACTATAAAAATTGAGTCGAGAAGCGTTACCTTAAGAGTGCCAAATGTTGAATTGCTTACCTCGACTATTCCGTATGGAAAGATATTGCGTACCTCAAGAGGGATTTCCTTGTTCGTGTTCAAGTCTGGTGTGGTGATGCGAGGATCTACTTTGTCTAACAGTGCCTGGTCTCCTACTTTGAAGTGATTTGATGTTCTTATGAGCTTCTCTGGGGGCTCCTTTGGTTTTACTTTGTGTGGTTCCGGTTCTTCTTTGAATTGTGTTTTCCACTCTTCTAGTTTGTCGACCCTAAGGCTTCGTGCCTTATGTAATTATTCTTTGTTGGCATGGGGTCCATGATTCGGCTCAGGTTTGTACTCTTGTGGTGTTTCCTATGGTGAAAGTTGAACAATTTGGTTATCAACCAAATTTACTTTCTTACCTTCGTCAATTGTTATTCTGGCCGAGTCAAGAGCTTGTAAACTAATCGATTCGTCACCTACATGAAGTATGAGTTCTCCTGTAACAACATCAATTTTTGTTCTGGCAGTTGCTAAAAAGGGTCTTCTTAAAATTAGGGGAATCGAATTATCCTCATCCATGTCTAAGACAACAAAATCTACTGGGAAAATGAATTTATCAATTTTTACAAGAACATCTTCAATTATACCTCTAGGAATTCTAATAGTTTTATCAGCTAATTGAATACTCATCCTAGTTTGCTTTGGTTTCCCTAGACCTAGTTGCTTAAACATTTTATAAGGCATGACATTTATACTTGCCCCTAAATCAGCTAAGGCATTATCAACAGTTAATCTACCAATTAAACAC
Source organism: Gossypium bickii (assembly GCA_025503065.1). Lineage (NCBI taxonomy): Eukaryota > Viridiplantae > Streptophyta > Magnoliopsida > Malvales > Malvaceae > Gossypium > Gossypium bickii. Next base: position 23,122,779 of record CP106718.1, read on the forward strand.
GGAATTGTAAAACTCCCTGGATCTTTTAGCTTTTGCGATAGTCTATTCTGTAAAATTGCTGAGCATACTGCGTTTAACTCCACATGTGTCTCCTCGTCTAACTTACGCTTGTTCGTCAAGAGTTGTTTTAAAAATTTCCTCGAATCTGGCATCTGTGAAAGAGCTTCAAGAAGAGGTAAGTTAATATGTAATTTCATTAAGAGTTTAAGAAACTTAGCGAACTGTTCCTCTGTATCGTCTCTTTTCATTGCTTCGGGATAAGGAATGCGAGGTTGGTACTTTTTGATTACCAGTTTTGGCTTTTCTTGTACTACCTCAACTTTACCTTCTTCTACCTCGGTTTCTTATATTGGGTTGGGTTCATCTAACCCTATACTATCATGAACTGTGATGGCTTGGATTTGCTCCTTTAGGTTAATCTCAGTGTTGCTTGGTAGACGCCCTTGTGGTCGTTCGGAAATCTCTGATCGAATTTTGGAAACTATCTTAGTAAGTTGTCCGACTAACTTAGTAAGCTCTCCAACTTGGCTCTCAATTCCCTTGATTGATGCTTGTTCATTGTCAAGTGTTGTCTCTGTTTTTTGGAGATGGTTTTCTGTGGATGCCACGAATTTTGTCAGCATCTCTTCGAGGTTCGGCCTTTTTTCATGTGGATAGGGCTGATTTTAGAAGTTTTAAGGAGGTTGTTGTCTTTGATTTCCTTGACCTCCGCATGAAACATAAAGACACAGAGACAAAAAGAACGAACTGGGAAAACAACTTTAGGAAAAACTCAATTGATCAAGACAATACCCTCAGGAAGAATCCATCTAGACTTCACTTGTTATTAAACCCTGAACCATATGATTTATTTACTTAGTTTGATCCCTAAGACTCTCTAATGTATATTAAACACTCTCTCAAGGTGAATAACGTCTAACCCTAGGTTAATTAGTGGAACTCTCGTTCCCTTATAATAACCCTCTAGAATAGTAGCAAATCGATCTATGGACTCCCATATTACGTTTCACCCTAATCCGGAAAAATCTCATCACCCTATCTCTAGGCATATGATCAACTCCGCTTAATTATGCTAGATCTACTCTTAAGCAGGGTCTATTCCTCCTCCACTTAAGCACATCAAATTTGGATTAAGCATGCATAATTAAGAACAAACTAAGTATTTATCATATAATTTCAGAAAATAATAACAAAATCCATCATAGGTTTCATCCCCTTTAGGTATCTGAAGGATTTAGTTCATAACTATAAAAGAAAACATCGCAAGAGAAAAGATAAAACAAAACATAAGAAATCCCTAAAACTCCCTAAAGGAATTGAAGGAGAGATCAACCGTCTTGAGTAGAACTCCGACTTTTTGAGATGGATCCACTGGCTATCTTTGAGTGATTCCCACAATTCTAACCTTTTCGGGTTGGCTCCTTGGCCTAGCTCACCGCCCCTTTTCAACTCACCCTTAGGAGGTTTATATAGGCTTTTGGAATGGGTTTCTTTCTCCCTAATTATCCAAATCCGAGTGAAATTGCTCTTTCCTGTGGCAGGGACACGGCCATGGCACACACTCGTGTGGATCGTGGCCAGGCCGTGCTCAGACTTCTTTAATGAGGCACGGCCATGTATATCGAGGGTCAGGCCGTGTTCTAGCAGCTTGGCATGGCACGGCCGTGTGGGCTTTAGTTCAGGCCGTGTTATTTTCGTTTTGGGCTCGTTTTATGTTCTTTTTATCCTCGGGTGCTTTCTTGGGTATAAGACATGAAAAGAAAGGATTAAAAGCACCTTTTTATATAAATAAAGGGATAAATCATCCAAAAGTAAGCTAAATGTGGGATTAAAACATGTTATAATTACAGTTTATCAAATACCCCCACACTTAAGCTTTTGCTTGTCCTCAAGCAAAATTCTCAACTTACAATTAAAACGAACTTTCCATAATTCATAATTCCTATCAACAATATCTTATCATAATTCATGGATAATTTTTACATGGATAATTCAACTCAAAACATCCTAAAGATTCAAACAAGATAAGTCATGTATTTGTATCACAGAAGCATAAGTGTCTCTTTTTATATGAATAATTACCTTTAATTCAAAACCTACAAGGATTGACATCCTCACAAAAGATTAACTCAAATCACTCAAAAACTGTTTAAGATTCAAAGTCAAAGGATCACTCATAAGTTGAACCTGAAAAGTTAATCCCATAGGCTTGCATGAAAATCAAATCTCCACCACTGTAAAATGAGATGATAAACAGATCAAAAGGTCTTTGTCGTGGTTGTGCTTGGGGCTAGGTTAAAGGTGTGGATAAAGGCTGAATTAGAAGGTTAGAATCGAGATTGAATTGACAATTTACCTATCTAGAAATACTGAGACAATAATAATTACATCAACTAGAAAAGTAATAACCCTAATAATACGAGTTTTTTCTTTTGATAATTTATTTTTTAACTGTATAAGCTCGCTAATACTGAATATACTTCGATTTCGATTTTTTTTTAAGAACAAATTACATATTAATAAAAAAATGAATTCTACTACTGGAATAATATAATTAGGTAACAAATCAAATCAAATCTCGATTATAAGGGTAGTCAAAATGAGTGGTGATGACAAATACAAAGGGTTTTGGGGTTAATATTAGTGGGTTGAGTCAATAAAAGGGTTGTTAGGATCAACGGGGTTCACTAGAGATTAATTTATGAAGGTAGGCTTTTTAGTGGAGTGAGTGGGTTAAATCCTAAGTGCCTTAATCATCTCTGTATATCAAATTATAGGTGTAGTCTCAACATGTATAATCAAGGCAAGTTCTAGAATTACAGTTCAATGTTGATACACTCGTAATCAATAAAGTGAGCATGAAAAAAGAATATATGCTCTATAAGGCTCAAAGTCTCACAAAAATTATGAGTATTTTGATGTCAACCACGTAAATTTCAAATTTCAAGATAACATTCAGATTCAGGTTAAAACCCTAGCAAAAAATTTAATTCTTGAAAAATAGACTTATCATGCTTGATTCTCTAGCATTCTTCAAATTTAATCATCAATGCACAATTAACTATGACTTATTCTAAAACATATCAATAAAAATCATAAATCATCAGAAATTTCATCTTAATTAGTAATATGAGGAAATTACTTAAGAACAAGATTAAATTCAGGGATTTGAGAATAATGCAAAAAGTTAGGTTTTTTTTCGAAATAATTGTTCACCCCCACACTTAAGATGTACATTGCCCTTAATGTACAAAGATAGATAATGTCAAAATAATCATAAAATCATAAGATAGGGAGAGAAGTGAAACTTTCTGAATTATGGATGATATCCTTGGAGGAGGTGGAAAATACGTTAGAGGTGAATGTGGGGTAGCGCCTTGAAGCGTTTGAAATTGAATCCTCGAAGCAGCTGGTTGAATTTTATTGTATCCTAAGCTAGATCTTCTTATGGTGGTCACACGACCACGGCCACGGCCGTGTGCACGAGCGTGTGGTATGGAAATCTGTACTTTGGTTAGTTTATGGTTAGGTGCTAAAAGGAAAAATAAAAGTAAAATAAATAAAAATAAAAATAAAAAAATAAAATAAAAATGTAAAAATAGGGTTAGTGCTCGGGTTGCCTCCCAAGAAGCGCTCGTTTATAGTCTTAAGCTGGACTTTATCACTCATCCGTATGGTCATGGTGGTTTGAGAAGGTGAAAATCCTTTCTCATGCGATCAATTCGGTTATGGATATAGAGTTTAAGTCAACTAGTGTTTACCTCAAAAGTGATGGATTTCGGATTGCTTACCTCAACTGTGCCGTATAGGAAGACATTAAGTACCTCAAAAGTGATTTCTTCGTTTGCCTTGAGGTCTGAATTGATGATTCGAGGGTCTTCCTTATTCAACAATACTTGATCCCCTATTTTGAAGTGATTTGTTGTTCCTATCAGCTTGTCTGGGGGTTCTTTCGGTTTTTCTTCGTGCGATTTTAGTTTCTCTTTAAAGTATGTCTTCCACTCTTCTAGTTTGTCAACCTTAAGGCTTCGTTTCTCATATAATTCTTCTTTATTGGCACGAGGTCTATGATTCGGCTCAGGTTTGTGGCTTCGTGGTGTTTCCTGTGATGAAAGTTGAACAAATTTGTTATCAACTAAATTTACTTTCTCACCTTCATCAATCGATGTTCTGGCCTAGTCAAGAGCTTGTAGACTGATTGATTCGTCACCTATATGAAGAATGAGTTCTCCTGTACCAACATCAATTTTAGTCCTTACAATTGCTAGAAAGGGTTTTCCTAAAATTAAAGGAATCGAATTGTCCTCATCCATGTCTAAAATGACAAAGTCTACTAGGAATACGAATTTATCAATTTTGATTAGAACATTTTCTATTATACCCCTAGGAATTCTGATAGTTTTATCAGTTAATTGAATGCTCATCCTAGTTTGCCTGGGTTTCCCTAGACCTAGTTGTTTAAACATTTTATAAGGCATAACATTGATGCTTGCCCCTGAATCAGCTAATGCATTATCAACAGTTAAACTACCAATTAGACATGGAATTGTAAAACTCCCTGGATATTTTTGCTTCCATGGTAGTCTATTTTGTAGAATTGCTGAGCCCTTTGCGTTGAGTTCCATATGCGGCTCTTCGTCTAATTTGCGTTTGTTTTTCAAGAGCTGTCTTAAAAATTTCCTCGAGTCTGGCATCTGAAAAAGAGCTTTAAGAAGAGGTAAGTTAATACGTAATTTCTTTAAAATTTTAAGAAACTTACCGAACTGTTCCTCTGTATCATCACTTTTCATGGCTTCGAGATAAGGTATGCGAGGTTGGTACTCTTTGATTACCGGTTTTGGCTTTTCTTGCATTACCTCAACTTTACCTTCTTCGTCCTCATTTTCTTGAATTTGGTTGGGTTCGTCTAATTTTGCATTTTCCTGAGCTGTTATGGCTTGGATTTGCTCCTTTAGATTAATCTTAGTGTTACTTGGTAGACGTCCTTGTGGTCGTTTTGACATTAGCTTTGCAAGTTGTTCGACTGCCTTAGTGACTTCCCTTACTGACTTGGTAACTTCCTTGACTCGATTCTCGTTGTTTTTAAGTGTTCTCTCAGTTTCTTGGAAACGATTTTCTATGTTTGCCATAAATTTTGTCAGCATCTCTTCGAGGTTTAGCTTCTTCTCTTGCGGATATGGCTGATTTTGGAAGTTTTGAGGAGGTTGTTGTCTTTGATTTCCTTGATTTCCTTGACCTTCCCATGAAATATTTGGGTGGTTCCTCCAACCTGAATTGTAAGTATTACTATAAGGATTATTATTGAATCTGAAATTATTACCTATATAGTTCATCTGTTCTCTCTCTGCTCCTGGTTGGTAGGGTGGGTACTCAGGATTCGCCACAGTTCCACTTGCGTCGTACTGCATTACTGGGTGTACCTGTGAAGAACACAAACTATCAAGCTTTTTATTCATTAATTCCATCTGTGTTGATAGCATGTTTACTGTATCTAGGTTGAAAACTTCGGCTGAGTTTGTCAGTTTTGTCCTTGTAACTTGCCACTGATAGTTATTCAGTGACATCTCTTTGATAAACTCGTAGGCTACTTCAGGAGTTTTATTGTTCAGGGTTCCACCGACGGCTGAGTCGATTAGTTGTCTCGTTGAGGGGTTTACACCGTTATAGAAAGTTTGGACTTGTAGCCACGAGGGTAAACCATGGTGTGGTCACCTTCTCAAGAGATCCTTGTATATCTCCCATGCGTCGTATAATGTCTCTAAACCCATCTGCACAAAAGAAGAGATATCATTCCGTAATTTGGCCGTTTTGGCTGATGGGAAATATTTCAATAAAAATTTTTCGGTCATTTGTTCCCATGTGGTGATTGACCGTCGTGGTAACGAGTTCAACCACTGTTTGGCCTTATTTCTTAAGGAAAAGGGAAATAACCGAAGACGTATGGCATCATCAGAAACGCCATTTATTTTGAAGGTATTACAGAACTCCAAAAAGTTAGCTATATGAGTGTTTGGATCTTTGTCCTGCAAACCACCAAATTGAACAAATTGTTGAATCATTTGTATTGTGTTAGGTTTTAATTCAAAATTATTAGCAGCTATAGCAGGCCTAACAATACTTGATTCTGCACCTGTTAAATATGGTTTAGCATAATCGAACATAGTACGTGGAGCATTGTGTTCCCCCACATCATGGGGTTGTGGAATATTCTCGTCCATCTCTTCAGTAGGATTGGATCTGCCTTCTTGATTTTCCTCTGAGTAATTTAGGGCTTTCCTAATTTCTCAGCGATTCCTTCGAGCAGTAGATTCAATATCACTATTGTATACTAAAGGTCCTCTCGGGTTCCTTCTAGTCATAAACTAGATGTACCTGAAAAGAAAAAGGAAGAAAGAAAAGTTAACAAAATTAGAATTTAACCTAAAAACAAAAATAAATTGATGAAAATAAAAATAATGGCTAAAGTAATAAAAATAGAGTTTTCTTAATATTTTAGTTCCCCGGCAACGGTGCCAAAAACTTGATCGCTAGAATCAGAGTCTTAAAATTTATAAAGAGAATGATCGAACCTGGAAACTAACCCTGACAATGATTTAAGGCAAGTGTACCTATCGAACAGTAGTGTAGCTTAGGCAAGACCGGATTGTCGAACCCAAAGGAACTAAAAGTACTAATACTAACTTTCTTTTTATTATTTAATCTAAATATTAAGTGAAGTTGTTTTAATCTAATCTACTTCTAAGCTAAAGACACAAAGACAAAGAGAACGAATTGGGAAAATAACATTAGGAAAAACTCAGTTGATCAAGACGATACCCTCAGGAAGAATCCACCTAGACTTCACTTGTTATTAAACCCTGAACCATATGATTTATTTACTTAGTTTGATCCGTAAGACTCCCTAATGTATATTAAACCATCTCTCGAGGCGAATAACGTCTAACCCTAGGTTAATTAGTGGAACTCTCGTTCTCTTATAATAACCCCCTAGAATAGTAGTAAATCGATCTATGGACTCCCATATTAGGTTTCACCCTAATTCGGCAAAATCTCATCACCCTATCTCTAGGCGTGCGATCAACTCCGCTTAATTATGCTAGATCTACTCTTAAGCAGGGTCTATTCCTCCTCCACCTAAGCACATCAAATTTGGATTAAGCATGCATAATTAAGAACAAACTAATTATTTATCATATAATTTCAGAAAATAATAACAAAATCTATCATTGGTTTCATCCCCTTCAGGTATCTGAAGGATTTAGTTCATAATTACAAAAGAAAACATCTCAAGAGAAAAGATAAAACAAAACATAAGAAATCCCTAAAACTCCCTGAAGGAATTGAAGGAGAGATCCACCGTCTTGAGTAGAATTCCGGCTTCTTGAGATGGATCCACTGGCTATCTTCGAGTGATTCCTACAATTCTGACCTTTTCGGCTTGGCTCTTTGGCCTAGCTCACCGCCCCCTTTCAGCTGACCCTTAGGGAGTTTATATAGGCTCTTGGAATGGGTTTCTTTCTCCCTAAGTATCCAATTTGAAGTGAAATTGCTCTTTCCAGCAGCAGGGACATGACCATGGCACACGCCCGTACGGATCGTGGCCAGGCCATGCTCGGACTTCTTTAATGAGGCACGGCCGTGTATATCGGGGGTCAAGCCGTGTTCTAGTAGCTTGGCATGGCACGGCCGTGTGGGCTTTAGTTCAGGCCGTGTCATTTTCATGATATGGCCCATTTACTCTGTTTTGGGTCTGTTTTATTTTCTTTTTATCCTCGGGTGCTTTCCTATAAGACATGAAAAGAAAGGATTAAAAGCACCTTTTTATATAAATAAAGGGATAAATGATCCAAAAGTAAGCTAAATGTGGGATTAAAACATGTTATAATTACGGTTTATCATTAGGCCTACTATTGCTGCAAATAATTTTGAACTGAAACCTAACACTATACAGATGATACAACAGTTTGTTCAGTTTTATGGTTTGCAGGATGAGGATCCTAACACACACTTAGTGAATTTTCTAGAATTCTGTGATACCTTCAAAATAAATGGCGTTTCTGATGATGCCATATGTCTTCAGTTATTTCCAATAAAGCCAAACAGTGGTTGCATTCTCTTCCACGAGGGTCAATCACTACATGGGACCAAATGACCGAAAAATTTTTCTTAAAATATTTTCCACTGGCCTAAATGGCCAAGTTAAGGAATGATATCTCTTCTTTTGTGCAGATGGATTAAGAGACACTTTACAACGCATGGGAGAGATACAAGGATTTGTTGAGAAGGTGTCCGCACCATGGACTACCCTTGTGGCTACAGGTGCAGACTTTTTACAAAGGTGTGAACCCCTCAACAAGACAATTAATCGGTTCAGCCACTGGCGGAACCCTAAACAACAAAACTCTTGAAGCGGCCTACGAGTTTATAGAGGAGATGTCTTTGAATAAATATCAATGGCAAGTTACAAGGAAAAGGCCAGCCAAAGCAGCCGGAGTTTTCAACCTCGACGCAGTGACCATGCTATCAAATCAGGTAGAACTGCTACATAAAAAATTTGATGGTTTATATGGTTCTTCGCAGGCACATCTAGTTATGCAATGCGAAACAAATGAAGGAGTGGCGAATCCTGAGTACCCACCCCACGGATAGGGCATGGAGAGCGAATAGATGAACTATATGGGTAACAATTTTCGATCTAACAATAACCCTTATAGTAATACTTATAATCCAGGTTGGAAGAACCACCCCAATTTCTCATGGGGCGGTCAAAGAAATCAAAGGCAGCAACCATCCCAAAACTTCCAACAATAGCCTTACCCACGGGAAAAGAAGCTGAACCTTGAAGAGATGCTGACAAACTTCATAGCAGCCTCAGAAATACGATCTCAAAATACAAAAACACATTTCCAAAAGATAGAAGCAAAACTTGAGGCATTGACACAAGAGTTCAAGGAACAAATCGGGCAACATGCTAAGTAGATCTCTGAGAGACCACAAGGAAGACTACCGAGCAACACTGAAACTAACCAATAGAGCAAATTCAAGCCATAATAGCTCAAGATAGTGAAGGGTTAGACAAGCCTAATTCAAAGCGAAAGAATGCGGTAGAAGAAGATATGGTTGAGGTCAATAACAAGCCAAAACCGGTAATCAAAGAGTACAAACCTCGCATACCATATCTTGAGGCAATAACGAAAGATGAAACAGAGGAACAGTTTGGTAAGTTTCTTAAACTTTTAAAGAAATTACATATTAACTTACCATTTCTTAAAGCTCTTTCACAGATGCCAGATTCCAGGAAATTTTTAAAGAAGTTATTGACAAATAAGCAGAAGATAGACGAGGAATCACATGTGGAACTAAACGCAGTGTGCTCAGCAATGTTGCAAAATAAACTACCACAGAAATTGAAGGATCCAATGAGTTTTACAATTCCATGCTTAATTGGTAGTTTATCTATTGATAATGCATTAGCTGATTTAGGGACAAGCATAAATGTCATGCCTTATAAATTGTTTAAACAACTAGGTCTAGGGAAGCCCAAGCAAACTAGGATGAGCATTCAATTAGATGATAAAACTATTAGAATTCCTAGGGTTATTTTTGAAGATGTACTCGTGAAAATCGATAAATTTGTATTCCCAGTAGGCTTTGTCGTTTTAGACATGGATGAGGACAACACGATCGCCCTAATTTTAGGAAGACCATTCTTAACAACTGCCAGAACTAAGATCGATGTTGATGCAGGCAAACTTATACTCTGTGTAGATGATGAGACAGTCACTCTTCAAGCCCTCGATTCAGCTAGAACATCGAATAACCAAGGTGAGAAAGTAAATTCTATTGATAACCATTCGGTTAACCCTTCTTGTCAGGAAGCACCACAAAAGAACACAACTGAGTCCGATCCTAGACCCTGTGCCAACAAAGAAATAACTCATGAGGAACATGGGATTCAGATTGATGAACTAGAAAAGTGGAAGACGCATCTCGAAGAAAAACTGGATATGTGAAGTAGAACCAAAGCCACTCTACAAGACAGACAAGTTCAAAATCGGTGATCAAGTATTGATAGAAAAAAACATATCCACGTATACCTCCTCCTGATCCTAACAAAAACAAAGAAATCCCTTTCAAGGTAATCGATGTTTTCCTGTACGGAACGGTCGAGGTAAGTAACCCCATGTTTGGCACTTTGAAAATAAATGCCACCCGTCTTAAACTCTATCATGATAATGGAACTGCTAGCACGAGGATGGACTTTCAACTCCTTAAACCACCATGAATATGCAAATGAGAGGAGAGTCTAGCTTAAGACTATAAATGAGCGCTTCTTTGGAGGCAACCCGAGTACTAACCCCATTAACCTCTCTATTTTATTTTATCTTATTTTATTCTTACCATATAGCACCTAACTGTAAACTGACCAAAAACGCAGATTCATAAACCACACGGCCTTGCACACGGCTGTGGCCGTGTGGGTACATCGAATCTTCGTATCAACATGGCAGAGATGGTATGAGTCAGAGCGAATCAATTTTCAAATCACGAACTCCAACTATCACGCCACGGCCGTGCGATGCGGCCATGGCTGACACTGTTAGATCACACACGAGCGTGGCACCTCACCCATAGGCGTGGGAGAAACGAACAAAAGCACAACACGGCCATGCGACATGGCCGTGAGACACAACACGCCATGGTACACGGGCGTGTGGACGCACCAGGCCCCAAATTTCTATTTAAACCAACCCCCCTCCTCTCCCATACCACTTTATTTTTCTTCGCCCTCTCCAACCCTTTCATACTTCTCTTCTCTAAATCTTTCCCCAACTATCGAGCCATACTAGAACTATGTCGAAGAAGCAGAAGGATTCAAGCACAGTCTCCCTATGGGAGACCAATCTACATAAGTTCATGCCGGTCGCTTCATCCAAACAACAAGCCAAGGATCTTTGAGGCCATTTTATTTTTCTTCTTTACTCTTCTCCTTTATTTTCCTTCTCTTTGACTATCTTATGCTTAAATTAGTTTATTTTATTTTAGTGTCTTAGTGTCAGGCACACCGGAACCACGACCACCACCTCTCTACAGCCTTAGAAGTCACACCCACCTCGCGAACCATCCAACAATAAGGACTCTTTGGTCCATTCATCTTTTATTCTTATTTTATTTTACTTTCTATTTTCTTCCTCTTTATTTTTCTTGTCTTTAAATATATATTTAGTATGTTTTGAACTCTTATTATTGTTTCCTGGCTAATTTTCTACGAGCTTTCCAATTCCTTCATCTAGCACAGAGCTTGGTAGCAGCCACCACACCTCGGGACTCCCAACTCAGGGAAACCATCCATAATTCAGGAAGTTTCACTTCTCTCCCTATCTTTTGATTACTCTATTATTATTATCTGTCTTTGTACATTGAAGGCAATGTACATCTTAAGTGTGGGGGGTTTAACTATAGTATTATTTGGAAAATCCCTGAATTATGCCTTATTCGAAAGTAAAGTCTCTCATATTATGATTAGAATGAAATTTCCTTTGATTTATGATTTTTATTGATATGTTTTGGAGTAATTCATTGATAATTATGCATTGATGATTAAATTTAAAGGATACTAGAGAATCAGGCATGATAAGTCTATTTTTCAAAAATTAAAAATTTTGTTAGGTTGCCTACCTGAATCTAATTATTACCTTGAAATTTGAAATTTACGAGGTTGACATCAAAAATCCATAATTTCTGTGAGCTTTTGAGCCTTATAGAGCATATATTCTTTTTCTTGCTCACTTTATTGATTATGAGTATGTCAACATTGATTTGTTATTTTAGAACTTGCATTGATTATACATGTCGAGACCACACCTATGATTTGACATACAAGAGATGATAAAGGCACCTAGGTTTTAACCCACTCAATCCACTAAAGGCCTACCTTCACAATTAACCCCTAGTGAACAACGTTGATCCTAACAACCCTTTTTATTGAGTCACCCGCTAATATTAACCCAAAACCCTTTGTATTCGTTATCACCATTCCTTTTGACTACCCTTATATCGAGATTTGTTTTGATTAGTTGCCTAACTATTTTATTTATTTCAATCGTTAAATTCATCCTTTATATTTGACTTGTTCTTAAAAAAATCAAATTATATTCATTATTAGTTGTGTGATTGAATGAGCTTATACGTTTGAATGCCAATTATTGAAGAAGAAAGCTCGTATTAGAGTATTATTATTAGTATGACAAGTTTTTACTTGATGTAATTATTCATTATCAGTTCGTTGTTTCTAGTTAGGTAATTTGTCAGGTCAATCTTGATTCTAACTCTTTAATTCAACCTTTATCCACACCTTTAACCCAAGCCCCATTACAACCCTGTTAAAGACCTTTTGATCTGTGTATCATCGCATTTTATAGTGGTGGAGATTTGATTTTCATGTAAGCCTATTGGATTAACTCTTCATGTTTGACTTTTGAGTGCTTAATTCTGAACCTTAAACACTTCGAGTGATTTGAGTGAATCTTTAATGAAGATGTCAACTCTTGTCGATTTCAAATCAGAGGTAATTATTTAGGTAAAGGGAAACACCTAAAGTTTTCAGGGCTATAAATGTATGACTTTGATTGTTTGAATCTCTAGGACTCTTTTAGTTGAATTATCCATGTATGAATTATCTTTGAATTATGATGAATCATTATTGATGAATATTGTGAATCAAGGAAGTTCGTTTTAGTTGTAAGTTGAGAATTTTGCTTGAGAACAAGCAAAAGCTTAAGTGTAGGGGTATTTGATAAACCGTAAAAGTAACATATTTTAATCCCACATTTAGCATTCTTTTGGATGATTTAAGCCCTGAATTGTGTAATTTGGTGCTCTTAATCATTTGTTTTCATGTTTTATACTCAGGAGAGCACCGGATGATGAAAAGAATGGAAAACTGGCCCAAAACGGAGTAAATGGGTGATAAACCATAAAAGTAACATATTTTAGTCCCACATTTAACATACTCAGGAAAGCACCCGAGGATGAAAAGAACGAGAAACGGGCCTAAAACTGACCAAATTGGGCCAAAGAGGAAATCGACACAGCCTGGACTTAAGCCCACACGGCTGTGCCTTCTTGATAGACTAGAACACGACCTGATCACGATTTAAAGTGTGTCACCTCATTAAAAGTCCGAACTCGGCCTAGCCACGATTCACATAGGCATGTGCCATGGCCGTGTCCTTGTCGTGGAGAAGAGCAATTCTACTCAGAAAAGGATACTTAGGGCAAAGAAACCTATTTCAAAAGCCTATATAAACCCCCTAAGTATAACCTGAAAAGGGGGCGGTTAGCTAGGCCAAGGAGCCGAGCCGAAAAGTTTAGATTTGTGGGAAACACTAGAAGTCGGAATTCTACTCAAGACGGAAGATCTCTCCTTCAATTTCCTTCAGGGGGTTTTGTAACAGACCAAATTTGACCCAAATCGGAACGGTGGTTTCGGGACCACGAATCCGAGCTCGAGAAATGTTCTAATAATTTATTTCATGTCTATTATATGTGAATGAAAATGTGTAAAAGTTTCGTAGAAAAATTTTATCGTTTAAGTGCTTAATTTGATAAAAAGGATTTAATCTAGAAAAGCGTAAAAGTTGTATGCTAGAGAGTAAGGTACTAATTTGATTGTGGCTTTTTAAGTGTGTGTACTAAAAGGGCAATTAGCCCATGTACAACAAGGAAAACGGCAATGGGCCTTTCTAATTTCAAATTATATGTTATTTTAGCCAAAGATTCATTGATCAAAACGAAAGGAGTTCCTTGAGTCAAAGCAGGGCGAATGACCATAACAGTAATATGAAAGAAAATTTGTCGAGCTCACCGATATGCTAGAGAGTGTGTTTCTCACAAGCTATTATGTGTAAAAGATTTGAAGACGGCCTAAATGAAGATATAAAGATGTTTGTTGGCATTCTTGAAATTCAAGAGTTTGTAACTTTAGTTGAGAGAGCTTGCAAAAGTCAAGAGCTCGGGAAAGAGAAAAGAAAGGTCGAGATGAAGCTAGAGACATCCGAAAAGGTCTTGGGTAAAGTCTTTCATTCCACGACCAAGAAGCCCAGAGATGACTACGGTACCGATGAAAGCTACTACAGATCCACCTAGACGGATCGACCTCCTATGAGCTCCCGAGCTACCTCGATAGCTTGATGTTGGTAACGTTCCACAAAAAAGAGAGTTAAATGCAAGCATCGTGGGAAATGGCACTCGAGGAGTTGTAGATTTCATGATTGGTCTTGCTATAAATGTGGATCGCCGATCATTTTATTAGAGAGTGTCCGAAGTTAGGTGAGCGTAATACGATTCGAGAACACTAAGCCGAGCAACGTGTCAATGCGAGGTAGACCACCCAGACATTCAGGCAATGTAGGTGGTAGTCAGAAAAGAACGAAGAACACTACAGATCGATCTGAGGCTAGAGCTCCGGCTAGAGCATATGCTGCACGAGCTAGAAAGGATGCTTCCTCCCCCGACGTCATTACCGGTATATTCACACTTTATGATACTACTGTAATTGCACTAATCGATCCTGGTTTGACTCATTCTTATATGTGTGAAACTTTAAAATTTGGCAAGACTCTGCTAGTTGAGTCTACCGAGTTTGTGATTCGTGTGTCCAACTCTTTGGGTAGATGTGTGCTTGTTAATAAAGTGTGTAGAGGTTGCCCGTTGATGATTCGAGATTATTGTTTCCCAGCTGATTTAATGTTGTTGCTCTTTGACGAATTTGATATAATCTTGGGTATGGATTGGTTAACTTCGCATGCGAGGCGGTAGTGGATTGTAAAAGAAAGCTTATCGATTTGAAATGTCGAAACGGTGAGACCATCGTAATTAAATCTCGTGACATAAATGGGTTGCCTACAAAGAATATCTTCAATGTTAGCCCAAAAGTATGTGAAAAGGGTGTGAAGCTTATTTGGCCTATGTCTTTGGATAATAAAATGTCCGAGAAACAAATTGAATCAGATCGGTTGTATGTGAATACCCTAATGTGTTTCCTGAAGAACTACCGGGTTTACCCCCAGTACGAGAGATTGAGTTTGGCATTGAGTTAGTACCAGGTGCGGCTCCAATTTCGATAGCTCCATACCGAATGGCACCTATTGAATTAAAAGAATTGAAAGCGCGATTGCAAGAATTGATGAGATAAGGGCTTCGCATGACCGAGTTTTCTCGTGGGGTGCACCGGTTTTATTTGTGAAAAGAAAGATGGAACTATGCGAATGTGTATCGACTACCGATAACTAAATAAGGTAACCATAAAGAATAAGTACCCGTTACCTCGGATTGATGATTTATTTGATCAATTGAAGGGGCTTGATGTGTTTCGAAAATAGATTTGAGATCGGGCTATTATCGATTCATGCGAGTCGAGAGATTCGAGATGTGCCAAAGATCGCATTCGAACGAGGTACGGACACTATGAGTTTTTAGTTATGCCTTTTGGACTCACTAATGCACCTGCTGTTTTTATGGATCTAATGAACCGGGTCTTTTGACAGTTGTTGGATCGGTTTGTAGTAGTGTTTATTGATGATATACTGATCTACTCCAAAAATGAAACGGAACATGCTGAGCATTTGAGATTAGTACTACAAACTTTGAGGGATCAACGATTGTATGCAAAGTTTAGTAAGTGCGAGTTTTGGATGAATGAAGTTAATTTCTTGGGTCATGTTGTTTCGGTGTCAGGTATTCAGGTGGATCCAAACAAAATAGTAGCCATACTCGATTGGAAACCACCAAAGAATGTTTCCGAGATCCGAAGTTTCCTAGGCCTGGCGGGGTATTACAGACGGTTTGTAAAAGGTTTTTCTGTTATAGCTACACCGTTAACGAGACTACTATAGAAAGAGGTCAAATTTGAATGGTCAGAAAGGTGTCAGAAAAGTTTCAAGCAGTTGAAAGCCTTTTTGACCAAAGCCCCAGTGTTAACTCAGCCTGAATCGGGTAAAGAATTTACTATTTTTAGTGATGCTTCCTTGAATGGGTTGGGTTGTGTTTTAATGCAAGAAGGCAAGGTGATAGCCTACGCTTCGAGACAATTGAAGCCGCATGAGAAAAATTATCCAACTCACGATCTGGAGTTAGCAGCCATTGTGTTCGCATTAAAAATTTGGTGTCACTACTTATTTGGCGAAAAATGTCATATTTATTCAGATCACAAAAGTTTGAAGTATTTGATGACTCAAAAAGACTTAAACTTGAGACAACGCAGATGGTTAGAATTGCTGAAAGACTATGAATTAGTGATTGACTACCATCCGGGGAAAGCTAATGTTGTTGCGGATGCGTTAAGTCGAAAATCATTATTTACTCTTCGTGCATTGAACGCACGAGTGACTATGTCTTATGATGGTTCGATCTTAGCCGAGTTACAAGCAAGACCGATGTTCATTCAGCAGAAAGTTGACAAAAAGTTGATTGCTATTCGGAGTCAGTGTGGAAGTGGTACAGAATCAGATTTTCAGATTGATGCAAATGATTGTTTGAATTATAAAGGCCGATTGTGTGTTCCAAAGAACTCGTGATTTGTCTGAGATGATCCTGTGTGAGGCCCATAGTGGTCGACTATCGATACACCCGGGTAGCACTAAAATGTATAACGATTTGAAGCAATTCTATTGGTGGCCTGGCATGAAACGAGATATATCCGAGTTTGTTTCTAAGTGCTTAATCTATCAACAAGTAAAAGCTGAGCATCAGGTACTGTCTGGACTACTTCAACCAATCATGATACCCGAATGGAAATGGGATAGAATTACAATGGATTTTGTATCCGGTCTTCCTATGACACCGAGTAAGAAGGATGCAGTATGGGTTATCGTTGATAGACTGACTAAATCAGCTCATTTTATACCGGTACGTACCGACTATTCACTGGATAAGCTTGCCGAACTGTATGTGTCACAGATTGTAAGGTTGCACGGTGTACCGAGTTCCATTGTTTCAGATAGAGACCCGAGATTCACATCGCGGTTTTGGAAGAGATTGCAAGATGCTCTAGGTACTAAACTCCATTTTAGTACAGCTTTCCATCCACAATCAGACGGTCAGTCTGAGCGGACTATTTTGATACTTGAGGACATGCTGAGGTGTTGCGTTCTCGAGTTTGAAGGTACGTGGGAACGATACCTACCTTTGGTTGAATTTGCTTATAATAATAGTTTCCAATCTAGCATAAAAATGGCGCCTTACGAAGCCTTATATGGGCGAAAATGTCGCACACCGTTGTACTGGACTGAGCTCAGTGAAAACAAGATACACGGGGTTGATTGGATTAAAGAAACAGAACAGAAGGTGGTACTTATCAGAAATAATTTGAAAGCTGTTTCGGATCGTCAGAAGTCTTATGCCGATTTGAAGCGTAAGGATATTGAATTTTAGGTCGGAGATCGGGTGTTCTTAAAAGTTTCTCCGTGGAAGAAAATACTCCGATTTGGCCGGAAAGGCAAGTTGAGTCCGAGATTTATCGGACCGTATGAAATCATCGAGCGTATAGGGCCTGTTGCTTATCGATTGAAACTACCCCTTGACTTAGAAAAGATACACAATGTATTTCACGTTTCGATTCTTTGCAGATACAGATCGGATCCGTCCCATGTGATCACCCCGTCAGAGATTGAAATTCAATCTAATTTGACTTTTGATGAGGAACCGATCCGTATCTTAGCTCGGGAAACCAAAGAGTTAAGAAATAAAAGAGATCCATTAGTAAAGATTCTATGGAATCGTCACGGAGTTGAAGAGGCTACGTGGGAGCCTGAAGAGTCAATGAGGCAACAATATCCGAACTTATTTAACGGTAAAATTTTCGAGGACGAAAATTCTTAAGGGGGGAGAGTTGTAATGAGATCAAATTTGACCCAAATCGAACGGTGGTTTCGGGACCACGAATCCAGAGCCCGAGAAATGTTCTAATAATTTATTTCATGTCTATTATATGTGAATGAAAATGTGTGAAAGTTTCGTAGAAAAATTTTATCGTTTAAGTGCTTAATTTGATAAAAAGGATTTAATCGAGAAAAGCGTAAAAGTTGTATGCTAGAGAGTAAGGTACTAATTTGATTGTTGCTTTTTAAGTGGGTGTACTAAAAGGGCAATTAGCCCATGTACAACAAGGAAACGGCAATGGGCCTTTCTAATTTCAAATTATATGTTATTTTAGCCTATTATATGTTATGTTAATATATTAGTAAATAAGGTAAATTATATGTGTTAATATAACATTAAATAATGAAAATAAGTGGGAAGAAAGAGAACATACCTTGTTCTTCTTCCTTGGCCGAATGTAGGAGCTAGAAACTCCATGGTTGAAGCTTGATTTTCTGGCTAGATAAGAAGCTTGATTAAGGTATGGTCGGTTTTCGATTTTTGATAATTTTTACGTTTTTGAGATCGTTGCTTTCGTGTATTACCCGACCCATGTCTAAATTTTTGAAAATACTATGTATATAGGATTCGACCATTAACATGCTTGGATAGTTTTGATGATTGATGGTCTTAGATTAAATGTATGTTAAAGATTTACAAGTTTTGTATTGGAGTTTTTGGTGATTTTGAGTATATAGGGCTAAATTGAAAAGAATAAAATTGTGAAGGATTAAAATGTCAAATAGATGAAATGCATGGACACCCATGGCTATGGGGAAGGTTTAAGCCTAGCTATAGTGTTAGGAAATTTTGCATATTTTGAGTTTTGTGTAAATTGGACCAAATTGTAAAATGGAAAACATTAGGGGCAAAATTGTAAATTGCCCATTTGTATGTTTTGGGACTAAATTGAGATGAAATGCAATTAAATGAGCTAAATTTTAATGTGTTTTAGATCAAGAGCAAAGAAAAACGGAATTAGACCGGGAAAGACGAAGGTTCTCGAATAGCCGATTCAAGACGACTATCGACAACCGAGGTAAGTCGTTAAGTTAATACATGTCAAGGGACTAATTTGAATCTATTAAAAGTTGAAATTTTACATTTTTAGGATAGAAATGTGGAAATTGCCGAATATGAATTATGGTAGTGAATTTGAAATTGTTTTGTTATATGTGAAGTGATCAAGTATGTTTGATTAGATATTCGAAAGGAATATGAAATAAAAATTTGATAAATTTTAGTATCCATTTACCTTATGGCCGAATGTATATTGACATATTTGGTTGATGAATTATGTTGAGTAAGTGATTGGAATTGTTGGGAATGTTTAAGCTGTATTGACACGACTCGGGCTTTTACGCCTAGCGTGCCTTGTGCCGATGATTTAAATCGGGCTTTTAAGCCTAGCGAGCCTTGTGCAGGTGTTACTTATTGGGCTTTTAAGCCCAGCGTGCCTTGTGCAGGTGTTACTTATCGGGCTTTACGCCCAGCGTGCCTTGTGCCGGTGTTACTTATCGGGCTTTACGCCTAGCGTGAGCTTGATGCTGGTGATGTATTTTACAAAATAGAAATCGAAATTTATGTTCAAGGCGTAATTAAAGCAAACTTATCGAGTTAACGGCTCGGTGAGTATGTGAAGTAGGAATGAATTTCTTACTTATATAAGACAAGGAAAATCAGTAATTTATTACAAATGGCATGTGTTACGAGTGTGGAATATATACATATATATTTATGGTTATAATATGTGTTCTCGCCTTTACTAATGAATGATATGATTGTTGTATCTTGGTCTTTTAATATGAGGATACATGACTAGGCATATTCGGCCACATGAATGGTTGTGTAATTGATGCCATGTTATAGAAATTGACATTTAAGTATATAAATGCATGTACCTATGATTATACGATGACATTTTGGGTTTCGAAAGGTTGGTTTATAAACAAGTATTTTGATCATAAGCATGTGGGTGAAGAGATATCGTTTCTATGAATTCATACTTGTTAATATGGGTATGAAAATTAAAGTTTGAAAATAAGTATGAGTACAAGTCCACAAGTTGAAATATAGTAATTTAATTGTTGAAATTCAAATGTTATTTTTATGAAATTAGGACTTACTAAGCTAGCAAGCTTATCGTGTGAAATGTTCCTCTGTTTTATAGATTAGGTGCAAGCTACAAGCTCGTCGGGATCGTTCGGAAAGTCGCTCACACTATCAATCTACATTTTGGGTACTCTTTCATTTTGGTTTTAAATGAAGGCATGTATAGGAAAGACTTGGTCTTTGTTTGATGAAATTTTAAGGTTCATGTATATAATAGCCATGCGAATATGGCTAAATTTTTAGTTAAATACTGTTTGTTGTGTCTTGATATGTATGTTGGTTCATGATGGCAATATTTATGCATTCTTAATCAAAGTTTAATCGTTTTTGTTAAGGAAATGTTTGTATATGAAATGAATCCTTGAATTAGGGATGTAGGTAGGTTCGGTTAGAAGCTAGTCTTTCATAAAATGCAACAAAACAGCTTGTAGTAGCAGCAGTGATGTGAGTTAGAAAAATCACCAAAATTTAGGGTATATTGAATTAGAAGGTGAATGAGATATGAAATTAAACCTTACTGTGTCTATTTTTACATGAAAGAAACAGAGTAGGCAAAAGATTTATATTTTATGAGATAATTAAGTTTTAGTGAGACCTGCTTTGAATGAATTCGTGAGTCACTGTTCTGTTTTGGAAAAATTGTCAAAAATTGTACAAAACTAATTAAGAAGCATGGTTTATATGTGTAGAACCCTTAATGAGTCTATTTTTTATTGGTATAAACAAGAGCATTATAGGAAATTTGTGAAATGAGATAACTGTATTTTTGTAGAGACAGGTCAGAATTGTCAAGTAGTGTAATAAGGGTAACTTTGATGAATAAATTGTACTAATTGGCCACATGAAAAATTCTGGAAAAATTATGGTGAGAAGTTATATGAGTCTAGTTTCAAGGAAAATTTACGGATCTAAATTTTGAGTTTTGTAGCTCGAGTTACGGTCGATTTAGTCAGCATGATGCAGTTGGACAGCTTTAAAATCTTACACCCCGAGTTAATAGTCAAGTCTAGTAATGCCACGTACTCGATTCCGGCAAGGGTTTCGGGTAAGGGGTGTTACATTTGATTGGTATCAAAGCTTACGGTTTAGTCGATTCTAGGACTACCGTAGTGCGTGTGAGTCTAGCTATACATGCCTTTATTATATGTTGATAGTGTGGTGACTTCTGACAGCCTGAACTTTGTTTTATATAGTAAATGGACACTGATCCTGAAAGAGCCGTAGCTGATGACGGGGAGAGCGTAGCGCCTAACCATGCCCACAGATCAGCGCCGATAGACTCTCAACCTGTTTCGGGTAGCCACGAAGGAGAGACTAAACAAGCCTTTTATCAGATGATGAATGAGTGGTTTGCCCAATTCATTCAAAATAACCCTACTGCACTCCCAACCTCCACCTCGAATAATCCAACTCCGATCCTTCAGCTCCCCAATGATAGATCCGATGAGATCTAGTAGGCCCCGATTGATAAAATCTGAAAATTTGGGGGTCAAGAATTTAAAGCTAATGACGATGATGACGCCGAGAGAGCCGAAATGTGGCTTGATAACACTATTCGGTACTTGATGAGTCATCTTGTACTGGATGAATGCTTGAAGTGTGCTATATCTTTCTTTGCGGGACACCTTGCATATCACGTGGTGGAATACACTAGTATCGGTGGTTACGAAAGAAAAAGTGACATGGGATTTCTTCCAAACTGAATTTCGCAAGAAGTATATTAGCCAAAGATTCATTGATCAAAAACGAAAGGAGTTCCTTGAAATAAACAGGCGAATGACCGTAACGGAATATGAAAGAAAATTTGTCGCTCACCGATATGCTAGAGAGTGTGTTTCACTGAAGCTATTATGTGTAAAAGATTTGAAGACGGCCTAAATGAAGATATAAAGATGTTTGTTGGCATTCTTGAAATTCAAGAGTTTGTAACTTTAGTTGAGAGAGCTTGCAAAGTCAAGAGCTCTCGAAAGAGAAAAGAAAGGAAAGTGAGCAGAAGCTAGAGACATCCAAAAAGGTCTTCTGTAAAGTCTTTCATTCCACGACCAAGAAGCCCCAGAGAGATGACTACACCTGATGTAAAGCTACTACTACAGATCCACCTAGACGGATCGACCTCCTATGAGCTCCCGAGCTACCTCGATAGCTTGATGTTGGTAACGTTCCACAAAATAGAGTTAAATGCAAGCAACGTGGGAAATGGCACTCGGGAGTTGTAGATTTCATGATCGGTCTTGCTATAAATGTGGATCGCCGATCATTTTATTAGAGAGTGTCCGGTTAGCCGAAGCGAATACGATTCGAACACTAAGCCAAGCAACGCGTGTCAATGCGAGGTAGACCACCCGCATATTGTGCAATGTAGGTGGTAGTCGAGAAAAGAACAAAGAACACTACAGATCGATCGAGGCTAGAGCTCCGGCTAGAGCATATCTTCGCACGAGCTAGAGAGGATGCTTCTCTCCCGACGCCATTACCGGTATTTTCACTCTTTATGATACTATCAGTAATTGCACTAATCGATCCCCTGGTTCGACTCATTCTTATATGTGTGAAACTTTAAAATTTGGCAAGACTCGCTAGTTGAGTCTACCGAGTTTGTGATTCGTGTGTCCAACTCTTTGGGTAGATGTGTGCTTGTTAATAAAGTGTGTAGAGGTTGCCCGTTGATGATTGAGATTATTGCTTCCCGGTGATTTAATGTTGTTGCCCTTTGACGAATTTGATATAATCTTGGGTATGGATTGGTTAACTTCGCACGAGGCAAAGAGTGGATTGTAAAAGAAAGCTTATCGATTTGAAATGTCTAAAACGGTGAGACCATCGAAATTAAATCTCTGTGACATAAATGGGTTGCCTACAAGAATATCTTCAATGTTAGCCCAAAAGTATGTGAGAAAAGGGTGTGAAGCTTATTTGGCCTATATGTTTGGATAATAAAATGTCCGAGAAACAAATTGAATCAGATCGCTTGTATGTGAATACCCTAATGTGTTTCTGAAGAACTACGGGTTTACCCGAAGACGAGAGATTGAGTTTGGCATTGAGTTAGTACCGGGTGCGGCTCCAATTTCGATAGCTCCACACCGAATGGCACCTATTGAATTAAAAGAATTGAAAGCGCAGATTGCAAGAATTGTGAGATAAGGCTTGCGCGACCGAAGTTTCTCTCCGTGGGGTGCACCGGTTTTATTTGTGAAAAGAAAGATGGAACTATGCGAATGTGTATCGACTACCGACAACTAAATAAGGTAACCATAAAGAATAAGTACCCGTTACCTCGGATTGATGATTTATTTGATCAATTGAAGGGGGCTTGTGTGTTTTGAAAATAGATTTGAGATCGGGCTATTATCGATTTGCAGTCGAGATTCGAGATGTAAAGATCGCATTCGAACGAGGTACGGACACTATGAGTTTTTAGTTATGCCTTTTGGACTCACTAATGCACCTGCTGTTTTTATGGATCTAATGAACCGGGTCTTCCGACAGTTTTTGGATCGGTTTGTAGTAGTGTTTATTGATGATATACTGATCTACTCCAAAAATGAAACGGAACATGCTGAGCATTTGAGATTAGTACTACAAACTTTGAGGGATCAACGATTGTATGCAAAGTTTAATAAGTGCGAAGTTCGGATGAATGAAGTTAATTTCTTGGGTCTCATGTTGTTTTGGTGTCGGTATTCGTGGATCCAAACAAAATAGTAGCCATACTCGATTGGAAACCACCAAAGAATGTTTCGAGATCCGAAGTTTCCTAGGGTCCTGCGGGGGTATTACAGACGGTTTGTAAAAGGTTTTTCGTTATAGCTACACCGTTAACGAGACTACTACAGAAAGATGTCAAATTTGAATGGTCAGAAAGGTGTCAGAAAAGTTTCAAGCAGTTGAAAGCCTTTTTGACCGAAGCCCCAGTGTTAACTCAGCCTGAATCGGGTAAAGAATTTACTATTTTTAGTGATGCTTCCTTGAATGGGTTGGGTTGTGTTTTAATGCAAGAAGGCAAGGTGATAGCCTACGCTTCGAGACAATTGAAGCCGCATGAGAAAAATTATCCAACTCACGATCTGGAGTTAGCAACCATTGTGTTCGCATTAAAAATTTGGCGTCACTACTTATTTGGCGAAAAATGTCATATTTATTCAGATCACAAAAGTTTGAAGTATTTGATGACTCAAAAAGACTTAAACTTGAGACAACGCAGATGGTTAGAATTCCTTGAAAGACTATGAATTAGTGATTGACTACCATCCGGGAAAGCTAATGTTGTTGCGGATGCGTTAAGTCGAAAATCATTATTTACTCTTCGTGCATTGAACGCGACGCACGACTATGTCCGATGATGGTTCGATCTTAGCCGAGTTACAAGCAAGACCGATGTTCATTCAGCAGATTTGTAATGTACAGAAAGTTGACAAAAAGTTGATTGCTATTCGGAGTCAGTGTGGAAGTGGTACAGAATCAGATTTTCAGATTGATGCAAATGATTGTTTGAATTATAAAGGCCGATTGTGTGTTCCAAAGAACTCGATTTGATCTGAGATGATCTGTGTGAGGCCCATAGTGGTAGACTATCGATACACCCGGTAGCACTAAAATGTATAACGATTTGAAGCAATTCTATTGGTGGCCTGGCATGAAACGAGATATATCCGAGTTTGTTTCTAAGTGCTTAATCTATCAACAAGTAAAAGCTGAGCATCAGGTACCGTCTGGACTACTTCAACCAATCATGATACCCGAATGGAAATGGGATAGAATTACAATGGATTTTGTATCCGGTCTTCCTATGACACCGAGTAAGAAGGATGCAAAGATGGGTTATCGTTGATAGATCGACTAAATCACTCATTTTATACCGCAGACGCACCGACTATTCTTTGGATAAGCTTGCCGAATCGTATGTGTCACATTGTAAGGTTGCACGGTGTACCGAGTTCCATTGTTTCAGATAGAGACCCGAGATTCACATCGCGGTTTTGGAAGAGATTGCAAGATGCTCTCGGTACTAAACTCCATTTTAGTCTGACTTTCCATCCACAATCGACGGTCGATCGAGCGGACTATTTTGATACTTGAGGACATGCCGAGGTGTTGCGTTCTCGAGTTTGAAGGTACGTGGGAACGATACCTACCTTTGGTTGAATTTGCTTATAATAATAGTTTCCAATCTAGCATAAAAATGGCGCCTTATTTAAGCCTTATATGGGCGAAAATGTCGCACAACCGTTATCGATGGGTGAGCTCGGTGAAAACAAGATACACGGGGTTGATTGGATTAAAGAAACGAACGAAGGTGGTACTTATCAGAAATAATTTGAAAGCTGCTTCGGATCGTCAGAAGTCTTATGCCGATTTGAAGCGTAAGGATATTGAATTTCAGGTCGGAGATCGGGTGTTCTTAAAAGTTTCTCCGTGGAAGAAAATACTCCGATTTGGCCGAAAGGCAAGTTGAGTCCGAGATTTATCGGACCGTATGAAATCATCGAGCGATAGGCCTGTTGTTTATCGATTGAAACTACCCTTGACTTAGAAAAGATACACAATGTATTTCACATTTCGATGCTTTGCAGATACAGATCGGATCCGTCCCATGTGATCACCCCGTCAGAGATTGAAATTCAATCTGATTTGACTTATGATGAGGAACCGATCCGTATCTTAGCTCGGGAAACCAAAGAGTTAAGAAATAAAAGAGATCCATTAGTAAAGATTCTATGGAATCGTCACGGAGTTGAAGAGGCTACGTGGGGAGCTCAAGAGTCAATGAGGCAACAATATCCGAACTTATTTAACGGTAAAATTTTCGAGGACGAAAATTCTTAAGGGGGGAGAGTTGTAACAGACCAAATTTGACCCAAATCGGAACGGTGGTTTCGGGACCATGAATCCGAGCCCGAGAAATGTTCTAATAATTTATTTCATGTCTATTATATGTGAATGAAAATGTGTGAAAGTTTCGTAGAAAAATTTTATCGTTTAAGTGCTTAATTTGATAAAAAGGATTTAATCGAGAAAAGCGTAAAAGTTGTATGCTAGAGAGTAAGGTACTAATTTGATTGTTGCTTTTTAAGTGGGTGTACTAAAAGGGCAATTAGCCCATGTACAACAAGGGAAACGGCAATGGGCCTTTCTAATTTCAAATTATATGTTATTTTAGCCTATTATATGTTATGTTAATATATTAGTAAATAAGGTAAATTATATGTGTTAATATAACATTAAATAATGAAAATAAGTGGGAAGAAAGAGAATATACCTTGTTCTTCTTCCTTGGCCGAATGTAGGAGCTAGAAACTCCATGGTTGAAGCTTGATTTTCGGCTAGATAAGAAGCTTGATTAAGGTATGGTCGGTTTTCGATTTTTGATAATTTTTACGTTTTTGAGATCGTTGTTTCAGTGTATTACCCGACCCATGTCTAAATTTTTGAAAATACTATGTATATAGGATTCGGCCATTAACATGCTTGGATAGTTTTGATGATTGATGGTCTTAGATTAAATGTATGTTAAAGATTTACAAGTTTTGTATTGGAGTTTTTGGTGATTTTGAGTATATAGGGCTAAATTGAAAAGAATAAAATTGTGAAGGATTAAAATGTCAAATAGATGAAATGCATGGACACCCATGGCTATGGGAAGGTTCGCCTAGCTATAGTGTTAGGAAATTTTGCATATTTTGAGTTTTGTGTAAATTGGACCAAATTGTAAAAATGGAAAACATTAGGGGCAAAATTGTAAATTGCCCATTTGTATGTTTTGGGACTAAATTGAGATGAAATGCAATTAAATGAGCTAAATTTTAATGTGTTTTAGATCAAGAGCAAAGAAAAACGGAATTAGACCAGGGAAAGAGCGAAGGTTCTCGAATAGCCGATTCAAGACGGACTATCGACAACCGAGGTAAGTCGTTAAGTTAATACATGTCAAGGGACTAATTTCGAATCTATTAAAAGTTGAAATTTTACATTTTTAGGATAGAAATGTGGAAATTGCCGAATGTGAATTATGGTAGTGAATTTGAAATTGTTTTGTTATATGTGAAGTGATCAAGTATGTTTGATTAGATATTCGAAAGGAATATGAAATAAAAATTTGATAAATTTTAGTATCCATTTACCTTATGGCCGAATGTATATTGACATATTTGGTTGATGAATTATGTTGAGTAAGTGATTGGAATTGTTGGGAATGTTTAATTGTATTGACACGACTCGGGCTTTTACGCCTAGCAGGCCTTGTGCCGGTGATTTAAATCGGGCTTTTAAGCCTAGCGTGCCTTGTGCCTGTTGTTTATCGGGCTTTTAAGCCTAGCAGGCCTTGTGCCGGTGTTACTTATCGGGCTTTTACGCCTAGTAGGCCTTGTGCCGGTGTTACTTATCGGGCTTTTACGCCTAGCAGGCTTGATGCCGGTGATGTATTTTACAAAATAGAAATCGAAATTTATGTTCAAGGCGAATTAAAGCAAACTTATTGAGTTAACGGCTCAGGTGAGTATGTGAAGTAGGAATGAATTTCTTACTTATATAAGACAAGGAAAATCAGTAATTTATTACAAATGGCATGTGTTACGAGTGTGGAATATATACATATATATTTATGGTTATAATATGTGTTCTCGCCTTTACTAATGAATGATATGATTGTTGTATCTTGGTCTTCTAATATGAGGATACATGACTAGGCATATTCGGCCACATGAATGGTTGTGTAATTGATGCCATGTTATAGAAATTGACATTTAAGTATATAAATGCATGTACCTATGATTATACGATGACATTTTGGGTTTCGAAAGGTTGGTTTATAAACAAGTATTTTGATCATAAGCATGTGGGTGAAGAGATATCGTTTCTATGAATTCATACTTGTTAATATGGGTATGAAAATTAAAGTTTGAAAATAAGTATGAGTACAAGTCCACAAGTTGAAATCTAGTAATTTAATTGTTGAAATTCAAATGTTATTTTTATGAAATTAGGACTTACTAAGCTAGCAAGCTTATCGTGTGAAATGTTCCTCTGTTTTATAGATTAGGTGCAAGCTACAAGCTCGTCGGGATCGTTCGGAAAGTCGCTCACACTATCAATCTACATTTTGGGTACTCTTTCATTTTGGTTTTAAACGAAGGCATGTATAGGAAAGACTTGGTCTTTGTTTGATGAAATTTTAAGGTTCATGTATATAATAGCCATGCGAATATGGCTAAATTTTTAGTTAAGTACGCTGTTGTGTCTTGATATGTATGTTGGTTCATGATGGCAATATTTATGCATTCTTAATCAAAGTTTAATCGTTTTTGTTAAGGAAATGTTTGTATATGAAATGAATCCTTGAATTAGGGATGTAGGTAGGTTCGGTTAGAAGCTAGTCTTTCATAAAATGCAACAAAACAGCTTGTAGTAGCAGCAGTGATGTGAGTTAGAAAAATCACCAAATTTAGGGTATATTGAATTAGAAGGTGAATGAGATATGAAATTAAACCTTATTGTGTCTATTTTTACATGAAAGAAACAGAGTAGGCAAAAGATTTATATTTTATGAGATAATTAAGTTTTAGTGAGACCTGCTCTGAATGAATTCGTGAGTCACTGTTTTGTTTTGGAAAAATTGTCAAACATTGTACAAAAATAATTAAGAATCATGGTTTATATGTGTAGAACCCTTAATGAGTCTATTTTTCATTGGTATAAACAAGAATATTGTAGGAAATTTGTGCAATGAGATAACTGTATTTTTGTAGAGACAGGTCAGAATTGTCAAGCAGTGTAATAAGGGTAACTTTGATGAATAAACTGTACTAATTGGCCACATGAAAAATTCTGGAAAAATTATGGTGAGAAGTTATATGAGTCTAGTTTCAAGGAAAACTTACGGATCTAAATTTCGAGTTTTGTAG
Source organism: Gossypium bickii (assembly GCA_025503065.1). Lineage (NCBI taxonomy): Eukaryota > Viridiplantae > Streptophyta > Magnoliopsida > Malvales > Malvaceae > Gossypium > Gossypium bickii. The sequence goes on from CP106718.1 coordinate 23,151,710, forward strand.
CTCGAGTTATGGTCGATTTAGTCAGCATGACGCAGTTGGACAGCTTTAAAATCTTACACCCCGAGTTAATAGTCAAGTCTAGTAATGCCACGTACTCGATTCCGGCAAGGGTTTCGGGTAAGGGGTGTTACAGGTTTTAAGGATTTCTTATGTTTTTTTTTTATCTTTTCTTCTGAGATTTTTTCCTCTATAGTTATGAACTAAACCCTTCAGATACCTGAAGGGGATGAAACCTAAGATAAATCTTGTTATTGTTTTCTGAACTATATGATAGATATTTGACTTGTTCTTAATTATGTGTTCTTAACTCTTGTGTTGATATTTCCAGGATATTGATTCAAGTATGATGTGCTTAGGTGGAGGAGCAAAAGTCCCTGCCTAAGAGTAGATATAGCATAATTAAGCGGAGTTGATCGCACGCCTTTTGATAGGGTGACGATATTTTGCCAGATATGGGTGAAATCTAATATGGGAGTCCATGGATTAAGTTAATGCGATTCTAAAGGTTTTAATTAGAAAGAGATTTCAATTAATCAGCCTGGGGTTAGACGTTATTCGCCTCGAGAGAGGGTTTAATATAAATTAGGGAATCTTACGGATCAAGTTGTAACATCTTGGAAATGGGCCTATGCATTTTGATTTAATTATACGAAATGGCATGTCTTATGTGTTATGAATGTATGGTGAACATTTTTGGAAACTTGGAAATGTAAGGAAATGTCTTGTCTTGGAAATGTAAGGAAATGACTTGGAAATGGAAGGAAGTGTCTTGTCTTGGAAATGTAAGGAAATGACTTGGAAATGTAAGGAAATGACTTGGAAATGTAAGGAAATGTCTTGTCTTGGAAATGTAAGGAAATGTCTTGGAAATGTAAGGAAATGTCTTGGAAATGTAAGGAAATGTCTTAGAAATGTAAGGAAATGCTTTAGAAATGTCAAGTTTAAAGTTTAAAAGAGGGACATGAAGCAAGGTGGCTTTAAGAGAAAATGTAGGGAGGATATGACATGAAATTGGGCTTGGAAAAGTGGCTTAGAGGTGCCACTTAAGGCCTCTGTAAGTGACGCCACATGCAGAGGCAATTGGGCCAAGATTCGAGCTGTAGGGGAAGCAAAACAAAAGTTTTATTTTGCTGCAAGGATGGACAGAGGTGGACGGCACATAGGCTATATTTTAGGAGTTTAAAATCCTTTTATTTTTATTATTATTTAGAGATAAAAGGTGTGATAATAAGGATAAAAGATGATAAATGAGGAATTATTCTTTAATAAGGAAAATAAGGAGAAGTGATGGCCAAGTAAGGGACTTTGAGTTTAATAATTTCGGCTAAGTAAGGATAGTTGCTGAATTATCTTTTATTTTAGGTGATAATTAAAGAGATAAAGCTATCAAAATAGAAGAGTGATGGCCAAGTAAGGGATTCTAAGTTAGTAATTTCGGCTACTAAAGGAAAAGAGGGCCATTCATTCTTTCTTTCAACTCTCTCTCTGGCGAATTCTCTCTAGCAAATAACTTCTCTCTTCTCTTTTATTTTTGCCAAGCCGAAATACCTTGTGCTCTAGCCGAATCCTCCATCTTTATTCTTCTTTCTCTTTTCTTTCTTTATACCAATCAAAAAGCAGAAATCAAGATCCTTCTAACCTACATAGCCGAATATGGTTAAAGGTTCAAGCAAGGATTGCCGATTCCTAAAGTAAGGGTAAGATCTCATTCGGTTTCATCCTTTTTCTTTTAAGATTTACCGAAATCTAGGACTAACCCCATTAATATCTTGTTACCGAAACTTTGAAGAGATCTTTCGGGATTTACTAAGTGTCGACTACAAGGAAGGAGAAGTTCTTTTCCCGAAGGTACACCATAGGCCGCGTGTTCCCTAGTTATTCGGTGAGTTTCGGGATTTAAAATCCACAAGGTAAGTGGCTATAGCATTCGGCCAAGGGCCATCTATGATGATTTAATGTTAGAATCGAATCTAACATATGTGTATAGGTAATTCGACAGATAATTAAGGCAAGGGATACTTTCGGGATTTGAAATCGCAAGGTGAGTGCATAAGTACAATATGCGAAGGTCTATTTTGGTAATTAGATCTATTCTTTATTTGTTTAAAAAGCCGAAACTAATCAAGTTAAATGATCTAGCATTGGCCGATTGAAGGAAGGAGTAGCACAAAGTTTTCGGGATTTGATTTATAGTGAAATCCGCAACAAGGTAAGTTTTAGTATACTAATCCTACTAGGATTTGGATATATGGCCGAATGGCTTTTTATTAAATTAGTAAGTGATTAATCAAATGTAGGGATTAAGGATCTAAGCGGTAGATCAGATTTCAAGATCTCAAGTAATTTGCTAAGCGAATCAGGTGTATACCCCACACTATTTCATAATATGTTTTATGGCTATGTCTAATTAAAATATGTGATCTTAAGAATAAGAAAGTGGCTAAGGTACCATGTTATGGTACTAAGTACTCAGGTACGTTTCCTACTCCTACTAGGAATATGAAATATGTTATTTGTAACATGAGAATAAGAATGTGAACTTTGGCATATTAGTGCATATTACAAAATGGGGCATATGGGTTATTGAAAGGGGAAGTGAATGTGGTAACCTAAGACCACGAACACGGTGACCTAAGACTGTGGTTTCTGAATGTGGTGGCCTAAGACCACAGTAATCTGAATGCGGTGACCTAAGACCGCGATATTTGAATGTGGTGACCTAAGACCACAAATGCAGTGACCTAAGACCGCGATATGGAGTGTAGCGGAAGAAGGGTCAACTTAGTAGTCCCCACGGTGTACAGGTTGGTACGGGGGAGTGTAGCGGATGGCTTATTAGGTTTGGATTTGGGAATGCATCATAATTTGTATGCTATGATATGAATGTGTAATATTTGTTATGCCTGATTCTATTAGGATTTAGTGTTGTGTACACATTGAGTTTGTTGACTCACCCCGTTGAGGACCATGTTTTGTAGTAATGAGCGAAGAATGGACCAGGGACTCTGAGAACTTGTGGTGGCCATGCTCAACATGAAGTTTTTATTTTTATGGACTATTAATTTTTAAGTACTCCGAATTATTTTGAATTATTTGATGTAATAAGGCCATAAGGCCATAGTGCACTATTTTATTTCTGTTTTTATTTATTATGTTACGAAATTTTTATTAAGTTAAAGATTAAGTAATTTATTTTAAATGTATTCTATATGTTTTATCACCTAAAATTTAAAAAGGGTTTTCATTATAAAACGATTTTGTTTTCTACTCGAGCCCAACCCAAAACAATATTTCTTTCAAAACACACTATTTTCCCAAAGTAACAAAAGAACTTTGAACCGGTTTACTTGAGGAACATACCAAATCTGGTCAAAGCTCGTGGGCTAGGTTTGTGGTGTTATAGTTTGGTATCAGAGCCCGTTTCAAACTCTCGGCCTGAGGTTTAAGGCCCAAAACATTTTCAAAGCGAGCCCAAATAAGTTTTATGAAATCATTTTTTTTGAAATAAGCAGGTTCTGGCATGGCACCTAAGTCTCCGACCCACAGTCCACCAGGTAAGTACTTCTATCCATTTGTGTGATTTATTGAATGATCTGTAGAAGGGTAGAAATGGAATGGAACGTAGATTAGCATGATAAGTACTTGAACCCTAGGATTAGTTTTCCCCAACACTTACATAAGACTTAAGTGCCTAACTAAACAACCCTATGGCTAAGTCGCCGAGTTAGGGTGTGGTAACCCCTGTGCGCATGTCTACGATTGGATCGGAAGAGCACGGTACTTAGCAGCCCTAGTGACTCACCTCCTCTTATTTGGAATCCTACAGTGCGTAGCTTCGGTTCACCCTAACCAAGAGGACTCGGTCATAGGCTAAACACAATAACTAAAACCCGAAAGGGAACTAGCTGTATTTTTATAAAAACCCTAGTTTTAAAACTCTTAAAATTACCTTTTTAATTTGTGAGAACTATTTTTACAAATTTTCCGAAAAACTTCCAATTTATAAAAATTACCTAAATACCCCTGATTGTGAAATTACAAAAATGCCCTTGGTTTATAAAATGTCCAAACTACCCATAGTTTAATCAAAATTTCCTTACTTTATAAATGTTCAAAAACCCTAATTTGCAAAATATCAAAATACCTTGATTTTGAAAAATTACGAAATTGCCCCTAACTTACAAAATTACCAAAATGACCCTAACTTCCAAAATTTTTGCAAGATCACCAAATAGAAAGCAAATTCACAAAAAGAATCCTCAAAGTTTTGCAAATTTTGAAATACCCCTGAATTATTAAACTTTACAAATTTACCCTAGTTTATTACCAAAATACCCCTGAGTTTCAAAATTTTCGAAATACCCCTGGATTTCAAAATTTCCAAAAATACCCCGAAAACACAAAATTACCAAAATACCCTTATCAACAAGGAACCTTATTTTGAAAAATTACAAAAATACCCCTATAGGACAAATTACGAAAATACCCCTGGGATAGGAATAAGGCAAAGAGTGTTCGAATAGTGAATGTGGGTGGTAGATACCACTGAATAAATTTGTCTACGTTGATGAATGAATGTACCTCTATTGAGAAATGAATGTGTCTCTGTTGATGAATGTGAATGTGATTCTCTGAATTAGAGTAGTGAACTTGAACTGAAACTTTGTGTAATCGAAAGAACTACTTCTAAATATCTTTATTTCATAAAATTGTTCGCGGTTAATAAGTGGAACAAAATTATGATGCATAAAACTTTTTAATCAGATTAAATCGCGGCGTTAGAAATGAGTTCTAGGGGATGTGAACTTAGAGATTGTGCCTAGGAAGTATGATGGTTCTATTAAGATCAGAGTGCGCAGCATAAGCGTAGTGTGGTGAGTTAAGAAGTACGATTATTCGTTAGTAAGTAATTCGAGGACGAAATTATTTTTAAGGGTAGAATCTGTAACATCCTCGAAATGGGCCTATGCATTTTTGATTTAATTATACGAAATGACATGTCTTATGTGTTATGAATGTATGGTGAACATTTTTGGAAACTTGGAAATGTAAGGAAATGTCTTGTCTTGGAAATGTAAGGAAATGACTTGGAAATGGAAGGAAGTGTCTTGTCTTGGAAATGTAATGAAATGACTTGGAAATGGAAGGAAGTGTCTTGTCTTGGAAATGTAAGGAAATGACTTGGAAATGTAAGGAAATGTCTTGTCTTGGAAATGTAAGGAAATGTCTTGGAAATGTAAGGAAATGTCTTGGAAATGTAAGGAAATGTCTTAGAAATGTAAGGAAATGCTTTAGAAATGTCAAGTTTAAAGTTTAAAAGAGGGACATGAAGCAAGGTGGCTTTAAGAGAAAATGTAGGGAGGATATGACATGAAATTGGGCTTGGAAAAGTGGCTTGGAGGTACCACTTAAGGCCTCTGTAAGTGACGCCACATGCAGGGGAAATTGGGCCAAGATTCGAGTGTGAGGAAGTAAAATAAAAGTTTTATTTTCTTTGCAAGGATGGACAGAGGTGGACGGCACATAGGCTATATTTTAGGAGTTTAAAATCCTTTTATTTTTATTATTATTTAGAGATAAAAGGTGTGATAATAAGGATAAAAGATGATAAATGAGGAATTATTCTTTAATAAGGAAAATAAGGAGAAGTGATGGCCAAGTAAGGGACTTTGAGTTTAATAATTTCGGCTAAGTAAGGATAGTTGCTGAATTATCTTTTATTTTAGGTGATAATTAAAGAGATAAAGCTATCAAAATAAAAGAGTGATGGCCAAGTAAGGGATTCTAAGTTATTTCGGCTACTAAAGGAAAAGAGGGCCATTCATTCTTTCTTTCAACTCTCTCTCTGGCGAATTCTCTCTAGCAAATAACTCCTCTCTTCTCTTTTATTTTTGCCAAGCCGAAATACCTTGTGCTCTAGCTGAATCCTCCATCTTTATTCTTCTTTCTCTTTTCTTTCTTTATACCAATCAAAAAGCAGAAATCAAGATCCTTCTATCCTACATAGCCGAATATTGTTAAAGGTTCAAGCAAGGATTGCCGATTCCTAAAGTAAGGGTAAGATCTCATTCGGTTTCATCCTTTTTCTTTTAAGATTTGCCGAAAGCTAGGACTAACCCCATTAATATCTTGTTGCCGAAACTTTGAAGAGATCTTTCGGGATTTACTAAGTGTCGACTACAAGGAAGGAGAAGTTCTTTTCCCGAAGGTACACCATAGGCCGCGTGTTCCCTAGTTATTTGGTGAGTTTCGGGATTTAAAATCCACAAGGTAAGTGTCTATAGCATTCGGCCAAGGGCCATCTATGATGATTTAATGTTAGAATCGAATCTAACATATGTGTATAGGTAATTCGACAGATAATTAAGACAAGGGATACTTTCGGGATTTGAAATCGCAAGGTGAGTGCATAAGTACAACCGGCCAAGGTCTATTTTGGTAATTAGATCTATTCTTTATTTGTTTAAAAAGCCGAAACTAATCAAGTTAAATGATCTAGCATTGGCCGATTTAAGGAAAGAGTAGCACAAAGTTTTTGGGATTTGATTTATAGTGAAATCGGCAACAAGGTAAGTTTTAGTATACTAATCCTACTAGGATTTGGATTTATGGCCGAATGGCTTTTTATTAAATTAGTAAGTGATTAATCAAATGTAGGGATTAAGGATCTAAGCGGTAGATCAAATTTCAAGATCTCAAGGAATTTGCTAAGCGAATCAGGTGTGTACCCCACACTATTTCATAATATTTTTTATGGCTATGTCTAATTAAAATATGTGATATTAAGAATAAGAAAGTGGCTAAGGTACCATGTTATGGTACTAAGTACTCAGGTACGTTTCCTACTCCTACTAGGAATATGAAATATGTTATTTGTAACATGAGAATAAGAATGTGAACTTTGGCATATTAGTGCATATTACAAAATGGGGCATATGGGTTATTGAAAGGGGAAGTGAATGTGGTGACCTAAGACCACGAACACGGTGACCTAAGACCGTGGTATCTGAATGTGGTGGCCTAAGACCACAGTAATCTGAATGCGGTGACCTAAGACCGTGATATCTGAATGTGGTGACCTAAGACCACAAAGGCGATGACCTAAGACCGCGATATGGAGTGTAGCGGAAGGAGGGTCGACTTAGTAGTCCCTACGGTGTACAGGTTGGTACAGTGGAGTGTAGCGGATGGCTTATTAGGTTTGGGTTTGGGAATGCATCATAATTTGTATGCTATGATATGAATGTGTAATATTTGTTATGCCTGATTCTATTATGATTTAGTGTTGTGTACACATTGAGTCTGTTGACTCACCCCGTTGAGGGACAATGTTTCAGGTGATGAACAGTAATGGACCGGGACAGCAGAACTTGTGGTGGCCATGCTCAACATGAAGTTTTTATTTTTGTGGACTATTAATTTTTAAGTACTCTGAATTATTTGTAATTATTTGATGTAATAAGGCCATAAGGCCACAGTGCACTATTTTATTTCTGTTTTTTTTTATTATGTTACGAAATTTTTATTAAGTTAAAGATTAAGTAATTTATTTTAAATGTATTCTATATGTTTTATCACCTAAATTTTAAAAAAGGTTTTCATTATAAAATGATTTTGTTATCTACTCGATCCCAACCCAAAACAATATTTCTTTCAAAATACACTATTTTCCCAAAGTAACAAAAGAACTTTGAACCGGTTTACTTGAGGAACATACCAAATCTGGTCAAAGCTCGTGGGCCGGGTTTAGGGTGTTTCACAAGTCATGTGAATACATCGTCTGGTTCAGTGTTAGATAACAAGTGAAGTCTAGGTGGATTCTTCCTAAGGGTATCGTCTTAATCAACTGAGTTTTTCCAATAGTATTTCCCCAATTCATTCTTTTTTTCTTTGCATCTTTAGCTTAGTAGTTAATTAAAATTAGATTTAAACAACAAACTTCACTTATTTTAGGTTAGACAATAAAAAGAAAGTTAGTATTAGTACTTTTAGTTCCTTTGGGTTCGACAATCCGGTCTTGCCTAAGCTATACTACTGTTCGATAGGTGCACTTGCCTTAAGTCATTGTCAGAGTTAGTTTCCAGGTTCGATCATTCTCATTTATAAATTTAAAACTCTGTAAAATAAACGATCAAGTTTTTGGCGCCGTTGCTGAGGAACTAAAATATTAAGAAAACTCTATTTTTATTACTCTAGCCACTCTTTTTATTTTTATTTTTATTTTCTGCAATTCACTCTTATTTTTATTTTTTGTTTTGTTTTTAACTTTTCTAAATTTTCTTTCTTTCTTTTCTTAACAGGTAACTCTAGTTTATGACTAGAAGGAACCCGAGAGGACCACTAGTATACGACAGTGATATTGAAGCTACCGCTCGCAGGAATCGCAGAGAAATTAGGCGAGCCCTAAGTTACACAGAAGAAGAGCGACAAAGCAAACCCAATCCTACTGAAGGGATGGACGAGAACAATCCACTACCATAAGATGTGGTAGACAATAATGCTCCATGTACTATGTATGATTATGCTAAACCTCATTTAACAGGAGCAGAATCAAGCATTTTTAGGCCTGCTATGGCTGCTAATAATTTTGAATTAAAGCCTAACACTATACAAATGATTCAACAATTTGTTCAATTTGATGGTTTACAGGACGAAGACCCAAATACTCATATAGCTAATTTTTTAGAGTTCTGTGATACCTTCAAAATAAATGGCGTTTCTGATGATGCCATACGTCTTCGATTATTTCCCTTTTCATTGAGGTATAAAGCCAAACAGTGGTTAAACTCATTACCACGAGGGTTAATCACTACATGGGATCAAATGACCAGAAATTTTTTATTAAAATATTTCCCAATGGCCAAAACGGCTATATTACGGAATGATATCTCTTCTTTTGTGCAGATGGATTTAGAGACATTATACGATGCATGGGAGAGATATAAGGATCTCTTGATAAGGTGCCCCCATCATGGTTTACCCTTCTGGCTCCAAGTCCAAACTTTCTATAACGGTGTAAACCCCTCAACGAGGAAAATAATTGACTCAGCTACCGGTGGAACCCTAAACAATAAAACTCCTGAAGTAGCCTACGAGTTTATCGAAAAGATGTCACTGAATAACTATCAGTGGTAGGTTACAAGGACAAAACCAACAAAATTAGCCGGAGTTTACAACCTCAATGCAGTAACCATGCTATCAACACATGTAAAGATGATGAATAAAAAGCTTGATAGTTTGTGTTCTTCGTAAGTACATCTAGTAATGCAGTGCGACACGAGTGGAACTGTGGCAAATCCAGAGTACCCATCCTACCAACTGGGCACAGAAAGCGAACAGATGAACTATATAGGTAATAATTTCAGATCTAATAATAACATTTATAGTAATACTTATAATCAAGGTTAGAGGAACCACCCAAATATTTGATGGGGAGGTCAAGGAAATCAAAGACAACAACCTCTTAAAAATTTCTAAAATCAGCCCTATCCACAAGAAAAGAGGCCGAACCTTGAAGAGATGCTGACAAAATTCATGGCAGCCACAGAAACCCGTTTCCAGCAAACTAAGACGACACTCAATAATCAACAGGCATCAATCAAGGGGATCGAGAACCAAGTCGGGGAACTTACTAAATCAGTTGGACAACTTACTAAGATAGTTTCTAAAATTCGATCAGAGATTTTTTCTAAAGGAATCGAACAAGTAAAGGCAGTTACATTAAGAAGTGGAAAGGAGTTAGTCGAACCAAAGGAAAAATACTACATGAAGATAACAAAGCAAAGGATGAAGAAGTTGGGGATGTAACTCCAGTACGCAACAAAAGTAAACCACAAATCCCATATCCGACAAAGTTGAAGAAAGACCGATTAGATGCCTAATACGGTAAATTTCTTGAACTTTTTAAACAAATACATGTTAACTTACCCTTTATTGAAGCCATTTCACAGATGCCAGCGTACTCAAAATTCTTAAAAGAACTCCTGACAAATAAAAGGAAGCTTGAAGAAATATCAACAGTGGAGCTTAATGAAGAATGTTCAGCCATCCTCCAAAACAAGTTACCAACCAAATTAAAAGACCCAGGAAGTTTTACTATTCCCTGTTTAATTGGTAGTTTAAATATTAAGAAAGCATTAGCTGAGCTAGGTGCCAATATTAATTTAATGCCTTATAAAATGTTTAAACAACTAGATCTTGGGGAACCAAAACCTACTAGGATGAGTATTCAGTTAGCTGATAGATCTATTAAATATCCTAGAGGAGTTATCGAAGATGTCTTGGTAAAAATTGATAAATTTATTTTCCCTGCTGATTTTGTTGTGCTTGACAAGGATGAGGACATTGAGGTTCCCTTAATTTTAGGGCACCCTTTTTTAGCTACTGCTAGGGCTGTTATCAATGTAGGTGATGATTGAATCCCAACGTAAAAGAAGTTGTGAAAGCTGAGGTAATTAAACTTCTAGATGCTGGAATAATTTATCCTATTTCTGACAGCAATTGGGTAAGTCCTGTGCAGGTTGTTCCAAAGAAAGGAGGCATGACGGTGGTAGCCAACGAAAAGAATGAACTAATTCCCACCAGAATAGTCACAGGTTGGAGAGTTTGCATTGATTACAGGAAGCTGAACGACGCCACTAGAAAAGATCACTTTTCTTTGCCCTTCATTGATCAAATGCTAGAAAGGTTATCTGGGCATATGTACTATTGCTTCCTAGATGGACTCTCCGACTATTTCCAAATCCCAATAGCACCTGAAGATCAAGAGAAGACAACATTCACATGCCCATAAGGTACATTTGCTTATCGTAGAATGCCTTTTGGATTATGTAATGCTCCTACTACTTTTCAGCGTTGCATGTTGGCAATCTTTGATGAACTTATGGAAGACATTATGGAGGTATTTATGGATGATTTCTCAGTATACAGTAATTCTTTCCATCTTTGCCGTAAAAATTTAAAATGAGTTCTAATGAGATGTGAGGAAACAAACCTTGTTTTAAATTGGGAAAAATGTCACTTTATGGTGCAAAAGGGAATTGTATTAGGACATAAGATTTTTAGTAAAGGGATTGAGGTAGATAAAGTAAAGATTGAAACATAGAAAAATTACCTCCCCCTAGTTCAGTTAAGGCTATTAGAAGCTTTTTAAGACATGTAGGATTTTATAGAAGATTCATTAAAGATTTTTCTAAAATAGCCAAGCCTTTAACAAAATTACTAGAAAAATAGATTCCTTTCAATTTCGATCAGGAATGTCTAGATGCATTCAATATCCTCAAAGATAAACTAATAAATGCTCTGATTATAATTGCACCTGATTGGAATCTACCTTTTGAACTAATGTGTGATGCAAGTGATTTTGCAGTAGGTGCAGTTCTGGGACAACGAAGGGACAAGCATTTTCAGCCAGTCTATTATGCTAGCAGAACATTGACACCTGCACAGGAAAACTACACCACCACAGAAAAAGAATTGCTAGCTGTAGTTTTTGCTTTTGACAAATTTAGACAGTATTTATTATTATCTAAAGTTGTCGTTTACACTAACCACTCCGCTCTTCGTTATCTTTTAACTAAACCTGATGCGAAACCTCGACTCATAAGATGGATTTTACTTTTACAGGAATTTGATTTGGAAATACAGGATAAGAAGGGAGCTGAAAACCTTGTAGTGGATCACCTCTCTAGGCTTTAAAACCCACATATCGAAGAGCTCGATGAAAGTGAGATAAATGACTCATTTCCCGAAGAACAACTCTTTTCTATAACCCACTCTGAGGTACCATGGTTTACAGATATTGCGATTTATTTAGCTGCTAACATCTTGCCAAAAAGACTAACACATCACCAAAAGAAGCGATTCTTTGCTGATGCGAAAAACTATTTTTAGGAAGATCCCTTTCTTTTTCGTATATGTGCAGATCAGGTAATTCGAAGATGCATTACAAAAGCAGAAGCATGCAAAATTCTAGAACATTGCCATTCAGGACCTTCAGGAGGACACTACAGTGGCCTTAAGATAGCACATAAAATACTCGAATCAGGTTTTTATTGGCCCACTCTATTTAAAGATGCCAACAGGTATGTTGCTTCGTGTGATAAATGCCAAAGAACAGGTAATGTTTCTAAACGTGATGAAATGCCTCAAACATATATGCTATCATGTGAAATATTTGATGTATGGGGTATTGATTTTATGGGTCCATTTCCTAGTTCATTTGGAAATAAATATATCCTAGTGGCAGTTGATTACATGTTAAAATAGGTGGAAGCTGAAGCTTTACCTACCAATGATGCTAGAGTAGTAGTTAAGTTTCTCAAGAAATTGTTCTCTCGATTTGGAACACCTAGAGCTATCATTAGTGACAGGGGCACTCATTTCTGTAATACTCAATTTGACAAAGTCTTAAAAAGTATGGAGTACGCCACAGGATAGCTACCCCATATCACCCTCAAACCAGTGGGCAAGTTGAAGTAGCAAACCGAGAACTTAAACGCATCCTAGAAAAAACGGTTGAATCAAACTGAAAAGAGTGGGCATTAAAGGTAGATGATGCCCTATGGGCCTATAGAACAGCGTTTAAAACCCCCTAGGAACATCCCTATACAAACTTGTCTACGAGAAAAGCTATCATCTACCATTCGAGTTAGAACACAAAGCTTTTTGGGCTATAAAATTTTTAAATTACAATCTTCAAGCTGGATGAAAGAAAAGAATGATGCAGATGAACGAGCTAGACAAATGGAGAGTTGATGCCTACGAGAACTCAAAACTATACAAGGAGGCAACAAAGGGACTCCATGATGCTCGTCTAAAGAAATCGAAACAATTTGAAGTAGGGGACTTGGTCCTGCTATACAACTCAAGGCTTAAATTGTTTCCTGGGAAACTGAAATCAAGATGGTCAGGTCCATTCATGATTAAAACAATCTTTCCCTATGGCACAATCGATGTAACTCATCCCACTCAAGGCACACTCAAAGTAAATGGTCACCGACTCAAAATCTATAATGGTGAATGTTTTAGGGATATGAGAGAGGAGCCTCAGCTCCGTGAACCTTCTTTTAGAAATGAAAATAGGGTAAGTCTAGCTTAAACTTTAAACGAGCGCTTCTCAGGAGGCAACCCAAGCACTAACCTCACTAACATTAGATTCTTAATTTTTAGCATTTAATTCCATACTAATTAATCCAATAAAGCGTAGGTTTTAGACCACAAGGTCTTGCACACGGGCGTGCCCATGGCTGTGTGGAAGCCAGGGGACGAACCACGGGTGTGCCAGTAGTCATGCACGACAAAGAAGAAATTTTTTTCCCAACACGGGCTGAGATAATAGCCCACGCTCGTGCTGACTTTTCGTCGACTATACTGACTTACCAAACACGAGCAAGACACGGCCGTGCCTTACGACCGTGTGAAGATACTGACTTGTCGAGAACGGGCTAAACACGCCCGTTCTAAACAACCATGGGAAGAAGAACACGGGCGTGGCACCTTGACCACGGTCGTGGCCAAATACCCTGAACGCGCCCAAAATTCAAAATCAAGAAAAACACGGGCTGATTAAAATCGAACACAGGCATGACCCCTGGCCATGCTCTCACCACTATTTAAGGAACTTAAACTCTTATCTTCCCCAAATCACAACCCTAACCGATTCTCTCAACCCACCTCTTCCCTAATCTGGCCACCCTTCAGCATATTTGTCATTACTTCCACATTTCTTGACCGACACCACTGCAGGACCCAGAAGACGATGAGGACCTTTGATAAATCGTAAAAGTAACATATTTTAATCCCACATTTAGTATGCTTTTGGATGATTTATCCCTCGATTTATGTAAAAAGGTGCTTTTAATCCTTTCTTTTCATGTCTTATACCCAGGCAAGCACCCAAGGATAAAAAGAATAAGAAACGAGCCCAAAAACGGACCAATTCTGGCCAAGAAAGAAATCGATACGGCCTGGACTTAAGCCCACACGGCCGTGCCACGCCAATAATCTAAAAAACGGCCTTCTCCCAATTTACACAGCCGTGTCTCATTAAAGAAGTCTGAGCACGGCCTGGCCACGATCCACACGAGCGTGTGCCATGGCCGTGTCCCTATCGCTGGAAGAAGCAATTTCATTCGGGAAAGGATACTTGGAGGCAAAGAAACACATTCCAAAGCCTATTCAAACACCCTATTGGAAATTCTACTTAAATTAGGATACTTAAGGGCCAAGTAAGGCATCTCAAAGTCTATATAAACACCCAATGGGGCAACTTGAAGGGGAGTTCGGCAGAAGCCGAAACCGGATCGAAAGCGAGGCCAAGGAGCCAAGCCGAGAAGGTCAAAGTTAGGGAATAACGCGAGGATAGCCAGTTGATTCAATCCAAGAAGCCGGAATTATACTCAAGGGGGCGGAATTCTCCTTCAATCCTATCAGGGAGTTTTAGGATTTTTCTTATGTTTTGTTTTATCTTTTCTCTTGTGATGTTTTCTCTTTACATTATGAACTAAACCCCTCAGATACCTGAAAGAGGATGAAACCTAGACAGATTTTATTATTTGATTTTTAAGTTATATGATAAATTACATAGTTTGTTCTTAATTATGTTGCTTAATCCAAATCGAATGTGCTTAGGTGGAGGAGGAATAGACCCTGCCTAAGAGTAGATCTAACATAATTAAGCGGAGTTGATCGGGCGCCTAGAGATAGGGTTACGAGATTTTGCCGGATTAGGGTGAAACCTAATATGGGAGTCCATTGATCTATTTACTGCTTTCCTAGGGGGTTACTATAAGCAAATGAGAGTTTCACTAATTAACCTAGGATTAGACGTTATTCGCTTCGAGAGAGGGTTTAACATAGGTTAGGGAGTCTTACGGATCAAGCTAAGTAAAAGAAATCATATAATTTAAGGGTTAATTAATAAATGAAGTCTAGGTGGATTCTTCCTGAGGGTATCATCGTAATCAACTGAGTTTTCCTTCAATGTTATTTTCCTATTTGTCCTTTTTGTCTTTGTTTCCTTAGTTTAGTCTTCGCCAATATAGTTTAAAGCAACTTCACTATATTTTTAAGGCTAAATAATAAAAAGAAAGTTAGTATTAGTACTTTTAGTTCCTTTGGGTTCGATATTCTGGGTCTTGCCTAAGCTATACTCTTTGCTCGATAGGTACACTTGCCTTTAATCATTGTCAGAGTTAGTCTCCAGGTTTGATCATTCTTTTATAAATATTTAAAACTCTGATTTTACAGCAATCAAGTTTTTGGCGCCTTTGCCAGGGAACTAAAATATTAAGAAAGCTCTATTTTTATTACTTTAGCCATTTTTTTATTGCAATTTATTTTCATTATTATTTTTAATTTTTAATTTTATTTTTATTCTTACTTTGCTAATTTTTCCTATATTTTGCTTTTGGCAGATAATTTTAGTCTATAGAGAAGATGGTACTGAATAATTATTAGTGGCAAGTCATGAGGACAATTCCTACTAAAGCAGCCAGTGCCTTCGACCATGATGTGTTGACCAAGTTATCTACCCAGCTAGAGATGATGAATAAAAAGATCGATGGTTTGTGTAGTCGTTCGCAGGTACATCCAGTAATGCAATATGACTCGAATCTAGGAGGCGTGGCGAATCCTGAGTACCCACCCTACGGATATGGCATGGAGAACGAACAAGTCCACTATATGGGTAACTACTCTAGACCTCAAAATAATTTTTGTAATGACACTTATAATGCAGGTTGGAGGTACCATCCCAATTTCTCATGGAATGATCAAAGTAGCCAAAGACAGGAACTTTATCAAGATTTTCAACAACCATCTCAGCAACAGGAAGAGGAGTCGAACATTGAAGAGATGCTGACAAAATTCATGGCAGCCACAGATACCCCGGTTGAAGAGAACAAGAACCGATTAGAGGAAGATACTAAGTCAGTAAGGGAAGCCACTAAGGCAGTCGAACAACTTGCAAAGCTCATGTCAGAACAACCGCATTGACATCTACCGAGTAACACCAAGATTAATCCAAAGGAGCAAATTCAAGCCATAGCAACTTAGGAAAATGTAGAGATAGACGAATCCATCTCGCAACAAGAAAACAAGGTAGACAAAAGAAAATTAGAGGTAATGCAAGAAAAGCCGAAATCGGTAATAAAGGAGTATCAACCTCGCATACCTTACCCCGAAGCATTAGAAAGAGACGATTTAGAAGAACAGTTCGGTAAGTTTATTAAACTTTTAAAGAAATTACATATCAACTTACCTCTTCTTGAAGCTCTTTCTTAGATGCCGACTCTAGAGAAATTTTTAGGGAGTCAGTAATGAAAAAGCAAAGGATAGACGAGGAATCACATGTGGAACTCAACGCAAACTGCTCGGCAATTCTACAGAATAGATTACCACAGAAATTAAAAGATTCAGGGAGTTTTACAATTCCACGCATAATTGATAGTTTATCTATAGAAAATGCGTTAGCCGATTTAGGGGCAAGCATAAATGTTATGCCTTATAAACTGTTTAAACAACTAGGTCTAGAAACCCAAACAAACTAGGATGAGCGTTCAATTAAGCGATAAAACTATCAGAATTCCTAGGGGTATAATAGAAAATGTTCTAATCAAAATTGATAAATTCGTATTCCCAGTAGACTTTGTTGTCTTAGACATGAATGAGGACAATTCGATTCCTTTAATTTTAGGAAAACCCTTTATAACAACTACGAGGACTAAAATTGATGTTGGTACAGGAGAACTCATTCTTCGTGTAGGTGACGAATCAATCAGTCTACAAGCTTTTGACTCGGCCAGGACATCAAGTGATGAAGGTGAGAAAGTAAATTTAATTGATAATCAAATTGTTCAACTTTCACCATAGGAAACACCACAAGGCTACAAACCTGAGTCAAATTATGGGCCCCAAGATTTACAAGCTCATAACAGTGAATTGTTAGTGGAATCTGACCCAAGGCAAGAAACTGTGGTAAATACAGGTAAGATTGAGGTAAGCCATGATTTACCAAACCTGGTAAATAAAGAATACCAACCTCGTGCGCCATATCCCGATGCAATAAAGAAAGACCACACAGAGGAAGAATGCGGTGAACTCACACTTCGTGAAGAGGAAGAAACAATCACTCTTCAAGCTCTTGACTCAGCTAGGACATCGAGTAATAAATGTACAAACGTTAATTCTATTGATAATCATTTGGTTCAACCTTCTTTACAGGAAGCATCACGAAATCACTTAGCTGAGCTAGATCTTAGACCTAATGCCGACAAAGAAGAAATACCTAAGGAACAAAGCCTTAGGGTTGACAAACTAAAAGAGGAGGAAACACAAATCAAAGAGGAACAGGAACCGCACGAAGTGAAATCGAAAGAGACCTCAAACGAGTTGATAGGAACAACAAATCACTTCAAAATAGGGGATCAGGTATTGTTGAATAAGGAAGACCCTCGAATCACCAATTCAGACCTCAAGGCAAACGAAGAAATCACTTTTAAGGTACTTAATGTCTTCCTATACGGCAAAGTCGAGGTAAGCAATCCTAAATTCAACACTTTTGAGGTAAACATTACTCGACTTAAACTATATATCCATAAATCGAAGTGATCGCATGAGAAAGGATTTTCACCTCCTCAAACCACCATGGCATCATCAAAAACGCCATTTATTTTGAAGGTATTACAGTATTTTAGAAAATTCGCTAAGTGTGTGTTAGGATCATCATCCTACAAACCATCAAACTGAACAAACTGTTGTATCATCTGTATAGTGTTAGGTTTCAGTTTAAAATTATTTGCTGCAATAGTAGGCCTAACAATACTTGACTCAGTTCCTGTTAAATTAGGTTTAGCATAATCATACATAGTTCGAGGAGTATAATGTTCACCTGCCTCTGGAGGTAGCTGATTATTCTCAACCATCTCTTCGGTGGTATTGATTTTGACTTCTTGCTCTTCTTCTAGGTAGTTTAAGCTTCGCCTTATTTCTCTACGATTTCTGCGAACAGTACCTTTAATATCGCTGTCGTAAATTAGGGGTCCTGCCGGGTTCCTTTTAGTCATAAACTTGAGGTACCTGCCAGAAGCAAAGAAGAAAATTTAGAAAAATAAAATAAAATTTAATTGGAAAAATAAAATAAATATAATATGGCTAAAGTAATAAAAATTAAGCGTTCTTAATATTTCAGTTCCCCGGCAACGGCGCCAAAAACTTGATAGTGTGTCAGAGTCTTAAAAATTTATAAAAATGAATGATCGAGCCTAGAAACTAACTATGACATCGATTGACGTAAGGGCACCTATCGGAGACTAGTATAGTTTAGTGGCAAGACCAGATTGTCGAACCCAAAGGAACCAAAAGTACTAGTACTAACTTTCTTTTTATTATTTAGCCTAAGAATTGAGGGATTTATTATTTAATCTAAAATTAACTATTAAGCTAAAGATGCAAAGACAAAGAGAATGAATTGGGAAAATACTTGTGGCAAAAACCAATTGATTAAGACAATACCCGAGGAAGAATCCACCTAGACTTCACTTGTTATTTAACTTTGAACCAGACGATTTATTCACTTGACTTGATCCGTAGGATTCCCTAATTTATATTAATACCTCTTTTGAGGCTACTAACGTCTAACCCTAGGTTGATTAATTGAAATCTCTTTCTAATTAAAACCCCTAGAATTGCATTAACTCGATCTATGGACTCCCATATTAGGTTTGAACCTAATCCGACAAATTTTCGTCATCCTATTTCTAGGGTTGCGATCAACTCCACTCAATTATGTTAGATCTACTCTTAAACAGGGACTTTTGCTCCACTATCTAAGCACATCAATACTTAAATCAATATCCTGAAATATCAAAGCAAGAATTAAGAACAAATAATTAAGAACAAATCAAGTATTTATCATATGGTTCAGAAAACAATAACAAGATCCGTCTTAGATTTCATCCCCCTCAGATATTTGGGAGGTTTAGTTCATAATGATAAAAGAATACATCACAGAAGAAAATATAAAATAAAACATAAGAAAAACCCTAAAACCCCCTGAAGGAATTGAAGAGAAGTTCCTTTATCTTGAGTATAACTCCGGCTTCTTGAGATGAATTAACTGGCTTTCTTCGAGTAAATCTCACAATTCTAGCCTCTCTAGCTCGGCTCTTCGGCCTAACTGGACCCCTAACTGCACTTCTCTTAAAGGTTAGCCTCTAGGGTGTTTATATAGGCTTTTGGAATGGCTTTCTTTGCCTCTAAATACCCTAATCCGAATGAAACTCTTCTTTGTCACATCAGGGACACGCCATGGCACACGCCCGTGTGAATCATGGCCAGGCCATGTTCGAGACTATTAAAGAGGCACGGCCTTGTGGTCTTGGGCCCATGCCATGTCGATTTCATGCTTTGGCCTATTTGCTCCGTTTTAAGCCCATTTCTCGTTCTTTTCATCCTCTGATGCTCTCCTGAGTATAAAACATGAAAACAAAGGATTAAGAGCACCAAATTTCACAATTCAAGGTTTAAATCATCCAAAAGTATGCTAAATGTGGGATTAAAATATGTTCAAATTACGGTTTATCAATTTCCTGCAAAGAAGATTGAACATTAAGTTTACTTACATTAACAGGACTTGTATCATCTTAATCACTAGATATTTTGTCAAAATCATGTGTTTTGAGTTTAATCCTGTCATCACCTACACGAAGTATTAATTCCTCTGTATCGACATTGATAATGGTCCTAGCAGTTGCTAAAAAGGGTCGTCCTAAAATTAAAGTAACATCACTATCCTCATTCATGTCTAAAACAACAAAGTCTACTGGGAATATGAATTTATCAATTTTTATTAGCACATCTTCAATTATTCCCCTAGGAACTCTAATGGTTTTATCAGCCAATTGAATGCTCATCCTAGTCTGTTTGGGTTTCCCAAGACCTAGTTGTTTAAACATTTTATAAGGCATAACATTGATACTTGCCCTGAAATCAGCTAAAGCATTATTAATAGATAAGACACCAATTAAGCAGGGAATTGTAAAATTCCCTAGATCTTTTAATTTGTGGGGTAGTTTATTTTGTAAAATTGCTGAACACACTGCGTTTAGCTCCACATGCGATGCATCATCTAACTTCCGTTTGTTTGTCAAAAGCTCTTTTAAAAATTTTGTTGAATTGGGCATCTGCGAAAGAGCTTCAATAAACGGTAAGTTAATATGTAATTTTTTTAAAAGTTTAAGAAATTTACTGAATTGTTCATGTACGCGGTCTTTCTTCGTTGCATTGGGATATGACACACGAGGTTTGTACTCTTTACTTACCAGTTCTGGTTTATTATGGCTTACTTCAACCTTACCTTCATCTACCACATTTTCTTACCTCAGTTTTGGTTCGTCTAACCCTTCACTATCGTGAGAATTAATGGCATGAAGTTGCTCCTTTGGGTTAGTTTCAGTGTTGCTTAGCAAGCTGCCTTGTGGCCGTTCAGATATAAGCTTAGCAAGTTGTCCTATTTGGTTCTTAAACCCTTGAATCGATGCTTGCTGATTTTTTAGTGATGTTTCAGTGTTTTGGAAACGGGTTTCTAACATCGCGATAAATTTTGTTAGCATTTCCTCAAGGTTCAGCTTTTTCTCCTGTGGGTAGGGTTGCTGTTGAAAACGTAGAGGGGGTTATTGTCTCTGATTTCGTTGGCCACCCCATGAGAAGTTGGGATTGTTCCTCCAACCTGGATTGTAAGTGTTACTATAGGGATTATTCTGAGGTCTAGAATTATTACCCATATAGTTCATCTGTTCGCTTTCTATGCCAGGGTTGTAGGATGGATATTCTGTATTGTTCGTCCTTTCTCCATTTGTATCGCACTGCATCACCGGATGTATGATAAACCATAATTTATACATATTTTTACCCCATACTTGGCTTATTTTTGGATGAATATTCATTAGATTTAATGAATTTGATACTCCTAATCCTTTAATTTCATGAGTTATACTCAAGAGAGCTTAAGAAATTGAAAAGAATGAGAAACAGGCCTGGACTATACGGTCGTGTGTGACAAGCAGGATCGAACACGGCCTGGACTATCGACCACGGGCGTGTCCCTACTGAAATCAGGTTTAATTCTATTCGGAAAAGGCTAATTGCGGGCCAAGAAAGGCATATCAAAAGCCTATATAAACACCCTAGGGGGCAACCTAAAAGGGAGGCCGACAAGACGTTGAATAGACGCCAAGTAGAAGGGAAAAATACTCCAAGACAGCCATCGGGGATAGCTTTGGAGGAGGATCTCCATCAAGACTGAAAA
This sequence comes from Gossypium bickii, assembly GCA_025503065.1. Taxonomy (NCBI): domain Eukaryota; kingdom Viridiplantae; phylum Streptophyta; class Magnoliopsida; order Malvales; family Malvaceae; genus Gossypium; species Gossypium bickii. The sequence goes on from CP106718.1 coordinate 23,173,017, forward strand.
TCTCCCATCAATTCCTCTTGAAGTTTTTGGGTTTTCTTATGTTTTGTAGTTTTCCTTATTCTATGATGTTTCCTTTGTTTAGTATGAACTAAACCGCTTAAATACCTAAGGGGATGAAACCTAAGACAGATCTTATTATTATTTGATTTATAAGATATATACTTGTTCTTATTCTTAATTGTGAGTTTTTATTCTTGTTTTAATAATTCAGGTTATTGATTCAAGTCGAATGTGCTTATTCAGTGGAGCAAAAGTCCCTGTTTAAGAGAAGATCAACACAATTAAGCAGATTTGACTGCAACCCTAGAAATAGGGCAACATAAATCTTTCGGATTAGGGTCAAACCTAATAAGGGAATCCATAGATCGAGTTAATGTGATGATAGGGGTTTAATTAGAAAGAGATTTCAATTAATCAACCTAGAATCAATTGTTTTTAGTCTTGAAAGAGATATTAACATAAATCAAGGATTTCTACGGATTAAGTCAAGTGAATAAATCATATGTTGTTTTTAGTCTTGAAAGAGATATTAACATAAATCAAGGATTTCTACGAATTAAGTCAAGTGAATAAATCATATGAATCAAAAGTAATAAGTGAAGTCTAGGTGGATTCTTCCTTAGGTATTGCCTATCTCATATAAGTTGTCCAAAAGTATTTTTCCCAATTCACTCTCTGTCGCGTTCATAAGAATTTAGTTCGTTAAATTAGTTAGTTAAATTTAGATTAAAAAGAAATCCCCTTAATTACTAGGCTAGATAATAAAAAGATAATTATTAATAGTAATTTTAGTCCTTGAGGATATGATATTCCGAACTCACCACAACTATAGTATTGTTCGATAGGTGCGCTTGCCTTTGTCGAAATAATAATTAGTTTCGAGCTCTATCAATGTACCTGCGAAGAACCATACAAACCATCAATCTTTTTATTTAACAACTCTACCTGGTTTGATAGCATGGTCACCGCGTCGAGGTTGAAAACACCGGCTGCCTTTGTTGGCTTCGTCCTCATAACTTGCCACCGATAGTTATTCAGTGACATCTCTTCAATGAATTCGTAGGTAGCCTCAAGTGTTTTGTTGTTAAGTGTACCACCGCCAGCTGCATCAATCAATTGCCTAGTTGAGGGGTTCACACCATTGTAAAAGGTTTGAACCTGTTGCCATAGAGGTAACCCATGGTGTGGGCACCTTCTCAACAAATCCTTGTATCTCTCCCATGCGTTGTAAAGTGTTTCTAAATCCATCTGCACAAATGAAGAGATGTCATTCCTTAACTTAACCGTTTTTGCCGGCAGAAAATATTTAAGTAAAAATTTTCGGTCATTTGTTCCCATGTAGTGATTGATCCTCGTGGTAATGAGTTCAATCACTGTTTAGCTTTGTTCCTCAACGAGAAGGGAAACAACTAATAGTGAATGGCATCATCGGAAATGCCATTAATCTTAAAAGTGTCGCAGAATTCCAGAAAATTTGCCAAGTGATTGTTTGGATCCTCATCCTGCAAACCATCAAACTGAACAAACTGCTGAATCATCCAAATAGTGTTAGGTTTCAATTTAAAATTATTTGCAGCAATAGCAGGTCTAACAATACTTGATTCAGTTCCTGTTAAAGTAGGCTTAGCATAACCATACATAGTACGAGGGGCAGGATTTTCAGCAACCACTGAAGGAAGCGGATTATTATCAGCCATCTCCTCGGTAGTATTAGTTTCATCCTCTAGCTCTTCTTCTATGTATTATAGGCTTTGCCTTATCTCCCTACGATTTCTGCGAGCGGTACTTTCTATCTCACTTTCAAAAAGCAAGGGTCCTGACGGGTTTTTTCTAGTCATAAACTAAAATTGCCTGCCAGAAGCATATAAAAGAAAAATTAGCAAGTTAAAATAAAAATAAATTGCAAATAAAAATAAGAATGGCTAAAGTAATAAAAATTAAGTGTTCTTAATATCTTAGTCCCCTGCAACGGCGCTAAAAACTTGATGTCTCTTTAACTAACTATGATCACAATAAAGGCAAGCGCACCTATCGTTTAATAGTATAGTTATGGTAAGACCGGTAATATCGTATCCACAAGGACCAAGAGTACTAGTAATTACTATCAATCTATTATCTAGGCTAAGAATTGGAGTGATTTCTTTTAAACTAAAACAAATTAAAAGCACAACAAAGAATGTATTGCGAAAAATACTTTTGGACAACTTTATGAGAGAGGTAATACCCAAGGACGAATCCACCTAGACTTCACTTATTACTTTTGATCCATATGATTTATTCACTTGATTTAATCCGTAGAAATCCCTAAATTATGTTAATATCTCTTTCAAGACTAAAAACAACTGACTCTAGGTTGATTAATTGAAATCTCTTTCTAATTAAAACCCCTATTGTCACATTAACTCGATCTATAGATCCCCTTATTAGATTTGACTCTAATCCGGCAAATTTATGTCGCCCTATTTCTAGGGTTGCAATCAACTCCACTTAATTGTGTTGATCTACTCTTACACAGGGAATTTCGCTCCTCTGAATAAGCACATTCGACTTGAATCAATAACCTGAATTATCAAAATAAGAATAAGAACTCACAATTAAGAATAAGAACAAGTATTTATCTTATAAATCAAATAATAATAAGATCCATCTAGATTTCATCCCCTTAGGTATTTAAGGGATTTAGTTCATAATGATAGAGGGAAACATCTTAAAAAAAGGAAAACTACAAAACATAAGAAAACCCAAAAGCTTCAAGGGAAATTGATGGGATATCTTTAGTCTTGATGGAGATCATTGTTCCAAGCGGCTCCTGATGGCTGTCTTCGAGTATTTTCTATTTTCTACTCCGCGTATCTTTTTAGGTTGCCCCCAGGGTGTTTATATAGGCTTTGGGACGCCTTTCTTGGCCCACAAGTAGCCTTTTCCAAATGGAATTAGACTTGGATTCGACAGGGACACGCCCGTGTGACACGCCCATGTGTTATGGCTTGGGTCATGCTCAATTCTACTCATCACCCATGACTGTGTGGTCTGCCCGTGTGCAGAAGTCCAGGCCGTGTTGATTTCCGAGGTAGGCCTATTTTGTCCCTTTTTGGCCCGTTTCTTGTTCTTTTCGGCTCCCTAAGCTCTCCTGAGTGTAATACATCAAATTAAAGAATTAAGAGCACCGAATTAATCAAATCTAATGAAAATTCGTCCAAAAATAAGCCAAGTATGTGGTCAAAATATATATAAATTATGGTTTATCATTTATCAATTCAAATACAATTCAATCACAATCGATTATAGTGTCTCTTAAATGAGCCTACGAGGCCTTAAACATGCATTAGGAGTAATTCAGGACTAAACCGGAAGCTCAAGTAACTTTTATGAAACTTTGAAAATTTTTCTCAAAATAGGGGACACACACCTATGTGACCAAGCTGTGCGTCCCACACGGCCACCAGATACGCCCGTGTCACAAGCCGTGTGAACATTCGAAATGGAAGCACATGGCCATGTCCCAGTCTGTGTCCAAACAAGTGAGGTTACTGACCTGGGTCACACGACCAACCACATGACCGTGTCTATAGCTCGTGTGCCCTACGATGTGGCCACACACGCCTGTGTGCCAGGCCTTGTGCTAGGTCGTGCCAAACCTGTAGGGTATACTGACTTATACAACATGGCCAAGTCACATGTCTGTGTGTTAGACCGTGTGCCAATTAGGGGGTATATTGACTTGTGCCACACAGCCGATCACACGCCCCTGTGTGAAAGCATGTAGAGCATACTGACTTCATTACAATTTCAACACCAGGGGACACATGGTCGTGTATCATGACCGTGTGCCACACATGGCTGAGACACACGCCAGAGACATGTGTCTCAGCCCGTGTGGACAAAAATAGGCTATTTACGAAGCCATTTTGTCATCCAAATTTGCATATACCTACACAACCAAAATTGCACCAAATCATAGCATAATTAACATTCAATTCAGCCACAATCAAGACTTATTCATACCATTTTTAATACCAACATTTGTCATGCTTATAACCTCAATCCTTACTCCATCAAAACATACCAAATCACATATACAAATCAACTATCTATACCTTAACTAAACATGCAACATTTTGAACCAATTCACATACATAACTCACATCTAATATCAACCATATATGCACATAACCAAAATTCACTAAATTAACCCAACTCTCATGGCTATATATATACAAACCAAAATAAAAACATTTACAATGCCAATTCATTTGGCCAACATCATTACCAAAACATAGTCAACATGACTCAAAATACCTATATATGCCATATACTTAATATACCAAAATTCAAAGGTACCAAGTGATAGATGGTAGTGTGAAACGATCTCCGACGATCCCTGAATCTGAGCTAGCTTCGATTTCACTAAAAAAACACGGAAAAATACACAAAGTAAGCTATAAAGCTTAGTAAGCTCGTATGATATAAACTTAACTAATCACAAATACACCATTTATATATTTAAACATATTAACATGTAATTTGTGATTACTAACAACCCTTTCACAAGCTATTTCATATGCTAATATACAAACTTCATAACTTCTTCGATTTAAAGCTCGTACTATGCATGTACATACCTGTACCAATCCGAAACAAGCTCATACATATTTAGAATACCGTTGAATACCTGATATCTCACACACTAAGTGTCGTACATAGCCGAAGCTATCTCAAATCGCACAATAAGTGCCATACATAGCTGAAGCTATCTCAATTCGCACACTAAGTGTCATATATAACCGAAGTTATGTGGAATCGCACACTAAGTGTCATATATAGCCGAATCATCGTCAAACGTAACTTTAATCTTGTATACACAATTTATGCAATACCAAAGCATTTAAAGCATAATTATAATAATGCTTGTTACATACGAACTTACCTCAGATGTTAAAACGTGAATCGAGTTAATTAGTCGATAACTTTAGTTTTCCCCCGATCTAAGTCCAAATTCTACTTTTCTTAATCTATATAATATCAAATTCAACTCATCTACTACTTCATTTATTCGATTTAGTCCAAATTTCACTTTAGGGCATTTTTACACAATTGCCCCTAATATTTCACATCTTTTACAATTTAGTCCTTATTACACAAAATCAAAAATTGATGCAATTTAATCCACTCACATGCTAGCCAAATTTCCCTAATACACATATCAGCCCATGGTTTTCATTTATTTCACATTTCTACCACACAATTTACACATTTCTCAATTTAATACCTATTTTGCATTTTCTTTAAAAATCACTTTACAAAAATTGTGTATCTATCAACAATCATTCAAAATCTATCAAGAAACTTCAAAACACATGCTTATTCATCAATGACATTATTCAAAATCTTTAACAATTTTACAAATTAGTCCCTCGGCTAGCTAGTACTAGCTACAACGATATCAAAAACGTAGAAATCATTAAAAATGGGACAAAAACCGTACCTAATTGAGCTTAAATGTCTTGGCCGAATGTAAAAGAGAAAAATAGCTTCCTTTTTGCCCTAGATTTAGTGAAGAAGATGATAATATGTAATGTTTTTGTTTTTGTTTTATTTATTTTAAGTTAAAAGACTAATTTACTAATATAAACTTAATTATTCACACAAATTTCAAAAATACCATTCTCATAAATGTCTACTATCATATAAATGGTCCAATTACCACTTAAGGACCTCAACTATAAGTTTCTATAGCTATTAGATACTTTTAGCTAATAGAACTTCACTTTTACACTTTACGCAATTTAATCCTTTCTCTCAAATTGACCATTTGAACGATAAAATTTCTTTACGAAACTTTCACACATACATGCTATCATGCTATAAACACTTAAAAAATATTAAAATAATTTTTTTAACCTCAGATTTGTGGTTCCGAAACCACTGATCTGATTTGACTAAAAACGGGCTGTTACGTTTGAAGTTATTCATTCAAATCATATTTAGAGAGGAGAACTCAAACCCATAAAGCGTCATCCACCCAATCTTCAATAGGAAAGAATTATTCTGGTCATGTAAATGCTGTAATCCAAGACCCCCTCAAGACCTTTGCTGAAAAATAGAATCCCATCCAACTAATGCAAGTTTCGAATGACCATTGGCATAGCCCCATATAAACTATCTCGCAGTCCACTCTATCTCATCACAAACTCTGTTTGGAATCAACATAAACTGCATAAAATAGTTCGGAATGGCAAGGAGAATAGGTTAGGCCAAGGTAATTCTCCCAGCAATGGAAAGTTTCCTTGCTACCCAATTTTGTAGCTTACGCCTTACATTTTCCACAACATAACTCAATGTGTTCTTCGTGACTCGCTCATAAAGAAGAAGAACTCCTAAGTAAGTTCCAAGGTTCTGGAAAATTTGAAACCTGAAAAGTTGACTAATCCGAATACAAATACCATCTTCAATTCCTCTGGAAAAGAAAATATTGCTTTTCCTCTTGCTAATTTTGTGACCAGAAAAATCACAGAAATGGTTCAAAATGCCTGCTAAAAGCTGAGCTTGACCCAGATCTGCTTTGCAGAATATAACCAAATCATCTGCAAAGAAAATATATGATAATCAGGACCCGTTCGAGAAAGACGAATTTGACACCACTTACCTTCTCCAATTTTTGCATGAATAATTTATCCTAACCACTCCATACACAATACAAAAAGAAATGATGATAAAGGATATCCATATCTAATCCCTCTAGATGTCTTGAATTTCTGGGTGGGCACACTATTACAAGTAATCTTCATAGTCGATAAGGAAAAGGCCTTTATAACAACTGAGATAAGGAAATCTGAGATCCCTGCAGCTTGTAACGAAGCATTAATAAAGTCCTAGGTTACTCTGTCATAAGCCTTTTCTAAGTCCAATTTGATAGCCATCCAATTTTTTCCCCTTCATTTACTTCGCATGTAGTGGATGACTTCCTAAGCTATGATAATATTATCGAAGATATTATGTCAAGCAATGAAGCCAACTTGTTCCTACGAGATAAGGTTAGGAAACACAATTTTAAATCTATTAGCAATAACTTTCATTACCAATTTATACATCACCGAACAAAGGTTAATAGGGCAAAACTAGTTGCAATTCTCTGGATTGTCTTTCTTTGGAATAAGAACATCTAGCATGTTGTTCAAATCTGGATCAATGGCATTATCAGCAAACACACCTTGAACCCATCATAAACACCATTACCCATGATATCCCACTAACTCTGGAAGAAGTGCCCATGAAACCATCGCTTCCTGGTGTTTTCAGAGAGGCCATGTCAAATAAGGCTTTCTTAATTTCTTCATCAAACATCGCCTTTTCCAAAAAAACAATGTCCTGTTCTTTAAAATGAGGGAATAAATTGGATAGTAACCCCATAATGGGCTCAAGCCTTTCACCATAAAGTTTCTCGAAAAAACCAATTGCCTCGGTTTGAAGGATACCCTGATTAGAGCACCACTCACCATTATTGATGCATAGAGCAGTAATACGATTAAATTTCTCCCGTTGTATGGTTCGACTATGAAAAAAATTGGTATTACGGTCCCTAAACTGAAGCCAATCTCACCTAGATTCTTTCCTCCAAAGTAGCTCTTCATGATGTAGCAAATTTTCCAATTCATCTCGAACATCTGATTCTAACTGAAATAATCGACTAGAGGCTGACCGATCTAAAGCACTTTGGATATTGAAGAGCGAATTCATAAGACTCCTTTTGCGGGTACCTATAATACCATAAACAGACCTATTCAACTCCTTAACACGAGAAGTAAAATCAGAAAAGGGAGTGAGCAATTGATAAACCGTAATTATAACATATTTTAATCCCGCATTTAGCTTACTTTTGGATGATTTATCCCTTTCATTTATATAAAAAGGTGCTTTTAATCCTTTCTTTTCATATCTTATACCCAGGAAAGCACTGAGGATGAAAAGAACGTAAAACGAGCCCAAAACAGAGTAAATGGGTCATATCACAAAATCAACACGGCCTGGCCCGGAGACCACACGGCCATGCCATGCCAACCATCTAGAACACGGCCTCTCCCCTGATTTACACGGCCGTGCCTCATTAAGAAATCTGAACATGGCCTAAAGTCAATCCACAAAGGTGTGCTACATGGTCATGCCTCTGTCGTGGCAAAGAGCAATTTCATTCGGATTTGGATACTTTGGGGCAAAGAAACCTATTTCAAGAGGCTATATATACCCCTTAAGTACCACCTTTGAGGAGGAGGCGAGCGAGGCCAATGAACCAAGCCGGAAAGGTCAGAATTATGGGAATCGCTTGAAGATAGCCAGTAGATCCATCCCAAGAAGCCGGAATTATACTCAAGAAGGTGGAATTTCCCTGAAGGAATTCCTTCAGGGGGTTTTAGGAATTTCTTATGCTTTGTTTTATCTTTTCTCTTGAGATGTTTTCCTTCTTAGTTATGAACTAAACCCTTCAGATACCTGAAGGGGATGAAACCTAGATAAATTTTGTTATTTGATTTCTAAGTTATATGATAATTGCTTAGTTTTCTCTTAATTATGTTGCTTAATCAAAATCTAATGTGCTTTGGTGAAGGAGGAATAGACCTTGCCTAAGAGTAGATCTAACATAATTAAGCGGAGTTGATCGAACGCCTAGAGATAGGGTTACTAGAATTTGCCGGATTAGGGTGAAACCTAATATGGGAGTCCATTGATCGATTTAGTGCTATCCTAGGGGGTTATTATAAGTGAACAGGAGTTCCACTAATTAACCTAGGGTTAGACGTTATTCACCTTGAGAGAGGGTTTAATATTGGTTAGGGAGCCTTATGGATCAAGCTAAGTAAAGAAATCATATAATTTAGGGTTAGATAACAAGTGAAGTCTAAGTGGATTCTTCCTAAGGGTATCGTCGTAATCAATTGAGTTTTCCTTCAAAGTTATTTTCCTATTCGTCCTTTTTGTCTTTGTGTCCTTAGTTTAGTCTTCGTCAATATAGTTTAAAGCAACTTCACTCTATTTTTAAGGCTAAATAATAAAAAGAAAGTTAGTATTAGTATTCTTAGTTCCTTTGGGTTCGATATCCGGTCTTGCCTAAGCTATACTACTGTTCGATAGGTACACTTGCCTTTAATCGTTGTCAGAGTTGGTTTTCAGGTTTTGATCATTCTTTTATAAATTTTAAAACTCTGATTTCAGCGATCAAGTTTTTAGCGTCGTTGCTGGGGAACCAAAATATTAAGAAAGCTCTATTTTTTTTACTTTAGCAGTTATTTTATTTTTCACAATTTATTTCTTTTGTTTTTAGGATAAATTTTAATTTTTACTAATTTTTCTTTCTTTCTTTCTTTTTTCAGGTACCTCTAGTTAATGAGTAGAAGGAACCCGAGAGGACCTTTGGTATACGATAGTGATATTGAAGCAACCGCTCGCAGGAATCGTCAGGAAACCAGGCAAGCCCTAAATTACACAGAAAGGGAGGAAGAAGACAGATGCAAGCCTACTGAAAGAATGGATGGGAATAACCTTCCACCACACGATGTGGGGGAACGTAATGCTCCATGTACAATGTTTGATTATACGAAACTGCATTTAACAGGAGTGGAATCAAGTATTGTTAGGCCCGCCATAGCTGCTAACAATTTTGAATTAAAGCCTAACACAATACAAATGATTCAACAGCTTGTTCAATTTGATGGTTTGCAGGACGAAGATCCAAACATGCATATAGCTAACTTTTTAGAGTTCTGTGATACCTTCAAAACAAATGGTGTTTCTGATGATGCCACACGTCTTCGGTTATTCCCTTTTTCATTGACAAATAAAGCTAAACAGTGGTTAAACTCGTTACAACGTGGGTCAATCACCACATGGGATCAGATGATCGAAAAATTTTTAATGAAATATTTTCCACCGGCCAAAACGGCCAAATTAAGGAATGATATCTCTTCTTTTGTGCAGATGGATTTAGAAACACTATACGATGCATGAGAGAGATTCGAAGATCTCTTGAGGAGGTGCCCACACCATGGCTTACCCTTGTGGCTACAAGTCCAAACATTCTATAACGGTGTAAACCCCTCAATAAGGCAACTAATTGATTCAGCAGCCGGTGGAACCTTGAATAACAAAACTCTAGAAGCAGCCTACGAGTTCATTGAGGAGATGTCATTAAACAATTATCAGTGGCAAGCTTCAAGGACCTAACTGACAAAATCGGCAGGAGTCTTCAACGTCGATACCATAACCATGCTATCAACGCAGCTTGAGATGATGAATAAAAAGCTTGATAGTTTGTGTTCTTCGCAAGCACATCCAGTCATGAAGTGCGACGCAAGTGGAACCGTGGCGAATACTGAGTACCCACCCTACCAACCGGAAGCAGAGAGCGAACAGATGAACTATATAGGCAATAATTTCTGATCCAATAATAATCCTTATAGTAACACTTACAATCCAGGTTGGAGGAACCATCCAAATTTTCATGGGGAGGTCAAGGCAATCAAGGAAATCAAAGGCAACACCTTCCTTAAAACTTCCAAAATCAGCCTTATCCACAAGAGAAGAAACCTACCCTCGAGGAGATGATGGCAAGGTTCTCAGCAGACACAGAGAAACTTATTTAAGAAACTGATAGAACAATCAAAAGCAACGAGAGCTGAATTAGTGAAATTGCTAAGTCGGTAAAGGAAGTAACTAACATAGTAGAACAACTCGCAAAGCTAATGCTAGAACGACCACAAGGACGTCTACCAAGTAACACCGAGATTAATCCAAATGAGCAAATTCAAGCCATAGCAGCTCAAGAAAATGCAGAAGTAGACGAACCCTTCCCACAACAAGAAACTAAGGAAGAAGAAGGTAAGACCGAGGTAACGCAAGAAAAGCCGAAACCAGTAATCAAAGAGTACCAACCTCGCATTCCTTATCCTGAAGCATTAAAAAGAGTCGATTCAGAAGAACAGTTTGGTAAGTTTCTTAAACTTTTAAAGAAATTACGCATTAACTTACCTCTTCTTGAAGCTCTTTTTCATATGCCAGACTAGAGGAAATTTTTAAGACAGCTCTTAACAAACAAACGCAAATTAGATGAAGAGCCACACATTGAACTCAACGCAAAGTGCTCAGTAATTCTACAAAATAGACTACCATAGAAATTAAAAGACCCAGGGAGTTTTACAATTCCATGTTTAATTGGTAGTTTAACTATTGATAATGTGTTAGCTGATTTAGGGGCAAGCATAAATGTCATGCCTTATACATTTAGGGATAATTCAATCCCTTTAATTCTAAGAAGACCCTTTTTAGCAACTGCCAAAACTAAAATTGATTTTGCCACAAGCGAGCTTACACTTTGTGTAGGTGACGATTCAATCAGTCTTCAAGCCCTCGACTCGGTCAGAACATCAATCCCACCTTCTTTTCAGGAACCACCGAAAAAGGGAAAGACTGAACCTGATCCTTAATTCAGTATCAATAAAGAAATAACTCACAAGGAACAAGGGATTCAGACTAACGAACTAGACGAATGGAAAACACGCTTCAAAGAGAAATTAGGGATGCACGAGGAAGAACCAAAATCACACGAAGTAAAACCAGAAGAACCACTAGAAGAGCTCGTGGGGATGTCAAATCACTTTAAAAAAGGAGACCAGGTAATGTTAGACAAAGCCGATCCTCACATCACCACAACAGACCTAAAGGCAAAGGGAGAACTTCTTCTTAAGGTACACGATATCTTCCCACAAGGAATAGTCGAGGTAAGCAATCCGATATTCGGCAATTTCAAGGTAAACGCTTCTCGACTTCAACTTTGTCAAGAGAATAAAACCATAAGCATGAGGGAAGATATTCAAACCTTTAAACCTACCTAAAAATAATTTTTAAATATGAAGAAAGTCTAGCTTAAGACTATAAACGAGCACTTCTCGGAAGGCAACCCAAGTACTAACCTTACTTATTTTTGCATTTAATTTTCATTTTAAATTATTTTCCCTTTTTATTTTCTCTTTTAAACTAACAGCGTAGATTTCCAGGTCACACTGCCTTACACTCGGCCGTGTCTGTGCCCGTGTGGACCACCAGAATCCTCGTACTGACAATGCAGAGGCCGTGCACCCCAGGCCCAACCACTCCCCGATGTCACGGATCCAACCACCCCTCCCACGGCCACCAACAGGATGACATGGCCGTGCCTCTTGGCCGTGTGAAGCTACTGACTTACATAGCACGACCAACACACGCCCATGGCAACCAACCGTGCCTACATACTGACTTATCAAGCACGGGCGTGGAGAGCCAACACGTATAGTCACACGGTCGTGCACAGCGGCCGTGTGAATTGACAAACCCTCAGGCCACGGGCGTGGGAACATGCCAGATTTGAAGTTTTATTTAAACCCCACAGCCCTTCCCTTTCCCCCCATATAACTCCATCTTGCTTCGCTTTTTCACCTTTATCCTCGCAGACTTCTCACTCTATTTACTAACACTCTAGATCCTTGAGCCTTCACACAACATGTCAAAGAAGCGTAAAAGGCCAAACTCCTTAAAGGAGGATGATTTACATGAGTTCATGCCGGCAGCTTCACTCAAACAATAGGCCAAGGGTCTTTAAGACCATTTAGTTCCTATTTTTCGTTTCTCTTTCCTTTCATTCTCCTTTTCTTTAATAATCTTATGTTTAATTTAGTTTAGTTTCGTAGTGTCAGGTTTGAAAGGCTGTTAGGGAATCACACCACTTTCGCCATCGCCAGCACCTCCCTAGCCTTAGAGGTCTTAATAAAGCTTGGCTACTTCTCAGAGCGCTACCCAATTTCTTCATCTAGCGTAGGTTCGTCATCCGAATCGACCATCACCGGAACCAAAGACACCTATCCGGGAAAACAGCCACAATTCAGGGAGTAATTCCTTCCCCTTGTCTTTTGATTTATCCCTTAAATATGATTATCTACCTTTGTACATTGAGGGCATTATGCATCTTAAGTGTGGGGGTGAATAGTTATTCTGAGAAAATGCCTAACTTTTTCCATTATTCTCAAACCCTGAGGATAAAAATACCTAACTTTCTGCATTGTTTTCAAATCCCTGAATTTAATCTTGTTTTAAAGTAATTTTTTCATATTACTAATTAAGATGAAATTTCTGATGATTTGTGATTGATATTGACATGTTTTAGAATAAGTCATAGTTAATTGTTCATTGATGATTAAATTTGAAGAATACTAGGGAATCAAGTACGATAAGTCTAATTTTCTAAAAATTTAAATTTTAGGTTGTTAACCTGAATTTGAATGTTATCTTGAAGTTTGAGATTTACAAAGGTTGATGTCAAAAACACCCATAATTTTTGTGAGATTTTGAGCCTTATGGAGTATACATTCTTTTTCGTGCTCACTTTATTGATTATGAGTGTGTCAACTATGAACTGTTATTCTAGAACTTGCCTTGATTATACATGTCAAGACCACAGTTATGATTTGATATACTGAAATGATAAAGGCACCTAGGTTTTAATCCACTTACACCACTAAAGAGCCTACCCTCATAATTAACCCCTAGTGAACCCCGTTGAGCCTAAAAACCCTTTTTATTGACTCACCCATTAATTTTAACCCAAAACCTCTTGTATTTGTTATCACCCTTCTTTTTTACTACCCTTTAATCGAGATATGATTTGATTAGTTACGTAAGTTTTTATGAATTATTATTATTTGAAGTTGTAATTACTTAGTTTGTTCTTAAAAAAAAGTATATTTAGTATTAGTTTTATGAAAAGTGAGCTTACACAAGCAAAGTCTAATTCCAGAAAAAGCTCGTATTAGTAGGATTATTTTTCAGTTGATGTAATTGTTATCTTAGAAATTTTTAGGTAGGTAACCTATCAATTCAGTCTCGATTCTAACCTTCTAATTTCAGCCTTTACCACACCTTTAACCCTAGCCCCGTTACAACCCTAACAAAGACCTTTTGATCTGTTTATCATATCATTTTTCAGTGGTGAAGATTTGATTTTCAGGCAAGCCTATGGGATTAACTTTTCAGGTTCGACTTATGAGTGCTTAATTTTGACCCTTAAACACTTTTTAAGTGATTTGAGTAAATCTTTTGTGAGGATATCAATCCTTGTTGATTTTGAATTAAATGTAATTATTCAGACAAGGGGAGACACCTATGTTTTCATACTATAAATGAATGATTTATCTTGTTTGAATTTTTAGGACTCTTTGAGTTGAATTATCCATGTATGAATTATCTCTAAAATTATGATGAGACATTGTTGATAGAAATTATGAATTATGTAAAGTTCGTTTTAATTGTAAGTTGAGAATTTAGCTTGAGGACAAGCAAAAGCTTAAGTGTGGGGTATTTGATAAACCGTAATTATAACATATTTTAACCCTGCATTTAGCTTACTTTTGGATGATTTATCCCTTGATTTATATAAAAAGGTGCTTTTAATCCTTTCTTTCCATATCTTATACCCAGAAAAGCACCCGAGGATGAAAAGAACGTAAAACAGGCCCAAACGGAGTAAATGGGCCATATCACAAAATCAACATGACCTGGCCCGGAGACCACACGGCCGTGCCACGCCAACCATCTAGAACATAGCCTCTCCCTTGATTTACACGGCCGTGCCTCATTAAGAAATCCGAACACGGCCTGAAGTCGATCCACACGGGCGTGCTACATGGTCGTGCCTTTCTCGTGGCAAAGAGCAATTTCATTCGGATTTGGATACTTTGGGGCAAAGAAACCTATTTCAAGAGCCTATATATACCCCTTAAGTACCACCTTTGAGGAGGAGGCGAGCGAGGCCAAGGAGCCAAGCCAGAAAGGTCAGAATTGTGGGAATCACTTAAAGATAGCCAGTTGATCCATCCCAAGAAGCCAGAATTATACTCAAGAAGGTGGAATTCTCATTCAATTCCTTCAGGGAGTTTTAGGAATTTCTTATGTTTTGTTTTATCTTTTCTCTTGAGATGTTTTCTTTCTTAGTTATGAGCTAAACCCTTCAGATACCTGAAGGGGATGAAACCTAGATGAATTTAGTTATTTGATTTCTAAGTTATATGATAATTGCTTAGTTTGCTCTTAATTATGTTGCTTAATCCAAATCTAATGTGCTTCGGTAGAGGAGGAATAGACCCTGCCTAAGATTAGATCTAACATAATTAAGCGGAGTTGATCGAACGCCTAGAGATAGGGTTACGACATTTTGCCGAATTAGGGTGAAACCTAATATGGGAGTCCATTGATCGATTTACTGCTATCCTAGGGGGTTATTATAAGTGAACAGGAGTTCCACTAATTAACCTAGGGTTAGACGTTATTTGCCTCGAGAGAGGGTTTAATATAGGTTAAGGAGTCTTACGGATCAAGCTAAGTAAAGAAATCATATAA
This sequence comes from Gossypium bickii, assembly GCA_025503065.1. Classification (NCBI taxonomy): domain Eukaryota; kingdom Viridiplantae; phylum Streptophyta; class Magnoliopsida; order Malvales; family Malvaceae; genus Gossypium; species Gossypium bickii. The sequence continues at coordinate 23,188,431 of CP106718.1, forward strand.
TTTAGGGTCAGGAAACAAGTGAAGTCTAGGTAGATTCTTCCTAAGGGTATCGTCTTAATCAACTGATTTTTCCTTCAAAGTTATTTTCCTATTCGTCCTTTTTGTCTTTGTGTCCTTAATTTAGTCTTCGTCAATACAGTTTAAAGCAACTTCACTCTATTTTTAAGGCTAAAAGTTAGTATTAGTACTCTTAGTTCCTTTGGGTTCGATATCCGGTCTTGCCTAAGCTATACTACTGTTCGATAGGTACACTTTCCTTTAATTCGTTGTCAGAGTTAGTTTTCAGGTTTTGATTATTCTTTTATAAATTTTAAAAATCTAATTTCAGCGATCAGCCATGTTACCTAAGAATTTCCACTTATCTTTAACGAAAGAGGGGAAATTTACATGTTTTGTCCACCCAGAAAGAAACCTGAAGGGCCTTCCTATAGACGAATAGAAAGCTGGATTGGTCCTCAAGAGGATAGGCCTATGGTCAGGCTTAATACACTACAGATGAGACACTAGGCAGTAAGGAAAGGTTGAAATCCATGAGTCATTAGCCAAATCCCAATCTAATCTCTCAAGCATTTCAGCTATTTGCCAAGTAAATGATGGCCCAATGTATCCCAAATCTTGCAAATTACAAGAACCTACAAAATTTCCAAAAAGTTACATCTCTTTCTTGTGAAATGATTGTTTTTTTTTTAGCATTAGGAGACAACATATCATTAAAATCTCCCATAATTGAGAAAAGAAAATGATCACGAGGTAAAAAATTTTTCAAATCTTACTAAAGTTCCTTCCGTTTCCTCCTGTCTCATAGACAAAGGAAATAAAAATAGGATTAGGTAGATCATTACTAGAAACGCAAAGTAGGATAAATTGTGGGTGATTATGGATAATTCTAATGTGGATTGAATCCTTCCAACCCACCCAGATTCCACTTGAAAAACCAGTAGCTTCAACACAGTGAGAATAATAAAAACCAATTTTTTCAATGATAAAATTGGTGTTTTTACCACTAACGTTCGGTTCCAAAAGGCACACGATGTCTAGTCCATACTTAAGATTATACTCATAAAAAAACGCGAATAAACTTACTACTTGCTCAACCTTGACAATTCCATGAAAAAATGGTTAGATTTAAATCCATGAAAAATATTAATATAAAAAGAAAAAGAAAAATACATAAAAAGAAAAACCAAGATTTTACTGTGTGCAATTGTATTGATTTGCCTGTTGCTCCTCTCCCGAAGAATGATTACCAAAGCCTAACACAACATTGGCCTGTGTAGAAATGGCGTTAGCCAATTGGGTCATTGAGTCTCGCAATCGAACCCAAGAGTTGCGCACAGCCTTAAACCTGCTTCTTTTCCCTAGAGAAATCTTGCTTAAATTTTTATAGATTCGAGAACCCTAAAATCTATCCCTCGAAACTTTTGTTCCTATCTTGATTTTCCCTTTCGTCGAAGTAGCTCCGGTGACCCCTATTGACTGGGCAACATCTGATGGCTCTTGGCTCTCCTTAAACAAGACCATTGAATGCCTGCTCGAGTCGAGTCCAACCGTCGAATTAGAAATTGTGACATCATGCAAGGTGGAAGGACACGATGATGACCCATCAAAACCCCCTTCTCCTATCTATTAAGGAGGGCTTGAGATCCCTAAGTTTGAAGATGAAATTTCAGAACCCTCGTGACCCGACCCAGTGAGGACCGAGTAACATTCAAACCTGACCCTATGATTAACCCAAGTGATGTGTCTCTAACTAACTATGATCACAATAAAGGCAAGCGCACCTATCGTTATATAGTATAGTTATGGTAAGACCGATAATATCATATCCACAAGGACCAAGAGTACTAGGAATTACTATCTTCTTATTATCTAGCCTAAGAATTGAAGTGATTTCTTTTTAAACTAAAACTAATTAAAAGCACGACAAAGAGTGAATTAGAAAAATACTTTTAGACAACTTATATGATAAAGGCAATACCCAAGGAAGAATCCACCTAGACTTCACTTATTACTTTTGATTCATATGATTTATTCAATTGACTTAATCCGTAGAAATCCTTAAATTATGTTAATATCTCTTTCGAGACTTAAAACAACTGACTCTAGGTTGATTAATTGAAATCTCTTTCTAATTAAAACCCCTATTGTCGCATTTTGTAACACCCCAAACCAGGTCGAAACGCTATAACCGAATCCAACATGTCACAGGGAAAAGTTGTTTTTGAAGAAAACAAGTTGTTGTTAAGATTTTGTAAAGAACTATATTCGAAAACAAGTTATCGTCTCTATCTTATGAAAACTTTTGATTTTATGAAAAGCCGAATTAGTTTGATTTTAGTTGCTAAAACATTTCCAATTTAGTTTTAAGGAAAACTGAGTTAACCTATTGTTACCACTTGTTTGCTGTTACCCGATGGTAATGTTTTAGAAAAAATCCCAATAATTTGTGAAAGTTTGGAAAACATTCATTTTATAGGTTATTTAGGCATGTCGTTTTATTTTAGCTCAGGCAAAATTTAGCGAAAATTTAAAACAGATAAATAATCCCAGAAATAAAAACTAGTGGCCTTATTACAACCCAAAACCAAATTTAAAGTAAAGTAAAACCGAAATAGTAGTTAAAACAAAACCCAAAAAAGAAATTGTGCATGGCCACCTCGAGTCTGCCCCGGCTTCGTAATCGCGATCTATGCATCATCTGCAAAATGTAAAGAAAGGGGTGAGTCACCGAGACTCAGTGTATAATTCTCCATCCCGGAGATATTAATGCTCTTACACAATTTCATAAGTCATTAAGTATGTCATGCAACCCAAAACCTAACCATCCGAAACTCCTGAATCTACCCCGTGTGGTCAAAACCACTGGTGGTCAAAACCACTGGTGACCGTAGTCACAAATATTATACGTGTGGTTAAAACAACTGGTGACCGTAGTCACAAATAGCATGGGTGGGGCCAACCCACCTTGTGGTCAAAACCACTGGTGGCAATCCCGTAAATCAATATGTGGGGCCAACCCACTGTGGTACCAAACCACTGGGACGAGTCACAAAGATAGAAATATATGGTCAAAACCACTGGTGGTCAAAACCACTGAGACTAGTCACAATAATATAGAAAGCGGGGCCAACCCACTGTGTGGTCAAAACCACTGGTGACAGTCTAGAATCATGCCTTCCCCCTCCTCTCATCATACCCAACTTTATGAACACACTTTTCATGGCACAACAAACATGCTTAACATACTAACATCACATAGCATGGCATATGCAAATATTGTAGAGGCATTTATCGTTAATCAATCAATAGTGGACTTACCCGAAATCCTCGCTCTTACCCACAAGAGTAACATAACAGTTTCAACGGTAAATCTGGCTTTTGACAATATACATGATAAACATATTAACTATTGAAGTGTGTAAGAGTTACACACCTGATTACTCGCAAGACTACGCTTTCTACGCCAACACTGTTGTTAATCGACACTACCGCTATCTGTCTACTCTCCTGCTCCGATGCTGGTCCACACCCAGGTGGCCAATCGCGAACTGCAGATACAACCCTCTTTTTGAACTTAGGGGCTGGGGTCTCAGATCCAACCCCTCCTAACGTTTGGCTAGCCTTCGAGTCCATAACACACCTTAGTCACTAACTGAATTAAAGCAGAGAAAACGAACCAAAAGAGATTAACAATTTAGGCTAAGGCCCTTACCTAGATTGACAACTCTCAAAGCTTTTAGGCTTGATTCACAAGCCAAACGAATCCCAGAGATCAAAAGAATACGGCAACACTTCCTCCTACAATCGGCCAAACACCTACACATTAGGCCAATTAGCCATTCGGCTTTGGCATGGAAATCCCGGAAAAGAAGATAATCGGTTCAAAAGAACATCACTAACCTTAATCACATGGGATCCCTTTGGCATTTAAGAGAGTTCGGCACTATCCCAGAAGAGGAGAAAATTCGGCAAGGTAGACACCACAAGAATATTCGGCTTCTAAGATTAAAGAGTGAAAAGAAGGAATCAACCATCCAGATAATAAGAAAGTGATTCGATTTGGAATGAAGATGAGAAAGAAAGAGATATTGCAACGAAGAAACAACAGAGATCTTACCAATCCTGCAATGATTCGGCTAAGAGCAATAGAAGTATGGTCTTCGGCTTCTAGTGATTGAAAGAAAATCTAAGTCAAGGTGATGAGAATCAAGGGGTTTCGGCTATGGTCAAGAGATGAGAAAAGAGAAGACAAGTTTAGGTATTTCAGCACAAGAGAGATTGGGAAAAGAAAAGAAATAGAATGAGAGGTGGAATGATGCTTTCGGCTTTGGTACCAAAATGAAGAAAAGAAAGTAAAAGAGATTCGGCTATGGCTTTTTGAGAGGAGAAGAAAAGAAATAACAAATGTAAAATGTGAACTAGGAAAGCAGCACAATTCGGCACCAAAAGAAAATAAAAGAGTAAGGCCCTAAGTGCTTCCAACTAGCCGAATACCACAACCCCAACAAGGCCTATACCACATTCGGCCACCTCCCTAGCTAGCACCTCAAAACCGAATGCTCCCCTTGCCCAAACTACCTTCAAGAATTCGGCTAAACACACTCCCCTTTCAATCCCTTCTTTTACTCCTTGTTTTTCTCTTGACCACTTATTCAAACGAGTTTGAATACTTCAAACTCTAAAAATTCCTCTCCTCCACTTATTTGAATCCGTTGATTTCTTCAACAGCTATCCACCAGAGTCCATCCTGAGCACATCTCCTCCAGGTCCTGGCGTCAAAAAAAATAAGCAGAAAGGGATCTTCGCAGCTCAAACCAAGGCTCTCCCACTTACCTGGGGCGTCACTTCCCTTGGCCTCAAGTGGTGCCTCCTTGCCACTTTTCCAAGACACTTTTTGTGTCAGAACATGCTAACAATTATCCTTAACACCTAACTCCTTCAGATCCCCCTTCCAAGTACTCAAAAATAAAGTTTTGCTAAGGTTCTAGCCTACCCTAAAGCTCACACCTAGACCCTAAAATAGCCTAAACTAACACAACAACCATACTATCCACATGCAACCACACAAAATGCAAAGGCCCCGATTTTAAGGATGTTACACATTTAACTCGATCTATGGATCCTCTTATTAGATTTGACTCTAATTCGACAGATTTATGTCGCCCTATTTCTAGGGTTGCAATCAACTCCACTTAATTGTGTTGATCTACTCTTAAACAGGAACTTTTACTCCTCTGAATAAGCACATTCGACTTGAATCAATAACCTGAATTATCAAAACAAGAATAAGAACTCACAATTAAAAATAAGATCAAGTATTTATCTTATAAATCAAATAGTAATAAGATTTGTCTTAGGTTTCATCCCCTTAGGTATTTAAGGGATTTAGTTCTTACTGATAGAGGGAAACATCTTAAAATAAGGGAAACAACAAAACATAAGAAAACCGAAAAACTTCTAAAGAACTTGATGGGAGATCTTCAGTCTTGATGGAGATCCCTGTTCCAATATGCTCCCGATGGCTGTCTTCGAGTATTTTCTGCCTTCTACTCAGTGTCCTCTTTTAGGTTGCTCCCTAGGGTGTTTATATAGGCTTTAGGATGCCTTTCTTGGCCCACAAGTAGCCTTTTCTGAATAGAATTAAACCTGGGTTCGATAGGGACACGCCTGTGTGACACGCCCGTGCGTGATGGCTTGGGCTGTGCTCAATTCTACTCGTCACACACAATCGTGTGGTCTACCCGTGTGCGGAAGTCCAGGCCATGTTCATTTCCAAGGTATGTAACACCCCTAACCAGTACCCGTCGCCGGACTAGGGTTCTGAGGCATTACCGAACTAAACTCAATTCCATATTGACATTCATTTGAATTCAAGCATAAATAATACAATCATTTCTATTTCATATAATATTACAACTTATTAATTTAAATAATGTATAATGAGTTTATTAACAGATACTTAATAAATGTCAATGTCCGAACTACATGAATTAAACTTTCATGAAATTTATTCACTAAAAGAAATACCTCAACTTGTATCGTAATATATCATAAATTGGACATAAATCAAATCACATATAACATGAGCTAGGTTTCATTCGAATTATTCAATACATGAGCATACTAAGCCAGCCGACTATTCATACCATTTTATAATAGATGCATATGCAAACATAGTAGCATTATATCATGACTGAACATACTAATTTACTTTCCATTAAAATTTATACCTAAACATTTACATAACATATTCGTTTCCTATCAATAGCAATCAAGCCTATTGAGCCAACTGTCTTATACATGCTTCATTATAAAAATGTAAACATCATATAACCAAAATCATTTAAATATAACATTGATCCAATATAGCCGATTTTACAATATGAAAGACCTATTCAAGCATATTATGTATCAATCGTTTTATCTAACTAACATATTGCATACTATATCTTATCAAAACATCCATCATTTTTCCATATTGCCAATTCACCTAACTAAACATGGTAACACACACACACACATATATATATTATCACTTTATATATATATTCATACTATGATCGAATTTACACATCCATTAGCAATATATTCAAACAGTTATATCAAAAGCATACTTAACCAAAGGATTAAGCCATTTTTGCATGGCTATTATATAAACATAACAAAGTTTTCAACTTAACAAGATCATAGCCTTTTCTATACATGCCTTTATCCAAATACCAAAATTTAAGAGTACCAACTTAAGTTGATAGTGTGGATGACTTTCTTGACGATCCCTTTGAGCTCGTAGTCTTAACCGAATCTATAAAATAGAGGAGAACATATCACACAAGTAAGCTCACTAGCTTAGTAAGTCTTAAGCATTTACGAAACAATAATCAAACATTCCAACATTTAGCACATATATATATATACACATAAATCAAATTATTCATGACTTTAAAATCCAAGTAATTTAACTAATAATTTCATTATGGCCGAACTACCGTTTCTGCAACTTAGCATCTATTATTTCCCTCATCGAAGGTATACAACCCTCCAAGCACTTTAAGCCTTAAGTATTTGCATATTCCATCATTAACAAGTATAACATATATCTCAATTATATACAATTAATCATATATACATATATGCATCTTCGATAACTTTCACCTTTAAAATTTGTACATTTGACCGAATCTCAAAGATATTACCAAGCTTATATTTCAATATACATATCACACTCATTAATGAATAAATCAAATGCACATATCATAAAAACTCATTACCAAAAACCTTAACCATTCTACCACTTATGTAATTTTAAAGGAAAGATAATCACTTACCTTGTTCCTTGCATCTATAAACCTTTATATTTACCCGAGCAATTTATTTATTGAAGTATTTACATTCCACCTTGTAAAGATTCATAATACATCACCAGCATTAAGCCTGCTAGACCCGAGGTCTGAATTTGATCACCGGCATTTAGCCTGCTAGGCAATAAGCCTGATATACATCACCGGCACAAGGCCTGCTAGGCTCATAGCCCGAATTACATCACCGACACAAGGCCTGTTAGGCATTTAGCCCGATAAATAACACTGGCACGAGGCCTGCTAGGCTTAAAGCCCGATATAGATATAATCATCAATTCAATACTCATTTCATAATACCAACAATGCAAACAACTCATATAGCTCATATTTCCTTCACACACCAACCCGAATATACTTATACACTTTTCGTTTTACAAAGTAAGTTCAGTTCAATACCATACTTCTACATTCGGCTATTACCTATAAATATACTTTAAATATTCAAGTTTCATTATTCATTATAATCATAAATAATTCTTTAACGTATATTTGCTTAAGGACTTATGTAACACCCCAAACCCGGCCCAAAACACCACGGCTGAATCCGGAATGTTACGTGAAAAGATGTGAAAACGAGTTTCTATTTTGAAGGTTGAAATAGACTTTAAGTTTCAAAATAACCCTTTCGCTTTAAGGGTTTGTAGTTAAAAATAGTGATTTTTCCAACGAATGAAAGCTTCCAAGTTGTATAAGGTTCGGTTTGTAATTTGTGCTGGTATTTCGGGAAAACATTTGTTTATAAGTAACCCAGATTTTGAAAACCTCATTTTCAGCCCATGTTGATCATATTAAGAAGTCACTTTTTATTTAATTATTAAATAGTAAATCCAATTTAAAAACATAAAATCCCGAAATATTTAGAGTGGCCTTATTACATAATGAAAATATCCCAAAACAAAAACTAGAAGTTTAAAATAAATTTACGAAAACAACATCTGCATGGCCACCTCGAATCCCCTCCAGCCCGGTTCAAAAGTCATGTGCTACCTGCATTGGTTTGAGAAAAATACGGTGAGTCACCAGACTCAGTGTGCAATTATACAACACAGTTTCCCGAATGGGCCTTGCCCTAAATCCACATCAAATCGGTAAACCATGCATAGAGATGCAATGTGATAACCCAACCCAACCTAGTATCCATCCACTACACACCACCCGTACATCCATCCTCATACACACTTGGGGATTACTAAATCGACCCTCCATCTGCTACACACCTCTTTGGCAGTCTATGCCGACGGACACACTGCTCAAAGTCCACATAGTGATCTAGCCACTGATCCACGTGATTAAATCACAAATATCCACAACGAGACTATCGATCTCCCTAACGTCCTCACTTGAAGAGAATACAGCGATCTGCTTATCCTTTTCAAACGCTGGCACACAGCCCGGTGGCCAATCTTGAACCGCTGAAACTGACCGCTTCTTCAACTTAGAGGTAGGGACTACGTGTCCAACCCTTCCCTTCCATTGACTGGTACTCGATTCCATCAAATAAGATATAGGTCAGAAGACCCGATTAAAAAGTTGAATAGGATTTAAACGAAACCAAATGAATGCTACAATCGAATAACCCTTACCCAAAGTCGACAAAACCCGGAGGTTATTCACTTGCGCTCAAAGATTGCCGAAGTCCCTACATAAACCCACATTAGATTCAGCCTTAACACTTATGGTCAAAAAAAGTGGCCTTCGATCGAATGTTATAACCTTCTTACCTTGATTGGTCGAATCCCGAAAGATCCTTAACCTTCTTAACGCTGGCTTAAAACAGAAGACCTGAAATCAATCCTTCATAGATTTGGCCACACATAAGAACAGAGTTAGGCTTTTTGGTTTCAGCAATCCAAAGAGAAAAAGAGAAAGATCCAGTTAAAAGAGAACCCCTTACCACTATTACTACAAACCGATTGGGAGAGTTGGCAATAAATGAATGACGGTGCTTCTCCTAGCAATTGACAAATGAAAGAGTTACCACCACAGAGATGTTTGGCTTTGAATGATTCGGTCAAGAGATGAGGCTCAAGGAATCCACAAAATAGAAAAACTATAAAAATAAAAAGAGAGGGAGATAGTGGTGAATGGAAGATTCGGCCAAGTTTCTAATGCAAGGAAGGGTTATTCGGCTTTTTGGAAGAGAAGTAAGCTACCAAAGTGAAAAGAAAAAGATAGAAGGAGAGAGATATGTTTCGGCTTTAGAAAAGAAATAGAGAGAAAAGAGGATGAACAAAAATGCACCAAATGGTTACTCCTAGTTTCGGCTTTTGGTCATATGGAAAGAAAACAAAGAATGGCTCTTGATTGATACTTTCGGCAAAGAAAACTAAAGAAGAAAAAAACTCAAAAGAAAGAAAAACTGGTCACACACCCTACCTCAACACCTTATTTCGGCACCTAAAGCCCCCCAACCGAAACACTCCCATCATGATCGAAAATCCACCCCCTAGAATCCCATATTCGGCCAACACTCAAACCCCTCTCCTCATCCCTTCTTTCTCTCCTACATTTCCTCCCCTTCACTCATTCAAACAAGTTTGAATGGTTCAAGCTCCTAATATTCCTCTCCACCACTTATTTAAAAGATTTGACCCATTCAAACCTCTACTTTTCACGTGCCCATGCCGAATCCAACTCCTACTCCTCCTGACGCAAAATAAACTCCAAAATGCTGTCCACGTAGCTCGAACCTCTTCCCCCATTGAACTCCATGCTGACGCAACTCCCCTGCACACAAGATGACGTCTCCTTGCCATTCCACCACTTCACTTGTTGTGTCAATAATCACCACATTTAATCCCTTAAATCCTAGCTCCACTAGCTCTCCCCTTAACAGCTTAAACCAAAAATTTTCACTAAGGCTCCTACCTAACCCCAAGGTTTCCTGAAGCCCCAAAACACACACAACACACATGCAAAGCATACTAGCACATAGATACGAGATAAAATGCAAGACCCCCCAAATCCCGGATGTTACAATTCTACCCCCTTAAAGAAATTTCAGCCTCGAAATTACCTGGTCAAAATAGATGAGGGTATTGCTGTCGCATTGCTCCTTCCGGCTCCCACAACACTTCTTCCAAGCCATGGTTCCGCCACACACCTTGACTAAAGGAACTGATTTCTTCCGTAACACCTTCACATCTCGTTCCAAAATCTGAATTGGCTCCTCCTCATAGGACAAGTCTGGCCTTAACTCAACTTCCTCAACTGGCACCACGTGAGACAGATCCGACTGGTAACATTTTAACATCGAGACGTGGAACACATCATGCAACTACTTCAACTCTGAAGGCAATTCTAACTGATACGCCACTGGTCCCACACGCTTCAAAACCCGATAAGGCCCTATAAACCTGGGACTCAGCTTACCCTTACGTCCGAATCTCATCACCTTCTTCCACGGCGAAACTTTCAGGAATACCCGGTCACCTACCGCAAATTTTATCTCCCTTCGCTTAAGATTTGCATACGATTTCTGTCTGTCTAAAGCTTCCTTAAATCTAGTTTGAATCACCCTAACCTTCTTCTCTATTCTTGCGACCATTTCCGGACCCAAAACATGACGTTCACCTAATTCTGTCTAACAAGTGGGAGTGCGACACTTCCGCCCGTACAATGCTTTATACGGCGCCATCTGAATACTAGCCTGGTAACTGTTGTTGTATGCAAACTCTGCTAAGGGCAAGAATTCTTCCCAACTACCTCTGAAGTCGATAACACATCCCCTCAGCATATCTTCCAACACCTAAATTACCCTTTCAGACTGGCCATCCGTCTGTGGATGAAATGCCGTACTAAAGTCTAACCTGGTGCCCAAAGCTTGATGCAACGCCCTCTAGAATCACGACGTAAATCTAGGATCCCTATCTGATATGATTGTTACTGGTACACCATGCAGCCTCCCAATTTTCGCTACGTACAACTTAGCCAACCTTTAAAGAGAATAGTCGACCCGAACAGGTATGAAATGAGCAGATTTTGTCAACCGATCCACAATCACCCATACAGAGTCTTTCTTAGTAGGCGTAAGAGGTACCCCGCTAACGAAGTCCATCGTGATTCTCTCCCGCTTCCATTGTGGAATCTTCACCGGTTGCAGTAACCCCAAGGGCACTTGTTGTTCAGCTTTAACCTACTGACACGTCAAACACTTTCCCACAAATTTCGTAACTTCCTGCTTCAAACCAGGCCACCAAAATTTTTCCCGTAGATCCTGGTACATCTTACTCCCTCCAGGATGCATAGCGTAAGGGCTACTATGCGATTCTCGAAGAATCCTCTGCCTTAAATCCACATCCTTCGGCATACAAACCCTTCCACGGAAACATAAAACTCCGTCGCTATTCAAACTGTAATCCTCTATTCCCCCATCCTGTACTTGCAGAAGTCGAGCACTCATAACCTCATCCACCAACTGTTTCTCTTTTACCTGACTTATCCATGTCGGCTTCACCTGCAGCTCCGCTAATAAACTCCCGTCGCCATATAGGCTAAGATGAGCGAACATCACTCTCAAATCCGATACCACCTTCCGGCTTAGTGTATCTGCCACCACATTCGCCTTACCCGGGTGATATTTAATCGAGTAGTCGTAATCCTTCAACAGCTCCACCCACCTTCGCTGTCTCAAGTTCAGCTCCTTCTGAGTCAGCAGATACTTTAAACTCTTGTGGTTAGTGTAGATCACTGACTTCTCCCCATACAAATAATGCCTCCACACCTTCAAAGCAAAAACTACTGCAGCCAACTCCAGGTCATGAGTGGAATAGTTAACTTCATGTGGTCTTAACTGCCGAGACACATAGGCAACAACCTTCCCCTCCTACATCAGTACACAACCTAACCCCGTATGAGAAGCATCACAATACACCACAAGATCCTTCCCTGCTTCAGGCTAAATTAAAATCGGAGCCTCTGTTAAAACCCTTTTTAGCTTCCCGAAACTCTCTTGCTGCTTGTCCGCCCGCACAAAAGGTACCTCTTTCCTCAACAACTTAGTCAAGGGTGCCGCTATTGAGGAGAATCCCTCGACAAACCTTCTGTAATAACAGGCTAACCCCAAGAAACTTCGAATCTCTGCCATTGACTTAGGTGGTTTCCAATCCAGTACCGTCTTGATCTTTCGAGGATCCACTCTTATCCCCTCTATCGATACCACATGACCCAGAAAAGCAACTTCTCTTAACCAAAATTTGCACTTACTAAATTTGGCATATAATTTCTTATCCCTTAAAACCTGCAGCACTACTCGAAGATGCGCATCATGCTCCTCCTCTGACTTGGAATACACTAGAATGTCGTCTATAAACACCACGATGAACTGGTCCAAATAGGGTTGAAAAACCCGATTCATCATATCCATGAACGTAGCTGGTGCGTTCGTCAACCCGAATGACATTACCAGGAATTCATAGTGCCCGTATCAAGTCCGGAAAGTTGTCTTATGAATATCCGCTTCCTTCACCTTAAGCTGGTGATACCCTGACCTCAAATCTATTTTTGAAAAAATTGCAGCCCCTTTGAGCTGATCAAACAAGTCGTCTATCAGTGGGTACTTGTTCTTGATCGTCAGCTTGTTCAACTGACGGTAATCTATACACATACACATAGTTCCGTCTTTCTTCTTTACAAACAACACTGGTGCTCCCCATGAAGACACTGGGTCGAATAAAATTGCGATCCAACAACTCCTGGATTTGGGCTTTAAGTTCCACCAACTCCTTCGGTGCCATCCTATAAGGAGAGATGGACACCGGCGTTGTACCTGGCAGAAGCTCGATTCCAAACTCCACCTCACGATCCGGAGGCAACCCTGTGAGTTCTTCTGGAAAAACCTCTACGAATTCCTTTACTGTTCTAACCTCCCCCATAGCTGCTTCCTTTGCATCCAAGGCACTAACAAACATTAAGAAAGCCATGCACCCCTTCTTCACCATTCTCTCCGCCTTGAGAGCAGACACTACATTAGACAGGTAGTCTCTCCTCTTACCTATCACCAAAACCTCATCGTCCTCGGGAGTCTTCAACGTCATACGTTTAGCAGCACAGTCCAAATTTGCACGATACCTTACTAACCAGTCCATACCTAGGATCAAGTCAAATTCTCCGAACGACAGCTCCATCAAGTTAGTAGAAAACACTGAGCCCTGAACTTCTAAAGGCACATCTCTAAAAAGTTTATCTACCACTATTGATTGCCCTAAAGGACTAAGTACTGCCATCTTCCTAGAGACCATTTCAGGATTCACACTCAAGGTTCCAGGCACCATACTAGCAATATAAGAATGAGTCAACCCAACATTAATTAATGCAGTAAAGGGCAACCCAAAAATGAGAAACGTACCCATTATAACGTCTGGTGCATCCCCCTCTTCACGACGCTTGGCCGCGTAAACCAACCCAGGCTGTCTCGCCTCGATATCCCCAGTTCCTCTGCCCTGCGTTCCACGACCTCGACCGGAACCATTCCTTCCTCGATTCGGACCACGACCCCTTGACATCTGTTGACCACCCCTTCCTGGCTGCACATACCCCTGACCTACTGTCCGAGCCCTAGCCATGTCCTAAGGACAGTTCTTAATCAAATGATCCCTTGACCCACACCGGTAGCACTCTTTATTCCTTCCCCAGCACTCTCCTACATGAGACCTCCCACACTGAGCACACTGTCAAAACTGACTTCCAGTGGCTAGCATAGAAATGCGAGCAGGTCCCTCAACCCTAGGCTTTTTCTGAAAACCCCCTGATGATACTGACGGCCCATAACTCCTCTTATTCCTACCTCTATCCTTATCCCTATTTTGCCTCTCAGTTCGCTTAACCTACTCAGCTATCCTAGCTTTTTCCACCAAAATAGCAAAGTCCCTCTCCCACTGAGGAGCTATTAACACTCGCAGTTCGTCTCACAGCCCATCCTCGAATCTCACACAGCGCTCGTAGTCGGTTGCAACCATCCCTCTAGCGTACCGGCTTAACCGTAAAAATTCTACCTCATACTCTGCCATAGACTTACCCCCTTGAACCAAATTCAGGAATGCCTTCCTCTGCGCATCCACATAACTGGCCCCAACGTACTGCCCCTTGAACTTCATTTTAAAGAAACCCCAATCTACCCGGTCTGCCGGAGTACCCTCTCTGACAGTAAGCCACCACTAGTAGGCCTCATTCCGAAGTAAAGAAACAGTGCCCTTCAGCTTCTCTTTAGCTGTGCAATCCAAGTCATCCATGATCCTCTCGACCGCCTCTAACCAATATTCCGCCACATTCGGAGCTACCCCAGAGACACCCCTAAATACTTCATCTCTATTCGCTCGAAGTAGCTCAGACACGGATTTTCGTGCCCAGTACCCATATTTGCCCCCGCAACTCTCTTCAAAACCCGTAACATAGCTTGTGACACTGCATCGTCTCCACCCGTTTGATCCTGAAACTTCGCTTCCGCAGCTGGCGGCGGCGCTTCGTTCTCTAATCCATGACTAGACCCAACTGGTTCTGACACAGTCATCCTGCCTCTACTATGCCCACGCGCATTACGACCACGTCCCCTAGTACTCATGTCTATCATCGCGTTTTAATCTGTTTTAAGAAATTTTATGCATTAGCTTTCTTTCCACTTGTTGACTAACAGGGGTAATTTTATGACACAGTATTTCAAGTTATTCTTTCATAGTGTACATACATCCCTAAAGGTTTTTTTGTCTCTAAAGAGGATATCCTAAATTCTAACATCCATAGCAATGCATCATATAACCACTTCCATCCAATTCGTTTAACAGTCTGAAGACTTACCTAGTATACCTGGGCCGGAAACTCGAGTGCCATGCCTTCACAAATCCATTTCATGAAAACTTCTTGTAAACTAATTTTGAATACTAAATTTGAAAATGTTGTGGGCCTCAAAACCCAAAGGCCGAGTTTAAAACCTAGGCTCTAATACCAAATTGTAATACCCCAAACTCGACCCAAAATACCACGGTCGAATCCGAAATGTTATGTGAAAAGAGGTGAAAACGAGTTTCTATTTTGAAGGTGGAAATAGACTTTAAGTTTCAAAATAACCCTTTCGCTTTAAGGGCTTGTCGTTAAAAATAGTGGTTTTTCCAACGAATGAAAGCTTCCAAGTTGTATAAGGTTCAGTTTGTACTTTGTGCTGGTATTTCGGGAAAACGTTTGTTTATAAGTAACCCAGATTTTGAAAACCTCATTTTCAGCCCATGTTGATCATATCAAGAATTCACTTTTTATTTAATTATTAAATAGTAAATCCAATTTAAAACCATAAAATCCCAAAATATTTAAAGTGGCCTTATTACATAATGAAAATATCCCAAAACAAAAACTAGAAGTTTAAAATAAAGTTACGAAAACAACATCTGCATGGCCACCTCGAATCCCCTCCAGCCCGGTCCAAAAGTCATGTGCTACCTGCATTGGTTTGAGAAAAATAGGGTGAGTCACCAGACTCAGTGTGCAATTATACAACACAGTTCCCCGAATGGGCCTTGCCCCAAAGCCACATCAAATCGGTAAACCGTGCACAGAGATGTAATGTGATAACCCAACCCAACCTAGTATCTATCCGCTGCACACTACCCGTACATCCATCCTCATACACACCTGGGGATTACTAAATCAACCCTCCATCTGCTACACACCTCTTTGGCAGTCTATGCCGATGGACACACTGCTCAAAGTCCACATAGTGGTCTAGCCACTGATCCACGTGATTAAATCACAAATATCCACAATGAGACTCAAGGTCATCATCAATCCACAATGAGGCTCAAGGCCATCATTAATCGTGACAGAGTCACCCACATATGAATATACACTTCCCCTTTAATCAGTATATCCCAAACCCCATGCACATGCAACATAATATGATAAAATGGCAATATAATAGATTATAAGCACATCTATATACATATATACAACATGCTTACATGCATCCACAATCATTTATACTCAATTTCGATGTAGGTAGTTTACTAACATGGTTTATCGGTTTACCCAATGTAGGTAACAACACCACCACATCCACTATTGCGGCTACCACACATAATACATATATTTAATTAAAACAACTAAAGAAACAGTGTGATAATTACACACCTGAAAACCTGAAGAACTAGACTATCGATCTCCCTAACGTCCTCACTTGAAGAGAATACAACGATCTGGTTATCCTTTTCAGACGTTGGCCCACAGCCCGATGGCTAATCCCGAACCGCTGAAACTGACTGCTTCTTGAACTTAGAGGTAGGGACTACGTGTCTAACCCCTCCCTTCAATTGACTGGTACTCGATTCCATCAAATAAGATCTTGGTCAGAAGACTTGGTTAAAAAGTTGAATAGGATTTAAACGAAACCAAATGAATGCTACAATCGAATAACCCCTTACCTAAAGTCGACAAAACACGGAGGTTATTCACTTGTGCTTAAAGATTGCCGAAGTCTCTACATAAACCCACATTAGATTCGGCCTTAACACTTATGGTCAAAAGAAGTGGCCTTCGGCCGAACGTTATAACCTTCTTACCTTGATTGGTCGAATCTCGGAAGATCCTTAACCTCCTTAACGCTGGCTTAAAACAGATGACCTGAAATCAATCCTTCATAGATTCGGCCACACATAAGAACAGAGTTAGGCTTTTTGGTTTCGACAAACCAAACAGGAAAAGAGAAAGATCCAGTTAAAAGAGAACCCTTTACCACTATTACTAGAAACCGATTGTGAGAGTTGGCAATAAATAAATGACGGCGCTTCTCCAAGCAATTGACAAATGAAAGAGTTACCACAACAGAGATGTTCGGCTTTGAATGATTTGGCTAAGAGATGAGGCTCAAAGAATCCACAAAATAGAAAAACAATAAAAATAAAAAGAGAGGCAGATAATGGTGAATGGAAGATTCGGCCAAGGTTCTAATGCAAGGAAGGGTTATTCGGCTTTTTGGAAGAGAAGAAAGCTACCAAAGTGAAAAGAAAAAGAGAGAGGAGGGAGATATGTTTCAGCTTTAGAAAAAAATAGAGAGAAAAGAGGATGAACAAAAATGCACCAAGTGGTTACTCCTAGTTTCAAATTTTGGTCATATGGAAAGAAAACAAAGAATGGCTCTTGATTGATACTTTCGGCAAAGAAAACTAAAGAAGAAAAAAACTCAAAAGAAAGAAAAAATGGTCACACACCCTACCTCAACATCTTATTTCGGCACCTAAAGCCCCCTAACCGAAACACTCCCATCATGACCGAAAATCCTCCCCCTAGAATCCCATATTCGGCCAACACTCAAACCCCTCTCCTCATCCCTTCTTTCTCTCCTACATTTCCTCCCCTTCACTTATTCAAACAAGTTTGAATGGTTCAAGCTCCTAGTATTCCTCTCCACCACTTATTCAAAAGATTTGACCCATTCAAACCACCACCTTTCAAGTGCCCATGCCGAATCCAACTCCTACTCCTCCTAACGCAAAATAAACTACAAAATGCTGTCCACGTAGCTCGAACCTCTTCCCCCTTGAACTTCATGCTGATGCAACTCCCTTGCACACAAGATGACGTCTCCTTTCCACTCTACCACTTCACTTGTTGTGTCAATAATCACCACATTTAATCCTTTAAGGCCTAGCTCCACTAGCTCTCCCCTTAACAGCTTAAACCAAAAATGTTCACTAAGGCTCCTACCTAACCCCAAGGTTTCCCGAAGCCCCAAAACACTCACAACACACATGCAAAGCATACTAACACATAGATACGAGATAAAATGCAAGACCCCTAAATCCCGGATGTTACAACATACCTCGACTGTCGAGGAACCGCGTAAACCGGCTATTCGATAGCCTTTGTCTTTCCCCGATCCAAATTCATTTTTCTTTGTTCTTGATCTAAACACATTAAAATTTAGCTCATTCAAGTACATTTCATCTCAATTTAGTCCCTAAGCATATAAATAGGCAAATTACCATTTTACCCTACTATTTCACATTTTTACAATTTAGTCTTATTTGCATAAAACACAAAATACACAAAATTTCTCAATACTACTCAAGGGCCGAATATATATAAGGACTATACAAGTCCATTTCTTTCATTTATTTTGCAAATAAGCCCCTCTAAAAATTTATTTTTACAAATTAACCCTAAATACTCAATTTCACCAAAACTTCCAATACAAAATATACTAATCTTTACCATATCTTTAATATAAAATCATTAAACATCAAAAACCACAAGAACATAGCAATGGTCGAACATCAAGCATGCTTATTTTTAAAAATTCTAACATGGGTCAGCTACGGTTCGAAGCAACGATCTCAAAAACGTAAAAATTAACAAAAACTGACTAAAAACTAACCTTGAATTTTAGCCTAGAATTGTCAAAATTTCAAATGAATTCAAAGCTTTCTTCCTTCTCCCACATTCGGCCAAGGAGAAAACAAAAAGATGATGGCTTATTTTATGACATTTTAGCATATATTAAGTTATTTAACTAATTACTTATTTAACCTTATAACATAAAATAAAACTAATATATAACTTAAGGTTAGTTATGACAAATGCCACCCACTAACTTAAAAATGGGTTAATTGCCCTTTTAATGCCTCATATTAAAAAGCCATCATCATTCTAGCACTTTTCACTATAGTTTGCAACTTTTACATTTTACGCGATTAAGTCTTTTTTCTAAATTAAACACACAAACGATTAAATTTTTCTACGAAACTTTCACACACATTAATTCACATATAATAAACAAAAAATATAATATTTAAGCATTTCTTGGACTCGAATTTGTGGTCTTGAAACCACTGTTCCGATTAGGGTCAAATTCGGTCTGTTATAAGGTAGGCCCATTTTGTCCCTTTTAGCCCGTTTCTCATTCTTTTCGGCTCCCTAAGCTCTTCTGAGTGTAAAACATGAATTTAAAGGATTCATCAAATCTAATGAAAATTCATCCTAAAATAAGCCAAGCATGGGGTTAAAATATGTATAAATTATAAAATATGAGGGTAGGCTTTTTGGTGGAATAAGTGGGTTAAAACCTAGGTGCCTTTATCATCTAAGTATATCAAATCAAGGGTGTGGTCTCGATATGCATAATCGAAGCAAGTTCTAGAATAACAAATCAATATTGATACACTCATAACTAATAAAGTGAGCAAGAAAAGTATATGCTCTAAAAGGCTCAAAGACTCACAAAATTTATGGTTCTTTTATGTCAACCTTGCAAATTTCAGACTTCAAAGTAATATTTAAACTTAGGGAAACAACCTAATAAATTTTTAATCCTGAAAATAGACTTATCATGCTTGATTCTCTAATGTCTTAAAGTTTAGACCATCAATGCATAATTACCTACAACTTAATCCAAAATATATCAATGAAAATCATAAGTCAATAGAAGTTTCATTCTAATAGTAATATGAGAAAATTACTTAAGAACAAGACATAATTCAGGGATTTTCTAATAATACTATAATTAACCTCCCCGCACTTAAGATGTACATTGTCCTCAATGTACAAAGATAGATAATAGTAATATAGTAATAAAATCATAAGATAGGGAGAGAAGTGAAACTTCTTGAATTTTGGATGGAATCAATGAAAAGAAACCTGATAAATTCGGGCAGAGGTAGGGAAGGATACTCTAGTGGTGTGGTCGTTTCTTAGTAAAAAACAGCCAGAGATATTAAGAAATCAAAATATACTAATATAAATTAAAGACAAGAAAGATAAAGGGAAAAATTTAAAAATGAAGATAAAAGAAAAAGAAAAAATGAATGGACTTAAAGGTCCTTGTCTTGTCGAGTAAATGAAGCGGCCGACATGAACTTTTGTAGAGTGGTCACGCACGGGGAGACCACGCTAGGATCCTTTCACTTTCTGGACACGGGGATGGTGGCCTTGGTCTTACCTCTAGTATTAGTCATTGTGTATGGTGGCAAGGATGGTGGTTGGTGTGGTGGCGGTGTAAAGAAGGAATAAGGGAAAGGGGGAAAGGGAAATGAAGGGAGAAAGATAATGGGAAAAAAAGAGGGAAAAAGAGGGGTTTTGGGCTGAAGAAGAAGTGAGAATTGGAGTAAGTAGAGGGAGGAGGCGATGGCCGGTGGTGAAAAGGGAGAAAAGCTATGGTGGCTAGGGTTGGGGAGGAAGGGATATGGGGAAGAAAGTGAACAGAAAAAGGGTTTTAATTAGAGATTAGGACACATGGTCGTGGCCCACGCCCGTGTGCCCTGGGCGTGTTAGGTCACACGGCTGAGTCGCACGGCCGTGTGATGCTTCGTTCGTTTCTCCCACGCCTGTGTAGAAGTTTCCATGCCCATGTTAATTGATCAGTATCGACCACGGCTTATAGGCATGGGCGTGTCACATGCCCGTGTGATTTACTCAGCTTTAACCATGACTTATGGACACGGGCATGTCGCACGCCCATGTCACTTTGCTCAGTATCGACCACGGCCGCATCACACGGTCGTGGTATTTTATCGTAGCCCGTGTTCTTGAGTCAGTGTCTGCCATGGCCGCCATTGCACAGTTGTATCATAGCCCATGTTTGGGGAAAATTTTTGTCCTTGGTCCGCACGGTCTCTGCCACACTGATGTGCTTACTCATGGTGGCCACACAGCCACGCCTGTGTGCAAGGCCGTGTGGTATCTAAACCTGCGCCTATTGTCCTGGTTAGATGCTAAAAATCGAAAGTATGAATATTAATGAGGTTAGTGCTCGGGTTACCTTTCATTCGTATATTCATGATGGTTTGAAGAGTTATCCATCCTCTATCTGCTATCAGTTCTATGATCACTATACAGTTTGAGTCGAGTGGTGTTTACCTTAAAAGTGCCGAACCTAGGATTAGTTACCTTGATCGTTCCGTATGAAAAGACACTGAGTACCGTGAAAGGGATCTCTTCATTTGTATTAAAGTCTGAAGTGGTGATTCAAGGGTCTGTTTTATCCAACAATAGCTGATCTCCAACCTTAAAGTGATTTGCTTCTCCCTTAAGTTCGTCATGGAGTTGCCTCAGTTTTGCTTCGTGTGTTCTTGGTTTCTCCTTGGCGTGTGTCCTCCACTCGTCTAGTTCATCGATCTGAAGCCTTCACTCCTCATGAGTTTTTTCATTATTGGCACGAGATCTAGGATGTGGCTCAGTTGTGTATTTTTGAGGTGCTTCTTGAAAAGAGGGTTGAACCGAATGGTTATTAATAGAATTTATGTACTCACCTTTATTACTCGATGTCCTAACTGAGTCACGAGTCTGAAGAGTGATCATTTCATCACCTACACGAAGTGTGAGCTCACCTGTGCCAACATCAATTCTAGTTTTAGCAGTTGCTAAAAAGGGTCTTCCTAAAATTAAAGGAACGTTACTGTCCTCATCCATGTCTAAAACAACAAAGTCTACTAGGAATATGTGAATTTATCAATTTTCACCAGCACATCCTTAACAATTTCCTTAGGAAATCTAATGGTTTTATCTGTGAGTTGAATACTCATCCTAGTTTGTTTAGGTTTCCCAAGACCTAGTTGCTTAAACATTTTATAGGGCATAACGTTAATACTCGCCCCTAAATCGGCTAAGCATTATTAACATTTAAACTACCAATTAAACAAGGAATACTAAAACTCTCTGGATTATTGAATTTATCGGGTAGTTTATTCTGTAAAATAGCTAAGCAGACTGTATTTAGCTCTATGTGTGACGCATCATCTAACTTCCGCTTGTTTGCCAGAAGCTCCTTCAAAAATTTAACTGAGTTGGGTATCTACGAAAGAGCTTCAATAAACGGTAAGTTAATATGTAGCTTTTTTAAGAGTTTAAAAAATTTACCGAATTGTTCTTCTATGCAGTCTTTCTTCGTCGCGTTAGGATATGGCACACGAGGTATATACTTTTTACTTACTAGTTTTGGTTTATCATGGCTTACCTCAACCTTGCCTTTATCTACCACGTTCTCTTGCCTAGGGTTTGGTGCGTCTAACCCTTCACTATCGTGAGCAGATATGGCATGAAGTTGCTCCTTTGGGTTAGTTTTAGTGTTGCTTGTCAAGCTACCTTGTGGTCGTTCAGAGATCATCTTTGCAAGTTGTCCTATTTGGTTCTCGAGCCTTGAATCAACGCTTGCTAATTTTGAGTGTTGTTACGGTGTTTTGGAAACGAGTTTCTGACTAATAAGCCGTAATATGAACATATTGTAATCCCACATTTAACATACTTTTGGATGATTTAAGCTTTGAATTGTGGAATTTGGTGATCTTAATCCTTTGTTTCCATGTTTTATACTTAGGAAAGCACCCGAGGATGAAAATAATGAGAAACAGGCCTAAAACAGAGTAAATGGGCCAAATCATTAAATTGACACGCCTGGGCCCAAGCCATACGACCGTGCCCTCTTAACAGACCCGAACACGGCCTGGCCACGATTCACACGTGTGTATGCCATGGGCGTATCCCTGCCGTGACAAAGAGGAATTTTACTCGAATTAGGGTACTTAGAGGCAAAGAAAGTCATCCCAAAAGCTTTATAAACGCCCTAGAGGCCAACTTTCAGGACGCATCCAGTTAGGCCGAAGAGTCAAGCCAGAGAGGCCAAAATTGTGGAATTTACTCGAAGAAAGCCAGTTGATTCATCTCAAGAAGCCGGAGTTATACTCAGGACGGAGGATCTTCCCTTCAATTCCTTCAGGGGTTTTTAGGGTTTTTCTTATGTTTTGCTTTATATTTTCCTCTGAGATGTACTCTTTTATTATTATGAACTAAACCCTCAAATACCTGAGGGGGATGAAACCTGAGACGGATCTTGTTATTGTTTTCTAAACTATATGATAAATACTTGATTTGTTCTTAATTATGTGTTCTTAATTCTTGTTTTGATATTTCAAGAAATTGATTCAAGTATTGATGTGCTTAGGCAGAGGAGGAATAGACCCAGTCTAAGAGTAGATCTAACATAATTAAGCGGAGTTGATCGCAACCCTAGAGATAGGATGACGAAAATCTACCGGATTAAGGTCAAACCTAATATGGGAGTCCATAGATCGATTTAATGTAATTCTAGGGGTTTTAATGAGAAAGAGATTTCAATTAATCAACCTAGGGTTAGACGTTAGTAGCCTCGAGAGAGGTATTAATTTACATTAGGGAATCCTACAGATCAAGTCAAGTGAATAAATCGCCTGGTTCAGAGTTAAATAACAAGTGAAGTCTAGGTGGATTCTTCCTCAGGTATTGTCTTAATCAATTGGTTTTCCCACAAGTATTTTCCAAAATTCATTCTCTTTGTCTTAACATCTTTAGCTTAATAGTTTGTTAATTTTAGATCAATTAATAATTCCCTTAATTCTTAGGCTAAATAATAAAAAAAAGTTAGTATTAGTACTTTTGGTTCCTTTGGGTTCGACAATCCGATCTTGCCACTAAACTATACTACTGTTCGATAGGTGCACTTGCCTCAATCATTGTCATAGTTAGTTTCTAGGCTCGATCATTCTTTTTATAAATTTTTAAAACTCTGACATAACAATCACTGATACCGCGATGAATTTTGTTAGCATCTTCTCAAGGTTCAGCTTCTTCTCTTGTAGGTAAGATTGTTGTTGAAAGCCTGGAGGAGGTTGTTTGGGTGGTACCTCCAACCTAGATTATAAGTGTTACTATAGGGATTACTCTGAAGTCTAGAATTATTACCCATATAGTTCATATGTTCGCTTTCTATGCCAGGGTTGTAGGATGGATATTCTGTATTACTCATTCCTCCTCCATTCGTATCGCACTGCATAACTAGATGTACCTGCGAAGAACCACACAAACCATCAATCTTTTTATTTAAAAGCTCTACATGGTTTGATAGCATAGTTACTGCGTCGAGGTTGAAAACACTGGCTGCTTTTGTTTACTTAGTCCTCGTAACTTGCCACTGATAGTTATTCAGTGACATCTCTTAAATGAATTCGTAAGCAGCCTCAGGTGTTTTATTGTTTAGTGTACTACTGGTGGCTGCATCAATCAACTGCCTAGTTGAGGGGTTCACACCATTGTAAAAGGTTTGAACCTGTAGCCATAATGGTAACCCATGGTGAGGGCACCTTCTTAGTAGATCCTTGTATCTCTCCCATGCATCGTAAAGTGTCTCTAAATCCATCTGCACAAAAAAAGAGATATCATTCTTAACTTAGCCGTTTTAGCCGGCGGAAAATATTTAAGTAAAAATTTTTCAGTCATTTGTTCCCATGTAGTAATTGATCCTCATGGTAACAAGTTCAACCACTGTTTAGCTTTGTTTCTCAATGAAAAGGGAAACAACCGAAGTCGAATGGCATCACCAGAAATGCCATTAATTAAGAATAAATCAAATAGTAATAAGATTTTTCTTATGTTTCATCCCCTCAGGTATTTAAGGGATTTAGTTCATACTGATAGATGGAAACATCTTAAAATAAGGAAAACAAACAAACATAAGAAAACCCAAAAACTTCTAAAGAACTTGATGGTTGATCTTTAGACTTGATGGAGATCCTTGTTCCAAGCTACTCCCGATGGCTGTCTTCGAGTATTTTCTGCCTTCTACTCGGTGTCCCCTTTTAGGTTACTCCCTAGGGTGTTTATACAGGCTTTAAGACGCCTTTCTTGGCCCACAAGTAGCCTTTTCCGATTAGAATTAAACCAGGGTTCGGTAGGGACACGCCCGTGTGACACGCCCATGCGTGATGGCCTGGGCCGTGCTCAATTCTGCTCGTCACACACGGCCGTGTGGTCTGTTTGTGTGCGAAAGTCCAGGCCGTGTTGATTTTTGAGGTAGGCTCATTTTGTCCCTTTTTAGCCCATTTCTCGTTCTTTTCGGCTCCCTAAGCTCTCCTGAGTGTAAAACATGAATTTAAAGGATTAGGAGCATCGAATTCATCAAGTCTAATGAAATTTCATCCAAAAATAAGCCATACATGGGGTTAAAATATGTATAAATTACGGTTTATCACCAAGCCTAATAAATGTAGCACAATTTTTGCCCAAATTAGCTTCCTCTGGGCCCTTTATAGTACTAGCTGTAGGGTGGGAAACATTTAGGAGCCTATTTTTGGGCAACACGGGCCTAACTCCTACACCACTTGAAGGGTGTCTATCGACTTTAAGGCTCATGATTGGTGGTGGGAAAGTCTTAAATTTTATATAAAGAATGATCGAGCCTAGAAACTAACTATCACAACGATTAAGGCAAGCATACCTATCGAACAGTAGTATAGTTTAGTGGCAAGACCAGAATGTCAAACCCAAGGGAACCAAAAGTACTAATACTAACTTTCTTTTTATTATTTAGCCTAAGAATTAAGGGAATTTTTGTTTAATCTAAAACTAACTAACTACTAAGCTAAGGATGCTAAGACATAGAGAATGAATTGGGGAAAATACTTTTGGGAAAAAACCAATTGATTAGGACCATACCCAAGGAAGAATCCACCTACACTTCACTTGTTATCTAACTCTAAACCAGACGATTTATTCATTTGATTTGATCCGTAGGATTCCCTAATTTATATTAATACCTTTTTCGAGGCTTCTAACGTCTAACCCGAGGTTGACTAATTGAAATCTCTTTCTAATTAAATGTAACATCTCGGTTTAGGGCCTAGTTAGAATAGTGGTATGAGACCACAAATTCGAGGTCTATGTATGAGTTTTTGAGGTTTATGCTATGTTTGCATGTTAGTGTGAAAGTTTTATGAAGCAATTTTGTGAAATTACGGTTGAATTGTTCAAAAGGACTAAATTGCAAAAGTTGCAAAATGTGAGATTATAGAATCTATTTTGTGAAATGGCTTTAGAATATATATTAGAGGTCTTTAAATAGCAATTTTCTCAATTTTTAATTTTTGGACAAAATTGGGCATGGATGAGTTAAAATATGAAGTTTATCAAAAAGGGCATTTTGGTTATTTACCAATTAAATGATAAAAATGGGAGAAAAGATGACAAAATTCATTCATCTTCTTCCCCAAGGCTGCCAAAAATTGAGAGAGCCATTGTTAGGGTTCTTCAAATTTTTTAAGCTGCTAGTAAGTGCATCTAAGCCCTGTTTTTTTATATTCTTCGTATTTTTGAAGTACTAGTAGCATGAGTAAGTTATTTTTAGCTATTTGATGAGCTATGATAGATGTTCAAAAATGTGCCTGTGTATGACATGCATGTATTTTGGTGTTTTATGGAAGAATATGAAAGCTTGATGTAGTAGATACATCTTTTGCTAAGTGATTTTCCATGAAAATGCATGTAGGGACTAGTTTGTAAAAGTCTTGAGTTTAGTCATACATGTGTGCTTTAGTGAGAATTGATGATAGCTTTAGTTGAGTAAGTGATTCGACTAAGCATGAAAGGCTAGAAAGTTGAATAAAAATCACTTTACGAGCCTAGGGGAAAAAGTGTAATTATGAGAAAGATTAGGGGCAAAAGAGTAATTTTGCCAAAGTATGAGACGAGTGTCAATTTAGTCAATGTGTGTATTGAATAAGCTGATTTATTCATTATAGATCAAGAAAGACGAAGCCCGGATCTAAACCAAGGCAAGAGCAATGTGGTGGACTAAATTGCATATTTCTGTACTTTTAGTATCGAGGTAAATCTATGCTTAAACAATGCATTCATACTTACAATTTGTTAATGCTAGCTAGTGTGTAGCATGATTGAGAATGATTGAGAACCTATGTCGGATGAATGTGGAAGAATTTGTGAATGGATGTATGGTTAAGTAAGTAGATATGTGAATATGTAGTGAGAATGCTAAATGGTGGGCTAAGTACGATACCATCCTAATGCATATTGACGATGACCTGGCTATGTGCGATGCTATCGTTAGGTATATTGTCTAGTGGGCTATGTGCAAAACCACTATGATTACCTTTGTGGTAGGCTAAGTGCGATACTACCTTATTAATTGATTGTGGTGGGCTAAGTGCGAACCACCGAGAGATTAACTGTGTGGATTAGCTGTGTGGTTGTAATATTGAGTTAATTAGCTGTGTGGATGTAATATCCTGGACTATAGCTTATGCATTAATACTAAGTTATATGAAATAGCATGCTTGTGTGTGTTGTGAATGTGCATTATGAATTTTGTGAACCTTAGTGCGTAGGTGAGCACTTTAGAAATTGCTCGATTTTAAAGTTTAAAGAGGGAACTAAGGCAAGGTGGCCTTAAGAAAATTTATAAAGGAAATTTGACATGAAATTGGGCTTAGAAAAGTGGCTACATGGCACCACTTAAGTCCCTGGAAATGACGCCACCAGTATGTGAAGAGGGGCTTGTGTTCGGGTCGCGTGGGAAGTAAAACTTTAAGGCTTTTATTTTTTACATGTGACGTCAATGAGAGGGGAATAGGGGGACGGCACCAAGGCTAGATTTTAGGAGTTTTTATCCTTTTATTTTCAAGAGATAAATGATGGATTATTTTTAAATAAAGAGATAAAGAGGAAAATAAGGATATGAGAGTGATGGCCAAGTAGGGGACTCTAGCTTAGTAATTTCGGCAAAAGGAGGAAAAATAAGGCCATTCATCATTCTTTTTTTCTCCTTCTTTCTCTGCCGAATTTTCTCTGCCATTATTCTTCTTTTCTTTTCAATTCTTCAAGAATCCGAAAGTTCTTTTCTTTCATCATTCTTGCCGAAAATTTCAAGCATCATACTCTTCATCTCCATATTTTGTTAAAGGCCGAACCACCATACCACTCTCTCTTTTCCATTAGAGCTGATCCTTCACTTGATCACCATTGCCAAAATTGTTGCTCCACATCCTAGCCATAATCGAATTTCTTTGTGGGTTTAAGCAAGGGTGCAGTCGACTACATCATTAGGGGTAAGATCAAATTCGATTTCTATACTTTTTCTTGTAGGCTTGTCGAAATCTAGGAACTAATTCCTTTATGTCTTTGGCCGAAACTTTGAGGAAGGTTTTCGGGATTTAGGTGTTGTCGACTTCAGAAAAGGATCTTTCGGGATTTAAGATCCACAAGGTAAGTACATATGTACATTCGGCCAAGGCCCTATTCAATGATTAGATCTATTCCTTATTTTATTCAAAAGCCGAAAACTAACTAGTTCAATGATTAAGTGTATAGCCGATTGCAATAAAGAACCATCACAAAGTTTCGGGATTTGATTAATAATCAAATCGGCAACAAGGTAAGGCTTTGGTTACATTTGTCCTTCGGGATTTGGTTTCATAGCCGAATGGCATTTTACTAATATGTTAGGGTTGGCCGAATATAGGAATTAGAGATCTACAACAATAGATCGGGTTTTCGGGACTTCAATAAACTTGCTAAGTAGATCAGGTGTGTGCCCCACACTAACTCTTATTCGATTTAAGGCAATAAACTTAATAAGTATATATGTTTATATTAATGTGAATATGGCCAAAGGTACCATGTTATGGTACAAAGTACTCAGGTACGTTTTCCTACTCCTACTAGGATTATAATAAGATCTGTTATGGTGCATATGTGAAACTATAAGAATGTGAATAAGGGATATGACATGGTTAATGAGTATTTTTATGACATGGGGCATATGGGATATTATGAAAGGGGAAGTGAACGTGGTGACTTATGTCAGGATATCTGAATGTGGTGACCTCGGTCACAATTATCTGAATGTGGTGACTCATGTCACAAAATAATTATCTGGTGGCTATGCCACGAATTTTATAAGGGCAATGAGCACGTCAACTGCAGCGACTGCCTTCGATGGTGTGTAGTGGATGGAGGGTTGACTTAGGAGTCCCAACGGGGTGTAGGTTGGTGTGGGTGATGTGTAGGGGATGGCATCTAGGTGTGGGTTCGGGTTTGCATCATATTATTTAAATGTTGTATGTACATGTATGATTTGATATGCCTGAATTTGTTAAGACTTAGTGTTGTGGTTACACATTGAGTGCGTTGACGCACTTGCCGTTGTGGGAACATTTTTTGTGTGACAACAGTGATGGACCGGGTGTGAAGCTTAGGGGTGGCCATGCTCAGCAAGGAATTTATTTTGTTTGGACTTTTTATTTTAAGTACTTTAAATTTAATTTTGGGTTTTATTTTGATGTAATAAGGCCAAAGTTGAACTACTTTATTTTACTTTGATTTATTATGTTACGAATATTTATCAATTAAAGATTTTGTGACTTTATTTTTAAAATAAACTCTAAATGTTTTGTCACTTAAAATAAAGGATTTTCAATATAAGATAAACTTGTTTTCAACTCGAGCCCAACCCAAAAACAATCTTTCCTTCAAAACACACAGTTTTTCCAAAGTAACAAAAGAATTTTGAACCGGTTTACAGCGAGGAACATACCAGATCCGGTCAAGGCTCGTGGGCCGAGTTTGGGGTGTTTCAGCTTGGTATCAGAGCCCAGTTTTAAACTATTGGCCTTGGGTTTAAAGCCCATAACGTTTTTAAAATAAGGCCCAAACAAGTTTTTTTTTATGAGAAGAAAGCGAGTTTTTGTGCATGGCACCCAAGTCTCAGGCCGAGGTCCACTGTAAGTACCCTATCCCTTGTGTGATTTATGTTATGGATTGTAGAAGGATATAAGTGGAACGTAGAATAGTATGATATGAACTTGAACCCTAGGACTAGTTTACCCCAACTATTACATAAGACTTAAGTGCCTAATTAAACAAAACTATGGCTAAGTCGTGAGTTAGGGTGTGGCAACCATTGTGCGCATGTCAGGATTGGATCGGAAAGAGCACGATACTTAAGCGAGCCCCTAGTGACTCACTTCCTCTTCACTGAATCCTACGGTGCATAGCTTGGTTCACTCTAACCAAGAGGACTCAGTCACAGGCTAAACACAATAACTAAAACCCGAAAGGGATTAGCCACATTTTCATGGAAACCCTAGTTTTTAAAAGTCAACAAACTACTCTTTTGAATTGTGAAAATTGTTATTTTTGAAAAATTTCCTAAAAATTTTTAAGTTGCAGAATTACCTAAATACCCTTGACTGTAAAATTACAAAAATACCCTTGGTTTATAAAATGTCCAAACTACCCGCAGTTTTATCAAAATTTCCTTACTTTATAACAAGTCCAAAAACCCTAATTTGTAAAATATCAAAATACTTTGATTTTGGAAAATTACGAAATTGCCCCTAACCTACAAATTACCAAAACGACCCTAATTTCCAAAATTTTTGCAACATCACCGTTCGGAAAACAAATTCTCAAAAAGAACCCCCAAGTTTTGCAAATTTTGAAATACCCCTAATTTATTAAGCTTTACAAATTTACCCTACTTTATTACTGAAATACCCCCGAGTTTCAAAATTTTCGAAATACTCCCGGATTTCAAAGTTTCCAAAATACCCTCGGGAATGGAAAATTACCAAAATACCCTTATTAACAAAATCACCAAGGAACCTTATTTTGAAAAATTACGAAAATACCCCTGTAGGACAAATTATGAAAATACCCCTGGGGTAGGAATAGACAAAACTATAGAAATAGTGAATGTGTGTGATGGATGTCACTGAATGAAAGATTGAATGAATGTGCTCCTCTGAATTAGGATAGAAGACTTGAACTTTGATTGATCGAAAGAACTACTATTAAATTCCTTTCATAAAATTTCTTCGCGAATAATCAGTGAAACAATGGCTAATGCATAAAATTTCTTAATCAGATTAAAACGCGAACGTAGACATGAGCTCTAGGGGACGTGGTCGTAATGTGCGAGGACGCGGGCGAGGCAAAATGACCGTGTCGGAACCTGTTAGATCGGGTCAAGGATCTGAGAATGAGGTACCGCCACCACCACCACCAGCGGTTGGTGATGAACAGCAAGATCAGAAGGGAGATGATGCTGTATCGCAGGCGGTGCTACGAGTTCTTGAGTTGGTGGCTGGTGCAGGAGGAAATTCGAGAGCTCGAAAGTCGGTACCTGAGCGACTTCGTGCCAATGAAGCTGAGGTATTCCGTGGCGTATCTGGTGTAGCACCCAGTACGGCTAAATATTAGTTGGAGGCAACCGAGTGGATTATGGATGAGCTCGATTTGACTCCTGAAGAGAAACTAAAAGGAATGGTGGCACTACTACGCGATGAAGCGTATCAATGGTGGTTAACAGTTCGGGAGAGTACCACAACTGAGGATCTAACCTGGGAGTATGTTAAGGCAGCATATCAGAAGAAATATGTCGGCACACGGTATACAGATGAGCAGAGAAAGGCTTTTCTGGGGTTGGTTCAAGGGAACAAGTCCGTAGCGGAGAATGAAGCTGAATTTCTGAGGTTGAGTCGGTATGCTCGAGGAGTGGTAGCTACGGAGCATGAACGATGTGTCCGATTTGAGGACGGACTAAGGGATGATCTGAGGTTACTGATAGCCCCACATCAAGAGCGGAAGTTTTCCGCATTGGTAGAAAAGGCCAAGGTGGCTGAAGGAATCAAGGACTCTGTTAAATAGAACTCTGATCGAAACAGACAGAAGAGAGGTTATGGATCGTCAGGATCGTCTGGAAATGGGCAGAAGAGGCCTAGAGTTGATGGGCCGCGAGGTCAGCCAGTTGGTTCAGGAGGGCAGTATCGTACTTGTGATCAGTGTGGGAAGAAGCACTTAGGTGAGTGTTGGAAAAAGACAGGAGGAAAGTTTGGGTCCAAGGATCATATGATTAAGGACTGTCCTATGAGACCAGATGGGAATCGACCAGCAGCTCAGAATGTTAATCAGGCTGGTAGAGGTGGACAGCAGCCTCAACGAGGCCGTGGTCCAAATGGCAGAGGTAATGGTACTGGCAGAGGACGTGGAACACCGAGCCGAGGTGTTGCCAATACTGAGGCAAGGCAGCCGGGTTTGGTTTATGCGGTTCGCCGGAGGGAGGATGGAAATGCACTGGACGTCATAACCGGTACGTTCCTTTTTTGTGGCAAGCCTTATATTGCTTTAATTGATGTGGGCTTGACCCATTCTTATGTTGCATGTAGAGTAGTTGAAACTCTAGACATAGCCTCTGAACTTTCGGATAGGGAGATGACTGTAGTAAGCCCACTAGGTCAAACTGTAGTGGTGAATAAAATCTTTCGGAGTGTGCCTCTAGAAATTCAAGGAGTAGTATTCGCTGCTGACTTAATGGAACTACCTTTCGGGGAATTCGATCTCATACTCGGCATGGATTGGTTAGTGGAGCATCGGGCTGTGTTGGATTGTGTAGCTAAGCAAATGGAATTAAGGACCCCAGAGGATGAAGTAATAGTTATGATCGGAGAAAGAAGAAACTACTTGTCTAATGTAGTTTTCAAAGACTTAAGGTCGTGTGAAGATGGTTCGGAAAGGGTGCAAGGCTTTCTTGACTTTTATTAGCGCGTTGGATGCTAAGGAAGGGGGAGTTAGTAGAGTAAGGACCGTAAGGGACTTTGAAGATGTGTTTCCAGAGGAATTACCCGGAATACCCCCAGATAGGGAGGTGGAATTTGGAATCGATTTGCTACTGAGAACAGCTCCTGTGTCAATTGCCCCATACAGAATGGCACCAAAAGAGTTGGTTGAGCTCAAGGCTCAAATCCAAGAGTTGTTGGATCGTGGGTTTATTCGACCCAGTGTGTCTCCGTGGGGAGCACCGGTCATGTTTGTGAAGAAGAAGGATGGAACTATGCGTATGTGCATAGACTATCGTCAGTTGAATAAGCTGACCATCAAGAACAAGTATCCTTTGCCAAGGATAGATGACTTGTTCGATCAGTTTAAGGGGGCCGCGGTATTTTCGAAGATAGATCTACGGTCGGGATATCATCAGCTTAAGGTGAAGGAGGCAGACATCCATAAGACGACTTTTCGAACAAGATATGGGCACTATGAGTTCTTAGTGATGCCGTTTGGTTTGACGAACGCCCCAGCCGCGTTCATGGATATGATGAACCGGGTCTTTCAACCCTACTTGGATAGGTTCGTCATTGTGTTTATCGACGACATCCTAGTGTACTCCAAGTTGGAAGAGGAGAATGACGAGCATCTTCGGATTGTGTTGCAAGTCCTAAGGGAGAAGAAGCTCTACGCCAAGTTCAGTAAGTGTGAATTTTGGCTGAAGGAAGTTGCATTCTTAGGGCATGTGGTATCCGCGGAAGGAATAAGGGTGGATCCTCGAAAGATTGAGGCAGTGTTGGATTGGAAGCCACTTAAGTCTGTGGCTGAAATTCGTAGTTTCTTAGGTTTGGCAGGCTACTACAGAAGGTTTGTGAAGGGGTTTTCGTCAATAGCCGCACCTTTGACTAAGTTGTTGAGGAAGGAAGTGCCTTTCGTATGAACGAATAAGCAACAAGAGAGCTTTGAGAAGCTTAAGAGGGTGTTGACTGAAGCTCTAGTATTGATTCAGCCTGAGGCAGGGAAAGATTTTGTAGTGTACTATGACGTCTCTCATACAGGATTAGGATGCGTTTTGATGCAGGACGGAAAAGTGGTCACTTATGCGTCTCGGTAATTAAGGCCTCATGACTTGGAATTGGCGGCAGTGGTTTTTGCTCTCAAGGTATGGAGGTACTATCTTTATGGCGAAAAGTCGATAATCTACACAGATCACAAGAGCCTTAAGTATTTGCTGACTCAGAAGGAGTTAAACTTAAGGCAACGAAGGTGGGTAGAATTATTGAAGGACTATGATTGTTCGATAGAGTATCATCCGGGCAAGGCGAATGTAGTGGCAGATGCTCTGAGTCGGAAGGTGGTGTCGGATCTGAGGGTGATGTTCGCACACCTAAGCTTGTATGACGATGGAAGCCTATTGGCAGAGTTGCAAGTCATGCCGATGTGGCTGAATGAGGTGAAAGAGGGACAGTTGGCTGATGAGGATCTAAGTGCTAAACTACAGCAAGTACGGATGGAGAGTTGAAGGATTATGGTATTAGTGACGATGGAATATTGTGCTTCAAGGGAAAGGTCTGTATGCCGGAGAATGAGGAGCTTAGGCAGAAAATTCTTCGGGAGTCGCATAGTAGCCCTTATGCTATGCATCCCGGAGGAACTAAGTTGTACAGAGATCTAAGGGAACAGTTTTGGTGGCCTGGTTTGAAGAAGGAAGTTACAGAATTTGTGGCAAGTGTTTGACATGTCAGCAAGTTAAGGCTGAACATCAGGTTCCATCAGGGTTACTTCAACCGATAATGATTCCGCAATGGAAGTGGGAGAGAATTACCATGGACTTCGTTAGTGGGCTTCCTCTTACGCCTACTAAGAAGGACTCGGTATGGGTAATAGTAGATCGTTTGACAAAGTCCGCGCATTTCATTCTTGTGAGAGTAGATTGTTCTTTGCAGAAGTTGGCAAGGTTATATGTGGCAGAAATTGTAAGGTTGCATGGAGTGCCAGTGTCAATTATCTCAGATAGGGACCCAAGGTTTACTTCTCGGTTTTGGAAAGTGCTACATCAGGCGTTAGGCACTAAGTTGGATTTCACTACGGCTTTTCATCCACAGTCAGACGGGCAGTCTGAACGGGTAATTCAAGTATTAGAGGATATGTTGAGGGGCTGTGTGATGGATTTCAGAGGAAGTTGGGAGGAATATTTGCCTTTAGCAGAATTTGCTTACAACAACAGCTATCATGCCAGTATTCGGATGGCACCGTATGAAGCGTTGTATGGTCGGAGGTGTCGAACTCCTACGTGTTGGACTGAATTAGGGGAACAACGAGTTTTGGGTCCAGAGATTGTGGCAGAATCTAAAGAGAAGGTTGAGATAATCCGCACGCGGTTGAAGGAAGCTTCGATAGACAAAAGTCGTATGCAGATCTTAAGCGAAAGGAGATAGAATTTGATGTGGGAGATCAAGTGTTCCTTAAGGTATCACCTTGGAAGAAGGTGATGAGGTTTGGTCTTAAAGGGAAGTTAAGTCCAAGGTTTATAGGACCGTATCGGGTATTGAAGCGAGTGGGACCAGTGGCATACCAGTTAGAGTTGCCTTCGGAATTGAAGCAAATGCACGACGTATTCCATGTGTCCATGCTACGTCGTTATCGATCGGATCCATCTCATGTAGTACCAGTTGAATAGGTGGAGCTAAGACCAGATTTGTCCTATGAGGAAGAGCCAATTCAGATCTTGGATCGAGATGTGAAAGTGCTACGAAGGAAATCAGTTCCTCTAGTCAAAGTGTTATGGCGCAATCATGGATCGGAGGAAGCTTCGTGGGAGCCAGAAGAGGCAATGCGACAGCAATACCCTCACTTGTTTTAGTCAGGTAATTTCGAGGTCGAAATTTTTTTTAAGGGGGTAGAACTGTAATATCCTAGACTATAGCTTATGCATTAATACTAAGTTATATGAAATAGCATGCTTGTGTGTGTTGTGAATGTCCACTATGAATTTTGTGAACCTTAGTGCGTAGGTGAGCACTTTAGAAATTACTCGATTTTAAAGTTTAAAGAGGGAAGTAAGGCAAGGTGGCCTTAAAAAAATTTATAGAGGAAATTTGACATGAAATTAGGCTTAGAAAAGTGGCGACAATGCACCACTTAAGGCCCTGGAAATAACGCCACCAGCATGTGAGGAGGGGCTTGTGTTCGAGTTGTGTGGGAAGCAAAACTTTAAGGCTTTTATTTTTTGCATGTGACGTCAATGAGAGGGGAATAGGGGGACGACACCAAGGCTAGAT
Organism: Gossypium bickii; assembly: GCA_025503065.1. Taxonomy (NCBI): domain Eukaryota; kingdom Viridiplantae; phylum Streptophyta; class Magnoliopsida; order Malvales; family Malvaceae; genus Gossypium; species Gossypium bickii. The sequence continues at coordinate 23,224,408 of CP106718.1, forward strand.
TTTAGGAGTTTTTATCCTTTTATTTTCAAGAGATAAATGATGGATTATTTTTAAATAAAGAGATAAAAAGGAAAATAAGGATATGAGAGTGATGGCCAAGTAGGGTACTCTAGCTTAGTAATTTCGGCAAAAGGAGGAAAAATAAGGCCATTCAACATTCTTTCTTTCTCCTTCTCTCTCTGCTGAATTTTCTCTGCCACTATTCTTCTTTTCTTTTCAATTCTTCAAGAATCCGAAAGTTCTTTTCTTTCATCATTCTTGCCGAAAATATCAAGCATCATACTCTTCATCTCCATATTTTGTTAAAGGCCGAACCACCATACCACTCTCTCTTTTCCATTAGAGTCGATCCTTCACTTGATCACCATTGCCGAAATTGTTGATCCACATCCTAGCCATAATCGAATTTCTTTGTGGGTTTAAGCAAGGTGCAGTCGACTACATCATTAGGGGTAAGATCAAATTCGATTTCTATACTTTTTCTTGTAGGCTTGTCGAAATCTAGGAATTAATCCCTTTATGTCTTGGCCGAAACTTTGAGGAAGGTTTTCGGGATTTAGGTGTTGTCGACTTCAGAAAAGGATCTTTCGGGATTTAAGATCCACAAGGTAAGTACATATGTACATTCGGCCAAGGCCCTATTCAATGATTAGATCTATTCCTTATTTTATTCAAAAGCCGAAAACTAACTAGTTCAATGATTAAGTGTATAGCCGATTGCAATAAAGAACCATCACAAAGTTTCGGGATTTGATTAATAATCAAATCGGCAACAAGGTAAGGCTTTGGTTACATTTGTCCTTCGGGATTTGGTTTCATAGCCGAATGGCATTTTACTAATATGTTAGGGTTAGCCGAATATAGGAATTAAAGATCTACAACGATAGATCGGGTTTTCGGGACTTCAATAAACTTGCTAAGTAGATCAGGTGTGTACCCCACACTAACTCTTATTCGATTTAAGGCAATAAACTTAATAAGTATATATGTTTATATTAATGTGAAATGGCCAAAGGTACCATGTTATGGTACAAAGTACTCAGGTACTTTTTCCTACACCTACTAGGATTATAATAAGATCTGTTATGGTGCATATGTGAAACTATAAGAATGTGAATAAGGGATATGACATGGTTAATGAGTATTTGTATGACATGGGGCATATGGGATATTATGAAAGGGGAAATGAACGTGGTGACTTATGTCAGGATATCTGAATGTGGTGACCTCGGTCACAATTATCTGAATGTGGTGACTCATGTCACAAAATAATTATCTGGTGGCTATGCCACGAATTTTATAAGGGCGATGAGCACATCGACTGCAGCGACTGCCTTCGATGGTGTGTAGCGAATGGAGGGTTGACTCAGTAGTCCCCACGGGGTGCAGTTTGGTACGGGTGATGTGTAGCGGATGGCATCTAGGTGTGGGTTCGGGTTTGCATCATATTATTTAAATGTTGTATGTACATGTATGATTTGATATGCCTGAATTTGTTAAGACTTAGTGTTGTGGTTACACATTGAGTCTGTTGACTCACCCTGTTGTGGGAGCATTTTTTAGGTGACGAGCAGTGATGGACTGGGTCGGCAGAAGCTTAGGGGTGGCCATGCTCAGCAAGGAATTTATTTTGTTTGGACTTTTTATTTTAAGTACTTTAAATTTAATTTTGGGTTTTATTTTTGATGTAATAATGCCAAAGTTGAACTACTTTATTTTACTTTGATTTATTATGTTACGAATATTTATCAATTAAAGATTTAGTGAATTTATTTTTAAAATAAACTCTAAATGTTTTGTAACTTAAAATAAAGGATTTTCAATATAAGATAAACTTGTTTTCAACTCGAGCCCAACCCAAAAATAATCTTTCCTTCGAAACACACAGTTTTTCCAAAGTAACAAAAGAATTTTGAACCGGTTTACATCGAGGAACATACCAGATCCGGTCAAGGCTCGTGGGCCGGGTTTGGGGTGTTTCAGTGGTTGAATTAGAGAGAAATAATGTTGTGTTGTGTATTGTGTAAATGTGATATTGAATGCAGGGGTGCATTTCAATGGTTATGTTTATGTGACACATGATGTGCTAGAAATGTGGTAAGGGATAGAAAGAGTAAGCATAGTTGTACATTATATGTTAGTATAACGCTAATTTTTATTTAGCTTAAACTATGGTGCTTAATTGTTTATGTGTAAACTTACTAAGCTCAAAGCTTACTTCCTTTCTTTTCCCTTATCTTATAGAGTAAAAGTGTTGAATCGAGATACGAGGATCAATTGGAAGATCATCCACATTATCAGCACACTCTGGTACATGAGACTCAATGTTTTGTATATGGTATGTATAGAGGCTAGACAAGTTAGTGAATTTTGCTGTAAATGGCTAGGATGTGTTAGCCCATAGTTGGATAATCTATTTGTATAATGCCATAGTTGTTGGCTGTTATATTATATGAAAAGATGTAGTTATCCATGTGAGATTGTGAGTTTATTTGAGTTGATTATGGATGTGTTGACTGAGTGCATGTTGTGTATGCTATAAGGGTGAGAAGGGCTTAGCAAATAGCTTTGTTCTTGTCCATGTGGATAGACACACGGGCGTGTATCTAGGCTATGTTTGACACACGGTCAGCCTATGGGCGTGTGACTTGGCCGTGTGTCCCCTGCATGTTGAATTTTTAAGTTAGATTTGGCCACGAGCTAGCCACACGGGCGTGTGTCTAGGCTCTAGGCCGTGTAAGTGAAGTCATTGTTCACCATGGTTGGAGAGCACGGGCGTGTACCCTAGCCGTGGGGCATTGGCAGAATGCTTGGGTTTTCATACACGGGTTGAAGGCATGGGCGTGTGTGTCTACACACGAGCATGTATCATCTTACACAGGTGTGTGAGCCCAGTATAAAAGAGAAAATTTTAAGATTCGAAAAAGTTCCAAAATAGTCTCGAGAGTCCTCGTGTGTGTGAGTGAGGCCTCGTAAGTCCAGAATGAGGTTGTTGAGGTGACTAGAGAGAGTAGTCACGATGAGGCTAAGTGGCAATCAAGTGGTTTTAATTACGGTAATGCCTCAGGCCTAGTTCCGGCATAGAACTCGGGTAAGGGGTGTTACATTAAAACCCCTAGAATTGCATTAACTCGATCTATGGACTCCCATATTAGGTTTGACCCTAATCTGGAAGATTTTCGTCATCCTATTTCTAGGGTTGCGATCAACTCTGCTTAACTATGCTAGATCTACTCTTAAACAGGGACTTTTGCTCCACTGCCTAAGCACATCAATACTTGAATCAATATCCTGAAATATCAAAGAAAGAATTTAGAACAAATCAAGTATTTATCACATAGTTCAGAAAACAATAACAAGATTCGTCTTAGGTTTCATCCCCTTCAGGTATTTGATGGGTTTAGTTCATAATCATAAAAGAATACATCTCAGAAGAAAATATAAAACAAAACATAAGAAAAACCCTAAAACCCCTTGAAGGAAACTGAAGATAAGATCTTTCGTCTTGAGTATGATTCCGGCTTCTTGAGATGGATCAACTGGCTTTCTTCGAGTAAATCCCACAATTCGGCCTCTCTGGCTTGGCTCCTCGGCCTAGCTGAACACCCCCTTGAAGGTTGGCCTCTAGGGTGTTTATATAGGCTTTTGGAATGTCTTTCTTTGCCTCTAAGTGCCCTATTCCGAATAGAATTAAAATAGGTCACGTCAGGGACACGCCCGTGTGGCACGACCGTGTGAATCGAATCTAGGCCGTGGTCAAGTGCATGAGGCACGGCCCGTGTGGCAGCCTGTGCCATGTGAATTTCATGCTTTGGCCCATTTTCTCCCTTTTTGGCTCGTTTCTCATTCTTTTCATCTTCCGAGGCTCTCCTAAGTATAAAACATGAAATTAAAGGATTAGGAGCACCAAATTCCACAATTCAAGGAATAAATCATCCAAAAGTATGCTAAATGTGAGATTAAATTATGTACATAATATGGTTTATCAAATACCCTCACACTTAAGCATTTGCTTGTCCTCAAGCAAAATTCTCAACTCACAATTAAAACGAACTTCCTCAACTCATAATATTCATCAATAGTGTTTCATCATAATTCATAGATAATTTATACATTAATAATTTAAGTAGAAGGGCCTTAAAAATTTAAACAATCAAAGTCATAGTTTTTGTAGCATGAAAATATAGGCATTTCCCCTTACCTAAATTATCACCTTTGATTCAAAATCGACAAGGGTTGACATCCTCACTAAAGGTTCACTCAAATCACTCAAAAGTGTTTAAGGTTGAAAATTAAGTACTCAAAAGTCGAACATGAAAAGTTAATCCCATAAGCTTGCATGAAAATCAAATCTCCACCACTGTAAAATGAGATGATACACAAATCAAAAGGTCTTTAAAAAGGGTTGTAATGGGGCTCGGGTTAAAGGTGTGTATAAAGGCTAAATTAAAGGGTTAGAATCGAGATTGAATTGATAATTTACCTAACTAGAAAAATGAACATCAATTGAAAACTTGAAACTAATAATACGAGCTTCTTCTTCAAGATGTGGAATTTAAACGTATAAGCTCACTTAATAGTAGAACTAATAATGAATATACTTCAAATTTTTTTTAAGAACAAATCAAGTATTTACAATAATAAGAAAGAACTTTAACAACTAAAATATAGAACATAGTTAGGCAATTGCTCAAAATCAAATCTCGATAAAAAGGGAGTCAAGAAAAATGGTGATAACAAATACAAGATGGGTTTTGGGGTAATATTAGTGGGTGAGTCAATAAAAGGGGTGTTAGGATCAAAGGGGTTCACTAAGGGTTAATTGTGAGAATCTTAAGTGCCTTTGTCATCTCTGTATATCAAACCAATAATGTGGTCTTGACATGTATAATCGAAGCAACTTCTAGAATAACAAATCAATGATGACACACTCATTATCAATAAAGTGAGCAAGAAAAGAATGTATGCTCTAAACGGTTCAAAATCTCACAAAATTTATAGGTTTTTGATATCAACTTTGTAAATTTCAAACTTCAAGGTAATAATTAGATTCAGGTAGGCAACCTAACAAAATTTTAATTTTTTAAAATGGACTCATCATGCTTGATTCTTTAGTCCCCTAAAGTTTAAATCATCACTGCACAATTATCAATGACTTAATCCAAAACATATCAATAAAAATCATGAATCAAAGGAAATTTCATTCTAATAGTAATATGAGGAAATTTACTTAAGAACAAGACATAATTCAGGGGTTTGAGAATAATGCAAAAAGTTAAGAACTTTTTGAAATAAAATTCACCCCCACACTTAAGATGTACATTGCTCTCAATGTACAAAGATATATAAGAAATCATAAGAGATGGGGAGAAGTGAAACTTCCTGAATTTTGGATGGATTCCTTGAGTTGGCAGTGGTCGTGGTGTGGTGGCCGCCGACAATCTCTGCGCTAGATGAAGAAATTGGGAATCTCGTGAAAAATTAGCTAGGAAATAATAAGAATAAGTCAAAATATACTAATTATATATTTAAAGAAAAGAAAAATAAAAAGAAAGAATGTGAAAAGTAAAATAAAATTAAAAGAGAAGATTAATGGACTGAAAAGTCCTTATTGTTAGATGGTTTACAAAGTGGGTGTGATTTCTAAGGCCGTGGTGTGGTGATTCCCAAGCAGCCTTTAGCACCTAAATCAAAGAAAACAAAATAAAATAGATTAAATTAAGTAAAAGAGAAATAAAGAAAAGGAAAATAAAGGAGAAGAGAAAAGAAAAAGAAGAATGAAATGGACTCAAAGGTCATTGTCTTGTCGAGTTAATGAAGTTATAACACCTCAGACCCGGTCAACACGTTATGACTAGATCTGGTATGTCATAGGGAAAGGTTGTTTAAATGAACTTTGGAATTTTAAAGAAACATCGCAATTTTTGAAGATCAAGCTCAGCTTTAAGACTTCCTTGCAAAAAATTTTATGAGTAACCTTAACAATCGGAAATAGGTTTGTATTACGAAAACCAAAAGCTAGTGATATTCCGAAATGTGACATTTTGAAAACAGTGGTTGCAGTTTTAAGAAAAATTCTGAATTACTTAGTTATTCGCTTGTCAAATTTTAATATCACTTTTAAAACTAATTGTTTATAATTTTTGTTTTAGAAAACTCCATATTCGGCATCTCATAAGATATGTTATAACAGCATAAATCCAAAACCCAAACTAAAGATTAGGAGGCCTTATTACATAACAAAATGCCAATTAAAAACAAGTTTAAATAAAGAAAATGAATTCACGAGAAAAAATATTGCATGGCCACCTCAAGTCCGCCACGACTCCAAATTTGCGATCTAGGGATTACCTCCAAAGTAAGCAGAGGAGTGACTCACCGAGACTCAGTGTGTAATTCCCCTTATAACGCAATGGGCCTTAAGCCCACAAAAGCACACTGGGCTTTAGCCCACACAATAAATAGCATATGAACAATGTATGCAATGCAGCCCAGCCCAACCTAGTTTTCCATCCTATAGGTCTCCTGCATCAACCAAACACCCGTGGCATCAAGCCACTATGGTCCCAGACCACTTGTGACAGAGTCACAGAATATATAAATGTGGGGCCAACCCACTGTCATCCCAGACCACTGTGACAATCTCTGATAAGTATACGCGGGGCCAACCCACTGTGGTCCTAGACCACTGAGACAAGTCACTAATAAATATATATGTACGTGGTTCCAAACCACCGTGGTCCCGACCACTGTGATCAAAGTCACTGAATCACACTTCCCCTTTCATCATCTCCCAAAACCCATGCAAGCATATTATCAATTTACAGCAGTTACCCAAGTCATACATAATCATATCATATGAAAAGTAATTATTATGATACTTACCTGGTCCCTCCAATCTTACCCGCAAGGGTATCTTGACTGTCTGAGCAGTCATTTCGGCTTTCAGCCAATACAGTTGTTAACGCAAAACAATAAAGAAAAGTGTGAGCATTACACACCTAATTACACATAAAACTAGACTCTCTACATCGACGCTCTCACTAGCAGGGATAACAGCTATTTGCCTATCCCTGGCAGACGTCGGCTCTCTACCACAACCCGGCGGAAAGTCTTGAACCGCTGACACAGCACGTCTTTTAAATTTAGGAGCAGAGACTGCGAGTCCACTCCCCTCCTTAGATTGACTGGCACTGACATCCATGAAGAGAGCCTTAATCAGTATTCAAAGAGAAACGCTGATGGGCTAATAAGGAAATTTGATTAAGGTAGACTGCAACACAATAGATATAGTAGCAGAAAACCGGAAAAGAAATGATTCCTTACCTTGATAAGGATGAACCGCACAATAACTAATTCGTTCCCGAATCAGAGATGAGTTGTAAGAGAAGCAGAAGTTCAGCCTAGCAGTCAAAGATAGCCCTTGAGTGATCGGCTTAAAACAGAACTTAGAGAAGAAAAAGGTGTCACACGAAGTTACCTTACGTTATATTGATGGTGAAAAGCCAAAATAGATTTGGCAGAGAAAAATAGCCCTTCACGCCTTAGGCTATACGAGCAGCATCGGTTCGAGATGAAAAAGAAACAGAGATTCGGTTAGTGAAAAGAAGGAGATAGAGGAGTAGAGAAGAAAAGAGAAAGACGCTGAAAGAAATAGAAGAAGAAGAAGATTTGGCTTTTATGACAAGAGAGAAAAGAAGAACATTACCTTCAACAATCCAATAACAAGGTGAAACCAATTCACTTGGGACCAAAGGAGCTATTCGGCTAAAGAGAAAAATAAAAGGGTGTCAATAGAGGAGCTGCAAGGTTTTGGCTATGGTGGAGATCACAAGAGAAGGGGTTCGGTGATAAGGGGCTTTAGGAGAAGTCGACTTGTTGTGAAGGATAAAAGTAGGAAGAAATAAAAGACAAAAATAAGAGAGGGTTGAAGTTTCGGCTATCAACTTAAGGGAGAAGAGAAAAGCGTTGGAGAGTGAAGAGAGTAATCACCTTATGGTTTCGGTAAAGATAAGAGAATAGAAGAGAGGTACAAAGAGTTTCGGCCAACACCAAGTTGAAAAGAAAAGAAGATAATGGCTTGAGTATTTTGGCACTAGCTATAATGAGCTGACAAAATGAAGACCCCTACCACTTGAGTTACCGAAACTAAAATGCAAAACACCAAGGTCACCAGCTTGGAAATTCGGCACATACTCACTCCTATAACTAAAAATAGCAAAATGGAAAAAATGCCTAAGACTAATGACAATTTCGGCACACACCTCTAGCAACTAAATCGAAATCTCCCTTCCAAGCTCCCCACATTTGGCCAACACCTCCACCCTCACAAAATCCCTTATTTTCCTCTACAATTTGCTCCCCATCACCCATTCAAACCCATTTGACCACTTCAACTCCTCCATCACCTCTCATCCATCCATTCAAAATAATTTGACTCATTCAAACCTCCACCAAGAAGAGTCCAGCCGAATGCCAACACCTTACCTCCCTAAGCACAAAAATAAAGTCCCATGCTGCAGCAGAGGGGATTCGAACTCGTCCCCCTTCTGCTCCTACAAATGACGCCACCTCCACTTTGACACAAGCTTCTTTGTGTCATCAAACACACGCAATTAAACTTAAGGCATGCTCCTACTAGCTATCCCCATTAGATTCCCAAAAACCAAAATTCTGCCAACGCTCTGGCTTGAACCCGAGCCTCCCCAGGACCCCCAAACACATCTAAATAACAAGCAGAACAAGCCAACCATACAAAAAACATAAAATGCAGAACCCCTAATTCTAGGATGTTACAGAAGCGGCTGGCATGAACTTATGTAGATCGATCTTGCAGAGGAAGACTGTGCTAGGATGATTTCGGTTCTTCAACATGGATAAGGTGTAGACCAAGAGTTTAGAGAGTTAAGAAGGGTGGAAATGAACATGGAGGGGAGTGTAAATGGTATGGAAGAAGGGAAATATGTAGTAGGTGAGAAGGGGAGAGGGGTGTTTTAAATAAAAATCTCAGATCTGGTATATCCCCACGCCCTTGTACCACAGGCGTGTTGAGTCACACGGCTGTATCGCACGGCCGTGTTGTGGTTCGTTCTTTTCTCCCACGCCTGTGTGCAAGTCGCCACGCCCGTGTTAATAAAACAGTGTCGACCACGGTTATATCGCACGGCCGTGATGTTTAGTCAGAGCCCGTGGCTTGAAGATATTTTTCGTCCTGTTTCGTACTATCTCTGCCACATCGGTACGGAAATCTGTGGTGTACACATAGCCATGGCCACGACCGTATGCAAGGCCGTGTGGTATGGAAATCTGCACTTTGGTTAGTTTATAGTTAGGTGTTAAAAAGGAAAAATAAATGTAAAAATTAATGGGGTTAGTGCTTAGGTTGCCTCCCGAGAAGTGCTTGTTTAAAGTCTTAAGCTAGACTTACCTCTCATTCGCATAATCATGGGGCTTTGAGGAGTTGAAAATCCTTTCTCATGCTATCAGTTTTATTATCAGTATATAGCTCGAGCCGAGTAGCATTTACTATAAAAGTGTCGAATATAGGATTACTTACCTCGACTGTTCCGTATGGGAAAACATTGAGTACCTTAAAAGGGATTTCTTCATTTGTATTAAGGTCGGGAGGAGATATTTGAGGGTCTGTCTTATCTAACAATACCTGATCTCCAATCTTAAATTTGTTTGTCCTACAGAATGGCGTTGGTTCTGCTTCGTGTGTTCCTAATTTCTCCTTGAAATGTGTCTTCCACTCGTCTAATTCATCAATCTGAAGCCGTCATTTCTCGTGAGTTATTTCTTTGTTTTCATGAGGTATAGGATCTGGCTCAGTTGTGTGATTCTATGGTGCTTCCTGAAAAGAAGGTTCAATCGAATGGTCATTAATAGAATTTATTTTCTCACCTTGATTGCTTGATGTCCGAGCCGAGTCAAGAGCCTGAAGAGTGATTGTTTCGTCACCTGCACGAAGTATGAGTTCTCCTGTACCAACATCAATTTTAGTTCTGGCAGTTGCTAAAAAGGGTCTTCCTAAAATTAAGGGGATACTATTGTCCTCATCCATGTCTAAAACGACAAAGTCTACTGGGAATATGAATTTATCAATTTTCACTAGTACATCTTCAATTATACCCCTAAGAATTCGAATAGTTTTATCAGCTAATTGAATACTCATCCTAGTTTGTTTGGGTTTCCCTTGACCTAGCTGTTTAAACATTTTATAAGGCATAACATTTATGCTTGCCCCTAAATCAGCTAAAGCATTATTAACAGATAAACTACCAACTAAGCATGGAATTGTAAAACTCCCTGGATCTTTTAATTTTCGTGGTAGTCTATTTTGCAACATTGTTGAGCACACTGTGTTTAGTTCCACATGCGACTCTTCATCTAACTTTCGTTTGTTTGTCAAAAGCTCTTTTAAAAATTTTCTTGAATTTGGCATCTGTAAAAGAGCTTCAAGAAATGGTAAGTTAATATGTAATTTCTTTAAAAGTTTAAGAAATTTACCAAATTGTTCATCTGTGTTGTCTTTCCTCATCGAATTGGGGTATGGTATAGGAGGTTGGTATTCTTTAATTACCGGTTTTGGCTTATCATGACTTACTTCATCCTTACCTTCCTCTACCACCTTCTCTTGCCTTAATGTGGACTTATCCAACCCTTCACTAACATGAGCTGTTATGGCTTGAAATTGCTCCTTTAGGTTAGTTTCAGTGTTACTTGGCAAGCTACCTTGTGGTCGTTCAGATATGATCATAGCAAGTTGACCTAATTGGTTCTCGATCCCTTGAATCGATACTTGTTAATTTTTAAGTGTTGTTTTGGTGTTTTGGAAACGTGTTTCTGACACCGCTATGAATTTTGTCAGCCTCTCCTCAAGGTTCGGCTTCTTTTCCTGTGGGTAGGGCTGTTGTTGGAAGTTTGGAGTGGATTGTTGTCTCTGATTTTCTTGACCACCCCATGAAAAATTGGGGTGGTTCCTTCAACCTGGATTATAAGTATTACTATAAGGGTTATTTTGAGGTCTAAAATTGTTACCCATATAGTGGGCTTGCTCGTTTTCAATGTTCGGGTTGCAAGGCAAATATTCTGTGTTACTCATCCCTCCTCCATTCGTATCGCACTGCATAACTGGATGTACCTGTGAAGAACCACATAAAGCATCAATGTTTTTATTTAACATCTCTACCTGGTTTGATAGCATGGTTACTGCGTCGAGGTTGAAAACACTGGCGGCTTTTGTTGGCCTTGTCCTCGTGACTTGCCACTGATAGTTATTCAGTGGCATCTCTTCAATGAATTCATAGGCAGCCTCAGGTGTTTTGCTATTCAGGGTTCCACCGGCGGCTGAATCAATTAACTGCTTGGTTAAAGGGTTCCCACCATTGTAAAAGGTTTGGACCTGTAGCCACAAGGGTAATCCATGGTGTGGTCACCTTCTCAATAGATCCTTGTATCTCTCCCATGCATCGTAAAGTGTTTCTAAATCCATCTGCATAAAAGAAGAGATATCATTCCTCAACTTAGCCATTTTAGCTGACGAAAAATATTTCAACAAAAATTTTTCGGTCATTTGTTCCCATGTATTGATTGATCCTTGTGGGAGAGAATTCAACCACTGTTTAGCTTTATTCCTCAATGAAAAGGGAAACAACTGAAGACGAATGGCATCATCAGAAACGCCATTTATTTTGAAAGTATCACAAAATTCAAGGAAATTCGCCAAGTGATTATTCGGACCTTCATCCTGCAAACCATGAAACTGAACAAACTACTGTATCATCTGAATTGTGTTAGGTTTCAGTTCAAAATTATTTGCAGCAATAGCAGGTCTAACAATACTTGACTCAGTTCCTGTTAAATTAGGTTTAGCATAATCATACATACTTCGAGGAGCATGATTTTCGGCCAGCTCTTGAGGTAGCGGATTATTCTCAGCCATCTCTTCGGAATATTAATTTCGTTCTCTTGCTCTTCTTGTATCTATTGTGGGCTTCTCCTTATTTCTCTTTGGTTTCTGTGAACTGTGCTTTCAATCCAACTATCGTAAAGTAGAGGTCTTGACGGGTTTCTTCTAGTCATAAACTAGAATACCTGCCAGAAGCAAAGAAGAAAATTTAGAAAAGTAAAAATAAAATTTAATTGCAAAAATAAAATATAGCTAAAGTAATAAAAATTGAGCGTTCTTAATATTTCAGATCCCCAGCAACGGCGCAAAAAACTTGATCGGTGCTGGGAAAGTCTTAAAATTTATATAAAGAATGATTGAGCCTAGAAACTAACTATCACCACGATTGAGGCAAGCGCACCTATCGAACAGTAGTATAGTTTAGTGGCAAGACCGAAATGTCGAACCCAAAGGAACCAAAAGTACTAATACTAACTTTTTTTTATTATTTAGCTTAAGAATTAAGGGAATTGATGTTTAATCTAAAAATAAATAACTACTAAGCTAAGGATGCTAAGACACAGAGAATGAATTGGGGAAATACTTTTGGGAAAAAACCAATTGATTAGGACAATACCCGAGGAAGAATCCACCTAGACTTCACTTGTTATCTAACTCTGAACCAGACAATTTTTTCACTTAACTTGATCCGTAGGATTCCCTAATTTATATTAATACCTCTTTCGAGGCTACTAACATCTAATCCTAGGTTGATTAATTGAAATCTCTTTCTAATTAAAACCCCTAGAATTGCATTAACTCGATCTATGGGCTCCCATATTAGGTTTTACCCTAATCCGGCAGATTTTCGTCATCCTATTTCTAGGGTTGCGATCAACTCTGCTTAACTATGCTAGATCTACTCTTAAACAGGGACTTTTGCTCCACTGCCTAAGCACATCAATACTTGAATCAATATCCTGAAATATCAAAGCAAGAATTAAGAACAAATCAAGTATTTATCATATAGTTCAAAAAGCAATAACAAGATCCGTCTTAGGTTTCATCCCCCTCAGGTATTTGAGGGGTTTAGTTCATAATCATAAAAGAATACATCTCAGAAGAAAATATAAAACAAAACATAAGAAAAACACTAAAACCCCCTGAAGGAAATTGAAGGGAAGATCTTCCGTCATGAGTATGATTCCAGCTTCTTAAGATGGATCAACTGGCTTTCTTCGAGTAAATCCCACAATTCAACCTCTCTGGCTTAGCTCCTCGGCCTAGCTAAACTCCCCCCTTGAAGGTTGGCCTCTAGGGTGTTTATATAGGCTTTTGGAATGTCTTTCTTTGCCTCTAAGTACCCTATTCTGAATAGAATTAAAACAGGTCATGTCAGGGACACGCCCGTGTGGCACGACCGTGTGAATCGAATCTAGGCCGTGGTCAGGTCTGTTAAGGAGGCACGGTCGTGTGGCTTGGTCCCAGGCCATGTGAATTTCATGCTTTGGCCCATTTTCTCCCTTTTTGGCTCGTTTCTCATTCTTTTCATCTTCCGAGGCTCTCCTAAGTATAAAACATGAAATTAAAGGATTAGGAGCACCAAATTCCACAATTCAAGGAATAAATCATCCAAAAGTATGCTAAATGTGAGATTAAAATATGTACATAATATGGTTTATCAGCCCACTGAGGAAATAAATCCAGACGTAATCACTAAGCCTCTGTAAGCGGTCCGATTATTAATAATGCCTATATTTCTATTGCCATTCACCACGTCAATATTTCCTTCAATTAAAATCTCCTTCCCCTTTTTTACGTCGAGTATCTTAGACATTGTCTCTATTAGTTGGAACAAATTCAACATTACCTTCCACCTCTGATAATGCCTTAAATCACAAGCCCTCCTTTTTGTTAGCTAGAGATCCGGTTCCTAATTGGGGTGAATCCCTAAATTTATGGCAAGATCTTTTCTCCACCAGCATCTATTGCCCGTAGGTGTCACTATTCTCTCCCTTTCTGTCTATTGTCGTACTCGTCGCCTCTAACAAAGTATCCGATGATGGAACACTCCTTTCAGGATTATACTTAGTACTCCTAAAAGGACACACTTCCTTAACATGGCCATACCTTCCACAGTAAAAAGAAACTATAGGAAGGAATTCATATTTGACTCTTTGAATTTTCCCATTGACAAGGACTTGGGATACCAAGTGTTCATCTAAATTAACATACACTGCCATGCGGACGAATCGCCCTCTGACTATGTTATCCATGTTCATGTCCAATTTAGCTACCTTACCAATTAGTCCTCCTATTTCAATCAGAAATTTTCTCTTATAAAAATAACCTGGCAATGCCAGAAGTTTTATCCACGACATCAGCTACTCAAGAAAGTTTGTGTTTGTGTAGGATTGGAGGATATCGACCAAGGTTGTATCATCAAATATTGGCTGAAAGTAATCTACGGACCTTTCGAGAGCACCTTTTCACAATCGTGTTTGTTCTGGAATTTGGCCAAAAAATAGCCATTCTCAATATCCATCAGATAGAAAGGTGAGGACAGCTTCCATAAACTGTAAATTTTATTTTGGTAAGTAGAAAATCCAATGTTTCATCCCAAAAGTTTGAGGACAATGGTATTTTCCATATCCTTGACAAGAGTTTGATTAATCCTTTCAGATAATTCTATAGATGGAATACCATTAATAATTGATCTCTGAATATCACCATCCATCAACTCAAAATCTTCTTTCTCCTCTAAGCCATTATCCACCATGCTTGAAGTACCAACCAATTTTTCCTTTCATAAAGGCTTTGGTTCAATGGGCAAATCTAGTGACGCTTCTCCACTCTCGAGTTCACCTTGTTCCATAAAACGAACTATTTTTGGGATCAAATCTTCCATAGAGATATCTCCAAATCGAGTATTTCCACAAAGAGAATTTTCATAGATAATCCATTTTTTTTAACATTATTAAATTTTATTTTTAAGTTATTAAAGTTATCACATTTGTTCCTATGCTTTTCCTAATTCATGTATTTGTCTTCTTATTCAACCAATGCAATCTAATAAAATATTTTAATATTTATTTATAAACTTATAATTAGAATTAGCATAAAATTTATTAACATTTATAATTATATTTATATTTATAATTAATAAAATATATAAAAATATTATATTTTTGTCTTAATTTATATTGCTCACAATACAATCTTTCATGTAATTTAAAAAAGAAACTTAAAAAACACAAAATTTGGAACACCAACAACATTTGTACATTTTTGCACTACATACTTCTAAGGGTAGCTTTTTCATTCAACATTATTCTAATTATCAAACAATAAAAATTTTGTATAAAAATTTTAACAAATAAATATAACACAGTATGCTAAATACACACAATCATCCCGTACATCGCAAAATATTATGGAAAACTCATGTTCAGTTCAAATCACTACCTTTTTTAGTCTTAATCTTATTTTATTATATTAATTTTGTTCCTTTGTTATAAATATATATATCATCACATAAAAAGTGTGCAAATTTCATTGCATGCTTTCTTTTATTTTTTGTAAAATTAAAATTAAAGAATCAACATCCATTATTTTGTTTTTTCCCTAATACTCTTCGTCACTATTATAAAATATTTCTTATTTATAATTAATTTGTTATGTTCTTATGTTTTAATTTAGTGCCCATCTCTTCATTAAAGGAAAAAAATAGTGAATTCAACTTGGTTTAATCAAGCAGCAACTGAAATGAACGGCCAAAACAATGATATCAATAATATAGACAATAGTAGGGTTGATAATTCAACTTGGTTTAACCAAGCATTAGATAGGATATTTATACAAACTAGCTTTTTTACCTGTGCAATGCACGAGACGATTGTGTGTGTTGTCAACTCGACAAACCCAAGACACTTACTACAGAGGACCTAGGACCTACAACTAATGTTACACCAACTCTCTGAAGTCGGTTAACCTTTTATTTTCTAAATTCTTAGTGCACTATAATAATCAGGTGTAGAGCCGACCATATATTGAAGGCATCCCAAGTGCACTAAGTAGTTAGAAACCTATAGCTTAACCGAGACTTACAATTACAAGAGAAGAAAACACTTTTATTAATACACAATACAATTACAATATGACACACACTTACCTCACTACTCTTCTCTACCTCTACCTCTCAGACTCTCTTGCTTGTGGCTCTCTCTTATATCATAGCAAGAACGAAAGCCCCCACCCCTATTTATAGAGTTTAGTGGTCATTGGATTGTTGACACAAGTCAACATCCTTTCCATTGATTTTAAAAATATCTAATAGCTAGAATTTCATCTAGAATATCTAATCTTTTAGATAATATCCTATTTCTTAAATGATAAGTTTGAATTTTATTTAAAAGTTGCATTGGCTTTTAACACTCCCCTTAATGCAAACTTTTTTCCACAGATGATTTGAAGATCAAACCGAGTGCTTCTCTGAACTTTTCAAACTTTAGTCTACTAAGACTCTTCGTGAATATGTCTGCAACTTGATCATCTGTCTTTGTTGGCACCATCTTGATCTCTCCTTCAAAGACTATCTCGCTAATATAGTGATAGTGCACTTCTATATTTTTTCCTTGCAAGAAAGATCAGATTTTCTGCTAGATGTATGGTTGATGAATTATCATAGAAAAGACTTACTTTATAGTCTATTGGTTGATGAAGATCTTCCATCAGTTGTTTCAAGTTTTAGCTAAGTACTCTCTTGTGTCACTAATGCCATCGATTGGTATGCAGCTTCGGTGCTCGATAATGACATCGTTGGTTGTCCCTTGTTGCACCATGATATTGCTCTTGATCCAAGGCTAAAGATGTACCCATTTGTCGATCTTCGCGTATCATAGTCTCCAACATAGTCAGCGTCATAATATCGAACCACCAAACATTCTTTTGTTTTCTTGTATAAAATACCAAAATTAATGGTGCTTTTAACATACCTCAAGATGCATCGTATTGCATCAAGATGAAGCTTCTTAAGATTGCTCATGTATCGACTAGCCACTACAACTGCATAAGTTATGTCTGGTCGACTTAGAGTGAGATAGATAAGACTTCTAACTAGCTGTCGATACAGATTACACCTTTTAAATGTTTTCCTTCATCTACTCGTAGTTTTATATTGGAATCCATAGGAGTTGTAACGTCCCGAATTCGGGCCTAGTAGGATTGGGCCCATTGGACCTTGGGCGAGGGAGCGTTTAAAATTTTTTAGAACAAGAAAATAGCACTAATACGTGTTAGACCTATTAGGTGAGTGATTTTGGAAGGTTTGGGGGCTTCTATGAAGTCCCAGGATCAAACTTAGGCTTTAGGAAAATTTTGGTTTTAGGTGAATAAAACCCTAAGAGTTAGTAGGTAGGGTTTAAGAATAATATATGGAGAAAAATGACACAAAAGGAGTTCTGGTCTAGTGGCAAATGGTGCCACATGGGAGACAAGGGAATGACGCCACAAGGAAGTAAGGGTCCAAGGTTCAAGTCTTGGCGCTTGCATTTTGTTTTTATTTTTAAGTGAACTTAGACTTTGGCCCATAGATTTATATTTAGTTGCGCATGATTTTAGACACAAGAGGAGCTTGTGGCCCAGTGGCTAGCGACGTGGATTAAGCTGTAGGGGAGCCTAGGTTCGAATCTCATGGCAAGCAAGGGAGTATTTATTTTGCAGATTGGACGGCCAGAGTTTGTGTTGGATTTAAACTCTACTGAAGGAGGGATCCCACATCGAAGCGCGGTTTAGCAGCTTCAGATTTCTATCAGGTGTGTATTTCGCCCTACTCTAGCTGTAGAGCGACAAATTGTCGAAATGCCGGTCACACGGTGATGGTAGCCACACGAGCGTGTGAGCGCACATGTGCGAGCTTCGACACGATAGTCAATGCCACCATGAGTATTCTTGTGGGTTAATGCTGTTTGGGCCACAATGGGTCGAACGGGGCCAAGTGGGCCCAATGGGTATGTGGGCCCATATGAATAATTTGTGGGATCGTGTAGTAAATATTAGACTGAACTATATGAATCTCATATCTGTGGCTAGATTTGGGCTAAATGGGCCACACGAGCGTGTGGGCCCACTTGGGCCGAGAATGGGTCTTAGGCCCATTCGCATCATTATCTCTGTTTAGAATACTTAAGTCATCTCGAGTCGTTAATACCCTAATATGCAAAATTACCAAAATACCCTTGGGTAGCGACATTACCAAAATACCCCTAGGTTGCGAAATTACTAAAATACCCTCGATGAGTAGAATGATCGTTTTACCCTCAGTGTTGTCAAGTAGCTATTGTATGTTTACAGTACACTTGTATATGTTGATATGTATATTGCATTTTATCATGTTGCATGGAGCGGGTTAATGATGGAAGAGCAGTGTAGCCTGGTGGCATAGCCACAATATACTTATATATATACATAATTATGATCTAGTGGCTCAGCCACAAATATTGTGATTAGAAGGTTGTCTTCAATATTGGTGTGATTGGTGGGGTGGGTTGACTTGATCCCCACAGGTGTGATTGGCTGGTACGGGGTGTGTTGGTTGGATTGGGTTGGGCTGCATTACTTCATTTGCACTACCATGATTTTAGGGCTTAAGCCGAGATTGATGTCTTATGGGCTCGGGCCCAGTTAATGTCATGTGGGGGATTACACACTGAGTTCTTGTAACTCACCCCTTTTCTTTAACCTCGCAGGTAATCCCCGGCAATAGAGGATTTGGAGCCGTGGAGGACTCAGTGGTGTCCATACAACGGAGATTTCTCCTAAACTTTAGTAAATTTAGTTTTTACTTTATCTTTAAGATTATTTATTTTGGGTTGATATTTTGTAATAAGGCCATTGGTATATTTTTCTTTTAACCTTTCAATTATAACTGTTAAACTTATAAAAACGGGGTTTTCTTAAAACATTAACAACCGCTTTCTAAAATATCACGTTACCAAAAATATTCAAAATTGATTTTCATAACAAAGGGAGTTTTCAAGTTAATTACAACTTTTCCAAAATGGACACTGAATAAACCGGGTTTTAATAAACAACCAACGTAACTCGGAGTTTTTAAAAGAGATGCAAACATTTTCAACGAACGCTTTGTTTTTAAACAACCCTTCTATGTGACATGCTAGATCAGGCCGTAACATCTAGGCCGGGTTTGGGGTGTTACAGGAGTAGATATAGACCTGTAGTCAAGCATCCCATACCTCTGCAGAAGATCCTTTGTAACATCCTGGAAATGGGCCTATGCGTTTTTGATTTAATTATACGAAATGGCATGTCTTATGTGTTATGAATGTATGGTGAACATTTTTTGAAACTTGGAAATGTAAGGAAATGACTTGGAAATGTAAGGAAATGCCTTGTCTTGGAAATGTAAGGAAATGTCTTGGAAATGGAAGGAAATGTCTTGTCTTGGAAATGTAAGGAAATGACTTGGAAATGGAAGGAAATGTCTTGTCTTGGAAATGTAAGGAAATGACTTGGAAATGGAAGGAAATGTCTTGTCTTGGAAATGTAAGGAAATGACTTGGAAATCGAAGGAAATGTCTTGTCTTGGAAATGTAAGGAAATGACTTGGAAATGTAAGGAAATGACTTGGAAATGTAAGGAAATGTCTTGGAAATGTAAGGAAATGTCTTAGAAATGTAAGGAAATGCTTTAGAAATGTCAAGTTTAAAGTTTAAAAGAGGGACATGAAGCAAGGTGGTCTTAAGAGAAAATGTATGTGAAATATGACACACAAACAGGCTTGGAAAAGTGGCTTGAAGATGCCACTTAGGGCCTCAGAAATGGCGCCACATACGGGGGTATTGGGCCAAGGTTGAGTGCGAGGAAGCAAAAGAAAAAGTTTTATTTTGCAGCAGAGAGTAGCAGCAAGGGAGGCACAAGGCTATAATTTAGGAGCCTTTATTCTTTTATTTTTAAAAGATAAATAGTGGATAAATAAGGGATAAATAATGGATTTATTTTAGATTATTTTCAAGAGATAAATGACGAATTATTCTTTAATTAGGAAAATAAGGGAGAAGTGATGGCCAAGTAAGGGACTTTGAGTTTAATAATTTCGGCTAAGTAAGGATAGTTTGCTGAATTATCTTTTATTTTAGGAGATAATTAAAGAGATAAAGCTATCAAAATAGAAGAGTGATGGCCAAGTAAGGGATTCTAAGTTAGTAAATTCGGCTATATAAGGAAAAGAGGGCCATTCATCATTCTTTCTCTCAACCCTTCTCTCTTAGAATTTCCTAGAGCATTTGTTCTTCTTCTTTTTGTTAGCCAAAGCCGAAAATTCAAGATATCACCATTAGCCAATTTCTTTTCTTTCCAATCCATCAAAAGCCGAATCTTTGAGGGCTTCAAGCATAGGTCTTTGTCGATTTCTTCAAGAAAGGGTAAGAACAAGTTTTGATTTCTATTCTTTTCTTTTAGATTTGTCGAAATCTAGGACTAATCCCGTCAATATTCTTATTTGTCAAAATTTGGGAGGATTCTTTCGGGATTTTTGCCATAGTCGACTATAAAGGAAAAGATCTTCGGGATTTGACCATCAAGGTAAGTCATATCTGACATTCGGCCAAGGGTCATTGATTGTGATTAAAGGTTAGAAGTTGATCTAACATGTGGTTTTAGGGATTTCGACAGAAACCAAGGGATAATTTCGGGATTTAAGATCCTTAAGGTAAGTGACTATGAATATTCGGCCAAGGCCTATTTTAGTAGTTAGATCTAATTTTATGTGTTTTAAGCCAAAAACTAACCGATTCAAGGGATCTAATGATTAGTCGATTTCAAAGGGGAAGAATACAAGTTTTCGGGATTTGATTAATTATCAAATCGGCAGCAAGGTAAGAAAGTGGATACGATAATCCTTCGGGATTTGATTAAATTAGCCGAATAGGCTTTTTCCTAAAATACTAAATGTGGCCAAATGTAGGGATTTAGGATCTAAAGCGATAGATCGGTTTTTTGGGATTTCAAGGAATTCGTTAAGCTAATCAGGTGTGTACCCACACTATTTCTTAATAAGTTTTATGGCAATGTTTAATAAATATATGTATGTGATATTAAGAATGTGAAAAGTATGGCTAAAGTACCATGTTATGGTACAAAGTACTCAGGTACGTTTCCTACTCCTACTAGGATTATGAAATATGTTATATTTAACATGAGAATAATGATAAGAATGTGAACTTTGGCATATTAATGCATATTACAAAATGGGGCATATGGGTTATTGAAAGGGGAAGTGAATGTGGTGACCTAAGACCACGAACACGGTGACCTAAGACCGTGGTATCTGAATGTGGTGACTTAAGACCACAGTAATCTGAATGCGGTGACCTAAGACCGCGATATCTGAATGTGGTGACCTAAGACCACAAATGCGGTGACCTAAGACCGCGATATGGAGTGTAGCGGAAAGAGGGTCGACTTAGTAGTCCCCACGGTGTACAGGTTGGTACGGGGGAGTGTAGCGGATGGCTTATTAGGTTTGGGTTTGGGAATGCATCATAATACGTATGCTATGATATGAATGTGTAATATTTGTTATGCCTGATTCTATTATGATGTAGTGTTGTGTACACATTGAGTCTGTTGACTCACCCCGTTGAGGACCATGTTTGGTGATGAGCGAAGAATGGACCGGGGCAGCGAGAACTTGTGGTGGCCATGCTCAACATGAAGTTTTTATTTTTATGGACTATTAATTTTTAAGTGCTCCAAATTATTTGGATTTACTTGATGTAATAAGGCCATAAGGCCATAGTGCACTATTTTATTTCTGTTTTTATTTATTATGTTACGAAATTTTTATTAAGTTAAAGATTAAGTAATTTACTTTAAATGTATTTTATATGTTTTATCACCTAAAATTTAATAGGGTTTTCATTATAAAACGATTTTGTTTTCTACTCGAGCCCAACCCAAAACAATATTTCTTTCAAAACACAATATTTTCCCGAAGTAACAAAAGAACTTTGAACCGGTTTACTTGAGGAACATACCAAATCTGGTCAAGGCTCGTGGGCTGGGTTTGGGGTGTTTCATCCTTTGCATATTTCTATTGGCCCAAAAATAATCTTTCCTTCGTGCGCTCTAGTTCAAGTCCAAGGAAGTGTTTGAGTTCTCCAAGTTCCTTCATATGAAATATGATAGAAAGATTTTTCCTTGTTCATTGGATTTCCTCGAAATAATCTCCCGTGATGATTAATTCATCCACATATACTAGCACTATGGCTATTTTTCCTTGATTTGCTTTCACAAATAAACTAGAATCTAAAGGAGAAACTATAAAACCAGCTTGTATTAAGAACTCACCAATCTTCCCATACCATACTCTTGGAGCCTGCTTCATGTCGTAGAGCACCTTATTCAGTTTGTAGATATACTCGGGATGGATCTTGTTCTTGAAGCCTCTTGGTTGCTCCATAGAGATGTCCTTGTTAAGTTCTCCATGTAAGAAAGCATTCTTGACATCCATCTGCCACAGCTTCCAAGACTTTCTAGCAGGAAATGCTAGTAAGACTCGAACAGTTGTGATCTTTACCATCGGGCTAAATGGTTCTTTATAATCTAGCCCATATTGTTAAGAGAAAACCCGAGTAATAATTCGAGCCTTATACCTTTCATTTGAACCTTTTGGTTAGGTATTCACCTTGTAGACCTATTTGTAGGATATTGGCTTTACATCTTTTGGCTTTGGCACTAAGTCCCACGTTTGTTTTTCTTTTAGTGCCTTAATCTCTTCTTCCATAGTTTTCTACCACTCAAGGCTTTGTGTTACTTCTTCATAAGCAGATGGCTCAATAGGTATAGACTCATCCGCAAAGGCAGTGTTGCCATACCTTGGGTTAGGCTGCCTTGGCCTTGTTGATCTTCATAATTATGTGCAGGCTCATCAACTTTCGTTTATCTTGGACGAAGCTCCTCAGATATAGGTAAATGTACGTCAGTCTTCCATGGAGTCTTGTCCTTGGAAAGTGATCTTTCTCTTTCTTCACTTGGATCTAATTCTTGCTATTTACCTTCATATTTATTTTCTTTTGGAACCTCTTCTAAGCCATGAGATTCCGAAAGCTCTTTACCTTCATATTAATATTTATAAATTATTAATTTATAAAGTATATTTTTTTCTATTTTTAAGAAATGTAGGACCAAATGCACTTACCAAGCTAAATTAATAAGTGGAACACCTTTTTTTTAAGTTTAGAAACGCAAAGTGATTTATGTTAAAATAATAAACAAATCTTGCCAATGTAATAAGGTTTCTATTCAAAAATATTACCAAATGCGTCATTCTTTCATTTTTAATATTCGTGTATTTGTGAATATGTTAAATTTTCCATTTTTAATTGCAACAATTTTATAATTTATATAATTTTACCATTTTAATCACAATTATAATAAAATTAGAAGATGAAGTGTCGATCATTTATAGGTGACATG
This sequence comes from Gossypium bickii, assembly GCA_025503065.1. NCBI lineage: Eukaryota > Viridiplantae > Streptophyta > Magnoliopsida > Malvales > Malvaceae > Gossypium > Gossypium bickii. The sequence goes on from CP106718.1 coordinate 23,247,794, forward strand.
TGTAACTCAAACAACTAAGCTGTAAAATTAAATAACAAATTGTAAATGAAGTTATAACATTTCTAATCATTATTTTTATATCAAATATAGACACACTTTTTCCATTTGAGTTTATTTGTTTATAATATGCCAACTGTAACACCCCAAACCCGACCTAGACGTTATGGTCGAACCTGGCAGTGTCACATTGAAGTGTTTAGCGTAAAACTTGTTGTCGTTGAAATCCTCAAAATCAATTAGTCATTTTGTTATTAAATGGTGATTCCAAAACGGATTGTTCATTTCCAAAGCATGCATCATTAAAAGCTAATCACTTTTAAAACGTTACTAATTTTCAAAATCTCATTTATTGCGAAAGTTTTTTTTTAGGAAATGTTGCGAAAATGTGGTGTCTTTGAAAACAGTTACCTTTTGAAAACATGTCTTTTTCTACAACTAGCAGTCTATATCAAACTAAATAAATAAAAACCCCAATTTAAAGTTTATAACTTTAAAGAGGCCTTATTACATAAAAATACCCAAATTCATTTACTTATAAATCAAAAGCTAAAAACGGAAGCTGATGCAGTTGTGTGGCCATCATCGAGTCCCTCGCAGCACCGCCCCACCTACGACTGGGGATTACCTGTACAGTTAAACAGAGGGGTGAGTTTACGAAAACTCAGTGTGAAATCCCATAACAAGCAAACAGTCAATTAAACAGTAGATAAATGCAGTTTGGGGCAGAGCCCATTACTATAACAGTTCAGTTCAGTGTAGGCCTAAGCCCTTTCCTGTAACAGTAAACGATTGGGCTTGAGCCCATCACAACGCCAGTAATCAGTAGGGCCTGTGCCCAATTTCAATAATAGTATCAATGGGGCCTTGCCCCACTACAGTAACAGATATTAGTCATGCAGTGAACAGTATGTAATATCATTAATCGATGTAGTAACAGTATAGTATCATTAATCAGTGCAGATATGCAGTCAGAAATCCTACCTAATCCAGCCTCTACACACCACCCCGTCCCACCAAACAGACCATGTGGGGATAAAATCGACCCACCCAGCCAGACACACCAAGATTAGCACTGGTTGCGGCACTAAATAGTATTGCAAAAAAGCTACCAGTAAAATAAACGACATATAGCCATCAGTAGGTCCACAGTCGTCTTGGGCGACCCGTGCGACCTTATCAATACAATACACTTCCTCCAAATATAACAACCCATCCCTATGCAATATGTCGTGACATAATATCATACGTGTATGTAAAATGTCATGCTTAATCATAGTCATACATATCATAGAGCAAATCAGTCATACATAACATAAGGCTATAACAGTCATTTCATCACTTAAGGGTATAATAGTCATTTTACCTTGTGGGGGTATTTCGCTCATTTTATCCTATGGGTATTTCGGTCATTTTGCCCTATGGGGGTATTTCGGTCATTTACTTTATAGGGGTATTTCGGTCATTTTACCCTGTGGGGGTATTTCGATCATTTTATCCTATGGGGTATTTCGGTCATTTTACCCTATGGGGGTTTTCGGTCCTTTTACCCGATAGGAGTATTTCGGTCATTTACCCTATGGGGGTATTTCAGTCATTTTATCATATGGGGGTATCTCGATCATTTTACCCTATGGGGGTATCTCGGTCATTTTACCCTACGGGGGTATCTCGGTCATATTACCCTATGGGGGTATCTCAATCATTTTACCCTATGCGGGTATTTTGGTCATTTTACCCTATGGGGTATTTTGGTCATTTCACCCTATTGGGGTATTTCGGTCATTTTAACTACTTTGAGGTTTCGGTGCAGATACCAACTTTTCGGAAGGTCTGCAGTCTTGTCGAGCAACTCCGTTAACCTAATGGTCATAACAGTGTAAATGGGCCCAAGTCCCATTACTCGGTCCAAGTGGGTCCACACGCTTGTGCGGCCCATTCAACCCAGATTTTGCCACAGCTATGAGACCTACATAGCCCAGTTTAATATTTGCCATAAGTCTTGGATTTCATCCGTGTAGGCCCACGAGCCCATTGGGCCCACACGGCCCATTTCAGCCCTACGTGGCCCAATACGGCCTAAGCCCATGCGAATGCTCATGGAGGCCTCTTACAGTCTATCGCCCACGTTTCGTGGGTTTGGCTTACCACACGAGCGATCGCACGCTCGAATGATCTCAAACACCGTGTTTTCGGCTTTTCGACTTTTTGACTTTTGCCGCTTTGCAGTTACAGTGGGGTGTTTACACACCTGTTTACGAAACCGCTCCAAGTTCCACGAGCACCAAACCTGGATCCATACATGACCCACTGTCAGCCCTTTAATCGTTAGGGTAAAACATCCTCTTATTGACACTTAATCCAGAACCACCATCCTTACCTTGTTTGAACGAGGGTGACTTTAGTCCTCTAAGACCACTGTTCAGAGACGATCACACGCCCTTGTTGATTTTCATAATTGAGTAATAGAATGAAAGGGTTTTGATTGCCTTAGTAACACTTACACTCCTTCACTTCTCGAGAATACCTAGAACCCAATGAACCTCCAATCGTGAGGAAGGGATAGAACAGCAATCAACGAACATAAAAAGAAGTCACATTCGGCTTTTTAGGAAAATAAAAGAGAACAGAATTGTAGACATAAAAAAAGATTAGGGAAAAAGAAAAGGGAAAATGTAAGTGCCTACCGGTTTGTTACCACTCTTGCAGAACCGAAATCAAAACACCAATAGGAAAAATAAGGGAGACAATCGGCCTAAGTTGAAGGATATGGAATTCGACCAAGTATCCAATATGGAAGAACGAAGGATTAGCGTTCAGAGAATGGCTAGATAGTTTGGAAGAGGGGAGAAAAAATGAGAGAAAAGGAAATGGAGAGGAAAAGGAAAGCAGAGAATCAGCCACCACAAATATTAGCAATGAAAGGAATTCCATTCTCACAAGACAACAGTATTCGGCCTAAAATAGTATTATGGAAAGAGAAGAAAATTGAGTAAACGGTGAGAGTAGAAAAGAGAGGAAAACATATCGCTAAACGAGGTATTGAAGGAACAAGTAAAACCGAAGGCCAAAACCCCTAACAGTAGTCGGTATAGTAACAAAAGGCAACAAAGTATGATGGAAAACCGAAATAGAGAGAACACCAAATCCCAAAACGTTTTCTTCAGTTCCCACACTCCCTATACGACACAACTCTTTTCCCCAAACCAATATTCCTTGATTTTCTCCACAATTTCCTCCGAAAAATCTTCCTTTATCTCCTCCCTGATTTTCTCCATATAAGACTTATTCAAACTCCACCTTGCAGAGTTTCAGGTAAACTCTACTGCTCATACATCGAGAATGTAAAATAAATACTCCTTTGCGCATCATGAGACTCGAACTTGAGCTCCCTTGCAGCCTTAAACATGCGACTGCCACTGGACTACAAGCTAACACCAAGGTTCACTTAAGAGAAAACCAAAATTTTGCAAAAGCCAGGGCTTGAACCCAGGACTTCTCACACTCTCAACACTCCTAAATCACTTAACCATCAAAGCAAACAATCAATTGTTTCATTTTCTTGCACACATAAACTTTTATGTGTTCCCACACTTAAGACCTATTTCCTTCTATGCCCAAATTCGGGGCGTTACACCAATTGTTTTTCAACATATAACTAATTAAAAAACAATTGAATAACACACAATTAACATGTGCATCACACGGTAAAGAAAATTAGTTTATATATATTTCTTTATTTTCCTTTTTATGTATTAATAAATTATAAATTATAATTATAATAAATAATAAACCTATGACATATATATTAATTGCCATAAAATTCGAAGTCAATTCAAACTTGATTTGGACTTGACCTAAATAAAATATGGTTACTACAGGGGCTTTCAGAGGGCATGCCTTGTTCCTTACCCCATATCCTTCTAGAGGATGGGGAACCTCTCGTTCCTGTAGGGACAAACACAGTTGTTGTTGTTAGTGCAAAAACCAACCAATCTGCCTTTCGTAGCCAAGGATCAAGCTCTAGGGTGAAGAAATGTTTTTCAAGACTCAAGTCACAATTGAGATATCTTCAGATGAAGAGGAGGCCCCTTTGAATGTCCCTCCACTAAGTATGGTTATGGACGCGGAAGCTCTCCAGGCATTTGTCAATCAGCAGAGGGAATGGTTAGAGTAGGGTTGGAAGGGCACTATGATGGGCCTTCGAATTTTCATTATATCCTTTCTTTTATCCTTTCAAATTTTTCAAGTGTCGGAATTGTATTTTATTTTATTAAATTTAACTATGCTTTTGCTTGTGCAACTACTTTAGCTCCTACAACTGGAAATATAGACTCTAGCTTTTTAGACTCAGTTCTTACCAGTGCTACAACCGTTAGTGGTAAAAAGAGGTTAAGGACACAATTTGAGGTGCCTTCCAAGACGCCAAAGAAAGTGTCACTGCTAAGGCACGTGGTACCTTAAGCCTCAATGGGTGATCATGTAACACTCCTAACCCATAACCATCGCCAGAATAGGGTTAAGAGGCATTACCGGACATTTCAGAACTTTTACGATCATTTCACAAATAAGATATAACATCATCATATCATAGCAAATCATATACATAGAGTCCCTTTAAAAGGTCTACGAGACCTTAAACATGCATTGGAAAAGGGTCGAGACTAAACCGAGTATATACAAAAATTTATTGAAAACTTAAAATTTTCAAAGTTACAGAGGTCACACGCCCGTGTGGGTAGGCCGTGTGCCTCACACGGCATCAGACACACTCGTGTGTCTAAGCAGTGGAAAAACAGGGCATACATACTGACGTTTCTACACGACCGAAGACACGCCCATGTGCTTGACCCGTGGGCAACACTGACTTAATTCACACGACCTGTCACACGCCCTTGTGTCTGGCCCGTCTGTGAGACTGACTTGATCCGAAATACAATCTTAAAGGAAACAGTCGAGACACACACCCGTGTACTCAACCATGTAGGCCATTTGCTTGGCTAATTTGCCATCCAAATTTTGGGTCAAACCTACAAGCATCAAACCAATAAATTTCATACCTCAAAGGCATCCAAATCATAGCATGATTTAACTCTTAACATCATCATTCATTTTCTATGCAAATCTAACTCAAACATATCAATTTCAAGTATCAATTATACATCAAGAAAATATAACTATTACTTCATCTAACCAATTTAATTCATTGCAATTTCTCATCATTTGCATATCCCAAAATCAACCATGAACTCACCTATATATGTACCATTTCATTTAGCTACTTATGAGCACATTAAAACTTACAAACTTATGCATCAATAAGCATGAACAAAATTCACTCATAAACACATCCATTAACTAACCATATCACATGGCTATTTTTACATATCACAAAACATATTCTAAGTTCTCTAGACTATACATGCCATACTTTAATATATACATTCTCAAAGGGTACCAAAATATAGTTCGATAGTGTGGTGATGATCCTCAATGATCCCTGAGCTCACATAGCTTTAGTAATCTATAAAACAATGAACAAACATACATACAGAGTAACCTATCATAGCTTAGTAAGTTATAAGCAAATAATGAACAAATAAACAATTGCCTTAAATCAACTAACCAAATCAAAACAACCTTAACCAAATGTACATTTATTATGATTGCAAACTCAAATATTATCACATTTACAATAACTTAATAACATCAATGGCAAAATGCACATATACTCATAAGCACATATAAATTTCTCATTTATTATGCCTATTTCATATATTCATCTTAAACATTCATACTTACCTTACTTTCATATTTATATAACATAGCACATACTTGAAATCTTTAGCTCATTCTCACATTCGATTATAGCTCGATAATGCCCGTTAAACCATTTGGAATTAATAAGGATACTCAGATAGTCAAAAATCTCGTACAATGCCAACTTCCCGGACGTGGTCTTACATGTAATCACATCTCGATGCCACTGTCCCAGACAGGGTCTTACACGAATCAAATATGATGCCAATGTCCCAGACATGGTCTTACACGTAAACACAAGTCGATGTCAACGTCCCAGATGTGGTCTTACACGAATCACATATCGTAATACTATGTCATGACATATGTATCCTAACTATTCCTAAGGTTCGCACGGGGCTTTCGAACGTCGTACCTCAATCGATTCAAGCTCGACACAAGTCATTCCAAGCTTATATCAGTTGGCTAATACATGTATATAATTATACAATTCAATTTGATATTATAAAATGTAATCACATAAATTTTAAATGCATTTATTTACTTATGAACTTACCTCGGATAACGATGGATGAAATCGACTACTCGACCACTTTCGATTTCCCCCAATCTAATTCTGTTTTCTTTTGTTCTTGATCTATAAAAATTCAAATTTGGCTATTTAATAACACATTTCATTCAATTCAAACCAAAAACACATATTTAGAGCATTTTACACTTAAGCCCATAAAATTCACATTTTTGACATTTTAGTCCCTATTTAAATAAATCACAAAATACACAAAATTTCATATTTCCCATGCTTGGCCGAATATTCATGTAGTTCAAATAAGTCCATATATTTCATTTATTTCACATTTTAGTCCCTCAAAATATTATTTTCACAATTTAACCCTAATTACTCAAATTCATCAAAATTTCTAATACAAAACATAATAATCCAAAACATATCTTTCATAATTCATCATCTAACATCACAAATCTCATAAATTCATCAATGGCATAACTCAAAATATTCATCAAAATCAAAAATTAAGGTATGGGCTTTGTAAATTTCATAGCAACGATCTCAAAAACGTAAAAATTATCAAAAATCGAGCTAGTTACATACCTTAATCAAGCTTAAATATGGCTAAATGTAGCTTTCTTTTTCTTTTTCTTTTCCTTTGGTATATTCGGCTTTAAAAAGATGAACTAAAGCACTAACTTTAACTTATGTTTTATTATAATAGCTTAATTTACTTATTTATTATATTAATGATAAACCATAATATATACATATTTTAATCCCACATTTAGCATACTTTTGGATGATTTATTCCTTGAATTATGGAATTTGGTGCTCCTAATCCTTTAATTTCATGCTTTAGACTTAGGAAAGCACTAGAGGATGAAAAGAACAAGAAACAGGCCTAAAACGGAGTAAATGGGCCATATCATGAAATTGACACGGCCTAGGCCCAAGATCACACAGTCGTGCCTCCTTAACAGACCCAAACACGGCCTAGCCACGATTCACACGAGCATGTGCCATGGGCATGTCCCTGACGTGACCTATTTGAATTTTATTCGGATTAGGGTACTTAGAGGCAAAGAAAGCCATTCCAAAAGCCTATATAAACACCCTATAGGCCAACCTTCAGGGGGCATCCAGTTAGGCCGAAGAGCCAAGCCAGAGAGGCCAAAATTGTGGAATTTACTCGAAGAAAGCCAGTTGATTCATCTCAAGAAGCCGGAGTTATACTCAAGACGGAAGATCTTCCCTTCAATTTCTTTCAAGGGGTTTTAAGGTTTTTCTTATGTTTTGTTTTATATTTTCTTCTGAGATGTATTTTTTTATGATTATGAACTAAACCCCTCAAATACCTGAGGGGGATGAAACCTAAGACGGATCTTGTTATTGTTTTATGAACTATATGATAAATACTTGATTTGTTCTTAATTATGTGTTCTTAATTTTTGCTTTGATATTTTAGGATGTTGATTCAAGTATTGATGTGCTAAGATAGTGGAGAAAAAGTCCCTATTTAAGAGTAGATCTAGCATAATTAAGTGGAGTTGATCGTGTAACAGTCTGATTTTGGGGCTAGTCGAAACAGTGGTCTCGGGACCACTAATCTGAGGTTGAGAAAAATTATTTTAGTATTATTTTATGTGTTATGGTATTAATATATGACTATATGGAAATTTTGGTGCTTTAATTTTAGTAATAGCATGTTTAATTGAGAAAAAGGAGAGATGCGAAAGTTCTATTTTATAAGGTAGGGGTACCTAATAGCTATAGAATGTAAATTGGAGGCTTTTAAATTAGGTCATTTATCTAGTGATGGCCGGCCATAGGAAGTTAGGGGAGACAAGAGCATTAATTTTTAGTCAAATTTAGTGAATGTTGTTGACTAGTTGACTAAGATATGATAAAATAAGGGAAGGCTATCATCTTTTTCTCTTCTTTTCTTCTTCCATCGATTTTCACACTCAAAAGAGGGGTTTTGAAGCTTTGAAATTTCAGCAACTTGACCTCACCCAAGTAAGTGATTTTTGGTGGTGTTAATTGATAATTTTTGTATTTTTGGAGTCCCCAAAGCTCAAGCTAGCTAATGAGGGGACTAAATTGAGATATGGTTGAAAGTCTAGGGACTTGCCATTAGAGTAGTTATGTTGTTAGCTAAGTTTTCATGGAAGAAAATGAATGCTAGGGAGGTGAGAAACAACTTTTGTGAAAGGTGTTAGCATGAAAACACCTAAATAGGACTTGAGTGCAAAGATTTAATTCGTGTCATAAATGCATGAAATAGTTGAAATGGTGAGTAGTTGTAAGAGAAATAAATGTTCATCTATGTTTGTTTATCAAGAAAATGTGATGAAAAATAAATTACGAGCCTAGGGGCAAAATTGTAATTTTTCAAATGTACAAGGGCAAAATGGACATTTTTGCCCAAGTGTAGAATTTGATGTACTATGATCATAGAATGATCTAAACCAATGAATTTCATTGTTATAGATCAAGAAGAACACGGAATCAACCTTGACCGTGGGAAAAGCAAGGTGATTGAGTAAATCGCTAGTTAACACGTTTTGCATCGAGGTAAGTTTATGTGTAAACAATACAATTATATTTATATAAATTGTGCTGCTAATTGGTATATGACATGGTTGTAAACATATGTGATTCAAGTGAATTGAATGTGGTCGTCATTGAATAATTATTGTTTCATTACGATGGGCTTTGTGCGATACCATCGCCTGTTTATCTTTTGGTGGGCTAAGTGCGATACCACCTTATTATTTAATTATGATAGGCTTTGTGCGATACCATTGTCTACTAATCTTTTGGTGGGTTGTGTGCGAAACCACCGTGACTAACCTATTTGGTGGACTATGTGCGATACCACCCTAATAAAGATTGAAGGTGGGCTAAGTGCGGATCCACCAAGTAATCTAATTACGAGTAATGGATTTAGATGTGTTGTGTTATGTGACCTTGCGATGTTAAGTGCAGGGAAATCGGTATAGAATGTATGTATCATGCTTGTGATGTGATTGGAGTGTGTGAATGGAGGAAATGAGTAAGCATAATCATGAATGTAGATTGTTTCTTGATTAGTGCATAATGCTATGAAATTATATTAACACATGTTAAAATGTTATATTGTTTACATGTGAACTTACTAAGCTTAAAGCTTACTCCCCTTTTCTTTCCCTTGTTTTTTTTATAGAGTTTAAAGGCCTAGCAGGGATACGCCGACAACCAGGAGACCGCCCACACTATCTGCTCACTTCGGTATAAATAGACTTAGTGATTTTGTGTATGGCATGTATAGGGGCTAGACTAGATAGATTATTTTGTTATTTTGGCCAAAGGTGTATTGGCTCTTGCTAAGATATCTAATTTGTAAATTGCCAAGAATGATGGCATACTTTATCATTTATGAATTTTCAAAGTTATCAATGAGATGTTTATTAGTATGTTGAATGGACTCATGTAGTGTAACTTACAGAGGTACTAGAAGTTGGGCAAATAGCCTTGTTCTGTCCATATGAGTAGGCACACGGGCGTGTGTCTAGACCATGTGTGACACACGGTCAGCCCACAGGCGTGTGACTTGGCCGTGTGTCCCCTGCACGTTAGCATTTTAAATTAGGATAGACCACAGATCATCCACACGGGAGTGTCAAGGCCGTGTGAATATAGTCAGTAACCCCCCAGGATTTGAAGACACGGGCGTGTTGTGAAGGTACACGGGCGTGTCCCATTTCACGTGGGCCTGTGCTCTACTCGTGGTGTTAAAACAGAATGCTGGAGTTTTAAGCACGGGCTGAGGACATGGGCATGGGTGCAAACCCACGGGCGTGTTACATGACACACAAGCGTGTGGTCCCTGTGTAGAAAAGAGAAAATTTTTAAGAATCGAAAAAGTTTCGATATGGTCTCGAGAACCTTCTTGGGTATGAATAAAGCCTTGTAAGTCGAGAATAAGGCTGCGAGAGTAATGTAGGAGTGTAGTCATGTCGATCTTTAGTAGTGTCAGTTTGGTAATACCTCGGGCTCGGTTCCGGTGTGGAACTCGGGTAAGGGTGATACAGATCGCAACCCTAGAAATAGGATGACCAAAATCTATCGGATTAGGGTCAAACCTAATAGGGGAGTCCAGAGATCGAGTTAATGCAATTCTAGGGGTTTCAATTAGAAAGAGATTTCAATTAATCAACCTAGGGTTAGACGTTAGTAGCCTCGAAAGAGGTATTAATATAAATTAGGGAATCCTACGGATCAAGTCAAGTGAATAAACCGTCTGGTTTAGAGTTAGATAAAAAGTGAAGTCTAGGTAGATCCTTCCTCGAGTATTGTCTTAATCAATTGGTTTTTCACACGAGTATTTTCCCAAAGTCATTCTCTTTGTCTTAGCATCTTTAGCTTAATAGTTAGTTAATTTTAGATTAAATAAACAATTCACTTTTATTTTAGGCTAAATAATAAAAAGAAAGTTAGTATTAGTACTTTTGGTTCCTTTGGGTTCGACAATCCAGTCTTGCCACTAAACTATACTACTGTTCAATAGGTGCGCTTGCCTCAATCGTTGTCATAGTTAGTTTCTAGGCTCGATCATTCTTTATATAAATTTTTAAGACTTTGACACACGATCAATTAACCTTTGTTATTTAATATAATAATCTTATAAAGTATGTACATAACCGTCCATCACCTTGTTACATGGTAAATTTGCAACATAAAAACCTCCTATTAAAAGAACAAAGCAATTTAATACTTTAGCAAATAGTTAGCAACTTTTACAATTTATGCGATTAAATCCTTTTATTAAATTCAACACTCAAACGATAAAATTAGATCACAAAATTTTCACACATATTAATTCACACATTATAAACACAGAAAATAATATTTAAAAAAATTTCTAACTCGGATTTGTGGTCCTGAAACCACTGTTCCGACTAAGGTCTTAACTGGACTGTTACAGATCATCTTTGGGAGCCTACTGTCCTAGCAACGAGTGTTGTTAGAACATCGACAATGGAAAGTGGAGGGCTTTTTGAAAATCACATTCGGTATTACTATCCTAGTATCAACCTCGGAGGGTCCCTTCGGGACCATATCACAGATCCCCTCTAGGGGTAATACTTTTCCCAACGTTGGCTTAACCCAAGTGAGCTATCAAATACTTTCTACCATTCCCTCTTCAGGTATGACACTTGTATTTTCTTACTGACTAAATTAAAAAAAAAAAACTATAGGACATGTAAATTTAACATGAATACTACAATAACCATAAAGGTGTACAAGAATTTGGATATATCGAAGGCTTCAATGTTTTCATGCAACCATTCTCAAAGTAGACACCAAATATGAATGGTATTATCTTGCAAATCTTACATATCATTAAAAATAGTAGTGGAAGTTGAAGGCAGATATAATTGTGATGAATACATTAATCCAATACACCTACCTGTTCCGAGGTTAGGAATATAACTATTGTAAATACTAATCATTGTATTTTATTTGTAACAACCACTTTTCAGTGGTATCAGAAATGGTGGTTTTGAAACCTCATTCTTTGATGATCAAGTCTGTAAATATTAATTATATTACAAGTTAATTTTAGTATTATATTAAATTTTGGTCTGAAGAATATGTTAATTGGATAGTTAGTTAAGGTACAAGTGTTTCGACCTGAAAGTTAGTGGTGTATGAAATGGTGGTTTCAAAACCCCATTTTTGAATATCAAGTTCGTAAAGACTATTATATACAAGGTTATTATAAAATTTAATTGAAGTTTGGTCCATTAATTTTGTCGTTTATCTAGCTAATTAGAGTATAAGGACTAAATCATAAAAGTGGCAGAAGTTAATTGCTATATACTTGTAATTGCTAAAAGACTATATTAGTAATCAAACAATGGCAAAAATGGCAAATAAGCCATTTATATGTTAATGGATGGGAGGCTGGAGGATTTGATAAAATCAAATAAAAAATATAATAAGTTAAAGAATAAAATAAACATAAAACATTAAAATGAAAGTTGCCATCTTTTCTTGTTCCATCTTCCCCACCTATTGTAAGAGGAAGAGCAACAAGAAGCCGTTGTTTTGTTTTGAAGTTCTTCGGCGCTTGGATATAAGTAAATTAACAGTTCGTTTTTCATAAATTTTATATTTTCAAATCATTAAAGCTCGATTTAGCTAATTTGTGTGTTATTTTCTGAAATTGTTAAAGTTCATAAACTATTCCAATGATGAATGCTTGAATTTTTAGTATTAAATAGTTAGATTTTAAGTTTAGATTTGACAAAGGACTAGTTTGTAAAGTAAAAATTATTAGTTTTGAACTTAGGGACTAAAATGCAATAATTTTGAATTTGTTGTGAAATTTTTATAAATTTAGTTATTAAAGGGTTGTATAAGGATGTAATTGAGATTAGTTTCGAAATCGAGGCTCAAATTTGAAAGTTATAGCTATCTCAATTTTAGGGACTAAATTGAATAAAATGTAAACTTTAGGGAGCTTTCAAAAAAGAGAAATTGAACTGATTTACAGTTATAATATACTGTTAAAATATGTTTATAATTGATAAATTGTAATGAATTATTATTAGATCGGGATTTGAATTAATCAGATGGTAATTGAGAAAAATGAGAAATTGCAGAATAGTCCATGACACCATGTTTTCTTATTATTTTTCTAGGTAATTTCATATGGAACTTACTATATTATTTTATGTTATATTCGAACTATATTAAAATGTCTATTAATTTAGGTTAATTGTAATTTCAATGATTTTTGGCATCGAATGGACTAAATTGTAAAATATGAAATGTATGGTTAACATGAATAGATATATGATATCAAATGATGTAAAATTGTTATAATATTGGAAGACGTGTATATGATTATGTTAAAAGGTTAAGAAATATATGAATTACTATGTTACAAGGTTAAGAAGTATATAAATTACTTTTCGATATATAAAAAGTCTGTACATGGCTACAGGGTTTGAAATGATATGAAAAAAGAAAAATGGCTGTTGTGATTAGGGATTAATACGATGACTTGAGATCCAACATATGTTATGGATTCTCTGAATCTAATGTTAGCAGAATTATACTAAGTTAATGTTAGCAACCCTAATCTGAAGCTAGTGTTAGCAGCTCGAAGATGTCAACTTGTATAAAGAAATAGGTGCTGTGATCGAGGATTAATTCGATGACCTGAGATCCAACATATGTTGCGGATTCTCTGAAACTAATGTTAGCAACATCGAACTAAGTTAGTGTTAGCAACCCTAATTTGAAGCTAGTGTTAACAGCTCGATAATGTCAGCATATGTAATCAAATCAGTGCCAAGTATCTGAGTTCAATTTACTTTAGTTCTTCGAGCGAAAGACAGAAATGTAAATCCTACTACATGAAAATGAAATGGTTAGAATGAAAATATTATGAATGAAATTATATGCATATGTTATAAGTTGAAAATAAACTAGTAGGTATATGTCATATAATGGATTGTTAAATGTTTATATGATTGAATTATGAGTTTATGACTTGTAATCAAACAAACCCATTCGATATATTTGTTGGAATGTTTATGAAAGTGTGAGGTTCTCAAAGATTCCATGTTAGATATCAATCTATTACAATTGTATAAATTTTTGTAATGTCAAGGTAAGTTAAATAAATTCCATATGGACTTACTAAGCATTCAAAATGCTTACCAGTTGTCTTTTTTTTTTTTTTTTTGTAGATTGTCGGTTTGCGGAACGTGTCGGTTGGATCACCTCGAAATTCACACTATCCTGTCATCTACCGATATACTTTTGATTGTTTTAAGTCCGATTATAAGACATGTACATAGTTGTTTATATATGTTAAGTTAGCTTGTTAACATAAAGTGAATCTAATTGTAACACCCCAAACCCGACCTAGACGTTATGGCTGCATCTGGCAATGTCACACGATAGTGTTTTTGAAACCTCGTTGTTACGATGAAAACATTCCATGTTATTATCTTTAGTAAACCTTTTTTAGAACTTAGGAAGTCGTCTTTATTCATTTAAAATATTTGTTTTGAAACATCCCTCGTTGCGGACGCTTTAATAAAACAGTCTAGGTGATCATGCGTTTAGAAATTACTTTAACTTTTTGAAAACCGAATTTCCTACGACCAGCAAGTATAAATCCATAAAGTAAAACAAATAAATAAATAACCCAAATTTAAAACCAAAGTCCCAGAGGGTCCTTAAATTAAAACCCAAACATCAAAAATAATCAAATCATAAATCGTAAATTGAAAACCATGAAGTCCAAAAATTACTGTGGTCACCGCTGAGTCCTCCGTCGCACCGATCCATATAAGTCTAGGGATTACCTGTACACATTAAAAAAAAGGGTGAGTTTACGTAAACTCAGTGTGTAATCCCGCAGAAACAAACAAATAATCAATATTCACACGATCCGCGATTGAGCAGTCTTGGGCCTAAGCCCTTTTCAGATATCGATGGCGGTTTGGGCCTTAGCCCATCTCGATCTTGTGTCAAAATGCGATGAGGGCCTTAGCCCATCACGATATCGATGCTTGATAATGATTCTGTGATAGCAAAATCCTACCCAACCGGCCTCTACACACCATCTCCGTCCAACCCTACACTCTATGTGGGGATATGATCAACCCACCCATCACTACACTCCAAGTAGTACAAAATGCGGCACAATACAGTAGTTTGCAGCTGAGCTACTAGTAAATTAGGCTTAAAGCCTTTGAGTACACTTCCTCCGAATAATAACCCCCAACCCAATGCAATGCAACACACAATGGATGACATGCTATTATGCAATTTCAGTACATATATTCAGTTCAGATATTAACATGCCCAATACAGATATCATTTAGTCAATTTCACACATTTAGGGGTCTATGTAGCACTTACCGACCCTACAGTAGGTTCACAGTCGATTTGGGCGACCCGTGCAACCTTAAAAATATTTCAGTAAAAATGGGCCCACATGCCCATGTGATCTGCCTGTGTGAGCCCACTCGACCCAAGTTGGCCTTGGCCGTGTGAACCATTTTTAAAGTAACCTATGCTAGCTCAATACTTATATGTGTTTTCACTATTTCCTTATATGTCCATTCAAAGTTGTCTACTTGAGTCATTATTCCTAAATTATTTATATCTTAATCTATAGAATTCCAAATTAATATCCGCTTGATGTTTTTGAAACTAGACTCAAATACCTTTCTACCATAAAATTTTCAGAATTTATAGTTGATAAACCATAATTTATACATATTTTTACCCCATACTTGGCTTATTTTTGGATGAATATTCATTAGATTTAATGAATTCGATAGTCCTACTCCTTTAATTTCATAATTTATACTCAGGAGAGCTTAGGAAATTGAAAAGAATGAGAAATGGGCCAAAAAGGGACAAAATGGGCCTACAAGGCCTGGACCACTACACACGGGTGGACCACACCGCCGTGTATGACAAGCAGGATCGAACACGGCCTGGACTATCGACCACAGGTGTGTCCCTGCCAAAACTAGGATGAATTCTATTCGGAATGGGATACTTGTGGGCCAAGTAAGGCATCTCGAAGCCTATATAAACACCCTAGGGGGCAACCTAAAAGGGGAGGTCGACAGGACGTCGAATAGACGCCGAATAGAAGGAGAAAATACTCGAAGACAACCGTCGAGAACAGCTTAGGAAAAGGATCTTCATCAAGACTAAGGATCTCCCATCAAGTTCTTTATAAGTTTTTGGGATTTCTTATGTTTTTTTGTTTTCCCTATTCTAATATGTTTCCCTCTATCAGTATGAACTAAACCCCTTAAATACCTAAGGGGATAAAACCTAAGACAGATCTTATTATTATTTGATTTATAAGATAAATACTTGTTCTTATTCTTAATTGTGAGTTTTTATTCTTGTTTTGATAATTTAGGTTATTGATTCAAGTCGAATGTGCTTATTCAGTGGAGCAAAAGTCCCTGTTTAAAAGAAGATCAACACAATTAAGCGAAGTTGATTGCAACCCCTAGAAATAGGACGACATAAATCTGTTGGATTAGGGTCAAACCTAATAAAGGGATTCATAGATCGAGACAATGCGACAATATGGGTTTTAATTAGAAAGAGATTTCAATTAATCAACCTAGAGTCAGTTGTTTTTAGTCTTGAAAGAGATACTAACATAAATCAGGGATTTCTACGGATTAAGTCAAGTGAATAAATCGTATGAATCAAAAGTAAAAAGTGAAGTCTAGGTGGATTCTTTCTTAGGTATTGCCTATCTCATATAAGTTGTCCAAAAGTATTTTCCCAATTCACTCTCTGTCACTTTCATATTCATTTAGTTAGTTAATTTTAGATTAAAAATAAATCCCCTTAATTATTAGGCTAGATAATAAAAAGATAGTTATTACTAGTAATTTTAGTCCTTGAGGATACGATATTCCGGACTCACCACAACTATACTACTGTTCGATAGGTGCGCTTGCCTTTATCGAAATAATAGTTCGTTTCGAGCTCCACCAATAGCTTATCAAATAAGTACAGTAAAATCTTTTAAGTTATCCCTATTCTGCTGTTTGACAGCTTCATCCTTTCCGTACTAAAAATTATTCATCTCTTAGTACAGAATTTAGATGATGTTTCCATTTGTTTATCTTTAAAATGGACTAATTAAGGATTTAAACATATAAATTTAAGCCTCTAATTATTTTTTTACAATTTTTGATGATTTTCCTAAGTCAGAATAAGGGAACCCGAAATCATTCTGACCTTGTCTCATAAAATTTATTATATCTCATGATTTACAATTCCATTGCTTACACTATTTCTTCCATGAAAAATTAGACTCAATAAAATTTCATTTCATTTTTTATTCAACCTCTAACTCAATTCCCACTATTTTTGATGATTTTTCAAAGTTAGACTACTGCTGCTGTCCGAAACTATTTTAATGCAGAATGTTGATTTCCAAGTTTATAACACCCTTATTTCCTTTCTCTACAATTTTTCACCTCATTTTGTCTTATTTCTCCACAGCAAGCAATTTCAGCTTTTTGCCAAATCCTGTTTTCTGCGTTTTAGGTACACACCTGATATTGATTTGCTATGCAAAGTAACTCGAGCCTTTAAAAACCTATATTTGACCAATATACCCCTTAATTAATCACTTGATTCGTTAATCAAACCAAATATCCCCAAAATAAAACTCGAGAAACTAAACCAATGACAATTTGAAAACTTACCGCGACGAATCCGATAACCATTCGTCTCCACACGCTGGAATATTTGCTTAAAACCTTTGAACAGCACCTAAACAAGAGTAAAACGAACCCTTTGTTAATTGCCTACTCGAAATACAATAATTAAGGGGCAAATTTCCACTTACCGAAACAAATGAAGTCAAAAGTTGCACCCAAAGAGATGAATCGCAAAAAAAATACAAAAACAAAAAGAGAGGGGAAAGAAAAGAAACAAGATTTGGCCAAAGGGGAACGAAAACCAAAAGTGAACAAGAAGGGAGAAGAAACGGCAGAGAAACAAAAGTCTAACGTCAGAAAATTTGTTGGGAAAAAAGAAAATAGAAAACTGATAAGACGAAAATCTTACTTTGATAACTTCTCCCCAATTATCTCCTAAAAACACTCCCTATGTAACAGTCCGGTTTATACCCTAATAGGAATAGTGGTTTCGGGATCACAAATCTGAGTCTGTATAATATTTTAATATTATTTTCTATGTTGTTGATATGTGACTAAGCATGTGGTAAATTTCCGTGAGCTAATTTGTCTGTCTGTGTGTTTAATTTGACAAAAGGATTAAATTGCATTAAATGTTAAAGTTGTATGCTATATGTTAAAATGCCTATTTGTTATGACTGTATAAGTGTGAGGACTTATGTGGCTATTAAACCACTATTTTGTAACACCCCAAACCCGGCGTAGACGTTACGACCAGATCTGGTATGTCACGGGGTAAAGTTGTAAAAACGAATTTTATTTTGAATTTAGGAAAATACCGTAAGTTTGAAAACTCTTCGTTTTTGGCGATGTTTTGAAAACAGTGGTTTGCAGTTAAAGGAAAATTTTCGAACCGAGTTAAATTCCATTTGATATCCTTGTTGGCACTTAAGAGAAAATAATTATTTTATGTTTTGAAAACTCCATCTTAACTTTCATGTTAAAATATAATAATGTCATATCTTAAATAAATAACAAATAATAAAAACCCAAATGTTAACTTAAGAAGGCCTTTTTACAAAACCAAAATCCCCAATTAAAATAATTTGTAGAAAGGAATGAGTTTACGAAAAGAAACATTTTATGGCCTCCACGAGTCCGCCTCGGCTCCCTGATCCACGATCTACTGATTACCTGTAAAATTAAGCAGAGGGTTGAGTCACCAAGACTCAGTGTGTAAATCCCCTTAAATCACATAAATGGCTTCGAGCCCAAGATCGCACATTGGGCCTTAGCCCACTCAAAATAGCATACAAAAATATGAATGTAATGTGCCCCAGCCCAACCTAGATTTTCCATCCTCTACACACCACCAGTACCAGCCCATCACACCGTTGGGATTTCTACAATCAACCTTCCATCCGCTACACACATTATATATGTGGCACCAAGCCACTCGTGGTTCCAGACCACCGTGATACTAGATCACCATGACAGAGTCACTATTAACATACGTGGGCCAACCCACCGTAGTACCAAACCACAGTGACAATCCCTGATGAATGTATGTGGGGCCAACCCACTGTGGTACCAAACCACTGGGACGAGTCATTGAGTCATAAATATATACATACGTGGTATTAAACCACCGTGGCACCAAGCCACTGAGACATAGTCACTGAATCAGACATATGTGGGGCCAACCCACTTGTGGTACCAAACCATCGTGACAGTCTCTAATACTTCCCCTTTTGCATCATAACCCAAACCCATGCAGAACATACAAATCAAATGAATGCACATGCTCTTATCATAGTGATAGATTACAGCATACATTTCCATACCCATTAATAGCACGTTATGGATACTTACCTGGTATCCCCAGCTTTACCCACAAGGGTCTAATGACTTTCCATTCAGTCACTTTGGCTCTTTAGCCCAAACAGTTAATAACACATATCAATAATAGAGTGTGAATATTTACACACCTGATAACACGCAATACTATGCTTTCTATGTCGACACTCTCGTTAGCAGGGACGACGGCTATCTGGCTATCCTGCTCTGAAGCTGGTCCACAACCCGGTGGCCAGTCTCGTACCGCCGATACCACACGATGCTTAAACTTAGGGCTAGGACTACGGGTCCAACCCTCTCTCTTACTTAGCTGGCATTTGATTCCATGAAAACGATCTTGGTCAGAAGATCGGGTTAAGGCATTGAAGTAAAGAAAATAAAGATATACGCTCAAAATGGAAAGATTTCTTGAAACACCCCACACCCGGCCCACGAGCCTTGACTGGATCTGGTATGTTCCTCGATGTAAACCGGTTAAAATTCTTTTGTTACTTTGGAAAATAGTGTGTTTTGAAAGAAATATTATTTTAGGTTGGGCTCGAGTTGAAAACAAATTCGTTTTATATTAAAAATCCTTTTAGTTTTAGGTGATAAAACATTTAGAGTTCATTAGAAAATAAATTTACTTAATCTTAATCTTAATAAAAATTGGTAAACATAATAAAACAATGGAATAGTTCAACTGTGGCCTTATTACATCAACATTCAAAATTCGAAATAAATCCAAATACTTAAAATGTAAAAGTCCCAAAATTAAATAAACTTCAAGCGGAGCATGGCCACCACAAGTTCCTGCCGACCCGGTCCGTCACTGTTCGTCACCTGAAACATGTTCCCACAACGGGGTGAGTCAACAGACTCAATGTGTAACCACAACACTAAGTCCTAACAAATTCAGGCATACAAGTCACACAGGTACATATAACATTTAATGATATGATGCAAACCCGAACCCAAACCTAGGTGCCATCCGCTACACATCACCCGTACCAACCTGAACACCGTGGGGATTTCTAAGTCAACCCTCCATCCGCTACACACACCATCGGAAGCGATCATTGCGATCGCGTGCTCATCGCCCTTATAAAATTCGTGGCATAGCCACCAGATAATATTTGTGTCATGTGACACCACATTCAGATAATGTGACCGAAGTCACCACATTCAGATAATGTGACCTAAGTCACCACATTCACTTCCCCTTTTTCATATAACCCGAATGCCCCATATCATACATATCATGCACATCAAGCCTTAATTCACATTCTTATCACTTTTCACATGTTATATATAACATATATTCATAATCCTAGTTGGAGTAGGAAAACGTACCTGAGTACTTTGTACCATTGCATGGTACCTTAGCCATATTTTCATAATCTTATTAACACATTTAATTTAAAACATAGCCATGAACATATTAAAACTTAGGGTAGGGTACACACCTGATTCGCTTAACAAATTCACTGAAATCCGGAAAAGAAATCTCGTGGCTAAGAGGATGTCGAAACCTACAGGGTACTTGTTAGATCTGATTTCCAATCGCTTTATGAACTTAATCAAGTGGCCTTCGACCTAAACCACACTTTTCTTACCTTAGATCTATAACTCCCGGAGGATCTCTTCTCCCTAGTAGTCGACAATTGACAAAATCTCGAAAGATTCTTTGTAGTTTCGGCCAAGAGACACAAATGGCATTAGAATCTCAATCTTGGACTTAAAGAAAAGAAATAGAATGGTAATAATAGATCCTTACCCTTACTACAGAAGTCGACACACCCTTGCTTGAAGCCCTTCAAAGATTCGGCTAAGGAGACTAGATAGTGATCAAAAAGGTTTCGGCTTTTGGAGGTTAATGGACAATCGGCTAGGGGTTGTCTTTGAGATTTTGGCTTTTGATGGATTGGATTGGAGAAGAAAAAGAAGAAGATGAAGAATAGAGATGGAGGATTAGCAAGAAGACTAGGGAATCTTACTCTCGACTTTTGGAGAATTGAAAAGAAAAAGAAAAGAGTTGCGAGAGAGAATTGCAGAGAGGCTTTCAAGAAAAAGAAAATAATGCAGAATGGCCTCTCTTTTCCTCCTATTGCCGAAATTACTAGGCCAAGACTCCCTTACTTGGCCATCACTCTCTCTTATTTTCCTCCTTATCTCTTTATTTTAAAAATTAAAGAATAAATCCTCATTTATCTCTTGAAAATAATCTAAAATAAATCCATTATTTATCCTTTATTTAGCCGAATTTTAAAAGAATTGAACCTATCTAAAGCTCGTTCCTTGTCGTTCACTCCTCCCTCTTAATGCCAAAAAATAAAACTTTATTTTGCTTCCTACGCGACTCGATCCTTGGCCCTTCCCCACATGCTGGTGGCGTCATTTTCAGGGCCCTAAGTGGCACCTCCTAGTCACTTTTCCAAGCCCAATTGTGTGTCATATTTTCGCCATAAATTTTCTTAAGGCCACCTTGCCTTAGTTCCCTCTTTTAAACTTTAAAACTTAACATTTCTAAGGCATTTCCTTACATTTCCAAGACATTTCCTTACATTTCCAAGATTCTAAAAATGCACACAACACATCCATATCACAATTGACATGCTATTTCATAAAATTAAGTAGAAATGCACAAGCCTAATTTCAGGATATTACAGTTCTACCCCCCTTAAAGTAATTTCGTCCTCAAAATTACCTGGCTGAAATAAGTGAGGGTATTGCTGTCGCATGGCCTCTTCTGGCTCCACGAAGCTTCCTCCGCTCCATGATTGCACCATAAAACTTTGACTAGAGGAACGGATTTCCTTCGTAGTACTTTCACATCTAGTTCCAAAATCCGAATCGGCACTTTTTCGTAGGACAGATCTGGCCTTAACTCCACCTCTTCAACTGGTACTACATGAGATGGATCTGATCGGTATCGACGTAGCATAGACACATGGAATACGTCGTGCATTTGCTTCAACTCCGGTGGCAACTCTAACTGATATGCCACTGGTCCAACTCGCTTCAATACTTGATAGGGTCTCATAAACCTTGGACTTAACTTCCCTTTGTGACCAAATCTCATCACCTTCTTCCAAGGCGATACCTTAAGGAACACTTGATCTCCCACATCAAATTCTATCTCCTTTCGATTAAGATCTGCATACGACTTTTGTCTATCAGAAGCTTCCTTCAACCGTGCCCTGATTATCTCAACCTTCTCTTCAGATTCTGCCACAATCTCTGGACCCAAAACTCGACGTTCTCCTAATTCCATCCAAAACGTAGGAGTGCGACACTTCCGTCCATACAATGCTTCATATGGTGCCATCCGAATACTGGCCTGATAGCTGTTGTTGTAGGCAAACTCTGCTAAAGGCAAATATTCTTCCCAACTTCCTCAGAAATCCATCACACATCCTCTCAACATATCCTCCAACACTTGTATTACCCGCTCAGACTACCCGTCTGATTGTGGATGAAAAGCCGTAGTGAAGTCTAACTTAGTGCCTAAAGGTTGATGAAGTACCCTCCAAAACCGAGACGTAAATCTTGGGTCTTTATCCGAAATGATTGACATCGGCACTCCATGTAACCTCACAATTTCCGCTACATATAATTTTGCCAACCAGAGAGAATAATCAACTCTTACTGGGATGAAGTGCGCGGACTTGGTGAAAGCGGTCCACTATTACCCATCCAAGTCCTTAGTAGTAGGCGTAAGGGGAAGCCCACTAACGAAGTCCATGGTGATTCTCTCCCACTTCCACTGCAGAATCTCGATTGGCTGAAGTAATCCCGATGGAACTTGGTGTTCAGCCTTAACTTGCTGACACATTAGACATTTTCTCACGAATTCGGTAACTTCACGTTTAAGATCAGGCCACCAAAACTGTTCCCTTAGATCCCACATGCGACAGTGCCTCGGGATGCATAGCATAAGGGCTACTATGCACTTCCCGAAGAATCCTCTGTCTTAACTCCTCGTCCCTCGGCATACAGACCTTTCCCTTGAAGCACAATACTCCCTCATTATCAACATCATAATCCTCTAACTCTCCATTCTGTACCTGTTGTAACTTAACACTTAGGTCCTCATCCACCAACTGACTTTCCTTTACCTCCTTCAACCATGTTGGTTTGACTTACAATTCTGCCAGCAGACTCCCATCATCATACAAACTCAAGTGTGTGAACATCGCCCTCAGGTCCGACACCACTTTCCGACTTAAGGCATCTGCTACCACATTCGCCTTGCCCGGGTGGTACTCTATCGAACAATCATAATCCTTCAGTAATTCTACCCACCTTGTTTGCCTCAAGTTCAACTCCTTCTGAGTCAACTGATACTTAAGACTCTTGTGATCTGTGTAAATTATCGACTTTTCTCCATAAAGGTAGTGCCTCTAAACCTTAAGAGCGAAGACCACTGCTACCAATTCCAAGTCATGGGTTGGGTAGTTAACCTCATGCGGCCTTAACTGCCGAGACGCATAAGCGACTACTTTTCCATCTTACATTAGAACACACCCTAATCCCGTATGCGAAGCGTCACGATTACACCACAAACTTCTTTTCGCCTCATTTGAATTAACACTAGAGCTTCAGTCAAAACCCTCTTGAGCTTCTCAAAGCTCTCATGTTGCTTATCTGTCCATACAAAGGGTACTTCCTTCCTCAACAACTTGGTCAAAGGCGCGGCTATTGACGAGAACCCTTCCACGAACCTTCTGTAATAGCCTGCCAAACCCAAGAAACTACGGATCTCAGCCACGGACCTTGGTGGTTTCCAATCTAATATTGCTTCAATCTTTCTAGGATCCACCCTTATTCCTTTAGCAGACACCACATGTCCTAATAACGCCACCTCCTTAAGCCAAAATTCACTTGCTGAATTTGGCATAGAGCTTTTTCTCCCTTAACACTTGCAGCACAATCCGAAGATGCTCATCATGTTCCTCCTCAGACTTGGAGTACACTGGGATGTCGTCGATAAACACAATGACGAACCTATCCAAGTAAGGTTGAAAGACCCGATTCATCATGTCCATGAACGCGGCTGGGGCGTTCGTCAACCCAAACAGCATTACTACAAACTCAAAATGGCCGTATCTTGTCCTAAAGGCTGTCTTATGGATATCTGTCTCCTTCACCCTCAACTGATGATATCCAAACCTTAGATCGATCTTCGAAAATACAGCGGCCCCCTTAAGTTGATCGAACAAGTCATCTATCCTTGGCAAAGGATACTTGTTCTTGATGGTCAGCTTATTCAACTGACAATAGGCTATGCACATACGCATAGTCCCATCCCTCTTCTTCACAAACAGGACCGGTGCTTCCCACGGAGACACACTAGGCCAGATAAACCCATGGTCAAGCAACTCTTGGATTTGAGCCTTGAGTTCAACTAACTCCTTTGGCGCCATTCGGTATGGAGCGATTGACACAGGAGCTGTTCCCGGTAGCAAGTCTATTCCAAATTCCACCTCCCTATCTGGGGGTATTCCTAGTAATTCCTTCGGAAACACATCCTCAAAATCCCTTACAGTTCTAACTCCATTGACACCTTCTTCCTTTCCATCTAACGCACTTACGAAGGCTAAGAACGCCTTGCACCCTTTCCGAACCATCTTTTCAGCCTTTAGTGCCGAAACTACATTAGACAAGTAGTTCCTTCTTTCTCCTATCATAATGACCACCTCATCCTCCGGGATCCTCAACTCCACTCACTTTGCTGCACAATCCAACACAGCTCGATGCTCCACTAGCCAGTCCATGCCAAGAAAAAGGTCGAATTCTCTGAAAGGAAGTTCCATTAAGTCAGCTCGAAATTTCACACCCTGAATCTTTAGAGGTACACTCAGAAAGATCTTATCCACCACTCTGATTTGGCCTAATGGGCTTACTACGATCATCCGCCTGCTCGAGAAAAGTTGAGTCAGGCCTAGTGTTTTCACTACACTACATGCAACATAGGAGCAGTCGAGCCCACATCAATCGAGTATAATAAGGCTTTCCAAATATAAAGAAGCGTCACAGGTTTTATAACGTCCGGCGCGTCTCAATCCTCCCTACGGCGCACCGCATACACTAAACCCAGTTGCCTTGCCTCAGTATTAGCAGCACCTCTGCCAGGTGTTCCATGTCCTCTGCCAGCACCATTACCTCTGCCATTTGGACCACGACCTCGGTTGAAATTTGCTTTGTCACCTTTACGGCTGATTAACATTACGGTGTTGGGTGATTCCCATCCGTTTTCATAGGACAGTCCTTGATCATATGGTCCTTGGACCCACACTTAAAGCATTCTCTTGTCTTTCTCCAACACTCACCTAAGTGCTTCTTTCCACACTGATCACAAGAATGATACTACCCTCCTGTAGCAGCTTGCTGGCCTCGCGGTCCATCAACTCTAGGCCTTTTATTCCCAGATGATCCTGACGATCCAAAGCCTCTTTTCGGCCTGCTCCGATCAGAGTTCTGCCTCACGGAATCCTTAATTCCCTCAGCTACTTTTTCCTTCTCTACTAACGCAGAAAATTCCCGCTCTTGATGTGGAGCTATCAACAACCTTAGGTCATCCTTAAACCGTCTTGAGCCCGGACACACCGCTCATGCTTCGTAGCCACTACTCCTCGAGCATATCGGCTCAACCTTAGGAATTCTGCTTCATACTCCTCTACAGACTTATTCCCTTGAACCAGCCCCAGAAAAGCCTTCCTCTGCTCATCAGTATAACGTGTGCCAACATATTTCTTCTGATATGCTGCCTTAACATAGGCCCATACGCCTCATCGCGTAACAGCACCACCATTCCTTTAAACTTCTCCTCAGGGGTCAGATCGAGCTCATCCATAATTCGCTCGGTTACCTCCAACAAATATTCAGCCGTACTGGGTGCTACTCCAGATACGCCACGGAATACCTCAGCTCCATTGGAATGAAGTCACTCAGGTACGACTTTCGAGCTCCCGAATTTCCTCCTGCACCAACTACCAACTCAAGAACTCGCAGCACAACTGCGCGTCTGACATCGATCTCTCATGCGATCTTTGTTATTCGGCACCTGCGGTGGTGGTGGTGGTGGTGGTACCTCATTTTCAGATCCTTGACCCGATCTAATGGGTTCTGACACGGTCATTCTACCTCTACCGCGTCCTTGTACGTTACGTCCACGTCCCCTAGAGCTCATGTTTACGTTCGTTCTTTAATCTGATTAAGAAATTTTATGCATTAGCCATTGTTTCACTGATTATTCGCAAAGAAGTTTTATGAAAGAAGTTCAGAAGTAGTTCTTTCGATCGATCAAGGTTCAAGTCTTCTATCCTAATTCAGAGGAGCACATACATTCAAACATTCATTCACACACATTCTCTATTTCTCTATTTTTTTTGTCTATTCCTACCCCAGGGATATTTTCGTAATTTATCCTATAGGGGTATTTTCATAATTTTTTTTCAAAATAAGGTTCCTTGGTGATTTTGTCAATAAGGGTATTTTGGTAATTTTACATTCCCGGGGTATTTTGGAAATTTTGTCACTCGGGGTAAATTTGTAAAGCTTAATAATTCAGGGGTATTTCAAAATTTGCAAAACTTTGAGGGTTCTTTTTGAGAATTTGTTTTCCAAAACGGTGATGTTGCAAAAATTTTGGAAATTAGGGTCATTTTGGTAATTTATAGGTTAGGGGCAATTTCGTAATTTTCCCAAAATTAAGGTATTTTGATATTTTGCAAATTAAGGTTTTTGGGACTTGTTATAAAGTAAGGAAATTTTTGATAAAAACTGTGGGTAGTTTGGACATTTTATAAACCAATGGCATTTTTTGTAATTTTATAGCCAGGGGTATCTAGGAAATTTTGTAACTTAGAATTTTTTTTTTTAGGAAATTTTTCAAAATAATAATTTTCACATTTCAAAAGAGTAGTTTGTTGACTTTAAAAAAAACTAGGGTTTCCATGAAAATGTGGCTAATCCCTTTCGGGTTTTAGTTATTGTTTTTAGCCTGCGACTGAGTCCTCTTGTTTAGAGTGAGCAGGAAGCTACACTGCATAGATAGGATTCAGTGAAGAGGAGGTGAGTCACTAGGAGGCTGCTTAAGTACCAGGCTCTTTCGGATCCAATCCTAGACATGCGCACAGGGGTTGCCACACCCTAACTCGGCGACTTAGCCATAGGTTTGTTTAATTAGGCACTTAAGTCTTATGTAAGTGTTTGGGTAAACTAGTCCTAGGGTTCAAGTACCTATCATACTATTCTACGTTCCATTCCATTTCTACCCTTCTACACATCATACTATAAATCACACAAGGGATAGGGGTACTTACCTGGTGGACTTCGGGTCGGAGACCTAGGTGCCATGCCCGAAAAACCTGCTTATTTCATAAAATATTTTTTTTTGAAACTCATTTGAGCTCGATTCGGAAACATTTTGGGCCTTAAACCCAAGGCCGAGAGTTTAAACTGGGCTCTGATACCAAATTAAAACACCCCACACCCGGCCCACGAGCCTTGACCGGATCTGGTATGTTCCTCGATGTAAACCGGTTAAAATTCTTTTGTTACTTTGGAAAATAGTGTGTTTTGAAAGAAATATTGTTTTGCGTTGGGCTCGAGTTGAAAACAAATTCGTTTTATATTAAAAATCCTTTTAGTTTTAGGTGATAAAACATTTAGAGTTCATTAGAAAGTAAATTTACTTAATCTTAATCTTAATAAAAATTGGTAAACATAATAAAACAATGGAATAGTTCAACTGTGGCCTTATTACATCAACATTCAAAATTCGAAATAAATCCAAATACTTAAAATGTAAAAGTCCCAAAATTAAATAAACTTCAAGCCGAGCATGGCCACCACAATTTCCTGCCAACCCGGTCCGTCACTGTTCGTCACCTGAAACATATTCCCACAACGGGGTGAGTCAACAGACTCAATGTATAACCACAACATTAAGTCCTAACAAATTCAGGCATACAAGTCACACAGGTACATATAACATTTAATGATATGATGCAAACCCGAACCCAAACCTAGGTGCCATCCGCTACACATCACCCGTACCAACCTGCACACCGTGGGGACTTCTAAGTTAACCCTCCATCCGCTACACACCATCGAAGGCAGTCGCTGCAGTCGACGTGCTCATCGCCCATATAAATTTCGTGGCATAGCCACCAAATAATATTTGTGTCATATGACACCACATTCAGATAATGTGACCGAAGTCACCACATTCACTTCCCCTTTTTCATATAACCCGAATGCCCCATATCATACATATCATGCACATCATGCCTTAATTCACATTCTTATCACTTTTCACATGTTATATATAACATATATTCATAATCCTAGTTGGAGTAGGAAAACGTACCTGAGTACTTTGTACCATTGCATGGTACCTTAGCCATATTTTCATAATCTTATTAACACATTCAATTTAAAACATAGCCATGAACATATTAAAACTTAGGGTAGGTACACACACGATTCGCTTAACAAATTCTTTGAAATCCGAAAAAAGAAATCTCGTGGCTAAGAGGATGTGAAACCTACAGAGGTATTTGTTAGATCACGGTTTCAATCGCTTTATGAACTTAATCAAGTGGCCTTGGCCTAACCCACTTTTCTTCTTACCTTAGATCTATAACTCCCGGAGGATCTCTTCTCCCTAGTAGTCGACAATTGACAAAATCCGAAAGATCCTTTGTAGTTTCGGCCAAGAGACACAAATGGCATTAGAATTTTAATCTTGGACTTAAAGAAAAGAAATAGAATGGTAATAATAGATCCTTACCCTTACTACTCTGATCGACACACCTTGCTTGAAGCCCTTCAAAGATTCGGCTAAGGAGACTAGAAAGTGATCAAAAAGGTTTGACTTTTTAAGGTTAATGGATAATCGGCTGAGGGTTGTCTTTGAGATTTCGGCTTTTGATGGATTGGATTGGAGAAGAAAAAGAAGAAGATGAAGAATAGAGATGGAGGATTCGGCAAGACTAGTGGAATCTTACTCTCGACTTTTGGAGAATTGAAAAAGAAAAGAAAAGAGTTGCTGAGAGAGAATTCGAAATGAAGCTTTCAAGAAAATGAAAAAAATGCTGAGAATGGCTCTCTTTTCCTCCTATTGCCGAAATTACTAGGCCAAGACTCCCTTACTTGGCCATCACTCTCCCTTATTTTCCTCCTTATCTCTTTATTTAAAAATTAAAGAATAAATCCTCATTTATCTCTTGAAAATAATCTAAAATAAATCCATTATTTATTCCTTATTTAGCAGAATTTTAAAAGAATTGAACCTATCTAAAGCTCCTTCCTTGCCGTCCACTCCTCCCTTTTAATGCCGCAAAATAAAAATTTATTTTGCTTCCCACGCAACTCAATCCTTGGCCCTTCCTCACATGCTGGTGGCGTCATTTCCAGGGCCCTAAGTGGCACCTCCTAGCCACTTTTCCAAGCCCAATTGTGTGTCATATTTTCGCCATAAATTTTCTTAAGGCCACCTTGCCTTAGTTCCCTCTTTTAAACTTTAAAACTTAACATTTCTAAGGCATTTCCTTACATTTCCAAGACATTTCCTTACATTTCCAAGACAAGACATTTCCAAGACATTTCCTTACATTTCCAAGACAAGACATTTCCTTACATTTCCAAGACATTTCCTTACATTTCCAAGACATTTCATTACATTTCCAAGACAAGACATTTCCTTACATTTCCAAGACATTTCCTTACATTTCAAAGACAAGACATTTCCTTACATTTCCAAGGTTCTAAAAATGCACACAACACATCCATATCACATTAGACATGCTATTTCATAAAATTAAGCAGAAATGCACAAGCCCAATTTCAGGATATTACATTTCTTACCTAGATCGACAGAACCCGGAGGCTATTAAGCTTGGATTAAGGAGTCGCCGAAGTCCCTACACATTTACCAAATCAGATTCGGCTCTCCAAGATATAGGTTAGAAGGAGTGGCCTTTCGGCCCAATGAATGGTATGAATCCCAGTCAATACGATCCGCTGGAGTACCCTCTCTTATAGTGAGCCACCACTGATATGCCTCTTCCCGGAGAAGAGACACTGCTCCTTTTATTTTTTCCTCTGCCGTGCAGTCTAAATCATCTATAATCCTCTCGACTGCCTCCAACCAATATTCAGCTACATTTGGGGCCACACCGAAAATACCCCTAAACATTTCAGCTCCGTTTGCTCGAAGTCGCTCAGGAATAGACTTTCGAGATACCGTCCCAGTGCTTGCCCCAGCAACTCGCTCCAACACCCACAAGATTGCTTGAGATAGGGCATCGTCCCCACCAGTTCTATCTTCTGATCCTGCTTCTGCCATAGGTGATGCTGGCGCTTTACCTTCAGGCTCATTCCTTGCTTCCGAGAATCAACCTCAGCACCCCGGCCTCTCCCACAGTCGCGTGAAACACGTCCTCGACCTCTAGCACTCATGTCTATCGTTTCGTCTTAATCTGGTTTACAAATTTTATGGATTAGCATTTCTTTTCAATGTTGGTTAATGAGTAGTTTTATGAAAATAGAGTTTTAAGTAGTGTTCCGGCACAACACACATATACCTATAGGTTTTCATCACTAAAGTAGAGTTTCTTAATTCTATCATCCGTAGCCATATAATCCCATAATACATTCACTTCATGCAAATTACTTAACAATAAGAAAACTTACCTTGCAGACTTGGGCCGGAGACTCAGGTGCCACGCTTCTGACAAAGAGATTGGCGTTTATATATACATATTTTTCTTAAATCACTTTTAAATCAACTTCGGGAAACGTTTTGAACCCAAAACCCAAAGCCGAGCTTTTGAAACTTGGCTCTGATACCAAATTGTAACACCCCAAACCCAGCCCAAACATCACGACCAGATCTGGCATGTCACCAGGAAATAATTCTATAAAATATCGCGAATTTCAGGAAAAATTCCAAGTAATTTTTAAAACTCCCCGTTTAGTGTTTTAGTTGGGGACCCTTTATTCATTTGAGGAAAAATTTTAGTTAACCAAAACCTTGTGTTTGGGTGATATTTGGAATCACTTGTTATTATATTCGGTTAAGCTAGGGGTATATTGTAAAAATCCGTTTATAAAATTGTTAATTAAGTTATAAGAAAATTTTCGTTTTCATTTTGGTGATTAAAACATCTTAAGAACTATCTTAGGTTTAAGTGTCTAAAACTTAAAGTTGAAAGTTCAAATCAAATTAATAGTGGCCTTATTACAACATAGAAACCCAAAAACAATGTCAAAGATAAATAAAGTTCTATATTTATTTTTAATGAAAGAAAATCGTGCGTGGCCACCTTGAGTCCATTCCGGCCCAATCCACTGAACTAAGAATCACCTGCATATGTTTAAACAAATAGAGTGAGTCATACGACTCGATGTACAATTTCCAGTACCATCATTGGGTCAGGCCCATTCACTTACCATTTGGGCCCTAGCCCTTTTTCATAATCACATTGGCTGAAGCCCATTCGAAATCAGATTGGGCCTAAGCCCCACAGCACAGAATAAAAGGTTTCATATGCAACATGATGGAAAACCCAAACCAACCTAAATTTCCATCCGCTACACACCACCCGATCCTGCCAATCACACCAGTGGGGATTTCCACAATCGACCCTCCATCCGCTACACACCATCGATGGCAGTCATGCTGCAGTTAGCTGCTCATTGCGAAATATGTGGCATAGCCACCGTAGTAATGTGACAACGTCACTGCCATATGTGGCAGAGCCACCTTTAATAATGTGACAACGTCACCGTAATATGTGGCAAGGCCACCTTTAACACTGCCCCATTCATCATTGTCATATCCCCATGCCCATGCAACATACAATCATAATGGTATGAATGCAACATATAACAATATACATTAAACATTTATGGCATATGAATATTCATGCTAATGACCATACTTACAGGGCATACTCGGAGAAAGAACATTCTTGGTGTCACGATTTTTACCCTCTATGGATATCACCATAGCTATTATTGTGTTTTCGGCTTTCAAACATCACATATATACATAATAATAACATACATGAAGGTGTGAGAATTACACAACTATACTATCAATCTCGTTAATCCTTTCACTCGTGGGGATTACTACAATTTGCTTATCCCTCTCCGAAGCCTGCCCATAACCCGATGGAAAGTCTCGTACGGCTGACACCGCACGTTTTTTGAACTTAGGGGTAGGGACTACGAGTCCAACCCCCTACTTTGCTTGGCTGGTATTCGATTCCATGAAAAGGTCTTGGTCAGAAGACCGGGTTAATGGCATTGAATAAGATAAAAGTAAGAATAACGTTCAACTGAAGAGGTTTCTTACCTAGATCGACAGAAACCGGAGGCTACTAAACTTGGATTCAGGAATCGCCGAAATCCCTACACATATACCAAATTAGAATCGGTTTCCAATAAAGGATAGATCCAAAGAAGTGGCCTTCTGGCCAATCAAACAAGTAGGGAGCCCCTTATGGCCTATTCGGCCAACAATACTTACCAATGTCCCCTTGGAAGTGGCCTCTCAAAGAAAAGACGGTGAAGACACGTCCCTTTACCCCTACCCTACGTCTACCGATACGAATCAGAGCCTTCGATTAGACATTACAAAGAGAAAAATAAGAGAAGCAATAAGAAAAGCAAAAAAGGTCCCTTATCAAAACAAGGGTGCCTTAGATTAGAAGTTACGAGTTAGGTTAACGATGAAGTCGATAGAAAGTCTGATTAGACTTTGATTCGACTAAGCGAGAAATGGAATAGCGGATGGAAAAAAAACGAGAGAAGATATAAGTCACCACCACGAAGCGATTAACACAAAAGAAGCTGAAGCGAATAGGAAGAACAACGAGGGGAAGTGTTTGGTTGTGAAGAAAAATAAGAAAGAAAAGGGCTAGGGAAATTTGGCTAAAACAAAAGTCGAATTAGAGAGATGAATGGTAGAAGATGATGATGATTCGATCAAGAAGAGGAATGAGGATGAGGTTCGGCTTTTAGAAGGAATAGAGGAGAAAGATGGATTGCAAAGAAGTGGTCTGATGCTTTCGGTTGTGAGATTAAAGAGAATAAGTGGAAGGGAAAGAAGAGATTCGGCAAAGAGGCTCAAAAGATTTCGGCTTAAGGGGAAAAAGAAAAAGAAGAGAGAATGGTGGAAATGATTAGTAAAATAAAGTTAAGGTTCGGCTACAGGTAAAAAGGAGAAGAGAAATAAAAGTTGGCTAGCAATTTCGGCATATAGAGATTAAGGGCTCAGAGAGAACAAAAGAGCTCAAAAGATCCTACCAAAAATGGCACACCTACTCACACATGACCGAAAGACTCATCTAAAGTGCCTAAGTTGCTAAAAGAAATTCGACACACCCACTACAAGCCAAAACTGACTTTTTCCCCCTTCAAGCATCCTAAATTCGGCCATCACCTACACCAACAAATTTCACTCTTGTTCACCCATTCAAATGAGTTTGAAAAATTCAAACTCCACCTTTCACTCATGGCCATCCTTTCAAATTATTTGACTTGTTCAACCCCCACCCCTCACAGTCAAAACCGAACCCATCTCTTCTCCATCCCAACAAACCCAAAAAAAAAAACAACCTATGCGACTCGAACCTGCTCCCTCACTGCTCCCCTGTGGCGTCACTACCAACCTCCCAAGTGGCGTCTCTTTACCACTTTACTACTCCAATTCTTGTGTCAACTAATCACAAGCAACAACTCATAAAGCTTGACCCGACTCTCCCTAAAGTGCCCAAAAATTGAAATTTTGGCCAAGGCTTCGGCTTAACCCTGAGCCTTCCCGGGGCCCCCAAACATAACAAATTAATAGATGGAGCATACCAAACACATAGAAACATAATAAATACAAAGCCCCTAATTCTCGGATGTTACAATGAGAGAACGAAAGACGAATTTTTAGGGTAAGGGATTAAGATTCGGCTAAGAAGAGCAAATGAGAAAGAAAAAATAAAATGGTGTGGGTGGTAGGAGGTTTCGATTAAGGGGGTTAAGAGATGCGAAACAAATATGAACAAAAGAAAAATAAAAGAGAACAAGAGAGAAAGAGAGTTGGGGTTTGGCTCTTGAAGAAACAATTGAGAGGAAGAGGTACAATGGAGAAAGTGATAGGAAGGTTTGGCTTTAGATGGTGAAACAATGCACTCACGTTACCAAAAATGCTAAAGAGGGGGAGAAGATGGTTTCAGTTTTAGCTAAATGAAGAATGAATAACAATTGCCTTAGGGGTTTCGGCTATTCAAAGAAAAGAACAAAAAATTGCCAACATGAAGAACACCAAAAGTCGAAAAGAAAACTCTTAATACCTAGTTACTAAACACTTCAAAAACTGCAACAAAGCTTTCTCGCCCACGAAACACGCAATGTACTAGGAGAGCACGACCACAACACACATTAAAATGCAGACCACAGAGATTCAGGTGTCGCACGAATTGACGCTATCTATTGCTTTCAGTAAGAAGAGATAGGTGGCGTCGAGATAGCGTCATTTGGCTCACGACGGCTCAAGATGCACAACAAACAAAGAACAGGACCACCATCAACAGTGAATCACGCATACTACACGCACGATCAGATAGCTGTGGTCCTCTGAGATGAATGTGGCTTTTCCGATTTCTTCGGGCCCACAGATGGATGCGCTAAAGAATTCAAAGAAAGATGCATAGCGAGAAACATGTGAACCCGATCACTCGGTAGTTGAGTGGGTCCAGTGCTAGCACTGCGAGCATGGGTAAGAACTGCGTCAGGAGTCCAACATGAGTCCACTTCGCGGAAACTTGAGAGCCTCCTCATTCACGCAGATCAATTATATGTCTCCACGTTCGCGATTTCCTCGTTAGGCTAGTGAAGTTGAATCAACCTTTGTCCTCGCTTCTACCTCTGTAAGCCACACACCATGACAAGGTGTGTCATAGCGGATATTCGACAAGGCAACATGGGTCTTTATGGATACTATCGCAATGCATAAATTGCCGCGTAGATACTGGTCGCCTTAACTCATCCACTTCACCCGACAGAGTCGAGCGACCCGACATGTCCAAGATGCCCGCACTGCGCATGCTTCGAGCCCATGATCATGATACATATATATTGAATCACCACTATGCGCAGCTAATCGTGGCACCTCGTGATATCAGATATTTGTGCGTACACCAACACACGCATTAGCTAGGGCTTTTAATCTGACTTTCAGGGAAGAGTAGTCATACCAGCAGGTTAGATGTGAATGGCCTCGGCCCAATCCCAACAATCACACACGACTAGCATTGGCTCAACAACAAGTCCGTCATAATCACTCAATGTGAATCTTCCACGTGGATCTAACATCGATTCCCGCGGATTAGCACTTGACTCAAATCTGTATTATTTTCTCCAGCTGACACCGGAGCTCTAGCACCACCAAGCTATTCGAACGAGACATTTACGCCCGATGATCGGCAGATGACAACACACCCGCTTATGCCGCAGAATCTACGCAACTAATCTTCTCGAAGCGATGTTGCGCCAAAACATAATGCCCGTCACTATTCACTAAAATAAATCATCATCTCGCCTCGAAACTTGACTTCTTCTCCTGTTCCTTCTACGTCACTAGATGGCACCTCGCAAGTTAATATATAAAACATCGATGGTCGAGATGGCAACGCCTTCTCAATAAAATCTCCTACTTAATGCATCCGCGCTAACTATGTGTTAGCAATCATAATCTTAACAATTGATCCCATCGTTTTCCTTGCCAAGTGGAGAGATATATTGGGCTCGACAGGAAGATAATGGACTCTCACCCAGACGTATAATGAATCTTCAGCACTAGCGCGCTACAGATCATCATTAGAGTTCTTCTCATAGATAGCACGACGTGCCACACTATCACGACATCACAACACCACATCTTGTGTGCATAAAGAGAAAACAAACTTTCGCGCTACAGTGCCTTCACACACACCTCGAGCCCAGCGAATCCCTACTACCTCTCATCATTCTATTTGCATCAGCATGAAATAACGCGCAAGTTGTGGATTCCGTCAGGACCTAGCGACACACCCATAACTGGATCCATCCTAAACCAATGGCCCATCCGCCTGCCCAGCTTAGGCCCACCAAGGCCCATTTCAGATCGGCTCCACCATAATGACTCGCTGCATGCCGTGTTACCAGTAATACTAGCTTAAATTCACTTGCATCCGATGCGCGTCAATGGCCTCGGATTTTGTCAAACCAGGATGTGATCACCTTCAGTCTGAACGGGGATATGCTACCTATACAAATACCATGACAAAGGTCAGTATAGGAGATACGTCATCATCAAGAATGGCTGTGCGTGATTCAATCAGCAGCGAGCCGCCTAGGCGACTTCCGGAAGTAAATGTTTGAATATATGCCATGACCACTCGAGTATCACGCACCAAATCTTTTTGAAACAGAACTGTGATCGATCAAATCCACTCGCAAGGGCGCGGTAATTATTTATTCTAATGTCAACTCTATTACTCAGCAGATGATCAGATCAATCATCTGTCTGTGTACGCCCTCGCCTCCTGACTTCTGTGGCCGTGCTAAGGTACACGTTCATTTGAAAACCGATCAGCCGCCTGAATTGGTATTCCACACTCTGCGCGCTATGAGCTGAGAACGCGCGCCGGTCTCGCAGGATAAGATCTGGACTCCCACCCCCAACAGTAGAGGTGAGTTGCAACAGGGAAAAACATGTAGAGCCTATTCTTGTACTTCATCGTGAGAGTTAACTGCTAGCCAAGCAGGTTATGATATGCATCTCCTCCACTTTCTCAAAATTTTCTGTGCACTATTATATTATGTGGTTATCCTTCCACTTTCACACCTCCTCCGCAGGAGAGTCGCCAACATAAACGTCAGGTATGGTGGTTGCTAACTTGCTCTTGACTACCCATACCAGTCATCACCCAAACGGCAGCTTCCATTAGATCCAAAGAAAAACGCGGCTTGCTGAACCTGACGCTTCAGAAGAGTTTATTATTATCTATTGTCCAGATACGCTCTGCTCATTCACACAGGAAATCTAAGTATTGTAGTTCGAGAGTACTGCACAGAAATTGATCATGTGTCATGATGAAGATAACCTAAAATACATACTGCCGCTAACCTCTCTTCCCTTCCGTAGAGACCCATGTCTCCTTCGCTCGGCGCGACACACGGCTATTCCACACGCCCGCTACCTACGCCTCGACGACGGCTAACCTTCACTAATCGTGTGCAACTTCGCGCCGATACTTACCATACGGACAAGCCTTACACTCCCGGTTTGGCATACGCGCTTCGAACATAACTTATGATAGTCTAGGCGAAGGCAGCAGAAACAATCCTCCACTACACACTCATGAGATCTCTTGCGTCGCGCCGCATCGATCGGATATCGATAAGCGAACCTAAGCACATCCATACCAAGTGGCTTCCAACCATGATTCCCACGGCAGATCAATTTCTTATTTCCATCTATCTTGATTCCGCCTGATCAGCGGCTGATTTCGTTTACTATCTTGGCTTTCATTACACGGCGAGCATTTTTCTTCAAGGAGTATGTATATGACTCATCCGCCTTAGCACCATCCCCAGGCAGAGACTGCTGGTCTCAGGATAGCTCAGAATCGCATGACTGACGGGGTGACTACCTGCATACCATGGTGTTATTATCAGAAACTAAATTAAGCTCACATACTTTGTATCACAATAGTCATCATATCTCGATCTACACCAGAAACTTGCCCACTGCTGGCGTGGGTAGCCCCGTGACCTCTCAGAGAAGGGAACTGCTTTCCTCTCCGTGAAATCAGAGATCATCCACCACCCGTCCACACAGCAGCCATGCCCATTGGAATTCACATGCACCATTTCACCATATTGTGATGCGCGAATTCGCCTGAAACGTGGCTTCACTCTCTATTACTGACCCGGCACGCAGATGAAGGTCGTCTGCTTGATCCCATTCCGCAGATACGCACCGTGATTGTGCCCTGACCATATGCAGATTGTTTAAACTCACCAGTTCATAGGTTGGCCGTAGTGCATAATCGTTACTTAGGCACACAAACTTACTTAATCATCCGACAGTTTTATGAATTATGCTATCATCGCTATCATATATGAAGATTAATGAAATAAAGATATAATGTAATGGCCAACGTTAAGTTATTCATATACTAAGGTTTTAGTCACAGCTCTTGCTAATAATAACATAAATAATAATCATTGCAAACAACTAACAATTAAACACTAACATGGATGTGCCTAGTGAAGGAACTTCTTGCCATGCTTCATTTTTAAATTGACTTATAAACATCGCAACCATCTTCCACCAAGGTTTGCAACTCACACTGACTCATTAATTGCCGAGCCTGCCTACGCATCATGCAACTGGACACGATATGTAGCAAGGAAGTTAAGCTAGAATTTTATTTTGAATTTGAAATCGTGAGTTTGAAAACTCTTTTTTGTGATGTTCAGCTTGTAGTTGCTAAGATTTCCGACGTTAAATTCCATTTGATATCTTTGCAGCGCTAATGTAAATTGATTGTTTATATTACTTATGTTTGAACTCCATCTCTCGACTTTCTTGTTAAAAATATAATAATATCATCTAAATAAATAATGAATAAAAACCAATGTTAACAGAATTATTACCAGCAAATCCCCTAAAATAATTTGTGAAGAGAAACAGAAGTAAGAAGCATTTGCTTTAGTTGCCTACACGCATCGACGACACAGAGAGAATTGGAGGTGAGTCACCAGATCAAACCATATCATATAAAATGGCTTCTGGCAAATGTATATTGTGCCCAGTTCTCAAATAAAAAGAAGATGATCACCCAAGGAAGATTCGGCCTAAAGAAAAGTAAGAACCAACATAATGAGAAGGAAAGAAAATGAATTTTGACTTGAGAAAATGAGAAAATGAATGATGAATTTTTAGGGTAAGGGATGAAGATTCGGCTAAGAAGAGCAAATGAGAAAGAAATAATGAAATGGTGTGGGTGGTAGGAGGTTTCGATTAAGGGGTTATGAGATCTGAAACAAATATGAACAAAAGAAAAATAAAAGAGAACAAGAGAGAGAGATTAGCTAAATGAAGAATGAATAACAATTGCCTTAGGGGTTTCGGCTATTCAAAGAAAAGAACCAGAAATTGCCAACATGAAGAACACCAAATGCGCAAAAGAAAACTCTCAATACCTAGTTGCTAAACACTTCAAAATTTCGGCACCTACAATCTCCAAAACTGAATGCCACCACTTTTGACCGAATTCCCCCCCAACACCCAACAAAAATATAGCCAACAACCCAACAAGCCATCCTCCCTTGTTAAGCTCCTACTTTTACTCCCATTCACCCATTTGAAATAGTTGACCAATTCAAATCCCCCCATCACCTCCTAGCCACTCATTCAAATTCTTTGGCTCATTCCACCAACCACCCTACAGAATCCCACTGGTAGCCACCTCCTCAGCTTCCTGACGTAAAAAGAGAGCTTCCAAATGCTACCAGCGCGACTTGAACCCCTTCCCTCGGCTGCCCCTTGTTGATGCCACCCTCCTTGCTCTCTAAGTGGCGTCACTTGCCACCTTACCACATCACTCCTTGTGTCAACAAAACACCAGAAAATACCATTAAGTTCTGCCTCAGCTGGCTCTCCCTAATAGAGCTTAAAAATAATAATTTTGCCAAGGCCCTGGCTTAACCCCGGGCCTTCCCTGGACCCCCAAAACACACCAAATTAGCACACAGAGCATAGCGTACACACACAACACACATTAAATGCAGAACTCTAATTTCCACGATGTTACATATTTAGTTAGTGGATGGATATGGACAAATATATCCTTAATGCATGGTTGTTTTATTTATTAATTGGAAGGTTAATTTAGTAAATGAAATAATAGTAATGTTATAAGGAAAATAACATGATAATAAGCCATTATCATCCTTCACCTAGCCGAATATTGAAGGAAGAAAAGAAAGAAAACTATCCTAGGTTTCGGCACTTACAAGCTTGAATTAAAGTGAGTTTTAACTTCGATTTTTGATAATTTCTACGTTTTTGCAATCGTTGCTTTGTCTACTACCAAGCCCATGTCTCAATTTTGTGTATTGATGATGTTTTGAGATATGCCATTGATGATATATTGAGCTTTGTAATGAAATTAGTTGTTAAATGAAAGATTTGAGCTAGATGAACATACTTTGTTCTTGAATTTTTGATGAATTTAGCTAATTAGGGCTAAATTGAGAAAATAGTAATTTGAAGGACTAAATTACAAATTTGATGGAAAATATGGGCTTGTATGATATATATATATATATATGCATTCGGCTAAGCTTGGATGTGTGATGATTTTGTGAATTTGATGTTTTGAGAAAAATAGACTAAATTGATAAATTGTGCAAATGTGAGGGTTAGTTTGTAAATAGCCCTAAATGTGTGTCCTTGGATTGAATTGAATGAATTAGTGAATAAAAGGGGTTAATTCTAAATATGTTTAGATCAAGAACAGAGGAAAACAAACTTAGACCGGGGGAAAGCAAAAGTAACCGAGTAGCCGTTCCTATTTCAGTTAAATCGAATCCGAGGTAAGTCATATTGCAAATAAATGTAATTGTATTGAATTGAGCATATTCATATGACTATTGATGATAATGAATACTTACGAGATATTATGTATATGAATTCTGAGATAAGGTCGATATAGTGATAAGTCTGAGAAATCCCGTATGAACTTAGCAATACAAAGGTATCTATTCTGTTTTATCATATAAGACCACGTCCGAGACATTAGCATTGATTTGATATTCGTGTAAGACCAGATCTGAGACATTGGCATCGATATGAGCTTTACGTGTAAGACCATATCTAGGACATCGGCATCATATTGATTCGTGTAAGACCACGTCTGGGACATTGGCATCGATATGAGCTTTACGTGTAAGACCATGTCTGGGACATCGACATCGTATTGATTCGTGTAAGACCCTGTCTGGGACAGTGGCATCGATATCCGATTACATGTAAGACCTCGTCTGGGATGTTGGCATTTTATGATTATTCTAAGTTTCTGAGTATCCTATTAGATTCCGAACGGTTCAATGAGCTAATCCGAGCTATGAACAATTACGTGAATGTATATTCGTTTCAGGTACGTTTGGTATGTACACTAAGTGTGTATAAAAGGTAAGTATCTATATGACTTTGATTTGAAGAAAAGTATGATTGAATATGAGAACGAGAATGAGATGTAAGAATGATTATGAAAGAGTTATGTATATACATATGATTCTTGAATGGATGAATGTGGCAATTGTGGCCAAGTATATGAACCAAAGCAAATATGTGATAGTTTGCCAAGTAAATGTTGTGTGCCAATGTACCTTATGCATATATGCCTTTTATGTTAAGTTTATTTGTATTATGGCTTACTAAGCTTTTGAAAAGCTTACTCTATGTGTGTTTTCTCTGTTTTATAGGCCGTCAAATCTATTGAAGGCTCGAGACCGTCAAGGATCGTCATTACACTACTAAAATCATTTTGGTACACTTTAGAAATGTATATAGCTAGATATGGCATGTATAGACTAGTATTGGATATAAGTTTGTTATATGAACTTAGCCATGTGATTTGGCTAGTTATGAGTTGAGAATTTGCTTGAATGAATATGATATGTGAAGTATGTTTTTGGCATGGTTAGTTGATATATGAAATGGTCAAAGTTTTGACTAAGCAAATGAATGATTTATGCTTATGATAAGATAAGTTTTAGTCTTGTAATTTGGATGGTTATTTTGGTATGTTCTTGGTTGCCAAATAGGCATGTGATGTCTTGATGATTTTGCTTGTAGGTAAGATCCATGTGGGTGGCATTTTGGCCTTGCAAATGGCCTATTTTGCCACACGGTTGTGGCACACGAGCGTGCCTAGTGACCGTGGGAAAAAAGTCAGTAGCTAGCATAAGAGTACACGGCCTTGGCACACAGACGTGCCTAGTAGCCGTGTGGTTTTCAATAGGATTGACCACCGCCAAAGTACACGGGCGTGCTTGGTGGCCGTGGAGCAAAGTCAGTTTCGACCATGGGGAGGACACACGGGTGTGTCTAGCAGCCATGGGAGGCACACGGCCTACCCACGCGGGCGTGTATCCCCTAAAACTTAGAAAAGTTTTAAATTTTCGTGAAATTTTGTATGTGTTCCGATTTAGTCCCGACCCGGTTTATAGCATGTTTTAGGTCTCGATGACCTACTAAGGGGACATTATGGTTGAAGTTAGTATTCAATTGTATGACATTTCTGTAAATGTTTCCAATCTGTTCGGTAATGCCTTTAACCCTAGTCCGACGACGGATATGGGTTAGGGGTGTTACACCCTATAAACCCACTAAAACACAACTACTCAACACTCCAGTTTAATTTGAACTCCACCACGCCACACGCCACATGCCACACTCCTCAAACAAAAATTAGTTCCCCTGTTTGCTCAGCGACTCGAACTCAGAACCTCCTATACAATAACACTACGCTTAACCACCAGACTAGCAGGCCCATTCTGATATATTTTTACCAACAATCAAATAAAAGCCTTCTGAACAAGAGTAAGGCCTAATTCATTCAAAATACCAAAATTTTCCCAAGTAAGGCTTAAACTTGGGACCTCTCACACACACCCAGAACACATAACCACTGAAACAGATAGACATTGTGTGTCACACATACACGAAATCAAAAATTAAAATTTTGGGGCGTTACACTAACTAATGCTTGATGTTAGAAAATTTATTACTTATATGCATATATATATGTATGATTCGGTAAGGTGTTAATAATTTAGGAGTGGTAATTAAGTGGCATGTTGAATGTTAAATGGCATATTTAATGATGATATGGAATGGTTAAGTGTGTGGTTGAATGGTTTGAGTTGGTATAAGTTGAATTAAAATGATTTGGTGCCAAATTGGGCATATTGGATTGATTGCTTTGGTAATGGTTATATACAATGTTTGGAATGCAATTTGGTGTATATTTTCTGTAGGTTATGTTGTGCATTTATGCAACAAATCAAGTGTTTGGAGATTTGGCTTGAAATAGGTACCAAGTGGCCTAATTTTACCAAAAATAGGTTCCTCGTCGTAACGTCGATCTTCCCTCGCGCAATGTCGATCAACAGATTGTGACATCTTGACATCAAGTGGTTTGATATCATGACGTGACATATTGTTTGGCAATTTCATGACGTGGAGAGAGTCTCGTCACGACGTCGACCCTGTAATTTTTAAAACTTTGCAATTTAGTCCTATTTCATGCTCAGGTCAATAAAAGAGCTTTCGTAAGCTTGATTAATATTTGAATTTAATTGCATATCATAATATCCAAGTGTTTATAACATGATTGAATATTTGAAGAATTTATTTATGATATGCTTGATCTAAAATTTTGAAATTGTTGCAAATTATTCCCTATTGAATTTTGGGTTTATTTTAGAGCATACGTAAGCTCGTATAAGACTCGAGAAAGGTCGTATTTAGTGACTATGAATTGAATTGACTATGATTATATGATTTATGTTTAATTTGAATGTTAATTAACCGTATTTGCTCTGACAATGACGGTAGCAT
Organism: Gossypium bickii; assembly: GCA_025503065.1. Classification (NCBI taxonomy): domain Eukaryota; kingdom Viridiplantae; phylum Streptophyta; class Magnoliopsida; order Malvales; family Malvaceae; genus Gossypium; species Gossypium bickii. Next base: position 23,291,781 of record CP106718.1, read on the forward strand.
CCCGTAACTCGGACCTAGCAATCGGGTCGGGTAAAGGGTGTTACATTATGAAAAAAAAAATTAAGCTCTATTACTTATACAATAAAGCATTTGTATACAAAACTGTAACATTGAAATATTTAATATCGCATCATTCATTTATTTGATTGTCCATAATTTTGATTAACTCTTCACTTTAAATTTTTTATATGATAGATACAAATTGACAGATATTGTTAGTGATTGGACTGCAACTGCATTTTTGTCCTTTTTAATGCTACAACTAAATTACTTGATTACTCTACAAAATATTTGTACCAGATGCAGTTTGAAGTTACAAATTCAATATTTCTTTTTATGCCTTACAATTTATATACAATATATAAAAATATTATCGATGAAATACAAGATGATAAGATCTCAACTATTCAAAATATATTTCATAATTTGATTAGTCAATCCTATGTGTTTAAAGTCTAACTTAAGAACTACAACTACATACATTTTTCACAATCCCACCAATATATTTATAATTTCATTAAAAATAACTTTTTTTTTCTTTTGTTTCACTTAGCAAACAAATTTGTTACAAGTATCATCAACCATCCCACCAATATATTTATTATTTACATTATAAGTTACTAGTATTTATTGCATTATAAGTTTCAATTACCACTTCAATATATATATTGAGCAAATCAATTATTAACATTATATAAAGATTATTTATATCATCTTCAGAGAACAAAATGAGAATATGTTAGAGAAATAGCTTATCATGACTTCTTAAATTTGTTTTGTAGAAAAAATTGACTATACTTTAATTTCTTTACTTTTCTTATTTACTATCCATCTATACAAGTACTATTTGTTTCTTTCAACGTTAACTATTTCCTAAATATAAATGATTAAACAATCATTCATCTTTTACAAATATTAATTTCATAACATTACAAAAATATATTGCCAAACAACATTCTTATATTTACAATTTGAATATGTTATATATTAATATTTCTATCATTTAATTTTAATAACTGAATCATATTAATAATATTAGTATATCTATCACATAGATATGCGTGTAGAAATTATATTTTGAAATACGTATTGGTGTGAAAATTATTATATATAAATAGTAAAATATATGAATAATATAATTTATGGTCCAAAACTGACATAGGCATATGTACAAAAGTAAAATAAGACCAAATTAATATAGATAAATTGTGAGTTAAAAGATATAATATAGGTAAATACATCTAATAAAGAATATTATATGCTTTTCAACTGTTTTTCTATGTTTTTATAAAAGTTTAGTAAAATAATTTTGAACAATTAGTTGAAAACTATAAAGAGATGCCACATATGTGTAATAATTTATTTACACAATTCTTCTTATGTTGTACTTTTAATAATTTTTTTTTGTTCAAAAACTATAAAATTATTTTGTTATCATCAAGTTCCTAATCAAAATGTTTACTATGTACTGAATTTATCATTATTATTGTAATATTATCTTCATCATATAAACTTCCTCTTTGATATGATTTTTGTGCCTAAGTATTAAAATGTAAATATAATATCCAAATAAAGCAATGATTCAATGGTCACATTAATTTTTTTTGAATAATCTTATTAAAGGTTCTATTCATATCTGTTCTTTTTTTTACACAAGGTCTAAAACTACCCATAGCCCTTCCTGAACCCATAATTAGGAGGATAATGAACTTCAACGAACTCGAACCCACATTCTCTTGCATTAACAATAATATAATTTATTTTAATAACAACATTTTTATAATTTCCCTGCTAATTTAGCGGTATATGCCCTTTTTTTATCAAGGTTTTAAGCATTCTTTCAAAAATTAAGGAAATAGATTGTTTTTAGAGACAACGCGCTTTCCTGCTAGGTGTACAGAAAGTGCGTCCAACTAGACGTGCTTTCCCCCAACGGTCAATTCCAATAGTAAAAAAATTTAAATGGCCAATGATTCAAATATTTTCCCTATAAATACCGCCCAATTTTACTTTTTTTTTCACTCACATTCTATTCTCTCAAATCTTTCTATTTTTCTTAAATCTTTCTATTCTCTCAACTCTCTAAATTCTCTCAATTTTCTCAAGCTCATTGTTCTAAACTTTCGATATTCTCGTTTCAAACTATCATTTTTTTAATAATTTCGTATTTTATTCGTTTAGATTAAGTTTTCACAAATGGCAACCTTTCTAATTCATTTTGACGAGAAGCACATTTCCAATACTCAAGTAGTAATGGTAAGACAAAATTTTAAATTTTGTTATTTTCAATCAAGTTAATTTTTTTAATATTTTAAAATAATTTATTTGTTGCTATAAATAGGCGGATGATTGTGTTGTGGAGGGAACCATATATAATTAGGCAACACCTTTGATCATCGAACTTCATGGTTACTTGCAAGAGGCGGGGTTCTTGCATATGTCTCGTATGCTTGGGCGCTACAAACTTAATCCTACACTCATCAGCACGTTGGTGAAAAGATGGAAGCTCGAAACATATACTTTCCATCTTTCGTGGGCTAGTCGTCACAAGATCAACGATCGTTCCCAATAAAGAGGACCTCTACGCGGCATTATTGGGCAAGGTCCCTAACTCATTCAAAGGTGTCCGAATGGATGAAGTGGTTAGAGACCAATTTCAATAAGCTTCCTCTGCACGCGATCGACGTCGTCAAAGAACAATACACTCGAGCATTCATCCTAAGGTTAATCGGGGGCATTTTAATACCAAATAAATCTCGATATTTGGAGCATGTAAGGTGGCTACTACACCTAGTGGACTTCAAAGAATGCGAAAAGCTAAGTTGGGGACCAGCTGTATTGGCCACATTGTACCGGGAGTTGTGTTGGGCGACGAAATCGGATAAGATATCAAGTATTGGTTGCCTACTCCTCCTGCAGTCGTGAGCCTGGTGGTGACTACCATTTCTACGTCCCTGAGTGAACAACTCATACATGTTCTCGTTAGTGACAAGGTGAAAATTATTTTTTAATAAATAATTAGTTTGTATAGTAATTGTTTTTATTTATTATATGTTTGAACTAACATATCGCTTCTATAGGTGAAACCATGGGCCGAGTTAAGTAGGACTACCCGACCAACTAGAAGGCATTAGGTTGTTGTTAGATAAGCGCTTGGACGTCGAGGTTAATTACTTATTCTTTTAAACTTATATTAATTATGCAATGATTTGTAAAATAAAATTTCGTACATAACAAAATTTACAATTGTGCACTTCGGATTGAATGGATGCCATATGCCAACACTGATATCATATCTTGCATCCCGCCGAAATTGTTGGTCAATCAGAGGATGTGGGATGTGAAGGTGCCAATGATAGTGTACGTAATGCTGGAAATGCACGAATTAGAACTGGTGATGTAGTAGTTCAGGTAGAGGCAACAAATTTTGCCACCACCGCGAGACATGGATGAGCTACACAACATGGACTTTCGGGGGAAAAACGACAAGTACTGGAAAGAGATTCACAATGACTACATCGACACTTGAGATCATAGGATGGAATTCTTACCCATTTGCGAACCATTTTTCTTAGCGGACACGACGTCTTGTTTAGAGTACATACTGTGGTTTAGAGTCATTGGCAAGTCGTATCTGCTATAGGTGGAGGTGAGGAGCAGGCAATGATGACCACCCCAGCAATGTAAGGCCGGACGTGGTATCAGGACAGGTTCATCATCAGCTCTGCCTGAAGAAGCGCCGCCTATGTCTATGCAACATCTCGATCAGTTAACTCCACTTATTCCTGTTCATTTCACTAACCCCATATTTTTTCACAAGTACCATACTATGCAACACCGCACGTCCCTAGTTCTTTTGTTCCCCCAAGTATGTATTTCGATACACCGACATCCCCCGCATTCTACACCCTCATATTGACTTCGATTATGTCACATATGTCGAGCCAGATGCAGCCACATGTACCTTCAACGATGACGACATCGATGCCATCATCGATCTAGCAATCAATGCCAGTTTTGATGTCCGGGTCAATACTGATGTATACAAGTTTTGGGACACCATACACTCACACGCCAATAGTGTCTCAAACACTTACCACATCATTGTTCTTTTGAAGTGGGCCATCACCGCAACCATCTTCTGTCGAAGTAGAGGATACACGATAAGAGGCTAGGACGACACTATACTCGAGCACGAAGGAAGGCGATGGAGACTAAGGCGAAGATGAAGACAAACACGAAGACCATGGCGATGAGGGTGGGGTGAAGACGAACATAATGATGATGATGGCGATGAACTGATTTATGAGCCCCGGTAATAATTGTGTGAAAAAATCCTCCTCGCGACCGTCACCTATAGGCGTGCAGCACACATTCTCCCCGATGACATTAATAATGTATTTTTAAACTTAGTTATCACGATGTAAATATAGATGACATCAATAAGGAAACCACAAATTTTCATTGCAACTCTTATATTTGTGTTTGTTACATTCTAACGTAAGTTGTACGTAAGTTAATAAGAAACTACAAACTTTTATTGTAACTCAAATTTATGTTTGTTACATTCTAACTTAAGAAATAAAAAATTTGTACCCCAGAATAATGGAGGCGTTGTAATAAATTTTATATCCTCTAAAAGTAAATAAGGCTAGCAATGTTGAGGCCCTAATGTACCCTTCAACACATAACATATGACCTTCGTATGCCCTGAGTTTCTACAGTACCCACATAATTTCTGTTGACCGTCCCTCTTCCAAATATCCATATTGTTCCTTATTCAGGTGGAATTTGGGTGACCTTTCTGTCATAGTAAATAATAGATTTAACTCATCAACTTATTTCAATATTGATCATGAATAGGATTAATAAAAGTAAAAAGATGAGTACAGGGTTGTCCAAAGAAGTACACATAACTCTCGCAATATTTGATATTAAGTTACTATGTGTCTAAGTTATGAAAATTATGCCCCTTTAATAGGAAAAAAGATAGCGAGAGAGAAAATAAGTAATTCAAAATCCATCTATGAATACACGCATTCTGTAATGGCCTAAATTCAAGATTATCGGAATAATGGTTTCGCAACCATAAATCCGATTTAAATAGAAATTTATTTCAATATGTTTGCATGAGTCTTTATATGATAGGAAATATTTTTATAAATATTTATAAAATGTTAGTAATGTGGTATTAAACTTTCGTTAGAAAATTTTAACGTTTGGGTAGGTAATTAAATGAAAAGGACTAAATTGAAATGAAAGTAAAAATTGAATTATAGATTAAAAGAAATTATGAAGGACCAAAATGGCAATTATGCCATTTTGTAAAGATGAGGCGGTTTATTGAAGAAAATCTGAGATTTTTTTTGTATATTATTATATTATATTATTATATTATTATATTATTATATAAAGAAAGGAGAAAAGAAACAAAAGGATAAAACAAAGGAAGAAACAGAGAGCAAACGTGAAGGGAGAAAGAAGAAGAGAAAAGAAAGAAAAAAGGGATAATATAGTTTTTAAAGCTTGGAGTTTAATTTGGTAAGTTAATTTAGTCCTTTTCTTTTAATTTTGATGCTTTATAAGTTTTAGAACAAAGTTTTGATGAATTTAAGTTGAAATTTTTGAAGTTTCAGAGTTTTTGAATATAGCATATGATGAATAAAATTCGATGGATCTCTGAAAAGGAATTGTGGTAAAAAGGATCTAGCCGGACGGGTGATCCTATCTGATATAGCCCTCAGAAGAATATGTGGAAAATGGATTTGCTTGGACGGAGTGTAATCGAATTAGGTCCGAATTTGCTTTGGTCTGCAGTAATTGATTCAAGCTCATTAGAGTAATTGTCGTTGCTGGGATTTAGCTTTGGATGGTAATCCCGACAATACTCTATGAGTTTATATTGCAGGATTTAGCTGGATAGTAATCCCATTTGTAAGAATGAGGTTCGCGAGTGTGCTCTCTGAAATGAAAATGTGCGCACATGAATATGAATTGATTGGACCGGTTGTACACTAAAGTGTACCTCTAAAAATCCATCGAAATTCGAGTAATTTAACGGGATAAATATGGAAAAATAACAAGGAAATGGAAATCATGACATTGATGAGCTCATCAATCATGGCGTGTATACTATTGATAGATGAAAATTAATGGACTAACTTGGATGTTGAGTTTGTGAATACTAGGAAATAATGCATTGAGTGAGTATACGAATGTTTATTGCTTGTATTGATTATACTAGGTAAGTATAATTCTTGTTACATGGGCTTACTAAGCACAAAGTGCTTACCCTATTTCCTTTTCCCCTGTTTTGTAGTGTTAAGAGCTCGGAGGTCGTATCGGTGGGAGACTCATCACACTATCAACCTTGATATTTCGGTATTTAAAGAAACTTTAGTTTGGAAATGAATGGCATGTATAAGCTAATAAAATAAATGTTAATATGAAATGAATATAAGGTTAGCCACTGATATGGCTTATGTGTTGAAGTTATTTTATAAATATGCATGAATTTTATTTTGAAAATATGTTGAATTAGAATGGTTTCGGTTTCAAAAAAAAAATTTGTAAACTCTGGTAATGCCTCGTACCTTATTCTGACAACGAATACAGGTAGGGGGTGTTACACATTCGTCTACTAATGATAATAAAATGCAAAATATTATTCAAAAAAACGTTCCTAAAGATATATAATTTCATCAAAATCATGCTCCCAGGGTATTCTGTGCCTCATAACATGCATCAACTATACAGAAAGATTATCTGGGACTCTAAATTCTAACCTGTAGAAAAAGAAAATAATTTAACCAACTGGGTGAGCTTTCTCTAACTTTTTTCTTTTACTGCAGGTTAAAAGTACTTGACCCATTGTATTTTTTAGTCGATTGTAAGCCCGTTTTGAATATATTTGTTGAACACGCTAGTTTTGTGACGCATTTTTGACCGCGAGAAATTTCTTTTTTACAATCCAACCCTTCCTCCAAGCCTATAAAAGGGGTCTCCCACTCAATGTTTCATCATCCCTCAAATAACTTCTTTTTAAGCCTCTTCATTCCTCCACTATAAAACATTTCTCATTCTGAAAAATTTGGGTTGCTAAAAGTATTTGGTTTATGTTTAAGGGTTTCTTGAGTTTTCGGTGATGCAATATCATTCCGAGTCGAGCACATTTCATATATCATACCAAGATGGGACCATTACCTCCGATGTATATCCTAGGGAAGTCAGGTTCTAAGGTGATTTTACTTTGTACGGTCACGGGTAGAAGTCTATGTAGAGGTCTCAATCGATGGTCGTTATGTAGTCATGGATCGGGGTACAACAAGGGAGTCTGTTAATGATTGTTATGCAACCACGAGTGCAAAATACCCAAAAATGTTGCCTCATAAATAACATACAGAAGTTTTAGGGCATAATCATAGGGAAAAACTATGGGGCTTCCCACTATAATTGGTGTAATTTTTTTCTCCATTTCCAGGCAACTGGTTCCTTTAACCTTCCTTCTTATCCGAAGACCAACACCATCGTGGACATAGGAGGACTCTCAGGCAGGGAGCAACTATTTTGGTAGAGTAAAGGTGATGCTCCTTTCAAGCCGATGATAGTTGTCATTTTTAAAAATCCATTAATAACTACAATCGTTGTTGTGCCGACTTGAGTTTGACCTCTACTTCCACAAAAACATCCGCTCTCCTCCCGAGAGTCCTCTTGTCTCCACCTCGGTGTCAGTCTTTGGATAATAATGAAAGGTTAAAGATATGAGCTGCTTGGAAATAGAGAAAAAATTTACATCGATTACACTGGAAATCCCTCCGTTTTTCCTTATGATTATGGCTTTAATCTTATATATGATATATATAAGGCATCATTTGCGGGGTATCCAAAAAAGCTTGAACTCGTGTCCACATAACGATCGTCAACTGGCCCCCGGTTATACTCGAACTCGTGACCTCATCACGATCGTCGATTGGGACCTCCACCTAGACATCGACCCCTGATCTTATTAAGCACGGTCCACATAATGATCGTCAACTGGCCCCCGGTTATACTCGAACTCGTGACCTCATCACGATCGTCGATTGGGACCTCCACCTAGACATCGACCCCTGATCTTATTAAGCACGGTCACCCCAAAACCTTGATTTCCTCAAGATGGTTTTATGAGATGATGGTCCTATCCCACCATGAAAAAAATTAAATGATCTTATTAGGGGTGAGCGTCCGATCGAATCGAATTGAATCGAATGAAAAATTTTCAGGTTAATCAAGTTGATGAATCATATTTTATCATCCTAATTTGATTTGAAATTTTCTCAAATTGAGTCGAGTGAGATGAAATTTGAATTGAATAGAATCGAATATATTTGTTTGAGTTAAATTTTAAAAAATAAATTTGGGTCCTTGTAACCACTGTCACCCATCGTAATAAAAATTGTCCACCGTAATCAAATTTTTTTATTAACTTTCATCACCTCATAATTTATTTATTAATCTTTTATATACAAGTTAGCGTCTTTGCTTGCTTAGTTGTTTCAATTATCTTCATATTCTTGTTACTATGCTTTTTGGAATTAAAAAATATATTAAATGTAAAAATGTGATTTTTTTAATAAAAGTTATTTTAAAGATAAAATGTGAAATTGATACCAATATAAAATTTTAACACGAATATTTTATGAAATCATTAATAATTCAATTTTAATATAAATATTCAATATGACTAAACAATTCAATAATATAAATAATATAAAAGATGGAAATTAATTTAATAATATAAATGGTAGATATAAATAAAATTATTACTATTTTTTTAGGGATTTTTTTGGATAATTTTGATTTTTTATTTGGGAGTAAATGGTGATAAATAAAAGTTTAGGGAGAAAATAAAAAGTTTGGAGAGTAAAGGTTTGAGGGAAAGTAAATAGAGAGAGTAAAATTTTGGAGGGAAAATATTTAAAAAAAAAATAAGGGGGATGAGTTTGGGTAGATGGGGGTGGAATGGGAATGGAGTAAAAATTGTAGGAGGAAAGTTGGAGGGAGTAAAAATTTGGGGGGGAAATAAAAAGTTTTGAGGGTTTTGGGAAATAAAATTTTGAAGAAAAGTAAACGGGAGAGTAAAATTTTGGTGGGAAATGGATTTTGGGTAGATGGGGGTTGAGATAGGAAGGGAGTAAAAGTTTGGGGGAAGTGGGAAGGAGTAAAAGTTTTGAGGGAAAAATAAAAAAGTTTGGGAGTTTAGGGTAAAAATGTAAAACATTATAGTTTGATATTTAAATTATTCGAGTTATTCGAATTCAAAAACTTAACTCGATTCGAACTCGAAATTCGAAAAAAAATCGAGTTGACTCGAATAACTCGATTCGTTTAACTCGAAATTCGAACTTTTTTTTAATTTTTTCGAGTCGAATCGAGTTTTACTCACTCACATATGAAATATATGTGTTATAAAACACGTTATCACATCCAACTCTTCAAAACTACTTAAGAAATTTCGCAATTCCAATCGAAAATTTTAAAAGCCTAAAACACTAACCCTAAATATATTAAAAACGGCATATACATGGGCAAAAATCCCAATTATACCAAAAAAATAATTTAATAACGGAAAAAGGCCGGTTTGAAAAATATTTACGGGAAAGGACCATTTCCCCCCAAAAACGCGTTTTGGGGGGAAAATACAGCAAAGCGCGTCCCCAAGGGCGCACTTTGCTGGTGAATAACCAGGAAAACGCTCTGACGTGGACGCGTTTTTGCCCTCCCCCCCCGGTCCAATTACAGTATGATATTCTAAGGTTTCTGGGCTAGGGTAAATATATATTTAGGGTTTTGGGGCAAAATATATTAGCCTAAAAAAATTAATTGAATTTTGTGTGATTGTATCGGCAAAATAATTTTGAGAAGACGTTTCTGAACAAACAGTGGCTAAAAACGCTTCAAGAAGGATGCAGTGTCAGCAGGAGTACTGAAAAGAGCTCCCACGTGGATGCTCTTTTGCTACAGTGGGTGGTCGAGTCGAGGGCGTAAAAATGGAAATCGAAACCATGCCCACGACGGCAGTAGCGATAGGCAACCTCCGATTTTCACTTTACTCGGCCGCGTCGCCCCGCACATCTCTCGATACAACCTCGATAGCACGGCAGACCCCCAACTCAATTCACCGGATGCTCTGAAATCAACAAGTTTCAGCAGCCATCTCAGGTGTACGAGGTTTCTAGAAAGGTCCGGCATTAGATAGCCTCCAATTATCTGAAGAATGTATGCCCGAGCATACCTATTCTTTCTATTTAGGTCGAACCCTCATTTGGCTTCGGGAATGTGTCTCGTAACGAGGCCATGTCGATCCGAGCTCCTTGAATTTTATCCGGAATGGCACCCAGAAGCTCGTAGCATATGGTTCCCCAGTCACCAGAAGTTACGGACCCGGTGACTACCGACCCGGCCCACCAAGCAATCCCAATCGCAATCGCGCACATCTTCCAGAGTGATGGTACACTCTCCGCATGGGATGGAAAGTGTGCGTCTCGGGTCTCCACCTCTCTATCAACGCACTGATCACAGGCGGCTCCAACTTAACCCCTAGCCTATCGTGGCCACGTGCCAAAAACCCGCTTCTCGCAGGTAATTCTCGATCAACGGCAATTAGGGACCATGCATGTTGCGAATGTAACATTCCAACACTCGATCTACAGACTGTTTAAAAAATTATAAAATAAAAATTAATTAAAATTACATAGACCTAAAAAATATTATATAATTATTGAAAAATTAAAATTAAAAACTTACCATTTTCAATTGCTCAACGGAGATGTGCTTGTTGTCTAGACGAAGTAATTCCCCAGCCATTGTAATACGATCAAAAATTTTAAAATTTTTCAAAAAAATATTAAAAAAATTAAAAAAGGCTTTTTTGTAAATAGTTAAGGACTATTTTGAAATTTGTGAGTAAATTTCAAGGACTTTAAGCGAGAATTGAGAGAGAATTGAGAGAAAATTGAGAGAAGGATTAAAGTATAAAAAAAATAAAAGGGTTGGGGGTTTTTTATAGGAAAAATTTTGTCCAACGGTCAAATTTTTTTTACCGTTGTGCCACGTCAGCAAAGCGCGTCCCCAGGGGCGCGCTTTTCTGTCTTCTCCCCCCAAAACGCGCTGATATTTGGGGGAAAATGACCCTTTCCTATAAATATTTTTTAAACCGGCCCTTTTCTGTTATTAAATTATTTTTTGATATTATTGGGTCTTTTGCCCCATATACATATAAATAAGCATAATTTCCCAAACTAATAATAAAATATTTAACCCAATTTTTATTTTTTTTTGAGCAGTAGTTGGTTCATTCCCAAACATTTTAATTTCAAAAGAGCGACATCAAAAACCGTCGATTTTAGGATTTTCCTTCTCTTTAGGCTACTCTCGTCACTAAGAACTTTAGGCTTGGACCATGGAAGACTCTGCTGGAGGCGCATCCTTACGGTCGGGTCCCGACGGGAAGAAGCGGCGTGTGACATACTTCTACGAGCCAACGATAGGCGACTACTATTACGGTCAGGGTCACCCGATGAAACCCCACCGGATTCGTATGGCACACAATCTCATCGTCCATTATTCTCTCCACCGTCGGATGGAGATTAACCGTCCTTTCCCCGCCGGTCCCGACGACATCCGTCGCTTTCACACCGAAGAGTATGTGGACTTCCTCAACGCCGTCACCCCCGATTCCATCTCCGACCCCACTTATTCTCGCCATTTGAAGCGTTTCAATGTCGGAGAGGATTGCCCCGTGTTCGATGGGCTTTTTGGTTTCTGCCAGGCCTCCGCTGGTGGCTCCATTGGAGCCGCCGTTAAGTTGAATAGAGGGGATGCGGACATCGCCATCAATTGGGCTGGTGGATTGCATCATGCTAAGAAAAGCGAGGCTTCTGGGTTTTGCTATGTTAATGATATCGTGCTTGGGATTCTTGAGCTCCTGAAATATCACAGGGTAATATGATTTTCTTTTCTTAATGAAGTAGCTAATGTTCCTGGTTTAATTTAGGGTTACTCAGCTTCCTTGAAAAAGAACAAAACCTTATTAGTATGCTATTGGATGGTTAGAAAAATGTCTAAACCAAACATAACCAGCAGACATTAATCCCGATATATTTGGGGAAAAAAGAACTTTTTACATCGAGTAAATGGATCCTCCTCATAATAATTTCATATCATTATTTATCATCTTCAACTATATATTCTTTTGTCTCCCCTTTAATCATTTACTTTAAACAACCATAAACCAATTTCTCTATCTTACTTTGAAGGAGCATCCTATATAGGAGCTATGTTATCTTGGAGATGAATATCCTCATTCCTAACCTTGTACTTCCCAATCCTATCATACATCCATTTTAGCATTCACAACACGGTTACACATCTTTTATATGTTACTTCTTGTTTGCTGAACATTTAGTACGATAAAGAAAAATAGGTTTGACAGCCATCCTAGAGAACAACATCAAATTCAAAGGTACATTACAATCACACATAACTTATTTCTCACTTGACCTAATTCACCCAGTCTTGATCATATGGTTAATATCAACTGTCTGTTTAAATTTTTTCTATTATGCTTTGGTACATGGACTCTTCAAAGGCTACCATACCTATGTCCAACTCTTCATTGATAGGATAGGAGACAGAATACGTATCCAGTGCTTCATCACAAAAGGCATATGTCCAACACTTCAAAGGCTACCATACTCGTGTCCAAGATGCTCGTGTGACCCCCTTTTGCTCCACCATTTGATTCTAGGATCTAAGATATGTCTCACGTTCTTTTATGTCTTTCTGAAATGAACGTCCAAAACTAGAAGTCGATGTTGCATGGCTACATTCACCCCTGGTATCACCTTACAGTTTATGCAACAACTTTTTCCTACCCTTCTGGTTAGAAATAAGTTCCTTTAACTAGGATTCCTTCCACCTCTATAAGTCATCTGGTGGTTATACAGGTGAGGTGGCATAAATTCAAATTTGGCCCTCGAACCTTACAAATTGAATCATTTTGACTTATTTTATTTTATTTGGATCAATTTGGCCTTCAAGTTATAAATTCCAGTAAATTTAATCTACATGCTATGTTTATTTTATTTTGCCGATTTAGCCTAAATTTAATTGAAACATTAATTTTTTTGTCAGTTTGGCTTAAATCTTTGTCACATGCTCACACATGACTGGTTCTGTTAATTTCAAGTGAAAATGACAATAATAATAGCATGATTGTCAAATTGACCTAAATGAAAGAGTAGGATTCATGGTTCAAGGGAGAAACTTGTATCTATGCAATGTTTGATTTAGTTTAATTGGTATTTATTATTTGACTTTGCATATTGACATGTTTTCCTGGAAGTAACCCAGGTTTTCACTATGATTTTGGCAGTTGACTTTCTTTTTGAGTTATCTGTAGAGTTGTTACTTCTTAAGGGAATATTGGTACTTCTCTCTGAAATAATAGCTGAATTATGATGGGATTGCAAAGGCAAAAGCTTCTATGTCTTGCTGAATGCAAATTCTTAATACTGTGTTTTATTGTTCCATTCTGTTATTATACTGTTGTTCTTGTCTTACTGCTCAATTCATTTAAAGAACATATTATGCAAGCTCAAGAACTGTAACTTCTTATTTGAGTCATCTTTTTCCCACTTGATCCAAAGGAATGCTTCAACTAGAAGGCAGAACTTTGTACCTTATTCTCATGTTAAATTTCCACGAATGCCAAGAGTTATGATGATGTTCTTAATGGACTTACATTTAAATACCTGAGTTCAATGTCCTTGTGCAGCGTGTGCTGTATGTAGATATTGATGTTCATCACGGTGATGGTGTAGAAGAGGCATTTTACACCACTGACAGAGTTATGACTGTGTCTTTCCATAAATTTGGGGATTTCTTCCCAGGGACTGGACACATCAGGGATGTTGGGGTGGGTAATGGCAAATACTATGCTTTGAATGTTCCCTTGAATGATGGGATGGATGATGAGAGTTTTCGGGGTCTATTTCGTCCTATCATCCAAAAGGTCATGGAAGTGTATCAGCCAGATGCAGTTGTTCTTCAATGTGGAGCAGATTCATTGTCTGGTGACAGATTGGGTTGCTTCAACTTGTCTGTGAAGGGCCATGCTGATTGTCTTCGCTTTCTTAGATCTTTCAATGTTCCCCTAATGGTCTTGGGTGGAGGAGGGTATACTATCCGCAATGTTGCCCGATGTTGGTGCTATGAGGTCTCTCTCTCGCAATTCTAGCAAAATGTTGTAAATATAATTGCTGATGAAATTTTCTCCCTCTAAATTGCTTCTTTTGCTTCATTTCAGACAGCTGTTGCAGTTGGGGTTGAGCCTGATAATAAGCTGCCTTATAATGAATATTATGAGTATTTCGGTCCAGATTATACGCTTCATGTTGAAGTGGGCAGCATGGAGAACCTGAATGCACCTAGAGATATGGAGAAGATAAGGTAAGCTCATACATAAAAAAAATTTAACGAATGGATTAACTAAACTTTGTGCTTGCTTATCAAGTACTATTTCAAATGTGGTGTATAGTTTTCTATCTTTGCTTTTAGTATGGCCACAAACCTTTGCTCATTCTTGTTACCATATTCTAATCAAATTTTAATTTGGTGTACCTCTTTTTCAGGAACATGCTATTAGAGCAGCTTTCTAGATTATCTCATGCACCCAGTGTACCTTTTCAAACAACACCATCCACCATCCAACCGCCCGAGGAGGTTTGTAGCCAACAAATTACTTTTTAACTATTTTTCTATATATTACTTGTAACAAATTCTCTTTCTGTTTTTTTATCTTACATGAAAGATTCTTTTTTGGCTGTAGGCCGAGGAGGATATGGATGAAAGACCAAAACCTCGCATATGGAATGGGGATGATTATGAGTCAGATCCTGAAGAGGATGAGAAACCTCTACGCAGATTCTCCAATTCTGATGTAATACAACCTACAACAGATGCTGATATGAGGTACGGGTTTGTATCTTATAGATTTTACTATTTCTTGTCCAAGATTTAATTCATTAACCGCAGTCAAAGGTAAATGGTTATATGTACGGTACTCTTTTACCATCACTATTTCATGAGGTGAAATTCCATTGTTAATAGGCAACCTGTGCTTGCTTGATTGTCATTTCAGTTGATCTCTAATATTTTAGCATCTTAAATAGTTGGTTAGGGAAGTTGAAGTTCTGGGTTTGGCAAATCTAATACGTGTAGTACTTAAGTAGTTCCTTTCATTCCTTGCTTCATCGGTTTCCTTGTAAATGGTTCATCAAAAGAAAGCCCTCTTGCTTTATGTGTGAGCATCTGTACTATCTCAGTTTTTGCACATCATACATGGAAAATGCGTTTTACATGCTTTTGGATTGATAACAACATATATTGAAGAGCCTTGTTAACTGTAATGCTTAGCTGGGTGTAGGAGCTAATAAATGTTGTAATTTGTCAGGGAGGTATCACAAGATTTGAAAGAAGTGAAAGCAGAAGAACAACCACCGGCATCTTGACAGTCAAGGATTGGTTGTACTTCATCTTGGTGTCTGTATAATTTGAAGTTGGGCAATTTTTTGACGTTACTAGCAAGCAATTCTTTGATCCATTAGGCTAGGAAAGTTAGGTAATTTAGGTCCCTCTTGTTTGGCACAATGTGTCAGAAGAATCAAAGATGCAATGGATACAATGGCAGTAGAGTATCAATATAAGACTAAATGGCTTTTGATACATCAAGTAAAGCTGGTTTTATTTTGCCCTATACATTTTATTAATTATTTACTTTATAGTTTCTGGTGATGAGTAACTGAAATTGAACAGAATCGCTGCCTTGAATCAAGTTTAATATTATACTCCATGCATAGGTTAATTTTATTTATTTATTTATTTTATATGATGCACATTTTAGTTGGTCATATCATAATTTTATTTATTTTGTTAATAACCATCTATAAAGAAATTAAAATTTTAATTATAAAATATTCAATAACAAATGTAAATATGGTTTACATATTTATGCTAGAAAAACAAACTTGTTCTTATATTTTTGTGCTAATTGCTATCATAATAAAAATAATTCTTTGAAGATAATTATTCCTCTTATTTTGGTACTAATTGCTAACTCAATAAAATCCAATTCTTTAAAATTAGTAATACCCAATAAAAGTAAATTGCCCTTTTACATCTTGATACAATATTAATTCCTTCTTATGAGTTTAGTGTTAAGATATGTTTTATTTCTACTTAAAAAAGTTAAATTTTTTATTTTAAAAATATCAATCTAGTCATTAAATACACATTTTCATTAGCTTTTGCATTAACAATGTTAGTTTGTGTTGATATGATATTAATAGTCAATCACAGAGAAACACGCGATAGCCTCTTATTATGACATGTGATGGACATAAAAGAAAAAATAATCTTTAAAAATATATATAATTTTTCACATCAAGAATGACTGTAAAAAAAAAAAAAGTTGTCCAAGTATCTTCTTTCTAGATGATTTTTTTATTAATTTTATGGTTTTAATAATTAATATTTTGAAATTAAAAAAATATATAATCATCTCATTCAAGATCGCCGGTTGTTGGTTCAGACATTTCAAAATTTTAAGAGTAGGCAAATGCCTTGTACTACCATCCCACAACCGTCCAATTTTCGCTTCACTGGAACTGTCTAATGACCAACTCATTTCAAAACAAAATTGCTATCTTAAATCACCACAGCCCCGCCCATAATGAATTCACCATGGTATCTATTAACACAGTGCAATTATTAAAATGGGCATGAGGTCGAATGCTTAACCACATAACCAACTCTAGTTGGTAATCCATCGATACAATCTTTTTTTAAAGTTTGTTTTCGATAGTCCCCTTGCTCTTAAATAAACCATCGATCCGTAAAACCCAAATTACGAAGAACACAATCAGTTAGTGTTACCTAAAACACCTCCATCCATCTTTCCTTGAAAGTAATCTCATTAAAATTTTTTGTTATCATTCATGATAATTAGAGGTGAGTAAAAAAATCTTAAATCAATTAAATTAAAATGAATCGAATTAAATTAATCAAAATAAATCACTTTATTCAAATTTTAAGTTTAGTAAATCTTATGTTTGGTTTAATTAATTTATTCGGTCAATTTTTATTTTAATATCTCAAACCAAATAAATATTTTATTATTAAACTCAAAATTCATTTGTTAGCAAAAACCAAATAAATATCTAAATACTCAATACACATAAAATCCAACCCAACTAGACTCCCTTGAAAACCAAGAGTGCTCTCTAAAGGAGTCCTAGAGAAAACAGGTTACTGCTGTGGCTTGGGATGGAGGAGAGTGGTGGATTGGAGAGGGAGAGCAATGAGGAAGTCTTATTGTTAGCAGAGGAACTCATTCAACTATCAATCAAAAAGTCGATGGTTGTGCCGAGTATAAAGCCAACATTGATTTGCACGGTTTGGACGAAGAAACCTTTTAATTCAGAGAGTTTTAGGGCACAAATCAAAAGTATTTGGAAGACTAAGCAGAAATTTGAGATACAGGAAGCAGGGCAGAATTTGTTTTTAATCATCTTTGATTCAGAAGAAGATCTGGAACTAATAATAGAAGGGCGACCTTGGCTTTTCAAAAAGAAAAAAATCAGAGATGATCCACCTTATTCAATTGCTTTAAAAGCTGAATCAAAGGTAGTTGGAAAGGAAAGTCTTAAGTTTCAGTCTTTTGTTAAGAAAGTCAGGAATCAGCGTAATTATATTGGAGATTCGATAGAACAGGATAGGAAAGGAGAAGATTCTGTAATGGTTGCAAAGGGTACTTTATTGGGGGGTAGGATTTTAGATAATTGGGAAGAGGGACTGAAGGAGCAGTGGGATAATAGTAAGGGGACAGAGGCAAAACCGCTGGAGGGGAATAATGTGAAGGGGGAGAGTAGTCTTAAAGAACAAAAACGGTCTACTTGGAAGAGGTTGCTGTCGTCGAACCAATTAGATTATCGAAAATTTGATAATATTGGAGTCAAAAGGAAGGGCATGGGAGAGGTGTCTGGGCAAGAAATAACGGAAGTGGAAAATACAGTTGGATTGAAAAAACTGAAAAATGAGGACCAAATCATGAGACAAGAGGATAGTGCAGGGAGGGTGTACATTAAGGGAATTCAGTATTTTGCTACAAATCAACTAGGATCGACGGCTGGCAATTTGTCAGCTGACCGGCAACAATGAAAAGCCTGAGCTGGAATGTTCGTGGGTTGGGGAGCTCACAGGCAGTAAGGAGGTTGCGACATTTGATGAAGCAACAAAATCCCCGTTTGGTCTTCTTAATAGAGACTAAGTTAGATAAAACACGAATGGAAAAGGTTCGGAGGAGTTGTGGTTTGGTCAATGGTATTGAGGTGGAGGCTGAAGGGACTCGCGGAGGCTTATGCTTAGGCTGGAAAGAAGATATTGTGGTCACTTTGAGGAGTTATTCTAAATGGCATGTAGATGTGTTGGTAAAAGAGAATGGTGTACAGGAGGAATGGAGATTTACAAGGTTGTATGGTTCTCCTTATGTGCGAGGTCAAGATGTGGTGTGGAATTTGCTAAAAGGTTAAGTCATGAAGGTAATTTTCCGTGGTTGGTAGCTGGAGCTTTTAATGAGATTATGTATTCGTTTGAAAAACAGGGGGGAATCCAAGGGATCAAAAGAGAATGGAGGTATTCAGAGAGACAATAGAAGAGTGTAATTTGATGGATATTGGATATTCAGGAGTTTGGTATACATGGGAAAGGAGGAATACTTCAGAGACGAATATCAGAGAAAGATTGGATAGAGGGTTGGCAAACGATAAATGGTTGAATTTGTTTCCATTGGGTAACATTCATCATCTTCCTTATTCAACATCGGACCATTGTCCTCTTCTTATAAATTCTGATAAAGTGAGCAGATTTTCAGGTGAAAGGAATTTTCATTTTGAAGTTTGGTGGACTATGGAGGACTCCTTTGAGTCGACACTTAAAGAGATTTGGGAATCCTCAACTGAATCGACAATGGATAAATTGAAGGAGGTGCAAATTGGATTATCCAAATGGGCAAACATGATAAAGGGTAAAAAGGGAGAAATTCGACAGCAACTTAAAAAAGAGCTTGAGTGTTTGATGAAGGAAGATAGAGATGATGAGACTTTGGCAAAGATCATTGATACAAAGATTCACCTTAACATGGAGATTGAGAAGGATGAGGTATATTGGGAACAAAAAGCGAGAGTAAACTAGCTCAAATCTAGGGATAGAAATACAGCTTATTTTCACAATTGTGCTATTGCCCGTAGACGTGAAAATATCATTTCAAAATTGAGTTCGGAGGATGGAAAGGAAATTCACAATACATCAGGAATTCATGAGGAAGCAAAGCTCTATTTTGAAAATTTGTTTAATACAAACGGGATTGCTAACCCAAAGGAAATCTTAGAAGGGATTGATGCTAGCATTTCAACTGAGATGAATGATGCTCTACTTACCCCATTTAGTGAAGATGAAGTTTTCAAAGCATTGAAAGAAATGGGGCCCACAAAGGCACCAGGACCAGATGGATTCCCAGCAATTTTTTTTCCAGAAGTACTGGCACATTGTGGGGAGTGAGGTTTTGGGTTTTTGTTTAGGAGTGTTGAACAGAGGAAAAGCAGTGGATTCAGCCAATGTGACAAATATTGTGCTTATACCCAAAGTTCAAAAGCCTACCTCAATGGTTAATTTCAGACCAATCAGTTTATGTTCTGTTTTGTATAAGCTCATTGCTAAAACGATAGCTAACAGAATGCAGAACGTCATGGATAGTTGTATTGACCAGGTTCAGAGTGCTTTTGTTCCAGGAAGGTTAATATTTGATAATATTCTTCTCGCTTATGAAACTTTGCACAAGTTCAAACAAAAGCGAAGAGGGAAAAAGGGATATATGGCGGTAAAGTTGGACATGAGCAAAGCATATGATAGGGTGGAATGGAATTTTATCAAAGAAGTGATGAACAAGATGGGGTTTGCACAGAAGTGGATTGATTTGATTATGAAGTGCATTACTAGTGTCTCTTATACAGTTCTCATTAATGGCAGCAAAGGCAGAATTTTTAATCCATACAGAGGGTTAAGGCAAGGTGATCCATTGAGTCCATTTCTTTTTCTTATATGTAATAAGGGATTATCAGCCTTAATGAGGACAGCAAAGAAGAATGGGCTGATTAGAGGGGCAAGGGCAAGTAGGAGAGGGCCAGCAATTTCTCACTTTTTATTCGCAGATGATTGTATGATGTTTAGGGAAGCAACAGAAAAAGGGGCACAGGTACTGAAAAACTTATTACAGGTTTATAAAAGATGTTCAGGACAATGTGTCAATTTTGGAAAATCTGTAATCTTTTATAGCACGAACACAACTGAGGAATCAAAAGTAGCAGTTGGGCGGGTATTGGGAGTCAGGAGTTTGTCAAGTCCAGAGAAGTATTTGGGATTGCCTAATATGGTGGGTAGGCGAAAGAAGAAAGCGTTTCAGATTCTGGTTGACAGAATAGTTTCGCGGATTGAAAGCTGGAGTTCCAGGCTATTACCCCAAGGGGGAAAAGAGGTTTTCATTAAGTCCGTACTTCAGGCAATTCCTACTTACGCTATGTCTTGCTTTCTTTTTCCTAGAGTTTTGTGTGAAAAGATTGAAAGTGTTCTTGCTAGATTTTGGTGGCAGAAGGGACCGGGCAGAAGGGGGATTCATTGGTGTCAATGGAAGCTCTTATGTAGACCCAAAGATGAAAGGGGTTTAGGATTTCGAAGGATGGCTCAATTTAATATTTCACTCCTAGCAAAACAAGGGTGGAGACTATTAAATTTTCCGAACTTCATGGTAGCACGAGTTTTTAAAGCCAAATATTTTCCAGATACTGATTTTTTACATGCAAGGTTGGGGAATACGTGTTCTTATATATGGCGTAGTATTTGGGCAACAAAAGGTACATTAGAGCAAGGTCTATTGTGGAAGGTGGGTACGGGTTCGAATATATCAATTAGTCATGATAATTGGATTCCAGATTATGTTAATGGTAGATTATCGACCAGTTTTGTTAATTTGCAATGTGACAAAGTGGCGAATTTAATTTGCAGTAATGAAAGAGTATGGAATAAGGAGCTGATTAAAAATACCTTCCCAGCAGATGTTGCAGAATCGATCCTTCGCATACCTTTATCGATGAAGCCCCATGAGGATTTTCTAGCGTGGAGTGGTGAATCAACGGGGGTCTTCTCAGTGAGAAGCTCCTATAAACTATTACAGCAAATGGATCCTACAGCTTATGCTTTACATAATATCTATGGGGACTTCTATAAGAAATTATGGAAAATTGAGATACCCTCAAAAATGAAAATTTTCATCTGGAAATTATCATGGAACTATATTGCTAGTAAGGTAAACATGTTCAATCGACGACTGGTGAATAACAGGTTCTGTCCTCGGTGTGGTGGTGACGGTGAGATGTTGAATCATATATTTCGTGAGTGTCCTGTTTCAGCAGAGATATGGCGGATGTTAACAGAGGTGAATGCAACAGGTTTTACAAATACCGAGTTTAGTGACTGGCTTACCATGGTAATGGGTTCTTTATCACTGGAGAAGAGTAGAACCTTTGGTATAGCCCTTTGGAGTATATGGGGTGATAGAAACTCCCGCATCCATAAAAAAACAAGCAGATCAAGCAGAGAGATTGTTAGATTTATCTACAGTTACATACAGGATCTAGAAGGAATCAGAATAAATAATACCAAGAATCAAAGTGTGTGCAGGAAATGGAAAAACCCACCTAGTAGAAGCCTCAAAATTAATTTTGATAGGGCTTTTAATGGGCGAAGGAAGCTCTCAGCAACCGGAGTGGTGGTTCGTGATAGCAATGGTAATATTCTTCTTTCCAGTGCAGAGATCCACAAAGGGGTGCATACACCGTTCGCGACTGAGGCTCTGGCTTGCAGACAAGCGACCTAAAACGCACTCAACATGCAAGAAGAAGGTACGATTATTGAGGGAGACTTGTTAGCAGTCATTAAAAAATGTCAAAGCAAAGAGCAAGATAAATCGTAGATCAACACCTACATATTCAATATTCGATGTATGAAAGCCAGATTGCGGAGTTTGACATATGTATTTACCCCAAGAACAGCAAATAATTTAGCGCATGTTTTAGCAGTGGAATCGTTAAGAAGGGAAGAAGGTTTTTACCTGGTTCATAGGGTCCCAGATTTCGTAGAAGATCAGGCCAGGCGGGATAGTGTAAGAGAACCAGACTGAAGAAAATGGAGAGCATGGAGAAGGAGAAAGGGTATTCCAACGGACACAAAAGTAAGTAATTTGGAGAAGCCATTCAACCTTTTCGGAAATGAATTATACTTTGGTCTTTGAAATGACAAGGAGTAAATGCTCTGAAAAGGTGAAATGATCTGATTGGGCTAGATGGACGGCTTCTTTTTTGATTTTTTTAATTTTTTTCTTTTCAGTTTTCTTCATTCAATTTTAATTTTGCTTCTAGATCCTTCAGTAAGCTAAATAACTGGACCAGGCTTTTCTTGGGTCAGTTGTTTGGACCAAGCTTTGTAATTTTTTCTTTAATTATTAATATAAGCCCAATCTGAAGTTATAATAAAAAAAAAATCCAACCCAACTAAATTTAAAAAAAAAACCAAATAAATACTCAATTGAACATATAAATAAAATATATTTGTTATCAAAAGAAAATAAATTATAAAAAAGTTTAAATTGCACCATAAACTCAAAACTAAGAAACAGTAAAAATTTACGAGTAAAGTGACCATTACAATGATTAAAAAAACTGGCACTCTTATGAGTAAACTTTATGAGTAATATAATGTAATAACTCATGTTTAATAATAATAAATATGTACATACATTGTTAGATTAAAACTAAATTAAATATGAATTGTGATCTATGTTAATTTATATAGAACGGTAATTGAAATTTTTATTAGACATCTATTTGGCACAAAGTCGAACTGTGATATTCTTATCTTCTACCTTAATATTATATAAAAATAAGTATGAATTATCTTTAAGATTAAAAAAATATATATTAACACATCAACCAAATTGAGGGTCGTATGATTATTTATTGGTAATTTTGTATAAATTCACTAAAAAATAAAATAAAATAAAATAAAAATAAGTATTAAAATGACAAAAAAATGAATAAATTGATCGAACCAAATTGAACTTTTTCAATTCAATTTATTCGATTTTAGCACTATAATCGACTCAATATATTCAGTTTTATTGGTTTTGTCGGTTTATTCAATTCTTGGCATAAAAAACCCGAGCCAACTGAATGCATACCCCTAACGGTAAAGATTGATCTGTCACAACTGCTTAAATACCCGACAAGATTTTGAACGAAATCTTTATCTGGTGTCTCGTAGAATCATGTAAAACGCCATTTGCTACCTTCAACATTATTTGAAAACTCAAAATTTGCATGCAGGTTTTAAAAACTCTGGCCTTTTTATATAAATAACCTAAAAATATTAATTAATTACGAAAATAACTTGGAGGAAAAATTATTAACGAAAATGACTTGTTTGCTATAGTACAAGTCGATGCCGTCTGACCAACTGACAACATCACCCCTCTTTTCCCCCTAATCTTGACCCAATCATCAGTTTTAACAAAAAATGATTCCATCACTATGTCAGGCGGCATCATTATGTATTTTTCGAAATACCCATAAAAAATACGGGCATTCACGGTGGAGGAAAAAAAGGAAAAAATATTTTTTAAAGGGTGCTGCCTAGTCCAATTTTTTTAGAATTTTGTCAATGAAAGAAAAGGAAAAAAATTAATTTTTTTATTAGTGGCACCGGTGACAGATTGTTAGAAAGAAAAATTTTAATGGGTGTTGTCGGTGTGTCAAGCAGCACCAATGTTTTTTTTTTTTTTTGAAAAAAATAGTTGTGAAGGGAAAAAAAAGACTGAAAAAAAACTATTAGTAGTATCGTCAACGTGTTAGACGACACCACCCAAAATATATAACCCCATCCTGGCCAAAAAAACTCTATCTATTGAATGTTTTGGTTTTTGTTAAAATTTTTGGTATCTGTTTAAAAAAGAAATAAGTAAAAAAAAAAAAAAAAAAAAGGAAGATTTGTGTTTAGTAGGAGGGGAGAAAAGAGAGAAAAAGAAGAAGGAAGATTTTTGTTTTAAATTTTGAAAATCAAGTTTGAGTTTATAAGGTTAATTTATAATTATTTGTATGTAATTATATTTTTTAATAGGAGGTATTATTTTTTAAATAAAAGCTAATTATTTATTTATTTTATAGATATTGTATCGAAAATAAATAATTAATTCTTCGTATACGTTTATTTCAAGGGAGTAATAAACAACAATTGATTGTATATTTGAATCTTGCCAATAAATAGGAACGAGGTTTAATAAAAATGTAAAAGTTGAAGATATAAAACGAAAGACTAGAGCAAAAATAGCTCGACGTTGTGGGAGGAGGATGTTGAGACTATTCTGCAAATTTCCAATTTCGTCAAATCTTATTAAATTTTCCGAGATGAAACTTGTAGATGATGAAGGCGTGGAGATAATAATTGCACCTTATTGTTCAACTGGGAACATGAACATTAAACCAATTCAATTGTTTGCTAAGTCAGTAGATGTGGAGCCAGTTCAAAATGTCATTCCATTAAGTCAACAATATATAGTTGAAGACCCATGTACGAAGGTTCTGTGAGCGTTTGTTGATAGGCAATCGTCTGTACATGAATTTGAGTTTTATCTGAATGTTGGATAGGCAGAACAATGCGATTATGGAGGGACATCGACAATGGCAGGAAATCTACACCATGGTCTGACTACGTATAACAACCCTAATTCGGATCCCCGTTTACAGATACATTCGGTGGTGATTGGTACCGATGCAAATAGTGAAAAAGGACCAGATAATGATGGTCATTCTGATCACGAGGGTGAAGATTTTAGTGACCCTGATCTAGATGAGGTCCTGGATTATATCGACGATGAAGGCGCAGACAAGGGTGAAAATGCACACACCTCTTTGATCGAGAACCTTAGTCGTAGCATTGTCATGCACAATGACCCTAGGGCCCACATATTGAGTGTAGATCCTTATGCGGCACATAAGTATCCTGATATGATACATTTTCACTGGTTGATGGTAGATTTTGAATCGGAATAGTTGTTCGCAAGCCAAAAATAAACTGAGAAAAAAAATATATTTTTTAATAGGTGTCATATGATATGAATAAAACATGATTGGGGTGACAAATCTAGTTATTACAGTAAGGTTGATCATTTAGTTGACATCAAAGACATTCAAATTTTGTTTTTGATGACTCCTTTTTAATTAGAGATTGTAGTTAGAACTGTTATTCCATATATTTTGATAGTGAAAATAAACTTTTTAAGCTTAACAATTATCATTTTGTTTTGAGTGAACTGGAAAGTTTTTTTTTTATAGTTATCGTAATTCTAGTTACATGAATAATGGATCGAAATATGATGATCTCCACAATCATTTTAACTTGTATGATAATGATATTAACTATAGTTGACATAACCACATAACACGGTGGCCATCATGGGCTCCTCATATTTTTTTTCTAAGTGTTTTTTCTCACTCTACCTTTCCTTTTATGCACCACTTTAATAATTACAATCGTTGTTGTCTCAGGTCGTGTTTTAGCTTGTTTCCACCCTCATTGTCACTTCCTCTACCATCGATCTTCTTGTCCCTACCTTTGACACAAGTTTTAGACAATCAGGTTAAGGATATTACTTTGATGGAGAAAAACAATAAGTTGATTAAACCATTTTTTTCTCTATGATTATGATCTCAAACTTATGCATGTGGTTTATAACGTATCCTCTTTTGGTGGCATGAAACTAAATCGCATAGCAACCATTAACTAGGAGCTCGAGTTGCAATGTAACATCTTCTAAGATGATGGTGCACTCCCCATATGACAAATGGAATGCGTAGGACTCCAAGTGTCATCGCATCACCATAAACTCAAACATACATTAAAACTATTATAATTTCTCCCTAAAACACCAACACAAATAAATTTTTCTCCCCAAATCTCTAACACCCAACACAAAGAATAATAGTTTTTTTCTTTTCTCCCATTTTACTGAACACTATTTTTTTCTTCTTTTTTTTTTTAGCTTTCTCCCTTTTTTTTCTTCTCTTTAACAGAAAATAAAAAATCAACAAAAAACCAAAAACTTCAATAGATACAAATTTTGCAGCAGAGATGGGGTGTATATACTGGGAGGTGCTGCTTGATAGTGTCACGGGACCACTGGTGCCGCCTGACACATCGACTACACCACTAATAAATTTATTTTTTTTTTAATTTTTTTCTTCACAACTAATTTTTTTTTAAAAAAATAAATAAACTGGTGTTGCCACTATATTAGGCGGCACCCAAAAAATTATTTTTTTCGATTTTACTTTTAACTAACAGAATTTTAAAAAAGAAATTGACCAGTGCCGCCTGTGAGACCAGCGACACCCATTAAAAAAATATTATTTTCTTAAATTTTCGGTGTCACCTGACACACCGATGACACCAATTAGAAAAATTATTTTTTTCCTTTTTTTTACTAATACAAACTTTTTTAAAAAAATTGATTGGTGCCGCCTACCAAATCAGTGACACCCATTAAAAAATATTTTCCCCTTTTTTTCTCCAACGTGGATACCCATATTTTTCATGGGTATTTCGAAAAATACATACAAGTGTCACCTTTCACAATGACGATACAAAAAAAAAAAAATTTAAGCATTAATGATTGGGTCATGATTAAGGAGAAAATGAGGGATGTCGCCGGTTGGTTAGGCAACACCGATTGATACTATAGCAAAAGGGTCTTTTTCGTATATAATTTTTTCTCCAAATTATTTTCATAATTAATTAATATTTTTAGATTATTTATATAAAAAAGCCAAAAACTCTGTAAGCTTATAGAACAATCTTGCTTCCAACCTAGCTACAAATCTTATCGGGAACCATTTGCATCAACAATGAATCTATTAACGAACTTGCATTTATGACAAATCTACTCCATCCTTCGGGCAATTAACTTTTTTCCATAAAGAACACCACATGGAGATGCACATTCTTTAACATATGCTAGAGGTGACGAACAACTTGTAGATTCTTCAAGCCATGGACATTCCAACTTAAGAGTTTCATTGGATGAGAATGGCCTACAAAGAAGAGCCGTCAATATATCATTCTTGAGGGTAGAAGCCTACCCCCAATGAAACCTTTACATAATCCATAATATTAGAAACCGTAGTAGTAACGTTAGGCCATTTTTTATCATCCACAAAATCCATCAAGTTTTGATTAAAGTTAAAGCCTATTCTTTCAAAGCCCAAACAATTTGGTTCAAACTTCTCCTTATTTCCTCCATCTTATCTTTTGAAGATTGTGCTAAATTAAGGCCCAGATTTAAGGATAAATCAAAATTTGACTTTTGAAATCCTTATCGCCTTCCTCAAACTGAGTTCCAAATCTCCCTCGTCTTGCAAGCAAATGCTTGACACCAGTTGTGCCCCTCTGAGCATTGACTTGAGAATGATATCCCACCCCATTTTCATCTCTTGTTTGCCGTGAACAATACGGATGGAACAACACCTTTCTCATTGTCCCATACGTCCACAAAGGAAGCAAAATAATGTTATTCATGTTGAAAACGTGCATATACCTCCATTTGTGCGGAACCACAATCTTCTTTCTTCTCTTCAATAGAGCACGGACATCTAATCTGACATAGACCCTCATAAAACTTCTGTAACCCCTAGTGACTTTTTTGGCATTATAAGAGATGAACTTCCCAATGAAATTGTCAAACTGTTTTGCCATAATCTCATACATCAATCCATTTGAAAGATCATGGATTTGAATTAAAAAATCCATAAAAAAAAAATAAAATTGAAACTTGTGGTGGATCCTTGCCCTCACTAAGATGGTGGAATATTAAAAAATGGTTGTTAAATATCCAAAGACTATTGTAGAGAATCTGATATCCACATCATAGAAGAAGCGAAAAAAGAAAAAAGAAAAAAAAAAAAAAAACACTTCTTTCCCAAATCCATAATTGAAACTCCTCCCAATAACATTATCCTCATTGCTTAGAATTGAACCACATTCTTCGTAAGAAAAATGCCCATCAAACAAAAACTTATAATTGTTGTTTTACTCTTTTCCTCCAATTAAATTTGCCAAGCCTCCTCCTTAACATTGTCAAGTGTGAGATTTGGTATGTCTTGCTTCATATAAAAAAGTCTAGACAAAAGAAACACTATAAAAAGAAGAAAGTGAAAATAGAGAAAATAAAAAACTAAAACCAACAGAGAATGTGTGACAAAAGCAAACAAAATGCAAGAGCATATAGAGAAAACATGCACTAATTGCTGTGAAATACAAGAAAGAAAATAAAAAGTTCATTTTGTACTTAAAATATAAAGTTATCAATAGTTAATAGTATCATCAATGAGGCTGTTGCTCAATAACAAATTTGAGGTTTAGAAATTTTGAGATTTTAGGTTGGAGTGTGAAGGTTTTTTTATATATTTATTATGGTTAATTAGTTTGATTTAAATTAATTGTTAAATTATTTATTCAATTTAGTGTTCGTAATGGCTACTTAAAGCTGATTCTTAACAATTTTAAAATTGAATTCTAACCTTTATTATAATTTACCTAATTTTTTAAATTACTATCACTTTTGTGTTGAAAAATAATTCATGATAGAAAATTAAAATCAGAACAATTTACTTTCTTAAATTTAGTGAAAAAAAAAAATCAAAGATGCTTATAGACACCAGAATTCAAATTGAAGGGCTTTAGTCCTCATAACAAGCATGTGTTGTGTGTGAGAGAGAGCAATCAACCACTTAGTTCCGACCTCCATGTGCACTACAATAAGAAGAAAAAGATAAAAGTTAACTACGTGGATTGACTCAATGCACTTTTTGGATCAACATTTATTTTTATTACGATAAGTTTATATTTTTTTCATGTTACAATATTATTATAGTATTTAATTTCATTGTTATTATTATTTTTATATTAATTGTAGATAAATGTACTGAGGCCTTACAATTAACAATTTCTAAATTCAAGTATTAATTGAATTTTTAAAGAATTTAGATATTAAGTAAAAAAATTAAATTCAGAAAATAAAATATACATCAATCCTCCCTTTTTAAAGCATATCTCTAAATCAAAAGTTTTATGTTTTAATACAAGAGCAAAAACACGATAGATTTTCGGGCCAAGAAGTGGTCCAATGAGCAAATGTTTTGGTGACTTGGGCGCTGAAAGCTACATTCACGTTGTCTCTTTTGTTTGCTTCTCCTTCTCTCTCTTGTTTGCTTCTCCTTCTCTCTCTTGTTTGTCCAAATATAGTGAATCATTCATTCATATGCTTTCTATAATATTTTAACCAATTTGTTACATAAATTAGTATTATAATAATCAGCATACACATTTATTTGATAATTATATTATATTGATAAAAATGTTATATATATATGTATATTTAAAATATTTTTAATTTACTTGAATTCTTTTTTTTGCATAAGGTACTAAACAGAACATCAAAATACAACTATTGATTGAATAAATATAAATAATATTAACAAAAAATAATATCTAATAAATAGTGAAATGTATGATTTGAAACTAATAATAACATATAAAATTAAAATAAAATAATTTAAATTATAAATAAAAAGGAGTTTAAATAGGTAAATTATTTTGAACCATAATATTAAGTGCACTTCAATTACTTTTCATATCTTTTTTCATTTTTTTTATAGCACGTTAAAATATTATCATAATAGAAAGTTTTATTTAGCATGTTATCATATAATCACATGGGTGAAAGAAAATTTTAGTATTAAAAATATAGATATAGAAAAATTATTTAACAATTAAATCATAGTTAAAACGCTAACATAGTTATAAAAAACAATCATAGTTTAATCTCTCGATATTTGTGTTTTAGATATTTTATTTAAACATTTAATAAAAAAATAAGAATTACAAAAAAAAAATCATTATAATGTTATTTATTATTTTATTTAGAAACGAGTTTTAAGTGATTTCAAAGACTAATTTGGTTTTGAGTTGATTTGAGATATCAACTTAATAAAAAAAACTATATTATCTATTCTAGTAATTTTATCACACACGTATTTGTGTAAAAATCAAATACTTTTAATGCAAGTGTGCATTTAAAAATAACGTGCAATAAATAATTAAATGTATGGTCCGAAACTAATAATAACATATGAAATTAAAATATAACTAATAAATTTTTTAGTGCAAAGATGATTTAAACTTTAAGAAGGTAAACACTTGACCAATAAATCACAATTTAGAGTTCAAACATAACTAATAAATTTAAACCGGAGTTTAAATACTCAAAATTGAAATAATTATGAAAAAATTTAAATTTAAATTAAGTATAATAATATTCTTTTGATAAGCCAAATAAAGGTAGGGGTGAGTTCTAAGACTCCTCAAAATGACACAATCGATGTTTACAGTATTATTTTAGGGAAGGGAAGACGAAGGAAATCAGAAAATGAAAGCGTTAAATAATGCCATATCTACGTAAACAAATTAAATCCCAAAGGTGAGTTAGATAATGGACAAATTACATTAGCGGATGGTCCGTCCAGTCAAATATGCACAGCTATTCTCCAATATCATCATCAATCACTAGCTTGTCGGTGCACTCAACAATTCCTATTTTGATATTCTTTCCCTAGAATAATTTTTCTTTCACCGTCCAAGCGAGTAAAATATAAAATCATCAATTGATTAGTTTTTACTTTAAATGAGGATTAAAAAAATTGATTGGACTAAGATTTGTAGGATAAATTCTGGGTAGGTTTTTATTTTAGTTATTTAATTAAAAAAAATTATATTTTGATTATTGAATTATTTGAAAATTTTCATTCAAGTTAATGGATTGTTAAAATCAATATTGTGGATTGGTGTACCCATTGACGAGTAGAAGAACATATCTTAAATCTAATTTGATCTAATAATCAGTGTTGAAGATTGGAGAAAAAAGTTATTTGAGTTTTTATTTACAGATTCATGACATCAAAAGCTATTTCTTGAAAAAAATCTGAACTATAGAAGAGAGGGAAAAATAGAGCTTTTGATTGGTGCAGGCAGTGCGAATAGAGAAAGACATATAGCATCGGTTTTAATAGTTCAGTGACTTAAATGGAAACTTTTAAATCGTTCAATGATTAAATTGTAACTTTTTTAATTAAATAATCAAAACGAAAATTTACCTACAATTTAGGGACTAATGATATAGTTTATTCACATTTCTAAGCAAAGTAGTTGGTGTTGATTTATATTTAGAGTAAACATTTCATTATAATAGCTAAATTTATTGTAAAACTTATTTTTTTATAATATTTTTTTTTTATCTATAACAATAATAACCATGAATATGAAGTACATCGTTAAATAAATTAATTCACTGTTCATCCATTGATTTTTATTTATTTTTTTTTAGTGAGAAATCATCCATTGATTAAAGTATGGAGTAGTTGGTATGGGAGATTAAGAGTGATACCTGAATTAAATATTAAAAATACAAATCAATCAATCCAATTCTTGCACCTTTCATTATTTTAAAATATATATGGTTTGATTGATGGAGACAGATCACAAATAACCAATTTTGTAACTATGGCTAAATCTGTAATTATAACATTAATCAATCCCATTTTTTTATTTATTTTAATTTGATTTTTTTTTCCATTTTTAAACAAAAAGATTTTACTTCAACGGTCCCCTTCAAGATTCAAACATTGTGTATATTAGTTTCCATTGTTAAGGCTCTTCTAATCCTAGCTTTCATTTGTTAAGCTTAACCAACTCTATCTTTCAAACTTTTTTGAAATTTTAAAATATAACACGTAATCTATGTTTGAGAATACTAATGGCGGAGTTTTTAATAAATTAAAGATTAAAATATGCCCAAAATCTTTAAACTATTAATAAATTTATAAATAATTATTCAACTTTAAAAAAAATTATTTATGTCACTGAACTATTTGAAATTTTTTTTATTTAAGTCACTGAACTATTAACTCTTTTTTTCTTTAAAAAGCTTGATTAGTACCCATCAATGAGTAGAAGAACATACCTTAGATCCAAGTCGATCTAACGATCAGTGTCAGAGATTGTAGAAGGAAGTTTTTTGAATTTTGATTCGCAGATTTGTGACATTGAAAGTTGTTTTATGAAAAAAATTATATTGTTAAAAGAATGGAAATGAGAGCTTTCAATTAGTGCAGGCAGTACAAGTAGAGAAAATAATATAACAGTTATTTTAAAAGTCCAGTGACTTAGATAAAAACTTTCAATAACTATTTTATAATTTTTCTAAAAATAAATGATTAAAATATAAACTTACCAATAATTTAATTACCTTCTAATTACTCTAAATTAAATAATTTAAATTAATCTAAAATAAAGTGAGTTTGGATAAAGGTAAATTGATATTACATCTTACCAAACATAAAATAAACAAACAAAAAAAAAAACACATTGACCAATGACAAAAGAAAACATTGACCACCCTCAATTAACAATTACAAGTCTCATCTTACATTCCTATAATGAATTTAAACCTATGATAAAATTGGGTGGGTGATAAGAAACTATAAAATGAAAATGGATATGAATTGTAGTTTTTTTTATTTTATTTGTTTCTTTTACAATTGGTTTAATTTTGGTTGAAATAATAATTGAATGTATTTTGTTTTTTATTTTTACTTCATAAGTTAAAAAATGCAATTATTTAGAATGAATCAATTTTTATTATATATTTTATTAATTTTAATATTTATAATATAAAAATATTTTATTCTTCAATTAGTGAACAAAACTAAAATATCAATAATTTTCTTAATTCAAAAATCTCGATGCATTTTTACAAATTCGTTTCGTTCTGTAAACCATCGCCTTTAATCTTCTAGAAAAGACTATAAAGCCATTTACAATAGAGAGAAGGTGAAATAGGGTCTCCTGTCTTAAATCCTAACTAGCTTTAAAAGAATCTGAGAGCTATCAATTAATCCTAATATGAAAGGTAGTATAAGAAACATAACCTTGAATCTAATCAATATAAAGAGAAGAAAAACCATTGTCTTCCTAACCAATAAAATGTATTCCCATTTTACTTGATTACAAGCTTTGACATGTCCAATTTAAGCACAATCTTTCCATTGCGAACTCTATTGCTTTTGTGAATAACATTTAAAATCTCAAAAGTAATCAATGCATTCTCTATAATTAGTCGTCCCCAAAATAAAGACACTCTAAACTTCAAAAATATGAGAAAGAAGACACTTTTTCAAATGGTTAGCCAACACTTTTGTGACAACCTTATACAACATATTGCAAAGAGAGATAAAAAGAGTCTCAAAGCTACATTCTTCTGTGGAATCAAAGATAATAATAGTCTCATTCAAAGCCAGAGTATCACGAAAGGCTTGAATCGAACAATCATGTCGAGCTTGGTGAGTAGAAGACTTCAATATTGAAAGTGTTTTATTAAAATCCCCAACCACTATCCCAGAATCATCCAAACAATGTCCTTAACAAAACTAAGGACTAGTGTTGAAAGATAATGCAAAAGTGTCCAAAAACTTAGCAACTCACCAGTGAATATTTGCATTATAAAATTTAGCAGTTATATTAATATGATTAACAAAAGAGGAGATTAATTAGATGTACGTATAATCCTTTTAAAGTACAAACGGTACATTTTTTCTAGTTACTTTGCTATTTACAAACACTCTTAATTTTTCTTGCTTATTGTTACTATCAATGTTGCTTAAAATTGTAAAACCTCTCGCCTAACCTGATCGATGGATCCGAGCTACAGAATGTTGAATTCATTGTCGAAGCAACTACTATAGTCAATTTATAGTAAAATGAACATACACATATGTAATTCAATGTTAATGATACTCATTTCATGTTAAACAATCAAATCCTAGTTTTAATCGAGCTTACGTAAGCTCTTTTATCAACTCGTGTACGAAATATGACCAAATTGTAAAGTTTTAAAAGTTCAAGGTCGACGTTGTGACATCACCTCTTCCACATCGTGACGTTGCCAAATAGTTTGTCACGTCGTGACCTTAGGCCACTTAACATTGCGACACTCACTGTCGATTGACATTGCGAAGAGGTAGGTAGCTCGTCGAGCCGTGGACTTTGTTTTTGGTAAAAATGAACCATTTTGTACCTATTTCAAGCTTTCCATCAAATCTACCATTTTGTGCGCCGAATACCAAACTCAAATGGATCAAAATACACCAAAACATATCAAAACAAGTCATTTAACCATTCCAAAACAAAAACAATTCAAATGTCAATCCTACCTATGTTATAATACATTGAAAATTACCATTTCATACCTATGTTTACATTGTATACCTTAATGGTTTATCAGCTTAATCTTGAACCAAACTAATCATTCCTCAACATATTCCTCAAGCATTCCATTCAACATATTATTTCAACTTCATTCCATACCATTTTACATACTAAGCCTATAATATAGTTCATCATGTCCTTTAGCATAATCAAACACATACATGCTTATCAAAATGTATGATTCAAGTCACAAAATCAACATGATAAGTAAAGGTTAAAACAACCTTGTCAAGTAAACATATTTACATACTAGTTTGTACCACAAGACACCTTATGTACACATGCCGCAAACTATGACACTAAATGATTGTAAAAATACCATATAGAATGCTTAGTAAGTTCATAGGAATTAAACAAAAAATTACCTTATCTTTCAATTTAATACAATATGCTACCATAATTTGACATAGTTGACTAGACATAGCAAAACATAACATAAACACATGAGTTTAACATATAATCCAACTACATATCAATTCAATTCATTTTGAAATCATTATTTCAATATTATGCTCATGCTTAATTCAACATTTATCCATTTGAACATCAAACTCATATCATATCATATCATTTCAATTTTTCATCTTTCAATAACCAATTAGCCTGATGAACTCTAGTAAATAGACTCAGATACACAAGTATCTCCAATACACTAGTTGCTCGTCTGAGCTAAACATATAATCGTGTCAAGTTACCAATCTATGCTAAACCTTTATAATGACACATACGATTGCTTGCCCAATATGAAAATATACATGTCAAGTTACACGTCTGTGCTAAACCTTTAAAACAACATCAGGTTACCAGTCCATGCTAAACTTGTCATATCCCAAAAATCAGGTTAGTAGAAATTGGGTTAATGAACTGAGAATGGTCACGTCTGAATTTTTTTTAGATGACCTTAACACATTTGATAATAAATATAAATTATAATGATTGAGTAGTGGTGGAGCTGTCCTTGATGATCTAACTTCAAATCCCTTCCCTCTTGTTAATTTTTATTTGGTACAAATTTGTTTTGAACCCTTAGCATAGGTAATCCTATGTTTTTAAATAGTTTCTAATAAAATGATAATAAGCAAGTGAGTGGTCAAGTGGTTAAGTGCTTAGTTAGTTTCCTAAAGGTCCTACGTTCAAGTCTTTTCATTAGCATCATTTAATTAATTTTTATTTTTTTTTGTAATTTTTCCCATTTGCTATATGTGTTGCGGTCCAACCTAGCTTGCCATAAGGGGAGGAAGATTCTTTCCTTTTCTTTTGGTCAACATGCCTTAAGTGAGGAGACCATGATCCCCTTTTCATTCCATTGTCCTCCTTTGTTGCCTTTTTCCTCCATTTTTTTCCTTATGCAAGGTATAATGAACCTAGACTAGGTTGACCACTTTTTTCCATCCAACCTCCCATTCTCCTCCTTTCATTGTTGCACCACCCTCCTATCCTCCCAATTTTCTCTATTTTTCTCTTTTTTTTAACTCTTAACCTTCCCCTATTTCTTTTCTTTCACTTTTTCCTCCATCCTTCTTAATTGTGCACCACCAATACTTTACACACCGAACCACCGCCCATCACCTTTTGCCTCTTCTTTTTCTCTCCGAACACTGCCCTCCTCCACTGTGTCGACCACCACGCACCACCATTAAATTCCTCTCTTTTTTTTCCATCTTTTCTTTCTTTTCTATTCTCCATTAAGAAAGTGACTAAATCATTGTTCATTCCTTCTCCTTCGTCGAACTGCTGCCTCTGTTACTAAATCGTTGTTGCTGTCGTCGCCTTAGCACCACCGTCGATAGTGGATATCTTTTCCCTTTTCTCTTTTCTTATTTTGAATGTTCATTATTTTTATTTTAATAACCAAAATCCTGCTTTAATCATTTCATTTAAATCCTAATTTGAAACTCTATTTATTACTTAGGTTTATCTTTGAATAAATCCTCCTCTTAGATCATTCCTTCTCCTCCAATTTATGACCCATTTGATTCGTTGGTCCTCTATTACATTTGTGTGAGAGTAAGTATAAAGGGTGT
Source organism: Gossypium bickii (assembly GCA_025503065.1). NCBI lineage: Eukaryota > Viridiplantae > Streptophyta > Magnoliopsida > Malvales > Malvaceae > Gossypium > Gossypium bickii. Next base: position 23,328,380 of record CP106718.1, read on the forward strand.
ATAGAAATATTTTCTCATTTATATTTTTCTTTTCTTGGCTGATTACTTTAGGGGGGCCTTGGTGATTTATTTCTTTAATAATTAATGTTTTATATATCTTGTGTGTAGAAGGGCCGATCGCCATCAACCCGAGAACCCGTTAATCGTCAGGTTTTAATTGCTAATCTAAGAGACCTTTTAAGGGTAATCTAATTGTAGAACCACGTGTGGGTGTTTTGAGAGATTTATTACACATCAAATTTATGATCAAGTGTGAGTTTTAACACTAAATAAATTAATATTATTATTAAATCGATAAAAATGTTGTTATAAAATAATGTTGTTTGATAGGGATACTATATGTATCTATAAAGTGAGATAAGTCATCTTTATGGACTTTTATCAAGTGTTTTTCCTAAACCGTATGCTTGTGAAAAGTATGTTGTGTGATATTGATGTTTGCTAATAATGTGAAAAATATATACATCTCATTCTCAGGTTATGTGATTATATGGCATATGTGATAATCATATGAAGATAAGATGTGAAATTTTGGTACCTTGCATGGATTTCGAGTGTTTTGGCCATATTACATACATGGGGTGGGATATGTGAAAGGTGGAAGTATATGTATTGTTCACGATTTGATTATATGGCAGTTTATCTACGACTCTGATAGCTTGTCCACGATTTTGTTTATATGGTAGTTTATCTGCGTTACTATGACATTGTTCACAATTTGGTGTGTTGGTTGGATGAATTATGGGAAAGCTTGATTATGGTGTGTAGCGGAGATGGGTAGGACCGTTTTCTTAAAATCTGCATTGTTTTACAAATTATGCATTGACATTATCATGCACCATATACTTATGAAATATTAAGATATGTGATTTTATGATTTTGTATCATATATGTTATATATTGTGAATGAGTTTATGTTAATCTCGCACTGGGCTTAAAAAGCTCACCCCGTTAGTGTTTCAACCTCTCAAGTAACACTCAAACATAAGACTTGGATTCAACACTTGGTGAAGCCTCTCGGAAAATTTTACATCATGGAAATTTATTTGATTTTTAACTATTTGGATTTTGGGTTGTGGTCTTGTGGTCTTGTGGACTTTTGGACTTTACCTTTATTTTTGGTTTGTGATTTATATTTTTATGACATTAAAACTATCATACATGCATGCAAAATTATGGATTTTAAATATTTTTGATAATTTCATTTTTTTCTAAATTAATCATGTTTTGTTAAATTTTAAATGAAATAATAATTTGTAAATTTTCTAAATAGTTTTTATGAAAATCTGCTGCGAGCTTCTTTATAAAAGTCATTTTTATAATTATAATATAAGATCTTTCATTTTTTAAATGTTTTCAAACAACATTACAAATAAATAACGCTTTTCTTTTTAAAATAAATATATTTTACTAAGAATTTTTCGAAAAGATAAAAATTTTCAATCTTAGAAATTTTTACATTTTTAAACTCAAACCTCTATTTTTCAAATAATAATAATTTCGCATGTCGTTAATTTAATTTTTGAGATTTGGCCATAATGTTTAGGCCGGATTTTGGACGTTATAAAACTTGTGTCACATGTATCTTTGAGTCCGCAGCAAATGTTGGATCTCGGTAACATTTGTAACCAATCCTATAAAAGCACACAAAAAACCCTATTGGCATGCCAATCGTATCATAACATTTACTAAGTTCACATGGGCATTTATTACACATATAAATCGTCACTTTTCAATTAAGTCCAATTCTCACCTTTTTGTACTTACCTTTTTGTGCCAATTCAATTTACAATCAACCACATATATATTTCAATTACATACAATTTAAGTTATAAATATCATATGAACTTACTTGGAAAAAACAGCAAACAAGTTGAATCTTTAAGAACTATTTGACAATGCTAGATCTCTGTAACATTTGTAACCAATCCCATAAAAGCGTTAAAAAAACCCTATTGGCATGCCAATTGTATTCTAACCTTTACTAAGTTCACATAGGCACCTATTACACATATAAATCGTCACTTTTCAATTTAGTCCAATTCTCACCTTTTTGTACCAATTCAATTTATAATAAACTATATATATAATTCAATTATGTAAAATTTAAGTTATAAATATCATATTTACTTACTTGGAAAAAACAACAAACAAGTGGAATCTTCAAGGACTATTTGACAATTTTGGTTTTTTCCCTGATTATCTCTAGTTTGATTCAATTCTTGATCTAAACTATTTTTTTGGACAATCGTCAATACAAACATTTTTATATCATTCCGTAATATGTGTAACAGCCTGTTTATGGTCAAATCGGAACAGTGGTTTCGGGACCACAAATTCGAGGTCAAAATATTTATTTTTTTATTATTTTAATTTTTACAACATGATTGAGTGGTTGTGTGAAAATTTCGTTAATAAATTTTATCGTTTGAATGGTCAATTCGATAAAAAGGATTAAATCGTGTAAAGTGTAAAATGCATGTTTTATTAGTTAAATGTGTCTATTAGCTATGGATCATTAAAGTGGAGGTCCTTATGTTGTAATTAGACCATTAAAATGGTGGGTGGACAATTATGGGCTTATAATATGTGATATTTAATGTTTTAAACTAAGGTTAATTTAGTAATTTATGAAATAAGTTAAAAATAAATAAAAGAAAATGAAACCATCATCTAATATCATCATCATCAACCGATTCTAAAAGAAAGAACGCTGTTCTTTTAGGTTTTTCATTCAGCCATGGTTCAAAAGCTCATTTAGGTATGTATTTTGTCCCGTTTTTAATGGTTTCTATGTTTTTGAGATCGTTGCAACTAGTACTAATTTGCAAAACTGTTAAAGATTTTGAATGTTTCCATTGATGAATATTATGAGTTTTGATGATTGATGATAGATTTTGAATTTTTGTTGATAGTTAAACAGGTTTTGTAAAGTGATTTTGAGTAAAAATGTAAAATAGGGATTTATTTGTGAAAATGTGAAAATGTGTGGTTAAATGTGTGAATAAATGAAAAATATGGGCTTCTAGGGCAATTATGGTAATTCGTCTAGCATTGGTATATTTGGAATTTCATTAATTTGTGATTTTATGAAATAAGAACTAAATTGTAAAAATGTGAAAGTTTAGGGGCTAATGTATAAATTAACTCAAATGTATTTTTTGGATTGAATTGAATAGAGATGATTAAATAAGTTAATTTGGATTACATATAGATCAAGAAAAGCGAAGTTCAGATATTGATCGGGGGAAAAATAAAGTATCGGATTAGTCAGTTCATTTTATCTTTTTTGTGAATCGAGGTAAGTTCGTATGTTATAATTTCATTACAAATGTATTTTACATGCTTTTATGTAGCATAAATTGTGATTATGTGACTATGTACACGTTTGGAAATGATTCGACGATGATTCGAAAGTTGAAATCCCAGTTGAACCTTAGGAATAGTTTAGGATACTAGTGACATGTCATTAGGGGATACAGTGAGTTGGCTTCGAGCCATGATATAGCACTTCGTGTGTAAGATAAATTGGTTTGGCTTGGGGCCATGCATATCGGCTGATTTGGCTTCAGGCCATGATATCAGTATTTTGGATAAGTTACCTTGATTTGGCTTCGGGCCATGGTATAGGTACTTATTGTGTGAGACCCTCGAGTATCCAACTTCTATTCCGAATGGTTCAACGGGTAAATGAAAGAAAAGAATGTGTATGAGATTTGTATGAGATGGTACATGTATGTGTACAAACTATTTTAGCATTGAATCGAGAAAATGATGATGAAAGTATATAATATTGTGAATGAGCATTTGAAAGGTTTGTTAGCTAATTTAAGCTACTTGTTGGTGTATTCAAATTATTGAATTATACATATGTGATTGCATTAAGTTTATGTCATATGAGTTTACTAAGCTTTATATCTTACTTTGTGTAATTTTTTTGTGTTTTATAGTGATATCGAAGCTAGCTGAGATTCGGGGATCGTCGGAGATCGTTTCACACTACACCTATCAGTTGGTACCTTTGAACTTTGGCATACTAAGTATATGGCATGTATAGGTATTTTGATTATGGATTGATAATGATTTTGATCATTTGTAATGGCTTGTAAATGTATATGTTTTGGTTTGTAAATATAGCCATGAGATTTGGATTAATTTGGCGGATTTAGTTATGTGCTTCTATGTGCATATATGGTTGATATTTGACTTCATGGATGAATACATGAAAGACCATATTATGAGGTTTGTAGAATTGGTATCATGCTTGTGAATTGGTGCAAAATGATGTATGTTAGGTAAAGGTTTGACTAGTTGATTGGTATATGTATTTTGGTATGTTTTAGTTGAGTAAAACATGAGGTATAAGCATGTTGTTTGCTAGTATTGGAAATGGTATGAATTAGCCTTGATTATGGCTAAATTGGATGTTTATTTATACTATGGATTGGTGCCATTTTGGTTGTTTAGGTGAGCATAAGTGTGGGTGGCAAATTGGCTTGGTAAATAGACTATTTTTGTCCACACGGGCAGAGACACGGGTGTGTGTCTCAGCCGTGTCTGACACACGATCATGTTACATGGCCGTGTGTCCCCTCATGTTGAAATTGAAATGAAGTCAGTATGCTCCACACAGTCTCACACACGGGCGTGTGATCGGCAATGTGGCATAAGTCAGTATACCCATTAATTTGCACACGGCCTAGCATACAGGCGTGTGACTTGGTCGTGTTGCATAAGTCAGTATACCCTACAGGTTTGGCACGGCCTAGCACACGACCTGGCACACGGGCGTGTGTAGCCACTTCGAAGGGCACGCGGGCTAGATGCACGGGCGTATGGTTGTCCGTGTGACCCAAGTCAGTAAGCTCACTTGTTTGGACACGGGCTGGGACACGGCCATGTGTTTCCATTTTGAATGTTCACATGGCCTAAGACACGGGCGTGTCTGGTGGCCGTGTGAGACACACGGCTTGGCCACACGGGCGTGTGTCCCCTGTTTTTAGATAAAATTTTCTAAGTGTTTAAAAATTTCCCGAGTTTTTGGTTTAGTCCCGAACCACTCCCAATGCATGTTTAGGGCATCGTAGGCTCGTATTAGGGAAAATTGATTGAGATTGAATGATGATTGAATGTATTGATTAAATGTATGAGATAAGTTTGTGTAAATGTGTTGTAAGTTCGGTAATGCTCTGTAACCCTATTTTGGCGTTGAATACGGGTGAGGGGTATTACAATATGCATGAACCTATTTAATTTCATTTAGCGAATGCCTCTAAGTTTTGCATTTTATTCAATGTAGTCCGTGAAATAGAAATAACATATTTCAATTCTGAGCTTCGATTTTAATACCGATCTCAATTACATCCATTGTAGACCCTTTACTATATATTATTATTAAATTTTCACATCAATTTCACATTTTATTCACTTTAGTCATTTTGCACAAAACTAACAATTTAAACATTACAATCTAGTCCTTTTTCACATATACAAGGTTAAGATCTATTAATTTAACACCAATTTCTTCAAGAAATCATCAATGAAAACTTTCAAAAACTTTAATAGTTTTGCAAATTGGTACATAGGCTAGCTAAATCAAGCTCTCATAACCTTAAAAATATAAAAATTACAAGAAAATGACTTAAAATTCTTACCTAATCAAGGACCGAAAGTGTTGAAGCTTTGAAACCCTTTTCTCCATTTTTTGTTTCGATTGTGGAAGAGTAGAGATGAAGTTCTCTTTCATTCCACTTAGATTTGTTTTTACACTTGGATTAAGAATTTTATTAACTTTAAGTTATTAACTTTATTTAATTTAAACATAATTTAATCAACTAAACATAATCTAAGATGGTTAAATTGCCAATTTGGGCATTTGGTTAATTACAATTTGAGCCCCTAGACCTTTGGCCAATTAAAAAATTATAGCGATAAAACTTTTATAGTTTAGTCAATTAATAGGCAAAATTGAATGATTAAATTTAATATCCTAATATACCAAGTCCGTAAATATTAGATTGTTTACACTTGGTTGATCCAGCTGCCCCTAAAATAGTAGAAACAAATGCTTCTGAGTTAGGATATGGTGAGATTTTTAAAACAAGTCAAGGGAGGAAAAGAACAAATAGTCCAGTTTATGTCTAGACACTAGAATCCAACTTAGAAAAAAATATAGTACAATCAAAAAAGAAATTTATCAATAGTTTTATGTATTACAAAATTTCAAATTGATTTATTAAATAAAAAAGTTCATTTACGAATTGATTGTAAATTAGTAAAAGAAGTTTCACAAAAAGATATTCAAAATATTGCCTCAAAAAAGATTTTCGCAAGATGACAAGCAATTTTAAGTATATTTGATTTTGAAATTGAATATATTAATCTTTTCCTGACTTCCTCACTAAAAAATTCCTTAAAAAATACTTCCCAAAACTTAGAGACAAATGAAAAGGAAAAATAGAAGAATCTTCCTCAAAAACCAAAATTTCCTTAAAACCTATCAAATCATGGTATGAAATTTGCCTATAAAAAGAAAATGAAGGGAAATTATCCTCATCAAAATCCTTCAATAATGCATCACTCCAAGATGCACAAAACCCAAATGAAATCGGTTCGCAAATAAAAAAAAATGGATTGGGTCTCTCTCTTAATCCCTAAAAGTGGCATTAGCCATTACCCAAACAAAAGAGGAAACTCCTCTCAAACAAATTGTTGTTGAAGTAGCTAAGATTTCAAAAAATAGAGAGGTTACACAAACCAAAATCTCTAAGTAATATTTCAAAAGAAAAATATCTTTAAGAAGTTTTTCCAAAAGAAGTAGCATGTTCACAAGTTGCTACACAAAAATCGTTACAATATTTTTCAAACAAATGTTTTGAAAAAAAAAATTATGAAGGAAGAATTTTATAAAAAGCATTTTGAAAAAAAATTGGGTAACAATTAAAATATATTGGGCTAGTAATCATTAAACATAATGTCTTTGGTCTTTTAGGAATATCAAAATTGAAGTATATTTGGTGGCATCAACACTAAGTGGTTTGACACTGACTTGAACTAATCCAAAATGAGTGTATTTATAATTTTGTTCTTTAAGCTTATTAATGACGACTTTATCTAATAATTGGATAGTTTCATATTCTTTTTGGATAAGTAAACTTTTTTCTTTTGTTTTTATAACACAACTAAAAAAGGCATTTAAAGTTTCAAAAGTTGTTTTATTATAAATTTGGTTTTTTGGAACCCTCAGAAGAGTCCAATTATTGAATCTTTAGGGAACACTTTCATAATGATCTTCTTATTCATTAACAATATTATTTGAGGTTTGGTCAGACTCTTGGGATAGGGTGGTGGTAAAGCTTGCAGAAGAATTGGTTCTTAATCTACCGTAATTCGATGTAGCAAATTAAACTAGTTTTCACATTTAAAGAGCTTGAATGCAAAACATTCCGTTATGTTTTAGTTAAGTTCGCTTAGTTTAATTTACATTCAATAAAATGTGTAAATTGAGTCTTTTATTAACCTTAGGGGCCGAATAAAGCCTAAGGGTGAGTTAACGCACTTTGTGTATGTGCAGGAGACCATTAGAAGGTGTACTAAATGAACACTAGTCGCTATGTCGCAACACAGATGACTCGATGTCGCAACGTAGGGAACAAAATGGAGAAAGCTCAAGTCCGCCTTCGATGTCGTGACATACCCCTGAAGACATCTTAAAAGGAGTATGTTGTCACCTTTGTCGCGACGCAGGTCCTAGTGTGTCGCGACATCAACTCTGTGATGAAAATAAACACGAAATAGATACGTTTTGGTCTGCACAATCAAACTTTAAACTCGAGAGCGTCTGCTAACCTATGGTTAAGGATGACTACCACCTAAAAGCTATAAATAGGCTCTTTCGACACATGTTATGCACACCATTCCTTTAGCCTAAATTTTCCTTGTAAAATTTAGTTTAGTTTTCTTTCATTCTTAGGTTTTAGATTTCTTTCTGTTGTTCTTGTTGATTTCAAGAAATCTGAATTGTGGAAGCATTCAAACTTTAGGGTTTCGCAATTAATCTCAATACAATCAGGATCTTTCATTTACTTTATCTTGTCAATTTAATTAGCATGCTTTCTCTTTATATTGATTTCATATTATCTATGAAATCCACGAGGAACTAATCCCTCTATGGGGGATTAAGGAGTGTTGGTATGATTTATTAACTATTTTTTAGGGTTACTCAACAGATCAGCTGTTTAGGAAAGGAAGAACATGAAACAAACCTTAGGCCTGACAAAACCGAGAAGTGATCAAGGTAGGAATTAACCCAAAATTGGTATTGCCTATTCGTGAACACCTTCACCCCAAGCCAGTTTGGACTGTGAGGTCGAAAGATAAGTAGTTCTTGTTGACATATTATGTTAGTAGAAGATCAAAAAATCCTGCTAGGGTAATGACTAACTGATTGATGAGGAACCAGAAGCAACAGTTGATGGGGATTACTAAAGCGAGCTAATCACCCATAATCGAGATTTGATTTATTCAACTATTCTATCCCCTGAAATTTATTTTTTATGTTATTTTATTTTATTATTATAAAAACCTTAATAAATCCTTTTTATGTTCTCTTACTAATAATTTATTGAAAGTACTAATTAGATATTTTAGTGTTTAGGTTAGAATTGATCTAGCACTCCCCTTCTTTGGGTACAATCCTCAGATTACTCATCTATTTCATTGTAAAAACTATATTACAACTTGACCCATATACTTGCGGATACAGCCTCATATTTCTATATCTTATTGCAACATTCACACTCAGGACGTTAGTACATCTGGAGGCGGTCAAGTTGTGGCGCCATTGTCGGGAAGGCAATGTCTATAGTTTAATTTTAATCTTTGCACTTTAATTAGAATAATTAGGAAATTTTTAGATTATAGATATGATTTTATTTTTATTTTTATTAATACTCTCTTTCTAGGTTAGCTTATAACTTCTTGTAAGGGCACGCTTACTGTAGCAGCCACAGATCCAGAGAGAATAATCTGAAGAAATCGTTGTCAGCAACAGCAGAAACAATAACAGATGCAAGATCCACCACCACCTGTTGCAGGTAAGTACCATTAAAAAATCACTGCTCGGTGATACTGACGATAACGTTTTAGGAAACCCACCAGCACCACAGTTACCTGCAAACGTATATATGGCTTGAAACGAGAGAACCCTAAGGGATTATGCCTTACCAATTATGGACATGGTTCAGAAAAGTATAGCAAACCTAACGATTATAGCTAATAATTTCGAGATAAAATCAGTGATGGTTCAGATGATTCAGAATAATCTGAGGTTTAGGGGCACTATGTCAGAGGACCGTAATCAGCATTTAAAACGGTTTGTCCAACTCTGTTATACTTTAAGTATAATGGGGGTCACTGATGACACTATTCGTCTTCGATTGTTCCCCTTTTCATCAATTGATGATGCATTTTCTTGGTTAGACTCGCAGACACCAGGTCTATCATGACTTGGGATGAACTCGTTAGAAGGTTCTTATAGAAGTTCTTCCCGATTAGCAAAGCAATTCAACTAAGAAGAGAGATTATTGTTTTTAGATAGATAGAGGGAGAAAGTTTCTATGAGGCATGGGAACGTTTCAAAATGTTGATTAAAAAATGCTCGCACCACGGATTTCCTGAGTGAATGCGACTGTAGGTATTTTATAATGGGTTGGATGCAAATGCATGATTTGGATTAGACGGGGTAGCAGCAAGAGCCCTTATGAATAGAACATATAAGGATGTGTATGAAATCATTGAGAACATAGCACTAAACTCTTGTCAGTGGCCAATTGAACGATTCACGTATGGCTAGAAACCCGCCACAGTAAAAGCTATCTAAAAGGATGACAAGTATTAACAGTTAGTGGATAGACTCATCCTTATCGAATCGGTTTCTACATCGTCTATCCACGAGGGAAACAAATCACTTTTCCACTATATCAACAATCCTGTCAAAGATGTAAATTACATTGGGAATAGGGGGTGAAAACCCTTATTCGAATACATATAATTCCAGGTGGAGAGATCACCTAAATCTGAGATGGAGAGGAAACTAAGGGTTAGGTGATAATTCAAATCAAGCTAAATATACTAATTACCAACCTCCTTATTTGCAAAAACCCCAAGATAGGACCAACCCAAATGTAACACCCTTGACTCGTATCCGTCGCCGAAATAGGGTTACAGAGTATTACCATACAAACAAAACATTAAATCATTCAATTCATACATCAATGCAATCATAATCTAATTACATTCAATCACATTTATAACGTCCCTTAATTAAGCCCTCGAGGCCCTAAAAATACTTTAGAAATAATCCGGGACTAAATTGGAAACATATGGAAAGTTTAAGAAAAAGTTAAAAAAATTGGACTGCAGGGGTCACATGGCCGTGTGACTTTCATGGCTGAGACACATGCCCGTGTCTTAGGTCGTGTAACAATCGAAATAAAGACACAAAACCGCGTCCCAACCCGTGTCCTTACCCATGTAACTCACTGAGTTGGGTCACACGGCCAAGCCAGATGCCCGTGTGCCAGGCCGTGTAACCCTCAAAATAGCCCTACACGCCCATGTGCCAGGCCGTGTAACCCTCAAAATAGCCCTACACGCCCATGTGCCAGGCCGTCTGCTAGGTCGTGTAACTACCTTACTTGCATGCTTTTAAACCTACAAGGGAGACACGGCTGAGGCACACGCCCGTGTCTCAGGCCGTGTGGACCCAAAATGAACCTTAAACCATAAGTTTACCATTTCAAGCTTACTTGGACCTTAAGTAACTCAAATACCAACCAAATTACCTATTCAAAATGACATCAATTAAGCCAAAAACATACTAAAATCAACCTATTAAGTGCCTAACCAATGTACCTTCGTTGGTACCACAAGAATATATAATTGTACATCAACATAAACATCAATTCAACTTATCAGTTCATTCAAACTAATACCTATCCAATATACCTATCAGAAGTACCTCAATCACATTATTTCCTTCGCATATATCATTCATACTAGTATAGAAATTATACATCATTCTCATGTATTATATAAGTTGGCCATTTACACAAAATATCATCCATAATATTTACATATTCCAAAACATTAGTAATAATAACACAAAAGCCTATTACATGCCATATAAACCGAATCAAACATTCTAAAAACTACCGAATTAAGCTAGATAGTGTGACTTGAGTGCCGATTCGATTGTCCAACCTTCCGAGAAGAAAGCTCAATGAAGCTTAGTAAGTTCAATGTATTTAAACGATAAATCTTACCGAAGTAATTATAACAATTCAAACATTAACTAATCAACCATGAAGGTTCCCTGTCATCCACAACCTCAAGCGATAAATTCTCATACAATCAGATCAATACTCACATATATAGCAAATCCTTTAAATTCATTAAACAGATTACCTTACTGAGATTTCCAATTTGAAGAACAACTTATGGATAAGAGTACATCGTCAGTCCAACCATAACACGCCAGATGCTCATACGAGCCTATCCCTCAAAAACACACCAGATACTCATAAGAGCTAGTCTAATCGAAACACGCTGATGCTCATAAGAGCTAGTCCGATCGAAACACGCCGATGCTCATAAGATCTAGTCCAACCGAAACACGCCAAATAGAGAGTATAACACGAGAGTTCGCAACAAATGCTGAACCTCGGTTTACTCAAGAAAGATATATATATACATCCCTCCAAAACCATCTTCACTCCAATCCCCCATAATACACCATATCACGTGTGTACTCTATCCCGCGTTTAATTCTAATACGAATATCAAATCCAATAACTTATCTCAAATAATCATTCATTATCAACAATTGAATATATACATATATAATATCATGTTATTTTATTCAACAATTCATAAAGATGTTAAATTCTAAATCGTACTAACTTACCTGGACTGAATTGTAGTTGTTGGTGAAGTTTAGGGACTATTCCGTAATTTTTCCTTCTCCATAAATATCTACGGGGTCTTGATCTAAAGTATAAAATTTCTCAATTATTAGCTTTCATTTCATATTTCAATTTACTTTACAATTAATACCCTTTTATTTTTCTAATTTACATAATTACCCTAAACTTTTACATTTTTTACAATTTAGTCCCTTAACCCAAAATTCATCAAATTAACCATTTTTCTCAATTCACTAATCCATAAAAACATACTAGGCCCTTAAACAGTCCCTAAGAAATATTAAACTCACTATCAAACCCTAAAATTTTGATATTTTCACAATTTAATCCTAAAATCAATATCTAACAAAAATTACTTTACAAAATCATCAAGCAACACTATCAAGGCTTAAAATACATGGTATTCATAAAAAAAATTCAAGATTCATCAATGGAAACTTCTAAAAATTTTAACAGATTCAAAAACGAATGTACGGGCTAGCTGGACCTAGTTGCAACGATCTCAAAAACTTAAAAATTACAAGAAACAGAACTCAAAAACTTACTCATGCAAGAGGGTGAGTTAGCCAACCCTCCAAACCTAAGCTCTCATGGTGTTTTGGTTATTCAAAGAAGAAAAGAAGAAGAAATGTCTTTTAATTCCTTTAATTTTTGTTTTAGTTTTATAAAATTTACCAATTTGCCATTAAATCATGTAATATTAATAGTTTTCATCCATACTGCCATCCAATGTTAGTATTAGGGAATATTTACTACATTGATCCTTTCTAGTTTAATAATCAAGCTATTAAATCACTTAAATGCTATAATTACTATATTTTACCTCCTCTCTTTTTTCAATTTAGTCATTTTTCTTTAATTAACTATCTAAACGATAATATTTCCAAACCAAATTTTAATAGGACTCTAATGACTCTATAAATATTCTAAAAATAATATTTTCGAGTCAATATGACAGAAATTTATGGTCTCGAACCACTATTCCGTCACCATTGAAAATCGAGCTGTTAAACTAAATATCCATACTACATGTGGTGAATGTTTGGATAGAATTGAGGGAGAGATGCAGTCAATAAGAACAGATGTCAAGTAGGTGCAGTCTGAGTGTACTAATTCAACAAGAACATTATCTAAACTTGAGGATCAAATGAGTCAATTGATGAGCATGATGGGTGACATTAAAAGACAAATTGGCATAGGTATTCCCAACAACATGAAAGATAATCCACAGAGAGAAGGTAAGGAGTATTTGAAAGCAATTGTGCTTCGATCGAGCAAAGTATTGAATAGCCTAGAAGCCACTACTCTGGAGACAATTGCGAAGAATAATGACTGTAACAACCTGATTTAGGGCCTAGTCAGAATAGTGGTTGCGAGACCATAAATCTGAGGTAGAAATATGTGTTTTATGATTGTTATGAGGCCTATAGCATGTTAGCATGATTGTGTGAAAATTTCATGAAGAAATTTTATAAATTAGTGAACAATTTGTCTATTAGGACTAAATTGCAAAGATTAGAAAATATGAGATTCTAGACGATTTAAGTATGAAATAAAATTATAAAAATTATTAGAAGTCCTTATTTAGCAATTAGACCAATATATGTCAAGATGGACAAAAATAGACATGAGAAGGAAAAATCTCAAGAAAGGGCTATAAGGGCATTTTTGTCATTTGGTTAATAAAAGAATTAAAAGGGAAAAATAAGTCAAAATCCATGTCCATCTTCTTCCTAAGTGCCGAAAATTTCAAGCTCTCCATAGTTAGGGTTTCGTCAATTTTCAAGCTTGATTGTAAGTACCTCTTAGCCCCGTTTTTAATCTTCTTCACATTTTTGAGATCCTCGTAGCTCGATTTAGTTATTTCTAGCTATATTTTGAGCTAGGGTTTATGTTCAAAAAATTTAACTATGTATGACATGCATGTATTTTATGATTTATGGAAGAATTTGAAAGTTTGAAGCATGATAAACATCTTTTTCTAAGTGATTTTCATGAGAAATTCATAAAAATGACTAAATTGTAAAAGTCATGAAAATGGTCATACATGAGTGAATTAGTGGAAATTGGAGGCTTTTTTAGTTATGAAAATGATTTGGCTAGGCTTAAAATATGAGGAAGTTGAATAAAATCATTTTACGAGCCTAGGGGTAAAAGTGTAATTATGTGAAAGTTTAAGGGCAAAATTGTAATTTTGCCAAATTATGATTCATGGGTTAATTTAGTCCATGTGAGTATTAAACAAGTGAAATTGTTATTATAGATCAAGAAACGCGAAGCCCGGACCGAAACTTAGGCAATAACAAGGTTATGGACTAAATCGAACAACTATACGTATTTTGAGTACCGAGGTAAGTTTGTGTGAAATTAAAGCTACACAATGTTTTTATATTTTTAATTGATTGATAATATGTGAAATGAATATTATTTCTATGAAATCGACTAATGATGCCTCAATGAGAGTATGATGAAAATATGTTAAGTTGAACTCTTGATTGAACATTCGGAATAGCAAGGATACTAATGTCACAACATGAGAGAAGGAAGGTCCTGTATAAGACCATGTCTGGGACATGGCATCGGCACGGAATATAGGTCCCGTATAAGACCATGTCTGGGACATGGTATCGGCGCCAAATAAAGGAAGTCCCATGTAAGACCATGTCTGGGACATGGCCTCGGCAACAAAGGAAGATCTTGTATAAGACCATGCTTAAGACATGGCATCAACATCTATACACGATCTGGTATAAGACCATATCTAGGATATGGCATCGACATCGAGATATGAGATCTTGTGTAAGACTATATCTGGGATATAGCATCGGTATCAAGATGTGATCCCATGTAAGACCATATCTGGGATATGGTATTAGCATTGTGATACATGTATGATGAGGTTGAGTATCCTTCGATATTCTGAGTAGTTCAATGGGCAAGGAGCTAAGTCTATGTACAAATGACAAAGAGCTAATTTTATGTTTAAAGAGTATAAAAGTGCTAAAGTTAAGTGATGAAGTGATACAGGTACCCATGAGTAACTTACGAGAAATGAATGCAAAATGTGATATGAAACTTGGTAAGAGTGTGCATGAGTAAGTTATGTTGATGTGTTTGAGAACTTGTGTATTATTCAATGAGATGAATGGATGCTATTATAAGTCTTAATGTTGCTATTTAATTCATGCAAACTTACTAAGCTTTATGCTTACCCCTCTCTTTTCCCTTTTCTTTGTAGTATCGCCAAGCTAACTTAAGGATCATAGAACGTCGGAGCTCGGATCACACTATCAACTATTCTTTTGGTATAGTAAAGTTGATTTATTTTGGGTATGGCATGTATAGGAACTTGGTCATTTTGTTATGTCATATTTGTTAGCCAAAGTGTTGGCTATTATTGTTGCTCATTCATTTTGTAAATGACCATTGGGAATTGTCCAATACTTGTTAAGTTTTATATATATATCCAATGATGATGATATTCATGAAGCGCAAGTTCGTGTAATTGACCAAGTAAAATGTGAAGTGTATGCATGATGAGTTAGTAATTCTTCATAGTGTTTATTGCTAAGTTATGTGTTGCTTGTGGTGGTATAAGTGTGTTTGTTTTTCAGGGTGGCAATTGGCTTGGTAAATAGCCTTTTAATTTTCCACACGGGTAGACACACATGCGTATGTCTAGGCCGTGTGTGACACATGGTCAGCCCCATGGCTGTGTTGATAGGCTGTGTGTCTCCTGTATCAAAATTTTGAAAATTCAATTCGTCACACGGGCCAGCACACGGGCGTGTGACTAGGCCCTATGCCCCTAAGTGTTTGCTGACGTCATAAACAGAATACCAAGGTTTTCATACACGGGTAAGGACACAGGCGTGTCTTGGCCGTGTGAGGGACACGGGCCATAGACACGGGCATGTGCCAGGCCGTGTGAAAACCCTTATAGGTTCGAAATGAAAATAAAATCCCCACGGGCTAGGAACGTGGGCGTGTGTGACCACACAGCCTACCCACACGGGCTTGTTCCATTCCACACGGGTGTGTGGCCTTATTTTAAGCAAAAATTTTCTAACTATGCAAAAGTTTCCAGTTTAGTCTTGAACCATTCCGTATTACGTTTAGGGTCTTGTAGACCCATAATAGGGGCGTTAGGAATATGCATGAAAAAGTTTTAAGTTGGAACGAAATTTTATGACTCGATGTTGTATGTTTGAGCAAGTTAAGTTTGGTAATGCCTCGTATCTGGTTCCAGCGTTAAAAACCGGTAAGGGGTGTTACAATGATGATCCTCAAGAGGTATCCCTAGAGGCGGAAGATAAGCTAGAACCAGAAGAGGTAACCACATTGGCGGTGGAGACAGAAAAGGAAATAACTAAAGATTTTACCGGTGGAAAAATCCTATTCCTTTCAAGACTAGGGAAAAAAAGTGGGATGAGGATAAATTTTTAAGTTTTTTGAACTTGTTCAAAACATTAAATGTTAACCTGCCTTTAATCGAGTTAATATAGAAAGTTCCTAAGTACGCCATGTTTTTAAAGGAGATTATGTCTAGGTGTAGGAAAATTAAAGTAGGTGAACAAGTTAGTACAATCGCTTCTTTTAGTGCCATTATCTCAAGACGGGTTCCCTAAAAATTAAAAGACTCGGAAGTTTTACTATTCTCATAGAGATATGGAACATTTATTTTTATAGGGCTCTATGTGATATAGGAGCTAGTATTAATTTTATGCCTTTACCTATCTTTGGAAAACTCGGGTTAGGGGATCTTAAAAATACGCATATAATACTAAAGCTGGCCAACAGGTCTTCAGTTCATCCAAAAGGTTTACTAGAGGATGTGTTAGTCAAAGTGCGAAGTTTCATTATTCTGACGGATTTTGTGGTGCTTGATTTTGATAAAGATTGTGAGATACCGATCTTATTTGGTAAACCTTTCATGGCCACTTCTAGGTCCACCATTCATTTAGAGAAAAATAAATTGACTATGAAAATCAATAGTGAGACTGAAACTTTTAAATGTGGTTATCAACCTAGTAAGGAAGATAGGAGGAAGTTAGTGGAGCAATGTAAAAAATTATTTATCTCTAACATTCTTGAGTCAAGGGACACATTTCCTTTTATGCATGTAGAGATAATAAAGAGATTTAAAGAAAGGGACAAGCATGCATAGGGGGAATGGCACGATGGATGATGGACTAATACTAAAAAAAGGAAGAATCATCCATCAGTGAACTAATGATACTATCGGATGAATCTAGTAGTAAAACTTAAAAATATTTGAATTGCTTAACTGCTATAAATTATTGTACATTTAACTAACTAAAGAGTTTAGAATTTAACTTTTATTTTATATATGTTCATTTAAGACAGAGACATCCTCAGAGATAGAGGTTTGGGTTGACACAGAGTCAGTATTGCAACACAGCAACCCCATGCCATACATTTCATGTAGAATGCAGAAAGTAAAGAAACCAACTAGATGTTGCGACACCACACTCCTATGTCACAACATGGAGGACAGTCTCACTAAATTTCCAAACTGAAAGATGTGTCACGATGAGAAACCCCTGTGTCACAACAACGGTAAGCTACCAAGGATGCCGTGACATGGAACCCTGTGTCGCGACATTAATGCAATTTTTTGCAGGGTTGACCTAACCCATTTGTGCAACCAAGTGGACTAACCCTTTATTTACCCGACTGAAGGTCATATGTGGGAACAGGTACTTGTGCGAGGAAAAGTGGTGTAAGTAACCTTTTGAATTATTTGTGACTTTTATAATGTCCCATACAATGAAAAAGATTTTATTGAGGAAACTGATTTAGAGTATTTTTTGAGACATAGATATGGATAACATTATAAACTTTCTAACTGAAGGACGGGGCGAATGGAAATATCGCTCAGGTACCAACATTCCTGTGTCCTTTCATCAAGCTATTATGTTTCTAGAGGCTAAGATATGGATTCAATTTATACGTACATGAATAGTACTTACTTTAAATGTTTCTAACATTAATACTTTTAGAGTAGTTTTACTCTATGTTATTTTGCAGAAAAAGCAGGTTTGTATTGGCAAATAGATCCACCAGAACATGAAGAGGTGCATTATTAGCAAGAGGTGGGAGTTTTCTTTCCCCATCTAATGATGGTCTTATGCAAAAAGGCGGGTATACCTATAACATCCATTGAGCAGTTGCTGAAACCTTCCAAAAGTATCATCGAGGACACCTTGTTCTAACAATACATTGAGTTGTGAGCCAAATAGATCAAAGATTGGAACAAGCGACAGTTACACCAACTTTATCCCAGAGATTGGCATAAGCTTAACAACAAGTTGGTGAGAGTAGTCATCTAAAGCTAGATTGGATGATTCAGTGGATGTAAGAATCAAGACCAATTTTTTAAGAATTTGCTAGGCAAAATAACATCCGGGTTCCCAATTATACATTTAACATGTTTGGCCCAACAAATATGGAACAAGAAGAAGAGGGGCAAGAAAGCAAGGAGGATGACAGAAGTGAGGAGATGAATTTTGAAGAGAATGATTGGACATTTTCATTTTTAGGAAAACTTGAATTAATTTTTGGATACTTTTAATTTAACTTTGTATGAGTAGGACTAATGGTAGCTTTTTTTTATATATTGCATTTTGTGTAAGTTTTCTCTATAGGAACCTAACACGAAGGAGACACAAATAATTCGAGCTTAACACGATCAAAAGAGGCAGCACCTACCATTAGCAGTTAGAGCAACCACGATCAATCGGGTAACTTCTTTCCTTATATTTATATGGGCTACACATTGAGGACAATGTGTCAACTAAAGTGTGTGGGGTTAACATAAAAAACTTGTTTATATGCAATTTTTACATTTTTCTTTGATTTTTTTTTCTTGTCTTTGGTGTGCTTGAGCTTGTAAAAATACAAGTGATTGGTTAGGAGCATGTACATAGGTTGCTTATGTTTACAAATAAATTTGGCATGATGGTAGGTGTAACAGCCTAGTTTAGACCCTAGTAGGAACAATGGTCTCGGGACCACAAATTCGAGGTCGTAAAAATATTTTAATGATATTTTCTGTGTGAATAGTACGTGACATAGTCTGTGTGAAAATTGTGTATGATAATTTGATTGTTGGTGTGTCGAATTAGAAGAAAGGACTTAACCATATAAAGTGTAAAAGCTGTGTGCTGATTTATAAGTGCTAAATTGTTGTTGTCTTTATAAAGGGGAGACGACATTAAATGTTGATATGTGTATATATATATATTAACTTATAAGTTAAAGTATATTATAAACTATTATAATAAAAAGAAAGGGGGTAGTGGATTGTTCATCCATCTCCACCAAAACAAAAAGAAATGAGAAAGAAATAAGGAAGCTTGGTATTTGGCCGTGGTTTATGCTTAAATTGGGTATGTATTTTTGGTCGGTTTTTGATAATTTCTATGTTTTTGTAATCATTGCTTCGTCTACTATCAAACCCATGTTTCAATTTTGTGTATTGGTGATGTTTGTAAGTTATGCCATTGATGATATGTTAAGTTTTGTGATGCTTTAAGGTGTTAAATGATAGATTGGTGGTAGATGAACATGTTTTGTTCTTGAAGTTTTGGTGAATTTAGCTAAATAGGGCTAAATTGAGAAAATGATAATTTGAGGGACTAAATTATAAATTTAATGAAAAATGTGGGCTTGTATGTGATGTGTATATATTCGGCCAAGCTTGTGTATAAATGGATATTGTGAATTTGATGTTTTGAGAAAAATGGACTAAATTGCTAAGTTGTGCTAATATGAGGGTTATTTTGCAAATAGCCCTAAATGTGTGTCCTTGGATTGAATTGAATGAATTAGTGAATAAAAAGGTTTAATTCTGAATATGTTTAGATCAAGAACCGAAGAAAATAGACCTAGACCGCGGGAAAGCGAAAGTAAACGAGTAGCCGTTTTCATTTCCGATAAACCGAATCCGAGGTAAGTCACTATAGAAATAAACGTATTTGTATGAAATCATAATTATTCCTATGACTAATGTTGATAATGGATGTTTATGAGAGGATTGTGCATAGGAATTCCGAGATAAGTTCAAATATAAAAAGTGTACTAAGCTGTGTTTAAATGTTGTGAAACGAATGGTTATGATATCATTGAATTATAAATGCTATGTGAGAAATGAATCTTTGTGGCACTAAGTGTGCGTAAATGGAAATGTGACCGGGATGATTTGCACTGTGTGTGCGACATATTATAAGCTTTGACTTCGTGGATGGCACTAAGTGTGCGATACCAGTTTAAGATCAGTTTATTATAAATGCACTAAGTGTGCGATATCATTTAAGCTTCGACTATGAGTTGAGGCACTAAGTGTGCGATCATAATTAATGAATAGTACTGTGTGTATAAAAAAACAATAGAAGCTACGGCTTTAATGAATAGTACTATGTGTGCGAAATAATATAAGTTTCGACTTTGTGATTAGCACTGTGTGTGCGATATTGATAGAAGTTACGGCCTTAACAATTAGCACTGTGTGTGTGAAAAGACAAAAGTTTTGGCTTATTGAATATGCACTATATGTGCGATACCAAAAATAAGTTTAGTTTAACATATTGGCACTAAGTGTGCGATAACGGTTATGTTCGGTTATGAAATTGGCACCAAGTGTGTGATACATTGCTAATAAAACAGACCTTTGTGTGTGCTCTTTTTCGATAGCGACACTAAGTGTGCGACACGTTATTTGATTTGCACTCGATTAATGCGGAGTTACGGATCCATTAAAACATTAACCCACTAATGGAGATGCCCGAGAAATATTATTTAAGTAAATAATGCATGATATCTTGGTGACATAGTACTAATGAGGTAAGTTGCTCTTACTTTACGAGATTAAAGGAACGAGATGTAACTCATTAATCTATGAGTTTGTCTGAAATGAATATATGGTATGTATGTATGAGGTAATATCAAGAAATTGAGTAGCATGAATGATGAGTAATTAAGTGTTGATTAAGGCATGTATGATAGCTATGTGGATAATGATAGTTAAAAGTTGAAAGAATAGATACTTGAGTATGGGGTTGAGATTTATAATGAGCTAAAGAAAGAATGAGATGAATCTATTTCAGGTACATTGAATTGTACACTAAGTGTGTATATAAGATAATTCACTATGTGATCTTATTATAATGATTATGTATAATGAGATATCAATGTGATTCTTGAATTGATGAGGGTGACAAATGTAGCCAAAAGTATGAATCAGAGTATATATATATGAGAAGTTGGTTATGTATAAGAAATGTGCTTATGTTTTTATATGCTTATATGCTTACATATGTAGTTTATTGTATATGGCTTACTAAGCTTTTGGGAAGCTTACTCTGTGTGTGTGTTTAATCTATTTTTTTTTAGGTCGTCAAAGCTACTGAAGGCTCGGAACCGTCAAGGATCGTCATCACAATACTAAAATCATTTTGGTACCCTTTTGAAAATGTATAAAGCTAGATATGGCATGTATAGGCTAGTTTTGGTATGAGTTGTATAATGAACTTTGCCATGTGATTTGGCTAATTATGTTTTGATAATATGCCTTAATGAATGTTATATGTGAAGTTGTTTTGGCATGCTTAGTTGTTACATGAAATGGTTATGAGATGGTAAGTATATATGGATCAAAGGAGCTTGGTATAATTTAGATTTAGTTATACAAATTGGTATGATTGGAATTGGTTTTGAATGTAAGGTTTGAATGATTATTTTGGTATGCTTTTGATGGTTTTATGTGCATGAAATATCTTATTGAATATGGCCTGTAGGTATGACCCTTTGTGGGTGGCATTTTGGCCTTGTAAATGGCCTATAATGTTAGACGATTGTGGCACACGGGCATGCCTAACAACCGTGGGTGAATTGTAGGATGCAATTTATCATCACACGGCCTCGACACGAGCGTGTCATCTGGCCTTGGTGTGCAAGTCAGTAGCTAACATAAAAGTACACGGCCTCGACACGGGCGTGCTTGGTGGCCGTGGTGGGGAAGTCAGTATATGACCTAAAAGTACACGGCCATTGCACACGGGCGTGCCTAATGACCGTGCTGGTATAGTTAGTATAAACAAGGATGGATACACGGGGGTGTCTAGAAGCCGTGGAGGGCACACGGTCTCTTCCCACGGGCGTGTCTCCCCTACATTTTAGAAAAGTTTCAAACTTTCATGAAATTTTGTATGTGTTTTGGTTTAGTCCCGACTCAGTTTATAAGCATGCTTAGGGTCTTGATGACTCATTTAAGGGACACTATGTTGTAAATAAATACGAACAGTAATGATTGAATTTGTGTTGTAATTTCTAGAGGTTAAAGGTTCTGTTTGATTGGTAATGCCTCTTAACCCTGTTCTAGCGACGGTCTTGAGTTAGGGGTGTTACATTTGATTGGTATCATAGCTATGGTTTAGTCGATTCTCGGACTAACATAGCGTGTCAGAGTCCAGCTATACATGCCATATATTTGAACTGTGATAGTGTGATGAATCCTGACGTATAAAAATGTGATTTTTGTATAGTAATGGATCCCAAAAGAGCCGTAGCTGACGACGTAGAGAGTAATGTACCTGCTCCCGCGCAAGGGACAGTGCCCTTAGATCCGAGATCTGTTACGAGCGGTCAAGAGGGAGAAGCTAAACAAGCTTTCTTGCAGCTAATGAGTGAGTGGTTCACTCAATTTGTGAGAAATAACCCGACTGTTTTGCAACCTCCACCCCCAATTAACCTCCCTCAGACATCTGCTATGCTTTCGATTACGAATCTGAATCTAATGAACAAGCCCCCGGTTGATGAAATTCATAAGTGTGAGGTCGGAGAGTTTAGGGCTACTAATGATGATAATACCGAGAAAGTCGATTTTGAAGCTCATAATGAAAGAAAAAGATCGATGAGTAATTTTCTCAACCTTCGATGAAGAAATATAGAGATACAAGTAATAGATTAGATGTTTCAATCGGACATACGGGTAGAGATCGTGTGAGATCAAATGTTAGTCTGAGAACTCAAGCCCCAATTGAATCAAATGATGGAAGTACTAAAAGCAACAAACCTAAGTCTTTTATTGACCTTATGGTCCGAATGAAGCCTATGAATGAGCTAACGCACTTTGTGAGTGTGTAAGAGACCATTAGAAGGCGTACTAAACGAATACTGGTCACTATGTCGCAACACGGATGATTATATGTCGCAACATAGGGAACATAATGGAGAAAGCTCAAGTCTATCTTTGATGTCGCGACACGGACTAAGAGTGTCACAATGTACCACTAAAGACATCTCAAGGAGGAGTATGTTGTCACCTCTGTTGCGACATAGGTCTTGGTGTGTCACGACATCGACTCTGTGACGGAAATAAAACACGAAACATGGGCGTTTTGGTCTGCACAATCAAACTTTAAACTCGAGAATGTTAGCTAACCTAGGGTTAAGGATGACGACCACCTAAAAGCTAAAATAGGCTCCTTCGACACATGTTACGCACACCATTCCTTTAGCCTAAATTCTTTTTATAAAATTTAGTTTAGTTTTCTTTCATTCTAAGGTTTTAGATTTCTTTCTGTTGTTCTTATTGATTTCAAGTGATCTAAATTGTAGAAGCATTCAAACTTTGGGGATTCGCAATTAATCTCAATACAATCAGGCTCTTTCATTTACTTTATCTTGTCGATTTAATTAGCATGCTTTCTTTTTATATCAATTTCATATTGTCTATGAAAGCCATGAGGAACTAATCCCTCTATAGGGGATTAATGAATAGATGTATGATTTATTAACTATTTTATAGAGTTACTCAATGGATGAGTTGTTTGAGAAAGGAAGAACGTGAAACAAACCCTAGGCTTGGCAAACCCGAGAAGTCATCAATGTGGGAATTAACCCAAAATTGGTATATCCCATTTGTGAACACCTTCACCCCAAGTCAATTTGGACTGTGAGGTTGGAAGATAAGTAGTTCTTGCTGACTTGTTATGTTAGTGGAAGATCAGAAGGGCTTGCTAGGGTAGCGACTAGTTGATTGGCGAGGAACCCAAAGCAACAATTGATGAGGATTACCTAAGCGAGCTAATCACCCATAATCGAGATTTGATTTATTCTACTCTTTTATCTCCTGAATTTTATTTCTTTTATGTTATTTTATTTTATTATTATAAAAACCTTAATAAATCTTTTTTATGTTTTCGTACTATAATTTATTGAAAGTACTAATTAGATCTTTTAATGTTTAGGTTAGAATTGATCTAGCACTCGCCTTCCTTGGGTACAATCCTCAGAGTACTCACCTACTTCGTTGTAAAACTTATATTACAAATTGACCCGTATACTTGCGGATACCGCCTTATATTTTTATATCTTATTGCAGTATTCACACTCTGGACGTTAGTACGTCTATAGGCGGTCAGTTTTCCTAATGAAAGGAAACATCTCTTTATTTTCGTATTTCCTATAGGGGGTTCTACTATTAGAATTTTTGGATTACAACAATTTCCTACATGGATACTTTGTTCTTAACACGCCTAACCCATGGCTAATCGGACTATGTATCAATACTCAGCAAAAATAATAATACATTAATAAAGACAGTTAAAGCAGAATTCCGAAATAATGAAAACAAATTTGGAAATTTCCAAAACTTAGAATTACACTTTCCTAAAGTCTTTTGGAATAAGGAAAAACATAAAGTAACATTACCATATGAAAATGATTTTGATGAAAGACAAATTCCAACAAAAGCGAGGACAATATAGATGAACAAAGAAATAGAAGAATTTTGTAAAAAAGAAATACAAGACCTTCTCAAAAAAAAAAAAAATCAGAAAGAGCAACTCTCATTGGAGTTGTTCAATGTCTTATGTGATGAAAAATGCAGAACTCGAAAGAGGAACACGATTTTTCTTAAGCCTCTCCTACAAAAGCTTACATAATTTGCTAAGACCAGGATAAAAACTATAACATAATTAAGGCTACTTAAGAATATTTGTAGTTGGACTTTATCAAGGATTTGATTTGAAAATTTGTTGGCAAATTCTATAGATCTTTCTACTGGAATAATGGTCCCTTGGGTAACATAATAACCTAAAAACCTTACTCTAGTTTTAAAAAAAAAACTAATATTGGATTTAGATACTACCAAACCATTATTTTTTATAAATTTGACAAAAATGGATAAATATTTGAAGTGTTTTTCTAAATTTTTAGAAAACTCTAGTACATCATCAATGTATATTATTGTTAATTGGGAATATGGATAAAAAATATCATTCATAATTCTTTGGAATTCAATGGAGCATTTTTTTAGTAGTGGATTCTAGTAGAATTTCATTAATATTTTGTTCTATTTCTTCATCTAGATTTAAATTATTAATTTTTCTCTTAATCTTGTAATATTTTGAGATGCGTCTTAGTTTTTCACATCTATAATATTTTATTGTTTTATCTATTTTGATTTTTGTTGTTTATTTTCTTTTTTATATTTCATATATTTTGGCTTTTTATAATATTATGACATATTCTTTCTTCAATTTTTTGGTTTTACATGACAACATGTTTTTAAGAAAGAAGACTCACTTCTAATGTCAAATTGTCAATAAAATGATCTCAATTCCTTCCTACATTGCTATATTTCTTTTTAAAGTTGTTTTTGCAATTTTAAATATTGACAGATTTTTAATTCTTTCTTTTGAATGTGAAATTAATTAGTTCGCCATATGATAATACTTTAAATGTCAAGATTATTCATTAATTACAAATCTCTCAATCATTTTAATCTAATATTTACGGATCTGATTTATAGAAATAGTATTTCAAAATCACCTTTTTTAACACCACTAAAAATCAGGCAGTTACAAAAATAGAGTAAACTGATTTGTTGGACTAGGAATCGATCAAAATATTGGTCTGAAGAGGGGTTAAATACGAATCTCTCAAAATCGATTGAATTGATATTATTTATTTTTATAAAATTTTAATTATTTATTCAATTAAATAAAATAAATTTATCAAACTGATTGAATTGAAAATTAATCATCATCATTTGATTCTCAAAATCTTGGTTACTATTCCTCTAACGATTGAATCAAAACTTTCTGTTTTAGACTGAAAGGGCCAAACTCCCTTCAAAATTGCCTATGAAATTTTTTTGGTTCAAAGCCTATGAACTTAATGGAGTCTTCTTTTAAGGCATTATTATTGGAGTTATAATTATTTTTTTTTTTTTTTTTGGTGAAAGATTAAAAATAGCTTAAAGATTTCTAAAAGACATTGTACGCTTTGTCCTGAAGGAGAGCTGTGGCTACGATATCTGGTGGCAGTTCAAAAATTCGGAGAGCAATCTGCCAAGAGAGTCCTATCTTCGCAAGTTGGTCTGCGGTTGAATTACCTTCCCTGGGAACATACTTAATTTCCCATTGGTCTGCTAAGAGTAATAGTCTTTTGATCCTTCTGAGAAGTGTAGTTTCCGAGTAAACCATGTCTCCTCTAGTCAAGGCCCTGATTACTTCAAGATTATCAGTTTGGAGCTTGACCTTCTTGTATCCTTTATTGAAGAGGATGAATACTCCATCATGCAGCCCCATAGTTCTCGCTTCCATTGGTGGCAAAATGCCTGTAATGAGTGTATCCTAAGATCCAATTACCATCCCGATCACGTAGCACTCCTCCCGCTGCAGCGTTTCCGGATATTCTAGCCACTGCTCCATCAGAAGAGAGAAGAACCCAATTGTCAGAGCAGTTTTGATGGAGCTCTGGAGAAATCTCGACAACCCTGGGTTTAGTGATAATGGCCTCAAGATTTTGTGCCCAGCTGAGTGAAGCTTTAATGAGTTCGAGTGGCGTTCCATCTATGCTTTGGAAGATGAAGAGATTCCTATTCTTCCAAATTCGCCAAGCTATGATCCCAAATAGGCACGACCAAGTAATATCTTTGTCCTGCATTTTAAAATGACAGCTAAGATTAGTAGTGAACCAAGTTTGTAGAGGGTCAGAAAAAAACCTGTGTTGTTTCTCTGGAGGGACTATGAGCTTCCAAGCTTCCTTGGCCGTCTGACAATCACGTAGAACATGCAAGATGTCTTCGAGATTATGGTCGCATCTAGGGCAAGCACTGCTGTGGGCAATCCCTCTTCTGCATCTCTCTGAGTTGGTTAAGAGTCTCTGATTCGCCACAAGCCATAGAAAAATCCTGACTCTTTGGGGCCCTTGATATTTCCAGATGACTTTCCAGATATCGTCTTTAGGTCTCCAAGAATTTTCCTTTAAGGTCCAATAAGCGCCGGATAGAGAACGATCAGGACGCGTAGCGTGCCCAAATGATTCTATCTTCGCCACAAATGCGGGTGGGGTGGAGGAATGCTTACAATACGTTTCAATTTGTCCTCGGGTAGCCAAAGACGAAGCATATCTATATTCCAAGAACCATCGGGAGAACCCAATCCTTGAGTCTTTGTCAAGTTGAGCTGGTTTGAGCGAAACATATGATATCAATGGTCCAATATCAGGTATCCAATTGTCTTTCCAGCCACAGATGGTAGAGCCATCCCCAACAGACCACATGAGATTTTCACGAATGAGGGGCCACACCTTAGATAAAGATTTCCACAGGTGCGAGCTTTGGCTCTTAGTAATAATCACGGGAAGTCGGTTTTTCCATCCATACTTGAGCGGAGAACTTGAACCCATAGGGCATCCCCGACGTGTGGCAGATTAAACCCAATTTTCATAAGAAAGGATTTATTATGATCTTGGAGATGCCTAAGGCCGAGAGCCTCCATAAGTTCTGGGTTGACAAATGGATTCCCATCCAACCAAGGCGATTTTTGTGTTGCCAGCTGATCCTCCCCAGATAAACTGTCTGGCTATCTTCTCTACCTCATCACACACCCCTTTCGGAATTGCTAAGGACTGCATAAAGTAACTAGGGATAGTTAAGAGTTATAATTATTAAGTTACCATCGGAGCCTGCCCAGTCATAACCTAACCTAACCAAGGTATTGAATTTGATTGGAACATGTTGGCCCCTGCTTTGACTGTTCCCCCACAAAAGTCTCACTTTTTGCTCCATTGGCTTTTGGTTTTAGGGCATCCTAGTTCCCTTCCCCACGTGATCATCCTTTTTCTAATTCCCCAAACTACCCACATCCTTCAATAATGGGCTCCTCAATTTTTCTCAAAAAGTTGCCAACTTTCTGAGGTCAATCCCGTCTTTTCATTGAAAAAACCGTGTAGGTTCATCAAAAACCAGGTGGAAAATTGATCTTGCCAACGCTTCTCTCCTCTCTTTACCTTGTCTGTATGCAATTTGAGTGAAGTTTCTACCATTTTTCTGCTTTAATTATTAGAGATGCAAAAGCCAAAAAACAATGAATGAATGTTATGTTAGCTAAATTGTTTTCCTTTAAACGTGTACTTAAGAATCCGTAGTTTCCTGAAAACATAACAGGAAAAAAAAATTCTGCTTCATATATATAAGAAGGGAAAAGAAAAAAAAGAGAAAGAAAGCTTAGAGTACAAAGTAAGTTGGCATTTGTTTTCCTCATTCAATTCAATCTTAACTTGCCTATACATTTCTGAATTCTTATAAAAATTTCTCATTTCACTCTTTTATTTAAAAAAAACTGGTTTGTTTGATTTTTTTTGTTCCTGCTATTTTTTTTTGCTGAAAAACTTTATCGGTGGTGTGGGGTAACAATAACATGATTCATTATTGACTTTAATGCCTTTTCATTTGATTTTGCTTTGAAGTTTGTCAAAAGGTCTTTTCTTTCCCACAAAAGGTTCTTTCTTTCTCAGTAAGAACCTTCTTTTCTTGCTTAGTATTTTGGTGATGCAATTAGTAATTCCTCCTTGTTTCCCACATTTCAGCTCTCTCTTACATTGCAAGAAATCTTTTGTTAAGATTTCATCTTCTTCATCTTTAATTCCATTTTATTTGTTCCTTGCCTATAGCCAGGTCGCTCCCATCTATTTATATTTCTTCGTTTTATTAGCTCTATATTAGTAGCTGAATATGTCACTGGTTCACTCTTTTGGCCTTAAGGATCATCTTGTTTCGCTTTCTTTTTCTCTAGTTTCTTCTTGTTTAGTTACTTTTTTCAGAATTTGGGATCTGGGTGGTTCTCAGATTTAGTAGTTTGCTCTTGCTGATTTTAAGAATTATTTTATTTTATAGAGAGAAAAGGAGAGTGAAAGAGAGAGATCATGGCAGGGGGAGGAGCTCCAGCAAAAGCAGTTGAGCCACAACCACATCCACCGAAAGAACAGTTGCCCAACATTTCTTATTGCATTACGAGTCCACCTCCATGGCGTAAGTTCCATCTAACCTGCTCTTCTTTTTTCCCCCTTTTATTGGTTTTGTGAGAGCTTAGATTCCAAATTCTATGTTCAGTATATCAGGTATTATACTAGATTTTTGGTTGCTTTACGGTATGATTCTTGTGAATCCCAGGGAATGTTTTAGGTAGACAATGGTGTTAGTCACTGTTTTGGAGTTTATACTCCTCTAACTTTTTTAGCTGAAAGTAGCTTTTTTTGGGTTCTTTCGGTATAATACCCCTTTTCTGGAAAAGTGAAACGCCACTCTTCTCCCCCACTAAAAAAAACTTACTTTTAGTGTGTGTGTGTGTGTGTGTATATATATATATATATATATTTTAAAAAAATTGTTTTCTCTGAGTATCTGTGGTAATTAAGGATGGTACTTCTAGTCATATGATTATTGATTTGATTAGAGTTAATCTGAGGCCAACTTCCATTTGCTAATTGGCTTTCTTTTGGTTTAATTTTGCTTAGCATTTCCCTCTACTTTTTGGTCCTTATATTTGTCTTTAACCTTTACTTCCTTCTCAATCCTTGCTGTCATCAATTTCTGTGGGGTCTTCCTATTTCTACTTCAGGCATTTTAGGAATTTTCATTTATTTTCTTGATGTGGATCGAAGACTTGAAATTCCTATTGTGTTTATGCATTCACTTTGCAATTATGTGATTAACTGCTATTATCATTGGCATTTGTTGGCTGGAAGGAAATAATTGCAACTAATCTCTTGACATTTTGGTCTGGTATTTGATGCAGCCGAGGCTATCCTTCTTGGTTTTCAGCATTATCTTGTGATGCTTGGCACAACAGTGATCATTCCCTCTTCTCTTGTTCCCCAGATGGGAGGTGGAAATGTAGGGCCCCCAAAAATGAAAAATTAATCAAACATGAAGAATCAACAATGTTTACTTAGTTTGATTACTATGGTAATTTGGGCGGACATAATAATTTCAATCATGTTATTGCAATGACATTTATAGGAGGAGAAAGCAAAGGTGATCCAGACACTACTCTTTGTTGCTGGTTTGAACACATTGTTGCAGTCACTGTTTGGGTCTAGATTGCCTGCTGTGATTGGAGGGTCCTATACCTTTGTTCCAACAACAATTTCTATAATCCTTGCTGGTCGGTTCAGTGACACTTCAGATCCTGTTGAGGTTTTGTGATCTGAACTCCGGTTTACTATAATTGGCCTGTTTGGAATTGCAAAGTTGCTTATAAATTTGGAGAATCTAGCACTTACCAAATTGCAATAAGGGATACAATTTCTATCTAGCTTGAATATTACTAATGTGATACCATATGGCTTCACTCTTCAACATTCTATTGAAAGAATAGCATAAAGATGTTTAGAATGCATTCCCTTTTTCCTTAATAGGAGTTTACAACCCTTTCTCATTCTAATGTGATACCGTGTTCTAGATGCTTTTTGTACTTTATTTCTTGAAAAACATATTTACAGACAAATGAGTAATTAAGTTTTCCGGTTTGAACACTAACATTCTGTATATTGGTGTTTTTATTGGTTTGTTTAAATAATGTGTTTTGATGCCTTTTCAGAGATTTAAAAGGACAATGCGGGCAATTCAGGGTTCCCTCATTGTTGCTTCAACTCTTCAGATTGTCCTTGGCTTCAGTGGCCTTTGGCGTAATGTTACTAGGTTAGTTGACTAGTGCTTAAATATTTCAGGGGAAGCTTGACCAGCTTGCCTATATTTGTCTATCCTTCCCAAGTAATTTGGAATTAGGTTGATTTTATGCTTGTCGTCCATGTTTAATGATAGTTGTTGTTAGTGGATTCAGTTTCTAAATTATAGGTTCTTGGACCGATACTTGCTTCATGATTCACATGAATGTTTGCTATAGTATATCCAGAACATAGTCAAATATTATTGTGCGACTTTTTTAGTTAACTTAATCTAATCATACATGCTTTATTTTTCCATTGTTTTCAGGTTTTTAAGTCCACTTTCAGTTGTTCCTTTGGTATCCCTAGTTGGTTTTGGGCTTTATGAGTTTGGGTTTCCTGGGGTAAGTCTGCTTTATATGATACACTATGTGAACGGATAGCCTGACATGGTTTTATATCATCAGCACTATGGATGTTGACTGTTGTTTCAATTAATAGGTTGCCAAATGTGTGGAGATTGGACTGCCTCAGTTGATTCTTGTAGTATTTGTCTCTCAGGTACTTAAAATAATTTTCAGGACCTGCTGTCATCCATTTTATAGTTACAGTATTGCATATTTGTGACTTTTGATTTCAGTTGACTTCAGAACTAACTTCTATCGAATAATCATTGTTTGTCATGTGTTTATTTGCAGTACATGCCTCATGTGATAAAATCTGGGAAACATGTGTTTGATCGTTTTGCTGTCATATTTACAGTGGTGATTGTTTGGATTTATGCTCATTTACTCACTGTGGGTGGTGCTTATAATGGTAAAGCACAAAAAACACAAATAAGCTGCCGCACTGACCGTGCTGGTCTAATAGATGCTGCTCCATGGTGAGTTCATGCAGCATCTTTAGTGCAGTTGCCCTCTTCGTGTTTCTTAATTGGTATTTCATGCATGATTTAACCTATTAATTATTTATTTCGGGATGAGGTACATATGAAGCACTTTTGCTACTATGGCACATTTTCTTAAATCATAGGGCTACACTAGCAATTGAATGGTTGAGGTCACCCATTTAAATCATGTGCAAACTGATTTGCAGGACTGATATTTATACTTTCCATCTGAGGAAAATTCTGCTTTTACCAATTAGCTATCTTGGTACATGTTGGATCAAGTTTTGAATGTAGTGAATTTGAGACAACTTGCTTTCTATAATTAATTTGTAATTGGTTTAGAAGTGTCTAAAAGTTTTGGTCCTGCGTTTGCTTCACAAGTTAAATGGTACTATGAATTGAATAATGAAAATGAAAGGCGCCTTTGGACTCGATGTTTGATGACAAACTTATGATTTCTTTTACCATAATGTGATACCATTTGTCAAGAATGGCATAGTTATAAGTTCTTCCTTACTAGAATTAGCAGTGTGCAGGATAAGAGTTCCTTATCCCTTTCAATGGGGAGCACCTTCATTTGATGCTGGTGAAGCCTTTGCTATGATGATGGCTTCTTTTGTTGCTCTTGTAGAGGTTTGTTTTCTTCTGTTACTTTTGAAGTATATTAACCTTTCTAATGCATCCTTCTAATTCTGATATTTGCTAACTAAAAATCTGAATTGAGTGTCCATTGTCATCATTTTAATTTTTTCTGAAGCACCTATATTGAACACCACGTCTGAGACATTTTCAGACATGGGTATGGGGATGTGATCCTTCAAGGATCCTCCAATTACATAGAAAAACATAGTAAACCTAAAACATACATGTGTTGGACACATTGCCCATATATGATGCTCACATCCAAGTCCGAATAGCTTAAGCTGATTTCTTATTGCCATCCTTTTCCTTTTATGTCATTTCTTATTGACTCTCCTCCACTGCTATGTATTTCAACTCTAGTATGAACTGGCTCAAAGCTTCTTTTTGTTTTCATCCCCAGGGGTAAAATATCGCATTTTTCAGTTTCCTTTGGCGATTGTATTGTTCTAATTTTCTGTTTAAACATGCACAAAAGCAAATTTTTATTAATTTTAGGAAATTAATAGTTAACTTTGCAGTTATTCAATAATTATTTCTAACTTTGTTCCTGTTCAATGTCATGACCAGTCCACGGGGGCTTTTATTGCGGTGTCAAGATATGCTAGCGCAACTCCAATGCCACCATCTATTCTTAGCCGTGGTGTTGGTTGGCAGGTAGTTTGATAAAGCTTGTACTATGATGTGAAGATATCTCTGTGATGAATATAATTAATTAAATTGGCTGTCTTATACTTCATGATCACATGGAATTGCCTCACTGCTAACCTTGTGCCTAAAATTACATATATTCATATGCATTCAGTCATCATCATTGCTGCAGGAGAGAGAATCTGCATTTCTATTTAACATCTGGAAATTGCTTATCAGTTCTCTGAAACTTCAGTTCCTTGTTAATATTGAATTCTTATCTTTTGCTAAGTAACGTTTTCTTTTGCCTGCTTTAGGGTGTTGCGATTTTGGTCTCTGGGTTGTTTGGAACTGTCAATGGATCCTCGGTATCCGTGTAAGGGTCTGACTAGCTATGAATGTTACTGTAGTACCTTTTATTTCCCTCTTCGATAAATAAAAGTAGAAAAGGATTTGATTACTGACTTTGGTTTTGTTATAGTGAAAATGCTGGTCTTTTAGCCTTAACACGAGTTGGCAGCCGAAGGGTTGTCCAAATCTCAGCTGGATTTATGATTTTCTTCTCCATTCTTGGTAATTTGCAGATTTATGAGTTCTCTATTTAGACCTTGTGCTTTTTTTCCATATTTAGTTGACTTTTATAATTAACATGCAGGAAAATTCGGAGCCGTCTTTGCTTCAATTCCAGCACCCATTATTGCTGCTTTGTACTGCCTATTCTTTGCTTATGTTGGTATGGGTCCAATTTGAGCTGTGTATGAGAAAACATGTCCTATGATTTATAATAAGCTCTTTCAAGTATTTAAGTACACTATTTCCTCGCATTTCTGCAGGTGCTGGAGGTCTTAGTTTTCTTCAGTTCTGCAACCTGAACAGCTTCCGTACGAAGTTTATATTAGGCTTCTCTGTTTTTATGGGCTTATCCGTGCCACAGTACTTCAATGAGTATACTGCAATCAATGGCTATGGTCCTGTTCACACAGGCGCGAGATGGGTATTCATGCTAAATCTCTTCTAAAACTTTTTAATCTTGAATAACCTACTGTTACGATCGCCTTATGACTAGGATTTTATGCCTTCCTTGAACAGTTCAACGACATTGTAAATGTGCCTTTATCATCTGAAGCATTTGTGGCGGGTTGCTTGGCATATTTCCTTGATAACACTTTGCATCGAAAGGACAGCGCAATCAGGAAGGACAGAGGTAAGCATTGGTGGGACAAATTCCGGTCATTTAAGGGCGATTCAAGGAGTGAAGAATTCTATTCCCTCCCCTTCAATCTAAACAAATATTTCCCATCTGTGTGATGATATAAGATGAGAAGTTAATGATATCAAGTAATTTATCCCTTTTGTGGATCACATCATACTATCACCAACCATTGCTTCCCTGTTGTGAATTGTATTACCACACGCTATAGCCGTACAACATAGTGTTTCCCTTAATAGGAGACTTCAGAATATTTATTGAATTGTTTCGTTTTGTTAATTTCTGCTGTAAATCTGATGGAGACATGCGGATTTGAAGTAGCAATGAAGCAGTTTTAATGCCTCTGTCTTGTTTGATGTGTGCTTTTACAAGTGTTTACTGCACTCATTCACTCGCTCAGCC
This sequence comes from Gossypium bickii, assembly GCA_025503065.1. Taxonomy (NCBI): domain Eukaryota; kingdom Viridiplantae; phylum Streptophyta; class Magnoliopsida; order Malvales; family Malvaceae; genus Gossypium; species Gossypium bickii. Next base: position 23,363,115 of record CP106718.1, read on the forward strand.
GCTCCTTGTATTCACTTACATTTGACATTCCAATGCCATCTGCGAATCTGATGGCACAATCTGCATCATTGTTTTTATTTTTTGGTATTAAGATAATTACAGCATATAGTACAATTAGTTAAGGTGTCTAGTCTTTGGTGGTGGATTGCTGCAGCTTGTCGTGCTAGTTGGAGTATTGTAGTCGTAAGAGGATGCAGGCTAGACTTGAGGCTGATGTGGATGGTTGTCTGCATTATCTTCTTGTTTGACAAGATGGGCCTAGTTTCCAATGTACCTGAATTCAGAATTCGAAGATTGCCTCCCGTTTCTGGTTGGACTGAGAAATATGGGCGTGGTAGATCCTCAATTTATAAAGTTTGCCTAGTACCAAACGAGCAAAAAGTACTTGGCTGTGAATTCTGGATGTGTTCTTGTAATAGGATGCCAGGAATATGGGAGGTCTGTAGCTTTCAAGTGCTATCGCTGCATCATTTGTTGATGTGTGTTGATTATGCGTAAGTGAGATGACCTAGATGAACGGTGTTTCTTGAGGATGGAGGGAGGCCGTATGTTGGGGTTGAGGACATTTTGCTTGCAGGAAGGTTGACATTTCCTATTCAATCCGAGTTATACGAAGTGATGGTAGTGTTGTAGTTTTGGTGGTAGTGTTGCGTTGGATCATTGGAATAGGATGCGGTTTTATTCAAGTGAATAGTACTGCGTTCTAGTTCTTCCGTATTTGCCAGAAGGTGATGATCAATCGATGAATTGCTGATTTGTGGTTTGGGTCTACTATGGTGTATTCTTGGATCCAATTAGCTATGTAGGATAGAATGTCTGCTAGGTCTCTTTCGTCCATCCATAGCGCCACGGGACAACCATATTGCTCTGGTTAGCGTACATGTTTGAAATGTTTGAAATAGGTGGTTTTATGTCTTCTGGTGCCTCGTCACAGATGGGGCCGTTGGAAGAGATTGGAAGGTGTAGGTTGTGAAGCTCCTTCAGAAGAGGTAGTGCATTCATATATAGTTTCTGTTGGGAATTAATTTCTGTGGGGAATTAATGTGTATGCAACGAACAAGTATAATAAAATCAAGAAGCCCCAAAACAAAAACCTTCTGAAACAAAGAATAGAATTTTCTCAATGTAAATATTTTTGTTAGGTAAAACCTAGAGTAATTAAGATCTATTTATAGACTGAAATTCGTAGAATTTTTGACTAGAATAACTCAGAGTTTAAATGAGAAATTAAAAATAGAGTTTAATTAAGAGCAAAAGAGCTGAAAAAACTTGAAGTGCACGTTGCCACGTTGTGACGTGGCACTGCATCGTCGGGACGAAAGAGGATCGTGTTGTCGGGACGAGGGCTTTCTTCTCGTCGTGACATCAACTGCTCGTAGAGACAAAGAACACTTCCTTGTTGGAACATCACACATTGTTTAGTCGAAAATGTGAGACACAACTCCACAAATCTCCACCTTGACTCGTATTTGACTTAACTCCCTTGCCAAGCCCTATTATGGGCCTAATTTGATATTCGTCAGATACTTACCAAGTCCAAGCAATGCTCGAACTTTGAAACTAGAAGACTCTTTGTCAACATGTCGGACCAATTGTGTTCTATGTTGTCACATCCCGAAAATAGGTTTAGTAGAATCGGGTTGTTAAACCGAGGGTTTGAGTCGGACACCGAAATTAAGGTTGTAAATAATAAGTTAAAATATCAGAAAATATAATTGGATTTTTTTTATTAATTAAGCTAAAACGAAATTTAATTACAAGGTTTAATATGAAAATAGTGGGCTTTGATTGAGTAAGACCCAATTGGAAAAGGGAAGAAACAAGAACTGAGCAATAGGACAAACAGCCCAATTTTTGAAAATTGTTTTCCTACATGGAGTCCCCCACCATTTTCTTCCCCCTCTTAAACCTAAACCCATTCAAAAATTTTCCCAAAACCTAAATCAGAGAGTTTCCTTCAAAATTGACTTATCCTTTCAGATTTATTAACTTCCCAAACACCACAATAGCCCCCAATTGCAAAGGAAAATCACGTTTTCTTCCCCAATTTTGTAATTGCTTTTCTTGCGTTCAATATCAAATTAGAGCTGTAGGTCATTGTTTCCAAAAAATTAAGGTAATATTATGACTTTTTAGGATTAAGGAAAGTGTGTTGTTAATTCAATTTGAGGTTTAACTGATTGTATACAAATTTATTTAGATTTAATGTTTTTATAGTAAGGTTGGGTTCAAAAATGGCAAATAACGTAATCTTGAGTAAATTCGTTATTTCAAAGTGATTTGTTGATTTATTTAAACCTAATTACAAGGTATTTCACCTCAATGTGATAGATCCTTACTTGATTTTTAAGAATCAAGCATTTTTCCTCTTTTACATGTTCTTTAGAGCTTGAATTTTTTTGGAAATCGTAGATCCGTGGATTTGGGTAAAATTAATGGTTTAGATATGAAATTAAATGATATTTTGGATGTTTGAAATCGAACTAAAAATTAGAAACAAGAGTAGAGTGTCGAAGCTAGCTAATTTTCGGTAGTGAGAAAGGAGAGGCTTGATTCATGTTTTTCTTACTGTTTGGTTGTGTTCAAGGTTATTTTTAATGAGTTTGTAATGTGTTTATTGTGTTTGCAAAGTTTCGAGTGTCGGATCAATCGAGAGCTTCTATGAGCAAGTCAAAAGGTAAGGAGAAGCTTGTTTGAACTTTCGACTAGTAAGTGGAAGTGTGATCGGTGAGTGTTCTAGAGTCGCTATTGGTATGTGCGATTCATAGTATTAATTAGGAGATTAGGATTAACCTAATCCCCTATCCTAAGTTCTGAGAGTAAGCCTTTCCTATACTTTTTGCTTTGGTTGTGGAATCATGCCTAAGTAAGTTGAGTTGTGTTATTTGATACTAGTACAACAAGTAATATTTGAAAAATACATGAATGTGGTATGTGATTTACTGATTTTATTGCACACGTATGAGGTCTTATATATGATAGTTCAATGAGCATTATTGTGGCACTTGAAGTGCAATTAAATGAGAATACGATAAACATGCATTGTGTATGAGATTGTAATGTGAAATTGATGAATATGAATAGAGGTTATGTGCATTTAAACAGTAAATAAATTTGTGAATTTGTGGAAATATTGGCCTTGTGATCTATTGAAACCGTTGGATATAATTGGCATGCCATAAGATTGTGAGTACTTACTTTTGTGTTTTGTGATTTGGGCATTGAGGCCTTGGGATAGGTTGGAGAGATAAGAGAATGTTGAGCTATGCTCCATTCATTGGGACATGCTGGTGTGTTGGAGAGTGTTAGCTTAATGCTACACTTTTGGGACATGTTAGACTCTTTAAATTATTGGTGTGATGGAGATCCATTTATTCAATGTGCGGTGTTTGAGTCCACTTTTATGTTTCATAAACATAACCTGACAAATTATCTTTATTTGAACTATATATGAGTTATGTTGTGTGTAAATACATGTAAGAGAATTTTCTAGACTTGTGCGGTATTGAAGCATGAAAACGTTATTTGTCTTGTTAAAAATGTGGTTGTGAATGTGCCTTAGTAGGCTCTTATGCTATTGTGTATGCTTAGTAGAACTTCCGAACATTCATTGAGCTTGCTTGAGCTCACACTCTTTATCTAAATTTTACAGATAAAAAGTGCGTTTGGGCAGTGTAAAGTGGGCAAGGAAGTGATCCACACAAGCATTGTGGTTAAGTGTGTTTTTGTGGTTTAGAATATTAGGAATAAAGACAATGTGGGTTATAGTTATTATAATTACTGATATTATTTTGGGACTAAAATTACGGGCTATTGATAATTTTTGTGGACTTTGATTGTGGATATTTTGATGTTCGTGAATGGTATTAGCGATGCATGATATGTTCATTTGATGATTATGTGTTTAAGTGGCATGTAATATGTCTAAAAAGTGCTAGCATGGCTAAAACAATATGCTGGAGATTTAGGTAAGTCTAAAATGACCAAATGGTTCAAAATAAACAATTAGAATCCTTAGGAAACCTTGAGATGCTAATTTGGTATGTTGAGTAGTGGATTTAGAGACTAAAGATGTATGTTAGCATTAATCATTACTTGGGGTGTCAAATTTTGCTATGGCATGTTATGGTGTGCTTGAGCTTGTTTTAAATGATGATTGAAGGTATATAACATGTTTGGAGTGAGAAATAGCCTTAAATGCACGAAATAGTATGTGTAATAGCGCTTAAACTTGAAAATTGCAGGTCTCAGCTGAAACTGCAAGTCATCGTCCCGACATTGTTCGGATGACTTCTCGATGAGAGGCCGATGTAGTGACCACCATTGTCACATCGTCATGACAAAGGACCCATACCAAGGCTCGTCCCAATGGGCTATATTGCGTCGTCCCGACGTGGAGCCTAGCCATTTCAGGGCCGGTTTTCATAGATTTGTAATTTAGTCCTTAGGTTTTGGTGGTGTAATTGAAGGCCAAAACGTTTACGAAATGCTTTGAAAATTCACATATCAGAGTCTTAGATGTTTGATTTCATAAATCTACTGATAACTTTGTAACTTGATTGTTTTAATATTCTATCAATATTTTGGTTTTGTCCTTAATATATATATTTTTTAAAATTAACTAAGAGCAATTAATCGAATTAAACTGATTCTTTACAAAATATTTCTAAAAATATTTTAGATATAAATTGCACCTTTCAATCAATTATTTATGTGTGTTTACATGGTTAGGACATGAAATGACATTTTTGCCCTTATGCTCGTTTAAGTAAACTTCGTTTGAAAAAGCATGCAACTAGGGTTAAATTGTTTTTTACTATCTGTATGTGAGTTGAATGCAAGCATGAGACATTCGTTGTTGATTGAAAAAGGAAAAAAAATAATTAATTGCATGCTTAAAAGTCGTAAGGTGTTTTGGGTCACTTTGATGACTAATGTAATGTTTCGGATTGGGGTCGGACCGTCTCGGTCGGGTTTGGGGCGTCACATTTGCCAATTTTAAAAATCTGAACATCCCTTTGAATGATCACCTCTTGAACAAAGTGGTAACATATGTCTATGTGATTCGTTCTCTCATGATGCATTTGATTTTTGGTGAGATGTATGACACTTTGACTATTACAATATATGCCTCTTTTTCACTTACCAGTTTACTAAACATGCCCTTTAACCAAATTGCTTCTTTTACTGTTTCAGTAATTGCCATGTATTCTACTTCAATAGTTGACAAAGCTATTGTAGCTTGAAGTATAGCTTTCCAACTAATGATACAATTCCCAAAAACAAATAGGTAACCTGCGATAGACCTTCTTTGATCTAAATCTCCTGCATAATCTGAATCAACATATCTGACTAAGCCCTTTAAGCTTCTTTCGAATTCTAAGCACATGTTAAAAGTATCTCGTAAATATCTGAATATCCACTTAACTACATGCTAGTGTAACTTACTCGGTTTGGCCATGTGTCTACTAACAACACTAACAACATGTGAAATATTTGGACGAGTACATACCATTGCATACATCAAACTTCCAACTGTGCTTGAAGAAGGTACTTTTGACATGTACCTCTCTTCTTTTTCATTTTGGGGAGAATCTAAAATTGACAATTTGAAGTATGCAACTAAGGGAGTACTTACTGGTTTTGAGTTTTGCATCTCAAATCGTTGAAGGATCTTCTTAATGTAACTTTTTTGTGATAAAAACAATTTCTCAGAATGTCTATCCCTTGAAATTTCAATTCCAAAAATTTTCTTCGCTGCACCTAAATCTTTCATCTCTAAATTATAGTTAAGCATGATTTTAAGACTCATTTTCAGATGGATTCTTAGCCACAATCAACATATCATCAACATAAAGCAGCAAATATATAAAAGAACCATCACCAAGACATTGTAGGTAAACACAATTGTTATACTTACTTTGAGAAAAACCAATACTCAACATGAATAAGTCGAACTTTTTATACCATTGCCAAAGAGACTACTTCAAACTGTATAAAGACTTTTGTAAGAGACACACATGATCTTCTTTACCTTTAAATTTGAAGCCTTCCGGTTGTTGCATGTATATATCCTTCTCAAGGTCACTGTGAAGGAAATAAGCCTTCACATCTAAATGCTCTAATTCAAGATTGTTTGATGCCACAAGAGCCAAAAGCATCCAAATGGACGTATGTTTCACAATGGGAGAGAAAACATCATAAAAATCAACTCCATCCACTTGACTGTAGCCCTTTGCAACCAATTTTGCCTTGTACCTATTGTCGTTAAAACCTGAACCTTCTTTCTTTTTAAACACCCATTTGCAACCAATGATTCTTTTACTGATGGATGGTTTATCTAGTCGCCAAGTCTCGTTCTTATGAAGTGATTCCATCTCTTCTTCCATTGCAACGAGCCATTTGCTAGAATCGGAGGCCTAAACTGTCTTATAATAAAACGAAGGATCGGTTGAATCAATGCTCTTAGCAATACTTAGAGCATAAGCCACTAGGTTTCCTACACAATATTTCTATGGTGGTTGAATTTCTCGCCTTTTCTTGTCACGAATCAACTTATATTTAGTTAACTGAGATGGTGAGTTGGATGAAGCCCCAAACTGATTCGAAACAACTTTAATTTCGTAAGAATTGAGATTTCATCGTGTCATCGTGACGTTGTTGCTTTCTCATCAGGACGACAATCCTGTTCGTGACATTGCGATGAGGCTCTTTGTGTCATTGTGACATCGCCCCTTATTTTAACTTTTTACTCCACCTTGCTTGAGACACTTTGATTTGTTGTGTCTATAAAAGTAAATGACCCCTTTTCTAATTGAAACATGACAGATTCATCGAACATAAAATCTTTGCTAACAATAGTTTTGTTGGTTTCCGGACACTACAGTTTGAAACCTTTCATACCGGCAAGGTATCTCAAATAGATGCACTTTACGACCCCTGGATCGAGCTTTCCCTGGATAACTTTAGGATAAGCAGGACAACTGAAAATTCTAAGATTAGAACAATTGGGAGGATTACTTGACCATATCTCCTCTGAAAATTTATCGTTCAATGCTCAATGTGGAGATTGTTTTAACAAACAACTTGCCAAATTTATTGCTTCGACCCAAAACTCCTTCCCTACTCCTGTATTTGAAAGCATGCATCGGGCCTTTTGTAGCAAGGTTCTGTTCATTCTTTCTGCAACTCTATTATGCTGTAGAGTTCTAATGACGGTTCGATGTCTTTTAATTCCTTCATATTTGCAGAAATTGTTAAACTCCGACGAAAAAACTCAAGGCCGTTATCTGTTTTCAACCGCTTCACTGATTTTTTGGTATTTTTTTTTCTAACAGTGTCTTCCACAATTTGAAGATTCTAAAGACTTCATTTTTTTGTTTCAAGAAATAAACCCAAACTTTTTTGAAGTGATCATCAATAGAGTTAGGAAATATTTATTTCCTCCTTTTGAGATGTCAAGAGACGGACCCCATAAATTAGAATGAAAGTAATCAAGAGTCCCTTTTTATTCTGTGCACTGCTAAATTGAAGCTGACTCGAGTTTGCTTCTCAAAAACGCAATGCTCGTAGAAACCTAACTTACCAACTCAAATGTCTTTAAGAAGATCCCTTTTGCACAAGACTGTCATACATTTCTTACTCATATGACCTAGTCAGATGTGCTAAATTTTGGTTGAATCAAAATCGATGGAGAAAGAATCACGCCGCAGTGTCATGACATCATGTTGGCTCTCATCACGACCTGGCGATGATTTTGACACTTCTTCAATAATTGCAGTCACACCAATAGCCGTTTACCCTTGCAGAACGTATAGGTTTCCCTTTTTCTATCTTCTCATTACCATGAGAGCTCCGTGAGAGACTATTAAGTCATTTGATTCAAGGGCTATCTGATTTGACGCAATTCATTGTAGCTGATTAAACAAATTTCTACACTTAAAGAGCTCGCATGAAAACAATTTAATTATGTTTTTACTTAGTTTTCATCTTTAGGTAATAAATAAATAAAAAGTATAATTTGAGCCATTTATATGACCTTAGGGCCAAAATAGGCCTAAAGGAAGGCTAATGTATTCCATGAGTGTGCAGGACATCATTCGGAGGCATAGGAACACGAGACTGACCACAATTTTGCAACATGGAGTTTCGATGTCGTAACATAGTGAGCAGAGTACTCAAAAGGAGCAAACTACCTTCAATGTTGCAACATGGATAGAGGGTGTCATGACATAACCCTGTAATCTAGCTTGAGCTGTAAACTGCCATTAGTGCTGCTACATAGGCCAGAGGGTATTATGAAACAGAGGGTGGCGTGAAATAGCCTTGACGAGGGAAGTTAATGAGCCAAGGGAATTTTGGTCCGCACAATAAACTTTAATGTAAAAATACCGAATTAGGTCAATGAACAATGGCCAACATTAAGCTTATAAATAGACGACTCTAAACACTTCATAAAATTTTTTTTTATTCAAGTTTTAGTTTACAACTTCATTTAGTTTCAGTTATCTGTTTTCTTTAGTTTATTTTGTACTTAGGTTTCTTTTATCGTTGTAATTTACTTTTGCTTCTATTTTATTCTTTAGAGAATCTGATTTAGGGATTCATCAAATTTTTGTGGATTTTGTTCACACGCTTATCAATATATATAAGGATTCTTCTTAAACTATATTCTTGATTTATGATATTTATTAGATCCATGAGGAACTAGTTCTGTTATGGGAGATTAGCTAGTAGGCGTGGGAGAAATTAACTTCTATGTAGGATTTCTTAGCGGATCAGCTGGTTGGGATAGAAAGAACTTAGAACCACTAGGCTTGACAATCTTAGGAAGTCATCTAGGTGGAAATGAACCAAAAATTGGTATTTCCTATCCTTGAACACCTTACCCTAATTCGGTCTGGACTATGAGGTCGAGAGATAAGTAGTTCTTTCTGACTCATTAGTTTAGTGGAAGATCAAGAGATCCTACTAGGTTAATGACTAGTTGATTGAGTAGAATCCAAAATAGGAATTAGTTATGACCACCAAAGCGAGTTAGTCTTCCGTCCTTAAAATTGATCAAATCTAAAAATTAGTTTTTTGTCTTTATTTTTATGCATCTTAATTATTTTATAAAGTATGAATTTTCATCACCTTAGGATTTATCGTAATATAGTTTAATTAAATTACTAATTAGATCTATTAACTTCGAAGTTAGAATTAGTTTAGTTTTTCCTCCCTTAGATACGATCCTCGGAGTACTCCAATACTTCGTTGTATAAATCTATATTACAACCTGACCTATTTACTTTCTGAAATCACCTAACGATAATATTTGGTTGCAGGATTTATAGTCCAGACGTTAGTATGTCTGGAGGCGGTCAATTTGTTGGCGCCGTTGCTGGGGAGACAACGCCAGTAGATTAATTTTAGTTTTTACATTTAATAGAATAATTAAGAAAATTTTAAATTATAGATACAATTTTATTTTTTCTTATTTAATTTTATTCTTCTATACTAACGTTTTTCTTTTCTTTTAAGATCTCCACGTCCTTAGTACTTCTCATCCCAAAAAGTTGTACAACACCTTTTCAATCCACAAAAAAAAAAAAAAAAAAACATTAGTGTTGAAACAAGCAAATATATTTCTCAAAATTGACGCAGTGCCTCGAATAGTTTCATACTTTCCAGAAGCATCTTCAAAAATAATGCTATCGTCCACAAAAAAGAGATGCATAATGTTGGGACTCCGCCAACATATTGTGTGCCCCTTAATTGCCCCTGTTGTCTAGCCAACTTTAGAAGAGTCGCAAAGCCTTCATCACCTTAACGCAAACCCCTTGAAAAGCTGAAATGACACACTTAACCTCTCATTCATCACCATGAAATAACAAACCGTACTAATACAATGCATAACCAAAGATACCTAATGTGGAGTGTGCCTCACATTTTGTATGAAACAAAGTTAACGTCGTGACAAGGAAGAGTTGACGTCCTGACGATGCGGCACACTACGTCCCGATGAGAAGAAACTGATGTCCCGAGAGCTGATAAATGATGTCATAACATGGCGACGTGTTCCCTAATAAACTGGGTTTCTTCTCCTACTTAAACACTGCTAAATTTTTCTAGTCAAACTCTAATAGCTTTAGGGATATTTTAATCAAATTAGTGAATGAATTTCAGCCTATAAATAGGGCTTTTAGCAACCCTAGAGAGATTGATTCAATTTCATTTAACTTCAAGTTATTTGAAATTTAGTTTTAGTTCATCAACAGGATTTTTATTCTTTTTTTAGACTTGGACTCTATCTGGTTCCAAGCTTTTGTTTATTCAGTAATTTATAACTTTTATTTGGTTTTCACTTGCAATCGATGTTATCTCGAAAACTATTAAATGGTTTTCGGCTTATAAGCGTGGAAACACGAAAATATACACACTTTTTCATACCCTTTTAAACTCAAATTCATGCAGTTTTGGTAAAAATCTTGTCGAAAAATATATAATTATTATAAAATAATTAAATTGTACTTAAATTATTAACATGTTGAATTTTACTTAAATCTATAATAAATTTTGATCATTTTCGACAGATTCGCACAAAGGGCGAAAAACGGCTCAGTAGACACTGCTAGAAGCACAAAATCGAGAAGCAATTTTGAATCATCAAGGTGAATTAATTTTTCAGCCTAAGAAGGTCCAAATTATGTGTATTAATTCATAATATAATTAATTTTAATTTTAATCCAATTTAATTTGGGTTACATAAATTATTGTTAATTAATTATAAATATGGGCCCCAGTTGAGCTGAACCAAGAAACCCAATCCAACCGAGCACTGGGTAGCCCAAAATCATCCCACATGCTGACCCAATAAGGTTGTTTGGATGATTATTGGGCTTGCAAAATGGCCCTTGAAGACTCTTTCAATTTGCATTAAAACCCCTCCACTATTCATGCCTTTCAAGATTTGCCCCTACCTAAAAGTAGCATGTTTGAAATCTTCAAACATGCCACATGTATGGCCGGCCATGGGGGGAGTCTTTGGCTGTTGATTTTGGCTATTTTTGGCAGCATTCTCAACCTATAAATACCCCTTTTGGCTGCTCACTTCAAACACGTCTCAAAACCATTCATTCTTCATTTCTCTTTCACTTTTCTCTCTTCATTGTTCTTCATTTCCTTCCCCATTCCCTTGCCAATTTCACCTCTTGAAAATGAGTCCTTCAACCGCCATTTGGAGCAGCATTCAAGTGTTCGTGGAAGCCTCAATTCAACAAGAACAAGCTGAGGAGGAGAGGAGCAACTTAGTCAAGCCTCGGAGAAACACCGGATTTGATTCTTATTATCCTTTTAATTTTATTATTGTTGTTATGAACATGTCTATGAATATTTGTGATGTTGATATGTTTAATTTAATTAATATGGCTTAAATTTAATTCGTGTTAGGTTTATTGCATTTCGTCTACATGAGTTATTAAAATTGTGTTTGTGTTGTTATAGGTCTTGGTAAGATGTTTGATTAAGTAAAATCATGACTAAATTATTCTTGCATTACAATTGTAAGGTAAATAATGAATTAATTATTTAAACATATTGAATTGTAATTAATTGACACGATACTTAATCAGTGCATGTTTAATCATCTAAGGTAGCTGAGGGTTAAATTAGCAACGGTATCTAACAATACATTAACCTTGCATAATTTGCAAGATTATTGTGATTAAACTGTTTCAAGGTAGGAATACATTGTTACGTCACGTAATCTTTTATATGCTTATGAGATTGAGTTAATTGTTTAAACTGACATAAAGATATGTACAACAAATTATTTTAATTTTATAAGTATGTATGTGCATTAACACATTTGCTTATTAAAATTTGTTTAATTGGTTGAATTGAAATAGAGACATAATCAAGAGATAAATGGATTTTGGAAGGTAAATATGTTCCTAAGTTAGCAAATTACTGAGTTGCCGCAAATTTTTCCGTAACAACATAAACATGAGATTAATAATTCTAAGTTAAGAAATGTAATTAATCTAGCAAAATTATGTCATCTTGATTAAAATCATCTTTTGAAATCGTGCATTGGAACTTTTATTTTATTTTTATTTATTTTACTGAACTTTTATTTTATTTTTATTTATTTTACTTAGTTAAAATCTTAGTTTTTAATCACCTCCTCAAATCAAAATATTTTTCTTCACCAAAGTGTTTGAAATTGCAATCATAAATAATCCTTTTCACAGTCCCTGTGGGTACGATAACTCAACATTTACTTGTCACTTTATTACTTGTTGCGATTGTGTACACTTGCAGATTCCCGTCGTTCCAAAGCGCATCCCATATCAAAAGAACCAATTTCTCTTTTCCCTTCTCTTTAGTTTAAACTACGTGGCCGAGAAATAAGTGGTTTTTGTCGATTAGTTAATTAGTTAGTGGCCGAAGGGTAATAACTAGTTAATTATTAGCTAGTTCATTAAAACTTGAATTCTAAAGTGAATTATGAACACTAATGTGAGTTAATATTTTGTATATCAATTGAGTGAATTTCTATTGTTAATTTTATTTATGCTATCTTTGTTGCTTAATTTTGATATGGTTTTTTATACTATAATTTTAGATTATTATTGTTTAGCCGTGTTAGTGTAGAAAGTAGTTTTTGGTTTGATTCAACCTCCCTTGGGTATGATTCTGGGATTACTTCCCAAAGTCTTTCGTTGTAAACTTTACTATATTACAATTTGACGTGTATAATTACGGGCACAACTATCTATTTTATAACTTTTTGTTGTAGTGTTTCTAGTTTAGACGTTCATAAGTTTGGCGGTGATCAACGCCCATGACCCATTATTGTAATCTCGTTCCCACATGCTCAATACGAGCAGGGATGGTCCTGAAACTTCAAGTTCAGAGCTTTCTAATTTCTTCTTCGTATGACTCCTTAAGAACCCAACAAGCCTCAAAATGAAATCATTGCCTCCTATCTCCCATGCGAGCCTCTTCTTTACATATCATATTATCAACCAAAATTGGACAGTGATCTAAAAAATAATGCGGTAGATTCATTAAACCAAAAGAAGAAGACAACTCATACCAGTTAGGAGTAGCAACACCTAGATCAAGCATTTCTTGGATATTGGCCTTTGATGAATGTCCTTGTTCCCAAGTAAATCACCTCACTTTATACTCGATATCTGATAAAACATAATCATTTAAAAAAGTTCGAAATGCCTCTATTGTCGTTCCTCCCAAAGGAAACCCCATTGTTTCTTAAAAGAGTTATAAATCTCATTGAAGTCCTCAAGCACTAACCAAGGCAGAAAAGAGCTATTTCTTAGCTGACATATTAACTCCTAAAAATTAGCCCGAAATCGCAACTCTAATGAACCATAGAAACCCGTTAACCACCACTTCCTCCCATCAGCCCTATCATTGATCTCATCATCAATATGACTACCAGTTAAGTTGCATAAACTTATATTAAGCCATACTCTCCAAGAAAGAGATAGATCACCTTTAAATCTCGATGCTGCCACATCAAACCTGTAATAGAAGCCACACTACTTGTGCACCCTCTCTATCCTTTGATTATTATGTTTGGCTTTGATAAGAAACACTAATTAGGGATTGTACTTCCACAACTTTGAACGGACCAAGGTTCCCCAACCCACGAACATTCCAACTAAGGATTTTCTTTGCGCTTGGTTGACATACTTACTAGGTCCAACCGGTAAAACATTATGAGCCACAGACTGATCCATTGAAGCTTTAGCAGGATCGCCATAAATAGAAATTGAAAAAGCATGAAAATCTGATCTAGGCCTCTTTTTCCCATCAACCAGATCCAAAGGACTTTCCTCATTATTTAGGCCCATCCCATCCATATCCAAAGCTCCATCCCTATAGGTCTATTATTTTCATTCTCACTACTTAAGCTCCTTGCCAAATTAATTCCTAGATTCATGCTAATCTCATTAAAAAAATTATAAATAATTGAATTCCCCAAATCATTCCTCATATCTTGCCCATTCCCCTAAAAAATTCGGGAATAGCATATCAGAGTCCTCATGAATCCAAATGCTCTTCGACGGGGCATCTCACTTGGGGTTTGCCCGCAAAGGTTCATCCCACTCCATATTCATCCCTTTAAAGGCTGGGTTTGGGGTGTTACATTTAGTGGTATCAGAGTCTGGTTACAAAACTCGGGCTGTGACATGGGCTTTAGTTTTTATTTTGAAGATGTTTACAAATGATTCTTAAGTAGTTTTAAAAGATTTTTGTGTGGCACACCAAATCTCTGACGTTGAACCAAGTAAGTTCTACTGATACTGAAATCTGTTTTAAACTATTATACTGTTAGTGACTGGGGTTACTTTAAGTGATAGACTATATTGAAACTCTTAGTTAGAGTAAAATTGGAGCCCGTAGGGGAATAAAACTGTAGTAAGCCTACAACTGCATAAACAACTCTTAAATACTAATTCCATAAAACATCTATTTAATTATTGAAACTATAAGCTAAATTCATAAAATTTCTAATTCAGATAATACGCGAAGCGATAATGAGCACTAAAAGAGGTGTAAGAGGCCGCGGTAGAGGCCGTGATAGTGCTAGGGCTGGATCTTCGGCATCAGGCCATTTGCCCAACGTTGAAGCGAGAGAGGCTCCGGCTTCACCGGTAACCGAGGCAGGGTTGTTTGATCGAGCTACTGGGGATGACACACTGTCTCAGGCGATACTTCGTATTTTGGAAAGAGTTGCTGGGTCTGTTGGGACTAATACCGTTATTGGGGGCTGTGGGTCAGTTACGAAACGACTTCGGTTCAATGGAGTAGAGATCTTCAAGGGAGTTTCTGGGGTGGCCCCAAATGTGGCGGAGTACTGGTTGGAAGCCACCAAAAAAATTATGGACGACCTTGACTACACACCGGAACAAAAGTTGAAGGGTGTCGTGTCCTTGCTGAGGGATGAAACCTATCAGTGGTAGCTTACGATAAAAGAGGGTACCCCGTCTGATCGATTGACCTGGGAATTCTTCAAGTCCACATTTCAGGAAAAGAATGTGGGCGCTAGCTATGTCGATGCTCGTAAGAAAGAATTTCTGAATCTGGTTCAAGGTAACAAGTCTATGGCTGGGTACGAGGCAAAATTTTTGTGACTTAGCCGGTATGCTCAAGGAATAGTGGCAACAAATTACGAGCGTTGTGTTCGGTTCAAAGATGGCCTCAGAGATAGTCTTCGGTACTGATTGCTCCCTAAAGTGAGTAGGATTTTACAGCATTGGTGGAGAAAGCAAAGATCGCTGAAGATGTGTAGCGCTCTGAGCGTCTAAACCGAGAAAGAGAAAGGGGCAGAAACAAGAGGGATTTTGAGCACTCCAATTCTGATCAGAGACCTAAGAGAAGGGCTAAAGTGGATGGGCCAGTTAGAGCTGGGCCCCTTGTTGCTACTACTGGGTTACCACTTTATGCTACTTGTGGGAAAGGTCATGTGGGCAAGTGCTGGAGAAGGACGGGGGCTTTTCTGAGTTGTGGTTCCATGGGGTATCGTCTCAGAGAGTGTCCCAGAAGACCAGATCAGAGGTAGGCTTTCGGTAGGGGTAATGTACATCCACCTAGGGGTGGACAGTAGCCACCTAGAGGCCATGGACAGGCCAGGGGTAGAAACGGTTTAGGTCATGGAGCTCCAGGTAGAGGTGCTGGTCTTGCAGAGGTGAGGCAGCCAGTTTTGGTTTATGCAGCACGTCGCCGAGAGGACGGAAAAACTCCAGATGTGAATACTGGTACGTACTTTACCCATCGTATGCTATTTACCTAATTTGCAATTAGGACTGTAGTGCGCAGCAAAAGCATAGTGGTGTAACCTGTTTTGTGCGGCTATTAGATAGTTGGAAATTTCTAGGACGAAATTTCTTTAAGGGGGTAAAATTGTAACACCCTGAATTTGGGCCTAGTAGAATTAGGCCTATTGGGCCTTGGGCATGGGAGCGTTTAAAATTTTTGAGAACAAGAGAACGACACAAATGCATGTTGGATCTGTTAGGTGAGTGATTTTGGAAGGTTAGGGGGCTTCTATGAAGTCCTGGGTTCAAGCCATGTTTGGAAAATTTTTATTTTTAGCATTAGGGGAACCCTGACTCCTGGTATTAAGCCTTTTAAATAATTGTGGTTAAAAAGAGACACAAGAGAGCCTGTGGTGGAGTGGTTGTGGCGTCACAGATGTGGCAAGGAGGACAGGGGTTCAAGTCTCACTGCATGCAAAAGGGGATTATTTATTTTACTCTTGTGTGGGCAAGAGTTTGTGTTGGATTTGAACTCTGTGTTGGAGAGTTTGAATTGGTCAAGTGAGTGTTTTAGGGGAGTGTTTCAAGGGATGAAGATTTGATGAAGGAGTTTGATTGTAATTCAAACTCGGTTGGTGGCTGAATTCAAGGAGAAAATTAGGGAATTTGAAATGGGTAGGTGTTGGCCGAACATTGAGTTCTTTGGGGTGTGCATTCGACACTCTGGGGATTCTCTTGTGGTTGTGCCGAATTAGTATAGGAGCATTAGGGGTTTATTTTTTCTCTCATTTTATTTCGAAAGCTTTCCTCTTGAGCTATTGTTTTCTCATTCTTTTGGTGCATTTTTGACCTTTCGGGACCTTTTCTTTTCAACTTTGTTTCTAAAGTGTTTATTCACTTTTTCTGAAACACAGAAACCAAGTGCTGAATTCTCTCTTGAAACCTTTCTCCCTTTCTTCTCTTCTTCTTGATCTTGTTATTCTTTTCTTGTTTCTATGCTCAAACTCTAGCTGAATTCATCTTCTTCCCTTCTTTTCTCAGATTGATCGAACCAATCTTTCTCTTCCCAACTATTAAAATTCAATCTTGATCTTGGCACTTTTTACCTTAGTCGATTATAGCATCTCCTTGTTATTTGACTTTCATTCCCTCATTCCATTCTGTCGGTTCCCTACGTTTGTGTTGGCCGTATAGTCTTTCTCCCTCTCTCTCATTTCTTTTGGGATAGCAACTCTTTCTCTTCACCTTATTGCTTGGGCCATCTGTTCCTTTCTTCTTAAGTAACTTTGCGATTCGGGAATTCCATAGGCCTAGTGGTTAATCTTTGGTAGCAGTGTGGCCTTTTGTCGATCGATCAAGGTAAGGATTTAGAGTTCTTTAATAAGTATGATAGCATAGGGATTTATTAGATATTGATGTTTAATAATGGTTGTGGTACGGATAGACCACAAGGAAGTGAGATCGATTCATAAGCAAACGGATTAGGAAGTATAAGCCGATTCAGTTAAGGTAGGTATTAATCTTGGGTTTGGATCCTGTATTAGAAAGGCTTGTTAAATATTACTAATGTAATGGCTAACTGAATACCTTGATCGAATATAGGTTCTACGCTCGTAGGCTACTACGTTTTTCTCCAATAAGGTGTGTACACACACCACTCAAACAGTAGATCGGTAAATGCCGAAAAGCCAAAGTACCGATGAATGATGCCATACGAGCGTGTGATCGCACGTGTGGTGGATCGAGCCTACGAATATGGGCGTAAGATGGTTGAGGCCACCATGAGCGTTCTCATGGGTTTAGGCTGTTTTTGGGACCAAATGGATCGGAATGGGCCCGTGGGCCTTACGCGAGTAATTTTATGGATGGATAGGAAATAATAAGCCGTCCACGACGATCACATGGCCAAAGGGCAGTTTTGGGCTAAATGGGCACACGAGCGTGTGGGCCCACTTGGGTCGAATAGCGGACTTTGGGCCCAAATACTCCGTTTTGATCACATATGTTATCTATGTCATTCGATGCGACTATAGACCTTCGGGAAGGTTGTAAAATTACTGAAATACCCTTGAAGGGTAAAATTACTGAAGTACCCTTATAGGGTAAAATGACCGAAATACCCCTAGGGGTAAAACGATCGTTATGCCCCTAAAGGGAAAAATAACTAAAATGCCCTTGCATGTTATATGATTGTTATTGTATGCTATTTTTGGTATGTTGCATTCATGTGATATTATGTTGCATGGGGGATGAGATCTTTGATTTGGAGGAAGTATATGATTTGTTAGGGTCGCATGGTCGCTTGATGGCTGTGGATCCACCAATGGCTTTAAGCCGATTATGTGATTGGCAGCTCTGCTGCAACATTGGTTAGTGCCGCAACCGGTGCTACATAAGGAGTGTAGGGATGGGTGGGTCGATTAAATCCCCACAGGAATGCAGGGTTGGACAGGAGACGGAGTGCAGGGTTGGTATGGGCATTATGCATTGCATATATGGATTTTAATATTGAGATGGGTTTAGGCCCAGATAAAGATGATATGTGACATTTGACATGGGTTAAGGCCCAACCGGGGTTACTATAGGCTAAGGCCCAAATGCCACCGCTACTGTGTTGGGCTTGGGCCCACATTGATGACTGTAATGGGCTTAGGCCCAGATTGTTGTGATGCATTTTTTTACCGATGAGGGTTGTACACACTGAGTTTTCATAAACTCACCCCCTCTTTTTAATTTTTCAGGTAATCCTTAGTAGGCGGTTCGACGTACTGGAGGACTCAGAGGCGGCCACACTACGAATAGCTTTAGACTTAGTGTTCTATTTTACCTTAATTAAATCGATTTTTTTATTAGGTTGTAATAAGGCCGCTTTTAATTTCTGTTTTTTATTTGGGATGTTTATCTATGATGTTTTATAACTATTAAACGTATATCGCGATTTTCCTAAACCAAACTGTTTTCAAAACATTACGCTTTCGCAACTCAATTTTTAAATATCACGTTTTCGTAAATCATCTGTTTTAAATTAAGCTTCCGCAACAAAGAAGGTTTTGAAGGTAATAACGTAACTGGGATTTTACTCAGGCTTTCAATTAAGAAGGGTTTTCGATGAAAACATGGTTTTTGAAAAACACTTCAATGTG
Organism: Gossypium bickii; assembly: GCA_025503065.1. Lineage (NCBI taxonomy): Eukaryota > Viridiplantae > Streptophyta > Magnoliopsida > Malvales > Malvaceae > Gossypium > Gossypium bickii. The sequence continues at coordinate 23,382,028 of CP106718.1, forward strand.
GCACGCCAGATTCGGGCCTAACTTCTAGGCCAGGTTTGGGGTGTTACAGGCACCCTCGATCTAATTTTTTAAATCTACTTGCCAATCCTCCTCCTAACCATCATCCAAATGTAATCTAGCAATGCCATCCTCCTTCCTCAATCGTACTAGCTTGACAGCCAATTAGCATCACCACCAACACACAATAAATAGACACCCACTTACCAAAGCCGAAATCAAACAAACCCAACCTGATCTCTCACATATCGTATCGACATAGGGAAGAGATTTGAACACAATCGAAAAATTAAATGAAAAAAGAGACAACATGCCACAAGAGAAGACAAAATGTAATGGTCAATTTTTTGTTTCTTTTGGAATTATATATATATATATTGTCGGAACCATTTTTATATTTAAAAAAAACAGGGATCGGCTTTAAAACGAAAATGGAGTCGCCACCAATCCCTTTTTTCTTAGGTGTGATTGGATCACCTTATAAAATGTTTTATTTCAAAACTTTGATTTTGGCCTACGAAATTAAAGAAAAAGGGTTCGAGAGTTAGTTACGTACGAGGAAGGATTAGCACCCTTGTAACGCCCAAAATTGGTACTGGATTGATTAGTTATTGTCCTAATGTCGAAGATTTTAAAAATATGATCCTTTTAATTGAAAGAAAGCAAAGACTCACTTATCTCAAGGAAATAAAATGCCACACCTAATTAGTTAGAATGCAACATTTCAAGACCTCGAAAATAAGCTTGCCTTTATTTGTAGAAAATCATTACCTTGAGATACAAAACATCATATCCAATAAGTTAGGATACAACATCTTGAATTCCCGAGAATAAGTTTTGATTTGAAGTTTATGAGTTTCAATTTCAAAAAGAAATACTTAATATCTTAAGTTCAATGAGAAAAATTGAAACCCAGTGAGTTAGGGTACAATGTTTCTCGAGGCTCTCAAATATTATATACCGCCGTACCCCTTTTTTTTTAAAATCTTTTGAATAAAGTGCAACAATTTAGAAAAATGCATTTTTTATTAAAAATGATTTGAGTAAAATATTGCATTAATACATTACAAAATATAAATACCAAATAGCAATTCACCATAATTACAAGTCATATTAACGATTAATACTAATATAGACAATTACAGAAATAATAATATAAAATAACGAATGATATAAATAATAAAATAACTATACTAAAGCAAACATAAAAATAATAAACAAATAAAAGAGCATGGAAAAACAAATAAAAGATATAAAGCAATAAATAATGAAAGATAAAAACTACTAAATAAATATGAAACTTTACATGCAAGATCAAGTGTAAAAAAATAACAATATAAAATGAATGACATATACCAAATAATAAATAGATATTGCAAATAAAAAAACATATATGTAAAAATGATAAGGCAAAATCTAAAAATGGATATATATATATATATATATACATAATAAAATAAATGTATATTTTAAACGAATAGTATATAAAAAAACTTGAATATATAAAATACAAGTACAAAGGATAAATATAATATAACAACTTAATATATATAAAATAATACATATTTAAAATAAAAATACATAGAAAACTTTATATCAATAATAAATCAATTTAAATAATATACACTATACAAAAATTTTAAAAAATAAAAATAATACAGAATTTAATAAAAAATGAATTAATTTCAGAAAATGCTAAAGTAATTAAAAAATATATAAATAAATAAAAGGTTAAAAATCAAGGAAACAGGGATTAAATCAAAATAAAACAAAATCCAGAGTAAAAAATGTAAAAGGACCAGATTAGAACGCGCATCACACTATAGGGACCTATTAGCCAATTATGCCTTATCTCCTAAACGACGCCGTTCCCCCTTCTGCCTTAAAATAGCCCTATGGGCTAAATTGAAACAAAGATCCTGATTCAAGGCCAAATCGAAAATAAGGAAAAATGCTATTCGGACATAATTATAAAGTCGCAATAATGCGAAAGGACCTATAGAGCAATTAGACCCTTTAATAAAAACGCGTGAATATTCCCCGGGTCGGGTTAACACGAGGATCTTTGGCCTTAAAACAACGTCGTTTTGGTGTTTATTGACTTAAGCAAAAACGACGTCGTTTTTATGTTGCTATATAAATCAAGTTTTATAAAAAAAATCATTTGAAACTGTTTTTTTTAAAAACAAATTTCAGAAAATCCTTTCAAATCTCCCTTTCTTCCGTCTAGGTTCTGACCATCGGTCTTACAGACCACCGCCACACGCGCCACCAAAAACACCGCCATATATGGCGGCTGAAACACCTCAAACCCAGCCCACGAGCCTTGACCGGATCTGGTATGCTCCTCGAAGAAAACCGGTTCAAATTCGTTTGCACTTTGAAAAACTTTAAGTGATTTTGGGAGAAAGTTCGAATTGGGTTGGGCTCGAGTTGAAAACAGGGTTATCTTATATTGAAATCCCTTTATCTTAGGTGTCAAAACATTTAGGGTTTAGTTTAAAAGAAATTTACTTAAATTTTAATTGATAAAAATTTGTAAACATAATAAATAAAATAAATGTAAAATAGCTCAACTATGGCCTTATTACATCAAATAAACCCAAATAATTTAAAATACTTAAATAAAAATAAAATGTCCAAATAAAATTCCTTGCTGAGCATGGCCACCTTTAAGCTCCTACCGACCCGGTCCATTCCGATCGTCACTGAAAAAATGTTCCCTAGCGGGGTGAGTCAATGAGACTCAATGTGTAACCGACACTAAAATTTAACAATTCAGGCATACATTATCATATTACATACACATTCATAAATCAGATATAAACAAATGATGCAACCCGAACCCAAACCTATATGCCATCCGCTACACATCACCCGTACCATCCTGCACACCGTGGGGGCTACTAAGTCAACCCTCCATCCGCTACACACCATCGAAGGCAGTCGCTGCAGTCGACGTGCTCATCGCCCTTATGAGTATTCGTGGTCTTAGGTCACCACACTCAGATATCGTGGTCTTAGGTCACCACATTCAGATATCGTGGTCTTAGGTCACCACATTCAGATCTCGTGGTCTTAGGTCACCAAATTCAAATATCGTGGTCTTAGGTCACCACATTCACTTCCCCTTTTCAATAACCCATATGCCCCATATCATACATAGTATGCATTAACATGCCAAATTTCACATTCTTATCACTTATCACATGTTAAATATAACATATTTCATAATCCTAGTAGGAGTACCATATCATGGTACCTTAGCCACATTCTTACACTTTCATATTAACACATATATCAAGTTTAAGCCATAAATCTATTAAGATTAGTGTAGGGTACACACCTGATTCACTTAGCAAGTTCACTTCAGATCCCGAAAATCCGATCTACTGCTTTAGATATTTAATGCCTATATTCGGCCAATACTTGGAAATTTAATAAAAACCTTTCAGCCATAAAACCAAATCCCAATAGGATTATTGTAATCAAATTCTTACCTTGGTGCCGATTTCACTACTAATCAAATCCCGAAAACTTTTGTTACTCCTTCCTTCAATCGGCCAATGCTAGATCATTCGACTTAGTTAGTTTTCGGCTTTTAAGTAAATAAGAATTAAATCTTAAATCACTAATATACCTTGGCCGAATATACATATGTACTTACCTTATGATTTGAAATCCCGAAATATCCCTTCTTGAAGTCAACAACGCCTAAATCCCGAAACTTCCTTCAAATAGTTGGCCATAGAGCAACAGTAGAGATTAGATCTCAGATTTCGATAAGCCTAATAGAAAAAGAATGAAAACCGAATTGGATCTTACATTCACTGAAGAAATCGACAGCACCTATGTTTATCACCACAGAAGTATTCGGCTTTGAGACTTGATGGAGAAAAGAGATGTAACTTACAAAGGTTCGGCAACTAAGGTATTTTGATCTAAGAATTTCGACAAAGAGGAACCTTTGGGAGGGAGAGATTCGGCCTAAGTAGAATGGGACAAAAAGGTGAGAAGAGAAAGATGAAGAATTCGACAATGATTTCTTGAGTTTTTGGCTTGACAAAGTTTAAGAGAAAAGAGAATAATGGCAGAGAGAATTCGGCAGAGGCTTTCAAGAACAGAAAATAATGCAGAATGGCCTCCCTTTTCCTTTTATTGCCGAAATTACTAGGCCAAGACTCCCTTACTTGGCCATCACTCTTCTATTTTGATAGCTTTATCTCTTTAATTATCACCTTATTCAAATTAATAAAAATTTAATCCAATAATTATCTCTCATCTCTTAATAAAAATAATACTAATAATAATCCATCATTATCTATCTATTTGCCGAATTTTAAAGAGAATAAAATTCCTCTTTTAAGAGCCTTAATGCCGTCCACCTCTCTGCTCCTTGTAGCAAAATAAAATTCTTTTATTTGCTTCCCATGTGACTCGATCCTTGGCCCATTTGCCTATGTATGTGGCGTCACTTGTTAGGCCCTTAAGTGGTGCCTTGTAGCCATTTTACCAAGGTTATTTGTATGTCATATTTCACATACATTTTCTCTTAAGACCACCTTGCTTCATGTCCCTCTTTTAAACTTTAAACTTGACATTTCTAAAGCATTTCCTTACATTTCTAAGACATTTCCTTACATTTCCAAGACAAGACATTTCCTTACATTTCCAAGACAAGACATTTCCTTACATTTCCAAGACATTTCCTTACATTTCCAAGACATTTCCTTACATTTCCAAGACAAGACATTTCCTTACATTTCCAAGACATTTCCTTACATTTCTAAGACATTTCCTTACATTTCCAAGACAAGACATTTCCTTACATTTCCAAGTCATTTCCTTACATTTCCAAGACAAGACATTTCCTCACATTTCCAAGATTTTAAAAATGCACACATCACATCCATAACTCATAAGACATACTAATGCATAGGCTATAATCCAGGATGTTACAGCGGCCGTAGGCTAGAAACCTCCATTCTCCGACACAAATCGAGAGGTAATTTTCTTTCCCTTATTTCCAGTAGTATTTAGAAAAAAATGATTTGTATGCTTTTGTATATATCGAAAATGAAAAAAAAAAATAAAACTAAACAAAATATAACTATCGAAAATCACCTTGGGCCTTTGAAGATTCTGTATTTTATTTTTGTATTCTTTTTTGTGTATTGCGTATTATTGCTTTTGTCCAAAAAAAGAATCCTTTTCTTATAGATTACAATTGGGTTTTTATAGCCCAAAGTACAGATTCTATTTTTCCATATTTGCTGCTTTTGCTGTGTTTTTCTTTCCTTTTGCAGGTTAATAGCGAAGATCTCAGCGGTGATGAAGGCTGGTGGCTAGGCTGCGGCGCGAGGGTTTTCCAGAAACCCTAGGTCTTCTGAAATAGTTCGGACCTTTTGGGCTCCGTAGATTTGGTTTTGTTGGGTTAGGGGTTTAGTTTTGGTTTTAGGCTAATTGGGTTTGGGGTGTAATTTAGTTTAGGTTAATAGTGGGCTACGGGTAATATTTGTAAATTCGGGCCTGTAAATTGGCTGTAAAGGGACTTTAGTAAATATTATTTTTTGTTTTTTGAATGGTATAGGCCCAGACAAAATGAGCCTATTACAGCTGCCCCTCTTTGCTTATTATTGTGTAACGAGAATAGAGCAAAGACTATAAAAGGACTGATTTTGCCCGGTCTTTCCCAAGTCTTGACCTCTTGATCCTCGTCTTCTTCAAATGGCTTCCAACCCAACTGCAACTTTAGAGGTATTGGAACTTCATCTTTACTTCAATTTTAGAAGTATTGGACTATCTGTTCTAATAAGTCTGATGGCTTCAATCTGCTTCACTGCAATTTCAGGAAGGCAATATCCGCTATCTTTAATTTGCTCTGTTGTAAACTCAGGAAGACAAGATCTGCTATCTTCAGTCTGCTCCACTGCAAACTCAGGAATGCCAAATTGGTTTCTTCGATCCGTTTCGCTGCAATCTCAAGAAAAAAAGATCTGTTATCTTTAGTCTGCTCCACTGCAAACTCAGGGAGACAAGACTGATGTCTTCGATCTGCTTCGCTGCAACTTCAGGAATGCCAGATCTGCTATCTTCAGTCTGCTCCACTACAAACTCAAGGAGACAAGATCTGATGTCTTCGATTTGCTTTACTGCAACTTCAAAAATGCCAGATCTGCTATTTTAATCTGCTCCAATGCAAACTCAGGGAGACAAGATCTGATATCTTCGATCTGCTTCATGCAACTTTAGGAATGCCAGATCTGCTATTATTAGTCTGCTCGGCTGTAAACTCAGGGATGCCAGATGGGTATCTTTGATCTGCTTCGCTACAAACTCAAGAAGATAAGATCTGCTATCTTCAGTCTGCTCCAATGCAAACTCATGGAGACAAGACTGGTGTCTTCGATCTGCTTCACTGCAACTTCAAGAATACCAGATCTGCTATCTTCTGTCTGCTCCACTGGAAACTTAGGGAGACAAGATCTGATGTCTTCGATCTGCTTCATACAACTTTAGGAATGCCAGATCTGCTATTATTAGTCTGCTCGGCTGCAAACTCAGGGATGCCAGACGGGTATCTTTAATCTGCTTCGCTACAAACTCAAGAAGACAAGATCTGCTATCTTCAGTCTGCTCCAATGCAAACTCAGGGAGACAAGACTGATGTCTTCGATCTGCTTCACTGCAACTTCAGGAATGCCAGATCTACTATCTTCAGTCTGCTCCACTGGAAACTTAGGGAGACAAGATCTGATGTCTTCGATCTGCTTCACTGCAACTTCAGGAATGCCAGATCTGCTATTTTAATCTGCTCTAATACAAACTCAGGGAGACAAGATCTGATGTCTTCGATCTGCTTCATTGCAACTTCAGGAATGCCAGATCTGCTATTTTAATCTGCTCCACTGCAAACTCAGGGAGACCAAACTAATATCTTCAATCTACCTCACTACATTGTCCTCTAGAGGACATAACCTGTAGAATGGGTATATGCTTATGCCTAATAATTAGGATGCCCTGATCGAAATGAGTCAAATGCTCCTATTTAAGCTTTCTATGATATATGAATGCAAAAATGTTATGAGAATGATTCCTATTTCAGGTGTCATCACTCATTTATTCATCAAGGCTTCATCTTTATTCCTTTTGAAGTATCATATTCTTGCTCAAATAATTTACCTCGTGGAGATTTTAGGGCCCACTCCATTTGAACCTTGGGGAAACAAGGCTTGTACCGCCTTCAAACCATCCCACCAAGATTATAGGATTTAATCCATTCCTATTGTAACACAGGATCTGTTTCAACTTCAATCCATTCCATCGTAATTTAGGGTTTTTAAATCTTTTCCCGTCAACTTGGTCTGTCATACCATTCCATGAATGTTATGACCCAATGAGAATGCTTGTAAAATGATCCTCTCTTAGGATTAATATTGCTTCTTTTTTTGTTGCAACAACTCATTATTTTGTCCAATCACCATTTAGACAAAGAATTCAAAGAAATAATCTCAATCTAGACTTTCTCAAGTACTTTCAATCCTCATACATGAAAATTCTTAAACAATTGTCCTGTTTTAGTTTCTCGTATTATCTAGAAATTTCCAAAGTAATATGCAGAACTTCTTTTGTGAAAATATTATTAGTTCATCAATCATAATTTTAATGCAACATGCTTATGAATAATGGACAACAAGTAAATTGATCCTGAGAAGAGTTGAATAATTATCAAAAGAAATTAACTGGGAACATATTTTTGAGAAGAAAAAGAATCCAAAGATAGTAAATTAAATATGAATAGAACGAAGGCCAGGTGCCCTAGATATCGCAGCTTGGGCTTTTATATACAAACTCCATGAAGACTGCTTTGAGCTTAACATGTGTTAGAAGATCTAAAGTATTTTGTTGATGCCCCGATATGTAACATACTTCATTTCTTGTTGATTCCGGTATAGCAAGATCACTGCATGCCTATTCAAAATTTGAGCCGCCTTTTTTGGGTTTTCAACTCAAAACTCCTTTAGTCTTAAGGCACCCTTTACGGGTTTTTGCCTAGGCCTCTCCCTTTTTTTTTGAAATCTCAAAGTGCCCTTTGTGGGTTTTCACCTTGGCCTCTTCTCCTTTTGAAGCAAAATGTTTTTTAACTGAATCCGAGTTCACAGGATTGGGTAAGCTTTTTCCATCCATTTCGGTCAAAATCAGTGTACCTCTAGAGAAAGCCTTCTTCACCACATATGGTCCTTCCCAATTCAGCATCCATTTTCCTCTGAAATCTCTTCGTATGGGAAAAATCTTTTTCAGTACAAGGTCCCCCTCGTGAAACTCTCTTGGGCGGACTTTTTTTATCATTGGCTCGTACCATTCGTTTTTGGTACATCTGACTGTGACGAATAGCTCTTAGTCTCTTTTCCTCAATCAAGTTCAACTAATCATATCGAGACTGGATCCATTCCGCTTCATCCAGCTTTATCTCTGACAAAACTCGAAGAGAAGGTATCTCTACTTCAATGGGTGGAACTGCCTCCATCCCATAAACCAATGAGAAAGGAGTTGCCCCAGTAGAGGTTCTGATGGTCGTTCGATAAGCATAAAGTGCAAATGGTAATTTCTCATGCCAATCCTTATAAGTCATAGTCATTTTCCCTACTATCTACTTGATGTTTTTATTGGCCGCTTCCACTGCTCCATTCATTTTTGGGCGATACAGAGATGAGTTGTGTTTGATCTTGAATTAACTGCAGACTTCTGTTATTGTGCTATTGTTCAAGTTCAGTGCATTGTCTGATATGATCCTCTCGGGCATTCCGTATCGACAAATGATCTCCTTCTTCAAGAAACTACTAACTGCTGACTTAGTAACGTTAGCGTATGAAGCAGCCTCTACCCATTTTATGAAGTAGTTAAAAACCACAAAGATGAATCGATGCCCATTCGAAGCTTTCGGTGATATCAGTCGAACGACATCCATGCCCCACATGGAAAAAGGCCATGGAGAAGTCATAACATGCAAATGTGAAGGCAGCACGTGAATTTTGTCTCCATAAATCTGGCATTTATGACATCTTTTAGCATAGTTGATACAATCTTCTTCCATGGTAGACCAATAGTATCCAAATCTAATTATTTGTCTAGCCATTGTGAATCCATTAGCATGTGTTCCATAAAGCCCTCATGAACTTCTTTCAAAATTTTCCTAGCTTCAACAGCGTCAACACATCTCAATAGTACTTGATATTTCCTTCTTTTGTACAAGATATCCCCATCTAAAATGTAGTCACAGGCCAATCTTCTTAACGTCTTTTTTGTCATTCTCGGTTGCATGATCAGGGTACTCACAATTTCTTACATAGCACAGTATATCATGATACCAAGGGTAATCATCTTTTTCCTCCTCTTCCATGTTATAACAATGAGCTGAAACCTCAAAAATACTCATCTGAATAGGTCTCACATTCTCTTGTTTGTTTACTTTAATTATGGAAGCTAGCGTTACCAAAGCATCTGCCATCTGGTTTTCATCTCGTGGGAGATAATTAAAAGTGATGTCATCAAACTCCTCAATCAGCCCCAGAACTATTTTTCGGTAATCGATTAGTTTAGGGTCTCTTGTCTCCTATTCTCCTTTAAACTGGTAGATTACTAATGCAGAATCTCCATATACTTTTAGAACTCTTATTTTACGCTCTATAGTTGCTCGAATTCCCATGATGCATGCTTCATACTCTTCCATGTTGTTTGTGCAATCAAAATCCAATTTGCATGTGAATGGATAATGATCACCACTAGGGGATACAAAGACTGCCCCAATTCCATTTCCCACAGCATTTGACACTCCATCAAAATTTAACTTCCACGGATACTCTTCAATAGTTGCCACATACATTAGCTCTTCATTTGGGAAATCAAGGCTCAAAGGTTCATAATCCTCTAAAGCCCTGCTAGCCAGAAATTCTACTACTGCGCTCCCTTTTATAGCTTTTTGGTTTACATAGACTATATCAAATTCAGAAAGTAAAATCTGCCCCTTGCCATCCTTCCATTCAAAGCAGTTGACTCTATCATATACTTTAACGGATTCAGTTTTGAGATTAGCTAGGTTGTATGATATAGCATATATTGCCTCAATCTCCGAGTTGTCCAAACCAGGGCACAACACAATTTCTCAATTGATGAATATTTCATATCACATTCCGTGAACTTTTTACTGAGATAATATATCGCTTTTTCTTTTCTTCCTGACTCATTATGTTGACCAAGCACACATCCCATCGAGTTATTGAACACTGTCAAATACAGTATTAGTGGTCTATCTAGATTAGGCGAGATCGTACTGAGGCATTTGACAGATATTGTTTGACTTTGTCAAAAGCTTTCTGGCACTCATCGTCCTGTATGCCTTGGTTGTGTTTCTTAAGAAGACAAAATATGGGATCACATTTCTCAGTTAATTGTGAAATAAACCAAGCAATGTAATTTAATATTCCAAGAAAACCTCGAACTTCTTTTTGAGTGCGTGGTGGAGGCAATTCTTGTATAGCTTTAACCTTATCTGATTCAATCTTGATTCCTCTCCTACTGACTACAAAACCCAGTAATTTCCTTGACCGAGCTCTAAAAGTACACTTTATCGGGTTGAGCTTTAATTGAAATTTTCTCAATCTAAAAAACAACTTCTTCAAAACTTCAATGTATGTCATGGAATAAGGTTACCATGGCCTTTTGATATGTTGCTCCCATATTCTTTAGCTCAAATGGCATCACCTTATAACAAAAGGTACCCCACAATGGTATGAAAGTAGTTTTCTCCATATCCTCAGGGTACATCTTGATCTAATTGTATCCCGAAAAATCATCCATGAAAGAAAACAGTGAGTATCCCGCCGTATTATCCACCAATGTGTCAATATTAGGCAAAGAGAAATTGTCCTTTGGGCTAGCTTTATTTAAGTCCCTTAGTCTACACACATCCGAACCTTTCCATCCTTCTTAGGGGCAGGAACAATATTGGCTACCCATTCTGAGTATTTTACCACCTGTAGAAAACCAGCATCAAACTATTTCTTGACTTCCTCTTTTATTTTTAACACCACATTAGGCCTCATCCTTCGTAGCTTTTGTTAAACTGGCTTGCATTCTTCTCTTATAGAAAGGCGATGCACTATAATATCAGTACTTAGCCCAGGCATATCTTGGTATGACATGCAAAGACATCTTTGAATTCCCGCAATAACTCAACGAGGTCTTGCTTCTCTCTTCGGCTATGCGCGTTCCAAATTTCACAACATTTCCTTTCTCTAAAACTATATTCTCTACGACCTCTTCATGGGGTAAAATTTGTTTCTCTTCTTGCTTTACCATTCTTAACAAATCTAGATACAAGTCACAATCTCTATCACCCTCAAAATCCTGAGATTCCTCTAAACACATGTCTTGCTCAAAAAAGACCTCTGGCTCTGTAGTATCATTGCTCATGTCATTGATATCTAGGGACATGTGACAGGCACAAAAGAATGTACAAAGAACAAATGAATTCAAGAACAACTATTTGCATGGTATGAATGAGAATAACAAAAGAAAAATTTTGGATGGAATTTAGAAGAAAAAAAATAAAGGAATATTCACTCGAATTAATCATCAATGATGTATTTTATTGAAAAAAAAAAGGATGTCTAAACATGAGCCTATTTCACAAATGAAATCTTATTGTTTCTAGGCTTTAAAACAAAAAGTGTGTTCTGACCATTACTCTGTGTAATCTCTAAAAACTACAGGAAGTTTCTCTGCAGTCTAATTGTTCAAAATGCTTCCAGGTTCATAAGGGCAAACGCCCAACAGGTTTCTTTGCTCAGTCTCTTCCTCGTGTATAGCATTGATGTAAAGATTTTCATTTTCCAACAATCCTCTCTCAGGGTGAATTATCCCTCCTGATACAAAAGTCTGGGATATGTGAGGGAATGTCATTAATTTCCACTTGACTTCTTCCTCATGCAGCCGTGCCATTCTTGTCTCTTACTTCTTCTCTATTTCCTTCTTCCTTTGTCTAGCATCCGAACTGAAACCCAAGCCAAAACGGTCTCTTTTCTCTTTCAGTATCAGAACTTGAATCCCTCCTTGGAGATGTCTGCCCAGTCCTTTTTCCGATAAGGCTCTTTTCCCCACTATCATTGGCAAGCCTATTCTCGTGGTCCTGGATATCCTCGGCACCGGAACCTAATTCCCTTCCAAAATGAATGTTGCATTCACGAACTCTAAAAATTGAAAGGAACACTCAATGGCCTCCTCATTTGCCTCTAAATATGGTGCGTCGTTGGTAACAGTTGCTATGATATCCACCTCCGCATTTATAATAACTAGCCGACCTTCTGTTACCAATTTCAATTTTTGGTACAGTGATGAGGGCACTGCCCCTGCCGAATGAATCCAGGGTCTTTCCAACAAGCAATTGCAGGAGAGCTTGATATCTATCACCAAGAAATCCACTTCATATGTGTTTGGCCCAATCAACACCGGTATGTCAATCTTTCCCATCACTCTTCTCTTAGTGCCATCAAATGGTCTCACTATGTTCTGGCATGTCTTCATGTGAGAACTGTCTATAGGTTATCTTTTCAAAGTAGACAATGGTAAGACATTCAAAGTCGATCCATTATCGATTAATACGCTTGATAGAGTATATCCTTTGCAACGAGTAGTGATGTGCAAAGCTTTAGTCGATCCCATGCCCCCAAGTGGAATTTCATCATCACTGAAATAAATAAAGTTGTTGGCACTTATATTACTAACCAGACGGTTAAGTTTATTAACAGATATATCTTTAGTAACATAGGTCTCATTTAACACTTTCATCAATGCTTCGCGATGTACTTCTGAGCTTAAAAGCAATGCTAGTACTGATATGCGAGCCAGTTGTTTGCACAGTTTCTCCACCACACTATATTCACTGTGCTTTAAGAATTTCAGAAATTCTTTAGCTTCTTTCTTCTTTACCGGTTCATTGATAAGTGTCTTAGGTCCTTTCTCTCGTTTAACTGCCAAGGTTTTTGATTTTACTGGTTTGTTCTAACGTTTACTGAGTCGTAACGCCTTCCACTACGTGTGTAAGATCCTTCATTTTGGTCCTCCTTAGAATCACTAGCTAGAATTTCCCCTCCTGGTATTGTCACGTTACAGTCATAATTCTAAGGTACCATTTTGTTATCCTTATAAGGAAAAGACACAGGTTTCTGGATTACGACCTTTGGCATCATTTGTGTTCTTCCTCCCTTGTTTCTTGGTCGAGTGATGATGATACTCAGATAATTGACTTTTTGGTTTGCCAATTCTCCTTCTGTCACGCATATACTTCCTCCCCCTTAGCCTTCCTCATAAACTTCTAATTCCTTATTGTCCATAACGCTCTGCACCAGCTCCCTGAACTCAACACATTCTTGGATTTCGCGCCCTTCTGCTTTGTGGAACTCACAGTAATCCCTTACTCCTTCGCATCCTTCCACAAAATCTAATTCTATCAATCCTCTTCCTACCATTTCTCTCCAGACCATTCTCAACGGGGTTTTCACCTCCGCAATATCCTCCTTAATCCTTTCAACGATATTTTCATCAATTGTATTTATCCCCTTATCTCCATGGTTAGGTAATGGGTTCTCCGTACTAGGTGTATAATCAAACTTTACAATCCTCATCTTGATGTGTCTCTCGACTACCTTTTTGAAGGTAGTGCAGTATTCTATTGAATGCCCCGGTATTCCAGTATGGTAGTCACATTGAGCATTTGAATCATACCATTTGGGATATGGGGGCTGTAACAGTTTTAGTTAAAATGGGGACACCACGTGCGCGTCAAATAAACTTTGATATAGCTCCTTATACGTCATTAGGGTTGCCGTAAATTGGAGCTTTTCAGAGTTTTTCCTTGTGCCCGATTTCTGTCCTGCTGACCCTAGTTGCCCAGCAGTAATTACTTTTGGCTGGCTAACAGTAATTGCCTTTGAGTATCCTTTGTTTTATGTACTCGTATTATTCACCTCATTCTCCTTTTTTCTTGGAGCAGACCTTTTAGTGGTTTCCCCTGCTTCAATCTTGCCACCCTTGATGGCATTTTCAATCATTTCTCCTGCCATCACTATATCTGCAAAGCTCTTGGTGGTACTTTCTATCATGTGAGAAATGAATGGGGCCTTCAAGGTATTGATAAAAAGCATTGTAGTTTCATTTTCTAGGTGCGGTGGTTGAACTTGCATGGTAACCTCCCTCCATCTTTGCGCATACTGCCTGAAACTTTTATTTGACTTCTTCTCCATATTCTGCAAAGTGATTCTGTCAGACGTCATGTCTGTGACATGATTTTATTGCTTCATAAAAGCTTGGGCTAGGTCCCTCCAGGAATTAATCCTAGCACGACTCAGTTGATTATACCACCTAGATGCTGCCCCCACCAAACTATCTTGGAAGTAATGAATCAAGAGTTGATCATTATTAACATAGCCGGTCATCCATCTACAGAACATGGTAATCTGGGCTTCAGGGCAGCTAGTCCCATTGTACTTCTCAAATTCCGGCATTTTGAACTTATGAGGAAGCATCAAATCTGGAACCAAGCTCAAGTTTTTGGCATCAATTCCATGGTGATTAAGCATTTTCCAAGGCCTTGAACTTTTCTTCCACCAATCTACAATGATCCTCTAACTGCCTTGAGGATTCAATTCTTGTCCCTTCCCTCTCTGCTATATCTAAGTCAGGGATAATAGGATTAGCAGGGTTATCTCCTGGGTTAGATCTTGTGCCAACTTGGAAATTCATGGGCACTCCAGTATCAGTTTGTCCTTGTTGAGGCCTAATCGTGACAGATGACCTTTGGGGATACTCCTCAGGTTGTGTTTGTGCATGCGGTGGGGTAAAACCCAGAGGAAAGTCCTCATTATCTTCTCCAACATTAGTCATGGGGCCTTTTTCTTTGTCCATTTCCCCATTTAGTAGCTGAGTCATTTGAGCCACCATATTCCTTTGGGCTTCCATCATTTGTTCCCTCATATCTTGCTGGATTTTTGCTAACTGCTATTGCAGTTGGTCTTGTATTTCTCTCTGGAACTGTTCGAGTCTTTGATTCATATTTTTTGTGTTAGAGCGTGTATTGTAACGATGTTTAGTTTTTATATTTTTTCTTCTTTCTCTCTCTCTCTCTGTGTGTAATAATTTCAACTAATTAGGATTTTTCTGTGGACTTAAATGCATATGATGTGATGTAATACAAATGCATGAATGCAAAAAAAGGCATCGATTCAGGTTTAATTTCATTTAGAAAACTTCATTAGAAAACAAAATCCTTTACATAAAACAGACTACAAAAATTCTTTCGTCCTAATGCCCAAAGTTTTGACTTTCCTAAACAACAAGGCTAGCTCTTGACCACGATCTGAATATAGCTCATATTTCATGCTCAATGTATCAGCCTGTACTACCAAAGTCTGTAAATGATCAGCTACCTTTCGAATCTGAACTATGGTTTCACTCATGAGATAATCCATATTTCTAACTTGATCATGGGAATGGTAGAGCTTTTCCTTCCAATGCCCTTCTCTTGCTTGAAGAAGCTCGATCCAGAGTTCATAATTTTGTAATGCCGATTCTAATTTTTCGATCTTGCCCTTCATTTCCTCAATCTTGTTCAGACTTGCCTTCAGCTCGATTGCAGAATTACGGCTTCGATGGTGGTGAAGAGACCGTCCCAGTTCAGCCACTCTAGCCTTTAATCCATATTTCTCCTTTTGGCTTTCTGCCAAACTCCTTTCTAGGGCCCCATTTTGCGTCTGCATCTTTTAGAATTTCCTCTCCCAATAGTTAGCTTTGGCCTTTTCCTCTTGAATCTCCTGTTGCCACTGTTCCAAATTCTTCGCCAATCCTTCATTTTTCATTAATAGACGTAGCTTCTTATATTCTGTCTTTAGACTATCCAGATCTTCCTCGACCCTGAACATCCACATCTAATCTCAGGTACATTTTTTCTTCTTCCAACTTCTCCATCCTCTTTCCGAGCTCTAAACTCATCCTTTCAAAATCTTGTTTTATACTCTCTAATTCTGATGGGACCACTTGCAAGTATTCCTCTCTCGATCGGGCACCTTCTGGATTCAGCTCAGGAATGTTATCATTAATCCTTCTAATCCTCTATCCGCTGTATTTTGGGGTCGTCATTGGGCTTGTGAATAATCTCTTCATCCTACGAATCTGATTGCAAGCACTAAAAATCTCATTAACCTTCTTCTTATAGTTATCCCCTCTGTATGAGAACTCACATTGAGCCAGTACATATGTTGCTGGTACGAACTGTCTTGATCCATATTGCCTTAGTACGAGCAAAGGAGGATACCCAACACTGATAAAGAATTTCGTCGGGAATCATCAAGGGACCCTCCACTCGATTTCTTCCTCTTGAAGATTTTGAAGGAGCGCCATCTAGTTTTCCTCAGACACGTCTCTCTCCTTGGTGTAGCACTATCTCTTTTAATGGAGAATAATTCTCAAAGAAAACCCGATAAGAAACTTTCTCCACCTTCCAAAAATGACTGTGGAACCAAGCTAATAACAACTGCACGCATCCAATGAACCTACCTTCACCTGCTCTCTGACATGAATTCAAAGATCTGAACGTCTCGGCTAAGATCACAGGTACAGGCGTAACCTTTCTGTCAAGTCGATCGAATAAATTAGTAACTGCTTCATCTACATGTCTTAGAGCTTTAGGAAAAATTACCAAACCATAAATACACAAGGCAAAGACGTCAATCCTCTTCTTTACATCTGGATGTGCTAAGATCAGGTCCCTCAAACTCACCCAACGAGTGCATTTACCCTCACACTTCTTTTGAATTCTGGCTGCAACCCACTGCTCACTCATCCTCGTGATATTCATTAACTTTTTCACAAAAGTCGGGACATTAGTGGCCCTAGAATAAGCTTTGTCGACTTGGATCCTTGAACAACGAAGCAAGGTTGTATATTCATCCATCGTAAGCACTAAATATACTTTCCCAAAAATGAAACAACTATAGGCAAGGTTCCAAAACTAAGTCATAGCCTGGAACAGATGCTTGTCTACCTTGATGTCCAGCAAATAGGGTAGATCGCCATAATTACGATAGAACAACTGCTTAGCCTCATCATCCCATTGGGTCCATATTTCTTTCAACTCTTGGAACTCATTTTGCGTAATACTAATACGAGTGAAATCCCATAGTTCCGACACATACCCCTCAGCTAAGCTATTCCCTTTCTCTAATTGCGTTTGCTCCAACCATATGCGTACGGTTGTATTGTCTTCCACTTTATCAAGAAATTTGTTCTCCATAACTAGCTTTCTAACTTAGAAACTAATCGTGAATCAATACCTCTTAAAATATGAAATGACATGAACAAAAAATAAAGCACAACAAGTTAGTATCATGAAATAAAACATAAAGCAAATAAAATAAATAAACACCTATCTGGGTAACCACTAAGGTTTGGCATAGTTCTATATAAGGTGAGTCCTTATGTTTTCTACGTGTGGTTTAGCTCTAAAGTTGAGGTACCTGAACCAACAGGTTCCTCGCTCCTCACCCATTATAGGCTCATACGGACTGAGTTTAGTTTAGGGGAATACAGTTCCCTATGGCCATGCGGAAGTGAAAACTTCACGAAGGCATAGGTATAGATGTATCCCGACAGCAATCCACTAACCCATGTGGAGGTGAAAACCTCACAAAAGCATAGTTTCTCACTCCCACTTAAAGGTACGACCACAACAGTCATGCGATGCAATGTGCGCAAGAAAATATCAATCATATGCAATGACACAAACAAATGCAACAGAAGGATCGTAATTTTCAAATCAAAATTTCAAATTGAGTTTTCAAATTTCAAAGAACAGAAAATAATCAATTTTACGGCTTGACTCTCTTATTATGTCCCCAGTGGAGTCGCCAAGCTGTCGAAACCATTTTTATATTAAAAAACGAGGATCGACTTTAAAACGAAAATGGAGTCACCACCAACCCTCTTTGCTTAGGTGTGATTGAATCACCTTATAAAATGTTTTATTTCAAAACATTGATTTTGGCCTACGAAATTCAATAAAAAGGGTTTGGGAGTCGGTTACATATGAGGAAGGATTATCACCCTCGTAACGCCCAAAATTGGTACTGGATTGATTAGTTATTGTCCTAATGTCGAAGATTTTAAAAATATGTTCCTTTTAATTGAAAGAAAGCAAAAACTCACTTATCTCAAGGAAATAAAATGCCACACCCAATGATTTAGAATGCAACATTTGAAGACCTCGAAAATAAGCTTGCCTTTTTTTGCAGAAAATCCTTACCTCGAGATAAAAAACATCATATCCAATAAGTTAGGATACAACATCTTGAATTCTGGAGAATAAGTTTTGATTTGAAGTTTATGAGTTTCAATTTCAAAAAGAAATACTTAATATCTTAAGTCCAACGAGAAAAATCGAAACCCAGTAAGTTAGGGTATAATTTTTCTGGAGGCTCTCAAATATTATGTATCGTCGTACCCTTTTTTTTTTAAATCTTTTGAATAAAATGCGACAATTTAGCAAAATGCATTTTTTATTAAAAATGATTTGAGTAAATATTCCATTAATACATTACAAAACATAAATATCAAATAGTAATTCACCATAATTACAAGTCATATTAACGATTAATACTAATATAGACAATTATAGAAGTAATAATATAAAATAACGAATGATATAAATAATAAAATAACTACACTAAAGCAAACATAAAATAATAAACAAATAAAAGAGCATGGATAAATAAATAAAATATATAAAGCAATAAATAACGAAAGATAAAAACTACTAAATAAATATGAAACTTTACATGCAAGATCAAGTCTAAAAAAATAACAATATAAAATGAATGACATATACCAAATAATAAATAGATATTGCAAATTAAAAAACATATATGTAAAAATGATATGGCAAAATCTAAAAATGGATATATATATATATATATATTGAAAAACCGTAAAAGTAACATAATTTAAGCCCACATTTAGCATGCTTTTGGATGATTTAAGCCCTGAATTATGTAATTTGGTGCTCTTAATCCTTTGTTTTCATGTTTTATACTCAGGAGAGCACCGGAGGATAAAAAGAACGGAAAACGGGCCAAAAATGGAGTAAATGGGCCATATCACAAAATCCACACGGCCTGGGCACAAGATCACACGGTCGTGCCCCATTCAATAGGTTCGAACACGGGCTGACCACGACTTACACGGGCACATGCCATGGGCGTGTCCTTGTCGTCGGAAAGAAGAGTTTTACTCAGATTTGGATATTTAGGGGCAAAGAAACATATTCAAAAGCCTATATAAACACCCTAAGTATGACCAGAAAGGGGAGGACCCAAGGCTTTAGTCAGGGGGCGTCCGACTAGGCCAGAGAAGGCAGATTTGTGGAGATTTCCTCGAAGATAGCCAGTTGATCCATCTCAAGAAGCTGGAATCATACTCAAGACGGAGGATCTCTCTTTCAATTCCTTCAAGGGGTTTTAGGGATTTCTTATGTTTTTTTATTATCTTTTCTTCTGAGATGTTTTCTTTTATTGTTATGAACTAAACCCTCAAACACCTGAGGGGGATGAAACCTAAGATGAATCTTGTTATCGTTTGCTGAACTATATGATAAATATTTGACTTGTTCTTAATTATGTGTTCTTAATTCTTGTGTTGATATTTTCGGGATATTAATTCAAGTATGATGTGCTTAGGTGGAGGAGCAAAATTCCCTGCCTAAGAGTAGATCTAGCATAACTTAGTGAAGTTGATCGCCCGCCTAGAGATAGGGTGATGAGATTTTGGCGGATTAGGGTGAAACCTAATATGGGAGTCCATAGATCGAGTTAATGCGATTCTAGGGGTTCTAATTAGAAAGAGATTTCAATTAATCAACCTAGGGTTAGACGTTAGTCGCCTCGAGAGAGGGATTAATATAACTTAGGAATCTTACGGATCAAGTCAAATGAATAAATAAATCAGTTCAGAGAGTTAGATAACAAGTGAAGTTTAGGTGGATTCTTCCTTGGGTGTCGTCTTAATCAATTGGTTTTTCTTCCAAGTTGTTTTCCCAAAATCATTCTTCTTTGTCTTAGAGTCTTTAGATTAGTTGTTAGTTAATTTTAGATTAGATAAAATTCACTTTAATTCTTAGGCTAGATAATAAAAAGAGAGTTAGTATTAGTATTTTTGGTTCCTTTGGGTTCGATATTCCAGTCTTGCCTTAACTATACTATTGTTCGATAGGTACGCTTGCCTCAAATCGTTGTCATAGTTAGTTTCCAAGTGTGATCATTCTTTTTATAAATTTTATGACTTTGACATCTTGAAAACAATGATCATATCTATCTATATATATATATATACGTAATAAAATAAATGTATATTTTAAACGAATAGTATATAAAAAAAACTTGAATATGTAAAATATAAGTATAAAGGATAAATATAATATCACAACTTAATATATATAAAATAATACATATTTAAAATAAACAGTACATAGAAAACTTTATATTAATAATAAATCGATTTAAATAATATACACTATACAAAAATTTTAAAATATAAAAATAATATAGAATTTAATAAAGATGAATTAATTTCAGAAAATGCTAAAGTAATTAAAAACTATATAAATAAATAAAAGGTTAAAAATCAAGGAAACAGGGATTAAATCGAAATAAAACAAAATCCAGAGTAAAAAATGTAAAACGACCAGATTAGAATGCGCGTCACACTATAGGGACCTATTAGGCAATTATGCCTTATCTCCTAAACGACGCCGTTCCCCCTTCTGCCTTAAAATAGCCCTATGGGCTAAATTGAAACAAAGATACTAATTCAAGGCCAAATAAAAAATAAGGAAAAAATGCTATTCGAACATAATTATAAAATCTCAATAATGCGAAAGGACAATGCGAAAGGACCTATAGAGCAATTCGACCCTTTAATAAAAACGTGCGGATCCTCCCCGGGTCGGGTCAACACGAGGATCTTTGGCCTTAAAACGACGTCGTTTTGGTGCTTATTGACTTAAGCAAAAACGACATCGTTTTTTTGTTGCTATATAAATCAAGTTTTATAAAAAAAATCATTTGAAACTGTTTTTTTAAAAACAAAATTCAGAAAATCCTCTCAAATCTCTCTTTCTTCCGTGTAGGTTCCGACCATCGGTCCTACAGACCACCGCCACACGCACCACCACAAACGCCGCCATATATGGCGGCCGTAGGCCAGAAACCTCCATTCTCCGACACAAATCGAGAGGTAATTTTATTTCCCTTATTTCCAGTAGTATTTAGAAAAAAAAATGATTTGTATGCTTTTGCATATATCGAAAATGAAAAATAAATAAATAAAACTAAACAAAATATAACTATCGAAAATCACCTCGGGCCTTTGAAGATTCTGTATTTTATTTCTGTATTCTTTTTTGTGTATTGCGTATTATTGCTTTTGTCCAAGACTTTTCTTACAGATTACAATAGGGTTTTTATAGCCTAAAGTACAGATTCTATTTTGCCATATTTGCTGCTTTTGCTGTGTTTTTCTTTCTTTTTGCAGGTTAATAGCGAAGATCTCGGCGGTGATGAAGGCTGGTGGCTAGGCTGGGGCGCGAGGGTTTTCCAGAAACCCTAGGTCTTCTGAAACAGTTCGGGCCTTTTGGGCTCCGTAGATTTGGTTTTGTTGGGTTTGGGGTTTAGTTTTGGTTTTGGGCTAATTGGGTTTGGGGTGTAATTTAGTTTAGATTAATAGTGGGCTACGGGTAATATTTATAAATTCGAGCCTGTAAATTGGTTGTAAAGGGACTTTATTAAATATTATTTTTTTGTTTTTTGAATGGTATGGGCCTGGGCAAAATGGGCCTATTACATATATATTAATAATTTTATGAAATTTTAAATTTTTTGCATAACTTTAAAAAATTATTTTAATATAATTTTTATTGATTGATATAAAAAATGATTTTATTTTTATTTTTATGCAACAGTTAATTATTTAAAATTTTCTTTTCAAGTTGTAGTAATCTTAATATATTATAATAATTATAAAAATTAAATTTATGATAACTATTTAGGACAAAATATAAATAATAATTCAACACTTGTATTATTAAGAAATCAATCATTTTAAATAAATTAATAGAAATTTTTGGAGACAACATTGTTGAAAGAGGTAACCTCAAATTTTTAAAAGATTAACTTTTATTTACCATAAAACGGATACGAAGGATACATCTATTCTAAAAAAATTAATAAAAAAATATAGTGATTGATGATTTAGGAACATATATTATAATAAAATTTTTCCATTTATTTCATTTGCATTTCCCTTTTTATAACCTACAATGAAAGATTAAAAAAAAAAAAAAAAAACAATGGTGGTTTTCTTAACCTAGCACATTTAAAGTATTTCCATGTATTGTCTTTTATATATGTTTATAAATTTAACAAATAGATTGATATATAAATTAATTTCAAATTAAATTTTATTTAGTAATAATTATTTATTTATATTTAAATTGAAATAATATTAATACATTATATTTTATATTAATTATAAAAATGAAATTTAGAATAACTATTTAGGATCAAATACAAGACTAAATATGATAAATATGTCATTTTTTTAATTGGTCAAATAAGCCGTCTTTTTCAAGATTTAGGAAAATAGGTCGATTTTGAAAAGAGTGCGAAAGCGCGCCTAGCTGGATGTGTTTTCCTCCCATGGTACAAATTCAAATGCGCCAACGGTAAAATTTTTAAACAGTCCAACGGTTATTTTATTTTCCTATAAATACCAGGCCATTTTTCATTCTTTTCACTCAAATCTAACCCTTTCTATTCTCTCTAAACTCTTAATTCTCTCAATTTTCTCAAGATTTGTTCGAAATTTTTCAATACATTTGTATAAAAATAATAAAGTTTTATTTTATTATTTCGTAGATTATTCATTTCTATTAAATTTTCACTAATGGCAAGTTCTCTTATTCATTTTGACGACAAGCACATTTTCACTGCTTAATCGATAATGGTAAGGAAAATTTTTAGAATTTTTCATTTTCAATTAAGTTAATTTTAAAGTTTTTAAAATTTTCAAATTATTTTATTTTGTTGATATTAATAGGTGGATGATTGTGTTTTGGAAGGGTTCATGCACAATTTATCAAAGAGCCCAGATAGTGAAATTTGTGGTTATTTGCAAGATGCGTGATTCTTACATGCGTCTCGTATGCTCGGGAGCTATAAATTGGATCCTACACTTATCAATGCATTTAAGGAAAGATGGAGACATGAGACACATACATTCCATCTTCCATGCGGTGAGTGTACAATCACACTTGAGGACGTAGCTTTACAAGTTGATTTATCAGCGGATGGGCCAGTCGTTATGGGGGTGATTTGTCATAATTCGATGTAGCAAATTAAACTAGTTTTTGCGCTTTAGGAGCTTGAGCATAAGCATTTTAGTTATGTTTTAATTACTTTTTAGCAAGTTTAGTTAAGTGTAGTAAAATTTGTTATTCGAGTCTTTTATTGACCTTAGGGGCCAGAAGAGGCCTAAGGGTGAACTAATACACTTGTGAGTGTGCAGGAGACAATTAAAAGGCATAATAACTCAATATTTGTCGCTAGGTTACGACATCTAAAGGTTGCAACATGAAACATTAGATGTCGCAACATAGGGAGTAGAATTGAAGAAGTCCAAGACTGCTTTCGATGTTGCGACACAGCCTGAGGATGTCGTGACATACCCCTGAAGATACCTTGAAGCTGAGCACATCCTCTTGTGTCGCGACATCGCTTCTACATAGGAAAAATAATACGAGCCAGGGGCATTTTGGTTTGCACAATCCAACTTTAAAGCTCGAGAACGTCAGCTGACCTAGGATTAAGGACGACGGCCATCCTAAGTCTATAAATCGGCTCAACTAACACATGTTATGGACCCCTTTTTCCTTTGTATAATTTTCTCTTTAGTTTTAGATTTTAGTTTTTCTTTTTTGTTAGGGTTTAGACTTTATTTCCATTATTATTATTTACTTTCGGAAAGAAATCAGATTTTGAAACTTTTCTCAAACTCTGTGAATATTCTATGCTTTAATTCAATACAACCAAGCTTCTTCTAAACTCTATTCTTGAAATCGTTCTTTATGTTCATTCTTTTATTCAAGATCATATTGTTTATTGGATCCATGAGGAACTAATCCTCCTGTGGAGGATTAGCGAGTGGAGGAATGAATAATTAACTTTTTTGTAAGGATTTCTTAATGGATCAGCTATTCAAGACAGAAAGAACCTAAACCCTAGGCCTGACAACCCTAGGAAATCATCAAGGTGGGAATTAACCCAAAATTGGTAT
The DNA here is from genome assembly GCA_025503065.1 of Gossypium bickii. Lineage (NCBI taxonomy): Eukaryota > Viridiplantae > Streptophyta > Magnoliopsida > Malvales > Malvaceae > Gossypium > Gossypium bickii. Next base: position 23,406,457 of record CP106718.1, read on the forward strand.
GGCCTATCCGTGAACACCTTAACCCTAAACTGATCTAGACTGTGAGGTCGGAAGATAAGTAGTTCTTGTTGACTCAGTATTTTAGTGGACTTATCGAAAGATCCTACTGGGGCACTGACTAGTTGATTGAACAAGAGAACCCGATATGACAACTGATTAAGATTATTGAAGCGAGCTAATCACCCATGCCCAGATTTGATATATATATTTCTTTAATTGATTTCTTGCTTTTCATTCATTTAATTTTCCTTTATTTATTTTATTATTTTATTATAATCCAAAAACTCTTCTTGTAATTCTTTGCACCATAATTTGATTAAAGTATTAATTAGATCTATTTATGTTAAAATTAGAATTAACTTAGTGCTGGCCTCCCTTGGATACAATCCTCGGAGTACTCACGTACTATGTTGTAACTATATTACAACCTGACTCATATACTTGCAGATACCGTTTCCACATCTTTTGTGTAGGATTTCTACTCTGGACGTTGGTACGTTTAAAGGTGGTCAGGGGCAGTGGTCGTTCCTGGTAAGGAGGACCTTTGCGAGGCATTTTTAAGGAATGTGCCAAACATGTTTCAAGGTGACTAGATAGAGATGAAATGGTTGGAAGATAATTCTAAAGACCTTCCTAAGGACGCGACTAACATTGAAAAAGAATAATATACTTGAACATTCATCCTAAGGTTAATCGGGGGCATTCTATTGCCCGATAAATCTCGAAATTTGGTACATATAAGGTGGTTACTACACCTAGTCAACTTTAAAGAATGCGGTGATTGAGTTGGAGATCGACCGTGTTGGTAACATTGTATAGGAAGTTGTGTCAGGTAACGATAACCAAATAAGATGTCAATTGGTGGTTGTATGCTCCTGTTGCAGTCATGGGCATGGTGGCGGCTACCATTTTTACGTCCTCGAGTGGACAACCCTTATACATTCCCATTGTATAATAATATATAGTTAACATAGTAAATGTTGTTTATTTATTATATGTTTGAATTAACATATTGTTTGAGTAAGTGGAACCATATGTCGAGTTATGTGGGACTACCGGAGCAACTCGAAGATATCCGACTGTTGTTAGATCAACACTCGGAAGTCGAGGTTAGTTATTGAATTTTTCAAACCTGTAATAATTATGCAATGATTTGGAATTTAAAATTTTGTAGATAACAAAATTTATAATTATGTACTACAGTTTGAATGGGTGTCATATGTCGATCCAGATATCATAGAATGTGTTCCGCCTGAATTTTTGGCCATTTGAAGTATGTGGGATGCGAAGGTGCTATTGATAGTTTACATGATAGTGTAGATGCAGGAATCGGATTGAGTGATATGGTAGTTCGGGTGGAGGCAAAAATTTTCGCCAGCACCGCAAGACGTTGAAGCACTGCACAAGCTTGATTTGTAGGGGAAATCCGACAAAAAATAGTGAAAATTTTACAAGGAGTATATCGAAATTTGAGATTGTATGATGGATTTCATACCCATTCGCGAACCTTTTTTCACACTAGACACGGTGACCTCTATGGAGTACATGCCTTTGTTTAGACTCACCAGCATGCCATATCTAATGTCAGTGGAGGTGAAAAGTAGGAAAATTCATCCGAAGAGGTCACGATGATCGCCCAAGCATCGTATGGTCGGAATAAGTGTCGCAACAGGTTCATCATTGGCTCCAACCCAACAAGGGGCACCGATGTCTGTACCACATCTCGGTCAGTTCCCTCTACATATTCTTGTTCCTTTCACTAATCCCATGTATTTTTTCACAAGTAACACACTATGCACCACCGCAACATCTTTCATATATACCTCTTATAGGTGTGTATTTATGCGACACCTCTGTCCCCAGCATATTAGCTTGTATCGACATCAATGCAGACATATCCACTAAAAACAATGGTTCCCGAATATTATGCGCAACCGAGTTTTGCAACATCATACGGTTATTCACTGATAGTGTCACAAACACCCACCGTGTCATTGTTTTATCAAGGTGGCTCATCATTGCAACCACCTTCCCATAGAATGGAGGACACATGATGGGAGGCTAGGATGACATCGTACTCAACCACGAAAGAAGGAAATGGAGACGAAGACGAGGGTGGAGATAAAAATGAAGACGAGGGTCGAGATGAAGATGAATACGGGGTTCGAGGTGAAGATGAAGACAATGATCATGAACAAGAGGAGGAATCGACACCCCAAGTTGTATGTAGAAATATTACTCATGAATCGCTACCATCGCTCGCTGTGGCACACATTTGCATTTGACAAGCCGATGATAAATTTTTCATTTACTTTTTGTGATGTAAATATAATTTATATCAATAAAATATTATCAATTTTTTTATATTTTTGTTGTAACTCACAATTGTCTTTTTTAAATTCTAATCTATATGGCATGGAATTTTTCGTATATAATATTTTATATGAAACATGTAATGGCCCGAAAGTTAGTGGTGTTAGAAAACAAGATTTTGAGATTCCATTTTCGTAAATTGGATCCATAAATATTTTTATTCAATATTTAAGAAGTTAAATAATAGGCAAATTAAATTTTGGATAGGTAATTTTATCAAATTAGTGATTAATACCCAAGGCTTCGCTACTTCGGATCTTTTAACCAAAATGCATCAATCCGCAATATTAGCACCTAGTCTCCAATCCCAGTGGTTAATGATGCACATAAGTATGATGGCATTAGGCTATGCAGCTCTTTTATGTGGATCATTATTATCAGTAGCTCTTCTAGTCATTACATTTCAAAAGGCCATAAAGATTATTAGTGAAAACAGTAATTTTTCATTTTCGTTTGGGAAAATCCAATACATGAATGAAAGAAGCAATGTTTTACTAAACACTTATTTTCTTTCTTCTAAAAATAATTACAGATATCAATTAACTCAACAATTGGATCATTGGAGTTATCATATTATTAGTCTCGGGTTTATCTTTTTAACCATAGGAATTCTTCCGGAAGCCGTATGGGCTAATGAGGTGTAGGGATCATATTGGAATTAAGACCCAAAGGAAACTTGGGCGTTTATTACTTGGACCATATTCGCAATTTATTTCCATACCCGAACAAATACAAATTTGAAAGGTGTACATTCCGCACTTGTGGCTTCTATGGGATTTCTTGTAATTTTTATGTTTTTCAAAATCCCGAGTGTAACATCCTGAATTTTTGGGCCTATGCGTTTAATGGGTGAATATGTTTAATATGTTAATTTAAGTAATAGGGGTCCAAATTGGGCTCAGAATTAGGCAAAGGCCTTGGTTAAATTATTAGATTAGGCATTATAGAGTTAAAAAGGTGGTAATTATGTTTAAAATACCAACGTGGGCTTGTGGCCCAACAAAAGGTGGCACTGTAAGGGAATTAGAAGGTGGCGCCATTAACAATTAAAGAGGCCCAAGTTTGGCAGCAAGGAGCCCATGTTTGTAGGCCATTTCCGGAACTTAAAATAGGAGGAAGGGTGATGCCACAATAAGGGATTTAGGGGCCCAAAATTTAAGTTTAATGAAGCCCAAATCTTTTAATTTAAGTAAGTTAAATTTTGGCATTTAGACTTGATGAGATGGACGGCTACAAGGCTTAAAACTAGGAAGATATATTTGGATTTTATAATTGATAATATAGAAGATAAAAAGGAGAAAAGATAGGAGCCTATCTACAAGGAGAGTGATGGCCGAAAATCCACCACTAAGAGGAGTAAAGAAATCGGCTACTGCATGGCAAAGGGGTGCCGAATTTTCCCTTTTATTTAGCTTGAATCTTTATTAATTAGGAAGGGCATTTTCGGTTTTATACAGGAGGTGCCGAAATTCCTATAAATAGAGGGGCTAGCTCCTTGATTTTGGCATTTAAAAACCTTAATTCCCTTATTCTTTGTGCCGAAAATCCCTAGTCTCTTCCTCTCCAATTTCTCTTCTTCAATTTCTTCAAAAGTCGAAACGTTTTCTCCATTCTTCTTTCCCTTGTGCCGATTTCTCTAAAAAGCCGAAATCTCTATAGTTTTTCTTTATTCATCCTATTTGTGAGTTAAATCTATTCTTTCGTCATTTAAATCTTTTTCTTTGGCATTGCCAAATCTTCTCTCTAGTGCTAGCCGAATCCCCTGTGTTAAGGTAAGTGTCGACTTCTGTTAGTTTCTCACGTTTTATTTCAGTTTTTGAAAGGCAAAAGCCGAAAAGCTAATAGTTTAATGGTTCTATGTTGGGCGTCATTCCGAGATTTGAAGGAAACTTGGTCGTCTAGATCTAAAAGCCGAAAATCGTTAGTCTCCAATTTCGAGATTTTAAGGTAAGGAGATTTTCTCTAGATTTTTACTAGATTCGTTCATTGTATACAAGATCTTAACTTTATGATGAGGATTAACGATCATATATTGTGATAGTAATTCTGATAAAGACTTGTGATGGAATTAAATATGGATCAGGAAAAGAAGAGAATCCCTACTTAAAAGAGCGGTATCTGCCATTCGAGATTGGCCACTTGGTTGTGGACCGGCTTCTGAACAACACCTTAGGCAGCTAGCAGTGGTGTTGGCTACGGATAGCTTCAACTTAGAGGGTCTCATTCTAACGGTAATCAGGTGTATAGATTCTTATCACATAAGTTTTATTTTGTATTATACCTGTTAGGGACTGAAAAGCTAGAAAATGAGGCTGTATGAACAGTCGTGTGTAGATCTTTAACACACTCTTTAAGTGTAATTTATGTGTTATGGGCTAAAAAGGCCGGAAAGTGGCTATTTAGACAGTCGAATAAAACCTTCAAAGGGTTAGGCAAGGATGCCAGGTACGTAATCATAGAAATCTTTATGTGTATTGAAATATATGAAAGCCTGTATGATGTTTTCTTTATGTGTGTATGCATGGGGCAGGATTATGATAATGAAGGGGAAGAGCATGATTGGTCACATGGTGATCAGTGTAGAAAACCCACGTAATAAAATGATTGGTCACATGGTGATCGGTGGTAGAAAACCCACGTAATAAAATGATTGGTCACATGGTGATCGGTGGTAGAGAACCCACGTAATAAAATGATTGGTCACATGGTGATCGGTGGTAGAAAACCCACGTAATAAAATGTTAGATCACATAGTGATCGGTGATAGAAAACTCACGAAATGAAATGTTAGGTCACATGGCGATCGGTGGTAGAAAACCCACGTTAAAATTCCTGATTGATAAGGAATAGGCAATATGACTGTCGATATGGTGTGTAGCGGTTGGTGGGTTGATTGTAGAAATCCCCAAGGTGTGATGGTTGGTACGGGTTAGTGTGCAGAGGATGGAATTCTAGGATGGGTTGGGCTTTGCACCATTTATTATCTGTCATGTGAATATGATTGTTGCCATTGTGTATGGGCCAGGGCTCATAATGTGTTTGTGGGCCCAAGCCTTTTATGTGTTTTTGGGATTTACACACTGAGTCTTGGTGACTCACCCTATTATTTTTCCCTAACTTTTCAGATAAGCAGTAGATCGTGGACATGGGAGCCGAGGCGGACTTGAGGGGCCATCAAGTTTTTATTTCCATAGATTATTTTTGGTTTTTCCTTTAAGTTTTATTTTGGGAATATTTAGGTAATAAGGCCCCATAGTTTATATTCACCTAAGTAGTTTTAAATATTTGCAACTTATGAATTTATGTCAGGGGTTTATTTATACCAAATAATAATAATACAAGGTTTCTTTTCAAAAGTCACTTATTTATTCAAATATTGCCTAATAACTTACGATTTCCAAAACCAACAAAGCAAAAGTTTTCAATGTACAACCCGTAGCATACCAGATCTGGTCGAAACTTATGGCCCGGGTTTGGGGTGTTACACCGAGAGCTCAATATAGCTGACCTATGTGATATTTTTCAGAACTATTAAAGTTTTAGAATGATGCCATGGATGAATCTTTGAAGTTTTAGGTATTAGATTTTTAGAATTTAAGCTTAAGAGTGAAAATGACTAAATTGTGAAGTTAAATTATAGTTATGTACAACAGGGACTAAAATGTATAAATTTCAAAATTTATGGTAAAAATGAGAAATATGAGGTATACAAAGGACTATAGTGGAGTCGCTTTAAAAATTTGGGTTCTGAATTGAAATTATGTTAGTCTCGGTTTTTTATACTAAATTGAATAAATGTCAAAATATGTAAGACTTTACAATTGATTGTAAATTTAGTTGGAAAAATAATATTGTGCATTTTCGTATTAATGTTCATAGCTAAAGTCAATGCGGGAGCATAAAAAAGAATGTGAAAGACGAAAATAGATGACGAGTAGTTCAAATTTCTATAAGGATTGAAATTTTACTGATATGTTTGTGGAAAATGTTAGGATACTACTTCTTTTGAATCGATTGTCTTTCTGTTTAAATCAATTCATTGTTGGTTAAATCTATTCTTTGTTATTTAACCTAATTCACATCTTATCATAAATGTCTGCATGTTTTTTGTTACTTGTTGTTTGATAGAAATGTTTAGATGAACTGAAATGATACATTTTGAGTTGAATGTGATTAGATGCCTTGAGGCGTATTGGTTAGAAATGGGATTGGATTATGTCTTTAAATGTGATTTTGGTGCACCTGTAATAAGTTTAATAATTGGTTTTTGCATGTATATGGCCTAGATAAAAGTTGGGTTAAGGTAACTCGATTGTAAAGGTTTATTTTTGTGCATACGGGATAACACACGACCGTGTGTCACACATGGGCATGTGACACGGCCATGTGCTCTTTTGTAATTGGAAGGTTTCAGGTTAGCATGGTCTCAATTTGTTACATGGTCCAGGGACACGAAAGTAGGGAGTAAATCATCAGTTCTTCTATACCCTATGTTACAGTAAACATTTGCATCGCCCAACCAGTGTAGGTTGATGGCATACTGGTATAAGTGCTTTTTGCCCTAGGACATCAAACCACCAAAGTTGAAATCAAACTCACTGACTGAATGTTGTGCCTAGTTGTCGAGGTTCGAGTTACTCTTATACCTCGACTGATAATGGCCTTCGAAGTTGAAATCAGTGCCTGAAACTGAAAAATGTCTTCCTATTGATGATTCGAGGACATTACAAAGGGAGTTTTGTAACAAAGCAGTAAACCTACTGCACAACCGTGTTGTAAGACTTCCTATTTCTTCTTCGGTTCTCGCTTTAGGCACAACATTGGTCGAAAATTGACTAGCTTCATCAACCTCGGCAAACTCGACAAATAACTCCATTTTAGCATTTCCACTTGAGCAGTGCGAATCTATGACTGCCTCCAGCTCCAACTCACCTTTAGCATCAAATAACTTATATTTAAATGGTTCTACTGATGCCAGATATCTACATTTCAAACTTGAAATTCTTCCCTAGCTTGAACCCTCGACTTTCCTCCTGATTCTAGTCTGTAACTTACGTAATTGATTGGTACGGTTGAAAGTCAATTCCACGGACTGGGTTCCTGCAAATACGACCCCGACATCTGTATTGAAAATTTGACCGTCATAATAAATTACATATTTCACTTGTCGACTCATTTCATTTTTAAAAAATTAAATATTTAGAACAAAAAATGTTCAGATGGTTATCCAAAGAAATGGAGACGACACTTGAAATGCAACTCTTAAAAAATGGAACAAATTTGCTTGTGTCTAAGTACTAAATACTTGGTAGTTTAATAGCAAAAAAGAACAAAGAGAGAGGGAAGATGTGCTTCAAAACGCATTTTCATCTAATAATAATAATGAAAGGGTCTTCTGTGCTTGAAAATGCATTTCAGCATAATCAATTTCAACATATGCGTGCTTGAAAGAGTCTTCAGTGTGCTTGAAAACGTAGTGGTAGACAAAAAGCTGGCCCAGATGAACTCGCTTACACCACCATGCAAAGCCTGCCAAAGTGCCCTGATATTTAGAATCTTGGGTAAGATTTGAGGCACATCATTAAAATATTCAATGAAAACGCCTCTTTTATGATGCGTTTTCAACCACAAGTTTTTTTTTCCTTTTCAATCTCACCCCTCCCCTGCGCCTATAAAAATGGGCTCTCCTTCCATACTCCATCATTCTTAAAACCATCATCCCTCCACTTTAAAATATTTCTCTTTTAGAGTTTTCTTCCCCACTTTAGTGGTCAAAATTTTCGTCAATAATATTTATTCCTATTTGAGGTATTCTTGAGTCGTCGGTGAGGCGATATTGCTCAGAGACACACATTTCATATATCCTGTTGAGATGAGACTATTACCTTAGAAACCTATCCTGTGGAAGTCAGGTTTCGGGTTGACTATGCTTTATACGGTCACGGGTGGAAGTCTACTAGAGGTCTCAGTCGACGGCCGTTATGAGGTCATGGGTCGGAGTGTAACTGGGGATCCACTTAACGGTCGTTATGTAGGCACGAGCTCAAACTTTTTGGACACCTGAAGATGTTGCCTTATAAATACCATATAGAAGTTTGAAGACATAATCATAAGGAAAAACTGTGGGGCTTCTCGCTATAATCGGCATAATTTTTTTCTCTATTTCCATGCAGTCGGTATCTTTAACCTTCTTTCTTAGCAGAAGATCAGCATTGTCGTGGACGCAAGAGAACTCTTCGGTGGGCAACGACTATTTCGGTGGAGTAAAGGTGATGCTTTTTTTAGGGCGAAAACTATTTTCATTATTAAAAAAACCCATTAATAACTACAACTATTGTCGCACAAACTCGAGTTTGACTTCTACTCCACCGGAACATCCGTTCTTCACTTGAGAGCCCTGTTGTGTCCACCTCGATGTCAGCCCTCAGATAAGAATAAAAGGTTAAATATATCAACTGCCTGGAAATAGAGAAAAAAATTACTTTGATTACATCTGAAAGTCCTTCATTTTTCCCTATGATTATGACATCAATCTTATGTATGTTATATATAAGGCATCATTTGATGATATCTAAAAAGATTGAACTCGTGACTGCATAACGACCGTCAATTGGCCCCCAGTTATACTCAAACCCGTGACCCCGTAACAACCGTCGACTGGGACCTCCATTTAGACTTCGATCCGTGATTGTATCAAGCATTGTCACCTTTAAACCTGACTTCCATAAGATGAGTTTCTTAGGTAATAGTCCTATCCTGACATGACATATGAAGTGTATGTGTTTTGAGATATGTTCTTTCATCTTTAGCCTTTCAAATCTACCTATAAACTTTCACGATCTTACTCTTAAAACTTTAAACCCAATAAAAACCTTAATTCTTAAACAAAAAAAAGTCTAACCCTAATACCAACCTTAACCTTAAAAAATCTTAAAAAAAATTGGTGGTTGAGGAGAGTGTGTGCAAGCGTGTCTAGCTAGGTGCGCTTCACATAATGTCTTCAAAATCGACCTATTTTTCTAAATCTTAAAAAAAAAAAACTATTTAATCAATTAAAAAAATCACATATATTGTCTATTTAACCCATATACGAAATAGGAAGAATAAATAAACACATAGTGTGAAGATAAAATCAATTATGTTAAACAAGCTAATAGAAAAAGAAAATAATTTTTTACGTCTCGAGGATAAGTTAAAATTTAATAGATAATTTAGGAAAATCTCAACCTCACTTAATACCAAATAATTTCTTCTCTTTCTTTCTTTTATTTCATTTGAAATTTCCTTTCTTCCAATAATTTACAAGTAAAAAGAAAAGAAAGGACAGCACATCATGTTTATAGATTTGTTTAGTTCCAAAACGGGGTCAGTGGGGTCCCACATTCAGACAGATATCCTTTGGTTACATGTAAACACACAACACAGAAACGCAACCACCTAACCAAGCAGTTAAAGTGTTAAACTCAGACAAGAGAGAGAGAGAGAGAGAGAGAGAGAGAAAGGGCCAATACAGGATCATGAAAGAGATTCAGGGTGAAGAAGCATCCCAGACACAGCCAAATTCAGACAATGGGTAGGAAAGTGGGATGGGAAAAAGGGTTTTAACTCTTGCTTCTTTTTTTCCACTTTTGTATTTACTCTTTGATTATCATTTACTGATGAATGAATAAATAAATAGTATCTCCTCCTGCTGGTTTCCTTTTCAATTGAAGTGCCGCATGTTGGGTTCTTTAGTGTTTGTGAATGAACCTCATCAGCATCCAAACAGCTTAGCTTCTGGGGGTGTTTTCATTGTTGGAGTTAATAGTTTTAACAATGTCACATAAGAGACCCCAAGAAGATAGTACTAAGGGTCGATCCTCAGAAGCCTTTACTCCTGATCAGGATAAACGGAGAAGGGTTCCTACATTGAGAAAGTACACGCCTTTCCTTTCTTACCTTAATTTCATTCTTCTTTTTTTCCTTATTGATGCATAATTTGGGGTTTTCTTGTTAGGTGTAATTAAGTTTAAATGAGTGAATATTTGTACTGAGTTTATTTCTTAGTAAAGTTGTTGGCTGATATTGTAACCAATTAAAAGAACTGAATTAGGCATTTGGTTGAACCTCACTTACACCTATCCATGTGTTGTGATGAATTGGTAATATAATCCATCTAATATTATGCATTATTTTTATAGTGTTTCTTCTGGTTGCTAATCTGTTTGTAAACGATGGTAGTGTGGTTCAGGAGGTGATGAAGTTGCAATCAGTCCAGCATTTGCTGGAGCCAGTTTTGGAGCCATTAATTCGTAGGGTGGTATGTTTCTTTCTTTAATCATGTTATTTCAAAAGTGCTCCTACATTATTTATCATTTTCCAGCATAGAACAGGTGTAGATTTTTATTTACATGGTAAAAGAGAGTATTAGTAAGCTTGCCTTTCTCAAGAGTTGAAATCATAAATTACCGTGTCCTATGCTTAATGAGGTTTAGCTTAGCAGTTATTATAGTCCACGCTACTTGGACACGGGAGTAAAAATTTTTGGATACGGTTACACATACAGCGGTGACATTGGCATGTTGCAGTTTTTTCTTAAGGCTTTCTTTATAATTGGAAGGCCTAAACTTATTACCCAACAATGGGGAATTAATCCAAAGTTTTCAGTCCTTAAGGGAGCACATCAAAGGGGCCTATAATTTTGGATGTCACTGATAGTATATCGCCTACCAGGTATTGTACTCTACCTTTTGGGAACTAAGTGACATGGAAGAATAAAAGAACAGACAGTGGTGGCAAGATCAAGTGCAGGGGCAGAGTTTAGTGTTATGACCCAAGGCATTTGTGAACTCTTGTGGATAAAGATTATCTTGGATGATCTTAAGGTTAAATGGAATGAGTCAATGAGGTTGTATTGTGACAACAAGTTGGCTATTAGTATCACCCACAATCCAGTTCAACATGATAGAGCCAAACATATTGAAATAGACGGACACTTTATAAGGAGAAGTTGAGAATGGAGAATCTCATTGATTTTTACATCTCCACTTCATGTGAAATAGTTTTAGTTTGGAGGTATAACTATGTTATTGAAAGTATGTTTTCAGTCTGATGATCATAGCTTAGCCATTAACCCCATTAAGATTTGTTGGACCATATGCACCTTTGTGTTTAGGGACAAAATTGGTTGTCTTCATGTGTCTTGGGAACATATTTCCTCGACTTAGCTGTCTTTTTCTCTAGTTATTTCACTTAAGCTTTGAGATCAGATAGGAAGCATGATAAAACAAAACTGAAGGTGTAAACTGAATTTGTCATAGAAAGCAGACAGTTGGCCTTTCTAAAATAATTGAAACTCTTGATACTCGATTCTATGTATGTCATACAGATGTGTCTTGTATGCTTTTCAGTTCAACACATTCTCTTGGCATCTTCACCCAACCTTTCTGTGAATGTTATATCAATGCTATTTTGCTTCACTGGATGGACATGCTGCCAAATATTGTTGTGTTTTTCATTGTCTTTTTCTAATGCCGATGCTGTTGTGTCTGACATCTAATTTCAAAATTATTCTCGGAAAAGATAGCAAAAACTTGTATTCTTATCCATAGGTGGCAAGCTCCCATATATTTTGGTAGTTCTTTATCATATGTACATTAACTATGTTATGTTCCTTAGGTCAAAGAGGAAGTTGAAGTGGCTCTTAGAAAGCATTTGAACAATATGAAAAGGTACGAATTCAATTAAAAGAAGGGGAAAAAATTCTCCAGAAAGTTGGGTTAGCTTCATAGTATACTAACCACGAGATTCTGCTCTTTTTTTAAAGGAATGGAGGGAAGGATGTAAATTCTACATCAAGAAGCTTACAACTCCAATTCTTAAATAATCTCTCTCTTCCCGTGTTCACTGGAACTCGAATTGAAGCAGAAGAATGTTCTGCCATTAAGGTGGCCATAGTCGATTCTCTTACTGGACAAATAGTTTCCTCTGGCCTTGAGTCTTCTGCCAAAGTAGAAGTTGTGGTTCTTGAGGGAGATTTTGATGGTGATGAGGGGGACAATTGGACACTTGAAGAGTTTAAGAATAACATTGTAAGAGAGAGAGAAGGAAAGAAACCTCTTCTTGCCGGAGACGCATTTCTAACTCTTACCGGGGGAATTGGATTAGTGGGTGAAATTTCGTTCTCGGATAATTCAAGCTGGACGAGAAGCCGTCGATTCAGACTTGGTGCCAGAGTTGTTGATGGCTCCGATGGAACTAGAGTAAGAGAAGCAAAGACGGAATCCTTCATTGTCAGGGATCATCGTGGTGAATGTAAGTACTTATTTATTAGTACCTATATTATATAGCACATGAAATAGAGATTTTCAGGCTACGAAATCAGATGCTTGTCACTTTGAGTAGTGTTCTGCAGTCGTCTATTATTGATGATATCAAGCTGTTGAACAAATTCTAATATCGTTTTCCTTCTTTCTCCACTTTTAATCTATTATTAAATTGCAAATATCAAAATACTCTTCAGGATTCCAATCACAACAAGAAAAATAAAAGTTACATTGCTGTCTTTTTTCTTTCGTTTCGGCTTCTGAATTTGTATATGCATTGACATGGTTGTTTTTAAGCCATTATGAGGAGATAGAAGATAGAAAGAACTCTTTTTCAACTTTCAGTTTCTGGTTGCAGTATACAAGAAGCACCATCCTCCATCTCTTTCTGATGAAGTGTGGAGATTAGAGAAAATTGGCAAAGATGGGGCTTTCCATAAGCGCTTGAGTCGGGAAAATATCAACTGTGTAAAGGATTTCTTGACCATGCTCTTCATAGATCCTCCAAGGTTGCGCCATGTAAGACACGACTGCTCTTTCTTTTTGCATGCTGCTTAGAATTTTTATGGGAGGTTTCCTGTTTAGCCAGGTTTCATGTTGACTATTCATCGACATTTAGGATTTTGACGATGTTAAAATACTAATAGTAGGAATATTTGGTTATGCAGATCCTCGGCACAGGTATGTCTGCAAAGATGTGGGAAGTCACAGTGGAGCATGCTCGAACATGTGTGCTTGATAAGAGGATGCACTTGTACTGCCCTCCTGGTTCTCAACAGAAATCTGGTGTGGTCTTCAACATTGTTGGACAAGTGATGGGTCTACTTTCGGAATGCCAATATAATACAATTGATAAGCTGTCTGAAACTGAGAAGGTACATTTACTCTTACCTGATTTTGTCTATCTATTTTTATTTATTTACTTTACTTTTATCATTAGGAGCTTCTGATTATCTGCTCCACCATCAGATTGAAGCCCAAAACTTGGTAATTTCTGCATTGCAACACTGGGAAGAAGTTGTTTCATTCGATGATGAAGTCTCACTGACAAGCTCAGTCAAGAGGGAGATTTCTAATGGTACCAAGTATTTGGCTTCTCAAAAGATAGGTGGATTTGATTATGCACAACCAAGTGCATCTTCTCCAGATATCATTTCAACCATCTATTCAGTCGGGGGTTTGAGCGGCTTAGACGATTATGCGCTGCATGGATATGACCAAGCATTGAGTTATCCTGGCCAGGTCACTAATTCCCTGATCTGTGACACAGATATTACTCAGACTTTCTGTGATGAAGATCACCTTCGGTATTTCGATAGTGATCTTCAACCCCAGAGCCTTGGTTTGGAATCACAAGCGGATCTACAAACTGCGGTTGACGGATTCCTTTTGCAGCGTACTATCGCTGTTCAAGCGCAGAGAAGATGGACCAAGGTTTTCAGTGTGCTGAAATGGTTCTCCATTAAAAGAAGAGTTAAAGAAAAATTCCGAGGTCTTCAAATATAGCCATGGATTGCCGTATTTTTACGGATTCCTTTGTTTTTGTGGATTTCAGAAAATGCAACCCTGTAATATCATATTAAATTGCGATGTGTGTGTGTGTGTCTATACAGAGAGATGGGCTTTACAGAATTAGGCTTATTTTTTGTTGTAAAAGTATGGTTGCGTCGGTGGAGACATCAATATAAGAAAAATAACTCTTAACACGATAAGATACTAAAAATAAAATTACAATACTTTAAACATTAAAAATATAAAATATATGATAATGGATGCAACACGAAGATCAGGTCTATTGCATGCCTGTCTTCATGAGCATACCAGCAGCAGATTTGAATGGTACCAGAAGCTGATGCCATTGAAACAACACTTTACCAAGCCACCATACAAATTGTAGATCTAGAAACAGACACCAACTAAACCAAAAACTGAGACTATGCGTCACATGTTTGCAGTCCATTTTTGAGCAAGCCATTTGGAAGTTATTTTTGGTTTATTGTACCTTCCCATCGAAGATAAGAGGATCTAAGTCTCAACAGAGATCTTGGTATCAAGCTGAGAGAATTCATGGAAAAATGCCTTGAAATGCTCATATGAATGCTTCACATCATCAACAGCACACATTTCTCGTATGCTATGCATTGATAATTGCGGAGCACCGACATCTACTGTACGGATCCCCACACCGCTAGCTAAGATAGGACCAATGGTTGAACCACAAGGCATATTGTTCCGCACCACGAAATCCTGCATGTATAGAATTTCCTCCCTACAGTTCATGCATTGTAGATCTAGAAACAGACACCAACTAAACCAAAAATCAGTTCATGCATTAAACCACTTGTTATAACAGAAGCATTTCCTCCCTACAGTTTTCAGATAGAACATGATGCCAGAACATTTCTCCCTTGAATCACAAGTAAAAATTTCAGCGATGATGCTTCAACTCTTCATTTTTCCAAGTACCAGGTACCCACATCCAATGCATATCCAAACACGGGTATGGTGATACAAGACTCTAAGGACCCTCCAAATACATAGAAGTCTTTGGGTAGGGGAGCTGAACATAGCTGTATCGGACTCATACCTGTGTCTGGCACTCACAGCTAAGTCCGAGAAACATAGATTTTGAGGACTGAATAAATTTCTTATTTTCAGCAAAAGCTCATCTCCCATTACACTCAGTTTTATTTAAAGAAGTATGATGGTTATTACTGATTCAGTTCCAAGGGATCAAATGCTCTTTGTTGTTTTTTTATTTTTTATTTTGGCCAAAGAGATCAAAAGCTCTTTAAGTTAAAAATCACATGAAATAAAGTTTTCTTTCTCATTAAAGTTAGTACATCAAATAATTCATAGCCACTCTATGGTTAAGATAAGGATGGAACTGACCTGGATAGGAAGGTTATGCTTCACAGCTATTTCCCGAAATATGAAAGATGTGACTGCATTAGTCGCATATCGTTGGTTTGCATTGTGTTTGATAACAAGACCCCCGTGCAACTTAGGTTGATGGCTTTCCTCATGTTTGTCCTGTACATAACACCATATTACCGCAATGCAAGAAAATAAATTATCTGGAAATGTGAGTTATGATTTGTTAGCCAACAACATACCAAGTAATTTGGGTGAAGGGCATGTGCCATGTCAGCCGAAACAAGGAAACTTCTCTGGATAGCTTTTGTTAGCATCTGAAAGAAACAATGTCAATCTATATGCTCAGATATGTGCTAACTGCTCTCAAACTGGAAAATCTGGTATGGAATGATGAATGTTACTCCAATTCACATGACTAAATTTTCACCTTATCTTTCACCTAATAGGAATCAGAAAAGGTAACTGAATAAAAGTGGATACAGAAAATACAGGTGGAGGATCAGTAAACACCTTAGAATCAGAGGTGAAAGAATAAGTTATTCGTGATAGAGCATCTAACATTGCAGGAGATCCCGCTCCTTGTGCTGAATTAGATCCAACCTCCTCATGATCAAACAATGCCACCATTCTAACACCACTCTCATTTTCAAGGTCGTTGTCGGAGGGTGTAGCATCAATTAATGTCTGTAATGAAATTACATCATGACAAAGGGATGAAGCAAACAATATGCATACCATTATCAGGTTTAATATAGCACGGTTCCAAATATTCCCCATTTGGAACGAAAAACAGAAAACCACATCTACATATTACAAGAGTCAATAAACTCAAACATAAACCTATAATTTTGCTAACAGGGAAAGATCAGCAAAAAGCTATTCATACCTTCAGAGAGCAAAACGACATGCAAAGATTGTCAAGCCTTCCGGAAAAGATAAATTCCTTTGCAGCACCGGCTACTATACTTGGTTGGGTATCACATGCTTGCAACTCAAAATCACATATTTGATCTGGTTGACATCCGAGCTTATTTGCAATCATCTAGATACAAAAAAGGTAATAAATTTGTTATTATTTTTAAAAGAGCTCTGATATGTAGCTTACTGCACTTGATAAAACTCGGGATTAAAAATTATCAAACCTGAAACAGGAATGCATGATGTCTTGATTTGTTTGTCGCCTTTTCAGCCAAACCGTTTTCAGCAAACTCTTTACTGAGCTCCACCTGTTAAAAGCGGTTGAACAGATTGAAAAGAGAACAAAGAAAAGCAATTATTAGTCCAGCAGAAATGCAGAAAAAATGATGTTCTAGTCAGTCATGAACTCATTTAGATAAGCTTGAAATTAAACTACGTAATCTATAACTGGAAAGAGATATATCATGAATTTCCAAAGCTGAAGAAATAGTTTGTTAGATGTGAATCATATGATTCATTTATCAATATATCGTTCAACACTGGCATTCCTGAAGTGGCTTTGGTTCCAGTAACAATATGAATGGATCACTAAATGTACAATATAGTCGTATGATATTTTATATTATTAGTTTCTAGTCATGAAGCAGCAGATAACAAAGAAGCAACTATCGAAACACCAAATGCAGACGTAAAAGGCCTTTACCTATTTCACTGGAATAAAGTTTTAAACCGTTGTAGTATGGTTGACACAGGTCCACAATAATAAACGAAGTTAGGATATGGAAATGATGAATAACTAAAATCAGAAATATAGCATGCAATAAAACACGGATAAAAAATTACCTGAACTGATGTTGCCAGGACAGGTAAAAGATGAGACTGTGTGTTGACCTTGAATCCATCATTAACACCTCTACTCACAAGACATGCAATAACAAAGTAATTTCTATCTACAATACTAACAGAGATAGTAAGAAATCAAACTCCTCAAAGAGTAAAGTGAATTAAATCCCACAAAGCAGTTATTTACAGCAATTACAAGCATATAGCACTTTGGGAATTCATCTAGGAAGCCTACCTGTCTAAGTGAATTGCCAGGGTAGGGACACGCATTATAGGCTCTTCAATTCTAACTAGCCGATGTGAATAGGAAACAGAGCCACCCTTTTCCTCTCTTATCATCACCCTTCCTGCAATGTCAAGTCGCGATCAAACCATGTATGCCACAAACCATCTCCATACGTTTGCACACCCACCTCCAGATAACCGGCTTTTTTTACCTAATCAATCCCACAAGTCATTTTTTCTTCAATCATAAATTATTGGGTAAACATTTTTTTACCTCGGAAACAGGCTTCAATTTTAGACAAGGGCTATCAGTATGCGCACCGACTATATGGAATCCATTTCCAGCAACATATCTAAGCATACAAAATATTAGTGGATAAACAACTAAAACATCATCTAATCACAATAAAGACATAAACTTTCAATCTTTTTATATAGTAATTGACAACAACAAAACTCCCCGATCCGTAGTCAGACCACAGTTCTTCTCAAGTCCATATTAGCAAAAATAAAAGAGACTAAGTTTACTTCCATTTTTACCTTAAATTTTCTTGCCAAACAAATAAAACTACAAAAATAAACAAACAAGTCCTATTTGTTTCTTAAGAAAGCAAAAAACCATACTTTTTACCAATAGCAAAAGCAACAATGGTTGAATGATTCCTGGTCAAGAAGTATCTTTTCCCGGCTTCTAATTTCCAATCCTCTCTCTCTACTACTTGTTCATACCCAACCTTTTGCAAACGTTTCTTGGCCTCATCTGTGAATAAATAAATAAATAAAAACACAGCAAAAAGATTCAATAAAACCCAAGTGAAAAATGAATACACAAAGAATATAATAGTAAATTACTTAGATTGAACGGACTTGAATAAGTTAAACTTCCACCAAACAGAAAATGGAGAAGAAAAGGATTACCAACTGCGTGGAAAGCAGTAGGAGAAGCGTTTAAGAAGCCGATGAAATCAGACACAACGGAGCTCACTTCAGTGTCTGCCATGCCTCTTCGTTCCTTCTATTCGATCTTAAACTTAGCTTTAGACTTTTGTTTGGTTACTTCAGACCTTTCAGCGTTTCCAGTGTATAAGTTTGTTTCTGGATTCCATGCTTCAAAATTTTCTAATTCCCAGATATCCAATATTTGGGCCAAGACCCAAATTCAAATATGGAACTGATATCACTTAAAACTAAAGGCTATGTTTAGACAACACCTAATTACTAAATTATACTTTTGCAATTACAAATAATTGTAATTTTCTAGGCGTGTTTAATTATATCATAATTTTTTATATACCATATTTGGAAGTATAAATTATAATTACGAGTTACATAATTTATAATTTTAAACTTATTAATTATTATAAAAAATATTAGTATAATAAAAATGATTTCTAAACAAGTACTAAAAATTAAAACTAAATCATCATATGTATGATGTTAGTCTAAAAATATAGTTGATAATACGAGGTATTGGGTTATTCCTTTTTTTTTCAATATTTAACATTTGCTTCTTATTGTCATCCATTGGTCCTAAACCAAGTTTATCATCATTTGAATTTGAATTGCATCATTAAAATTATCAAAATTTCCTTCTTCTATGTACTCTGAAGTATGGATTAACTCAATTCCACCTATGATTTTAAGCTATCAAATATGCAACATGCTAATTCTATTCAACTTTATTTTTTATTCTATACTAAGGTGATGTTAATATGAGAATTTTTTTAGAACAACAAATATCTTCTCAACCACATTTCAAAGCTTAAATATCTCAAATTAAAGAGTTCGAGAGTTGTCTATGGTGTTTGTGTTTGACACCATTCTCTCAAATAGTATCATACCACACGATAGCATCAACCTTATAATTTTTGGGTTCAAAGTCCGAATAATCTGTAGCTGTAATTATAAAAAATTTATATAAACTTAATTTGGAGAATATTTATCCTAGGTTATATCATTTTTTTTATAATAAGTAAATATATATAATTTAAAATATATAATCTTTATAAGAAAATGTTTGATGAATTATCAAAAACTTTTATAACAATTCTTCTAAATAATATAATTTTTTTATCATAACTTCATAAAGTTATTTTTTATAAATAATTTATGATAAAAAAACTATAATATTTTTTATACGTAAGTATATTATTTTATAATATATAGAATGGATATATAAATAAGTTATGTCTAAAATTGACCATAAATTTTTATAAATAAATATATTATAACACTTTTAAAATAAATAACATTTTTTACCATAACTTTAAAATTTTTTTGGGATTTAAATATATTTTTTTGTTATAACTTTATAAAATACACAAATTATTTTTATAATATAACTTTTTAGAATTTATAATATAAGAAATTTTTTGTCATAACCATCCCTAACACCCATATGTTTTTATACTTATAATTACCTACATAATTACTTCAATTCTCACACCTTAAAAATTGGAATGTATTATTGAAGTGCACCAATTACACTCAATTCAATGGGATCTACCAATTACAATAGTTACTTAAACATGTCATCCTTGCACAATTGCTTGCACCTAAATCTAATTACTATGTGACTTTCCAAACACTACCTTAATTTTTTTATAATTATAAATTTAACCTTTAACAATTTATCTCTTTTACATGAAAAAGTTGTTTGGATCGTGAAAATTTTTTATGGAACTAATATGACAACTTGTGTGGTCATGTACTCCATAAAATCTCAAAAAAAGTAATTAAAGATTCAATAAATTTAAAAAATGTTCATAAAAAAATAAAAAAGATCTATGTCAGTAATGAAGTATACTTAGATTGTCACATAAACTATCATGTCAGTGCTAATAAAATTTTAGTAACAAAATGGTTTGATTAAAGCTTAAAGGTTGAGGGCTAAAACAATCTTAAAAAAATTTAAAGCCAAAGTGGCAAATTTATAAATATTAAAGGCTAAATTGATTTTTTCTCCTTTTTTTTCACTAAATTAATACTTGACTCACCTCTAAGTTTGAAAAGGAATACTCGAATGAAGAGATGGTTGGGAGCCCAATAGAATTTGAGCTCGAGAAAGTCCAACTCTGTAAGAATTCAAGTCCAAAATCAATCTAGCCCGAGTTCGAGATAAATCCAACCTAAAACCCCCCAAAAAAATGAATTTATAGTTGAACATCCATAATAGATATTAATAATTAATATAATGTAATGTCCCAAATATTTAGATTTTTGAATGTGTTTGGTTGTCAAATAAGCTGACTTAGTTTGGTAGTTAGGTGCCTCCGGCGTTCGCATTTGGGGCTAATTGTGGATTCTTTATCTTTTGCGTGGGGTTTGTTGAGAATTAGAGTTTTGTTTAAATTTTAAAAGTTTCAACATATGGGGTTTTGGATAGGGACTAAGATAATATTAGATTTAATTAGATTTTAATTAAATCAAATATCCCTTATTTTGTTTTAATCTTGGTAACCACCCAAAATCCTTCTTTTGGGGTTTCATGTTCCTTGCTTTTTGGCTGCCATTTTGCCACTCAAAATTTCCTTATTTTGGTTCATTTTGGTTTGGCTACATATACTTTCATCTTCTTTTCATACACTTTCATCTTGTTTTCTTGCTGCTATTGCTCATTCCTTTTGTACTTTTGATTTCTGTTTCGACACTGAAGATAAATTGTTGAAGTTGTTGGGTTTTTTTTGGCGTTGTTCATTTCTACTCATCTTTGTTTGGTAGTTTAACGATTAGTTTCATTATGTAGAAATATTTATTTTTAGTACTTAATGTGATTGGTTCGTTCTTTCTAGGTGAAGGCATAGTGAATCAAGATCCTCCGGTGGTGTAAGCGTTGATTTTGATCGTTGTGCGTGAAGAGGTGTTTGAACTCATTCTATGGAAACAGTTTGTATGGAAAAAAAAAAGGGTATTTTGGAGTTGGCTTTTGTGATGATTGATGAGTAATTAGTTCATTTTAATGATTGATTGTAGGTTTCTTGGGCTTCTGATAGCGTGGTTTGTCGTTTATGCAATCAGGTGGGTGAAAACAACTCAAAAATTTGTTTAGAATTCGATAAAAATTGCAAAATAGTTGTTGCTGCGAAATTGCCCAGTTTCCACACGGTCGTGTGTGGCGGCCGTGTGGGATTTTGCAAATCGTGCTTAGTGGCCGTGTGAGACTATGTCGCCTGTGTGGCTAGGCCGTGTGGATCTTTACAGACCGTGGGGATGGACCGTTTGGGCCACACGGATTGGGTTTTTGGGCTGTGTGGGCCTTTTTGGCAAATTTTAAGGCCCAATTAAAGGTTATTTAGGGGAAGTGATATTTGGATCCGAAGACATCACGTAGGAAGAAAATTGTAAGTTTTGTCATAAAGTACGTTTGAACAGTTTGAAAGGCTTGGTAAACATGTTAAACTGTTATTTAAAATTAATGGTTTAAAAATGTATCTGGTAGTTTATGCTATATGTGAATATGCCATCTATTTTGAGGTTATGATCTGTATTAAGCATGTATATGATCTGTATGTGTCGGGATGGGATATGTATGATAGAGGTAGTGTATATGGCAGTTTATACTGCAAACATGGTGGCTAGACTGCAACATTATATTTGTGGCAGCTCAGTTGCAGATTGTTAAGTGGCATCCCGGCCACATATTGGTGTGATTGGATGGATGGACTTTTGTAGTCCCTTGTGGTATGATTGGTTGGACAGAGATAGTGTATAACGGATGGAGGTATGTTTATGATATGTGTCTTATGGTTTGATAAATTGTGATCTAACATGTTACACTACTGTATGTGTCATAATGTTGCCTACATAAGAGTACGAGGGCCTTGTAAGCAAAGCTAGACATGGAAGGACTAAATTACGTAGAGTCGCCACTAACCAATAAGGGCTAGGTTGATTAGCCACCATCGTCTAAAAATCTAGAATTAATTGTAACACCCCAAACCCGGCCTGGACTTTATGGCCGAATCTGGCGATGTCACATTGAAGTGTTTTTCATAAAACAAGTTGTTATTAAAGAAAAACCCTCTTTTATATTAGTCCTCTTGTTATTACCTTTCATTGATTCTAAGATGTGTCGTTTATTTCCAAAACGTGAATCATTATCAAAAAGTTATTTATTTTCAAAACGTTATTAATTTTCAAAACGTCACTTACCGCGGAAGCTTTAAAAATAGTTTGTGTATTCGTGGGCAATTTGTTAAAAAGGTTTGATTTTTGAAAACTCGATTGTCCCTACGACTAGCAGTTATAAATCAAAACAATAAAAATCCCAAATAATCCATGAAAATCCAAAAAGGCCATTATTACAGTAAATACCCCAAAATAAAATCAAAATTATAATTAATTACTAAAATAGAATGGAATGAGTCGTGTGGCCACCGCTGAGTCTTCCGCTGCACCGATTCGCCTATGTTTGGAGATTACCTGTACAGTTAAAACAGAAGGGTGAGTTTATGAAAACTTAGTGTGTAATCCCAAATAGCACAGACAAACAGAGACAGATGAAGCGATCCTGATGCTGGGCCTAAGCCCTATTCAGAATTAGTAGTGATGTCGATTTGGGCTTTAGCCCATCTTAGTATAGACTTGATCATGCATTTGAGCCTTGGCCCATTCTGATAGTAATGTCGATGCAGTATCACAATATGCAGTATACAAATCCTACCCAGCCAGCCTCTACACTCCATCTCCATCCAACCCTACACTCCATGTGGGAATATAATCAACCCACCCATCCCTACACTCCAAGTAGTACCGGTTGCGGCACTAGACAGTAGTTTGCAGCTGAGTTGCCAGTAAGTTAGGCTCGAAGCCTTTCAGTACACTTTCTCCGATCCATATAAACCCATCCCAATGCAATGCATCATACAATCATGTCATGCCAAATTGTGGTATCATATATGTATTTAGTACAGTTTTAACAGCATGCTCACAGTACAGTCGTACATGTATATATATATATATAACGTACATGGATATAACAGTCATTCAGTCAATTAGGGATCTAGGTAATCTTACCGACCCTACAGTAGGTCCACAGTCGACTCGGGTGGGCCCACACATCCGTGGGGCCTACTAGGCCCAAAATGGCTTTAGCCGTATGGATCACACGGCCTGGCCCAGTAATCTCACACGCTCGTGTGGGACCCATATGCTCGTGGGGCCCACACGGCCCAATTCGGCCCGGCTCATGAATCGCACAGAGCCTGCCTCGTTGATCACACGCCCGTGTCTGATCACACGGCCTACCACACGGGCGGCCACACGCCCGTGTGGTGTCGACAGACTCACTTTTCAGCTTTTTACCAATTTTCGTTTGCAAAGTTGTGTTCACACGTTCACACACCTGCTTCGATTTTTACACCTAAAACTCCCGAACACTCCCAGTACCTAAAATCAACAATATACACTTGATTAAACCGTCCAATTCATCAAAATCCCGAAACAAGGTAACCACTTTCGAGCGATAATTCATTACCTTAAATCGAGTAGTAGGAATTCCCCGCCTTCAGAACATCGATGAGCGATAAACAACCTTTCGATCAACCCCTAATAATGATTAGAACAACACCACAATTAGTCTTTAACTTACAATTGATCAAGACCCAAAAACCCGAAAACGGTTCAAAACCTAATACGACACTTACCGACGATAACTAAAGCCCTCAACACGCCAATCGTTGTAGCAGCACCAACCAATTCACGATTTTTCACATATACCAAAGATACCGAAACCACCGTCTTAGAAAATAACCAAGGAAGAATCGACAGAAGAAAGAATTGGTACTTACCAACCACGAGTGAAGACACGCGACACACAAAGAGGGGATAATCCTGATTACCACTATCGAAAAAAGAAAAAGAGGGGAAGAAAATATAGAGATTCGGCAGAGAGGGAAGGGAATAAACATCAGAGAATTTGGAGAACCAAAGAGTGGGTGCCGAAATTGGAAAAAAAAAGTAACCAGATTTTTTTTGGTAAATCCCCCCTAATCCCTTAATTTTCTCCCCACATCCCTAACTTCCCTCCTAAAACCGTCCATCAAACTCCCACTAACCCTGAAACTCCCCCAAACTGTCCACCACAATCTCTTCAGCAACCGAATTTAAATTCTAGTCAAAGACTTCAGTATTTCAGCTAAACCAAAACACCCACACGGAACAAGAAGCAAAATAAAACACTCCCTTGCACGCACAAGGATTCGAACTCAAGACCACCAGCATCTTGACACTCCACTTAACCACCAGACCAGCAGGCCCATTCTGACATATTTTACCAACATTTAATTATAAGCCTACTGATCTGAGATAGGGGCTTATTCATTTAAAAACAAAAATTTGCCCAAGCTAATGCTTGAACTCAAGACTTCTCAGACACTCCCAAACACATAACCACTGAAGCAAATAGATATTTTTGTCACAAATATACGAAAATAAATATTAAGGAATTTTGGGGCGTTACATTAATACTACGAAAAAATCCTAAAAATCTAGACCCGATCTCATCACCAAATTCTGGGTTCGGGAGTACGGTTATGTGTGGGAAGGTTATAGCACCCCCATGACGTCTATCCAGGGATAGTCTTACGGGGTCTTAAGTGCTAGGTTTTTCTTATTTAAGCATATTAATCTTTTAATCTAGGCTAAAATCTTATGAAAATCTTAAATAAAAGATCTAAACAAAATGCATCTGGTTTACTTGTAACTTGATTAAGATGTGTTCACCAAACTTATCTAATTTGAAACTTAAATTAAAGATTTTTACTTTTAACGGGTGTAACACCCAAACCCAGCCTAGACGTTATGGCCGAATCTGGCGATATCACATTGAAGTGGTTTTCGAAAACATAGTTTCATTGGAAAAACCCGTTCTGTATTAAATCTTGTTGATGATCTTAACGAAATTTCTGGGTATTATGTTCATTTAAAACTCAAGTTGTTTTTAGCAGAATGTTGATTATATTAGTTTGTTACTATACTTTAAAACAATGTTTGATGCGGAAGCTTTTATAGTATGTTACGAAAACATGGTGTTTTGAAAAGCATTTATCTTTTGAAAATCCACGTCCTACTACTCTAAGATATGAATTAATCTAAGTAAAATACCAAATTAAAAGTTAAAATTTAAAGAGGCCTTATTACAAAAACAAATACCCAAATTAAATTTCTGTAAATAAAAAGTCAAATATAAAAGCAAGTGTGGTTGTGTGGCCACCTCCGCATCCCTCACAGCACCGATCCGCCTAAGACTGGGAATTACCTGTATAGATAAACAGAGGGGTGAGTTTACGAAACTCAGTGTGTAACCCCATATAAGCAAATAGCCAACCATGCCATAGAAAAGTACAGTCTGCGCCTAAGCCCAAATCAATAACAGTTCAATTCAGTTGGGGCCTTAGCCCATTACAGTATCAATATCAATGTGGGCCTTAGCCCATTTTAATGGCAGGAACAGTTTAGGCATGCAATCAGAAATCCTACCCAACTAGCCTCTACACTCCACTCCGTCCAGCCCTACACTCCATGTGGGGATAAAATCACCCACCCACCCCTACACTCCAAAAATTAGCACTGGGCCATGTGACTAAGTAGTATTCAAAGAGAGAGCAATCAAGATAAAGACACTTCCTCCAATCATAATAACCCCATCCCCATGCAACATATCACACATGAATACAACATATATACATATAGCATACGCATATACAGTCATACATAACATAAGGCATACAGTCATTTAATATCGTAGGGGTAAAACAGTCATTTTATATAATAGGGGCATAACAGTCATTTCATCAGTTTAGGGTCTAGGTATACTTAATGACCCATCAGTAGGTCCACAGTCGTCTCGGGCGACCCGAGCAACCTTAACAGTCAATAGTGAAAATGGGCCCAAGGTCCATAATGCGGGCTCACACGCTTGTGTGGCCCACATAGCCCAGAATTGGTCTCGGCTATGTAACTTACATAGCTTGGCCCAATATTCTCCACCCGTTCGTGTGGTTTACCAATGTATGGCCCACAAGCCCGTTGGGCCCACACGGCCCAAAACGGCCTAAGACCATGAAATCGCTTACGGTGGCCTTAATAGTCAAACGTCCACGTTTTATGCGTTCGTGTAGCGTCAATTGTCATATTTTTCGGCTTTTGCAGATTTACGATTTGGACAGTGTTTACACACCTGGTTTCTATTTGTTGAGAAAACCGCCTACACCTTTGAACCTACACTTAACCAACAATCCCCAATTAATCATTTAAACATTTACTCAGTCGAATACACATAAGTTATCCCAATCGTTAAACTCACAACAACATTACCTTTGATCGAGAAAAGAGGGAAGTTTCGCCTACCCAGACGTTAATTACGAACCTTCTACCTTTCGAAAAATTCCTAGGCACAAACCGAAAATGGGTAAGCACTTAATCAACAAGCAACAATATAACACCATACTATTACACTTACCAACAACGCGAGAAAGAGAATCAACTATGAAGTGCAAGACTTAATAGCAAGTATAGAATGCTTACCAGAAAATAGAGAAGGGAACACGGTCGGCCCCAAGAGAAAGAAAAGATTCGGCAACCAGAAAATAAAAGGGAAAGATGAAAGAAGGAAGAGATTTGACCAAGGGAAGAACAATGATCTAGCCGATCCCACCCTCACAAAATTTAGCAAAAGACGAAAGAAAGAGAGGGACAGTAGACTTGAGAGTAGAGAGAGCGAAAGTAAAAAATTGTATTTGCAAAAGAGAGCAAAATAGAAAGGAAGCACTAGGAGCAATTTCGGCCAAAGAAGAGGTTGTCAAATACGAAAGAAATAAAACAGAAGAATGCCCGAAAACCCCTACCACATTCAGCCTTCAAGCAAAAAGAGAGAAAAACCCATACCAAGCAAAACTAAAAATGAAGAACATACCCATCTGGCCGAATTCTTGAGTGCCTTAGAGTCCCATTTTGGCACAACACTCCCTCTCTCCTTACTTTCCTTGATTTCTTCCAAAAATCCCTCCTCAAATCTCTCTACTAATTTGAATTCTACTCAACCACTTTAGTGTTTTAGTCAAACCACAACACCCCTCACGGTACAGCAGCAAAATAAATACTCCACTGCCCCCACCAAGATTCGAACCTTAGGCCACTGGCATAGGTAACACGCCACTTACCCCCTAGACCAGCAAAATTTTTATGTCTTGCTTTACCCATAATAATTTAAAAGCCTATTAACTATAAGTAGGGGTTTATTCCTTAAAAACAAAAATTTTTGTACATGCTCAGGTTTGAACCCAAAACTTCTCAGACACTCCCAAACATACCCAAATCACTTAACCCACTGAGGTAGATACACAATTGCGTTACAAACATACACAAATAATTGCTTAGATTTTGGGGCGTTACAACTCTACTCTCCTAAAAGAAAATTTTGGCCTCGAAATTTACCAGATCAAAACAGATGAGGGTATTGTTGACGCACCGCCTCTAAGCTGTGATTACGCCACAGTACCTTAACCAGTGGGATAGACTTCTTCCTCAAAACTTTCACATCACGATCTAAAATCTAGATAGGTTCCTCTTCAAAGGTCAAGTCCAGTCTAATCTCAATCTCCTCAGTTGAAACCACATGTGTGGGATCAGAGCAATAACACCTTAGCATAGAGATGTGGAACACATCATAAATCCGATCCAACTCTGGAGGTTACTCAAGTTGATAGGCAACAGGTCTCACATGTTTCAGTATGCGATAAGGCCTAATAAACCTAGGGCTCAACTTGCCCTTTCGTCCAAATCTCAATACCTTCTTCCATGGCGAGACCTTAAGAAAAACGAGGTCCCCCACAGAATACTCAATCTCCTTGCACTTTAAATCCGCATACGACTTCTGTCTATTGGATGCCGCCTTCAATCGATCCCGAATTAATCTAAATTTGTCCTCGATATCAGAAACCAATTTAGGGCCCAGAACACGCCGCTCGCCCAACTCAGTCCAACACGTAAGAGTACGACACCTACGGCCATATAATGCCTCGTAAGGTGCCATCTGTATGCTAGACTGGTACTATTGTTATATGCAAACTCTGCCAATGGTAAATAGTCTTCTCAACAACCTCGGAAATCCATTACACAACTCCTTATCCTCTAGTATTTGAATCACCCTCTCTGATTAACCATTTGCCTGAGGATGAAACACCGTACTGAAGTCTAATTTTGTACCCAAAGCCTCTTGTAACTTCTTCCAGAACCGAGACGTGAAGCGAGGATCTCTATTTGATATTATGGAAACTGGTACCCATGCAGTCTCACTATCTTAGCCACACATACGGTTTAGCGACACGCAGAAAGAGTAATCGAAGACCTTTGGTATGAAATGGGCTGACTTGGTCAACCGATCCACTATGACCCATACTGCATCCTTCTTGGTAGGCGTTAGGGGCAGCCCACTAAGAAAGTTCATAGTTACTCTCTCCTACTTCCAAAGTGGAATTTTAACTGGCTGAAGCAACCTTGAAGGTAACTGATGTTCAACCTTAATCTGCTGGCAAGTCAGACATTTACTCACAAAGTCGGTAACTTTATTCTTAAGACCTGGCCACCAATATAACTCACGAAGGTCTAGGTACATTTTATTCTCGCTAGGATGCATAGCATATGGACTACTATGCGCCTCTCATAGTATAGACTGCCTCAAATCAGTATCTCTTAGGACATAGACTTTTCCATGGAAAAACAGTACCCCTTCGCTATTAAGTGCAAAATCTGAAGTTTCCCCACTTTCAATCTATTAGAATTGAAGACCCAAAGACCCATCCTCCAACTGTTTACCTTTAATTTACTCAATCCTCGACGGTTTAGCTTGAAGTTCGGCCAGCAAGCTACCATAATCAAATAAGCTGAGATGAGCAAACATCACCCTCAGATCCGCCATAGCCCTATGGCTCAGTGCGTTAGCCACCACATTGGCCTTACCAGAATGGTATTCAATCGAACAGTCATAATCCTTAAGTAACTCAATCCATCTACGCTGCCTAAGATTTAGCTTCTTTTGAGTGAGGAGGTATTTGAGGCTCTTGTGATCTGTGTAAATGATACACTTTTCACCATACAGGTAATGCCTCCAGATTTTCAGTGCGAATACCACTACGGCCAACTCCAAGTCATGCTTCAGATAATTTGCCTCATGAGACTTAAGCTGGCGAGACACATATGCCACTATCTTACCCTCTTGCATCAACACACATCCCAAACCGACATGTGATGCATCACTGTAGACAGTGAATTCTTTCCCAGACTCTGGTTGTATTAAGACAGGGGCCTCCGTCAAAACCTTCTTACGTTTCTCAAAACTCTCTTGCTGCTTATCAGTCTAGACAAACGATACCCCTTTACTTAACAATTTAGTCAGAGGTGCCACAATCAACGAAAACCCCTCAACAAAATGTCTATAATACCCTGCTAGACCCAGAAAACTTCGAATCTCAGATACAGTCTTAGGCGGCTTCCAATCCAAAATAGCTTTAATTTTTCGATAATCAACTCTAATCCCTTCAGTAGATACCACATGGCCTAGAATGTTACCTTTTGTAGCCAAAATTCACACTTGTTGAACTTAGCATATAATTGTTTCTCACTCAGAATCTACAAAACAACTCGGAGATGTATGTTATATTCGTCCTCAGTTTGCGAATACACCAAGATGTCATTTATAAAAACCACTACGAACCGATCCAAATAAGGCTGGAACACTAGGTTCATCAGATCCATAAAAGCTGCTGGTGCATTCGTTAGTCCAAACGGAATCACAAGGAACTCATAATGACCATAACGAGTCCTAAACACCGTCTTGTGAACATCAGCCTCTTTGACTCTCAGCTGATGGTACCCCGATTGAAGATCAATCTTAGAGAAGATCGAAGCTCCTCGAAACTAGTCGAATAGATCATTAATCCTCTGAAGGGGGTACTTATTCTTAATAGTCAATTTATTAAGTTGCCGGTAGTCGATGAACATACGCATGGATCCATCCTTCTTTTTCATAAATAACATTGGTGCTCCCCATGGATATACACTAGGGCAGATGAACCCTCGACCCAGTAACTCTTGAATCTGAGCCTTAAGCTCCACTAGCTCTTTCGGTGCCATTCTATACGGAGCGATGGACACCAGAGCTGTACCCGATAGGAGCTCAATCACAAATTCAACTTCACGGTTTGGAGGTAGTCTAGGTAGTTCATCAGGAAAAACATCTGAATTTTTTTTGACTATTCTGATATTTTTAACAGACGACACCTCAGAATAAAAAACATCGATGTAGGCTATATACGCCTCACAACCCTTACGAACCAACTTCTCGGCCTTCAGGGCAGAAATCACATTTGACAAATAATTCTGACGCTCCCCTATTACAACCACCTCATCACCTTTCACAATTTTCAGTACTACCCGTTTAGTAGCACAACCCAAATTCACTTGATGCTTAACTAGCCAATCCATGCCTAGTGTTAAGTCAAATTCTCCAAAAAGAAGTTCCATTAAATCCGCCAAAAAGATGGTTCCTTGAACCTCCAAAGGTACATCTCTGAACAATTTGCTTACCTTAACTGACTGCCCTAAAGGACTCAACACAGTAACCTCACTCGCAGCAGTTTCAACCATTATACCCAAAGTCTTAGACACCAAACATGCTATATAAAAATGCGTAGACCCAACATCAATCAGTGTAGATAAGGTACATTATAGATAAAGAACGTACCGGTAATAACATCTAAGATATCTCTGTCCTCTCGGCGACGTGCAGCATAAACCAGAGCTGGCTGTCTCGCCTCAGTATGACCATCACCTCTACCTGGTGTTCCACAACCACGACCCATACCATTTCCACCTTTGTCCTGACCACGGCCTCTCGATGGCTGCTGAATACCTCTCTGCAGCTGAACAGTACCCCGGCCAGTAACTTGCATCTGCTCAGGCCTCCGTGGACAATCTTTGATACGGTGCTCTAATGATCTGCACCTCAAACATGTCCCAATCCTTTTCCATAACTCACTCTGATAGCATCTACCATAGTCAACACATGGCTGCAGTAAAGTAGCAGCAATAGGGGCCTCATCTCTAACTGGCCCATCCACTCTGGCCTTATTATTCAACCTCTAAATCGAACTTGAGGGCTTCGAATCCCTCTTATTCTTACCCTTCTCTCTGTTATGATGCTCAGTACGCTTCACCTTCTCGGTGATCTTCGTCTTATCTACTAGTGTGGCAAAATCTCACTCCTTCTGTGGAGCTATCAAAACTCTTAGACCATCCCTGAGACAGTCCTCGAATCAAACACACCGCTTATATTCAGTTGCCATCATCCCACGCACATAGCGGCTCAATCGCAAAAATTCAGCTTCATACTCAGCCACTGATTTATCCCCCTAAGTCAGCTTTAGAAACTCCCTCCTTCGGGCATCCCCATAACTAGTGCCCACATACTTCTCTAGAAAAGCCGTCTTGAAAAATTTCCATGTCAATCGGTCGGCCTGAATACCCCCTTTAACTGTAAGCCACCACTGATAGGCTTCATCTCGCAACAATGACACTGTACCTTTTAGTTTCTGTTCGAGGGTGCAGTTGAGGTTATCCATGATCCTCTCTGTGGCCTTAATCCAATATTCAGCCACGCTAGGGGCAATTTTAGCAATACCCTTAAAAATCTCAACTCCATTAGACTGGAGTCATTCTG
The DNA here is from genome assembly GCA_025503065.1 of Gossypium bickii. NCBI lineage: Eukaryota > Viridiplantae > Streptophyta > Magnoliopsida > Malvales > Malvaceae > Gossypium > Gossypium bickii. Next base: position 23,438,713 of record CP106718.1, read on the forward strand.
TGATCGACCCGCGGCCTATAGTACCAGTATTGGGCCTAGCGACCCTCTTTAGAGTTCACAACATAGCTTGGGACAATGCATCGTCCCAAGCCGCTCGATCGTGAGACCCAGTCTCAGTCACAGGTGAAGCCGGTGCCTCCCCAGCTTCAGCGTTAGGCATGTGGCCCGATGACGAAGACCCAGCCCGAGCACCTCTACAGCCTCCACCACGGCCTCTTGTACCCCTTCCACGAGTACCTCTTGTGCTCATTATAAAATTACGTATTATCTATTTTTAACAATTTTATGCATCAGTTTATAGTTCTAATGTTGATTAATAGATATCTTATGGAAGCAATATCAGTATTTAAGAGTTTCTTTTCGTAGAACGCAGTCTTATTACAATTTTAGTTTTCCCTAACTAGAATATTTCAGTACAGTCTACTATCTATTGTAGTCTCAATATTTCAATTTAAACAAACAAAAGTTTCAGAGGTCTTACCACATCGGCGCCGGAGATCCGGTGTACCACACATTCAGTAAAAATATTTCAAAATACTTCCAAATCGTTTGGAACAGTTCTTTTTGAAAATTTCAAGTTTTTGAAGAAACCCAAAAACCACAGTCGAGTTTTGAAACCTGGCTCTGATACCATTAAATGTAACATCCTAAACCCGGCCTAGACGTTATGGCCAAATCTGGCGATATCACATTGAAGTGTTTTTCGAAAACATAGTTTCATTGGAAAAACCCATTCTGTATTAAATCTCGTTGATGATCTTAACAGAAATTTTTGGGTATTATGTTCATTTAAAACTCAAGTTGTTTTTAGCAGAATGTTGATTATATTAGTTTGTTACTATACTTTAAAACAATGTTTGATGCGGAAGCTTTTATAGTATGTTACAAAAACGTGGTGTTTTGAAAAACATTTATCTTTTGAAAATCCACGCCCTACTACTCTAAGATATGAATTAATATAAGTAAAATCCCAAATTAAAAGTTAAAATTTAAAGAGGCCTTATTACAAAAACAAATACCCAAATTAAATTTCTTGTAAATAAAAAGTCAAATATAAAAGCAAGTGTGGTTGTGTGGCCACATCCGAATCCCTCACAGCACCGATCCGCCTAAGACTGGGGATTACCTGTATAGATAAACAGAGGGGTGAGTTTACGAAACTTAGTGTGTAACCACTTATAAGCAAATAGCCAACCATGCCATAGACAAGTACAGTCTGGGCCTAAGCCCAAATCAATAACAGTTCAGTTCAGTTGGGGCCTTAGCCCATTACAGTATTAGTATCAGTGTGGGCCTTAGCCCATTCAAGTGATAGTAATAGTTCAGGCATACAATCAGAAATCCTACCCAACCAGCCTCTACACTCAACTCCGTCCAGCCATACACTCCATGTGGGGATAAAATCACCCACCCATCCCTACACTCTAAAAATTAGCACCGGTTGCGGCACTAAACAGTATTTGTAGCAGAGCTGTCAGTACAGTACACTTCCTCCAATCATAATAATCCCATCCCCATGCAACATATCACACATGAATGCAACATACATACATATCGTGGCATGCTCATATACAGTCATACATAACATAAGGCATACAGTCATTTAATATCGTAGGGGTAAAATAGTCATTTTATATCATAGGGGCATAACAGTTATTTTATCAGTTTAGGGTCTAGGTATACTTACCAAGCCATCAGTAGGTCCACAGTTGTCTCGGGCGACCCATGCAACCTTAATAGTCAAACAGTGAAAATGGGCCCAAGGCCCATAATGCGGGCCCACATGCTCGTGTGGCCCACATAGCCCAGAATTGGTCTCGGCTATGTAACTTACATAACTTGGCCCAATATTCTCTACTCGTTCGTGTGGTTTACCTGTGTGGGGCCCACAAGCCTGTTGAACCCACACGGCCCATTTCGGCCCAACATGGCCCTAAACGGTCTAAGACCATGAAATCGCTCACGGTGGCCTCAATAGTCAAACACCCACGTTTTATGTGTTCAGATTCCTACATGAGCGAGCGCACGCTCTTGTAGCGTCAATTGTCATATTTTTTGGCTTTTGCAGATTTATGATTTGGGCAGTGTTTACACACCTGGTTTCTATTTGTTGGGAAAACCGCCCACACCTTTGAACCTACAGTTGACCAACAATCCCTAATTAATCATTTAAACATTTACTCAGTCGAATACACACAAGTTATCCCAATTGTTAAACTCACAACAATATTACCTTCGATCGAGAAAAGAGGGAAGTTTCGCCTACCTAAATGTTAATTACGAACATTCTGCCCTTCGAAAAGTTCTTAGGCACAAACCGAAAATGGGTAAGCACTTAATCAACAAGCAAAAAGATAACACCATACTATTACACTTACCAGCAACTCGAGGAAGAGAACCAACTACGAAGTGCAAGACTTAATATCAAGTATTGAATGGTTACCAGAAAACAGAGAAGGGAACACGGTCGGCCCCAAGAGAAAGAAAAGATTCGGCAAACAGGAAATGAAAGGGAAAGATGAAAGAAGGGAGAGATTCGGCCAAGGGAAGAACAATGATCTAACCGAACCCACCCCTCACAAAATTCAGCAAAAGAAGAAAGAAATAGAGGAAAGGTAGACTTGAGAGCAGAGAGAGCGAAAATAAAAAAAATTGTATTTGTAAAAGAAAGCAAAATAGAGCAAAAGAGAATCACTAGGAGCAATTTCAGCCAAAGAAGATGATGTCAAATACGAAAGAAATGAAACAGAAGAATGCCCAAAAACCCCTACCACATTCGGCCTTCAAGCAAAAAGAGAGAAAAACCCATACCAAGCAAAACCGAAAATGAAGAGCATACCCCTCTGACCGAATTCTTGAGTGCTCCAGAGTCCCATTTCGGCACAACACTCCCTCTCTCCTCACTTCCCTTGATTTCTTCCAAAATCTCTCATCAAATCTCTCTACTCGATCACACCTTCCCTCAATAGCCTAATTTGAATTCTACTCAACCACTTCAGTGTTTCAATCAAACGACAACACCCCCCAAGGCACAGCAGCAAAATAAATACTCCACTGCCCTTACCAAGATTCGAACTTCAATCCACTGGCATAGGTAACACGCCACTTACCCCATAGACCAGCAGACTTTTTATGTCTTGCTTTACCAACAATAATTTAAAAGCCTACTAACTATAGGCAGGGGTTTATTCCTTAAAAACAAAACTTTTTGCACATGCCCAGGTTTGAACCCAGGACTTCTCAGACACTTCCAAACACACCCAAATCACTTAACCCACTGAGGCAGATACACAATTGCGTTAAAAACATACAAAAATAATTACTTAGATTTTGGGGCGTTACAACGGGAACCCTAAAGGATACCTAAATAGTTCTAGTAAAATACCTTCAATTCCTAAAATTAATTCTATTTTAGAATTCTAAAAAAAACCTAGAAATTACCAATGAATTAAGAGAAATATTAAAATACATCTACAACTTATTCGATCTTTTATTATTATTATTATTTTTAAAAGATTTAATTAATAACGTTGAACCTATCAAGATCTTACGAAAGTATCTTATGTCGGGTTTATGATTTATCTTACTTTAAAATTCTTGATCTATGATTTAAATTCGTGAAAATCCTAAAATAATAAATCTTAAATAACATTTATTAGCTTTCTTAAAATGTTTTTAAAATAAAATATTTAGAAAGACCTACTCATGATTTACAATTCACCTACAAAAATCTTTAGTTTTACTCTTGAATAAAGTCCTAAAAAATATTTGCATATTAACTTATGATTCTAATCCTATACGATATTTAAAACTAATTTAAAACCCTAAAAAATATCTTACATATTATTTATAATTTTTCTAAGGTAAATGATAGGTAAGATCTTAAGGACTAACCTAAATCCAAATACAAAAACCTTATAGTTTCATTAAAATATAGGATGAAAAATGACCTAAAGTTTCCTCTTTTAAAACGAATAGTAATAAAATAGGAAAATTAATTAAATTGGTTAAAGTTAATGAAAAGTTAAAAATCTTTTAAAATGACAATAATAAAAAGGAAAGTTAAATAAATGAAATAAATAAGACCTTAACATGATGATAATAATAATAACAATAATACAATAAAAGAATCAAAGTAACATAAATAAATAATATTAAAATGTATGTAAGGGGAATGTGTGTGTGTATATATATATATATATATATATATATATATAGACATGAAAATAAATAAAAACGAAATAAGAATAAATAAAAATTATACAAGTGTGAATAAATATAAAACATTAAAATAAAATGCATAATTAACATTAAATATATAATGTATAAATGCAAGTGAAATGGAAGATATAAGTGTAAATTATTTATTAAAGATGGAAACAAAATGACAAAGCTTAATTTTAGAACTAAAAGAAAAAATATATGGAAGATAGAGGACTGATGTAGCAATTAATTTGATTTTAATTTTAAAATTTCGGATTAAATCAAATGTTTAAATAAAAAAAAAGGGTCACGGGTGTAGGGAATTTTTTGTAATTTTAAAAAGTAAGGGGGAATAAATTACTCATTTTTGGCACCTATAAATGAAAAAAAAAAAAACTATTCGTTCTTTTATTTTAACCTCATTGTTTTTCAAAAAATAAAAAAAACATCTTTCTCTTTCTCTTCCAACTTCTATATTGGCCATGGCTCCACCACCGGAGAGCCCAACGACTCTCTTGCCTCCGGTGGTGGAGTCGCCGCGTATGGTGGCCGAAATATTTTTTTTGCGACATTAAAGCTTTTTTTAGAAAAAGTCATTACTTTTCTTAAAAATCAAAACCTTATTTCGAAATAGTTAAAAAAAAAATTCAAAATTTTGTTTTAAAAATTTAAACTTTCCTACAAAATGATTTAAAAAACAAATTTTTATTTTTCAAAATCTAAACTTTCTCCTTTTTTTTTTTAAAAAAAATACTATTTTTCTTAAAAGATTGAAGCTTTTATTTTGAAATAGTTGAAAAAAAATCAAAATTTTGTTTTAAAATGACTAAAAAAAACAGATTTTTATTTTCCAAAATCTAAAGTTTCTCCTTAAAAAAAATACTATTTTTCTTAAAGATTAAAGATTTTACTTTGAAGTAGTTGAAAAAAAATCAAAACTTTGTTTTAAAAATTTAAACTTTCCTTTAAAATAACTAAAAAGAACAACAGATTTTTATTTCTTAAAATCTAAACTCTCTTTTTTTTTTAAAAAAAAAATCAAAACTTTTCTCATAATCAAGCCTTTTTTTTTTAAAAAAGAAACCTTTATTTTAGAAAGGGGAGGGAAAAACGAAATTTCTAGGGGCTCTTAGGGGTGGTAGACCGATGGTCCGGTGACATCCCCTTCATCGGAACCCAAAATCCAATCCCTCATGATATGTCTATGGGCAAAAAGAAAATATAGAAGAAAAGAAAAAAAAATAGAATGCTTGCGGTTGTTGTGTTTTTTTTTTTATACTTTTTTTTAAGAACAAAAACAATAAAAAACCTCCTCCTTTTTTTGTTTTCCTTTCATGTTTATATAATATTTTTTTAATCTTGCTTATTTATAAAAACTGATAATAATAGTAATAAGAGTGATGATAATAATAATTTGGGCCTTTGACAGGCCCAAAAAGAAAATAAGATAAAAAGAAAAGAAAATTAAAGGTCTCAAATAGACCAAAACCGGGTGGGCTTCAAACGGCCCAAGAGAGAACAAAATTTAAATGGACCCTCAATCGAGCTTGGATAAAAACAGGTGTCTACAGTATGGAGTTAATATGATATGAACATTTGGAACAAATGCATTACGTGATATTTTATTATAAAATTAATGTATATTAAATGTATGAATTGGGGCAATAGGCCAAATCGATCACTGGGTTATTAGCTTACGATTCTGTATGTTTTAATTCATGTAATCCTTCAGCCTAGCAGTGGATGGCGTCTCGGGAGGCTCGGGTTTCACATTCTCAAACACAATATTTTGTGGTTTTATTATGTTTGTTTTAATTGGACTTTATTATGGTTGTTAGTTTTGGACAAATTATGGACCGTTAAGTTCATTAGGACTCAGTTGGCTCATTTTGCCAACGCCTAGAATGGTTAATAAACTTACCTAAGGTAACTAAAATTAAATGATAAGTTTTTCAAGTAATAGCTGCTGCAAGTTAGGTTTGAGGATTTCAATAAAATGAGTTAAAAGGATTTGGTTAAAGAGATTTTAACTCGGGATTTTAACGTGAATGAAATGATTTACAACTAACAAATGATGTAATGTCCAATTCACATAAAAATAGTTTTTTTTTCTTTTACTAAGCAAATTTGTTTTCTTTGTACTTTGTTTTGCAATGTGACCTTTATAATCTAACCGTAACGTCTAGGCCGGGTATGGGGTGTTACATTTGGTGGTATTAGAGCCAGGTTTAGAAACTCGGCTGTGTGTTTTTGGGTCTAAATTATTTTTAAGAAAAATATTGCTAAATTGGGATTTTGTTGAAATTGTTTTTGAAACTTTTGGATAAGTGAAACCGAGACTCTGACATCGATCCAAGTACTTTAAATTTTAGTTATACAATAAGGACACTTTGTATGAGAAACTATAATATAGGGTATGGCCTTTAGAGACTATAGTACAAGAAGAAGAAAAAATAAAAATAAAAATAAAAATGTGTTCTCTATGTTCTGATAAGTATTATGATAAGACTTTATTAATAAAAATAGAACCTAAACTATTTGCATAAAATTTCTGAAACAAAATGTAGATAAGAAAATAAGTATTTGCAGTTCTCGTGGATGTGGCACCCGTGGACGCCGTCGGGGCGTATGTGTCAAATATTCTTCAATGGGCAGTATGCCTCAATTAGATACAAGTGAGACTGTCGGGACTTCGATTGCTGAGATTGAGCCTGCAACTCAGATTGCCAGGGATGACGTACTATCTCAAGCAATGTTGAGGGTTTTGGAGAGGGATGACGTACCATCCCTTTCAACTTTTCCTCTGGAGTCAGATCGAGCTCATCCATGATGCGCTCCGTCGCTTCCAACCGAGATCACCAGATCTACTGGGTGCTACTCCAGACACTCCACGAAACATTTCAGCTTCATTAGCTCGGAGCCGTTCAGGCACAGACTTACGATTTCTGAATTTTTCATACGCACCAGCCACCAATTCCAAGACTCACAAAGACGACTGCGACACAAAGATCTTCCCGTCTCGAGCTTGTCGCTCAACATTAACAGCTGAGGGTGGTGGTGGCGGTGGTATTTCATTGTCGGACCCCTGACCCGATCTAACAGGTTCCGACATGGTCATCCTTCCTCTACCTCGTCCACGGAAACCACGTCCTCTAGAACTCATTTCCTAGCATCGAGATCTGATTAAGGAATTTTACGGATTAGTCATTGTTCCACTTATTTACCCGCGAAGGAGTTTTATGAAAAGGGATTTAAGAGTGGTTCTTTCGTATTCATACAAACACACAGTCTTTTCCATTCATTCATTCATCCATCAAACAAGTATGAACTTTCATTCATTCAGAGAAACGTTATAGTTTTCGTTGTTGTTTTCCACTACCCAGGGGTATTTTCGTAATTTTGTTCTACAGGGGCATTTTCGTAATTTTTCAAAAGGAAAAACGTTCCTTGGTGTTTGTGTCGAAAAGTATTTTGAGAATTCAAAGTCTCGGGGTAATTTGGAGAAATTTCAAAATTCGAGGGTATTTCGGTAATTTTCGACCTCAGGGGTATTTTGGTAAATTTTCACAAATCAGGGTAAATTTGTAAAATTTAATAAATCAGGGATATTTCAAAAGTTGTAAAACTTTGTGGGTTCTTTTTGAGAATTGTTCCTTCAAAAATGGAGATGTTGCAAGAATTTTGGGAATCAGGGTCATTTTGGTAATTTTGTAAGTTAGGGGCAATTTTGTAATTTTCCAAAATCAAGGTATTTTGATATTTTACAAATTAGGGTTTTTGAATGTTTATAAAATAATGAAATTTTGGTAAAGCTGTTGAGTAGTTGAACCTTTTATAAACCAAGGGCATTTTGGTAATTTCACCACTAAAGCATTTTTGTAATTTTCACAAATCAGAATTTTTGGAAAAAAAAAAATGTTGTAAGGATAGTTTTCACAAAATTAAAAAAAAATCGTAAGAATTTTAAAACTAGGGTTTGTTGTTTTGTTCTCTTTTTTTTTTTAAAACATGGCTAGTTTCCTTTCGGGTTTTAGTCATTATGTTTAGCCTATGACCGAGCCCTCTTTGGTCGGGGTGAAAGCTACGCACACAGCAGGATTCGAATGGAGAGGAGGTGAGTCACGCAGACTGCTTAAATACCAAGCTCCCATCGAAACCATTCCTAGACATGCGCACAGAGGTTGCCACACCGCTGAGCCCTCTGAGTTAGGGTGAATCGAAGCTACGCACCAGGTAGGATTCCTGTGAAGAGGAGGTGAGTCACTAGGACTGCTTAAATACCGTGCTCTTAGGATCCAATCCTAGACATGCGTCTGGGGTTACCACACCCTATCTCAGTGACTTAGCCATAGGTTTGTTTAGTGCATTAAATCTTATGTGGTTTTGTGTTTGAGTAATCTAGCCCTAGGGTTCATGTTCCTATCATTCTATTCTACGTTCCATGCCTTTTCTACCCTTATACAGTTCATAAATCACGTAATCACACATAAAGTTAGGTACTTACGGTGGATCATGGTCGGAGACTTAGGTGCCATGCCGTAACACCGCTTTATTTCAAAGAAAATCATTTGGGCTCGAATTAAAAACGTTTTGGCCTTAGCCCACAGGCCGAGAGTTGAAAACTGGGCTCTGATACCAATCTGAAACACCCCAAACGCAGCCCACAAGCCTGAACTGGATCTGGTATGTTCCTTAAGTAAACCGGTTGCAAAATTCTTTGTTTCTTAGAGAAAATTTGTGTATTTTCAGGAAAATCTCGTTTTGGGTTGGGCTTAGATTAAAAACCCATTTATTTTACTTAGAAATCATTTAGCTATGAAAAAAAAACAATTTAAGGTTTATTATTACTAAAATAAATATAATTGAACTTAATTAAAAAAACAATGCGTAACATTATAAAGTAAAAATAAACAGAAGTAAAGAAATTCAACTTGGGCCTTATGGCCTTATTACATCAATCAAAACCAAAAATAAAATTGAAGTACTTAATAAAAATATGATCCCAAATAATAAAAGTTTTCCTTGCTATGCATGGCCACCTTTAGCTCCCGCCGACCCCGGTCCATTATCGCTCATCTCTCGCAAAATATTCCCAACGGGTGAGTCAACAGACTCAATGTGTACACAACACTAACATTCAACAAATCCGGCATACAAGTTCATATCAAGTTCATATTCATATAAAAATAAATGATGCAACCCAAACCCAAGCCTATTTGACCATCCGCTACACACCACCCGTACCGGCGCGGCAACACCGTGGGACTACTAAGTCAACCCTCCATCCGCTACACACCATCGAAAGCGATCATTTGCGATCGACGTGCTCATCGCCCATATCATTTGTGTCATTAGACACCATATTCAAATAATGCAACCGAAGTTACCAAATTCAGATAATGTAACCGAAGTTACCATATTCAGATAATGTGACCGTAGTCACCATATTCAGATAGTGAGACCGAAGTCATCACCTTCACTTCCCCTTTCACAAATATCCCGAATGCCCCAAATATTTTATAACATATATATAACATACTTATTTTCTCATTCATGTTACTATTCACATGTTCAAAATATATCATATTCATAATCCTATCAGAAGTAGGAAACGTACCTGGGTACTTCTTACCACATTTGTGGTACTTAGCCATATTCACATTCTTATGCATATTCATATATAAAAAAATAATTGCCATATGATATCTCAAAAGTTAGTGTGAGTACACACCTGATTTGCTTAATAGATTCCTTGAAATCCCGAAGAACGATCTACCGATCTAGATTTTTAACTCCTATATACGGTCAATTATTAAAACATATTAACAAACCTATTTTGCTTAGAAAAACCAAATCCTAGTAGGATTTGTATTACTTACCTTGTGGCCGAATTGGATGATTGAAAATCAAGTCCCAAAAATTGCTAGTATCCTTTTCCTTGGAATCGGCTAACACTAAATCAGGTAATTATGTCAGTTTCTAACTTTTGAATAAATGGAAAATAATACCAAAATCACCCTAGGCCGATTGGATCTATGTACTTACCTTACAATTTCCAAGACTGAAAAGAATTCCTTGCCTTATATATATATCTGTCGAAATCCCTATAATCATATGTTAAATTTAATCTAACATATACATCATAACCTTTAATCAAATAAATTTATCTTACCTTAGATCCTCGAATTTCCCGAAAGATTTCTCCTTGTATTCAACTGTTGTAAAAAGAACCTGAGAGATCCTTATAGATTCGGCCATAAGACAAGAATAGGGATTAGACCCTTCTCTTTCGGCAAAATAGAAAAGAAAGGAATTTGAATAGCTTAACCTTACCTTAATGCCTTTAATCGATTGCTTCCTTGCCTAGAGTCATAGAGATTCGGCTATGGAGTTTTAATCAGAGATCAAAAGAAAAGGGTTTTGGCTTGATGATGAAAGAAAAGAGAAGAAGAAAAGATGAAAAGAAAATTTGGCAGAGGGAGTTTTGCTATGGAATTTTAGGCAAGGCTTAGAAAAGATGAGAGAATAGCCTTTAACTCTCCTTCTTTAGCCGAAATTACTAGGCCAAGAGTCCTTGACTTGGCCACCACTCTTCCTTGTGATAATATTATCTCTTTTATTTAAAAATAAAAGTGTTTAATCCATCATTTATCTCCTCAATAATTATATAAAAAGAAAATCCTTTATTTATCACTTATTATTCACATATTTATGAGAATAAAACACCTTTATTTCTAGAAGCATGTGCCGTCCACCCCCTTGCTCATGGAAACAAAAATAAACCTCCTTCATTTGCTTCCCAAGTGACTCGAACTCAGGCCCATCCTCCTGCATGTGGCGCCATTTCCATAGGCCCTAAGTGACATCTTCAGGCCACTTTTCCAAGCCTGTTTGTGTGTCAAATTTCTCCAACTTTTTCTTTTAAGGCCATATTGCCCTTATTTCCTATTTTAAACTTTAAAATTTGAATTTCTGCATCATTTCTAAGTTTCCTAAAATTTTCGATCGGCTCTGTAAACTTGCCATTTTCTTACATTTCCAAGTTTCCAGAAATGTTTACTTTCCATTTTTCAATCATTTCCAAAAATGTTCAGATTTCCAAAAATGTTCAGGTTTCCAAAAATGTTCATTTCCATTTCCATGCATTTCTAGGTTTCCAAAATATTCAAAATTTATTCATAGTACTTAAGACTTGTCATTTTGTACAATAAAACCGAAAATGCATAGGCCCTTGTCAGGATGTTACAGAGAAATTCAAGGAGAGAAAGAAGGGACGGCATAGTGTTTGAAGGGAGTTGGGATGTGTAGCCGAAATTATGTGGTGTGGGTTTGGTTTAGTGAGGTTAGGGGGTTGGCCGAATATTAATTAGCCTTAGAGGGAGTGTTGGGCATTTTTGGCTAGTTAGATAGGACCAAGAGTCTCTTTTTTTTCCACTTTTGTTAAGAACCGAAACATTCTCATACCGTTGGGGTGCTTTCTCTTTTGTTTCTCTCATTTTACCAAATTAAAACATCTTTTAATTCCTCTCTTCTTCTTCATTCTTTTTGGTCGAAACTTACCTTGTTTTTCACTCATCACTTGTGTCATTCTTTTTCCATGGTCTTCTAAGCCAAAATCCTCTGAAGCCATACCCTGCCTAAACAGCAACATATTCTTCTTTCTTTCTTTTTGGTTGACCAAAAGTCGAAACCACATTCCCTTTCTTTCTCTTCATCTTTTCATTCCTTAGTTGCCGAAACCTCTGGTACTCTTTTCTCTCTTCTCTTTTAACAATTGGCCGAATATCATCTGTTAAAGATCACCCATTGTTTTCATCTTTTTATTTACTTGGTGGAACACTCTTGGAATTTGGGTAAGTTCTTGGTACTTTGGCCGAATTCCCTTAACTCTCTCTTTCATTCTCTTTACTCTTTTTCCTATCGTTTTCTTTGGAAAGGAAAGCCGAAATCCCTTGGCACTTAAACTCTCTCGTTTGACTCTTGGTTGCAGTAGATCGCTGTCATTGATTTTCCATCACGTCCAATCGGTTCTGCTAGTGTGTGGTAAGTGTTTCTATTGTGTCGACATTTCTTATTGCGCTAAATGTCGAAGGCAGAGATCCAATTCTATTTGATGTTTGGCTAAATGCAGGTGGGGTGGTGACATTTTCTTTTGGATTTTCGGGATTCTTCGGGCTGTGAATTAAATCTAGAGTCTCGGGATTTGTCGATCGAGGTAAGGGCTTTCACTTTGTGTGGTGTGTTAACCTTTTAGATTTAATTTCGTTGCTTTAACCCGATTTAGTGACCAAGGTGTATTCATGGACTCTAATGCCAGTCAAGCGGTAGGAGGGGTGGGATCGGTAAACCCAGCCCCTAAGTTCAAGAAACGGGCAGTATCAATGTAGAGAGTGTGGTATTGCGAGCAATCAGGTGTGTAACTCTTGCACACTTTCATTGTTTAATATGCTATTAGTTATGCGATGTTAAAAGCCGTAATAACGGTAGAGATTACTAAGTTACCTTTGTGGGTAAAACGAAGATGTCGGGTAAGTTTGTTATGGTTGCAAACGTTAATTGCATATATTGAAATCTGTCAGTGCCATGTTATTTTACACATGTTACTCTATATGTTAAACATGATCATACTTGATTGTAAGCATGTACATAAGAAATGAGTGATGAGAGGAGGGGGAAGATATGATTATCAGACTATCACCAGTGGTTTGGTACCACACAGTGGGTTGGCCCCACTTTTCATTACTTTGTGACTAAGTCTCAGTGGTTTGGAACCACCAGTAGTTTGGTACCACATATATTTATCTTTGTGACTCGTCCCAGTGGTTTGGCACCACAGTGGGTTGGCCCCACATAATATCAAAAGGGATCTTCACCAGTGGTTTGGTACAACAAAGTGGGTTGGCCTCACACATGTTATTCATGACTTCAGTCACCAGTGGTTTGGTACCACATATGTTATTTGTGACTTCGGTCACCAGTGGTTTGGGACCACCAGTGGTTTGGTACCACACGGGGTAGATTTGGGAGTTTTAGACGGTTAGGTTTTGGGTGGCATGACATGCATATTTGCTTATAAAATTGTGTAAGGGCTTATTATCTTCGGGATGGGAATTTACACACTGAGTCTTGGTGACTCATCCCTTCTGTTATCATTTTGCAGATAATTCCTAGATTGCGGATATGGAGCCGGGATGAACTCGAGGTGGCCATGCTCAATATGTTGTTTAATATTAATGGTTAATTTTCGGATTTACTTTGCTTTTAATTTCGGTTTTCGGTTATGTAATAAGGCCATCTAAATTTAGTTTCGGGGTTATTTATTTTGTCAAATGCCTTGGGAATTGAGTTAAACATTAAAGCATGATTAAAAAGGAAAGAAACTATAAAATGAACATTTTCACAACTTTAATGAATTTTGGGATTTTCCAAAATTTCTACCATCGGGTATTAGCAAACATATGGCAACCACAAGTTAACTCCATATTCTCTGAAACAAAATTTGAAGTGATTTTAGCAATTTACCTAGCTCAACTTCGGTTGTCATAAAATGAAACGTTTTCTTCACAATTTAAGTCGACAACTTTTTTTTTCCAAAAATGATTTTTCCCTGTGACATACTGATTCAGTCGTAGCGTTTTGACCAGGTTTGGAGTGTTACAATTTTGGTATCAGAGCCTGGTTCAAAAGCTTGGCTGTGGTCCTGAGGCCCAAAATGTTTTCAATAGAGGGTTTACGAAATGATTTTGATGGAAAATGCATGATTTGGGAAAGCATGGCACCTGAGTCTCCGGTACCAATCCGCAACAATAAGTCCCCTAAATGCTGTTACTATTGATTAAATGATTGTGATATGAATGCTAGTGATTGGAATTCACTTTAGAGACTGAAACCCATAGGGCTGTGTGAACTTTGCGAGAACAAGTACTATAGTAAATTGTTCATAAAACTGTGCCGTAATAAACAGTGGAAGAAAGCTAACTCATAAAATTCTTAAATCGGATTAAATCGTGAATGCTAGCCATGAGCACTCGAAGACGTGGACGTAATACGCGTGGCCGTGGTAGGGGTAGGATGACTGTGTTTGAACCAGCCAGGTCTGGTCATGAGTCAGAGAATGAGGTACCGCCGTTGCCGCCAGCTGTAGGCGCTGAGCATCAAGACCAAACGAGTAGTGATGACGCGGTGTCACAGGTGATGCTGCGGGTTCTGGAGAGAGTAGCTGGAGCAGATGGAGGTATGGGGGCTCGGAAATCTATGTCTGAACGACTCCGAGCTAATGGAGTGGAAGTATTTAGGGGTGTTTCTGGTGTAGCTCCTAGCACAACTGAGTACTGGCTTGAGGCAACTGAGCGCATAATGGACGATCTAGACTTTACGGCTGAGGAAAAGTTGAAGGGTATAGTGTCTCTTCTCCGGGATGAGTCTTATCAGTGGTGGCTCACAGTCAGGGATGGTGCGATGGTCGATGATATCACCTGGGATTCCTTTAAGGCAGCTTATCAGAGGAAGTATGTTGGGTCTAGTTACACTGATGTGAAGCGTAAGGCGTTTTTAAGTCTGGTTCAGGGGAGTAAGTCAGTATCTGAGTACGAGGCGAAATTCTTAAGGTTGAGCCGCTATGTCGGGGTATCATGGCTATGGAACACGAGCGCTGTGTCAGGTTTGAGGACGGGCTGAGGGATGAGTTGTGATTGTTGATCGCTCCACAGCGGGAGAGGGAATTTGCTGTTCTTGTGGAGAAGGCCATAATAGCTGAGGGGGTGAAGGAGTCGACGAAGCAGAACCTGGACAGAAATAGAAACAAGAGGAGTTTTAGGCCGTCAGGGTCTGCTAGAAATTCTTTGAAGAGGGCTAGATTTGGGGGATCGAGTCAAGCTGCAAGGCCTGCTGCTTCTACTCAATGGCCACCACGGTGTGCTTGATGTGGGAAGTCTTATTGGGGGGAGTGTTGGACTGGTAGCAGAGGGTGTTTTGAGTGCGGGTCGATGGATCATCGAGTAAGGGATTGTCCATATAAGCTAGCTAGGATGTAGTCTGAGGGTCAGGGGCGTGCTCAGTTCAGGAGTGGTGGACAGCAACCGTAGAGGGGTCGCGGTTCGGCTGGGGGAGGTAATGGTTCTGGACGAGGCTGCGGAGCACCGAGTAGAGGTGCTGGAAGTACTGATGCAAGACAGCCTGGGTTGGTCTATGCTGCGAGGCGTCGAGAGGAGAGCGACGCACCGGACGTCATAACTGGTACGTTCTTAATTTATGGATTGCCGTATACTGCTTTAATTGATGTTGGTTTGACGCACTCTTATGTTGCTAGTAGTATAGCGGAAACTTTGAACTTAGCATACGAGACTTCTTCTAGGGAGATGACTGTAATTAGCCTTCTAGGTCACTCTGTGGTAGTGAACAAACTGTATAGGGACGTTGAGACCTCACGAAGTGAATTAGGCACGATCTGGAGTTGGCTGCGGTGGTTTCGCCTTTGAGATTTGGAGACATTACTTGTATGGGGAGAAGTCTATCGTGTACACGGACCATAAGAGTTTAAAGTATCTTTTTACTTAGAAAGAGTTGAATTTGAGACAGCGAAGGTGGATAGAGTTGTTAAAGGACTACGATTGCATGATTGAGTACCACCCGGGGAAAACCAACGTAGTGGCAGACGCATTGAGCCGTAAGGTGGTGTCGAACTTAAGAGCAATGTACACCCACCTTAGTCTGTATGATGACGGAAGTCTACTAGCGGAACTGCAAGTGAAGCCGACATGGGTAAACCAGGTGAAGGAAAAGCAATTGGTAGATGAAGTTTTAAGTGCTTGATGTTTGCAAGTGCAGAATGGTGGATTAGAGGGGTATAGCTTAAATAGTGGGGGTGTGTTGTGTTTCCAGTGAAATATTTGCATGCCGAAGGATGTGGAGTTAAGCCAAAAGATTCTTCAGGAGGCACATAGCAGTCCGTACACTATGCATCCTGGGGGTAGTAAGATGTACCGGGATTTGCGGGAACAGTTCTGGTGGCCGGGTCTAAAGCAGGAAGTAACAGAATTCGTAAGTAAGTGTCTGACGTGTCAGCAGGTCAAGGCCTAACATCAGTTACCTTCGGGATTGTTACAACCTGTGAAGATTCTGCAGTGGAAATGGGAAAGGATCGCGATGGATTTTGTCAGTGGGCTACCCCTTACGCCTACTAAGAAGGACTCGGCTTGGGTGATTATTAACCGTTTGACAAAATCGACTCATTTTATACCGGTTTGGGTCTATTACTCACTTCAAAGGTTGGCTAAGTTGTATGTGGCAGAAATCGTAAGACTTCATGGAGTGCCAGTGTCGATTATTTCAGATAGGGATCCCAGGTTCACGTCAAAATTCTGGAAAGCGTTACATCAGGCATTGGGTACAAGGCTGGATTTCAGTACGGCATTTCATTCGCAGCCAGATGGGCAGTCAGAGAGGGTAATCTAGATTTTAGAAGATATGTTAAGGGGCTGTGTCTTGGATTTCAGAGGTAGTTGGGAAGAATTTCTACATGTAACACCCCAAGCCCGGTCAATACGCCATGACCGAATTTGGCATGCCACGAAGGAAAACGTTTTGAAGAAAATCGAGTTAACGATTAAATTTTAGTGAAAAACTCTTTGTTGTTCTATGTTTGTAGAAAACAAGTGTATAATAAGTTAAAAACTAATAATTTACTTTGAAATTCTGTAAAAACTTAGTTGAAAATCCATAGATTAAAATACCTTTTATAATTTAAAAGAAACCAAAGCGAATAGTTTGAAAACCGTTTCTAATTGAAATTTGGGAACTTGAGTTTTAGAAAATAACATGAGTTTTCGAAAACATTTAAGTTGTTAAATAATATCAAATGATATACATTACCCGGTGGTAAAGTTTTGAAAACCATCTCGTTTTGTAGTTTAGAAAACTTTGTGCTCAATTTATTAATTTAGCCATGTAGTTTATTAGTCACATTTAAAACAAGTCCAAAGCTTTTAAAAAAATTCAAACACATAATTAAAGAGGCCTAATTACAAATCCAAATAAAGGTGAAAAACCAAATTTAAACTAAAATAAAGTACCCAATTCGAAGTTCATATAAAACCAAATTTTATTGCATGGCCTCCTTGAGTTCATCCGGCTCCTCATCCGCGAATTTACGAATCACCTGAAAAGATATCCCACGAGGGTGAGTTAACAGACTCAATGTGTAACAATACACTAAAGGCCCAATCGATCATAGCAATAAAGCCTATTTAAATTACATTTAGCCATAAGCCCATAATATAGCAAATCAGATAATCACATGTACATATAAAATGAAATGCAATCCCGAGCCCAACTTAGATATCCATCTCGCTACACACCACCGTGCACACCGCCAATCACACCGTGGGGATTACTAAATCGACCCTCCATCCGCTACACACCATCGAAGGCGCTGCCGCAGTCAACTTGCACATCGCTCTTATAAATTGTGGCATGGCCACTCAGATAATTTGTGATGAGTCACCGGATTCATAATATGTGACCGAAGTCACCGGATTCATAATATGTGACCGAAGTCACGGATAATATGGTAAAACCACCAGGAACACTTCCCTTTATCAATATCACCCATATGCCCATGCAATATACATATTATTTCGATATCATGCCATATACCCCAAAATCATAACGAAATCATACATATTTCATATCCATGCTTATAGCATTATTAACGAAGTATTAGGGGTTTAACATACCTGAAAATCATGTACCATTGAATGGTACTGTAACATCCTGACAAGGGCCTATGCATTTTCGGTTTTATTGTACGAAATGACAAGTCTTAAGTACTATGAATAAATTTTTGAATATTCTGGAAACCTAGAAATGCATGGAAATGGAAATGAACATTTTTGGAAACTTGAACATTTTTGGAAATGATTCAAAAATGGAAAGTAAACATTTCTGGAAACCTGGAAATGTAAGAAAATGGCAAGTTTACAGAGCCGATCGAAAATTTTAGGAAACTTAGAAATGATGCAGAAATGTCAAATTTTAAAGTTTAAAATAGGAAATAAGGGCAAGATGGCCTTAAAAGAAAAAGCTGGAGAAATTTGACACACAAACAGGCTTGGAAAAGTGGCCTGAAGATGCCACTTAGGGCCTATGGAAATGGCGCCATATGCAGGAGGAATGGGCCTGAGTTCGAGTCACTTGGGAAGCAAATGAAGGAGGTTTATTTTTGCTTTCATGAGCAAGGGGGTGGACGGCACATGCTTCTAGAAATAAAGGTGTTTTAATTCCATAAATATGTGAATAATAAGTGATAAATAAGGGATTTTTGTTAAATTTGATTATTTAGGAGATAAATGATGGATAAAACACTTTTATTTAAAATAAGGTGATAATATTATCACATAAGAGGAGTAGTGGCCAAGCAAGGGACTCTCCTATTGATAATTTCGGCTAAAGAAAGAGAATTAAAGGATTTTCTCTCAATTTTTTTCTAGTGTTGCCGAAATTCCCTAGAAAACACCCTCTCTGCCGAAATTTCTTTTCATCTTTTCTTCTTCTCTTTTCTTCATCTGTCAAGCCAAAATCCTTTTCTTTTGATCCCTGATTAATAGTCCATAGCCGAATCTCTGTGGCTCTAGGCAATGAAGCAATCGACTAAGGTATTAAGGTAAGAACAATCAATTTTGTTCTTCTAATTCTTCTAATCGAGATCTAGGGAATAATCTCTTTTGTTGTCTCTTGACCGATTATTAAAGAAGAATATTGGGATTTCAGATTCAAGGAATTTCGGCTAATCAGGAAGAGAGATCCGGGATTCAAGGATTTGAGGTAAGTAAACATTATGTAATCGGCCAAGGTTCTCTCTTAAATGTCTAGATCTATTTGTTTTAAATCGAGAGACTAGCCAAATCAATGGATTTAATGGTTAGCCGATTTCAAGGGAAGAACACAAATCTTGGGATTTGATTATCAATCCAATTCTAAGCAACAAGGTAAGTAATACAAATCCTAGTTGTATTTGGAAAAGTGGTCGAATGGTCTTTTAAAGTGATTAACTTATGTAGGATTTGAGATCTAAATCTGTGGTCGATTCTCTTCGGGATTTCAAGGAACCTATTAAGCGAATCAGGTGTGTACCCATACTAACCTTCAATACGTTATATGGCAATTATTAATTATATGAATATGCATAAGAATGTGAATGTGGCTATGTGCCCTAATGTGGTACAAAAAGTACTCAGGTACGTTTCCTACTTCTGATAGGATTATGAATATGTTATATTCTTAACATGTGAATAGTAATATGAATGAGAAAAATAAGTATGTTGTGCATGATAAATATGTGGGGCATTTCGGGCTATATGTGAAAGGGGAAGAAGGTGTTGACTTCGGTCTCACCAACGGAATATGGTGACTACGGTCACATAATTTGAACATGGTAACCGGTTACACTATCCGAATTTGGTAACCGGTTACATTATTCGAACATGGTGTCTATTGACACAATTATCTGCAGTGGCTATGCCACGATATTATATGGCGGCGATGAGCACGCCGATCGCAATGCGACGCGCGCCGATGGTGTGTAAGCGGATGGACAAATAGGCTTGGGTTTGGGTTGCATCATTTAATTGTATATGAATATGAACTTGATATGAACTTGTATGCCTGATTTGTTGAATGTTAGTATTGTGTGCACATTGAGTCTGTTGACTCACCCCTTTGTGGGACCATTTTTCAGGTAATGAGCAATAATGGACCGGGTCGGCAGGAGCTAAAGGTGGCCATGCACAGCAAGGAAAAACTTTTATTATTTGGGACTGTTATTTTTATTAAGTATTTCAACTTTATTTTTGGTTTTTGATTGATGTAATAAGGCCATAAGGGCCAAGTTGAATTTCTTTACTTCTGTTTATTTTTACTTTATAATGTTACGCATTATTTTTAAGTAAGTTCCATTATATTTATTTTAATAATAATAAACCTTAAATTGTTTTTTTTTCATAGCTAAATGATTTCTAAGTAAAATAAATGGGTTTTTAATCTAAGCCCAACCCAAAACGAGATTTTCCTGAAAATACACAAATTTTCTCTAAGAGACAAAGAATTTTGCAACCGGTTTACTTAAGGAACATACCAGATCCAGTTCAGGCTCGTGGGCCGGCTTTGGGGTGTTTCAGGTACCCAAAGCCATAATCATTCATATTATTTATTAACACATGCTAACATTAATATTATTAATGCATTAAAAATTTAGTGTAGGGGTACACACCTTGTAAACACAAATAACGATAGAATACTTAAGATTTCCGACTTTTGCCTACAACGTCGACAATACCTACATAACACTATATGAGAAATCGATTATCACTAAAAAGATATGACCTTAGGCCGATTATCATTATCTCCTTACCTTGAATGAAGAAATCCTTTTCCACACGTTCTTAGTATGGCTATGGTCGACTATCAATGAAGAAAAGATCAGCACTCCCCTAAACCACTACAAAGATAAAAGGATTTGATTGAAAGAGATAATGATTTCGGTCAAAAAGTCCCTCTCAAGGAAATATACAATTTCGGCAATGAAAGAAAAATAAAAGAAATGAAAAGAGTGTTCTTACCGATTGATCAAGGTGTGAATAAGAAAAATGGTTGAGAAGTGAATATATGTGAAGAGAAAGATTCGGCTAAGGAGATTGTCATCAACATTCGGCCATGGTGAAGAATTAGGGAGAGAATAATGTTGAAAGTCTCTTGTGGAAAGAAAAGAGGAAAAGATGAATAGAAATGAGGAGTTTGGGTTTCGGGTTCTCAAGAATAGAAGATGAATCAAGGAAGAGCTTTGAGTCCAAGTGCATTCTGCAATAAAGGAAAAAGAGAAGAAATGGTCTTCGATGGTTTTGTAGTTTGGGTCACAAAAAGAAAAGAAAGAAGGAATAGACTTGAGGGGAGAAAGAACAATTAAAAACAAAATGGTCAAAACTCAAATGGCCAAAAAGAAAAGAAAGAAAAAGGTTTACCTTATGGCCAAAAATACATTCGGCTAAGAGGAGAAAACAAATTAGAGAGAAACACAAAATGACCCAAAAGAAAGATGTGCTCAACTAGCACTAATTCTACCAAAACTAGCACCAAACCATACCAAAAGCTAACCAAAAATTCGCCATCCCCACCACACATGCAGTCCACATTCATGGACTAATGACCTTTGAAAAGTTTCCATAACACTTTCCATCATCCAAGCCCTTTGTCCCACCATCCTCTCAGTAATCTTAAGATTCCTTTCCCAAAGTTCAAGCTTTCCTAAACTAATATTCAACTTGCCATAAAAGTTGAAAGTCCAACCTTCCATAATTAGAGCTTGACCGTCCATTAATGCTAGGATACATAAAAATAAAGTCTTCAAAATGCTAATCATGCTACTCGAACCTCTTTCCTCAAGCAACCTTCCATGCATCATAACCACCTTGCCACTAACTCCTCATGTGCTAAATTTAACACTTAAGTTAACTTAAGTGTCAAGTTCACTTAATTCACTCCACTAAATTCTTCAAACTAAAAAAATTATTCTAACTTAGCTAATTATTCCAAGCCTTCACAAAACTATACTAAGCACACAAACAATCCTACCCGAGCTAACACAAGTAACAAAATGATACTCAAATTTTTCCTAAAACCCAATTAAACCCGAGAATTTATAAAAACCTCGAAACCTTCCAAATCCACTTAACTAATAAATCCAATTTGCAAAAACACCATTCTCATATTCTTAAAGATTTTAAACACTCCTAAACCCAGGGCCCAATCCTACTAGGCCCAAATTCGGGATGTTACACTACAGTTGGTAGAGTTCGCGTATAATAATAGTTACCAAGCAAGTATTCAGATGGCACCGTATGAAGCGTTGTATGGACGAAAGTGTCACACTCCTACGTGTTGGACAGAGTTGGGTGAGCATCAGTTGTTGGGTCCCGAGTTGGTTGCTGAAACAGAGGATAAGGTTAAGCTGATTCAGGCTCGTTTGAAGGAAGCTTTGGATAGGCAGAAATCTTATGCCGATCTTAAGCGAAGGGATATAGAGTTTGCAGTGGGTGACAAGGTTTTCCTGAAGGTGTCGCTGTGGAAGAAGGTGATGAGGTTTGGTCGGAAGGGCAAGTTAAGTCCTAGGTTTATCGGACCTTATAAGGTATTGAAGCGCGTGGGACCAGTAGCTTACCAGCTCGAGTTACCATCAGAATTGAATCAGATCCATAACGTGTTTCATGTTTCCATGCTGAGACGCTATCGTTCAGATCCGTCTCATGTTGTGCCAGTAGAGGAGATTGAAGTTAATCCGGATTTGTCTTTTGAGGAGGAACCAGTGTAGATTCTGGATCGGGATGTCAAAGTCTTGCGTAGGAAATCAGTTCCTTTGGTGAAGGTGTTATGGCGGAATCATGGAACGGAAGAGGCCACGTGGGAGCCAGAGGAGGTGATGCGGTAGCAATACCTTCAACTCTTTTGACCAGGTAATTTCGAGGCCGAAATTATTTTTAAGGAGGGTAGAACTGTAACATCCTCAAAACGGGGCTTTTGCATTTTATCTGCTTGCATGTAGATAGTATGGATGTCATGCTAGTTTAGGCTATCTTAGGATCCAGGCAGCTAGGAATGGGCCAGAGCCTTAGCAGAAATTTTCTTTTTGAGCGCTTAGAAGGGGGAGCTGATGGAGTAGGAGTTAAGGGTGGTTGGTGGTAAGTTTTGACACAGGAAGTGCCTTGCAAAGTGGCAAGGAGGGGCCACTTAAGGCACAAGGGAGTGACGCCTCAGGGAGCTAAAAAGGACTTGGTTCGAGCTGCGGGAATCTCATTTTTTGCATTCTTTTTGACGCCAGGACAAGGGAGAGTTGCACTCAATTGGGACTCTGGTGGATGAGTGTTGAAGGGGTCAACAGATTTGAATGTGTGGAGGGGAGAAATTTTAGGAGTTGGAATCATTCAAATTTGTTTGAATGAGTGGAAGAGAAAAATTCAAGGAGAGAAGGAAGGGACATCA
This sequence comes from Gossypium bickii, assembly GCA_025503065.1. Taxonomy (NCBI): domain Eukaryota; kingdom Viridiplantae; phylum Streptophyta; class Magnoliopsida; order Malvales; family Malvaceae; genus Gossypium; species Gossypium bickii. Next base: position 23,461,942 of record CP106718.1, read on the forward strand.
TAGTGTTTGAAGGGAGTTGTGATGTGTAGCTGAAATTATGTGGTGTGGGTTCGATTTAGTGAGGTTAGGGGGTTGGCTAAATGTTAATTAGCCTTAGGGGGAGTGTTGGGCATTTTCGGCTAGCTAGATAGGACCAAGAGTCTCTTTTGTTCCTCTTTTGTTAAGAACCAAAACATTCTCATACCGTTGGGGTGCTTTCTTTTTTGTTTCTCTCATTTTACCAAACTAAAATATCTTCTAATTCCTCTCTTCTTCTTCATTCTTTTTGGCCGAAACTAAAATAACTTCTAATTCCTCTCTTCTTCTTTTTTTCTTTTTGGTTAAGCAAAAGTCGAAACAACATTCCCATTCTTTCTTTTCATCTTTTCATTCATTGGTTGCCAAAACCTCTGGTACTCTCTTCTCTCTTCTCTTTTAACAATTGGCCGAATATCATCTGTTAAAGATCACCCATCGTTTTCATCTTTTTCTTTGCTTGGTGGAACACTCTCGGCATTTGGGTAAGTTCTTGGTACTTTGGCCGAATTCCCCTAACTCTCTCTCTCATTCTCTTTACTCTTTTTCCTATCGGTTTCTTTGGAAAGAAAAGCCGAAATCCCTTGGCACTTAAACCCTCTCGTTTGACTTTTGGTTGCAGTAGATCACTGTCGTTGATTGGCCATCACTTCCAATCAGTTCTGCTAGTGTGTGGTAAGTGTTTCTATCGTGTCAACATTTCTTATTGCGCTAAATGCCGAAGGCAGAGATCCAATTCTATTTGATGTTTGGCCGAATGTAGGTGGGGTGGTGATGTTTTCTTTTGGATTTTTGAGATTCGTTTGGGCTGTGAATTAAATCTAAAGTCTCAGGATTTGTCGATCGAGGTAAGGGCTTTCACTTCGTGTGGTGTGTTGACCTTTTAGATTTAATTTCGTTGCTTTAACCCGATTTAGTGACCAAGGTGTATTCATGGACTCTAATGCCAGTCAAGTGGTAGGAGGGGTGGGATCGGTAAACCCAGCCCCTAAGTTCAAGAAAACAGCGATGCTCGTGGTGCGAGATTGGTGGCACGCGTTGTGGGCGACATCCGAAAGCAGAGTAGTAAGCAGATAGCGGTAGTGCCAGTTAACGACAGTGTCAACATAGAGAGTGTGGTATTGCGAGTAATCAGGTGTGTAACTCTTGCACACTTTCTTTGTTTAATATGCTATTAGTTATGTGATGTTAAAAGCCGTAATAATGGTAGAGATCACTAAGTTACCTTTGTGGGTAAAGCGAGGATGCCGGGTAAGTTTGTTATGGTTGCAAACGTTAATTGAATATATTGAAATTTGTCAGTGCCATGTTATTTTACACATGTTACTCTATATGTTAAACATGATCATACTTGATTGTAAGCATGTACATGAGAAATGGGTGATGAGAGGAGGGCGAAGATATGATTATCAGACTGTCACCAGTGGTTTGGTACCACACAGTGGGTTGGCCCTACTTCTCATTACTTTGTGACTAAGTCTCAGTAGTTTGGAACCACCAGTGGTTTGGTACCACATATATTTATCTTTGTGACTCGTCCCAGTGGTTTGGCACCACAGTGGGTTGGCCCTACATAATATCAAAAGGGATCGTCACCAGTGGTTTGGTACCACAAAGTGGGTTGGCCCCACACATGTTATTCGGGACTTCGGTCACTAGTGGTTTCGTACCACATATGTTATTTGTGACTTCAGTCACCAGTGGTTTGGGACTACCAGTGGTTTGGTACCACACGTGGTAGATTTGGGAGTTTCGGACGGTTAGGTTTTGGGTGGCATGACATGCATATTTGCTTATGAAATTGTGTAAGAGCTTATTATCTTCGGGATGGGGATTTACACACTGAGTCTTGGTGACTCACCCCTTCCATTATCATTTTGCAGATAATTCCTAGATCGCGGATATGGAGCTGGGATGAACTCGAGGTGGCCATGCTCAATTTGTTGTTTAATTTTAATGGTTAATTTTCAGATTTACTTTGCTTTTAATTTCGGTTTTCGGTTATGTAATAAGGCCATCTAAATTTAGTTTCGGGATTATTTATTTTAACAAATGCCTTGGGAATTGCGTTAAACATTAAAGCATGATTAAAAAGGAAAGAAACTATGAAATGAACGTTTTCACAACTTTAATGAATTTCGGGATTCTCCAAAATTTCTACCATCGGGTATTAGTAAACATATGTCAACCACAAGTTAACTCCATATTCTCTGAAACAAATTTTGAAGTGATTTTAGCAATTTACCTAACTCAACTTCGGTTTTCATAAAATGAAACGTTTTCTTCACAATTTAAGTCGACAACTTGTTTTTCCAAAAACGATTTTTTCCTGTGACATGCCAGATTCGGTCGTAGCGTTTTGATCGGGTTTGGGGTGTTACACACGCTCTCTGAATCCTGCAATCCACCACCGTTATTAACTTAAACCACAAGCACTCACCTTGCTCAAACTCATCGATACTAGCGTCTCCCTGCTGATCAAGGGTGATTTCCCCCTCTTAACAAGATTTGGCGTGACAGAAATTGTTAGAAACAGTCCAACATTTGGCCCCCAGAGAAAAAGAAGGGAAAATCGAAGTTTGATAATAAAGCCATAAGAAATCTAACTAATAACAAAATAATAAAGTGATTGCAGTATTCCTCCCTTACGAATACCAATTAACAACGTATTTCGGCAGTTGTTTGACAAGAAGATTCAGTTCAAACCAAGAAGAACCAAAAAGATTTGAGAGGGAGAGAGTATGAGTATTCGGCCTAGCAGAGAAATGGAGTCGAAATATTGGAATATAAGAAGAAATGGAAGTAAAAGAGAAAGAGACTGCCAATTCGGTAGAAAAAAAAGGTGTGGAGAAGAAAGGAAGGCTTCAATGGAGAATTCGGTAATTGGAAATAATGACTGACAGTTGAGAGAAAAGGAAAGTGGAAGAAAGAAAGACCCGAATGGTCAAAAATGTTGTACGTGATGCCACGAAACAAGTAAATCCCAAAATGAAAAAGAGAAAAACCCAAAATTACCAGAGAAAGTTCGGCACCTCTAAACTCTCACAAAGCTGAAAATACACCCAAAATGAATGCCATTGTAACACCCCAAACTCGGCCTAGAAGTTAGGCCCGAATCTAGCGTGTCACATTGAAGTGTTTTTTGAAAACCATTTTTTCGTTGAAAACCGTTCTTAATATTTAAAAACTTCTTGGCATTTAAAACTTGTGTAAAGCCTCAGCTTGCATTCTTTTATTTTCAAAACGAGGTTCGTTGAAAAAGGTTTGTTCACTTTTAAAACGTTATTGATTTCCTTCAAAATCTCCTTCAACTGCGAAAATTTTATTTTAAACGTTGCAGAAACGTGATAACTGAAAACAGTAGTTGTAGCGTAGTGTTTTGACAACAGTAATCATTTTGGAAAAACCACAATTTACTTCTAACAGATATAAATTAAAATAAAACCAAACCTAAAATTTAAAATACGAAAACTTTAAGAGGCATTATTACAAACCAAACCAAAACAAAGTACTTATGAATAACTTAATGGAAAAACAGAAGCAGTTGTGTGGACATCTCCGAGTCCCATACAACTCCGATCCGTCTAAGGCTAGGGATTGCCTGCACAGTTAAAAACGGGGTGAGTTTACGAAAACTCAGTGTGTAATCCCCCTGTCGAAACCATTTTTTTTGCCATTTTAGAAAAATGGGGATCGACTTTAAAAATATGGAAATGGAGTCGCTACCGATCCTTTATTCAAGGTATGATCGAATCACCTTGAGATGAATTATTTTAATAAAACATTTTTATTAAAACAATAATTTTGGTCTACGAAATCTAAGAAAATAGGTTCGGGAGTCGATTACGCATGAGGAAGGATTAGCACCCTCGCAACGCCCAAAATTGGTATCAAATTGATTAATTAATGTCCTGACGTTGAAAATTTGAAAAGATTTTAAAATACAATCCTTTTTGTTAGGGAAAAACTTGAAGAAATTAAGCCTGATGCCGAGACCCACTTATTTCGAAGGAACAAAGTATCGTACCCAGTGAGTTAAGATATAACATTTCGAATCCTCGATCATATGCTTATCCTTCGACATTCAATACTAGTACATTTAAAATTAAGAAGGATATTCAATTATTTGGGTCAAATGAAAAATCGAAGCCCGGTAAGTTAGGGCACTATTTCTCAAGATTCCCAAATACGGATTATTCCCTTTGTTCTTTTGAAATTCTTATCTCGAGATGATAAAATATCACACCTAGTGAGTTAGGGCGCAATGTCTCAAACTCCCGAGAATAAGTTTTTTTTATTTAAAATATTATGCATTTTTATTTAAAAGGGAAAAGGATACTCGGTTGCTAGGTTTTAACGAGGAGAACCGGAACTCAGTAAGTTAGAGCACGATTTTCTCGGAACCTCTAAACACGAGTATTGCCTCTTTTTTTAAAAAAAAAACTTTGAGTAAAGATGATTTTAAAGCCGAAATGACATTAAAACACTACATTTTTCATAAGATACAATGGAATACTAATATACAAAGCAAGGTATTAATCCATACATCAAATATTGCAACGATGAATCACAAATAATTAATAGTTACAAATTAACCAATTATAATACATGCGATAGCAATAATCATATAACAAAATTGACAATTGAAGGAAATAGAGCAAAATTATACAAGAACAAAATGAATGTAAAATGAAAAGTAATTAATGCTCATATTATGCAAAATTATTTAAAGATGAGATATGTGTAAGATAAATTTTAATACATAATAAGCTATGATCTTTCAAATTAAGGGATTATATACACTAATTTTATAGTAAAAACACACATATATATATGACTAATTTTAAAAGCAAATGGATTTGTATAGATAAATTTAAAAGGACATATATAATAAAAATATGTGCATATTAAGAGAAAATTTGAATGTAGATCTATATACATTTATATACATAATGTTTAAAATAGACAAAAGATGATTTTTTTATATAATAAAATATGTACTTGCAAATTTAAATGATAATAAGACTATGAAAATAGAATAATTTAGGCAGAATTTTGTAAAAATATTTGTACGTAAAACCTTTCTATTATACTTATTTTGAATTAAAAAGAATTAAAAATATATTTTTTATATGTAAGAAAATGGAATAATGAACATACATATAAATAATTTGAAATACATAACACTCAATTAATTAATGCAAAACAGAATAAAATTATATGCACAGGGTTTAATCATAATACATGAGAATGAGTAAGGATTAAAAGCACAAATTTTCCATAGTCAAGAAGCAATATACAAATTGGATCGAATTGATATAACGTACAAATTATGGGGGCGAATTAAATAACAAAGCAAACATTTAATGGGTGTGATTGAAAAAAATAGCACAGGAAAAGAGGGTTAAACGTATAAATATCCTCTGAGTAACAAAACGCGCGGGTCTTAGCCGCATTCGGGTCGGGTCTCTGGGTGTAAGCCAACACGGTGTCGTTTAAAGGCTATCGTTATAAGCCTGAATGGCACCGTTTTGCTAACAGATTTAAAAACTGATTAAAATGGCTTCAATCCTATCTGCTCTTCCTAAACCAAAACCCTAAATGCCCCTTTTGTTTTCATTTTCGTTCTCTGCCGCAAAGGAAAGAGAGAAGAAATGACCACTACAGCGCCATGATGATCGGCGATTAGTGGCTGAATCGAGACCATTCGGCGACTGGCTCTTTAAATCTGACCTGAATACTTCGTGTTCAACACCCCGAAGGACCGCTTTGCTCCGATCACTGCGAAGAAAGCAACCCGATGGTCCCTATTCCGAAGGTAAACCCATTCCTCTTTTGTTTAAGTATCGAAACAAAAAGAAATGCTTAAAAAATCAATTCAAAAAAGAAAATGGACGATAAAATTAGCAATTGGAAAAGAAACCTTTTTTGTTTTTGATCTCTGTTTCCGACTTTTGTATTGATGTATTATGTGCACGTCAAAAAAAAAAATACAATGGATTCCTCGGTCTTTTAAAGGCCGAAAATCCGTAATCAAAAAAGAAATAAAATGAATATTTTTTTCTCTATCCATTTTTTCTCTCTGTTATTCGCTTTGTAGGTACGGAAGGGACGTGGCTAGGGCACGAGGTATTGATGGAGGTGCGTGGTTCGTGCGGAGACACGAGTGTCTGTTGGTATAGGCTCGCACGTGGCGTGCCGTGGTGACGCTGGCGTGGGTGTCTGCATGCGGCGCTGAAACCTCTGAAATCCTTCTAGGGTTGTGATCTCTGAAAATGTTTCAGGCCATTTGGGCCAATTTCAGTTATTAGGCCGAAGAGTTTGGGAAAGTTTAGGATTGGGCTGGTTGGGTTGTTGTTTTGGGCCTGTAATAGAAGGACTGTTTATTGGACTTTTGGTAAATTGGTTTCTTAATATTTTTGTTTGGTTTTAATTTTGGTTAATTGGGCCCCGGGCATATTGGGCCTACTACAACTTCCCCTCTTTGTCAATCTTGCCCGGTCTTGCTGAACCTTGGCCACTTTCAATAGCTTCACTCCTTCCTACTGCATCTTCAAAGGCATAAGAACTATCACTTCGATCCGCTCCAATGTTATTTCAGGGAGAAGATATTCGTAACTTCAATCTTCTTACCAAAACTTCTTGGAAATAAATTTGGATCCTCATTTAAAACTCAGGGAGATGGGATTTGTAATTTCAACCTACTCCGCTGGAACTTTGAGGTGATAAGAATTCAGTGAGAAAAGATTCGTAACTTCAATCTTCATACTGAAACTTCTCAGAAATAAAGTTGGACCCTCAATAACCTCAGGGAGAAGGGATTAGTAGCTTCGACCTGCTCCATTGGGACTTTAAGGTGATAAGAATTCAGTGAGAAGAGATTTGTAACTTCAATCTTCTTACTCAAACTTCTCGAAAATAAAGGTTGATCCTCAATACACTCAGGGAGAAGGGATTATTAGCTTCGACCTGCTCCATTGGGACTTTGAGGTAAAAAACTTGTATGACCTCGATCTGCTCCTGCAACTTCAGGATTGCTAGATCTACTGTCTTCGATCTGCTTCACTCAGGAAGGCAAGATCTTCGAATTCTAATGTTACGACAATGTCCTCTAGGGAACCTGTGCTGTAAAATCAGTTTTGTGTTTATGCTTATGCAAAATGATTAGGATGCAATGGTAAGAATGAATCTAATGCTCCTAACTAAACATATTATGGATGACATTTGCATGAATGCAGAATGTTATGAGAATGGTCTTTTTACAAAGATTAGGATGCAATGATTGGAATGAATCAAATGCCCCTAAATAGATGTGTCTTATGGATGACATTTGTATGAATGCAGAATGTCATGAGAGTGATCCTTTTCAAATGTTTAAGGGCATCCTTGCTCTCATCATGTTATCCTTGTTTGGCTGGTAATTTATCCCCAAAACTCGAAGGAACTACTACTTTGCTCAACTGTTTTGCCCCCCATTGTAACTTCACGGTCCATTCTATCATATCCCAAAGGCGCCAGGTTTGCATTGTTGACTCAAGTGTGTGGGTTTCAGAATGTACTATTACACCATTCTCCAAGTGTTAAGCCTGAACTCAAAATTTGTTAAAGTTTCATTTCTACCATGGTGCTTTGAAAACAAAGAGATCACCACCTTTTAGGCACATCCTTCAAAAATTATCAAGCCTTTAGACCTGGTGAGTTCTGATCGATAGTCATGTTTTGGGCTCTTGTATTATTTAGAATCTTCTAGAGTAATACGCAGAACTTCTTTTATGAAAGCATTATTAGTTCATCCATCATTATTTCAATGTGACATGCTGGCATAAAGGTAAAACAATAGATGAGAATAAAATTGGTGTCAAGTAAAGCTTAAGATTAACAAGAGAAATTAATCAAAAATGTACATCTTGAAAAAAACAAAGTATTTAGAGGTAGCACATTTAATATGAATAAAAACAAATACTATGCAACCTCTAGATATCGCAGCCTGAGCTTCTCTGCCCGAGCATCGGGAAGACTGTTTTGAGTTCGACATGTGTTTAGGAGATCTTGATTACTTTGTCAATGCACTAAGACACAACATACCCATTTTTTGTTAATTAGACTATAGCAGGATCATTCCCCATCATAATTTGAGCCATCTTTTTCAGGTTTTCAACTCAAATCCCCTTTGGTCTCAAAGCGCCCTTTGCGAGTTTTCGCCTTGGCCTCTCCCATTTTCATTTTTCATTCCCCTTTTTTTTTTTGAAAAAGTCTCAGAGAGCCCTTTGTGGGTTTTCACTTTGGCTTCTTTTCCTCTTCAAGTATAGTACTTCTTAACAGAATCTGAATTTATAGGATTGGGTAAGTTTTTCCGATCCATTTTGGCCAGGATCAGTGCTCATCCGGAGAAAGCCTTTTCCACCACATAAGGTCCTTCCCAATTTGGCATCCACTTCCCTCTAAAATCCTTTTGCATGGGGAGGATCTTTTTCAAAACCAGGTCTCCTTCGTAAAATTCTCTTGGGTGAACCTTTTTGTCATAAGCCCACATCATCCTCTTTTGGTATATCTGACCATGACAGATGGCCCTTAGCCTTTTTTCCTCAATCAAGTTCAATCGATCATATCGAGACTGGATCCATTCGGCTTCATCTAACGTTAGCTCTGACAAGACTCAATGGGAAGGGATTTCAACTTCGATGGGTAGCACTGCCTCCATTTCGTAAACTAGTGAGAAAAGAGTTGCCCCGGTAAAGATCCTGACTGATGTTCGATAAGTATAGAGAGCGAATGGTAACTTCTCGTGCCAATCTTTATAGGTTTCAGCCATTTTCCCCACAATATTCTTAATGTTTTTGTTGGCTGCTTCTACTGCACCATTCATTTTGGACGATACAGTGACGAATTGTGGTGTCTGATCTTAAATTGACTGCAGACCTTCGCAATCGTGCTGTTGTTCAGGTTTAACGCATTGTCTGATATGATTCTTTCTGGCATTCCATATCGACATATAATTTCCTTTTTTAGGAACCTGTTGACTGCCGACTTGGTAACGCTGGCATATGAAGCAGCCTCTACCCATTTGGTGAAGTAATCAATGACCACAAAAATGAACCGATGCCCATTCGAAGCTTTTGGAGAGATTGGCCCAATGACATCCATGCCCCACATGGAGAAAGGCCATGGGGAAGTCATAACATGCAAAGGTGTAGGAGGCACATGAATTTTGTCCCCATATATCTGGCATTTGTGACATGTTTTAGCGTAATTGATGCAGTCTCCTTCTATGGTAGACCAATAGTATCCGAATCTCATAATTTGTCTAGCTATTGTGAAACCATTAGTATGCATCCCACAAACACCCTTGTGGACCTCTTTCAGAATTTTCTTAGCCTCAACAGCGTCAACACATCTCAACAGTTCCTGATCTCTTCTTCTTTTATACAGGATCTCACCGTCTAGGACATAGTCACAGACCAATCTTCTCAATGTCCTTCTGTCATTTTCTGTTGCTAGGGCAGGGTATTCTCGGTTCTTCATATATTTTAGAATGTCATGATACCAAGGATGATCCTCTCTCCTCCCTTCTTCATCAACATTAAAGCAGTGAGCAGGAGCCTCACAAATACTCATCTGGATGGGTTTCATATTTTCCTGTTCATTTATTCTGATCATAGAAGCTAATGTGGCCAAGGCGTCTGCCATCTGGTTTTCATCACGCGGGAGGTAAAAGAATGAGATATAATCAAACTCCTTAATTAACTCCAAAATTAATTTTCGGTAACTGGTCAATTTGGGATCCCTCGTTTTCCATTCTCCTTTGAGCTAATAGATCACCAATACAGAATCGCCATATACTTCTAGCACCTTGACTTTGCGGTCTATGGCTACTCGAATTCCCATAATACAAGCTTCGTATTCTGCCATATTATTTGTGCAGTCGAAATCCAACTTGCAAGTGAATGGGTAATGATCTCCATTTGGGGATATCAGGACTGCCCCAACTCCATTACCAACGGCATTTGACGCTTCGTTGAAGTTTAATTTCCAAGGGCAATCTTCTAAAGTATCTTCCTCTTTAACCACTACAAACATCAGATCTTCATTGGGAAAATTAAAGTTCAAGGATTCGTAATCGTCTAATGCTCTGCTGCCTAGAAAGTCCGCTATTGCGCTCCCCTTCAAAGCCTTCTGGCTCACATAGACTATGTCAAATTCTGAGAGCAAAATTTGCCATCGGGCCATTCTTCCATTCAAGGCGGTTGACTCCATCATGTACTTAAGGGGGTCTAATTTCGAGATTAACCAAGTTGTGTGGTACAGCATATATTGCCTCAATCTCCGAGTCGTCCAAATCAAGGCACAACACAATTTCTCAATTGACAAATATCTCATCCACACTCAGTGAATTTCTTGCTGAGGTAATATATCGCCTTTTCTTTTCTCCCTGAGTCATCATGCTGACCCAGCACACACCCCATAGAGTGATCAAACACTGTCAAGTATAGGATTAGTGGCTTATCTAGGCAAGGGGGCGATAAGATTGGAGGATTCGACAAGTACTGTTTGACCCTATCGAAAGCTTTCTAGCATTCATCATCCCACACACCTGGATTATGTTTCTTCAGAAGACAAAATATAAGATCGCATTTTTCGGTTAACTGTGAAATAAATCGAGCAATGTAATTTAACCTTCCAAGGAAACCTCAAACTTCTTTTTGAGTTCATGGTGGAGGTAATTCTTGTATAGGTCTGACCTTATCTGAGTCAATCTCAATTCCCTTCTCACTGACTATAAAGCCCAGCAATTTGCCTGATCTAGCTCCAAAAGTGCATTTTGTGGGATTGAGCTTTAACTGGAATTTCCTCAGTTTCAAGAACAATTTTCTCATAACTTGGATATGTTCAACTTCTGTTTGGGATTTTGCAATCATATCATCGACATAAACATCAATCTCCTAGTGCATCATGTCATGGAACAAGGTCACCATAGCTCTTTGGTATGTAGCCCCCGTATTTTTCAACCCAAACGACATTACTTTGTTGCAGAATGTACCCCACAATGTTATGAAGGTGGTCTTTCCCATATCTTCAGGATACATTTTTATCTGATTGTACCCCAAGAATCCATCCATGAATGAAAACAATGAGTAACCTGCCGTGTTATCTACTAGAGTATCAATGTGGGGTAGCGGAAAATTATCTTTTGGGCTAGCTTTATTTAGGTCTCTATAATCTACACACATTCTCACCTTCCCATCTTTCTTACGGACGGGCACAATGTTGGCTACCCATTCCGAATATTTGATCTCCTGCAGGAACCCAGCATCAAATTGTCTTTTAACTTCCTCCTTTATTTTTAGCACAATATCCGGTCTCATCCTTCAAAGCTTCTGCTGAACTGGCTTGCAATCCTCTTTTATGGGCAGGCGGTGTACCATAATGTCAGTGCTTAGACCCGGCATATCCTTGTATGACCATGCGAAAACGTCCTTGAATTCTTGTAGCAACTCGACAAGATCCTGCCTTGTTTCTTTGGCTATACGCGTTCCAATACTTACTACTTTCCCTTCTTCTAATGTCACAGTCTCTATTGTTTCCTTATGAGGTAGGATTTGTTTCTCCTCCTGTTCTACCACTCTAAACAAGTCAGGAGATAAGTCATTGTCCATGTCATTTTCAAAATCCTGTGATCCTTCTAAACACATGTCTTGCTCAAAAGGATATTCTAAGTCCTTGGCAAGTCGCTCATGTCATTGATATCTGGGGACCTATTGTAGTTCAAAAGAAAATGGAAAGAATGAATGAATTTATGAATGGTTATTTGTATGTATAATAATTATGAAAGAATGACTTGAAGGAATCACAAAATAAAGAAAGGAATGGAAGAATGTTTGCTTCAATGATAGCAAGAATGTACTTCATTAATATAATAATGTTTGAACATGCGCCTATTTCACAAAAGAAATCTTATCGCTTCTAGGCTTAAAGCAATAAGTGCGTTCTGAACATTACTCTGAATAAGCTTTAAATACTACAGGAATTTCCTCTGTAGTCCAACTGTCAAAACGCTTCCCGGTTTGTAAGGTCGAATATCTGATAAGGTTCCCTCTTCAACTTCCTCCTCAGATATGGCATTAATGCAGACATTACCCAACATTGCTACGATGTCCTCTCCCTTCGGCATCTTCGGCTCAGCATGAATTACTACTCTTGACACAAAGGTTTTGGATATGTGTGGAATTATCATGGGTTCCTATTTGGTTTCCTCGCCACTCAAATGAGCACGTCTTCTTTCTTATCTCTTTTCTAGCTCTTTCTTTTTTTGTTTTGCATCTGGTCTAAATCCTAAGCCAAAGCGATCTTGTTTTTCTCTCAACGTCGGGGCTACAACTCTCCCCTGAAGATACTTTCCAAGTCCTCTTCCTGGTAAAGCTCCTTTCCCTACGGTCATTTTTAGTCCCATTCTTGGGGTCTTAGAGATTCTTGGTATCGAAATTATGCTTCCTTCCGTAATGAAAGTTGTATTTACGAACTCGAGAGATGGGAAAGAACATTCGGTTATCTCATCGTTTATATCCAAGTACGGCATATCACTAGTCACAGCTGCAATAATGTCCTCCTCAGCCTTTATCGTTATTAGCCGACCATCTGTTACCAACTTTACTTTCTGATGTAACGATGAGGGGACTGCCCCTGACGAATGTATCCACGGTCTCCCTAGTAAGCAGTTATAGGAAGGCTTGATGTCCATTACCAAAAACTCCACCTCGTAAATAGTCGGACCAATCAATAAGGGTATCTCAATTCTTCTCAACACTTTTCTTTGCGTGCCATCAAATGCCTTCACTATGCTCTGGCACTCTTTCATGTGCGAACTGTCCACCGGTAATCTATTCAGGGTGGACAACGGTAATACGTTTAACGCTGAACCGTTGTCTATCAAGACCCTTGGTAGTGTGTACCCTTTGCATCTAGTGGTAATATGCAAAGCCTTGGTGAATCCTCTACCACCTGGTGGTATCTCCTCGTCATTGAAATAGATGAAGTTGTCAGCACTTATGTTACCAATCAGTTGATCCAGTTTATTAACCGAGATATCATTGGTGACGTAAGTCTCATTTAAAAATTTCATCAACGCGTTTCTGTGTACCTCCGAACTCTGAAGTAAAGCCAACACAGATATGCGCACTGGTTGCTTATGCAGCTGTTCTACCACACAATATTCACCGTGTTTCAGAAATTTTAGGAACTCCTTAGCTTCTTCTTCTTTCACTGGTTCTTTGATAGGCGACTCAGGCTCGACCGACTTTTCTTTCTCCTGCTCTACCATTGGAGCTTTCCCTTTTGTTAGATCATAGCGTCTCCCACTATGAGTATGAGAACCTACATCTAGCTCCTCTTTTAAAACACTAGCTGAATTCTCCTTTCCTGGGATTGCCACATTACACTCATAGTTCCAGGGAACCCTCTTACTATCCTTATATGCAAAGGCTGTGGGCCTCTGTATTATCACTCTTGGTGCTGCCTCCATTCCTGCTCCATTGTTTTTGGGTCACGAAATAACGATCACAGGCAAGTTGACCTTTGAGCTCTTTGTTGTTGACTCTGATGCGCATATGCTTTTCTCTTCTGCACCCTTTTCACAAAACTCAATTTTTTTATTGTTCATCAAATTTTGTACCAAAGTTCTAAATTCCTTACAATTCTGAATCTCATGCCCCCATTTCGGATGGTACTCACAATAATTTATCAGCTTTCCTTGACTCTCTTCCGCAACAATTAGTCCCTGTTTGACCATTTCTTTCCAGACCAATCTTAAGGGAGTCTTAACCTCCACGACACTTGCTTTGATTATTCTCTTTGAAGTTTCACTAATTACATTGACCTCGTTATTAGCATGATTAGGTAATGGACTTTCTGCATTTGGCATGTCCGCTAGCTTCACAACACCCATATTGATAAGTCTTTATACCAATTTCTTAAAGGCAAAGCAATTTTCTATTGAATGCCCTGTGATCCCCGCATGATACTCACATTCTGCATTTGAGTCATACCACTTGGGATACAGAGGCTGCATTGGTTTTAGATAGTGAGGAGACACGACATGTGCATCGAATAGGTTTTGATACATCTCCTTGTATGTTATTGGGATCGGCGTAAATTGGGATTTCTCATTGTTTTGTCTTGCGGTGCCGGATTCCTTCTTGGACGAACCCTGATGCCCCGTAGCCACTACTTTTGGATGATTAATGATGATTGGCTTCGAATACCTGATGCTTGCGTTATTCACTTCACTTTCTTTTCTCCTTGTGGTCGTTCTTTTGTTACTTTCCCCTGCCTCAATCTTTCCACTTTTTATAGCATTCTCGATCATCTCTCCAGTCATTACAATGTCCAAGAAACTCTTGATTGCGCTTCCTAGCATATGCGTGATAAATGGGGCCTTCAGCGTATTGATAAAGAGCATTGTGGTCTCTTTCTCCAGAAGTGGTGGCTGGACTTGGATGGCAACCTCCCTCCACCTCTGTGCATATTGTCTAAAGCTCTCATTTCCTTTTTTCTCCATGTTTTGAAGAGTAATCCTATCAGGAGTCATGTCCGTCACATGACTATACTGCTTCATAAACACTTGAGCCAAATTTCTCCATGAGCCAATTCTGGTACGACTCAACTGGTTATACCATTTAGCCGCGGCTCCCACCAGACTATCCTGGAAGCAATGAATCAGCAGTTGGTTATTGTTAATATATCCCGTCATCCTCCTACAAAACATGGTGATATGAGCCTCGGGGCAACTTGTCCCATTATATTTCTAGATTTCAGGCATCTTGAATTTGTATGGGAGCACCAAATCGGGGACCAAGCTCAAATCCTTGGCATCGATTCCATAAAAGCTATCAACATTCTCTATTGCTTTAAATTTCTCCTCCAACCATTTACATCTATCTTCTAGTTGCTTTGGTAATTCCCCTTTTGTCTTCTCTCCCTCAACTATTTCATCCAAATCAGGGACATTTGGACTGATTGGGCTATGGCCTGGGTTAGAGCCTGAGCTGTCCTGGAAATTTATTGGTATCGAGGCTCTAGCTGGGATCTGTTGTGGCTTGATAGAGACAGATGGCTCTTGTGGACTTATCTCTGGCGGTGCATGTACACGTGTTGGAGTAAAGCTAGGAGGATATTGATTACTTTCCATCATAGGGCTTTTCCCTTTGTCTGCCAGTAATTGAGTCAGTTGGGACATCATGTTCTTTTGTGATTTCATCATCTGATCCATCATGTCCTGCTAGATCTTAGCAAGGTGCTCCTGCATTTGCAGCTGAAGTTTTTCCTACATCTTCTTTTGGAGTTGTTCAAGCTTCTCTAATCTCTGATCCATATCTTTTGTTTTGGTTCGGGTACCGTAGGGATGTTTGGTCTTACTGGTGTCCAGGTTAATGCTGAAATAGTTTTTAACCAATTAGAATCTTTTAATGACTTTTAATGCATATAAAATGAAAACAAATGCCAATGCATGAAATGCAAAAGGAGTCGATTCTGATTCAATTCCATTTAGAAAACTTTATTAGAAAAAACAGCTCTTTACATAAAGTGGATTACAAATAAGGCCTTGCCCTAGCACCTAAAACTTTAATTTTTCTAAGTAGAGAGGCTAACTCCTGTTCACGATCTGACCGCATCTCAAACTGCATGCTCAATACATCAGCTTGTACGACCAAAGTCTGCAGGTAATCCACTATCTCTCGCATCTGGGTTATGGCTTCCCCCATGACGTAATCCATGTTTCTGACTTGATTTTGAGAGTAATGAAGCTCCTCTCTCCATTGTTCTTCATTCATCTCTAGAGACTCAATACGATTTTGGCAATTATGCAATGCCATTTCTAATTCTTCAATCTTCTTCTTCATTTTTTCAATTTGGCTCAAACTTGCTCTTAATTCTTTCATAGAGTTACGGCTTCGATGATACAGAAGAGATCTTTCGAGTTTCGCGACTTTAGCCTTCAACTCGCTTTGTTCACTTCGGCTTTCTGAGAGGCTCTTTTCCATAGATTCATTTCGTGTTTGTGCCTCTCGAAACTTTTCCTCCCATTGGTCAGCCTTAGTTCTTTTGTCCTGAACCTCTTAACGCCATTATTCTGAAGTCTTTCCTAAACCAGCGGTCCTCATGGATAGGCGCATCTTCTTATAGTCAAACTTCAAGCTGTCTGGATCCTCTTCAACTCGGTTTTTTCCTTTTCTAAATTTCTCAGCCTCAGCCTTCTGTACTTCTTCGTCTAATCTTAAGTGCATTTTCTCCTCCTCTAGCTGCTCGATCCTTTTCCCAAATTCGAGACTCTTCTTTTCAAAGTCTTGCCTTATAATCTCTATCTTTGACGGGACCACTTGTAAGCATTATTCTATTGATCGAGCACCTTTTAAAGTCGGCCCCGGGATGTTGTCATTAATCCTTCTACTGAACCATCCGCTATTTTTGGGAGTTGTCGTTGATCCTACCTTTAGTTTTTTCATCCGACGAGTCTGATTCCAAGCAGTGGAAACCTCCTTGATCCTCTTCTTCTAATTATCTCCTTTATACGAGAACTCACATTGCGCTAGACCATGTATCGCCGGTACGAACTGCCTCGAGCCATATTGTCTTAGTACTAGTAAAGGAGCGTAACCAATGGCTCCTCAAATTCCGAGCAAAGGAACCCAATCAAAATTCCCGCATCGGAATAGGATTTTATTGGGCACGAACCAAGGGGCTCTCCATTCGATATCCTCCTCCTGAAGTTTTGGAGAAGTGCCATCCAATTCTCTTCTAACACATCGTCTCTTCTTGGTGTTGCTGCTATTTCTTTTAGTGGAGAATAATTATCAGAGAAGACTCGATAAAGAAATCTCATCCATCTTCCAGAAGTGGCTGTGAAACCAAACAAGCAACAACTGAGCGCACCCTATGAACCTGCCCTCTCCAGATCTTCTACATGCATTTAAAGACCTAAAAGTCTCAGCTAAGATTGCAGGAACTGACGTGGCCCTTTACTGAGTCAGTCGAAGAAATCTATGATTGCTTCATCTACATACCCTAAAGCTCTAGGGAATAGCATTAATCCATAGATGCTCAATGCAAAAACATCAACTCTCCTATTCATATCTGGATGAGCTAGAATCAAATTCCTCAAATTCCTCTACGGGATGCACTTGTACTCACCCTTTTGCTTAATCCTGGCTGTAACCCACTGCTCACTCATTCCCGTAATACTCATCAACCTCTTCCAAAAGACTGGGACATAGGCAGCTCTTGAATAGATTCTATCAGCTTAAACCTTCGGACAATGCAGTAGAGTCGTGTATTCTTCTATGGTGGGTACTAAATCCACTCTCCCAAAGGTAAAGCAACAATACCCGGGGTTCCAGAACTGTGCGAGGGCTTGGAATAGCTGCTCGTCTACCTTGATGCCAAGTAAGTACAGCAAATCCCTATAATTAAGGTAGAATAACCTCTTGGTCTCATTGTTCCATTGATCCCATATTACTTTTAACTCTTGAAGACTATTTTGCGTAACACTAATACTAGTGTAGTCTCGTAACTCTGACACATACCCCGCAGTTAGACTATCCCCTTCTCTAATTGTGTTGTTTTTGACCAAGTTCGGACAGTCGCGTTATCCTCCACTTTATCAAGAAAGTCATTTTCCATGGCAAACTCTCTAATTTAGCAACCGAACCCGAATCAACCCCTCTTAAATATGAAAATGCATGCAAAATAACAAAGATAAAACACAAAAAGTTAGTACAGAAGCACAATATAAAGCATGAAAGAAAAGAAAAAGAAAACAAGCAAGCACCTATCTGGGTGACCCAATAAGGTTTAGCATAGCTTTACCTAGGGTGGGCTCTTAGGATTTTCTATATGCGGTTCAGTTCTAAAGTTGAGGTACCTGAACCAGCAGATCCCTCGATCCTCACCCATTATAGGCTCATACGGACCGAGTTCGGTTCAGGGGGATACATTTCCCTATGGCTGCACGGAGATGAAAATCTCACGAAGACATAGGTACACATGTATCCCGGAAGCGAAGCGATTCACTATCCTGCACGGAGGTGAAAACCTCACGAAGGAGTAGCTTCGCACTTCCACTTAAGGGTGTGACCCAACGGTCATGCAATATGATGCAAAAACATTCTATAAGATTCGAACCACAGCAATTAGATGAGATGACACAAGCGAATGCAATAAAAGGATCGTAATTTTTCGAATCAAATTTTAATTTTTTGACGAAAAGACAGAAAGTAATTAATTTTCCGACTTGACTCTCCTAAGTCCCCAGTGGAGTCGCCAAGCTGTCGAAACCATTTTTTCGTCGTTTTAGAAAAACGGGGATCGACTTTCAAAATATGGAAATGAAGTCACCACCGATCCTTTATTCAAGGTATGATCGGATCACCTTGAGATGAATTATTTTAATAAAACATTTTTATTAAAATAATAATTTTGTTCTACGAAATCTAAGAAAACATGTTCGAGAGTCGGTTACGCACGAGGAAGGATTAGCACCCTTGCAACGCCCAAAATTGGTACCAAATTGATTAATTATTGTCCTGACGTCGAAAATTTGAAAAGATTTTAAAATACAATCCTTTTTTTTGGGGAAAAACTTGAAGAAATTAAGCTTGATGCCGAGACCCGCTTACTTCGAAGGAACAAAGTATCGTACGCAGTGAGTTAGGATACAACATTTCGAATCCTCGAAAATATGCTTATCCTTTGACATTCAATACTCGTACATTTAAAATTAAGAAGGATATTCAATTATTTGGGTCAAATGAAAAATCGAAGCCCAGTAAGTTAGGGCACTATTTCTCAAGATTCCCAATTACGGAATATTGCCTTTGTTCTTTTGAAATTCTTATCTCGAGATGATAAAATATCACACCAAGTGAGTTAGGGCGCAATGTCTCAAATTCCCGAGAATAAGTTTTTTTTATTTAAAATATTATGCATTTTGATTTAAAAGGGAAAAGGATACTCGGTTTCTAGGTTTTAACGAGGAGAACCGAAACTCAGTAAGTTAGAGCACGATTTTCTTGGAACCTCTAAACACGAGTATTGCCTCTTTTTTAAAAAAAAAAAACTTTGAGTAAAGATGATTTTAAAGCCGAAATGACATTAAAACACTACATTTTTCATAAGATACAATGGAATACTAATATACAAAGCATGGTATTAATCCATACATCAAATATTGCAACGATGAATCACAAATAATTAATAGTTACAGATTAACCAATTATAATCCATGCGATAGCAATAATCATATAACAAAATTGACAATTGAAGGAAATAGAGCAAAATTATACAAGAACAAAATGAATGTAAAATGAAAAGTAATTAATGCTCATATTATGCAAAATTATTTAAAGATGAGATATGTGTAAGATAAATTTTAATACATAATAAGGTATGATCTTTCAAATTAAGGGATTATATACACTAATTTTATAGTAAAAACATACATATATATATATGACTAATTTTAAAAGCAAATGGATTTGTATAGATAAATTTAAAAGGACATATATAATAAAAATATGTGCATATTAAGAGAAAATTTGAATGTAGATCTATATACATTTATATACATAATGTTTAAAATAGACAAAAGATGATTTTTTTTATATAATAAAATATGTACATGCAAATTTAAATGATAATAAGACTATGAAAATAGAATAATTTAGGCAGAATTTTGTAAAAATATTTGTACGTAAAACCTTTCTATTATACTTATTTTGAATTAAAAAGAATTAAAAATATATTTTTTATATGTAAGAAAATGGAATAATGAACATACATATAAATAATTTGAAATACATAACACTCAATTAATTAATGCAAAACAGAATAAAATTATATGCACAGGGTTTAATCATAATACATGGGAATGAACAAGGATTAAAACCACAAATTTTCCATAGTAAAGAAGCAATATACAAATTGGATCGAATTGATATAACGTACAAATTATGGGGGCGAATTAAAGAACAAAGTAAACATTTAATGGGTGTGATTGAAAAAAATAGCACAGGAAAAAAGGGTTAAACGTATAAATATCCCCTGAGTAACAAAACGCGCGGGTCGTAGCCGCATTTGGGTCGGGTCTCTGGGTGTAAGCCAACACGGTGTCGTTTAAAGGCTATCGTTATAAGCCTGAACGGCACCGTTTTGCTAACAGATTTAAAAACCGATTAAAATGGTTTCAATCCTATCTGCTCTTCCTAAACCGAAACCCTAAATGCCCCTTTTGTTTTCATTTTTGTTCTCTGCCGCAAAGGAAAGAGAGAAGAAACGACCACTACGGTGCCATGATGATCGGCAATTAGTGGCTGAATCGAGACCATTCAGCGACTGGCTCTTTAAATCTAACCCGAATACTTCGTGTTCAACACCCAGAAGGACCGCTTTGCTCCGATCACTGCGAAGAAAGCAACCCGATGGTCCCTATTCCGAAGGTAAACCATTCCCCTTTTGTTTAAGTATTGAAACAAAAAGAAATGCTTAAAAAATCAATTCAAAAAAGAAAATGGACGATAAAATTAGCAATTGGAAAAGAAACCTTTTTTGTTTTTGATCTCTGTTTCTGATTTCTGTATTGATGTATTATGTGCACGTCAAAAAAAAAATACAATGGATTCCTCGGTCTTTTAAAGGCCAAAAATCAAGAATAAAAAAGGAAATAAAATGAATATTTTTTTCTCTATCCATTTTTTCTGTCTCTCTGTTATTCGCCTGTAGGTACGGAAGGGACGTGGCTAGGGCACGGAGGCTGTACGGAGGTGCGTGGGTTGTGCAGAGACACAAGCTGATACGCTGGTATAGGCTCGCACATGGCGTGCGCGTGGTGACGCGCGTGGGGGTACGCGCAAGGCACTAGAAACCTCTGAAATCCTTTTAGGGTTGTGATCTCTGAAAATGTTTCAGGCCATTTGGGCCAATTTTAGTTATTAGGCCAATGAGTTTTGGGCAAGTTTAGGATTGGGCTGGTTGGGTTGTTGTTTTGGGCCTGTAATAGAAGGACTGTTTATTGGACTTTTGATAAATTGGTTTCTTAATATTTTTGTTTGGTTTTAATTTTGGTTAATTGGGCCCCGCGCATATTGGGCCTGCTACAACTTCCCCTCTTTGTTCGTTGTCGTGTAACGAGAATGGAGAAAAAACTCATAAGAAGGGTCAATCTTGCCCGGTCTTACTGAACCTTGGCCACTTTCAATAGCTTCACTCCTTCCTACTGCATCTTCAAAGGCATAAGAACTATCGCTTCGATCCGCTCCAATGTTATTTCAGGGAGAAGATATTCGTAATGCTCATATTATGCAAAATTATTTAAAGATGAGATATGTGTAAGATAAATTTTAATACATAATAAGGTACGATCTTTCAAATTAAGGGATTATATACACTAATTTTATAGTAAAAACACATATATATGCCTAATTTTAAAAGCAAATGGATTTTTGTAGATAAATTTAAAAGGACATATATAATAAAAAAATGTGCATATTAAGAGAAAATTTGAATGTAGATCTATATACATTTATATACATAATGTTTAAAAGAGACAAAAGATGATTTTTTTATATAATAAAATATGTACATGCAAGTTTAAATGATAATAAGACTATGAAAGTAGAATAATTTAGGCAAAATTTTGTAAAAATATTTGAACATAAAACCTTTCTATTATACTTATTTTGAATTAAAAAGAATTAAAAATATATTTTTTATATGTAAGAAAATAGAATAATGAACATACATATAAATAATTTGAAAAGCATAACAATCAATTAATTAATGCAAAACAGAATAAAATTATATGCACAGGGTTTAATCATAATACATGAGAATGAACAAGGATTAAAAGCACAAATTTTCCATAGTCAAGAAGCAAAATACAAATTGGATCGAATTGATATAACGTAAAAATTATGGGGACGGATTAAAGAGCAAAGAAAACATTTAATGGGTGTGATTGAAAAAAACAGCACAGGAAAAGAGGGTTAAACGTATAAATATCCCCTGAGTAACAAAACGCGCGGGTCTTAGCCGCATTCGGGTCGGGTCTCTGGGTGTAAGCCAACACGGTGTCGTTTAAAGGCTATCGTTATAAACTTGAACGGCACCGTTTTGCTAACAAATTTAAAAACCGATTAAAATTGCTTAAATCCTATTTGCTCTTCCTAAACCAAAACCCTAAATGACCTTTTTGTTTTTGTAACACCCCCAAACCCGGCCCAATTACTACAACCTGATCTGGTATGTCACTAAGAAAAATTCTGTAAAACATGTCATATTTTCAGGAAAAGCCCAAATATATTTTATATAAAATATGCATTTGTAAATAAAACCCAAACTTAATTACATGCCTTAGTTTAATTAAAATAAATGTTTCCAATAACTAAAAACAAAAATAAGTTAAACCCATAATAAAAGGAAATAAAACTAGTGGCCCATGGCCTTATTACATCAAGGTTTAAAATCCATTAATTAAAGTACAATATGAAATAATTAACTTGAGACTTTTTGCCAAGTCCACATATTCTTCTGCATGGCCATCTTGCGCTCCTCTCCAGCCCGGTCCGAAGCACTAGGTATCACCTGAAATGTTAATTAATAGGGTGAGTCGCGAGACTCAGTGTGCAACCCTCATGCACCACTAGATTTGGGCTTTAGGCCCACAAAATAGATTAAATAGTTTAACATATATAAAATAACAAAGGAACTAATATGCAAGCCCAATCCCAAAACCTAAGTGTCCATCCGCTACACGCCCCCGTACCAGCCAAGCACACCATTGGGGATTTCTACAATCGACCCACACCACTACACGCCTTGATGGCAGTCTTGCTGCTCATCATCAGATCATGGCCAAAGCCACTACAACAGATCACGGCAAAGGCTGCTACACATATAATAGATCACAGTAAAGCCGCTACAACGTATAACTTCCTCCTTTAACAAACCCAACCCATGCAATCATAAAATCTATATACTTTTATCATATAAAGTCAAAACATTCACTGACCTGGTGATTTGCTTCACCCTCTTCGGGTTTCCAACATTAAGCCGAGATTTCGGCATTTATCACAACATATAAACTTATAAACATGCATATTATAATCAGATCTAGATGATGGGGAAGTATTACACACACCTGATATCGCGAAACCTACTATCCCTAGTCGATAATCTTGTTATCCGGATCTACTACCCTCAGTGTAAAGTCTTGCTCAAAAACCGGAAAAACACATGAAGACTTAGCCCCTTCTACAATCGGCCAAAGTTAATTAATCTCAAAATATATGTTAATACTAATAGATCCTTTACCTTGAAATCCCGAAAATCCTTAAGGAAATGTCACCTTCTCACCTACATTCGGCCAAGCCCAAAATATTAAACCAATAACATTCGGCCAAAGAGGAAAGAACAAGAAAGTGGCCATTTGGCCGAACCTACCCCATCCTACCTTGGCTTTTCCCACAAATCTAAGACCATCGATCATCAGAAACAGATTCGGCTTCTAGGAATGGAGAGGGGAAATTGACAGGCCCTAGAACAAATGGTTCGGGTTAGCAACTTAATGAAAAAATAGAGAGAACCCGCAGGGGAAAAACCTTGAAAACTTACCAAACTTAAAGGGAAGTACTCGGCTTATGGTACACCTTCGGGAAAAATCCACCCTTGCAGATTCGGCTATGGGAAGAAGATGATATGCCCAAGGAGTATTTCAGCTTTTAGAAAGTTTTCGAAGAGAGGAGGATCAACTAGGGAGTTTCGATTGTCGGGAAAACTAAAGAGAATGGGAGAAGAGAGTTTCGGCTAACTAAGAAAAGTGTGAGGAAGAAAATAGAAAAAATGAAAGAAAGATTAACACTTGGCTACTAAATTTCGGCATATCACACACACACACAGAGTTGGAGTTTCGGCCAACTCTCTCTCTTCCTGATAGCCTTTATCTTTCTTATTATCTTAATCCCTTATCTCATTAAAAATAGCCCTATATCCTCTCTTCCTATTATCAACACTTTATCACTAAAATAAAAGAATTAAATCCCCTAAATTTTATCAAGTGTACCGTCCTCCCCCTTCCCTTCTAAGTGCTGAATTTTTAACCCAAAAACTTGGGCTTCAGGTGGCCACAAATTGGACCTCTTCCCTTTGCCTTTTGACGCCAACTCCTCTTCCTCCTTATGGCATCATTTCCTTCTGGGCCACAAGCCCAAAATGCTCATTAATCTACTTAAAACTTTATTTTAACCTAAGTATGCTTAAACAGAATATTTAATTTAGGCCTCAGCTCTAAACCTTAATTTCCAAATTTTAACATATGAAACAAGCGCCACATATAATTGCACAGGCCCACTTTTAGGATGTTACAGTTCTACCACCCTTAAAATAAATTTCGGCCTTGAAATTTACCTGATCAAAAGAGATGGGGATACTGCTGTCGTATAACATCCTCTGGCTCCCACGTCGCTTCTTCTGTGTTGTGATTTCGCCACAAAACTTTGACTAATGGAACAGACTTCCTTCTCAACACTTTCACGTCTCGATCCAAGATTTGCATTGGCTCTTCCTCAAAAGATAAATCTGGCCTTACTTCTATCTCTTCTACCAGTACTATGTGCGATGGATCAGATTGATAACGTCTCAGCATCGAGACATGAAACACGTTATGTATCTGCTCCAACTCTGAAGGCAACTCCAAATGATAAGCCACTGGGCCCACACGTTCTACTACCCGATAAGGCCCAATAAACTGTGGACTTAACTTACCCTTCCGTCCAAACCTCATTACCTTCTTCCACGGAGATACCTTCAAAAAGACTTGATCTCCTACCGTAAATTCCACCTCCTTCTACTTTAGATCCGCATAAGACTTCTGCCGATCAGACGCCTCCTTCAATCGAGCCCGTATTAGCTTAACTTTCTACTCCGTTTTCGAGACTAGTTCTGGACCCAACACCTGACGTTCACCCAACTCCGTCCAACAAGTTGGAGTACGACATCTCCTTCCATATAACGCTTCATACGGCACCATCTGAATACTAGCTTGTTAACTATTATTATATGCGAATTCAGCCAAGGGTAAATACTCCTCCCAACTACCCCTAAAATCGATGATGCAACCCCTTAGCATATCCTCTAAGATCTGAATTACCCTCTCAGACTGACCATCAGTCTGTGGGTGAAAAGCGGTACTGAAGTCTAACCTTGTTCCCATTGCTTGATGAAAAGCCTTCCAAAATCGTGACGTGAACCTAGGGTCCCTATCTGATATGATCGACATCGGTACACCATGTAATCTTACAACCTCAGCTACGTACAACTTAGCCAACCTTTGCAAAGAGTAGTCGACCCGAATCGATATGAAGTGAGCAGACTTCGCCAGCCGATCCACAATTACCCAAATTGAATCTTTCTTAGTGGGCGTAAGGGGTAATCCACTAACAAAATCCATCGTGATTCTCTCCCATTTCCATTGGGGAATCTTTACCAGCTGCAACAATCTCGAAGGCACTTGGTGTTCAGCTTTGACCTGTTGACACGTCAAACATTTTCCTACATATTCCGTTACCTCTCGCTTCATCCCTGGCCACCAGAATTGCTCTTGTAAATCCCGGTACATCTTAACTCCTCCAGGATGCATAACATAGGGGCTATTATGTGATTCCCAAAGAATCATCTGCCGTAATTCCTCATCTTTAGGCATACAAATCTTCCCACGGTAACACAGAACTCCATCATTGTTTAGACTATAGTCCTCTACTTCACCCTCCTGCACTTGTCGGATTTGAGTACTTAAGACATCATCCAAAAGTTGCTTCTCCTTGATTTGACTCGTCCAAATAGGTCTTACTTGTAGTTCGGCTAGCAAACTACCATCCTCATACAAACTAAGATGAGTGAACATCGCCCTTAGGTCTGCTGTCACCTTCCTACTTAACGCATCCGCCACCACATTCGCCTTGCCAGGATGGTATTCAATCGAGCAATCATAGTCCTTCAAGAGCTCGATCCACCTACGTTGTCGTAAATTCAAATCCTTTTGAGTAAGGAGTACTTTAGACTTTTATGGTCGGTGTAAATTACCGACTTCTCCCCGTACAGGTAGTGCCTCCAAATCTTTAGAGCAAACACTACCGCTGCCAATTCCAAATCATGCGTAGGGTAGTTCAACTCATGCGGTCTCAACTGTCAAGATGCGTATGCCACAACTTTTCCATCTTGCATCAGCATACACCCTAAACCTGTGTGTGACGCATCACAATAGACGATAAATTCCTTTTCCGCCTCTGGCTGAATTAACACCGGCGCTTTTGTCAAACTCTCTTCAGCTTCTCAAAGCTCTCCTGTTGTTTGTCAGTCCACACAAATGATACTCCATTCCTCAACAACTTAGTTAAAGGTGCCGCTATTGAAGAGAATCCCTCTACGAACCTTCGATAATATCCTGCTAATCCTAAGAAACTCCGAATTTCCGCCACAGACTTTGGCGGTTTCCAATTTAACACAGCTTCTACTTTCCGAGGGTCTACCTAATTCCCTCTGCGGAAACTACATGCCCTAGAAAAGTGACCTCCTTCAGCCAGAACTTACACTTACTGAACTTTGCGTACAACTGCTTTTCCCTCAGAATTTGCAACACCACACGAAGATGTGCATCATGCTCCTCATCAGACTTGGAATAAACCAATATATCGTCGATAAACACTACGACGAACCGATCAAGGTATGGCTGAAACACCCAGTTCATCATATCCATGAATGCTGCTGGCACGTTCGTCAACCCGAACGGCATTACTAAGAAATCATAATGACCGTAGCGTGTTCGAAATGCCGTCTTGTGAATGTCTCCTTCCTTCACCTTTAGCTGATGATATCCCGACCTTAGATCAATCATAGAAAAGACCGAAGCTCCTTTGAGCTGATCGAACAAATCGTCAATTCTCGGTAATGGATACTTGTTCTTTATCGTCAACTTATTCAATTGACGAA
This sequence comes from Gossypium bickii, assembly GCA_025503065.1. Taxonomy (NCBI): domain Eukaryota; kingdom Viridiplantae; phylum Streptophyta; class Magnoliopsida; order Malvales; family Malvaceae; genus Gossypium; species Gossypium bickii. The sequence continues at coordinate 23,488,984 of CP106718.1, forward strand.
AGTCCACGCACATACGCATGGATCCGTCCTTCTTCTTCAAGAATAGGACCGACGCTCCCTATGAAGACACACTCGATCGGATAAATCCTCGATCCAATAGCTCCTGAATCTGAGCTTTGAGCTCCACGGCTCCTTCGACGCCATTCGATAAGGAGCAATAGATACCGGAGCCGTACCCGGGAGTAGTTCTATTCCAAACTCCACTTTGCGATCCGGGGGTAATCCTGGCAAATCCTCCGGAAAGACATCCGCGAATTCCTTAACTGTTCGAACCTCATCGACAGTCACCTTATTAACATCCAAAGCATTAATAAAAGCTAGAAAGGCGTTACATCCCTTCCAAATCATCTTAACAGCTTTCAATGCCGACACTACGTTGGACAAATAGTTCATTCTCTCTCCTAACACAACCACCTCCCCGCCTTCCGGGGTACCTAACACCATGCGCTTAGACCCACAATGTAACACCCCAAACCCAGCCCATGAGCTTTGACCGGATCTGGTATGTCACAGAGTAAAAACATTTTGAAAGATTTTGATTAACAGGTGGAAATTTGAAAAAAAAATTATTGAAGTTATAAAAATGGTGTCTTTTTAAAACTCAGATGGGGTTGATTTAATAAACATGGTTGAGTTGAAACCCTTTTTCCTTTGAAAACATTTGATCATTTAAATTTTTAGAAACATCGGAGTTATAGTTAACTTGGTAAATGCTGCTACCCGACGGTAACATCTTTGAAAACTCATAAAAGTACTTATTTTGAAAACGTTACTTTTAACCGACTTATTTAACAATTTATAAATTCATTAATAATATAATAGAAGTAAAGTAAAAACAACTACTTAAACATCCAAAATAACAACTAGCGGCCTTATTACAATCCAAACCAAAAGTTAGTAAATAATAAACTTTAAATATGCTAAATAAAAATTCAAATTCAAGGAACAAGCATGGCCGCCTCGAGTCCTCTCCGACTCCATCTCCGCGATCTACTCATCTGCAAAATGATATGGGAAGGGGTGAGTCACCAAGACTCAGTGGATAAAACCCCAACCCGGAAGTGCAAACTCGTACACAAAATATTAGTAAGACATGCAAACCATGCAACCCAAAACTAGCCATCCATACTCCTTCAACTACCCCATGTGGTCAAAATCACTGGTGGCCAAAACCACTGGTGGTCGGAGTCACAAATCAAGTGATGGGGCCAACCCATCGTGTGATCAAAACCACTGATGACCATAGGTCACAATTATCAACATGTGGTCAAAACCACTGGTGACAGTCCATAGAGAATATTCCCCCTCCTCTCTTCAATCCCATTACCAACATGCTCATAACATGCTTAACATATTATCATAAATCATGCATATAAATCATGGCATAGCATCTTACCCATCCTTTCATTCATATAACATATTGAAAGTCACAAGAGACTTACCCGAAATCCATGCTCATGCCCACAGGGCAAATTACTATCACAACAGTTAACGGTATCATAACAAGCAGTGCCTAACAATAAAGTGTGTAAGAGTTTTATACACCTGCTTAACCGAAGATCTAAGGAGAAATCCCGAATCTATGCGATATCACAAAATCTCGAGACGTATTCCCGTACTGCTCCTACATTCATCCACTATAGGTTAGTATCAAAAAGCCTTATTCGGCTAAACTAATAATCCCGAAGGACTAATCGCACCCATAACCAAAATATGGCCCTAGGCCGAATCTTTATTATCACTTACCAAAGCAAATTGAAATCCCGAAAGCCTCTGTTTTCCTTTGTCGATTAGCCCCTAAAACCATAGTGCACATTCAGTTATACTACGATACCAAAAATGGCCTTTGGCCGAAATATGCCTGACCACTTACCACTCTTACCGGAATCCCAAAGTTGTCACCTGTCTTGTTGAGATCCCTTGAAGAATCAAATCCCGAAATGCTCCTTAGTGTCGGCTACACACAAAAGTTACACTATTATGACACGATACATATTCAGCCAACCTTACCAAAGCCTATTCTCAAGCTTTCGGTGTAACACAAAGGAAGAGAAGAGAACCCGATGTTTAAAAGGAACACTTACCTCTATTGTTTCCTTGAAGAGACTAAAAGTGAAGAGATTCCGGCTATGGCTCCCAAGTGTTGATGAGATATTCGGCTAACACCAAATGGAAGATGAAATGTTGAGTAGGAAGGGGGTGATAGATTCGGCCAAGTAGAAACAAAAGAAGAAAGAGGTTTGAAGAATTTTGAACAACGAGGGCTAGGGAGAATTCGGCCAGGAAACAAATTGGGAAGAAAAAGGAAACAAATTAGAAGAATTTCGGCACCTCCTTGCTATATTCAAAACCGATTGTGAAAGTCCCTAAGGAGTCCTACATTCGGCCATCTCCCCCCCTTTTGTGATAATTCTTTATCTTTTAATTATCACCCATTTGAAAAAAAATAAAACAACATTTATCTTCTATCCTATCTCTTAGCCACCTCTTCAAATAAATAAAAAAATAAAATAATAAGAATTCCACTCTTCCAGCCGAACAAAACATCAAGCTTATCCTTATCTTATTGGAGTCCACATGCCATCCACCTTCTCCCTCTCTCTTCACGCCAGCATTAAAAAAAATAAAACACCAAAGTGCTGCCCCCTTGGTTCGAACATAGGACCTGCTGGAGCAAGCTTAAAAGTAATGCCCCAGGCCACTCTGCCAAGGCATTTTTTTGTGACATAGACTCGCCTCGACTTCTTTTAAGACCTCCTTCCCTAGCTCCACCTGGTCTTAACGCCAAAAGCCAAAAGTAAAACCCATTTGCCTTCCACGCTACTCGAACTCCCGACCTGCTGGAACCCCACACGCTACCAGCCACTTTGCTGCTAGCTCTTCTCTGTCATAATCTCCCCACAATTCTTTTTAAGTCCTCCTTAGCCCAGTCTTACTTGTCTTAGCGCCAAAAGAAAGATAAAATTCCACTACTTGCTGCCGCCTGGATTCGAACCAAGGCCCCTGTTGGCGTCATCTCCAGGCCTTAAGTGGCGTCCTTAAGCCACTTTACCAGGCACCTTTTTCATGTCCAGAAATTTCCAAATTTTTCCTTAAGGGCTCCTTCACCCAGCTCCCCCTTTATACTTAAAATCCAACATTTTCCCAAAGCTTTCCCCTTCATCCTTGGGTTCTAAAAACTCCTAAAACATCACCAAACACACTTAAAGCCTACTAATACTTGAGTTATGCTCCAAACGCATAACCCCTAATCTAGGATGTTACAGTTCTACCCTCCTTAAAAATAATTTCGTCCTCGAAATTACTTAGCTAATTGCACTCCCACTCACCACCCTATGCTTACGCTGCGCACTCTAATCTTATAAATCTATCATACTTCCTAGGCACTATCTCTAAGTTCACATGCAAGGCTTCGAACACTTTCACTAGTGATACAAGAAAACTCTACAACAATCAAAGCAATTAAGAGTATTCTAGAAACAAGGAACGTACCCGTCGTCACATCTGGCACATCTTCCTTCTCACGACGGCCAATTGCATAAACCAACCTTGGTTGCCTCGCCTCTGCACCTTCAGTACCTCGGCTAAGTGCTCCTCGGCCACTCCCTTTACCATTACCATTACCCCCAGCTGCACCTCGTGTAATGGCCTAAATTCAAGGTTATCGGAACAATGGTTTCGTAACCATAAATCCGATTTAAAGAGAAATTTATTTTAATATTTTTGCATGAATATTTATATGATAGGAAAATCGTATTAAAATATCGATAGAAAAATTTTACCGATTTAGTGGTTAGTTAGAAAAAGGAATTATTGAAGGAATTGGGTAAAAACAAGGTATCGAGACCTTGATCTCATAAAATTGAGTAGGAAATATTTTTATAAATATTTATAAAATGTTAGTAATGTGGTATTAAAATTTCGTTAGAAAATTTTAACGTTTGAGTATGTAATTAAATGAAAAGGACTAAATTGTAACAAATACAAAATTATGAAAAATGATTAAATAGTTTAAATGATAAAATAAAGAGGGCTTAAAAGGAAAATAGACCCAAGGTCTAATTGGGCTGGACGGCAAATGTATGAAATCAGCAAGAAAATAAGGAGAAATAAGGGTAAAATGGGAAAATAACAAAATTTGCTAAATAAAACTAGGACTAAATAGGGATATCTAGAAATCTCTTCATTTTTCTTCACTCTCATCAGCAAAAAACGCCATAGGAGGGGTATCTAAGCTGGTATATCATAATTTTTGCACCAAGTAAGTGAATCCTTGCCCATTTCTTGTAATTTTGTGTTTTTAAAGACTTTTACAACTAGGTCCTATCATTAAATTCATTAGTCTTTGATTTCATGGATGAAATTGAAAGCCACCATGGTTGGTTTATGTAAGTTTATGATGAAATAGCATGAAATTTAAGCCTTAATTCGTTTAAGAGATGATTTTATTAGGTAATTTCAATAGAAATTGATTTTTGGGACCTAATTATGAAAGTGTTTGGAATTAAAGTCTATTACTGAAATTATGATTTCCAAAGGTTATAAAGTAGTTTAAAGTGATATAATAAAGTGTTAATTGAGAAAAATAAGCTCAATTGAGAGGTTAATTGAGCAGGGACGAAATTATCATTCATTGAAAGTTTAGGGAAAATGGTAATAACCAGCTTGCACTAAAACAGTTTTTGACAGCAGCAGTAGTCTAACTTTGAAAAATCACCATAAATTGTAGAAGTTGAATTAGAAGATGGAAAAAATATTAAATTAAAGCTTATTGAGTCTAGTTTCTTATGGAAGAAACGTTGTAAGCAATAGAATTGTAATTCATGAGATATAATAGGTTTTGTGAGACAAGGTCAGAATGAATTCTGGTTCCCCTGTTCTGACTTTGAAAAATCATAAAAATTGAATAAAAATAATTATGGGGAGTGGTTTATATTCTTAGAATCCTTAGTGAGTCTATTTTTTTATGGTACAAATGAAAACATTATTTTTATTCTGTACAGTGAGATATCTGAGATTTTGTGAAGAGATAGCAGAACTGTCAAACAATGAAACAGGGAAACTTTAACGAATAAACTGTACTAATTGGCTAAGCCAAAAATTATGAAAATTTTATGGTGTGAAGATATGTGAGTCTAGTTTCAAGGAAAATTAACGGTTCTTCATTTGGAGTTCTGTAGCTCGAAAAATAAATAATTTAGTGACTATGACTCAAGTAGACAGCTTTGAATGAACTATAAATAGTAATAGAATTATAATGAATGCTACATGTGAACATGAAATGTATTGAATTGATAATTAAATTTATTTATTTAGATCCGGAAAACTCAAACACAAAGCTAAATCGAGGAAAGGAAAAGTTCGGACTAGTAGATTTTGTATACAAACTAGAATCGAGGTAAGTTCGTGTAACTTGAATTATATTCTTAAATGTTTGAAATGTATGTTATTGATATGAATATGATTTGAATGTCCATTGTATGAAATTTGATGAAACATTGGTATATTTGATAAAAAGGGAAAGAAATCCCGGTTGAACGAAAGGAAAATTCGATGGATCTCTGAAAAGGAATTGACGGTAAAAAGGATCTAGCCCGGACGGGTGATCCTATCCTGATATAGCCCTCAAGAAGAATATGTGGAAAATGGATTTAGCTTGGACGGGTGATCCGAATTAGGGTCCAATTTAGCTCGGACTGGTAATTCAGATCCAAGCTCATTAGAGTAATTGTCGTTGTAGGGATTTAGCTTTCGACTGGTAATCCCGACAATGCTCTATGAGTTTATATTATAGGATTTAGCTCGACTCGTAATCCCACCGTAAAGATGAGGTTCGCGAGTGTGCTCTCTGAAATGAAAATGTGCGCACATGAATATGAATTGAGTGGATTCGAATTTGTACACTAAAGTGTACCTCTGAAAATCCATCGAAATTCGAGTAATTCAATGGGATAATTATAAAAAAATATGGAAATTATGGTATTGATGAGCTCATCAATGATAGTATATATTATTGATATATGAAAATTATTGGGTGACTTGAATGTTGAGTTTGTAAATGTTAAGGTAATAATGCATTGAATGGATATATAAATGGATATTACATTATATTGAAAATGTTAGGTAAGTATAATTCTTGTTACATGGGCTTACTAAGCACAAAGTGCTTACTCTGTTTCCTTTTTCTATTTTGTAGTATTAAGAGCTCGGAGGTCGGATTCGGTGGGAGACACATCACACTATCAACCTCGAGATTTTGGTATATAAAGAAACTTTATTTTGGAAATCAACGGCATGTATAAGCTAATAAAGTAGATGTTAATATGAAATGAATGTAAGGTCAGCCATTGGTATGGCTAACAAATTTCTAGTTTCAGTATGTAATGAGGTTATCTTATAAATTTGCATGGATCTATTTTGAAGGTATGTTGATTGGATTGGTTGATATGAATTAGTCTCGGTTTAAAAAAAAAAAATTTTGCAGGGAAGACTAGATTGTTTATAAAGGAGTTATATTGAGTAAAAAAAAAAATAAATATTGTAAGCTCCGGTAATGCCTCGTTCCCTATTCCGATAATAAATACGGGTAGGGGGTGTTATATTTGTTGGTATCAGAGCTACGGTTTAGCCGGTTCTAGGACCGATGTAGCAAATACGGATTAGCTATACATGCCATTTAAATTATTATTGATAGTGTGATATCTCTCACCGTTTAAATTATATTTTTCTTATAGTAATGTCATCCAACCGAGTTCAACTGGAGGAGGTTGAGTCATGCCCTTGATACAGACAAAGAGAAGAAACTAGCGAGTAGAAGGTCCGATGCACATGAGGGTCAAGGGAGGAGGCAAAGATAGCCTTCTTTCAAATGATGAATGAATGGTTTACTCAATACATAAGAACTAACCTCAGAGTGCAAGCAAACTCAAGCTCCTCCCCTCCCCTCCTCCCGGTTCGAGATCCCACAGACTCTGTGTGCGAATCATAGAAAAAGGAAAGCTCGGTTGATAAAATCGAAAATATGGGGCCAAGAATTTGAGAAAGCAAGATTGATGATGATCCTGAGCGGGCTGAATTTTGGTTAGAGAATACTACTCGGGTTTTGGAGGATTTATCTTGTACACCGTAAGAATGTTCTGAAATGTGCCGTTTCACTACTAAAAGACACAAACTTACCATTGGTGGAATACTAAAGCTTCATTGTTCCGAAGAAGAAATTACATGGGAGTTCTTTCAAAATGAATTTAAAAGAAATATATCAGCCAGAGGTTCCTTGATCGTAAAAGAAAAGAATTTCTTGGAGTCAAACAGGTAATAGATCGGTAGATTCGAGTATGAAAGGGAATTTGTTCGGTTGAGTAAATATGCTCGAGAATGGGTCCAAAAAGTGAAATGTGTAAAAGATTCAAGAAGGGTTGAATGAAGACATTAAGCTATTGATCGGAATTCTTGAAATTCGAGAGTTTGCTATATTGGCAGAGCGAGCTTATAAAGCGTAAGAATTGAGCAAAGAAAAGAAACAGTGAGAAGGAAGCTCGAATTTCTAGTAAAAGACCAATGGGAAAATCTCGCCGCTCCAAAGAAATTGCGTATACTGGATCGCTCTACCTCGGTCATCTGGTATTCAGCAGAGAACGAGGTTCTCAACGCGATTAATCCAAGACCTTCCACTCCATCGGTGACCAGTGTTGGCGTGTGTTGGTACCCCTAAGCCGAGATGCCGATGATTGTAATAAAGCTCATTTTGGTGAATGTCGATTTAAGAGCGGGGCTTGTTACCGATGTGGTTCTTTTGACCATTTCCTCGAGATTGTCCGAAAGGGGTGAAAAGAAGTGGAACAGATATCTAAACCGAGTAATCCAGCTTCAAAGGGTAGACCATCTCGACCATCCGGTAATGTTAGTGGTAACCGAGGAGTCGCAAAAAAGACACTGGAGGCAGGCCTGAGACACGAGCACCTGCTAGGACATATGCCATTCGTGCCAGAGAAGATGCCTCAGCACCCGATGTTATTACTGGTACATTTTCTTTACTTGACACTGATATTACTGCATTAATTGATCCCGGTTCTACGCATTCATATATATGTATAAAGCTTGCATGTGTTAAAGATTTATCTATTGAACCTATTGAATTTGTGGTTAAAGTCTCGAACCCCCTGGGCCAATCTGTTTTGGTGGATAAAATTTGTAAAAATTGTCCACTGATAGTAAGAGGTTATTGTTTCCTGGCTGATTTGATGTTACTGCCATTTGATGAGTTTGATGTGATATTGGGTATGGATTGGTTAACTCAGCATGATGCAGTAGTAAATTGTAAACAGAAATATATTGTGTTGAAGTGTCAGAATGGCGAATTACTCCGGGTTAAATCTGATCAGACAGAGGGATTATCTGATGTGATTTGATTATTCCGCCAGAGGTATGTTAAAAGGGGTATGATGCTTTTCTTGCTTATGTACTCGATACCAAGGTATCTCGAGTCAAAAGATCTGAGCGATGCAGTGGTATGCGAATTTTTTGATGTGTTTCCAGAGGAGTTACCCGGGTTGCCACCAGAAAGGGAAGTGGAATTCTCTATAGATTTGATTCAGGGAACTACTCCGATTTCCATAGCTCCATACCGGATGGCTCCTGCTGTAATTAAAAGAATTAAAGATCTGATTCTGAGGAACTTGTTGATAGAGGTTTTGTTAGACCGAGTCATTCACCTTGGGGTGCTCCTGGTTCTGTTTGTGAAAAAGAAAGACGGTCTTTGAGATTGTGTATCGACTATCGGCACTCAATAAGGTAACTATAAAGAATAAGTACCCGTTGCCCCGGATTGATGATCTATTTGATCACCTAAAAGGTGCCACAAAGATTCTCAAAGATTGATCTCCGATCGGGCTATTACACTATTCTGTAAAGGAGCCGGATGTACCAAAAACAGCTTTTCGAACCGTGTATGGGCATTATGAGTTTTCGTTATGCCTTTGGGGTGACTAATGCACCGCAGATTTATGGATCGATGAATCGGATATTCGCACCGCATTTAGATAGGTTTGTTGTAGTTTTCATTGATGATATTCTAGTCTATTCTCGAGATGAAAATGAGCATGCGAACATTTGAGAATAGTGTTGCAAATCTGCGTGAGAAGAAGCTTTTTATGCTAAATTCAGTAAATGTGAATTTTGGCTCAGAAGTGGGTTTCCTTGGACATGTTGTATCACCAAGGCATCGGTAGACCAGAATAAAATTTCAGCTATTATTAATTGGAGTCCACCAAGAATATATCCAAGTTAGAAGTTTCTTGGGTTTAAATTGGTTATTATCGGAGATTTGTACAGGGGTTCTCTATGATAGCTTCTCCGATGACCCGTTTGTGCAGAAAGATGTTAAATTCGAGTGGGTGATGAATGCAAAGCAGAGTTTTGATCGATTGAAAGATTTATTGACGAAAGCACTGTGTTGGTACAACCTGAACTGTAAGGAATTTGTTATTTATAGTGATGCTTCATTAAATGGTTTAGGTTGTGTCTTGATGCAAGAAGGTAAAGTAATAGCCTATGCTTCAAGACAACTTAAGCCACATGAAAGAAATTACCCGGTACATGATCTCGAGATAGTCGCTATTGTATTTGCATTGAAGATATGGCGGCATTACTTGTACGGTGAGAAATGTCATATTTATACCGATCATAAAAGCTTGAAATATTTGATGACACAGTAAAGATTTGAATTTGAGGCAAGTAGCAGTGGCTTGAATTGATAAAGGACTATGATTTGATTATTGATTACCATCCGTAAGGCTAATGTTGTTGCTTGATGCTTTAAGCCGAAAAAATCTGTTTACTTTGCGAGCTATGAATGCTCAATTGTCTTTGGTTGATGATGGTTCAGTCATAATTTGAGTTGAGAGCTAAACCGACATTTCTACAGCAAATATGTGAAGCTTAGAAGAATGATGAAAAGTTTGCGGAGTTAAACGGGCACAATGTGAGTCGCATCGATTCTCGAATTTCAAGTGGGGATTGATGGTTGTTTATTATTGAGAGATAGGGTATGTGTACCCAAGAATTCAGAGCTCATACGTAAGATTTTACACGAGGCTCATAGTGGTATTATGTCCGTACATCCGGAAGTAATAAAATGTATAATGATTTGAAGAAGACGCATGGTGGGCGTGTATGAAACGTGATATTTCGAGTTTGTATCAAGATGTTTAATATGTCGCAAGTTAAAGTGAACATCAGTACCTTCTCAGGTTACTTGACCAATTACTATACAGGAATGGAAATGGGAAAGAATCACTATGGATTTTGTATCGGGGTTACCGTTGTCTCCGAGGAAAAAGATGCTATTTGGGTGATTGTTGATCGATTGACAAAGTCGCCGCACTTTATTCCGGTATGTATGGATTATTCTTTAGATAAACTGGTTGAATCTGTACATATATCGAGATTATCAAAGCTACATGGAGTGCCTGTCTCCATTATATCGAGATAGAGATCCTCGGTTTACGCCTCGTTTCGGGACAAATTGCAAGAAGCCTTGGGTACTCGGTTGTATTTTCAAGATGCATTTCATCCTCGCATGGATGGCCAATCGAGCGTGTAATTCTGTATTGGAAGATATGCTCCGATGTTGTATACTAGAGTTTGATGGTAATTGGGAGAGATATCTACCTTTGATTGAATTTGCTTACAATAATAATGATTATCGATCCAGTATTAAAATGGCTCCGTATGAAGCTTTGTATGGTAGAAAATGTAGAACACCATTATATTGGACAGAGCTCGTTGAAAAGAAGATACATGGGGTTGATTTAATCCGGGAAACTGAAGAAAAAGTAAAGGTTATTCGGGATAGTTTAAAAGCAACTTCCGATCGCCAAAAATCATATGCCGATCTTAGACGAAAAGAGATTGAATTTCAGGTCGGTGACAAGGTATTCCTGAAAGTGTCTCCTTGGAAGAAAGTTCTCCGGTTTGGTCGAAAGGGTAAATTGAGTCCAAGATTTATCGGGCCATATGAAATTATAGAAAGAATTGGACCGGTCGCTTATCGATTGGCATTACCACCGGAACTTGATAGAATTCATAATGTTTTTCATGTATCTATGCTACGACGATATCGGTCAGATCCTTCACATGTTATTTCTCCGACTGAAGTGGAGATTCAACCGGATATGACTTACAGTGAAGAACCGGTCAAGATATTGGCACGGGAAACAAAGGAGCTTAGAAATAAAAAGATAAATTTAGTGAAAGTATTATGGCAAAAGCATGGGATTGAGGAAGCGACATGGGAACCGGAGGAGACAATGAGGAAACAATATCCAAACCTCTTTATCGTAAGATTTTCGAGGACGAAAAATCCTAAAAAAGGGGAGAGTTGTAATGGCCTAAATTCAAGGTTATCGGAACAATGGTTTCAGTAACCATAAATCCGATTTAAAGAGAAATTTATTTTAATATTTTTGCATGAATATTTATATGATAGGAAAATCGTATTAAAATATCGATAAAAAATTTTACCGATTTAGTGGTTAGTTAGAAAAAGGAATTATTGAAGGAATTGGGTAAAAACAAGGTATCGAGACCTTGATCTCATAAAATTGAGTAGGAAATATTTTTATAAATATTTATAAAATGTTAGTAATGTGGTATTAAAATTTCGTTAGAAAATTTTAACGTTTGAGTATGTAATTAAATGAAAAGGACTAAATTGTAACAAATATAAAATTATGAAAAATGATTAAATAGTTTAAATGATAAAATAAAGAGGGCTTAAAAGGAAAATAGACCCAAGGTCTAATTGGGCTGGATGGCAAAGGTATGAAATCAGCAAGAAAATAAGGAGAAATAAGGGTAAAATGGGAAAATAACAAAATTTGCTAAATAAAACTAGGACTAAATAGGGATATCTAGAAATCTCTTCATTTTTCTTCACTCTCATCAGCAAAAACGCCATAGGAGGGGTATCTAAGCTGGTATATCATAATTTTTGCACCAAGTAAGTGAATCCTTGCCCATTTCTTGTAATTTTGTGTTTTTAAAGACTTTTACAACTAGGTCCTATCATTAAATTCATTAGTCTTTGATTTCATGGATGAAATTGAAAGCCACCATGGTTGGTTTATGTAAGTTTATGATGAAATAGCATGAAATTTAAGCCTTAATTCGTTTAAGAGATGATTTTATTAGGTAATTTCAATAGAAATTGATTTTTGGGACCTAATTATGAAAGTGTTTGGAATTAAAGTCTATTACTGAAATTATGATTTCCAAAGGTTATAAAGTAGTTTAAAGTGATATAATAAAGTGTTAATTGAGAAAAATAAGCTCAATTGAGAGGTTAATTGAGCAGGGACGAAATTATCATTCATTGAAAGTTTAGGGAAAAATGGTAATAACCAACTTGCACTAAAACAGTTTTTGACAGCAGCAGTAGTCTAACTTTGAAAAATCACCATAAATTGTAGAAGTTGAATTAGAAGATGGAAAAAATATTAAATTAAAGCTTATTGAGTCTAGTTTCTTATGGAAGAAACGTTGTAAGCAATAGAATTGTAATTCATGAGATATAATAGGTTTTGTGAGACAAGGTCAGAATGAATTCGGTTCCCCTGTTCGACTTTGAAAAATCATAAAAATTGAATAAAAATAATTATGGGGAGTGGTTTATATTCTTAGAATCCGAGTCTATTTTTTTATGGTACAAATGAAAACATTATTTTTATTCATCAGACAGTGAGATATCCGAGATTTTGTGAAGAGATAGCAGAATCTGTCAAACAATGAAACAGGGAAACTTTAACGAATAAACTGTACTAATTGGCTAAGCCAAAAATTATGAAAATTTTATGGTGTGAAGATATGTGAGTCTAGTTTCAAGGAAAATTAACGGTTCTTCATTTGGAGTTCTGTAGCTCGAAAAATAAATAATTTAGTGACTATGACTCAAGTAGACAGCTTTGAATGAACTATAAATAGTAATAGAATTATAATGAATGCTACATGTGAACATGAAATGTATTGAATTGATAATTAAATTTATTTATTTAGATCCGGAAAACTCAAACACAAAGCTAAATCGAGGAAAGGAAAAAGTTCCGGACTAGTAGATTTTGTATACAAACTAGAATCGAGGTAAGTTCGTGTAACTTGAATTATATTCTTAAATGTTTGAAATGTATGTTATTGATATGAATATGATTTGAATGTCCATTGTATGAAATTTGATGAAACATTGGTATATTTGATAAAAAGGAAAGAAATCCCGGTTGAACGAAAGGAAAATTCGATGGATCTCGAAAAGGAATTGACGGTAAAAAGGATCTAGCCCGGACGGGTGATCCTATCGATATAGCCCTCCCGAAGAATATGTGGAAAATGGATTTAGCCGGACGGGTGATCCGAATTAGGGTCCAATTTAGCTGGACTGGTAATTCGGATCCAAGCTCATTAGAGTAATTGTCGTTGCAGGGATTTAGCTTTGGACCGTAATCCCGACAATGCTCTATGAGTTTATATTACTGTGATTTAGCTTGACTGGTAATCCCATTGTAAAGATGAGGTTCATGGAGTGTGCTCTCGAAATGAAAATGTGCGCACATGAATATGAATTGATGGATTCGAATTTGTACACTAAAGTGTACCTCTGAAAATCCATCAAATTCCGAGTAATTCAATGGGATAATTATAAAAAAATATGGAAATTATGGTATTGATGAGCTCATCAATGATAGTATATATTATTGATATATGAAAATTATTGGGGTGACTTGAATGTTGAGTTTGTAAATGTTAAGGTAATAATGCATTGAATGGATATATAAATGGATATTACATTATATTGAAAATGTTAGGTAAGTATAATTCTTGTTACATGGGCTTACTAAGCACAAAGTGCTTACTCTGTTTCCTTTTCTCTATTTTGTAGTATTAAGAGCTCGGAGGTCGGATTCGGTGGGAGACACATCACACTATCAACCTCGAGATTTGGTATATAAAGAAACTTTATTTTGGAAATCAACGGCATGTATAAGCTAATAAAGTAGATGTTAATATGAAATGAATGTAAGGTCACCATTGGTATGGCTAACAAATTTCTAGTTTCAAGTATGTAATGAGGTTATCTTATAAATTTGCATGGATCTATTTTGAAGGTATGTTGATTGGATTGGTTGATATGAATTAGTCTCGGTTAAAAAAAAAAAAATTTTTTTGCAGGAAGACTAGATTGTTTATAAAGGAGTTATATTGAGTAAAAAAATAAATAAATATTGTAAGCTCCGGTAATGCCTCGTTCCCTATTCCGATAATAAATACGGGTAGGGGGTGTTATACCTCGTCCCCCCTGTGGTTGCTGGCCATCCCTCCTGAATTGACCACGTCCTTGACCCTCAGCTTGAGTCCTAGCCAACTTTCTCAGACAATCCCTTACCCGGTGCTCCATTGATTCACACTCAAAGCACCCTCGATTACCATTTCAACACTCCTCCGAGTGGGATTTCCCGCATCTACCACACTGAGGTGGCCACTGAGCAGGCTTTGCGGCTCTTTCTGATTCCCCAAATCTAGCCCTCTTCTGTTGACCTCCAGCGGACCCTGAAGGCCCAAAATTCATTTTATCCTTACTTCTGTCCTGATTCCGCCTCTCAATTCGCTTCACTGCTTCAGCTACCTTAGCCTTTTCCACGAGAATGGCAAATTCCCTTTCACACTGAGGTGCGATTAACACCCGTAGCTCATCTCTCAACTCGTCCTCGAACCTAATGCAGCGCTCATGTTCTGTGGCCACCATACCCCAAGCATACCTACTTAACCTCAAGAATTCAGCCTCATACTCGGGTACCAACTTATTCCCTTGCACCAAATTTAAGAACGCCCTACGCTGCTCATCAATATAACCAGCCCCCATATACTTCCTCTGATATGCTGCCTTAAAATAATCCCAGGTGATATCACCAATCGCTGCACCCTCTCGGACCGTGAGCCACCATTGGTACGACTCATCTCGGAGGAGAGACACTATCCCCTTTAACTTCTCCTCAGCCGAGAAATCCAAGTCATCCATTATTCGTTCAGTTGCCTCCAAACAATACTCAGCCGTGTTGGGAGCCACTCCAGAAACTCCTCTAAACACTTCCGCTCCGTTAGTTGCTTGAGTCGCTCAACCACGGATTTTCGGGCTCCGCGCACGCGCCGCCTCGGCAACTCGTTCCAAAGACCGTAGTAGTGCGACTGGGATACTACATCATTACCACCGGTCTAGTCTTAAAACTCAGTTTCTGCCGCCGGTAGATCCGGCATCACATTTCCAGACCCATGACCAGACCCTGCTGGCTCCGACAAGGCCATCCTACCCCTACCGCGGCCACGCGGCGGACGTCCACGACCTCTTGTTCTCATTCTTCTCGTTCGCGTTTAACTAATTAAGAATTTTATGCATTATTAATACTGTTCATTGTTTACCCACGAGCAATTTTATGAGAAATAGTTTTTGAAGTGATTCTTTCGAAGTCGAATCTACCTATAGTTCCAGTTTCAGGCTTATCTCCTAGTTTTAAGTACATCCATCACACAAACAACATTCACAGACCATATCTAACGTGTAGGGGCATTTTCGTCATTTCACTACCCAAGGGTATTTTCGTAATTTTAACATACAGGGGTATTTTTGTAATAAATCGGGGAAATAAAAAAATCTTAATAAATCAGGGCACTTTGAAATTTTCTAAAACTAGAGGGTATTTTTGAAAATTTTCCCAAATTAGAGGTATGGCGTAAATTTTGGAAACCAGGGTTATTTTGGTAATTTTGTCAATCAAGGGTAATTTTGTAAATTTTCCAAGTCAGGGTATTTGATATTTTGCAAATAAGAGTTTTTGAACATTTAATAAAGTAATGAAATTTTGATAAAACTATGGGTAGGTTGGTCATTTTATAAACCAAGGGCATTTTTGTAATTTTGCCACTAGGGGCATTTTGGTAATTTTGTAAGTCGAAAATATTTTGGAAATTTTCCAAAAATAAATTTTTGCTACTATTTAAAGGGGTACTTTGGTGATTTTAAAACTAGGGTTTTCATAAAAACATGGCTAATCCCTTTCGGGTTTTAGTTATTGAGTTTTGTCTACGACTGAGTCCTCTTGGTTAGGGTGAACCGAAGCTACGCACCAGGTAGGATTCCTGCGAAGAGGAGGTGAGTCACTAGGACTGCTTAAGTACCAGGCTCTTCCGGATCCAATCCTAGACATGCGCACCATGGTTGCCACATCCTAACTCGGTGACTTAGCCACAGGTTTGTTTAATTAGGCATTAAGTCTTATGTAATTGTTGGGGTAAGCTAGTCCTAAGGTTCAAATACTTATCATACTATCTACGTTCCATTTCTACCCTCCTACAGATAATAATTCACACCGTAGTTAGAAGTACTTACCTGGGCGGATTGGTGCCGGAGACTCGATGCCATGCTGTTCAAAACAAAACCATTTTCATAATATTTCACAGAGGCCTACCAAAAACATTTTGGGCCCTGGGCCCCCACAGTCGAGTTTTAAACTGGGCTTTGATACCAATTTTGTAACACCCCAAACCCGACCCATGAGCTTTGACCGGATCTGGTATGTCACGGAGTAAAAACAGTTTGGAAGATTTTGATTAACAGGTGGAAATCTGAAAAAAATTATTGAAGTTATAAAAACGGTGTCTTTTTAAAACTCAGATGGGGTTGATTTAATAAGCATGGTTGAGTTGAAACCCTTTTTCCTTTGAAAACATTTGATCATTTAAATTTTTAGAAACATCGGAGTTATAGTTAACTTGGTAAATGCTGCTACCCGACGGTAACATCTTTGAAAACTCGTAAAAGTACTTATTTTGAAAACGTTACTTTTAAATGACTTATTTAACAATTTATAAATTCATTAATAATATAATAGAAATAAAGTAAAAACAACTACTTAAACATCCAAAATAACAACTAGCGGCTTTATTACAATCCAAACCAAAAGTTAGTAAATAATAAACTTTAACTGTGCTAAATAAAAATTCAAATTCAAGGAACAAGCATGGCCGCCTCGAGTCCTCTCCGGCTTCATCTCTGCGATCTACTCATCTGCAAAATGATATGGGAAGGGGTGTGAAACACCCCAAACCCGGCCCACGAGCTTTGACCGGATCTGGTATGTTCCTCAAGTAAACCGGTTTCAAATTCTTTTGTTACTTAGAGAAAATTTGTGCGATTTTTAAAAAAAATATTGTTTGGGTTGGGCTTTTATTGAAAACCAATTTATCTTACATTGAAATCCATTTATTTAAGGTGATAAACATTTAGGGTTTATTTCAAAATAAATTTACTTGAATCCATAAATAATAATTTGTAAACATAATAAATAAGAGTAAAAGAATTAAAGAAAACCAACTATGGCCTTATGGCCTTATTACATCAAATAATTCCCCAAACTTTAAGTTTAAGTACTTGATAAAAATAAAAATCCACATTAATTAAATTCCTTGCTGTGCATGGCCATCCCTAAGCTTCTGCCGAGCCCGGTCCATTACTGATCGTCACCTGAAAATAGTCCCACAGGGTGAGTGAGTCAAATGGACTCAATGTGTACACGACACTAAATCATAATAGAATTAGGCATACAAGAGTTAAACATTCAAAACATAAAATACAAGTTATGATGCATTCCCAAACCCAAACCTAATTGTCCATCCGCTACACACCCCCGTACCTGCCAAACACACCGTGGGGACTACTAAGTCGACCCTCCTTCCGCTACACACCAATTTGCGGTGCTCAAGGCTCTCGTGATCCGTGGTCTTAGGAAACCACTTTTCAGACATCGTGGTCTTAGGTCACCACTTTTGATTCATTGTGGTCATAAGTCACCACTTTTCCAGATTCATCGTGGTCTTAAGTCACCACTTTTCACTTCCCCTTTCAATATACAACCATATGCCCCATAAATATATTAATATGCATAATATACCAGAGTTCACATTCTTATCATATTCTCATGTTACGAATAACATTTTTCACATTCCTAGTAGAAGTAGGAAACGCGTGCAGAGTACTTAGTACCATAACATGGTACTTTAGCCATGCTCATATTTCTATTAGCACATATTTTAATACATGCGACCATAATTCATATTACAAAGTAGTGTGGAGTACACACCTGATTCGCTTAATGAAGTCCTTGAACTCCCGAAGAAAACTGATTTACAGACTTAGATCTCAAATCCTTGTTGCCGATTGACTTAATAACCAAGTCCCGAAACTTTGTATCCTTCTTCCTTGTATTCAGCCAACTCTAGATCCCTTTAACATATTAGTTTTCGGCTTTTAAGATAATAAAAGACAGATTCAAACACTAAAATAAGCCTTGGCCGAATGCTATAGACACTTACCTTGTGGATTTTAAATCTCGAAATTCACTGAATAACTAGGGAACACGCAGCCTATGGTGTACCTTCGGGAAAAGAACTTCTCCTTCCTTGTAGTCTACACTTAGTAAGTCCCGAAAGATCTCTTCAAAGTTTCGGCAACCATGAACATTAATGGAATTAGCCCTAGATTTTGATAAGTCTAAAGTATAAAAGAATGGAAACCAAACTTGGATCTTACCCTTATTTGAAGAAATCGATTGCACCTTCACTTCAACCTTCAGAGATTCGGCTATGGCCTTGATCTTAGCAAGCTTTCGGCTTTTGGAATATTGAGAGGAGAAGAATGAAGAAGAAAAGAAAGGGGGTTCTTGAGAAAATTCGGTAGAGGTTATCAAGGAAGAGTAAATAATCTTTGAATGGCCTCTCTTTTCCTTTTATAGCTAAATTTACTAGGCTAGAGTCCCTTACTTGGCCACCACTCTTCTATTTTGATAACTTTATCCTTTAATTATCATAAATAAAAGAATTTAATCCAACATTTATCTCTTCAAAATA
The DNA here is from genome assembly GCA_025503065.1 of Gossypium bickii. NCBI lineage: Eukaryota > Viridiplantae > Streptophyta > Magnoliopsida > Malvales > Malvaceae > Gossypium > Gossypium bickii. The sequence goes on from CP106718.1 coordinate 23,507,929, forward strand.
ATCCAATTTAAAAATCCTTTATTCATCACCTTTTTAATCGAATATTTATGAAAATAAAACACCTCCTTTCTAGAAGCATGTGCCGTCCACCTCAGTCTTCTGGAAGCAAAAATAAAACCTCCCTTATTTGCTTCCCATGTGACTCGAACCCAGGCCCATTCCTCTGCATATGGCGCCATTTCCATAGGCCCTAAGTGGCATCTTCAGGCCACTTTTCCAAGCCTGTTTGTGTGTCAAATTTCACAAACTTTTTCTTTTAAGGCCACCTTGCCTTAATTTCCCCTTTTAAACATTAAAACTCGTCATTTCTAGGTCATTTCTAAGTTTCCCAAAATTTTTGTTCGGCTCTGTAAACTTGACATTTCCTTACATTTCCAAGTTTCCAGAAATGTTCACTTTCCTTTTTTGAATCATTTCTAAATCATTTTCCTAGTTTCCGTAAATGTTCACTTTCCTCTTTATTCCTTTACATTTTCAGGACATTTCCCTTCATTTCTAAGACAAGACATTTCCTTGCATTTCCTTGCATTTCCATACATTTCCTCAAATTTCTTTACATTTCCATACATTTCCATACATTTCCATATATTTCCATACATTTCCTTACATTTCCTTACATTTCCATACATTTCCTTACGTTTCCAAGACAAGACATTTCCATACATTTCCTTACATTTTCTTACATTTCCATACATTTCCTCACTTCTAGAATTCACATAACACAAGGACTATTTCATAAAATATGCCATTTTACCACATGGTTCCTTGTGTCATGCTTCACACGGAGTTTCTTTTAAAGCCTCATTTACCTAGCTCCCCTTTTTACTTAAAAACCAATAATTTTCCAAAGCTTTCTTCTTCCATCCTAGAATTCTAAAAACCCTTAATACACTTCCAACACTGCCAAAACCTACTAACTCATGAATTAGGCACGAACGCATAACCCCTAATCTAGGATGTTACAGGGTGAGTCACCAAGACTCAGTGGATAAATCCCCAACCCAGAAGTGCACACTCATACACAAAATATTAGTAAGACATGCAAACCATGCAACCCAAAACTAGCCATCCATACTCCTTTAACTACCCCGTGTGGTCAAAACCACTGGTGGTCAAAATCACTGGTGACCGGATCACAAATCAAGTGATGGGGCCAACCCATCGTGTGGTCAAAACCACTGATGACCATAGGTCACAATTATCAACATGTGGTCAAAACCACTGGTGACAGTCCATAAAGAATATTCCCCCTCCTCTCTTCAATCCCATTACCAACATGTTCATAACATGCTTAACATATTATCATAAATCATGCATATAAATCATGGCATAGCATCTTACCCATCCTTTCATTCATATAACATATTTAAAGTTACAAGAGACTTACCCGAAATCCATGCTCATGCCCACAGGGCAAATTACTATCACAACAGTTAACGGTATCATAACAAGCAGTGCCTAACAATAAAGTGTGTAAGAGTTTTACACACCTGCTTAACCGAATATCTAAGGAGAAATCCCGAATCTATGCGATATCACAAAATCCCGAGACGTATTCCCGTACTGCTCCTACATTCGTCCACTATAGGTTAGTATCAAAAAGCCTTATTCGGCTAAACTAATAATCCCGAAGGACTAATCGCACCCATAACCAAAATATGGCCCTAGGCCGAATCTTTATTATCACTTACCGAAGCAAATTGAAATCCCGAAAGCCTCTGTTTTCCTTTGCCGATTAGCCCCTAAAACTATAGTGCACATTCGGTTATACTAAGATACCAAAAATGGCCTTTGGCCGAAATATGCCTGACCACTTACCACTCTTACCGGAATCCCGAAGTTGTCACCTGTCTTATCGAGATCCCTTGAAGAATCAAATCCCGAAATGCTCCTTAGTGTCGGCTACACACAAAAGTTACACTATTAAGACACCGTATATATTCGGCCAACCTTACCAAAGCCTATTCTCAAGCTTTCAGTGCAACACAAAGGAAGAGAAGAGAACCCGATTTTTAAAAGGAACACTTACCTCTATTGTTTCCTTGAAGAGACTAAAAGTGAAGAGATTCCGGCTATGGCTCCCAAGTGTTGATGAGATATTCAGCTAACACCAAATGGAAGATGAAATTTTGAGTAGGAAGGGGGTGATAGATTTGGCCAAGTAGAAACAAAAGAAGAAAGAGGTTTGAAGAATTTTGAACAACGAGGGCTAGGGAGAATTTGGCCAGGAAACAAATTGGGAAGAAAAAGAAAACAAAAATAAAACCCATGTGCCTTCCACGCTACTCGAACTCCCGACCTGCTGGAACCCCCACATGCTACCAGCCACTTTGCTGCTAGCTCCTTTGTGTCATAATCTCCCGAACAATTCTTTTTAAGTCCTCCTTAGCCCAGTCTCACTTGTCTTAGCGCCAAAAGAAAGATAAAATTCCACTACTTGCTGTCGCCTGGATTCGAACCAAGGCCCTTGTTGGCGTCATCTCCAAGCCTTAAGTGGCGTCCTTAAGCCACTTTACCAAGCCCCTTTTTCATGTCCAGAAATTCCCAAATTTTTCCTTAAGGGCTTCTTCACCGAGCTCCCCCTTTTATACTTAAAATCCAATATTTTCCCAAAGCTTTCCCCTTCATCCTTGGGTTCTAAAAACTCCTAAAACATCACCAAACACACTTAAAGCCTACTAATACTTGAGTTATGCTCCAAACGCATAACCCCTAATCTAGGATGTTACACACAATCGAACTTAGCATGATGCTTTGTCAATCAATCCATTTCTAGGATAAGATTGAACTCTCCAAATGGCAATTCCATTAAATCTACCGGAAACACTACCCCTTGAGTCTCTAAAGGTACATCCTTAAACAACTTGTCTACTACTCTAGATTGTCCTAGGGGACTAACCACAGTCATCTTCCTAGTAGTTGTTTCAGAGTCTATACTTAAGGTCTCAGATATGGAACAAGCAATATAGGAATGGGTTGACCCAATATCAATGAAAGCAAGCAAAGGCCTATCAGCAATAAGAAACGTACTGGTGATGACATCCGGTGCGTCACCATTCTCCTGTCGACGAACTGCATAAACTAGACCCAGCTGCCTTGCGTCTACATTACCTGCACCTCTACCAGGTGCTCCACGACCTCGACCAGCCCCATTTCCTCCTTTACCTGCACCACGACCCCTTGGTCCAGGCTGATCACCTCTCCTAACCTGATTAGAACCTCGGCCCGCTGGTTGTACCCGATCCATCTAGGGACAGTCCTTAATCAGATGTTCTCTGTATCCACACCTAAAACATCCACCTATTTTCATTCTGCACTCCCCATAATGCGTCTTTCCACATGTAGAACATGTCTAATTCTGACTCGTCGGAGCACGAGCTGGCCCATCAGTCCTAGGCCTCTTCTGAAAATTCTCAGATGCTCTTGATGGCCCAAAACTCCTCTTACTCTTACCCTGATCCTTATCCCTTTCTTATCTCTCAACCCGTTTCACTTCCTCAGCTATTTTAACCTTATCTACCAAAACAGCAAAAACTCTCTCTCGTTGCGGTGCTATCAGAACCCTTAACTTATTTCGCAGCCCATCCTCGAACCGAACACAACGTTCATACTCCGTTGGTACCATTCCCCGAGCGTAGCGGCTCAAATGTAGAAACTCTGCCTCATATTCAGCCACAGACTTACTTCCCTGCACCAGATTCAAGAATGCCTTCCTTTGTGCATCAATATAGCTAGCCCCGACATACTTCCCCTGGAATGTCTCCTTAAAGAAATCCCAGTCAATCAGGTCCGCAGCAGTACTTTCTTTCACTGTGAGCCACCAATGATAGGCCTCGTCTCGGAGAAGAGACATGACCCCTTTCAACTTTTCCTCTACCGTGAAATCTAAGTCATCCATTATACGCTCAGTTGCTTCCATCCAATACTCAGCTGTGTTAGAAGCTACACTAGAAACTCCTCTAAACACTTCTGCCCCATTGGCCTTAAGCCGCTCTGGCACAGATTTTCGGGCTCCTGTGCCCATGCCTACTCCAGTAACTCTCTCAAGGACTCGCAACATCGCCTGAGATACAGCATCATCTCCGGTCGCCTGATCTCGTAACTCTCCCTCCACAGCTGGAGGATCCGGCAGTTCGTTTCCTGACCCGTGGCCAGACCCTACTGGCTCAGACAAGGTCATCCTACCCCTACTGCGTCCACTGATTAAGAATTTTATGAATCATTAATTCTTTCCACTGATTAATCGCGAACAGTCTTATGAATAATAGTTTTAAAAAGTAGTTCTTCTGAATTCATACCCACAGTACACTCTCAAGTTCATACATTCAATCATCAACATTCATGAACTCACGTTCATTACAGAAAAGCGTTGTTGTTGTTGTTGTTGTTTTCACTACCCAGGGGGTATTTTCGTAATTTTATCCTACTAGGGTATTTTCGTAATTTTTTAAAATAAGATCCTTGATGATTTTGTGAAGTAAGGGTATTTCGGTAATTTTAAAATCTAAGGGTATTTCGGTAATTTAGAAATCTGGGGGTATTTCAGTAATTTAGAAATTTGGGGGTATTTCGATAGTTTTGAAATTCGAGGGTATTTCGGTAATTTGGAAATCTTGGGGTATTTCGGTAATTATTTTTTCTTTTTCTTTTTAAACGGGAGTACTTTTAGTAAAGTCTAGTCTCATGGTCAGGTTTATTCTTGTAAACGTGAGATTTTCGGGTAAATTTTCGAAACACAGGTATTTTATAAGTTCCTGGGTGGTTGTAGATTCTCACCAATCAAATATGTTTTGAAAATTTTACAAACCTTGGGATTTTTTTTTTCAAAATAGGGTGGTTGGTCCCTTTCGGGTTTTAGTCATAGGGTTTAGCCCATCAACCAGTCCTCGTAACTAGGGTGAATAGTCACTGCGCACCAGGTAGGATTCTAGTGAAGAGGAGGTGAGCCGCTAGGACTGTTAAGTACCAAGCTCTCCCCGAATCCACTCCTAGACATGCGTATGCCCATTGCCACACCCTAACTCGGCTAAGGTGAACAGTCACTACCCACCAGGTAGGATTCCAGCGAAGAGGAGGTGAGTCACTAGGACTGCTTAAATACTAGGCTCTTCTAGATCCTTCCTAGACATACGTATGACGGTTACCACACCCTAGTCTTGCGACTCGTTAACGGGTTTGTTTAGTGAAATTAAGTTTTATGAAATTTTAAGAAGTGGTTTGAACTAAGCCTAGAGTCTATCAAGTTCTAATTCTAACTAATCTACGTCCCACTAGGCCCATTAAGCCCACATATATAAAGATCATACAATGGTTGAGTACTTACCAGCGGACTTGGGGTAGGAGACGCAGTGCCATGCCGAGCTAATGTGATCTGTTATTACTTAAAGACATCCATATTTCAAAAGGCCATTTTAGAAAACGTTTTGAGCCCAAAAACCCCAGAGCCGAGTTTTGAACCTGGCTCTGATACCAATTTGTAACACCCCCAAACCCGGTCCAATTGCTATAATCGGATCTGGTATGTCACTAACAAAAATTCTGTAAAACATGTCATATTTTCAGGAAAAGCCCAAATATATTTTATATAAAATATGCCTTTATAAATAAAACCCAAACTTAATTACATGCCTTAGTTTAATTAAAATAAATGTTTCCAATAAATAAAAACAAAAATAAGTTAAACCCATAATAAAAGGAAATAAAACTAGTGGCCCATGGCCTTATTACATCAAAGTTTAAAATCCATTAATTAAAATACAATATGAAATAATTAACTTGAGACTTTTTACCAAGTCCACATATTCTTCTGCATGGCCACCTTGCGCTCCTCTCCAGCCCGGTCCGAAGCACTAGGTATCACCTGAAATGTTAATTAATAGGGTGAGTCGCGAGACTCAGTGTGCAACCCTCATGCACCATTAGATTTGGGCTTTAGGCCCATAAAACAGATTAAATAGTTTAACATATATAAAATAACAAAGGAACTAATATGCAAGCCCAATCCCAAAACCTAAGTGTCCATCCGCTACACGCCCGCACTCACGACCAAGCACACCATTGGGGATTTCTACAATCGACCCACACCGCTACACGCCTTGATGGCAGTCTTGCTACTCATCATCAGATCATGGCCGAAGCCATTACAACAGATCACGGCAAAGGCCGCTACCACATATAATAGATCACGGTAAAACCGCTACAACGTATAACTTCCTCCTTTAACAAACCCAACCCATGCAATCATAAAATCTATATACTTTTATCATATAAAGACAAAACATTCACTGACCTGGTGATTTGCTTCACCCTCTTCGGGTTTCCAACATTAAGCCGAGATTTCGGCATTTATCACAACATATAAACTTATAAACATGCATATTATAATCAGATCTAGATGATGGGGAAGTATTACATACACCTGATATTGCGAAATCTACTATCCCTAGTCGATAATCTTGTTATCCGGATCTACTACCCTCAGTGTAAAGTCTTGCTCAAAAACCGGAAAAACACATGAAGACTTAGCCCCTTCTACAATCGGCCAAAGTTAATTAATCCCAAAATATATGTTAATACTAATAGATCCTTTACCTTGAAATCCCGAAAATCCTTAAGGAAATGTCACCTTCTCACCTACATTCAGCCAAGCCCAAAATATTAAACCAATAACATTCGGCCAAAGAGGAAAGAACAAGAAAGTGGCCATTTGGCCGAACCTACCCCATCCTACCTTTGGCTTTTCCCACAAATCGGCACCACTGATCATTGTAAAACAGATTCGGCTTCTATGAATGGAGAGGGAAAATAGACAGGCCTTAGAACAAATGGTTCGGGTTAGCAACTTAATGAAAAGATAGAGAGAACTCGCAGGGGAAAAACCGTGAAAACTTACTAAACTTAAAGGGAAGTACTCGGCTTATGGTGCACCTTCGGGAAAAATCCACCCTTGCAGATTCGGCTATGGGAAAAAGATGATATGCCCAAGGAGTATTTCGGCTTTCAGAGAGTTTTCGAGGAGAGGAGAATCAACTAGGGAGTTTCGATTTTGGGGAGAACTAAAGAGAATGGGAGAAGAGAGTTTCGGCTAACTAAGAAAAGTGTGAGGAAGAAAATAGAAAGAATGAAAGAAAGATGAACACTTGGCTACTAAATTTTGGCATATCATACACACACACAGAGTTGGAGTTTTGACCAACTCTCCCTCTTCCTGATAGCCTTTATCTTTCTTATTATCTTAATCCCTTATCTCCTTAAAAATAGCCCTATATCCTCTCTTCCTATTATCAACACTTTATCACTAAAATAAAAGAATTAAATCCCCTAAATTTTAGCAAGTGTGCCATCCTCCCCCTTCCCTTCTAAGTGCCGAATTTTTAACCCAAAAACTTGGGCTTCAGGTGGCCACAAATTGGGCCTCTTCCCCTTGCCTTTTGACACCAACTCCTCTTCCTCCTTATGGCATCATTTCTTTCTGGGCCACAAGCCCAAAATGCTCATTAATCTACTTAAAACTTTATTTTAACCCAAGTAAGCTTAAACAAAATATTTAATTTAGGCCTCAGCTCTAAACCTTAAATTCTAAATTTTAACATATAAAACAAACACCACATATAAATGCACAGGCCCACTTTTAGGATGTTACAGTTTTCATTTTCATTCTCTGCAGCAAACGAAAGGAGAAGAAACGACCACTACGGTGCCATGATGATAGATGATTAGTGGCCAAATCGAGACCATTCAGCGACTGCCTCCTTAAATTCGACCTGAATAGTTTGTGTTCAATGCCCCGAAGGACCGTTTTGCTCCGATCACTGTGAAGAAAGCAACCCGACGGTCCCTATTCTGAAGGTAAACCCGTTCCCCTTTTGTTTAAGTATTGAAACGAAAAGAAATGCTAAAAAAATCAATTCAAAAATGAAAATGGACGATAAAATAAGCAATTGGAAAAGAAACCTTTTTTTTGTTTCTGATCTCTGTTTCTGATTTTTGTATTGTTGTATTATGTGCGCGTCAAAAAAAATACAATGGATTTCTCGGTCTTTTAAAGGCGGAAAATCAGGAATCAAAAAAGAAATAAAATGAATATTTTTTCTCAGTCCATTTTTGCTATCTCTCTGTTATTCGCCTGCAGGTACGAAAGGGACGTGGCTAGGGCACGGAGGCTATACGGAGGTGCGTGGGGCATGCGGAGACACGAGCTGATATGCTGGTATGGGCTCGCGCATGGCGTGCACATGGTGACGCGCGTGGGGATGCGCGCGCGGCGCTGGAAACCTCCGGAATCCTTCTAGGGTTTGTGATCTCTAAAATGTTTCAGGCCATTCAGGCCAATTTTGGTTATTAGGTCAATGAATTTTGGGCAAGTTTAAGATTGGGCTGGTTGGGTTGTTGTTTTGGGCCTATAATAGAAGGACTGTTTGTTGGACTTTTGATAAATTGGTTTCTTAATATTTTTGTTTGGTTTTAATTTTGGTTAATTGGGCCTCGGGCAGATTGGGCCTGTTACACCCCTAATATAAAAACAATCGATCGGATGATAGATAGGATTGAAGCGATGCAGGCCCGATCCTATTCATCATGAAGACAATTTTGATGAGGCCTAAACCCATTGCATAATCGTTTGGGTCTCGGCCCATAGCAGAATTGCTTGGGCCTAGCCCATATCAGTATCAGATCTCATAAACAAAAATGCAATAGTGTACGAATGCACCTACCCCAATCCAGCCAGCACACCACCCGTACCAACCAACAGACCATGTGGGGATAAAATCGACCTACCCAGCCAGCATACCAATATTAGCACCGTTTGCGGTACTAATCGATATTGCAACAGAGCTGCCAGAATATAAGCTGCTTAAAGCCGTCAGTAGGTCCACAGTCGTCTTGGGTGACCCGTGCAACCCTAATAGATCAATCACTTCCTCCAATTACAAAATCACAATCCCATGCAGTAGGTCATGTATGCAAAGCACATGTATATAAATCACATGGCATACTCTAGAAAGACAGACAAATCATAGCTCAGGTCAGTCAAAACATAGCATAAAACAATCATTTACCCACGAGGGCAAAACAGTCATTTCACCTTATAAGGGTGTTTCAATAATTTTACCCTACAGGGGTATTTCGGTAATTTTACAAATTAGGGGTATTTCGATAATTTTGTAAATCGAGGGTATTTCGATAATTTCGCAAACTAGGGGTATTTTGATAATTTTGCAAATGGAGGGTATTTTCGTAATTTTGTAAACTAGGGGTATTTTGGTAATTTTACCTTTCAAGTGTATTTCGGTAATTTTACCATTCGAGGGTATTTCGATAATTTTACCCTTCAAGGGTATTTCGGTAATTTTACCCTTCGAGGGTATTTTGGTAATTTTACCCTTCGAAGGTATTTCGGTAATTTTACCCTTCGAGGGTATTGTGGTAATTTTACTTCCTAGGGGTCTCGGTACAGTATACAACCTTTCCAAAGGCCTACCGTCGTCTCGAACGACTTGGATAACTTATATGCCCAAAATAGTGTAATTGGGCCCAAGGCCCAATACTCGGCTCAAGTGGGCCCACACGCTCGCATGGACCGTTCAACCCAAATTCCATTATTTGTCACTATCGTGAATTTTTCCCATGTTGGGCCCAGAACCCATTAGGCCCACATGGCCCATCTCGGCCCTACGAGGCCCATTACGACATAAGCCCACGAGAACGTTCGAGGCGCTCTACGCCTATCGCTCGCCAGCGGTTGTGGCTTCGGTTTGTCACGAGCTGCTCGCGACGCTCGTGAGCCCTCAGATGCCGAAGTTCGCACGGCTCAAGTGTATTTCGGTAATTTTACCATTCGAGGGTATTTCGATAATTTTACCCTTCAAGGGTATTTCGGTAATTTTACCCTTCGAGGGTATTTTGGTAATTTTACCCTTCGAGGGTATTTCGGTAATTTTACCCTTCGAGGGTATTGTGGTAATTTTACTTCCTAGGGGTCTCGGTACAGTATACAACCTTTCCAAAGGCCTACCGTCGTCTCGAACGACTTGGATAACTTATATGCCCAAAATAGTGTAATTGGGCCCAAGGCCCAATACTCGGCTCAAGTGGGCCCACACGCTCGCATGGACCGTTCAACCCAAATTCCATTATTTGTCACTATCGTGAATTTTTCCCATGTTGGGCCCAAAACCCATTAGGCCCACATGGCCCATCTCGGCCCTACGAGGCCCATTACGACATAAGCCCACGAGAACGTTCGAGGCGGCCTCTACAGTCTATCGCCAACGGTTGTGGCTCGGTTTGTCCCTACGAGCGTTCGCACGCTCGTGAGCCCTCAGATGCCGAAGTTTTGGCTTTTCAGCTTTTCGGCTTTTGCCAATTCACAATTAAGCAGGGGTGTGAATACACCCCTTCATCCATCGTTTTGACAGAAACAACATTGGGTGTACGATTACACACCTTTTTCGCAGCTCGTACAAGCAACCCACGAATGCCAAACCTACATCCATCAATGTTTTTCCTTCAGTTAATATCAATATCTAATACTAACGTTCAATCCCAACGAGCATGGAATTGATACTCACCTTCCCCCAAGAATGCTGTCCAACCCATTTATGATGCTAACCGAAGATGTCTATACCCCTATCCTGCAGAATTGGTGCATTAATCAAAAGAATCCAACACAAGAGAAAGGTCCATGAGTTAGCAACCTTAAACCGGATCATTCAGCTTTGTCATCAAAGAGCCATCAAAAAGAGAACAAGAATCGAATAGGGACAAGGAATACTTACCAAAATTAGTCGAACGGTAGAATAAAACAACAATCGGCCACTTGACAGAGGTTGGCGTCACAAGGGAAATAGACTAATCGATTGATGGAATCAAGAGAGACAAGGAGTTAGATTTGGCCAAAGGAGAAAACCAAGAGAAGAAGAAGATGAATCAGATTCGGCAGTGAGAAATATGTGGAGAAAAAAGGTAGGCTTCTGTGAAGAATTCGACAATTGGCAATTGGTATTATGTTTGACAAAAATGAATAACAGTTGAGAGAAAAAGAAAGTAGAAGGAAGAAAGACCCGAATGGTCAAAAATGTTGCACAAGATGCCACGAAAGAAGTAAATCCCGAAATGAAAAGAGAAAAACCCAAAATTGTAGAGAGGTTTTCGGTTTCTATCCTCACACAAAGCTGCCGAAAATGCACAAGTGAAACCCCCTTGGCCGAAATTCCTCTACTCAAGCTCTTCCATTCGGCCAAGACTCCCTTCTCATTCAAATTCCCTAAAAATCTCCACTGATTCTCCTTGATTCACTCCACACTCCCCATTCAAACTTGATGACCAAGTATCCAACCTCCTCTGCAGAGTTTGAATCAAGCTCTACCTCTCACGCCACATAGATGAAAAATAAAACCTCCCACTTGCATGCCATGGGATTGGAAACCCCTCCCCCATGCATGCCCAACACGCCACTTGCCACCATAACACAAGCTCACTTTTGTCCTAAAACAACACAACTTAATGTATAAACCCTTTAAGATAACATACAAGTTTTAATTCACCAAAAACAAAAATTTTTGCTAAAGCCCAGGTTTGAACCCAGGACTTCTCCAAGATCCCAAACACTCCAATATTGCTAACCCAGCAGTACTCACATGCATTTGTGCTGTTATCTTTCTCTTCTAGAATTTTAGGCGCTCCCAAGCCCAAGGCCCATGATGGGCTCGAAACTAACTATTATTTTGACAAAGGCAAGCGCACCTATCGAATAGTAGTATAGTTATGGTGAGTCCAGAATATCGTATCCTCAAGGACCATGAGTACTAGTATAACAATCTTTATATTATCTAGCTTAAGAATTAAGGGGATCTATTTTTAGTCTAAAATTAACTAACTAATTTAACTAACTATGAACGCGATAGAAAGTAAATTGGGAAAATACTTCTGGACAACTTATATGAGATAGGCAATACCTAAGGAAGAATCCACCTAGACTTCACTTATACTTTTGATTCATGTCATTTATTCACTTAACTTAATTTGTAGAAATCCCTGATTTATGTTAATATCTCTTTCAATACTAAAAACAACTGACTCTAGGTTGATTAATTGAAATCTCTTTCTAATTAAAACCCCTATTGTCGCATTAACTCGATCTATGGATTCCCTTATTAGGTTTGACCCTAATCCAGTAGATTTTCGTCTCCCTATTTCTAGGGTTGCAATCAACTCTGCTTAATTGTGTTGATCAACTCTTAGACAGGGACTACTCCACTGAATAAGCACATTCGAGTTGAATCAATAACCTGAATTATCAAACAAGAATAAGGACTCACAATTAAGAATAAGCCCAAGTATTTATCTCATAAATCAAATAATAATAAGATCTGTCTTAGGTTTCATCCCCTCAGGTATTTGAGGGATTTAGTTCATATTAATGAGGGGAAACATATTAGAATAGGGAAAACAACAAAACATAAGAAAACCCAAAAAACTTCTAAAGAACTTGATGGGAGATCCTCAGTCTTGATGGAGATCTTTCTCCTAAGCTATTCCCGATGGCTGTCTTGGAGTATCTTTCGCCTTCTACTCGGCATCTATTCGACGCCTTGTCAAACTCTCCTTTTAGGTTGCCCTCTAGAGTGTTTATATAGGCTTTAAGATGCATTATTTGGCCTACAAGTAGCCTTTTTCGAATAGAATTAATCCTAGGGATGGTAGGGGCACGCCCGTGTGACACGCCCGCGGTGGACTCCTTCGGCCGTGGTCGAATCTGCTCACCACACACGGCCGTGTGATCTGCCCATGTCCAATGGTCCAGGCCATGTGATTTCTATTGTAGGCCTATTTTGTCCCTTTTTGGCCTGTTTCACATTCTGTTCGACTCCCTAAACTCTCCTGAGTATAAAACATGAAATTAAAAGATTAGAAGCATCAAATTCATTAAATTCAATCAAAATTCATCCAAAAGTAAGCCAAGCATGGGGTTAAAATATGTGTAAATTATGGTTTATCAAATATCCCCACACTTAAGACTTTGCTTGTCCTCAAGCAAAATCATCAACTCACAATTAAAATTAACTTCCTCAATTCATAATTCTTATCAATAATATTTCATCATAATTTATAGATAATTCATACATTGATAATTTAACTCAAAGAGTCCTAAAGATTCAAACAATCTAAGTCATAAATTTTTATAGCACGAAAATGTAGGTGTTTCCCCTTACCTAAATAATTACCTCTGATTCAAAACCGACAAGAATTGACATCCTCACTAAGGATTCACTCAAATCACTCAAAAGTGTTTAAGGTTCAAATTAAGTACTCAAAAGTCAAACATGAAAAGTTAATCCCATAGGCTTGCATGAAAATCAAATCTCCACCACTATAAAATGAGATGGTACACAAATCAAAAGGTCTTTACAAAAGGGTTGTAATGGGGCTTATGTTAAAGGTGTGGATATAGGCTGAATTAAAAAGTTAGAATCGAGATTGAATTAATAAATTACCTAACTAGAAAAAATGAACTAATAATTAATAATTACATCAATTTAACTTATCACTAAAAAAAAAGAGCTTCTTCCAAAGATGTGAATTTAACTGTTTAAGCTCATGATCACTAATAATGAATAGATTTTCAACTTTTTTTTTTAGAATATACAATGATAAGAAAGAACTTTAACAACTAAAATAAAGAACATAGTTAGGCAACTGCTCAAATCAAATCTCGACAAAAGAGACGTCAAAAGATTAGGGAAAGTAAAAATTTGGTTTTGGGTTAATATTAATGGGTGAGTCAAGAAATGGTTTATTAGGCTAAAAAGGGTTCACTAGGGGTTAATTATGGAGGTAAGCTTTTTGGGATAAGTGGGTTAAATCCTAGGTGCCTTTATCATCTCAGTATATCAAATCAAAAATGTGGTCTTGACATGTATAATCGAAGCAAGTTCTAGAATAACAATTCAATGTTGACACACTCATAATGAATAAAGTGAGCAAGAAAAATATATGCTCTTAAAGGCTCAAAAATCTCACAAAAATTATGGTTTTTGATGTCATCCTTGTAGATTTCAAACTTCAAAATAATATTTAAGATTAGGGAAATAACCTAATAAAATTTTAATTCTAAAAATAGACTTTATCATGCTTGATTCTCTAAAGTCTTGAAGTTTAAACCATTAATGCACAATTATCTATGACTTAATTCGAAACATATAAATGAAAATCATAAATCAATAGAAGTTTCATTCTAATAGTAAATATGAGAAAGTTACTTAAGAACAAGATATAGTTTAGTATTGTTGACACCTCCCCACACTTAAGACGTACATTGTCCTCAATATGCAAAGATAGATATCTACAATATATAAAATCATAAGATAGGGAGAGAAGTGAACTTCCTAAATTTTGGATGGAGTCAAGGAAAAGAAACGGTAAGTTGGGCATAGATGAAGGTGGAGGTGGATACTAGGGTCGTGGTGTGGCCGTTCCTTAATAGCCCTTTGAACCTAAATTAAAGAAATCAAAATATAATAATATAAATTAAAGACAAGAAAGATAAAGGGACTGAATTTTAAAAATAGAAATAAAAGGAAAAGAAAAAATAAATGGACTCAAAGGTCCTTGTCCTATCGAGTTAATGAAGCGGCCGGCATGAACTTATGTAGATCGGTCTCGTACGGGGAGACTGTGCTAGGGTCCTTTCGCTTCTTCGACATGGGGATGGTGGTGTAGAGAAAGAGTGAGGGAAAGGGAAAAAGGAAAGTGAAAGGAGAAAGATAAAGAAAAAGGGAGGGGTGTGGTGGTAGGGGTGTGGTGGTTATGGTTTGGAAGCAGAAGAAATTAGGGAGAAAGTAAGAAGAAGGGGCGTTTTAAATAGGAAACAGGGATCTGGTAGCTTCCCACGCCCGTGTTCCATGGGCGTGTTAGTTAACAGGGCCGTATCGCACGACTGTTGGGTGCTTTGTTCGTTTCTCCCACACCTGGATAGAAGTTTCCACGCCCATGTTGCTTAATCAGTGTCGGCCACGACCTAAAAGCATGGGCGTGTTGCATGCCCGTGTAGATTTCTCAGTGTCGACCACGGCCGTGGGATTTTATCGTAGCCCGTGTTTTGGGAAAATTTCTGCCCTTGGTTCGCACGGTCTCTACCATACCCATGTATCTTTTGTAGTGTCCACACGGCCACGGCCACGCTCGTGTGCAAGGCCGTGTGGATAGAGAAACCTGCACTTTATTAATTTGATTAGTTTTGAGTTAGGTGCTAAAAATAAAAAAAATATGACATTAGTGAAGCTAGTGCTCAGGTTGCCTCTCGAGAAGCGTTCGTTTAAAGTCTTAAGCTAGACTTACCTCTCATTCGCGTATTCATGGCGGTTTGAGGAGTTGAAAATCCTCTCTCATACTATCAGTTTTATTAAAATAAGGTTTTAGACGAGTACTATTTTCCTTGAAGGTGCCAAATTGAGAATGTGTTACTCGACTGTACCGTATGGGAAAGTATTAAGTACCGTTAAAGGAGTTATTCCATTATGTTCAGAAGTGGCAACACCAGGATCTAAATTATCCATCAGCACTCGGTCTCCAACCTTGAAGTAGTTTGCTTCATCGTAAATTTCATTAGGTAGTTGCATCGATTTTTCTTCGTGAGTTCTTGGTTTCTTCTTGACATGTGGCTTCCACTCATCTAGTTCATCGATATGAAGCCTTCGTTCCTCATGAGTTATTTCTTTATTGGCACGAGGTTTGGGATATGGCTCAGTTGTGTAATTTCGTGGTGCTTCCTGAAAATGAGGTTGAACCAAATTACTAGAATTTGTGTTCTCACCTTTATTGCTTGATGTCCTAGCCGAGTCAAGAGCCTGAAGAGTGATCATTTTGTCACCTACACGAAGTATGAGTTCACCTATACCAACATCAATTTTAGTTCTAGCAGTTGCTAAAAAGGGTCTTCTTAAAATTAAAGGAATATTATTGTCCTCATCCATGTCTAAAACGATAAAGTCTACTGGGAATATGAATTTATCAATTTTTACTAGTACATCTTCGATTATACCCCTAGGAATTCTAATAGTTTTATCAGCTAATTGAATTCTCATCCTAGTTTGTTTGGGTTTCCCTAGACCTAGCTGTTCAAACATTTTATAAGGCATAACATTAATGCTAGCCCCTAAATAAGCTAAAGCATTATTAACAGATAAACTACCAATTACACATGGAATTGTAAAACTCCCTGGATCTTTTAACTTTCGTGGTAGTTTATTTTGTAAAATTGCTATGCATACTGCATTTAGCTCCACATGCGACGTATCGTCTAACTTCCGTTTGTTTGTCAAAAGCTCTTTTAAAAATTGCTTTGAATTGGGCATCTACGAAAGGGCTTCAAGAAATAGTAAGTTAATATATAATTTCTTTAGAAGTTTAAGAAATTTACCGAATTGTTCATCTGTGTGGCTTTCTTCAGCGCATTAGGGTATGGTACACGAGGTTGGTATTCTGTAATTACCAGTTTTGGCTTATCATGGCTTACCTCAATCTTACCTTCTTCTACCACATTCTCTTGCCTCAATTTTGGCTCATCTAACCCTTCACTATCGTGGGAAGCAATGGCCTGAAGTTTCTCCTTTGGGTTAGTTTCGGTGTTACTCAGCAAGCTGCCTTATGGTCGTTCTGAGATCAGCTTAGTAAGCTTTCCTAATTGGTTCTCGAGCCCCTGAATTGATGCCTGTTGATTTTTTAGTGCTGTTTCAGTGTTTTGAAAATAGGTTTCTAACATCGCGATAAATTTTGTTAGCATCTCCTCAAGGTTCGGCTTTTTCTCTTGTGGTTCGGGTTGCTGTTGAAAGCCTGGAGGGGGTTGTTATCTCTGATTTCCTTGGCCACCCCATGAGAAATTTGGGTGATTCCTCCAACCTGGATTGTAAGTGTTACTATAAGGGTTATTTTGAGGTCTAGAATTATTACCCATATAGTTCATCTGTTCGCTTTCTATGCCAGGGTTGTAGAATGGATATTCTATATTATTCATTCCTCCTCCATTCGTATCGTACTGCATCACTGGATGTACCTGCGAAGAACCACACAAACCATCAATTTTCTTACTTAAAAGTTCTACCTGATTTGACAGCATGGTCACAGCGTCGAGGTTGAAAACACTAGTGACTTTTATTGGATTTGTCCTCGTAACTTGCCACTGATAGTTATTCAGTGGCATCTCCTCTATAAACTCATAAGCCGCTTCAGGGGTTTTGTTATTTAGGGTTCCACCGACGGCTGAATCAATCAACTGCCTAGTTGAGGGGTTCACACTGTTGTAAAAGGTTTGAACCTATAGCCACAAGGGTAACCCATGGTGAGGGCACCTTCTTAGTAAATCCTTGTATCTCTCCCATGCATCGTAAAGTGTCTCTAGATCCATCTGCACAAAAGAAGAGATATCATTCCTCAACTTAGCCGTTTTAGCCGGCAGAAAATATTTTAATAAGAATTTTTTAGTCATTTGTTCCCATGTAGTGATTGATCCTCGTGGTAACGAGTTCAACCACTGTTTAGCTTTGTTTCTCAGTGAGAAGGGAAACAACCTAAGGCGAATGGCATCATCAGAAAAGCCATTAATCTTGAAAGTGTCGCAAAACTCAAGAAAATTAGCCAAGCGATTGTTTGGATCCTCATCCTGCAAACCATCAAACTGAACAAATTGTTGAATCATCTGTATAGTGTTAGGTATCAGTTCAAAATTATTTTCGGCAATAGTAGGTCTAAGAATACTTGATTCAGTTCCTATTAAATTAGGTTTAGCATAATCATACATAGTACGAGGGGCAAGATTTTGATTCACCGGGTTTGCGGCAACCACAAGAGGTAGCGGATTATTATCAGCCATCGCTTCGGTAGTGTTGGTTTCGTCTTCTTGCTCTTCTTCTATGTATTGTAAGCTTCGCCTTATTTCTCTGTGGTTTTTGCGAACGGTACCTTCTATATCACTGTCAAAAATCAAGGGTCCTGACGGGTTCCTTCTAGTCATAAACTAAAAGTTCCTGCTAGAAGCAAAAAAAGAAAAATTAGCAAAGTTAAAAATAAAATAAATATAAAAATAAAATAAATTGTAAATAAATGAAATGGCTAAAGTAATAAAAAATTAGTGCTGCTAATATCTTAGTCCCTAGCAACGACGCCAAAAACTTGATGGGCTCGAAACTAACTATTATTTCGACAAAGGCAAGCGCACCTATCGAACAGTAGTATAGCTGTGGTGAGTCCGGAATATCGTATCCTCAAGGACAAAGAGTACTAGCATTAACTATTTTTTTATTATCTAGCCAAATAATTAAGGGGGATTTATTTTTAGTCTAAAACTAACTAACTAATTTAACTAACTATGAACGCGATAGAAAGTAAATTGGGAAAATACTTTTGGACAACTTATATGAGATAGGCAATACCTAAGGAAGAATCCACCTAGACTTCACCTATTACTTTTGATTCATGTGATTTATTCACTTGACTTAATCCGTAGAAATCCCTGATTTATGTTAATATCTTTTTCAAAACTAAAAACAACTGACTCTAGGTTGATTAAATGAAATCTCTTTCTAATTAAAACCCCTATTGTCGCATTAACTAGATCTATGGATTCCCTTATTAGGTTTGACCCTAATTCGGCAGATTTTCTTCACCCTATTTCTAGGGTTGCAATCAACTCCGCTTAATTGTGTTGATCTACGCTTGGACAGAGACTTTTGCTCCACTGAATAAGTACATTCGACTTGAATCAATAACATGAATTATCAAACAAGAATAATAACTCACAATAAAGAATAAGCACAAGTATTTATCTCATAAATCAAATAATAATAAGATCTGTTTTAGGTTTCATCCCCTCAGGTATTTGAGGGATTTAGTTTATACTAATGAGGGGAAACATATTAGAATAGGGAAAACAACAAAACATAAGAAAAACCCAAAAAACTTCTAAAGAACTTGATGGGAGATCCTCAGTTTTGATGGAGATCCTTCTCCTAAGCTGTTCCCAATAGCTGTCTTGGAGTATCTTCTGCCTTCGACTCGGCGTCTATTCAACGTCCTGTCGAACTCTTCTTTTAGATTCCCCCCTAAGGTGTTTATATAGGCTTTGAGATGCCTTACTTGGCCCACAAGTAGCCTTTTTCGAATAGAATTAATCCTAGGGACGGCAGGGACACGCCCGTAATAGACTCCTTCGGCCGTGGTCGAATCTGCTCACCACACACGGCCGTGTGATCTGCCCGTGTCCAATGGTCCAGGCCGTGTGATTTCTGATGTAGGCCTATTTTGTCCCTTTTTGGCCCGTTTCTCGTTCTTTTCGACTCCCTAAACTCTTCTGAGTATAAAACATGAAATTAAGAGATTAAGAGCATCAAATTCATTAAATTCAATCAAAATTCATACAAAAGTAAGCCAATCATGGGGTTAAAATATCTGTAAATAATGGTTTATCAGCCCAATTCTTCTAGGCCCAAAATTTGGGGCGTTACAGCCATAGCCGAATTTCCCCTTACTCATGCTCTCCCAAATGGCCTAGACTCCCCTTTCATCCCAACTCCTTCAAACTCACCACCAATTCCTCCTTGAATTGCTCCCAGCCTCCCATTCAAATTTGTTGACCAAGTCTCCAACCTCCTCTGCAGAGTTTGATTCAAACTCTACCTCTTACACCACCAAGTTATAAAATAAAAGCCCTCTATTTGCATGCCATGGGATTCGAACCCCAATTCCTCTGCCACCTTAGTGACGCCACAACCATCAAGCCACATGCTTTTTTTGTGACATAAAATCACATACATTTAAACATAAGTCCTAACTACTAACTGCCAATTTCACTTAAGAGCAAAAACTAAAAATTTTCCAAGGCCCAGACTCGAACCCAGGCTTCCTAAAAACCCCCCAAACACACTCAAATACTTAGCCATTGAAGTACACATGGGATTTAAGCCAAATCATGCAAAAGTACAAACCCTATATTTTTGGGGCGTTATAACTCTACCCCCTAAAAGAAATTTCGACCTCGAAATTTACCTAGTCAAAATAGGTGAGGGTATTATTGTCGCATCACCTCCTCAGGCTCCTACGTGGCTTTTTCTGAACCGTGATTACGCCAAAGCACCTTGACCAACGAAATAGATTTCCTTCTTAATACCTTAATGTCACAATCCAGTATCTACACTAGTTCTTCCTCAAAAGCCAGATCAGGTCTAACCTCAATCTCTTCCACTGACACTATATGTGAGGGATCAGAGCGGTATCGGCTTAGCATGGAGACGTGAAGCACATCATGTATCTGATTTAAGGCAAGAGGCAGCTCAAGTTGATAGGCGACCAGCTCCACACGCTTTAATACCCGGTAAGGTCTGATGAATCTAGGGCTCAGTTTGCCTTTCCGTCCAAATCTTGAAATCTTCTTCCATGGTAAGACCTTCAAAAAGACATAATCCCTCCACAGAGTACTCTATCTCCTTACGCTTCAAATCAGCATACGACTTCTGCCTATCAGATGTTTCCTTTAACTAATCTCGGATGAACTTTACTTTTTCTTCAGTTTCAGAAACTAACTCTAGCCCTAAAGCTCGCCGCTCACCAAGTTCTGTCCAACAGGCAGGGGTACGACACCTACGCCCATATAATGCCTAGTATGGTGCCATCTAAATACTGGCTTGGTAGCTGTTGTTATATGTGAACTCTGCTAACGATAAGTAGTCTTCCCAACTGCCTTTGAAATCAATTACACAACTTCTTAGCATGTCCTCTAATATATGGATCACCCTCACCGACTGACCATCTGTCTGAGGGTGGAACGCAGTACTGAAATCCGATCTTGTACCCAGTGCCTCGTGTAACTTCTTCCAAAATCTAGATGTGAATCTAGGATCTCTGTCAGATATGATAGAAATCGGTACACCATGCAGTCTTACAATCTCGGCCACATATAACTTAGCCAACTTCTGCAATGAACAATCAGTACGGACCGGTATAAAATGGGCAGATTTAGTCAATCGGTCTAGTATAACCCATACCAAATCCTTCTTAAAAGACGTCAAGGGTAGCCCACTCACAAAATCCATGGTTACCCTCTCCCACTTCCAGAGTGGAATCTTAACTGGTTGCAGTAATCCAGAAGGTAGTTGGTGCTCAGCTTTAATCTGCTGGCATGTCAGACACTTACCCATGAAATCTGTAACCTCACGTTTAAGCCCTGGTCACCAGTACAGTTCACGCAGATCTCGATACAACTTGTTTCCACCAGGATGCATAGCATAAGGACTGCTATGTGCCTCCCGTAGGATAGACCACCTCGATCAGAATCTCTCGGTATGCAAACTCTCCCACGGAAACATAGTACTCCCTCACTATTCGGCCCAAAATTTGTAGTCTCCCCCTTCTTAACCAATTGGAAACGAGGAACCAGCGATTCATCCAACAACTGTTTCTCCTTAATTTGATCAGTCCAGGTCGGTCTTACTTGGAGTTCAGCCAACGAACTACCATAATCAAATAGGCTGAGACAAGCAAACATTGCTCTCAAATCAGATACAATCCTACGGCTCAGTGCATCGGCTACTCTGTTAGCTTTACCCAGATGGTATTCAATCGAGCAATCATAATCATTAAGCAACTCTATCCATCTTCGTTGCCTAAGATTTAAGTCCTTCTGAGTAAGGAGGTACTTGAGGCTTTTATGGTCTGTGTATATAATAGACCTCTCATCGTATAAGTAATGCGTCGAAATCTTCAGTTCGAATACCATCGCAACTAACTCCAAGTCGTAAGTGGGGTAATTCGCCTCGTGATACTTAAGCTAACGAGACGCGTATGCAATTACCTTACCCTCTTAATCCAGTGTACGACGCATCACTGTGGACAGCAAATTCCTTCCCAGACTCTGGCTGTATTAACACTGGGGCTTTAATTAGAACTTTCTTCAGTTTCTCAAAACTTCTTTGCTGCTAATCAGTCCAATTAAACAGTACCCCTTTACGCAGTAACTTAGTCAGAGGTGCAGCAATCAGGGAAAACCCCTCCAAAAAATGTCTGTAATACCCAGCTAGACCGAGAAAGCTTCGAATCTTAGATAGTCTTTGGTGGTTTCCAATCCAATACAGCTTTAATTTTTCGAGGATCCACCCTAATCCCTTCGGCAGACACCACGTGACCTAGAAATGTCACTTCTCGCAACCAGAATTCACACTTGCTGAACTTTGCGTATAACTGCTTTTCCCTCAGAATTTGCAAGACAATTCAAAGATGTGTATCATGATCCTCCTCGGTTCTGGAATATACCAGGATGCTGTCTATAAACACCACCACTAACCGATCCAAATAAGGCTGGAATACTCGGTTCACCATATCTATGAAAGCAGCTAGTGCATTCGTCAACCTAAACGGCATTACTAGAAACGTGTAATGACCATAACGAGTCCTGAACGCAGTCTTATACACATCCCCTCCTTAAACCTTAGCTGATGGTACCAAGATCAAAGATCTATCTTGGAGAAAACTGAAGCTCCTCGCAGCTGGTCAAACAGATCATCTATCCTTGGTAAAGGGTACTTGTTCTTAGTCGTCAGTTTGTTCAGTTGACGATAATCGATGCACATGCGCATGGATCCATCCTTCTTCTTCACGAATAACACTGGTGCTCCCTATGGGCACACACTCGGCCAAATGAATCCTCAGTCCAGTAGCTCTTGAATTTGAGCATTTAATTCCACCAGCTCTTTCGGTGCCATCCTATAGGAGGCGATGGGCACTGAAGCTATTCCCGGTAGGAGCTCAATACCGAATTCAAGCTCATGGTTTGGAGGCAACCTAGGAAGCTCTTCTGGAAATACATCTGGAATCTCCTTAACAGTTTTGACATCTCTAATAGAAGGACCTTTAGAATCAGAATTGCTGACATAAGCTGAAAACGTCTCGTAACCCTTGCGAACCAGTTTCTCGGTCCTTAATGTTGGGATTACATTGGCCAAATAGTCTCTTTGCCCCCTAACACAACCACCTCTTCATCCTCAGAAGACTTCAACACCATATGCTTAGTAGCGTAATCCAAATTCGCACGGTGTTTCACTAGCCAATCCATGCCCAAAATAAGATCAAATTCACCGAACGGCAGTTCCATCAAATCTGCCGGAAAGACAACCCCTTGAACCTCTAGGGGCACGTTTCTGAACAACTTATTCACCCTAACTAACTGTCCCAGTGGACTTAGCACAGTCATCTCACTATTAATAATTTCAAACTAAGAACCCAGTGTCCTGGACATAGTGCATGCAATATACGAGTGTGTAGACCCAGTATCAATTAAAGCTGTGTATGGTACATTATAAATTAGGAACGTACCAGTTATGATGTTAGGAGCGTCGCCATCCTCTCGGCACCAAACAATATAGACTAAAGCTGGTTGTCTCGCCTCAGTATTACCAGCACCTCTGCCCGGTGCTCCACGACCTCTTCCCAAACCATTTCCTCATTTGGCCTGACCACAAGCTCTCAGTAGCTGCTAACCACCTCTCCCTGGCAGAACATAGCCCTGAGCTGCGGCTTGCATCTGAAGAGGCCTTTGAGTATAGTTATTAACCTGATACTTCATGGACCCACATCTGAAGCACACCATAGTTCTTTTTTAGCATTCATCGTGGTGAGATCTCCCACAATCAGCGCAAGGCTGTGGTCTAGCAGCAACAATAGGAGCTGTAGCTCAGACTGGCCCATCAAATCTAGGTTTTTTCTTAGGCCCACCAAAAGAACTTGAGGGCCTCAAATCCCTCTTATTTCTGCCCCTATCTTTTTCACGGTTCTGGCGCTCTGAGCGCTTTGCATCCTCGACAATTTTTGCTTTCTGAACAAGGGCAGCAAAGTCTTGTTCCCTTTGAGGAGCTATCAATACTCGCAACTCATCTCGGAGGCCATCCTCAAAATACACACAGCGTTCATATTCAGTTGCGACTATGACCCGAGCATACCGATTCAACCGCAGAAACTCTGCCTCATACTCTGCCACAGACCTATTCCCCTAGACCAGGCTCAAAAATTCCTTCCTCCAGGCATCCACATAACTCGCCCTAGCATATTTTCCTTGAAAGGCCGCCTTGAAGAAGTCCTATGTCAAGCGGTCGACCTGCGTGCCTTCTCTCACAGTGAGCCACCATTGGTATGCCTCGTCCCGCAGTAAGGACACTGCTCCCTTTAGTTTCTGTTCCATAGTATAGTCAAGGTCATCTATTATCTGGTCGGTAGCCTCTAAACAATATTCTGCCACATTCGGGGCTACACCAGAAATGCCCTTGAAGATTTCCGCTCTATTAGACTGGAGTTGCTCAGAAATTGACCCTCGGCCCACTGATCCAGTACTCGCTCCAGCAACCCTCTTGAAACCCCGTAGCGTTACTTGAGATAGAGCATCATCGCCAACTGCTCGATCATGAGACCCTGTCTAAGTTACTGGTGAGCCTGGTGCCTCACTAGCAGGTATGTAACCCGATGCTGAAGACCCAGCCCTAGCACTTCGGCCTCTACTGCAACCTCGAGTACTCCTTCTGCGAGTACCTCTTGTGCTCATATCGTATTATCTGTTTTAAAAGTCTTATGAATCAGCTCATAATTCCAGTAATTATTAACGGATGTTTTATGACAATTAGTATTTAAGGTTTTTGTTTTTGCAGAACGTGATATCCTACTACAGTTTCCAATTTTCTACAGTCTCAGTTTACCCTAACAAAAGAGTTTGAGCATAGCACTACTATCTATGGTAGTTTCTCAGTATAACATTTAAATCTATAACAGTAAACAGTGTTAGAGAACTTACAGATTTGGCATCGCAGACTCGGTGTGCCACACTTTTAGTAACAACCTTTCGATTTTCTTTCCAAACCAAAATTCAGACAAATTTCAAAAAATTTTCAAAAACCCATTCCAAAGCTGAGTTTTGCAACTTGTCTCTGATACCACTAAATGTAACACCCCAAACCCTACCTAGACGTTATGACCGAATCTGACATGTCACATCAAAGTGTCGTTTGAAAACCGAGCTTGTCGATAAAAGTTCGTTACTAAATTTTAAATCCCATATAATCAATTACTGTTGAAAACGTTAGTGTTGTAAAATCAAATCATGTTGTCCAATTATAGGTCATATCAATTGTTATAAGTTTATCAATCTGGAATAAAACCACGGAAGCCTTTTCTAGTTGTAAACTTTAAGATTTGAAATACTTGATTTTCTTTAGAAACAGTTATTATTTTAAAAACCAGTGTTTCCTAGTCTAGCAGGTTGAAGTAAAAAGAAAACACCAAATAAAAGTTAAAACCTCAAATGGCCTTATTACAAAAATATCAACCCCAAAATGAAATATTAAAAAGGCTAGATATAAATTAAAATACTCCCGAACATGTGGCCACCTCCGAGTCCCTCACAGCTCCAAATCATCTAAGGCTGGGGATTACCTGTACAGTTAAAAGAAAAGGGTGAATGTGTAATCCCCTATCATGCAAGAATGATGCAGGCGAGAGCCTATTCAAGAACAGATCGAGTCCCCGGGCTTTAGCCCTATACAAGATGTGAGTGGGTCTAAGCCCAAAGTCATAATTGATGCGAGCAGATGCAACCCAACCCAATCCAGTCAACACACCACCTGTACCAACCAACACACCATGTGGGGACTAACTCGACCCACTCAGCCAGCACACCAATATGGGAACATAGCTACTAATAGTAATGCAGCAAAGCTGTTAATAACAGTAAACGTGGCCAAGCCATTAGAATCAGAATACGTGGTGAAGCCACTAGAACAGTAAAAACGTGGCAGAGCCACTAGTACAGTACTTCCTCCAAATCAGAATCCCGACCCCAATGCAGAATTTCGTGTCACAAATAGTACGTGTATGCAGCATATCATATTCATAAACAGTCATATAGATAGCATACACACATCAACTAAACTACCACTAAGGTATAATGGTCATTTCGTCGGTTAGGGGTAAAGCGGTAATTTCACCCCTCAGGGGTATTTCGGTAATTTTACCCTTCGAGGCATTTTGGTAATTCTACCCTTCGAGGGTATTTCGATAATTTTACCCGTCGAGGATATTTTAGTAATTTTATCCTTCGAGGGTATTTTGGTAATTATACCCTTTGAGGGTATTTCGGTAATTTTACCCTTCGAGGGTATTTCGATAATTCTACCTTTCAAGGGTATTTCGATAATTTTACCCTTCGAGGGTATTTCGGTATGAAACACCCTAAACCCGGCCTAGACATTACGACCGGATCTGGTATGTCACATGAAAAGGTTGTTTAAAGAAACTTCGCGATTGTTTAAAAATTTTGAGTTTTGTTTTCATTTTGAAAATCATATTCGTTTTTAAGGTTTCCTTGCAAAATGTTGTGAATATTACTAACTACCAAAAACTTGTTTTTTAATACGAGGATTGAAACCGGTGGATTTTAGGATGTGAAGTTTTTGAAAAAAATTATTGTAGTTTTAAGAAAATCCCGAGTTGGATTTCAGGATGTGACATTTTGAAAACAATTATTGTAGTTGTAAGAAAATCCCGAGTTTCATCGTTTATAACTTGTAAATAATTTGTTAGTGTTTTAGAAAATGGTTATTTACGTTTTTCATAAAACTCCATTTTGATCATTTCATAATAGGCCGTCAATACTTTAAAATAGAAACCAAAATAAAATAAAATCCTAGTGGCCTTATTACAGAACAAATTCCCAAATTAAAACAAGTTCAAAGTAATGAAAACAAAGTTTACGAAAGAAATAATGCATGGCCACCACAGAGTCTACCACGGCCCAAATCTTCAAGCTAGGGATTACCTGCAAAATTAAGTAGAGGGGTGAGTTACGAGAACTCAGTGTGTAATCCCCCACACGATCAATAACTGGGCCCGAACCCATTCAGATACCAACTGGGCCTTAGCCCTTACGAAATAAAAAGGGGCGAAACCCTTACAGAAATGAACAGGGCCTTAGCCCTTACGGAACAAACTGGGCCTTAGCCTTATTAGCATGGCATAGCAGATAATGAATGCACTGCAATGCAACCCAGCCCAGCCTAGTAGTCCATCCGTTACACACCACCTGACCAACCAAAACACACTGGTGGGGATTTCTACAATCAACCCTCATCCGCTACACACCATCGATGGCAGTCGTGCTGCTTATTGCCGAAATTGTGACAGAGTCACCGAAATATATGTGGCATAGCCACCGAAATAATGTGACAAAGTCACCACATATTGTGGCATAGCCACCGAAATAATATGACAGAGTCACCGAAATACACTGCTCCTTTCATCAATATCATATCCCAATCCCATGCAAGATATTATTATAATGTGATGAATGCAAGACATATATCAATGTACATCAAATAATTAGAGCACACATATATCATGCTAAGTTATTCGAATGGCATAGTCAAAAGTGTTACTTACCTGGTAACTCTAACTTTACCCACTAGGGTATCTTAATTTCAGTTGCGATTATTTTGGCTTTTAGCCAATACACATATTAATACTAAATAAACAAATGAAGGTGTGTGAATTACACACCTGATTACATGAAGGACTAAACACTCCTTATCGTCGTCACTCTCACTATCACGAACAGCTACGATCTGTCTATTCAGATCCGATGTCGCCTCTCTTCCACAACCTGATGGGAAATTCCGAACGGCTAACACTGCACGACGTTTGAACTTAGGAGCGGAGACTACAAGTCTACTCCCTTTTGGCTCCTTAGTCGATACCCCCTTAGAACGGCTACCACTCGCCTCCATGAAAAAAATCTCGTCAGTAAGGTATCACAGTGAAACGGCAGTTGTCTAACAAAGAGGTTTGGTTATGGCAGAGTAAAATGAAAAGGAAATGATAGTTAAGAGACCGAAGAGATGACTCCTTAGCTTGATAAACGAGGAATTGCACCACCAAAGATTCGGTTACAAGATGTTCGACCAATCTAACGAGAGTCTATCACGAATCGCAGAAAGAGCAAGGTTACAACGTGATGGAGTAAACAGTTACGAAAGAGAGGAACCAAATTCAGTTTGATGATTTAGAAGATGAATGTTCGGCTTCTTTAGGAGAAGTAAGAGAAATGAAAAGAATAATAAATAATAAAAAGAAGAGAACATTACCTTGAACAGAAAGAATCCGAATGGAACCCAAGGCAATTTGGCACTGGCAAAAATAATAGAAGCAATCCAAGTTCGGTTGTGAAGGCTCAAAGAAATGAAACTCCAATATTAATCAGAGGATTAAGAAAAGAATGACCGATAGAAACAAGTAGGAGATGAGTAAAAGAGATTTGGCTTAAGGGAAAAATTGAAAAGCAGTGAAGGAAAAGCAAAGTTTCGGCTATGTCAAAAAATAAAAAGGAGGGAGGAAGAGATGGATGTTGGAGAGAAAATATGAAAAGAGTGTACGAGTGGTCACTCTCTAAAGGTTCGGCTATACCACACGATGGGGAGAAAGGATGAAAGAAAGAAGAAGAGAGGTTTTTGACAAGAGCAAAAATAACCCGAAATGCACCCAATTTGCACCAAAAGAAAATGAGAGGAACACGAAAAGAGTCTAAGAGAATTTTGGCACTCACTCTTCCTCAAAACCGAAAATACTCCTCCCACAACCCCCAACCGAATTTCACCCCCTCCAAGCTCCCACATTCGGCCAAACTCCTCTCTCCCCACATCCCACGATTTTCTCCTCAACTTACTCTCCATCCACCAATTCAAATTAGTTGACCACTTCAAACTCCCCAAGCTCCTCTCCTCCATCCATTTCAAATTGTTTGACTCAATCAACAACCACCATGGTAAAGTCCCAGTCGAATGCCACCTCCTCACCAACCTGGCACAAAAATTAAAGCTCCACAATGTAGCAGATGGGATTTGAACTCCTCCCCCTTTGCTCTACCAGTGAGGCCATAACCACTTCACCTTATGCTCACTTTTGAGTCATCAAACACAAATAATTATCCTTAAGGCCTGCTTCCACTAGCTCTCTCCCCTTATGCCCAAAAAGGAAAATTTTACCAAGGCTCTGGCTCGAACTTGAGCCTCCCCAAGACCCCCAACCACACCTAAATAACAAGCTAATCGAGCCAAACACATAGCATAGCGCAAAATGCAGAACCCCTAATTCTAGAATGTTACACGGTAATTCTACCCTTCGAGGGTATTTTGATAATTTTACCCTTCGAGGGTATTTCAGTACAATTTACGACCTTTCGAAAGGCCTACCGTCATCTCGAACTACTCGAATAACTTATATGGACAAAATAGTGTAATTGGGCCCAAAGCCCACTATTCGGCCCAAGTGGGCCCACACACTCATGTGGCCTATTCAGCCCAATTTCAGTCATGGCTATGCGAACTTCACAGCTCAATCCATTATTTGTCACTATCGTGAGTTTTACCTATGTAGGGCCCATGAGCCCATTGGGCCCACATGGCCCATTTCAGCCCAACGAGGCCCATTACGAACTAAGCCCACGAGAACCTTCGTGGTGGCTTCTACAATCTAACACCCATGTTCATGGGCTCGGTTTACCATACGCACGATCGCACGCTCGTGTGACATCATACGCCATATTTTCGGGTTTTCAGCATTTAGCCGATCTACAGTCTTAGCAGTGTAACCATTACATACTTTCAGCTTTTCAGCCGATTATCGAATCCTATATAGGATTACACACCTGTTCGCAAAACTAGATAAGATCCATGCTCTCCGAATCATACAATCCACCAACATATCGTATCAGCTTTACACCAATAAGGTTAACACATACTCTTAATCCACCATCGTTATTAACTTCAACCACAACCACTCACCTTGCTCGAACTCATCGATACTAGCGTCTGCCTGCTGATCAAGGGCGATTTCCCCCTCCTAAAAAGATTTGGCGTAACAGAAGTTATTAGAAACAGTCCAACATTCAGCCTCTAGAGAAAAAAAAGAAAAATTGAAGTTTGATCATAAAGCCATAAGAAATCTAACTAATAACGAAATAATAAAGTGATTGCAGTATTCCTCCCTTATGAATACCAATTAACAACGTATTTCTGCAGTTGTCTGGCAAAAGATTCGGCCCGAACCAAGAAGAACCAAAAAGATTTGAGAGGGAGAGAGTATGAGTATTCGGCCTAGCAAAAAAGGGGAGTCGAAAAATTGGAATAGAAGAAGAAATGGAAGTAAAAGAGAAGGAGACTACCAATTCGGCAGAAAGGAAAGTGTGGAGAAGAAAGGAAGGCTTCAATGGAGAATTCGACAATTGGCAATAATGAATGACAGTTGAAAGAAAATGAAAGTAGAAGAAAGAAAGACCCGAATGGTCAAAAATGTTGCACGAGATGCCAGGAAAGAAGTAAATCCTGAAATGAAAAAGAGAAAAACCCAAAATTACCAAAGAAAGTTTGGCACCTTTAAACTCTCACAAAGCCGAAAATACACCCAAAATGAATGCCATAGCCAAATTTCCCCTTACTTATGCACTCTCAAATGGCTAAGACTCCCCTCTCATCCCAACTCCTTCAAACTCTCCACCAATTCCTCCTGGAATTGCTCCCAGCCTCCAATTCAAATTTGTTGACCAAGTCCCCAACCTCCTATACAGAGTTTGATTCAAACTCTTCCTCTCACACCACCAAGTAATAAAATAAAAGCCCTTTATTTGCATGCCATAGGATTCGAACCCCAATTCCATTGCCACCTTAGTGATGCCACAACCATCAAGCCACATGCTCTTTTTGTGACATAAAATCACATACATTTAAACATAAGTCCTAACTGCTAACTGCCAATTTCACTTAAGAGTAAAAACTAAAAATTTTCCAAGGCCCAGACTCAAACCCAGGCTTCCTAAAAACCCCCAAATACACTCAAATACTTAGCCATTGAAGCACACATGGAATTTAAGCCAAATCATGCAAAATTACAAACCCTACATTTTTGGGGCGTTACATGGTTAAAACCATCGATAATAGTATGAAGAAAATTCTGCTAGTAAAAATGCAAACAAGCTGCCAGTAAAAATGAAATATTTCGCCATTCCCCTCGGTACTCTAGGTGCAGTGCACTAACTACGAATAATGCGAACTTAATACGCCGCCGGTACCCCATGGAACTCCTCTATCAACCGCAAAATCTCAGCCCAATACATATGCAATATGTCACACAATCTCATACATAATCATATTTCAATTCTTTTCGCATTCATTTGACATGCTCAGTATGTCCTCAATAATAACATACTTTCAGTAAATGGGAACAGTGTTCCAATCTTTTAAATTACCATTGTGTTGGTATCAATCAATATTGTTCAATTTCACATACTTTGCAGATTTTCATTGTGCATATATAAATCCCATTTCAGTACACAATATAACAAATATCTCATGCATTTAAATCATACATAAGCTTAATATCTCAACACATTGTATTATTCAGTCCAACATTCTCATATCTCATTACTCAAATATGCAATTACAAATTCAATCAAACATTCCTACTATCAAACTAGCAATTTTGCAAACAAATCAGTATTTTAAGGCTCGAAACATACCTGGTTCAGCCACTCACAAAATCAATAATTTGGCTATTAAACCAATCCAATTAGCAAGCTAATTTATCAAATATAATCCAATTAGCAAGTGAATCTTCCATTTTCCTTAATAATTCCTTAAACGAACCAAAACCAAAATTCAGTGTAAATTCAATCAATTTACCATTAAACCAGCCCCCAAACACCCACTTATGAGTTCAAACCAATCATTGAAATTATAACTATTTTATGAATCCAAACTAGTTAGATTCCTTACACTGTATCGATATGGACCGTACGTACAATCATTCTTCACCTTCATAGATGATTTGGGGCATTTGGCTCAGCACCTAATTCAATAAAATACTGGAAAATAAGTATCTAATTAATTATTAAATTTCTTCATTTAATCAATTCATAACCTTTATGCAACAACTATGTCGAAATAACAAACTAGTTACCCTTAATTGCACTTACGTTTCACGATTTGTGGGTTTCGAATGGCCAATTGATCAAGAACTTTTTTCCCTAATTGAAATGGGTTTAAAAGATTATTAAGATGGTTAAAGAACTAAAATTAAGGCTAGAAAAACAAAATAGCCCCCTTTCTTGAACATAGGTGCACACACCACCACCTATGGTGGCCAAAATTGGGGCTAAATTTTAAAATGGTTTGAGATATCATTAACATATGAAAAAAATACCTTTGGAATAATTTAAAATCCCCCAAATTCCAGATATGAAAATTTTGGTTTTTAATTAACAAAATTAATCAAGAAATTGAAGAGAAAAAGAGACCTTACCCAA
Organism: Gossypium bickii; assembly: GCA_025503065.1. Lineage (NCBI taxonomy): Eukaryota > Viridiplantae > Streptophyta > Magnoliopsida > Malvales > Malvaceae > Gossypium > Gossypium bickii. The sequence goes on from CP106718.1 coordinate 23,540,303, forward strand.
GCTAGTCGAGAGAAACAGATGACACTTTCTTGGCAATGTTCGGGATCGATCTTGGAGTTCAAGATTTCATATTTGAGGCTGATTTTAATAAGGATAAATGACAGCAATATGGTAGAGAATATGTTAACAAATCTTGTGGCAAAAAGAAAAAAAAAAGAAAGAGATGGTAAAATTAGGTGTATGCGACGACAACAATGGATGAAAGGTAAAAAAAAAAATCAAAGAGAAAGAGAGGGGGAGAGGAACGGCTAAGGCAATGAGAAGGAGAATTAAAGTCTGATTATTAGTGAAAAATTAATATTTATACCTAGGTTAAATAGGCTTGGATGGCCCACACATTAAAATAAGGTGTTTTTGTCAAATAAATAAATAAATTATTTGCATGAGAATGGAATTGAAGTTAGGACCTCAAGGATAAATTCACTAATGTTTAACCATGAAACCAATAACTCATTTCTGGTATAATTTTGAAATAGTTATTTTAAAAAATAAGACATGTCACAAACTAGGGTTTAGGGAAAAAAAATTACAAAATAATAAAAATGGTGAGAGAGAGGGATTTGAAATTGGTTTCAAGGAACATTTCACTAACACTTAACCAACAAATCAATACCTCATTTATTTCCTAAAAATGCATAGATAATCTCAAAAATTAAGCATGACCACTGTCTCTTGATTCACAAACCCTATTATACTAATCTTCGATTTTTTGGATGTTATAAATATAGTATAAAATAGTGTGATATTATTGACATATGATGTGTGATATGAAAATGATGTGAATTATGCTGAAATGAATATGGTATGAAACTTTGATATATTGAGAATTGAATTGAGACGTGAATATATCGTAAACGAGTATAAAATAAGCATGATAATGTTAAGTAATTAGGAATTGATTAAATGAATTTTGGTTATGATTTTGAATATATATAATGATGTGTAATTGGATATTTGGTACCCTATTAACTCTACGGGCAAAGTCGAATATAGTTGTCATGCCATAGGATTAGATTTGTGTACGAGTTTATACTTTGGTTTATTCAATGAGGTGTAGAGCACTTTATTACTTCAAACGAGGTGCAGAGCACATTTTACTTCAATTATACCGATGAGGCGTGGAGCACAATATTTACTTCAGACGTTCCAGTAAGGCATTGGGTGTCGTATTGTTATGTTGGTTGGACAATCCATGTATCCATCCAGAGCCGAAGTCAGGTTAATTGAGAATAAAATCGATAAATTGGAAAACAATGTCATTTGAATTGAATTGATGATATGAATTGATATTATAAAAGCTTATATGTGAAATGCAATTAAAGAAACATGTGAAAGACCATGCGAGTCGATGTATACGAGCCTAGAAGGCCAATATGGAAATATTAACGAATCAATATATTCGATATAGAAACAAGATAATGATGAGTTTAAACTATTTGAATTGAAATGAAATTGAATGCATAAATGCTAACAGAAAGTAAAGTGTGATATGGTTAATTGGTTAAATTGAAACATATGTTAGATTGTTCAGGTGATATGAATTGAAATGGTATATAATAGTAAAAAGTATATCATAACATGTTCTATGGAATTATTGAATCTGAGAATATATGATTCATATTTTTATATATATGTGATATGGATAGGTGATATTAGAATAATTGCAACTTAAACATGCCTGTTCTCATTCTTATCATGTTAATGTTTTCGATTATATGACTTGAATCATGGAAGTACCACTGACCTTTATCACTTAACATACGGTTTTTTTATTTCATGCGTAGGTGTGAATGGATCCTGAAGTCTTGAGAAGTAACTCATCATCCAATCTGTAGCCTTGACTCAGCAATGTTTACATAGCCCCTTTTCATTTTGATATAAGGCAAGTACTTAAGTTGTGAGTCATTTTGTATATTATATGATCATGTTGATATTTAGGTTAGTAAGGGTTGATTTGATATGGTCAAATGGTATTGTAGAGAGTATGTTTTGAGATTATTGTAGTTGAGAAGACTTTGATATGCATATGTGATGTAGGGGCGAAGGCAAAAAAAAAAAATTTTTTGGGGGGGGCAAAATTAAATTGTATATTTTTATGATAGTAAAAATACAATTTCACCATTTTAATACCCTATATCTTTATCATTTTTAAGGGATTAAATCAAAATTTTATCAGTTTATAAATTTTAAAGAGGACTAAATGAAAAATTTTCCATTTTAAGGGGATCGGCGCCCCTGTTAGCCCCCTGGCTATGTCGCTGATGTGATGTATGAATGAATGAAATGAATTGGTATCAAAATAAAAATGGTAAATTGTGTAATGTATTTGTTTATGTGATATTAGAGGCTAAAATTGAGCATATGGAATTGGTATATTTGCTAAAATGATGCAATTGAAATATTGGTTTGGTTGGTTAGGTGTTGGAAATAGGTATCATTTGGACCCTTTTGGAAACAGCTAGACATGTTGCAACATCGAGCCCTTAACGTCGCTATGAGGAGCCCTTGAAGTCATGATGTCAACCCGATAGTTTGAAAACTTTACAATTTGGTCCTTATGTCAACCACATTCAAATAATGTGACCGAGGTCACCACATTCAGATATCGTGACATAAGTCACCACATTCACTTCCCCATTCATAATATCCCATATGCCCCATATACCATTCATATCATGCAATCTCATGCCATAGGCCTTATTTCACATTCTTATTATCATTTACACATGTACCATATTCCACTGTTCATAGCACTTATTAATCTTAAGGTTAAAGTAACGTACCTGGGTACTTGTACCATTGCATGGTACCTTGGCCATATTCTTATACTTTCATATTAACACATATAATAAATTAGAGCCATAAATCTATTAAGATTCAGTGTGGGGTACAGACCTGATTCACTTAGCAAGTTTTACTGAAATCCCGAAACCTGATCTATTGCTTTAGATCTTCAATTTCTTGTTGTCGATTTGATTCCTAAACAAATCCCGAAACTTTGTGATGCTTCTTTATTGCAATCGGCTATACACTTAATCATTGAACTAGTTAGTTTTGGCTTTTTTAAACAAAATAATAAAAATAGATTTGAACTACCAAATATGGCCTTGGCCGAATGTGCTTAGTCACCTACCTTGCAAATCTTAAATCCCGGAATTGGTCTCTTGTCTTGAAGATGTCGAATTACCTATAGGTACATGTTAGATCAATTTCTAACATTTAATCATAACAAATGGCCTTTGGCCGATTAGTATATTCACTTACCTTAAATCCTTGTAATCCCGAAACCTTTCCCCTTTGTAGTCGACGATAGGCCAAACCCCGAATGACCCTTCATAGTTTCAGCCATAGAACACTATTGGAATTAGGTTCAAACTTTCAACTTAAAGAAGAAGGAATGGAAATTGAATAACATCCGTTCTTACCCTTAAATTTGTAGTCGATAGCACCTTTGCCTGACCCAAAAGATATTCGGCTTTGATGAGCACTAGAGAGTTTCGGTTTTAAGGGAAGAAAAGAGAGAGTATGTACTTAGAGAGAATCGGCAAGGGCTTAGGAGGTTCTTATTTTCAGCTTTTGATGCTAAGAAGAATTCAACTAGAAAAGAAAATTTTGAGAAAAGAAGAGAAGGGAGATTCGGCCAGAGAGAAAGAGATGAGAAAATAAAAGAAAACAAGGAAAAAGATGAACACTTTCTTGATAAATTCGGCTACCTATTCAAACACTAGCCTTATCTTGTTATTCTCCTATTTTATCTCTTATCACCTTTTCAAATTAATAAAATTAATCCATTAATTATCCCTTATCTAGCCGAATTTTAAAAGAAATAAAACTCCTCCCTTAAGTGCTTTGGTCCCGTCCATCACCTTTGCTCCTTGCAGCAAAAATAAAAAAAATTCCCTTATTGCTCCCCCTGTGGCTCGAACACAAGCCTTTCCTCACATGCTGGTGGCGTCATTTCCAGAGCCTTAAGTGGCGCATTGTAGCCACTTTGCTAAGCCCAATTTCATGTCAAATTTCCCCTACATTTTCTCTTAAGACCACCTTTCTTCAGTTCTCTCTTTTAAACTTTAAACTTAGTATTTTCTAAAGCATTTTCTGACATTTCCAAGGTTCTAAAAATGCACACAACACATTAATAACACATAAGACATGCTATCTCATATAATTTAAGCAAAAATGCATAAGCCCAATTTCAGGATATTACAGTTCTACCCCTTTAAAATAATTTCGCGCTCGAAATTACCTGGCTAAAACAAGTGAGGGTATTGCTGTCGCATTGCCTCTTCTGGCTCCTATGAAGCTTCTTCCGATCCATGATTGCGCCATAACACTTTGACTAGAGGAACCGACTTCCTCCGAAGTACTTTCACATCTCACTCCAAAATTTGAATCGGCTCTTCCTCGTAGGACAAATCTGGTCTTAGCTCCACCTCTTCAACTGGTACCACATGAGATGGATCTGATTGATAGCGACGTAGCATGGACACATGGAATACGTCGTGCATCTGCTTCAATTCCGAGGGCAACTCTAACTGGTATGCCACTGGTCCAACTCGCTTCAATACCCAATAAGGTCCTATAAACCTCGGACTTAGCTTCCCTTTTTGACCAAATCTCATCACCTTCTTCCAAGGCGAGACTTTAAGGAACACATGATCTCCCACATCAAATTCTATTTCCTTCCATTTGAGATCTACGTACGACTTCTGCCTATCCGATGCTTCCTTCAACCGTGCACGAATTATCTCAACCTTCTCTTCGGATTCTACCACAATCTCTGGACCCAAAACTCGTCGTTCCCCTAATTCAGTCCAACACGTAGGAGTTCGACACTTCCGACCATACAACGCTTCATACGGCGCCATCCAGAATCACGGCACGATAATTTGTTGTTGTACGTAAATTCCGCCAGAGGCAAATAGTTTTCCCAACTTCCTCTGAAGTCCATCACACAGCCCCTCAACATATCCTCTAACACTTGGATTACTCGCTCAGACTGGCCGTCCAACTGTGGATGAAACGCCGTAGTGAAATCCAACTTGGTGCCTAAAGCTTTGATGTAACGCTTTCCAAAACCGAGAAGTAAACCTTGGGTCCCTATCGAGATAATTGACACCGTATTGCATTCAACCTTACAATCTGCTACATATAACTTTGCCAACCGCAAAGAATAATCAACTCTTACCGAAATGAAATGCGCGGACTTTGTCAAACGATCCACTATCACCCATACCGAGTCCTTCTTAGTAGGCGTAAGGGGAAGCCCACTAACGAAGTCCATGGTAATTCTCTCCTACTTCCACTGTGGAATCCTGACTGGCTGAAGCAATCCTGATGGAACTTGGTGTTCAGCCTTAACTTGCTGACACATCAAACACTTGCTGACAAATTCTGTAACTTCCTTCTTCAAACCAGACCACTAAAACTGTTCCCTTAGATTTCTGTACAACTTAGTGCCTCTAGGATGCATAGCATAAGGGCTACTATGCGATTCCTAAAGCATCCTCTATCTTAGGTCCTTGTCCTTAGGCATACATACCTTACCCTTGAAACACAATACTCCATCAATGGACATACTGTAATCCTCTAAACCACCATTCTGAACTTGCCGCATCTTAGCACTCAAATCCTCATCAGCCACCTGTCCCTCTTTCACCTCATTCAACCACGTCGGCTTAACTTGTAGCTCGCGGCGGACTCCCATCATCATACAAACTCGGATGTGCGAACGCCGCCCTCGGATCGACACAACCTTCAGACTTAGAGCATCCGCCACTACATTCGCGCCTTGCCGGATGATACTCTATCGAACAATCATAGTCCTTGGTAATTCCACCCACCTTATTTGTCTCGAGTTGGCTCTTACGAGTCAAGCCAAATACTTAAGGCTCTTGTGGTGCAGTATAGATCACCTGGCTTTTCTCCATAAAGGTAATGCCTTCACACTTTAAAATCTGAGACAAGCTGCCGCCAATTCCAAATCATGAGTCGGATAGTTAATCTCATGAGGCCTTAACTGCCGAGACGCATAAGTGACTACTTTCCCATCTTGCATCAGTACGCATCCTAATCCTGTATGAGAAGCGTCACAGTACACCACAAAATCCTTTCCCGCCTCAGGCTGGATCAATACTGGAGCTTCCATAAATACTTTCTTAAGCTTCTCAAAGCTCTCCTGTTGCTTATCCGTCCATACGAAAGGTACTTCCTTCCTCAATAACTTTGTCAATGGTGCGGCTATCGATGAGAATCCTTCCACAAATCTTCTGTAGTAGCCTGCCAACCCCAGGAAACTACGAATCTCGGCCATCGACTTAGGTGGTTTCCAATCTAGCACTGCCTCGATCTTCCTAGGATCCACCCTTATTCCTTCTGCGGATACCACATGTCCCAAAAACGTAACCTCCTTTAGCCAAAATTCACACTTGCTGAATTTGGCATAGAGCTTCTTCTCCCTTAGCATTTGTAACACAATCTGAAGATGCTCATCATGTTCCTCTTCCGACTTGGAGTACACTAGGATGTCGTCGATAAACACAACGACGAACCTATCCAAATAGGATTGGAAAACCCGGTTCATCATGTCCATGAACGCGGCTGGGGCGTTCGTCAATCCAAACAGCATCACTAGAAACTCATAGTGGCTGTACCTTTGTCTAAAGGTTTGTCTTATGGATATCGCCTCCTTCACCTTCAAGCGATGATATCCGGCCTTAAGTCGATCTTTGAAAACACTGCGGCCTTCTTAAGCTGATCGAACAAGTCATCTATCCTTGGCAAAGGATACTTGTTCTTGATGGTCAGTTTATTCAGCTGACGATAATCTATGCACATACGCATAGTTTCGTCCTTCTTCTTCACAAACAAGACCGGTGCTCCCCATGGAGACACACTGGGTCAGATAAACCCACGATCCAGCAACTCTTGGATTTGAGCCTTGAGCTCAACCAACTCCTTTGGTGCCATTCGGTACGGGGCAATTGACACAAGAGCTGTTCCCGGCAACAAGTCAATTCCGAACTCTACTTCCCTATCTGGGGTATTCCAGGTAATTCCTCCAGAAACACATCTTCATAATCCCTTACAGTTCTAACTCCACTAACTCCCCCTTCTTTTCCATCTAACGCACTTACGAAGGCTAAAAATGCCTTGCAACCCTTCCTAACCATCTTATCCGCCTTTAATGCCGAAACTACGTTAGACAAGTAATTTCTTCTTTCTCCTATCATAATTATCACCTCGTCCTTCGGGGTCCTTAACTCCATTCGCTTAGCTACACAATCCAATACAGCCCGATGCTCCACTAGCCAGTCCATTCCAAGTATAAGATCGAATTCTCCGAAGGGAAGTTCCATCAAGTCGGCAGAAAATACTACGCCTTGAATTTCTAAAGGTACACTCCGAAAGATCTCATTTACCACTACAGTTTGACCTAGTGGGCTTACTACAGTCATCTCCCTATCAGAAAATTTAGAGGCTATGTCTAGAGTTTCAACTACTCTACATGTAACATAAGAATGGGTCGAGCCCACATCAATTAAAACAACATAAGGCTTGCCATAAATAAGGAACGTACCGGTTATAACATCCGGTGCGTCTCCATCCTCCCTCCGGCAAACCTTATAAACCAAACCCGACTGTCTTGCCTCAGTATTAGCAACACCTCGGCCCGATGTTCCACGTCCTCTGCCAACACCATTACCTCTGCCATTCGGACCACGACCTCGTTGAGGCTGCTGTCCACCTCTACCAGCCTGATTAACATTCTGAGCTGCTGGTCGATTCCCATCGGGTTTCATTGGACAGTCCTTAATCATATGCTCTTTGGACCGACACTTAAAGCATCCTCCAGTCTTTTTCCAACATTCCCCTAAGTGCTTCTTCCCACACTGATCACAAGTACGATACTGCCCTCCTGTAGCAGCTTGCTGACCTCGCGGCCCATCAACTCTAGGCCTCTTTTAAACATTCCCCGATGGTCCTGACGATCTAAAACCTCATTTTGGCCTATTCCGATCCATATTCTACCTCACAGAATCCTTAATCCCTTCAGCCACTTTAGCCTTCTCTACTAACGCAGAAAACTCCCGCTCCTGGTGTGAAGCTATCAATAACCTCAGGTCATCCCTTAGTCCGTCCTCAAACTGGACACATCGCTCATGCTCAGTAGCCACCACTCCTCGAGCATATTGGCTTAACCTTAGGAATTCAGCCTCATACTCCGCCACGGACTTGTTCCCTTGAACCAGCCCCAGAAATGCTTTCCTCTGCGCGTCAGTGTAACGCGTGCCAACATACTTCTTCTGGTACGCCGCCTTAACATACTCCCAGGTCAGATCCTCCGTCGTGGCACCATCCCTAACTGTGAGCCACCATTGATATGCTTCATCACATAGCAGCGCCACCAACCCTTTCAACTTTTCTTCAGCGGTCAGATCGAGCTCATCCATGATTCGCTCAGTCGCTTCCAACCAGTACTCAGCTGTACTGGGTGCCACACCAGATACTCCACGAAACACCTCAGCTCCGTTAGCTTGGAGTCGCTCGGGTACAGACTTCCAAGCTCCCATATTTCGCCGATACCGGCCACCATATTCGGAACTCACGGCCACGACTGTGATACAAAGATCGTCTCTCAAATCGTCGATCTTCTTTGTTCAATACCCGGCGGTGGTGGTGGTGGTACCACCTTATTCTGAGATCCTTGACCCGACCTAACGGGTTCTGACACGGTCATTCGGCCTCGATCGCATCCTCGTACGTTACGACCACGTCCCCTAGAGCTCATGTCTACGTTCGCGTTTTAATCTGGTATTAAGAAATTTTATGCATTAGTATATGTTCCACTGATTATCCGCAAAGAAATTTTATGAAAGGAGTTTAATAGCAGTTCTTTCGATCAATCAAGGTTTCAAGTCTTCTATCCTAATTCAGAGAAGTACAATCCATTCAATAGTTCCTATCACACACATTCAAACATTCTTGTTCCTATCTCAGGGGTATTTTTGTAATTTGCCCTATAAGGGTATTTTGGTAATAAATTGGGGTCAATTTGAAAAATCTCTAGAAATTAAAGGTATTTCAAAATTTGCAAAACTTGGGGTTCTTTTTGAGAATTTTTTTTCCAAATCGGTGGTGTTGTAGAAATTTTAGAAATCGAGGGTCATTTTGGTAATTTTGTCAAACATGGGTAATTTTGTAAATTTCCAAATCGTGGTACCTTAGTATTTTGTAACGATAAAGTTTTGGGATATTTTTGCAAAATCAGAAAATTTTATTGAAATCGGGGGTAATATGGAAATTTTTAAATCCAAGGGCATTTTCGTAATTTTACCACTAGGGGTATTTAGGTAATTTTGTAAATCAGAAATAGTTTGGAAAATTTTCAAACTAAGTTTTGCTACTATTTAAAGGGGTAATTTGGTGATTTTAAAACTAGGGTTTCCATAAAAATACGGTTAATCCCTTTCGGGTTTTAGTTATTGTGTTTAGCCTGTGACTGAGTCCTCTTGGTTAGGGTGAACCGTAGCTACCCACCAGGTAGGATTCCAGCGAAGAGGAGGTGAGTCACTAGGACTACTTAAGTACCAGGCTCTTCCGGATCCAATCCTAGACATGCGCACAGTGGTTGCCACACCTAACTCAGCGACTTAGCCATAGGTTTGTTTAATTAGGCACTTAAGTCTTATGTATTTGTTGGGGTAAACTAATCCTAGGGTTCAAATACCTAATGTTCTAATCTACGTTCCATTTCTACCCTTCTACAATTCATATTGCAATTCACACAATAGATAAGGGTACTTACCTGGTGGACTGCGGGTCGGAGACTTGGGTGCCATGCCAGAAACCCTGCTTAATTTCAAAAAAATTCATTTGGGCCTAAATTTTAAAATGTTATGGGCTTTAAACCCCAGGCCGAGAGTTTAAAACTAGGCTCTGATACCAAGCTGAAACACCCCAAACCCGGCCCACGAGCCTTGATCGGATCTGGTATGTTCCTCGATGTGAAACGGTTCAAAATTCTTTTGTTTCTTTGGAAAAATTCGGATGGTTTTGAGGTAAAAGTGGCTTGGTTTGGGTTCAATTGAAAACCTTATTAATTTTGAAATCGGTGATTTATTGAAAACTTTGTTTTTATAATAAAAGACTTGACCGGTTTTATTTTTAAAGATCATTGCCCTTATATTAAGAATCAATTGAATTTAAGTGTAAAAACATTTAAAGATTTATTTTTATAAAAATCGTTTTAACCTCGATTTAACATTTATCATATCGTAATAAAAGAATTAAAATGCATGCATATAGTAGTTCATACTATGGCCTTATTACATCAAATGAAAACCCAAAATAAATTCAAAGATACTTAAAATATAAAAAGTCCAAATTAAATAAAATCCCGAGGTGAGCATGGCCACCATCAAGTCCTGCCGAGGCCGGTCCATCAGCGATCGCCATCGAAAAAAATGTTCCCACAACGGGGTGAGTCAACAGACTCAATGTGTAACCACAACACTAAGTCTTAACAAATTCAGGCATATCAAGTCATACATGTACATATAACATTTAAATAATATGATGCAAACCTAAACCCAAACCTAGGTACCATCCGCTACACATCACCGTACCAACTTTTGCACTGCCGTGGGGACTACTAAGTCAACCCTCCATCCATTACACACCATCGAAGCGATCGCTGCGATCGGCGTGCTCATCGCCCTTATAAATATTGTGGCATAGCCGCCAAATAATATTTTGTGTCATGAGACACCACATTCAGATAATGTGACCGAGGTCACCACATTCAGATATCGTGACATAAGTCACCACATTCACTTCCCCATTCATAATATCCCATATGCCCCATATACCATTCATATCATGCAATCTCATGCCATAGGCCTTATTTCACATTCTTATTATCATTTACACATGTACCATATTCCACTGTTCATAGCACTTATTAATCTTAAGGTCAAAGTAACGTACCTGGGTACTTGTACCATTGCATGGTACCTTGGCCATATTCTTATACTTTCATATTAACACATATAATAAATTAGAGCCATAAATCTATTAAGATTCATTGTGGGGTACACACCTGATTCACTTAGCAAGTTTTACTGAAATCCCGAAACCTGATCTATTGCTTTAGATCTTCAATTCCTTGCTATCGATTTGATTTCTAAACAAATCCCGAAACTTTGTGATGCTTCTTTATTGCAATCAGCTATACACTTAATCATTGAACTAGTTAGTTTCGGCTTTTTTAAACAAAATAATAAAAATAGATTTGAACTACCAAATATGGCCTTGGCCGAATGTGCTTAGTCACCTACCTTGCAAATCTTAAATCCCAGAATTGATCTCTTGTCTTGAAGATGTCGACTTACCTATAGGTACATGTTAGATCAATTTTTAACATTTAATCATAACAAATGGCCTTTGGCCGATTAGTATATTCACTTACCTTAAATCCTTGTAATCCCGAAACCTTTCCCCTTTGTAGTCGACATAGGCCAAACCCCGAATGACCCTTCATAGTTTCGGCCATAGAACACTATTGGAATTAGTTTCAAACTTTCGACTTAAAGAAGAAGGAATGGAAATTGAATAAAATTCGTTCTTACCCTTAAAGTTGTAGTCGACAGCACCTTGCCTGACCCAAAAGATATTCGGCTTTGATGAGCACTAGAGAGTTTCGGTTTTAAGGGAAGAAAAGAGAGAGTATGTACTTAGAGAGAATCGGCAAGGGCTTAGGAGGTTCTTATTTTCGGCTTTTGATGCTAAGAAGAATTCGACTAGAAAAGAAAATTTTGAGAAAAGAAGAGAAGGGAGATTAGGCCAGAGAGAAAGAGATGAGAAAAGAAAAGAAAACAAGGAAAAAGATGAACACTTTCTTGATAAATTCGGCTACCTATTCAAACACTAGCCTTATCTTGTTATTCTCCTATTTTATCTCTTATCACCTTTTCAAATTAATAAAATTAATCCATTAATTATCCCTTATCTAGCCGAATTTTAAAAGAAATAAAACTCCTCCCTTAAGTGCCTTGGTGCCGTCCATCACCTTTGCTCCTTGCAGCAAAAATAAAAAAAATTCCCTTATTGCTCCCTCTGTGGCTCGAACATAAGCCCTTTCCTCACATGCTGGTGGCGTCATTTCCAGAGCCTTAAGTGGCGCCTTGTAGCCACTTTGCTAAGCCCAATTTCATGTCAAATTTCCCCTACATTTTCTCTTAAGACCACCTTTCTTCAGTTCCCTCTTTTAAACTTTAAACTTAATATTTTCTAAAGCATTTCCTGACATTTCCAAGGTTCTAAAAATGCACACAACACATTCATAACACATAAGACATGCTATCTCATATAATTTAAGCAAAAATGCATAAGCCCAATTTCAGGATATTACAGTATGGGACCCATAAATGATTGTATAATATATTGTGAATGAGTAATACGATTAATAGAATGTATAAATGATTAAATTAAATCGTAATTGATTATAGTTTCTTCGGCAAGTAGGTCGAACTCAACGATTGAGACGGGTATAGGGAGCTACAAATGAAATACTATTACATAATATGATAATATAATATATGTGGAGGGATCCACTTACACCAATGTAGGACTAAGGTACTTTTACACCCTTTCATATCTCTTTGTATGATTAATATTTTAACAATCCAACCACTGAATTTATTGATATAGTTGTATTAGTCATACATGTAAATTTTCAAACCGACCCGATATCATTATCCTTTGATCTAAAATACTATATATATTAATATCAAATAGATGATTATTTTTTTACATAAAAAAATAGTTAAAATTTTTTATTTGCATTAGATTTGACATGCATGATCTATATAAATGAAATATTAAATGTAATAGTTGGATCGCTAAATTACTAATTGTACAAAAAGATATGAAATTGTGTAAGACTACTTTAGTTTTACACTGATATAAGTGGATTCCTGATTGCCTCTGGACATACTAACGTCTAGAGTGTGAATACTGGAAACACAAAAATATACACACTTTTTTATGCCCTTTTTAACTCAAATTCATGTAATTTCGGTAAAATTCTTGTAAAAAAATATATAATAATTATAAAATAATTAAATTGAACTTAAATTTTGAACATGTTGAATTTTAATTAATTTTATATTAAATTTTGATTAATTTTGATCTTTTTCGACAGAATTGCACAAAGGGCGATAATTGGCTCAACAGACACTACTAGAAGCGCAAAATAAAGAAGCGATTTTGAAGCATCAAGGAAAAATAATTTTTTAGCCTAATACGGTCCAAATTATGGATTTTAATTCATAATATAATTAGTTTTAAATTTTAATCCAATTTACTTTAGGTTAAATAAATTATTATTAGTTAATTATTTAAAGAGGCCTAGTTGAGTTGAACTGAGAAAATCAATCCAACCGAGCACTAGGCAGCCCAAAACTGTCCCACATGCTGACCCAATCAGCTTGTTTGGCTGATTATTTGGCTTGCAAAATAATCCTTGAAGACACTTTCAATTTGCATTCAAACCCCTCCTCTATTTATGCCTTTTAGATTTGCCCCTACCTTAAAATAACAAGTTTGAAACCTTCAAACTTGCCACATGTGTGGCCGATCATGGGGGGACTCTATGGCTACTGATTTTTTCTATTTTTAGCAGCCTACTCAACCTATAAAAAACCTCCTTGGCTGCTCATTTGAAACACATCTCAAAACCATTCATTCTTCACTTCTCTCTCACTTTTCTCTCTTCATTGTTCTTCATTTTCTTCCCCATTCCCTTGCCGATTTCACCTCTTGAAAAAGAGTCATTCAACCACCATTTGGAGTAGCATTCAAGTGTTCGTGGAAACCTCAGTTCAACAAGAACAAGTAGAAAAGGAGAAGCGGAGCAAACTAGTCAAGCCTCAAATAAACACCGGATTTGATTCTTGTTCCTTATCCTTTTAATTTTATTGTTGTTGTTATGAACATGTCTATGAAAAATTGTGATGTTGATATGTTTAATTTAATTAATATGGCTTAAATTTAATTCATGTTAGGTTGATTACATTTCGTCTACTTGATTTATTAAAATTGTGTTTGTCTTGTTATATGTCTTGGTAAGATGTTTGATTAAGTAAGACCATGACTAAGTTATTCTTGCATTACAATTGTAAGGTATCTAATGAATTAATTATTTAACCAGATTGAAATTGTAATTAAAATACTTAATCAGTGCATATTTAATCATCTAAGGTATCTAAGGGTTAAATTAGCAACGGTATCTAATGATACATTAACCTTGCATAACTTGCAAGATTATTGTGATTAAACTGTTTCAAGGTAGGAATACATTGTTACCTCACGTAATCTTTTATGTGCTTATGAGATTGAATTAATTGTTTGAATTGGCATAGAGATATGTACAAGAGATTATTTTAATTTCATAACTATGTATGTGCATTAACACTGATTGTTGTTTTATGCGATGTCAAAGTCTTAAAATTTATATAAAGAATGATCGAACCTGGAAACTAACTATGACAACGATTTGAGGCAAGCGTACCTATCAAACAATAGTATAGTTAAGGTAAGATCGGAATGTCGAATCCAAAGGAACCAAAAGTACTAATACTAACTCTCTTTTTAGTATTTAGCCTAAGAATTAAGGGAATTGTTTATCTAAACTAAAATTAACTAACTACTAAACTAAAGACTCTAAGACAAAGAAAAATGAATTTGGAGAAAAATTTTTAGGAAAAACCAATTGATTAAGACGACACCCAAGGAAGAATCCACCTAGACTTCACTTGTTATCTAACTCTGAACCAGACGATTTATTAATTTGAGTAGACCCGTAAGATTCCCTAAGTTATATTAATCCCTCTCTCGAGGCGACTAACGTCTAACCCTAGGTTGATTAATTAAAATCTCTTTCTAATTAAAACCCCTAGAATTGCATTAAATCAATCTTTGGACTCCCATATTAGGTTTCACCCTAATCTGGAAAAATCTCGTCACCCTGTCTCTAGGCGTGCGATCATGAAACACCCCAAACCCGGCCCACGAGCCTTGACCGGATCTGGTATGTCCCTTGAGTAAAAACAGTTCAAAACTTTTTGAATACTTTGGAAACTTCGGATGGTTTTGAAAGAAATTTTAATTTGCGTTGGGCTCGGGTTGAAAACAAGGTTATTTATTTGAAATCTAGTTTTATAAAACTTTATTACTCCGTTTCAAAGTTGGTCTTAAATTGAAAAATTCACTCACATTTAGGTGTCAAAACATCTAACATTTTATTTTTAGGAAAAATTCATTTAAGTTTAATTGAATAAGAATCGTATCAAAATTTAATAATTTAAAAGACATGCATCAACAGTTTCATATCAGTGGCGTTATTACAAACGAAAACAATACCCAAAATAACTCCAAAAATATAAAATATAAAAGTCCCAAAATTAAATAAAACTTCAAGCTGAGCATGGCCACCACTAAGCTCCCACCGATCCGGTCTATCACTGATTGTCACCTAAAAGAAAATATTCCCCAACGGGGTGAGTCAAACTGACTCAATGTGTAACCAACACTAGATCTCAATAATTCAGGCATATCATATTATAATCATACAAATATGTAACAGATAAAAATAGTGATGCAAACCTGAACCCAAACCTAGATACCATCCGCTACACATCACCCGTACCAACTTGCACACCGTGGGGACTACTAAGTCAACCCTCCATCCGCTACACATCATCGAAGGCAGTCGCTGCAATCGACGTGCTCATCGCCCTTATAAAATTCGTGGCATAGCCACCAGATATTATATTTTGTGTCATAAGACACCACATTCAGATAATTGTGACCGAAGTCACCACATTCACTTCCCCTTTCATAATCACCCAAATGCCCCATGTCATACAAATATGCATAAGCCATGTCATATCCCTTATTCACATTCTTATACTTTCACATATGCCATAACAGATCATATTATAATCCTAGTAGGTGTAGGAAAACGTACCTGAGTACTTTGTACCATTGCATGGTACCTTAGCCATTTTTTTCACATTCTTATTAACATATTTAAGAAAGCATAACAATAAATATCGAGAAATAGTGTGTGGTACACACCTGATTTTCTTAACGCTTCACTGAATCCCGAATATCCTGATCTAATGTCCTAGATCTTAAGATCTTACATTCGGCCAACCCTAAATATGTTAGCAAAACCCAATCGGCTTATACCATCAAATCCCGAAGGATTATTACAATGAAAACCTTACCATGCTACAGATTTGTTATTGCACAAATCCCGGAAACTTCGTGATGCTCCCTTTTCCAATCGGCCTATACTAGATCACTTGCCTTGGTTAGTTTCCAGCTTTTAAGTAAATAAGAAATAGATCCTAACCATTAAATAGGCCTTGGCCGAAAGTTCATGTACACTTACCTTGCGATTTTTAGAACCCGAAACTGGTCTCTTGGTTATAAAGATGTCGAATCCTACAGAGTTTATGTTAGATCCAATTCTAACATCTAAATAAATGGCCTTCAGCCTAATCTCACACCTCACCTACCTTAGATCTGAAATCCCGAGGGTCTTCCCCTTGTAGTCGACAGTCACTAAATCCCGAAACTTTCCTTCCAAGTTTCGGCAAACAAAAAATATTGATGGGATTAGTTCTAGATTTCGATAAATCTAAAAGAAAAGAATGGAAATCAAATGACATCTGGTCTTTACCTTTCCTATAGAAATCGACAGCTCTCCTGATAGATGTAGATCACCTTAGTTTTGGCTTTGATCAAATAAAAGAATCGGCTAGAAGTCACTTTGTATATTCGGCTTTTGAGAAATCCCAAAAAGAAAAAGAGAAGAAAGATGTATGGGACTTAGAGAGAATCGGCAATGGTGGATCTTGAGTAAGGAGTATTCGGTTTTGGCAAAGTAAAAGAGAAGAGAGATGTTGCTAGAAAAATTCGGCAGTGGAAAACAAAAGAGAAAAAGGAAAAGAATGCAGAATAGCCTCACTTTTCCTCCTTTTGCCGAAATTACTAAGCCTAGAGTCCCCCATTCAGCCACCACATCCCTTATTTCCCTCCTATTTTATCTCTTTTTCATTTATTTAAAATAATCTGAAATAAATCCTCAATTATCATCTGCTTTAGCCGAAATTTTCAAGGGAATTGGACCTCATCTTGAACTCCTTCCCCAGTCCCCCTTTGCTGTTCATTACCTCCCTTTCTGTCGCAAAAATAAAAGCCTTTATTTGCTTCCCATGCGACTCGATCCTAGGCCCTTCCTCTTAGCCCATGGCGTCATTTCCAGTGGTCCTAAGTGGCGCCTTGCAACCACTTTATTGTGTCATAAATCCCCTACTAATTCTCTTAAGACCTATCAGACCTAGCTCCCCTTTCTTTAGACTTAAAATCAAATAATTTCTAAGGCATTGACTACACACTAGTGTTCACAACACATTTAACACATACATAGGCATGCTTTCTCATTTATTTAAGCACAGATGCATAAGCCATAATTTCGGGATATTACAGTTCTACCCCCTTAAAATAATTTTGTCCTCGAAATTATTTGGCTGAAATAAGTGAGGGTATTGCTGTCGCATTGCTTCTTCTGGCTCCCACGAAGCTTCTTCCAATCCATGATTACGCCATAACACTTTGACTAGAGGAACTGATTTCCTTCGTAGTATTTTCACATCTCGCTCCAAGATCTAAATCGGCTCTTCTTCGTAGGACAAATCTGGCCTTAGCTCCACCTCTTCAACCGGAACTACATGAGATGGATCTGATCGATAACGACGTAACATAGACACATGAAATACGTCGTGCATCTGCTTCAATTCTGAAGGCACAACTCTAACTGGTATGCCACTGGTCCAACTCGCTTCAATACCCGATAAGGTCCTATAAACCTTGAGCTTAACTTCCCTTTCCGACCAAATCTCATCACCTTCTTCCATGGCGAAACCTTAAGAAATACTTGATCTCCCACATCAAATTCTATTTCCTTTCGTTTGAGATCTACATACGACTTCTGCCTATCCGATGCTTCCTTCAACCGTGCCCGAATTACCTCAACCTTTCCCTCTGATTCTGCCACAATCTCTGGACCCAAAACTCGGCGTTCCCCTAATTCCACCCAACACGTAGGAGTTCGACACCTCCGACCATACAACGCTTCATACGGTGCCATCAAAATATTGGCCTGATAGCTATTGTTGTAGGCGAACTCTGCTAAAGGCAAATATTCCTCCCAACTTCCTCTGAAATCCATCACACAGCCCCTCAACATATCCTCTAACACTTGGATCACTCGTTCGGACTGTCCGTCCGACTGTGGATGAAAAGCCGTACCGAAATCCAATCTGGTGCCTAAAGCTTGATGTAATGCCCTCCAAAATCGAGACGTAAACCTTAGATCCCTATCTGAAATGATTGACACCGGCACTCCATGCAGCCTTACAATCTCAGCCACATATAACTTTGCCAACTTTTGCAAAGAATAGTCAACTCTTACCGAAATGAAATGCGCGGACTTTGTCAATCGATCCACTATCACCCATATCGAGTCCTTCTTTGTAGGCGTAAGGGGAAGCCCACTTACGAAGTCCATGGTAATTCTCTCCCACTTCCACTGCGGAATCTTGATTGGCTGAAGTAACCCTGACGAAACTTGGTGTTCAGCCTTAACTTGCTGACACGTCAAACACTTGCCGACAAATTCTGTAACTTCCCTCTTCAAACCAGGCCACCAAAACTATTCCCTTAGATCTCTGTACAACTTAGTACCTCCAGGATGCATAGCATAAGGGCTACTATGCGATTCCTGAAGAATCCTCTGTCTTAGGTCCTTGTCCTTAGGCATACAGACCTTACCCTTGAAACACAACACTCCATCGCCATTAATACCATAATCCCTCAACTCTCCATTCTGTACTTGCTGTAGCTTAACACTTAGATCCTTATCAGCCACCTGCCCCTTTTTCACCTCATTTAACCACGTCGGTTTGACTTGCAACTCTGCCAGCAGACTTCCATCGTCATACAAACTCAGATGTGCAAACATCGCCCTCAGATCCGACACAACCTTCTGACTTAGGGCATCCGCCACCATATTCGCTTTGCCCGGATGATACTCTATCGAACAATCATAATCCTTCAGTAACTCCACCCACCTTCGCTGTCTCAGGTTCAGCTCCTTCTGAGTTAGCAGATACTTAAGGCTCTTGTGGTCTATGCAAATCACTAATTTTTCTCCATAAAGGTAGTGCTTCCACACCTTAAGAGCAAAGACCACTGCCGCCAATTCCAAGTCATGAGTCGGGTAGTTAACCTCGTGAAGCCTCAATTGCCGAGACGCATAAGCGACTACTTTCCTATCCTGCATTAGTACACATCCTAATCTTGTATGAGAAGCGTCACTGTACACCACAAAATCCTTCCCTGCCTCCGACTGAATTAATACCGGAGCTTCAATTAACACCTTCTTAAGCTGCTCAAACCTCTCTTGTTACTTATTCGTCCATATAAAAGGTACTTCCTTCCGTAGCAACTTTGTAAAAGGCACGGCTATTGACGAGAACCCTTCTATAAACCTTCTGTAGTAGCCCGCCAATCCCAAGAAGCTACGAATCTCAGCCACAGACTTAGGTGGTTTCCAATCCAGCACTGCCTCAATCTTCCTAGGATCCACCCTTATCCCTTCAGCAGACACCACATGTCCTAAGAACGCCACTTCCTTAAGCCAAAATTCACACTTGCTGAATTTGGCATAGAGCTTCTTCTCCCTTAACACTTGCAACACAACCCGAAGATGCTCATCATGCTCTTCTTCAGACTTTGAGTACATAAGAATATCGTCGATGAACACCACGACGAACCTATCCAAGTAGGGTTGGAAAACCCGGTTCATCATATCCATGAACGCGGCTGGGGCGTTCGTCAACCCAAACGGTATCACTAGGAACTTATAGTGCCCGTACCTTGTCCTAAAGGCTGTCTTATGGATGTCTGCCTCCTTTACCTTCAACTGATGATATCCCGACCTTAAGTCGATCTTTGAGAATACTGCGGCCCCTTAAGCTGATCGAACAAGTCATCTATCCTTGGCAAAGGATACTTGTTCTTAATGGTTAGCTTATTCAACTGACGATAATCTATGCACATGCGCATAGTTCCGTCTTTCTTCTTCACAAACAAGACCGGTGCTCCCCACGGAGACACACTGGGTCGGATAAACCCACGATCAAGAAGCTCTTGGATTTGAGCCTTGAGCTCAACCAACTCCTTTGGTGCCATTCTATACGGGGTAATTGACACAGGAGCTGTACCTGGTAGCAAGTCAATTCCAAACTCCACCTCCCTATCTGGGGTATTCCGGGTAATTCCTCTGGAAACACATCTTCAAAGTCCCTTACAGTTCTCACTCCACTAACTTCCCCTTCTTTTCCATCCAACGCACTTACGAAGGCTAAAAATGCCTTGCAACCCTTCCGAACCATCTTATCCGCCTTTAATGCCGAAACTACGTTAGACAAGTAGTTTCTTCTTTCTCCGATCATAACTATCACTTCATCCTCTGGGGTCCTTAATTCCATTCGTTTAGCTGCACAATCCAACACAGCCCGTTGTTCCACTAGCCAATCCATGCCAAGTATGAGATTGAATTCTCCGAAGGGTAGTTCCATTAAGTCGGCAGGAAAGTTCACTCCCTGAATCTCTAGAGGTACACTCAGAAAGATTTTATTCACCACTACTGATTTGACCTAGTGGGCTTACTCTGATCATCTCCCTAGCAGAAAGTTCAGAGGCTATGCCTAGTGTTTCCACTACACTACATGCAACATAGGAATGGGTCGAGCCCATATCAATCAGAGTAACATAAAGTTTACCGAATATAAGGAACGTACCGGTTATGACGTCCGGCGCATCTCCATCCTCCCTCCGGCGAATCACGTACACTAGACCCGGCTATCTTGCCTCTACATTACCAACACCTCTGCCAGGTGTTCCACGTCCTCTTCCAGTACTATTACCTCTACCATTCGGACCACGACCTCGGCTGAAATTCTTTGTCCATCTCTGCGCCACTGATTAACATTACAGTGCTAGTCGATTCCCATCTGGTTTCATAGGACAGTCCTTAATCATATGGACTTTAGACCCACACTTGAAGTATCCTCCCGTTTTCTTCCAACACTCCCCTAAGTGCATCTTCCCATATTGAGCACAAGTATGATACTGCGTTCTTGTAGCAACTTGCTGACCTCGCGGCCCATCAGCTTTAGGCCTCTTTTATACATTTCCTGATGGTCCAGATGATCCAAATCCTCTTTTCTGCCTATTCCGATCAGTATTCTGTCTTACAGAGTCCTTAATTCCCTCGGCTACCTTAGCCTTCCCTACCAATACTGCGAACTCCCTCTCTTACTGCAGAGCTATCAATAACCTTAGATCGTCTCTTAGTCTGTCCTCAAACTGGACACACCGCTCATGTTCAGTAGCCACTATCCCTCTAGCATAACGGCTCAGCCTTAAGAATTCAGCCTCATATGCTGCCACAGACATATTTCCTTGAACCAGCCCAAGAAATGCCTTCCTCTATGCATCAATGTAGTGAGTACCAACATACTTCTTCTGATATACCGCCTTAACATATTCCCAAGTAAGTTCTTTAGCCGTAGCACTATCCCGAACCGTGAGCCACCATTGATATGACTCATCGCGGAGAAGCGACACCAACCCTTTCAATTTTTCCTCAGCGGTCAGATCGAGCTCATCCATAATCCGCTCAGTCGCTTCCAACCAGTACTTAGCCGTACTAGGTGCCACACCAGATACGCCACGGAACACCTCAGCTCCATTGGCTCGGAATCGCTCAGGTACAGACTTCCGAGCGCCCATATTCCCTCCAGCACCAGCCACCATATTCAGAACTCGCAAAGACACCGCGATATAAACATCATCTCCGTCGATCTTGCTATTCGGCACCACACGGTGGTGGTGGTGGTGGTACCTCATTCTCAGATCCTTGGCCTGACCTAACGGTTTCTGACACGGTCATTCTACCTTGATCGTGTCCTCGTACGTTACGACCACGTCCCCTAGAGCTCATTTCTACTATCGTGCTTTAATTTGATTAAGAAATTTTTATGCATTAGTATATGTTCCACTGATTATCCGCGAAGAAAGTTTTATGAAAGAAGTTTATGAGTAGTTCTTTCGATCAATCAAAGTTTCAAGTTCTCTATCCTAATTCAGAGAAGCACATTCATCCAAACATCCATTCAGTAGTACCTAGCACACACATTCACTGTTCAAACTTCCTTGTCTATTCCTATCCCAGGGGTATTTTCGTAATTTGTCCTACAGGGGTATTTTGGTAATAAGTCGGGGTTAATTTAAAAAAACTCTAGAAATCAAAGGTGTGTCAAAATTTGCAAAACTTGGGGTTCTTTTGAGAATTTGTTTTCCAAATCGGGGTTGTTGTAGAAATTTTAGAAATCGGGGGTCATTTTGGTAATTTTGTAAAACAGGGGTAATTTCGTAAATTTTCCAAATCAAGGTGTCTTTGTATTTTGTAATGATAAAGTTTTGGGATATTTTTGCAAAATCAGAAAATGTTGTTGAAATCGGGGTAGTATGGAAATTTTAGGAACCAGGGGCATTTTAGTAATGTTACCACTAGGGGTATTTAGGTAATTTTGTAAGTCAAAAATATTTTGGAAAATTTTCAAACTAAAATTTGCTACAATTTAAAGGGGTAATTTGGTGATTTTAAAACTAGAGTTTCCATGAAAATACGGCTAGTCCCTTTCAGGTTTTAATTATTGGGTTTAGCCCGTGAGTAAGTCCTCTTGGTTAGGGTGAACCGAAGCTACGCACCAGGTAGGATTCCAGCGAAGAGGAGGTGAGTCACTAGGGATCGCTTAAGTACCGTGCTCTTACTGGATCCAATCCTAGACATGCACACAAAAGTTGCCACACCCTAACTCAGCGACTTAGCCACAGGTTTGTTTACTTAGGCACTTAAGTCTTATGTAATTGTTGGGGTAAACTAGTCCTAGGGTTCAAGTACCTACCATACTATTCTACGTTCCATTTCTACCCTTCTACAATTCATACTATAAATCACACAAATGAATAGGGGTACTTACCTGGTGGACTTCGGGTCGGAGACTTGGGTGCCATGCCTGAAAACCTGCTCTTTTCATAAAGGTTTTTCTAAAAACTTGTTTGGGCCTTATTTTAAAAACGTTATGGGCTTTAAACCCAAGGCCGAGAGCTTAAAACCTGGCTCTAATACTAAGCTGAAACACCTCATACCCGGCCCACGAGCCTTGATCGGATCTGGTATGTCCCTTTAGTAAAAATAGTTTAAAACTTTTTGAATACTTTGGAAAATTCGGATGGTTTTGAAAGAAATTTTAATTTGCGTTGGGCTCGGGTTGAAAACAAGGTTATTTATTTGAAATCTAGGCTTTATAAAACTTTATTACTCCGTTTCAAAGTTGGTCTTAAATTGAAAATTCACTCACATTTAGGTGTCAAAACATATAACATTTTATTTTTAGGAAAAATTCATTTAAGTTTAATTGAATAAGAATCGTATCAAAATTTAATAATTTAAAAGACATGCATCAATAGTTTCATATCAGTGGTCTTATTACAAACGAAAACAATACCCAAAATAACTCCAAAAATATAAAATATAAAAGTCCTAAAATTAAATAAAACTTCAAGCTGAGCATGGCCACCACTAAGCTCCCGCCGACCCGGTCCATCACTGATTGTCACCTGTAAGAAAATATTCCCCAATGGGGTGAGTCAAACTGACTCAATGTGTAACCAACACTAGATCTCAATAATTCAGGCATATCATATTATAATCATACAAATATGTAACAGATAAAAATAGTGATGTAAACCCGAACCCAAACCTAGATACCATCCGCTACACATCACCCATACCAACCTGCACACTGTGGAGACTACTAAGTCAACCCTCCATCCGCTACACATCATCGAAGGCAGTCGCTGCAGTCGACGTACTCATCGCCCTTATAAAATTCGTGGCATAGCCACCAGATATTATATTTTGTGTCATAAGACACCACATTCAGATAATTGTGACAGAAGTCACCAAATTCAGATATTTGTGACCGAAGTCACCACATTTGTAATATCTTGAAATTGGGCTTGTGCATTTTTTGCTTAATTTTATAAAATAGCATGTCTTATGTGTTATGAATGTGTTGTGTGCATTTTTAGAACCTTGGAAATGTAAGGAAATGTCTTAGGAAATATTAAGTTTTGAGCTTAAAAAGGAGGGAACTAAAGCAAGGTGGCCTTAAGAGAATTTGTAGGGAGAAGATGACACACAATTGGGCTTGGAAAAATGGCTTGGAGGTGCCACTTAGGGCCTCTGGAAATGACGCCATATGCTACGGGGGAAGGGCTTGAGTTCGAGTCGCATGGGAAGCAAAATTTTAAGGTTTTTAGTTTGCTTATTGACGTCAAAAAGAGGGGAGTAGTGGACGGCACCAAGGCACTTGAGGAGGAGTTTAATTCTCTCTAAAATTCGGCTAGATAAGGGGGATAATTATTGGATTAATTTGATTAATTTTTTAAAGAGGTAAGGGAAAGAAAAACAAGGGATTGGATTGAGAGAGAAGAGTTGGCCAATTGGGGGAGACTAAGGTTAGTAATTTCGGCCAAAGGAGGAATTAAGGTCATAATTCATTCTTTTTCCTTTGCCTTCCTTTCTCTCTGCCAAATTTCTTCTTGTTGTTGAGCATCCATCTTTTTCTTCTTTTCCTTTTAGCCTCCTAGCCAAATTCTTCTAACTTTTCTCTCTACATCTTTTCCTCTTGTGGCCGATTTTTCTTCCATCACCATTTGAAAAGGTTAGTCGAATCTCAAGGCAACCTTTAGCCGATTGTTCAGCAAAGCCTAAAGCCGAAGGTTTATTCTTTTTGAATCGATCTCTCCTGCAAGCTCTTTGCCGATTTCTTAAGGGTAGTGGTCCATTGCCTTTCGATTGTTCTTTTGGTAAGAATCTCTCTTAGCCGAACCATTATTTCTTTCCTTCTCTAACTAACGAAAAGCAAGGCTTTAATCTCGTTATTGTTGTGACTGAAACCTTGAAGGATCTTTCGGGATTTGACTATAGTCGACTATAAAGAAGGTTTTCGGGATTTTAATATCCAAGGTAAGTGAATATAAGATTCGGCCATAGGCCATTCTATAGTGTTTTAATGTTAGGTTAAATGCCATAGGCCATTCTATAGTGTTTTAATGTTAGGTTAAATCTAACATGTGTTTATAGGGATCTCGACAACATTAAGGAAGCAAGGATTCAATTCGGGATTTAAGATTCACAAGGTAAGTGAATCTGACATTCGGCCAAGACTCTATTTTGGTGTTTAGATCTATTTCTTAATCATTTAAAAAGCCGGAACTAACCTAGTTAAGTGATTTAACATTAGCCGATTGAAGGGTAGGAAGTCACAGATTTTCGGGATTTGATTCATAATCAAATCGGCAACAAGGAACTAGAATCTAAAGCATTAGATCGGGTTTTCGGGTTTCAGGAAAAGCATTACTACCAGGTGTGTACCCCACACTGAATCTTAATAGATTTATGGCTCTAATTTATTATGTGTTAATATGAAAGTATAAGAATATGGCCAAGGTACCATGCAATGGTACAAGTACCCTGGTACGTTACTTTAACCTTATGTTAATAAGTGCTATGAATAGTGGAATATGGTACATGTGTAAATAATGATAAAAATGTGAAATAAGGCCTATGGCATGAGATTGCATGATATAAATGATATATGGGGCATATGGGATATTATGAATGGGGGAGTGAATGTGGTGACTTATGTCACGATATCTGAATGTGGTGACCTCGGTCACATTATCTGAATGTGGTGTCTCATGACACAAAATATTATCTGGTGGCTATGCCACAATATTTATAAGAGCGATGAGCACGTCGACTGCAGCGACTGCCTTCGATGGTGTGTAGCGGATGGAGGGTTGACTTAGTAGTCCCCACGGTGTGCAGGTTGATACGGGTGATGTGTAGCGGATGGTACCTAGGTTTGGGTTCGGGTTTGCATCATATTATTTAAATGTTATATGTACATGTATGACTTGATATGCCTGAATTTGTTAGGACTTAGTGTTGTGGTTACACATTGAGTCTGTTGACTCACCCCGTTGTGGGAACATTTCTTTTCAGGTGACGATCAATGATGGACCGGGTCGGCAGGAGCTTAGTGGTGTGCTCAACTTGAAGTTTATTAAACTTTGGATTTTTACATTTTAAGTACTTGGATTCATTTTGGTATTGTTTTCGGTTGTAATAAGGCCATAATATTAACTGTTTAATGCATGATTTTTATTTGAATTTATTATTTTACAATTTTTATCAACTAAAGATTAAGTAAATTTAATTTAAAGTAAACTCTAAATGTTTTGTCACCTAAAATAAAGGGGTTTTCAATATAAGATAAACTTGTTTTCAACTCGAGCCCAACCCAAAAATAATCTTTCTTTCAAAACACACAGTTTTTCCAAAGTAACAAAAGAATTTTGAACCGTTTCACATCGAGGAACATACCAGATCCGGTCAAGGCTCGTGGGCCGGTTTGGGGTGTTTCAACATTCACTTCCCCTTTCATAATCACCCAAATGCCCCATGTCATACAAATATGCATAAGCCATGTCATATCCCTTATTCACATTCTTATACTTTAAAATATGCCATAACAGATCATATTATAATCCTAGTAGGAGTAGGAAAACGTACCTGAGTACTTTGTACCATTGCATGGTACCTTAGCCATATTTTTCACATTCTTATTAACATATTTAAGAAAGCATAACAATAAATATCGAGAAATAGTGTGGGTGATAACGGCCCGTCTCGGGTTAGGAGGCGAATCGTTAAAGTTGCCCGATCGTAAATTAGACAGTTTCTCGTTCAACTAACAAAAGGAATAATTTTATTGGAAATGATATCTTTGAAATGAAAAGATAGGTGATGGATTGAAATGGATACGTATTTGAAACAAGAAAGAACCTTTAATAAAAATTAAAGACCCGAATCTTATAAGTTTCAAATTGATGGAATGATTTTCGAAATAAAACCGAGACCCACTATCTAGCGAGATAGGAACCAACGGTATGGTATTTCGAAATAAAACCGAGACCCACTATCTAGCGAGATAGAAACCAACGGTATAGGTAGATGAACGCCACACCCGAAAGGATGATAAGTTCAAATAAGGAAAGAACGACGCCACTAGAAAACTAGATAAGTCAATTCAAACCTCGAGAATTTAGGAGAGTGAATACTCACCAAAAGAAAATTTTCTATCATTCAAATTCAAGTTGTTTTCTCAAATAAAAGTAACAAACTATTTATAGCTGTAACATCCCAAACCCGGTCCAAACACCACGACCGAATCTTGTATGTTACGGGGAAAAACGTGTTTGAAAGTTACGAGTTTGCACTAAATAGATTTGGTAAAACTTTGTTCCGTTTGGAAAAACAAGTTGTGAAGTATCGTTACTAAAACATTTAGACTTAGTAAAAATTTGATTTCAAGTTTGAAGACGATTGATTTTCTTTTATTTATAAAATCAGTGTGATACCCGATGGTATAGTTGGAAACATATCGTTAAAATTTTGAAATCGTTGTCATGTCAAGTTTTAGCAAATTAACCCAATTATTTTGTTAAAGCATATTAAAATCTAACTTAAACATAAACATCATAAGGCATAATTTAAAGGCCTTTTACAAATCCGAAACAAAAACCAACTGAAAGTAAATAACTAAAGTACCCAAAATGTAATGTCTGAGTAAAACTTTTTATTCAGCATGGCATGAGCACCCCGAGTCCATCCCGGCTCCATGTCCGCGTCTAAGTATCACCTGAAATGTCAAAGGAGAGGGTGAGTCGAATGACTCAGTGTATAATCCCACTCCCGATAAAGCAACATGCTAACACACATCATACATAGCAACACAATTAATGCAACCCGATCCTAACCATCCGTATCTCCTTTTCTACCCCGTGTGGTACCAAACCACTGGTGGTGCCAAACCACTGGTGACCCAAAGTCACGATATCCATAAGTGTGGTGCCAAACCCTTTGGTGACCCAAAGTCACGAATAATCCGATGATGGGGCCAACCCATCGCGTGATACCAAATCACTAGCGACAATCCCGTATCTCTCAAGTGGGGCAACCCACGGTGGTGTCAACCACGGGGACGAGTCGCAATGAGGTGCCAAACCTCGGTGTCCCAAAGACACACTTTGTGGTACCAAACCAGCTGGTGGTGACCGTGGTCACGATAATCGAGTGATGGGGCCAACCCATCGTGTGATACCAAATCACTGGCGTCAATCCGTTAATCGGTGTGGGGCCAACCCACCGTGGTACTAAGCCACTTTGGGACGAGACTGAGGTGCCAAACCTCACGGTGACCCAAAGTCACAATATATCACTGTGGTACCAAACCACTGGAGGTGCCAAACCTCTGGTGACCCAAAGTCACAGTGTCCCAAAGACACGGATATCATATCCCCCTCCTCTCAAATCACCCAACATGTCATATCAATGTACCTCATGTAATACATGCCAACATGTCCCACAATGCATCTCATAGCATACATAGCATAAATCATACATCACAGGTATCACAATAGAACTCGTAATAAGATAGACTTACCCGGATTCGTACACATACCCTATTTGGGTATCCAATTAACCATCACTCTGTTATGATTTTTAACAGGCAAATAGGTTTATTAACAACATTACCAAGTATCAGTGTGTTAGTTTACACACCTGGTAATACGAGTCTAGAAATCCCGACGAAAACGATCTAAATCCCCCGATTGTCTTGCTCCTAGAATCGGCCAAAAAGGAGTTAGTCACTAAGACCATTCGGCCAACACAGAGAAACCCAAAAGGGTTAATGTTTGAACCCTTACCTTGAACACGTTTGGTTTCCTACCAAACCCGAACCACAATGGTTCCTTCTTTAATCAACAATCGGCTACACTTTAAAAGAGAATGGTTAATCCTTTGTCACCTTTGACTTAATCAGATTTAAACGAATAACCGTGAACAATATCTTACCATCACTTACCTAATCGGTTAACAAAGGGAGAAGGCTCCACCTGAATGCTTTGAAATCCCTGATTGCTTTGAAATCCCTGATTGCCCTACCCTGCATTCGGTTCCAACGTAAGAGGTTAACTCCTTTACTCATGTCCAAATCGGCACCAAGCCAACCCAAAACACATAAAACGAAAAAGAGGGGAAGTGGCTATTCGGCTAAACCCTTACCTACCACCAACCGATTGCACCCAAGCACCCAACACCAAAATTCGGCCAACCCAACACCAGGGAAGAGAGGAGATTCGGCCAAGGCTTCAAAAGAAGAGGATTCGGTCTTTAGGTGTTCAACACTCTTGGGTTCGGCTTAATGAGAAAAGAATGAGAACTAGGGTGAGAAGAGATAGAGAAATGGCACTAATATTTAGGAAAGAAGGAAATAAAAGATGAATCAAAAAAATAAGAGAAACGGTGGAGGTGTTTGGAAGATGAGAGTTTCGGCTATCTAGGCTCAACCAAGAAGAAAATATGAGAAGAAGGGACTTTTTACTTTCGGCTCAAACAATTGAAATAGAAAATAGGATTTTGGCTACTAAGAAAAGTTGAAACAAAACAATTTCGGCAACTAGATGTTTACACATTCGGTTTCACAAAGAAAGTGAAAGAAATTCTTTCGGAATTCGGTTTTGGTAAGACAAAAAGGAGAATTTGGCTTGCCTCCGAGTGACCGAAAATGCAAAATTGCCTATGTGAATTTCGGCCACCAACTCTCCCTACCAAACCGTCCACTTCCCCCACTCCACACTCCCCCAAATTCGGCCATAATCCCCCAAAACACTCCAAGCCACAAATTCAAACAATTTTGAACAAGTCAACTTCCTAAATTCACTCTCTACCCTCCATTTGAATGAGAAGACCAAGTCCAAGCGAGTTTGAAGCGCCACCAACTCTCCTCCTTCCTGCCAGTCCAAAAATGCAAAATGTGGCCACTCATGACTTGAACATAGGACCTACCCCCTTGCACTTTGACGTCACACCCAAGCTCAATGTGGCGTCTCCCCTTGCCACTTTGCTAGCTCCTCTTTTGTGCAATAAAACTCCCAATTATTTTCTTAAACCCCAACTTCTTCAGCTCCCTACACCTACGGCTCAAAAATTAAATTTTTCCTACCTACTCAGGCACACTCCTAACCTACAATTAAGCCCCGATTCTACACAAACAACAATACAGCTCACCCAACACATGCAATATTATGCAACAACAAAATAGCCCTTAACCCGGGATATTACAGTTCTACCCCCTTAAAACAATTTCGACCTCGAAATTACCTGGTTAAAAGAGTTGCGGGTATTGCTGTCTCATCGCATCCTCGGGTTCCCACGTAGCTTCTTCTACGCCATGATTCTGCCAAAGTACCTTAACCAAAGGCACAGACTTTCTGCGCAGAACCTTCACATCCCGATCTAGAATCTGCACAGGTTCCTCTTCCATAGTCAAATCTGGATGTACCTCGATTTCTTCCACTGCTACCACATGCGACGGATCTGAACAATAACGCCGAAGCATCGACACGTGAAAGACGTCATGAATCTGACTCAACTCTGCTGGCAGCTCAAGCTGATACGCTACTGGTCCCACTCGCCTCAGAACCTTATACGGCCCAATGAACCTCGGACTTAACTTGCCTTTTCTGCCGAACCTCAGCACCTTCTTCCATGGCGAGACCTTCAAGAATACCTGATCACCCACAGCGAACTCTATATCTCTCCTCTTAAGGGTCGGCATATGACTTCGCGGTGCAAGCTTCCTTTAATCGAGCCTGAATCAACCTAACCTTGTCCTCGGTCTCGGCAACCAACTCGGGTCCCAACAAGCGGCGTTCACCTAACTCGTCCAACACGTGGGAGCGACACTTCTCGCCGCATAACGCCTCGTATGGAGCCATCTTAATGCTTGCTTGATAACTATTGTTATAGGCAAACTCACCAATGGCGAAACTCCTCCCAACTACCCTCAAGTCGAACACAACCCCTCGGCATATCCTCTAAGATCTGAATAACTCTCTCGATTGCGTCGATTGCGGGTGAAAAGTCATCTTTGAAATCCAAGCGAATCCCAGAGCTCGATGCAATGCTCTCCAAAACCTCGGCGTAAATCTCGGGATCCCGATCGAGATAATCAAAGCCGTACACCGTGCGGACCTCACTATCTACGACACATAAAGCTTTGCCACCTCACGAAGTGAATAGTCCACCTCACGGAATGAAATGAGTGACTTAGTCGAGACGGTCCCAATAATAACCCAAATGAATCTTTCTTGCTTGGCGTGAGCGGTAATCACCGACGAAATCCATGGTTATCCTTTCCCATTTCCATCGAGGAATCTTCACCGGTGAAGCAACCACGATGGTATGGCGATGTTCACCTTGACACGTTGACAAGTCAGACACTTACCAACAAATTCGGTTACCTCTTTCTTCAAGCCAGGCCGCCAAAACTGCTCTCTAAGATCCCTATACATCTTGCTACCTCCAGGATGCATAGCATAAGGACTGCTGTGTGCATCTTGAAGAATCTTCTGTCTCAGCTCAACATCCTTAGGCATACAAGCCTTACCTTGGAAACACAGAACCTCATCACTAGACAAGCTGTAACCCTCCAAACCACCAGCCTACACTTGCAACCTTCGTGCACTCAGAACCTCATCCTCTAACTGTTTCTCTCTGATCTGCTCAACCCAAGTAGGCTTAACTTGCAGCTCTGCCAGAATACTCCCATCGTCATACAGACTCAAATGGGCAAACATCGCTCTTAAGTCCGAAACAACCTTACGGCTCAACGCGTCTGCCACCACGTTAGCCTTGCCCGGATGATACTCGATCGAACAGTCGTAATCCTTGAGCAACTCAACCCATCTACGCTGCCTCAGATTCAGATCTTTCTGAGTCAATAGGTACTTCAGACTCTTATGATCTGTGTAGACTATTGATCTCTCACCGTACAAGTAATGCTTCCAGATTTTTAAGGCGAAGACTACAGCTGCTAGCTCTAAATCGTGCGTCGGATAGTTGACCTCGTGTGGCCTCAGCTGCCGAGAAGCGTAAGCCACCACCTACCCCTCGTGATCAAAGACACACAACCCAATCACGTATGTGATGCGTCACGATTACGGCAAATTCCTTACCCGGCCTCGAGTTGAATTAAAGCAGAGCTTGATCAAGATCTTCTTTAACTTATCAAAACTCTCTCTGCTTTGTTTCTCACCCAAACGAAGCGGAACTCCTTTCTTAACATGACTTAGTCATTGGTGCGCGATCAACGAGAAACCTCTATAAATCTTCGATAGTATCCCGCCAAACCCAGAAAACTCCGAATCTCAGCAACTGACTTAGGAGGCTTCCAGTCCAAAACTGCCTCAACCTTTCGAGGATCTACTCTAATCCCCTCAGCTGATACTACATGTCCCAAAAACGTCACTTCCCTAAGCCAGAACTCACACTTACTGAACTTAGCGTAAAGTTGCTTCTCCCTCAAGATCTGCAACACCACTCTCAAGTGTGCATCATGCTCTTCTTCTGACCTTGAATACACCAAGATGTCGTCAATAAAAACTACGACGAATCGATCCAGATACTGCTGAAACACCCTATTCATCATATCCATAAAAAG
Organism: Gossypium bickii; assembly: GCA_025503065.1. Taxonomy (NCBI): domain Eukaryota; kingdom Viridiplantae; phylum Streptophyta; class Magnoliopsida; order Malvales; family Malvaceae; genus Gossypium; species Gossypium bickii. Next base: position 23,573,146 of record CP106718.1, read on the forward strand.
GCTGCGGGGCGTTAGTCGGCCCGACGGCATTACCAAGAATTCGTAGTGCGTGCATCGAGTGCAAACATTTGTCTTATGGATATCCACTTCCTTAACTTTCAACTGATGGTACCCAAACCTCAAATCGATCTTTGAAAACACAGACGCACCCTTCAGCTGATCAAACAAGTCATCTATCCGTGGCAACGGATACTTGTTTTTAATCGTCACTTATTCAAGCCCGGGCGGTAGTCTATACACATCCGCATCGCATCGTCCTTCTTCTTGACGAGCGAAGCACGCGCGCTCCCAAGGTGAAACACTTGGCCTAATGACCTCGATCCAACAGCTCCTGAATCTGAGCCTTAAGCTCCACCAATTCCTTTGGCGCCATCCTATATGGAGCAATAGACACTGGCGCAGTCCCTGGTAACAGATCTATCCCAAACTCTACCTCCTTATCCGGTGGCAAACCCGGAAGCTCCTCTGGAAACACATCCACAAATTCCTTAACTGTTCGCACCCTCTCTACAGCAGACTCCTTAGCCTCCAAGGCATACACATGAACTACATACGCTTCCACGACCCTTCCCGACCATCTTTCTGACTTTTAATGCCGATACCACATTGGATAAGTAATCTCTCCTATTACCTATCATAATCACCTCATCACCCCTATCCGTCGATAGAACCATGTGCTTAGCGCGCAAACCACCTTGGCACGGTACTTAACCAACCGGTCCATCCGAGAATCGATCGAACTCCCCAAACGGCGGTTCCATCGGATCGGTGACAAAAACTACCCCCTTGGAGTTCTAGGGGTACATCCTTATCTGACTTATCTACGACTACTGAGTGACCTAGAGGGCTAAATGCGGTCATCTGTCTAGAAGATATCTCGAGTCTAAGTCCATGGTCTCAACTATACTACTAGCAACATAAGAATGCGTGGAACCCAAATCAATCAAAGCGATATAGGAGAACCAAAAATCAAAAACGCACGGTGATGACGCCCGGTCGTCGGCCGCCCTCTCGGCGCCTCGCGGCATACACCAACCCAGTGTCGTGCCTCGAACTACTGCACCTCTGCCCGGTGCTCCACGGCCTCTACCAAATCCATTACCACCTCTGCCATTACCACGGCCCCTCTGCGGTGGTGGTCCATTACCTCTGCGATTACGGCCACGACTCTCGGACCGAATCCTAGCCAACTTACGCGGACGGTCCCTCACACACGGTGATCTGAGAACCACACTCAAAGCGACCCTTTCCTCCGGTCCAACAACCTCCCCAATGAGATTTTCCACGGCGATTACATAGCGGCGGTCCACGATTAACAACGACAGCCTAGGCCGGCCCGGTTGGCCCACTCGCTCTAGCCCTCTTCTGGGGATTACCCGACGATCCAGAAGATCTAAAACTCCTCTTATGACGGTTCCTATCCATATTTTGCCTCACGGATTCCTTAACACCGCCGGCCACTTTGGCCTTCTCTCACCAAGACGGCAAACTCACGCTCTGGCGTGGAGCAATCAGCGATCTCGGCTCGTCTCTCGAGCCATCCTCGAAGCGAACACACCTCTCATGCTCCGTCGCCACAATGCCCCTGGCATACCTACTCAGCTTCAGGAACTCCGCCTCGTACTCAAACCATGATTTACTCCACTGAACAAGCCTCGAAATGCCTTTTCATTTGGAGTCAATATAACTAGCTCCAATGTATTTCTTTTGATATGCGACCTTGAAATAGTCCCATGTCAAATCTCTCATTGCTGCTTGTCCCGAACCGTGAGCCACCATCGATATGACTCATCCGGAGAAGCGATACAATCCCCTTAAGCTTCTCCTCGGCGGAGATAGGTCGGATCATCCATGATCCGCCTGTCGCCTCTAGCCAATATTCAAGCGATCTTTGGGAGCAACACGAAACACCTCGAAAGAATTCAGCTCCGTTTGCTTGGAGTCGCTCGAGCCGCGATTACGAGCTCCTCCTCGCCTATCCGGCTACCCTTTCCAAAACTCGCAGCATCGCCTGTGACACTGCGTCATCCGATCGATCACGAAACTCACCACCTCCGCTGGTGGTGCCGGTATCTCACTTTCTGACCCCTGACCCGATCCTACGGGTTCAGAAACTGTCATCCTACCTCGACCTTGACCACGCGTATTACGACCACGTCCGCCTCGAGTACTCATGACTAAACGCTCTACGTCTCTGATTAAGAAGGTTTTTATGCATTAGTATCGTTCCACTTTCTTATTCGCGAAGAAATTTTATGGATATAGCTTTAATCAGGGATTCTTTTGAGCAACAAGGTTTCAATCTTCTATCCTAATTCACACAAAAGAGTTCATGCATCCATTCCATAATACTTCCATACCTATTCGCTCTTCGGACATTTCTGCCCATTTCTATCCCAGGGGTATTTCCGTTATTTTTCCTACAGGGGTATTTTCGTAATAAAAATATTTAAAACTTTCGTAAAACCGGTCACTTGAAATTTTCAAAATTGGAGGGTGTTTTTGAAAATTTGTAAAATACTTCGTTTTGGAAACTAGGGGTATTTTAGTAATTTTCACAAACTGAGGGCGTTTTCGTAAATTCCAAAATCAAAATTTTCGATTGGTATTCTGCAAAGAGGTTTTTGAAGTTTGTAACATCATTGAAATTTTGAGCAAAATCATTGAGTTGATATTTTATGAACCGAGGGCATTTTAGTAAATTTACCCTTAAGGGCATTTTTGTAATTTCTCACAAATCAGGTTTTTCGAGAAAATTGTTGTAAAAGTGACATTCTTGGTTTTGAAAGAGTTTATTGCAAAAGTTTGAAAACATTAGGGTTGTTGTTTTATTGTTTTTCGAAAATATGGCTAATTCCCTTTTCGGGTTTTAGTCGTTAGGTTAAGCCTATGACTGAGCCTTCTTGGTCAGGGTGAACCAAAGCTACGCACCAGGTGGGATACCTGCGAAGAGGAGGTGAGTCACGAGGACTGCTTAAATACCAAGCTCTTCCAGATCCTCTCCTAGACATGCGTACAGAGGTTACCACACCCTAACTCAGTGACTGAGTCATAGATTGGTTTAGTTCTTTAAGTCTTATGTTTTGGGGTGAGTGTTTGAGTAATCTAATCCTAGGGTTCAAGTCCTATAAATCTATCTACGTTCCATACCACCTACCCTTCTACAAATAGTAATTCACAAAAGAGTTTAGAACTACTTACCTGGGCGAACTGGTGCCGGAGACTCGGTGCCATGCCTTATTACCCATACCTTTAAACCAAAATACTTAAAACAAACTTTTTGAAAACAGTTTGGGCCTCAGGCCCACAGCCGAGCTTTTGAATTGGGCTCTGATACCACAATTGTAACACCCCAAACCCGGTCCAAACACCACGACCGAATCTGGTATGTTACGGGGAAAAACGTGTTTGAAAGTTACGAGTTTGCACTAAATAGATTTGGTAAAACTTTGTTCCGTTTGGAAAAACAAGTTGTGAAGTATCGTTACTAAAACATTTAGACTTAGTAAAAATTTGATTTCAAGTTTGAAGACGATTGATTTTCTTTTATTTATAAAATCAGTGTGATACCCGATGGTATAGTTGGAAACATATCGTTAAAATTTTGAAATCGTTGTCATGTCAAGTTTTAGCAAATTAACCCAATTATTTTGTTAAAGCATATTAAAATCTAACTTAAACATAAACATCATAAGGCATAATTTAAAGGCCTTTTACAAATCGAAACAAAACCAAGCTGAAAGTAAATAACTAAAGTACCCAAAATGTAATGTCCGAGTAAAACTTTTTATTCAAAGATGGCATGAGCACCCGAGTCCATCCCGGCTCCATGTCCGCGTCTAAGTATCACCTAAAATGTCAAAGGAGAGGGTGAGTCGAATGACTCAGTGTATAATCCCACTCCCGATAAAGCAACATGCTAACACACATCATACATAGCAACACAATTAATGCAACCCGATCCTAACCATCCGTATCTCCTTTTTCTACCGTGTGGTACCAAACCACTTTGGTGGTGCCAAACCACTGGTGACCCAAAGTCACGATATCCATAAGTGTGGTGCCAAACCCTTTGGTGACCCAAAGTCACGAATAATCCGATGATGGGGCCAACCCATCGCGTGATACCAAATCACTAGCGACAATCCCGTATCTCTCAAGTGGGGCAACCCCGCGGTGGTGTCAACCACGGGGGACGAGTCGCAATGAGGTGCCAAACCTCTGGTGTCCCAAAGACACAATGTGGTACCAAACCACTGGTGACCGTGGTCATGATAATCGAGTGATGGGGCCAACCCATCGTGTGATACCAAATCACTAGCGTCAATCCCGTTTAATCAGCTGTGGGGCCAACCCACCATGGTACTAAGCCACTGGGACGAGACGCTGAGGTGCCAAACCTCTGGTGACCCAAAGTCACAATATATCACTGTGGTACCAAACCACTGGAGGTGCCAAACCTCTGGTGACCCAAAGTCACAGTGTCCCAAAGACACGGATATCATATCCCCCTCCTCTCAAATCACCCAACATGTCATATCAATGTACCTCATGTAATACATGCCAACATGTCCCACAATGCATCTCATAGCATACATAGCATAAATCATACATCACAGGTATCACAATAGAACTCGTAATAAGATAGACTTACCCGGATTCGTACACATACCCTATTTGGGTATCCAATTAACCATCACTCTGTTATGACTTTTAACAGGCAAATAGGTTTATTAACAACATTACCAAGTATCAGTGTGTTAGTTTACACACCTGGTAATACGAGTCTAGAAATCCCGACGAAAACGATCTAAATCCCCCGATTGTCTTGCTCCTAGAATCGGCCAAAAAGGAGTTAGTCACTAAGACCATTCGGCCAACACAGAGAAACCCAAAAGGGTTAATGTTTGAACCCTTACCTTGAACACGTTTGGTTTCCTACCAAACCCGAACCACAATGGTTCCTTCTTTAATCAACAATTGGCTACACTTTAAAAGAGAATGGTTAATCCTTTGTCACCTTTGACTTAATCAGATTTAAACGAATAACCGTGAACAATATCTTACCATCACTTACCTAATCGGTTAACAAAGGGAGAAGGCTCCACACGATCGCTTTGAAATCCTCACGATTGCCCTACCCTGCATTCGGTTCCAACGTAAGAGGTTAACTCCTTTACTCATGTCCAAATCGGCACCAAGCCAACCCAAAACACATAAAACGAAAAAGAGGGGAAGTGGCTATTCGGCTAAACCCTTACCTACCACCAACCGATTGCACCCAAGCACCCAACACCAAAATTCGGCCAACCCAACACCAGGGAAGAGAGGAGATTTGGCCAAGGCTTCAAAAGAAGAGGATTCGGTCTTTAGGTGTTCAACACTCTTGGGTTCGGCTTAATGAGAAAAGAATGAGAACTAGGGTGAGAAGAGATAGAGAAATGGCACTAATATTTAGGAAAGAAGGAAATAAAAGATGAATCAAAAAAATAAGAGAAACAGTGGAGGTGTTTGGAAGATGAGAGTTTCGGCTATCTAGGCTCAACCAAGAAGAAAATATGAGAAGAAGGGACTTTTTACTTTCGGCTCAAACAATTGAAATAGAAAATAGGATTTCGGCTACTAAGAAAAGTTGAAACAAAACAATTTCGGCAACTAGATGTTTACACATTCGGTTTCACAAAGAAAGTGAAAGAAATTCTTTAGGAATTCGATTTTGGTAAGACAAAAAGGAGAATTTGGCTTGCCTCCGAGTGACCGAAAATGCAAAATTGCCTATGTGAATTTCGGCCACCAACTCTCCCTACCAAACCGTCCACTTCCCCCACTCCACACTCCCCCAAATTCGGCCATAATCCCCCAAAACACTCCAAGCCACAAATTCAAACAATTTTGAACAAGTCAACTTCCTAAATTCACTCTCTACCCTCCATTTGAATGAGAAGACCAAGTCCAAGGCAGAGTTTGAACTGCCACCAACTCTCCTCCTTCCTGCCGTCCAAAAAATGCAAAATGTGGCCACTCCGCAGCTTGAACATAGGACCTACCCCCTTGCACTTTGACGTCACACCCAAGCTCAATGTGGCGTCTCCCCTTGCCACTTTGCTAGCTCCTCTTTTGTACAATAAAACTCCCAATTATTTTCTTAAACCCCAACTTCTTCAGCTCCCTACACCTACGGTTCAAAAATTAAATTTTTCCTACCTACTCAGGCACACTCCTAACCTACAATTAAGCCCCGATTCTACACAAACAACAATACAGCTCACCCAACACATGCAATATTATGCAACAACAAAATAGCCCTTAACCCGGGATATTACAATAGCCAAACTAGGTAGCTCAATATCTCAAACAAATTAAAAGAAATTAAATTGTGGCCGTCCATACTAAATGCTAACCAAGAAATCAATTTCACATTATTGCTCCTTCAATTTGTTGTGCCGTTTTTGCTCCACTAAGATCACCATGTTAATTAATCAAGTGCTTGTACCATTTACGCACTACTCACCAAATACTTGATTTTATTTCCCACCATTGCCGTCCATCATGTACATAAAAAGACAAGGATTATGTTTATTTTAATTTCAACTACTTGCTCCATCTTTGTAATTATTATCTTATGCTCTCCCCACTTTGCCGTCCAAGTGTTTGCCTATTTGACAATTTCCATAAAATAATTTAATAGGTCAACACTCTATGCCATTTGTTTATTATTTACCACAACATGCCTTCATTTCCATAATATTCCATTCATGGATTTTAACTTCCATGTGCTTTTTGTGCCGTCAAACAATCAACACACTTGTAATTTCATACTCCAATTCTCCCATGCGATCCACTATTTTATGCAGCACATTCAAATTTTCTCCTTTGTTTAATCAACCAACTATAGCCGTCCATAATTTTCAAATTAAATTCCTTTTCTACATGCACAATCTTTGCCGTCCAACAAACCACATGCTCCACTTCTTTAATATTTCCCAAGCACTTGCCTTAATACTCCACGCATGCTTCTTCAAATATACTATTTTATGCTTCATGCTTTTAATAATTTATTCATCCCATTAATCTCCCAATGCCGCCCAATTCAAGCTCCAATTTCCATCACTTGAGCATTTGTTAATTCCAATTATTTATCATCAAGTCTCCATAGTGTTTCATGCTTTGCACTGTATTCTCACTAGCACATTTGCTTTGATTTCAGCTACCACCTTCCAAGATATTTTATTCAACACCACAAACATGCTTTATTCTATTTCTCACGCATGGTCTATCTTCAAATCCCACTTTCATCATCCAACATGCCTTTCTAATTTGCTCCACAATTGTTCCTTTTAATTATTTTATTCACCCAATATTCATGCTCCTTATCTCACCATAATTCTCACATGCTTTAATTCATGCTTCCATCTAGGCGTTTTCCACTTCAAGCATCTCCCTTGAAAGATTAAAATTTAAACCACCATTAATCCTTGGCATTGTAACATCCCAAAAAGGGGGTTATTTGGAAATTCATTATTTCTATTATGTAAGAACTGCTGTGATATTATTTATGGAATAATAGAGCTTGATTTAAGGCTTTGAGTTGGCTCGGTTTGGTAGAAAATTTCAATTTTAATTCTAAAGGTAGGGAGCCTTAGCGAGTGGGTGTTATAAGAATAAATGGGAGTAATTTGGCACTAAAAAGCCCTTGGTAAAGTGGCAAAAAGAAGCCCACTTAAGAGCTAGCATGTGACGCCACATCAAGAGGAAGGGAGAGCCTTGGTTCGAGTCACAAGGATCCCTCTTTTTGCGTTATGGATGGACGGCACATGTGGAGAGTTTTTTTTCTCTCCTTTAATTCTTTTTATTTTGGATAATAATGGGTTATTATTATTATTATTATTATTAAGGGTTAATTTAAGCACTTTAAATTGGTTTTAATTTGCTTAATCCTTTAGATAATAAAAGATATATGATAATTTCATAGGATAAGCAAGGATATTATTTGATTAAAAGGGATTATTAAGTGATTAATTCAAATTATTTGAATTAATTGAAATGTGTGGCCAAGAGTGACTTGGAGAGTTTGCCGAAATTTTGAACTCCTTGAACAAGGAGGAGTGGACGGCAAGGCTACTAGGGGGTGCCGAAATCCTTTATAAACCCCTAGCCATCACCTTGGTTTTTCTTTTAGACTTTTTCTGTAGCAGCCGAATTTCTTCCTCCTCCTCGTTTTCTCTTTATTTTCTTTCTTTCATAAAACTCCTTGGCCGAATCCTCCACATCTCCATAGCTCCTTTATTCGTAAACTAAGACCCTATTCTCCTATACTCCCTTGTAGAACCGAAATCCTCTTCTCTCATTTGGAACCTCTTTTGCCGAATATCAAGGTGGTTGGACCTCTTCAAGTGAACTGTTGGCGGGTGATTAAGTAAAGGTGAGTGGCTATAGTAGAATGTCATTTTTCCCGTATCTCTAATGTTCGGCCGATTTGGGTTTAAGGAAAAGCCGAAAGTTGGCAAGTACTAATGGTTGGCTAACCTTTCTATTGAAGCCGATTTCACCAAGGACTCCAGGATCTCAAAGCAGTGAGATCAGATCTTGCATTCGCTGACAAACGGAATTTGGTAAGTATAGGTAAGGCTTATATTGGTGTTTAAAAGCCAGAAGGCTATGGTTATTAGTGTTATTAATTGACCAAGTGTAGTTGTAAACCAGATTCGCGATTCGGACGCTAAGGCTAGTACTCAAAGTGATTTGGGTAAGGATTCGGGTACAAAGTATGACCCCTTTAAATTATTTGGTTTGGCCGAATGGTCCATAACACTAACCTTGATAGTTGGCCGAATATAGGGGCAAGGACTTAGAGTGTGACCGATTGATTATCTTCGGGATTTAAGACTATCGTAGTAGGTGTGTGTGTACATACACACCATTTAACTTATTAAACCGTGCTAAGTAATGTGATTTCTAATTTGATGTATGTAGCAATGGCTTGAATACCATAACGGTATCTGGGGTAACAGGTAAGTACTGTGCATATGATTTCTTTGTTTTATGCTTTTGGGAAGCATGTTGTGATAATATATATGATAAATCTATATGTGACTATTGACCATGTGGGTTGATTGAGTGGAGGGGGCAGTGTATTCGTGCCGACGGGCACCAGTGTTTTGGTAACACACTGTGACTACGGTCACCAGAGGTTTGGTACCTCCGGAGGTTTGGTACCTCATAGCGACTTGTCCTCGTGGTTAATACCACCAGTGGGTTGGCCCCACTTGAGATATGGGATAAATCGCGGTGATTTGGTATCACACGATGGGTTGGCCCCATCACCCGATTTGTGTCTACGGACACCAGTGCTTTGGTAGCACATCGTGACTATATGTCACCAGTGGTTTGGCACCACCAGTGGTTTGGTACCACAACGGGGTAGACAGTGGCGTATGGCTGGCTAGGTTGGGACACACGACGGCTTGCATAATTAACTTGTTATATGTTGTGTATGAACATGTTTAAACCGAGGGAAGGGTTACATACCGAGTCTTGGTGACTCACCTTCTCCTTACATTTTTTGTAACGAGTAGATAGCGGAGGTGGGCGGGTTGACTCGAGGTGGCCATGCAGCGGATTTAAATTTTAACGAACTTTGAATTTCAATTTATTTATTATTGGATTGAGGATTTAAGTTTTATTTCAGATGTAATAAGGCCTCCTAGTATTTTTATTTTATTTTTATTTTATGCTCGAATAATTGTTTTAATTATCTCTTTATGGAATGAGTTAGAAAGGGTTTTCTAAGCTAATTCAGTAAACATTTTTTTAGCCATCGGCACACTTATAATTTTATATTAACTCGACTTAACTTAAATTGCAAATCAAAAATAAAGTTTGGCAAGCCCACTAAAAGAAGAAGTTTTAAAATTTAAGTTGGTTTTCAAAAAGGTTTTTCAAGTACATTTTCTGTAACGACAGCATTCGGCCAAAGCGTTTGGGCGGGTTTGGGTCGTTCAGAGTAATATCGAGCCTAGTTCAAAGCTCATTTGTGGGCCCAAGGCCCAAAAATGTTTTAAAAGGCCTTATGAAATAATTTTGGATTTTGAACAGCATCGCTCGAGTCTCAAAACACCGATCCGCTCGGTAAGTACTTACGAACCTCTTGGTGAATTATATTACGTAGAAGGGTAGGAAGTGTGGGCGTAGATAGACTTATAGCACTTGAACCCTAGGATTAGATTACTCAAACACATGAACCAAACATAAGACATTAAAGAACTAAACCAATCTATGACTTAGCGGTGAGCTAGGGGTGTGGTAACCCCACACGCATGTCGAGGATTGGATCGGAAGAGCTGGTATTTAAGCGATCAGTGTGACTCACCTCCTCTTCGCGGGTATCCTACACCGGTGCGTAGCCGGTTCACCCTAACTCAGAAGGCTCGGTGGTGTGGCAACCTGCGTGCGCATGTCTAGAAAGGTTCGGTGAGAGCTTGGTATTTAAGCGGTCCGCGTGACCCACTTCCTCTTCACTCGAATCTGCACAGTGCGTAGCCTTGGTTCACCACGATCAAGATGGCTCGGTCATAGGCTAAACCTAATGACTAAAACCCAGAAAGGAACTAGCCATGTTTTCAAAAAGGACGAAACAACAACAACCCTAATGTTTCAAAATTTTTACAATGACTCTTTTTAAATCTCGAGGACATCATTTTTACAAGGTTTTCTTGAAAAACTCAAATGTGTGGAAAATTACAAAAATGCCCTTAAGGGTAAAATTACTAAAACGCCACGACTCATAAAATATCAGTTCAATGGTTTTGCTCAAAAATTTCAACTACTTTACAAATATCCAACAACTTAGTTTTGAAAATCAACTTTGAAATATTTTGGTTTTAGAAAATTACAAACGCCTCAATTTGTGAAAATTACAGAAATGACCACGATCTTTGGAGAACTTTACCAACATCACTATTTGAAAAGGAAAACTTTCAAAAAGGACCCTCAAAGTTTTACAAGCGTCGAAAATATCACGATTTATCAAAATGACAAAATTGCCACTCGATTGACAAAATTACCAAAATACCACTGGTTTCAAAACGATTACAATTTTACAAATTTTCATAAATATCCTCCAGTTTTGGGGAATTTCAAAATGACCTACTTTACTAAAGTTTTAAAATTTCTTTTATTACGAAAATACCCAGTAGGAAAATGGCGAAAATACCCAGGTTAGAAATGGGCGAAGTGTCAGAAGAGTGAATAGGTATGGAAAGCATTAAGGAATGGATGCATGAACTCTTTGTGTGAACTAGGATAGAAGATCTGAAACCTTGTTTGCTCGAAAGAATCCCTAATTAAATTCTCATTTCATAAAATTTCTTCGCGAATAAGAAAGTGAAACAAATGCTAACACATAAAATTTTCTTAATCAGTTAAAAGCGCGATAGATAGAATGAGTTCTAGAGGGCGTGGACGTCGTGGGACGCGGTAGGGGGTAGGATGACGGTGTCCGAACCCGTCAGTCAGTCAAGGTTCGGGAAAACGAGGTACCACCGCCACCACCACCTCCTACTTTTTTGGGTGAGGCGAGGACCGGGCCGGTGGTGAGGTTGTGTCGCAAGTTGTTTTTGCGAGTTTTGGAGATGGTGGCGGGTGGTGGGAATTTGGGAGCTCGAAAGTCATTTCCCAAGCCAATTCGGTCTAACGGGGCCGAGGTATTCCGTGGTGTCTCGTGAGTGGCACCAGTGCCATGAGAATATTGGTGGAATCTACGGAAAGGGTCATGGATGATCTCGACTGACCGAGGAGGAAAAAGCTGAAGAAAGGCGGTGTCGCTTCTAAAGGATGAAGCGTGCAGTGGTGGTGGCGATCCCGGGATGGAGCCGCTGGTGAGGATCTCATGTGGGACTACTTTAAAATGGCCTTTCGGAAGAAAGTATGTGGGCACTAGTTACACCGATGCTCAAAGGAAAGCCTTCCTAGGTCTAGTGCAAGGAACTAAGTCGGTGGGCGAGAGTATGAGGCGGAGTTTTTAAGGTGAGTAGGTATGCGGAGGAATCGTAGCCACCGAACATGAGTATTGTGTCCGCTTTGAGGACAGGCTCGAGAGATGATCCGAGATTACTAATTGCCCCGCAGCAGGTTCGTGAGTTCTCATCTCTTGTGGAGAAGGCCAAGGTGGCCGAAGGGGTTAAGGAGGCTGTAAGGCAAAACTATAGTAAGAATAACCAGAAAAGAGGATTTGGGTCAGCTGGATCGGGTAGCACTAATGCTCGAAGCGGGCTAGGCGAGTGGGCGAATCGGGAAGGAAAGCCCACGGCTACTAATCAAAGGCCGACTCGGTGCTGCAGCCATTGTGGAAAAACCCATTGGGGAGGTTGTTGGTCCGGTAACAAAGGTTGTTTTGAGTGTGGGTCTTTGGAGCATCGGGTAAGGGACTGTCCTCAAAAGGCAGCTAAGGATCAGCCAGAAGGGCAGAATCGCGCTCAGGGCAGAAATGTTGGACCACCACAGAGGGGTCGGGGTAATGGCGGAGAAACAATGGTTTCAACCGAGGTCGTGGAACTCGAGGCGAGAGGTTCGGGTAACACGAGAGGCTAGGCGGACTGGCTTGGTCTATGCAATGAGGCGTCGCATGAGGAGGAGACGCGCCGGGACGTCATAACCCGTGCGTTTCTAATATTTGGTTTACCTTATGTTGCATTAATTGATGTGGGTTCGACGCACTCGTACATTGCTAGTAGTGTGGTAGGAACTATGGACCTAGACTACGAGACTACTCTTAGGAAGATGGTGCGTGCTAAGCCCCAGGACACTCTGTAGTAGTAGACAAGCTTTATAGAGATGTACCCTAGAACTCCAAGGGGTCGTATTTGTAGCCGATCCGATGGAACTACCTTTCGGAGAGTTCGATTTGATCCTTGGAATGGGTGGTTGGTTAAGTATCGGCGAATTTGGATTCTTGTGACTAAGCGCATGGTGCTTAAGGCGGTGAGGTGATGAAGTGGTTATGATAGGTGATAGAAGGAATTACCTATCCAATGTGGTGTCGGCCTTGAAGGCCGAAAGGATGGTCAAGAAAGGTTGCGAGGCATATTTGGTTCGAATCGTGCTTTGGAAGCTAAGGAGTCGATAGTTGAGGTTCGAGCGGTCGGGAATTTGGCCGCGTATTCGGAAGAACTTCCGTGTCCGCCTCCGGATCGGAAGTTGAATTCGATATTGATTTGCTACCGGGCGGCACTTTGTGTCTATAGCACCATACCGAATGGCACCAAAGGAATTGGTGGAGTGAAGGCCCAAATTCAGAGCTCTTGGATAGAGGTTTATTCGACCAAGCATATCCCCAGTGGGAGCACTGTGCTATTTGTCAAGAAGAAGGGCGGGTCCATGCGAATATGCATCGACTACCGTCGATTAAATAAGTTAACGATCAAAAACAAGTATCCATTGCCTCGGATCGATGACTTGTTTGACCAAGCGAAGAGTGCCGCGGTGTTTTCAAAGATAGACCTTAGGTCGGGCTACCATCAACTAAAGGTGAAGGAAGTTGATGTCCACAAGGCGGCATTCGAACTTCGGTATGGACATTACGAGTTCCCGGTAATGCCATTCGGGTTGACCAACGCGCGCGGCATTTATGGACTTGATGAGCGAGTATTTCAAAGAGATACTAGACCAATTCGTCGTGGTATTCATTGGCGACATCTTGGTGTACTCTAAGGCGGAGGAAGAGCATGACAAGCATTTGCGAATAGTGTTGCAAGTACTAAGGAGAAGCGATTATATGCCAAATTCGGTAAGTGTGAATTTTGGCTAAGGAAAGTAGCTTTCTTAGGTCACGTAGTGTCGGCGGAAGGATTAGGGTAGACCCGCAAGATTGAAGCGGTATTGGATTGGAAACCGCCTAGGTCGATGGCGAAAATCCAAAGTTTTTACGGGGCTAGCGGGTACTATCGGAGATTTGTAGAAGGATTTTTCTCGATCGCAAAGCACCGTTGTGAAGCTACTAAGAAAAGGAGTCCCATTTGTATGGTCGGAGAAGCAGCAAGAAAGCTTCGATAAACTAAGGAAAATTTTGTGGAAGCTCGATTTTGGTGCGGAGAGAGGAGAGAAGTTGTTCACCGTTTATTGTGATGCGTCCCATCTTGGTTTGGGATGTGTGCTTTGTCTGCGAGGAGGGGAAGGTAGTAGCCTATGCATCACGTCGATTAAGACCTCATGAATTGAACTATCCGACGCACGACTTGGAGTTAGCGCGATGCGTCTTTCGCTCTGAAAATATGGAGACACTACCTTTATGGGGAGAAGTCAATGGTTTACACGGATCACAAGAGTTTGAGATATCTCTTAACTCAGAAAGATCTAAACTTGAGACAGCGTCGATGGATCGAACTTTTAAAGGACTATGATTGTTCCATCGAGTATCATCCGGGCAAGGCCAACGTGGTAGCGGACGCGTTGAGCCGGAAGGTTGTGACGGACTTAAGAGCAATGTTTGCTCGGTTAAGTCTATATGGTGATGGAAGTCTCTTAGCGGAACTTCAAGTTAAGCCAACATGGATCGAGGAGGTTAGGGACAAACAGTCAGTGGATGAAGGGTTGAACGCTAAGAGAGCACAAGTTCAGGAGGGTGGTTTAGAAGGATATAACTTTGCCGAGTGATGGAGTATTATGCTTTCAGAGGCGGCGTGTATGCCAAAGGATGTGGAGTTGAGGCGGAAGATTCTCCATGATGCACATAGTAGCCCCTACGCTATGCATCAGGAGGCAACAAGATGTCTGAGGATCTCAAAGAGCAATTACGGTGGCCGGTTTAAAGCGTGAAGTAACGAGTTTGTTGGCAAGTGTCGACTTGTCAGCGAGTCAAAGCCGAACATCACCGCCGTCGAGGTTGCTTGACCGGTGAAGATTCCCAATAGAAGTGGGAGCGGATCACTATGGATTTCGTTAGTGGGCTACCCCTCACGCAAAGCAAGAAAGCGCAATTTGGGTAATAGTGGACCGCCTGACTAAGTCAGCTCACTTCATACCAGTGAGGGTGGATTTTCGCTTGAAGCTCGCAAAGTTGTATGTGGCGAGAGATAGTAAGGTTACATGGTGTTCCAGTGTCGATCATTTGGATAGGGATCCCGATTCACGTCCAAGGTTTTGGAAAGCGTTACATCAAGCTTTGGGTACCGGTTGGATTTCGATCTGACTTTCCACCCACAATCGGACGGACAATCGGAAAGAGTGATACAGATCTTAGAGGATATGTTAAAGGGGTGTGTCTTAGATTTTGAAGTAGTTGGGAGGAATTTTCAAGTTAGCGAAGTCGCCTACAATAATGACTATCGTGCAAGTATCCGGATGGCACCATACGAAGCATTGTATGGGCGGAAATGTCGTACTCCGGCGTGTTGGGACGGAATTAGGCGAACGCAGCGATTTTGGGTCCGAGTTGGTGTGAGAGACGGAGGATAAAGTCAAGGTGATTCGGACTCGTCTTAAGGAAGCATCGGATAGGCAAAAATCCTATCTTTGATTTAAAACGCAAGGAGATGGAGTATCTTTGTGGGAGACAAAGGTTTTTCGAAAGTGTCACCTTGGAAAAAGGTGTTAAGATTTGGACGAAAAGGAAGCTAAGCCCAAGGTTCATCGGGCCATATGCGGTGATTAAGCGTGTTGGACGATGGCGTACCGGCTTGAGTTACTGGCGAACTAAACCAGATCCATGATGTCTTTCACGTATCAATCTTTGAGACGATATCGGTCGGACCCATCGCACGTAGTACCGTGAATGAGAAATCGAGGTGAATTGATTTATCGTTTGAAGAGGAACCGATTCGGATCTTAGGCGAGATGTGAAGGTTCTACGTAAGAAGTCGGTGCCCACTGGTGAAGGTGCGTGGCGGAACCATGGTACAGAGGAAGCTACGTGGGAAACGAGGATGTGATGAGGCGGCAGTACCCCACCTTTTCTAGTTAGGTAATTTCGGGGGATGAAATTTATTTTAAGAGGGTAGAAGCGTAACATCCCAAAAAGGGGTTATTTGGAAATTCATTATTTCTATTATGTAAGAAGCTATTTGTGATATTATTTATGGAATAATAGAGCTTGATTTAAGGCTTTGAGTTGGCTCGGTTTGGTAGAAAATTTCAATTTTAATTCTAAAGGTAGGAGCCTTAGCGAGTGGGTGTTATAAGAATAAATGGGAGTAATTTGGCACTAAAAAGCCCTTGGTAAAGTGGCAAAAGAAGCCCACTTAAGAGCTAGCATGTGACGCCACATCAAGAGGAAAGGAGAGCCTTGGTTGAGTCACAAGGATCCTCTTTTTGCATTATTGATGGATCGGCACATGTGGAGAGTTTTTTCTCTCCTTTAATTCTTTTATTTTGGATAATAATGGGTTTTTTTATTATTATTATTAAGGGATAATTTAAGCACTTTAAATTGGTTTTAATTTGCTTAATCCTTTAGATAATAAAAGATATATGATAATTTCATAGGATAAGCAAGGATATTATTTGATTAAAAGGGATTATTAAGTGATTAATTCAAATTATTTGAATTAATTGAAATGTGTGGCCAAGAGTGACTTGGAGAGTTTGCAGAAATTTTGAACTCCTTGAACAAGGAGGAGTGGGGAACAAGGCTATTAGAAGTGCCGAAATCCTTTATAAACCCCTAGCCATCACCTTGGTTTTTCTTTTAGACTTTTCTGCAGCGAAATCTAATTTCTTCCTCCTCCTCGTTTTCTCTTTATTTTCTTTCTTTCATAAAACTCCTTGGCCAGAATCCTCCACATCTCCATAGCTCCTTTATTCGTAAACTAAGACCCCTATTCTCCTATACTCCCTTGTAGAACCGAAATCCTCTTCTCTCATTTGGAACCTCTTTTGGCGAATATCAAGGTGGTTGGACCTCTTCAAGTGAACTGTTGGCGGGTGATTAAGTAAAGGTGAGTGGCTATAGCCGAATGTCATTTTTCCAGTATCTCTAATGTTCGGCCGATTTGGGTTTAAGGAAAAGCCGAAAGTTGGCAAGTACTAATGGTTGGCTAACCTTTCTATTGAAGCCGATTTCACCAAGGACTCAGGGATCTCAAAAAGCGGTGAGATAAGATCTTGCATTCATTGACAAACGGAATTTGGTAAGTATAGGTAAGGCTTATATTGGTGTTTAAAAGCGAGAAGGCTATGGTTATTAGTGTTATTAATTGACCAAGTGTAGTTGTAAACCAGTTCGCGATTCGGATGCTAAGGCTAGTACTCAAAGTGATTTGGGTAAGGATTAGGGTACAAAGTATGACCCCTTTAAATTATTTGGTTTGGCCGAATGGTCCATAACACTAACCTTGATAGTTGGGCGAATATAGGGGCAAGGACTTAGAGTGTGACCGATTGATTATCTTGGGATTTAAGACTATCGTGGTAGCAGTGTGTACATACACACCATTTAACTTATTAAAATCTGGTTAAGTAATGTGATTGCTAATTTGATGTATGTAGCAATGGCTTGAATACCATAACGGTATACGGGGTAACCAGGTAAGTACCTGTGCATATGATTTGCTATTTTATGCTTTTGGGAAGCATGTTGTGATAATATATATGATAAATCTATATGTGACTATTGACCATGTGGGTTGATTGAGTGGAGGGCGGTGTATTCGCGTCGCAGCAGCGGCACCGATGTTTTGGTAACACTGCTTGTGACTACGGTCACCAGAGGTTTGGTACCTCCAGAGGTTTGGTACCTCATAGCGACTTGTCCCTATGGTTAATACCACCGTGAGTTGGCCCCACTTGAGATATGGGATCGTCTGCCAGTGATTTGGTATCACACGATGGGTTGGCCCCATCACCCGATTTGTGTCTACGGACACCAGTGCTTTGGTAGCACATCGTGACTATATGTCACCAGTGGTTTGGCACCACCGGTGGTTTGGTACCACAACGGGGTAGACAGTGGCGTATGGCTGGCTAGGTTGGGACACACGACGTCTTGCATAATTAACTTATTATATGTTGTGTATGAACATGTTTAAACCGGGGGAAGGGTTACATACTGAGTCTTGGTGACTCACCTTCTCCTTACATTTTTCAGGTAACGAGTAGATAGCGGAGGTGGAGCCGGGTTGACTCGAGGTGGCCATGCAGCGGATTTAAATTTTAACGAACTTTGAATTTCAATTTATTTATTATTGGATTGAGGATTTAAGTTTTACTTCAGATGTAATAAGGCCTCCTAGTATTTTTATTTTATTTTTATTTTATGCTCGAATAATTGTTTTAATTATCTCTTTATGGAATGAGTTAGAAAGGGTTTTCTAAGCTAATTCGTAAACATTTTTTTTTAGCCATCGGCACACTTATAATTTTATATTAACTCGACTTAACTTAAATTGCAAATCAAAAATAAAGTTTCGGCAAGCCCACTAAAAAGAAGAAGTTTTAAAATTTAAGTTGGTTTTCAAAAAGGTTTTTCAAGTACATTTTCCTGTAACGAACCAGATTCGGCCAAAGCGTTTGGGCCGGGTTTGGGTCGTTACAGCCGTGGTACCTATTTTGGAAGAAATTTCAACTCCATATGGGCTGCACTATGTCGTCCCACTCATGCACTTTCTAGTGCCGTCCATGTCTTTTGAAGCATGCTCTCTTTTAACCCCACGTTTCAAGCTAGCCGTCCATGGTCAAATGCAACCTTGCGTATTTGCCTATAAAAACACATACCCAAACATTAATTTTGAATAACAAAAATTATTTTGAACAAAAGTTAAAATACTCTATTTTAAACACTAGACATATTAATTTGATACTAATTATTTGGCAAATTAATTTGCTATAGAAAATTAATTAAATAAATTAAGATGTTTAATTCATTTAATTAAAATTCAGCAATTTAATTTTTATGAAATTCAAAGACTCGTTTTTACTTAAAGCAATAAAAACTAAAATTTGGCGTCGAGCTTCGTCGACTTGAAAATTCGATGAGTGCCCCGGCGTGCCGTATCATCCCCTCCTCTTCAAGGCGATTCGTCCTCGAATCGACCCATTGGTTATTCGAACAAAACTCCTTGTTCTTCTTTCCTCGATCAAATGGGAAGGATGATAATAACAATACCTGAAAAGAAAATTCAAGGATTAGCAAGCAATGTTTTAAACATACTTGCAACCCGAATAAAATCAACACCAAAATAAATCGCATGCGGTCAGGCATAAGCACTTTATCATACAAAAGGATCAATGCCTTGTCAAAATTTTGGAACAAAAGCAGATAAGCTTCAAAGCATGCATACGATCTAATTATATTCCACAAGACAAAATAATCATGCGAATAACACATCAATTGATAGATATAATCGTCTAAAGCAAGTAATGAAGAAAAGGCATATGGCACTTGAAATTGAACATTTAAACCTTGCTTCGTATTCGCACATGAATAAAAATTATCAAACACAAAATTCTTTTTGTCTTTCTTTAAAACAAATAGACCACTAATAAACAAATTAGGGCATTCAAATAATTCATGATCTAAATGTTTTACAAAATGGCAATCATCATTATGAGCTCTTTCAACATCTGATATGAACAAAATTGTTTCAACAAATGCTTCATGACACTTATCGAAAACAATTATCTTTTTGTCAAGAACCAAAACAGATAGTCCATTATCAGACAAGATAGAACAATGAAGAACATCACGTTTTAAAGATTTTACAAGAATGGATTCAGCAACGTGATTCTTGTCAACATCCAAAGAAAACAAAATGGGTTCATAGGTTTCAAATGTCTTACCCTTGGGTGTTGAAAGAAAGAAATCGACTTTACCGTCACAAGTTGAAAATTGAAGATCGAATTTATCTTGCTTGATCAAGATGAACTTTCTCTCCTCGGGTATGTAATGTAGTCGATGCTTAATTCGCGAATCAACATTTTTCAAACAAAATGGGAATTCCATGTACACGAATTGCATACACCGACACAAAATTTGCTTAAGGAACAAATAAAAATTGAAAACAAAGTTGACAAAATTCGTTACCTTATTTAAAAACCAAGTATCAAAACAATAGGAATTTCTCACGCATATTTGATGATACTTGCTTTTTCCACAAAACAAATCTAAACAAGTTCCCGGTTTCGAGAAATCAATCACGTTAGACCAATAAGAATTATGTACATTCAAGATAAAGCAATCAAAACTTTTAACATATTTCAAAATATATTTACAAAAGCTCAAGGATTTCATTTTAGAAAATGAATTAATCTTGTAATATCTACAATCAATTAGATTTGGGTTGGAAGAAAAATCATCTTTATACAAAGAATTTGATGCTTCAAAATGCTTACCTTCCTTACCTTTCGACTCGGGAGGTTCAACTTTACCTTCAACTTTACCTCTTTCAATCAAAGAAGTACGTCGCCTCTAGGGAGGAGTTGAAGTGGTAGGCTCTTGTGCGATACGTTGGGAACCTGAAATGAAGAAGCAAAAGAAGAACATACTCCAAATGAGTTAGTTAAATCCACACTCTCTTCTACTTGCTCATCTCGTTTTCTCGTTTCTTTTTCACGCACTTTTTCATTTTCTTCTCTCTCTTTTTCTTGTTCTTTTTCACTGATCTTCTTAATGGCTTTTTCAAGCTTTATCAAAGCTTGCTCATTGTCTCTCTTTCTTGCCTCTTTTCTTTTTATTTCTTTTTCTTTTTATTTTTCTTTGTTTTTATTACATGAAGTTACAAAAGAATCAAAATAATAAGAATTTCTAAAAGAAGGAAAATTATTTACGGATGAATTATGATAATTTCTTCGGGAAGAATACTCCGTGTAGGATTTCTTCGAATCATACGTCGAATAACTTGTGCTTTCCTGTCCATCGTTTTGAAGAGAACTAAGCTTGTAACTTTCTTCTCTCTGTTTCGAAGATCGTGTTGAGTAGGAGTCTTGGTAATAATCTCTTCTAGAATAGTCCTTGGTTGGGTATTGCCGTGCTGCTCTTAACCCCGTCTTTTGAGTTGAAGAAGTTCGCCCTCGATGATAGGAAGATGGGAGGTATCGTTTGCGCATCACGTCTTTCATTTCAGACCACGTTAATATTGGATACTCTCCATTTCGTTGTCGACTCTTGGTAAATTGGTCCCACCAAGTTATGGCATAATCGGTGAAACTATTTTCCGCCAGCCTTACCTTCTTACCTTCCAAATAATCGTGGTACCTAAAAACCTCTTCTACTCGCATTTCCCATTTAAGGTATGCATCCGGATCGGCTTTACCTTGAAACGGTAGAATGTTTTTGTTATTCTTCTTGACGTCATTAAAACATCCTTGATCTCTAAAGCCTCGGTTTCTTCGATCGCTTCGCCTTTCACCTTGGTTGTATGATGGATCGAACCAATCGCCATATACAGCACTTCTTCCTTTGAAATTTAGAGGCATATTTGTTGCTGAAAAGAAACTATTATAACAAAAGGAAATAAACTGACAAAAATTTAAAATACCTTACCACAAAATCTCACAAGTCACTCACAAAGAAAATTATCAACACTCACACTCGTGTTTTTACTCAATTCTGGCTTTTTCCTTAATGTATTCACTCTTGCCTTTTTTACCGCTCAAACTCACTCTTATAGGTTGTCTTTGACTTACTAGCAACTCGTAGGTCGTTTCAAGCTAATTGAACATGAAGCTGGAAAGCAGTTTAATGTAGAAAAGCCAAGAGATGACCAAGATATGTTGGAGGAGGTAACAATTGCGGGAAAGTCAACTATAGTTGATTTCCAACATCTTATAGAGCTAACTAATTATACAAATAAGGGCTCGTCTCAGTTAGTATACTTTGTAAAACACTGGGAATATAAGCAAGCGAATGTCGTTCGTCTTCTTAGAGAAGAACTTGACAATCTAAACAGGCCAAGGTAGGAAGAGGGTTCTTTTTTTTTTTTAAACTTCAAATATGCTAAATACAATGAAAATAAAATACAGTTTTTTTTTGGATATTTTATTTTTGAAATTTATTCGGAAAAACTCAAGACGATCAAAACGTGCCTAATTTAATTGGCTCTGATACCAGATGATAACGGCCCGTCTCGGGTTAGGAGGCGAATCGTTAAAGTTGCCCGATCGTAAATTAGACAGTTTCTCGTTCAACTAACAAAAGGAATAATTTTATTGGAAATGATATCTTTGAAATGAAAAGATAGGTGATGGATTGAAATGGATACGTATTTGAAACAAGAAAGAACCTTTAATAAAAATTAAAGACCCGAATCTTATAAGTTTCAAATTGATGGAATGAGTTTCGAAATAAAACCGAGACCCACTATCTAGCGAGATAGGAACCAACGGTATGGTATTTCGAAATAAAACCGAGACCCACTATCTAGCGAGATAGGAACCAACGGTATAGGTAGATGAACGCCACACCCGAAAGGATGATAAGTTCAAATAAGGAAAGAACGACGCCACTAGAAAACTAGATAAGTCAATTCAAACCTCGAGAATTTAGGAGAGTGAATACTCACCAAAAGAAAATTTTCTTTCATTCAAATTCAAGTTGTGTTCTCAAATAAAAGTAACAAACTATTTATAGCCAAACTAGGTAGCTCAATATCTCAAACAAATTAAAAGAAATTAAATTGTGGCCGTCCATACTAAATGCTAACCAAGAAATCAATTTCACATTATTGCTCCTTCAATTTGTTGTGCCGTTTTGCTCCACTAAGATCACCATGTTAATTAATCAAGTGCTTGTACCATTTACGCACTACTCACCAAATACTTGATTTTATTTCCCACCATTGCCATCCATCATGTACATAAAAAGACAAGGATTATGTTTATTTTAATTTCAACTACTTGCTCCATCTTTGTAATTATTATCTTATGCTCTCCCCACTTTGCCGTCCAAGTGTTTGCCTATTTGACAATTTCCATAAAATAATTTAATAGGTCAACACTCTATGCCATTTGTTTATTATTTACCACAACATGCCTTCATTTCCATAATATTCCATTCATGGATTTTAACTTCCATGTGCTTTTGTGCCGTCCAAACAATCAACACACTTGCAATTTCATACTCCAATTCTCCATGCGATCCACTATTTTATGCAGCACATTCAGATTTTCTCCTTTGTTTAATCAACCAACTATAGCCGTCCATAATTTTCAAATTAAATTCCTTTTCTACATGCACAATCTTTGCCGTCCAACAAACCACATGCTCTACTTCTTTAATATTTCCCAAGCACTTGCCTTAATACTCCACGCATGCTTCTTCAAATATACTATTTTATGCTTCATGCTTTTAATAATTTATTCATCCCATTAATCTCCCAATGCCGCCCAATTCAAGCTCCAATTTCCATCACTTGAGCATTTGTTAATTCCAATTATTTATCATCAAGTCTCCATAGTGTTTCATGCTTTGCACCTGTATTCTCACTAGCACATTTGCTTTGATTTCAGCTACCACCTTCCAAGATATTTTATTCAACACGACAAACATGCTTTATTCTATTTCTCACGCATGGTCTATCTTCAAATCCCACTTTCATCATCCAACATGCCTTTCTAATTTGCTCCACAATTGTTCCTTTTAATTATTTTATTCACCCAATATTCATGCTCCTTATCTCACCATAATTCTCACATGCTTTAATTCATGCTTCCATCTAGGCGTTTTCCACTTCAAACATCTCCCTTGAAAGATTAAAATTTAAACCACCATTAATCCTTGGCCGTGGCACCTATTTTGGAAGAAATTTCAACTCCATATGGGCTGCACCATGTCGTCCCACTCATGCACTTTCTAGTGTCGTCCATGTCTTTTGAAGCATGCTCTCTTTTAACCCCACGTTTCAAGCTAGCCGTCCATGGTCAAATGCAACCTTGCGTATTTGCCTATAAAAATACATACCCAAACATTAATTTTGAATAACAAAAATTATTTTGAACAAAAGTTAAAATACTCTATTTTAAACACTAGACATATTAATATGATACTAATTATTTGGCAAATTAATTTGCTATAGAAAATCAATTAAATAAATTAAGATGTTTAATTCATTTAATTAAAATTCAGCAATTTAATTTTTATGAAATTCAAAGACTCGCTTTTATTTAAAGCAATAAAAACTAAAATTTGGCGTCGAGCTTCGTCGACTTGAAAATTCGGTGGGTGCCCCGGGCGTGCCCGTATCAGTGGGGTACACACCTGATTTTCTTAACGCTTCACTGAATCCCGAATATCCTGATCTAATGTCCTAGATCTTAAGATCCTACATTCGGCCAACCCTAAATATGTTAGCAAAACCCAATCGGCTTATACCATCAAATCCCGAAGGATTATTACAATCAAAACCTTACCTTGCTGCCGATTTGTTACTGCACAAATCCCGAAAACTTCATGATGCTCCCTTTTCCAATTGGCCTATACTAGATCACTTGCCTTGGTTAGTTTCCGGCTTTTAAGTAAATAAAAAATAAATCCTAACCATTAAATAGGCCTTGGCCGAAAGTTCATGTACACTTACCTTGCAATTTTTAGAACCCGAAACTGGTCTCTTGGTTATGAAGATGTCGAATCCTACAGAGTTTATGTTAGATCCAATTCTAACATCTAAATAAATGGCCTTCGGCCTAATCTCACACCTCACCTACCTTAGATCTGAAATCCCGAGGGTCTTCCCCTTGTAGTCGACAGTCACTGAATCCCGAAACTTTCCTTCCAAATTTCAGCAAACAAAAAATATTGATGGGATTAGTTCTAGATTTCGATAAATATAAAAGAAAATAATGGAAATCAAATGACATCTGGTCTTTACCTTTCCTATAGAAATCGGCAGCTCTCCTGATAGATGTGGATCACCTTAGTTTTGGCTTTGATCAAATAAAAGAATCGGCTAGAAGTCACTTTGTATATTCGGCTTTTGAGAAATCCCAAAAAGAAAAAGAGAAAAAAGATGTATGGGACTTAGAGAGAATCAGCAATGGTGGATCTTGAGTAAGGAGTATTCAGTTTTGGCAAAGTAAAAGATAAGAGAGATGTTGCTAGAAAAATTCGGCGGAGGAAAACAAAAGAGAAAAAGGAAAAGAATGCAGAATAGCCTCACTTTTCCTCCTTTTGCCGAAATTACTAAGCCTAGAGTCCCCCATTCGACCACCACATCCCTTATTTCCCTCCTATTTTATCTCTTTTTCATTTATTTAAAATAATCTGAAATAAATCCTCAATTATCATCTGCTTTAGCCAAAATTTTCAAGGGAATTGGACCTCATCTTAAACTCCTTCCCCAGTCCCCCTTTGCCGTCCATTACCTCCTTTTGTGCCGCAAAAATAAAATCCTTTATTTGCTTCCCATGCGACTCGATCCTAGGCCCTTCCTCTTAGCCCATGGCGTCATTTCCAGAGGCCCTAAGTGGGGCCTTGCAACCACTTTAACAAGCCCATATTTGTGTCATAAATTCCCTACTAATTCTCTTAAGACCTATCAGATCTAGCTCCCCTTTCTTTAGACTTAAAATCAAATAATTTCTAAGGCATTGACTACACACTAGGGTTCACAACACATTTAACACACACATAGACATGCTTTCTCATTTATTTAAGCACAGATGCATAAGCCATAATTCCGGGACATTATAGATCAACTCCGCTTAACTATGCTAGATCTACTCTTAGGCAGGGACTTTTCCTCCTCCTCCATCTAAGCACATCACACTTGAATTAATATCCCGGAAATATCAACACAAGAATTAAGAACACATAATTAAGAACAAGTTAAATATTTATCATATAGTTCAACAAACGGTAACAAGATTCATCTTAGGTTTCATCCCCCTCAGGTATCTGAGGGTTTAGTTCATAATAATAATAGAATACATCTCAAAAGAAAAGATAAAACAAAACATAAGAAATCCCTAAAACCCCCTGAAGGAATTGAAAGAGAGATCCTTCGTCTCGAGTATGATTCTGGCTTCTTGAGATGAATCAACTAGCTATCTTCAAGTAATTCCCCACAAATCTACCTTCTTTGGCCTAGCTGGACGCCCCCTAACTAAAGCCTTGGCTTCCTCCTTTTAGGTTATACTTAGGGTGTTTATATAGGATTCTGAATGTGTTTCTTTGCCCCTAAGTATCCTAATCCAAGTGAAACTATTCTTTCTTACGGTAGGGACACGCCCATGGCACACGCCTGTGTAAGTCGCGGCCACGCCGTGTTCGAAGCTGTTGAATGAGGCACAGTCGTGTGGTCTTGGGCCCAAGCCGTATAGATTTCGTGATATGGCCAATTTACTCCGTTTTGGGCCCGTTTTCCATTCTTTTTCGTCATCTGTTGCTCTTCTGAGTATAAAACATGAAAACAAAGGATTAAAAGCACCAAATTACATAATTCAAGGCTTACATCATCCAAAAGCATGCTAAATGTGAGCTTAAAAAATGTTGCTTTTACGGTTTATCAAATACCCCCACACTTAAGCTTTTTCTTGTCCTCAAGCAAAATTCTCAACTCATAATTAAAACAAACTTCCCCGATTCATAATATTCATTAATAATGTTTTATCATAATTCAAAGATAATTCATACGTGGATAATTCAACTCAAAGAGTCCTAAAGATTCAAACACTCAAAGTCATACATTTGTAGCACAAAAAATAGGTGTTTTCCCCTCATCTAAATAATTACCCCTGATTCAAAATTGACAAGAGTTGTCATCCTCAGTAAAGATTCACTCAAACAACTCAAAGTGTTTTAAGGTTCAAAATTAAGCACTCAAAAGTCAAACATGAAGAGTTAATCCCATAGGCTTGCATGAAAATCAAATCTCCACCACTATAATATGAGATGATACACAAACCAAAAGGTCTTTAACAGGGTTGTAACGGGGCTTAGGTTAAAGGTATGGATACAGGCTGAATTAGAAGGTCAAAATCGAGATTGACCTGACAATTTACCTAACTAGAATAATGAACTAATCCTAAATAGTTACCTCAATTGAAAACTAATAATACGAGTTTTTTTTTCCTTTAAGATTTGGACTTTTTCGTATAAGCTCAATTACATAAAACAAATACTGAATATACTTCGTTTTTTTTTAAGAACAAGTCATTACATAATAAATGATGAATTTAACTACTGAAATAAAGATCATAGTTAGGCAACAGATCAAATCAAATCTCGATATAAGGGTAGTCAAAAAGAATGGTGATAACAAATACAAAGGGTATTGGGGGAATATTAGTGGGTACATCAATGAAAAGGGTTGTTAGGATCAACGGGGTTCACTAGGGGTTAATTATGAAGGTAGGCTTTTTAGTGGAGTAAGTGGGTTAAATCCTAAGTGCCTTTATCATCTCTGTACATCAAATCAAAGGTGTGGTCTCGACATGTATAATCGAAGCAAGTTCTAGAATAACAGATCAATGTTGACACACTCATAATAAATAAGGTGAGCAAGAAAAAGAATATATGCTTTATAAGGCTCAAAATCTTACATAAAACTATGAGTTTTTGATATTAGCCTCGTAAATTTCAAATTTCAAGGTAATAATTAGATTCAGGTAGACAACCTATAAAATTTTTTATTTTTGAAAATAGACTTATCATGCTTGATTCTCTAGTATCCTTCAAATTTAATTATCAATGCACAATTATTAATGAATTAATCCAAAACATATCAATAAAAATCATAAATCAAAGGAAATTTCATTTTAATCATAATATGAGAAACTTACTTTAAGACAAGATATCATTCATGGAAAAATTCAGGGATTTGAGAATAATAAAGAAAGTTAGGCACTTTCTTAAAATAAATATTCACCCCCCCACACTTAAGATGTACATTGCCCTCAATGTACAAAGATGTATATGAAATTTAAGAGAAAGGGGAAGGTGAAACTTCCTGAATTTGGATGGTTTCCTTGAGTTGGGAGTCTCAAGGCGTGGTGGCTGCTACCGAGCTCTGTGCTAGATGAAGAAATTGGGAAGCTCATAGAGAATTAGCTAGGAAATATTAAGACATATTTAAAATAAACTAAATATATAATTAAAGAAAATAAGGATAAAGAGAAAGGAAATGGAGATGTAAATAAAATTAAAATGAAAGATGAATGGACCGAAAAGTCCTTATTGTTGGATGGTTCGCGAGGTGGGTGTGACTTCTAAGGCTGTAGTGAGGTAGTGGTCGTGGTTCTGGTGTGATTCCCTAGCAGCCTTTAGAGCCTAAATCAAAGAAAATGAAATAAAATAAATTAATTTAAGCATAAGATAGTCAAAGAGAAGGAAAATAAAGGAGAAGAGTAAAGAAGAAGAAAAATTAAATGGCCTCAAAGACCCTTGGCTTGTCGAGTGGATGAAGCGGCCAGCATGAACTTATATAGATCGATCTCAGAAAGGGAGACTGTGCCAGGGTCCTTCTGCTTCTTTGACATAGATGTGGTGTAGCTCAAGGGTTTAGGTAATAGCTAAAGAATAAAAGTGTGGGGAGGGGGATATCTGAAGGATGGGATGGGAGAAAGGAGATGGGGAGTGGGTAAGAAGAAAATGGGGGGGTTTAAATAGAATTTTCAGGTCTGGTATGTCCCCACGCCCGTCTACCATGGCCGTGTTGTGTCACATGACTATATCGCACAGTCGTGTTTTACTTTATTCGCTTCTTCCACACCCGTGTTCAGGTCTCCACGCCCGTGTATGATCTAACAGTGTCAGCCACAGCCGAATCGCACAGCCGTGGCATGGTAGTTGGAGTTCGTGACTCAAAGATATGATTCGTTCTGATTCAAACCATATCTGCCATGTCAGTACAGAGATTCGGTGCATCCACACGGCCACATCCACCGCCGTGTGGCCTGAAAATCTGTAATTTTGATTAGTTTATAATTAGATGCTAGATTAGAAATAAAAAAATAAAAATAAAATTTAAAGGAATGTAAAAGTTAATAGAGTTAGTGCTTGGGTTGCCTCCCGAGAAGTGCTCGTTTATGGTCTTAAGCTAGACCTACCTCTCATTCACATATTTATAGTGGTTTGAGGAGTTGAAAGTCCTTCCTCATGTTAGCAGTTCCATTATCATGATAGAGTGTAAGATGAGTAGCGTTTATTTTCAAAGTGCCAAAAATAGGGTTACTTACCTCGACTGTTCCGTATGGGAAAACATTGATCACCTTAAAAGGGATTTCTTTGTTTGTGTTAGGATCAGGGGGAGGCATTCGTGGGTCTGCTTTTTCTATCAGTACCTGATCTCCAATTTTGAACTTGTCTGTCTCGTAGAGTGGCTTTGGTTCAGCTTCGTGTATCCCTAGTTTTTCTTTGAGATGCGTCTTCCATTCTTCTAGTTCATCGATCTGAATCCCTTGCTCCTCATGAGTTATTTCTTTGTTGGCATGGGGTCTAGGATCGGGTTCAGTTGTGTTCTGCTGTGGTGCTTCCTGAAAAGAAGGGTTAACTGAATGGTTATTAATAGAACTTACTTTCTTACCTTGATTATTTGATGTCCTAGCTGAATCGAGAGCTTGAAGAGTGACTGTCTCATCACCTACACAGAGTATTAATTCGCCTGCATCGACATCGATTTTAGTCTTGGCAGTTGCTAAGAATGGTCTTCCTAAAATTAGGGGGATCGTGTTGTGCTCATCCATGTCTAGAACGACAAAATCTATTGGGAATATGAATTTATCAATTTTCACGAGTACATCTTCGATTATATCCCTAGGAATTCTAACAGTTTAATCAGCTAATTGAATGCTCATCCTAGTTTGTTTGGGCTTCCCTAGACCTAGTTGCTTAAACATTTTATAAGGCATGACATTTGTGCTTGCCCCTAAATCAGCTAATGCATTATCAATAGTTAAACTACCAATTAAGTATGGAATTGAAAAACTCCCTGGATCTTTTAATTTTGTGGTAGTTTATTTTGCAACATTGCTGAGCACACTGCATTCAGTTCCACATGTGATTCCTTGTCTAACTTCTGCTTATTTTTCAATAGCTGCTTTAAAATTTTCCTAGAATCTGGCATCTGCGAAAGAGCTTCAAGAAATGGTAAGTTAATATGTAATATCTTTAAAAGTTTAAGAAACTTACCGAACTGTTCCTCTACGTCGTCTTTCATTATTGCTTCGGGATATGGTATACGATGTTTGTACTCTTTGATTATCGGTTTTGGTTTTACCTCAACCTTTCCTTCTTCTACCACATTCTTTTGCCTTAAATTAGGCTGGTCTAACCCTTCACTATCTTGAGCTATTATTGCTTGAATTTGCTCTTTTCGGTTAGTCTCGGTGTTGCTCGATAGTCTTCTATGTGGTCTTGCCCGATTTGATCCTTGAGCTCCTGTGTCAATTTTTCAATTTGATTTTTAAAGGATGTCTCAGTATTCTGAAAAACGTGTTTCTATGGCTGCCATGAATTTTGTCAGCATCTCCTCGAGGTTTGGCTTCTTTTCCTGTAGGTAGGGCTGTTGTTGGAAGTTTTGGGATGGTTGTTGTCTTTGATTTCCTTGGCCACCCCATGAGAAATTAGGGTGGTTCTTCCAACCTGGATTATAAGTATTACTATAAGGGTTATTGTTAGATCGGAAATTGTTACCCATATAGTTCATTTGTTTACTCTCCATGCCTTGTCCGTAAGGTGGGTACTCAGGATTCGCCACTCCTTCACTTGCGTCGCACTACATAATTGGATGTGCCTGCGAAGAACCATATAGAGTATCAAATTTTTTATGTAACAACTCTACCTGATTTGATAGCGCGGTTACTGCGTCGAGGTTTAAAACTCCAGCTGCTTTGGCTGGCCTTGTCCTTGTAACTTGCCACTGATAGTTATTCAATGACATCTCCTCTATAAACTCGTAGGCCACTTCAGGAGTTTTGTTGTTCAGGGTTCTGCTGGTGGCTGAATCGATTAGTTGCCATGTTGAAGGGTTTACACCATTGTAAAAAGTTTGGACCTGTAGCCACAAAGATAATCCATGGTGTGGGCACCTCCTCAACAAATCTTTGTATCTCTCTCATGCATCGTAAAGTGTCTCTAAATCCATCTGCACAAAAGAAGAGATATCAATCCTCAACTTGGCCGTTTTGGCCGGTGGAAAATATTTTAATAAGAAATTTTCGATCATTTGATCCCATGTAGTGATTGACCCTCGTGGAAGGGAATGCAACCACTGTTTGGCTTTATTTCTCAAAGAAAAGAGAAATAACTGAAGACGGATGGCATCATCAGAAACACCATTTATTTTGAAGGTATCACAGAATTCTAGAAAATTTGCTATCTTTGAGTAATTCCCCACAAATCTGCATTCTTTGTCCTAGTTGGACACCCCCTGACTAAAGCCTTAGGTTCCCCCCTTTTAGGTTATACTTAGGATGTTTATATAGGCTTCTGAATGTGTTTCTTTGCCCTTAAGTATCCTAATCCGAGTGAAACTCTTCTTTCTTACAGCAGGGACACGCCCATGGCACACGCCCGTGTAAGTTGCAGCCACGCTGTGTTCGAAGCTGTTGAATGAGGCATAGTCGTGTGGTCTTGGGCCCAGGCCGTGTGTGATATGGCCCATTTACTCCGTTTTGGGCCCATTTTCCATTCTTTTCGTCATCCGATGCTCTTCTGAGTATAAAACATGAAAACAAAGGATTAAAAACAGCAAATTACATAATTCAAGGCTTAAATCATCCAAAAGCATGCTAAATGTGGGCTTAAAATATGTTACTTTTACGGTTTATCAAACACATTTGCTTATTAAAATTTGTTTAATCGATTGAATTGACATAGAGATATAGTCAAGAGATAAAATGGATTTTGGTAGGTAAAAGTTAGCAAATTATCGAGTTTTCGTGAATTTATTCGTAACAACATAAACATGAGTTTAATAATTTTAAGTTAAGAAATGTAATTAATCTATCACAATTTTGTCATCTTGATTTAAATCATTTTTTATATATTTTATTTAGTTAAAATCCTAGTTTTTAATCACCTCCTCAAATCAAAATATTTTTCTTCACCAAAGTGTTTTAAATTGGATTCATAAATAATTCTTTTCACAGTCCCTATAGGTACTATAACTCGACATTTACTTGTCACTTTATTACTTATTGCGATTGTGTACACTTGCACATTTCCATCGTTCCAAGTTTTTGGCACCGTTGTCGGGGACTGTTTTAAAAGACATTATTTGTGAAATTGTAATTTTGCATTTTGGTCTATTTTTTCTATTAAATTTTAATTTCTTTTTTTTTTTTGTTTGTTTTAGGTGTTTATGAGTATTGATCAAATTATTGACTTACTCCTTGTAGACCCTGAAATTGAAAGGACTTTCTAACAAAGGAGAAGACAAGCGAACCAAAGAAGAACCGAAAATATGAATTTTGAAAATCCAAACCAAAATCCAGGAGGAATATTCACTTATAATACTCTCAATCCGATCATTATTGCCGATGACAGAAACTGTGTCATTCAACAATATGCCATTCCTCTATTCAATGAGCTCAATTCGAGTATTAGGAGACCCGAAATCTAGGCAGAACAATTCGAGCTAAAGCCGATCATGTTCCAAATGTTGCAAAATATGGGTCAATTTAGTGGGATTCCTACCGAAGATCTACATCTTCATCTTCGGCTATTCATGGAAATGAGTGACTCATTTAAACAAGTCGGGGTGATTGAGGACGCCTTGAGATTGAGATTATTTCCATACTCCTTAAGAGATAGAGCACGAGTGTGGTTGAACTCCCTACTGTCCGATTCCATAACTACATGGCAGGAGTTGGTTGAACGTTTCTTAATGAAATATTTCCCTCCATTTTTAACCGCCAAGATCCGAAATGAAATCACTTCATTTTAGCAACTTGATGAAGAATCTTTATATGAGGCATGGGAGCGACTCAAGGAGTTATTACGAAAGTTCCCTCATCACGGCATTCCTTGCTGCTTTCAAATAGAAACTTTCTATATTATTCTCAATATTCATACTAGAATGATGGTGGATGCTTCGGCAAATGGATCCCTTCTTTCTAAGTCTTATAACAATGCTTACGAGATTATTGAAAGAATTGCCAGCAATAACTATCAGTGGCAACCAACCGAGTAGCCTCATAAAGACGAGCAACAGGAGTACATGAAGCAAACACACTTGCTTCTTTGGCAGCCCAGGTATCCTCTATGTCTTCTATGCTTAAGAAAATAATTGTTAATGGTTTCAATGGTAATTTGTTAGGTCAGCAGCCGAACCAGTTCAAGAATATTTCTTGTGAATACTATGGAAATTTCCATTTCTATGAAAATTGCCCATCGAATCAAGAGTCAAATTATTACTTGAGAAATCAGAATTGAAATGGTCCGCAGTCAAATTTTTAAAATTCTTCATGGCAGAATTATCCAATTTCTCCATGGAATAATCAATGGGCAGACCATAGCGACTCTGTTATGCCATTTTGACCAAATTATCCATCAGAATATTCTCAACAAGTGCAACAACCTCCACCAACTGAATCTTCAAGTGATCGAGAATCTATTGAAAGCCTACATAATGAATAATGATACCTCTTTAAGAAATCTAAAGAATCAAATGGGTCAGCTAACCAATGAACTTTGAAATAAACCCCAAGGTATTTGGTCGAGCGACACAAAAAATCCAAGAATTTTGGGCAAAGAACATTGCAAAGCAGTCACTTTGCCAAGTGGAAAGACATTGGAGCCCAAGGTGGTTAAGGTTCAAGATAAGCCTATTGTACCTCGAGACAAATAGAAAGTTTAACCAAGTTTTGAAACTCCTGTATCAAAGAAGTCAGATTCAGTGATCCTTGATGACGTAAACTCTAAACCAAAACTCCTGTATCACAGAAGTCAGATTCAGTGATCTTTGATGATGTAAACTCTAAACCAGTTAATCTTGATTCTCTAACACCTTTGCTGGATGCAGAAAAATTTCCACAGAAGAGTTGTTCTGTTAAAGCTAAGATTCCACCATTTCCATATCCTCAACGATTTCAGAAGCAGCAATGGGATACTTAGTTGAAACAAATTTTTGATGATGAGGTAACTTTTAATAACTTCGATATTGCTAAATCCCCAGATGTAATTGAAGACCATTCTGCTATTTCCAAGATGGAATCACTGGCTTCTACAGAGTTGGAGCTCAATGTTGTAGATGATTTGTTAGAATGTATTCTGTTAGCGGATTCACCAACTGATGATGAAGAAGAGGAATGTTTGGCTTTGTTAGAATCTAAAACGAAGGGATTCACTCAGGAAATTCCAGTGTTGATTGAAGAGCCAGTCGAATTGGAACTGAAGACTTTGCCTCTTTATTTGAAATATGATTATTTGGGTTTATCTCCATTTTTATCTATCATGATTTTAGTTGAGTTCACCAAGAATCAAAAAGAAGAGTCACTTTTTCTGAAAAAGCACAAGAAGGGTGTCAGATGGATTATTGCAGATATTTGAGTCACGGGTCGGAAGATTTGTAGGAATTACAGGAAGTTAAAAAAGGCCACCAAGAAAGATCATTCTGGGTTTTCTTTCCTTAATAAGATGTTGGATAGGTTTGATGGGAAAGAATATGATTACTTCTTAGATGGTTATAGTTGGTATGACAAATGGTCATTTGACACCACCATGGTCAATACGATTTTGAGTAAAATGGAGGGAGTTCTCTTCA
The DNA here is from genome assembly GCA_025503065.1 of Gossypium bickii. NCBI lineage: Eukaryota > Viridiplantae > Streptophyta > Magnoliopsida > Malvales > Malvaceae > Gossypium > Gossypium bickii. Next base: position 23,607,771 of record CP106718.1, read on the forward strand.
CTTTCTCTATCATTATTTTATATTTTTAGTTTTTTTCTCATTTGAATAAAATGGTAGACTTAGATAAAATTTTCTTTGGTTCATTACATTAAGTAAAACTCTGTCTAGGAGACTGGGACTTAAGCTGGACCATCTATAACCCCCAGTCTTTCCTAGGAGTTTAATTTAGTGTATTTTTTTGAAAAATATTTTTCTCAATAGTCTGAAGAATTTAAGTATTTTGTCAAGTACTAATTTCTTTGAGTTTTTTTTAGTTTACTTTCAGTATAGGAGTTTAGGATCCAAAAAGAAGCTGCCATTGGGCTTAAGACACTGCTAAAAAGGGAAATATTTGACCCTTTTCCACACAAACCAATAGCCATTACCTTGCTCCGCCGTTCCTCCCAAGTAGCTCAATAGTGTATTTCAATTAACCCTTTAATGTTGTAGCCCTTAACTCCCTGAATAACCACCCGGAACTTCTTCTTTCGAAGTCACCAATTATCGCACCTAAACTATCCTTAAAACTGCCACCCTCTTCAACTCTAAACCTTACCATCAGCTACTCAGCAACCTGCCCAAAACTAAAACCACCTTTAACATATTTTCTACATCCAATGCCAAGAGTCCCTTCATCTAGCACCATTTCAAGAAGTGAACAGTTTGATATAATGGCTAGGCTACAACACATGCAGTTGCAGCAACAAGCTTATTGAAGATACCAAAAAAATGCGGGATGAATCAATCAGAGATACATATAAAAATATATATATTTCATAACCCATTTGTTTTTATGCTTGAATTTTTAAACTTTACACTCAAACCATGGACTCTAATGTCGAGGAATGAACAAGGCAATCAGATTCTGAGGGGTCTACAAATAAATAAAAAAAGGGGGGATCTTTACCTTATGTTATTTTCTTTCCTAGGTTATGTTAGGATTAGGTTCTATTAGGATTTTTATTTTTTGCATAATAAAACAAGAGGTGGAAATCATAAAAAAAAATGAACAAGTTGCAAAGTACAAAGTGTGGCAATAGATATATACATTTCTAAGATTGGATCTAGAGAGAGCTTGGTACTTAAGCAGTCAAATTGACTCACCTCCTCTTTTCTAGAATCCTATCTGATGTATAGTATCTATTTGTAACACCCCAAACCCGGCCTAAACGTTACGACCGGATTTGGCATGTCACATAAAAGGGTTGAAAACTACGCGTTTGTTAAACATTTCGAGTTTAACTATTTATTCGCTTGTTATCCTTTTGTTAACATTTGTAGAAAATGGTTGTTAAGGATTTAGGAAATTCCCGTATCGCACATTGAGTAATAATAGGCAGTAATCAAATTAAAAGCTAAACCAAATAAAATACCAAAATTAAAGTTATACTGGCCTTATTACATAACAAAACCCAAATAAAAATAAGTCCAAATAAAAGAAATGGGTTTACGAGAAAACATTGCATGGCCACCACAAGTCCGCCTTAGCTCTCAATTTGCGATCTAATGATTACCTGAAACATTTAAAAAGAGGGGGTGAGTTTACGAAAACTCAGTGTGCAATTTCCCTTACAACGATAACTGGGCCTAAGCCCACAAAAGCAAATTGAGCCTTAGCCCTCACAGTAACATATTTGGTCGAAGCCCACACAAATCGATTCGGGCTGTAGCCCTAACATCATGGCATATCAGATAGTGAATGCAGTGCAACCCAGCCCAACCTAGTATTCCATCCTCTACACACCGCTCCGTACATCCATCCTCATACACACCTGGGGATTTCTACAATCAACCCTCCATCCGTTACACACCTCTTTGGCAGTCATGCTGACGAACACACTGCTCAAAGTCCACATAAGTGGTCTAGCCACTGATTCCACACGTGATCAAATCACAAAATCCATAATGAGGCTCCATACCATCATTAATCGTGACAAAGTCACCAATAAACACTTCCCCTTCATATCATTATCATCCCAAATCCCATGTAATATGACATAATAATTCGTGTATGCAGTATGTCATGTATGCAAAACATATATCAAATATAAGTATAACATGATTTACCATCATAATTAGATGACATAATATGTAAGAGTATGCCCAAAGACCAATCATGAGATGGTTGTAATAACATACTTAATTTACCATGTTTATTAATATAAAGCGTTGTCATTATTATTTCAGTTTTTCTTTCTGTGTGTATAAATAAACTGTTTTATAATAATGTCCTTAGAATAATATGATTATTCTTAAAAGATCCTTAGTCGAGTATTATTGTTGACTAGGACAACAATAATGCATTAAGACTAACATGTAGTTGATTGATGATAAAGAGTTGTCATTGATGTGGATTGTCAAAATCAATGCATGAATATGTGTGTTAGAGAACAACATATTGGATTGACCCGTTATGAGTATGTTTATTGGATTATTATGTAATTGTCACAACATTACTCATAGTGATTAATATGTATATGATCCTCAGACTTGAGATAATTATTATCTCAACATCGTGAGTTGTATATTTTGATACTGATCAAGCGTAATCGTAATTGGTTGTTCTATAAAGACGATGTTGGATATACCATAATCTATGTAGAGGATATGGTTGATCAATATAGGATAAGTCCCTCCTACATAATGGGAGTAATATCTTAGGCCACTTGATTGAGTGAGACTAGAAATGCATGGCCATGCTCAAATAAGTTGACATGAGATGTCATACTAATTTGTATATCATAGTCTACTCAAGATATCAAGAAACATGGGATGGACTATACAAGTGTGACTATTCCATGACTTGTGTCCATTCGAGAGATAAAGGACTTAAGGATTAATGTATGAAAGGTTAATCACAAAAGGTTATGTGGAATCATGACTTCTTGTAACTTAGGTAGCAATGATGCATTGCTAGATGCCACTCATTGTTTGTGACATTAGAATCGTTCTATTATTATCGCTAACGTTGCAATAACCTCTGTGGTCACACCCTATGGTTTAAATGAACGGAATAAAATATAATTGGTATTATTTTTAGTTGTCACATGAATTAAATTAATTAAAGAATTAATTTAATTGGGCAATCAAATATTGAACATATTATATGTACAAGGATGTTGTACACATAATGACAACATAATTCTATTAATATATGAATTTGATTCATATATAAATTTAAATAAATATAGTTTATCGAAATCCTTATTATAATTAATGTAATTATAATTTTGGATATAATTAATGTAATTATAATTTTTGGTTAAAAACTTTATTGTATTTATTTAATCTTATGATACATTGAAGAGATACCAATTATAAAAGGGTATTAAAAGGATACCAAATAATGGGCCCAATGAAAAGATACCCATTATAAAAGGCCCAATTAAAAGGATATCCAATATAAAAGGTATTTAAAAGAGGCAAAGCTTATGAAAAAACCCTAATAGATTGCTTGTTAGGTCTAGCAGCCGTCAAGCAAATAAACCTCCAAAATAGTTTTGGAGATTTCTTCTGTTCATAGTCAAACCGGGTGGATCACGTAGAGGCCGACATCGGAAAACGCGTTGTGGCTTGATTCGATGATGAGATTAAAACTCTTGTTGCCAAGGCGTCGCCGTCTACTCATTTAAGTTTTGGGTAATTTGAAACCTTTATTTCACCCCGATTCGTTCCTCACACATGGATTCCTGATTTGGATCGCCGGATCTAATTTTATTCTGCTGCACCATGGGTTCCGGCGTTCCAACATAATACAACATAATCAAGCTAATCAACTTCTAAGGGTATAACAGTAATTTTACCTACCAAGGGTATTTTCGTAATTTACCTATCAAGGGTATTTCAGTAATTTCGCACCTGCAATGGCCTTTTCGAAGGCCTAATGTCACCTCGAGTGACTCAACTACCATTTTCTGGTCGCAATCTTAGGACTATTGGGCCTAAAACCCGATTTGGCCCATTATTCGCCACGCACGCCATGTGGCCCATCTAGCACAAATCTAGCCACATATAAGAGATTCTCCTAGTCTAGTTCACTATATACTACACCATCATACATTTTATTCAATTGGGCCTACGGGCCCATTGGGCCCACTTCGGCCCAACGTGGCCCAAGCAGCCTCGACCCACAAGAATACTACTGATGGCCTCAACTATCGCGTTGAAGCCCCACCCGTGTGCTTGCACACTCGTGTGGCTACTATTGCCATGACTGGCACTTCGGCATTTGCCGCTCCACAACTAGAGTAGAGAGAGTTACACACACCTGATAGGAATCTGGTGCTAATCCGTGCTCTGACCACTCCTGTGCCCAAACCCCCTCCAAGGTGTATTCATCCTCCTCCTAGAATGCTCCATATATAGCTAGCCTCTCACATTCCTTCTTCATATCTTTCCGATGTGGGATCCCTCCGTCAGTAGAGTTTAAATCCAACTCAAACTCTTGCCGTCCAATTCGCAAAATAAATACTCCCTTGCTTTTTATGAGATTCAAACCCAGGCTCCCTTGCAACATAATCCATGCCACTAACCACTTGGCCACAAGCTCCTCCTGTGTCTAAAACCATGCACAGCTAAATATAAATCTATAGCCAAATTCTTATGTCCATATAAAAAGAAAACCAAAATGCAAGAGCCAAGACTTGAACCTTGGACCTCCTTCCTTCCTTATGGCGTCATCCCCTTGCCTTTTATGTGGCGTCACTTTGCCACTACACCACACACTCCTTTTGTGTCATTTTTCTCCACATTTTATTCTTAAAGCCTAACTACTAACTCCCAGGGTTTCTCTCGCCTAAAACCAAAATTTCTTTAAAGCCAAAGTTTGATCCTGGGACTTTATAGATGTAACATCCTAAATTAATGGGCCTTTGTGTTTAATGTGCTGTGATGTTTATGTTGTGCTTGATGTGCTAGTTAGGGTGTTTAAGGGGTCAAGAATGGGCTTAGGGTTGGGTCGAGGCCTTAATTGAATTTTCTGTTTGGGCATTCTAGTGGAAAGCCTGATAAGATAGGGCTTAAAAGATGTTATCTGTGTTTTAAGATACAAAATGGGCTTGTGGCCCAGTGGCTAAGTGGCGCCGCTTAAAGAGCAAGGAAGTGGCGTCAGCTAGAGAGGCTCAAATTCAAGTTGCATGAAGCCCAATTCTTTTAATTAAATTTTAGTTAATTTTCAGCATTTAACTGGATAGAGAGGGACGGCAATAAGGCTTAAAAATAGAAAGATTTACTTGAGTGGATAATGCTGATAAAGTGACTGATAAAAGGGAGGAAGAGGTGGTGTTATCCATGCCACTTGAGAATGAGTGATCAGATAAAGATAAGGGAGAAAGTTTAGAAATTATCTACTGATCACAGTAGTGGCTGATTTTCCAACTCTAGAGGAAAGAGGGAATCAGTTTTGATGAGGCTAAGGGGGGTGCCAAAATTTCCCTTGTTAATTAATTAGTCTTAGTTTTCAAAAAAGGGCAATTCCGGCTTTTGGTTAGTGTGTGTGTCGAAAATTTGATTAGAAAATAGGGTACTTCTTAATTTTGGCATTTATTCTTATTCTCTCCTCTTAGTTGTTTCTTTTCTCAAAAAGCCGAAAACTCCTAAAGTTCCATCTTCTTTTTCATTCTCTGCTATAAGCCGAAACCCTTAAGTATTACTTCTCTTTACTCTCTTCTGCAATAGCCGAATGCCCTAGTGTCCATTCTTTTTCTTCCTGCCGATTTCTTCACTAAAAGCCGAATCTACATAAATTTCTTCTTATCATCTTCTCTTTTTGATCTTCTCAAAAGCCGAAATCTTCTAGGAGTTGCTGAATTCTCTATAAAGGTAGGTGCTGATTTTTTCTGATCTATTCTTTTTCTCTTTCGGTTTTTAGAAGGCAAAGCCAAAAGGCTAATGGATTGTTGGTTTCTTGTGTTTACATGTTAGGCGACATTTGGGAATGGAAGTAGATCGCTTAGATCTAAAAGCTGGAACCTCTAGTCTCTGAACCTCATATCTCTCTTTTCTGAATTTCAAGGTAAGGGGGTTCTCTTTAGATTCTCGTTAGATTCACTATCGTAATTGTGATCTTACCCATATGTTATGATGTAGCAACTGATAAGGACTTTTGATGGAATCAAATATCGATCAGGCGAAGGAGGGGATTGGATCTGTTAAACCAATCCCTAAGTTTAAGAAGCAAGCAGTGTCAGCAGTACGGGATTGGCCACCGGGTTGTGGACCGGCTTCAGAACAAAACCTTAGACAGTTTGCAGTCGTATCGGCTTCTGATAGTGTCAATATAGAAAGTCTCGTCTTGTCTGTAATCAGGTGTGTAGATCTCTATCACACTAATTAATTTGTACTATATATGTTATAGGCTAAAAGCCGGAAAAAGGCTGTATGGACAGTCGTATTACCCGAAAAGGGTAGGCAAGGGATGCCAGGTACGTAACCATAGAAACTTCTCTATGGGTATCGATGTATGTGATAGTCTGTGATCTTTTAGGTAGTATATTGTTTTGCTTTTGCATGGATGTATGCATGGGATGGGATTGATATGATGAAGGGGAAGAGCATGTTAAAAGGTCACTTAGTGATCTGTGGTTAAACCACGATATGTACATTTAGGTCACAATAGTGATCGGTGGCTTTGCCACACTTGATTATAAGGTCACACAGTGATCGGTGGCTCTGACACAGTGGATTATAAGATCACATGGTGATCGGCATTATAATTGACAGCATGACTGTCGATATGGTGTGTAGCGGTTGGTGGGTTGATTGTAGAAATCCCCAAGGTGTGATGGCTGGTACGGGCTGGTGTGTAGAGGATGGACTTTTAGGTTGGGTTGGGCCACGTTGCATGTAAATATTTTGTTGCCATTGTGTATGGGCCAAGGCCCATAATGTGTTTGTGGGTCTCAAGCCTTTTATGTGTTTTCGAGATTTGCACACTGAGTCTTGGTGACTCACCCCTTATTTTCCCTGACTTTTCAGATGAGCAGTGGATCGTGGACTGGAAGCCGAGGCGGACTCGAGGGGCCATCAAGTTCTTTTAGTTTCATAAACTATCTTCGGTTTACCTTTAAGTTTTAATTTTTGGATTATTTATGTAATAAGGCCCCATGGCTTAGGTTTCGATTTACTATTTGTTAATGTTTAGAATTTATAAATTTATGTTCAGGGATTTAAGTCATAAGGAGTAATAAAATGGGATTTTCAAACATGTTCAACGAAAAAGCAAAGGTTTTCATCAAATATCGTTTTTCTGAATGAATACCTAAATAAATAAATTGAGATTTCCAAAAACCATCAAAGCAAAGTTTTCAACATTAAACCTCGTAGCATACCAGATCGGGTCGTAGCTTTTGGGTCAGGTTTGGGGTGTTACAATAAAAGCCCTCTAACCTTCCAAAATCACTTATCTAATAGGTCCATCTTGCATTTAACCGATCTCTTTTTCTCAAAAATTTAAACACTACTACGCTCAAGGCCCATTGGGCCCAATTATTTTAGGCCCAATTTCGGGATGTTACACTATACACTTTTAACAATGAGAACATTGTTCATCTTAAGTAAGGGGGACCAAAAAATTGAAATTATTTCCTCTCAGAATAATTTTTTCTTTTAAATATGATTAGGTTATATTTTGTTCAAAAATTTGAAATTTTGTTAAGTATGCTAAATTTTAGTATAAATAAAGTTTGATTATTTCAATAATTGTTATGTGAGTTGAATTATAACATAAATGTATTTGTAATAAAGCATGTAAATCATACCATAAAATTTTAGTTCCTTATGAAAGTTAGGCATGCATGAAAGTTTAAGTCTCTAGAATTGACTTAGTAATTTCTTGAGGCGAAATCCTAAGAAACATGGAATGTTGAAAATGATTTAGGCAACTTTTTTTTGGACCGTTTGAACCTTTCAAGCCAACCTTGATGAAATTTTATCCCTTGAAACCCAACTTTGAGACTATATGGCCTAATTTGTTTTGAACCCTTGCAATATTTATCCATATCTTTTCTTTTAATTATCTTTAAATTGTCCTAAACACTAGACTCAATACTATTCAAAATATTCTTTGAAAATAAGTTTGGGGGAGTTGAAAAGAAGTACCAAATGCTCGAAAATTGTAATACATACAACAAAATATTCGTGTTAAAAAAGAGAGAGAGAGAGAGAGAAAAGAGAGCATATGTACTTGAAAGAAAATAGATGTACAAAAGAGCATGTGAAAACAAAATAAGTTGGTGTATTGAAGGTAAATATTCCGAAGGTCCAATTGAAGCTAAAGGTCCAATTGAAGCTGAGTCTAAGGTTTTTAGCCTAAATTTATCTATCTTCTACCTACCCCTAGCTTAGCCACATTACAATCGAATTTAAAGACCTATTGATTCAAGTTTCTATGCTACCTACATTAGTGGAGAGAAATTGTTATGCTCAACATATGAAGTCATAAATTAAACTTGATGATTGCAGCTTAAGCGGAAATAAGGGAATAAAATCATATTGGTAGGGATTTAACATGTCTTTATTGAGTAAGCATTTAGTCTATTTTTGCTATCATCATAATAATAGAGATTAATTTGAATGATATGTATACTTAAGTAGCGTAAATCTCAAAATTTTTGTTCTTTAGCATAAGTATACTAAATTCATAATTTTGGGAAGAATGTTGTTCTGAAGGAATTTTTCAAAGGTGTTTCCAAGAAATTCTTTTTAGTTTGTGCATTACTCGGGATGAAAAATGAATTGAGTTTGGGGGTGTGGAAACACGAAAATATACACACTTTTTCATGCCCTTTTTAACTCAAATTCATGCAGTTTTGGAAAAATTCTTGTCGAAAAATATAAAACAATTATAAAATAATTAAATTGCACTTAAATTTTTAACATGTTGAATTTTATTTAATTTTATATTAAATTTTGATTAATTTTGATCATTTTCGACAGAATCGCACAAAGGGCGATAATTGGCTCAACAGACACTACTAGAAGCGCAAAATCGAGAAGCGATTTTGAAGCATCAAGGCAAATTAATTTTTCAGCCTAAGACGGTCCAAATTATGAATATTAATTCATAATATAATTAATTTTAAATTTTAATCCAGTTTACTTTGGGTTAAATAAATTATTATTAATTAATTATGAAAAGAGGCCTAGTTGAACTGAACTAAGAAAATCGATCCAACCGAGCATTGGGCAGCCCAAAATCATCCCACATGCTGACCCAATCAGCTTGTTTGGCTGATTATTTGACTTGCAAAATAACCCTTGAAGACTCATTTAATTTGCATTCAAACCCCTCCACTATTGAGATATGATTATGTATGAGATTATGTGACATATTGCATATGCATTGGGTTGGAATTTTGTGGCTGACGGAGGAGTTCTGTAGAGTACTTGTAACACCCCAAACCCAGCCCATGCATTGCGAGCGGGTTTGGTATGTCACACGGGCAAAACATGTTAAACCCTTTTTATTCGTACTAAAATAAGTATTGCTTTGTTAAAATCAAGAAAACAAGTTTGATTTGAAATATTTGATAAAATACTACTAATGTAACACCCAAACCCGGTCAATACGCCACGACCGAATCTGGCATGTCACGAAGGAAAACGTTTTGAAGAAAAACGAGTTAACGATTAAATTTTAGTGAAAAACTCTTTGTTGTTCTATGTTTGTAGAAATCAAGTGTATAATAAGTTTAAAACTAACAATTTACTTTGAAATTCCGTAAATAGATCTTTAAAACTTAATTACAAATCCATAGATTAGAAAACCTTTTTATAATGTTAAAAGAAACCAAAGCGATTAGTTTGAAAATCGTTTCTAATAGAAATTTGGAAACTTGAGTTTTGTAAAATAGTATGAGTTATTGAAAACACCTGAGTTGTCATTTATTAACAAGAGATTGGTATTACCCGATGGTAATGTTGGAAAACTAAAACGACTTGTATTTTAGAAAACCTTGCGCTCAAATTATTAAATTAATCCAGTGATATACTTAATCATATTTAGAATAAATCCCAAAGCATATAAATAATCCAAAAAAACCATAATTAAAGAGGCCTTATTACAAATTCAAATAAAGACGAAAACCAAATTAAAATAAAATAAAATAAAGTACCCAAATCGGAGTTTATGCAAAACCAAGTATTATTGAATGGCCTCCTCGAGTTCATCCGGCTCCTTATCCGCGAATTTACAAATCACCTGAAAAGGTAAGGGAGAAGGTGAGTCACCAAGACTCAGTGCATAATCCCTCTCCCGGGTAAATGCCACATACTTACACAAATTATAACCAAGAAATATATATAATGCACCCAACCTAACCATCCATAACTCCTTTTCTACCTCGTGTGGTACCAAACCACTGGTGGTGCCAAACCACTGGTGACCCAAAGTCATGATATCCAATAATGTGATGCCAAATCACTGGTGACCCAAAGTCACGAATAATCAAGTTGTGGGGCCAACCCACGGTGGTGTGAAACCATTGGGACGAGTCGCTATGAGGTGCCAAACCTCTGGTGTCCCAAAGACACGAAATATCAACGATCCAGGTGTGGGGCCAACCCACGTGTGATACAAAATCACTGGCGACGATCCCAACACATCAAATGTGGGGCCAACCCACGGTGGTGTGAAACCACTGGGACGAGTCGCTCTGAGGTGCCAAACCTCTGGTGTCCCAAAGACACGAAATATCAATGATCCAGGTGTGGGGCCAACCCACGTGTGATACCAAATCACTGGCGACGATCCCAATACATCAAATGTGGGGCCAACCCACGGTGGTGTGAAACCACTGGGACGAGTCGCTATGAGGTGCCAAACCTCTGGTGTCCCAAAGACACGAAATATGTGGTACCAAACCACTGGAGGTGCCAAACCTCTGGTGTCCCAAGGACACGGATATCAAATCTTCCTCCTTCCTCTCATATCACCCAAACCAATGTATTACGAGTGTAAATCATGCCATCATACTTTGATGTGAACATATAACAAATATATATATATCATGAACGGACTTACCCGTATCCTTATTCATACCCATCAAGGTATCATAACAAGATCTTATAGTTTTCGGCTTCAATAACATGATTAGTCATTAACACATATAAATATAATACCGAGTTATAAAGTGTGTAAGGTACACACCTTTCACTAACGCAAATACTAACTTCCGTAGGCCCGATCTACCGTACTAGATCACCTTGTCCTACATTCGGCCCAACCACAAAACTATAAGCAAAACCATTCGGCCAACATCACATCTTAATCCCAATAGCCTTAGGCTTTTCATCCTCAAAAAGAATAATAAATCGACATGAATCCTTACCACTTGACTTACCAACTTTGATTGCTAGAGAAGTAAGGCTTAGATCAAATGCTTCCAAAGTCTCAAAGAGCCTATAAGAATAATCGGTTCCTAATTATAGTTAGAACCTTGCAACAATTGTCCAAAAATTTGGCCTTTGCCCTCATGATAAGTTACATAGAAAAGAGGATAGAAACAAAGGAAATACGGCCATGAATACTTACCCCCCTTTCAAAACCGATTGAAGAAAACCAAATGAAGACCTACCTTTGTTGATATTCGGCCAAGACAAATCAAAAAGGAAATGGGAAATTTCGGCAATATGGTTAAATGGTGAAGGGATTTTCGGCTATGGTTTTGAAAAGAAGAAAGCAATTGATTAGAGACTAAAAAGAAATGAAGTACGTGAGTAGAAAAGAGAATAAAAATAAGAGAGGGAGGATTCGGCTTAAGCAACAATGGAAGAAAAGAAAAGAGAGTTTGGGGAAGAAAGAGGTTCGGCCCAAAAGAAGGTAAAAGCAATTTGTAAGTGTTAACATATATGAGACGAAAAGAATAGGAAGATGAGAACCAAAAGAGATTCTTTTCGGTTACAAAAAATTAAAAGATGAGAGGGAGGTTCCAAATGAGTTTCGGCCAAATGCCTAAGAGGAAAAAATCAACAACACCTAATGGCATTCGGCTATGGTTCACTTTGGTGCACAAGAGAAAAGAATTGGTAAGGTTCAAAAGGGATTTTTGATATGGCTCAAAACAAGAAATGAAAGCATTCCTAACTAACCGAAAATGACCACCATCCAAAAGAAATTTTGGCACCAACTAGCTACCAATAAAACCAAGATTCGGCCACTTCCCCTAGCCACACATGCCGTCCACATTCATGGACTAATGGCCTAAGAAAAGTTTCCAAAACATTTTCCATCATCCAAGCCTTTTGTCCCCCCATCCTTCCATAAGTCTTAAGATTCTTATCCCAAAATACAAGCTTTCCTAAACTAATATTCAACTTGCCATAATATTGAAACTCCAACCTTCCATAATTAGAACTTGGCCGACACTTAATGCTAGGATGCATAAAAATAAAGTCCTAAAATGCATTCTATGCTAGTCGAACCACTTCCCTCAAGCAACCTTTCATGCGCCTCATCCACTATGCCACTAACTCCTCTTGTGTTAGAATTTAACACTTAAATTAACTTAAGTGTCAAGTTCACTTAATCCACTTTACTAAATTTTTAATACCAATAATTATTCTAGCTTCATAAATAAAATCTAGCCTTCACAAGACTATGTTAAACACACAAAAATTCATACCCAAGCCAACACAAATAACAAGATAATACTCTAATTTTTAGGATATTACAATTCTACCCACTTAAGAAAATTTCGTCCTCGAAATTACCTGATCAAAAGAGTTGAGGGTACTACTGCCTCATCACATCCTCCGGTTCCCACGTAGCTTCTTCTACGCCATGATTTCGCCATAAAACCTTCACTAATGGAACTGATTTCCTGCGCAACACTTTCACGTGTCGATCTAGAATCTGAACTGGTTCCTCTTCCACCGTCAGATCTGGACTCACCTCTATTTCCTCTACTGCCATGACATGCGATGGATCAGAACGATAGCGTCTAAGCATGGAGACATGGAACACATCGTGAATCTGACTCAGCTCTGATGGCAACTCGAGCTAATAGGCTACTGGTCCCACTCGTCTCAAAACCTTATACGGCCCAATAAACCTTGGACTTAACTTACCTTTTTCCCTAAATCTTAACACTTTCTTCCATGGCGAGAGTTTCAGAAAAACTTTGTCACCCACAAAAAATTCTATATCCCTCCGCTTGAGATCGGCATATGACTTCTGCCTATCCGAAGCTTCCTTCAACCGAGCTTGAATCAACTTCACCTTATCTTCGGTTTCTGCAACCAACTTTGGTCCTAACATTTGACGCTCACCCAACTCAGTCCAGCATGTAGGTGCGTGACACCTCCTACCATAAAACGCCTCATATGGTGCTATCTTAATGCTTGCCTGATAACTATTGTTGTATGCGAACTCAGCTAATGGTAAAAACTCTTCCCAGCTGCCTCTGAAGTCCAAAACACAACCTCTCAACATATCCTCTAAAATCTGTATAACCCTTTTTGACTGCCCATCAGACTGTGGATGAAATGCAGCACTAAAATCCAACTGCGTACCCAAAGCCTGATGTAACGCTCTTCAAATTCTTGACGTAAATCTAGGATCCCTATCCGAGATGATCAACACCGGCACACCGTGCAACCTCACTATCTCTGCCACATACAACGTAGCTAACCTCTGAAGCGAGTAATCCACTCTTACCAGAATGAAATGAGCTGACTTAGTCAGACGATCGACAATCACCCAAACTGAATCCTTCTTACTAGGCATAAGGGGTAATCCACTGACAAAGTCCATAGCGATCCTTTCCCACTTCCATTGTGGAATCTTCACTGGCTGAAGTAACCCAGACGACAACTGATGTTCAGCCTTGACTTGCTGACACGTCAGACATTTACCCACAAACTCAGTTACCTCCCGCTTCAGACCTGGCCACCAAAACTTCTCTCTTAAATCCCGATACATCTTGCTACCTCCAGGATGCATAGCGTATGGGCTGTTATGTGCATCTCGAAGAATTCTTTGCCTCAACTCAACATCCTTCGGCATACAAGCTCTCCCTTGAAAACACAAAACTCCTTCACTGGACAAACTATAATCCTCTAAACCTTCATTCTGAACCTGCAACCTCCGATCATTCAAACCATCATCCTCTAATCCTTGATTTTCTTTAACCAAGTCGGCTTGACTTGCAATTCAGCCAAAAGACTCCCATCATCATATAAGCTAAGACGAGCAAACATCGATCTTAAGTCAGATACAACCTTACGGCTCAACGCATCTGCCACCACGTTAGCCTTACCCAGATGATACTCAATCGAACAGTCGTAGTCTTTCAACAACTCAATCCATCTACGCTGCCTCAAGTTCAAATCCTTCTAAGTTAAAAGATATTTAAGACTCTTGTGATCCGTGTAGACTATCGACTTTTCTCCGTACAAATAGTGTCTCCAAATCTTCAAAGCGAAAACCACTGCAGCCAATTCCAAATCATGCGTCGGATAGTTAACTTCATGTGGCGTCAATTGTCGAGATGCATAAGCCACTACCTTCCCTTCCTGCATCAGCACACATCCCAAACCAGTATGTGATGCGTCATAGTAAACCGTGAATTCTTTGCCTGCCTCATGTTGAATCAAAACTGGAGCTTCAGTCAGAATCTTCTTCAACTTGTCGAAACTTCCTTGCTGCTTCTCGGTCCACTCAAATGGGACTCCTTTCCTCAATAACTTGGTCATAGGTGCGGCGATCAAAGAAAATCCTTCCACAAATCTTCGGTAATACCCCGCCAGACCTAGAAAACTCCGAATCTCAGCCACTGACTTAGGCGGCTCCCACTCCAACACTGCCTCAATCTTCCGAGGATCCGCTCTAATCCCCTCAGCTGATACTACGTGACCCAAGAAAGTCACCTCTCTAAGTCAGAACTCGCACTTACTAAAATTGGCATAAAGCTGCTTTTCTCTCAGAATCTGAAACACAACTCGCAAATGCGCATCATGCTCCTCCTCTGACCTTGAGTATACCAAAATATCGTCTATAAATACCACAACAAACTGATCCAAATACTGCTGAAATATCCGATTCATCATGTCCATGAATGCTGCCGGCGCATTAGTTAACCCAAACGGCATTACCAGAAACTCGTAGTGCCCATACCGAGTGCGAAATGTCGTCTTGTGGATATCAGCCTCTTTCACCTTCAGGTGACGATATCCAGACCTTAAATCAATCTTGGAGAAAACCGATGCCCCCTTAAGCTGATCAAACAAGTCATCTATCCTCGGCAAAGGATACTTGTTTTTGATCGTCAGCTTATTCAACTGGCGGTAGTCTATACACATCCGCATCGTACCATCCTTCTTCTTGACAAAAAGTACCGGTGCTCCCTATGGCGAAACACTTGGTCGGATAAAACCTCGATCCAACAACTCCTGAATCTGAGCCTTCAATTCCCCTAATTCCTTCGGTGCCATCCTATACGGAGCAATAGACATCGGCGCAGCCTCCGGCAATGTGATCTATACCCAATTCAACTTCACGATCCGGAGGCAGTCTCGAAAGTTCTTCAGGAAATACGTCAACATATTCCTTTACCATTCGGACATTCCCCACATTAGACTCCTTAACCTCCAACGCCAACACATGGACCACAAATGCCTCACAGCCCTTCCTGACTATCTTCACAGCTTTCAACGCAGATACCATGTTGGATAGATAATCTCTTTTATTACCTATCATGACCACCTCTTCGCCCTCAGCTGTCTTCAAAACCATGCGCTTAGCAGCACAATCCAAACTTGCTTGGTACTTAACCAACTAGTCCATCCCGAGAATCAGATCAAACTCCTCAAATGGCAGTTCCATCAGATCAGCTACGAACACTACACCTTGGAGTTCTAGGGGTACATCTCTATACAGCTTATTTACTTCTACAGAGTGACCTAGAGGGCTAAGTACTGTCATCTTCCTAGAAGTAGTCTCGGAGTCTAAGTTCATGGTTTCTACAATGCTACTAGCAACATACGAATGTGTCGAACCCACATCTATCAAAGCAGTATATGGTACACCAAAGATTAAGAACGTACCGGTTATGACATCCTTGTGCGTCACCCTCCTCTTGACGTCTCGCTGCATACACCAACCCATGCTGTCTTGCCTCAGTGTTGCCAGCACCTCTGCCAGATGTTCCGCGGCCTCGACCAGAACCATTACCTCCTCTACCATTACCACGACCTCTCTGCGGTGGCGGTCCCTCCTTTCTGAACTGAGCATGACCTTGACCCTCAGACTGATTCCTAGCTAGCTTATGTGGACAGTCTCTCGCACGATGATCCAGCGAGCCACACTCGAAACATCCTTTCCCTCTGGTCCAAAATTCACCCCAATGAGATTTCCCACATCGGTTGCACCGTGCTGGCCCCCGATTAGCAATAACAAGCCTCTTAGACTAATTCGGCCCACTCTGCCTAGCCCTCTTTTGAGAATTACCGGCTGACCCGGATGATCCATAACCTCTCTTATGCTTATTCCGGTCGTGACTCTGCCTTATAGATTCCTTTATCCCCTCGGCTATCTTAGCCTTATCCACTAGCGTAGCAAACTCTCGCTCCTGATGTGGAGCAATCAGCAATCTCAGCTCGTCCCTATCCATCCTCGAACCAGACACATTGCTCGTGCTCCGAAACCACGATACCTCCAGCATACCGGCTCAGTCTTAAAAATTCTGCCTCATATTCTGATACGGACTTACTCCCCTGGACCAAACTCAGAAATGCCTTACACTGCACATCAATGTAATTAGACCTAATATATTTCCTCTGATATGCTGCCTTAAAATAGTCCCAAGTAAGATCCTCCGCCGCAGCACTATTCCGCACCGTGAGCCACCACTGATATGACTCATCTCGAAGAAACGACACTATCCCTTTCAGCTTTTCCTCAACATTGAGATCCAAGTCGTCCATGATTCGCTCCATCGCCTCTAACCAATACTCAGCTGCACTAGGAGCTACACCTGAAACACCTCGAAATACTTCAGCTCCATTGGCTCGAAGTCACTCAGGTACGGATTTCCGAGCTCCCGCGCCTCCACTTAATCCAGCTACCCTCTCAAGAACTCGTAGCACCGCTTGAGACACTGCGTCATCCCCCGTTTGATCCTGATGCTCAACTCCAACCGCTGGTGGTGGGGGTGGTGGTACCTCATTTTCGGATCCTTGACCAGACCTCACTGGCTCAGACACAGCCATCCTACCTCGACCGCGTCCACGAGTAATACGACCTCGACCTCGAGTACTCATGTCTAAAGTCTCGACTTATCTAATATAAAAGTGTTATGCATTAGTCATTATTCCACTTTCTTTAAAACACAGTTTTATGAAAAAAATTTAATAAGAGGTTGTTTCGCGAGTACATCCAACCTATAGTTTTGGGTCTCTAGAGTAGTTCCTATTACTATACCATCATATCATCATCATCATATTATCAAAATCAATAGTTTGAGGTACTTACCAGGGCGAATCGGTGCCGGAGACTCGGTGCCATGCTTTTCCAACCATATAATTTAAACAAAAACATTTTGAAACCATACTTAAAAATCATTTTGGGCCTCGAGCCCACAGTCGAGCTTTTGAACTTGGCTCTAATACCAATTTGTAACACCCCAAACCCGATCAATACGCCACGACCAAATCTGGCATGTCACGAAGGAAAACGTTTTGAAGAAAAACGAGTTAACGATCAAATTTTAGTGAAAAACTCTTTGTTGTTCTATGTTTGTAGAAATCAAGTGTATAATAAGTCTAAAACTAACAATTTACTTTGAAATTCTGTAAATAGATCTTTAAAACTTAGTTACAAATCCATAGATTAGAAAACCTTTTTATAATGTTAAAAGAAACCAAAGCGATTAGTTTGAAAATCGTTTCTAATAGAAATTTGGAAACTTGAGATTTGTAAAATAGTATGAGTTATTGAAAACACCTGAGTTGTCATTTATTAACGCGAGATTGGTATTACCCGATGGTAATGTTGGAAAACTAAAACGACTTGTATTTTAGAAAACCTTGCGCTCAAATTATTAAATTAATCCAGTGATATACTTAATCATATTTAGAATAAATCCCAAAGCATATAAATAATCCAAAAAAAACCATAATTAAAGAGGCCTTATTACAAATTCAAATAAAGACGAAAACCAAATTAAAATAAAATAAAATAAAGTACCCAAATCGGAGTTTATGTAAAACCAAGTATTATTGCATGGCCTCCTCGAGTTCATCCGGCTCCTTATCCGCGAATTTACGAATCACCTGAAAAGGTAAGGGAGAAGGTGAGTCACCAACACTCAGTGCATAATCCCTCTCCCGGGTAAATGCCACATACTTACACAAATTATAACTAAGCAATATATATATAATGCACCCAACCTAACCATCCATAACTCCTTTTCTACCCCGTGTGGTACCAAACCACTGGTGGTGCCAAACCACTGGTGACCCAAAGTCATGATATCCAATAATGTGATGCCAAATCACTGGTGACCCAAAGTCACGAATAATCAAGTTGTGGGGCCAACCTACATGTGATACCGAATCACTAGCGATGATCCCAATACATCAAATGTGGGGCCAACCTACGGTGGTGTGAAACCACTAGAACGAGTCGCTATGAGGTGCCAAACCTCTGGTGTCCCAAAGACACGAAATATCAATGATCCAGGTGTGGGGCCAACCCACGTGTGATACCAAATCACTGGCGACGATCCCAATACATCAAATGTGGGGCCAACCCACGGTGGTGTGAAACCACTGGGACGAGTCGCTATGAGGTGCCAAACCTCTGGTGTCCCAAAGACACGAAATATCAACGATCCAGGTGTGGGGCCAACCCACGTGTGATACCAAATCACTGGCGACGATCCCAATACATCAAATGTGGGGCCAACCCACGGTGGTGTGAAACCACTGGGACGACTCGCTATGAGGTGCCAAACCTCTGGTGTCCCAAAGACACGAAATATGTGGTACCAAACCACTGGAGGTGCCAAACCTCTGGGACAATATCAAATCTTCCTACCTTCTCTCATATCACCCAAACCAATGTATTACGAGTGTAAATCATGCCATCATACTTTGATGTGAACATATAACAAATATATATATATCATAAATCATGATATTAAACAACATATAGCAACATCATATCGAAACGGACTTACCCGTATCCTTATTCATACCCATGAAGGTATCATAACAAGATCTTATAGTTTTCGGCTTCAATAACATGATTAGTCATTAACACATATAAATATAATACCGAGTTATAAAGTGTGTAAGGTACGCACCTTTCACTAACGCAAATACTAACTTCCGTAGACCCGATCTACCACACTAGATCACCTTGTCCTACATTCGGCCCAACCACAAAACTATAAGCAAAACCATTCGGCCAACATCACATCTTAATCCCAATAGCCTTAGGCTTTTCATCCTCAAAAAGAATAATAAATCGACATGAATCCTTGCCACTTGACTTACCAACTTTGATTGCTAGAGAAGTAAGGCTTAGATCAAATGCTTCCAAAGTCCCAAAGAGCCTATAAGAATAATCGGTTCCTAATTATAGTTAGAACCTTGCAACAATTGTCCAAAAATTCGGCCTTTGCCCTCATGATAAGTTACATAGAAAAGAGGAAAGAAACAAAGGAAATACGGCCATGAATACTTACCCCCTTCCAAAACCGATTGAAGAAAACCAAATGAAGACCTACCCTTGTTGATATTCGACCAAGACAAATCAAAAAGGAAATGGGAAATTTCGGCAATATGGTTAAATGGTGAAGGGATTTTCGGCTATGGTTTTGAAAAGAAGAAAGCAATTGATTAGAGACTAAAAAGAAATGAAGTACGTGAGTAGAAAAGAGAATAAAAATAAGAGAGGGAGGATTCGACTTAAGCAACAATGGAAGAAAAGAAAAGAGAGTTTGGGGAAGAAAGAGGTTCGGCCCAAAAGAAGGTAAAAGCAATTTGTAAGTGTTAACATATATAAGAAGAAAAGAATAGGAAGATGAGAACCAAAAGAGATTCTTTTCGGTTACAAAAAAATTAAAAGATGAGAGGGAGGTTCCAAATGAGTTTCGGCCAAATGCCTAAGAGGAAAAAATCAACAACACCTAATGGCATTCGGCTATGGTTCACTTTGGTGCACAAGAGAAAAGAATTGGTAAGGTTCAAAAGGGATTTTTGATATGGCTCAAAACAAGAAATGAAAGCATTCCTAACTAACCGAAAATGACCACCATCAAAAAGAAATTTTGGCACCAACTAGCTACAAACAAAACCAAGATTCGGCCACTTCCCCTAGCCACACACGCCGTCCACATTCATAGACTAATGGCCTAAGAAAAGTTTCCAAAACATTTTCCATCATCCAAGCCTTTTGTCCCCCCATCCTTCCATAAGTCTTAAGATTCTTATCCCAAAATACAAGCTTTCCTAAACTAGTATTCAACTTGCCATAAAATTGAAACTCCAACCTTCCATAATTAGAACTAGGCCGACACTTAATGCTAGGATGCATAAAAATAAAGTCCTAAAATGCATTCCATGCTAGTCGAACCACTTCCCTCAAGCAACCTTTCATGCGCCTTATCCACTATGCCGCTAACTCCTCTTGTGTTAGAATTTAACACTTAAATTAACTTAAGTGTCAAGTTCACTTAATCCACTTCACTAAATTTTTAATACTAATAATTATTCTAGCTTCATAAATAAAATCCAGCCTTCAGAAGACTATGTTAAACACACAAAAATTCATACCCAAGCCAACACAAATAACAAGATAATACTCTAATTTTTAGGATATTACAACTAACCTCGAAGATTGATTGATAAATTAATAAATTTGAACTAATTATCTTATAAAACGTGACTTTTGAAAATGACGTTGAAAATTCAAAAGAGGATCCGAGTCTTTTGAAAATTTCATTGATAATTCGAAAGAAAATTTCCGTGTTAAAATATTTGTAAAAGTTTATTTTGAAATCCATTTGTTAATCGATTTGGGAAAACCTTTATTTAAATTGTTAGAAAATTCCCATTTAAAACAATTTAAGTAAAATAATAAGTATATCAAACATAAAGCAAATAATAAAATACTCCAGAGGCCTTATTACAACATAAAACCCAAAATAGTAAAGTGAACGAAAATAGAAATCTAAAGTTCCAAAATAAAAAAAACCATTTCTGAAGTATGGCTTCCATCGAGTCATCCATGGCCCAAGTCCACATCACCGAGCATTACCTACAAGGGTTAAGAGAAAAAGGGGGGGTGAGTTACAAGAACTCAGTGTGTAATCCCCTTACCATTATCCATTGGGCCTGAACCCACATAGCAATATCTTGGGCCTAAGCCCATTACATAACAATGTATAAATGCAATAAATGTATGTGCAATGTATGTATCCCAACCCCTCTTAAAAATCCATCCGCTACACACCACCCATACCAGCCCTCACACCTATGGGGATCAAGTCAACCCACCCCGCCAAACACACCAATTGCAGGCATTTTTCCATTTATAACATATTTGTGGCTGAGCCACCAGAGTCATAATTATGCGTGGCATAGCCACTATACAGATTGTGGCAGAGCCACCAGAATATCATATACAATAATATAACTGGCACACAGCCTTAGGTAAAATATGATCGACACATAGTCGTTAATTCATATGTTAGGCACATAGCCATTATCAGAATTTGTGGCAGAGCCACTAGAATATGTGGCAGAGCCACCAGAATCAGATTGTGGCAAAGCCACCAGAATATCATATACGGTAATATAATCGGCACACAACCTTGGGTAAAATATGATCGACACATAGTCGTTAATTCATATGTTAGGCACATATCCATTATCAGAATTTGTGGCAGAGCCACCAAAATATGTGTTAGAGCCACCAGAATCAGATTGTGGCAGAGCCACCAAAATATGTGGCAGAGCCACCAGATTACACTTCCTCTGATCATCAATATCCCAATCCCAAGAAGAATGTCATGTATGCAAAGCACATATCATGATGATGTATGAAATAAATTACCATCATAACCAGATAGACAAAAATACACACAATCATGCCAAACAACCCATAAGGGTATAGCAGTAATTTACCCTCTAAGGGTATTTTGGTAATTTTGCAACATACATGGAAAAATATCCACATATATAACAAAAATCATTAATTCAGAGATTTATTACAAAAATTTGGCCCATTAACACTTTGCAAAATCGGCCCATTAGGGCAATCTATCAAATCGGCCCATTAGGGGCATTCTCGTAATTCGGCCCATATGGGCATTTTCATAATTTCGGCCCATAAGGGCATTTTCGTAATTTTGGTCCATAAGGGCATTTTCATAATTTGGTAATTTACCCACTAAGGGTAATTTGGTAATTTTACCCACTAAGGGTAATTTGATAATTTCATAACTTAGATTTAACTACTAATTTGGGCATAAAAATTGAAACTGTCCGTTCGCGTCATACTGACTAAATTGACTATAACTCGAGTTAGGAAGCTCAAAATTTAGATCCGTAAATTTTCCTTGAAACTATACTCATATATCTTCTTACTACAATTTTTCAATAATTTTTGGCTTAACCATTTAGTACAGTTTATTCCTTAAATTTTCCCTTGTTTCACTGTCCAACAGTTATGACCTCTCTTAACTTAATTTCAAATATCTCACTATACGGTTTTCATATACTGCTCACACTTGTTAGGCTCACTAAGGAATCTATACATATAAATTATAACTCATAATTCACTTTGTAAAATTTTATACGATTTTTCCAAGACAGAATAGGGAACCACGAAGTCAATCAGAACCAGTTTCACTAAAATTAAAATATCACAGAATATAAAATTCCTTTTCCTTCTCCGCTTCTTCTATATAACAATAGACACAGTAAGGTTTAATTCAATATCTTATTCACTTATTAATCCTTTTTGTCCTATTTTCCGTGATTTTTCAAAATCACATCACTGCTACTAACCAAAACTGTTTCATTGCAAAATATGGTTACCACTACGAACTTACGCACGCCCGAGTGATCACGGATGCCGGTTTCCAGTTTTTTTTGGTATTTCGACCAAATCACAGAACATTTCATGCAAATTTTTAGAGAAGTGTGAGATTACACACCATTTCAAACATGTATTCGGAAAGTACGGGATTACACACCTTGATTAGGATTCCCTAAAGAACCACTCTTCGTTGCCCCCTAAAAATGAAATCGATCAGAAGTTAGCCTCAATTTCTTAAAGGTTCCAAAAGTCCAAAAGTACTCACTCACAAGAGTCACTTACCACAATCGCGATCCTTCCCTACTAGATTCTAAAATCCGGTCTTGCACCTTGGCCATTGCAACAACTTCCATTCAACTTTCGAAACCAAGGCTAAGAGAAAGATAAGTAGCAGCAAGGATGGCTTGATTCGGCCTTCATCAAAAGAGAATAAGAGGAGTTTAAAATAACAACAAGTGACTAGGTTTGACTTAGCCAGGGGATGAGAGTTTTGGCTTAGTCAAGTCAAGAGAAGAAAGAACAAACAACATGAAATAAGGAGAAAGAACCTTTACTTTAATAATAGGGATGAACCGAAATGAAGAACACAGTTTGACACTAGTAGCAAGACTACAAAGAAGGATTGGTAGTTTCGGGTTTCAAGAGAAGATGAGTGAAAATAATTAGTCACAAAGGCTAGGTGTTTTCGGAAAGACAAGAAAGAAAGGAGAAAATGCCCACTATTATCTTGAAGTTGCGACAATGAGAGGAGAAGTTGGAAGAATGATCACAAAGGATGCCAAAAGGAATTAGGCCTAATAAGCACCAAAACTATCAAAATGTTCCCATCAAAATTTGGCTACCCTCTCCCTTTTCCAAACCATTATCATCTTTACCAAAAGATGAACATAGACCAAATAAAACCTTTCCAAAACATCTCCCACGAAAAATGCCAACATGTTCCCTATTCATTCCCTTTTCTTTTACTCCTTTCCATCCATTCTTCCTTTCCATATTTCCTTAGCCACCTTGTCAAAATTAAAAAGTCCACCTTGCCTTAAATACCACCATGGCCGACACTTAGGGAAAGAACACAAAAAAAAAAGTCAAAATTTTGCACTTGATGGGATTTGAACATCCTCCCTCAAAGTCCTTCATGTGGCGCCATATCCCCTTTACCATAAGCTCCTTTATGCTAGTAAAATGCACACTTATTTCCTTAAGTCTTGATGCTACTTGCCTACTCTCCTTAAATGTTTAAATACAACATTTTTCCTATAGCCCATCTTGAACTTGGAACTTCCTAGACACCTCGTAACCTTCCAAATTCACTTAACTAATAAGTCCCATTTGCAATAATGCCATTCTCATATTCTCGAAAATTTTAAAAATTCCTACGCCCAAGGCCCATTGGGCCCAATCCTACTAGGCTCAATTTCAGAATGCTACAGTACCGGTGGTGTATTAAGTCTGCATTATTCGTAGTCAGTGCACTGCACCTGGAGTATCAAGGGGATTGGCAATTTTATCACATATTATATGTTATTGGCGATTGTATCACACTTGTAACACCCCAAACCCGGCCTAAACGTTATGACCGGATCTAGTATGTTACAGGGTAAAGTAAAAGTGAAATTCTGTTAAAGTTGGGGAAAACCGTATATTTGAAAACTTTTCGATAAAGGTGATGTCTTGAAAACAATGATTTATTAGTTTAGGAGAATTTCAATTTTTTAATTAATCAAATATTCATTAAACTTGGTGATATTTGGAAGAAAACGTGTGTCTTGAGTTACTCGTATTTTGAAAACTCCATTTCTAATTTCATGATTAAGTTTGCATAGTGTCAACTTTTAAATAAACAATAAGTAAATAAAATAAAACCCAAATGTTAATTTAGAAAGGCCTTATTACACAAATAAAATCCCCAATTAAAATTAAAGCAAAGCAGAAAAAGTTTATGAAAAGTAAAGTCTTTATGGCCTCCACGAGTCTGCCTCGGCTTCCATATCCACGATCTACTGATTACCTGAAAGGTTAAGCAAAGGGGTGAGTCACCGAGACTCAGCATGTAAATCCCCTATAACACATAAACGTCTCGAGGCCCACAATCGCATATTGGGCCTTAGCCCACTCAAGATGACGCAAAAATAAATGAATGCATCATGTCCCAACCCAAGCCTAGTTTTTCCATCCTCTACACGCCAACCCGTACCAGACAATCACACCGTGGGAATTTCTATAATCAACCCTCCATCCGCTACAAGCCACCTCGATAGTCATGCTGTCAGTTATAATGCCGATCACCATGTGACCTTATAATCCACTGTGGCAGAGCCACCGGTCACTGTGTGACCTTATAATCAAATGTGGCAGAGCCACCGATCACTATGTGACCTTATAATCAACACTTCCCCTTTATCTTAACATCCCAATATCCCATGCAATATGACATAATAATTCATGTATCCAGTATGTCATGTATGCAAAACAGATATCAAATATAAGTATACATGAATTACCATCATAATCAGATAGACAGAATATAACATAATCAAGCTAATCAACCTCTAAGGGAATAACCGTAATTTTACCTAGCAAGGTATTTTCGTAATTTAACTATCGAGGGTATTTAAGTAATTTTGCACCTGCAATGGCCTTTCCGAAGGCCTAATGTCACCCCGAGCGACTCAGCTACCATTTCCAGTCGTACCAGACTATTGGGCCTAAAACCCGATTTCGACCCATTCGGGCCCACACGCTTGTGTGGCCAACCTAACACAAATCTAGCCACGTACATGAGATTCACCTAGTCTAGTTCACTATATACTACACCATCATACAATTTTATTCAATTGGGCTCACAGGCCCATTGGGCCCACTTGGCCCATCGTGGCCCAAGTAGCCTCAACCCACAAGAATACTACTGATGGCCTCAACTATCGCGTCGAAGCCCCACACGTGCGCTCGCACACTCATGTGGCTACTATTGTCGTGATCGGCACTTCGGCATTTGTCGCTTTACACCTAGAGTAGAGAGAGTTACACACCTGATAGGAATCTGGTGCTAATCCGCGCTCCGACCACTATTTTGCCCAAACGCCCTCCAAGGTGTACTCATCCTCCTCCTAGAATGCTATATATATAGCTAGCTTCTCACCTTCCTTACTTGTATCTTTCCAATGTGGGATCCTTCCGTCAGTAGAGTTTAAATCCAACTCAAACTCTTCCCGTCCAATTCGCAAAATAAATACTTCCTTGCTTTTCATGAGATTCGAACCCAGGCTCCTTTGCAACATAATGCATGCCGCTAACCACTTGGCCACAAGCTCCTCTTGTGTCTTAAACCATGCGTAACTAAATATAAATCTATAGCTAAATACTAAGGTCCATGTAAAAAAAAAAAAACCAAAATGCAAGAGCTAAGACTTGAACCTTGGACCTCCTTCATTCCTTGTGGAGTCATCGCCTTGCCTCTCATGTGGCGTCACTTTGCCACTACACCACACTATCCACTTGTGTTATTTTTCTCCATATTTTATTCTTAAAGCCTACCTACTAACTCCCAGGGTTTTTTCCGCCTAAAACCAAACTTTCCATAAAACCAAAGTTTGATCCCGGGACTTCATAGAAGCCCTCTAACCTTCCAAAATCACTTATCTAATAGGTCCAACTTGCATTTAAGCTGATCTCTTGTTCTCAAAAATTTTAAACGCTACCACGCTCAAGGCCCGTTGGGCCCAATCCTACTAGGCCCAATTTCGGGATGTTACAACACTATTTGATATCCGACAGATTTTCTGCATTATTTATTATTTAATGGTTTTACCACATCGAGCTATGCTCATTGGCAGACGGGTTCTGAGGAACTCATCGTGTGTAGCGGATAATATGGGTAGGAACCCTTTTGCATTGCATTATGTGCACGGCATATTCAAATGTTATTGATTTATGCTACGTATTGTATTTTGTTGTATTGAATAGTATCGAAATTAATAATTGTTACTCGAATGAATGATGACCTATGCTCATACACCGTTTGACATCAATTTGATAGCGCTACAAAAAAACAGACTTTTAGCGCCACTAACTTTGGTAGATTTACAACATCCCATTTTCATCTATATACAACCCTTCCTGTAACATAAAATCTAACCAAAAATAGCAAATATAAATTATACTTCAAATTCAACAAAAGATATATGATATAAATTAATAAATGAAGTATAATTCAAAATATTCTTGCAATAATATTAAAAGCTACAATGTTAAAAATATTCTTACAATAAGAAAACAAATGTCTAAGATGGCAAATTTTGCGACTGTTGAAACATTTTCATCATATTCTGAAGCTATAGCTGGAGTGCGTTGTGTTAGATTTGTAAAATAAATCTAAAAGAAAACTAAATAAACCAGGATCTATCATATCAAATCATCAAGAATAAATGAAGAATAAAACTAAATACGGAAGCGTACCTGAATCCATGAATTTCTTGAAGTTTTACTGAATCTTAGGGATTTGATCTTCCAAATTAGCACACAAGAAATTCAGAGAATACGTGCTTTCTCTTTCCTAATGATGGGATATTAGAAAAGATATCTTGTGTATAGTTTGGGGACCATAACCCTAATATTTATAACCTTGGCATATTAGTTCGAATCAAATTCTAATTAGCCCATCATTAATTAGAATTTGATTAGAAGAGTATCTACACATATTTGACCCATACTTTATTTAACAATTAAAAGCCCAATAAAATTCTAACCAAATTAGATCACTTTTAATTTGGGCTAACCTATCATGATAATAACCTATCATGATAATAAATAATAACATGTAATTATCCTTATTATATATGTGATGTCCAAATTTTCCAACGATCTCCCATTTGGACCACATATATATACTAATTTAATTTATAATTACGTGTCATTATATAACCTTATGAGCTCAAAATTTTATTATCATATCCAAAAGGTATTTCGAACAATCTCGTCCATTAATTATGTTAACATAGAACCAAGGCGACTTTCGCTACATATATCGTAACTAAATCCATCCATGATCACGTATATTAACACAACCAAATGACATAGATCAAGTATGGATGTGTAGCATGGAAATTACATGCAATATGATCTAAACATGTCTGTTTCCAACTGGTCCTCCTTAGTGAGATCAAACCTTACCAAAATTAGAGTGTGAATAAACCAAATAAACTTTATTTCTGCAAAAAATAAACTTAATATCTTTAAACTGAAATAACTAAAAATGTGTCTATAACATAAAAGCATTTAAAAATACAAACTCCCACTAAAACCAAATACCCTTTAAATGACATTACACCCATATGAGCAGTGTGCTCTTATAAAACCTTAGATGTAATTCCTTAGTAAGTGGATCCGCAATCATGGAGTTTGTCCTAATATGCTTTATAAGCACCTAACCACTTTGAACTTTTACTTTAACAACCAGGAACTTAAAGTCTATGTGTTTTTACTTTGATGTGCTCCTGTTGCTATTGGAATAAAAGATTGCAATTTGTTTTCACAATTTGCACCTTAGTGAAAGAAAATCTTATATCCATATTCCATCAAAATTAGAGTCTATATACCTCATGATCTCTAACTGATTAGACCTCCGATATGTGAGCATGTAATCTTTTGTTCTTTGAAAATTCCTTATAACCCTCTTGGATGCTATCCAATGGTCCAAACCAAGGTTGCTTAAAATATCTGCCTAACATCCCAATAGTGTACACAATATTCCAATGTATACAAACCTGAACGTACATTAGACTTTCCACTGCTAAAATGTAAAAAATCTAATGCATTTTTGTAATTTCAAAATCATTCTTAGGGTATTGATTGAGGCTATACTTATTATTAAAAAGCAGTATGTCATTAACATATAAAACAAGAAATATGTACTTACTCCTATTGAATTTGTGATACACACAATCGTCAACAATATTCATCTCAAAACCAAACTAAACAATTATTTGATGAAACTTATGGTACCATTGACGGGAAGCTTGTTTGAGTCCATAGATGGATTTTTTCAATTTGCAAACCATATTCTTTGAGTCTTCCAACTCAAAATTTTCTGGTTACACCATATAAATTGTTTCTTCAATGTCGCCATTAAGAAACAAAGTCTTAACATCTATCTGATGTAACTCAAGATCAAAATGAGCAACAAGTGCCATGATTATCCTAAAAGAGTCTTTCGATGAAACTGGAGAGAAAGTCTCTGTAACATCAACACATTCTTTCTGAGTATATCCTTTAGTTACAAGACACGCCTGATACCTCTCCACATTACCATTTGCATCCCTCTTGGTTTTAAATATCTATTTACAACTAATTGGTTTTGCACCTTTAGATAATGGGACAAGTTCCCAAACTTTATTGTCTCGCATAAACTTATACTCATCTTTCATGGCATCAATCCACTTTTGAGAATTAGAACTTTTCATGGCCTGATGAAAGTTGATTAGATCATCTTCCATCATTCCATTATCATCATCATGTTTTTGGAGAAATACAACATAATCATATGGAATAGCATTTCTCCTTTCTCTTGTGGACCTCCTTAATGGCACTTGTTCTTGAGGTTGTTGAGTTTGTTCTTCTGGAACAATTATCTCATTTTGAATGGGGAGTTGTTCAACATTGTCTTGTAGAGGTTCTAGATTCACTTCTTGATCAATGATAGGTAAAAGAACCTGAACATCGTCAAAAGTGATAGTAGGAACTGAATTAGAATCCAATTCCTCCTCAAAAGCAATGTTTCTAACCTTATTTCTCCCCCCAAACTCAACATCCTCAAAACAATGTTGCAGTTCCCGTCTCAAAAATATTCCTTATTATAGGATCATAAAACTCATAGCCCTTAGATCGCTCAAAATTTCCTTAACGCTAAACTTTATAGACATCAAATAAGCAGAAGTGATGTCATTTCAACCTTATTGTTTTGAGCAAAACGTTTCTTAATTTTGTCAAGGAAACCTTAGCCTGAGTAATCTTTTCAGATTCTATGCCCTAAAGGCTTTTGAAATAATGTGCCTCAGGATCATTAGACTCTTACCTCTCAAAATCCCTTAATATAAAGGGTGCTTTCCGCAGTGAGAGGTGTAAGTAGTTCTTCCCTTAGTGCAAGGTCTATGTTCATATAGCCAAGCACTATAAATAAGTCCCTTTTCCATTCATTTAGTCCTATTGAGCATGGGTATAGAATTTATATTAGCAGATATTGTGGCAGTAGAATATGAATTAGCTGAATATAGAATAAAAATAAATAAAAATCAGCTCAAATCAATATTCATAAGTAAACAATAAATTCAAGATAATGGCTAATCCCATCTCAAGATACCAAACACAACATTAATATCAAGTCTTTGGACAATAATATTAACTGTAAGTGGTACTCTTATTGTGGCAATCAAACATTAACAATAAATTATGTCAAACAATTAATTAATCTTTGGACTAACTTATTACTCACATAAAATACCTGATAATTGTCACACATTTATCACCACAGATGTCATTGAAATTCTGCCAAATATTAACGTACCTTTGGGTCAACTAATAAACGCATGAATCAAAAAAACATATTGTAACGCCCCGAATTTGGGCCTATTGGGCTTTGGGTCTCATAAAATTTTTAAGTGAGCAAGGAAATGAAAAATGACATGACGGCTTTAAAGGTTTAATGAATTTGGAGTGTCTAGGTGTGATGGAGAAGCTTTGGGTTCGAGTTTTGTGGTGGATGATTCTTAATTTATTTAATTAAGGAATCAGGGTTATGAGTAGTGGGATTTTAAATAAAAATAAGTGAAAAATGGCACAAGGAAGCCTGTGGTGAAGTGGCTAAGTGACGCCACTAGGGTGTAGAGAGGTGGCGACATATGCATGCAGGGAGGTCTGAGGTTCGAGTGCTAGCTTAGTTTTTGTATGGAGTTTAATTTTAGACTTATAGAAGGCTGGAAGTAGCGTGTAGAGGGACTCTAAAGAGAAGTGATCAGTAGAGAGAATTTAGGAGAAGGATAAGGGAGATATCATGGAGAAAAATCAGGAGATTAGTAGTGGATGAAGTGGTGCTGAATTGGACATTAAGGGTGCCTAAGTTTCGACTATAAGCTATATAAATGTATGTGTACCGAACTTAGGGTCCTAGGTAATGTCGAAGTTTCCATTCTTTTTCTTTTCCTTACCGAAACCTTAATTTTTTCCACAACCGAAAATACCTTGCCTTGTTGCAGAAATCTCATATAGCCGAATCCCTTTTTGTCGAATTCTCTCATAGCCAAACTCTTTTATTGCTGAAGTATCATCATCGTCTCTTGCCAAAATCCCTATTAGTGCCGAATCTTTGTTGTTTTCCTCCATCACAAATTGATTGTTACCTACTATCAGTCAAGGTTAAAAGCCGAATCTCGTTCAGTAGTTATCTAGGCTGCAAGATCAAAAGTGGATTCGGTAAGTATTCAGTTAACCCCTTAGTGTGTTTTGTTAAAAGCTGAAGGGCAACTTCTCATTGTCGTTAATCTTGTATTAACAAGGGTAAGGTTCAGAGATCGCTAACGTGGTAAGGATCGTTAGCAGAGTGTAAGTGTACTCAACTCGATTATGGTTTAAGTAAATGGCCGAATGTGAGTATGATCTATTGGGGTGACTTGTGTTGATTATGAGTCACTTGAAGTTTGATGGTGTATGTGTGAGTGCAAATCTAGGGGATACTCATGACTAGTAGCTAAGGAAGGGCTATTAGAACCCGGTGGCACACGGTAAGGTTACGGTAAGGCTTCGGCTTTCGGTAAATATTTGGATTAAGTATGGGTGATTGATTAAAGGTTGGTTGGTTGTAGGTTCAAGACCAAGGATAGTATAGCACGTCAAAGTAACCAAGTGTGTACAAACACTACACACACATGATATCAGCAATGCCGAAAAGTCAAAAAGTCGAAAGTGGCTAAATGGGCCCGGTGGGCCTTGAGGCTAAGTTTGATGAAATTGATTGATTTGGTTATATGAATTGAGTTAGTCATGCATGTTACATGATCTGGAATTGTTTTGAGCCTAATGGGCCATGTGAATGAGATCTGGGCCTAATGGGCCATAAAGATGTGATTTGGGCTTAATGGGCTATATGAACATGAAATGGACTTGATGGGCTTTATGGGGACGTAGACAAGTATGCTATGGTTTAATGGATTTTAGGCCTAGTTCTGAAAAACTCCTAAATCACATAAGACTTAATCTAATAATTAAACATGTCCGAGGACAAGTCGCTGGGTTAGAGTGTGGCAATGGAAATATGCATGTCTAGGATTGGATCTAGAGAGAGCTTGGTACTTAAGCGGTCCTAGTGGCCCACCTCCTCTTCTCTGGGATCCTACCTGGTGCATAGTGTCTGTTCACTTTGGTCGCAAGGACTTATTAATGGGCCAAAGTTCATTACTAAAACCCAAGAGGGACCAAATACCCCTAATTTGAAAATTACCAGAATACCCTTGATTTGCAAAATTACCAAAATACCCCTGATTTACAAAATTTCCAAAATACCCATGTTTTGCAAAATTACCTAAATACCCCTATAAAGTAGATTTACGAAAGTACCCTTGGGTAGTGAAATGACTAAAATACCCCTAAGTGCTGAATGTGTGAAAATGTGTATGTTATATTCATGAAATATATATTGTATTTGGGTGGGTTTTGATGATATGGAGGAAGATTTGAGGATCACATAGTCGCTTGACGACCGTGGATCCACCAGTGGCTTTAAGCCCATTATAGCAGCTTTGCTGCAACGTTTGAGTAGTGCCGCTGTTGATGCTACCTTTGGAGTGTAGGGATGGGTGGGTTGATATTTATATCCCCACATGAGTGTAAGGTTAGAAGGGAAATGGAGTACAGGGTTGGATTTGGGATGGGTGCATTGCATTCATGTGATACTGATGTGATATGAGGTCATTGTGGGCTAAGGCCCAAGACCACCATTTTTTATAGGGTTAGGCCAATGTGATAATTGTATGTTGATTGGATTACCAAGGGTCATACACATTGAGTTTCAAAACGCACCCCCTTTTTATTAAATGTTTCAGGTGATCCTCAGTAAACGGCTCAACGTGGGAAAGGACTCAGAGATGGCCACACTACAAGATACTTAGAAGTTTTATTTATTTGTCTCAAAAGAACTGATTTTAATTACCTTATTTTTGTTGGATGTAATAAGGCCTTGTACTTCGATTTGACTTTGGATTTTGAGTTTTGTTGTTTCAACTGTTTACTTAATTATTAAACCCGAGTAAATTTCTTATGTTTAAACATGGTTTCTGGAACACTTAAAATAATTAAATGGTCTTTTATCATTAGTTAACAAGACTCAAGGATTTTGGGCTTTTGGGCCTTAAATTTTAACTTAGCAAAATCGTTTTGAATTATGCCTTTGATGTGACCTTCCCGAATTTGGCCTTAACGTCTGGGCTGGGTCTGGGGGTGTTACACTTAGTGGCATCAGAGCCTAGTGGCAAAGCTCGGGATGTGAAATGGGCTTTAGATTTTGGGTTTTTATAACAAATAGATTAAAAAGTTTCTACAGGATTCTTGAAGTGTGGTTCACCGAGCCCTCGACGTCGAGCCAAGTAAGTTTTTCTGTGATTACACTTGTTTAAAATTATGGAACTATATTTAGATATTGGGCTACCTTAAACAATAAGTTTTTAGAGATTAAAGCCGTAGGAAAATTAAGCCTGTAGTGGATTTACGACGGCGAAACAACTTTTAAATTGTTACTTGCATAAGACATGTGCTTTAAACAGTAGAACTATGAACTAAAAAAATTCCTAATTTAGATAATACGAGAATAAGCGATGAGCGCTAGAAGAAGTGCAAGGGGTCGCGGCAGAGGTCGTGGAAGTGTTAGGGCTGATGTGCTGACTCAGCTAGTTAGGGAGGTACTGGAGGAGGTTAAAGATATTAGTGAAACACTTCAGGTTAGGTGCGTAGACTGTAAGAAAAAAAGAGATCGCAGTTTTCTAGGGCCGCAGTCTCGTTCTGTGAAGCATGTTAAGGTACGTCCAAACTTTTCAGCTTGCAAATATTGCAGAAGGAGTCATCCGGGTGAATGCTCGAGGAAGTTAGGAGCGTGTTTCAGATGCAGGTCTGAGGAGCATAAGGCTCGGGATTGTTCAATCACTATTAAGTCGGGTATGTTTTTTGTGGATGTGATATTTTGGGTATAGAAACTGTATGCATGCAATGTTTATATGTTATTAAATCAGAGTGCACATCGAAAGCATAGTGGTGTGACTTGAGCGATGTGCTTAGTAGTTAGTTGGAAATTTCGAGGACGAAATTTCTTTAAGAGGGGTAGAACTGTAACGCCCCGAATTTAGGCCTAGAAGAATTGGGCCTATTAGGCTTTGGGTCTCATAAAATTTTTAAGTGAGCAAGAAAATGTCAAATGACATGACAGCTTTAAAGGTTTAATGAATTTCGAGTGTCTAGGTGTGTTGGAGAAGTTTTGGGTTCAAGTTTTGTGGTGGAGGATTCTTAATTTATTTAATTAAGGAATCAGGGTTGTGAGTAGTGGGCTTTTAAATAAAAATAAGTGAAAAACGGCACAAGGAAGCTTGTGGTGAAGTGGCTAAGTGACGCCACTAGGGTGTAGAGAGGTGGTGACATATGCATGTAGGGAGGTCTGAGGTTCGAGTGCTAGCTTAGTTTTATTTTGGAGTTTAATTTTAGGCTTCTAGAAGTTGGAAGTGGCGTGTAGAGGGACTCTAAGGAGAAGTGATCAGTAGAGAGAATTTAGGAGAAGGATAAGGGAGATATCATGGAGAAAAATTAGGAGATGAGCGGTGGATGAAATGGTGCCGAATTGGACTTTAGGGGTGGCTAAGTTTCGGCTATAGGCTATATAAATGTATGGGTGCCGAATCTGGGGTCCTAGGTAATGCCGAACTTTTCAGTCTTTTTCTTTTCCTTGTCGAAACCTTATTTTTTTTTCAACAACCGAAAATACCTTGCCTTGTTGTCTAAATCTTTTATAGCCAAATCCCTTTTTGCCGAATTCTCTCATAGCCAAACTGTTTTATTGCCGAAGTATCATCATCTTCTCTTGCCGAAATCCCTATTAGTGCCGAATCTGCAACAGCCCGGTTTAGACCCTAGTCAGAACAGTGGCTTCGAGACCACAAATTCAAGGTCAAGAATAATATTTTAATATT
The DNA here is from genome assembly GCA_025503065.1 of Gossypium bickii. Lineage (NCBI taxonomy): Eukaryota > Viridiplantae > Streptophyta > Magnoliopsida > Malvales > Malvaceae > Gossypium > Gossypium bickii. The sequence continues at coordinate 23,643,009 of CP106718.1, forward strand.
ATTATTAGTGTTTATAATATGTGATTGAGTATGTGTGAAATTTCTGTGTGAAAATTTTATTGTTTTAGTGCTTAATTAGCAAAAATGACTTAATCGCATAAAATGCAAAAGCTGTGTGTTGATTGTTAAAGTGTTAATTAGACATGGCTTATAAAAGAGAGGTCCTTATGTTAATATTACATCATTAAATAGTTAATGGATGATAATAGCATGGCAATTGGTGTTATTATTAATATTCATTAAGGGTAATTTAGTAAATGTTGTAATAATGTAATATAACTAAAACAAAAAGAAATAAAAGCCATATTATCATCATCTATTGCCGAAATTTGAAATGAAATGAGAGAAAGAAGGTTTTGAAGCATTCGGCTATAGTTGCTCAAAATCAAGGTATGTTTTGAGCTCGATTTTTAGTGATTTTTACGTTTTTGTGGTCATTGCTTTGTGTACAATCAAATCGATTCTTTGATTTTTAGAAATTGATGGTGATTTTAAGTTATGCCATTGATGAATGCTTGAGATTTGTGTTAGTTAAGGATGAAATATGAAAACTTGGTGTTGGATTAACATTGTTTGTATTAAGAGTTTTTGGTGAAATTGAGTATTTTGGGCTAAATTGAGAAAAGTGTAAATTGAAGGATTAAAATGTGAAATAAATGAAATGTGTGGGTTTGTATTAGCATGGGAAGAATTCGGCTAAGCACATGTGTATTGAAATTTTGTGTATTTGATGATTTTGTGAAATAGGGAATAAAGTGTCGAAATGTGAAAATGTGAGGGCTATTTTGTAAAATGCCCCAAATATGTGTGTGTGGATTAAATTGAATAAATTAGTGATTGAATGGATTAAATTTGAATGTGTATAGACCAAGAGATGAGAGGTTCGGATCGAGATCGAGGCAAAGATAAAGTGCTCGATTAATCGACCATATCAATAGTTCGACGTCCGAGGTAAGTTCGAATATAATATATGTTAGTAAGATAAGATTTAGCATTTATGAAATGAATGTGTTTATGTGTATGAAATTGAAATGCTATGTGCAAGATTTAGTTGATGGCACTAAGTGTGTGAAAGTGAAGTTGAAACAGAAATGAATGGCACTGTGTGTGCGATGTTATGAAAGCTTCAGCTTATTGATGTGGCACTGTGTGTGCGATATCGAGATAAGTCAGTTGAAAGATTAGGCACTAATTTTGCGATGACTAATATGTTTCGATCATGTATATGGCGTTGAGTGTGCGATTAAATTGAAAAAATATCTGAGGATGATCGACTTATAATATCGAGCATTGAGTAGCTTGGAAATTGAATAACTATGTGTTAGCTAAGGTATGTATTGAACCTTTGTGGTTAATGAGTTTATAGATAAAGCTATGATATGGTATGAATAAGAGAAAATTGATTTATTTGATGGTTATTATATACATTGATTTGATTTGATGAGATAAATGTATTGTATGTCAAACTTACTAAGCTTTGGAAAGCTTACTGTGTGATTGGTTTCTCTGCTTTGCAGTGTCAGTATAGCCAGCTCGGATCTGGGGATCGTCAGCTTCTCAATCACACTATCGGCAATCTATTTTGGGTACTTTTGGAGTGATGTACATAGTTGAAATATGGCATGTATAGGCTAGTTATTTGAATCATATTAGAGGTGTGCAATTAGCCTTGTGATATGGCTAGATATATGATGGTTTTAAGCATGAATGGCTTGATATATATATATGATGCATATTTTGGCATGGCATGTGGGTAAAGAAAATGAATTTCAAATGGTAATCTTTGTGATGGTAAAATGTTAGTATGATTTAGTGAATTTGAGAATGAATGATGTTTAGTATATGAATGTGTTCAAGTTGTATATGTTAGCTTATAAGTTGACATGTTTGGAAATGAAAATTTCATGAGATGATGTAACGATTATTGTCATGGAATTGGTTGCTAAATTATGTGTTTAAAGATGCTCAAATGTGCTTGTAGGATTGACCTTATATGGGTGGAAAATTGGCCTTGCAAATGGCCTATTTTGCCACACGGTGGTGGCACACGAGCGTGCCTGATGACTGTGGGAAAGTGGCAATATGTAGTCTATTAGCACACGGCCTTGACATGGGCGTGTCATTTAACCGTGGGCGTAAGTCAGTATGAGGCCTAAGAGTATACGGACATGGCACACGAACGTGCCTGGTAGCTGTGTTGTTTCAACAAGATCGACCACGGCCAAATTACAGGGCGTGCTTGGTGGCCGTGGAGCCAAGTCAGGATAGACCATTGCCAAGGACACACATGTGTGTCTAGCAGCCATGGGAGGTACACGGCCTGCCTCCACGGGCGTGTATCCCCTGTAACCTAGAAAAGTTTTGAATTTTCGAGAATGTCTGTATGTATTCTGGTTTGGTCCCGACCATTTCTTGCATGTGTTTAAGGTTTTGTAGACCTCTACAAGGGACTATTTGATTATGTTTTGATGTACTATGATGATGTTTGACTTTGTGTTGTGAATAGGTTGTAAAATGATTCGATTGTTTGGTAGTGAATCTTAACCCTATTCCAGCAACAGTCTCAGGTTAGGGGTGTTACATTTTTATTGGTATCAGAGCTACAATTTAGTCGATTCTCGGACTAACATAGCGCGTGTGAGTCTAGCTATACATTCCATATATAAAAATTGCGATAGTGTGATGAATTCTGACAGTTGAAAATGTGTTTTCATATAGTAATGGATCCTGATCGAGTAATTACTGACGATGTAGAGAGTAACGTGCCTGCTCTCGCTCAAGGGACAGCGTCAACCGCATCTAGTCTGAATGAAAGTGGTGAGGGAGGAGAGGCTAAACAAGCCTTCTTCCGAATGATAAGCGAATGGTTTACGGAGTTCGTTCGAACGAATCCGGCTGCTCCACAACCTCCACACCCACAAGTTCATGTTCTGCCACAAGTTGTAGATCTGATCAGATCGAATAAACCTCATATGGATAAGATTCACAAGTATTGGGCCAAAGAGTTTAGGGCCACATCTGATGACGATGCTGAGCGAGCTGAGTTTTGGCTTGAGAATACTCTTCGAGTATTTGATGAGATGCCGTTGACTCTTGATGAATGTATTAAATATGTTATTTCATTGTTGAGAGATACCGCGTATAACTGGTGGAAAACCTTAATATCCGTGGTTCCGAGAGAGAGAATCACCTTGGACTTCTTTCAAGCTAAGTTTAGAAAGAAGTATATCAGTCAGCGCTTCATTGATCAGAAACGCAAAGAGTTTCTAGAACTGAAACAAGGTTGTTTGCCTGTTACTGAGTACGAACGGGAATTCGTAAGATTGAGTCAATATGCGAGAGAATGTGTTTCGACTGAAGATACTATGTGTAAACGCTTCATAGAGGGGTTGAATGAAGATATTAAATTTTTGGTTGGGATACTTGATATAAATGAATTTGTTGTGTTTGTTGAAAGAGCATGCAAAGCTGAGGAGCTCAGTAATGAAAAGAAGAAAGCTGATTCTGAAGCTCGTGATGAAAGAAAAAGATCGATGAATAAGTTTTCTCAACCTTCGACGAAGAGATTTAGAGATGCAAGCAATCATTTAAATGCTTCGTTTGGACATTCAAGTAGAGATCGTTCGAGACAAAGTACTGGTCCATGAATTCAAGCTCCGAATGAATCAAGTGTTGGCAATGTTAAGAGTAACAAGCCTGAGTGTAGACAATGTGGGAGACGACATGTGGGAGAGTGTTGGGGCAAGTATAATAATAGAACATGTTATAAATGTGGATCTTGAGATCATTTTATTTGAGATTGCCCAAAGATGGTCGAAAAAGAAAATGTTCAAAATGAAAGACCAAGTAATGTGACAGCTAGAGCTAGACCACCCAGAAACACCAGATATGTGAACGAAAGTCAGAGAGGGACCACTGATACAACGGTGAGATCGGAAGCGAGAGCACCTGCTCGATCCTATGCTATACGAGGGCTAGAGGAAGCGACATCTCCAGATGTCATAACTGGTACTTTTACTTTATTCGATACTGATGTGATTGCATTAATAGATCCGTGATCGACTCATTCCTATGTGTGTGTAAATCTAGTATTCAATAAGACTCTACCTGTTGAGTCTACTGAATTTGTGGTTAGAGTGTCGAACCCCTTAGGCAAGTGTGTCTTGGTGGATAAGGTGTGCAAGAGTTGCCCATTGATGTTTCGGGATGCTTGTTTTCTGGCTAATTTGATGTTGTTACCGTTCGATGCGTTTGACATGATTCTGGGTATGGATTGGCTTATTCTACATAATGCCATTGTGTATTGTAAATGAAAGAGTATTGAATTTAGAAGTCAGAACGGTGAGCTAGTTCGAATTGAATCCAGTGATATGAAAGGATTACCAGCTGTTCTATCTGCAATAAAAGCTATGAACTATGTAAGAAAGGGTTGTAAAGCTTATTTGGAGTATGTAATTGATATAAAAGTGTCGAAAAAGAAAGTTGAATCTGTGCCTGTGGTATGTGAGTTTCTAAATGTGTTTCCTGAAGAGTTACCAGGATTAACTCCAATTCAGGAAGTTGAATTTGGTATTGAATTAGTGCTGGGAACCACTCCTATTTCTGTAGCTTCGTATAGAATGGCACCAACAGAATTAAAAGAGTTAAAGTCTCAGTTACAGGAGTTGACTGACGGAGGGTTTGCACGACCAAGTTTCTCACCTTGGGGAGCTCCTATGTTATTTGTGAAAAATAAAGATAGAACTATGAGAATGTGTATTGATTATCGATAGTTGAACAAAGTAACGATAAAGAACAAATATTCGTTTCCTCGTATTGATTATTTGTTTGATCAGCTGAGAGGAGCTACAGTGTTTTTAAAGATAGATTTGAGATCAGGATACTATCAGTTAAGAGTTAAAGAATCCGATGTGCCAAAAACTGCTTTCAGAACAAGGTACAGACATTACAAATTCTTAGTGATGCCTTTTGGACTAACAAATGCTCCTACGGTGTTTATGGATCTGATGAATCGGATATTCAGACCGTATTTGGATCGCTTTGTAGGACTGTTCATTAATGATATTTTGATCTATTCGAGTGACGAGACGCAACATGCTGAGCATTTGAGAATTATGTTACAAACTCTGCGTGTAAAACAATTGTATGCAAAGTTTAGCAAATGTGAATTTTGGTTGCATGAGTTTGGTTTTCTGGGTCATATTATATAAGCTGCCAGGATTTGAGTTGATCCAAGTAAAATCTCTGCTATTTTGGAATGGAAGCCTTCGAGAAATGTGTCCGAAGTTCGTAGTTTTCTGAGATTAGCAGGATATTATAGACGATTTGTGAAAGGCTTCTCGATGATTGCAACTCCATTAACAAAGTTGTTACAGAAAGATGTTAGATTCGAGTAGTCAGAAAAGTGCCAACAAAGTTTTGAATAGTTAAAAGTGTTTTGACTAAAGCACCAGTGTTGATTCAACCCGAATCAGGCAAAGGGTTTATAGTTTATAGTGATGCATCGTTGAATGGTTTGGGCTGTGTGCTGATGCAATAGGGGAAAGTCATTGCTTATGCTTCGAGACAATTAAAACCGCATGAAAAGAACTACCCAACGCATGACCTTGAACTGGCCGCGATTGTGTTTGCATTAAAAATATGGCGTCAATATTTATTTGGTGAAAAGTGTCATATCTTTATAGGTCAAAAGAGTTTAAAGTATTTGATGACTCAGAGAGATTTGAATTTGCGACAGAGAAGATGGTTAGAATTGTTGAAAGACTACGAACTTGTGATAGATTACCACCCAAATAAAGCTAATGTTGTAGTTGATGCCTTGAGTCGAAAATAGTTATATGCTTTGCGAGCTATGAGTAATTAGATAGATCTGTGTGATGATAGTGCGGTTGTAGCTGAATTGAAAGTAAAGCCGATGCCTGTACAGCAGATTTGTGATGCTCAGAAAAATGATGTTGAAATGATGGCTAAACGAACTCAATGTGAATTGAATGCTGAATCAGAATTTCGAGTTGGTAGTGATAATTGTTTGAGATTTAGAGACCGGATTTGTATTACGAGAAATTCAGAGTTGCTTTTGATGATTTTGACTGAAGCTCACAATAGTCATTTGACTGTACATCTGAGGAGTACGAAGATGTATAATGATCTGAAACAGTTCTATTGGTGGCATGGCATGAAAAGAGACATTTCTGACTTTGTGTCGAAATGTTTAGTTTTTCAACAAGTCAAGGCTGAACATCAAGTTCAGTCTGGTTTGTTACAACCAATTATGATTCCTGAGTGGAAATGAGAGAGAATTACGATGGACTTTGTGCTGGGTTTACCCTTATCTCCGAGTAAGAAAGATGCAATCTGGGTGATAGTGGACAGATTGACGAAATCAACTCATTTCATTCTGGTGAGAATCGATTATTCTTTAGATAAGTTAGCTAAACTGTATATCGATGAGATTGTGAGATTGCACGGAGTATCATTATCTATAGTGTCTGACAGAGATCTGAGATTTACCTCGCGATTTTGGAAGAAATTGCAAGCTGCTTTAGGCACAAAATTGCATTTCAGTACTGCTTTTCATCCGCAAACGGATGGTCAATCTGAGCGAATCATTCAAATTCTCGAAGACATGCTGAGATATTGCATACTTGAATTTGAAAGTACGCGGGAAAAGCAATTATCATTGATTGAGTTTGCGTATAACAATAGGTTTCAATCTAGCATTAAAATGGCACTATATGAAGCTCTTCATGGTCGAAAGTGTCGAACTCCATTGTATTGGAATGAGCTGAGTGAGAATAAGATTCACGGGGTTGATCTGATAAAATAGACTGAACAGAAAGTGAAAGTAATTCGTGACAATTTGAAAGCAGCCTCAGATCATCAAAAGTCTTATGCAAATTTGAAACGAAAAGATATTGAATTTGAAATTGGTGATAAAGTGTTTCTGAAAGTATCTCTTTGGAAGAAAATACTTCGATTCGGCTGGAAGGGCAAGCTAAGTTCGAGGTTCATCGGACCATATGAGATTATTGAACGAGTTGGGTCGGTTGCTTATAATTGAGATTGCCATCTGAGTTAGAAAAGATTCATAACGTGTTTAATGTGCCAATGCTTCGACTGTACAGATCAGGCCCGTCTCATGTGATTACTCATACGGAGATTGAGATTCAGTCAGACTTATCATATAGTGAAGAACCGATCCGAATTTTGGCACGAGAGATTAAAGAGTTGAGAAACAAAAGAATTTCCTTAGTGAAAGTATTATGGCACAAACACGGAGTTGAAGAGGCTACGTGGGAGTCTAAGAACATTATGAGAGAGCAATACCAACCCCTATTCACTTGTAAGATTTTCGGGGATGACAATCCCTGAGGGGGGAGCGTTGTAACAGCCCGATTTAGACCCTAGTCGAAACAGTGGTTTCGAGACCACAAATTTGAGGTCGAGAAAAATATTTTGATATTATTTTTAGTGTTTATAATATGTGATTGAGTATGTGTGAAATTTTTGTGTGAAAATTTTATTGTTTGAGTGCTTAATTAGCAAAATGGACTTAATCGCATAAAATGCAAAAATTGTGTGCTGATTATTAAAGTGTTAATTAGACATGGCTTATAAAAGGAAAGGTCCTTATGTTTAGATTACATCATTAAATAGTTAATGGATGATAATAGCATGGCAATTGGTGTTATTATTAATATTCATTAAGGGTAATTTAGTAAATGTTGTAATAATGTAATATAATTAAAACAAAAAGAAATAAAAGCCATATTATCATCATCTATTGCCGAAACTTGAAAGAAAAAGAGAGAAAGAAGGTATTGAAGCATTCGGCTATAGTTTCTCAAAATCAAGTTATGTTTTGAGCTTGATTTTTAGCGATTTTTACGTTTTTGTGATTGTTGCTTAGTGTACTATCAAACCAATGCTTTGATTTTAGAAATTGATGGTGATTTTGAGTTATGCCATTGATGAAATATGAAAACTTGGTGTTGGATTAACATAGTTTGTATTAAGAATTTTTGGTGAAATTGAGTATTTTGGGCTAAATTGAGAAAAGTGTAAATTGAAGGATTAAAATGTGAAATAAATGAAATGTGTGGGTTTGTATTAGCATGGGAAGAATTCAGCTAAGCACATGTGTATTGAAATTTTGTGTATTTGATGATTTTGTGAAATAGGGACTAAAGTGTCGAAATGTGAAAATGTGAGGCCTATTTTGTAAAATGCCCCAAATATGTGTGTGTGTGAATTAAATTGAATAAATTAGTGATTGAATGGATTAAATTTGAATGTGTATAGACCAAGAGATAAGAGGTTCGGATCGAGATCAAGGCAAAGATAAAGTGCTTGATTAATCGACCATATCGATGTAAGTTCGAATATAATATATGTTATTAAGATATGGTTTAGCATTATGAAATGAATGTGTTTATTTGTATGAAATTGAAATGCTATGTGCAAGATTTAGTTGATGGCACTAAGTGTGCGAAATTGAAGTTGAAACAGAAATGAATAGCACTGTCTGTGCGATGTTATGAAAGCTTCGGCTTATTGATGTGGCACTGTGTATGCGATACCAAGATAAGTCAGTCGAAAGATTAGGCACTAATTGTGCGATGACGAATATGTTTCGATCATGTATATGGCACTGAGTGTGCGATTAAATTGAAAGAATATCTGAGGATGATCGACTTATAATATCGAGGATTGAGTAGCTTGGAAATTGAATAACTATGTGTTAGCTAAGGTATGAATTGAACCTTTGTGGTTGATGAGTTTATAGATAAAGCTATAATGTGGTATGAATAAGAGAAAATCGATCTATGTGATGGTTATTATGTACATTGATTTGATTTGATGAGATAAATGTATTGTATGTCAAACTTACTAAGCTTTGGAAAGCTTACTGTGTGATTGGTTTTCTCGCTGCGATGTCAAAGGTCAAGATAGCTAGCTCGGATCTGGGGATCGTCAGCTTCTCAATCACACTATCGGCAATCTATTTTGGGTACTTTTGGAGTGATGTACATAGTTGAAATATGGCATGTATAGGCTAGTTATTTGTGTAACAAACATACCCAAGCCCGATGCTAGGATTGAATACGAGACATTACCATGCTTGAACTCACTTAAACATACACTTACGGGCTGTAAACTTTCGTTCCGATTTAAAAACATCTCTTTCTTAGGGTAATCATACAATCCGTGGGTCTACGAGGCCTTACACACAAATCTGAAAAATTTCAGAACTTAGTCGAAAACTTTTATTTAAAGCAGGGGTCACATGCCCATGTGACTTGGGACACGCCCGTGTACCCTTAGACACGCCCATGTCTCCAACCGTGGGGAGTTACTGACTATATTCACACGGCCTTGACATGCCCGTGGGCTTAGACCGTGTGCTAATCCTTGGTATATTGACTTGATCACACGGTCTGGGGCACACGCCCATGTCCAAATCGTGTGTCCTACACGGCTCATACAAACGGCCGTGGGGTTTGACCGTGGCCTATCCTGACTTAAAACAATAAGGTGCAGGGTACTCACGACCTAGACACACGCTCATGTGTCTAACCATGTGGGCACTTAGAGGCTATTTACCAAGCCATTTGCCACCCTGAAATCAAGATCAACTCAAGCTCAATTTAATACATTTTTCATAAACAATACTATATGCTTCATTGACCTCAACAAACATACATACATAGTCAATTTTGGCCAATCACTTAGCCATATACAAAAGAATAATAACTTGATAGTCTATACATTGGCCCTTCCTAAAACATGTTCTCAAAATGAATGCTTCCTATACATGCCATACTTAGTAAAATAACTTGGCTATACCAAAATAAAGATTGATAGTGTGCTACGAGCTCCGACTCCAACGATCAACAAGTTAGCTTGGCGGGACTACATAGAAAGAAAGAATTAAAGACGTAAGCATTTAGCTTAGTAAGTTTGCATGTAAATCATATATCAATATTTACTTACTTAATATAAACCATTTGACATAAAAATGGTATCATAAATTTCAACTATAGAGCTTACTTACTCATACTGATTCTTACATGTCTTATGATACTTGCTATTCTCATACTTATAAGGTAAACAAGGTACCTGTATCACTTGATCATATTGATCAGCATACTTTAATATAATAATCATGATCTTTAATTCATCATTCATAGCATAGATGATACTCAATATCAACTTGATAATAACTTTGCTCACTTAGCTTTCTTGTTATCTCATTTTAACTTTACTCATTTTCCCGATGAATTTCTGCGAATAACCGAGGATACTAAATCTCATCTTGGTTTCGAGGCCATGTCTTGACATGGACTTATACGAAGTCTTTACTCATGAACTGGTCAATGCCGAGCCTTGGCTGGGACTTACATGAAATCTCTTTCTCTTGATAGCTTTTTAATGCCAAGACTTGTCTTGGGCTTACATGATATCTATTCAATGCCAAGCTTGCCTTGGACTTACATGATAACTGTTCAATGCCAAGCTTGTCTTGGACTTACATGATAACTGTTCAATGCCAAGCTTGCCTTGGACTTACATGATATCTGTGCTTGATTTTCGATGCCATGCCTTGGCTTGGTCTTATACGGACTTTCTTATCTTATGTGGTGGATCGAGTATCCTGGGAAATTCATATTCAATCAGGACTTGCTCATACTTAATCTCATTGATTTCTTTGTTTAACATAGCATTAAGCATTCCATGGAAATAATGTACATTATACTAAGCAATTCAATAATAGAAATCATAGAGCTTAGAAATCATACAAACTTACCTCAATATACAAAATGTATGTAGATAAGCAATTTAGTCCTCGACTTTGTTCTTGCCTCGGTTTTGATCCGAGCTTCGTTTTTCTTGATCTATAATCATAAATAGACCATTTAATACTCACATTGACTAAATTGACTCTTTACTCATATTTTGGCAAAATTACTATTTTGCCCTAAACTTTTTCGTATTTGCACTTTTGCCCCTAAGCTCGTAAAATGATTTTCATTCAACTTTCTTAAACTTCATGCTTAGCTGATTCATTTTCTCTACTATAACAATCATCAATTCTCACTATTTCTAGTATGTATGACCAATTTTTATAACTATTACAATTTGGTCCATATTATCATTTTTCATGAAATTCACTAAGGAAAAGTTGTTTATCTAACATCAAACTCTCATAAACTTCCATAAAACATCATTTAACATGCACGTCATTCATGGGTAGATTTTTGAACATGCATCTTAGCTCATTTTATAGCTAAAAATAGCTAATTCATAATACGAGAACTTCAAAAATACGAAGAATATTAAAAACGGGGCTAAAATGAACTTACTAGCAAGCTTGAAAAAAATGAAGAACCCTAGCTATGGAGTCTCCAAATTTTCGGCACAAGGGGGAAGAAGATGAATAGATTTTTTTCATCTTTTTCCCATTTTAATCATTTAATAGATAAATGACCAAAATGCCCTTCTCTTTAAAAATTTCTATTTTACTAACTCATGTCCAATTTTGTCCAAAAATTACTATTTGGGAAAATTACTATTTAAGGACTTCTAATTGATATTCTAAAGCTATTTCATACAAAAAGCTTCTAGAAACTCATATTTTGCAACTTTTGCAATTTAGTCCTTTTTGGACCATTCAACTTCAATTTAACAAAATTGCTTCATGAAACTTTCACACTTGCATTCAAACATGGCATAAACCTTAAAAACTCATAAATTCACCTCGGATTCGTGGCCTCGCACCACTATTCCGACTAGGCCCTAAATCGGATTGTTACAATTCTCACCCTTAGGGATTTTCGTCCTCAAAAATCTTACCAGCAAAAAGATTTGGATACTAGTTTCTCATACTCTCTTCTGGTTCCCATGTAGCTTCTTCTATCCCATGTCTTTGCCACAGTACTTTCACTAGGGCAATACTTTTATTTCTCAGTTGCTTGACTTCCCAAGCTAAAATCTTGACTGGTTCTTCACCATAAGGCATGTCGGGATGAATCTCTATTTCTGACGGGGTAATTACATGTGAAGGATCTGATCGGTAGCGTCTCAACATTGACACGTGAAACACATCATGTATCTTTTCTAGCTCTAACGGCAAAGCCAATCGGTAAGCTACCAGCCTAACTTTTTCGGTAATCTCGTAAGGTCCAATGAAACGTGGACTTAACTTGCCTTTCCGACCAAATCTGAGAACTTTTCTCCATGGTGACACTTTCAAGAAAACTTTATCCCCGACTTGATACTCTATCTCTTTTCTCTTTAAGTCCGAATATGATTTCTATCTATCTGATGCAGCTTTTAAACATTCTCGTATCACTTTCACTTTCTCTTCAGCTTCTTTAACTAAATCAACCTCATGATTTTGGTTTTCTTTAAGTTCAGTCCAAAATAAAGGCGTTTTGCACTTACGCCCATATAGAGCCTCATATGGCGCCATCTTTAAGCTCGACTGAAAACTATTATTGTAGGAAAATTCTATCAATGGAAGAAACTTTTCCCAGCTGCCTTGAAATTCTAAAATACAACATCTGGGCATGTCTTCGAGTACTTGAATTAACCTCTCTGACTAGCCATCAGTTTGTGGATGAAAAGTCGTGCTAAAACTCAATCTTGTACCCAAGGCTTCTTACAGCTTCTTCCAAAATCTGGAAGTGAATCTCGAATCTTTATCCGATATAGTCGATAAAGGAACTCCATGAAGTCTTACTATTTCTGAAACGTACAAGTTTGCTAACTTGTCGAGTGAGTAATCTATTCGTATATGTATAAAATGGGCTGACTTCGTGAGTCTATCAACTACAACCCATATAGCATCCTTCTTGCTTGGTGACAACGGTAAACCCATTACAAAATCCATGGTGATACAGTCCCATTTCCACTCAGGATCCAAGATGGGCTGAAGCAAACCCGAAGGTACTTGGTGCTCAGCCTTTACTTGCTGACAAATAAAACATCTTGAAACGAACTCTGAAATATCTTTCTTCATTTTCGGCCACCAATACTGTTGCTTCAAGTCATTATACATCTTTGTACTACCCGGATGCACAAATAAACATCCGTTATGTGCCTCATACAAAATTCACTGAATAAGTTCCTCTTTTCTCGGTACACAAACTCTATCTCCAAAAATCAAGTATCTATCAGAATTAATCCGAAAGTCAGATTCAACGTCTGACTCGTACTGAGCTCTCTTAACTTGCAATTCATTATCTTCTTTTTGAGCCTCTAAGATCTCTTGAAGAAACATTGGTCTAGCTCTCAACTCAGCTAGAATAGAATTATCGTCGGATAAGCTCATCCGCAAATTCATTGCCCTTAACGCAAAAAGGGACTTCATGCTCAAAGCATCGGCGACCACATTCGCCTTTCCTGGATGATAGCCAATGACGAACTCATAGTCTTTTATAAACTCTAACCATCTCTTTTGCCTTAAATTCAACTCTTTCTGCGTCATCAATTACTTCAGACTTTTGTGATCAGTAAAAATCTGACATCTTTCACCATATAAATGGTGTTTCTAAATCTTCAAAGTGAAGACTATGGCAGCTAATTCTAGATCATGCGTCGGGTAATTTTTCTCATGACGCTTCAACTATCTAGAGGCATAAGCAATGACTTTGCCTTCTTACATGAGTACAAAGCCCAATTTAAGGATGCATCACTGTAAATTATAAATTCTTTCCCTTACTCGGGTTGTACTAAAACTGGAGCTTCTGTCAACATTGCCTTCAGTTTCTCGAATCTTTGTTGGCATCTTTCTATCCACTCAAACTTCACATTTTTCTGTAACAATTTAGTCATCGGGGTTGCAATCATGAAAAACCCCTTGACAAATTGTCTGTAATAGCCGACTAAGCCTAGAAAACTTTTAATCACAGAGATGTTTTTCGGTGGCTTCCAGTCCATTATGGCTGAAATCTTACTTGGATCTACTCGGACTCCATTTCTCGAGACAATATGTCTCAAAAATCCTACTTCCTTGAGCCAAAATTCACTTTTACTGAACTTGGCATACAACTGATTTTCTCAAAGAGTCTGTAAAACTATCCGTAAGTGCTCAGCATGCTCATTCTCATCTCGGGAATAAATCAGTATGTCGTCAATGAAAACGACTACAAACTTATCGAGGTACGGCCTAAAAATGCGGTTCATCAAATCCATGAATACTGCAGGAGCATTGGTCAACCCGAATGGCATGACTAAAAATTCATAATGCCCATACCTTGTTCGAAAAGCGGTCTTGGAGACATCAGAATCCTTTACTCTTAACTGGTAGTACCCTGATCTCAAGTCTATTTTGGAGAACACAGTGGCTCCTTTCAACTTATCGAACAAATCATCGATCCTAGGCAATGGGTACTTGTTCTTTACTGTCACTTTATTAAGCTGACGGTAATCTATGTACAATCTCATGGTGCCATCTTTCTTTTTCACAAATAAAACCGGAGCACCCCATGGTGAGTAACTTGATCTTGCAAAGCCTTTATCCATCAACTCTTGCAACTGTGACTTTGGCTCTTTCAACTCTGTTGGAGCCATTCTGTAAGGAGTAATAGATATCGGTACAGTACCGGGAGCCATAACAACTCAAGATAGTGAAAGGTTAGACGCGCTTAATTCAAAACAAAAGAAGGTGGTAGAAGAAAATACGGTTGAGATCAATAACAAGCCGAAACCGGTATTCAAAGAGTACAAACCTCGCATACCATATCCCCAAGCAATAACAAAAGACGATACAGAGGAACAGTTCGGTAAGTTTCTTAAACTTTTAAAGAAATTACATATTAATTTACCATTTCTTGAAGCTCTTCCGCAGATGCCAGCTTCCAGGAAATTTTTAAAGAAACTATTGACAAATAAGCGGAAGATTGACGAGGAATCACATGTGGAACTGAATGCAGTGTGCTCGGCAATGTTGCAAAATAAACTACCACAAAAATTAAAAGATACAGGGAGTTTTACATTTCCATGCTTAATTGGTAGTTTATCTATTGATAATGCATTAGCTGATTTAGGGGCAAGCATAAATGTCATGCCTTATAAATTGTTTAAACAACTAGGTCTAGGGAAACCTAAACAAACTAGGATGAGCATTCAATTAGCTGATAAAACTATTAGAGTTCCTAGGGGTATAATTGAAGATGTACTTGTGAAGATTGATAAATTCGTATTCACAGTAGACTTCGTCGTTTTAGACATGGATGAGGACAACACGTCCCCCTAATTTTAAGACGACCATTTTTAGCAGCTGCCAGAAATAATTGATGTCGACGCAGGTGAACTCATACTCTGTGTAGGTGAGGAGACAGTCACTCTTCAAGCCCTTGATTCAGCTAGAACATCGAATAGCCAAGGTGAAAAAGTAAATTCTATTGATAACCATTCGGTTAACCCTTCTTTTCAGGAAACACGACAGCATGATCCCGATCCTAAACCCTATGCCAACAAAGAAATAACTCATGAGGAACAAGGGATTCAGGTCGATGAACTAGAAGAGTGGAAAGCGCATCTAGAAGAAAAACTAGGGATACAAGAAGCAGAACCAAGGCCACCCTACGAGGCAGACAGGTTCAAACTCATAGATCAGGTACTATTAGACAAAGCAGACCCACGAGTGTCCCCTTCTGATCCTAACACCAGCAAGGAAATACCTTTCAAGGTAATCGATTTTTTTCCATACGGAATAGTCAAGTAACCATATGTTCGATACTTTGAAAAATAAATGCTACTCGTCTTAAACTCTATCATGATAATGGAACTGTCAGCATGAGGAAGGAATTTCAACTCCTCAAACCACCATGAATATACAAAGGAGAGGAGAGTGTAGCTTAAGACTATAAACAAGCGCTTCTAGGGAGGCAACCCGAGTACTAACCCCATTAACTTCTGCATTTTTCATCTTATTTATTTTATTTTATTCTTTCTTCATAACACCTAACTATAAACTAACCAAAAGTATAGAATTCCAAGCCACACGGCCTTGCACACGGCTGTGGCTGTGGCCGTGTGGGTACACTAAATCTCCATACTGACATGGCAGGGATGGTACGAGTCAGAACAAATAAAATCTTCGAATCACGGACTCCAACCACCACCCCACTGGCACCGACAAAAACCCCACGACCGTGTGATTCGGTCGTGGTCGACACTGTTAAATCACACACAGGCATGACGACCTGAGCATGGGCGTGGGAGAAACGAACTAAGCCCACCACGGCCATGCGATGTGACCGTGTGAGATGCCACCCCCACGATACACGGGCGTGTGAATGTACCTAGCTTGAAAATTCTATTTAAACCACCCACCCTCCCTCTTTTCAGCCATTCAACCCATTTAGTTTTTCTTTTCTTTCTCAACCCTCTCCCTACTTTTCATCCCTAATCTCTTCACACAACAATTGAGCTCCACCACATATATGTCGATGAAGCGAAAGGATCCCAGCACAGTCTCCCTTATGGAGACCGACCTACATAAGTTCATGCCGGCCGCTTCATCCACTCGACAAGCCAAGGGTCTTTGAGACCATTTATCTTTTGTTTTACTTTTATCTTCTCCTTTATTTTCCTTCTCTTTGACTATCTTATGCTTAATTTAGTTTATTTTATTTTAGTTTCTTAGTTTCAGGTTCAAAAGGCTGCTAGGGAATCACACCAGAACCACGACCACTGCCTCAATGCAGCGTTCGAAGTTCTAAAGGCTGCTTGGGAATCACACCACTTCTGCCACCGCTAGCACCTCCACAGCCTTAGAGGTCACACCCACCTCGCGAATCATCCAACAATAAGGACTCTTCGGTCCATTCATCTTTCATTTTAATTTTATCTGCATTTTTATTTTCTTTATCTTTATCTTTCTTGCCTTTAATTATATATTTAGTTTATTTTAAATGTGTCTTAATAATTTCTGGCTAATTCTCTACGAGCACCTCAATTTATTTATCTAGCGTAGATCTCTGTAGCAGCCACCACCTCTATCGACTTCCAACTCCGGGAAACCATCCAAATTTAGGAATTTTCACCTCTCCCTCTCTCTTAAATTGCATATACATGTTTGTACATTGAGGGCAATGTACACCTTAAGTGCGGGGGATGAATAGTTATTTCGAGAAAGTGCCTAACTTTCTTTATTATTATCAAATCCCTGAATTATGCCTTGTCTTGAAGTAATTTTATCATATTGTGATTAGAATGAAATTTCCTTTGATTTATGATTTTTATTGATATGTTTGGATTAAGTCATTGATAATTGTGCATTGATGATTAAATTTGAAGGATACTAGGGAATCAAACATGATAAGTCTAATTTTCATTTAATTAAAAATTCTTCTAGGTTGTTTACCTAAATCTAATTATTACCTTGAAGTTTGAAATTTACAAGGTTGACATCAAAAACCCATAATTTTTGTAAGATTTTGAGCCTTTTTAGAGCATATATTCTATTTCTTGCTCACTTTATTGATTATGAGTGCGTCAACATTGATCTGTTATTCTAGAACTTGCGTTGTTTATACATGTCAAGACTACACCTTTGATTTGATATACAGAGATGATAAAGGCACCTAGGATTTAACCTACTCGCTCCATTAAAAGCCTACCTTCATAATTAACCCCTAGTGAACCCATTTGATCCTAACAACCCTTTTTATTAACTTACCCACTAATATTAAACCAAAACCCTTTGTATTTGTTATCACCATTCCATTTGACTACCCTTATATGGGGATTTGATTGATTGGTTGCCTAATTATTTTATTTTAGTAGTAAATTCATTTAAAATCTCAAAGAAAAAGCTCGTTTTATTAGTTTTCAATTGATGTAATTATTTAAGATTAGTTCATTTTTCTAGTTAGGTAATTTGTCAGGTCAGTCTCGATTCTAACATTCTAATTCAGCCTATATCTATACCCTTAACCTAAGCCCCGTTACAATCCTTTTAAAGACCTTTTGATTTGTGTATCATCTCATATTTTAGTGGTGGAGATTTGATTTTCATGCAAGCCTATGGGATTAACTTTTCATGTTCGACTTTTGAGTGCTTAATTCTGAACCTTAAACACTTCGAGTGATTTGAGTGAATCTTTAGTGAGGATGTCAATTCTTATTGATTTTGAATCAGAGGTAATTATTCAGGTAAGGGGAAACACCTATGTTTTCATACTATAAAAACTATGACTTTGATTGTTTGAGTCTTTAGAACTCTTTGAATTGAATTATCCATGTATGAATTATCTTTGAATTATGATGAAACATTATTGATAAATTTTATGGATCAAGGAAGTTCATTTTAATTATGAGTTGAAAATTTTGCTTGAGGACAAGCAAAAGCTTAGTTGTGGGGGTATTTGATAAACCGTAAAAGAAACATATTTTAAGCCCACATTTAGCATACTTTTGGATGATTTAAGACCTGAATTATGTAATTTGGGGCTCTTAATCCTTTGTTTTCATGTTTTATACTCAGGAGAGCATCGGAGGACAAGAAGAACGGAAAACGGGCCCAAAATGGAGTAAATGGGCCATATCACGAAATCCACACGGCCTGGGCCCAAGATCACACGATCGTGCCCCATTCAATAGGCTCGAACATGGCCTGGCCATGACTTACACGGGCGTGTGCCATGGGCGTGTCACTGTCGCAGGAAAGAAGAGTTTCACTTGGATTTGGATACTTAGGGGCAAAGAAACATATTCAAAAGCCTATATAAACACCCTAAGTATGACCAGAAAAGGGGGAATCGAAGGCGTTAGTCAGGGGCTGTCCAGTTAGGCTAGAGGAGACAGATTTGTGAAGAATTACTCGAAGATAGCCAGTTGATCCATATTAAGAACCCGGAATCATACTCAAGACAAATGATCTCTCCTTCAATTCCTTCAGGGGGTTTTAGGGATTTCTTATGTTTTGTTATATCTTTTCTTTTGAGATGTTTTCTTTTATTGTTATGAACTAAACCCTCAGATACCTGAGGGGGATGAAACCTAAGATGAATCTTGTTATTGTTTGCTGAACTATATGATAAATATTTGACTTGTTCTTAATTATGTGTATTAATTCTTGTGTTGATATTTCCGGGATATTAATTCAAGTGTGATGTGTTTAGGTGGAGGAGCAAAAGTCCCTGCCTAAGAGTAGATCTAGCATAATTAAGCGGAGTTGATTGCGCACCTAAAGATAGGGTGACGAGATTTTGCCGGATTAGGGTGAAACCTAATATGGGAGTCCATAGAACGAGTTAATGCGAGTCTAGGGGTTTTAATTATAAAGAGATTTCAATAAATCAACCTAGGGTTAGACGTTGGTCGCCTTGAGAGAGGGATTAACATAACTTAGGGAATCTTACGGATCAAGTCAAGTGAATAAATCGTCTGGTTCAGAATTAGATAACAAGTGAAGTCTAGGTGGATTCTTCCTTGGTGTCGTCTTAATCAATTACTTTTTCTTCCAAGTTATTTTCCCAATTTCATTCTTCTTTGTCTTAGAGTCTTTAGATTAGTTGTTAGTTAATTTTAGATTACATAAAATTCACTTTAATTCTTAGGCTAGATAATAAAAAGAGAGTTAGTATTAGTACTTTTGGTTCTTTTGGGTTCGACATTCCGGTCTTGCCTTAACTCTACTACTGTTTGATAGGTATGCTTGCCTCAAATTGTTGTCATAGTTAGTTTCCAGGTTTGATCATTCTTTTTATAAATTTTAAGACTTTGACATCATGAAAACAACGATCAATATCACGTTCTGGAACTGTTTTAAATTAAGCTTTCCGCAACAAACAAGGTTTTAAAGATAATAATGTTTTCCAAGAATGATTTCTAATTAACCACATTTTGAGAATAAGCAAACAAAATATGAGGTTTTGAATAGCATAAATTTTTAAGTTCTTTAAGAAGGGTTTCTAATGAAAGCATGGTTTTCGAAAACTCTTCAATGTGACACGCCAGATTTGGGCCTAACTTCTAGGTCGAGTTTGGGGCTTTACACCAGTAGTTTATCAATTGATCGAAAAGTCTACTTTCTGCTCCAGTTGACTGCAAAAATATAACGCCCTAAGATTATTTATTATTAATTCTGTATGTTGTTGTCACAAATATATGTCTGCTTCAATGGTTAAGTGTTCTGGGAAGAGTCTGAAAGGTCCCAATTTCAAGCTTTGGCTTGGGTAATTTTTGCTTTTTATTGAATAAACCCCTAACTTTAGCCAATAGGCTTAAGAATAAATGTTTGTAAAATATGTCAGAATAGGCCTGCTGGTCTGGTGGTTAAGTGGAGTGTTAATGTCCAAGGGATTTGGAGTTCAAGTCCCAACTCTAGCAAGGAGATCTATTTTTACAACGTGGCGATGATAGAGCTGTAGTTAGATCAAAAATAGAGTGTTTGAGGAGTGTGGGGAGTTGTGGCCGAATTTTAAGAGGTAGTTGGAGGGGATTTCGGTTGTTCGGGATTTGGAGGAGTGTTTTGGGGAGAAAAAGAAGGAAATTTGAGTTTGGTGGGAGAGTTGTGCCAAATTTGGAGTGTAGTTGCCGAATTTTAGGAGAAAATAGTAGGATATGGGAGTTATCCTGATTTGATGGAGTGTTGGATTCGACTCTCTCCCTTCATTTTTTCCAATTTTTGTTTTGATAGAGTTCTTTCTCCTTTATTCAAGTTTGCTGCCAATTTTCCCTTCTCTCCATCTCTATTGTTTCATTTTTATTTTGTTAATTTGCTCACCACAGTCTCTTTCTTTTCTTTTCCCGAAAACCTGTGTTGAGTATTGCTAGGTGTGCGTTTACTACATCTCTTGGTTCTCTTTGGCCTTGACCTCCCCACGACAAACATTCTTTCCTCCTCTTCTTTTGCTGATTCATTTTCTTTTATTGTTCCTTTCTTTATGCGATTCTTTCTATCCTTTTTGCTGCCGTTTTTTTCACTCTTCTGCTCTCGGTCGAATTGTGGTTGCTTTTCTTTTGTTTTGATATTTTTCCAGTTGGCTCATCTCCTTTAGGCGATTCAGCACTTTCGATAATTTTGATACTCATTTTGATTCAAACTGTTCTTGTGAGTAACTGTTAATGGGAGTTGTGGCTTAATACAAATAACAAACGAGAAGCTAGTGGTTATTCTTTTTCTACGGTGTGAAGGCGTGAAGCCTCGATTGCTCAATCACAGTTAGTGGTTGTCGATTAAGGGGATAAATGTTTGGCTAGGGTTTATTTTAATTCGATTGATAGGTAATTAACCGAATGTTAGGCGATTAACCGAATATTGTGGTTGAATATGGGTTTGAAGTGCGGCTTGTGGGCTATTTACGTACTTTCACAAACAAGGTGTGTGCGTAAACACTGGTCTTAATTGAAAATCAGCAAAAAGTTGAAACGTGTGATTAGTCGACACTACATGGGCGTTTGGCTACCCGTGTGATAATCCGTGTGAATACACATGGGCATATGATCGACGAGGCCGGACATGTGCGATTTAATGGGCTGCATTGTATTGGACCGAATTGGGCCATGTGGGCCCACACGAGCAAACCACACGGGCGTGTAGAAGTTATTGAGCCAAGCCGTGCGATCCACACGACCAAGGCCATTTTGAGCCATGTGGGCCACCCGGGCGTATGGGCCCACAGGGGCCCGCAATAGGGGCCATAGGCCCATTTTCACTGTTTGACTATTAAGGTTGCACGGGTCACCCGAGACGACTAAGGACCTACTGTTGGGTCGGTAATTTTACCAAGAACCCTAACTGACTGAGTGACTGTTACAGCCCTGTGTAATATATATACATACGTATGTACATGTATGACTATACTTTAGCATGATAATTTGACTATACTTAATACATGTATGATGTTCTGATACGAAATGACATGATTGCATTAGGCATTGCATGGGGGTAGGTTTTATATTGATCGGAGGAAGTGCATTGAAAGGCTTCGAGCCTAAGCCCAACTGCATATTACTGTATAGTGCCACATTCGGTACTTTCTAGAGTGTGGGGATGGGTGGGTTGATTATATCCCTACATGGAGTGTAGGGTTGGACGGAGATGGAGTGTAGAGGCTGGCTGGATAGGACTTGTATCTGTTGTCCGATTTGTTATCGACATCAGAATGGCCAAGGCCCAAATGCATGATTGCTTTCAGATTAAATTGGGCTAAAGCCCAAAGCCATTATCATCACTATTATCGGAAAGGGCTTAGGACCAGATCAGATTTGCCTTTACATGCATTTGATTTATAAGGGATTACACATTGAGTTTTCGTAAACTCACCCTTCTAATTTGACTGTACAGGTAATCCCTAGGCATAAGCGGGTTGGTGCGGCAGAGGACTCGGCGGTGGCCACACAATTTACTTCGTTCTATTTTAGTACTTAAATAAATTTTAATTTTATTTTGGGTATTTTTCTGTAATAATGGCCTTTTAAGATTTTTATTTTAATTTGGGATTTTTACTGATTTGTTTTATACCTGCTAGAAGTAGGGGTAATCAGGTTTTCAAATGAATCAGACGTTTTAACAAATTTCACACAAATATGCAAACTGTTTTAAAAGCTTCCGCAACAAGTGACATTTTGAAAATTAATAACGTTTTGGAAATTTAATAGCATTTTGGAAGTAATAACTTCTTGATAATGATTCACGTTTTGGAAACGAACGACATGTCTTCAAAAGATAATAAAAAGAGGTTGAATAGAAAAGAGAGTATTTAATGACTACTTGTTTCATGAAAAACACTTCAATGTGACATCACCAGATTAGGCCATAATGTCCAGCCCGGGTTTGGGATGTTACATTTAGTGGTATTAGAGCCAGGTTACAAAACTTGGCTGTGGATTTGGGTTTTTAAACTTGGATTTTAAAGTACTGATTTTTTAGATGATTAAAATATTTTCACAACATGTGTGGTACATCGAGTCTCTGGCACCGATCCTGTAAATTATCTGAACTGTTATCTGTTTAAAAACTAAAAATGCTTTAGATAGTATGTACTGAAACTATTATAGATAGACTGTACTGAAACACTTAAGTTAGTGTATACTGATACGATAGTAAACCGATAAACCCTGATAGACACTACGACGTACGAAAATAAACGTTACACTTTTGATATTGTTTTTATAAAATATTTGTTAATGAATAAACGGAACTGTAAACTGATACATAAAACTATTAATCTAGATAAACGCAATTAGACAATGAGCACTAGAGGAACTTGAGGAAGGGGTACAAGAGGCCGTGGTAGAGGCCGTAGAGGGGCTCGAGCGGGGTCCTCATCTTCTGGAAAATTTCCAAATCTAGACACTAGTGAGATGCCGGTGTCGTCCACTACTGAGATTGGATCTGGGACTAATAATCAAGCGGCTAGGGATGACGCACTGTCCCAAGCCATGTTAAGAATTTTGGAAAGGGTCGTTGGGGCTAATACTAGAGCAGGAGGCTAATGGTCAGTTACGGAACGAATTTGGTCCAATGGAGCTGAGATTTTTAGGGGTGTTGCTGGAGTTGCCCCTAACGTGGCTGAATACTCGATAGAGGCCATAGAGAGAATTATGGATGACCTAAACTGCACCCCCGAGCAGAAATTGAAGGGTGCTCTATCGTTGCTTCGTGATGAGTGTAACACCCCTATCCCGTGTCCATCGCCGGATTAAGGTTAGGAGCGTTACCAGACAGATCGAAAATATTCACAGACAAAACCATACATTCAACCATTATTCTCAGACGTAATGTCCCTTAAACGGGTCCTCGAGACCTTAATAATGCTTATAAGTCGAGTCGGGACTAAACTGAAACACATATGAAATTTCATGAAAATTTTAAACTTTTCTACAATACAAAGGAGACACGCCCGTGGGAGGAGACCGTGTCGTGTGTCCATCCATGTCTATATACTGACTATATCAACACGGTCACTAGGCCATATACTGACTTCCCCAACACGGCCACCAAACACGCCCGTGTCAAGGCCGTGTTATTTTTAGGCTACATTCTGCCAATTCTCCCACGGTCTTAGGCACGCCCGTGTGCCACAACTGTGTGACATTATAAGCCATCTACAAGGCCAAAATGCCACCCATAAGGGTCAAACCTATAATCAACATATATCATCCCATTTCATTCACCTATGACCATCAAAACATACCAAATAGCCAAGCAAAACATGCATATTTGACAACTAAGGAAAATCACACACTAATACATTCAAAACCAACTCCAGACATAACAATTTGTATGATCAAATCCCAATTATGCCCAAAAATCATTCATCAATAAACTTACCATATCAACCATGTCATTTATTAACTAATCATGCCAAAACAACTTCTCAATTCACATTCATTTAAGCTTGATACCAAAACATAACTAGCCAAATAACATGGCTAAATTCACTTTACAAATCATAACAAGAACTAGCCTATACATGCCATATCTAACAATATACATATCCAAGGTGTACCAAAATAAGTTTTAATAGTGTGATGACGACCCGTGACGGTCTCGAGCCTTCAGTAGCTTTGACGACCTATAAAACAGATTAAACACACATAAGCTTTCCAAAAGCTTAGTAAGTCAATACACAAACAAACTTGATATGTAAAGCATGTAAACATATAACCACATTGGCACATTTCTCCTACAAGATGAATTTCTCACATTTATACTTTGATTCATATTATTGGCCAACTTGCCACATTTATCAATTCAAGAATCATAAACACATAGTCACTTACCTTATATACACATTTGGTGTATAATCAACGTACCTGAATCGGACATTCATTTACTTAATCTATCAAAGCTCGGATTCGTTATTCGTATTTCAGACTTGCCCGTTGAACCATAAGGAGTCCAGTAGGATATTCAGAAGCTCAGAATAGTAGTACAATGCTATCGTCCTAGACGAGGTCTTACATGTACTTAGATATCGATGCCACTGTCCCGGACAGGGTCTTACACGAATCAGTACGATGCTAATGTCCCAGACATGGTCTTACACGTAAGGATCATAATGATGCCAACGTCCCAGACGTGGTCTTATACGTAAAGCTCATATTGATGCCAAAATCCCAGACGCGGTCTTACACATAATCAGATATCGATGCCACTGTCTCAGACAGGGTCTTACACGAATCTCAAATCAATGCCAACGTCCCAGATGTGGTCTTACACGATAAAAATAGAACAGATATCTATGACGTGACTTAGCCAATCCTATCTACTCCTAGGTTTGTACGGGGCTTTTCAGACTTAATTACTATATCGAACTTATCTCGGAATTCAAATACATACCTCTCATAAGCATTCATTATCATCATTGAACATATGAACAATTAGAAATGCATACATGTTCATTTATTTGTATAGTGACTTGCCTCAATTCGGTTTATCGGAATGAAAACGGCTACTCGTTTACTTTCGCTTTCCCGCGATCTAAATCCGTTTTCCTCGGTTCTTGATCCAAACATATTCAGAATTAACCCTTTATTCACTATTTCATTCAATTCTATCCATTCGCACATATTTTAGGTTATTTACAAAATAACCCTCATATTTGCACAATTTAGCAATTTAGTCCATTTTTCTCAAAACATCAAATTCACAAATTTCAAACATACACATGCTTAGCCGAATATATACACATCACATACAAGCCCACATTTTTCATTGAATTCACAATTTATTCCCTCAATTTTCCATTTTCTCAATTTAGCCCTATTTAGCTAAATTCTTCAAAAATTCAAGAACAAAGTATGTTCATCAATTACATATCTATCATTTAACACCATAGAACATCACAAAACTCAACATAGCATCAATGGCATTTTACACAAACATCACCATTTCATGAAATTGAGATATGGGTTTTAAAGCTCTCGAAGCAACGATTGCAAAAACGTAAAATTATCAAAAACCGATCAAAGCTAACCTTGAATTTTTGGCTTGCAAGTGCCGAATGTCTAGCCAAAATTTCTTTCTTTTTCTTTCTTTGATATTCGGCCAAAAGTAGGATGAACAAAGGCCACTTTCTTTTTCATATGTTTTATTATTATTACAACATATTAATCCATTTCCAAAATTGCCCATTTATTAATCATTTAAGACAAACATAAATAATGGTTATCATGACATTTTACAATCCACTAACTAAATAGTGGTTAAATTGCCATATAAGGCTTCCACCTTTACAAATCCATAACATATTAATACTTTAACAATTAGCAAGCAACTTTCACATTTAATGCAATTTAATCCTTTTGTCAAATTAAACATACAGACAGTCAAATTAGCTCACAGAAATTTGACCACATGCTTTCTCACATAATAACGGCATAGAAAATAATATTAAAATATTATTCAGACTTGGATACGTGGTCCTGAAACCACTGTTCTGACTAGGGTATAAACCGGACTGTTACAATGAGGCTTATCAGTGGTGGCTCACTGTAATAGAGGGCACTCAGCCCAAACGACTAAGCTGGGAATTCTTCAAATCTACCTTCCAGTGAAGATACGTGGGTGCTAGTTATGTGGATGCTCGGAGGAGAGAATTTTTAAAT
Organism: Gossypium bickii; assembly: GCA_025503065.1. Classification (NCBI taxonomy): domain Eukaryota; kingdom Viridiplantae; phylum Streptophyta; class Magnoliopsida; order Malvales; family Malvaceae; genus Gossypium; species Gossypium bickii. Next base: position 23,669,580 of record CP106718.1, read on the forward strand.
TTGACTCAGGGGGACAGATCAGTAGCTGAATATGAGGCCGAGTTCTTAAGGCTGAGCCGCTATGCTAGAGGTATGGTGGCGATTGAGTACGAACGATGTGTTCGCTTTGAGGATGGTTTCAGAGATAGTTTAAGAGTCCTGATGGCTCCACAGAGGGAGCGAGACTTTACTGCACTAGTGGATAAGGGGAAGATCGCTGAAGAGGTTAAGCGCATTGAGCTCCATAACCGTGAGAAAGAGAGAAGTAAGAACAGGAGTGATTCAAAGCCCTCGAGTTCCTTCCTTTCGAAGGCCTAAGAAAAATGCAAGAGTGATGGGCCGATCAGAGTAGGGGCCCCTATGGTTGCTACTGGTCAACAACGTTGTACCAATTGTGAGAGATGCCATCAAGGCGAGTGCTGGAAATGAACTGAGGCATGTTTAAGGTGCGATTCATTAGAGCACCGTATCAGGGAGTGTCCATGGAGACCTGATCAGATACAAGCTCTTAGAATGGGTATTGCACAACTGTCGAGAGGTGTTCAGCAGCCACTGAGAGGCCGCGGTCAGGCTCGAGGTGGTAATAAGTTGGGCTGTGGGCAGAGAGCACTGGGCAGAGGTGCTATTTAGACTGAGGCGAGGCAGCCAGCTCTTGTATATACTGCACGTCACCGAGAGGAAGGGGATGCTCCGGATGCCATCAAGGATACGTTCTTAATTTTTAATGTACCTTATACTGCATTAATAGATATAGGATCCACTCATTCCTATGTTGCCTGCTCTGTTACTGAAAACTTGGGGATTCTAGTAGAGAGTACTATAAGTGAAATTACGGTATTAAGTCTATTGAGGCAGTCCGTCTGAGTTAATAAGTTATTTAGAGACGTTCGTTTAGAGATAGAAGGAGTTCTTTTTCTGGCCGATCTAATGGAACTCTCTTTTGGAGAATTCGATCTGATACTGGGCATGGATTGGCTAGTTAAACATCGAGTGAGCTTGAATTGTGCCACTAAACGGATTGTACTTAGAACTGAGGAGGACAACGAGATAGTGGTAATTAGGGAACATCGAAACTACTTGTCGAATATGATTTCTGCATTGAGGGCCAAAAAGTTGGTTCGTAAGGGATGTGAGGCATATCTGGCCTACATCAATGTTTCAGATTCTGGGGATTCTTCTGTTAGAGAAATCAGAATGGTTAAAGACTTTCCGAATGTAACATCCTAGAAATGGGCCTATGCATTTTTGATTTAATTATACGAAATGGCATGTCTTATGTGTTATGAATGTATGGTGAACATTTTTGGAAACTTAGAAATGTAAGGAAATGACTTGGAAATGTAAGGAAATGTCTTGTCTTGGAAATGTAAGGAAATGACTTGGAAATGGAAGGAAATGTCTTGTCTTGGAAATGTAAGGAAATGACTTGGAAATGTAAGGAAATGACTTGGAAATGTAAGGAAATGATTTGGAAATGATTCAAAAGTAGAAAGTGAACATTTCTGGAAACTTAGAAATGTAAGGAAATGTCAAGTTTAAAGAGGCAAACGAAAATTTTTGGAAACATAGAAATGACTTAGAAATGTCGAGTTTTAAAGTTTAAAAGAAGAAATTAAGGCAAGGTGGCCTTAAGAGAAAAAGTATGTGAAATTTGACACGTAAACAACAGCTTGGAAAAGTGGCACGGAGATGCCACCAGGGGCCTCTGGAAATGGCGCCACATGCAAGGGATTGGGCCTGAGTTCGAGTCACGGGAGGAAAGCAAATAAAAGAAATTTTATTTTGCTTCCAAAAGAAGTGAGGTGGACGGCACAAGGCTATAATTTAGGAGCCTTTATTCTTTTATTTTTAAGATATAAATAGTGGATAAATAAGGGATAAATAATGGATTTATTTTAGAGATAAATGAGGAATTATTCTTTAATTAGGAAAATAAGGGAGAAATGATGGCCAAGTAAGGGACTTTGAGTTTAATAATTTCGGCTAAGTAAGGATAGTTGCTGAATTATCTTTTATTTTAGGAGATAATTAAAGAGATAAAGCTATCAAAATAGAAGAGTGATGGTACGCTTATGTAGGTGTTTCAGATTCTACGGATTCCTTTATTAAGGACATCAGAACGGTAAAGGATTTTTCGAACGTCTTTCCTGATGAGCTACCTGGTTTACCTCCAGATCGTGAAATAGAGTTTGGTATTGAGCTCCTACCTGGTACAGCTCCGGTGACCATCGCTCCCTACCGAATGGTATCGAAGGAGCTTGTGGAGCTAAAGGCTTAGATTCAGCAGTCATTGGATCGTGGGTTCATTCGCCCTAGTGTGTATCCGTGGGCAGCACCAATACTATTTGTGAAGAAGAAGGATGGATCCATGTGGACGTGCATTGACTACAGGCAACTGAACAAGTTGACCATTAAGAATAAGTACCCTCTACCGAGGATAGATGATTTGTTTGACCAGTTTCAAGGAGCTTCAGTGTTCTCTAAGATTGACCTCCAATTTGGGTATCATCAGTTAAGGGTCAAAGAGGCTGACGTACATAAGACAGCATTTACAACTCGTTATGGTCACTACGAGTTCCTAGTAACGCCATTTGGACTGACTAATGCGCTGACAGCTTTCATGGATTTGATGAACAGAGCATTTCAGCCTTATCTAGATCGATTTGTAGTGGTATTCATCGATGATATACTGGTTTACTCGAGGACTAAGGATGAGCATGACGAGCACCTTAGGGTTGTTATACAGACTTTGAGGGAGAAGCAGCTTTATGCTAAGTTTAGCAAGTGCGAGTTCTGTCTATGTGAGGTGACATTTCTAGGACATGTGGTTTCTGCTAATGGGATTCGAGTAGATCCTCGAAAGATTGAGGCTGTACTGGAGTGGAAGTAGCCTAGAAACGTGTCTGAGATCCGCAGTTTTCTGAGACTAACGAGTTATTATCGGTGATTTGTTGAGAGCTTCTCATTAATTGCAGCACCATTGACTAAGCTACTACGTAAGAGTGTACCATCTGACTAGACTGATAAGCAGCAAGAGAGATTTGAGAAGCTCAAGACTGTACTGACAGAGGCTATTATTTTGATACAGCTAGAACCTGCTAAGGAGTTCACAGTTTATAGTGATGCGTCACATGTCGGTTTGAGATGTGTGTTGATGCAGGATGGTAAGGTGGTAGCATATGCATCTCATCAGCTTAAGATATATAAGGCAAATTATCTGACGCATGACTTGGAGTTAGCGGCCATAGTTTTCGCACTGAAAATCTAGAGGCATTATTTGTATGGTGAGAAGTGTATCATCTACACTTATCACAAGAGCCTCAAGTATCTCCTTACTCAGAAGGAGCTAAATCTTAGGCAGTGAATATAGATTGAGCTACTCAAGGACTATGACTGCACCATTGAGTACCAACCTGGCAAGGCCAATGTGGTGGCTGATGCACTGAGTCGTAGAGCTATGATCAATTTAAGGGCGATGTTTCCTCGTCTCAGTTTATTTGATAATGGTAGTCTATTGGCTGAGCTTTAGGGTAAACTGACTTGGATAGATTAGATTAAGGGTAAACAGTTACAGGATGAGTATTTGGGTCCTCGGTTTCGACAGATTAAGAGTGGTAACACTACAGATTTTGGGTTGAACTCTGAGGGTGCGTTATGTTTTCATGGACGGATTTGTGTACCGAATGACACTGATTTGAAGTAGTCCATACTGAGGGAGGCGCATACTAGCCCTTATGCTATGCATCCTGGTGGGACTAAGATGTATCGAGACCTCCTTGAGTTGTACTGGTGGCCAGGACTGAAACGGGAAGTTACCGACTTTGTGGCTAAATGTTTGACGTGCCAACAAGTTAAGGCTGAGCATCAGTTACCTTCGTTTTTGCTGCAGCCGGTTAAGATTCCTCTTAGAAGTGAGAACGAGTAACCATGGACTTCTTTAGTGGGTTGCCCCTCACACCCACTAAGAAGGATTTGGTATGGGTCATCGTGGATCGGTTGACCAAGTCTACACACTTCATACCAGTTAGGGTGGATTATTCTCTGCAGAAGCTGACAAAGCTTTATATTTCTGAGATAGTGAGACTGCATGGGGTACCGATTGCGATCATCTCTGATAGGGATCCTCGTTTCACATCTCGATTTTAGAGGAAGTTACACGAGGCTCTAGGTTCAAGGTTAGACTTAAATACTGCATTCCATCCTCGGACCGATGGTCAATCTGAGAGGGTGATTCAGATACTAGAGAACATGTTGATGAGCTGTGTTATTGATTTCCGAGGCAGTTGGGAGGATTATCTACCATTGGCGGAGTTTGCCTATAATAACATCTTTCAGTCTAGCATTCATATGGCACCTTACGAGGCACGTTATGGTCATAAGTGTCGCATTCCCTTGTGCTGGACTGAGTTGGGTGAACGACATGTATTGGGTCCTGAGCTGATTTTTGAAACTGAGGATAAGGTACGACTAATTCGGGATCATCTAAAGGCGGCATCTGATAGACAGAAGTCTTATGCTGGTCTAAAGAGACATGAGATAGAGTATTCTGTGGGGGACTTTGTATTTCTCAAGGTCTCGCCATGGAAAAAGGTTTTGAAGTTTGATCGCAAGGGCAAGCTGAGCCCTAGGTTTATTGGGCTGTACAGGATTTTGAAATGAGTGGGGCTAGTTGCCTATCAATTGGAGCTACCTCTGGAGTTGGATCGCATTCATGACGTGTTCCACGTCTCGATGTTGAGGTGATACCGATCTGATCCTACTCATATTGTTCCTGTTGAAGAGATTGAGGTTAGACCAGACTAGACCTTTGAGGAGGAGCCAGTTCAGATTCTGGATCGTGACATAAAGGTTCTGAGGAGGAAGTCTATTCCACTAGTGAAATATCAGTGGTAAAATTATAGCACTGAGAAGACAACATGAGACCCTAAGCATGCGATGCGTCAACAGTATCCTCATCTATTCTGATCAGGTAAATTTCGAGGACAAAGTTTTCTTTTAGGGGGTTGAGTTGTAACGCCCCATTTTTTTGTTTTTATTTTTATGTATGTGTGACACAAATATCAGTCTACTTCAGTGGTTAAGTGTTCTGGGTGTATGTGTGAGTTCCCAAGTTCAAGCCTTGACTTGCGTAAATTTTGGTATTTTTATGAATAAAGCCCTATTTCTGGTTAGTAGGCTTATAAGTAAAAGTGTGTAAGTAATTAACAGAACGGGCCTGTTGGTCTGGTGGTTAAGTGGAGTGTTAATTGGTTGGAGGTCTTGAGTTCGAATCTCTTCATGGGCAAGGGAGATTATTTTTGCTCAGTTTGGTGACAGAGAGTTTGATTTGTATTTGATAACTGAGTAGTGGAGTTAATTGAGGGATTTGGGGGATAATTGTGATGTTATTTTATTTTATTTTATTTATATCTCCTCAAATTTTCTTCATTTTTTTGACGTGTTACTGCCTATTCCCTGCCGAAATTTCTTTGTTTTCCGCCTCTTCTTCTAATTTTCAATTTGTTTCCTACTTGTTCAACGGTGGTGTATTCATATGGTAAGACCTATTCTACTTAATCTTTTTGTTTTGGTTTAGGCGTCTGATGAGGGGTCTGTTGTGGTCCTTTTTTATTAGGTGAAGGGCAATAATTGATCGGTGCTACTATAGAGAATTAAGAGTTGCGATTTCGGTTATTAGCGGTAAGGGTTCATTAGATTACCGATGATAGATTTTGATAGACATTTGATTCAATGACGAAACAATTGTTTAATTGAGTGTTACGTTGGTTCATTTTTAGGTTCTGGAGGCTTAGGGGATCTTACGCGTCGAAAATGATACAGGTGTGTACCTGAAAACACGGAAAATAAGGTTTCAGCGAAAGCCAAAAACCTCACTGTCGACACCACATGAGCGTGTGGTCACCCGTGTGGTAGGCTGTGCGCCATAACACGAGCGTTTAATCGATGAGGCTAGGCCGTGCGCACCAGACATAGTCGTGTGATGGCTAGGAAGGTCGTGTGTGAGACACGGGCTAGACTGTTTTGGGCCATATGGACCACACGCGCATGTGGGCCCACACGGGTAGTCTACACAAGCGTGTGTGATTTTGGGCCAGGCCGTGTGATCCACACGGCCAAGGTCAATTTGGGCTCGTATGGCCAACACAGGCAGGCCACATAGGTGTATGAGCCCATTTTACTGACATATTTTTTAAGGTTGCACGGGTCGTCCAAGTCGACTGTGAACCTACTGTAGGGTCGGTAAGCACTACTTAGACCCCTAAATGAGTGAACTGATTATATGATGTATGTATTGAACATGATATATATATATGCATGAATATTGAATTGTATGTGTAACTGGGAATATTGTGATAGCATGTCATTTATTATATGTTTCATTGTATTGGGTTGGGATGATATTGTTGGAGGAAGTGTACTAAAAGCCTCTTAAGCCTAATATACTGGTAACTCAGCTGCAAAATATTGTTCTGTGCCACATTCGGTACTACCTAGAGTGTAGGGATGAATGGGTTGAATTAATCCCCACATGGAGTGTAGGGTTGGATGGAGATGGTGTGTAGAGGCTGCTTGGGTAGGACTCATTCTTCGACTCGCATGATTTGCATCGAAACTATGATGGGCTAAGGCCCTACTGCATATTTGATACTGTACTGAGATGGGCTAAGGCCCAAACCGTTACTGATACTGACAAGGGCTTAGGCCCAAAACTGTATTTGACTATGCACTGTGTTTACTGTTGTTTGTTTTCTATGGGATTACACATTGAGTTTACGTAAACTCACCCTTTTCTGATTAATGTGCATAGGTAATCCCCAGGCTTGACGAATCGGTACAGCGGTGGACTCGACGGTGGCCACACGTATTTTTAAACCATTTTCATTTCATTTTTGGTATTTATTTCATAATTATTTTCTAGGTTATTTTTCATGTAAATAGGACTTTTTGGACTGTTTGCTTTTATTTCAGACTTTAGATTGTTTTCGTGGATTTAATAACTACACAAACTCAACAAACAAACGGTTTTCTCTAAAACAAAGGGGTTTTTCTAATATGGACAAATTTACCTAATTAATTTGGTTTTTCATAAATTAAATGATTTCTAAAGCTTCTGCAACGAATGGTGTTTTAAAACAATTGAGTAAATAAGTATGCAATTTTGGAGTCAACAAGAGTAAACAAATGGAAACGGTTTTATCGTAACAATTTAGTTTCAACATGCTATCATGTGACATTTCTAGATTCGGCCATAACGTCTAGGCCGGGTTTAGAGTGTTACATCTAAGTTCATATAAATGGCTCAAATTACACTTTTTATTATCTATGAACTAAATATGAAAACTAAATAAAAACATAACTAAATTGCTTTTATACGAGCTCCTTAAGTACAGAAAATAGTTTAATCTGCTACAATCAGTGGTATATACATTGTAACAACCCAAACCCGGCCCATTCGCTATGACCGAATTTGAAATGCCACTACGGAAATCGTTTGAAAAACTTTTGACTTAGAGATTAAAAACATAAAATTTTGTTGTCTTTACTAAAATATTGTGTAATTAAAGTTCCAAATAAAATTAAGTTGTTTAAAACAAAACATTTTCAAATAATAATATAATCGACAATCCAACTTAAAACATAATAAAAGTCCATAAATACTTTAAATGGCCCTTATTACAATAAATAACCTTTCATAAAAAAAATGTGTAAAATAAATAAATTTATCTTCTGCATGGGCCACCTCGTATCCACTCCAACCCGGTCCAAGCTTTAAGCATCACTTGTAAGGTTTGAGAAAAATTGGGTGAGTCAACAGACTCAGTGCATAATTATTACACATGTCCCCACATATGGGCTTGGCCCAATTCCACCTGATCCACATACATAAATATGCAAAAATGAAGCCCAACCCAACCTAGTTCCATCCATTACACCAACCTCGGCACACCCGCGCCAAGGCCGTCGCTAATCCACCGATCAAATAATGATCCTCATATCTTACCTTGGCGGACTTGTCGCCCAAGGCCGTGGCTAAGCCACCGATCACATAGTGATCCACATATCTGTATCCATGAGGTGACTCGAGGTCATCCTCAATCTACTGATGATGCACACGGCTATCATCCGCCGAGATGGGCACCTAGCCAACACCTCCTTGATGAAGCACATAGCCATCATCAAGCGCCAATGTAGCACAAGGCTAACATCGGACTACATTACATAATGTACACCCTTTCCTTCAATAGTCACATCCCAAGTCCCATGTATCATGCCACAATATCATTAAAATAAGCATATATCACATGCCATCACATTTCCATACATATATCATATGTAAATTAAAGTCATAAAATACTGACCTTGTCAATTGATTACCCAACATGGGCATCCACCCTTTTTAGCCTTTAATTCGGCTACCATGCACATCATATACATATTTATATATATAAAACACATACACACAACAAAAGAACAGTGCAATAACTACGCACCTTTTTGGCACAGTCGACTAAATCCCGAGATCACACGTTTGCACCTAAAAGTCTGCCGAAATCCCTAAATGGAACCATATTAATTTCGGCCTCTATACCAAAAAGCATTAGAAAGTGGCCTTTGCCCTCAAGAAAATGACATAGAAAAGAGAAAGGAAATACGGCCATGAACACTTACCTATCTTCCAAAACCGATTGAAGAAAACCAAATGAAGACCTACCCTTATTGATATTCGGCCAAGACAACACAAAAAGAGTATGGGAAGTTTCGGCAATATGGTTGATTTGTAACAACAAAAAGGATTCAGCTAGAGTGGAGAAAGAGAAAGGAAAAGAAAAGTGAAAGATATAGGAGAAGGATGATTCGGCAACAGAAGAAAGAAGACAATGGAGAGAAGAAAATAAAATGGGAGAGGGATGTTTTCGGTTTTGAGTAAAAGTGGAAGAAAGGAAAAGAGAAATGGAGGGAAGGAAGGTTTGGCTAACCACTAAAGATAAAGAAAGAGATGAAGGGAAATGAGTTGGTTTTAGGCTTCAAAGAAAATAAAATATGAGAGAGACTCAAATGAATATTCGGCCAAATGCCTAAAAGAAAATTCGGCAAACCACAATGGTCCTTTCGGCTTTGACACTAAACAAGAAAACAATGCCAGAACTAAAACAAAAATTGTACCAAATGCCCAAGACACAATTGGCTAAGGAGGAAGATTTTGGAGAGGAAAAGTAAAATGCAAAAGATGCACAAAATGTTAGAATTGACTAACTAAAACCCCCCCAAATTCCTATCAACATTCGGCCAACCCCCCTAGACACCCATACCGTCCACATTCATGTCAAACTTTCTACACAAAACTTTCCATAGCATATCACCTTACAACATGCCTTATGTTCTCACATCAACCTTTAATCAAATGATTTCTTTCCCAAACATCAAGCTTACCTAAACTATCATTCAACTTACCATAAAAATATAAAGTCCAACCTACCAAAGCCTCCAACAAAAATGGTCAACCCTCCCCCTAGGCCAAAATGTCGTCCACATACATGGACTAATGGCCATAGAAGAGTTTCAAGCCTTATATCCCTTTATCCTACCATAACTCCTTGATTCCATACCATAAATACGCACTTGCCTTTTTCCTTTAGTCTACTATCCAAAAATAACAAAGTCCATCCTTACCATAATTAAAATTTGACCAACACATGCCATACAAAAGCAAAAATAAAAGTCACCTTAATGTCATCCATAGGATTCGAACCTAAGCTCCCTCACACTACTTGTGGCGTCACCTTCAAGGCTCTAAGTGGCGCCTTCAAGCCACTTTACCAAGCCAGTTCTTATGCTAAAATTCCCCACGATTTACTCTTAACCCCTAGCTCCTTCAACTCCTTTTAACTAAAGCTTGAAAATTAAATTTTTCCTACAGCTCGAGCCTACCCTTGGCTTATTCCTAAGCCCTAGAACATCTCAATTAACAACACAACAAGCCGAACTCTTGCAAAACAATACCATCACAAATAACCCCTAATTCAGGATATTACATACATTTTGATGGAATGTTATATCATTGTATGAATGTGTTCTAAGCTTATTACATGTGATTGAACTAACTTATTTGATGTAGTAGTTGAATGTACATGAAGTGTAAGATGCCAAAGGATTGCTAGATTTTTACCAATGATTTCAATTGCTAAATTGTTTTCATTTGAAAGTGAGTTATGTAACACCTCTAACCCGTATCCCTCGTCGGAACCGAGTTACGGAGCATTACCGGAGTTTATAGATCAAACAGAAAGAATTTTCAAACATTTCATATCATCAAAATAAGTCATCAAAGCATCATTTTAATCCAAATTATAAACATATCAAATTCAAATCAATTTTGCCTAGTTCATGACCACTTAAACATAGAATTAAATTCACATGCACCTATCTAGATTTAGTTCAATTTACCATGCCGTAATATGGCTTCAAAAACAAACAATATTTATTTGTATAAAACCAACCAAAATTAAACTTATAACCTCATTTACAATCAAACCACAAAATAACTATTATTTAGACACGCTAGGTACATGCCAACACAAGGATAAACATCACCACACTTGAGTTCGAGATTGGATGCTGAATCGGCGATCAAAAGTTAAGCACCTAACCTGCGCCCGGGAAACAAAACCGTACGCTGAGTATAAACTCAGTGGTATTTCTATAATCTGAATATTTAAAGATAAGAAATTACAAATATACAATTGAAATATAACACATATTCATATTTAATTTTTACAACAACCATATCATATTTCATTTGTTTCACAAATATCTCAATTCTCATACTTGCTATATAAATAGCTTTTCACAATTTATTTCACATTTCATTATACAACTGCAATATCCATTCCATAGTCATTTCATGACTATATAACTCATATATTCCATATATTTGTAACATATTTCACATTCTATTTTCAATTCAGTATTTCACTTCCATTTCTCATACCATACCATTTCAATATCAATTATAAAACTTTATTATTCATTTACCCTTATTAAAATGACTCAGACTCAGACGGATACACAGGTCAATCCAAAACACACCAGTTTCACACCCAGTGCCTCATTGGATAATTCGAAGTAATAAATTGACGCCTAGTCTCTCATCGGCTAAACCGAAGTAAATTGGCACCCAGTGCATCATCAAATTAATCCGAAATAGTAATTGACACCAGTGTCTCATCGACTCGAAGTCAAAGAAATCTCTGAACTCTTCCAATCCTATGGCATGCCATCTATATCTGACTCAGCCCGATGCAGTTAATACGGTTTCAATTCACTTTTCAAATACAACCAATATTCATTTCAATTCAAATAATCAATATAATCAATATATATACCAATTCAATCAACAATAAATTCATCACATACAAAATCAATCCATTTCAGTTGCAAAACACAATAATTCTCACCCCAACACTTACCATATACATTAAATTAAATTATAACAATTAACAACTAAATTCGAATTATAGAAATACAAACCAGAAATTTCGAGCTATTCCTCGTCGACTTTATCTTCCCCCTTTTTAGTCGAGAATTCCGGTACGACGTTTGCTACAGAATTAAAACAATTAAAATTCATCAATACAATTCAATTTCATATTGCATATTTCTATTTTTACTCCACCCTTTTCTAAATTCCAATTTAGTCCTTAAATCGAGACTAATTTTATTTCTTCACAATCAATTCTATATTTTCATTCAATTTCCACTTTAAACTAGATTTAACTCTCTAATTTCACTTAAATCCCTAAATTTCAAAATTGTCACAATTTAATCCCTATTACTCAAAATTTACAATTTATTATACAATTCAATCCTTTTTCACTTCTAACTTAAAAAATCTATCAATTTAATCCCTAATACTAAAATTATTCAACATTAACAACATTTAAAAACTCAATAATTTCTAAAATTTTGACATGGGTCGGGTAGTATTTAATACTGGGATTCCAAAAACATAAAAATTACAAGAAAAGGGGACTAAATTGACAAACCAATTGAACTTGGAAACTTTTGAAGCCATTAGCCCTTCTTCTCCTTTTTTCTCCTTTTTTTTTCTTTTCCTTTCTGTTTTTCGGTTTGACTTTCATTCTTTTTCTATTTCTTTTATTACTTATTTATTTATTATTATTGTAATATAATATATATACTTACATTTTAAGTGATAAACCGTAAAAGTAACATATTTTAATCTCACATTTAATATGCTTTTTGATGATTTATTCCTTGATTTTTATAAAAGGTGCCTTTAATCCTTTCTTTTCATGTCTTATACCCAGGAAAGCACCCGAGGATGAAAAGAACACAAAACGGGCCGAAAGAAGAGTAAATGGGCCTTAACACGAAATTGACACGGCTTGACCCAAAGTCCACACGGCCGTGCCTCGACGAATACCTAGAGCACGACCTCAACTCCATCACACACAGCCATGGCTCAAGTTAGAAATTCGAACACGGTCTGGTCTCGATCCACACGGACGTGTGCCATGGTCGTGCCTCTGTCGCTAGAAAGAGCAATTTCAGTCGGAAAAGGATACTTAGGGAGAAAGAATCACATTCCAAAAGCCTATATATATCCCCCAAGTACCACCTTTGAAGGGCATCGAAAGCTAGGCCAATGAGCCAAGCCGAAAAGGTTAGATTTAGGGAAAAATGCGACGGTAGCCAATTGATCCATCCCAACAAGCCGATCATTAAGTAATTATATTTTATATATATATATATATATATATATATATATATATATATATTACAACTTATGACACCTCAACTAAAGCCAATGGCAGAATTGCTTCTTTAATCCCTTTAATTTTTCTTTCATCAATAATTCAACTTTCACCCTTTATGCAATTTAGTCCTTATACCTAATTACTCTTAATTCATGCCAATTCACTTAACCAAAACCTAATTAACTACACAACTAACTTCGTAAATATTTATTATATTTACGAGTCCGATTTACGAGAACGGAGTCTCGGGAATGCATTTTTTTAAATTTTGTCCTTTTTAATTAATTAACTATCGAAACGTTAAAATTTCTTAGCAAAACTTTTATATCACCTTAATGACACTCTGTAAATATTTATAAAAATATTTACAGCTCGGTTTATAAAAACAAGGCCCCGATACCTCATTTTCTAAAATCACTTGAACTGAATAAATCACTTATGTAACATAAATTATCAAATCAAAAACCTTTTTTTTGTTAAATCACATTTGACTCGTAAATATTAAGTAATAATATTTACGAATTTACTCGTCGAATTTGGTGGCCTCGAAACTACTATTTTCGACACCACTAAAAAACTAGTTGTTACAAGTTAAGTAAATTTCATATGGACTTACTAAGCATTTAAAATGTTTACTTGTTGTCTCTTTTTTCCTTGTAGATCTTTGGTTTTGTAGAGCATGTCGATTGGATCAGCACTGTAACATCTCATTTTTTAGTAGTATTGAAAATGGCGGTGTCAGCACTGTAACTATCGACACACCCTAGGACCACGGCCGTGGGGAAGCACCAATTTTGAACCTCTATTTAAACCCCTCAACTCTTCCCCTTCCCTCTATCTGATTTCATCCGTATTTTCTTTGCTTTTCACTCTTCTCCATCTTAGATTCTCCACTTACTAAGACTCTAGATCCTTGAGCAAGCCAACACCCTGCCGAAGAAGCGGAAGAAGCCAAGCATAGGTTCCTTAAAGAACGATCAACATGAGTTCATGCCGGCAGCTTCGTCTTATCACCAAGCTAAGGATCTTTGAGACCAATTAGTTTTTATTTTCCATTTCTCTTTCCTTTCATTCTCCTTTTCTTTAATAATCTTATGTTTAATTTATTTTAATTTCCTTTTAGTTTCTTAATGTTAGGTTCGCCAGGCTGCTTGGGAATCATGCCTACCACCACGACAACCTCTCCACTTCCACAATCACCAGCACCTCTCTAGCCTTAGAAGTCACACCCACCTTGCGAACCATCCTTCAATAAGGACTCCACAGTCCATTAATATTCTCTTTTCATTTTAGTTTTCTTCTTAGTCTCCTTCCCTTTAGTTTTGTTTTTCTTTAATTTTATATTTAGTTTATTTTTATCAGGTCTCAATAAAGCCTGGCTACTTCTCAAGGCGCTACCCAATTTCTTCATCTAGCGAAGGCTCGTCATCCCGACTGACCATCACCGCCAGCAAAGACACTCATCTGGGAAAACATCCACAATTTAGGGAGTAATTCTTTCCCCTTCTCTTTTGATTTATCCATTACATGTCATTATTTATATTTGTACATTGAGGGCAATGTTCATGTTAAGTGTGGGGGGGTGAATAGTTATTCTGAGAAAATGCCTAATTTTTTTCATTATTCTCAAACTCTGAGGATAAAAATGCCTAACTTTCTGCATTGTTCTCAAATCCATGAATTTAATCTTGTTTTAAAGTAATTTTCTCATATTACTAATTAGGATGAAATTTTTGATGATTTGTGATGATTATTGACATGTTTTAGAATAAGTCATAGTTAATTGTACATTGATGATTAAATTTAAAGAATACTATAGAATCAAGCATGATAAGTCTATTTTTCAGGAATTAAAATTTTTGCTAGGTTGTTGATCCAATTTTGAATATCACCTTGAAATTCGAATTTTATAAGGATGATGTCAAAACACCCAAAATTTTTGTGAGTATTTGAACCTTATAGAGCATACATTCTTTTTCGTGCTCATTTTTTTGATTATGAGTGTGTCAACTATAAACTGTTATTCTAGAACTTGCCTCGTTTTTACATGTCTAGACCATACATTTGATTTGATATACAGAGATGATAAAGGCACCGAGGTTTTAACCCACTAACCCCACTAAATAGCCTACCTTTACAATTAACCCCTAGTGAACCCCGTTGATCCTAACAAACTCTTTTTATTGACTCACCTACTAATATGAACCCAAAGCCTTTGTATTTGTTATCACCCTTTCTTTTGACTACCCCTTAATCGAGACTTGATTTGATCAGTTACCGAAGTTTATTATCCGGATAATTAAATTTATCATATATTACTTAGTTTGTTCTTAAAAAAAGTTTTCAATTATTAGTAGTATGAAAAGTGAGCTTAAGAAAAAGCTCGTACTAGTAGGTTCATTATTATTTTCAATTTATGGAATTCCAAAGATTTTAGGTAGGTACTTATCAATTCAATCTCGATTCTAACCCTCTAATTTCAGCCTGTGACCACACCTTTAACCCTAGCATCGTTACAACCCTGACAAAGACCTTTTGATCTGTTTGCCATATCATATTATAGTGGTGGAGATTTGATTTTCAGGCAAGCCTATGGGATTAACTTTTCAAGTTCGGCTTATGAGCGATCTTTTTCTAAACATTAAACACTTTAGAGTGATTTGAGTGAATATTAAGTGAGGATATCAATCCTTGTCGGTTTTGAATTGAAAAGGTAGTTATTTAAAAGAGGGGAGACACCTATGTTTTCGAGGTACAAAATCATGACTTATCTCGTTTGAATCTTTAGGACACTTTGAATCAAATTATCCATGTATAAATTATCTATGAATTAGGATAAGACATTATTGATAGGAATTATGAATCATGGAAAGTTCGTTTTAATTGTAAGTTGAGAATTTTGCTTGAGGACAAGCAAAAGCTTAAGTGTGGGGGTATTTGAAAAACCGTAAAAGTAACATATTTTAATCCCACATTTAATATGCTTTTTGATGACTTATTCCTTGATTTTTATAAAAAGGTGCTTTTAATACTTTCTTTTCATGTCTTATACCTAGGAAAGCACCCGAGGATGAAAAGAACACAAAACAGGCCGAAAACGGAGTAAATGGGCCTTAACACGAAATTGACACGGCCTGGCCCAAAGTCCAGACGGCCGTGCCTCGACGAATACCTAGACCACGGCCTTAACTCCGTTACACACGACCGTGCCTCAAGTTAAAAATCCGAACACGGTCTGGTCTCGATCCACATGGGCGTGTGCCATAGCCGTGCCTCTGTCGTTGGAAAGAGCAATTTCAGTCGAAAAAGGATACTTAGAGAGAAAGCATCGCATTCCAAAAGCCTATATATATCCCCCAAGTACCACCTTTGAAGGGCATCGAAAGCTAGGCCAAGGAGCCAAGCCGAGAAGGTCAGAGTTAGGGAAAAATGTGAGGGTAGCCAGTTGATCCATCCCAAGAAGCCGGAGTTATACTCAAGATGGCGGAATTCTCCTTCAATTCCTTTAGGAGGTTTTAGGATTTTCTTATGTTTTGTTTTATTTTTTCTCTTGCGATGTTTTGTTTATTCATTACGAACTAAACCCCTCAGATACCTGAAGAGGATGAAACCTAGACAGATTTTGTTATTTGATTTTTAAAGATATATGATAATTACTTAGTTTGTTCTTAATTATGTTGCTTAATCCAAATCTAATGTGCTTAGGTGGAGGAGGAATAGACCCTGCCTAAGAGTAGATCTAGCATAATTAAGCGAATTTAATCGAACACCTAGAGATAAGGTTACGAGATTTTGTCGGATTAGGGTGAAACCTAATATGGGAGTCCATTGATCGATTTACTGCTATCCTAGGGGGTTATTATAAGCGAATGAGAGTTCCACTAATTAACCTAGGGTTAGACGTTATTCGCCTCGAGAGAGGGTTTAATATAGGTTACGGAATCTTACGGATCAAGCTAAGTAAAAGAAATCATATAATTTAGGGTTAAATAACAAGTGAAGTCTCGGTGGATTTTTCCTGAGGGTATCGTCATAATCAGCTGAGTTTTCCTTCAAAGTTAATTTCTATTCGTCTTTTTTGTCTTTGTGTCCTTAGTTTAGTCTTCGTCAATATAGTTTAAAGCAACTTCACTCTATTTTTAAGGCTAAATAATAAAAAGAAAGTTAGTATTAGTACTCTTAGTTCCTTTGGGTTCGATATCTGGTCTTGCCTAAGCTATACTACTGTTCGATAGGTACACTTGCCTTTAATCGTTGTCAGAGTTAGTTTTCAAGTTTTTATCATTCTTTTATAAATTTTAAAACTCTGATTTACAGCGATCATTAAGTAATTATATTTTATAAATATATATTATATTACAACTTATGACGCCTCAACTAAAGGCAATGGCAGAATTGCTTCTTTAATCCCTTTAATTTTTCTTTCATCAATAATTCAACTTTCACCCTTTATGCAATTTAGTCCTTATACCTAATTACTCTTAATTCATGCAAATTCACTTAACCAAAACCTAATTAACTACACAACTAACTTCGTAAATATTTATTATATTTCTTTTAGTCCGATTACTGAACGGAGTCTCGAGAATGCACTTTTTTTAATTTGGTTCTTTTTAATTAATTAACTATCGAAACGTTAAAATTTCTTAGTAAAACTTTAATACCACCTTAATGACACTCTGTAAATATTTATAAAAATATTTACAGCTCGGTTTATAAAAACAAGGCCCCGATACCTCATTTTCTAAAATCACTTGAACTGAATAAATCACTTATGTAACATAAATTATCAAATCAAAAACCTTTTTTTTTGTTAAATCACATTTGACTCGTAAATATTAAATAATAATATTTACGAATTTACTCGTCAGATTTGGTGGCCTCAAAACTACTATTTTTGACACCACTAAAAAAACGAGTTGTTACAAGTTAAGTAAATTTCATATGGACTTACTAAGCATTTAAAATGTTTACTTGTTGTCTCTTTTTTCCTTCTAGATCTTTGGTTTTGTAGAGCATGTCGATTGGATCAGCACTGTAACATCTCATTTTTTAGTAGTATTGAAAATGGCGGTGTCAGAACCTTGGTTGAGTCTAATGTAGAGTTAAATTAACTTCTGGTTCGGTAATTTTAGCGATTGAATAGTTAATTAAAGAAAAATAAATAAATGATAAAAGACGTAAAACTTCATCACCATTGTTTATTATTAGCTAATGTGCATAACTAAAGTTTGTTGAAGGGTTTATAAGGTAAATGCGTAACAGCCCAATTTAAAGGCTAGACAGAATAGTGGTTTCGGAATCACTAATCCGAGGTCGAAGAAATTTATTTTTATGCTATTTTATGAGTTAGAGCATGATTATATAAGTTCATGAAAATTTTGGTGCTTTAATTTTAGCGATTTCATCCTTAATTGCGAAAAAGGACTAAATCGCATAAAGTGCGAAAATTCTATTTTATAAGCTAAAGGTGCCTAATAGCCATAGAATATTAATTGGAGACCTTTAATGTGAAAATAGACCCTTAGACATAAGGTGGCCGGCCATAGGGGACAAGAAAGTCAAAATTAGTCAAAGTTGGTAAGGATTTGGTGACTAAATTGATTGTTTTAAATTAAAATAAAGAAAATATGATATCCCTTACTTCACTCATCTTCTTCCACCGAAAAACACAAGCAAAATAGGGGTTTTAAAGCTCAAAAATTTCAGCAAACTCTTTTCCCTACAAATCAAGAAGAACAAAGAATTAACATCGATCGGGGAAAGAACAAAGCATCGGACTAGATCGACAATCTAGCCTATTCTGAAATCGAGGTAAGTTTGTGTGTAATAAATTCAAAATTATGTTATTTAGCTTCTTAATGTTTGATAGTGGCGATGTTGTATAAAATTTCTGTGAATTTTGAGTTATGATGTTAAATGAGAAAATGATGAGAATTGTAATGTGAAAGTCCCGATTGGACTCTAATAAATGAGAGATTAAGATTATCGTGATATGAGAAAGGTAAGGTCCCGTATGAGACCATATCCAGAACATGGCTTCAGCACTGACTGGAGATCCCGCATAAGACCATATCTGGGATATGGCATCGACATCTAGAAGTGACCCCACGTAAGACCACATCTGGGATGTGGCATTGGTGTTGTAATTATGTGAATGAGGATGATTAGATAACCTTGAATACCTTAAGTAATTTCCATGTAGTAAATGGTTAAGATTATGCTAGAGATGAGATTAATGCTAATACCAAGTGATGAGGTAATACAGGTATATGTGAGTATTTCATGAGAATGGTTCACGATATGAGGCATGTTATGTAATTGGCAAGAGTAAGTATGAGTAAGTTATGGGAATGAGCTTAAGACTTGTGTTTTATTCAATGAAATAAATGAATGACATTATGAGTTTTATGTTGCAATTTATTCATGAAACCTACTAAGCTTTATGCTTACCCCTCTCATTTCCCTTTTTCTTATAGTATTGCCAAGATAACTCAAGGATCGTGGGATGTCAGAGTTCGGAATCACACTATTGACATCTCTTTGGTATAACAAAGTTAGATTTATTTTGAGTATGGCATGTATAGGACTTGGGTATTTTGTTATGTCATATTTGTTAGCCAAAGTGTTGGCTATTTATGTTATCAAATTCATTTTGTAAGTGGTCATTGGAATTGGGCCAATACTTGACAAGTTTATATATATTCTTATGATGATGAAATTATGCAGTTTATGCTTGTGTGGATGCTTTGATTTGAGTTCTCAGAAGTGCCTTAGGGTCATGAATTATGATGAATTGAGTTGGTATAAGTATGGTTGCTATGTAGGGTGGCATTTGGCTTGAAATATAGCCTTTTTAATGTCCACACGGGTAGACACACGGGCGTGTGTCTAGGTCGTGTGTGACACACGGCCAGCCCACGGGAGTGTTGATCTGCTGTGTGTCCCCTTGCATGCTAGGTTTACAAGTCAGTATGCTCAGTAGTAGACACATGGGCAGAGACACAACCGTGTGTCTCAGCCGTGTGTCTCAGCTGTGTGGGAGGCACGGCTATGTACATGGGTGTGTGCCCAGGCCGTGTGAAGTTTACACCTAAAATTAGGAATTTAATTCGACACACGGTCTAAGGACACAGGCTTGTGTCTTGGCCTTGTGATCATAGTGAGGTGATGACATCATAAACAGAATGCCATGGTTT
Source organism: Gossypium bickii (assembly GCA_025503065.1). Taxonomy (NCBI): domain Eukaryota; kingdom Viridiplantae; phylum Streptophyta; class Magnoliopsida; order Malvales; family Malvaceae; genus Gossypium; species Gossypium bickii. Next base: position 23,689,537 of record CP106718.1, read on the forward strand.
TGGCACACGGGCTAAGACACGGGCATGTCAAGGCCGTGTGAGGGACATGGGCGTGTGTGACCACACAGCCTGTGTAACACCCTTAAACCGGCCTAGAAGTTAGGCCCGAATCTGGCGTGTCACATTGAAGTGTTTTTGCAAAAACCTTGTTTTCATTGAAAACCCTTCTAGAGAAAAGTTAAGTAAAAGTCCAGTTTGCTTTCAAAACGAGGTGTATCCAAAAAATCATTTCCTTGTTACTATGTAAAAAAAATTTCCTTTGACAGCGGAAGCTCGTTCTTTAAAACACGATTATTTTCAAAAACTTGAAATATGCTTAAAGGAAATAAATCCAGATTTCGTTTCAAAATTTCAATGCATAGTGGAAGTAATGGAATAATACCTAGAGGGAAAATCTTATTACAATCCGAAATAAAATAACTTAAAATAAATAACTTAAAATCTAGAATTTAGATATTAAGAAAAACAAGTCTAATCGTCTTGCTAGTTGGCCACCTCTGTAACACCCCTTACCCGAGTTCTACGCCAGAATCGAGCCCGAGGCGTTACCATAATAAAACCACTTGATCGCCACTTAGGCTCATCGTGACTACTCTCTTAAGTTACCTCAACAACCTCAATCTCGACTTATGAGGCCTCACTCATACACACGAGGGCTCCCGAGACTATATCGGAACTTTTCCAATCTTAAAAATTTTCTCTTTTGTACAGGGTTAACATGCCCGTTCAAGAAGAGACACGCTCGCGCATAGACCCACACGCCCATGCTCCACAACCGTGGTGAATACTGACTACATACACACGGCCTCAAAGCCTAGTCACACACCCGTGTGGCTAGCCTGTGGCCAACACTGAGTAAACTCACACGGCCTATGCACACGCCCGCGTGACTAGTTCGTGGTCTATTCTGACTTAAAATGTTAACATGCAGGGGACACACGGCCAAGTCACACGCACGTGGGCTGACCGTGTGTCACACATGGTGTAGACACACGCCCATGCGTCTATCCACATGGACAAAAACAAAGCTATGTGCTAAGTTCGTTTCAGCCCTTTAGCATACACAATATGCATTCATTCGGCACATCCATAATCAACTCAAATTGAAGTGCAATCTCACATAGATAACTACAATCTTTTCATAAAATAAGGTAGCCAACTACTATAGCATTATACAAAATAGACTATCCATCTAAAGGCCAACACATCTTAGCCATTTACAACAAAATTCACTAACTTGTCTAGCCTCTATACATGCCATATACAAAACACTGAGTCTCATGTACCAGAGTGTGATGATAATGTGGACGATCTTTCAATTGATCCTCGTATCTCGATTCAACATTTTTACTTTATAAGACAAGGGAAAAGAAAGGGAGTAAGCTTTAAGCTTAGTAAGTTTACACATAAACAATTAAGCATCATAGTATAAGCTAAACAACAATTAGCATCATACTAACATATAATGTACAACAATGCTTACTCTTTCTATCCCTTACCACAATTCCAACACATCATGAGTCACATACTCATAAACATTGAAATGCACCCCTGCATTCAATATCACATTTACACAATATACAACTCAACATCATTTCTTGATAATTCATCTACACAGCTAATTAACTCAATAATATAACCACACAGTTAACCCACGCAGCTAATCTACACAGCTAATTTCTCAATGGTTTCGCACTTAGCCCACCAAAATCAATTAATAGGGTAGTATCGCACTTAGCCTACCACAAAGGTATTCATAGTGGTTTCGCACATAGCCCACTAGACGATATACCTAACGATAGCATCGCACATAGCCAGCTTATCGTCAATATGCATTAAGATGGTATCGCACTTAGCCCACCATTTAGCATTCTCACTACACATTCATATATCTACTTATTTAACCATACTTCCATTCACAAATTCTACCACATTCATCCCACATAGGTTCTCAGTCATTCTCAATCATGTTACACACTAGCTAGCATTAAGAAATTGTATGTATGAATGCATTGTTTAAGCATAGACTTACCTCGATACTCAAAAGTATAGAAATATGCAATTTAGTCCACCACCTTGCTCTTGCCTCGGTTTAGATCCGGGCTTCATCTTTCTTGATCTATAATGAATAAATCAGCTTATTCAATACACACATTGACTAAATTGACACTTATCTCATACTTTGGTAATATTACCCTTTTGCCCCTAATCTTTCTCATAATTACACTTTTGCCCCAAGGCTCGTAAAGTGATTTTTATTCAACTTTCTAGCCTTTCATGCTTAGCCGAATCACTTACTCAACCAAAGCATTCACCAATTCTCACTAAATCACACATGTATGACCAAACTTAAAACTTTCACAAACTAGTCCTTACATGCATTTTCATGGAAAATCACTTAACAAAAGATGTTTCCACTACATCAAGCTTTCATAATCCTCCCTAAAACATCAACATACATGCATGTCATACATGGCCAAACTTTTTAACATTCAATATAGCTCATCAAATAGCTAAAAATAGCTTATTCATACAACTAGGACTTCAAAAATACGAAGAATATCAAAAACGGGGCTTGGATGCACTTACTAGCAAGCTTGAAAAATTTGAAGAACCCTAACAATGGCTCTTGAAAATATCGGCAACCTTGGAGACGAAGATGAATGAATTTTGTCTTCTTTTCTCCCATTTTAATCATTTAATTACCAAATGACTAAAATGCCCTTTTAGATAAACTTCTTATTTTAACTCATCCATGCCCAAATTTGTCCAAAAATTAGAATTTGGGTAAATTTCTATTTAAGGACCTCTAATATATATTCTAAAGCCATTTCACACAAATAGCTTCTAGAATCTCACATTTTGCAATTTTTGCAATTTAGTCCTTTTGGACAATTCAACCGAAATTTCACAAAATTGCTTCATGAAACTTTCACACTAACATGCAAACATAGCATAAATCTCAAAACTTATACATAGACCTCAGATTTGTGGTCTCGCACCACTATCTCGACTAGGCCCTAAACCGGGATATTACAACTCTCCCCCCTTCAGAGATTTTTGCCCCCGAAAATCTTACCAGTAAAGAGGGTAGAATGTTGCTCTCTCATAGATTCTTCCGTTTCCCATGTAGCCTCTTCCACACCGTGTTTCTGCCATAACACTTTCACTAGTGCTATGCTCTTATTTCTCAACTGTTTCACCTCTCGAGCCAAGATCTTAATCGGCTCCTTTTCATAAAACATATCTGGTCTTATTTCAATTTCCGTTGAAGGAATCACATGTGAAAGATTGGAGCGATACCGTCGTAACATCGATACATGGAATACATTATGAATCTTTTCCAACTCTATCGGTAAAGTCAACCGGTAAGCTACTGGCCCAACTCTGTTTGTAATCTCATACGGCCCTATAAATCTTGGACTCAACTTCCCCTTTCGTCCAAATCTCATAATCTTCTTCCACGAGGACACTTTCAAAAACACTTTGTCACCTACCTCAACCTCAATCTCTTTTCTTTTCAAACACTTCTGTCGGTCCGAAGCAGCTTTCAGACTATTACGGATTACTCTTACTTTCTCCTCGGTCTCTTTTACCAGATCAACTCCATGGATCTGCTTTTCACTAAGCTCGGTCCAATATAATGGAGTCTGACACTTACGACCATACAGGGCCTCATACGGAGCCATCCGTATACTCGACTGATAACTGTTGTTGTAAGCAAGTTCAACCAAAGGTAGATATCTCTCGCAACTACCTACGAATTCTAACACACAGCATCGAAGCATATCTTCGAGAATTTGAATTACTCTTTCAGACTGACCATCAATTTGCGGATGGAACACAGTACTGAAATTCAACCTCGTACCCATGGCCTCTTGCAATTTCTTCCAAAATCTTGAAGTAAACCTTAGATCTCTATCCGATATAATAGATATAGGCACACCATGCAATCTCACTATTTCTGCAACATACAACTCAGCTAACTTATCCAGTAAATAGTCAACACGTACCAAAATAAAGTGAGCCGACTTCGTTAGTCTATCCACGACAACCCACACAGCATCTTTCTTTTTCGGAGTCATCGGCAACCCCGTTACAAAATCTATGATAACCCGATCCCACTTCTATTCTGGAACCATTACAGGCTGAAGCAATCCTGAAGGCACTTGATGCTCAGCTTTCACCTGTTGACAAATCAGAAACTTTGCCACAAATTTTGAAATATCTCTTTTCATACCCGGCCACCAATAAAACTTCCTCAAGTCGTTGTACATTTTTGTACTACCTGGGTGTACTAAAAAATAACCACTATGTGCCTCAAGCAAAACCTTTCGGATTAACTCTTCATCTCTAGGTACACAAATTTTGTCACGGTACAACAAACAACCATTCGAGCCCACTCAAAAATCAGAATCACTTTCTAATCGGCACTTAGCTCTCTTTCCTTGCATCTCACTATCATTTCTCTGAGCCTCACATGTCTGTTGAACAAATAATGGCTTAGCTCTCAATTTTGCCAAAATAGCACCATCATCAGCTATTGCTAAACTCGTACTCATAACTCTTAGAGCATACAAGGATTTCCTACTCAAGGCATTCGCAACCACATTCGCTTTTCCCGGGTGATAATCAATGACTAATTCATAGTTTTTCAATAACTCAAGCCACCGCCTCTGCCTCAAATTCAGATCCTTCTGATCCATCAAATATCTCAAACTCTTGTGATCCGTAAAGATCTGGCACTTCCCACCATACAAGTAATGTCGCCAAATCTTTAACGCGAAAACAATCGTAGGCAACTCCAAATCATGAGTCGGATAATTCTTCTCGTGCGATTTTAGCTGTCTCGAGGCTAAGCGACTACCTTACCCTCTTGCATCAACACGCAATCGAGACCATTAAACGACGCATCACTGTAAACTACAAACTCTTTCCTCGATTCTGGTTGAACCAAAATCGGTGCCTCAGTCAACATTATTTTCAATTTCTCGGAACTCTATTGACAAGTTTCATTCCATTCGAACTTGACATCTTTCAGCAAAAGTTTCATCATTGGGGTAGCAATCACAGAAAACCCCTCTACGAAACGTCTGTAATATTCCACTAATCCCAAGAAACTTCTGATTTCTGACACATTCCTCAGCTGTTTCCTATCAACAATAGTTGAAATCTTACTTGGGTCAACTCTAACACCATCACCTGACACAATGTGTCCTAGAAATCCGACCTCACGGAGCCAAAACTCACTCTTGCTAAACTTAGCATACAACTGCTTATCTCTATGAAGACAACCAAAAACTTGTCCACATATGGTCTGAATACACAGTTCATCAGATCCATAAAATTCGCAGGTGCATTCGTTAAACCAAACGGCATAACCAAAAACTCATAATGGCCATACCTTGTTCGAAATGCAGTTTTCAACATATCTTGCTCTTTCACTCTCCACTGATAGTAACCAGACCTCAGATCTATCTTAGAGAACACTGTAGCTCATGTCAGTTGATCAAAAAGATCAACAATCCTTGGTGAAGGATATTTATTCTTCACCGTCACCTTGTTGAGCTGTCTATAGTCTATACACAATCTCATAGACCTATCTTTCTTCTTCACAAATAATACCGGAGCACCCACAGTGAGTAACTCGGTCTTACAAAACCCTTTCTGTCAAATCTTGCAACTGTACCTTCAGTTCTCTCAACTCTAAAGGTGCCATTCTATATGGAGCAATTGAAATCGGTGTCGTTTCTAGAATCAACTCAATCCCAAACTCGACCTCTCTCACTGGAGGTAATCCGGGTAACTCTTCTGGGAATACATCCGGATACTCGTATACTATCGGTACTATTTCAAACTTCACTAACCTCTCGAGTATTCAACACGAAGGCGAGATAGGATTCACACCCTTTTCTCATACATTTCTCAGCCACTAGGGAAGAAATCATCACTGGTAGACTATCCGATCCACTTGATTCAACCCAAACCACATCTCCACTCTCACATTTCAATTCAATAAACTTACTACCACAGTTCACTAAGACATTATGGGTAGTTAACCAATCCATGCCAAGGATTAAATCAAACTTATCAAACGGCAACATAAGGTTTGCCGGAAAACAATGATTCTCAATCAATAAAGGACAATTTTTATACACTTTGTCCACTAACACATGCTTTCCTAACGGGTTGGACACCTTAACCACAATATCCGTAGACTCAACGGTCATACTCAAACTAGATGCTAATCTCATGCAGATATAAGAATGAGTAGACCCTGGATCTATTAAAGCAATAAAAAAGGTGTCATAGAGAGAAAAAGTACCCGTTATCACATCAGGGGAGGATGCTTCTTCGCGAGCGCGAATAGCATACGTCCTCGCAGGTGCCCGACCCTCCAGTCTCACAGCAGAATCTTTGGATGCACCTCTACCACTATCCCCACCTCTCGGGTTCCTAGGTGGTCTACCTCTTATAGATACATCACTGGATCTTATCTCTTGCTTCTCTTCCTTATCATCCCTCTCGGGGCAGTTTTGAATAAAGTGATTGGGGGAGCCACATTTATAACAGTTCCAACTGTTACCCTAACACTCTCCGGTGTGATATCTACCACAACTTGGACACTCCAGTTTGCTCTTTGTATTGCCCACACTTTCCATCAAGGTGGCTTGGACTCTCGAACCAGAACGAATATTGCCCAAGTCTTGATGCGAATATCCCGCTGAGGCTGTTGTCCAATGATTCCCTTCCTTGGATCTTTTCAATTGGGCTTGATACGACTTCCCCATCGGCCTTTTTCTAGCATCTCAGGCTTCACTCACAGCTCTTCTCTTTTCCTTACTCAACTATTCGGCCTTACTTGCCCTTTCAACTAACACCACAAACTCTTTCAACTCCAGAATACCCACTATGAGTTTGATATCCTCATTCAGTCCGTCTTTGAACCTCTTACACAAGATGGTCTCTGTCGATACACACTCTTGAGCGTATTTGCTAAGCCTAACAAACTCACACTCGTACTCTGCTACTGACATTCTTCCTTGCTTCAACTCAAGGAATTCCTTCCTTTTCCGATCAATAAATCGTTGGCTTATATACTTCTTCCAGAACTCTTCTAGAAAGAAGTCCCACGTCACCTGCTCTTTCGGGACTACTAACGTTAGCGTCTTCCACCAATGGTATGCCGAATCTCTCAGCAAGGATACAGCACACTTCAAGCTCTCTTCTGGTGTATAGGAGAGTTCATCAAACACTCTCATCGAGTCTTCTAACTGGAACTCCGCCCTCTCAGGGTCATCATCCACCTTAGCTCTAAACTCTTCAGCCCCGTGCTTCCTAATCTTATCTATCGGGGGTTTCGATATCCTCACAACATCAATACCTTGAGGAGCCACTGGATTTGGCTAAGGTATAGGAGGAGGTGGCGGAGGCTGAGCATTAGGGTTCGCTCGAACATAGTCCGAGTACCAATTACTCATCATCTGGGGAAAGGCTTCCCATGCCTCTTCCCCTTTACCCCTAACCTCGGGTTCACTTTGTACAGGCATGGTTCCTTGCGCAGGAGCTGGCGCATTACTAGCTACTTCATCAGCAGTAGATTGATTGGAGTCCATATACTATACAAAACAAGATTTAAAATCATCAGAAACCACCACACTATCATAGTACACTTATGGCATGTTTAGCTAGACTCTTACACCCGCTACGGTAATCCTAGAACCGACTAAACCATAGCTCTGATACCACTAAATGTAACAGCCCTTACCCGAGTTCTACGCCAGAACTGAGCCCGAGGCGTTACCATAATAAAACCATTTGATCGCAACTTAGGCTCATCGTGACTACTCTCTTAAGTCACCTCAACAACCTCAATCTCGACTTACGAGGCCTCACTCATACACACGAGGGCTCCCGAAACTATATCTACTTACTTAACCATACATCCATTCACAAATTCTACCACATTCATCCTACATAGGTTCTCAATCATTCTCAATCATGCTACACATAGCTAGCATTGAGAAATTGTAAGTATGAATGCATTATTTAAGCATAGACTTACCTCGATACTCAAAAGTATAGACATATGTAATTTAGTCCACCATCTAGCTCTTGCCTCGATTTAGATCCGGGCTTCGTCTTTCTTGATCTATAATGAATAAATCAGCTTATTCAATACACACATTGACTAAATTGACGCTTATCTCATACTTTGGCAAAATTATCCTTTTGCCCCTAATCTTTTTCATAATTACACTTTTGCCCCAAGGCTCGTAAAGTGATTTTTATTCAACTTTATAGCCTTTCATGCTTAGCTGAATCACTTACTCAACTAAAGTATTCACCAATTCTCACTAAATCACACATGTATGACCAAACTTAAAACTTTCACGAACTAGTCCCTACATGCATTTTCATGGAAAATCACTAAACAAAAGATATTTTTACTACATCAAGCTTTCATAATCTGCCCTAAAACATCAACATACATACATGTCATACATGTCCAGATTTTTTAACATTCAATATAGCTCATTAAATAGCTCAAAATAGCTTATTCATACAATTAGGACTTCAAAAATACAAAGAATATCAAAAATGGGGCTTGGATGCACTTACTAGAAAGCTTGAAAAAATTGAAGAACCCTTAAAAATGGCTCTTGAAAATTTCGGCGGCCTTGGAGAAGAAGATGAATGAATTTTGTCTTCTTTTCTCCCATTTTAATCATTTAATTACCAAATGACCAAAATGCCCTTTTAGATAAACTTCTTATTTTAACTCATCCATGCCCAAATTTGTCCAAAAATTAGAATTTGGGTAAATTTCTATTTAAGGACCTCTAATATATATTCTAAAGCCATTTCACACAAATAGCTTCTAGAATCTCACATTTTACAACTTTTGCAATTTAGTCCTTGTGGACAATTCAACCGAAATTTCACAAAATTGCTTCATGAAACTTTCACACTAACATGAAAACATAGCAGAAATCTCAAAACTCATACATAGACCTCGGATTTGTGATCTCGCACCACTATCCTGACTAGGCCCTAAATCAGGATGTTACAACCTCTAAGTCCCTCCATCCGTCGAACCGCCTACTGAGGATTACCTGAGAAAAATAATAGTTGGAGTGAGTTTTCAAAAACTCAGTGTGTACGACCCTCGTCAAATAAAAACATACATATCATAATAATAACATAATAATATCATACATGCAATGCATTGCAAACCCTCCCCAAATAATCCATCCGGTACACATTGTCTTCGTCCAACCGAGACACTTCTGTGGGGATTTCCAAATCGAGCCACCCATCTGATACACTTCAAGGGTAGCCCGGTTGCAGTACTATCTGACATTGCAACAAAGCTACTAATCATATAATGGGCTTAAAAAGCCATCGATGGATCCACAGTCGTCAAACAACCATGCGATCCTCATATATTACCTCCGTTCCATAATTCCCACCCATATGCATCCTAAACAGAATATCATATGAATGCAGCAAATGTACATATAACATCCATAAATCTTACATTCAACACATAGGGGTATTTTAGTCATTTCACAAATCAAGGGTATTTTGGTAATTTTGCAATTCAGGGGTATTTTTGTAATCCTACCCTATAGTGGTATTTCAGTAATTCTACCTTATAAGGGTATTTTAGTAATTCTACCCTGCAGGGGTATTTCAGTAATTATTAATAGTATGGGTCTTAATTACGAACCTTGGCCCGTTAATAAGTCCTCGCGGCTAAAGTGAACAGACACTATGCACCAGGTAGGATTCCAGAGAAGAGGAGGTGGGTCATTAAGACCACTTAAGTACCAAGCTCTCTCTAGATCCAATCCTAGACATGCATATGTCCGTTGCCACACTTAAACCTTATGACTTATTCACAGTCGCACTTAATATATTATTCAAGTTTTATATAAGGTTAAGCAATTTACCAAATACTAAGCCCAAGACCCCTTACAAAGCCCAAACAAATTCACATACGTTCATATGGCCCACCAGGCCCAATCTCATTCATATGGCCCACTAGGCCCAAATCACATTCGTATGGCCCATCTGGCCCAAATCAATTCCAAGCCATGTAACCAGCATGACTAGTTCATCACTTATTACCAAACCATCAAATTCACATATTTTGAGCCTACAGCCCATCAGGCCCATTTTACCCATTCTGGCCCGATTGGCCAAAACACGGCCCAAGTCCATGAGATCAATCATGGGGCCTATGTTATCAGTTCCATTACCCTCATACGAGTGTTCGCACACTCGCAAGACAACCGAAGCCAAAATTTCAGGATTTCAGGAGTTCCCAATCCATTGTATGTATAGTGTATGTACACACCTGATAACAAAACGCACTGCGATCTCCCTAGCGACGATCCTGCAAACAATATCACTCAAACTATTCACATATACTTATCGAATACTTTACCAAAAAGTCGAAGTCTCACCTTAACCTTACCTGAAACACCAAGCCTTAATAGCTCTTCTTTGATCACTAATCACGCGTATCTCCTAAATCTGCATCATTCTTAATCATTAAAAACAGAATAATAGGTGACTTGTATCCAACGTAAGTCCCCCTTTCCCTATCTATGACCATTCGGCCAACACCTAAACCAAAATAAAGAATACTTACCCAAGAAGCAATCGGCCCAAGACGTATTCAGCTTTTGAGATTAGTATAGTGAAAGGGGTTATTCGGCACAAATAGGAAGAAGAAGAGAAGAAGGAATAGGCTAAACCCAAAGGTGAATCAAAAGATAATTTGAGAAGAAAAAGTATGAAAGGTCGGCAAGAAAAGAAGGAATTCGGCTTCTGGGTACTTAGAGAGAAAAAAGTGTTTCGGCAACTCAAAAATGAGAAATTCGGCTGAAGGGAAATAAAACAATTTTGGCATTACCCTAGAATTCCAAAATTGGCACCTATATAGAGCCTATAGCCGAATTTCCTATCCCTATATTCCCAATTCAGCTCCACCTCTTCCTCATATCTCATCTCCTAATTTTTCTCCACGATAACTCCCCAATCCTTTTCCTAAATTTACTCTTCTGATCACTCTCCTTAGAGTCCATCATCACACGACTTCCAACCTTCTAGAAGGCCAAAATTAAACTCCTAAAAAAATACTAAGCTAGGATTCGAACCTAGGATCTCCTTACTAGCCCATGACGTCACCTTCCTATACCCTAAGTGGCGTCACTTAGCCACTCCACCACAAGGCTCTTTGATGCCATTTTTCCCTATTTTTATTTAAAAGCCCAACTACTCACCGTCCTGGTTCCTTTAATAATTAATTAAAAATTCCTTCTCCTCAAAGTTCGAACCCAGTACTTCTCCAACACCCCTAGACACTCCAAGTTTATTAAACCCTTAAAGCCAACATGTTATTTGTCATTTTCTTGCTTAAAAAAATTATGAGACCCAAAGCCCAAAGCCCAATTCATCTAGGCCCAAAATTCGGGGCGTTACAGCCTGCCCATACGGGCATGTCCCATTTCACATGGTCGTGTGGCCCTTGTTTAGACAAAAAAATTTAAGTGCACAAAAGTTTCCAGTTCAATTTTTAAACCCTCCATATGCATGTTTGAGGCCTCGTAAACCCATAATAAAGATGATAAACATATGAATAAGAAGTCTTAAGTTGGAAATGAAATTTTAAAGCCCAAAGTTGTATGTTCAAGCAAATTAAGTCCGATAATGGCTCGTACCCGGTTTCGGAGTTGAATACGGGTAAGGGGTGTTACAAAATGCACCATTATTTATTAAGTGTGACGGCTAGTGGAAATTTTCTTTACATTTTATTCATTAATTTTAAAGTTAAAATAATTATAATAAGTAAAAACATAAAATAAAATATGTATCATCATCTTCACTTTAGTCTTCCACCGAAAAACCAAATAAAAACCTTTATTTTTGAGTTCTAAGGTTCGAACAAGACTCAAGCTTTGCATGAAAGTGAATTTCTTATCCGTTTCTAGTAAACTTTATGTTTTTGAGATTGATGTAACTTAATCTAGCTAATTCGGGGACTATTTTATAAAACTATTAAGAGTTTTGAAACTTTTCATTGATGATTATTTGATTTTATTAGTGTTAAATGATAAATTTGTAAATTTGATTGTTACATAGGACTTTTGTGTAAAGATTTTTTTATATAATTTTGAACCTAGGAATTAATAGGAAACTATAAAATTCAACATATAATTTTTTTGAATTTTCAAATTTTTAATGGCTATTTTAGAGTGATGTTAAATCTGTTTTGAGTATTGGGGCTTAAATGTGAAGATTTTAATAGTCTCTATTTTAAAGACTAAATTGTACAAAATGTAAAAGTTCAGGGAAAATTTGTAAAATATAGATAATAGGTCGTATGCATTAAAATGAGTTTGTTAATATATTTGACATTGATAAATTGAATTTAATTATTATATAGATCAAGAATTGAACCGTACGAAGGATAACAGGGAAAATGGAAAATCACAGATTAGTCCCTACAAATTTAGTTCATAGTCGTACATATTAGGTAAGTTCGTAGCATAAATATATGTATATATATGTTTTATGCTTATATGAATTAGTTAATTAAATTGTGTTGCATTGTTAATGTTAAGATTATTAATTGTTTTCGATTAAATGTAAGGTAAGTAAGACTTGTTTGCAATCTAATAAACATGCATGAGTTATATGTTTTCGGAAAGAAAATAATTGAATTACAGCATGTGTATGAATGTATATCTAGAAGTGCCTTTGAATTATAAATGTGATAAACTTTGTTAAGATGTCCGTTTGAACTTAGTAAAAGATTAGGTTACGATTGGCATGCCAATAAGGTGAGAATATTTGCTTGTACGAGATTGCACATATGTGCCTCTGTTTGCACTTCAGTGTCTCCAATTGCACTACGATGCCTCTATTTAGCATTTGATGCTCTCTAGTGTGATGGTGATACTCGTGTATTCGAGTTATGTTACTATAGTTCTGTAACACCCCTTACCCGTGTTGGACGCCGGAACAGGGTACGAGGCTTTACCTAACTCAAACACATACCAGCATACATTTCCAAGTCATAAAAGTTTGTTAAAATTTAAAACTTTTCAAACTTTGTCTTAAAATACTTAATATGAGCCTACGAGGCCCAAAACACACTTTAGAAATGGTTCGGGATCAAATCGAGTTCTTTAGAAAACTTTGGAAAATGCCACTAAAAATAGGGTCACACGCCTGTGTGGAAGGGCGACACACCCATGTGACTTAATAACATGGCCATGTTGAAGGACCGTGTAACTCACACGGCCTAAGCATATAGGGACACACCCATATCCCGTGCCTATGTGGATTTATTTCTCAATTTGAACCTACAGGGGTTTTCACACGGCCTGGCACACATCCATGTCCATGGCCCATGTCCCTCACATGGCTATGACACACCCGTGTCTCCGCCCGCGGGTAAAAACCTTGACATTCTGGTTCTGACGTCATCAACGCAATAAGGTCACACGGCCAAGGCACACGCCCTTGTCTTTAGGCCGTGTGGCGAATTAAATTCCTAAAATCAAGTGCAAACTTCACACGACCTGGGCACATGCCCATGCGTTATGGTCGTGTCATCCACACGGTTGAGACACACGCCGTGCCTCAGCCCGTGTGGTTACTACTAGGCATTCTGTTTTACAAAATTAAGGTGCAGGGGGACACACGGCCTGACAACACGCTCATGGGATAGACCATTTGTCGCACATGGCCTAGACACACGTCCGTGTGTCTACCCGTGTGGACCAAAAACAAGGCTATTTACCAAGCCCTTTCTGCCACCCTTACTTGCAATAACTTAAACCACATCAAATAACCTACTCATTCATGCATTAATATACCAATTAGTCAACCATGCAATTTTCACATTCATGAAAAAAATCATCATTTGCATAAAATAATGACAAATATTAGCCATCACCCATGGCCTTATACAAAATGAATCAATCTTTCAAAATAAGCCAACACCTTTGGCCATAACAATATGACACTTGACAAAAGACTAAGTCCCTATATATGCCATACTCAAAATGATAAATCTAACTATACCAAATGTTCAGATTGATTGTGTGATCGAGCCTCTGACGTCCTTTGATTCCCAAACTAGCTTGGCGGCACTATAAGAAAATGGAAAGGAAAGGGAGTAAGCACAAAGCTTAGTAAGTCGCATGTAAATAATTAACAATAATTACCATGTATTATCATACTCATAACATATTATAAATTTGCATAAAATTCTCGAATGATTAAAGGCATAACTTTCTCCTTTTCACCCTTACTAATCATACAACATAATTCGAGCACATTTCTCATGAATTTCATGTAGGTACCTATATCACTTACAACATAGTCGTAACTTTTCTCACTTTTGACATAAGCTCTAAATTACCTATTGAACCAGTTGGAATACCAAAGGATACCCGACAAGCCTCACACAATAGGGTAAAATACCGATGCCATGTCCCAGACATGGTCTTATACTTGCTCACATGTCGGGACCGATGCCATGTCCCAGACATTGTCTTACACTAGCTCTCATCTCAATGCCGATGCCATGTCCCAGACATGGTCTTACACTGGCACACACATATCAACACTGATGCCATGTCCCAGACATGGTCTTACACTGGCTCTCACAATGTGGCCGATGCCATGTCCCAGACATGGTCTTATACTAGCACACATATCACCCAAATGTCATGGCATGGATATCCAATCTATTCCTAAGGTTCAACCGGGAGTATACCACATCATATTTAGTCATGCATTTTCATAAAAATAATCAAACATTTTATTTCATATCAATTGTTTAATGCATAATAACAATAAAGTTGTATTATTTACGTACAACTTCCCTCGATATACAAAAAATGGGTGACTAGATTGAATTAATCTACTAGCTTGGTTTTCCTCGATCTAGGTTCGGACTCCGTTTTTCTTGATCTATAATGACAAATTCATTTATTTAATCACTACATAAGTCAAGACATTCCAAAATTATTACTTTGGAAAAATTACCGTTTTGCCCTTAGACTTTCACATAATTATGATTTTGCCCCTGGGCTTGCAAAATGATTTTCATCAAATTTCCTCATCAACCAAGCCTAGCTGAATCTATTTTAAGCTTATAGCAACTCAAAAATCCAATTATTTCACACATTTACCACCTATACAACTTTTACAAAAAGGTTCATTTTAGGTGTTTTCATGAATACCCCTTTCACAAAAGTTGTTTATTTAACAACCAAGTTTCATTTTTTTTCCATAAAAATTCAGCAAACAACACTAATTTTCACATGGAAAAACCCTAGACTTTCAACCATAGTGCAAAATAGTCCCCTCATTAGCTAGATTAAGCTACAAGGTTTCCAAAAACACAAAAATCAACAAAAATAACCATCAAAATGACTTCCTTGCAAGGGTAAAGAGTTGCTGAAAATTTTCAAGCTTCCATGGCTGTTTTCTTGGGAAAAATTGGTGGAGAGAAGAAAGATGAAAGGTGATATCTTTTCTTCTCTTTATTTTATTTTATTTCATCAATTAAGTCACCTAATGCCACCAACTTTGACCAATTTTCATTTTTTTGTCCCCTATGGCTGGCCATCACTCTTTTAAGGGTCTATTTGCACATTAAAGACCTCCAATTTAAGGTTCTATAGCTATTTGACACCTTTAGCTTGTAGAACAAAACTTTCACACTTTATGTGATTTAGTCCTTTTTCAAAATTAAGCAAGTAGTCACTAAAATTAATTCACTAAAATTTTCATGCACTCATATAATCATGCTATAACACATAAAATAATATTAAAAATAATTTCTCCAGCCTCAGATTAGTGGTTCCGAAACCACTGTTTCGACTAGCCCCAAAATCGGGTTCTTACAAGTTCATCGGGCTAATAAAACTTGAGAATGATCTTTATAAAATTTGTCAAGGTATGTGTTTGATATCAAAAGAATTATGTTATTGAATTTAAATGCAAGAACGCTTTGATAGTGTATGCAATGTAATACATATGCTAGTGATTTCGTTTAATCTATTGAAAGAAATGTGATAATTGGTGATTTGATTCTGAGTAAATCTCACATGTTCTTGTAAATTGATTGTCAAGTCTTTATAGTCTAAATTGTTTTAATTCCAAATTGGTTAAATAAGGTAAGTTGGTTTAGATTACATATGAACTTACTAAGCTATATAAGCTTACTTTGTTTATTTTATTGTTTTCTATAGTTAACGTTTTTGCAGAACTAATCGGACGGATCAACTTCAAGGCTCACACTATCAAGCTTCTGTCTTGTTAGATTTTGACTCGTTACATTTTTGTGGCATGTATATAGCATTTTGAGTTGATGAAGTTGATGGTCTAGTTGGAATTGTAATGTGTTTAAAGTTGGTATGTAATGTGTTAAAATTAATGTTCTCATGGTATGGTTATATGATGAATGTGATAAAGCTATTTTAGAAATGTCATGTGATCTAAATTATTATATGAATTGATAAATTAGATTGGATGTGATGGTACCTTATGACATATTGGTTAGATTTAGGAGCTTGTATTATTTTGGCAATTATTTGATATGTTTTAAGTTGTTTAAATGTATAATCTTTGTAAGATTTGGTGCATAAGTTATGTAGTGGATATGAAGTCAATTGGATGTATGTTTGAATGTTTGAATGTTTGAATGAATACATGTTTGATTGGTTCTTTGAGGGGCCATTGAGGGCTTATCAGTATTGTTGAATGTGTTTAACCTTGGTATATTAGTATTGAAAGTGTTATAATGATAATTAGTTGAATACATGAAGTCTTGATTTTTAGTCAGTTTTTTTATGGTTGATGATTTCAAGTTTCTAATTATTTTTATAGAGTATCATTTGAGTTCTAGATTCTTTGAGCATGAAATAAACATTTTAAAGATGGAATTTTACCATTTTTGAACTTAAGTAGCGATATTTTTGTACGTGGTATCGATTCTTGACCATATGAACAATTTTCAAAATAAACAGAATGCTAAAATGGTATCGATTTTTATGAGTATCGATACTTTTCTTAGGTAATAAATATTGATACCATTAATTTGCTTAGCAAACATAATTGAATTTTGGTATTGTTATTTAGGCATGGTATCGATACAGTATCGATACCCAGCAGTTAAATATCGATACAAATTTTGAAACCTTAAAACTTTGAAAATTTTGCAAATCAATCTTATTTATTACTTGAATTTCATTCCAATGTGTGATTGTTGCAGGTAGCATCCTTTTATTTAGGTTCGGTGATCGAACCGGGTAAAGGGTGTTAGAAGCACAAAAAGCTTAGACTATCTTATCAGCGATTTAGTAGACATTTATTTATTTAAACCTCGATTATGTGGCATGTACATAGACAGTTTAAACATGAGTTTATTTGGAAATGATAGTTTAGTTTGAATCACGGCTAATGCTCAATCATTGATAAAAATTATTGCCTATATGTATATGTGTTTGGTTGATAACATGTTAGGCATTTTGAATGACCATTTTGAATGTGAAATGGTTTGACAAATGATGGTCTAGTATGAACAAAAGCATGATAGTATAAATAAAGTATGAATAGGATAGATTGGTAAGTGTGGTGCCAAATAGTGGCATATTTGATTGATTGAACTTAAAAATGGTTAAATGATTGTTTTGGACGGTATTTTGGTTGGTTTTGTACAGAAGTAAGGGTGTAATTATGCACCAAATAGATCAATGTCATTGGTATCTTTAAATAGGTATCAAATGGCCTAAAATGTATAAAAAATAGCGTCCTCATCGAGACGAGCATCTCTCCTCGTCACAATGTCTATCGACAGAATGTGACGTCCCGACATCGGAAGGCTGGATGTCACGACAACACATTATGTTTGGTGGCGTTACGAAGTCGAGATGGTGACATCACAACATCGATCCTGAATTTTCAAAAATTTACAATTTATTCTTATTTCATGCTCGGGTCAATAAAAAGTCTTTTGTAAGCTCAATTAAGACTCAAATTTAATTGTATATCATATTATCTAATTGTTTATGACATGGTTGAATATTTGAAGGATTTATCTATGATATTTTTAATCTGAAAATTTAAAAATATTACAAATTAGTCTTTATTCAATTTTGGGTTGATTTTAGAGCATACATAAGCTCGTATAAGACCTAAGAAAGATTGTATTTGGTGATTATGAACTGAATTGACTATGATCGTATGATTTATGTTAAATTTAAATGTTAACTATTCGTATTTGTTTCAACAAAGACTGTAGCATCCTGTAGCTCGAACCCGAAGATTGGGTCGAGTGAGGGGTGTTACGTTTAGTCAATTTTAGGATTGAACGTAGCGTGCGTTGAGTCTAGAAAATACATGCCATAATAACCTATGATAGTGTGATTCCTTCTGATCTGATCTAACTTTGTTTCCTTATAGATAAATTATGCCAGCCGAGTCTAATCGCGTCGTACCTAATGGTGTAGACAGTAATGTTTCGACTTCCGAACAGGAAACAAGTTATAGTGTTTCTATTTCCCAAATACCTAGAAAGTGAGGACCGAAGTGACTTCTTCTAGATGATGAATGAATGGTTTACTTAGTTAATACAAGCCAATCCTACGGCTTTGCAACCTCAAACCCCAACTATATTTCCAATGGCACCCCATTGTCCTCCAAATCTGAATATTATGACTATTCATCAGCCTCCGATTGATAAAATTAGAAAGTGTAGGGCTGAAGAATTTAGAGGTAAAGTTGATGATAATCCAGTTTTAATTCGAATCATTCGAGCCCACACTTAAAGTAGTTCATGGTACGAGAATGGAAAAGAAGGACGTTTGGTTGAAAGCCATGAACGACAAGGATCCATTTATCTGAAAACACATGTGTGAATTTGGTTTAAAGTTTATTGCTATAAAGATTACAAATCGGATTAGTTTTCAAAATTTTTATTTTCCTCTGTGCAAGAAAACCATTTTCAAACCTAATTTTTTACAACATTAAGAGGCAAGGTTTTTATGGAGACACAACACTATAATTACCCTGTTTGTGTTGTAACTCTTCACAAACACTACTCTTCATTTTTCAAGTAACCTAGCCTTTCTAAGTTTCTCTTCTCATAAACACTCTAGCTTACTTGTGTCTTCAACTTCTTAAAATTTGTGATATTCATACATGGTCTGTGTTAAGACCACTCCTCTTGAGGACTACGAGTAAGCTTAACATGTATAAGAAGTAGGGGAGTTTCCTTAAAAGTCTTCTTATACTTATGAACCCTCTATCGTCAAACAGGTACCATAACCTATTGCCAATCTTTTTGTCTTGAGTGAAGCAAAGTCTCTTAATGCCCTAGTTTCATTACCCAATTTACCTTATGATGATCAGGCCAATAATAATGAAAAATAGGCAACTATTGATGTTTCCATAATATATGAACAAAGGTCTAAGAACTCTAACCTTGAAAGAGAACCCTCAACCAGCATTGAGTAAGTTGTAGTTGAAATTGATGATCTTCTTGCACATCCATCTATTTAGGAGTATGAGTCAATGCTAAAGGGGCAGACTGAAACCCTGACTCAAGCTACAATCCAACAAGGTATTTTTGACATTGTTCTTGTTGAAAATATTAAAGAGCATGCTCTTGAGGTAGAAACTAGCCCTTATTTAGTTGCTAATGAGTTTGTTACAAATATTATTTAGCCTGTTGAGAACCCTTGTTTTGAGCTAGATAAACTTGAAGCAATAGATTTTAATGATGTAGTGGTAAATGAAATTACTACTGGGCCTAGCACTGTCTCTTCAAGAACTAGTTGAAGGATGACTCGTGTTATGCTTAATGAGGGGATTGAATAATAGTACAAGAAAGAAAAAGGGATTTTTTTTCTTGACAAGGGAAATGCTCCATTGTTCTCTTCTGCTTCAAAGAGAAGATAAACAGGTTTGAGTTTAGATTCTGACGAGAATGTGCCTCTCAAGAAGCTTTATCTTGGAGGAATAGAAATAACCAAAAGGCTAAACATCTCCCAATCTACTCCTCCAAGGAAAGAAAGCTACCATTGGTCTCTCTTCCAAAGAAGAAAATGCTATGTTATAAAAGGAGTAAACCTCTCTATCAACTGCCTGCACCAACAAATGCTTTCTCTTTGCAAAGAAACATTTCATTGAAGAGTATAATATAGATGAAAGAATTATGGGGATTGTGGTGTTGATGTTATCCATGAGAAGAATGACCTGCTACGGTCTATTGCTTATGTAAAACTATATGTCAAGGTGGTGGTGTATGATTTCTATGCCAATCTTCTCAAGTCTTTCAATAAGCCTTTGAAGAAGTTGATTTATAATGCATATGTTTAAGGAAGATGGCATAATTTTGGCCTTGCACAAATCAAAGAGCTATTGCTTCACCTATGTTCCACTAATGTTGAGCTTGATTAATATTATGATACAATGGCAAATATCATCGCCAATGGAATTCACCGTACTTGGCCACAAGCAATTGAGCTTCAAGCCTCAACTCTAGAGCCCATATATGTTGGCCTGTTTGTTGTTGTAACCAAAAATTGGATTCCTAACATCTAAAGGAATACAATTACAAAGAAAATGGCCACTCTACTTAGGAAGGTCTACGATGAGATTTAATTTGACCTAGGAGAGCTTATTTATTAGGAGATTATCAAGCATGCTAATCATGTTTACCCTAAGTTATGTCTTCATTTCCTTTCTCGTATTTTTCAAATTCTATTTAATAAAAATCCTAAAATTTTCTTAGCAACTGAAAAATATGAAAGGAAACTTATAGAGTTAAAGTTTTCTTCCAAGTGGCTTGAAGGGAAACACCAAGTTGCACTCCCTAAAATTATTCTAGACACTGAGGTTTAACCTATTGAAGTAATACCTATTGGATTTGGCACTAAGGTAGACATTTTGATAAACCATAAAAGTAATATATTTTAATCCCACATTTAGCAGGCTTTTGGATGATTTAAGCCTTTAATTATGTAATTTGGTGCTCATAATCCTTTGTTTTCATGTTTTATACCCAGGAGAGCACCGGATGACGAAAAGAACGGAAAATGGGGCCAAAACAGAGTAAATGGGCCATATCACAAAATCCACATGGCCTGGGCCCAAGACCACACAGTCATGCCTCAATCCACAGTCTCGAACACGGCCTGGCCATGACTTACATGGGCGTGTACCATGGGTGTGTCCCTGCCGCGGCCAAGAGGAGTTTTACTCGGAATAGGATACTTAGAGGCAAAGAAACACATTCCAAAGCCTATTCAAACACCCTAGTAGGAATTCTACTTGGATTAGGATACTTAGGGACCAAGTAAAGCATCATCTTAAAGCCTATATAAACACCGAAGGGGTCAACTTAAGAGGGAGTTCGGCAGAAGCCGGAACCCAGGGCTTTAGTCAGGGCGCATCCAGCTAGGCCAAAGAGGGCAGATTTGTGGAGATTTACTCGAAGATAGCTAGTTGATTCATCTTAAGAAGCTAGAATTATACTCAAGACGGAGGATCTCTCCTTCAATTCCTTTAGGGGGTTTTAGGGATTTCTTATGTTTTGTTTTATCTTTTCTTTTGAGATGTTTTCTTTTATTGTTATGAACTAAACCCTCAGATACCTGAGGGGGATGAAACCTAAGATGAATCTTGTTATCATTTGCTAAACTATATGATAAATATTTAACTTGTTCTTAATTAGTGTTCTTAATTCTTGTTTTGATATTTTTGGGATATTAATTCAAGTGTGATGTGCTTAGGTAGAGGAACAAAAGTCCCTGCTTAAGAGTAGATCTAGCATAATTAAGCGGAGTTGACCGCGCGCCTCGAGATAGGGTGACGAGATTTTACCGGATTAGGATGAAACCTAATATGGGAGTCCATAGATCGAATTAATGTGATTCTAAGGGTTTTAATTAGAAAGATATTTTAATTAATCAACCTAGGGTTAGACGTTAGTTGCCTCGAGAGATGGATTAATATAACTTAGGGAATCTTACAGATCAAATTAAATGAATAAATCGTCTGGTTCAGAGTTAGATAACAAGTAAAGTCTTTAGTTTAGATAAACAATTTCCTTAGTTCTTAAGCTAAATAATAAAAAGAGAGTTAGTATTAGTACTTTTGGTTCCTTTGGGTTCGACAATCCGGTATTGCCTTAACTATACTACTGTTCGATAGGTGCACTTGCCTCAAATCGTTGTCATAGTTAGTTTCCAGGTTCGATCATATTCTTTATAAATTTTAAGACTTTGACATCGTATAAAACAACGATCAAGTTTTTAGAGCCGTTGCCGGGGAACTAAAATATTAAGAACGCTTAATTTTTATTACTTTAGCCATTTTTTTTATTATTATTGCAATTTATTTTCTTTTTTCTTTTTTATTTTTCTTTTTACTTTTTTACGTTGCTAATTTTCTTTCTTTCTTTCACTCCTTTCAGGTACCTCTAGTTTATGACTAGAAGGAACCCGAGAGGACCCCTACTTTACGACAGTGATATTGAAGGTACTGTTCGTAGAAATCACAGAGAAATAAGGCGAAGCTTAAACTACATAGAAGAAGAGCAAGAAGCCAAAATTAATACCACCGAAGAGATGGCTAAAAATCATCCGCCGCCTCCAGAGATGGCCGAACATCATGCTCCACACACTATGTATGATTATGCTAAACCTAGTTTAACAGGAACTAAGTCTAGTATTGTTAGGCCTACTATTGCTCCAAATAATTTTGAACTAAAACCTAACACTATACAGATGATACAACAGTCTGTTCAGTTTGATGGTTTGCAGGATGAGGATCCTAACACACACTTAGCGAATTTTCTAGAATTCTGTGATACCTTCAAGATAAATGGTGTTTCTGATGATGCCATCTGTCTTCGGTTATTTCCCTTTTCTCTGAGGAATAAAGCCAAATAGTGGTTGCATTCTCTTCCACGAGGGTCAATCACTACATGGGATCAAATGACCGAAAAATTTTATTAAAATATTTTCTACCAGCCAAAATGGCCAAATTGAGGAATGATATCTCTTCTTTTGTATAGATGGATTCAGAGACACTTTACGATGCATAGGAGAGATACAAAGATTTGGTAAGGAGGTGCCCACACCACGGATTACCCTTGTGGCTACAGGTCCAAACTTTTTACAATGGAGTGAACCCTTCAACAAGGCAATTAATAGATTCAGCTGCTGGCGGAACTCTAAACAACAAAACTCCTAAAGCGGCCTACAAGTTTATAGAAGAGATGTCACTGAATAACTATCAGTGGCAAGTTACAAGGACAAGGCCAGCCAAAGCAGCCGGAGTTTTCAACCTCGATGCAGTAACTGCACTATCAAATCAGGTAGAATTGCTACATAAAAAACTTGATGGTTTATACGGTTCTTCGCAGGCACATCCAGTTATGCAGTGCGACGCAAGTGAAGGAGTGGCGAATCCTGAGTACCCACCCTACGGACAGGGCATGGAGAGCGAACAAATGAACTATATGGGTAAAAATTTCCAATCTAACAATAACCCTTATAGTAATACTTATAATCTAGGTTGGAAGAACCACCCCAATTTCTCATAGGGCGGTCAAAGAAATCAAAGGCAACAACCATCCCAAAACTTCCAACAACAGCCCTACCTACAGGAAAAGAAGCCGAACCTTAAAGAGATGCTGACAAATTTCATAGCAGCCTCAAAAACACGTTTTCAGAATATAGAAACAAAACTTGAGGCATTGACACAGGAGTTCAAGGATCAAATCGGGCAACTTACTAAGTTAGTTTCTGAAACACGATCAGAAAGCTTACTTAGGGAAAAAGAGCAGGTACAGGCAGTGACACTAAGAAGTGGAAGGGAGTTAATAGAAACGAAGAAAGAGATACCACATGAGACCGATAAGGCAAAGATAACCCCGACCCGTGAGGAAATTAAACCAACAATCCTGTATTCAGCAAAGTTGAAGAAAGACTGCTTAGAAGCACAATATGGTAAATTTCTTGAACTTTTCAAACAGCTACATATTAACTTACCTTTTGTTGAAGCTATTTCGCAGATTAAATAGATTTAATGTATCACTCAAGGAACGAAAACATTGCTTATACCTAGTCATCACATTTGTCATGGAACACCCTACAAGAATTTCATCCATAATCTAGGGAAGTTTCACTTCTTCCCCTATCTTTTGATTTTTATTATAATATGATATTATCCATCTTTGTACATTAAGGGCAATGTACATATTAAGTGTGGGGGGATTAACTATAGTATTACTTGAAAATCCCTGAATTATGCCTTGTTCTAAAGTAAGTTTCTCATATTATGATTAGAATGAAATTTCCCCTGATTTATGATTTTTATTGATATGTTTTGGATTAAGTCATTGATAATTGTACATTGATGATTAAATTTGAAGGATACTAGAGAATCAAGCATGATGAGTCTATTTTTCAAAAATTAAAAATTTTGTTAGGTTGTCTACTTGAATCTAATTATTACCTTGAAGTTTGAAATTTACGAGGTTGATATCAAATACCCATAATTTTTTGTGAGATTATGAGCCTTTTAAAGCATACATTCTTTCGTGCTCACTTTTTATTATGAGTGTGTCGACATTGATTTGTTATTCTAGAACTTGCATCGATTATACATGTCGAGACCACACCTTTGATTTGATATATAAAGATGATAAAGGCACCTAGGTTTTAACCCACTCACTCCACTAAAAGCCTACCTTCATAATTAACCCCTAGTGAACCTTGTTTAATCCTAACAACTCTTTTTATTGACTCCTACTGATATTAACTCAAAACCCTTTGTATTTGTTATCACCATTCCTTTTTACTACCCTTATATCGAGATTTGACTTGATTAGTTACCTAATTATATTATTTCAGTAGTTAAATTCATCCTTTATTATGTAATGACTTGTTCTTAAAAAAACGAAGTATATTCATTATTAATTCTATGTTAGCTGAGCTTATACATGTAAATTCAAGATCTCGAAGAAAAAGCTCGTATTATTAGTTTTCAATTGATGTAATTATTTACGAATAGTCATATCTCTAGTTAGGTTATTTGTCAGGTCAATCTCGATTCTAACTCTCTAATTCAGCCTTTATCCACACCTTTAACCTAAGCCCCTGTAACATCCTGAATTAATGGGCCTTTGCGTTTAATGTGTGGTTATGTTTAATGTGAGTGTTAGGGGTCCAGAATGGGCTCAGGGTTGGGCCGAGGCCTTAATTGAATTTTCTGTTTAGACACTCTAGTGGAAAGCCAGTAGGATAGGGCTTAAAAGATGTTATCTGTGTTTTAAGACACAAAAGGGCTTGTGGCCCAGTGGCAAAGTGGCACCACTTAGGGGCTTTGAGGTGGCGTGATAAGCAGTAAGGGAGGTGCAAGGTTTGAGTCTCATTACCCATCTATTTTAATGAATTTTGGCGTCAAGGGAGAGCAGAGTTGGAGTCAGTTAGAATGCTTGAAATTAGAAAGAATAATTGATGGATAATGCGGATAATATGGATGATAATTGTGGCAGATAAAGGAAGGAAAAGGTGGTGTTATCCATGTCACTTAAGGATGAGTGATCAGATGAAGATAGAGGAGAAAAGATAGGAATTATCTGCTGAGTGCAGTGTTGGTCGAATTTCCATCTCTTGGAGGGGTGCCGAATTTTCCCTATTATTTGTTTAATTTTTAGTTATCAAGAAGGGCACTTCCGGGATTTGATAAGTAAGTGCCGAAATTCTCTATAAATAGAGGTAGTATCTCTTCAATTCCGGCATTTGAACCCCATTCTCTTAAAGCTTTTCTCTCATTCTCTAGCAAAGCCGAAATCCCTAAATCCCATTCTCTCATCTTCACTTTTATGCAAAAGCCGAAACTTTTGATTTTAATTCTCTTCTCCATTCTTTTTCTATAAGCCAAATATTCATTGTTCTTTGCCTTTTCTCTTTTGCCGATCTCTTCACTAAAAGCCGAATCTACATAGATCTCTTCCTATCAACTTTTCTTCTGATATTCTTAAAAAGCCGGAATCTCTGAGGGGTAGTCGAATTCTTTATGAAAAGGTGAGTGCCGATTTTTCTATCTCTTCACTTTCTCTTTCAGGTTTTGGAAGACAAAGTCGAAAAGCTAATGGTTTAATGGTTTTATCTATTCTCTTGTTGGGCGACATTCGGGAATTGAAGTAGATCTCTTAGATCTAAAAGCCAGAAACACTAGCCCCTGAATCTCATATCACTTTTTGGGATTTCAAGGTAAGGATTTCAATTCTCCTTAAGATGATCAACCATTTCCTTTTCGTTAGTTGTGCCTTAACCTAATGTTTCGTTACCAGCCTCTGAACAACACCTTAGGCAGATAGCGGTTGTGTCGGCTACGGATAGCATCGATGTAGAAAGTCTTGTTTTAATGGGCTAAAAAGCCGGAAAGTGGCTGTGTGACAGTCGAATAAAACCCTAAAAAGGGTTAGGCAAGGATGCCAGGTACGTAATCATAGAAATCTCTATGTGTATCAAAATATATGTAAGCTTGCTTTCTTAGTATGATGTTTTCTGTGTGCATGCATGGGGTGGGATTATGATAATGAAAGGGAAGTGCATGATAGGTCACTTGGTAATGGGTGATTAAACCACAAAATCTAAAATCAGGTCACAATAGTGATCGGTGGCTGAGCCACGTTATATTATGAGGTCACATAGTGATCGGTGGCTACGCCACGTTTAATGATTCCAGAATAATAGGAATAGGCAGTACGGCTGTCGTTATGGTGTGTAGCGGAGGGAGGGTTGATTGTAGAAATCCCCAAGGTGTGATGGTTGGTACGGGTTGGTGAGTAGAGGATGGATTTCTAGGCTGGGATGGGTCATGATGCATATATAGTTACCCTTGTATACGGGCCAAGGCCATGATGTGTTTGTGGGCCAAGCCTTTGATGTGTTTTCGGGATTTACACACTGAGTCTTGGTGACTCACCCTATTATTTTTCCCTAACTTTGCAGATGAGCAGTAGATCATGGACATGGGAGTCGAGACGGACTCGAGGGGCCATCCAGACTTTATTTCCATAAATTATTTTTGGTTTTCTTTAAGTTTTATTTTTATTTTGGGAACATTTACGTAATAAGACCCTATAGTTTATATTCATCTAAGTAGTTTTTAATATTTGCAACTTATGAAATTATGTCAAAGGTTTAATTATACGGAATAATAATAATACAAGGCTTTTCTCTTCAAATGTCACATATTTATTCAAATATTGTCTAATTAACTTATGATTTCCAAAACCAACAAAGCAAGAGTTTTCAATGTACAACCGGTAGCATACCAGATCTGGTCGAAGCTTATAGGCCGGGTTTGGGGTGTTATAGCCCCGTTACAACCCTTTTTAAAGACCTTTTAATTTGTGTATCATCTCATTTTATAGTGGTGGAGATTTGATTTTCATGCAAGCCTATGGGATTAACTCTTCATGTTTGACTTTTGAGTGCTTAATTCTGAACCTTAAACACTTCGAGTGATTTGAGTGAATCTTTAGTGAGGATGTCAACTCTTGTCGATTTCGAATCAGAGGTAATTATTTAGGTAAAGGGAAACACCTAAAGTTTTCAGGGCTATAAATATATAAATCTGATTGTTTAAATCTCTAGGACTCTTTGAGTTGAATTATCCATGTATAAATTATCTTTGAATTATGATGAAACATTATTGATAAGTTTTATGAATTGAGGAAGTTTGTTTTAATTGTAACTTGAGAATTTTGCTTGAGGACAAACAAAAACTTAAGTGTGGGGGTATTTGATAAACCATAAAAGTAACATATTTTAATCCCACATTTAGCATGCTTTTGGATGATTTAAGCCTTTAATTATGTAATTTGGTGCTCATAATCCTTTGTTTTCATGTTTTATACCCAGGAGAGCACCGGATGACGAAAAGAACAGAAAATGGGCCCAAAACAGAGTAAATGGGCCATAACACGAAATCCACACGGCCTGGGCCCAAGACCACACGAACGTGCCTCAATCCACAGTCTCGAACACAGCCTGGCCATGACTTACACGGGCGTGTGCCATGGGCATGTCCCTGTCGCGGCCAAGAGGAGTTTTACTCGGAATAGGATACTTGGAGGCAAAGAAACACATTCCAAAGCCTATTCAAACACCCTAGTAGGAATTCTACTTGGATTAGGATACTTAGGGACCAAGTAAGGCATCTCAAATCCTATATAAACATCAAAGGGGGCAACTTAAGAGGGAGTTCGGCAGAAGCCAGAACCTAGGGCTTTAGTCAGGAGGCGTCCAGCTAGGCCAAAGAGGGCGGATTTGTGGAGATTTACTCGAAGATAGCCAGTTGATTCATCTCAAGAAGCCGGAAGGATCTCTCCTTCAATTCCTTCAGGGGGTTTTAGGGATTTCTTATGTTTTGTTTTATCTTTTCTTTTGAGATGTTTTCTTTTATTGTTATGAACTAAATCCAGATACCTGAGGGGGATGAAACCTAAGATGAATCTTGTTATCATTTGCTGAACTATATGATAAATATTTGACTTGTTCTTAATTATGTGTTCTTAATTCTTGTTTTGATATTTCCGAGATATTAATTCAAGTGTGATGTGCTTAGATGGAGGAGTAAAAGTCCCTGCTTAAGAGTAGATCTAGCATAATTAAGCAGAGTTGATCGCGCACTTAGAGATAGGGTGACGAGATTTTTCCGGATTAGGGTGAAACCTAATATGGGAGTCCATAGATCGAATTAATGCGATTCTAGAGGTTTTAATTAGAAAGAGATTTCAATTAATCAACCTAGGGTTAGACGTTAGTTGCCTCGAGAGAGGGATTAATATAACTTAGGGAATCTTACGGATAAAGTCAAGTGAATAAATCGTATGGTTCAGAGTTAGATAACAAGTGAAGTCTAGGTGGATTCTTCCTTGGGTGTCATCTTAATCAATTGGTTTTTCCTAAAAGTTATTTTCCCAAATTCATTCTTATTTGTCTTAGAGTCTTTAGTTTAGTAGTTAGTTAATTTTAGTTTAGATAAACAATTTCCTTAATTCTTAGGCTAAATAATAAAAAGAGAGTTAGTATTAGTACTTTTGGTTCCTTTGGGTTCGACAATCCGGTCTTGCCATAACTATACTGCTGTTCGATAGGTGCGCTTGCCTCAAATCATTGTCACAGTCAGTTTCCAGGTTCGATCATATTCTTTATAAATTTTAAGACTTTGACATCGCATAAAACAACGATCACATTTCATTTCAACTCTCAGACTTCAAACAAAAAATCCTCCAACATCTTGATGTGGAGATTGCCTCCCAATATAAGGTCATTTAATAACTTCAGGTTAATGTTCAACAAGCCAAAGCTTTGAGGAATGATCGCATGGCCAAGTTGCTCCAATAGGGGTTTTGTAACACCCCTAAACCGTCTCCATCGTTAGATTAGGGTTACAGAGTATTATCGATCAACTGTAAGTCATATAATATCATAAAATTTAAATAATTAAACATATTATAAACCATTCATTCATATACTTTCTGTCCCTAAATCGAGCCTTTGAGGCCCTAAAAATAGCTTTGAAGTAATTCGGGACTAATTGGAAACAAAACAAAAAGTCCAAGAAAAAAATTATAAAAATTGGAAAACATGGGTCACACAGCCGTGTGACAAAGCCTTAGGCCGTGTATCATTCGAACAATAGACACACAGCCGTGTCTTAGCCCATGTCCTCGCCCATATAACTCACTGGGTAGGGTCTCACGGCCATGTCACATGCTCGTGTGCCAAGCCGTGTAACTCACTGACTTGAAACATAAGAAACTTACAAATGACACACGGCCGTGTCGCCAGGCCATGTGAACCCAAAAATGTACCTAAAATCATTCCAATTCTAGTCTAATTCATATCTAACTAATCAAACCATTTAGGCACACATTCAAGGGTTCAAACTCCATTCAAGCATGCATAAGCATGCCATTTCAATCATCCAAAATCACCTAACCAATATGTCATTCTAAGGCACCACAATAGAATCAATACATCATTTGCCTATACATGCTAACATTACCTTAATACATGCATAAAGACCTAGTCCACATATGTTCCAAAACTTGTCTCAAATTGACCATTTGTAAGCCATCATCAACATACCAAATGATCCTTAAATACAAGCTTAATAAGGTGACCAAAATGACATAACCTCGTAAGGCATCAAAATATACCAAACCAACATACAAAATAGACATTCAACCTTACACATGCCACTTATAACCATAACCAAAGTAATTAAAAACTACCAATATAAGAATGAATAATGTGATTGTTCTTCAATGAGATTCCAACTGATCGAGCCTTCTGATGACCTACAGGAAAAGAAAATAACTAACGTAAGCAATAATTCTTAGTAAGTTCATATAAAGGCAACTTAACTACTGAACATATTAGAATAAACAACTAAACATAATTCTCATTATATCTTAAGCTAACTTTCATTTTCTATTCACTACACCTCTTATGGATAATTGGCGTAGTCTTGCATATACATATATTTTTTTTTCCTTAAGCATTTCATATAATCATTTCACTTAAACATCCCCTGTTACCATAAAACTTATACACTTAACATATAATCATTCTGTAATTCATCTTTCATTTCAAACTTTCATATACAAATATCATCTCGGAATCACTTACTTTTACTAAACAATGTGAAAACTAAATAAATAGATTAATCATACATGTTAATCATTTACGAAGCACTTATAGGATTGGTACTGAAAATGGTTCATCGGATGCTTCCTGTACTATAATAATTCAATCCAAACTCATTCATATATGTGTATAAATATCTAACTTTAACCATATAATCATCAATATAATTATACTCACATACGATCAAGTAGTTCATTAAACATTTAACATTTACTACTACCTTGACTATACCTTAGCCTTTAAGCACATAAATAATCTTGTAAATTCCATTAATATTTAGCCTGATGAACTAGTAACTTAACTCAAACACTCGGGAAACTACACCACACCAAAGGCATCATATATGCATAACAGGAGCACCGAAGTGCAAACAGGGGCACCGAAGTGAAAACAGGGGCACATAAGTGCAAATCTCGTACAAGTGCGCATACTAACCCTATTGGCATGCCTATCGTATCCTAGTGATTACTACGTTCAACCGGGCATTTTATGTAATCCATTACCTTTATACATATTTATCAATCAAGGGCACTTTATCGTTTCGGTACAGATAATATGATATCAATATATGACCATACTGTCAATGTGCCATCACAAGGATAAGGATTGTCACCTCCCATTAATCACTTTCATATGAATTTAATTTCAATATTTAAAATACTATAATAACATATAAAATTTCACATGTATTTGTACAATTTACCAACAACAATAACTTATTTTCAAGAAACTTACAATTTACACATCAAACATTATGCACTTACCTTAATCCAAGTAACATTTAAATAGACAATCCATAATTCATAATCACCAAATACATTAGCAATAGTTCACCTATCATTTAATTTGATTAATTCATTTAATTGATCCATAATAATAATTTATCACATTTTTATCAATTAATTTAACCATAATGTAAACAACTATTTACATTCATCCAAAATGGAAAATAATAACTTCTATCCATATACGAACTTATCTCGACAAAAACAGTTGTAACAACGAAGTCAACGATTAATCCAACCACAACTTTTTCTTGATTTTGATCCATTTGGTTTGTTTTGTGATCTAAATGATAATTTTTCACTCAATTAAACCATTCAATAACTTAAAATAATCAATTTAACTTATAACACTTATTATTAGGACATTTACAAAATTACCCCTAATATTTTAGCTTTTATGCAATTTAATCCCTAAACCCGAAATTTCAAATTTTAACAAAATTTCACAAGTGCCCAAGTTAGCCCAGTTCATTTACATACTAGGACAGTCCCTATTATTAAAAATTCACAAAAATTCCATGATAATTTTAACATTTCATCAAATTAGTCCTTTAAATAAAATTATCAAAAATCACTTTACAAAATAGTCCTAATCAACAACCAATACTCCAAATTCATCATTTAACATCTAAATTAACAAAGATTCATCAATGAAAAAATCCAAAATCTTTAACAGTTTCAAAAAGGGAGATACGGGTTAGCTGGACCTAATTGTAATGATATTAAAAACATAAAAATTACAAGAACAGATGCAAAATTGACTCACATGCAAGGAAATAAAATTGGCCAAACCTTCTACCCTTCCATGAAGTTTTCTTGTTTCAATTTCAATGGAAGAAAATGTTTTGGAAGATGACCTTTTACTTTTTTTTTTAATGTTTTATTTACTTTATTATTAATTTATCATTAACATTTAATATATAAAATGTATAAAATTTACCTACAAGCGGTTCCACTATATAAAAATGGTATAATTTCCATTTAAAACCCCCACTTCATGTTCTAATAATCATTTAGCACATATTTATAATAGCCATTAAATTTTACAACTTTTACGATTTAGTCCTTTTTATTTAATTAACTATCTAAACGTTAAAATTTCTTGACCAAAACTTAATATAACCTTAATAAGACTTCGTAAATATTTAATAAAATATTTACGGCTTCGGTTTATAGAAACAAGATCTTGATACCTCATTTTCTAAACCCACTTGACTTCAACCTAATTATTCAATCAAATAACATAAATTACCATATCAAAATCAAATATAAAACAATATTTGACTCATAAATATTAAATAATAATATTTATGGACTTACTTATCAAATTTGTGGCCCCGAAACCACTGTTTCCGACACTAATGAAAACGGGTTGTTACAGGTTTGGCAAATATCTTGAACAAAAAAGGGAATGGTATCAGGAGTTGGCACTAGAGAGTGGCATTGTTCTTAGTATGATGGTCTTTCTGTGCCACGTTTACCACAAACTTGGGGTTCCAACTCTCATCTTGCAAGCCATCTATTTTAGAAGTTGTTTGCTGAAAGAACTTTATTTAATTGTCTTTTGGGTTGTAATTTTTAGAGACTCTGAACTTGGATTATGTTTACTTAGGTTGATATGTTGTGAACATTTATCCTATTTGTTTAGTTATGATATAAATTCTAGTATTTTGATTATTAATGATCTTCGTACCTCTTATGCATTAATGATTGATTTGCTTGTTTATGTTATAAGTTGAAATGTGGTGGATTAAAAAGGAGTTAGTTAGGGGGAGCATTTGTTTATGTTGTTAAATATGTTCTCCTATTATGGTTTTATTAAAAAAAATTTACCAATGAGGAGATTTTTTAGGCAATTTTTAAGCAGCGCCTAATCTAATTCCAATGGGTAGTAGCACAATATGCTTAGAAAACTTGTCATGTTTGAGTTGGAAATTTTTGGAAACAAAATCATTGGGTTGTGATTTGTGTTGTTACTTTGGACAATAGCTAGCCTATCCTTGATATCCAACTACATATAGCAACTTATCTTGGATATTGGTGTGGATTTGGATCAAAGTAATCAACTTCCCAAATTTGGTGGATCATATCGAACTGGGCTAAATTAGGAAGTATATCTTAAAGATTCAAGACTTATCTTGAGCCATTTGAAGATATTCTCTATGCATATCATCCTGC
Source organism: Gossypium bickii (assembly GCA_025503065.1). Lineage (NCBI taxonomy): Eukaryota > Viridiplantae > Streptophyta > Magnoliopsida > Malvales > Malvaceae > Gossypium > Gossypium bickii. The sequence continues at coordinate 23,723,276 of CP106718.1, forward strand.
TTATTTCGAGGGAAGGTTGATTGTAAAAGATATAATATGGTAGCGAGTCTCAATGACTTATATACTATGGACACTTGTATAGGTGATGTACTGAACTAAGAAACACTTTATCTTGTTCATTGTGGAACTTTCATTTGAGTGCATTGAGTGAAATAATCAAGTGTGTGACTTGGTTAGTGTCCTAAGTTTTCAAGGGTAAAACTTAGAGAGGAGATATTTAGATATTAGGTGTAAATGTGAGAAGTCTAAGCTGGTGACTATTGGAGCTTGAGAACGCTTGTTTTATAAGGTGCTAAGATAGGGAATATTCTTTCTAGGCAAGCCCGCGCAGATGTTGGAAATTTGAACTACCTAAACATACACTACAAGAAATTTGGCTTTTCATGATGTACATTTTGGTGACTTTTTTTTTAAAAAAAAAAAGTCACAAAAGTATACTTTAAGTGACGAAAAATCTTTTTTTTTTTTAACTGACATTTTATGAAAAAGTAAAGCAAATGGGCTACAAAAGAGTGCAGTTTTAGTGACGTTTGTGTTAATGGTTAGTGACATTTTAGAAATGACACAAATAGAGACCTTTCGTGATGATTTTGAAGATTTTTTGTGATGTTTTTAGCTCTCACCAATGTTTTTTTTTTTTTAACATCTTTTCGTGAAGCTTAAAAACCTCAACCATGTAATTGCTTTTTTCGTGACTTTTTGTACCCACTTGTTGTGACATTTCACAAAATTTTTTGGCACGTTTTGGAAAAGCTCACAAAATTTTTGTTTATTTAAATTTATTTCTTGAAATGTTTATATATCCATGTATATAATTAATTAAAAGTATATATATTATTCAATAGTTTAAAGTATTTTTTAAATTAAAAGTAAAAAAATTATAATAGAATGTTGTTTAAATCAAATCGAACTAGCAGTTGGACTAGGAATTGATTAGGGTATCAATTCGAAGAGAGAGAAAAATCAATTGACTTGTGAACCGATCTAAAAACCATTGAACCGACTAAGTCAAATTTTATAATTTATAATTTTCTTATTTTTATGAATTTTTAATAATATATTTGATTTGAAACGAACAAACCAAAAATCACTGACTTGATTGGTTTGCCACCGGTTCGATTCCAAAAACATTGATATAATATTCAACTTCAATTACAAGGTTTCTTAAATTATGTATTAAGTTATTCAAACTTAATTTACTCCAATTTAAAGGTAACCAAGCAGATGTAAGAAAATCGAACTGTGTAAACATATATATTGTGTTATTTTTTTGTGTGCATTTTTCATCGTTGATGCCTGAAGAAGTTAGAAAGTAGTTAGAACTGCTCTCAGCACTACTTCTAGCACCGCTTGTTTTTTTCCTATAAATATCATTTTTGGACTCAACAAAAATGTATTAAATAAATCAAAATATAGAACAAATATGTGTTCATGATAATATCTAGTAGGCTTAATTCATGATTTGGTTTTTGAACTATATCATTTTTCTCATTTTGGTACTTAAATATTTTTTTATCTATTTCAATATTTAAACTATCCTTTCATTATAGATTTTAGTCTAGATTTTTAAACAAAGTAAACAAAACAAGTGACACATTCAATCAATATGAACACAACACGTGATTGTCTTTTATCCATGTCATTGATGATGTGGTCAATGACTGTTGACTGACCATTTGAATATTAAGCAATTGTTGACTAACTATTGATTGATGCTTTCAGAAGTTTTTTAGAAGTTGAGTTAATGCAGTTTTTGGGTCTAAATTAGATAATTGGCTCTACGGGTCTGAATTTTTTTCGGTTTAATTTAATATTTAAACTTGACAATTATTTTAATTTAGATCTTTTTTTGTTTAAGTTAATTCTTGATATTATTTTGAAAAGAGATTGGACAAAAAAATCTAAACCCTAATGTGGGAACAATTTCCTAATTCAAGCGAAAATAATTGTCAACTTTAAAGAATAACTTGGACAAAAAAAATATTTAAACTCCAATATAGAAACAATTGTCAGGTTCAAAAAGTGTATTAACCTTTTAGAAGTTATGTACTTCTAATTTTCTGAGTTTTTTAAAAATAGTTTTTAAAATTTTCTAGAAGTTTTAGAATATATATTTAGATTTTTATAAATTTTATAAAAGTTTAACTAATTCTTTTAGCTTTTTATAATTTTTTTAACGATTCAAATTTTTAGATCTTATATTCTATAAAATTTTAATTTTGTTTTATTTTTTTTCCTTTTTTGAATTATTGTATATTTTACATAATGCTTTTACAATTTTTTTTCTATATTATTTATAAATTGCAAAAAGAAAAACATAAACTTTTAGGGATTTAATTTTTCTAAAATTTTTTCTTTTATAAATTTTTATATTTTTTTGAATATTTAATATATATTTTGTATTTTTTGAGAAAATTTTTGTACTTTTAATTTTAAAAGAATTATGGATGTCATGTCATGGGATTATATGTGTATCACGTATATTTTAACACCATGGAGTAAAACTTATAACGAGGAGATAGTTCAAATACTAAAATAAACTTTAATAAATAAGAATAAAAAATTTAAGTGAGATTGTATTTTATATTAATACAAATATAAGATGATTATGATATAAAATTATATAAATACACGATTCCCAATACATTAGACTTTGGGTAAACAAGCAACATGAACCTGATTCCAATTGTCTAGATTTACTAAAACAGGGATGGTGTGGCGGATGAGAATGGTGCCAACCTCAACAACGAGTCAAAATATACCCGACAAAACTTTCCCAACTTAGCCTAGTTTGGACCATTGAGAGATGTGCTACTTTTTCAGTTCCATTTTAATATTCTGAATGAGGCTTCTAGTTTCTGTGGTGGTGGGGACTACCTAATGGCTCAGTTCACCAGCACTTGCCTAAATATGGCAACCATAACCTATACATTTAGCACAAATCTATCAATAATCCGCATCTGGCCTTTGTTTTGATAATTTTCTTTCTAAATTTTATGTAAAAGTATAAATGGATAAAAATACTTTAAATACAGTATAATTTTATAATTGAATTAGGATCTATTAATTTATTTGAACTTTTAAATCATCATATAAATAAATAAATTAGTTTTTTTCTTTCTTGTGCAATACACGGTTGATTACATTTAATATTATAAAAATAGTTTTAACTAATTATTTTATTTTTTAAATATCATTAATAATTTTAAATTTTTAAAAATATTTAGGCTCTGTTTGTTTCACTAAAAATGATTTTCGAAAATAATTTTTGAAAAATAATTTACTTTCTGGAAAAACTAATATTTTCTGGTGTTTGGAGAAATCTATGTAAAATATCTTCTGTTCTTTACTGGATTTCTTAAAAATATTTCATAAAGTTATTTTTAATTAACCAAACATACATTTGAGATTTTTTTTCATTGTTTAATTGAATTTATTTTTATCTATAATTTTATATTTTACATTGTTTTTACATATATTAAAAATATTATGTTAAATTCAGATTCATTACAATGTCATTTTTTAATTACATGACTACTTCAACAAAAGTGACAAAAAAAAATTTAACGATGTCAACAATTAGACTTGATTTTCAAATTTGAAAAGTAAAGGGACTAAATTCTTGAAAATAAAAGTACAAAGACTAAATTACAAATATGTGAAATGTACATAGACTTATGACATATTTTAACCTTTATACTACAAAACATTTATTTTTAATATATTTATAATTGTAATAAATATTTATTGTTAATATATTGATATTGAATATTTTCAATAATATGTGAATAATATTATTTAAAATTATTATTTTTAAAATTTATTATTAAAATAAAATTGAAATATTAAATAATTTATTAAAATAATAAATTATCTTTATTATATTAATAATTTATTATATGACTAAATATAAATAATTAAATATGTATGTTTAATAATATTAAAAAATATAATATTTTAAATATTTTTAAAAATAAAAATAAAATTTATTATCAATATAATAATATTAAGCTTGATTTAAGTTAATTTTTATATAGAAATAAAATTATCTATAGATGAGCTCTTTTCCAGAAAATGACTTATACTTCTTAAAATGGCAAGTCATTTTACAAGAAAAAATAGCTTTTTTTACCTTGACCTGTAAGTCATTTTCCGTTGACCAAACTATTTTTTGTGAAACAAACACAGGAAAATGCAGAAAATATTTTTCGTAAAATTTTTTACATGTAAACAAATGGTCTCTAAGTAAGAATTAAGTTTTTCATAGAGTTGAAATTATTAGGTAAAGTAATGTAAGGAGTTAATTAATTACAAACGACATCATTAATGCATAACAATTTTAAAAAAAAAGTTACAGTAAAATTAATACAAAATGTACATTTTTTTTGGTTTAATGGTATAAAATTCATCGAATTTTTTTGAAAAAATCAATTAAGCCCCTACGACCTTTTTGCTCCCAATTGAACCATTGAACTAACAAAAGTGGCCAAATAAGCCCTTTAACCAACTTTAATCATTACAACACTAATGCTGTCGTTAACAACATTGATCTGGCGTTCCATGTTAGCAATAGTTGTTGATGTGATAGTACCACATTAATTGCCACGTTAGCAAAAAAATAATTTTCATTAATTTCAAAGCTTAACTTTTTTTAATATATATAAATTTTTAAAACGTTATTAAAAATATAAAAATATTAAATAAAGCTTAAAAAAATTAAAAATTATTAAAAACTATTTAAAAGTTAAGTCCGGAACGAATCTGAATAAATGGTTGTCTAGATTCAATGGATGAGAAACTGGACAATCTTATGTCTAGATTCATTCAAGGAGACTTTTCTACATTATATAAAGTTTAAAAAATATTAAAAATTAATTTTTTAAAAAAATTGATATCTGTATTGATGTTTTAATTTTATTGGTATCTTTTAGGATGCATAAAAAATAAAAATAAAAATAATTTTATTAATTGTATGTGTAAAGTTTTTTTTAAAAAGTTTGAATATATCCAATTATTTAAACTTTTCGGCTATACAATAATTGATACACCTTTTAGGCTAATTGATAAACTTTTTTAGTTGGATATATTCATACATTTAAAAAAAAACTTTACACGCATGATTAACAAAATTAAAATTATTTATATTTATTTTATAAAATATTTTTTATTTTGTATACATCCCACATATCAAATTTTTAAAGAAAATTAATTTTTAATATTTTTAAATTTTATATAATTTAGAAAAATTATCTTGAATGAATCTAGACATATGGTTGTCTAGATTCAATGCAAATCTGGATAATCATATGTTCATATCATTCTGGACTTAACTTTTAAATGGTTTTTATTAACTTTTTGAACTTTATTTAATATTTTTATAAATTTTGATAATGTTTTAAAATTTTTAAAAAAATTTAAGATTTTAAACAATTGAACCTAGACAACCATATGTCCAGGTTCATTCTATTAAAATAAACATTCCTTTTAATTTTCTATTTTTAAAATAATTATTTTTCTATTTTTAAAAAAATATTTTTTTTATTTTTACTGATGTTAGTAACTGTCGTTGATATGGAGTGCCACACTAGCATCAACATCGTTAAAGGCCATGCCATCATTGTAAAGGTCAATGTTGATCAAAGGGCCTACTTGGCTTGTTTTATTTGTTTAGGGTTCAATTGGGTGCAAAAATATTGTAAAGGCTTAATTAATTTTTTACGAAAAACATTGAGGGTCTTTTATACCATTAAGCCAGAATTTTTTGAAAGTTTTATACCAACTTTTATTTTTTTTTTAAAAATTATTTTTGAACTCTTTTATGAAAAAAAAACATTTTAATTTTAAAACATGTTTTAAAGCTATTTTTAATTTTTTAAGAAAGTATTTGATATATTATTAATTTATTAGAATTATATTATTAAAAACAAGGCTAAATTAACAATATATGCTTATTTTTATTTTTTGGCTTTTTAGGTCATTCTTTTAATTCAAGGAAATAGGTTGATTTTGGAAAGAGAGAGTGTGAAAGCGCGTCTAGTTGGGCGCGCTTTCTGTATAGTTTGCAAGAAAGTGCGCCCAGCTAGACGCACTTTCACACTTTCTCCTAGGGTTAAGATTTTTTTAAATTTTGTTAGGTTTATTAATATAGTTAGGGTTAGGGTTTTTTAGGGTTTAGGTGTGAAATCGCAAAATTTTATAAGTAGATTTGAGGAGTTGGGGATGTGATAACGCGCCTTAGAACACATACATTTCATATATCATGGTGGGATAGGACCATTACCTCGAAAACCCATCCTAGGTAAAGTTTTTGGGTGACAGTGTTTGATAGGATCATGGGTCGAAGTCTAGGTGGAGGTCCTAGTTGGCAACCGTGATGCGGTCATGGGTTCGAGTATAAGTGGGGGCTAGTTGACTGTCATTTGCGGTCATGAGTTCAAGCTTTTTGGGTACCTGCAAATGATGTCTTATATATACCGTACATAAGATTGATACCATAATCATCGGGAAAAACGAAGGAATTTCTGATGTAATCAATGTAATTTTTTTCTCTATTTCAAGGAAGACGGTATCTTTAATATTTTATTATTATCTAAAGGTTGACACCGAGATGAAAACAAGAGGCCTCTCAAGAGGCGATCGAATGTTTCAACAGAAGTATAGGTCAAACTCGGGTTGGTGTGATAGTGGTTGTAGTTATTAATAGGTTGTTAAATAACGACAACTATTTTTGCCTCAAAATGAGCATCACCTTTACTCCACCGAAATAGCCACTCCCCGTCTGAGTGTCCTTCATACACGGTGATGCTAGCCTTCAAATAATAAGGAAGGTTAAAGGTATCGATTTCCTAGAAATGAAGAAAAGAATTACACTGATTATATAGGGAAGCCCCACAGTTTTTCTGTATGATTATGCCCTCAAATCTACCTATTACTTACTATTTAAAATCGGTTTCGGTAAGGGTACACCAAACCCCTTGGTTGAAAGTGACAATAAAGAAACAAATGAAAAAAAAGTTGCAGGGGAGGAAAAAGGGTGAGGAAAAAGACTCGTACTAAAAGGGACACACCATTTGTCAATAACCTTAGTTGTCAAAAAAACATACTTTCACCCAGCTACCTTATTTCCAAAGCGGGTGGAGGCGTATGCTGGAAAGATAGCAGGCATCCATTTTTGGTGCGAGGATGTCATTAAAGAAATTAGACGAAATACAACGAGAGAGAACACTATGTATGTGGTGTGCCACTCACGTCGGAACCTAGAATTTTGAGTCACGGAGTACGCTAGGCCTAAAGAAGACATGTCAAGGGCATCATATCGTGTCCACCTAACAGAAGGGACTTGTGATTATGGGAGGTTCCAAGCACTTTGGTTCTCATGCGCATATGTAATTGCCACATGTGCAAACCTACAAATTGAGTACACGTCTTATATCAACGATGTGTACAAGCTGGAATGCATGCACAGTGTATTGAGTCCTGAATTTTTTCTTGTCCCAAATGAGAGTATGTGGCCGCCAGTGTCTAGTCCATCGTTCAAGTTGGCAATGAACATGAACCTGCGTAACATCCTGAAAGGTCGCCTGAATTCCACTTGGATACGCACCAATATGGATATTCGAGAGAGGGACAATTAGCAGAGATTATGCGGGTACTGTAGAAACCCAGAGCATATGAAAACAACATTTTCTGTATTAAAGGGTCTATTGGGGCCTCAATGTCGTTACCATTCATTTTTTATGATATAAATTTGATTACAATACTTCCTTTTTTGTGTAAAAAAATGTACTTTCTTTTAAACTTACATTTCAGCTGTATTTATCACCGTCTACTAACAATTATGTAGTTCGATAAGGGTGCCCATCCAAAGTTACATAATTCATATCAAATATTAATTAGATGTTGAAATCTATGTATAATTTACATTACAATTTAACAAAGAAAAATATGAGTTGCAATAGAAATATACAAAACAAATGCCATCATTTATTTATTGATGTCATCTATTTACATCGCAATAAGTAAGCAAAAAATACATCATCGATGTTGTCGGGCTAAATGTGTACCACGAGCCGGTGGCTAATGGGTGCGAGCAGGATTTCTACGCACAGCTAGTGGTGCCGACTCCTCCATTTGATCGTCACCATTGTTCTCATCTTCTTTGTCTTTTCCTCTACCCTCATGCTCATCTTTGTCTCCACCGTTGTTTTTATCTCCACCTTCAGCTTCGTCTTTGTCATCGTCTCCATCACCTTCCTCTATACTTGAGTGCGATGTTGTTCTAGCTTCTCATCATGTGTTTGTCACTCCATGATAGCCTGGTTGCGTTGATGACCCACCTCGATAAAACAACTACACGGTGGGTGTTTGTGACACTATCGATAAATATCTGTACGATGTCATAAAATCTGGATACATCGGTATTGACCTATTCATCGATAATGGAATTGATGATGACATAGGTGACGGTACATCGTCAGTATTTGGCTTGGCGTTTGCATCAGCATCGATGTTGGTATGGGAGCGTGGAATGTTGGGGACGGAGGTGCCTTGAAATATGTACCTGCGAGAGAGGGAATAATGGTGCTGCGGTGGTGTGTAGTGTGATGCTTGTAAAAAAAACATAGGGTTAGTGAAATGAAAAAGAATAAATTGAGTGAACTGACCGGGATGTGGAGTTGACATCAATGGCGCTTGTTGGGTCGAAGTCAGTGACGAACCCATTGCAGCATATTTTTTGGACCTATGCTATTGGGGTGTTCGCCGTTGCCTCTCTTGACAAAGTTTTTTTGTCCTCACCTCCACCGATAGCAGATACGACTTGTCGGCGACTTTGAACCACAACATGTACCCTAAAAAAACCTCCGTGTCCAATGAGATAAAGGGTTCGGGGATGGGTAAGAATTCTATCCTACTATCCCAAATGTCGTTGTCTCCTTGTGGTAATCTTGCCAATTCTCGTCATTCTTTTCCCGTAGGTTTAGCATGTGCAGTGTTTCCATGTTTCGCAATGACGGTGGAATTTGTTACCTCCACTCAAACTGTCACATCACTTAATCTGATTTATACATTTCCACTGTCGCATACATTATCAACGACACTTTTGATCGTACATACTCCGATTGGCCAAACATTTCGGCAGGATGTATTCTATGATATTCGGGTTGGCGTATGACATTCATTCAAACTGCAGTGCATAATTGTAAAGTATGTTATTTTTGAAAATTTATTTTACAAATCATTGCGTAATTATTATAGACTTGAAAATATAAGTAACTAATCTCGATTTTCGAGCGTTGATCTAACAGCAGCCGAATATCTTCGAGCTGCTCAGGTAGTCCCACGTAACTCAACCCATGGTTTCAGATATACGAGCGATATGTTAATTCAAATATATAATAAATAAACAACATTTACTATACAAATTATATATTTATTAAGAAATGATTTTTAGCTTTTCATCAATGGAAACATATAGGGTTGTTCACTCGAGGACGTAGAAATGGTAGTCGCCACCAAGCCCACGACTACAATAGGAGTAGGCAACCACTAATTGACATCTTATTCGGTTTCATCGCTCGAAACAACTCCCAATACAATGTGGCTAGCACGGCTGATCCCTAACTCATTCGTCCGCTTTTATTAAAGTCGGCTAGGTGTACTAGCCTCTTTATGTGTACAAAATTTTGAGATTTATCGGGTATTAAAATACCCTCGATTAACCTCAGGATGAATGCTCGGGCGTATTATTTTTAACGACGTCGGGCACTGGAAACACGAAAATATATACACTTTTTCATGCCCCTTTTAAATCAAATTTATGCAGTTTCGGTTAAATTCTTGTCAAAAAATAATTAAATATTATAAAATAATTAAATTGTGCTAAAAATATGAACATGATGAATTTTAATTAATTTTATAGTTAATTTTGATTAATTTTTGCTATTTTCAACAGATTCACACAAAGGGCGAAAATTGGCTCGGCAGACACTGCTCGAAGAACAAAACCGATTTATTTCCAGCCAAGACGGTCCAATTATGAATATTTAATCATAATATAATTAATTTTAATTTATTCCCAATTTAATTTGGGCTAGATAAATTAATCTTAATTAATTATGAAAAAGGCCGAGTTGAACTGCATCAGTTGAACCAAACCGATTGAACCGAGCCGAGCAAAGAATTGGGCAGCCCAAACCGTCCATATGCTGGCCCGAATCAGCTTAATTAGTTGATTAATTAAGCTTTCAAAGAAGCCCTTGAAGACTTTTCAAAGTTGCATTCAACCCCTCCAAATTTAGTGGCTTTGTAGATTGCCCCATGCCATATTTAGCAAAGTTGAATCCATCAACTTTGCCACATAGATGGCCGGCCAAGGGAGGTCTCTTTGGCTGATGGGATTTGCTATTTTTATCAGCCACAATCAGCTATAAATACCAACCCTTTCTGATCATTCAAATCATCCTTTCATTTCTCATTCACTCTCTCATTCTCTCATCACTTCTCTTCTCTCGTTTCTCTCCTTTTCTCCAAACACCCAAAGCCTTCTTGTGCCGATTTCCCCTCTTGGAAAAGAGGTGTTTTCTCAGTCATTTGGAGCATCAATTGGAGTGTTCATAAGCCACCTTGATAGCCGAGGACAACGGAGAACGAAGCACGGAGCAATCAGTCAAGCCACGGAGAAACACCGGATTTGCTTCTTGTTCCCCATCTCTTTAATTTCGTTGTTGTTTTGACAAGCATGTTTATGAATATTTATGCTATTTAAATGGTTATTTTAATCAATTTAGCTTGAATTTAATCTGTGTTGGGTTGATTATATTTTGCCTGCTTGAATTATTAAAATTGTGTTTATGCTGTTAAAGGCTTCGGTAAAATGCTTGATTAAGTAAAATCATGCTTAAGTTATTCTGGCATTATAATTGTTTAGATAACTAAAGAATTAATTATTTAAACGCACTGAAATTGTAATTAATGGACATAATACTTAATCTGTGGACGTTTAATTCTTCTAAGGTAGCTAAAGATTAAATTAGCATTGTATTTGGCGATACATATGCCTTGCATAACTTGCAAGATTGTTGTGATTTAACTGTTTCAAGGTAAGGATACTTTGTTACTTCGCATAATCTTTTATATGCTTATTACATTGAATTAATCATTTGAATCGACATAGGAATATGCGAGAGATTGTTAAATTTAATAAGTATGTATGTGCATTAACATGTTTACTTTTATAAATCTGTTTTATCGGTCGAATTGACATAGAGATATGTAAAAGAGATGAATGGATTTTTGATTTGTAAATATGTTCATAAGTTAGCAAATTACCCAGTTGCCGTGATTTACTTCGTAACAAGTATAAGCATGAGTTTAATAATTCTAAGGTAAGAAATGTAATTAATCCAACACAATTATATCATATTGATTAAAATTAGCTTTTGAAATCGTGCATTAGAACTTTGTTTTATTTTTTTTATTTTAGTTTTTAAATATTTCTTAAATTCAATTATTTTTCCTTCACCAAAGTGTTTAAAATCATTTTCATAAATAATTCTTTTACAGTCCCTGTGGGTACGATAACTCGACATTTACTTGTCACTTTATTACTTGTTACGATTGTGTACACTTGCACATTTCCACCGTTCCAAGTTTTTGGCGCCGTTGCCGGCGACTGTTTTTCAAAGTCATTATTTGTGTATCTGTTTTACATTTTGGTTTATTTATTTTCGTATTGAAATTTTTACTTACTCAATTTTTCTGTGATTATTTCAGGTGTTTATGAGTATTGACCAGATTATTGACTTACTCCCTGTGGACCCTGAAATAGAACGAACCTTTCGACAACGAAAAAGGCAAGTGAACTAGAGAAGGACCGAAGAAATGAACTTCTAGAATATGAACCATGGAAACAGAGCAAACCCTGCTCAGAATCCTATCCTTATTGCTAATGATAGGGATAGAGCCTTAAGACAATATGCTGTGCCAGTATTTAACGATCTTAATCCGGGAATTAGGAGACCCGAAATTGAGGCAAAACAATTTGAGCTAAAGCTAGTCATGTTCCAGATGCTTCAGACAGTGGGCCAATTCAGTGGAATGCCTACTGAAGATCCTCATCTTCACTTAAGACTATTTATGGAAGTGAGCGATTCTTTCAAGTTAGCCGGAGTTTCTGAAGATGCCTTACGATTGAAGTTGTTCCCATATTCGTTAAGGGACAGAGCTCGTGCCTGGTTGAATTCACTGCCATTGAACTCCATTTCTACATGGCAAGAGTTAGCCGAGAGATTCCTCATGAAGTATTTTCCGCCAAGCAAGAATGCTAAGCCGAGGAACTAGATCACTGTCTTCCACCAAATGGATGACGAGTCCTTGTATGAGGCATGGGAAAGATTTAAAGAGTTATTATGAAAATGCCCTCATCATGGAATCCCACATTGCATTCAACTTGAGACATTCTATAATGGTCTCAACGCTCATACAAGGATGGTAGTGGACACCTCCGCTAATGGTGCTCTCCTTTCTAAGTCTTATAAGAGGCTTATGAAATTATTGAGAGGATTGCCAGCAACAATTATCAATGGCCAACCAGTCGTGCAACATCAGGAAGACGAGTCGCTGGAATTCATGAAGTAGACGCTCTTACTTCACTCGCATCTCAGGTATCATCAATATCCTCAATGCTTAAAAATCTTACTATTAATGGGTCTAATAGTTTTGCAACACAACCGCTTAATCAATTTGAAAATATAGCCTGTGTCTATTGTGGGGAAGAACATTTGTTCAAAGAATGTCCGCCGAACCCAGAATCTGTATACTACATGGCTAATCAGAACCAAAACCGAGGAAGACAAGGGCTGCAATCAAATTTTTATAACCCATTGTGGAGAAACCACCCGAATTTCTCCTGGAGTAACCAAGGGCTGGAACCAGTACCACTTACACCCAACCCAGACCAACTCAGCCGCCTAATTTTCCACAACAAGTTCAGAAACCAGTTCAAGCTGAAGCATCCAATAGCTGGGAGAATTTGCTGAAGGTATACATGGCAAAGAATGATGCCTTAATCCAGAGCCAATCAGCTACATTGAAGAATTTGGAGAATCAAGTGGGCCAACTTGCTACTAAACTCAGGAACCGACCATAAGGTGCTCTACCTAGTGACACGAAAAATTTGAGAAATCCGGGGAAGGAACATTGCAAAGCGTTGACATTGAGGAGCGAAAAGATAGTAGAGCCCAACACTGTCAAAGTTGAAAAGGAGCAAGCTGATGCTCAAGACTCAGAGGAAGTTCAACTAAGCGTTGAAATCCTAGTTTTACTAGAACCAAAATCTGCAAAACCCGACAAAGTAATCTTAGGACCAGTCAATTCTGATCAACCAACAACTTCATTAGAGGCAGAATTACCGCCAAAGGCGAATCAACCAGAATTAGTTCCAGTAATGAAACCACCAGCACCCTACCCTCAAAGACATCAGAAGCCGAAGCAGGAGATTCAATTCAAGAAGTTCCTTGGCGTACTCAAGCAACTTCACATCAACATTTTGTTGGTCGAAGCACTTGAGCAGATGCCAAACTACGTCAAGTTCATGAAAGATATCTTGTCTAAGAAACGAAGACTTGGAGAATTTGAGACGGTAGCTCTGACGAAGGAATGCAGTGCATATCTTCAGGACAAACTACCCCAAAAACTGAAGGATCCTGGATGTTTTACCATACCATGCAACATTGGATCAACATATTGTGGTAAGGCATTATGTGACTTAGGTGCAAGTATCAACTTGATGCCTATGTCAATATTCGGAAAGTTGGGGATAGGAGAAGTTAGACCAACTACGGTTATACTTCAACTAGCAAACCGATCCTTAGCACATCCAGAAGGAAAAATCGAGGACGTATTGGTACGTGTAGATAAATTTATCTTTCCTGCTGACTTTGTAATTCTAGACTTTGAAGCAGACAAAGAAGTGCCAATTATCCCAGGAAGACCATTCTTAGCAACTGGAAGGACCCTTATTGATGTGCAAAAGGGCGAGCTGACTATGTGTGTTCAAGATGATCAGGTAACATTTAATGTTTTTAAGTCAATACGATTTCCTAACACAATGGATGATTGTTCTGTAGTATTAGATTTAGAGGAATTAATAGTAGAGAAGGAACTTAACTGTGTTGAGGACCCATTGGAAAGAATTTTGACATCAGATCCCCCAAATGATGAAAAGGAGGATGAATACTTAGCTGTGCTAGAAGCTAATCAAAAGGGACTTAATCCGCAATCCCGTTTTGAATCTTTGAAATTAGAGAAAAGAGAGTACAGCCAGCCAAAAGCATCAATCGAGGAGCCACCTAAGTTAGAACTCAAGGTATTACGTTCACACTTAAAATATGTTTATTTAGGTAATGCCTCTTCTCTGCCTGTGACTGTTTCAGCAGAATTAACTACTGAATAAGAAGAAAAACTTATCATAGTTTTGAAACAATTCAAGAAGGTTATCGGATGGACCATAGCCGATATTTGAGGTATTAGCCCATCTGTATGCATGCACAAGATCATATTAGAATATGGCGAGAGAGGAACGATTGATGGACAACGGAGACTAAACCCCATCATGAAAGATGTAGTAAAAAAGGAAATTATCAAGTGGTTGGATACAAGTATAATTTACCCCATCTCAGACAGTTCATGGGTGAGTCCAGTCCAGTGCGTACCGAAGAAAAGAGGTATCACGATCGTGGAGAACGAGAACAACGAGTTGATACCAACTAGAACAGTTACGGGATAGAGAATCTGAATCGATTATCGGAAGCTGAACAAGGCGACTAGGAAAGATCACTTTCCTCTGCCGTTTTTAGACCACATGCTGGATAACTCGCACGACGAGATTACTATTATTTTCTTGACGGATACTCAGGGTATAATCAGATTACAGTAGCACCAGAAGATCAACACAAAACGACATTCACCTATTCGTACGGTACATTTGCATTTAGACTCGTGCCATTTGGTTTATGCAATGCACCAGCTACATTTCAAAGATGTATGATGTCTATTTTTATTGACATGGTTGAGAAATACTTGGAAGTTTTCATGGACAATTTCTCAGTATTCAGAGATACTTACGATGATTGCTTAGCCAATCTAGCTAAGGTACTGAGGCGATGTGAAGAAATGAATCTCGTACTCAACCGGGAAAAATGCCATTTTATGGTAGGGGAATGAATTATTCTAGGCCATCGGATAACGAGACATGGGATCGAGGTGGACAAAGAAAAAGTAGACATAATTGAGAAACTCCCACCTCCAACATCTATAAAAGGTGTTAGGAGCTTTTTGGGCCACACTGGTTTTTATCAAATATTTATCAAGGACTTCTCCAAAGTGGCTAAACCCTTATGCAAGCTATTGGAGAAAGACTCAATATTCAAGTTTGATGAGGAATGCTTAAAAGCCTTCAACGATCTGAAGAGTCGATTAGTCACGGTACCCATAATCGTCACACCAGACTGGGATTCACCATTCGTGTTGATGTGTGATGCAAGTGACTTCGCCATTGGAGCTATCTTGGGTCAGCGAAGGAACAAAGTTTTTCATCCCATCTACTATGCAAGTAGAACTCTAACCGAAGCTCAACTGAACTATACGGTAATGGAAAAAGAGTAACTTGCTATTGTGTTTGCTTTTGACAAGTTTCGATCTTATCTTGTACGTACGAAAGTGATTGTCTATACGGACACTCCGCAATTAGGTACTTATTAGCCAAGAAAGATGCTACACCGAGATTGATCCGGTGGGTGCTTCTACTTCAAGAGTTCAATCTAGAAATTCAAGATCGAAGGGGAGTAGAAAACCAAGTAGCAGATCACTTATCCAGATTAAAGCCGCAAGAGGGAAATTCTCCACTTTTATCGATCCAAGAGACATTTCTAGATGAACACATATTAAAGGTAAATCATGTCCATAATATTCCTTGGTTTGCTGATTTTGCTAATATTTAGCTTGTGGTTTGATGCCGATTGATAAAATGTATCAGCAAAGAAAAAAGTTTCTTCACGATGTGAACTATTATTTTTGGGAAGAGCCATATTTGTTTAAAAAGTGTGCAGATCAGATGATTAGGAGATGTGTGACAGAAGATGAAATACTGAAGATTTTATACCACTGTCCTTTAGCTCCAAGTAAGGGACACTTCGGAGGTACACGTATAGCGGCCAAAGTATTGCAAGCCGGATTCTTTTGGCCAACACTATTCAAGGATGCATATGATTACGTAAAGAGTTGTGATCGATGTCAGAGGGTTGGAAATGTCACCAACAGAAATGAGATGCCTCGAACGAATATCATTGAGGTAGAATTGTTCGATGTTTGGGGTATTGACTTTCTTGGTCCTTTCCCTCAGTCCTTTGGTCATAAGTACATATTGGTAGCAGTAGATTATGTGTCCAAATGGGTCGAGGCTGAAGCTTATCCGACGAACGATGCTAAGGTTGTGATGAAGTTTTTGCAGAAACATGTGTTCACAAGGTTCAGAACCCCAAGAGCTATTATCAGCGATGAAGGGACCCATTTTGTGAACAAGTGGTTAAAATGGTTGCTAGATAAACATGGAGTGAAACGTAAGGATGCTAGATGATGCTTTATGGGCTTACAGAACAGCATACAAGACACCTTTAGCAATGTCACCCGACAGGTTGGTCTTTGGGAAAACCTGTCATCTACCTCTGGAGTTAGAGCACAAAGCCTACTGGGCTCTTCAACGACTCAACTTGGATTTTAAGTCTGCTAGAGAGAAACGGATGCTCCAACTCAACGAGCTAGAGGAATTACGAATATTCTCATACGAAAATGCCAAATTACTCAAAGAAAGACTCAAGAAATGGCATGACAAGTATATTCAAGTTCGAGAGTTTGAAGCAGGTCAGCAAGTCTTGTTATTTAATTCCAGATTGAAGTTTTTCCCAGGTAAGTTAAAATCACGTTGGTTCGGTCCATTTACGATTCATCGCGTCTATCCATGCGGAGTTGTTGAACTCTAAGGTAAGGGAGGTAATTTTCAAGTCAATGCTCAAAGTTTGAAACATTACTACGGAGAAAGACCTGAACGAGATCAAATCTTGTTCAGTTTATCTGATCTTTAGATTTTCTTGTTTTCAATAAATTATTTAGGGTATATTTTCGGGTTTATTATGTTTAAATAAATTCTGTCTAGGAGATTGGAACTTAAACGGGACCGCTTGTGACCCCTCAAATCTTTCCTGGGAATTGATTTTTACATAATTTTCCAAGAAATTAGCCCCTAAATGACAAAATAAATTTTTGATTTTCCAAATAAAAAGGTCAGTTTTGACCCAAGTCTTAAATTGCAACTCAATTTCAAATTTTCATTAAGTCTAGGGACTCAATTGAATTATTTTCAAAATTTGGTTGCTATTTTTGTAAATAATAAAAACTAGGTGCCTCTTTTTGTAAATATTTTTAGATGGCATCTAGAATAAATATTTTTACTTAATATCATATTTATAAATTATTAATAAACTTTAATATATAATTATATTCATTATAATTTATATATTAATTTTTATCAACTTAGCTTAGGATTAGGATTAATTTTATTTTATGTTTATCTTAATAATTTAATAGCAATTGATAATTTTATATGTGTATATTTAATTATTAATTGTTGTTAATCTTGAGTAAAATTAGAATTGAACTTTTATTTTTAATCATTAAATTCTACTAAGAGTTCTAGTCTAAGTCCTATTACTCCTACTATAAATTACCCCCTAGCTTCTCCCCATTCACTCATAACTCAAAGCCCCAAATCACCAAAACACCAAAGTGCCGCAAGTCCCTAGCCACAATAGCCATTCGCCAAAGCACCGCTTCAAAGACACACGCATGCCCCAGCCTCGATGAGCGCCTGTGTTTTGGCCTCACGCCTGCTGCCTCCAGCTAGCGTTGCTTGCTGCGCACCATCTCCCCGCACACCCGACCAGCTCGTGGCCTACCTGCCGCAAGGCCTTGTGCATTGCTGCTTGCGTGCAGCCCCTACCACGCACCCATCCGCCCAACCTAAGCCAAAAGCCTTCAACCCTTCTTTTTAAATTTCCATCTTTTGTTCATTAGTATATTTTATTTTAGGAGTTCTTAATTTTTACGAGGAAGGTGGTAAGAACAATTTTTTTTCCTTAAGTTTAATTTTTATTCAATTATTTAAGTTTTCAATTTATTGAAATATTAGTAATTTTTATTAATTAAATTTTTTAGAAAATAATTTTTTCCATCTTATGTTCAGGTTAATCGTGTCTCGCAAGAGAACTCGTGCCTCCGCACAAATTGACGAAGCACAAAACAAATTTCACTGTGAAGAAGCCAAAGCAAGATACGAAAGTATTTTCAAAAATCAACAGATGCATCTAGAGAAAGGCTTCACATTGAAGGAAAGCAACTACAAAGACTTTATGGCACGTATTCGTCCAGTTGCTGAAGCCCTCAATTGGGAATTGTTTTGTGAAAAGAGACCAAGTGTGGATGAGGAACTAGTTCGTGAATTCTACGCGAACTTAACCTCAAGCGAACTGACCGAAGTTCCAGCCCGCGGAATCAAGGTACCAATAAATTCAAATGCTATTAATGAATTCTTTGAATTACCTGATTTCGGCAACGATGAATATTCTTCTCTGTTGAGCAACATTAAGCCTAGAAATTTGCAAGAAATTCTCGAGGAACTTACAGTTCCAAGTTCTAAGTGGGCTG
Source organism: Gossypium bickii (assembly GCA_025503065.1). Taxonomy (NCBI): domain Eukaryota; kingdom Viridiplantae; phylum Streptophyta; class Magnoliopsida; order Malvales; family Malvaceae; genus Gossypium; species Gossypium bickii. The sequence continues at coordinate 23,742,032 of CP106718.1, forward strand.
TGTCAAAGCAAGGAATCTACACGTGTCGAAGAGAGTATTTGACACCACTTGCGAAGGTATGGTTTTATTTCATCCGTTTTAGCCTTATGCCTAGTTCATATGGGACTACAATCTTATTAGAGCAAATGGTCCTATTATACTCGATTCTAACTGGAAAGACCATTGATGTGGGCAAAATTATCCTAAGAGAAATGCAAAATTGTGCCGTTAGATGTTCTGGCCCGGCCTATTTCCCCTTTACAATAGCAATTTTATGCTTAAAAGAAAAACTCCTTGCGGACGTGAAGGGGACAGAATATAGTCAAGGCACAATCACCGATTGGGACCTCTACTGAGTAGCCGAAGATTCTGTTCTACAGCAACGAGTTGAAGAGAGCGAGGACCCCAAAGAAGCAGAAGATGATCCAATAGAAATCCTGTCAGAGCAATCAACTGAAGTCCCTAATGAGGCAGATTCAATGGAACCAGAAGCTGAACCTGACATTGAAACCTTAATGTTTGGAGCTCCACCGCCTAACCCAAATCTTCATGATGAGCTGTTAAAGCTGATGGACTTAATGCAACACATGCAATGGCAGCAACAAGCCTACTGGAGATACTCAAAAATAAGGGATGACTCGATGAGGACTGCCCTCAAGAAAATTTATAATGACCCATTTATTTTTGTGCCTGAGTTTCCATATTTCATATTTGAACAATGGATTTCATCATCAAAGAGGGAGCACGACAATTCATGTAAAGGCAATACTGATGGAGCAAAATATGAGTCGAATTCGGAAGGATTGGCAAACAAATAAAAAAGGGGAGGACTTCAACTTTAGTTTATTTTTTTCTTAAGTTATTTTAGGATTAGGTTAATTAGGAATTTTTATTTTTGCACAATAAAACAAGAGATAGGAATCATGAATAAAATCTGAACAAGTCACAACGGCTAAAGTGTGGCAATAGATATATATATGTCTAGGATTGGAGTTTAGAGAGAGCCTGGTACTTATGCAGTCAATTTGACTCACCTCCTCTTTTCTAAGTATCCTACCTGGTGTATAGTATCTATTCACTTTAAACAATAAGGACATTGTTCACCTTAAGTAGGGGGGACCGAAAATTTGAATTAATTCCAATTAGAATAAAATTTTCTTCTAATTATGATTAGGATATATTTGGTTCAATAATTTGAAATTTTGTTAAGTATGCTGAACTTCAGTATTAATAAAGTTCTATTATTTCAATAAGTTATTATGTTAGCTTAATAATGATATGAATGTATTTTTAATAAAGCATGCAAATTCGTACCATAAAATTTTTAGTTCCCTATGACAAAATTAGGCATGCATGAAAGTTTAAGTCTTTAGAATTGACTTAGTAATTTCTTGAGGCGAAATCCTAGGAAGCATGGAATATTGAAAATGATTTAGGCAACTATTGTTTGGACGTTTGAGCCTTCCAAGCCGACCGTGATAAAATTATCCTTTGAAACCCAATTTTGAGACTATATGGCCTAATTTTATTTGGACCTATGCAATATTTAGCCATCAATTGTCTCTTCATTACTTTTAAAATTGTCCCAAACACTAAACTCAGTACTATTCAGAATATCGTTTGAAAATAAGTTTGGGGGAGTTGAAAAGAAGTATCAATTGCTTGAAAATGGTAGTACATGAAGCAAGTACTAGAATTTGAAAAAAAAAACTCAACTCGAAATGAAAGAAATGGTCGAAAGAGCATAAGTTAGGGTATCAAGGGTAAGAATTCCGAAGGTTCAATTTTAAGCTGAGTCTAGGGTTTTCAAGCCAAAAATTTGTCTATCTTTTACCTACCCCTAAGCCCAGCCACGTTACAACCTTATTAAAGACCTATTGATTCAAAATTCCAATGTTACCTACATTAGTGAAGAGAAATTACTCTGTTTAACATATGAAGACATCAATTAAGCTTAATGATTGCAGTTTAATTTTGAATAAGGGATTGAAATAAACTTGGTAGTGAGTAACATGTCTTTATTAAGAAACATTTAGTCTAATTTTGCTAGTATAATAGTTGTTGGAGGTAATTTGAACGATATGTATACTTAAGTAGCATAATTATCAAATCTCTTATTTTTGAGCATAAGTATATTAAATTCATAATTTTGAGAAGAAAGTTGTTCTGAAGGAGTTTTTTTCCGAAGATGTTTCCGACAAAATTCTTTCCAAATTTGTGCATTACTCGGGACGAGCAATGAATTAAGTTTGGGGGTGTGGAAACATGGAAATATATACACTTTTTCATGCCCTTTTTAACTCAAATTTATGCGGTTTCCGTTAAATTCTTGTCGAAAAATAATTAAATTGTGCTAAAAATATGAACATGATGAATTTTAATTAATTTTATAGTTAATTTTGATTAATTTTTACTATTTTTAACAGATACGCACAAAGGGCGAAAATTGGCTCGGCAGGCACTGCTCGAAGAACAAAACCTAGAAGCAATTTAAAGTATCAAGGCGAATTTATTTCCAACCCAAGACGGTCCAATTACGAATATTTAATCATAATATAATTAATTTTAATTTATTCCCAATTTAATTTGGGCTAGATAAATTAATCTTAATTAATTATGAAAAAGGCCCAGTTGAACCGTATCAGTTGAACCAAACCGATTGAACCGAACCGAGCGAAGAATTGGGCAGCCCAAACCGTCCATATGCTGGCCCAAATCAGCTTAATTAGCTGATTAATTAAGCTTCTTTCTTGAAGGCTTTTCAAAGTTGCATTCAACCCCCTCCAAATTTAGTGGCTTTGTAGATTGCCCTATGCCATATTTCGCAAAGTTGAAACCATCAACTTTGCCACATAGATGGCTGGCCAAGGGAGGTCTCTTTGGCTGATGGGATTTGCTATTTTTAGCAGCCACAATCAGCTATAAATACCACCCCTTGCCGATCATTCAAATCATCCCTTCATTTCTCATTCACTCTCTCATTCTCTCATCACTTCTCTTCTCTCCTTTCTCCCCTTTCCTCCAAAACCCAAGCCTTCTTGTGCCGATTTCCCCTAATGGAAAAGAGGTTTTTTCTCAGCCATTTGGAGCAGCAATTGGAGTGTTCATAAGCCACCTTGATAGCCGAGGACAACGGAGAACGAAGAACGGAGCAATTAGTCAAGCCACGGAGAAACACTGGATTTGCTTCTTGTTCCCTATCTCTTTAATTTCGTTGTTGTTTTGACAAACATGTTTATGAGTATTTATGCTATTTATATGGTTATTTTAATCAATTTAACTTGAATTTAATCCGTGTTGGGTTGATTATATTTTGCCTACTTGAATTATTAAAATTGTGTTTATGCTGTTATAGGCCTCGGTAAAATGCTTGATTAAGTAAAATCATGCTTAAGTTATTCTGGCATTATAATTGTTTAGATAAGTGAAGAATTAATTATTTAAACGCATTAAAATTGTAATTAATGGACACAATACTTAATCTATGCATGTTTAATTCTTCTAAGGTAGCTGAAGATTAAATTAGCATTGTATTTGGTGATACATATGCCTTGCATAACTTGCAAGATTGTTGTGATTAAACTGTTTCAAGGTAAGGATACTTTGTTACTTTGCATGATCTTTTATATTCTTATTAGGTTGAATTAATCGTTTGAATCGACATAGGAATATGCGAGAGATTGTTTAATTTAATAAGTATGTATGTGCATTAACACGTTTACTTTTATAAATATGTTTTATCGGTCGAATTGACATAGGGATATGTACAAGAGATGAATAGATTTTTGATTTGTAAATATGTTCATAAGTTAGCAAATTACTGAGTTGCCGTGATTTACTTCGTAACAAGTATAAGCATGAGTTTAATAATTCTAAGGTAAGAAATGTAATTAATCTAACACAATTATATCATCTTGATTAAAATCAGCTTTTGAAATCGTGCATTAGAACTTTGTTTTATTTTATTTTACTTTGTTTTTCTTTTAGTTTTTAAATATTTCTTAAATTAAATTATTTTCCCTTCACCAAAGTGTTTAAAATCATTTTTATAAATAATTTCCACTGTTCCAGGCATATCCTTAGAAAGATTTCAAAAATTAATTTCCAACCATTTCATATCTATTTGGATACTGTGAAATTTGTTCAACACCTTCCCCAAACCTATCGCCCAAAGGTCCTTTTTACTGGAAACGATTGCTAACCCAGTGACAACTGACCCATTAATCGGTAAACTGAGTTGTAAAGCTACGTGCTCGAATGTGATTGTACATTTGTCGCATGGAAGATGAAAATTGTGTGTGTCGTGCCTTTATCTTTCCACTAACGCACTGAATAGTGGAAGATTGAGTTTGCAGCCCTCAAGCATACAAGATGTATGCAAGAATCCTGTGTCTTACAAGTAAACACAAATTTTGTTAGTTGGGTTCTTTGACAAGTTATGTATGGTCCCCTTCAAAATACTATCATTCGTCTATTTATATCAACAAAAAAATTATTTAAAATATTTACAAAAATAAAATACTTTAAATTTGACTAGAATCAGGAGGAAAGTGGGGGGGTTTGAGCCGGGGAATAATTTTAAGGTTGCAATATAGATATCTTGCTTCCATTGACACTTATAGGTATGAGCTATTTGATGTGAAAGACGAGCTAGAGCTCAAGGTGGTAATATCATCACACTGCTCAAGCCAAAATGCTGTAATGGAGTTATAATTGAGTTTGTCGAGGTTGATGGAGCTGGTCCATCTTCAGCTATCGTTGTGACTAATGTTGGAACTGAAACTGAAGTAGAAAGTCCCACTATATGGTTGTGCGATAGGTTAACTGGTTTGTTATAAAGCTCCTAATATGATGTCCTTGAAACGTATATGGGTAGACATTCATTGGTTTCTGGTATAGATTTAAACTTCAGTGGCCAGTGCTAGTCACTGTATGAGCGTAACCCAAACATCGACACTTGGGCTCGACATTCAATCAGTGCATTCGATTTCAACTACAATGGATTGATGTCCTGACACAAAAGCACTTATACTGGGGAGCATTGACCTACACCTGCCACCAATCTGGTACAGATTTTGACGGGCACATCCGGTAAAAAAGAATCGATAACTTACTCCTTACGACCGAGTTCAATAAGAGTACATCGAACCCTTTGGTTGAAGGTGACAATGAAGGTGTAGGTGAGGAAGAAGGTGCAGATGAGAAAGAAGGCGTAGTGGAGGAAAAAGATGTAGGAAAGGAAGAAGACCTATACTAAAATGGACGTGTCATTTGTTGATAACCTCGGGTGTAAAAAAAACATACTTTTTCCTAGTTGCCATATTTACAAAGCAAGCAGCGGTGTATGCTGGACAGATAGCGGGCGACCATGTTTGGTGCAAGAATGTCATGAAAGAAATTAGATGAAATACATTGAGAGCGAACACTATGTATGTAGTGTACCACTCGCGTCGGAACCTAGAATTTCGGGTCACGAAGTATGCTAGGCCTGACCAGGACATGTCAAGGGCATCATATTGTGTCGATATAACAAGAGGGACTTGCGATTATGGGAAGTTCCAAGCACTTTAGTTCCAATGCGCACATGTAATTGCCACATTTATGAACCTAAGAATTGAGTACACGCCTTATATCAATGATGTGTATAGATTGGAAGGCATGCATAGTGTATAGAGTCTTGAATTCCCACCCGTCCCATAGGAGAGTATGTGGCCGCTAGTGTTTAGCGCACTGTACGAGTTGGCGCTGAATATGAACCAGCGTCGCATCCCAAAAGGTCGCCCGAATTTCACTCATATACACACCAATATGGATATTCACGAGAGAGAAAATCAACAGAGGTTATGTGAATACTGTAGAAACTCGGGGCATACGAAGGCAACATGTTCTGTGTTAAGGGGTACATTGGGGCCTCAACATCATTAGCAACATTGGGGCCTCAACATCATTAGCATTCATTTTTTTTCGACAATATAAAATTGATTACAATGCTTCATTTTTGTGTAAAAAATTTGTTCTTTCTTTTGAACTTGCATTTCAACTGTATTTGTCACAGTCTACTAACAATTACGTAGTTTAATAAGGGTGCCTATACAAAGTTACATATTTCATATCAAATATTAATTAGATGCTAAAATCTACATATAATTTACATTACAATTTAACTAAGACATATATGAGTTGTAATAGAAATATACGAAAAAATGCCACCATTTATTTATTGATGTCATCTATATTTACATCGCAATAAGTAAATAAATAAATACATCATCGGCATCATCAGCTCAAATATGTGCCGTAGGACGGTGGCAGATAAGTGCGAGCATGATTTCTACGCACAGTTACTAGTGTTGGCTCCTCCATTTGATCGTCACCATCGTCCTCATCTTTTTCATCTTTATCTCTACCCTCGTGCTCATCTTTGTCTCCACCGTTGTCTTCATCTCCACCCTCGGCTTCGTCTTTGTCATTGTCTCCACCATATTTCTCTATGCTTAAGAGCAATGTTGTCCTAGCCTCCCATCGTGTGTCTGCCACTCCATGATAGACTGGTTGCGCCGATGACCCACCTCGATAAAATAACTACATTGTGGGTGTTTATGACATTATCAGCGAATATCTATATGATGTCGGAAAATCTGGATACGTCGGTATTGACCTAGTCATCAATAATGGAATTGATGACGACATCGATGTCGACATCTGTGATGGTACATTGTTAGCATCTGGCTCGGTATTTGCATCATGATCAATATCGGCATAGGGGTGTAGAATTTTGGGGATGGAGGTGTCCCAAAATATGTACTCACGAGAGGGGTAGAATTATGGTGCTGCGGTGGTGCATACTGTGATACTTGTGAGAAAAACACCTTCCCTAAAAATCTCGCGCAAATGTCCTCTTTTTCAGGAACAACCACTGACCCCGTGATGATTGGCCCATCAATCGATAAATCGAGTTGTAAAGCTACATCCTCGAGTGTGATTATACACTCGCCGCATAGAAGATGGAAAGTATGTGTCTCAGGTCTCCATCTTTCCACTAACGCGTTGATGAGTGAAGGATTGAGTTTGCAACCCCTAAGCATACGAGACGCATGCAAGAATCCCACATCTTGCAAGTAAACACGAATTTCGGTAGCTGAGCTCTTTGACAAGTTATGTATGAACCCTCTAAAACACAATCATCTGCCTATTTATATCGACAAAAAAATTTATTTATAATATTCAAAAAAATAAAATACTTTAAATTTAACTTAATTGAAAATAAAGAAATTTAAAATTTCGTCTTACCATTATCGCTTGAGTGGCGGAAATGTACTTGTCGTCGAAATGAATCAAAGAGTTTGACATTCGTGATAATTTAATCAAAAAGAATATTATACAAAATAATTAGATAAAACTATAATATTTTTAAACAAACATATCAAAAATTTAGAACAAAACTTGAGAGAATTGAAAGTTTAGAAAGAATTGAGAGGATTTGATTTGAGTGAAAAGAATAAAAAATGGCTTAGTATTTATAGAAAAGAGAACCTACCGTTACCCCTTCAAAAATTTTATTGTTGCCAATGTTCAAAAAAATTATTATTGGCAGAAAGTGCGTCCCGTTGGGACGCTTTCCAATTCTCTCTCTTAAAAAATGTTATATTTCTCTAATTTTCAGAAAAAAAAGGCACAAAAAAATCTTGCATAATAATTTTTAAATTGAATTTTTAAAATAATAAAAAATGTTTCTTAAAAGTGATGAAGTAAAAAAAGAAAACGATTATAAAAATGGTTTTCAATTGATTTGATAGAAAAGGTTGATTGTGTAAAATAAATAATTATAGCTTTTTAATAACGATGTCTGCAATATTTAGAATATTCACCTAAAATAAATTTCTAAAATAATGCAAGGATTCTCGAGTGTCGAGAACGCGACATAATTAATGTATTAGTATAAGAGTTTCTAGAAATAGAAAAGAGACACGTGGATAACTATTTATGGATTTTAATGTGATATTTAATGTGCTTTTCTTGCTTCAATTATTTATGGATTTTAATTAGAGAAAACAAAGACAGCGGTGCTTCAATCATTTATATCTGGATAACTATTTGGTTGCTGTTTAATATGTTTTGCGTTGATGTGATATTAGCAATGAATGACTCACAACTTCACATATTCTATTATTTCTTTTTTCTAAAATTATTTCATGTTCTAACTACAGTAAATTAGAGATATGACCGCCCAAGCTAGCGGCTTTTACAAGTAAAACGCCATTAAATTAAAACCTCTCGCGAACACCACCAAAAATATGAGATTTAGAGGAACACCGCAAGTTGTAATAGTGAATGTACAGAGAGTTTGGTATTTTAATTTGTTGTTATGATAATATTATTGTAAGAGTGTTATTTTGATAGTAAAGTCTCTAGTGTTGTGGTTTTAGTTGTTGTAATGAATATAATGGTGAGAGTATTGTGTCTTCGAAGTATAAAAGTGAGAGATTAAGTAGGGTCACTTTGTAATTGCTAAAGAAGAATGTATATTTCTCGCTAAGTTAGGCTCTGCGGGCATAGAGAAATCGAATTGCGTAAACAACTCTTTGTATCTTTTGTATTTTTTGTTTTATATTTAGTGTTTGAAGGAGCGTCCGTAACGCCCTAAAATTTCTATTTTTGTTTCTGTTAGAATATGACACAAATGTGTATCTGCTTTAGTGATTAAGTGTTTTGGGTGTGCGTGAAGTCTCAAGATCAAACCACAACTTTGGCAAATTTTGGTACTTTTCTGATATAAGGCTCTATCTTTGTTTAGTGGGCTTATATTTAATTATTTTTAAAACTATATCAGAATGAGCCTACTGGTTTGGTGGTTAAGTTATGTGTTGGAGGTTTGAAGTTTGAATCCTTGTGCAAGTGCGAGGGTTTATTTTTGTTTGTTTATGTTGGGTCAATTTTCGTCACACGTTCTGGTAAGTGGAGTTTTTGCTCTTTTTAACTTACGATTTTCCAATTTTGATTTGGGGGTTTTTGACGTTGGGCAGCGGCATCTTGCGTGGATTAAGGGTCTCATTGTGTTTTTGCGTAATCAACTGTTTCGAGGTGTTGGGATAAGCTTTTCATCGCTTAAGGGATGTATTTCATCGCTTAAGGGATGCGTTTCTCGTTTCAGATTCGGTTTTAGTTCGATTGATTAAGTGATAAATTGAGTAGAATTGGTCAATTATAGGTTCTAGAGTGCTCGGGGATCGTTTTAGCATCAGTCGAAACCAGATGTGTACCCGAAAATGTAAAAAACAGGGTTTTGACGAAAGTTAAAAACCCCACTGTCGACGCCACACGGGCATGTGGTTGCCCATGTGGTAGGTCATGTGCTATAACACGAGCGTGTGATAGACAAGGCCAGGTCGTGTGCACAAGACACGGCCGTGTGATGGCCAGGTAGGCCGTGTGCGACACACGGGCTAGACTGATTTGGGCCATGTGGGCCACACAGGCGTGTAGGCCTACATGGGTAGTCCACACAGGCGTGTGGGATTTATTGGCCTTGGCCGTGTGGATCACACGGGCAAGGCCAGTTTGGGCCGTGTGAGCCATACGGCCAAGGCCAATTTGGGTCGTGTGGGCCCACACGGGCAAGCCACATGGGCGTGTGAGCCCATTTATCTGAAATGATTCCTAAGGTTGCACGGGTCATCCAAGTCGAATGTGAACCTACTGTAGGGTTGGTAAGTGTTACATAGACCCCTAAATGTATGATCTGAGTGTATGTGATGCATGATAAAGTATGCATGCTTACTGATATATATATGTGTGTGTGTGTGTGTGTGTGTAAGTATGACTGATGGTTGCATAAAAGCATGACTTATTATATGTTTGCATTGCATTGGGTTGGGATGATGATATTTGGAGGAAGTGTACTGAAAGGCTTTAAGCCTATTATCCGGTAGCTCAGCTGCAATATACTGAATATGTGCCGCATTCGGTACTACGTGGAGTGTAGGGATGGGTGGGTGTTTTAAACTCCACATGAAGTGTAGGGATAGACGGAGATTGTAACACCCTAAACTCAGCTCATACGTTTCGACCGGATCTGGTATGCTACGGGTTGTACATTGAAAACTTTTGCTTTGTTGGTTTTGGAAATCGTAGATTTATTAGGCAGTAATTAATAAATAAGCGACATGAAAAAAAACCCTTGTATTATTGTTATTGTGAATAATTAAACCTTTGACAAAATTTCATAAGTTGCAAATATTTAAAAAACTACTTAGGCAAATATAAACTATTGGGCCTTATTACCTAAATATTCCCAAAATAAAACTTAAAGGAAAAACCGAAAATAATCTATAGAAATAAAAACTTGATGGCCCCTCGAGTCCGTCTCGGCTCCCATGTCCACGATCTACTGCTCATCTGAAAAGTTAGGGAAAAATAATAGGGTGAGTCACCAAGACTCAGTATGTAAATCCCGGAAAAACATAAAAGGCTTGGGCCCACAAACACATTATGAGCCCTGGCCCATACACAATGGCAACAATCATTATCATATGATAGATAATAAATGATGCAAAGCCCAACCCATCCTAGAATTCCATCCTCTACACACCAACCCGTACCAACCATCACACCTTGGGGATTTCTACAATCAACCCGCCAACCACTACACACCATATCGACAGTCATACTGCCTATTCCTTATCAATCAGGAATTTTAACATGGGTTTTCTACCACCGATCACCAAGTGACCTAACATTTCATTTCGTGGGTTTTCTACCATCGATCACCATGTGATCTAACATTTCATTAGGTGGGTTTTCTACCACCGATCACCATGTGATCTAGCATTTCATTAGGTGGGTTTTCTACCACCGATCACCATGTGATCTAACATTTCATTAGGTGGGTTTTCTACCACCGATCACCATGTGACCAATCATGCTCTTCCCCTTTTCATAACAAACCCATCCCATGCATACATTCATGCAAAATCAAATAATCTACTACCTAAGAGTTTACAGTCTTTCGCATACATCGATACACATAGAGAAGTTCTATGATTACGTACCTGGCATTCCTTGCCTAACCCTTTTTAGGTTTTATTCGACTGTCTACATAGCCACTTTCCGGCTTTTTAGGCCATAACATAAACATACATATATTCATACAGATTATTAGTGTGTCAGAGATCTACACACGACTGTTCATACAGCCTCATTTTTCAGCTTTTCAACCCCTAACAGGTATAATACAAAATAAAACTTATGTGATAAGGATCTACACACGACTATTCATACATCCTCATTTTCCGGCTTTTCAGCCCCTAACAGGTATAATACAAAATAAAACTTATGTGATAAGGATCTACACACCTGATTACCGATAAAATAATGCTTTCTAAATCGACGCTATCCTTAGTCGTCACAACTGCTATCTGCCTAAGGTGTTGTTCAGAAGCCGGTCCACAACCAAATGGCCAATCTCGAATGGCAGATACTGCTCTTTTCTTAAACTTAGGGATTTTCTCCTTTGCCTGATCCATATTTAATTCTATCACAAGTCCTTATCAGAACTACTATCACAATATTTAATCGTTAATCCTCATTATAACATTAAGATCTTGTATATAATGATGAAATCTAATAGAAATCTAAGAAAATCCTCTTACCTTAAAAATCCCGAAAGTGGAGACTAGCTATTTTCGGCTTTTATATCTAATTGACCAAGCTTCCTTCAAATCTCGAATTGCCACCCATCATAAAACCATTAACTATTAGCTTTTTCGGCTTTTGCCTTTCAGAAACCGGAATAGAATATGAGAAACTAGCAGAAGTCGACACTTACCTTAACACAAGGATTTCGACTAGCACTAGAAAGAGGATTCAGCAATGCCAAAATAATAGATTTTAAATGCCGGAAGAATAGATTTAACTCACAAATAGGATGGATAAAGAAAAACTATAGAGGTTTCGGCTTTTTAGAGAAATCGGCACAAGGGAAAGAAGAATGGAGAAAAGGTTTCGGCTTTTGAAGAAATTAAAGAAGAGAAATTAGAGAGGAAGAGGCTAGGGAATTTCGGCACAAGGAATGAGGAGAGAATTAGGGTTTTAAGTGTCAGAATCAAGGAGCTATCCCCCTATTTATAGGATTTTCGGCACCTCCTATATAAAACCGAAAACGCCCTTCCTAATTAATTAAAATTTAAGCTAAATAAAAGGGAAAATTTGGCACCCCTTTGCCATGCAATAGCCGATTTCTTTACTCCTCTCAGTGGTGGATTTTCGGCCATCACTCTCCTTGTAAATAGGCTCCTATCTTTCTCCTTTTTATCTTCTATATTATCAATTATAAAATCCAAATATATCTTCCTATTTTAAGCCTTGTAGCCATCCACCTCATCAAGTCTTAATGCCGAAAATTTAACTCAGTTAAATTAAAAGATTTGGGCTTCCCTAAATTTTGGGCCCCTAACTCCTTGTGTGTGGCGTCACCTTCTAATTCCCTTACAGTGCCACCTTTTGTTGGGCCACAAGCCCACGTTGGTATTTTAAACATAATTACCATTCTTTTAACTCTATAATGCCCAATCTAATAATTTAACCAAGGCCTTTGCCTAATTCTGAGCCCAATTTGGACCCCTATTACTTAAATTAACATATTAAACATATTCACCCATTAAACGCATAGGCCCAAAAATTCAGGATGTTACAGAGATAATGTGTAGAGGCTGGTGGGTAGGACTCTATTCATTGATTACTGTTTGCATTACTGTTACCGTGATGGGCTAAAGCCTTAATGTATATCTGATACTGAACTGAAATGGGCTAAGGCCCAAACTACTACTAAAATTGTAAAGGGCCTAGGCCCCAGACTGTATTTGACTGTTTACTTCTAATTGACTGTATGCATGTTTTTTTTGTGGGGATTACACACTGAGTTTACGTAAACTCACCCCTTCCTGTTAATCTGTACAGGTAATCCCTAGACTTGACAGTTCGGTGCAGCGGAGGACTCGACAGTGGCTACACATATTTTAAATTGCTTACTTTTGTTTATGGTTTTATGGGTTTATGGGGTATTTTTATGTAGTTGGACTTTATGGACTGTTTTGCTTTAACTTTGGAAATTTTAACTGCTTTTACAGACTTACAACTACAACCTCAACAAAACACGGATTTTCTAAAAACTAAGGTTTTCCATAAAACGAACGATTTTACTTAAAAATGAACGATGTCCAAAGCTTCTGCTAAAAAGATACGTTTGAGACAAATCAACGGACATGCGTTATTCTGAGTTAGTTAAATGTTAATAAACGAAAATAGTTTTTATCGTTAACTTAGTTTTCAATCAGCCTATCAAGTGACATCGTCAGATTCGGCCATAACGTCTAGGCCGAGTTTGGGGTGTTACAGCGTCTATCATCTTAAGCACCTCTTTGTTTAAGTGTAATTCAATTACTACCATGATCAATTATTGAATTTATTTATTACTAAATTACCAATTGAATTATCTTCTTAAAAAAATTAGAATGGAGCAAAATTAAGTTTTTTTATTAGTACAATATACAAATTAATTGTATGTATTAATTCATTTAAGTTATAAAAAAAACTATTAAAAATTACAATGATTCTCTTAAGATTTGATTAATAATATAATTTCGACATTAAAACATAATAAACTCAAAATTATTATTATTTAAATATGATAATTTTAATAAGAATTAAGTCAAACAACATCAAATATTTACCACTTACCCGAAAACTCAAAGTTTAAATTTGAAAACAAATAACCATAATTCAACATTGATATGAATGCAACTCTTTTAATTATTAATGAAAGATTGTGTTAAAAACAACAAAAAATTATTTATTAATGTTAGTATCTTTATTATTAATGAAAGATTGTGTTAAAAACAAATCTGAATGTAAAGATATTTTGCAAGAATGTGAAAATTATCTTTGTTTCCAAAAATAAATATGAAAGTGTATACATAAAAATATTCTCCAATGAAAGTGTAATATTTTGTAAATTTTATTAAACATTTAATATAAAATTTGTCCAACATAATTTTATATAAACATATAAAATAATATAATAACTTTTTTTTATACAATGCTTAAAACTACCCATAGCCCCTCCAAAACCCTTAAGAGGATAATGCACTTTATCGCACTTAAATCCACATATAATGCGTCATAAAACAAATTTTGTATTTATTTTTTAAATAATTATGTGGTTACGTATAGAAAACTATGCAACTCCCAAAAATTTACAAATAATCCATTATTTTCTAAATATTTTTAAAAATTTTAATCAATTTTTTTAAGAAGCTAATCATAAATATTTCTAAATCACCGCTTGAGTATTAATTCCGTTGGTATTAATATTATTTGACCGTAAAAAAAACATGAATACAAGTGTGCTGAAACACATTGATATTTCTAAACATTCTATAAAAAAAATTTAAATCGAAAGTTGTTAATCTATATATACTTAATTTGAATTTATTACTTAAAAACTATATCTTAAAGAAATTCCGAACGTTATTAACGTTAGGAACCGTTAGAAAAAAAATTAAAACTGTTCTAAATAAAAATAATTATTGAAAAATTGTTTTTTAAACTATTTTGTAATTTTTATTTTTTAGAAAATTGTTATTAATATATTTTAATAAAAAAATTTAACTTAAAAATAGTTTTAATGTTATGAATATCTTATTAAGTGGATCTCCATCAAGATCTAGATAAGTTTTGATATACTTTAAATTCTAATAGTAATTAGAAGTAGAGTTTTATTTCATTTATACTTTTTATGTCTATAAATATAGACTTTGGAGAAGCATGATAAATATTCTGATTTATCAATAAAATACGCTCTCTCTTTGCTCTCACATTCTCTTTGTTCTTTACTTTCTATCTTTTTATTTTATAACACACTATCAACACGATTCTCTTTTAATTTTTTTGTCCATAAGTCACAAAAATATCCCAAAATTTGCTGTTGTCGATTACCTCCTAGAGTTGCTGCTATTTCAATTGAGGCCTTCGCACTATGGGTAATCATTAGAGCCTTTAACCACTCAGTGCTTTTGATAATAACTAAAGTGATGACGATGATGTTAAAGATCTTCAGGTATATTTTACTATGATTTATTTATTTATTTATTATAATTAGAGACTAATCATGACAATATGAATAGATAGATTTTGATTTGAAAATCCACACATGTTTGCGATGATGATTATGAAATAAAGAATCAATAGAGACATTTAGAAGTCTGTCTTACCAGATTTGTTGCATTCCCTGAAGTCAATGCAAACATAAAGAAAATAAAAGATATAATCATGACCTACTAAAAGTGGGAACATAGTAATAAATAAGAGAACAATGAGAGTTCTTAAAATAACTCTTCAAAGGGTAAAGATAACATATGTTATCAATGAGGTACAAAAGATTATTATCCACATATGTGGCGTATGCCCAAATATTTTGTTTCTGTTAATATTCTTTGAGGAAGGATATTAGAATGTAGTAGTTCATACGTTTTATATTATTCCATTTGTTAATTGTTTAGAGAAATGACATGAGCAATTGTAAATGAAAAGTTTTACGAGCTTGAATAGTTGGATTTTGAATTAAGTTTTATGCATGTTTATGATGATGGTTATGAAAAAAATTGCTAGTTTTTTCATTATGTCTTATTTTTATGTTTGAGATGTGACTTTTATTGATATATTTAATATAGGCTTGTTTCTATTCATGACCTAGGCAGATATTCTTGATAGTTAACTGATTATGCAAAACTCTTGTTAAAAGGGTTTTAAAAGTATTTTGAATTGAACTCGGGACCTCTTGCACCTGAAGCGAGAATCATACCACTAGACCAAATGCCCTGCGTTTGAAGATTTTGGCATATTCCCTGAAGCGAATATTGCATATAATTATTTGGAAATTATATTTATTTATTTAGTGGCATTATAGACTTCACATTGATTTAGACATTTCTAGTTGTACATGCAATAGTACTTATATGTGGATACAAAGTAAAAGGAATGATAGTAAAATTATCAATTTGTTACAATTTAGTACAATTGAAACGCATATTAAAGTAAACCAGAAGTTTACTGATACAAATATATTTACTACTTGGCATGACCAATTAGACCATCTTGGACCATATATGATGCAAAAATTAATTGAGAATCCATATAAACACTAATTAAAGAACTAGAAGATTCTTTAATTTAAAGAATTCTCTTTTGTTGCTTGTTCTTAATGAAAATTAATTGTTAGAAACTCACTAGCTAAAGTTGAGATTTAGTGTCTTACATTTCTGAAATGAATATGAGCCCATTCATCCACCATGTGGATAATTTTGATATTATATGATTTTGGTAGGTGCATTTACAAAATAATCACGTATGTGTTACCAACTTGCAACTTGTCGTTTGCAAGATTGCTTGTTTAAATAGTTAATTTTAGATCATGCAATTAAAACAATTCATCTTGCTAATACTGATGAGTTTATATATTGGTCTTTTATTGATTGAGTTTGAAAAACTTTTGTAAAAGCTTGTTATTTTTGCGCATAATGGTTTAAAGAAATTATTGATTGAATGCATCTGATTAATATCTAAACCATTACTTATGAGAACTAAACTTCCTATGTCACACCCCAAAATTGGGCCTAAAAGTTTCGATGGGTAAAATGGGGATTTTTGCTCTAGTGAGCTCAAGAATTTCGTTAGCATGGTATTTGGAAATGTTTTTGTCTATGGTATTTTGAAAATAAAATAAAATTTTGAAAATAATGTTCAAAATACTTTCAATAAAAGGATATAAATTATGAGTTTTTAAAAGGAAATTAAAACAAATTTTAATTTTCACCCTATTTTCCCCCTCATCTTTATAAAACACACGTTAGTCTCTTCTTTATATTTTTGTTTTGTCGTCCATTGCATTCCAAAGCTCCTTTTATTCAATTTTGATTCCCAAACTTTATTCCTTGATTTCTATCATCACCCAATCAATAAACCTCCATACTATTTCAAGAAAAAACATTCAAAACACCATAAATTTCTCCATTGTTGAGTTTTTGGGTTTTTCGGGTTTTCGATCAAACGTTCAGTTTTCATCAACTATGGTAACGATTTGATTCCTTATTAGTTTTTGATGTTATTTGATCCTTTAAATTGAGTTTTTAGCTGTTAAATCGCATGTTTTAAATAAAAGTCGAAAATTGGATCGTTAATGGTGAATTTTGGTATTTTGGCTAAAACCGCGGCTTCAAAGTATTTTTCAATTAGTTTTGAAATGATTAGAAGGTTTCTAAACTTACTTTAAAGTTTCATTGAATATTTCCAATGTTTTAATGAATTTTCGTGAAAATTGCCATAAACATGTCGAAAATTTTGATACAATGAATTGGGTAGTTTTGAGTAGTTGAAGGTTTGAGAATCAGTCGTAGGTGAATAATTAGATGAACGAAATCAGTTTTAGGAAAAAAGATTAAGTATAGATCGAGATAATTGGAATTCAAGTTTTCTATGTCGAAGGTTTCGATTACAAGAGAATTTAGCTTAGGCTTGTGTTTTGATTGTTTGAAGTGAATTTTTGGTTGATTGTTGATTGTGTTGTTGTGTGATTTACCTTCTTGAAGCTTCAGAATTGTTAGGACCTTCAATGAGTAGAGATGGTAAGGAAAAGCTAATTTAGGCTTTCGACAATTAGGCGAAAGCGTGATCGATGAGTGTTTGGAATCGCTACTTGTAGATACAATTCGTAGTGTTAATTGAGAGCTTAGGAATAGCCTAAACCCCTATCCTAAGTTCTGAGTGTAAGCTTTCTATTTCCCTTGTTTTATTTTGGCAAATTATGTGATTCTGTGAATAATTATAGATTGATTATTAGATGCGATATTGTGATATGAAACATGTGTGATATTGTGAACTATGTTGTGTTGTGGGCATGATATACATGTTAAATGATAGTGATAATGATATGCTAATAATGCAAATATGTAGTGAAAGCGAGCGGAATTTCGGTAAGTGTATATGTGTTGAATTGTGGAATGTGATATTATTATGACAGGTAATATGTGAAAATACTTGTATGTGGCATACGATGTAGTGGTTTTAATGCACACAGATGTGGTCGGATATGTGATGGCTCCATGAGCGTTATTGTGGCTCTTAAAATGCAATTAAATGTGAATCTAATAAGCATGTATTGTGTACAAGTTGTGATGTAAATTGATAAATATGAACAAAGATGATGTGCATTAAATCAGTAATTAAAAATGTGTAACTGTGGATATTTTGGCCTTGTGATCTTTTAAAATTGTTGGATATAGTTGGCATGTCATAGGATTGTGAGTACTCACCTATATGTATTGTGTTTTGGGCATTGAGGCCCTGGGACAAGTTGGAGAGATAAGGGAATGTGAGCTAAGCTTCATTCAACGGGACATGTTTGGTGTGTTGGAGAGTGTTAACTTTATGCTTCACTTTTTGGGATATGTTGGACTCTATGTGTCAATTGGTGTGTTGAAGATCCGTGTATCCGATGTGTAGTGATAGAGCTCATTTTTATATTTCATAGCCTCAAGTGCCAAATTATCGTTTAAATGTGATCTTATATATTGTGATAATACGATGTGAGATGGATGCATAAACATGTGAATTATATGCTAAATGAGTATATTTAAGTTTCATGAAAATGTTAGTATGTTCTCATGATAAATTGTGTATGTAATTGTAGTCTGGGTTGTTATCATTTAACTTGTGAATATATAAGCTAGATGTGTGAGTTATTAAAGTATGTATACATAAGCTAGATGTGTGAGTTATTAAAGTATGTATACATTGTTTAGTCTTGATGAATTATTGTAAAATGAGTTATTTGAATATGAGTTGAGTGTAACCGTACGTGAGAATATATGCTAGTTTTATGGTTTAATGAAGCGTGAATATGTTATTGTGGCATGGTTAGAATATGGTTGTGAACGTGTTGTAGTATGCTCTTATTTAACCTTTGATATTGTGTATACTTTGTAGTTACTCCGACATTCACTGAGCTTGTTTAAGCTCACCCACTCTCTTTAACCATTGTAGATATTTAGCGTTTGCGGTGTAAGCGATATAGGGATACCAAGGAAGTGATCCAAGTTAGGCTTTAGTATTTGCGTAGGTGGTATTACTATTATTTTTTGAACTATAGAGATAAGAAAATGTGGTTAGACTTTGATTGATTATTATTGTGGTCCTCATGATATTTTATGGGTTTAATTTTCTAGCACTTTTGGTGGATGTCATAATTATTTCATTAGTATTGTTTTGGTTTGAATATTTGTTATGTTAAAGCGCCATGAACTGTGTGTATGGCTAATGGACGTTGAATAATGTGGTATAGCTGTTGTGTAATTGGCCCAATTTGCCCGGGCCCAATTAAACATATTAACCAAAACACAAATAAAACAGACTAATAAATAAAGTCCATTAACAGTTTTTTTAGCCCAAAACCCAATTACAAGCCCACTAAGCCCAAACAAAAAACAAATCAGAAGCAAAAAACCCTAGCCTTCGTTTTTGCGCCGCAAGCCTCCAGCGCCGAACACCACACGCGCGTCGCCACGTCCTCCTCCGTACGGCGGTCGTACCTGCGAAAACGACAAAAATTGATAGCAAAGAAAAAAGGAATATTGTAATTTTTATTTTTGAATATCTGGCTATAAAAAGAAAACACGAAAGCCTATTGTAGCCCGGATTTTGTTTTTTTACAAAAAAAAAAAAAAAAAGGAGAATCAATACAAAGAAAAACAGAAAAGGTTTCATTTTCATCTTTTTATTTATTTTTTTTATTTTTCGAATATGCTCTTTTATCTTCTGAAGGTTTCTTTTTCTTTTTTTCTTTTTTTAATATACAAAGGTTTTAAAATTTATTAAAAAAAGAAGAAAAAAAACTTAAGAACCCCCACCGGTATCTTGGCCGGAATTTAGCCGGAGGGGATGGGGCGGAGAGAACTTAGAGAGAGAGCTTTTTTTTTTTTTTAAACAGAAAGGAGAATGGTTTTTTTTAAAAAAAATTTCGGCCTTATATACACATTGAAAATGGCATCGTTTTAGGCCGTGTATTTAGGCGCTGAATCGGCATCGTTTTAAGGAGCCCGACCCGAATCTGACCCGCTCCAGGCAAGATTTGCTTGTTTTCTAATGGAAGGGCTAATTGCACTTTTAGCCCTTCTTCTTTTTTATTGCTTTGCAATCAAGTCTATTTTGTTTTTTAATCTGACCCCATAATTTAATTGCGATTTCAATTAGACCCCTAGTATTAATTTCCCTTTTAGGCCCTCCTTGTCATTGGCGCATTCAATAAGGTCCCTTTCTTTTTATTTATTTTCAAAATTGCCCTAAACTTTTATTTTAAGTTCAATTTCATCCTTTTTTATTTCTTTTGGGATTTCTGATATTTTATTATTAATTTTATTATTATTATTAATTTTAATTCTTATTATAATATTATGATTACTATTATTATTATTAACTTTAGTATTACTACTATTATTTTTACTATTATAATTATTATTTTAATATTACTACTATCATTTTACATTATTATTACCTAATATTTCTATTATTATTAGTAATTACTATTACTATTACTATTATTATTAGTATTTTATTTCCATTACTATTACCATTATTATTATTATGTAACGACCCAAAATCCGTGGGCACCGGAAAAGTGTGTTATCGGGCCTCCGTCTTAGTAAACTGAGTTAGTAAATAATTATTAGGAGTAATTATGATTCTAATAGTGTGTTTAATTAGATTTTTATTTAGTGAATTTAGCTTAATTGAGAGAAATTAGGAAAAAGGACTAAAGTGAATAAAGGGTAAAAGTTGAATAGTAAATTAAAAGAAAATAAAAAGGACTAAAATGGTAAATAGACCATTTAGTATATTTAAGGCGGCATAAGCATAAAAATCTGAGATTTTTATGTGTTAAAATATATTATTATTATTAGATAACTATATTAATATAATATTATATTATATAATAAAGTAATAGAATAAAAGAAAAAAAAAGAAAAGAAACAGAGAGCATACGAAACAGGGGAAAGGAAGGAACGAAAAGAAAAAGGAAAAATTAGGGATTTAAAGCTTGAAGTTTAAATTGCTAACAAGGAAAAAGAGGCATCGGCATCCAAGGGAAAAGAAAAGATCGCTGAGGAGTAAACGTGTATTTCGGGTTTGTATTACTATAACTCAAACTATCTATTAAATGTATATTGTATTTATAGTATATGTTATGGGGTAATTAAGACAAGGTAAGTAATAATATTTGAAATTTACTAAGAATATGTGTGAATATTGAATTATATGTGAATCGATATAATAGATGTTTTGAATTGATCAAGTTTTTGAAATTGTTGTGGAAATGAATTCGAAATTGGAAAAGTAAAATAACGCCCTATTAACTTGTTGGACTAGATTTGATACAAATGGCATGCCATTGGATTTGTGATGTGATGAGGAGATTTGTAGCTCGGCGGAGAAGATAATTCTGTTATATATACTTCGGTTTATCCGAAGAGACATTTAATGCCTTATTAGTGTGTTTGGGAGGCTATATTATACTGGTGTGTTATGGAGGATTTATATTATTTGGTGTGATTCGGTTGGATATTCTGGGGTGTTTGGGTGGAATCCGCGTATCTATCAGAGTCCGAGCATTGTTAATAGGGTAAATTATTGAAATGGAATTTTGGAAATGAGATTGATTGATTTGGCTCTATTGAAAGATATGAAAAAGAATGTATGAGTTAAATTATGAATTGAATTAGTATATGAAAATGAAATGTGAATTTAAGATTTATGAAGTGATATATAATTATGTATAATTAGTTTTAATGATTTATAAAGCTTATGGTTGATGTTTGTAATTATTAATGTTAAATAGTTTGCTTTATGGTAATACCACTGAGTATGAAATACTCAGCGTACGGTTGTTTCCGTGCGTAGGTCATTAGAGTTTCGGATCCGGTCCAGCATCCAAGACAAACCCGACTCCAACAAGAAAATTTTTGGTGATGTATTTCTTCTTTTTGTTTAAGTGGCATGTACTAGGTAGTTGTACATGAGTTATATATATATAAGTTAAATGAATTTGTTGTAATTAGATAATTATGAAATTTTGAAATGAAATGAAAGATATGAATTAGTTCTTTATATGTTAACTTTAAAAATTTAAGTACTAAATCAACAGATTAAGCATGATTTAGTAGTGATTAAGATGTTAGTATATTCTTTGGTTGAAACATTGGTATTAGTTGTTTGATTTGAATTTGCAGGGGGTTTTAGGTAAAAATAAGCAGAAATGCTGCTGAAATTTTTATAAAAATAAAAAAATAAAAAAAATGGATTAATCGAACCAGTCCCGCTCTATTTTTTTATAAATGTTTTGGGCTTTGAAAGTCTATTATAGGAACTTATTTAATAATTATACTATGAATGTTATATTATTTGTGAATAATTCGTAAGTTGTCCGGTAATGCCTCGTAACCCTGTTTCGGCGACGGTTTGGGGTTAGGAGGTGTTACATATTATTTTTAAACGTTTACTTACTCATTTTTTTAAAAAATTAATTCGTTTTTTATTTGTTTTTATTATTTATCTTATTTTTATTTTTACTCTTATTATTATTTTTATTTTGACTTGTTTTATTTTAAATTTTTACACTTATTATTGCCATTTCATTATTTATTTATTTATATATTTATACTTTGTTGTACATACTTTCAAATTTCGACTATTCATTATTATTAACTTATTTATTATTGATATTTATATTTATAATTGTCATCATCGTTATTTTGTTACATATATTAGCATTGAAATTAATTTTACATTTTACTATAAAATCATATTACATCTTACCCGATTTTTTTTTTTTAAAAATAAGCAAATACTCCGCGTTCTAAGGTTCGAAAGAAATCGTACCCTAACTTACTGGGTTTCGATTTTTCTCATTGACCCTAAAGAACCTATTATTTTCTTTTAAAATCAAAGCATAAAAGTTAAATAAAAAAACTTGTTCTCGAGAATTCAAAATTGTTGTGTCCTAACTCACTGGATGTGACATTTTGTTATCTCAAGATAAGGATTTCTAAAAAAAAAAATGCAATATTTTGTATTTGGAATTTTAGAAAATTGTGCCCTAACTTACTAGGTTTCGATTTTTCATTTGACTTAAATGATCGAATATTCTTTTTGAATTTAAATGCACTAGTTTTAAAAGTCATAAGACAAACTTAATTTCGAGTATTCGAAATGTTGTATCCTAACTCACTGGACATGATATTTCACTTCTTCGAAATAAGCAAGTCCTAGCATCCAATTTGATTTATTCAAGTTTTTTCTTTAAATAAAAAGGATCGTATTTTAAAATCTTTTCAAATTTTCGACATTAAGACGTTAATCAATCGATTCGGTACCAATTTTGGGCGTTATGAGGGTGCTAATCCTTCCTCGTGCGTAACCAACTCTCGAACCTGTTTCCTCGTATTTCGTAGGCCAGAGTCATTATTTTAACAAACCAAAATGTTTTAATGATTAATCTTAAGGTGATCCGATCACACCTCGAAAAAATATTGGTGGCGACTCCACTTTCGTTTTAAAGTCGACCCCGTTTTCCAAAGAAAAAAATGGTTTCGACATGTTGCATGATATTTCCATGATATTTTGGATATTTTGTAACTTAATTATTCCTAGGAACTATACTCTTAGACCTTGGTATGTTGATTAGATATTTTTTGGAATGGATTAAATGATTAGATGTGTTGTATTTTTTTTGTCTGGAGTAAATGTACCAATATTCAGGTTATAAAAATGATACCTCTGTGATATTTCGATGTGCAGGAAGTCAATATTGTAATTTGGTATGGGTACCTTACCACTAGTATCGATACTAGGGATAAAGTAATCAATACTTTATGAAAGGTATAGATAAATTCTAAGATTTTGATTTTAAGCGAGAAATAGAATGCTGTTTCGGTATCAATTTTTCAAGCAGTATCGATACCATTTGAAAGAAATATCGATACCTTTGTTTCAGTACCGATACATGCGTAACTTGTTTTTGAAATTTTGCTAAGTGGCTCTAATGTATTTTTAATTGATATTATAAGTTTGTTTGAAGTATGTTTGGAATGTTTTAATGATGATTAATATATGCTTGACTTAAAAATTTGTAAGAACGCTAACAAAGAGGACGATTGCCTATTAATGTGACATTTTATAATGTGTGTGATGCGCAACGGTGGTTTGACGTCTTGATATTTGGGCTCGGCGACCGGGCCAGGTATATGGTGTTACATCCTATTTCAACATGAGATTATGTTGATTTACATGTTGTACGCATCAAGCCAATAAGTTATAAATACTCCCCATTACAATTGGTTTTTAGTTAAAAGCTAACTATTTCTCATCTTTGAATTTTGTATGTACGTATATGTTTCAATTGCTCCACCAGAACAAAAGATAAGTGAATACTCAAAGAAAATTGGGAATATATATTAATTACGAGTTTCCTTATATTATTATAAGTTTTAAATGTATTGGAAATTCAATTATGACATGATTTGTGATTACTATTTTGATTTGATAGTTAGGGGGAGAGTAATTTAGGGGGAGAGTAATTTGAACTAGAAGTTCAACAAGGATAACTCATTACAAGTTCCAAATATGAAAATTCTTATAAAAGAAAATAATAAATCTAGATAGTCATATAGTGAAGGCGAGCGCTCTAGAAAAGATCCAAGACATAACTAATAAGTAAAATTCTAGAGGAGATTCAGGTACATGAAACTGAAGATTAAAATAGTGAAAATAAAAGATCTCGATAAGTTATGTCAATTCGAGAAAATGTCGAACCGATAATAAAAGTGGTGGACAATGGTTTTGCATGCAATATTATTATTGAAATAACGAAATAAAAGGAGGATCTTGAATAAATCTATTGAGAAATATAGATATGGAATAAATTGGTCAAAATAGAAAGACGCAGCTCAAGTACAATTAAATTCGAGGAGTTTTTGGACCAGTACTCCAAATATCTAAAGGTATAAAGCCAGTGAGGGTGCAAATGAAATAGTTTTGCAAAAGCGAAATAAAAAATATGAAGTTTTTCGCTAAGTCCTAGCATTGATTATGAAAATATATAATATTCTTTTATGGTGGATACAATAACTTTTAGATATATTATGAATCATTATATAGTAAAGATTTAACTTGCGTCTAATGGTTGTTGTTATAATCTTTTATGAATCACTATATAGTAAAGTTTATATTAAAACCCTTGAAGGATTTAGAATGCTATAAGCATAGTGAAATTCTCAGGAAATTGTTTATTTAAATGAATTGAAATCATTTGAACATATGTGGTGAATAGTGGTTGAATGAGGTATAAAATGATACAAAATACCTATTTTAAAGTTTGCTATGATTATTGTTAAAACTTCTGAAGAGATCAAAATATATCTCCCTAGAATTTTTCCTCACTCATGACTTTCAAAAGAATGGTGATATAAATGCTTAACAAATATATTCAAATAGTCATTTGCAAAACTAGTATTAAAGATTGAATACGTAGAATATGAGAAAGTATATGATGTTTTCATAAGGGGGAGTAAATACACGCTACACTCTTTTTCCCTTAACTGAGGTTTTGTCCCATTGGATTTTCCTGGTAAGGTTTTTAATAAGGCAACATATTATGAGTATTATAGATATGTGTACTCTTTTTCTTTTACTAGGAATTTTTTTCCTACAAGGTTTTTATCTAAGTAAGGTTCTAATGAAACACATTATCTACAAACAGACATCCAAGGGGGAGTGTTATGAATATCATATTAAGTAGATGTCCATCAAAATCTAGATAAGTTTTGATATACTTTAAATTCTAATAGTAATTAGAAGTAGAGTTTTGTTTCATTTATACTTCTAGAGTTCTGTTTCATTTATACTTCTTATGTCTATAAATATAGACTGTGAAGAAGCATTGTAAATATTCCGATTGATTAATAAAATATGCTCTCTTTTTGTTCTTTATTTTCTGTCTTTTTGTTTAATAATATTTAATATGTGGTTAGAATATATTTTGTTGAATAGGTTTTTAATATGTTTTAAAAGTATTTAGTAATTTTTTTCAATCATTTCACATGACTATTGTATTTTTTAATAAAAAAATTGAATATATGTATAAGTATATTTAATATTGTGTAATTCAAATTAAATAAAAATTTCTCTAAAATTTCTAATATTTTTTAGGAAAAGGTTAAGAGGCAATATAATTTTGTTGAAGTAATTTTGAAATTTTTTTCATAATCTCAGAGGAAAATCTCATTTTAATAACCATGCCAACAATATAATATATTATATCTGATTACTTCAATTAAAATGCATTTCAACAAACTCAAAATTTATTATATTAAACTTAAAATTTCAAACTTTCATTCTTATCATTACTTCATTAGAATTAATTTAAAATTAAAATTTCACTAAACTTATAGATTCTATACGATATTTTAAAAAAAAACAAATGGTGACCTAACTCTGCTGATAAAAGTTGTAAAGAAATAGAGATGTAGATTATCTTGTCTCCCCACCAAATCTACAATAAATTAGTCTTAGTCACTTTAACCCAAGGTTCCACTTTAAAGATAGTCAATTGTAATTTTCAATAATCACCGAATTCAAAGCTAATTATTTAAGGAAAAATCTTAACGATCTAATAAGTTTTATGTGTACATGCTATATATTATAAAAATAATAATTTGTTTATTAAAAAAGTATTAAAAATAACTTTGTAAAGTTATGACAAAAAATTATATTATTTATAAGAAATGTTAAAAATAACTTTTTCATAAATGTTATATTTTATAGATATTATATTATTTTAAACTTAATTTACGTATTATAAAAATGATTATAACCTAGCATAAGTTTTTCTCTAAATTAAGTTTATATTTTATAATCAAAGCTACAAATTGTTTCTACCATAAACTCAAATATTATGTGGTAGATGCTAATTAATCAAATGCAAAAAGGTCTTCTTGCACGATATTGTGAGGTACGAAACCATTTGAGAATGGAGCCAAACACAAGCACTGGACACAACTTGCAAACTTTTTAATTTGAGGCATTTAAAGTTTTGAAATGTGGTTGAGTGGGCATTTGTTATTCTGAAAAAAGATTTCCCATATTAATAACATTCTGGATAGCATAAAAAACAAAGTTGGATTGTACTAGCATGTTGCATATTTCATAACTTCATTCTTAAGTGGAATTGAGATGATTCATACTTTGAAAAGTATATGGAAGAATGAGACATTGATAATTTTAATGATACAAATTCAAATCCAGATGATCAAAAACTTAGTCAAGGAACAAGAAATAATAATGAGTATATGTTAAATGTTAAAGAGAGAATAACCCAACAAATATAGAATGCTAGAGCACTTAGATAAAACTGCATATAATGTTTATTTTTCTTTTTAATTTTATTAGTAATCGTATTATTGATTACTTTCTTAAACTAACATATTGCATACGATAATTTGATTTTAATTTTTCTTACTTATTTAGATTTTTTTATCGTACTAATATTTTTTTATATTAATTACTATTTCTAAAAATATAAATTACTTAACTATGTAATAACAAGTTGTAATTATAATTTATACTACAAAACATAACACAGGGAATTACGATGTAATTACAATCTGTCAACTAAATATATCTATGTAATTACAAAGAAATTACAAGACAATGTAAATTCTACCTTAATAATTACACTTTCATCTAATTATTCTGTGTTGTCTAAATAAACTATTAATCTCTAAAATTGACAATTTTTCTCAGCTTAGTCCCTCAACTTTTTTCATCCACATTAATCTTGAACTTGACAACTTTTACCTATTTTAGTTCATACGAAGACGTGACACTCTAATATTATATCACATCACCACCTATAAATTATATTTTTTTATAAAAAAAATCTAGATCATGATATGAAATAGTGCCATATCACTGCTAACCTTCTTTTTCAAAATTTTTGTCTATGATATACTAACATCTGATGTTTAGGTAAATGTACTCATCAACCTTATTAGGATTTCCAATGGTGGTGGAGTTCAGTTATACTCGATTTCCTTGACCAACACAACTTCCTCATTAGTAGGCTTTAGTCAATACTCATATCTTACTCATCTGCATTTTCAAGATTCATGGTCATATGTTAGAATTTTTGTTAGGAAATCTGAAAAAAAAAATTGCACTTCAAATTTCTAAGAATTGTTATCGATTTCACTTTCTCATATAAGCAAAAATATCGAAGTACTTAATATTGCATAGATTACTTAGCCATGAAGAAAGTAAGAATTTTGATTGAAATTTTTATCTATTCAAAATCATGATATTATGAAAATCAAAATTTAATATTGCATAAATAATAATTCTTAAATGTTTAGAATAATATGATTTCCGCTAATATAGAAAATTGCATGATATAAGATTGGGGTTTTCCGTTGGATTCATTGTTGGATTTAATGAAGAAGAACATGATAAATTGATTTCTTCCTCATAACATTTCTCCTTTGTTACGTAAATCCTAATTATGGAGGCTATGATTTTCTATTAATTTATATATGTAACCATTATTATTGGAACCAAATTAGATTGTCTGAATAGGATATTGAACCAGTCAAAAACTGATTCAATCGATTTTTTTTACTTTTTGCCTAATTTATTAGCCAAAACCCATAAAATTTGACTTAAATTGGTAAAATCTCAAAATAAAATATAGCCCAAATAAATAAATCCAAACCTAAAAAAAGGTTAAGTATATATTAAAATTATTATTTACTGTGTTAATAATTGTTTTTCTAAATTTTTTTGATACTTTCTCTTTTTTTAAAATTTTTTCATATGTAGAAATGATAATAATGTTATTCTTAAATAAACTGAAACAATCATATCCAAACTTAACATTAAACTTAGAAACAGTAAGTTTTGAAATAGCAAGGTTTTTAGAAACTAAAAGTGCACAAAGAGTCTGAAATAGATCTAACTTATAGTTAATACCCAAGGCCAAATAATAAGTCCTTATGCCTTCAATCGGAGCCTTCACACGGTTTCCCATATATATACTGAAAATCTTTATTTAGGTTTGTGTTTTATATTGAAAGGAATCCTGACATCATATTAGATGCATGAGTAGTAGAACCAGAATCAAACCAATAAGTATTATTAAAATTTTCAATTAAGCTTGATTTGAAATATATAAAAGCTTAAATTTTCGTCATCTTTTTTATAGCGTCCTACTTTCTTATAGAAGTGATCCTTATCTACTATTCATTATTTTTTCTCGCCTAGAGACATTGAGAGGAATATTTTTCTTCTTTTTTAAACTTATTAGTTTTCACATTAAGTCCTTTGTTAGCTCCTTCACCCACAAGTTTGATGAAATGACTTCCTTAACTCTTTAATTTTACTTCCTCTTAAATGAGTTTATTAGTAATTCATTAGAGTGATCATCTAAGTGTTTAGAGAGTTTTTATTGGTTCATAGAAGTTTAATTTACATAATTACTAAATTGTTAATCAAGAGTATTATTTCTGTTAAACTCTTCTAACTTGGGACCTTATGCCACCCCTTTTAATCATTGAATAAATTTGGGAGATTTTGTTCTTTTTAAATGTATGCGTGAAGTGTATTATTAGAGTAAAAGTTATCTTTTGGAGTATTTGTCTACTTTCAAGTCTTCCGAAGTTATGGGTCTTCAAGTTTTCCAACAATGATGATTGAAGTTTTTGTAAGGGTTTCATAGGGGTCCAAACTCATTCATTGACATTTTTGGATACGAGTTATCCTAGGGTTTTGTAGGAGTAATTCTATTATATTCTTCTATTTCTATTTGTTTGATTTGAATCTGACTTATGGCGAAATTCTTAAATAAGGTGTGCTATCTATCTTCTTTTGTTTTCTTGGAACTATTTTAGAATATAAAAAAATATTTAAAAAAAATATCGAAAAAGTGAAAAATATTGAAAAATACGAAAAAAAAAAAAAGAAAAATTTTAAAAAACCATGTGGGTTGAATTTTGGGCCTAAACTTTCTAGATCAGATTTACATTATTTGAGGAGGCTCTAGTTTAAATTTCATGATTTTTGGAAATCGGGAACACCTCGAACAAAGTTTGTCAAATTACTTTACAATTTTTCGGGTTTTCGGGTTTCAGCAATTTTATTGTTCCTTTACACATTCTAACACTTTTGTTTATGGTGTTAGTAAGTTAAAGCACGTTGCATATTCCTTCCTCTGTGCCACACAATTCTTTGGTGTCTAGCCAATTTTGGACTCATAGTGCTATTAAGTTTGCTTTTTTAGTTGATTCTAATACATTTTGATTGATTGATATAGACACTTTTAAAAGACTCGCAAGATTGATTATTACCTCATGAGGATTTGATTTTTATTTCTGAGTGCATAATAGTGAGGTTTACTTAAATTTTCTTTTCTTGAGTGTTGTGTTCTTTTCAGGCTTTCATAATGATTCGCGATACTATGATTGGGAAGTTGCAAAGGGATCAAAAGTTTGAAATGCTTGAAATCAACAACGTGACACTATTTTAGATACAATCAGCAAAAATTTGAAACTTCGAACTACCAAATTCACGTCATCTTAATTGGAGCCCGAATCTCTAAATTCCCCCTTGGCCAAATTCTTAAATAAAGTATGCTATCTATTTTCTTTTGTTTTCTTTTACATCTATTTTGAGTTTGTGGTTTATTGTGCTAAATCTTGAACTTCAACATCATCATAAGTTCAACGATAGAGCATAAAAATTTATGAGAATTTACTTTCCATGCATGCAACGTTTACTCTTTTGTGCTTCTAATTTTTAATATTTATTATTGGTTAATTTATCATTTTGAAATATTCAATTGTTTCAAGTTAAGAACAATTAAATTTAAATTTGTGTTGATTGAGTATTAAATTAATTGATATTGTTGTAATAATTAAAAAAATATGGATTTAAGTATACTTAACCGTGCATTGTCTTTTAATTTAAGAGTTTTAAAAAATTATGACTAATAGTAGAAATTGTATAACAATTGAAAATCTTATTTTTAGAATTTATAAAAAAGCGTATATATTATTTTTAGTTTAGGAAATAGAAACATAACTGCATTAGATGTAACAAATTCGAAACAACAATGAAGTGGCAATTATGATGGTCGTGATAGCGATAACAAAACATAACATGACAAACCATATAGGATTTGTTATTCATGAAAATGGTAAAAAGGTTATCCAAATTCAGACTTGTCGAGGGGGATTGTTGACGACGGAATCGTTTTTTTTTAAAAGGTTTTGAAATGTCATCTTTTAAATAATTAAATTAAAAAAAATTCTTTTCATTATTGACGGTCGAGATTAACTGTAAAAAAACAACACTTCAAAATTTCTTTTCAAAATAACGGAATTTATAATCAACAAAACTCTAAAATGGTATTTTAATTTTTATCAATGACAAAGAAGGTAAACAAGTTAAGAAAAAGGAAACAAATTCAAGTTAATGCTCAATAAATATTTCAATCTCAAAGTTTCTGCTGTACTTAATTTTTAAATATTTTATATTGAAAGTGAGATGAAATTCTTAGGGGTTGAATTTAAAATTACATATTTCATACATCTAAAATTTATGTAATTATTCGTGTAATAGATGTTAGACAATTGTGTGTGTTTAAGCTATTAGACCTTCCCATGATACTATTTAAATATAAAAATGTAATTAACAAGTGTTGGGTAGAATAGTAAGATAATGTAATTAACAAGTGTTGGGTAAAATAGTAAGATACATTACAATCTTAAAAAGAGAATATATGTTCAAATTTTAGAGATAAATTTATTTAAAGGGGCAGTCACCAACTCTAAATTTAAATTGTGAAATAAACATTGAAGAGACAAAAAAATAAAAATAAATTTGACTTGCACCATGATATATAATCTATTTCATCTATCTTATATTCTATTTAAAGGGTTGACTGATTTGATGTCATCTATCAATCCGGTCATAGTTCAATTATTAGTTAACAAAGACCCTTCATTTTATGAAATAATAAAAATTATTCTAAGAGTAAATTTGTCATTTCAAATCATGTGAAATCTAGAAAGATACACTTAATGAGATTTAAACACAAAATATTTTCAATATTTTAACTTCACCAATTCAATCAAAACCTTATTTAGTTATATATTAATTTTTAATAAAAATATTTATTAAATAAAAATGCATCATGATATATAATTTTAATTAAAAATTAGAGATATCTTCAAAAGGGTTAATGCAAATTTTAGCCTTTGAACTTGATAACTAGATCTACTTTGATACTTGTATTTTTTTGTCTACTTTGATACTTGAACTTAGGTCTATTTTGATTCCTGAATTTGGAATGATGTAAAAGTTTGATGATGTGGCACTTTGATATTGTGCCATTGTTTGAGTTATGTGACTCGAATCCAATTTGGTCCGGCCTGAAAAATTCGAGATGCAACTCACTTGTTAAAGAAATAAAATAGATAGGCAAATTTTAGGATCTGTGGATGCGAAGGTTCGAGGGTTAAAAATCTACGGACCTTGCCGCACAAGTTGAACCCGTATAGGACTATACCTCTTTTATTAGACATTGATTGAAAAAAAGGGTTTTTTTTTTGTGAATTACAATAACAAGGCAAAGTCCGAACAACAAACACAACTAACGAGACTCGAACCTAGGCAACATTTAGGGTGATGAACACCCTTGACTATCAAGCCATCACGTGGGGTTAAAAAAAAGGGTTGTTTTTCAACATCAGTGAATTTATCTTCCTCTACCCATGATTTTTTCCAATAAAGGTTTTTCACATAAAATCTACGTATTCTTATTTTTATTTTTTATTGCTTTGTGATCATTCCTACTGTCATTATCGATGTATAATATAACAACCATGTCATTAGATTAACTATTTTACGGAC
Organism: Gossypium bickii; assembly: GCA_025503065.1. Lineage (NCBI taxonomy): Eukaryota > Viridiplantae > Streptophyta > Magnoliopsida > Malvales > Malvaceae > Gossypium > Gossypium bickii. The sequence goes on from CP106718.1 coordinate 23,775,071, forward strand.
AATAACGTGATTCAATCTCATACTATTACATTATCAAATATTTACATTTTTTTAAATACAAAAATTAAAATACACCTAATCATTGAGCTCAAATACAAAAGTGGAAGGCATAACAAAGTAGACTTAATTATATTAACCCTAATCAAAATAATTGTTTTATACCGTGTTTCTTAGGGAATGAAAACGGTGGGCGAGGTTGTTCCTTAAATCTTTTATCTTTATTCGGGATGACCCAACTAGAATAAAAATCACAACGCTGCTTGGCTCAAGATTTGCCAATTGTCCCCTTGGCAGCTCAGCCCTCCACATTCAGTTATCGTTTCTACCAACAACTCGAGTAGCTCTCTTTTTTCTTTTTTCTCCACCACCAACTTGCAGCCGTACGATTCAAATCATCGACATGATCTTCACTTTTGGATTCGTGGGCCCCCTCTAATCTTTACGGCTAAGATTTTTCCATTTGTAGTGATCTGTTTAAGCAATGGGGTCCAACATAACCCATTTTGACTTTACTGAATTATTGAACAAGTAATCTCTCAGCCTCCTTATTTTTTCAAAACCATGGACAAATGTTGTAACGTGCGATAAATCTAGTGGCTCATTACAATCAGCTTGGTCTTAGTACGTAGGAATCTTCCTTTTTCTCTTTCCTGTTTGGATGGCTCATTAATTTTCACACACATCGAGAGAGCTGGTGTGAAACTTACGACCCAATCATGTCGACAAAAAAGGTCGCGAACCAAGGCTACATAAGAGGCTTTGAGGTCTAATCACATTGTTAAATCCCACATTACCAATAAAAGAAAAACAATGTAAAAGAGCACAGACATCTTTTTGTCATACCAAATTTGTCTACCGAGTTTAATTAATATTTTATTTAACTAAAATTTTGTTTTTAATAATATCGTAGATTTTTTTATATTATTAGTTGATATATTATTTAATTATTTATGACAACATGTATTATATCTCACCTCATCCCTTAATTATATTATTAGGGTTCGATCTTCGTTCATGTAAATGGAGTATACATTTTATGACTAGTCATTTACTTATTCGGAAAGTACTTGCGATGAAGGAATTAGTCATTGCTATTGATAATAGAGACCTTGATTACGACCCAAAAAATATACATCTATATTTATATTTTTAATAAAAGGACTTTATTGGTGTCATGAGTTAACTTGACATAATCTCAACTAAAAAAATGTATAAAAAATTCCACAACAAACAATTTCTTTATTAAAAATAGATATCCAATTAAAAAAAACTTCTTATCTTTTACTTTAGGTATTTATGTTATTAATATTAATATATCTACTTCTTCTTAGGCCTCATGTTTATATTTTTCTATAGAGGTTACAAAGGAGTAGGACCTAGCTAAAGGAGATATGGACCCATGAGTAGTAAATGGAGCAATAGTTAATGCATTAGTTGTAGGAAGTCGCATTTTGTGCCCTTAATAACCAAAAACATTATTTTCATTTCTTGTTCAAGCAGAACGGTTTTGAGATTATTATTAAAAATAAATGTTGTTCTTTTTATATAAATGGAGTTTTCTATGGTTGTGCACAACTAGTTAATAACCTCTATATCTTTGATAAAGATATGTTTATTTATAACATAAATACTAAAAGACTAAAAGTAAATAGCTCAATTCAAACTTATTTTTGACATTGTTGTTAGGACACATAAGTGAGAAACACATCTCCAAGCTTCATAAAGATGAATTCTTGGATCACTTGCTTTTGAACTATATGAAGCATGTGTATCTTGCTTGTCAGGCAAAATAGCTAAAGCTTCTTTAACTATAAGAGGAAGCGAGCTAATAATTTATTAGGCCTTATATATAATGACGTATTTGGTCTAATGAATACACAAGTTAGAGGAAGTTTTTAATACTTTATAAATTTTATTGATGATTACAATAAATATGGATATTTTTATCTCATGTGCCACAAATTTAAGGCCATTGAAAAGTTGAAAGGATTTAAAAATGAATTACAAACCAACTAGATAAAAGTGTCAATGTATTATGATCGATCGAGATGAAGAGTATTTAAGCATAGAGTTTGATGACCTTTTGAAGGAATATGAGATTGTGTAACACCCGGACATCGTTATCTAAACCAAAACTAAGGAAATTAAGACTAAATTGAGAAGACTAGCAAACTATCAAGCCCCATCAGGTAAATCAGAAATTTTAGTGGTCGAAATTTGAATAGTTTTATCTCAACCCTGGTTCGGTTAGGATATAACCACCTGGTTCCAAAGTGGGAGACATAATAATTAGGATTGAGTGGCGGTAATGGTCTTTAGAAACTGTGTCGAGGGAGTATATATAGGTGTGTGTGGGAACGAAATTTATCCCAATCCTGTTTCCCAGACATTTTTTTCTCTAAGTATTGTCTTCTTTAGTCGCCTTGAAGAAAAAGAGGATGTAGTTAAAAAACGTTCTACATGTTGCAGCCATTGTACGAATTTGAGTTTAGAAGTGGAAAGATTGGGAACAAGTAAGTTTCCTTATCCCTCTGAACTTGTGGATTAAAGAAAAGAGGTAGAGTAAGAAAGATCTAAGTTTCTAGATAATTGTGTAATCTAGGTCTTAAGGGTTGAACATCTTTAGTTTAACCAATACATGGTTGCCATACTTAACTGTCAAGATGAAAGAGGCTCTGGTGTTCAAAGAAGCTAAGCTAAGGAGGAAAGAAAATAAGGTGAGTTTTTACACTCCAACCTTGAATTTCTAAGTATGTCAAAAGTTTACATGGGTCTAAAAGTATCTGCCATTTTAGTTCAATAGGCATGATCCAAGATGTTTTATTTATGCAATGCATGTATTGCATATGAAATACGAGAAGAGGTCTTCACCGGGATTAGATGAAGTTAAGAAGGGAAATGGGTGATTTTGTTAGATACTACCATACGGTGTTGCTGTGTGCACTAGTGATGAGCGAAGCTCCACGCCTTATGGAGGGGACACTGCAGTGTTCAAGCATCAAGGTATAGGACGGCGAATAGAGGGATGGATGGAATACAATGGGGTAATAATTAAAATATCATGGCTAGGACATGTGACCGATCGGAGGCTATATGCCTACAAATGAGTAAGACCATAGCTGAAAGATGCTAGCCTACAAATGAGTAAGACCATAGCTGAAAGATGCTATGGTATCATGATAAAAATGAATAAGACCATAGCTGAAAGATGTTATGGTATCATAATAGAAAATGAGTGAGACCATAGCTGAAAGATGCTATGGCATTATGGTAGAAGATGAGTAAGACCATAGTTGAAAGATGTCATAGTATCATATGAAATCATGCTAGAAATGGCTAAATAGGACTAAAACCATAGCTGAAAGACATTATGATATCCTTTTTTAGTTCACTGGTACACTAAAGATGGAATAGTCTGCTGAGACACTAAACACCGAGTAGTCTACTAGAACTCTAAACACGGAGTAGATAAATGGGATAGTAACATGTGGAATTTCGCTATGGTGTAGGGACATAGGGATTGCAATTGGAAATCTCGCAGTTCATGAAAAATGCCAAGGGTGAAAGTGGAGTTCGAGGGTGACTGTAATGATAAGTCCCATTACGAAATGCGTTGGTGTGTCAAGAGAGGCGGAACACCAAAACAGTGAGAAATGCCAATGTTATGTTCTAACACCAATTAGGGTGGAAAGAAAGAGATACTTTTAAAATAAAAAGGTACTCGACGCATACACAAATACTAGCACATCAAAGAAGCTCGGAACCCATACAAAGTAAATAGGCACGGATAAATATGCGCTAGTACACAGTCGTGTACATAAGTAAGATTATGGAAAAAGGTCAGCCTAAGGGTTTAAAAGGCTGAATCGGGTCTTTTTGAGAGGAAATGTGTGCCCAAGGCCAAATGGCCAGTAAAGTCCACCAAAGGATAGGAGATAGTGGACGTCAAATCTAGCCAAGGAGAAAGGCAAGAATTTCATTAAGCTCCTAAGTTACGAATCGCATAGGTTAATGATAAACCGTAAAAGAAACATATTTTAAGCCCACATTTAATATGCTTTTGGATAATTGATCACTTGATTTATGTAAAAAGGTGCTCTTAATCCTTTCTTTTCATGTCTTATACTCAGGAAAGCACTGAAGGATGAAAAGAACGTAAAACGAGCTTAAAACGGGCCAAATGGGCCAATTCACGAAATCAACATGGTCTATACTTCAAGCCACACGGCCGTGCCTTATTAAATTACTAAAACACGGCCTGGACCCCGATAAACACGGCCGTGCCTCAAGTTAGAAATCTGAACACGGCCTGGAGTCGATCCACACGGGCGTGCTACATGACCGTGCCTCTATCGCTGGAAAGAGCAATTTCAGTCAGAAAAGGATACTTAGGGAGAAAGAATTGCATTCCAAGAGCCTATAAATATCCCCCAAGTACCACCTTTGAAAGGATCGAAAGCTAGGCCAAGGAGCCAGGCCGAGAAGGTCAGAATTAGGGAATAACACGAGGATAGCCAGTTGATCCATCCCAAGAAGCCAGCATTATACTCAAGATGGCGGAATTCTCCTTCAATTTCTTCAGGGGGTTTTAGAATTTTCTTATGTTTTTTTTTTCTCTTGCGATGTTTTGTTTATTCATTATGAACTAAACACCTCAGATACCTGAAGGGGATGAAACCTAGATGAATCTTTTTATTTGATTTTTAAGTTATATGATAATTACTTAGTTTGTTATTAATTATGTTGCTTAATCCAAACCTAATGTGCTTAGGTGGAGGAGGAATAGACCCTGCCTAAGAGTAGATCTAACATAATTAAGCGGAGTTGATCGAACGCCTAGAGATAGGGTTACGAGATTTTGCTGGATTAGGGTGAAACCTAATATGGGAGTCCATTGATCGATTTACTGCTATCCTAGAGGGTTATTATAAGCGAACGAGAGTTCCACTAATTAACCTAGGGTTAGACATTATTTGCCTCGAGAGAGGGTTTAATATAGGTTAGGGAGTCTTACGGATCAAGCTAAATAAAAGAAATCATATAATTTAGGGTTAATTAATAAGTGAAGTCTAGGTGGATTCTTCTTGAGGGTATCGTCGTAATCAACTGAGTTTTCCTTCAAAGTTATTTTCCTATTCGTCCTTTTTGTGTTTGTGTCCTTAGTTTAGTCTTCGTCAAAAGCAACTTCACTCTAATTTTAAGGTTAAATAATAAAAAGAAAGTTAGTATTAGTGCTTTTAGTTCCTTTGGGTTCGATATCCGATCTTGCCTAAGCTATACTACTGTTCGATAGCTACACTTGCCTTTAATCGTTGTCAGAGTTAGTTTTCAGGTTTTGATCATTCTTTTATAAATTTTAAAACTCTGATTTCAGAGATCAAGTTTTTGGCGCCGTTGCCGGGGGACTAAAATATTAAGAAAACTCTATTTTTATTACTTTAGCCATTATTTTATTTATAGTAATTTATTTTATTTTAATTTTTAAATTTCACTAATTTTTTCTTTCTTTCTTTTCTTTCCAGGTACCTCTAATTTATGACTAGAAGGAACCCGAGAGGACCTTTAGTATACGAAAGTGATATTGAAGCTACCGCTCGAAGGAATCGTCGGGAAACCAGGCGAGCCCTAAATTACACAGAAAGAGAGGAAGAGGACAGATCCAATCCTACTGAAGGGATGGATGAAAACAACCCACCACCACACAATGTGGGGGAACGCAACGCTTCACGTACAATGTTTGATTATGCAAAACCGCATTTAACAGGAGCAAAATCAAGTATTGTTAGGCCTGCTATAACAACTAACAATTTTGAATTAAAGCCTAACACAATACAAATGATTCAACAGTTTGTTCAATTTGATGGATTGCAGGACGAAGATCCAAACATGCATATAGCTAACTTTTTAGAGTTCTGTGATACCTTCAAAATAAATGGCGTTTCTAATGATGCCATACGTCTTCGGTTATTCCCTTTCTCATTAAGAAATAAAGCTAAACAGTGGCTAAACTCGTTACAACGAGGGTCAATCACTACATGGGATCAGATGACTGAAAAGTTTTTAATGAAATATTTTCCATTGGCCAAAACGGCCAGATTAAGGAATGATATCTCTTCTTTTGTGCAGATGGATTTAGAAACACTATATGATGCATGGGAGAGATTTAAAGATCTCTTGAGGAGGTGCCCACATCATGGCTTACCATTGTGGCTACAAGTCCAAACATTCTATAACGGTGTAAACCCCTCAACAAGGCAACTGTGATTCAGCAACCGGTGGAACTCTAAACAACAAAACTCCAGAAGCAGCCTACGAGTTCATTGAGGAGATGTCATTAAACAATTATTAATGGAAAGCTTCAAGGACTAAACCAACGAAATCGGCAGGAGTCTTCAACGTCGACACCATGACCATACTATCAACACAGCTTGAGATGATGAATAAAAAGCTTGATAGTTTGTTCTCCTCGCAGGTACATCCAGTCATGCAGTGTGATGCAAGTGGAACGGTGGCGAATCCTAAGTACCCACCCTACCAATCGGAAGCAGAAAACGAACAGATGAACTATGTAGGTAATAATTTCCGATCCAATAATAATCCTTATAGTAACACTTACAATCCAGGTTGGAGGAACCACCCAAATTTTTCATGGGGAAGCCAAGGCAATTAAAGGCAATAACTTTCTCAAAACTTCCAAAATCAGCCTTATCCACGAGAGAAAATACCAACCCATGAGAAGGAATCGGCAAACACAGAAAAATGCATACAAGATATCGAGAAAAACCTTAAAGATCAACAAACGTTAATTGAAAAATTTACTGAGTCATTTGGGAAACTCACTAAGACAGTTGGAATACTTTATAAGATGATCTGTGAAAAAGGAGCAGAAATTTTTCCTAAGGGAACAGAACAGGTAAAAGCAGTCACACTAATAAGTGGAAAGGAATTAGGCAAGCTGAAAAAATAAAGCCCAAATGAGAATAACAAAGCAAGAAATAAGGGAATGGAGGAGGTAACCCCATTACGCAATGAGAACAACCCACCAATCCCATATCCAACAAAGTTCAAGAAAGAACGAATTGATGCCCAATACGGCAAGTTTCTTGAACTTTTTAAACAAATACATATTAACTTACCTTTTGTTGAAGCCATTTCACAGATGCCGAAGTATGCAAAATTCTTAAAGGAACTCCTGACGAATAAACGAAAACTTGAAGAAGTATCAACGGTGAAACTCAATGAAGAGTGTTCAGCCATTCTCCAAAATAAGCTACCAACCAAATTAAAAGACCCAGGAATTTTTACTATCCCTTGTTTAATTGATAGTTTAAATATTAAGAAAGCATTAGCTGATCTAGGCGCTAGTATAAATTTAATGCCTTATAAAATGTTTAAGCAACTAGATCTTGGGGAACCAACACCCACTAGGATGAGTATTCAGTTAGCAGATAGATCCATTAAATATCCTAGAGGAGTTATCGAAGATGTCTTGGTAAAAATTGACTAATTTATTTTTCCAGTAGATTTAGTTGTGTTAGACATAGATGAAGATATTAATGTTCCTTTAATCTTAGGGCGTCCCTTTTTAGCCACTGCTAGAGCCGTTATTGATGTAGGTGATGGTAAACTCGTACTAAGGATAGGTGATGAAGAGATTATTTTTCAAGTTTATGATGCCATGCGATATTCTAAAGAGCAAGATGATTCCTGTTATTTTGTTGATACCACTGATCACATCATTCAAAATTCATTACAGGAAATCATACATGACGACACGATGAAACTGTGCCTGACTCAAGAAGAGGAGAAAGAAGATGAAGATGATGAGTTGAATCTGAATACTTCATCATCCAGACAAATGGAAGAAGAAAGCATTGAAAATGATAACGAAATAAAGCAAAAACCCTCTATCGAAGAGTCACCCAAATTGGAATTAAAACAGTTGCCAAAACACTTAGAATACACATTCCTTGGGGACAATTCTACGCTACCGGTAATCATCTCTTCTGAACTAGAACCCAAGGAAAAAGAGGAGCTGATAAAAGTACTAAGAGATCACAAAAAAGCCATAGCTTGGAAAATTTCTGACATCAAGGGAATAAGCCCTGCGTTTTGCACCCACAAAATTTTAATGGAAGAAGAATATAAGCCGGTACGGTTAAATCCTAACATGAAAGAAGTGGTCAAAGCCGAGGTAATTAAACTTCTAGATGCAGGAATAATTTATCCTATTTCTGACAGTACTTGGGTAAGTCCTGTGCAGGTAGTTCCAAAGAAAGGAAGAATGACAATAGTGCCCAATGAAAAGAATAAGTTAATTGCCACAAGAACAGTTACAGGTTGGAGAGTCTGTATTGACTATAGAAAATTGAATGATGCCACCAGAAAAGATCACTTTCCTCTGCCCTTCATAGATCAAATGTTGGAAAGATTATCTAGGCATATGTACTACTGCTTCTTGGACGGACTCTCCGGTTACTTCCAAATCCCCATAGCTCCTGAAGATCAAGAAAAGACGACATTCACATGCCCATACGGTACTTTTGCTTATCGTAGAATGCCTTTTGGATTATGTAATGCTCCTGCTACTTTTCAGCGTTGCATGTTAGCAATGAACTCGTGGAAGACATCATGGAGGTATTTATGGATGATTTTTCGGTATTCAGTAATTCTTTCCATCTCTGCCTTAAAAATTTAAAACGAGTTCTAATGAGATGTGAGGAAACAAACCTTGTTTTGAATTGGGAAAAATGTCACTTTATGGTTGGAGAAGGAATTGTGTTAGGACATAAGATTTCTAGTAAATGGATTGAGGTAGATAAAGCGAAGGTTGAAGCCATAGAAAAACTACCTCCCCTTAGTTCTGTTAAGGCTATCAGAAGTTTTTTAGGACATGCAGGATTCTATAGAAGATATATTAAAGATTTTTCTAAAATAGCTAAGCCTTTGACAAAATTACTACAAAAAGATGTTCCTTTTGATTTCAATCATGAATGTTTAGATGCATTTAATATCCTTAAGGATAAATTAATAAATGCACCAATTATAATTGCACCTGATTGGAACTTACCCTTTGAACTAATATGTGATGCAAGTGATTTTGCAGTAGGTGCAGTTTTGGGACAACGAAGAGACAAGCATTTTCAGCTAATTTACTATGCTAGCAGAACACTAACACCCGCACAAGAAAACTACACCACCACAGAGAAAAAATTGCTAGCTGTAGTTTTTGCTTTCGATAAATTTAGACAATACCTAATATTGTCCAAAGTTGTCGTTTACATCGACCATTCAGCTCTTCGTTATCTTTTAAACAAACCTGATGCTAAACCCAGGCTCATACGATGGATTTTACTCTTACAAGAATTCAACTTGGAAATGCAAGATAAGAAGGGAGCTGAGAATCTTGCAGTGGATCACCTTTCTAGACTTGAAAATCCACACACCAAAGAGCTCGATGAAGGTGGAATAAATGATTCGTTTCCCGAAGAACAACTCTTTTTTACAACACATTCTGAGGTACCATGGTTTGCAAATATTGCAAATTATTTAGCAGCTAACATCTTACCAAGAAAATTAACACACCACCAAAAGAAGCGATTCTTTCTTTGATGTGAAAAATTATTTTTGGGAAGATCCCTTTCTTTTCCGCATTTGTGCAGATCAGGTAATTCAAAGATGTGTTACAAAGACGGAAGCAAACAAGATCTTGTAGCATTGCCATTCAGGACCATCTGGAGGACACTACAGTGATGTTAATGCAGCACACAAAATACTCGAATCAGGTTTTTATTGGCCCACTCTATTTAAAGATGCCAACAGGTATGTTACCTCGTGTGATAGATGCAAACGGATAGGTAATATTTCTAAACGAGATGAAATGCCTCAAACATATATGTTATCATGTGAAATATTTGATATATGGGGTATTGATTTCATGGGACCATTCCCTAATTCATTTGGAAACAAGTACATCATAGTAGCAGTTGATTACATGTCAAAATGGGTAGAAGTGGAAGCTTTACCTACCAATGATGCTAGGGTAGTAGTCAAGTTTCTCAAAAAACTCTTTTCTCGATTTGGCACATCGAGAGCCATCATTAGCGATAGGGGTACGCACTTTTTGAATACCCAATTTGAAAAAGTTTTTAAAAACTTTGGAGTATATCATAGAACAGCAACTCCATACCATCCTCAAACCAGTGGGCAAGTAGATGTGGCAAACCGAGAACTTAAGCGCATCCTAGAAAAAAACCGTTGAATCAAATAGAAAAGACTGGGCATTAAAGGTAGATGATGCGCTATGGGCCTATAGAACAACATTTAAAACACCTTTAGAAACATCCCCATACAAGCTTGTATACGGGAAAAGCTGTCATTTACTATTTGAATTAGAACACAAAGCTTTTTGGGCAATAAAATTTTTGAATACTGATCTCAAAATTTCAGGAAAGAGGAGAATGATGCAGATGAACGAGCTGGACGAATGGAGAACGGCAAAATTGTACAAGGAAGCAACAAAGTGACGCCACGATGCTCGTCTCAAGAGATCAAGGCAATTCGAAGAAGGAGACTTAGTCCTACTGTACAACTCAAGGCTTAAACTATTCCCAGGAAAGTTGAAATCAAGATGGTCAGGACCATTCATGATTAAAACAATATTTCCATATAGCACCATCGAGGTAACCCATCCCACTAAAGGCACATTCAAGGTAAATGGTCACCGACTTAAAATTTATAATGGTACAGATTTTGGAGGTATGAGAAAAGAGCTTATGCTCCATGAGCCATCCTTTAGAAATAAAAACAGGGAAAGTCTAGCTTAAGACTATAAACGAGCGCTTCTCGGGAGGCAACCCGAGCACTAACATACTAATATAGTTTTTATTTTTTCTAACACCGCACTAAAATAGTCTAACAGGAAAATGTAGGATTTTTAACACGGCCTTGACCACAGGCGTGTCAATAGCCGTGTACAAAACAGGGGCGATCCACGGGCGTGCTAAGAGCCGTGCCCAAATAGAGAAAAATGTCTATAAATAACACGGGCTGCAATACCAGAACATGCCCGTTCCTTCAAACCGTGTGCAGCTACTGACTTCCACACCATAGGCAGACCACTGCCCGTGTCTTCAAATCGTGCGAAGCTACTGACTTGTCGAACACGGGTAAGACACGCCCGTGTAACCTCACCGTGCCTACAGTTTTGCTTTATCAAGCACGAACGTGCTATATAGACACACGGGCGTGCCACTAAACCTGAACGCGCCCAAACTTGAAAAACGCGAAAAACACGGGCGATTTCAAATTGACACGGCTGTGTCGACATACCGTGCCCCATCCCCTATAAATAGAATCTAACCGTCATCTTCCCCCAAAACAAACCCTAAATCAGATTTAAACCCCTCTCCTCCAAAAACTGGCCAAACACTCACCCCCTCCTATTAAAACCACCTATCCTCACCCTTTTTCTTCCAAAAACAAACTAAAACCTTCCGTACGGCCACACCACCGCCGTGCTACCAAGCCCCACACCCACGCCATAGCCGTGTTCGCGCTACAGAAGCCCATGCCACTGCCGTGCTCCGTCCATGTCGATCATCCTCTCCACCCCTGGTTTCATTTTCTTAACAGAATCTTTGATGGCATTTGTATTTATACTTTGTTAGAATTTAGTTTTCAAAAGCATGATTTATTTAAGTCCCTATAATCTTTGATTGCAACTTTATTTTTTATTTTGTTTAAGAATTAGCCCTGATTTTTAGTTAGTGAATACGCTCACAACATTCATGACTAAATTGCTTTTGATTGCTGATAGATTCCATCCGTGCACAATAAATCTACCAATTTTCTTGATATCAAATGCAATTGATATGAGATACATTGGTCATTGTTCCTGTTATTTTCTTATGATCTTTCAGGTACCATGTCGTGGTCACGAGTCAAACGATCCGTCCCAAGTAAGAAAAGAAAGGGGCCCGAATCATCGTCCGCAAGTGCCTCCACCGAAACTCGACACTCATTTCTCCGGTTCCCCCAAGCAACACAAGATGAAAAATACAAAGTAATCCGAGAAAGACCCATAGGCACCGGTCGACACATCGACTGGAATGCAGTGCGACAAGTGGGACTCGAAGCTGACATTAAAGCACTTATCTCAACAGAACCGTGGGAGAACTTCTTCAAAATCGACGAACCCACGTATATGGAGCTTACGTTAGAGTTCTGCACCACCTTCATTTTGGAAACAGTGACGACTCAGTTCGACAACCCAGGTGCTATCCAATTTTGTCTAGGGGGCTTAGTGCATCGATTAATTGTACCACAATTCGGCACGACTCTCGGACTTTACACACTGAAGTTCATAGCAGAACACCCACTTGCTGAATTTAACCGTGAGATCCACCGCACTCTGATCGAATGTTGGCGCGCCATACACCTAACTACAACCGACTACGGCCCCAGTCGCTCTAAGGCGACAGCACTACACCCTGCCCTAAGATATATTCATGCTATTTTTGCACAAACCATCACAGGTCACAGAGAAAGCACGGGCGTCGTAAACAAGCAAGACGTCTACTTCCTATCTTGCATGTCTGAAAGACATGTCTTCGATTTAGCATATTTTATCGCATGCGCGATTCAACACCAGACAGAGCAACATAGGAAGGGAATCTTGTCAATGGGACTATACATTACGAGGATAGCTCGACACTTCAACCTCCTCAATTCCGACGAGCAGATCACCTCCCTCACACTGATGGGCAACATAGTTCCTTAAGGCATCCAAACCATGCTCCATATGAGAATGATAAAACAACGACGAGGGACCGATCCTCCGCAGTACAAACTAAAAACACCAATCAACGAGGAAGAGGACGAGGACATTCCTGATAATGTCCCACCACCATCAGAGGAGGCAACGAATCCAAGCCAGCATCCATACTGAGCGGCAACATCATTTGCAGACATATCTGCTTGACTTGATCGGTTCGAGATGCATTTTGCTAAAAACGCTCGACGTTTAGGCGGATTAGAGGCCATGCTCCAACAAATATGCCAACACCTCAACATTTCATCATCAGCACCACCACCGGACCCAACCATGGATGAGGACCTCTGAGTCCATTTAATTTCTTTAATTTTCTTCATTTTTAAGATTTTATTTTATGTTGTTTAAATTTGAACTTTCATTATTACAAATTCTTATCATTGGCTAGTCAATCATTCAAGCATCCCTAACAACATACCTCTTTTATCGAAAAGATCATTAACAAGTGACTTTGCAGAATAAATTATTTATTCAACCTACACAAAAACACAATTAGGCGAAATGCAAAAAGTCACCACCTGATGCCACACACTGCCCACATCCTCAAGGATCTTATCAGAAAACCCAGGAAGTAACACTTTTCCCTCCTATCTTTTGATTGATCACTAATTGTCATTATCTATCTTTGTACATTGAGGACAATGTACATCTTAAGTGTGAGGGGATAAAAGGACTTAACTTTTTGCATTATTCTCAAAACCCTAAGGGTAACAGTGGAATAAAAGTACTTTTTCTGCATTGTTCTCAAAACTCTGAATTTAATCTTGTTTTAAAGTAATTTTCTCATATTACTAATTAAGATGAAATTTCTAATGATTTGTGATTTTTATTGATATGCTTTTGAATAAGTCATAGTTAATTATGCATTGATGATTAAATTTGAAGAATACTAGGGAATCAAGCATGATAAGTCTAATTTTCTAAAAATTAAAATTTTAGGTTGTCAATCGAAATTTGAATGTTATCTTGAAATTTGAGATTTACAAGATTGATGTCAAAAACACCCTATGTTTTGTGAGATTTTGAGCCCTATAGAGCATACATTCTTTTTCATGCTCATTTCTTGATTATAAGTGTGTTAACTATGAACTGTTATTCTAGAACTTGCCTTGATTATACATGTCAAGACCACAGTTATGATTTGACATACCGAGATGATAAAGGCACCTAGGTTTTAACCCATTAATTCCACTAAATAGCCTACCCTTACAATTGACCCCTAGTGAATCCCGTTGATCCTAACAAACCCTTTTCATTGACTCACCTACTAATATTAACCAAAGACCCCTTTTATATTTGTTATCACCCTTTCCTTTGACTACCCCTTAATCGAGAATTGATTTGCTCAGTTACATAAGTATATTATTCTGATAGTTAAAATTATCTTGTATTCTTTTTTAGTTTGTTCAAAAAAAAATCAAAGTATATTCAGTAATTAGTTTTATGAAAAGTGAGCTTGCACAGTCAAAGACTATTTTCAAAAGAAAAGCTCGTATTAGTAGGATTATTATTTTCAGTTTATGTAATTGTTATCTCAGAAATTTTTAGGTAGGTAACTTATCAATTCAATATCGATTCTAACCTTTTAATTCAGTCTTTATCCACACCTTTAACCCTAGCCCCGTTACAACCCTGTTAAAGACCTTTTGATCTGTTTGTCATCTCATTTTACAATGGTGGAGATTTGATTTTCAGGCAAGCCTATGGGATTAACTTTTCAGGTTCGACTTATGAGTGCTTAATTTTGACCCTTAAACACTTTTCGAGTGATTTGAGTGAATCTTTTGTGAGGATATCAATCCTCGTAGGTTTTGAATTAAAGGTAATTATTCAGACAAGGGAAAACACCTATGTTTTCATACTACAAATACATGACTTTGATTGTTTGAATCTTTAGGACCCTTTGAGTTGAATTATCCATGCATGAATTATCTTTGAATTATGATAAAGCATGATTGATGAATATTATGGTTCGAGGGAAGTTTGTTTTAATTGTAAGTTGAGAATTTTGCTTGAGGACAAGCAAAAGCTTAAGTGTGGGGGTATTTGATAAACCGTAAAAGTAACATATTTTAAGCCCACATTTAATATGCTTTTGGATAATTTATCCCTTGATTTATGTAAAAAGGTGCTCTTAATCCTTCCTTTTCATGTCTTATACTCAGGAAAGCACCGAAGGATGAAAAGAACATAAAACGGGCTTAAAACGGGCCAAATGGGCCAATTCACGAAATGGACACGGCCTGGACTTCAAGCCACACGACTGTGCCTCATTAAATTACTAGAACACGACCTGGATCCCGATAAACACAGCCATGCCTCAAGTTAGAAATCCGAACACGGCCTGGAGTCGATCCACACGGGCGTGCTATATGGCCGTGCCTCTGTCGCTGGAAAGAGCAATTTCAGTCGGAAAAGGATACTTAGGGAGAAAGAATTGCATTCCAAGAGCCTATAAATATCCCCCAAGTACCACCTTTGAAAGGATCGAAAGCTAGGCCAAGAAGCCAAGCCGAGAAGGTCAGAATTAGGGAATAATGCGAGGATAGCCAGTTGATCCATCCCAAGAAGCCAGCATTATACTCAAGAAGGTGGAATTCTCCTTCAATTCCTTTAGATGGTTTTAGGATTTTCTTATGTTTTGTTTTATCTTTTCTCTTGTGATGTTTTGTTTATTATAAGGTGGAATCCACCTAGCCTCGATTTACTGCTATCCTAGAGGGTTATTATAAGCGAACGAGAGTTCCACTAATTAACCTAGGGTTAGACATTATTTGCCTCGAGAGAGGGTTTAATATAGGTTAGGGAGTCTTACGGATCAAGCTAAGTAAAAGAAATCATATAATTTAGAGTTAATTAATAAGTGAAGTCTAGGTGGATTCTTCCTGAGGGTATCGTCGTAGTCAACTGAGTTTCCTTCAAAGTTATTTTCCTATTCGTCCTTTTTGTCTTTGTGTCCTTAGTTTAGTCTTCGTCAAAAGCAACTTCACTCTAATTTTAAGGCTAAATAATAAAAAGAAAGTTAGTATTAGTACTTTTAGTTCCTTTGGGTTCGATATTCCGTCTTGCCTAAGCTATACTACTGTTCTATAGCTACACTTGCCTTTAATCATTGTTAGAGTTAGTTTTCAGGTTTTGATCATTCTTTTATAAATTTTAAAACTCTGATTTCAGCGATCAGTTAAGAAACCTTCTTTGAAAATATGTTAGATAGAACAAGGGTCTCCACATTGGTAGTAAGCTCTATTACTCCAAAGTGGTGAGGACATTAAACTTTAAGAAAAACCACACGGCCTTATGTCATTATTGTTTTAGATACCGATTTCATACGGTCTGAGACATAGCTTGTAACACGGCTGTGTGTCTTAAGTTAGTATGTCACATGGTCTAGTACACGACTGTGTGACCCTATTTTGAATACTCATACTGGCTGAGATTTGACCGTGTGTCCAGATTTCGAACGTTCACACGATCTGGGTTATGTTACAAGGCCTGGCCATTCGGTCGTGTGAATTCTGTTTCCAAAACTTTCAAGTTTTTCCAAATATTTTTATTTTTTTTTCAAATTGATCTTGGGATGTTCCTAAACTATTTTTAGGACCCGTAGGATCTATTTAAGGCCCATAAGTGTATTGTATACTATAAAGAAAATATTTAAATGATTATTATAATTTAAATTAAATAAAAGTTCTGTTTGAAAATGTTATGATTTGATCGGTAATGCTCCGTAAACTTAATCCGGCGACGTAGATGGGCTAGGGGTGTTACACAAATAGAGTAAAGGAAATTAGTTGGCTCTTTCAACTTTTCAAAGAGAGCCTAGGCTAATTCATTTTCGGCCCCAAGCGACGATGCCATCTTGGCACACTGAACCATTCTGGGTTCATGCCAAGATGGCGATCTAAGGCTCGCTAACTATTCGGGCTCCTTTGCTCTAAACAATAGCGAAAGATGTTTTGAAAGGAAGAAGCTTTTTAACTTTAGAATCCACCCTGGATTCAATATTTCCACTTGTACCACGAAGGGTTGGGATCAACGGCATATGGAGTCAGTAGGAAGCGACCACCTTGTGGGGAAATCGAAACAACAAGAAAGCTTGTCTTTCACCAAAATGAATTTATTACGGTTTAGACATAAGTTGGAGCCTAATCTTTGAGTATAGGTTGACGACCTTGGTGAATGATGAAGTGGACCATCCCAATTGAAGGACCTTGTGTCACGACCTTCAATTAGTAAACGTGTTGAAAGACACTAAGAAGGGGCGGCTTGTTACGGCTACTGCAATGTAATAAATACGCCATTAAAGTCCCCAGGATAAACCAGTGAGTTGCCCTGGCGTAATTCCATACTCTTTGAGTATAGTGGGGAAGAAAGGATGTAAATAGAGATAGAAGTCAGCTTCTAATAAGTAGAGAGGTAGAATGAAATCCTCGTCAGAATCACTCAAATGTCTTCCACCCATAGTAATTTTGAAAAGGTAGGCAAAGTTAGGTGGATACCTCGGGCTGCCAAATGATGTACCATTTCTTCCATGTTGGTTAGGCAACTGTACATGGGCATCTTCATTAAAGTAATCGTCTCTCGAAACAAAGGAGAATTTTTGTCCTCAACGATAATGTTCCTTTGGTGACGCCTTTGGCTTCTGGAACCAATGTCTGTGACCCTTTCTTCCGATATAGGAGTAATTTCAAACATAGTAGTATAGTAAAATACGTAGGAAATGAAATGTGAAGGATTGCCTGAAATTTGAAAAATGATTACAATGAGCAGGTAACCACTATGAAGGGAGAAAAGAACAAAACGAGAAAGATGAAAAAAGGAAACTTAAGGCTAAAAAATGAACTCGAATGAAAAAAAGTTGAGAGGAAAAGTTGATGACTCCTTTTAATGCCTTGGGTTAAGTAACCAAACGTCCTAGGGAAGTTTGGATTGAAAGGCTAACCAACCGTTCAAGTCTCCAAATGCGATCATGACAACTGTCGAGAAGAAGGGTTTTTCCTAAACCCCTCCTAAATCAATAATGGCAAAGTCTGCAAAAGGAAGAGGACCATCACGTATCCGCCCGTTAGAGTACACTCGTATGGGAAAACGTCTGGTACTAGGAAAAAACCAAAAGCCCGTCAGAAAAACCCTAGAGTCATCCTCAGACTTAATACCCTCTACGAATGGTGGATGGGAAAACCCACTACTCTAGTGGAACAGATTCAAAGAATCACACGAGGATAATATTTAGCATAAAGGTTACAGGTAATAATGACCATCTTGATAGTATGGAATAAGTACAACCGGAGTCCACTTCTAACGTTAGACATAAAAAGAAATTTCGAGGAAATTAAGATTAAATTAAGAGGATTAACAAACTGTTGGGCCCTACCGGGTAAATAAAAAATTTTAGTGGTCGAAATTTAAATATTTGTATCTCAACCTTGGTTCGCTCAGGATATAACTAGCTGGTTCCAAAGTAGGAGACATAATAATTAGGATTGGGTGGTGACAATGGTCTGTAGAGACTATGCCGATGGAGTATATATAGGTGTGTGTGGGAATGAAATTTCTCTCAATTTTTCTTCCCAAACCTTTTTCTCTATGCATCGTTTTCTTCAGTCTCCTTGAAGAAGAAGAGGATTTAGTTGTAGTAAGTTCTGCATGTTGCAACCGCCATGCAGATTTGAGTTTAAAATTGGAAAGATTGGGAATTGGTAAGATTCCTTATCATTTTGAACTTGTGGAATGAAGAAAAAAGGTAGAGTTAAAAAACTGACAGTTTCTGGATAAATGTGGAATCTGGGTCTTAAAGGTTGAACACCTTTAGTTTAACTAATACCTGGTTGTCATGCTTAGCTATCATGATGAATGAGGCTCTGGCGTTTGGAGAAACTAAGCTAAGGAGGCGAGAAAATAAGGTAAGTTTCTACATTAAAACCTTGAATTTCTAAGTATGTCAAAAGTTTGCATGGGTCAAGAAGTATCAAAAGTTCAGTCGGCATGATCCATGATGCTTAATTTATGCAATGCATGTATTGCATATGAAATAGGAAAAGGGGTTTTCATTGGGATAAGACGAAGTTAGGATGGAAAAAATGGGTGATTCTATTAGATACCATCATATGGTGTTGTTGTATGCACCTGTGATTAGCGAAGCTCTAGGCCTTACGGAGGGGACACTGTGGTGTTCAAGCATCAATGTATAGGACAACAAATTGAGGGATGAATGGAATACAATGGGGTTATAAATAAAATATCATGACTAGGCCATAGGACCGATCAGAGTCTATACGCCTAGAAATAAGTTAGGCCATAGCTAAAATATGGTATGACTTCATGATAAAGATGAGTAAGACCATAGTTGAAATATGATATGGCATAATAATAGAAAATGAGTAAGACCATAGCTAAAAGATGCTATGGCATCATGGTAGAAGATGCGTAAGACCATAGTTGAAAGACACCATGACATCATGTAAAAGTACTCTAGAAATGGCTAAATAAGATGAAGACCATGGCTGAAAGACGTTATGGCATCCTTTGTTAGTCTGTCGTGACACTAAACATAGGATAGTTCACCGAAACGCTAAACAAGGTTTAGAAAATCGGGATAGTAACATGGGGAAGTCCGCCATAATGTAGGGACATGGGAATTGTAATTGGAAAGCCCACAGTTCATGAGAAATACCAAGGCTGAAAGTGGAGTTCGTGAGTGATTGGATTGATAAGTCGCATTAAGAAATGTATTAGTGTGTCAAGAGAGGTGGATCACCAAAATAGAGAGAAACACCAAGGTTGTGTTCTAAGCCTGCTTAGGGTGGAAAAGAAGAGAGACTCTTAAAATAAAGAGGTACTCGTAGCATACATATATACTAGTCCGTCAAGGAAGCTTCGAAACACATGTAAAGTAAACAGGTACGGATAATTATACAGTATTACGTAGTTGTGTACAAGAGGAAGTATATGCCTAAGGCCGAATGGCCAACAAAATCTGCCAAAGGATAGGAGATAGCAAAGGGCAGATCTAGCCAAGGAGAAGGGTAATAATTTCGGTGAGCTCCTAAGGTAGGAACCACATAGGTTAAGGAACCTTATTTTAATATATGTTAGACAAAACAAGGGTCTTTGCATTACTAGTAAACCCCAATACTTCAAGGTGGTGAGGACATTGAACTCTAAGAAAGATCGCAGATATAGAATTCACTTGAGTAGGTCCCCAGAACTAATAAATATGATTATCAATGAGTTAAATTTTTGTGCTAAACGCCCCACATTTTTCTTAAATTTTGTATATGGATTTCCCTAAGTTTGCCCGGACTTATAAGCTTTCTGCCCAAATGCAGGTTAGTTAAAGATTCAAAAATAGAGAAGGACCAAGCCATACTTCGTTGGGAGCTAGGTAAAACACAGCAGCTATGCATATGTATAGAGGGGCACCCGTAGAGGCCTTACCTCAGGGTTTAAGTTGCCTATGTTTATGTTATTGAACCTTTGTCTAATGTTTATAAACATCTGTCCGATTTAATGTCATAGAGATTTATTACCAGTTAATACAAGTTGTAATTTTAGTTAGATTTTTGAATTCAAGTAGTCTAAATATGTATTTAAATTGAAATAGGAAATTTTTTAAGTCATTCAAATCTGTGTAGCAATCCAATACCTGGCCCTAGTGATCGGGTCTGGTAGAGGGTGTCACAAATTAAGTGGTACCATAGCTTTGGTTTAGTCGATGCACTAGAAAAAATTGGAAAAAATAGCCCTTGTATGCATGTCACAATAACCCTGGCTTGATCCCTCGTGCTACTTTATGAGATTAATGTGTATTATGAAAGTGGGTGCAAATTTGTAAATTATCAAGTCTGTATTGAGCGTACTTTAGTTGTGAGAAGTATGAAAAGGCAGTTTATGATAGATGAGGAAAGAGAATAGGGAAAATTTTCATTTCGAATAGAATGGGAGGTTTTTTTTTTTACAATATGAATAATAACCTTTTCCTTAGTGCCGAATCCCTAGGAGATTCAGAGTGGGATGCTTCTAAGTTTTTAACAAGGAAAAGTTGTCCAGATACCCTCCACCCCATATAGAATTCCTCTTAGCTAGCTCCGGAAGGGTTGTAAACGTCAAAGCCATGATCAACTTGGGCGTATTGGCAAATACGATTGAAATTTACATGACTTAAGTCAAGGGGGCCTGTGATGACCTATGTATGCAGGACCAGGTTAGCCCTTAACCTAGGCAGAAAGTCTTGAATTCCTTGTTGAGTATCCGCCTTGAATTTCTCCAGTGCCTTTTCATTCTCCTTTTGGATGTGCTCCATAGCAGCAAGGGTTGTTGCTTGAGGATCTCCAATTGGCAAACTCTCTCCTCCAACTCCTTTATTCGGGTTTCCAAGGATTGACATTGAGAATCCCATGAAGAGGCAGATTCTAAGAGTTCAGTAGTCCGCTAAATAGAAGTTTCATATGATTGCCGAAGTTGGGTAAGAGGCTACTCGCTAAAAAGAAGGGCCTTTTTAGAGTTGACCGCCTCTGAGCATATTAACATCCAGAGTGTGAATACTGCTACAAAATATATGGAATTTAAGGCAGTGTCTACAAGTATACGGGTTAGGTTGTAATATAGTTTGTTTATAACAAAACACTTCATAAGTATTCCGAAGATCTTACCCGAGAGAGGCTAGTACTAAATTAATTCTAACCTAAACGCCAATAGATCTAATTAGTATTTTAAATAAACTATATTATGAATAAACATAAATAAAGGATTTTTAGGGTTTTTATAATAATAAAAATAAAATAACATAAAAAGATAAAAATACAAGAGACTAAAGAGTAGAGTAAAGCAAATCTTGATTATGGGTGATTATCTTGCTTCAATAATCCTCATCAACTGCCTCTTCGGGTTCCTCATCAGTAAACTAGTTGTTACCCTAGAAGGATCTTCCGATCTTCCACTAATATAATAAGTTAGCAAGGACTACTTATTTTCCGACCTTACAGCCCAGACTGGTTTTGAGTAAAGGTGTTCATGGATGGGTCATACCAATTTTTGGTTAATTCCCACCTTAGTAACTTCCTAGGGTTGTCAAGACTAGGGTTTGTTTGACGTTCTTCCTTGCCCAAATAGTTGATCAGCTGATTAACTCTACAAAATAATTAATAGATCATACCTCCACTCACTAATCCCCCATAGAGGGATTAGTTGTTCATGGCTTCTATAGACAATATAAGATCAACATAAAGATCAAACATGCTAAATAAATTACCAGTATAGAGTTTATGAAAGAGTCTGGTTATATTAAGAATTGATTGCAAATCCACAAAGTTTGACGATCTCCCCAAATTAGGTCTCTTGAAAACAGAAATCAATTGAAAATAAATTCTAAAAACCTAAGAAAGAAAGAAAACTAAACTAAAAACTAAAATTTTACAAAGGAAACTAATAATATCAAAAGTTGTCATTTAACACGTGTTTAAGAGCTTATTTATAGAGTTAAGGTTGCTATCGTCTTCAACCCTATGTCAGTTAACGCTATCATATTTAACTTATGATTGTGCGAACCAAAACGCCCCTGGCTTGTAAGTGTTTCCCGTAAAGGACCGATGTTGAGACATTCTAGTGCCTGTATTACGACATCGAAAGCAGTATGCTCACATTTAGGGTATCTTCAGGGGTGTGTCATGACATTGTCAGACTGTGTCACGACACCGAATGCAGTATTGGAAGTCTTTTATTCTTCTCCCTATGTTGCGACATCAAACTCTTCGTGTTACAACACAGTGACCAATATCGAGTTAGCATGCCTTCTAACGTTCTTCTGCACACTCAAAAAGCATATTAGCTCACCCTTAGGTCTCATTCTGCTCCAAAGGTCAATAAAAGACTCAAAATACACTTTTTATTGAATGTAAATAAAATTATGAAAACTTGACTAAAACATAACAAAAGTGCTTATATTCAAGCTCCTCAAATGAGAAAACTAGTTTAATCTGCTACACCAAATTATGGCTGATCAAGAGTCAGTATGTTTGGTCTCAACTTCAGTACAGGCCTTTTAAATAGCCGAATTCGCAAGGCTACTTTCTACAGATAACATGGAAAAGGAGATCGCCAGCTCGAATAAAGTGGTCTTGTAAGTGATAGAAAAATAGGAAGAAAGATATACGATCTCATTTAATTCTAGGGGCAGTACCCAATCCTGATGACGCTAAATGGTAAAGTGGGAGAATGGATATTGGCTTACACGGATGTGATGCCGCTATGACATGAAGGTTTGGACTTCTTTTGAAAGGGGAGCATGAATGAGGGTACCGATAGGTGAAGTGAGAGGAGCTAAGGTAGTAGTAGGGGGCCCGTAGCAATGGCAGACTCAATAATAGGATCGAGAAGGAATATTAAAAGGAGAAGAAGGAATAATTAAGAGTCAGGTATTGTAGAAGATGTCTTGGGTACTGGGAAGGGTAAGACAGGTTCTTTCTTCGGGAAAATAGGCTGTTTGCCGGGCCTGTGGTAGGACGACCTATGGCCTCTACTCTGCCCAACATGTAAGGACCCTTCTTCAAATCTCAATCTCTTGTGACTACTACTGCTGGCTCGTGCTCTCGAATCTGCAACAATTATGATCTGTTAGGCACTCTCAAACAAGGCCACCACACTTATGAATTCGGGTTAGAGCATTGGTGTCGGGGGCAAATGATGAGTAGGACATGCGAAAGGAAGAACAGATTCAGGCATGCTTTCAATTAAATCTCTATCCAATGATTAGCCTAGGGAACTGAAAGTTGACGTTAGTCAGTGACGAAAGGGATATTGCAAGTTGTAACAGCCCATTTCTCAGTGGTGTCGAAAATAGTGGTTTCAGGGCCACAAATTCGATGAGCGAGTCCATAAATATTATTATTTAATATTTACGAGTCAAATATACTATTATGATAAATTTTGATTTGATAATTTATGTTATTTGAATGAATAATTAGGTTCAAGTGGAATATCCCTAAAGTCAAGTTGTTTTAGAAAAGGAGGTATCAGGATCTCGTTTCTATAAAATGATCCCATAAATATTTTATTAAATAATTACGGAGCGTGATTAGGGTCATATTAAAATTTGGTAAAGAAATTTGAAAGTTTAAATAGTTAATTAGGTAAAAGGACTAAACTGTAAAAGCTAAAAAGTTAATAACTATAAGCTTATTTGCATTAAATAGGAGTAAAAGCATGAAATAAGGGCCTAAAGTAATAATTCTACCTATTCTAAATTTTGTGGACGATTATGGCTTGGCATTTGATGAAATTTGGTTTAATTTAAAAGGTTAATCTGGTAATTAGGTAATTTGGAAATTAGAAAACAAAAGATGATAAAATATTGGAATCATCATCTTCTTCTTTTCTTTGTTGGAGAACTAAATACTCCATAGCTGAGGGTCTGAAGTTTTGGCAAAGCTTTATCTTGTATGCATGGTACGTAATGTTGCCCCGTTTTTAGTATTTTTTATGTTTTTGAGCTCGTTCTACCTTAATTTAGCTAGTCCGAGGGTCAATTCGTAAAGTTTTTAAAAGTCTAGGGACTTTCCATGAATGAGTTTGAATTTTTTTTATTTTAATTGATATATTTTTAAAGTTGATAGTTAAATATAAGTATTTTGTTAAGTGATTTTTAATGATTTTAATGTTTAGGGATTAAATTATTGAAATAATAAAATTCAAGGAAAATATTTTGAATTGATGATAAATATGGGCTATTAGAAGACTAGGTAAAAATCGACTAACATTAATTTTAGTAAAAATGGTAAATTTGCAAGTTTCGGGTTTAGGGACTAAATTGTATAAAAGTTAAAATGTTGGGGGTAAATTTGTAAATTGATAATGGAAGGGTTTAATTGCATAAAACTACTTGTTAGAATGCCAAAAATTTATTAATTGGGTTGAATTATTATTTAGATCAAGAAACGCCATAATCGGATTTAAATCGAGAAAAAGCTAAAGTTTCAGACTAGTTGTCAACTTCGTTTTAGTAACCGTTTCAGTCGAGGTAAGTTCGTATAAGGACTAAATTATTATATAATGTTTTATATATAATGTTAATAAATATTTATGTTACAAATAGATTAGATTAATAATTGTATAATATTTTGGTAATATGGATCAAAATAGGATGTTAATCAATTTGGGTGATATAATGCTTTGGTTTGGATGAGATATTCAAAATGGTATTATGATGAAGGAAATGTATGTTTGATAAAGATATAATGAAATGAAAATTAAGGCTTTGGGTGTGTAAAATGGTCCCGTTTGAACCTTTTGAATACTTAGGATACAAATGACATGTCATTAGGGATTATATAGTTTCGAGTGCTAGCCCTGAATGTCCTACCGATGGCTGAGGTCTTGCATTTGTTGCAGATTCTTCATAGCTCGTGTGAGCAGCATCGTGTAGCTAACATTTCAACCCATAGCTCATGTGACCAGACCCATTTCACAGCTCGTGTGAGGATTAGAGAAAAGGTTTCAGTTACATGTACAAGCACACTTTATGCGGGCATGGTTTTCGAGTAATCAGTGTTATTCCATTTGGTTCAACAGGCAATTAAGGGTTAAAGTGAAAAGGCACGTATATAATGGAAAGTGTAATGTAAGTATTTGGATTGAAAAGATAATGATTCAATTATGTGAATGAATGATTTATATAGTGAAATTCTTTCCATGATATGAATGGGTAATAAAGGCTTAAACGAATGGAATTAATTATATAAAATGTTATGAAACTATAATAGATGGAATGGAAAGTTTTGACATAAAAGTTTTGAAGGTATGAATGTTACATATTAGAAATGCGAGGAATGATATGGATATAGATTTGCTTCCATTATATGTTCCTTGATATGGATGAATATTTGAGGTTTCATTATTGAACTCCCTGACTTGTGAGGTTGGTGTTGTAATAGAAAATGGATAATCTCTTAAGCATGTCAAAGGAATTATTTATGAATTTTATAAAATTGAGCCTATTCAGTAAGCTTACGTTTAATATTTATACGAGGTTACTAATCATTATTTGCTTACGATAGTTGTTTTCTTTTCCTACAGATCATTGGAAAGCTCGACCGGTTGGAATTGCGTAGGAGCACAATCACACTATCCATTCGTCATATTAGTAGTTTTGGTTGTGTTAGGATAATGGTTATAAATGGCATGTACTTGGAGTTTTTTTATGTTATTTATCAATATGATATGGTTTAAGATTATTTGCTTATGTGCCTTGATGTTGTTTTATAAGTAAATATTTGTAAGTATGGATTTTGGTTACCTGTGAATGCCTTGTGATTTTGATGGCTTTTAGTTCATTCAAGTGCGAATGAAGTGGTTAAATGTAGATGTATGATGTACGTTTTAAAGTATGAATTTATGGCATTGAATTTGACTTGATTTGGATGTTAACTTGTGGTACCAATAAGGGTACATTGGATGGACATTTAAATTAAATGATATATGTGTGTTTTGGCATGTAATAGGGTTTGATTGCAGTTTGGCAATTTGGTATGTTTGAGTGGTGCCAAGCTTATGAATGCTTTAATGTTTATAGCTAATGGATTGTAATTAATGGTATAAATTGGTAGGTTGTTAAATACTTATGATGTCTCGTGATGATAGATAAACCATGGTTGAATGGCATGTATGTTTGAAATTGTTTTAGTATGTCTGTTATGTGCTTAATTAATGAACTTGAGATGTTGGTTAGATTGACTTTTGATGTATGAATTATGGTTCCTTTTGGAGGCATATTAGTTAGGTTTATAGAATAGTTTATTTGGTATGTTTTTGGCATGTTTTAAGTGTTTTGGTCATGTCGAAATGATGGAAAGTGTTATGGTTTGTTGTGCAAGAAAAGGTAAGTGTTTTGGCTTGTTTTAGGGGAAAATTAAATTGTACAAGGCCTGGGACACGAGTTGTCACACGGCCGTGTGCCACACATGGCTACACAACATGGCTGTGTGCCATTATTGTTTTAGGTACAGGTTTCACATGATTTGAGACATAGTCTATGACACAGTCGTGTGTCTCAAGTCAGTATGTAACACGATTTGGCACACAGCCTACAACACGGCCGTGTGGCCCTATTTTGAATACTCACATGGGTTGGCACACGGGATGGGACACTAGCGTGTGTCCGGATTTCAAATGTTCACACAGTCTGGGCTATGTTACACGGCCGTGTGACCCCAGTTTCCAAAATTTTCATGTTTTTCAAAAACTTTCTGTTTTATTTCAAATTGATCTGGAATGTTCCCAAACTATTTTTAGGACCCATAGAATCGATTTAAGGCCCGTAACTATAAACTATAAATAGAATATTTAAATGATTGTTATAATTTAAATTGAATAAATGTTCTATTTGAAATCAAATGTTCTGAATGTTATGATTTGATCAGTAATGCTCTGTAACCTAATCCAGCAGCGGAGACAGGTTAGGGGTGTTACAAAAATGGAGTAAAAGAAATCAGTGGGCTCTTTTAATTTTCCAATGAGAGCCCAGACTAATTCGTTCTCGACCCTAAGTGACGATGTCTCCTCGACACACTGAACCATTCCGGGTTCATGCCAAGATGGCGATTGAGGCTTGCCAACCATTCGGGCTTCTTCCCTCCAAATAGGAGCGAAAGATATTTTTGACAGTAAGAAGATTTTTTAACTCTAGAACCTGCCCTGGATTCAATATTTCCAGTTGTACAATGACAATCTCTATGTCCAATAGTTGGGATCGGAGACATGTGGAGTCGGTAGGAAGTGACCACCTTATGGGGAAATTGAAACAACGAGAAAACTTGTCTTTCACCAAAATGAATTTATTATGGTTTAGACATAAGTTTGGAGTCTAATATTTGAACATCGTTTCATGACCTTGGCAAACCCTGAAGTGGACCATCCCAATTGAAGGACCTTGTGTCATGACCTTCAATTAGTAAAAGTGTTGAAAGACATGAGTAAGGGGCTGTAATATCCTAAAAATTTGAGTATCATCTTGTTACTTGTGTTAGTCGGGTATGATTTTATTATGTGTTTAATATAGTCTAGTGAAGGCTTGGAATTATTAATAAAGCTAGAATAATTTTTAGTATTGAAAATTTAGTGAAGTGGATTAAGCGATCTTGACACTTAAGTTAATTTATGTGTCTAAATTTAGCACATGAGGAGTTATTGGCAAGATGGTTATGACGCATGAATGGTTGTTTGAGGGGAGTGGTTTGAATAGCATGGAGTGCATTTTTAAGACTTTATTTTTATGTAGTTTTACATTAAGTGTCGGCCAAGCTTTGCATATGGTAAGTTAGACTTTAAATTTTTATGGCAAGTTGAATAATAGATTAGGAAAGCTTGAACTTTGGGAAAGGAATCATATGGATTAAGGAAGGATAAGGGGACATAAGGCTTGGATTAAGGATGAGGTTTTGGAAGCTTTTTAATGGAAAACTAGTCTATGTATGTGGACGGCATATTGGTCTAGGGGGGTTGATCGAATTTGTTGAAGGTTTGGTAGGTTGGTAGTTTGTTAGTAAAAACTTCCTAAGCATTTGAGCATTTTTTCTTTTCTCTCCACAAACACTCTCCCTAGCCGAATGTGTTCTTGGCAATAAGGTAAAATTTTGTTTTGGTATTGGTATTATTCATTGTTTTGTGTCTAGCCGAAAAACCCTTTTGGAGCCTTGCCAACTTCCCTAGTACACCATATTGAGTAAAAACCAAAACCACCATTGTGCTTGGCTGAACCTCTCTTATTCTCATCCTTCTTTTTCATTCTTTTCATATTTGTTCAAAACCCACATTTCTTCTTTTACTTTCTTCTATTGCCGAATCCTCCTTCTCCTATTTTCACTTTTCTTTTCCTTTCTCTTTCTACACTCTAGCCGAATTCATTTGATTGTCTTCTATCCACCATAGCCGAATCTTCTTTATTTCTTTTTGTTTTGTCTTGGCCGAATATCAACAAGGGTAGATTTTCTTTGGGTTCATCTATAATCAGTTTTGAAGATAGGTAAGTGTATTGGCCAAATTTTCTTATTCCTTTTCTTTTCTCTCTATCATTTCTCATGAAGGCAAAGGCCAAATTTTGAGCATTTGTTAGTAAGGTTCTAATCATAGGAACTTATTTCTTTTAGGCTCTTCGGGACTTTGGAAGCAATCGATTTAACCCTATTTCTCTAGCAATCGAAGTTAGTAAGTCAAGTGGTAAGGATTTATGTTGGTTCATTATTCTTTAAAAGGGTGTAAAGCTGAAGGCTATTGAGACTAAGGTTTGTTGTTGGCCGAATGGTCTTTGTTATTGATCTTAGTGTTGGCCGAATGTAGGGCAAGGAGATCTAGTGTTTGTAGATCGGGTCATCGGGATTTTAGTGCGTTGCGTTAGTGACATGTGTGTAACTTACACACTTTACAACTTGGTAATATATTAATAACTTGATCATGTTTTAAAGCCGAAAACTGTGAAAATCTTGATATGATACCGTAAGGGTATGAGCAAGGATTTGGGTAAGTCCGTTTCGATATGTTTTGCTATATGAGGCTTATTACCATGATATGTGATATATTTCTATATGATACATAATAAAGCATGATGGCATGATTTGCATAATAATTGCACTGTTGTGGGTGATATGAGAGAGGGGAAGGATTTGATATCCGTGTCTTTGGGACACGGAGGTTTGGCACCCGGTGGTTTGGTACCACATATTATTTCGTGTCTTTGGGACACCAGAGGTTTGGCACCTCATACCAATTCATCCTAGTGGCTTAGTACCACAGTGGGTTGGCCCCACATTTGATATTACGGGATCGTCGCCAGTGATTTGGTATCACACGTGGGTTGGCCCCACAACTTTATTATTCGAGACTTTGGGTCACCAGTGGTTTGGCACCACATTATTGGATATCGTGACTTTGGGTCACCAGTGGTTGGGCACCACCAGTGGTTTGGTACCACACGGGGTAGAAAAGGAGTTATGGATGGCTAGGTTTGGGTGCATTATATATACTGCTTGGTTATAATTGTGTAAGCATGTTGCATCAACCGGGGGAAGGACTTATGCACTGAGTCTTGGTGACTCACCTTCTCCCTTATCTTTTCAGGTGATTCGTAGATTACGGATGAGGAGCCGGATGATCTCAAGGTGGCCATGCAATAAAAATTTGGTTTTACATGAACTTCGTTTTAGGTACTTTATTTTATTTTAATTTGGTTTTCATCTTTATATAGATTTGTAATAAGGCCTTTTAAATTATGTTTTGGGATTGTTTATATGCTTTGGATTTGATTTAAACATGGCTTTATGAATTACATGGTTGACATAATAATTTGAGCACAAAGTTTTCTAAACTAGAAAATGCAATGGTTTTCTAAACGTTATCATCGGGTATTATAAATCATTTGATAATATTTAACAACTTAAGTGTTTTCGATGACTCCTACTATTTTCCAAAACTTAAGTTTCCAAATTTCAATTAGAAACGGTTTTCAAAATAATCGCTTGGGTTTCTTTTAAAATTATAAAAGGTTTTCTAATCTATGGATCTGCAACTAAGTTTTAAAGATTTATTTAATAATTTCAAAGTAAATTATTAGTTTTAAACTTATTATATACCTGATTTCTACAAACATAGAACAACAAAGAGTTTTTCACTAAAATTTAATCGTTAACTCAATTTTCTTCAAAACATTTTCCTTCGTGGCATGCCAGATTCGGTTGTGTCGTATTGACTGGGTTTAGTGTGTTATATATTGGTATCAGAGCCACGTTCAAAGGCTCGGCTGTGGGCCCGAGGCCCAAAATGATTTAAAGTATGGTCTTAAAATGTTTTTGTTTAAAATTATATGGTTAGAAAGGCATGGCACCGAGTCTCCGGCACCGATCCGCCCAGGTAAGTATCTCAAACTGTTGCTTTTGATGATATGATTATGATGTGGATGGCATGACTAACTAGTAGTAGAAACTACTCTAGAGACTCAAAACTATAGTTTGAATGTACTCGCGAAACAACTTCTTATTAAAATTATTCATAAAACTGTGTTTTAAAGAAAGTGGAATAATGACTAATGCATAACACTTTTAAATCAGATAAGTCGAGACTTTAGACATGAGTACTCGAGGTCGGGGTCGTATTACTCGTGGACGCGGTCGGGGTAGAATGGCTGTGTCTGAGCCAGTGAGGTCTGGTCAAGGATCCGAAAATGAGGTACCACCACCCCCACCACCAACGGTTGGAGTTGCGCATCAAGATCAAACGGGGGATGATGCAGTGTCTCAGGTGATGCTGCGAGTTCTTGAGAGGGTAGTTGGAATAGGTGGAGGCGCGGGAGTTTGGAAATCCGTATCTGAGCGACTTCGAGCCAATGGAGCTGAGGTATTTCGAGGTGTTTCAGGTGTGGCTCCCAGTACGGCAGAGTATTGGTTAGAGGCGACGGAACGAATCATGGATGACTTGGATTTGAATGCTGAGGACAAGCTGAAAGGGATAGTGTCGCTTCTTCGGGATGAGTCATATCAGTGGTGGCTCACGGTCTTTGAATAGTCTTTGCGTGGAGGATCTCACTTGGGACTATTTTAAGGCAGCGTATCAGAAGAAATATGTTGGGTCTAGTTACATTGATGCGCAGCGTAAGGCATTTCTGAGTTGGGTCCAGGGGAGTAAGTCCGTATCAGAATTATGAGGCAGAATTTTTTAAGATTGAGCCGGTATGCTGGAGGTATCGTGGCTTCGGAGCACGAGCAATGTGTCCGGTTCGAAGATGGATTGAGGGACGAGCTGAGATTGCTGATTGCTCCACATCAGGAGCGAGAGTTTGCTGCGCTAGTTGAAAAGACTAAGATAGCTGAAGGGATAAAGGAATCTGTAAGGCAGAGTCACGACAGGAATAAACATAAGAGAGGTTTTGGATCATCCAGGTCAGCCGGTAATTCTCAGAAGAGGGTTAGGCAGAGTGGGCCGAATCAATCTGGAAGGCTGTTACTGCTAATCAGGGACCAGCACAGTGTAACCGATGTGGGAAATCTCATTGGGGCGAATGTTGGACCGGAGGGAAAGGATGTTTTGAGTGTAGCTCGTTGAATCATCATGTGAGGGACTGTCCATGTAAGCTAGCCAGGAATCAGTCTGAAGGTTAAGGTCGTGCTCAGTTCAGAAAGGAGGGACCGTCACCGTAGAAGGGTCGTGGTAATGGTAGAGGAGGTAATGGTTCTAGTCGAAGCCGCGGAGCATCGGGCAGAGGCGCAGGCAATACTGAGGCAAGACAGCCTGGGTTGGTGTATGCAGTGAGGCGTCGAGAGGAGGGCGATGCACTGGACGTTATAACTGGTATGTTCTTAATCTTTGGTGTACCATATACTGCTTTGATAGATGTGGGTTCGACACATTCGTATGTTGCTAGTAGCATAGTTGAGACTATGAATCTAGACTCTGAGACTACTTCTAGGAAGATGACGCATTACTTAGCCCTCAGGTCACTCTGCAGAAGTAAATAAGTCAGATAGGGATGTACCCCTAGAACTCCAAGGGTAGTGTTTGTAGCTGATCTGATGGAACTGCCATTTGGGGAGTTTGATCTGATTCTTGGGATGGACTGGTTGGTCAAGTATCAAGCAAGTTTGGATTGCGTTGCTAAGCGCATGGTTTTGAAGACAGCTGAGGGCGAAGAAGTGGTTATGATAGGTAATAGAAGAGATTATCTATCCAACGTGGTATCTGCGATGAAAGCTGTGAAGTTGGTCAGGAAGGGCTGTGAGGCATTTGTGGTTCATGTGTGTGCGTTGGAGGCTAAGGAGTCTATTGTAGGGAACATCCGAATGATAAAGGAATATGTTGACGTATTTCCAGAAGAACTTCCGGGACTGCCTCTGGATCGTGAAGTTAAATTTGGTATAGATCTGTTACCCGGAACTGGGCCAGTGTCTATTGCTCCGTATAGGATGGCGCCGAAGGAATTAGTGGAATTGAAGGCTCAGATTCAGGAGTTGTTGGATCGAGGTTTTATCCGACCAAATGTTTCGCCTTGGGGAGCGCCGGTACTTTTTGTCAAGAAGAAGGATGGTTCGATGCGGATGTGTATAGACTATCACCAGTTGAATAAGCTGA
Source organism: Gossypium bickii (assembly GCA_025503065.1). Taxonomy (NCBI): domain Eukaryota; kingdom Viridiplantae; phylum Streptophyta; class Magnoliopsida; order Malvales; family Malvaceae; genus Gossypium; species Gossypium bickii. The sequence goes on from CP106718.1 coordinate 23,808,006, forward strand.
CGATCAAAAATAAGTATCCTTTGCCGAGGATAGATGACTTGTTTGATCACCAAGGGGCGGCGGTTTTCTCCAAGATTGATTTAAGGTCTGGGTATCATCAGCTAAAGGTGAAAGAGGCTGATATCCATAAGACGGCATTTCGCACTCGGTATGGGCACTACAAATTTCTGGTAATGCCGTTTGGGTTGACTAACGTGCCGGCAGCATTCATGGACATGATGAATCGGGTTTTCCAGCAGTTTTTGGATCAATTTGTTGTGGTATTTATAGACGATATTTTGGTATACTCAAAGACAGAGGAGGAGCATGATGCGCATTTGCGAGTAGTGTTGCGCATTCTCGAGGAAAAGCGACTTTATGCCAAATTTAGTAAGTGCGACTCGGCTTAGGAGGTGACTTTCTTGGGTAACGTAGTATCAGCTGAGGGGATTAGAGTGGATCCTCGAAAGATTGAGGCAGTGTTGGATTGGAAGCTACCTAAGTAAGTGGCTGAGATTCGGAGTTTTCTAGGTCTGGCAGGGTATTACCAAAGATTTGTAGAGGGTTTTCTTTAATCGCAGCACCTATGACCAAGTTATTGAGGAAAGGAGTTCCATTTGTGTGGACCGAGAAGCAGCAAGGAAGTTTCAACAAGTTGAAGAAGATTCGATCAAGCTCAGTTTTGATTCAACTCGAGGCGTGCAAGGAATTCACAGTTTCATCGTGATGCATCACATACTGGTTTGGGATGTGTGCTAATGCAGGAAGGGAAGGTAGTGGCTTATGCATCTCGACAGTTGAGACCACATGAAGTTAACTATCCGACGCATGACTTGGAATTAGCTGCAGTGGTTTTTGCTTTGAAGATTTGGAGACACTATTTGTACGGAGAGAAGTTGATAGTCTACACGGATCACAAGAGTCTTAAGTATCTTTTGACTCAGAAGGATTTAAACTTGAGGCAGCGCAGATGGATTGAGTTGTTGAAGGACTACGACTGTTCGATTGAGTATCATCCGGGCAAGGTTAACGTGGTGGCAGACGCGTTGAGCCGTAAGGTTGTATCAGACTTAAGATCGATGTTTGCTCGTCTTAGCTTATATGACGATGGGAGTCTTTTGGCAGAATTGCAAGTCAAGCCGACTTGGTTAGACAGATCAAGGAGAAACAGTTAGAGGATGAGGGTTTGAATGATCAGAGGTTGCAGGTTCAGAATGGTGGTTTAGAGGATTATAGTTTGTCCAGTGATGGAGTATTGTGTTTTCAAGGGAGAGCTTGTATGCCCAAGGATATTGAGTTGAGGCAAAGGATTCTTCAGGACACACATAGCAGCCCATACGCTATTCATCCTGGAGGTAGCAAAATGTATCGGGATTTAAGAGAGCAGTTTTGATGGCCAGGTCTGAAGCGGGAGGTAACTGAGTTTGTGGGTAAATGTCTGACGTGTCAGCAGGTCAAGGCTGAACATCAGTTGCCGTCTGGGTTACTTCAGCCGGTGAAAATTCCACAGTGGAAGTGAGAAACGATCACTATGGACTTTGTCAGTGGATTACCCCTTACGCCAAGTAAGAAGGACTCAGTTTGGGTGATTGTGGATCGTCTGACTAAGTCAGCTCATTTCATTCCGGTAAGGGTGGATTACTCGCTTCAGAAGTTAGTTAAGTTGTATGTGGCGGAGATAGTGAGGTTGCACGGTGTACCAGTGTCGATCATCTCGGACAGAGATCTTAGATTTACGTCGAGGTTTTGGAGAGCGTTACATCAAGCTTTGGGTACGCGGTTGGATTTCAGTACGGCATTTCATCCACAAATCGACGGGCATCGGAAAGGGTTATCTGATTTTAGAGGATATGTTGAGAGGTTGTGTTATGGATTTCAGAGGTAGCTGGGAAGAGTTTTTACCATTAGCTGAGTTCGCTTACAACAATAGTTATCAAGCAAGCATTAAGATGGCACCATATGAGGCGTTGTATGGTAGGAGGTGTCGCACACCTACATGCTGGACAGAGTTGGGTGAGAGTCAGATGTTAGGACCAGAGTTGGTTGCAGAGACTGAGGATAAGGTTAAGATGATTTGAGCTCAAATCGAAGGAAGCTTCGGATAGGCAGAAGTCATATGCCGATCTCAAGCGGAGGGATATAGAGTTTGCCGTGGGTGACAAGGTTTTTCTAAAGGTCTCGCCATGGAAGAAAGTGTTAAGATTTGGGAGAAAAGGCAAGTTAAGTCCAAGGTTTATTGGGCCGTATAAGGTGTTGAGACGAGTGGGACCAGTAGCTTATCAGCTTGAGTTGCCAGTAGAACTGAGTCAGATACATTATGTGTTTCATGTCTCCATGCTTAGACGTTATCGTTCTGATCCATCGCATGTCGTGGCAGTAGAGGAAATAGAGGTGAGTCCAGATCTGACGGTGGAAGAGGAACCAGTGCAGATTCTAGATCGAGATGTGAAAGTGTTGCGCAGAAAGTCAGTTCCATTAGTGAAGGTATTATGGCGGAACCATGGTGTAGAAGAAGTTACGTGGGAACCGGAGGATGTGATGAGACAACAGTTTCCTCAACTCTTTTGATCAGGTAATTTCGAGGACGAAATTTTTTTAAGGGGGTAGAATTGTAATATCCTAAAAATTTGAGTATCATCTCGTTACTTGTGTTAGTCGGGTATGATTTTATTGTGTGTTTAATATAGTCTAGTGAAGGCTTGGAATTATTAATGAAGCTAGAATAATTTTTAGTATTGCAAATTTAGTGAAGTGGATTAAGTGATCTTGACACTTAAGTTAATTTATGTGTCTAAATTTAGCACATGAGGAGTTATTGGCGAGGTGGTTATGACACATGAATGGTTGTTTGAGGGGAGTGGTTCGAATAGCATGGAGTGCATTTTTAAAACTTTATTTTTATGCACCTTTACATTAAATGTCGGCCAAGCTTTACATATGGTAAGTTAGACTTTAAATTTTTATGGCAAGTTGAATAATAGATTAGGAAAGCTTGAACTTTGGGAAAGGAATCATATGGATTAAGGAAGGATAAGGGGACATAAGGCTTGGATTAAGGATGAGGTTTTGGAAGCTTTTTAATGGCAAACAAGTCCATGTATGTGGACGGCATATTGGTCTGGGGGGGTTGACTGAATTTGTTGAAGGTTTGGTAGATTGGTAGTTTGTTAGTAAAAACTTCCTTAGAATTTGAGCATTTTTTCTTTGCTCTCCACAAACACTCTCCCTAGCCGAATGTGTTCTTGGCAATAAGGTAAAATTTTGTTTTGGTATTGGTATTATTCATTGTTTTGTGTCTAGCCGAAAAACCCTTTTGGAGCCTTGCCAACTTCCCTAGTACACCATATTGAGTAAAAACCGAAACCACCATTGTGCTTGGCCGAACCTCTCTTGTTCTCATCCTTCTTTTTCATTCTTTTCATATTTGTTCAAAACCCACATTTCTTCTTTTACTTTCTTCTATTGCCGAATCCTCCTTCTCCTATTTTCACTTTTCTTTTCCTTTCTCTTTCTCCACTCTAGCCGAATTCATTTGATTGTCTTCTATCCACCATAGCCGAATCTTCTTTATTTCTTTTTGTTTTGTCTTGGCCGAATATCAACAAGGGTAGATTTTCTTTGGGTTCATCTATAATCGGTTTTGAAGATAGGTAAGTGTATTGGCCGAATTTCTTTATTCCTTTTCTTTTCTCTCTATCGTTTCTCATGAGGGCAAAAGCCAAATTTTGAGCATTTGTTAGTAAGGTTCTAACCATAGGAACTTATTTCTTTTAGGCTCTTCGGAACTTTGGAAGCAATCGATTTAACCCTATTTCTCTAGCAATCGAAGTTGGTAAGTCAAGTGGTAAGGATTTATGTTGGTTCATTATTCTTTAAGAGGATGTAAAGCCGAAGGCTATTGAGACGAAGGTTTGTTGTTGGCCGAATGGGCTTTGTTATTGATCTTAGTGTTGGCCGAATGTAGGGCAAGGAGATCTAGTGCTGTAGATCGGGTCATCGGGATTTAGTGCTTGCGTTAGTGACAGGTGTGTAACTTACACACTTTATAACTTGGTAATATATTAATAACTTGATCATGTTTTAAAGCCGAAAACTGTGAAAATCTCGATATGATACCGTAAGGGTATGAGCAAGGATTTGGGTAAGTCTGTTTCGATATGTTTTGCTATATGAGGCTTATTACCATGATATGTGATATATTTCTATATGATACATAATAAAGCATGATGGCATGATTTGCATAATAATTGCACTGTTGTGGGTGATATGAGAGGAGGGGGAAGGATTTGATATCCGTGTCTTTGGGACACCAGAGGTTTGGCACCTCCAGTGGTTTGGTACTACATATTATTTCGTGTCTTTGGGACACCAGAGGTTTGGCACCTCATACCGATTCATCCTAGTGGCTTAGTATCACAGTGGGTTGTCCCTACATTTGATATTACGGGATTTTTGCCAGTGATTTGGTATCACACGTGGGTTGGCCCCACAACTTTATTATTCGTGACTTTGGGTCACCAGTGGTTTGGCACCAGATTATTGGATATCGTGACTTTGGGTCACCAGTGGTTTGGCACCATCAGTGGTTTGGTACCACACGGGGTAGAAAAGGAGTTATGGATGGCTAGGTTTGGGTGCATTACATATACTGCTTGGTTATAATTGTGTAAGTATGTTGCATCAACCGGGGGAAGGACTTATGCACTGAGTCTTGGTGACTCACCTTCTCCCTTATCTTTTCAGGTGATTCGTAGATTACGGATGAGGAGCCGGATGATCTCAAAGTTGCCATGCAATAAAAATTTGGTTTTACATGAACTTCGGTTTGGGTACTTTATTTTATTTTAATTCGGTTTTCATCTTTATATAGATTTTTAATAAGGCCTTTTAAATTATGTTTTGGGATTATTTATATGCTTTGGATTTGATTTAAACATGGCTTTATGAATTACATGGTTGACATAATAATTTGAGCACAAAGTTTTCTAAACTAGAAAACGCAATGGTTTTCTAAACGTTATCATCGGGTATTATAAATCATTTGATAATATTTAACAACTTAAGTGTTTTCAATGACTCCTACTATTTTCCAAAACTTAAGTTTCCAAATTTCAATTAGAAAAGGTTTTCAAAATAATCGCGTGGGTTTCTTTTAAAATTATAAAAGGTTTTCTAATCTATGGATCTGCAACTAAGTTTTAAAGATTTATTTAATAATTTCAAAGTAAATTATTAGTTTTAAACTTATTATATACCTGATTTCTACAAACATAGAACAACAAAGAGTTTTTCACAAAAATTTAATCGTTAACTCAATTTTCTTCAAAACGTTTTCCTTCGTGGCATGCCAGATTAGGTTGTGTCGTATTGACCGGGTTTGGGGTGTTACAGGGGCGGCTTGTTATGACTACTATAATGGAAGAAGTACGCCATTAAAGTCCCCCAGGATAAATTAGTGAGTTACCCTGGTACAATTCTATACACTTTGAGTATAGCGCCGAAGAAAGGATGTAAAGGGAGATAGAAGCCAGCTTCCAACAAGTAGAGTGGTAGAATGAAGCCCTTGGCTAAATCACTGAAACACCTTCCTCCCATAGCAATTTCAAACTGGTAAGAAAAGTTAGGCTGCTGGATACTCTAGGCTGCCAAATGATGTTCCATTTCCTCTATGGTGGTTTGGCAACTATATACAGGCATCTACATTGAAGTGATCATCTCTTTGAATAAATGGGCATTTTCATCCTTAACAATAATGTTCCTTTGGCGACGCCTTTGACTTCGAGAATCGGTGCCTCTGACCCTTCCTCCCGATACGAAAACAATTTCAAACGTAGTAGTATAGTAAAAGACAAATAAAAAGAAAGGTGAAGGATTGCCCAAAATTTGAAAATTGACTACAACGAGCCGGTAACCACTATTAAAAGAGAAGAATTAAACAAGAAAGATGAAAAAAGGAAACTTAAGGCTCAAAAAGGAACTCAAATGATAGAAGGGTGAGGGGAAAAGTTGATCCCTCCTATTGATGCCTTGGGTTATGTAACCAAGTGTTCTGGGGAATTTTGGATTCCAAGGGTAACCAACCGTTCAAGTCCTCGAGTGCAATTTTGAAAATTGTAGAGAAGGAGATGAGTTTTTCTTAAACCCCTCATAAATCAAATAACAGGATAGTCTGCCAAAGAAAGAGGACCATCATGTATTCATCAATAAAAGTACGTTCGTAAGGGAAAACGTCTGGTACTAAAAAAAAAAAGAGAGAAAGGCTCGTCAAAAAAACCTCAGATTCGTCCTTGGACTTAATACCCTCTAATAATGGTGGATATGCAAACTCACTACTCTAATGGAATAAGTTCAAAGAATCATTCTGGGATAAGAGCTAGCATCAAGGTAACATGGATATATAATAATGACCATATTGATGGTATGAGATAAGTACAACTGGAGCCTGCTTCTAAAGCTAGACACAAAAGGAAATTTCAAAGACTAAGTTTTCTTTAAGGGTGGGGAAGTTGTAACACCCAAACATCGTTATCTAGACCAAACTAAGGAAATTAAGACTAAATTGAAAGGATTAGCAAATTGTCGAGCCTAATTGGGTAAATTAGAAATTTTAGTGGCCAAAATTTAAATAGTTGTATTTCAACCCTGGTTTGGTTAGGATATAACCAGCTGGTTCCAAAGTGGCAGACATTATAAGTGGCAGCAATGGTTTGTGGAGACTGTGCTGAGGGAGTATATATATGTGTGTGTGGGAATTAAATTTCTCTTAAATTTACTTCCCAAACCTTTTTCTCTAAGCATCGTCTTATCCAGTCGCCCTAATGAAGATGAGGATGTAGTTGAAGGAAGTTCTACTTGTTGCAACCATTGTACAAATTTAAGTCTCGAAGTGGAAATATTGGGAACTGGTAAGTTTCCTTATCCCTCTAAACTTGTGCATTAAAGAAAAGAGGTAGCGTAAGAAAACTCAAAGTTTCTGGATAATTGTGCAATCTGGGTCTTAAGGTTTGAACACCTTTAGTTTAACCAATACATGGTTGTCATGCTTAGCTGTCAAAATGAAGGAGGCTCTGGTGTTCAAAGAAGCTAGGGAGGCAAGAAAATAAGGTGAGTTTTTGCACTCCAACCTTGAATTTCTAAGTATGTTGAAAGTTTGCATGGGTCTAGAAGTATCAACCATTTTAGTTCAGTAGACATGACCCAAGATGCTTCATTTATAAAATGCATGTATTGCATATGAAATACGAGAAGGGGTCTTCACCGGGATTAGATGAAGTTAGGATAGAAAAAATGGGTGATTTTGTTTCATACCGCTATAAGGTGTTACTGTGTGCACTGTGATGAACGAAGCTCTAGGCCCTGTGGATGGGACACTATGGTGTTCGAGCATCAATGTATAGGACGGTGGATAGAGAGATGGCTTTAATACAATGGGATAATAAATAAAATATCATGGCTAGGCCATGAGATTGATCAGAGGCTATACGTATAGAAATGAGTAAGACCATAGCTGAAAGATGCTATGATGTCATGATAAAGATGGGTAAGACCATAGCTGAAAGATGATGTCATGATAAAGATGGGTAAGACCATAGCTGAAAGATTCTATGGCATAATAATAGAAAATGAGTAAGATCATAGTTGAAAGATACTATGGCATCATAGTAGAAAATGAGTAAAACCATAGTTGAAAGGCACTATGGCATCATGTGAAATCACACTAGAAATGGCTAAATAAGACCAAGACCATTGCTAAAAGATGTTATGGCGTCATTTGGTAGTTTGCGGGGCACTAAACACAAGGTAGTCCACCATGACACTAATCACAGAGTAAACAATTGGGACTGTAACTTGGGGAAGTCTGCCATGGTGTAGGGACTAAGGGTTTTTAATTGGAAAACCCGCGATTCATGAAAAATGCCAAGGGTGAAAGTAGAGTTCACGAGTGATTGGATTGATAAGTCGCATTAAAAAATGCGTTGGTGTGTCAAGAGAGATGGACCTCAAAAATAGTGAGAAATGTCAAGTTTATGTTCTAACTGTAGTTAGGGAGGAAAGGAAATGTAACACCCCATATACGAGTCCAAGGCTGAGACCGGATATGAGACATCACTATGCTTGAACTTTCTTAAACATGCACTTACGGGCTATAAAATTTTGTTCCGAATTAAAAACTTCTCTTTCTTAGTCTAATCATACATTTCATGGACCTACGAGGCCTTAAACACGTATCTAAAAACTTTTGTAACTTAATCGAAAACTTTTCTTTAAAGCAGGGGTCAGACGCCCATGTGACATGGGGCACGCCCGTGTACCCTTTAGACATGCCCGTGTCTTCCAACCGTGGTCGACACTGACTAAATTCACACGGCCTGGGGCACACACCCATGTTCTGACCGTGTGTCACACATGGCCTAAACAAACGGTCGTGGGATTTCCCATAGTCTATTTTGACTTGAGGTACTAAGGTGCAGGGGACGCACGGCCTAGACACACGCCCTTGTGTCTATCCGTGTGGGCACTTAAATGCTATTTACCAAGTCAATTGCCACCCTGAAATCAAGATCAATCTCATTTTCAATTCAACAACTCAGATTACTACATCTTTAATGAACAATACTATATGCTTCATTGATATCAATAGACATACATACTTAGCCCATCTTGGCCTATCACTTAGCCATATACAAAAGAATAATAAGCTTGATAGCCTATATTTTAGTTCTTCTTAGAACATATACTCAAAATTAAGTGTTTCCTATACATGCCATACTAAATAAAAACAACTTCGCTATACCAAAATAGCGATTGATAGTGTGCTTCGAGCTCCGATAACGATCATCCACGAGATTAGCTTGGCAGAACTACATGGAAAGAAAGGATAAAAGAAGTAAGCATTTAGCTTAGTAAGTTTGCATATAATGCACATAGTAATATGTTTGTTTAACAAAAACCTTTTGGCATAAACAATGGCATCATAATTTCAGCTGTTTAAGCTTACTTACTCTTACTGATTCTTACATATCTCATGACACTTACTAGTCTCATGCTTGTGAGGTAGACAAGATACCTGTATCACTTGATCACATAGATCAGCATACTTTACTGTAATAATCATAATCTCTAATTCATCATTCATAACATGAATAATACTCATTTTCAAATTGATAATAGCTTTGCTTACTTAATTTTCTTGCTATCTCATTTAAGCTTTACTCATTTGCCCGATGAATTTCCATGAATAATCAAGGATACTGAATCTCATCCCACATATAACTCGATGCCAAAGCCATATGCTTGATAGGGTCTTACATGGGATCTCTCATCTTGGTATTGATGCCATGTCTTGACATGGACTTACTCAAACTCTTCCTTGTGTGTTCCCTTGGGAACTTACCATTGCCATGTCTTGACATGGTCTTCTTTGGTATCTTTACTCATGATCTGGTCAATGCCGAGCCTTAGCTTGGACTTACATGAAATCTTTCTTGTTACTCACCAATGCCATGCCTTGGCTTGGACTTACATGGGATCTCTATCTCATGATAGCTTTTCAATGCCAAGACTTATCTTGGACTTACATGACATCTTTACTTGGAGACTCACCAATGTCATGCCTTGGCTTGGGCTTACATGGGTCTTCATCTCATAATAACTCTTCGATGCCAAGACTTGTCTTGGATTTACATGATAACTTTGCTTGATTGCCAATGCCATGCCTTGGCTTGGTCTTATACGGACTTTCTTATCTCATGTGGTAGATCGAGTATCCTAAGTAATTCAACTTCAATCGGGACTTTCTCATGCTTAATCTCATTAATTTCTTTGTATAGCATACCATTAAACATTCTCATGAAAGTAATGTATATTTAACAACATAACAAGCAATTCAATGAAAATATTCATTAAGCTTGGAAATCATACAAACTTACCTCGATATACAAAATGTATGTAGATATGCAATTTAGTCCTCGACTTTGTTCTTGCCTCGGTTTCAATCCGGGCTTCATTTTTCTTGATCTATAATAATAATTTAGATCATTTAATACTCACATTGACTAAATTGACTCTTAACTCATACTTTGGTAAAATTACTATTTTGCACCTAAACTTTCTCATATTTACACTTTTGCCCCTAGGCTCGTAAAATAATTCTCATACCACTTTCTTAAACTTCATGATTAGCTGATTCATTATCTCAACTATAGCAATAGAAAATTCTCACTATTTCTACCATGTATGAGAAATTTCATAATATTAACAAACTAGTCCTTACTAGCATTTTTCATGAAATTCACTTAGAAAAAGATGTTTATCTAACATCAAACTCTCATAATCTTCCATAAAATATCATTTACAAGCATCTCATACATGGTTAGATTTATGAACATGAATCTTAGCTCATTTTATAGCTAAAAATAGCTAATTCATAATACAAGGATTTCAAAAATACGAAGAATAATATAAACGGGGCTAAAATGAACTTACAAGCAAGCTTGAAAAATTGAAGAACCCTAGCTATGGAGTCTCTCCAATTTTTGGCACAAGGAAGAAGATGAATAACAATTTTTATCATCTTTTTCCCTTTTTAACCATTTAATTGATAAATGACCAAAATGCCATTCTATTTAAAAATTCCCCATTTACTAACTCATGTCCATTTTTGTCCAAAAATTATAATTTGGGCAAACTGCTATTTAAGGACTTCTAATTAATATTCTAAAGCTATTTAATACAAAAAGTTTCTAGAAACTCATATTTTGCAACTTTTGCAATTTAGTCTTAATAGACCATTTACTAGAAATTTTCATAAAATTTCTTCATGAAACTTTCACAATATCATGCAACCATTTCAAATACCTTAAAAACTCATATTACTACTTCGGATTTGTAGTCTCGCACCACTGTTCTGACTAGGCCCTAAATCGGGCTGTTACAGAAAGAGTGGCTCTTAAATTAAATTGGTACTCGTAGCATACGCATATAATAGTCCATAAGGGAAGTAAACAGGTACAGATAAGTATGCACTAGTACGCGGTCATGTATATAAGTTAAGATTAGGGAAAAAGGTCAACTGAAAGGTTTAACAGGCTAAATCAGGTCCTCTTGAGTGGAAGTGTATGCCTAAGGTCGAATGGCCAGCAAAGTCTGTCAAAGGATAAAAGATAGTGGAGGTCAGATCTACATAAGGAGAAGGGTAAGAATTTCATTGATATCCTAAGGTAGGAACCACATAGGTTAAGAAACCTTCTTTGGAAATATGTTAGACATAAAAAAGGCCTCTGCATTGCTAGTGAGTCCTAATAATCCAAGGCGGTGAGGACATTGAACTCTAAGAAAGACTGCAAATGTAAAATTCACTTGAGTAGTCGTCAAGCATTAGTCCTAGAACTAATAAATACGATTATTCGGGAGTTAAAATTTTATGCTGAACGTCCCAAATTTTTCTTAAATTCTTATGTGGATTTCACTAAGTTCGCCCGAACTTATAAGTTTTTTCCCCAAATACAGGTTAAAGATTCAAAAATGGAGAGGGACCAAGCTAGACTTCGTTGGGAGCTAAGCAAAACGCAACAGCAGCTAGGAAAAATGTAGAAGCCTCGCCTCAGGGTTTAAGTTTCCTATGTATATGTAATCAAACCTTTGTCTAAAGTTTGTAAACGTTTGTCAGATTTAATGTCTTACAGATTTATTACTGATAAACCGTAAAAGTAACATATTTTAATCCCATATTTAGTATGCTTTTGGATGATTTATCCCTCGATTTATGTAAAAAGATGCTCTTAATCCTTTATTTTCATGTCTTATACCTAGGAAAGCACCCCGAGGATGAAAAAAGATAAAACGGGCCTAAAACGGACCAAATTGGGCCAAGGAGGAAATTGACACGGCCTGGACTTAAGCCCACACAGCCGTGCCACGTCAATCTACTAGAACACAGCCTGATCTCGATTCACACGGCCGTGCTTCCTTAAAGAAGTCCGAGCACGGCCTGACCATGATTCATACGGGCGTGTGCCATGGCCGTGTCCCTGTCACTGGAAAGAGTAATTTCTTTCGGGAAAGGATACTTGGAGGCAAAGAAACACATTCCAAAGCCTATTCAAACACCGTAGTAGGAATTCTACTTAAAGTAGGATACTTATGGGCCAAGTAAGGCATCACAAAGTCTATATAAACACCCAAGAGGGCAACTTGAAGGGGGAGTTCGGCAGAAGCCGAAACCGGAGGCGAGCTAGGCCAAGGAGCCAAGCCGAAAAGGTCAGAATTGTGGGAATCGCTCAAAGTTAGCCAATTGATCGATCCCAAGAAGCCAGAATTATACTCAAGACGGTGGAATTCTCCTTCAATTCCTTCAGGGAGTTTTAGGGATTTCTTATGTTTTGTTTTACCTTTTCTCTTGAGATGTTATCTTTCTTAGTTATGAACTAAACCCCTCAGATACTTAAAGGGGATGAAACCTAGATGAATCTTATTATTTAATTTCTGAATTTTATGAGAAATACTTAGTTTGTTCTTAATTATGCATGCTTAATCCAAATCTGATGGGCTTAGGTGGAGGAGGAATAGACTCTGCTTAAGAGTAGATCTAGCATAATTAAGCGGAGTTAAACAAACGCCTAGAGATAGGGTTACGAGATTTTGCCGGATTAGGGTGAAACCTAATATGGGAATCTATAGATCGATTTACTGCTATTCTAGGGGTTATTATAAGAGAACGAGAGTTCCACTAATTAACCTAGGGTTAGACGTTATTCACCTCGAGAGAGGGTTTAGCATAGGTTAGGGAGTCCTACGGATCAAGCTAAGTAAATAAATCATATAATTCAGGGTTAGATAACAAGTGAAGTCTAGGTGGATTCTTCCTGAGGGTATCGTCATGATCAATTGAGTTTTTCTTCAAGTTTTTTCCCAATTCGTTCTTTTTGTCTTAGTGCCCTTAGCTTTGTCGTCATTAATTTAGATTAAAACAAACTTCACTTTATTTTTAAGGCTAAATAATAAAAAGAAAGTTAGTATTAATACTTTTGGTTCCTTTGGGTTCGATATCCGGTCTTGCCCAAGCTATACTACTATTTGATAGGTACACTTGCCTTTAATCGTTGTCAGAGTTAGTTTCCAGGTTCGATCATTCTTTCATAATTTTTAAAGCTCTGATTTCAGTGATCAATTACCAATTAATACGAGTTGTAATTTTAGTTAGATTTTCAAATTCAAGTTGTCTAAGTATGTATTTAAATTGAAGCAGGAAACTTGTTAAGTCATTCTAATCTATGTGGCATCCGATACTCGGACCTGGCTTTTGGGTCAAGTAGATGGTGTTACAGATTGTCTCACAACTTACTCCTCCTGGTACTAAACAATGGAATGGAGTATCTAAGAGAAAGATTTGAACTGTGTTATACATGGTTTGTTTGATGATGAGTCATGTTGATCTCTCAACTTCCTTTTTGGGAATGCACTAAAGATAATTGTTTTGCACTAAATCATGTTCCATCTAAATCAATTTGAAAGACACCATATGAGATGTGGACTAGGAAACATCCTAGTATATCATTGTACAAGTGGGAAATTGTTGGAATATGCATAAAGACCAATCATGGGGTGATTGTAATAACATATTAATTTATCTTGATTTGCTAATAAAAAAAATCGTACTATTGTATTCAGTCTTCATTTTTATGTATCAATTAAACCTATAATAATAAAATCCTTAGAATAATCTATTAGTCTAGTATTATTGTGGTCTTAGACAACAAGAATACATTGAGACTGATGTGTGGTTGATCAATAACAATATGTTGTCGTGGGTATAGGATATCGAGTCAATGCATGCATACATGTTAAAGAACAATGTATTGGACTGACCCACCTTGAGTTTGTATCTTAGATTATTATGTAATAGTCACATCAATTCTCATAGTGATAATTGTTTTATGTGATCCTTAGACTTAAGTTCACCATAGTTCCCAACATCGAGAGTCATATATTTTTACGCAATCAAACGTCTTCCATAATTGGATGTACTATAAAGGCTGTTGTTGGATATACCAAAAATTACGTGTTGGTATATGGAGTGACCAAAATAGGATTCATCCCTCCTACATAATGGTTGTACTCAAATAAGTTAATTGAGATATTAGTCTCATTTGTTTATCTTAGTTTATTTGAGATTCAATTGATAAAAGATTGGACTAAACTGATGTGATTATTCCATGAATTGTGTTCATTCTATATATAATAGAAAAAAGGATAGGCTACATAGTAACATTCTAACGTAAAGGTTTCGTTGAATCACAACTTCCTACAACTTGGATGGTAGGAATGCATTGCTAGATGCCACTTGCTCTTTTTAATATTTTAAATTGTTAAGGTCCAAAGAAATTCATGATTATGTTTAACCTATCCCATAAGTTAATTAATTAATAGAAATGTTCGTATGGATGGAGTCAATTTGGACACAATATATACGCGTGCTTGATGTACATATATACAATGGATTCTATTAAAATAATATGAATTATATTTCACATATTTTGACTGGGTTATTATTAAATTTATTAAGCAAAGTATCTAAAAATTTTGGTTAAAAGAGATTTCAAAATCATGTTTTAAAATCCCTTATCCTTCCAAACATGTAATTATTCAAAATAGTTTTTAAATAAAACTAGAACTCTCTTATCCCACAATCTTTGCCCGAATTTTTTTGCTAGCAAACAAAATAAATTTCAATAAGAAAAAAAATGCTTAACAGGGTTAAAGATAGAATTCCATTCGTTTGAATTAATTAGATTACGTAGAGGCTAAAACATGAAAGTTGTGACTATAATTTGTTTTTTGCATTGATAACACTTTGTCAAACTCAAATTATCTACTTTGATTATTCAAAGGTATATTTAGAACCATATTCTATTCTAGATCCATCATCTCCTACATGGACCCATAGTGTTGGATCATCAAAATTTTAGATCTTTCTAGGTTGATTATTCTCCAATGACCTAACATTGAGGAGTGTCAAAGGTACCCCGAAAAGATGGATAATTGGCTCATCGAAACCCTTTTGGTTTTTGAGAGGGAAGTGCCTTAGGATGTTTTGAGGTATCACTTTGTGATGTATGTGATAAAAAAGCTTAGGGGAGGATAAAGTGAGTGCTGGTATTGAATACGGACTCCTCAAGCTATTTGGAGGAAGGAAGAAACCCTGGGATGGTGTAGTAGGCCACCTGATAGGGGGTAGTGCCCACAAGGTTTTGGTTTTAATCCTTGTTGCTTCGCTTGCAAGAAAGACATCGTATGTGTGAGGAAGATCTAGATAGATCTAGGACATTTAGGCAACAAGTAAGATGTTTTAGAACCTAAAACCAATAGCAAGAATATGAGAAATCAATGAGAGATAATTGAATGAAACTAAAATAAAGAAAAGAGGAGATAATAGGGAGATTGGAATTAGTTTAGAGAAGGAATCCTAAACTGAGTAGGAGATTGGTTCCAAAGCTACCGATGGTGGTTCTCTAAAGAATGATTTTGAGGGTGTCTTTGTGTGATTTGGGTGTCGACTGTCACACCCGATTTTCTTTAAGACCATAATTTAGGAATAATTGGGGGCTAAATTGAAAGAAATAGTAAGTTAGTGGCTTCTACTAAAAAATTAGGAAAATTTTGTGGCTGATTTTGTAACATCCCAAAATTGGGCCAAGTAAGATTGGGCCTAATGGGCTTTGGGCGTGGGAGTGTTTAAAATTTTTGAGAACAAGAGAATGGCATTATTTGTAGTTGGACTTATTAAGAAGGTAATTTTGGAGGGTTACAAGGTTTCTATGAAGTCTCGGGTTTAATTAGGCCTTAGGAAAAAAAATTGGTATTTTATCACTTTAGGGAGATAGAGTAAGTGACCTTAAGGCTTATAGTAATGAATGAGTAAATGGTTAGCATAAGATGAGTAATTGGTAAAGAGGTTATGGCATTAAGTGATGTACCTTGAGGGAAGAGGTTCAAATCCCATTGTTTGTAAATTTGACTATTATTTTTGCTTTCCTTCCTTATGTGTCGGCCAAGAAGTATTTTTGGTAAGTGTGGACTTCATTATTTTGGTAAGGTGGCTAAAAGAATATGTCAAGGTTAAAGTTTGGGAAAGGAATCAAGAGGAATAGGAAAGAAATGGGGACAAGAGGCTAATATCAGGGGAGGTGTTTTGGAAAGTATGGGTGGCCAAACTCTTATCCTAGGGGGGGATGCATGTGGACGGTTTTGAGGTAGATAGGTGGCTGAAAAATTTTATTTGGCATTTGGTAAAGTCTTAGCTTTGTTTTGGCCAAAATTCCTTTGACAACTTTGTGTCATTCTCTCCCAATTTGCAACTCTCCTTGCCGAAACCTATTAGCACAATAGTGCATTTTCTTTCTCTTTTATTTGACCACAAACTCATTTTCTTTCCACCTTCCTTGATAGCTGAAATTCTCCATTGCCTTTTGATTTAATTTTTGGTGCTTGTTAGGCCAAAAACTTTTCTCTTTGCACGATTTGGTACTCTCTAAATTTCTTTTGCTTTGTGCCGAATTTACAAGCCATTGGTGAGCACATTTTCTTTATTTTTTCCTTGGGGGCCGAAACCTTAATCCATCTTTCACCATTCTTTTTGTTGCCGAAATACTCACATTTCTTTTTGGTTCATATTTCTTTTAGTGTTGATCGAAACATTCCAAACACCTTGATACACATTCTCCTTTCTTTTAATCATTTCTTCTCATTTATGTTGACATTCACTCCTTTGATCAATCGAGTGATAGTGGAAGGCTGGTAAGCTTTAATCTGATATCTTATTCACTCTGTAATTCCTTTTCTCCTATTTTTCATGATTTTTCAAATACATGACACTGTTTCTGACCGAAACTGTTTTATTACAAAATATGATTACCACTACGATCATACGCACGCCCGAGTGATCACGGATGCCGGTTTTCGATTTTTCTTCGGTATTTCGACCAATTCACAGAATATTTCATACAAAATTTTAGAGAAGTGTGAGATTACACATCATATACGGAAGGTACGGGATTACACACCTTATTCGGAATCTGTAACACGATATTCTCCGCAGCACCTAAAGATACAATCGGTCAACAATTAGTCCAAAACCAAATTTACCACTTCAACCAATTGTTTTGATTGATTAACAATCTATACACTTACCAACAATCCGAGTCTCTTATTACGAGGGATAGATCGAGCGATTTAGTCCCTTAAAATATATTCGATTATTCACAACCACTATTTCGTTAAGCAAAATAACCTGTCAACGAAAAAGATCCAAAAAGAACTATGATGAATCCCTTACCTTAACGATATTAGTTCCGATTTCTAACAATTGTACAATGGCTATGGATGAGTCAAAGTTGTGTCTATTTTAATATGGAAGAAAAGGAGAAGGAAAAGGAATATTATATTCTGAGATTTGTTAATTTTAGTGAGACTGGTTCTGAATGACTTTGGGGTATTTTGTTCTGTCTTGGAAAAATCGTATAAAATTGTACAAAGTGAATTAAGAGTTATAATTGATATGTATGGATTCCTTAGTGAGCCTATTTTCAATAGAAATAAGTTGGAGCAGTAGATGAAAAGCGTACAGTAAGATATTTGTGATTAAGTTAAGGGAGGTTAGAATCATTGGACAGTGAAACAAGGGAAAATTTAAGGAATAAACTGCATTAAATGGTTAAGCTAAAAATGCTGGAAAAATTATAGTAGAAAGATATACGAGTCTAGTTTCAAGGAAAATTTACGAATTTAGATTTCAAGTTTCCTAACTCGAGTTATAGTCAATTTAGTCAGTAGGACGCAGATGGACAATTTCGATTTTTATGCCCCAAATTAGTAATTAAGCCTAGGTTGCGAAAATTACCATCATACCCTTAGAGGGTAAATTACCGAATTACCCTTAGTGGGTACGATTATCGAATTATGAAAATGGCCTTACGGGCCAAATTACGAAAATGCCCCTAATGGGCCGAATTACGAAATGTCCCTATGGACCGAATTACAAAAATACCCTTTATGGGCCAAATGTGATATGTTGCTATATGGGCCGTTTGGTATTTGCTATATGGGCCGTTTGATATTTGATATATGGGCCAAATGTGATATTTGATATATGGGCCAAATGTAATATGAGCTATATGCGCCAAAATGTGATATGGGCCAGATTGTGTAAATTTTTACAATGGGTCGTATGTTTGTAATAATTTTATGATTTGATATGAATAATTGAATGTGCATATTATATACATGATTTGCATGGGTTGGGCTATTTGACGAAGAGAAGTTCTGGTAGCTTTGCTACAAAATTCTGATGGCTTCGTGCCCAGTTTGATATATGGCTTCATGCCCAGTTTGATATATGGCTTCATGCCCAGTTAATATATGGCTTAATGCCCAGTTTGGTGTGTTGGCGGGGTGGGTGACTAAAGCTCCCCACAGGTGTGTTGGTTGGTACAGGTGGTGTGTAGCGGATGGAAAACTAGGTTTGGTTGGGAAATTGCATAACACATGCATGTTATATATATGATATTATGCTATGATTGTAATGGGCCTAGGCCCAAAATATTGTTATGGGTGTTCCGACCCAGTGGATGATGGTAAGGGGATTATACACTGAGTTCTTGTAACTCATCCCCTTTCTCTTAACCCTTGTAGGTAATGCTCCGTAGTGAGGACTTGGGCCCATGGATGACTCGGTAGAGGCTATACTTTCGAAATGGTGTTATCGAATTTTAAATTTTCTATTTTCGTTTATTTTATTATTTTTCTATTTTGGTTTAAGTTGTAATAGGGCCTCTGGAGTATTTTATTATTTGCTTTGTGGTTGTTATACTTATTATCTTGCTTAAATTGTTTAAAACGAGAATTTTTCTAAAAACGTAAATAACGGTTTTCCAAAAATTGATTAACAAATGATTTTCATAACAAACTTTTACAAATGATTTAACTCGGAAATTCTCTTTCAAATTATCGGCGACATTTTCAAAAGTCCTGATTTTAAAGTCCACTACGATTTTCGACTCATCAATCAACCTCTCAAAAATACTTGTGTTTTATCTACGTTTCCGCAATGTTTTCAAAATGCTTCTGCAACTCTATTTCCAAACGTCATATTTTCGTAAATTGTTTATTTCAAATATGTTTTCACAACCAAAAAGGTTTTTAAAGATAATTACGTTTTCAAGTAGATAACAATTACTTAAGTGTTTTGAGGTTTTAACAAAGAGGCTGAAATTTTCAAATGAGTTTTATTTGTGACATGCCAGATTCGTGCCTAACTTCTAGGCCGGGTTTGGGGTGTTACAGATTTGGAAATAGTTGAATTTTCTAGTTTGGTTGGATGAAAACCAACTGGTTCTTTAGTGGAAGACAAAATTATTACCAATGAATTGTTTTGACAAGGTTGAATATCATGCGTAAAGGGCTATAAATAGAAGATAAGTGAATTCCCAGGGTGATTCTTGATTCTGCTTTATTTTCTTCTCTTTGTCATCTTCTTTGGTTGCTTCGATGAAGAGGTAATTACGAAAAGCTCTGCATGGAGTGATGATTATGAGGTTTGTTTCGGAAAAGTAGGGAATCCAATGAACTAGTAATGTTCTAAGTCTTTTGGTGTTCGTAAATTTAATAAATGAAGTTAAGAATTTCTAGAACCTTCAAAGGGTTCTGTATGTTTTTGGAAATTGAGTTTTAAACTAAAATGTTAAGTTTAATTTATGACTTTGGTTGTCATGCTTAGCTTCCAGGAGAATGGGAGCTCTAGCATTCGGAAAAGCTAAGCTGATGAGGCAAAGAAGCATCAAGTGAGTTTGGATGTGCTTTGGATGCTATACAACTGTTATTATTCTTGATGTTTGAGAATGCTATGTGTTCATAGGTTGAGTAGGTATATGAGTATCCCCAAGTGTGTCAGTCTGTATGAAATGGTTGTGGTACAATATATAAATTTGGCATGCTTCATGTTATCATGTTTATGTGATAATATGTCTATGCTTGTGTGCCTATGAATTGTAGAGTATGTAAGGAAATTATTGACGGGATAGATGGAGTAGGATTTGGCATATGGAGGAATAGGTGGATGGACAGAAAATTGAAATTTTTGTTAGATTCCGTAATCCAGTGTTGCTAGTTACAAATCCTGATGTGTGAAGCTCCAAGGCCTGCGGAAGGGACACTGTGGTATTCGAGCATGAAGGTTAGAAGTGAGGAGGAATGGATGGACTAAAATAGGAATTCAAGGGAGTTGGGCAACATCGTGGTATGTTATCAACTAGCTCGCTATAATAATACCGTGATGACAGTCTATTGACTCTATAGAGCGACACCATGATGACGATAAGGTCCTTTGGGGTAACATCTCAAATGACGTTTAAGGTGTAAGACCATAACTCAACTATGAAAACATTGAGAGTATTCTAGGACATTAAACATAGCGTAAAATGTGTAAGATCATAGCTCAGCTATGGCAATATAGAGAGTTCATCTTGTAACACCCCTTGCCCGTATTCAACTTCAGAACCAGGTACGAGGCATTACCAGACTTAACTTGTTTGAACATAGAGCTTTGGGCGTTAAAAATTTCACTACCAACTTAAAACTTTTCATTCATAAGCTTAACATCCTTATTATGGTCCTACGAGGCCTCAAACATACTTACAGAGGGTTTCAAAATTAAACCGGAAACCTTTATGCACTTACTAATTTTTGCCTAAACAGGGGCCACACGCCTGTGTGAAATGGGACACGCTCGTGTGGGTAGGTCGTGTGGTCACACACGCCCATGTCCCTAATCCATGTGGAATTTATTTTTTAATTCAAACCTACAGGGGTTTTCACAATGCAGGATACACACCCGGGTCCTTGATCATTGTTCTATGCGATGTCAAAGTCTTAAAATTTATATAAAGAATGATCAAACCTAGAAACTAACTAGCGCACCTATCGAACAATAATATAGTTAAGGCAAGACTGGAATGTTGAACCCAAAGGAGCCAAAAATACTAATACTAACTCTCTTTTTATTATTTAGCCTAAGAATTAAGTGGATTTTTATCTAATCTAAAATTAACTAACAACTAAATTAAAGACTCTAAGACAAAGAAGAATGAAATTGAGAAAATAACTTTGAGGAAAAACCAATTGAGTAAGACGATACCCAAGGAAGAATCCACCTAGACTTCACTTGTTATCTAACTCTGAACCAGACGATTTATTCATTTGACTTGATCCGTAAGATTCCCTAAGTTATATTAATCCCTCTCTCGAGGTGACTAACGTCTAACCCTGGGTTGATTAATTGAAATCTCTTTCAAATTAAAACCCCTAGAATTGTATTAACTCGATCTATGGACTCACATATTAGGTTTCACCCTAATCCGGCAAAATCTCGTCACCCTATCTCTAGGCGTGCGATCAACTCCGCTTAACTATACCAGATCTACTCTTAGGCAGGGACTTTTGCTCCTCCACCTAAGCACATCACACTTGAATTAATATCCCAAAAATATCACCACAAGAATTAAGAACACATAATTAAAAACAAGTCAAATATTTATCATATAGTTCAACAAACGATAACAAGATTCATCATAGGTTTCATCCCCCTCAGGTATCTGAGGGTTTAGTTCATAACAATAAAAGAAAACATCTCAGAAGAAAAGATAAAGCAAAACATAAGAAATCCCTAAAACCCCCTAAAGAATTGAAGGAGAGATCCTCCGTCTTGAGTATGATTTCGGCTTCTTGAGATGAGTCAACTGGCTATCTTCAAGTAAATCCCCACAAATCTGCCCTCTTTGGCCTAGCTGGACGCCCCTTGACTAAAGCCTTGGGTTCCGGCTTCTGCCGAACTCCCCTTTAGGTTGCCCCAAAGGTGTTTATATAGGCTTTGAGATGCCTTACTTGGCCCCTAAGTATCCTAATCCAAGTGGAATTCCTACTAGGGTGTTTAAATAGGCTTTGGAATGTGTTTCTTTGCCTCCAAGTATCCTATTCCGAGTAAAATTCCTTTTATTCACGTCAGGGACACGCCCATGGCACACGCCCGTGTGAATCGTGGCCAGGCCGTGTTCGAGTCTGTTGAATGAGGCACAATCGTGTGGTCTTGGGCCCAAGCCATGTGGATTTCGTGATGTGGCCCATTTACTCCATTTTGGGCCCGTTTTCTGTTCTTTTCATCATCCGGTGCTCTTCTAATTATAAAACATGAAAACAAAGGATTAAGAGCACCAAATTACATAATTCAAGGCTTAAATCATCCAAAAGTATGCTAAATGTGGGATTAAAATATTTTACTTTTACGGTTTATCAAATACCCTCACACTTAAGCTTTTGCTTGTCCTCAAGCAAAATTCTCAACTCATAATTAAAATGAACTTCCTCGATTCATAATATTCATCAATAATTTTTCATCATAATTCAAAGATAATTCATACATGGACAATTCAATTCAAAGGGTCCTAAAGATTCAAACAATCAAAGTCATACGTTTATAGCCCGAAAACGTTAGGTGTTTCCCCTTACCTAATTAATTACCTTTGATTCAAAATTGACAAGGGTTGACATTCTAACTAAAGATTCACTCAAATCACTCAAAGTGTTTAAGGTTCAAAATTAAGCACTCAAAAGTCGAACATGAAGAGTTAATCCCATAGGCTTGCATGAAAATCAAATCTCCAACACTATAATATGAGATGATACACAAATCAAAAGGTCTTTAACAGGGTTGTAACGGGGCTTGGGTTAATAGGTGTGGCTAAGGGCTGAATTAGAGGGTTAGAATCGAGATTGACCTGACAAATTACCTAACTAGAGATATTGAACTGATAATAATTACATAAATAAAATTCTGATATGAGCTTCTTCTTAAATAATTAGAATTTAACGTATAAGCTCACCTAATCGCAAAACTAATAGTGAATATTCTTTGATTTTTTTTAAGAACAATTAAATATATAATAAAGGATAAATTCAACTACTTGAAATAAAGATCATAGTCAGGCAACTGATCAAATTAAATCTCGACATAAGGGTAGTCAAAAGGAATGGTGATAACAAATACAAAGGGTTTTGGGTTAATATTAGTGGGTGAGCTAATAAAAATGGTTGTTAGGATTAAACGGGGTTCACTAGGGGTTAATTGTGAAGGTAGGCTTTTAGTTGAGTGAGTGGGTTAAAATCTAGGTGCCTTTATCATCTCTGTATATCAAATCAAAGGTGCGGTCTCGACATGTATAATCAATGCAAGTTCTAGAATAACAAATCAATGTTGACACACTCATAATCAATAAGGTGAGCAAGAAAAAGAATATATGCTCTATAAGGCTCAAAATCTCACATAAAATTATGGGTTTTTTATGTCAACCTCGTAAATTTCAAACTTCAAAGTAATATTCAAATTCAGGTAGACAACCTAAAAAATTTTTAATTCTGAAAAATAGACTTATCATGCGTGATTCTCTAGTATCCTTCAAATTTAATCATCAATGCACAATTATCAATGACTTAATCTAAAACACATCAATAAAAATCATAAATCAAAGGAAATTTCATTCCAATAATAATATGAGAAACTTACTTTAGAATAAGGCATAATTCAGGGATTTTCAAATAATACTATAGTTAACCCCCCACACTTAAGATGTACATTGTCCTCTATGTACAAAGATAAATAATAGCAATATAATAATAAAATCATAAGATAGGGAGAGAAGTGAAACTTCCTAAATTTCGGATGGAGTCATTTGAAAAGAAACTGAATAGGATTGGCAGAGGTGAATGTGGGGTAGCGCCTTGAAGCGTTTGAACTTGAACCCTTGAAGTAGCCAGCTTGATATATCCTAAGCTAAATCTAAATGGCATGAAGAATAAGAAGAAAATAATAAAGAAAATAAAGATAAAAATAAAAGTAAAAATTAAATTAAATAATGGAAAATGAAAGAAGAAAGACAACTAGAAAAGAAAAAGGAAGAAGGGGGTTTAAATAGATATGCAGCCTGTGTTTTGGGAAAAAAATTTGTCCTGTAGCCACACGTCTACAACCACGCCACTGCCACAGTCGTGTGCAAGACCGTGTAAGTATGGAAAACCTGCGCCTAAACATGGAAATAAGTAAAACTAAACTAATTAGTAGGGTTAGTGCTTGGGTTGCCTCCCGAGAAGCGCTCGTTTAAAGTCTTGAGCTAGACTTACCTCTTATTCGCATAATCATGGTGGTTTGAGGAGGTGAAAATCCTTTCTCATGCAATTAATTCGGTTATTGATATAAAGTTTAAATCGAGTAGTGTTTACCTTAAAGGTGCTGACTTTAGGACTGGTTACCTCGACTGTTCCATCTGGGAGGATTTTGAGTACCTGATCTCTTATCTTAAGCTGGGTTGTCCCATCATTAAGTTCGTCGTGGAGTTGCCTCATTTTTGCTTCATGTATTTTTAGCTTCTCCTTGAAGTGTGTCCTCCATTCGTCTAGTTCATCGATCCAAAGCCTTCGTTCCTCATGAATTTCTTCTTTATCGATACGAGGTCTAGGATCTGGCATCTGCGAAAGAGCTTCAAGAAACGACAAGTTAATATGAAATATCTTTGAAAGTTTAAGAGACTTACCGAGTTGTTCCTCTATGTTGTCTTTCTTTGTCGCATTGGGGTATGTCACGCGGGGTTGGTACTCTGTAATTACCGGGTTTGGTAAATCATGGCTTTCCTCAACCTTACCTTCACTTACCACAGGCTCTTGCCTCGGGTCAGATTCCACTAACCTTTCACTGTCATGAGCTGTTATGGCTTGAATTTGCTCTTTTGGGTTAGTTTCAGTGTTGCTTGGCAAGCTTTCTTGTGGTTGTTCTAAGATCAGCTTAGCAAGCTGACCTAACTGATTCTCGATCCCTTGAATTGATGCTTCTTGTTTCGTTTCTATATTTTGGAAACGTGTTTCTATGGTTGCTATGAATTTTGCCAGCATCTCTTCAAGGTTCGACTCATCTTCCTATTGGTAAGGTGGTTTTTGAAAATCTGGATTTTCTGTGGCTACTATGAATTTTGTCAGCATCTCCTCAAGGTTCGACTCCTCTTCCTGTTCGTGAGGTGGTTGTTAAAAATTTGGAGGAAGTTCCGGTCTTTGGCTACTTTGATCATCCCACGAGAAATTGGGATGATATCTCTAACCTCCATTATAAGTGTCACTACTATAAAAATTATTTTAAGGTCTAGAATAGTTACCCATATAGTGGACTTGTTCGTTCTCCATGCCATATCCGCAGGGTGGGTACTCAGGATTCGCCATGCCTCCTAGATTCGAGTCATATTGCATTACTGGGTGTACCTACGAGAAACTATATAAACCATCAATCTTTTTATTCATCATCTCTAGCTGGTTAGATAACCTGGTGACCACGTCGAGGTTGAAGACACTAGCTGCTTTAGTAGGAATTGTCCTCATAACTTGCCACTGATAATTATTCAGTGCCATCTTCTCTATAAACTAAACTTATTTGCCAAAAGCAAATAGAGGAAAAATTAGCAAAGTAAAAAAAAATAAAATAAATAAAATAAATAAAAAATAATAATGAAAATAAATTGCAATAATAATAAAAAGGCTAAAGTAATAAAAATTAAGTGTTCTTAATATTTTAGTTCCCTAGCAACGGCGCCAAAAACTTGATCGTTGTTTTATGGGATGTTAAAGTCTTAAAATTTATATAAAGAATGATCAAACCTTGAAACTAACTGTGACAACAATTTGAGGCAAGCGCACCTATCGAACAGTAGTATAGTTAAGGCAAGACGTGAATGTCGAACCCAAAGAAACCAAAAGTACTAATACTAACTCTCTTTTATTATTTAGCCTAAGAATTAAGTGGATTTTTATCTAATCTAAAATTAACTAACAACTAAATTAAAGACTCTAAGACAAAGAAGAATGAAATTGAGAAAAAAACATTGAGGAAAAACCAATTGATTAAGACGATACCCAAGGAAGAATCCACCTAGACTTCACTTGTTATCTAACTCTGAACCAAACGATTTATTCATTTGACTTGATCCGTAAGATTCCCTAAGTTATATTAATCCCTCTCTCGAGGCGACTAACGTCTAACCCTAGGTTGATTAATTGAAATCTCTTTCAAATTAAAACCCCTAGAATTGCATTAACTCGATCTATGGACTCCCATATTAGGTTTCACCCTAATCCGGCAAAATCTTGTCACCCTATCTCTAGGCGTGCGATCAACTTCGCTTAACTATGCTAGATCTACTCTTAGGCAAGGACTTTTGCTCCTCCACCTAAGCACATCACACTTGAATTAATATCCCAAAAATATCAACATAAGAATTAAGAACACATAATTAAGAACAAGTCAAATATTTATCATATAGTTCAACAAACGATAACAAGATTCATCTTAGGTTTCATCCCCCTCAGGTATCTGAAGGTTTAGTTCATAACAATAAAAGAAAACATCTCAGAAGAAAAGATAAAGCAAAACATAAGAAATCCCTAAAACCCCCTGAAAGAATTGAAGGAGAGATCCTCCGTCTTGAGTATGATTCCGGCTTCTTGAGATGAATTAAATGGCTATCTTCGAGTAAATCCCCACAAATCTGCCCTCTTTGGCCTAGCTGGACGCCCCTTGACTAAATCCTTGTGTTCCAGCTTCTGTCGGACTTCCGTTTAGGTTGCCCTCAAGGTGTTTATATAGGCTTTGAGATGCCTTACTTGGCCCCTAAGTATCCTAATCAAAGTGGAATTCCTACTAGGGTGTTTAAATAGGCTTTGAAATGTGTTTCTTTGCTTCCAAGTATCCTATTCCGAGTAAAATTCCTCTTATTCACATCAGGGACATGCCCATGGCACACGCCCGTGTGAATCGTGGCCAGGTCATGTTCGAGTCTGTTGAATGAGGCACGGCCGTATGATCTTGGGCCCAGGCCGTGTGGATTTCGTGATATGGCCCATTTACTCCGTTTTGGGCCCATTTGGTCGACACTGACTTGCAACACTAACATGTAGAGGACACACAGCCTGGTCACACACCCATGAGACTGACCGTGTGTCACACACGGCCTAGACACACGCCCGTGTGTCTACCCATGTGGACATTAAAAAGGCTATCTTCCAAGCCAAATGCCACCCTACATAGCAACCATACTTATACTAACTCAATTCAACATATCTCATGACCCTAAAGCACTTTCAAGAATTCAATTCCAAGCATCCATACAAGCATAAACTTCATAATTTCATCATCATTGAGTATATATAAAACTTATCGAGTATTGGCCAACATCCAAAGGCCATTTACAAAATAAATTGATTAACATTAGTAGCCAACATTTTGACTAGCAAATATGAAATACCAAAAAGACCAAGTCTTATACATGCCATACTCAAAATAAATCTAACTTTGTTATACCAAAGAAATGTCGATAGTGTGATTCCAAACTCCAACGTCCCACGATCCTCGAGTTATCTTGGAAAAAATACAAGGAAAAGGGAAATGAGAGGGGTAAGCATAAATCTTAGTAAGTTTGCATGAAATAAATAGCAACTTAAAACTCATAATATCATTCATCCATATCACTGAATAAAACACAAACCTTAAGCTCATTTGCATAACTTAATCATACTTACTCTTACCAATTGCACAACATGCCACATATCGTGAACCATTCTCGTGAATTACTCACATATACCTGTATTACCTCATCACTTGGTATTAAGGTTAATCTTAACTCTAGGATAAACTTAATGATATACCACATGGAAATTACTTGAGATATTCAAGGACATATAATCATACTCATTCACAAATTACAACACCAATGCCACATCCCAGATGTGGTCTTACATGGGGTCACTTCTAGATGTCGATGCCATATCCCCGTCATGGTCTTATACGGGACCTCTTTTCAATTGTCAATGCCATATCCCGGATATGGTCTTATACGATTCCCATATTCAATGCCGATGCTATATCCCCGATATGGTCTTATATGGGATTTTCATTCGGTGCCGAGGCCATATCCTAGACATGGTCTTATACGGGACCTTACCAATCTCATGTTTCATTAATATTATTCTCACCTTTATCATAGTCCAACCGAGACTTCTACTACTTCACAATTTTTATCATTTTTCTCATTCAACATCATAACTCGAAATTCATAGAAATATTGTACAACATTGCTAATATCAATCATTTAGAAAATTAATAACATGATGTTGAATTTATTGCAAACAAACTTACCTTGATTTCCAAAATAGGCTAAATTGTCGATCTAGTTCGATACTTTGTTCTTTACCCGGTCGAGGTTAATTCTTTATTCTCCTTGATTTGTAAAGAGAGAAACTTGCTGAAATTTTTGAGCTCTCAACCCCTATTTTTTCTGCTAATTTTCGGTGGAAGGAAGGAGAAGAAGAGATGGTATCTTTTCTTTCTTTATTATATTTTATTTCATCAATTTAATTCACCTACTACACCCACTTTGACTAATTTTGACCTCTTTGTCCCCATATGGCCGGCCACCTCTTAAAATAAGCCTAATTGCACATTTGGGACCTCCAATTAATATTCTATGGCTATTAGGAACCTTTAGCTTATAGAATGAACTTTCGTACTTTATAGGATTTAGTCCTTTATGGGAAAAAACTGCCAAAATGTTAAACATGGAAGCCGGTAAAGTATATGGTGGTAACCTAACAGAAATCGAGTATGGAAATGACGCGATAGTAATGTCTCGTATAGAGGCAAACATAAAAGGATTTATGCATGGATTGCATATAAGAATATGCCATTAAGATTCGCAAAAAAGTGCTAAAAGAAACTTTATACCTTAGAGGAAGATCTTGGAAGAGGTATTAATAGGATTATCCAAGTGACAGTTATGTTTGTCAAGACTATTCCTATTTGAGGAGAATCTATTGCATGTATATCCACCATAGAGTTAGTTCCGTAAGGAACCATCACATAAGAGGATTCGTAAACTTGAATGGTCGCTCAGATATCAATCTATTGGATACTGTAGGCTAAAATGGTCCAATACAGATGAACTTGTTACACCTTAAAAGCAAGATATCACAAATAGAGCAGATAACGAGTAAGTAATCCAACCAACTTTTCAGCCTGGGTGTAGGGTGAAATGATATTAGCTCCCCAGAGTGGCGTGGGTTCTCAGTAGTTAATCTTATTGATAGGATCTTAGCAAGTCTTTCATAACTATAGTAAAAAAAAACGGAATCCACCAAGGACTAGTTAGATTTGGAATGTTCGTTAAGGAAGACCTAACCAAATGTGTCCTAAGGATGGAAGTTTAGGAGGACAACCTTATATGTACATGGTAGAAAATAAGATCCATACTGGTAACCATCCATAAAACTTTGTAATTAAAGAGTAAACCTAAAGGTTATGAGTAGATGGATATCCGAGACAAAGGATGAAAGAAAGAAAGAATGTATGTGAATAAAGGATAGAGTCTGTAGTTATGGAAAGACAACTGAGAAACCACCCAAGCTAGTCGAATGGTGATAGGATTGACCAGGGAAAGATCGCTTAACGATCTATCTGGCAATAGATAAGCTCGAAAAAGTGAATCAGAGACCTTCATTCCAGATTAAGAGAAGTCATCCCAAAATTATCAAGGAGTTTAACCTGTTTATTTTCATTTACTACCCTTACAAGATGGGGTCTATTTTTGAGTAATACAATAAAGAAGCTCACTATGTTCTCTTAAACTTACAGGATTTTTTCCTATAAAGAGCTTGAGGAGAGACCAAGCCAGACCTTGAAAAGTCAATGAGCATCGTCAATAAGGTGTCATGCAAATAAGAAAGGGTACATTCAGAGGCTTCACCTGGAGGTTAGATATCTTTTAACTTAGTAGTTTTCTTAGGATATAGAATTTTCAAGGTAGTCAAATTAAGTTTGGTTTAAGGTTCCTATTGTAAAACACATTTGAAATAAAGTAATAAAGTCATTTGGAAAATTTTCTAATTAAAGTATTAGAACAAATTGATTCAATTGTGACTCTCCAGACTCGGCGATCGAGTCAAGTACAGCTGTTACATCGATTAGTTGCTGGAAACACAAGAAAATGATTTAGAAACTAAATAGAAAGGATCAAAAAAGAAAATTAGAGAAAATAAAGGGAAGAAATCAATTAGAGAGTGGGGATCAAATTTGAATAATGGTGGAGTTCTCCCAATGCTGTTGAATGACAAAATGGTTTCTTGCACACAAAGAAACAAAGAAAACAACAAGTAAATAAGATAATTTGACTTAAAGATAATTAAAGAAAATGAAATAAAGATGGAAGATGGAATGGATAAACCGATAGAAGATGGATTGGATAGATAGGATGTCCAATTGAATCCTCTAAGATCAGATAGATTGCTCGAAAAACTCAATTATACAGCTCTAATTTGCCCTTCAAGAACTAGTTCTTGGCAAATCGAATTTGAAGAATTTCCTCCAAAATCTTCAATAAGATTAAGTAAAATAACTTTTGAAAATAAATAAGAATCAAATCTTGCAAAAGATAAAATCCAAAGAGTACTTTATTAATCAATAATTCAAAATGTACATAATGAATTGTGGAGATGCCTTTATATAGGCTAAATAGATGAATAATCATGAGTGAAGTAAAAGTTTAAATAAAGAATCTAAGTAGCACTCATCTTACTTACACATGAAGTAACTTAAATGAGGAGAGTCAATATTTGGCCAAGAATGAAAGGGAAAATTCGGCCAACAAGAAGACATGTATGGGCGACCTAAGAAGTCTTTAGTTAAGTGAAAACAAGCATGGGCTCAACAAACCCTCTAATTAAAATTGATTTCAAGAGGAAAACAAGAAAGTATTGAAAAGTCGAAAAGAAAATAGACTAAAACTAAACTACGAGGGTTTTTTTAAAACGTTTAGGACGACTTAGTTACATTAAACCCGTAATGTCTTATTTATAAAGGTATTGGCAGCCAAAATTAGGTCTTTGGCATGTGCTAGGTCTTGGAATAAGTTTGATTGCGCGGACAAAAATAACCTCGATAACCTTGAGCAGCACGTTGACATGTCTCACTTCACACCCCTTGCATGGAGCGACACGACACTAAAATCTTGCCTTGTGTCATTCGTTTTATGTCTTGACATCCTAGAAAGCTTATGCATCACTCGACTCTTTCTTCCATGTCAATTGGGCCTTTATATCTTCATCCTACACACTCAATTAAACAAATTGACACAACTTAAGTCTCGTGTTGGCCTATTGGGTCACAACACTTACAAAATGTGTTAAAAGCACTTACTTTTATTAACTTTCTATCCTAAGGCCTCATTAACAAAATAAAAAATCTTAAATTGCATAGAAAACAAGTTCCTTAAGTGTGAAATTGACCCGAATTGACTACTACATTTGACAACAAGTCACCCATTTAAAAAAAAAAGATTATTAATCTAATTATATTCCATAATTAATTTGTTTAAAAATATTAAAATATAATTTTCTTTTTAATTCACGATGTTAATTTAAAAATTCCACTAAAAATACAACTCGATTATGAACATAATTCTCCCACCTTTTGTCCGAGTCAAGCTTAAAGTCTCTAAATTTTATGACTTTTTAAGTATTACTTTTATAGTTTTGTTATTACTATTACTATTACTATTACTATTACTATTACTATTATGATTAATTTATTATTCTATTATTTATTAGAAAAGATAATATGAAAAAGGAGAAGGATTTTAAGGAAAGAAAAATAAAAAGTTTATAAAAAAGAGAAGGGGGAGGAGAAAAGGGGGGAGTGAGCAAAACTTAAAGGAGAAGAAAAATAGCAGTGCTTGAAGCCAACGATTTTGAAAAGGAGAAAATTTTACAGAAAGAAAGCAAATCAAATATTAGAATAAGTGACTTCAAATATTTTCTCAGATAAGTTTTGTTTTGTTTACCTCTTTTATTTCTTTGGATCCATTGAATTAATATACTCTTCCCTATATTATTTTTAAGAATTTTTTTTATTGATAGAAAAAAAATCATATGTTAGTGTTTATAAATATGTTAAGAAGTGTCTAAATTGATTTGCTGAAATGATTTCCATTGTCCATTGTCATGCATATAATCCCTTTTTGTCTAGATTTTGTATTTATGATTTGAGTACTTTTTTTTTTATTTCTAATAAAAAACAATGGAAAGTCTAATATTAAGTATGATATTTGAATTCTGAGTTGAACTAATATAAAATTGGTGTTCATGGTTTATGGAAGATGTTGATTATAAGTATACATACATGTATATATATATATATATTACATGTTTTGGGTTTAATTAGGTACATATATTGATTTTAAAATGAAATGTCTTTTGCAGGAGGTGTTTTCGTCGTAATGATAATTTTCCAATGGTAATTATTCAACAGTCAAATTTTTAACAGCCAAAAAAAAAAATCAACAGCTAATTTCTTTTTCCTACAAAAGCTATTTCATTTTCTATATAAACCCTACTTATTTTCTTTTTTTTTCTTCATTCAATCCTATTGTCTCAATTCTCTCAAACCTGTTCTCTCAACTATTTTATTCTCATCATTCAATTTCTCTCAAATTCTTCTTGTCTCAATATTATATTTTGTAATTTTTTTGAACTTATTTTATTTTCATATATTTAAAAAATTTCAATGCCTCTTATTCGTTTGGTTCACACACATTTCCGGCATCCAATTATAAGAAAATATCATTCCATTTTTTTATTTTAATTAATATAATTTTTAAGGTTAATATTATTAATTTTTAAAATTTTATGTTTATATAATCAGACCGAATATCGAATTATTGAGACGTATATACATAATTTAAGTGCAAAGGCACCGCGTGTCATTGAACAACACTTCCAAGAGGAAGGATTCTTGCACGTATCTCGTATGCTCTGGGGGACCAAATTGGAGCCCACACTTATTAGCGCTTTACTAGAAAGATGGAGACCCGAGACACATTCCATCTTTCGTGCAGTGAGTGTACAATCACACTCAAGGATGTAGCATTACAACTCCGTTTACCGTTGATGGGATAGTTGTTACGGGGTAGTGTGCATTGGCGATTGGAGTGCAATTTGCTACAAACTATTAGGCAAGGTGTCTGAAAAGTTTAATGGTTGCTAGATAGAAATGAAATGGTTAAAAGAAAATTTACCATATCTCAACAACACCACTAATAGGGTTGAAAGACAAAAAATTACTCAAGCATCCGTATTGAGATTAATTGGGGATCTTCTAATGCAAGATAAATCTCAAAATACGGTACATTTAAGGTCGCTCCTACAACTAGTCGACGTAAAATAAGTCGGGCGACTCAAATGGGGATCAGCTGTGTTGGCGACATTGTACTGAGAGATGTGTCAGGCAACGAAAGCATAAAAAATTAAAATCAATGGTTGCATACTCCTTTTTTAGTCATGGGCATGGTACCATCTACCATTTTTACGTCCTCGACTAAATTTCCCTTATCAATTCTTACTCGTAATAAGGTAAGATTCATTTAATAATATAGTTATCATGTTTTTTATTATATTTTTTTAAATAACATATCATTTGAATAGGTAGAACAATGACAAGAGTCATGTGGGCATACCGAACAAGATCGAAGATATCCAGTTGTTGTTAGATCAACGATCAAAAGTCTAGGTTAGTTTTTGAATTTTTCAATTATATAATATTTATGTAAGGATTTGAAATTTAATAATAGGTACGTAATAAAATTTATAATTTTGTATTGTAGTTTGAATGGATGTCATACTCTGATCCAAAAATTCAAGAATGCATCCGACCAAATTTTTTGGCGAACCATAATATCTGGCACGTTTAAGTACCAATGATAGTTTTTTCAATGGTTGAGATGCACGAATTTGACCGAGTGATGCGCCAGTTCAGGTTTATGCAGAGTATTCGCCCATCACCCCAAGAGCTCGATGAACTTCCCAAGATCGACTTGCAGGGTTGAACTCGATGAAGAGTGGCCTAAATTCCATGCAAAATATATCTACATCTTGGATCATAAGGACGATTCCATACCTATGTGCAAACCAATTGTCCGACCAGATTTGACAACCTCTTCAGTTTACGGTAAGACATATCTACTACTAAATGAGGAAAGGAGTAGAAAAATTCGTTGTAGAAGGCCAACATGACCCCAAATGAGGTCACGATCGGGAGTACATGCATCGAGTTCATCATCATCCGCTCCAACCCTAAATACTATACCGATGGGTGAACCACTTCCCGGTCAGTATGTTTTATATTTTTCTGGTGCTTGTACTAACCCCATGTTTTTTACACAAGCACCAGATTATGTACCATCATATCATGCATCAACACCTTTTCTAGGAATTTTTTTTGCACCACCGCTATCTCCAAGAGCATATTACACACCACTGTCGTTAACAACACTAATGTATCCATCATCGACTACAATTCTAGCATTCTATCCACAACCGGGGTATTCAACACTATATGCTTCTTTATCTATAGTGTCACAGACACCCACAACATCACTATTCTTCGGAGGTTCGTCATCTTCACAACCACCTATTAATACCACCGATGATATACAATGGGAACTTAGGATGCAAATGCATTCTAGCACGGAAGACCAAGACGAAGTTGAAAACAATGTTGGAGATGAAGATTAAGATCAAGATCAAGATGGAGGTAGACATGGAGATGAATATGAAGATGATAAGTCGGAACCCAACCACAATGAAATCTCCTCGTAATTGATAGCCATCGAGTTGTGGCACACATTCAGACCAACGACGGAAATGGTTTTCTAATTTTAATTTTTTCTTATGTAAATCATCATTTAGTTTATATTAATCTTTTCCATCCATAATATATTTATTCACATTTTATCAAAAAAGTGTTCTTTTATTTTTTACATCAATAATATACTTATTTACAATTTACAAAAAATTGAAAAAATTGTATTGTATTATAATGTAATTTACAATTTACCCATAAATGAAAAACAATTAATTCGATCATCTCCTCAATGTTTCCCCCAAGTGTGGACATGTTGTCCTACTATGCTCAGGGTTCCTACAATAACTGCATAACCTCAATTGGTGTATCTTCTCCCGAATATTCATATTGTTGCATATCCAACTAGAATTCGATCGATCTTTTAGCTTGCAACGCAACGTAATATTCAATAGCAACTCAAATGAAGCACTCAAAATAGGTGGCCACATACTTTCATTTGGGGCCAGTGACAATTCAGATTTTCATACTTTATATATGCATTTTAGTTTGTACACTTCATCACCATAGCTTATGCAATCCAGATATGCCGAGGCACATGCAGCAATTGCATGTGCACATGGAATACAAAGTGCTTAAAATATCCCATTGTCACATGTCCTCTGTCTCAGGTATACACGGTACAATCCCCCAATAATATTTTCATCAGGTCTATAGAACTCTGTAATCTAAAATATTTGATTTGGACACAACTGACATGCTACAGACATAGAATTCGCTCTTTTTGCATTTTCTGTAATATTTTTCATCACTTCCTCGCACCAAATCTAGTTACCCTTTATTTGTCCAACATATTTTTCCGCTAGCTTTGGAAACAAGGTTGATAAGCAAAAATATGTTTCTTTGACCACTAAGGTTATCGAAAAATGACGTGTCCCCTTCAATATGGAATTTATTCATTTTGCTAGGTTCGTTGTCATGTGTCCATATCGTAGACCTCCATCATATGATTGAGTCTATTGTTCCTTGGGTATCCCTACGAGGTAATGTCCACTATTTATAGCCCGCAAGTTCCCTAACATTTCGTGGAATTGGTGTTGGACAAGTTCATACCCTATCGAAGAAAATAAAGAGTATATACATAAATGCAAACAATGTATTTGTTAAAGAATTATATAGAAAATAATATATGCTACGTACCCATGTTAATAACATGTCGCCGCTCATCATCCTTACCAAATTGGCCCATGTCATTAGACATGATATCACGTATACAATACCTATGGTGTGCATGATCCCATAGGCTTCCACGTTGATCAATTGCAGCTTGTATTCTGGGTGCCTGATAAACCGTGAAAGTAACATATTTTAAGCCCACATTTAGCATGCTTTTGGATGATTTAAGCCTTGAATTATGTAATTAGGTGCTTTTAATCCTTTCTTTTCATGTCTTATATTTAGGAAAGCACCCGAGGATGAAAAGAACATAAAACGGGCCCAAAATAGAGTAAAGGGGCCTTAGCACGAAATCGACACGGCTTGGCCCAAATCCCACATGGTCGTGCCTCCTGATCCCCGACTTACATGGTCGTGCCTCTAGTTAGAAAGTCCGAACACGGCCTAGCCACGATTCACACGGGCGTGTGCCATGGCCGTGTCCCTATCGCTGGAAAGAGCAATTACATTCAGGAAAGGATACTTGGAGGCAAAGAAACGCATTCCAAAGCCTATTCAAACACCCTTATTCTAGTTGTCTTCCATTTTCCATTATTTAATTTTGTTTTTATTTTAATTTTATTTTCATTTCATTTTTTTACTGTATTTTATTTTATTTTCTTCTTCTTATTCTTTATGATATTTAGATTTAGCTTAGGATACAATAAAATCAGACCGGCTGCTTCGAGGATTCAATTTCAAACGGTTTGAGACGCTTTCCCATGTTCACCTCCAATCCTATCCGGTTTCTTTTCATTGACTTCATCCAAAATTCAGAAAGTTTCACTTCTCTCCCCATCTTATGATTTTTATGATTATTTTGCTATTATCCATCTTTTTACATTGAGGACAATGCACATTTTAAGTGTGGGGGGTTAACTATAGTATTATTTGAAAATCCTTGAATTATGCCTTGTTCTAAAGTAAGTTTCTCATATTATGATTAGAATGAAATTTCCTTTGATTTATGATTTTTATTGATGTGTTTTGGAATAAGTCATAGTTAATTGTGCATTGATGATTAAATTTGAAGAATATTAGGGAATCAAGCATGATAAATCTAATTTTCTAAAATTTAAAATTTTAGGTTGTTAACCTGAATTTGAATGTTATCTTGAATTTTGAAATTTATAAGGTTGATGTCAAAAACACCCATAATTTTTGTGAGATTTTGAGCCTTATAGAGCATAATTCTTTTTCGTGCTCACTTTATTGATTATGAGTGTGTCAACTATGAACTGTTATTCTAGAACTTGCCTTGATTATACATGTCAAGACCACAGTTATGATTTGATATACCGAGATGATAAAGGCACTTAGGTTTTAACCCACTTACTCCACTAAAAAGCCTACCTCCACAATTAACCCCTAGTGAACCCCGTTGAGCCTAACAACCCTTTTTATTGATTAACCCACTAATGTTAACCCAAAAACCCTTTGTATTTGTTATCACCCTTCCTTTTGACTACCCTTTAATCGAGATATGTTAAAAACCCTTTGTATTTGTTATCACCCTTCCTTTTGACTACCCTTTAATCGAGATATGTTTTGACTAGTTACCTAAGTTTTTATTATAAGTTGAAATTGTCTTTACTTAGTTTGTTCTAAAAAAAAAAAATCTAAGTATAGTCAGTATTTATATTATGAAGAGTGAGCTTACACAAGTTAAAGTCAAATTATCAAAAGAAAAAAAAACTCGTATTAGTAGGTTTATTATTATTTTCAGTTGATTATTATCTTAGAAAAATTTAGGCAGGTAACTTATCAAATAAATCTCGATTCTCACCCTCTTATTTCATCCATTATCCACACCTTTAACCCTAGCCCCGTTACAACCCTAACAAAGACCTTTTGATTTGTTATCATTTCATTTTACAATGGTGGAGATTTGATTTCCAGGCAAGCCTATGGGATTAACTTTTCAAGTTTGACTTATGAGTGCTTAATTTTGACCCTTAACACTTTTTGAGTGATTTGAGTGAATCTTTTGTGAGGATATCAATCCTTGTCGGTTTTGAATTAAAGGTAATTATTTAGATGAAGAGAAACACCTATGTTTTCGTGCTACAAAAATATGACTTATCTTGTTTGAATCTTCAGGACTCTTTGAATTGAATTATCCATGTATCAATTATCTATGAATTAGGATAAGGCATTGTTGATAGAAATTATGAATCATGGAAAGTTCGTTTTAATTGTAAGTTGAGAATTTTGCTTAAGGACAGGCAAAAGCTTAAGTGTGGGGGTATTTGATAAACCGTAAAAGTAATATATTTTAAGCCCACATTTAGCATGCTTTTGGATGATTTAATCCTTAAATTATGTAATTAGGTGCTTTTAATCCTTTCTTTTCATGTCTTATACCCAGGAAAGCACCCGAGGATGAAAAGAGCATAAAATAGGCCCAAAACAGAGCAAAAGGGCCTTAGCACGAAATCGACACGGCCTGGCCCAAATACCACATGGCCGTGCCTCGTCGATCATCTAGAGCACGGCCTGACCCCCGACTTACATGATCGTGCCTCAAGTTAGAAAATCTGAACACGGCCTGGCCACGATTCACACGGGCGTGTGCCATGGCCGTGTCCCTGTCGCTGGAAAGAGTAATTACATTCGGGAAAGGATACTTTGAGGCAAAGAAACACATTCCAAAGCCTATTCAAACATCCTATTAGGAATTCTACTTAAATTAGGATACGTAGGGCCAAGTAAGGCATCTCAAAGTCTATATAAACACCCAATGGGGCAACTTGAAAGGGGAGTTCGGCAAAAGCCGAAACTGGCGTCAAAGCTAGGCCAAGGAGCCAAGCCGAGAAGGTCCGAGTTAGGGAATAACGTGAGGATAGCCAGTTGATCCATCCCAAGAAGCTGGAATTATACTCAAGACAGTGGAATTCTCCTTCAATTCCTTTAGGGGGTTTTAGGGTTTTCTTATGTTTTGTTTTATCTTTTCCCTTGTGATGTTCTTTTTATTCATTATGAACTAAACACTTCAGATGCCTGAAGGGGATGAAACCTAGATGAATTTTGTTATTTGATTTCTAAGTTATATGATAATTACTTAGTTTGTTCTTAATTATGTTGCTTAATCCAACTCTAATGTGCTTAGGTGGAGGAGGAATAGACCCTTCCTAAGAGTAGATCTAACATAATTAAACGGAGTTGATCGAACGCCTAGAGATAAGGTTACGAGATTTTACCGAATTAGGGTGAAACCTAATATGGGAGTCCATTGATCGATTTACTGCTATCCTATGGGGTTATTATAAGTGAACGAGGGTTCCACTAATTAACCTAGGGTTAGACGTTATTCGCCTCGAGAGAGGGTTTAATATAGGTTAGGGAGTCTTACGGATCAAGCTAAGTAAAAGAAATCATATAATTTAGGGTTAGATAACAAGTGAATTCTTGGTGGATTTTTCCTAAGGGTATTGTCGTAATCAACTGAGTTTTCCTTCAAAGTTATTTTCCTATTCGTCCTTTTTGTTTTTGTGTCCTTAGTTTAGTCTTAGTCAATACAGTTTAAAGCAACTTCACTCTAATTTTAAGGCTAAATAATAAAAAGAAAGTTAGTATTAGTACTCTTAGTTCCTTTGGGCTCGATATCCGGTCTTGCCTAAGCTATACTACTGTTCGATAGGTACACTTGCCTTTAATCATTGTCAGAGTTAGTTTTCTGATTTTGATCATTCTTTTATAAATTTTAAAACTCTAATTTACAGTGATCAGTGCCCTATCAGAAATGATGCATATATTGGGTTGTAGCACAGCATGCTTTCTTAAGTTAGTTAAGAAGAAAACCCAAGCATCAGCGGCTTCTCTTTCAACAATTGCAAATGCTAATGGTAGGATTTTTAGATTATCATCCTATGCGATAGCCAACAAAAAGTGATGCTCATATCTCCCGTCCATGAATGTGCCGTCAATTTGGACTAATGGCTTACAATACGGGAATGCTTCAATGCATGGCTTGAATGTCCAAAAAATGATGGAAACTTTTTTCCCTCAGATCATTTGATTGCCATGATACCTAGGTTGCGTTTGCAATTCGATGACGGTACCTAGTACGTACTGATTCAGTACCTTCCACCATTACCACAAATCATTATACGATTTATCCCACCTGTTATGCTTCTTTTCTATAGCCTTCTATTTTGCAACCCATGTGTAATCGTACTAGCTATAGGTATTGGCAATCAAAATCAGCATTGAAATCTTAAGACTCACTTTCACCATAGGTAAGATAATGTAAGAGATCATGTAAGAATCCAATTTTGGATGATCCGTTGACATACTTATAACAACACAAGCATTTCAAAATACGTAAGACATTGTTAAAGATTATGTCAGAATCCAATTTCGGATGATCTTATGATGTACCTGCAACACTACAAGTATGTGAAGCGTTATATTTTTTATTATCCAGAACCCCATATTCATTCTCATAGATGTCATGATTTTCTATGGACACGCATTACGTACTTAGCCTCATATTTTTCGGTTCGGGATTTTATAACATGGAAGTTTACACCATGATTTATGCTATACTGCTTCACTGTAGCGAAAAACTCATCTTTAGAGGAAAACTCTATTCCAACTTGTAAATCATCAAAATTTGTCGAAGAACTTGCGTGGCTCGGTCTTCTATAAAGAATTTTTGGAAATTCTATCCCACCTTTAGCATTAAGGTCGACATTAAGCATATAGGGTGGAGGTGTATATGTCGTAAAATCTGGATGAATTCCTCTAGCATTGTCTGAACCTTCACCATTAGAACCACTTCCTTCTAGTTTAGTAGGAACAACCTCAAGTTCAAAAAATAATGCAATTTCTGAACCATCCGACCCGGACTCTCGGATTGGATCATAATCACTTTCAGATTTCTTTTTGTCCTTACCCCTCTTTTCATTCTTAACTCCCTCTCCCTATTTGTTCCCAACTTCTTCTTTCTTAGCTTCCTCTTCGTTATCAACCCCAGTTGCATGTTCAGGTTTGGATGTCCTTTCGTTGGTGTAGCGTAACACCCAGCTTTAGGTGGGTTCTAGATTTAGCGAGTAAACCGATGTAACCTGAGTTGCGTAGTGCTATCTGCCCAAATTGTTGTTCATCGTATAGATCAGGCACATAGTATGTATCAAATTATTGAGTGAGGGTTGTTCTTAAAATGTATTAAGTTATAAAGAAGAAGTGTTTTGGTAAAAATATTGAGAACCTTATATGAAACACCCCAAACCCAGCCCACAAGCCTCGACCGGATCCGGTATGTTCCTGGAGTAAAACGGTTCAAAACTTGTTTGTTTCTTTGAAAAACTTTGGGTGATTTTGGAGAAAATTTGATTTGGGTTCCAAATTGAAAACATCGCTATGGGCTTAAAGATTAGGTTTTATTAAAACTTTGTTGTCATATTTCAAAACTATAAGGTAAAGGTAAAAGTTGAGTTTTTAGAGTTTACCCCTTTAAAATTGAAAATTCATTTGCATTAGGTGTCAAAACATTCAACGTTTATTTTAAAACAATTTAGATAACTTTTGATTAACAATAATAATATCATGATAAAAAAAACAAATAAAAGCAAGCATTAAACAGTTCATACTAAGTGGCCTTATTACATAAGAACAAAACCCGAAATAAATCCAAAATACTTAAGATATAAAAAGTCCAAATTAAAATAAACTCTGAGCTGTACATGGCCACCACTAAGCTCCTGCCGACCCGGTCCATCACTGAGTGTCACCTGAAAGAAAATATTCCCCAACGGGGTGAGTCAAACAGACTCAATGTGTAACCAACACTAAGTTTCAACGATTCAGGCATATCATTTCATATCACACATGTATATATATAACAGATAGAACTAATGATGCAAACCCAAACCCAAACCTAGATAGCCATCCGTTACACATCACCCGTACCAACCATCACACCGTGGGGACTACTAAGCCGACCCTCCATCCGCTACACATCATCGAAGGCAGTCGCTGCAGACGACATGCTCATCGCCCTTATAATTTTGTGGCATAGCCACCAGATAATATTTTGTGA
Organism: Gossypium bickii; assembly: GCA_025503065.1. Classification (NCBI taxonomy): domain Eukaryota; kingdom Viridiplantae; phylum Streptophyta; class Magnoliopsida; order Malvales; family Malvaceae; genus Gossypium; species Gossypium bickii. The sequence goes on from CP106718.1 coordinate 23,850,005, forward strand.
CATGAGTCACCACTTTCAGATTATGTGACCGGAGTCACCACATTCAGATATTTGTGGTATAAACCACCAGATCACTTCCCCTTTCCATATAACCCATATGCCCCATGTCATACAAATCATACAATTAACATGCCTTAGGCCTTATTTCACATTCTTATCAATGTTCACTTATGCCATAACAGATATTCATAATATCATAACTACAGTAGTAGTAAATTAACGTACCTGAGTACTTTGTACCATTGCAAGGTACCCTTAGCCACATATTACATGTTCATATTAACACATTTATTAAGACATAACCATAAATCTTATTAAAGCTTAGGGTGGGGTACACACCTGGTATTAACGCTTTCACTGAATCACGTAACTCTATTGAACCCGATTGTATTCCTCCCTATAGATCATAGTTAGAATCGGCCTAATCAACAACCACTAAATATGGCCTTGGCCGATTATCAAGGTTCCCTTACCTTGACTATCTTGATCCCAAAATCGCTTTCTGTTAAAAGGAGATGTCGAAATGCCTACAAGTCTTATGTTAGATCCGATTTCAATACTCAATGGTTACCATAAATGGCCTTTGGCCTGATGTTACACTTGACTTACCTTAGACAACCGAATCCTGAATGCTCTCCCCTAGAAGTCGGCTACTCCAAAAAAAAAAACAATCCCGAAATTCCTAAAAAAACCGATTTCATGGTTGATTAAAAGTCAAATCAAATGCCGAATTTCGGCTTTTGTTCTACACATGTCGACAGAGAGGAGATAAGAGAGAATAGTAGAGATTCAGCCATAGCAGACTTACCTATCCAAACCGATTTGTGAAGGGATCACAAGAGATCTCTAACTTGGTTGCTATTCGACCAGGACTGAGAAGAGATGAGGTGGGAGAATTTCGGCAATGGCTTGGGGAATCAATGAAGATTCGGCTTCAATGGAAAAAGGAAAATAATATTGTGGTTCGGCCTTTTAAGAATATGGAGAGGGAGAGTGTGTAGCTTAGGAGTTTCGGCAATAGTGAACATAGGAGGAAGAAGATTTCGACTTGACAAAATAAAAAGAGAAAAGAGGAGTTTTGCTAGAGAATTCGGCAGAGACTCAAAAAGAAAAGAAAAAGAAAACAAATGGCGTTACTTCATCCCTTCTGCCGAAAATACTACACCTAGTTCCCACTATTCGGCCAACTCTTTTTTCCCCTATCTCATCCCTTCCTTTTCTCCTATTTTCTCTCCTTTTCCTTTATTCAAAGCAATTCAAATAAATCAGCAATTATCCTTAGCTTAGTCGAATTTTTAAAAGGAATTTATCACATCTAAAGCTCATCCTTTCAGTCTCCCCATGCCGTCCAACTCTGTCTATCCTTGCTGCAAAATAAAACTCTTTCATTTTGCTTCCTTTGTGATTCGATCCTAGGCCCTTGCACCTCCTTGTGGCGTCACTTACTGGCTTTAAGTGGTCCCTCTTTGCCACTTTTCCAAGCCCATTTTTGTGTTATAATTCCCTTACAAATTCTTTTAAGGCCCTATCAAGCTTAGCTCCCTTTTTGAAACTTAAAATACGATATTTTCTAAGTCATTCTCCTATATTCTAGGGTTCCCAAAATTCATAAAAACACATTCAGACATACATAGGCATGCTTCCACATAAAATTCAACAATAATTCATAAGTCCAAAATCCCGGATGTTACAGTTCTACCCCCCTTAAAATAATTTCGACCTCAAAATTACCTGGCTAAAATAAGTGAGGGTATTGCTGTCGCATTGCCTCTTCAGGCTCCCACGAAGCTTCTTCTGATCCATGATTGCGCCATAACACTTTGACTAAAGGAACTGACTTCCTCCGTAGCACTTTCACATCTCGATCCAAAATATGGATTGGCTCCTCCTCGTAGGACAGATCTGGCCTTAGCTCCACCTTTCAACCGGAACTACATGGGATGGATCCGATCGATAACGGCGTAGCATAGAAACATGGAATACGTCGTGCATCTACTTCAACTCTGGTGGCAACTCGAACTGGTATGCCACTGGTCCAACTCGCTTCAATACCCGGTAAGGTCCTATAAACCTGGGACTTAACTTTCCTTTGCGACCAAACCTCATCACCTTCTTCCATGGCGAAACCTTAAGAAACACTTGATCTCCCACATCAAATTCTATTTCCTTCCATTTGAGATCCGCATATGACTTTTGCCTATCAGATGCCTCCTTCAACCGTGCCCAAATTACCTCAACCTTTTCCTCAGATTCTGCCACAATCTCCGGACCCAAAACTCGACGTTCCCTAATTACGTCCAACACGTAGGAGTGCGACACTAAGTCCATACTGAAGGCTTCATACGGTGCCATCCGACATCGGGCGATCGATAGCTGTTGTTGTAAGCAAATTCCGCTAAAGGCAAATACTCTTCCAAACTTCCTCTGAAGTCTATCACATAGCCTCTCAACATATCCTCCAACACTTGGATTACTCGTCGCATTGACCCGTGCGATTGTGGGACGAAATCATCGTAGTGAAATCCAATCTGGTGCCTAATGCCTGATGTAGAGCTTTCCAAAACCGAGACGTAAACCTTGGATCTCTATCCGGGATAATCGATACCGGCACTCCATGCAACCTCACAATCTCCACCACATACAATTTCGCCAACTTCTGAAGAGAATAATCAACCCGTACTGAAATAAAATACGCGGACTTTGTCAACCGATCCACTATCACCCATACCGAGTCCTTCTTAGTAGGTAAAGGGGAAACCCACTACCGAAGTCCATGGTAATTCTCTCCCACTTCCATTATGGAATCTTTATCGGTTGAAGCAACCCTGATGAAACTTGGTGTTCAGCCTTAACTTGATGACATGTCAAGCACTTGCCGACAAATTCGGTAACTTTCCGTTTTAGACCAAGCCACCAAAACTGTTGCCGTAGGTCTCTGTACAACTTACTACCTCCGGGATGCATAGCATAAGGGCTACTATGCTATTCCCGAAGAATCTTTTGCCTTAACTCCTCATTCTTCGGCATATAAACTTTACCCTTGAAACACAATAGTCCCTCGTCATTAATACCATAATCTTCCAACTCCCCACTTTGCACTTGTTGCAACTTAGCACTTAGATCCTCATCCACTAACTGACTTTCCTTCACCTCATTCAACCACGTTGGCTTGACTTGCAGCTCTGCTAACAAACTTCAGTCGTCATACAAGCTTAGATGTACAAACATCGCCCTTAGATCCGACACCACCTTCCGACTTAGGGCATCTGCCACTACATTCGCCTTGCCCAGATGATACTCTATGGAACAGTCGTAGTCCTTCAACAACTCCACCCACCTTCGCTGTCTCAGGTTCAACTCCTTCTGAGTCAACAGATACTTAAGGCTCTTGTGGTTTGTATAGATCACCGACTTTTCTCCATAAAGATAATGCCTCCATACCTTAAGAGCAAAGACCACTGCCGCCAATTCAAAATCATGCGTCGGGTAGTTAACCTCGTGAGGCCTTAATTGTCGAGACGCATAAGCAACTACCTTCCCATACTGCATTAACACGCATCCCAATCCTGTATGAGAAGCGTCACAATACACCACGAAATCCTTTCCTGCCTCAGGCTGAATCAAGACTGGAGCTTCAGTCAAAACTCTTTTAAGCTTCTCAAAGCTCTCCTGTTGCTTATCTGTCCATACGAAAGGTACCTCCTTTCTCAACAACTTTGTCAAAGGTGCGGCTATTGATGAGAACCCTTCTACAAACTTTCTGTAATAGCCTGCCAATCCCAAGAAACTACGAACCTCAGCCACAGACTTAGGTGGTTTCCAATCTAACACTGCCTCAATCTTTCTGGGATCCACCCTTATCCCTTCAGCAGACACCACATGCCCTAAGAAAGCAACTTCCTTAAGCCAAAATTTACACTTGTTGAACTTGGCATACAGCTTTTTCTCCCTCAACACTTGCAACACAATCCGGAGATGCTCATCATGCTCCTCTTCAGACTTGGAGTACACAAGGATGTCGTCAATGAACACAACAATGAATCGATCCAAGTAGGGTTGAAAAACCCGATTCATCATATCCATGAACGTGGCTGGGGCATTCGTCAATTCAAACGGCATCACTAAGAACTCATAATGGCCGTATCTTGTCCAGAAAGTCGTCTTATAGATATCTGCTTCCTTCACCTTAAGCTGATGATATCCAGACCTTAGATCTATCTTCGAGAAAATCGCTGCTCCCTTAAGCTGATCGAACAAGTCTTCTATCCTTGGCAAAGGATACTTGTTCTTGATAGTCAGCTTATTCAACTGACGATAGTCTATGCACATACGCATAGTTCCGTCCTTCTTCTTCACAACCAAGACCGGTGCTCCCCATGGAGACACACTGGGTCGAATAAACCCACGATCAAGTAATTCTTGGATCTGAGCCTTGAGCTCAACCAACTCCTTTGGTGCCATTCTATAAGGGGCAATTGACACCGGAGCTGTTCCCGGCAGCAAATCAATTCCAAACTCCACCTCCCTATCCGGGGGTATTCCAGGTAACTCCTCCGGAAACCCATCTACAAACTCTCTCACTGCTCTAACTCCACTAACTCCCCCTTCTTTCCCATCCAACGCACTTACGAAGGCTAAAAATGTCTTGCACCCTTTCCGAACCATCTTATCCGCCTTTAGTGCTGAAACTACGTTAGACAAGTAATTTTTTCTTTCTCCTATCATAATTACCGCCTTCTCCTCCGGATTCCTTAACTCCATTCGCTTAGCAGCACAATCCAATGTAGCCTGGTGTTCCACTAGCCAGTCCATACCAAGGATGAGATCGAATTCTCCAAAAGGTAGTTCCATCAAGTCGGCAGAGAATACCACTCCCTAAATCTCTAGAGGTACACTTCGAAAGATCTTATTCACCACTATAGTTTGGCCTAATGGGCTTACTATAGTCATCTCCCTATCAGAAAGTTCATAGGCTATGCCTAGCGTTTCCATTACACTACATGCAACATAGGAATGGGTCGAGCCCACATCAATCAGAGCAAAATAAGGCTTGCCAAAAATAAGGAACGTACCGGTTATGACGTCCGGTGCGTCTCCATCCTCCCTCTGATGAACTGTATAAACCAGACCCGGCTGTCTTGCCTCTGTATTCCTAACACCTCTGCCAGGTGTTCCTCATCCCCTTCTAGTACCGTTACCTCTACCATTCGGACCACGACCTCGCTGAGGCTTCTGTCCACCTCTACCAGCCTGATTAACACCCTGACCTGTTGGTCGACTCCCGTCTATCTTTATGGGATAGTCCTTAATCATGTGATCCTTGGATCTACACTTAAAACATCCTCCGTCTTCTTCCAACACTCTCCTAAATGCATCTTACCACACTGGGTACAAGTACGGTATTGCCCTCCTGTACCAGACTGCTGACCTCGCGGCCCATCAACTCTAGGCCTCTTCTGCACATTCCCAGACGAGCCTGATGATCCAAAACCTCTTTTCTACTTGTTTCGATCCATGTTTTGCCTCACAGAGTCCTTAATCCCTTCAGCTACTTTAGCCTTCTCCACCAACGCAGCAACTCCCGCTCCTAGTGTGGAGCTATTAACAACCTCAGGTCATCCCTTAGTCCGTCCTCAAACCGGACACATCGCTCATGCTCCGTAGCCACTACTCCTCGAGCATACCGGCTCAACCTTAAGAATTCAGCTTCGTACTCTGCTACAGACTTATTCCCTTGAACCAGCCCCAGAAATGCCTTCCTCTGCGCATCAGTGTAACGTGTGCCGACATACTTCTTCTGATACGCCGCCTTGACATACTCCCAAGTCAGATCCTCAGCTGTGGCACCATCCCAAACTGTGAGCCACCATTGATACGCTTCATCGCGTAGCAGTGCCACTATCCCTTTCAGTTTCTCCTCAGGGGTCAGATCCAGCTCATCCATAATTCGTTCCTTCACCTCTAACCAATACTCAGCTGTACTGGGTGCCACTCCAGATACGCCACGGAATACCTCAGCTCCGTTAGCTCGTAGTCGCTCGGGTACAGATTTTTGAGCTCCCATATTTCCACCTGCTCCAGCCACCATCTCAAGAACTCGCGGCCTGACTCACGATCAAGCATCATCCCCGTCCGATCTTGCGCCAACACCAACAAACGGTGGTGGTGGGGGTGGTGGTACCTCATTCTCAGACCCTTGACCCGATCTAACGAGTTCTGACACAGTCATCCTGCCTCTACCACATCCTCGCACATTACGTCCGCGTCCCCTAGAACTCATTTCTACGATCACGCTTTAATCTGATTAAGAAATTTTATGTATTAGCCTTTGTTCCACTGATTATCCGCGAAGAAGTTTTATGAGAAGAAAATTAATAGGGGTTCTTTCGATCAATCAAAGTTTCGAGTCTTCTATCCTAGTTCAGAGAAACACATCCATTCAATGGTATGTACCACACACATTCACTATTCAACATTATTGTTTGTTCCTACCCCAGGGGTATTTTTGTAATTTGTCCTACAGGGTTATTTTGGCAATAAATCGGAGTCAATTAGAAAATCTTAACAAATCGGGGCGCTTTGAAATTTTTCAAAACTCAAGGGTACTTTTGAAAATTTTCTCAAATTAGGGGTATGCAAAAATTTTAGTAATTTTGTAAATTAGGGGTAATTTCGTAAATTTTCCAAATCAAGGTATCTTGGTATTTCGCAAAGATAAAGTTTTGGATACTTTTGCAAAATCAAAAAAATTTATTAAAATCAGGGGTAGTATGGTAATTTTGAAATCCAAGGGCATTTTAGTAATTTTAGCTCTAGGGGTATTTAGGTAATTTTATAAGTCGGCCATGTTTTGAAAAAAAAAATTCAACCTAAGTTTTGCTACCATTTAAAGGGGTAATTTGGTGATTTAAAACTAAAGTTTTTATGAAAATACAGCTATTCCATTTCGGGTTTTAGTTATTGAGTTTAGCCTGTGAATGAGTCCTCTTGGTTGGGGTGAACCGTTACTACGCACCAGGTAGGATTCGAGCGAAGAGGAGGTGAGTCACGAGGACTGCTTAAATACCAGGCTCTTCCTGAATCCAATCCTAGACATGCGCACAATGGTTGCCACACCCTAACTCGGCGACTTAGTCACAGGGTTGTTTAATTAGGCATTAAAGTTTTATGAATTTCTAAGTTGGGGTAAAATAATCCTAGGGTTCAAGTACTTCATATACTAATCTACGTTCCCCTTCTAATCCTTATACAAATCATAGTATAATTCACACAATAGATAGGAGTACTTACCTGGTGGACTGCGGGTCGGAGACTTAGGTGCCATGCCAGAAAACCTGCTTAATCAAAAATTTTCACAAACTTCATTTGGGCTTATTTTGAAAACGTTATGAGCTTTTAACCCAAGGCCGAGGGTTTTAAAACTGGGCTCCGATACCAAGCTGAAACACCCCAAACCCGGCCCACGAGCCTCGACCAGATCCGGTATGTTCCTGGAGTAAAACAGTTCAAAACTTGTTTGTTTCTTTGAAAAACTTTGGGTGATTTTGGAGAAATTTGATTCGGGTTCCAAATTGAAAACATCGCTATGGGCTTAAAGATTATGTTTTATTAAAACTCTGTTGTCATATTTCAAAACTATAAGGTAAAGGTAAAAGTTGAGTTTTTAGAGTTCACCCCTTTCAAATTGAAAATTCATTTGCGTTAGGTGTCAAAACATTCAACGTTTATTTTAAAACAATTTAGATAACTTTTGATTAACAATAATAATATCGTGATAAAAAAAACAAGTAAAAGCAAGCATTAAACAGTTCATACTAAGTGGCCTTATTACATCAAAACAAAACCCGAAATAAATCCAAAATACTTAAGATATAAAAAGTCCAAATTAAAATAAACTCTAAGCTGTGCATGGCCACCACTAAGCTCCTGCAGACCTGGTCCATCACTGAGTGTCACCTGAAAGAAAATATTCCCCAACGGGGTGAGTCAAAAAGACTCAATGTGTAACCAACACTAAGTTTCAACGATTCAGGCATATCATTTCATATCACACATGTATATATATAACAGATAGAATTAATGATGCAAACCCGAACCCAAACCTAGATACCCATCCGCTACACATCACCCGTACCAACCATCACACCGTGGGGACTACTAAGTCGACCCTCCATCCGCTACACATCATCGAAGGCAGTCGCTGCAGACGACATGCTCATCGCCCTTATAATTTTGTGGCATAGCCTCCAGATAATATTTTGTGACATGAGTCACCACTTGCAGATTATGTGACCGGAGTCACCACATTCAGATATTTGTGGTATAAACCACTAGATCACTTCCCCTTTCTGTATAACCCGTATGCACCATGTCATACAAATCATACAATTAACATGCCTTAGGCCTTATTTCACATTCTTATCAATGTTCACTTATGCCATAACAGATATTCATAATATCATAACTACAGTAGTAGTAAATTAACGTACCTGAGTACTTTGTACCATTACAAGGTACCCTTAGCCACATATTATATGTTCATATTAACACATTTATTAAGACATAACCATAAATCTTATTAAAGCTTAGGGTGGGGTACACACCTGGTATTAACGCTTTCACTGAATCCCGTAACTCTATTGAACCCGATTGTATTCCTCCCTAGAGATCATAGTTAGAATCGTCCTAACCAACAACCACTAAATATGGCCTTGGTCGATTATCATGGTTCCCTTACCTTGACTATCTTGATCCCGAAATAGCTTTCTATTAAAAGGACGTGTCGAAATACCTACAAGTCTTATGTTAGATCCGATTTCAATACTCAATGGTTACCATAAATGGCCTTTGGCCTGATGTTACACTTGACTTACCTTAGACAACCGAATCCTGAATGCTCTCCGCTAGAAGTCGGCTACTCCAAAAAAAAAATCCCAAAATTCCTAAAAGAACCGATTTCATGGTTGATTAAAAGTCAAATCAAATGTTGAATTTCGGATTTTGTTCTACACATGTCTACAGAGAGGAGATAAGAGAGAATAGTAGAGATTCGGCCATAGCAAACTTACCTATCCAAACCAATTTACGAAGGGATCACAAGAGATCTCTAACTTGGTTCCTATTCGGCCAAGACTGAGAAGAGATGAGGTGGGAGAATTTATGCAATGGCTTGGGGAATCAATGAAGATTCGGCTTCAATAGAAAAAGGAAAATAATATTGTGGTTCGGCCTTTTAAGAATATGGAGAGGGAGAGTGTGAAGCTTAGGAGTTTCGGCAATGGTGAATATAGGAGGAAGAAGATTTCGGCTTGACAAAATAAAAAGAGAAAAGAGGAGTTTTGCTAGAGAATTCGGTAGAGACTCAAAAAGAAAAGAAAAAGAAAACAAATGGCCTTACTTCATCCCTTCTGCCGAAAATACTACACCTAGTTCCCTCTATTCGGCCAACTCTCTTTTCCCCTATCTCATCCCTTCCTTTTCTCCTACTTTCTCTCCTTTTCCTTTATTCAAAGCAATTCAAATAAATCAGCAATTTTCCTTAGCTTAGTCGAATTTTTAAAAGGAATTTATCACATCTAAAGCTCATCCTTTCAGTCTCCCCATGCCGTCCAACTCTGTCTATCCTTGCTGCAAAATAAAACTCTTTTATTTTGCTTCCTTTGTGATTCAATCCTAGGCCCTTGCACCTCCTTGTGGCGTCACTTACTGGGCTTTAAGTGGCGCCTCTTTGCCACTTTTCCAAGCCCATTTTTGTGTTATAATTCCCTTACAAATTCTCTTAAGGCCCTATCAAGCTTAGCTCCCTTTTTTGAATCTTAAAATACGATATTTTCTAAGTCGTTCTCCTATATTCTAGGGTTCCCAAAATTCATAAAAACACATTCAGACATACATAGGCATGCTTCCACATAAAATTTAACAATAATTCATAAGCCCAAAATCCCAGATGTTACATTATAAGCAGGGGATTATTACTAAAGGTATGGTACATCTAGTTTGTTGAGTTGTTGTGCTAGTTACGTCTTAACGAGGGAGTTAGAAAGGAAAAAAAAGGACGAACCAGGAATATTAAAATATTAGATTTCTATTTACAATTGTAAACCATTTTTAAAGGTAGCTTTGAAAGTGTGTGACACGTGGTAGGTTCTAATACAAGCTTGGGTTCTATATATAAGTATTTAGGTCTAAAAAGAGAGAGTTTTCATCTTCATTCTTTAAGAATTATTTCTGTCTAGATATAAAGGAACCCAAAGTATTTACTTCTCTCTCTTGAGCTGAAGTTGTAGATTTGGATCTTTACCAGTGAATACACCACGTCGAGGTAAGATTTAAGACTCTGCATACTGTGTTGTAAAGAGTAAATCTGTTAAACTTGTTAGATTAGTAAGATAAAAGATAAGATGGCCCTTTTTGGGGATTTTCGGTGTTAAAAATTATGGGAAAATGGGTATATGAATAGATCTTGATGAGCTTCTTTATTTTGTAGAAGTAGATACTGCTAATTTCACAATAGAAGTCTGGATTTAGAGCTTTGAACAATAGTAAGAGAGAATCAGGTAAGTATCTATGTTGACTCTTATTTGTATGATGATGATACTTGTAGATCTGTAAGAAAGTGTCTGAATGATGATGTTGTGATTCTTGATGTTACAATATACTATGCATGTGGCCCACTGTGTATGGTTATTGAAATATGTCAATGACTATGCTTATGTTTGTTGAGAATGATATGCATACTTGGTATAGATCTTTTGAGTTTAAGTGATAGGAATCCTGAAGTTAAATTATGGTTGCATCTGGATTTTCTGGATTGTGTACACGTGTCTTGGTTGTATGCTCTATGATATGTTCTAATAAGAGTGGATCTGAGTATGATAATGTAAGAACCAGTTTTTAGTCAAATCAGAACAGTGGTTTTGAGACCACAAATCTGAAGTCAAAATAATTATTTTATTATTATTTTAACCTTAACAGCGTGATAGAATGATTGTGTGAAAGTTTCGTTTCGTAATTTTATCTTTTAAATGGTTAATTTTATTAAAAGGACTAAATCGCGTAAAGTGTAAAACTTGAGTTCTAATAGTTAAAGGTATTAAATAGCTTTTATGTTTTAATTAGACCATTAATAGCATGAATGGACATTTATGGAAATCATATTTTTATTTTCAATGGTTTAATTAAAGGATAAATAAGTAAATAATTTATTAAATGATAATTTAATAAAATAAAAGGTAAATTTTATTCATCATCTTCTTCCTAGCTAAATTTAGGGCTTAGAAAAGCCATGAGAATAGCTTGAAGCATTCGGTCACTTCTAGTGCATGTAAGTTCAATTTTGTCCCGTTTTAATTGATTTCTATGTTTTTGAGATTGTTGCAGCTTAGCCTAGCTAGACCAGGGACTAATTTGCAAAATTGTTAAAGGTTTAGGATGTTGCCATTGATGAATAAGCATGTATTTTGATGATTAATGATAAATTATGAATGTTTGATGATAGTTATACAGGTTTTGTTAAGTGATTTTTAGTGAAAATGTAAATTAGAGATTAAATTGTGAAATGTGGAAACTTTGTGGGTCCATTGTGAAATAAATGAAAAATATGGGCTGATATGTGTACTGGGAAAATTCGGCTATCATGGGTTGGCATTAAATTGCATGAATTTGTGATTTTATGAAATAAGGACTAAATTGTAAAAATGTGAAACATTAGGGGAAAATGTGTAAAAGTTAATGTGAATTTTGGACTAAATTGAATAGATAGATAATTAAATGAGCTAAATTTGATTACATATAGATCAAGAAAAGCGAAATTCGGATCTAGATCGGGGGAAAAACAAAGTACTCGACTAATCAACCTATTTCGCCGTTTTAGCGTCCGAGGTAAGTTCGTATGTAATAAGTTTCATTATAAATGTATTTTAAATGATTTGATATTGCATAAACTGTGAACACGAGACTACGGACATGTTCGATAATGATTCGATGATGATTTCGCAAAGGAAATCCAGGTTGAACTTTAGGAATAGTTTAGGATACGAATGACAAGTCATTAGGGGTCATCGTGATTATGTAACCCGGGTGCTGGTCCTGTAAGTCCTACCGATGGCTGAGTATACCGGCATGTGTTGCGGTTACTTTACAGCTTGTGTGAGCAGGCCCGTTGATAGCTCGAGAGTGAGCATATATGTGATATGAGATTAAGATAGCATTGGCTATGTATGTGGCACTTCGGTGCGAGTTTCCAAAGTATCTGATAGTATTCCGAATGGTTCAATAGGTAAATGAAAGACGTGGTTGAGTATGAGATTGATATGAGATGGTACAGGTATGTACATGAACAGTATAAGCTTTAAATCGAAGAAATTGTGAAGTTTACATATAATCATATGATTAAATATGTGAAAGGTTTGTTAGATAATATGAGCTACATATTGATATATTCAATTTGTTGAATAGTGTATTTATGATTACATAGAGTTTATTTCATACAAGCTTACTAAGCTATAATGCTTACTTTGTTTATTTTACCGTGTTTTATAGTGATTTCAAAGCTAGCTCAGATTCGGGGATCGTTGGAGACTTCGTCACACTATCCTACTATCACTTTGGTACTTTTGAGTTTATGTTATGGTTATATGGCATGTATAGGATTATGGTTATTTTGGTTATGACTTGATAAAGATTTTGGTCATTTGAAATGGCTTGTAAATGCTAAATGTTTTGGTTTGTATATAGCCAAGAGAGTTGGCTTATTTTGGTTGATGTGGTTATGTATATATCTATGTGTATATGGCTTGGTTATGTGATTAATGATGAATATGTTATGCTTGTTGATATTTGGCAATTAGGGGTACTAAATGGTTGAGAATTAGATTTGGTATGTTATGAGATTAAGCTAGATGATGCATATTTGGAAGTGTATAGTTAGTTGAATTGTATATGTAATTTTGGTATAAACGGTATGGACTATTTTGTGAATTGTGTGTATTGAGAAATGTGGTATAGAATATGCATGAATTAGGCTTGAATTGGTTGGTTTAAATGCCAAATTATGCTATGTTTTGGTGCCAATTGGGTTGATGTAGGTGTGCATAAGTTTGGGTAGAAAAATGGCTTAGTAAATAGCCTATTTTTGTCCACACGGACAGAGACACAGGCGTGTGTCTTAGCCATGTGTGAGACACGGTCATGTACATGGCCGTGTGTCTCCTAGTTTTGAATTAGAAACCAAGTCAGTATGCTTTACACGGCCTCACACACGGACGTGTAACTTGGCCTTGTGGCATTAGTCAGTATACCCTACAGTTTTGGCACGGCCTAGCACACCGCCAGGTACACGGGTGTGTATTGCCTTTTTTAGGGCACACGGGCATGTGTGTTGGCTGTGTGGCCCAAGTTAGGGAGTTACACAGGGTCGGACATAGGCTGGAACATGACCATTTGCTCCCATTTCGAATATCCACACGGCCTGTGACACGGGCGTGTCTTTGGCCGTGTGAGACACACGATTGGGTCACACGGGCGTGTCTTTTAACATGTAAGACACGCAGCCGGGTCACAAGGGCGTGTGTCCCCTATTTTTGAGAAAATTCTCTAAGTGTTTCTAAATTTTTCAAAGTTATCAATTTAGTCCCGAACCACCCCAAATGCATGTTTTGTGCCTCATAGGCTCGTATTAGGGACAATATGATTGATTGTGAATGAATTGTATTGAAATTGATTAATTGTATGAGAGATGTATGTTTAAATGTGTGATATGTTCAGTAATGCTCTGTAACCTTATTCTGACATTGAATATCGGTGAGGGGTGTTACATTTATTGGTATTAGAGTTATGGTTTAGTCGATTCTAGGACTAACGTAGCGTATGCTAGAGTCTAGCTATACATGCCATATATAACCTGTGATAGTGTGATGACTCCTGACAATTTAAATTGAATTTTCATATAGTAAATGGATCCCAATTGAGCTATAGTTGATGATGTTGAACTACCTCCGTTCACGGGGTCATGCAATCCTATTCTAGACCCGTATCAGGTAGCCAGGGAGGAGAGGCTAAAGAAGCCTTCTTCCAGATGATGAATAAGTGGTTTACAGATTATGTTCGAACAAATCCGGCTACTCAACAACCTCTACCCCCACCTAATCCCCAATCGATTCCCGTAGCTCCTCAAGGTGTGGAACTTCTAAGATTGAATAAGTCGCTAGTAGATAAATTCCAGAAATACGGGGCTGAAAAGTTTAGAGCTACTGTTGACGATGATCCGGAGAGAGTTGAATTTTGGCTTGAAAATACTATTCGGGTATTTGATAAACTTTCTTGCACACTGGAAGAGTGTTTAAAATGTGTCGTTTCACTATTGAGGGACATTGCATATCAGTGGTGGAATACTCTAGTATCAGTGGTACCGAGAGCAAGAGTTACCTGGGAATTCTTTCAAGCTGAATTCAGAAATAAATACATCAGCTAGAGGCTTATCGACCAAAAAATGCAAAGAGTTTTTAGAGTTGAAACAAGGTCGTATGTCCGTCACAGAATATGAGTGAGAGTTTGTGAGACTCAGTAAATATGCTCAGGAATGTGTTTCAACTGAGGCCATAATGTGTAAAAGGTTTGAAGATGGGTTAAATGAAGACATCAGACTGTTTGTAGGGATTCTTGAATTAAAATAATTAGTTGTGTTAGTTGACAGAGCCTGTAAAGCCGAAGAACTTGTCAAAGAAAAGAGAAAGGCGGATTTCGAAGCAAGAGATTCGAGGAAAAGACCGATGAATAAACCATATCAATCTTCGTCAAAGAAATCTAGAGATTCGTACACTCATTCAAATGCTTCAATCGGGTATTCGAACAGAGATAGTGGAACACAATACTCAAGTCCTAAAGCTCAAGCTACAGCAGTATCGAGTGTTGGCAGTATGGGAAACTATAGACCTGAATGTCAACGACGTGGAAGACGACATCCTGGTGAATGTAGAATGAATGACTGGGCTTATTTCAGATATGGCTCACAAGATCATTTCATTCGAGATTGTCTTGAATTAGATGAGAAAGACAAATTCTAGAACGCAAGATCGAGTAACACAACCACTAGAGGAAGGCCGCTAAGAAATAAGGGAAATGTGACTAATAGTAGAGGAGCGGCTAAGGATTACGCTGTGAGATCTAATGCCAGAGCACCTGCTAGAGCTTACGCTATTCGTGCTCGTAAAGATGCGTCGTCACCCGACGTTACCACTGGTACATTTTCTATTTATGACACTAATGTGATTGCTTTGATTGATCCTGGATTGACTCATTCGTATATATGTATGAATTTGGTGTTTAATAAGAGTTTGCCTATTGAGTCTACTGAGTTTGTGATTAAAGTATCGAACCTCTTGGGCAAGTATGTTCTAGTTGATAAAGTTTGCAAGAACTGTCCTTTAGTGACTAGGGGTTACTGTTTTCCAGCGGGTTTAATGCTTTTGTCATTTGATGAATTTGATGTGATATTGGATATGGATTGTGTAACACCCATAACCCATATCCGTCTCCGGATTAGGGTTATGAGGCATTAGTTAATTAGAAACACTTTTTCGAACAACAACACATAAATGTAAGTTACATTCAAATAAATAAAGCATAAATTCTATTAAATAATAAACAAGATTCCAATAATCATAATATAATGTACAGATCATATTAAAACATTTTAATGTTATCTATATGTTAAGAAGAAATCAACCTAATTTTAACTCACTTTACATTAGCATATCATTAACACTTAAAAATGTTTGCATAATATTTTATTTAATAGCATATATATACCATGTTATCAACTTTACTCAATGGTCATATATTTAATAATAATTAGAAACTCTCACCAATCTCGTACATAAATAACATCTTTTGCACATACTCAAAATAAAACCAATCAAAGTTTATTACATAACTTAATAAGCAATTACACATTCAACCTAATATATAATGACATGTTCGAATATGCTATTTTAGATTAGATACATATTGCATACTTGCTATAGATTTCAAGGCTACACTTAACAATTGAATTTATACCAATAATAGACTAAAACCATTATGGAACATTTTCCTAACTCATTTCCTTGCATATCCGAATCTCATTAATTAATAAACATACACATCCAAATTTTATATCATGGAACAATTGCAGAATTACAAATTATAATGAAATCAAACATAAATCTTTCATACCACGTTATAAACATATTAAAACATATTTATATCAAATTCGAATATAACAAAACAACCTTAGATAGCAAACCTCTTACAACGCATTGACTAAATATAATCACCTAATATACTTATACTTTTATCCGTACATATCATAACCGAACCAATCACACAAAATCAACCCAAACATTAACATTTTTCCAAAACATATAATTTCTATCTCAAACATCATTCACTTTTAGCATATAACATTATAAATAAGCACACATGTAACCAAAACTAAGCATAATTACTAAGCCATTTTCGCATGGCTTTATACAAAGACAAAGTTCATCGATTCAAAACATAATCCAGTCTATACATGCCACAAGTTCGAACATAGACTTTTAAAAGTACCGAAGGTTGACGATAGTGTGGATGACTTCGGTGACAATCCCCGAGCTCGTAACTTACAACCAAAAGCTATAAAACAGAATAATAAAACATATAGAGTAAGCTAACTTAGCTTAGTAAGTCATAAGCAATTATCAACTCAATAATATTATAAATATATCAACTTCTTAAAAATCCAAATATAATTATAAATTCAAATAAACTTCCACACATTTATACCAGCTCACATAACCAAATTTAACTTCATATATCATCATCACACTTACTCATTTGACCAATATGTAAGATCAAATATATTATTACGCATATACACACCTATTTGGCCGAATATTCAAGGTCAATTATAACACCACATAAATACTTACCTATATAACCGAATATACAAGATACAATATTATCTCATAAATTCTTACTTGTATGGCCAATAAAACAAGGTTCAGTATATATGTCCGAATATACAAGTTCTATATATATCATCACATATGACCGAATATACAAGTTCTATAAAACATCACATGTAGCCGAATATATACAAAGTCATTTATCTCAATTTTTTTTTTCTTGCTCAATTTCCACATCAACTTGAAATCTTATAAGCATAGGCTTGAAAATAAATCATCGGTATAAAACCTGCTAGGCATAAGCTTGAATCACACACCGGCACAAGGCCTGCTAGACTCAAGGTCTGATTCTTATTCACCGACAATAAGCCTGCTAGGCAATAAGCTCGATTACATTCACCAGCATTGTAACACCCCAAACCCGGCCTAAATGTTACGACCGAATCTAGCATGTCACATAAAAGGGTTATCTAAAAACTGTGCGTTTGTTGAAAAGTTCGTATTATTTTTGAAACTCCGCTTTTTGTGGTTTGTTTATAAAAGCCGATTCATTTAATTCCCACTTTACAAAGTTGTTATTAATTTGAATAAAATTGTATTTGTTGTGAAAATCGGGTTTAAGTAATTCTGAATAAAACGGTTTATTATCATTTCAGGAAAATCCCATATTGAACATTAAATAATAAACAGTAACCAAATTGAAAGCTAAAACCAAATAAAATACCAAAGGCCTTATTACATATCAAAATCCCAAAATTAAAAGTAAGTTTAAATATAAGAAACGAGTTTATGAGAAAACATTGCAGGGCCACCACAAGTCTGCCTCGGCTCCCCAAATCCGCGGTCTAATGATTACCTGAAACATTTAAAAAGAGGGGGTGAGTTTACGAAAACTCAGTGTGTGTTTCCCCTTATGAGTGATAAGTGGGCCTAAGCCCACAAAAGCGGATTGTGCCTTAGCCCTCACAATAACATACTTGGCCGAAGCACACATAAATTTAATCGGGCCGTAGCCCTAATATCACAGTATAGCAGATAACACATGCCAAATGATGCAAAACCCATTCTTTAGTCATATTCGGCCATAAGCCCATAACATAGCATATCGAACCATAGCATATTAAATCACATGTACATATAAGAATGACAATGCGATCCGAACCCACCTAAGTATCCATCCTCTACACACCACCCGTATTCGCCAATCACACCAGTGGGATTACTAAATCGACCTCTATCCGCTACACACCATCGAAAGCGATCGCAGTGATCAAGCGCACATCGCTCTTATAATCGTGGCATAGCCACCAGATAATGTGACAGAGTCACCGGATTCATAATATGAGACAAAAGTCACCAGATACATAATATGTGACATAAGTCACCGGATAATGTGGTAAAACCTACCGGAACACTTCCCCTTTATCAATATCACCCATATGCCCATGCAACATACATATTATTCAGATATTATGCAATGTGTCATGTATGCAAAACATATATCAAATATAAGAATAACATGAGTTACCATTATAATCAGATAGACATAAAACAACAAAATCAAGTTAATCAACCTCTAAGGGCATAATCGTAATTTTACCTACCAAGGGTATTTTTGTAATTTACCCACCAAGGGTATTTTTGTAAATTCGCACCTGCAATGGCCTTTCTGAAGGCCTAATATTGCCACTAGCGACTCAGCTACCATTTCCGGTCGTACCGGACGTTTGGGCCTAAAACCCAATTTTGGCCCATCCAGGCCCACACGCTCGTGTGGCCCACCAAGCACGAATCTAGCCACGTATATAAGTTCCAACTAGTCTAGTTCAACATATACTAACCAATCATACAATTTACTCATATGGGCCCACGGGCCCATTGGGCCCATTTCGGCCCATCGAGGCCTAAGCAGCCCCAACCCACACGAATACTACTGATGGCCTCAACTATCGCGTCGAAGCCCCACACGTGCGCTCGCATGCTCGTGTGGCTACTAATGCCGTGTGACCGGTATTTCGGCATTTTGCCGCTCTACAGCTAGAGTAGAGAAGTACACACACACCTGATAGGAGTCTGGTGCTAATCCGCGCTCCGACCACTCCTGTGCCCAAACGCCCTCCAAGGTATGTTAACTCTCCTCCTGGAATACTCTTTATATAGCTAGCTCTTCACCTTCATTCTTTGTGTCTTTCCGATGTGGGATCCCTTCGTCAGTAGAGTTTAAATTCAACTGAAACTCTAGCCGTCCAATCCGCAAAATAAATACTCCTTTGCTTCTCACGAGATTCGAACCCAGGCTCCCTTGCAACATAATCCACGCCGCTAACCACTTGGCCACAAGCTCCTCTTATGTCTTAAACCACGCGCAACTAAATATAAACTATGGCCCAAATTCTAAGATCCAAGTAAAAAGAAACCAAAATGCAAAAGCCAAGACTTGAACCTTGGACCTCCTTCCTTCCTTGTGGCGTCACCCCCTTGTCTCCTATGTGGCGTCACTTTGCCACTACACCACACACTCCACTTGTGTCCTTTTCCTCCCTATTTTATTCTTAAGGCCTACCTGCCAACTTCTAGGGTTTTTTTCACCTAAAACCAAAATTTCCCCAAAGCCAATATTTGATCCCGGGACTTCATAGCAGCCCTCTAACCTTCCAAAATCACTTATCCAATAGGTCCAACATGCACTAGAGTCGTTCTCTAAAATTTTTTTTTTACACTATTACGCCTAAGGCCCATCGGGCTCAATTCTGCTAGGCCCAATTTCAGGATGTTACAAGCATAAAGCTTGCTAGGCTCAAAGCCTGAATATCACTATTATAATGTTGTCTTGTACACAATTCATATAACAAAAATAAACTCCATATATTCCATATAAATCATACGAACTTTTAAAGGATAGAACCCTGTCGAATTAAACTCAAACACAGTATTTCTATGCTCAAACACATTCGGCTAGCTCTTTTAAGAGCCTATAGATTCCATAACAACATATTAAACTAAGTTACAATCAAGTTAAATGATGCCTAATTGCTTAAAAACTTACCTCAGATATCGACGAACGTTATAAATCAGCTATTCGACTATTTTTACTTTTCCCCGATCCAAGTCCGATTTCTTTTGTTCTTGATCTATATAATTTCAAATTAACCTCATTTAAATACAATTTCATTCAATTTAATCCAACAACACATAAATGGGTAAATTACTATTTTACCCCTGATATTTCATACTTTTACAAATTAGTCCTAATTATATAGAACACAAAATACACAAAATCTCCATTCATTATGCGTAGGTCTAATGTTCATCTTACACATATAAATATACACATTTCATTTATTTTGCATTTCAGTCCCTCAATTTGTTGTTTTTGCAATTTAATCCTAATTACTCAAAATTATCAAAAACTCCAATACAAAATATGTTAATCTAAAACATATATTACATACTCATCATCAAACAACAAAAATCACAAGCTATCAACAATGACATAACTCAAAATATTCATCAAATCAAAAATTAAAGCATCGGTCTTGAAGATTAATAAGCAACAATCTCAAAAATGTAGAAATTATCAAAAACCGAACAAAAACAAACCTTGATTGAGCTTGAATAAATGCCGAAACCTAGCTTGGTTTTCTTTCTTTTTCTTTGTTTTAGTTTCGGTTAAAAAATAGAATGAACATGGTTTATTATTTTATGATATATGTTATATTATATTAGTTTATTAATTTAACTTAAATGAAATAATATAAAAATCATATAACACATGTCTTTGTCTATTACCGTCCATTTTTGTTCTTTTAATGGGCTAATTGCAACATAAAGGCTTCCACTAATAAAGCCAATAATTAGGCCCTTTTTTTAAAAATAATCAACCAATTTTTATTTTACGCGATTAAGTCCTTTTATTAAATTAAGCACATAAACAATCAAATTTTCATACGAAACTTTCACAGATGCCAATTCATATATAATAAACACAAAAAATAATAATTAAATATTTTTTTGAATCGGATTCATGGTCCCGAAACCACCATTTCGATTAGGGCCTAAATCAGACTGTTACAGATTGGTTATTTTTGCATGATGCCGTTGTAAACTGTAGACGAAAGACTATTGAATTGAAATGTCAAAAAAATGAAATTCTTCGAATCGAATCAGATGAATTGAGTGAATTTCCTGTTGTAATTTCGTCTATGTTAGCTCAGAGATGTGTGAGAAAAGGTTTTCATGTTTTTTTTAGCTTATGTTTTAGATACAAAAGTGTCTGAATTTTAAATTGAATCAGTACCAGTAGTTTGCGAGTATTCAGATGTGTTTCTAGAAGAGTTACCGGGGTTGCCACTGATTAGAGTGGTTTAGTTTGCTATTGAATTAGTGCCAGGAACAACATCGATATCTTTAGCTCCATACAGAATGGCTCTGACAGAATTGAAAGAGTTAAAATCTCAGTTGCAAGAGTTAACCAATAGAGGTTTTGCACGACCTAGTTTTTCGCCCTGGGGTGCACCAGTGTTATTCATAAACAAGAAAAATGGATCAATGAGAATGTGTATTGACTATCGTCAGCTCAATAAGGTTAGATAAAGAATAAGTATCCTTTGCCGAGAATTGATGACTATCGTCAGTTGTATGGAAAGTATTATATAAGGTTAAGATATGATTGAAGATAATGAACTGATGAATCTCTCTGTGGCGGCCATATAAAATAACACGGCATATCTTGCACGGCTTTAAGTCAATATTAGAAAGATTAAAATGGGCTAGAGTATCTAATGAACACGAATAAGTAACTAAGTAAATTCTAAAGAATAAGCCTAAGTAAAGGCTGCGTCTAATCGTTCGATAAAGGGTATCTATCAATGAGCAATAAAAAGAAAGGGTAGTCAAAGAAAGATAAGGTAAGAAAAGTGATTTCAAACATCTTTTGGAGAATGCAATTGAGTAAGGGAATCATAATTAAGATGAGCATAAAGGGAAATTTCAAAAAAGATGAAGCCACTCATGAAACAATGTTAAGGAGGAATTGACTATGATATAGTAAATAGAATGAATGACTATTTTTCATTAATGATGAACTATTCCTGGTAACAAACATCTGAAGATTTAAGAAAAGGAGTTGATGGTAATGAACAAACTACCCGTTTTTGGAAATCAAAGGTTAAGGTATAAATGATTATTCCTCACTGAGTTCCCATGAACTTACATAGATTGTGTTCTCTATTTCAGGTTGAATGTAAGGCTACGCTTAAGGGAATAATGCCAGGACTATGCCCAAGGAGTGGCGTATTGGACTATTATGCATATAGAATAAGCTTGATGGCATGATCAAGTCTGTTTGGCACATAGAAACCCTTGAATTAGGATAACTACGTTAGCCTAGGATTTTATTTCTATAATACTTGTAATCAAATTCTGTATGTATTATAACTAAACTTCTTCAATGTTTATAGTCATGTATTGCATTATGAAGTCTTGTAATTAAGTAGTTGAAGTCAATTGTAATTTGCGTAGGTATAATCAGGCTATATCTGTATTAGTATGGTAACACCCAAGACTCGGATATGGTTTATTGATCAGGTTTAGTGTGTTACATGTAGGTTGTAGGGAGTACATCGTCCGTTCTTGTAAACCCTATGTTGAAACCAAAACTATTTGTAGATTGCCTACTAGTGTAACTTGATGGCACACTTGCAAAAGTGTTTCCAACATAAAACATCAATGTTGGGAACTTGAAATCGAAAGCACTCATAGGTTGTCATGCCAAGGTCTCTAAGATTGGGTTATCCACTAACCCTGACTGTACGCCAAATTTGAAATCGAAAACTGAAATTGAGGAATGCCTTCCTATTGATGATTCTGGCATTTCCTGATAACAATGCTATGAAACTACCGCACAATCGTGTGGTTAGACTTTCTACTTCTTGTTCCTAATTTATTGGAATTGTTGCCAAACTCAAACCACTTTCCTCGACATCGACGAAGTGGACATATAACTCTAATATAGTATTTCTACTAAACAATGCCTATCAAACATCGCCTCGACATTCATGTCACCTTTGACATCAAATATATCATATCTAATAGGGTTCAATGACATTATATATCTATATTTCAAGCTTGTAATTCTCCTCCGAATTAAAGTCGACACTTTCCTTCTAATTCTTGACCGAAGCTCGTTCAATTATATGCTTTAGTTGAAAGCTAATTCTACAAATTGGGTTGATACAAAAATGACCCCGATATCGGTGTCACAAATTTGATCATTGTAATAGATAACAACTCTAATCCGTCTACTCATATTCACCCAAATAACCTGTTACGCATGTTTAAAATGAAAACATCATACAGAAAAATAAGTACTCATTATCCAAATTAAAGCAACGACACTTTCTTGAACTAATTTACTTTGTTGGGTCAATTTGTAAACTTCAGATTTTTAACATCAAGAATGGCCTCCTTATGAAAATGATCTGCTCGAAATATGGAAACCTCTACATAGTATGTTTTCAGCTTATAAGAAATTATACCACCAAATATGAAATATAATATCAAAATGTTGGAGAAGATTGAACATGACAAGTGAAAAAAGGCTTCTAACAAGATTCGTTTTTCTGAAAAGTTTTTAAAGATAACAATATTATTTACCATGAAAATATTGGATGCGATGTGTCAATTTTATCCCAGGCTTCTGAAATTTTATCCCAAGATTCTCAGGTGTAGGGTTAGGGTTTAGGATTGTTTAAGGTCATGGATTTAAGAAATGTGTCGTATAGCACACGCTTAGCTGGGACAAAAATGCATCCATCAGGAAATGTTAGGACATGCTTTTAGTCTCCTTACTGCCACCTTAACTGAAAATGCCTTCTTTTTGTTTTCTCTCTCCAAAAACAATTTATCTCTCTAAATTTTGGAAAAAAATAGCCTAAAACCCTTTCGTTTTGGAAGTGGCATATCTTCCTAATTAAATCGTATATTTTGCGTTCTAGCCTTTTGTTAGTATGATTTGGTTTTTTAAATGTTTGCTTCTATAATGTCTATACAATCTTTTTATTTCATTTAAAAATAAATAAATTTCTGTTAAAGAAATATAAAATTTATATTGTTTCATTTCTAAGATCCTTGGGTTGTGGATAAAATATTTTTTAAAATATAAAATTGATTTTTAATGATTTTCTAAGTTGGTGCCGTAGATTCAATGATTTTTAAAAATATAAATTTGACTTGATTCACTAGTATATTTTATAAAATCCTCGTGAATTGATTAATTTTCAAAATATAATTTTTTTTAAGATTTGGTGTAATTTTGAAATATATATTATTGAATTTGAAATTTTTCAAAAAAACAATTCATGAGATTTGATAACATGATTATTTTGCAAGGTTTCTTGTGTTTAATTTGGTTTATTTCTGAATCAATCCCTGCTAATTTAGTATTTTTATGATCCAATTCTTGTCAGGGATGCAATTGATCAAAAGCAAGCTGAAAAGGGCCAAATTGAAAGAAAATCATGGAAAATAGGGCCAAATCAAAAAGATGGAGGAAGCCAATGACACATAAAATAATTTGACTTTGTAAAAAGCCAAAAATAGAAAATCCTATTTAGGTTTATTTTTTTTATTTTTAATTATTTAAGATTTTATATTAAATTAATTTAGCCTATTTTTAGTAAACCCCATGTATATAAATAGGGGCTTTTTGTTATTAGAAAATCATCAATCAAATACTTCTTTTCCTATTTCTATTTGGAATTGAATTGCTCTTTTTCTTTGTCTTTTCCTACTGAAAATTTGGAGTGGAATTGCTCTTTTTCTTTTCAAGTTGGCGTCAAGTATTCTGTAGCTTTGTTTCCAATTTTTGTTTCTTTTCCAAAATTGGTTCAATTGCCTTCCAAGTCCCCTTTCCTTTCCCAAATTCCATCATCTTTTACAAAAGCCAAATCATATTCCACAACCTTCAAGCATGATTAAAATCATGCCACACTAAACCCCTTTCAGCTTTAAGTCGGTGTTAACCCCGTCAAAGACCTGTGAGTTACGAGCCCGAGCTATTTAACCCTACTTTCCAGTATTTATTATTTCTCCGGATTAAGAGTATGACTTCGCCAACTCACGAAGTCAAATCAACACTAAGTCAAAAAAGACATCATTTGGGTTAGTGTGGTTAGACGTACAGTTGGGATTCTGAAAGGATCAATTGTCTAATCGGTTTTCCGTGAACACATTGGAGTGCCAAGTGGGGTTGCTGTTTGGTTCTGTCAAGGGAAGTAGTAATCGGATTTAAATGTCCCACGCGCTTGAGGGCATTGGTTCGAGCTAGGCTCTTCTAGAACGCAAAGCTACCGAAGTTCTAAATCACGAACGTTTCGTAGGTTGTTTGATCGGTAAGGGTTAGTTATAGGACATTCCATAACTAATTTACACAAGGAAGAGTTGGTGTCTGAGGCGTCCTTGGTAGCTATAACTAGCTTATTGGAAAAGAGAAGTTCACCTAATTCCGAGGATCAGTTCAAAGACGAAAAAACCCGTGCTTAAGGCTGAGCTAAATTTAATTGACTTTTCTTCATATTACTTCATTGTTTTTTTATTTCATCTATTACTTTTTACATTTTTTTCTTTGTTTATTTTAGGTTTCATATTTTACACCCTCTACTTCGTGGGCACGACAACTGCCCAGACATAAATCTGGTCAAGAGAGAAATAATTTTCAGTAAACCCAGTCACTATGGGATCGACCCTACTCCCTATACTGCATAAATTTGCAAAATTAGGTGTAGGATTATATTGGTGGAATCGACAGCCATCAGTTTTGGTGACGTTGCCGGGGACTGGCAACACTTACAATTGTTTAATCATCTTCATGACCAAATCTTCATCAAGA
This sequence comes from Gossypium bickii, assembly GCA_025503065.1. NCBI lineage: Eukaryota > Viridiplantae > Streptophyta > Magnoliopsida > Malvales > Malvaceae > Gossypium > Gossypium bickii. The sequence goes on from CP106718.1 coordinate 23,875,817, forward strand.
GATCTCAAATACGACCCGAAGATTGAGAAATCAGCACGAGCATGACGAAAAGAGACAGAAGCTCTTAAATGTGCAAGTAAAGCAGAAGTTGAACTAGGACAAGGGATCCCAGAATCCAACGTCGAAAAGTTAAGCGAAGTTATTCGTGCAGAGGCAATTCGACGTGGGAAACGAGTCGAAGTGGTTGAACCTGAGACCGAACCACTTTTTGAAACAAAAGGCAACCTCAATGAACCTGAAAGGATGACAAACCGAACCATTCGTCAACTAGCAACTGCTCTAAATGAGCAAACAGCGTTATGCATCAACTATCCAATCGGAGGAACCCCTTTCGAGTTGAAATCAGGGTTGATTTACCTTTTGCCCACTTTTTGAGGCTTGAAGAATGAAAATCCACACACCCACTTGAGAGAATTCCACATGGTCTGCTCAAGCATGAAACCTCAGGGAGTACCCGAAGATGAAATCAAACTTCGGGCCTTTCCTTTTTCTTTAGTTGATACAGCAAAAGAATGGTTATTTTACTTACCCCCCAGTTCTATCATAATGTGGGATGACTTATCTCGTGTATTTCTTGACAGATTCTTCCCAGCGTCACGAGCAGCTGAGCTTAGAAGGGACATAGTGGGATTCGCCAAATGGAGAGTGAATCGTTCTATGACTATTAGGAGCGGTATAAAAAACTGTGCGTAAACTGTCCTCAACACGGGTTGACAGAACAATCACTTCTTCAATATTTCTACGAGGGTATCCTCCCTATGGAAATGAAGATGATTGACGCTGCTGGTAGAGGGGCGTTTGTCAATATACTTCTCAAAGGGCAAGAGAACTGATATCCACCATGGCGGCAAATTCTCAATAGTATCGGCCGAATTCAGAACCCACAAGACGGGTTAATAGGGTAAACATTTCATCCTTAGAAGATAAATTGGATAAGCTTACTAGTGTTGTTCAATCTTTTCTTATAGAAAGGAAAAATCTGACCCAACTGTGTGGAATTTGTACTACGTCTGAACACTCGACGAATTTGTGCCCAATCCTTAACGACAATTCAACGGCACATGTGGATGCTGTCGGAGGTTTTTCAAGACCTCCGCAAATATGCTATGATCCTTTCTCCAACACCTACAATCCCGGGTGGAAGGATCATCCCAACCTGAATTATGAAGCTAATCCCCGATATAATCCATCATACCAACCGAGACCTCTGCAACCACCACAAGAACACCACAAGCCGAACACATCTTAGAAGCTGTTGTGGAAAGACTTGTCGCAGATGCTGCAAAATATCAACAGAGGACAGACGCGTCAATACAAGAGTTGACTAATCAAGTTAGTAAACTCTCGATGGAAGTTAATCGCTTGGAGTCTCAAGGTAAATTACCTTCCCAGACAGAGCCGAATCCTCGACAGAATGCCAGTGCAATAACTCTTCGTAGCGGAAAGGTTCTGGAAACAATTCCAGAAAAAGGTCATGGGTAAGACAAGGAACGGGAAGAGCAGATCTCTGATCCAATAGTCAGACCAGAATCATAAATTCGGAAACCAGTTGTGATGCCACCTCCTTTTCCAGGGAGGCTTGTAAAGGATAAGAAAGAGAAGGAGGAAAAAGAAATCTTTGAGACATTCAGGAAGGTCGAGGTAAATATCCCTTTACTCGACGCTATCAAACAAATCCCTCGTTATGCAAAATTCCTCAAGGAAGTGTGTACTAGCAAGAGGAGGTTAATAGGTAATGAAAGAGTAAATGTAGGAGAAAATGGCTCCGCAGTACTGCAAAAGAAAATTCTGCCCAAATACAAGGACCAAGGTATGTTTGCTATTTCCTGTAAGATAGGTAATGTAGGCATTAAGAAAGCCATGTGTGATTTAGGGGCTTCAATTAATGTTATGCCTTATTCTATTTATAAGCTAATTAATGCGGGTCCTTTAAAAGAGACAGGAGTAATAATCCAGTTGGCGGACAGGTCAATTGTCTATCCCGAAGGGTTGCTTGAAGACGTCCTTGTTAAAGTTAACAAATTAAATTTCCATGCAGATTTCTACATTATTAATATGGAAGATGATAATTCAACTAATTCGTCTAACATTTTTCTTGGAAGGTCGTTCCTAAGTACCGCAAGCGCAAAAATAGATGTTCGAAGCGGGACGCTGACCATGGAGTTTGATGGCGAAATCGTGAAATTCAATGTCTACAAAGCCGTGGGTCATCCTAACTCACTATTAAATATTTCTAGCATCGATATTTTAGATTGTTTAACTCAATCTTATTCCGAATATCATGACTTTGATGAGTTGGAAACTGTACTTTTCAGAAGCATTGACATGGATGTTTTACATCATCTTGAGGAATTAGCAGTCATTGAAGATCCATTGCGAGAAATTGTCAAACACTTAGAAACACGACCATCGTTGACGAACCAAGGTAACCAATTTGAACTATTACCTTCCCAAACTAAAATGTTACCTTCGGTTTTGCAGCCACTAACCTTGGAGCTTAAAGCATTACCGGACCACCTTAAGTACGTCTTTTTGGGAGAAAAAGACACCTTGCTGGTGATAGTGTCGAACAAACTAACCAAAGACGGGGAGGAAAGCCTAGTTGGAGTTCTGAGACATTATAAGGAAGCTATTGGTTGGACGATAGCAGACATAAAAGGGCTAAGTCCATCCACTTGTATGCACAAAATTTCCATCGAAGATAACACGAAACCAAAGAGAGATGCTCAAAGGCTCCTTAATCCACCTATGGTGGAGGTAGTAAAGAAAGAGATCCAAAAACTGTTAGATGCTGGAATGATATACCTAATTTCTGACAGTAATTGGGTTAGCCCGATTCATGTGGTGCCCAAGAAAACTGGTGTAACAATGGTGAAAAACTCATTAGGAGAGCTGGTCCCTACCCGAGTCCAGAATGGATGGAGGGTTTGCATCGATTACAGGAAATTGAATGCAGCTACCCAGAAAGACCATTTTCCACTTCCCTTCATCGATCAAATGCTTGAGCGATTAGCTGGTAAGACCCATTATTGTTGTCTCAATGGGTACTCAGGATTTTTTCAAATTCCAGTGGCTCCGAAGGATCAAGGCAAAACGACTTTCACGTTCCCCTTCGGAACGTTTGCCTACAGACGAATGTCGTTTGGACTCTGCAATACTCCGACAACCTTCCAAAGATGCATGGTGAGCATATTCTCCGATTACGTCGAGAAAATCATTGAAGTCTTTATGGATAACTTCACAGTATACGGTAACTCTTTTAATGAATGTCTCGATAATCTTGCTAAGATATTACAAAGATGCCTAGAATTTAATCCTGCTTTAAATTATGAGAAATGCCATTTATGGTTGACAAAAGATTAATTTTGGGTCATATAGTTTCCTCGAAATGAATTGAGCTCTACAAGGCAAAAACAGATATTATTAACTCGTTACCTTACCCTTCATCAGTGAGGGAAGTTCGTTCGTTTCTTGGCTATGCAGGATTTTACAGACGATTCATGAAAGATTTCTCGAAAATCGCGTGACCGCTTTGTAGTCTGTTACAAAAGGATAAAGAGTTTGAATTCGACCAGACTTGCAAAGACGCGTTTGATGTACTGAAGCAGAAATTGGTCTCTGCTCCCATAGTGCAGCCACCAAACTGGAACTTCCATTTCAAAATCATGTGTGATGCAAGCGACCAAAGTGTGGCAGTTGTTCTTGGCCAAAGGATAGGGAATGAGCCTCATGTTATCTACTATGCTTCGAAGACTTTGGATGCTGCCCAAAGCAATTACACAACCACCGAGAAAGAATTATTAGCTGTTGTGTTTGCTTTAGACAAATTTAGATCTTACTTATTGGGAACTAAGGTGATTATCTTTTCTGATCATGCAGCTTTGAAATACTTAATAGGGAAGAAGGAGGCAAAACCCAGGCTGATTAGGTGGATTCTGCTCCTGCAAGAGTTCGATTCTGAAATTCGGGATAAAAAGGGATGCGAAAACCTAGTAGCTGACCATCTAAGTCGATTACCGATTCCAGTAGACGACACACCATTGAAAGACAACTTCCTAGATAAAAACCAATTTTCAGCAAATGCGGTTCATCCTTGGTACGCAGATATAGTAAATTACCTCGTTACAGGTACTGTTCCTTCAAAATTAACAAGGTCTAAAAAAGATAAGATAAAAAAAGATGCGTGGTATTACATTTGGGACGATCCTTACCTTTGGAGGCATTGCTTCGATCAGGTAATTCGACGGTGTGTAGCAGAAACAGAGGTACAGTCTATCTTAACTTTTTGTCATTCTTATGCATGTGAAGGGCACTTTGGGCCTAAACGCACCGCACATAAAATTCTGGAATGTGGACTATTTTGGCCAAACATATTTTGTGATGCCTTTTTATTCTGAAAAACCTGTGAAAATGCCAAAAAGTTGGCAATCTTAGTCGTCAAAATGAGATGCCCCTTACCCTTATTCATATTTAAGAAATTTTCGATGTGTAGGGCATCGATTTTATGGGCCCCTTCATTTTTTCTTTCGGTAATTTTATATACTCTTAGCTGTTGATTACGTCTCTAAGTGGATAGAGGCGAAGGCCACTCACAATGATAATGCTAAGACCGTAGTTGACTTTCTTAGAAGTTCTGTCTTTTCCAAGTATAGCATTAATCAGTGACAGAGGAACTCATTTTTGCAATAAGCTCGTAATTGCACTCATGGAGAAATATGGGGTGACTCAACAAATTGCCACTGCTTACCATCCACAAATAAACGGGCAAGCCGAAGTGTTGAATCAAGAGATCAAGTCCATTTTGGAAAAGACGGTTAAACCTAACAGAAAGGATTGGAGTTTGAGACTAAATGACGCACTTTGGACTTATAGGACAGCTTACAAGGGACCAATAGGCATGTCACCTTACCGACTCGTTTTCGGTAAAACATGCCATCTTCTGGTCGAGTTGGAGCACAAGGCATTTTGGCAGTTAAGCAGTGTAATATGGAGATGGAATCTGCAGAAAGGTTAAGGAAATTGGACATCCAGGAGCTCGAGGAAATTAAAAACGATGCCTATGAAAATGCTCGAGTTTATAAAGAAAAGACGAAAGCGTTTCATGACAAGTTAATCACTAGGGAGCAGTTTTTAATAGGATAAAATGTCCTACTATACGACTTCATCTTAAAAATTTTCGCTGGTAAGCTTCGATCCAAATGGATAGGACCACTTACTATTACTAATTTATTTTTGAATGGTGCAGTGGAAATTCAAAGCGAAGAAACACGAAAGTGCTTTAAGGTGAATGGTCAACGACTAAAACCCTTTTTCGAGAATTTTCAAATGCACACAGTTGAGGAGATTGTTCTCGATGAACCCAGAATTTGAATAACAGGTCGTCGAGCTAACGACGTTAAACAAATGCACTTTTTGGAAGGCAACCCAAATTTCTTTTCATTTATTTAATTTTAAGTTTTAGTAAAATCTAAGGTGTAAATAAATAAATTTTTATTCAGTTAATTTAATGTTTTCAGGAAAATAATGGAGAGCATGAATTTTTCTTTCGAGAGTCGGATAATAATGGTGGCGCGGGCACGACATGCTAATATGGTGACAAGCATTTACCTAAACAAAAAGAAAAAAATCCCCAACCTTTATAAAACACCAAAAACCCAAACCCAATACCCACTAACCCATTTAATCCACCTATACATACCCAAATACCAATCCCACAAAAATTAACCCAATAATTTAACCCATCTACCCATCGCCCATTCAACCCACCTACACTTAGCCAACAAAACCCAACAACATAAACCCAATATCCCTAACCAAAAATCAAACAACCCAATAAACCCAACACCATGGCCCAACCGTCCAAAGAGAAAAAAAATAAAAATAAAAATTTTAAACACCCAAATCCCATAATCCCCAAACATTTTCCCATCTTCATCTTCTCCAACACAAATCCTTCACTCCAAGACAAACCAACGCCGCAGTGACCATCTCTGTCATAACCGTCACGCCTCGCCATCTCCCTCGTTACTCCCTTTTTCCGCCATCACCATCGTCGTTTCTCTTCCCTTTCTTCACCGACGCCGAAAGCTTCCACCATAACTCTATTTTTTTTCTTTTCTCCACCACGGAAGCCTCCTCCACCGCCATTCAGCCCTCATTGCTGCCGTTACGCCTCTCCACCGTTGAATCTAGCTTATCGGAACCCTAAACCCCCAACACCACCACCTTTTCCATATTTTCTTTCTTTCTTTCTTTTCTCTCCACCATCGAAAAACACCCTCTCAACCACCTAAACCACGGCCACAAATGACACCCTCACCGTTCACCCTTCAAAAATCGCCCGAAATGCAACGTCCTAAGTCACCGCCGCCGACCATCGACACTGCCGTTGTGTGCCGCTGTCGTCTTCACCGTCGTCGTCGCACTAGAACAGATTTTTAGCCACGTTTGCATGAAAGCAATGGTCTGAAATCGAAACCAAACGGCCGACAATGTCCCAGTTTTACTCAACTGAAATTGGCAACATTTTTCAGCACCTCACTTCATCTATTTAGCCGACGATGACGCTCCTTCGCCTCCTTCTAGACAAACTGCCAGCTCATCGAGATCTCGCCGTCAACAAAGTCTGACCCCGGCCGAAACAAACACGTTGGGTAGTCCAGAAGAGGTTGGGACTTCTAATGACCATGTCGAAGCTACCCCCACCGTCGATGAATGTGTCTCTCAACGCCATACACGATCTACTCGAAACCATCGACAACCAACACAAGAGCCATCGACACCCCTGGACAGTAGTACTGGCGCTACTGAAGGTACGAGCCCACCAGCCACGCCTAACGAACATGTTTGACCAACCTGGGACAGTCAACGCAACTGACGTAGTCGAGCAAACATTATTCCTACCGAAAGTCGTTTGCGAGGATTTCTAAAATTTTCGACATCGGAGCATCAAACACGATACAACGCCATCCGGCAACACTCACTCCCGGTCTGTAAGCAAATTGATTTCCCCACTCTTGAACTTTTAGATATTCATGATGCTGTGCTTCATTATTTTGATGCTATTGGTTGGAATTTATTTGATACTATTACTTGTAATGCATATTATGAATTAGTATATGAATTCTACACCATATTTAGCTTTGATATAAATGCATTGCGAACTATCGAAACGCAAAATATTGTATGTTTTTGTTTGCTTGGAAGGGACTTTCGGATGTCAATTTTAGAATTTAACATTGCGATGGGTTTCATCGACCTTGATGATATTCAATCCAATTCCTATCATTCTACTCTGTTAGATGTTCCGAGCAACTTTGATGCTCAGCATGTTTATCGTGTTTTAACTAATTCTGATCATATTTATAATCCGAAAACCACAAAAGAATTATTGGTGCATGAACCTGCTTTGAGATATATACACTGATTTTTGGCATTTAGTTTTTCAGGTAGAAATGACTCATCATCTGCTTTGACTAAGACTGAACTGTTCTTTTTGTGGTGCATGCATTCGGGTTTTAAAGTTAATTTAGGATATTGGTTTGCACGAAATTTTCATGCAGTTTTGCGTTACAACCGTCCACTAATACTTGGGTCATATATCTCGAATTTAACCTCTAGACTTTTTCATTCCGAAATTGATTTCTCAACCTTGACATGTGCATATAGTATGGATAGTCTCGATAAATATTGTTTGGATTCCATGGGATTGCTTGCCGACACCCCTACTTCTGTTATTTTGTTCCTCCAGGTACGCGGACTTCTCGCGAAAATATGGTTTTTCGCCAACGTCCACACATCAATATTAGAGAGCAAGAGGAACAACAGCTATCTGTGGAGGCACGTTTAGGCCGAATCGAGGAAAGACTTGAAACAATGGAAACTCAAGTCTCTACAATCCTTGATATCCTGCAAAGACAGTATCCCCAACACCGACAAAATCATTGAGGACACATGGGGAGTACTCTGAACTTTTTTACTTGTTATTTAAGCTGTTGTTTTTCTTTTCTATTATATGACACATGCTTGAGGACAAGCATAGGTTAAGTAGGGAGGATAAAAATGATAGTATGCATGGATGGTTGATTTTGGCTTAGTATGCATAGATGGTTAATTGATTTTGGCTGCATGTTTCTCTTTTGCATATGTTCAATCTTACGTTGAATTCATTCAATAGTTTATTTGACATTGAGCCTTTAATCTCATACTTAGTCAATTTGGACAATTGGGCAATTTTTTTGAATTTAAATGTTCAAGTATATAGATTAGTCGACACTTGTGTTTTAAGGTTGATATATGTAGCTAGATTTTTTTTTAATTGATTGTTTGAAAAAATATATATTTGCTTGTGCATGAAAAAAATTCAGAGAAAAACAAGAAGACAAAAAGAAAATAAATAAAGGCTCAAGTTATGAGTGAAAGTTTCGAAAACGTGACCGGATTGAGTAACCGGGGTGAGGTGCTTGGGTTGTCATCTCATCTCGCGTAAAAAGGTTCGAGTGACAAGTCGATAACTTAATAACATTCCGCTAACAGAGCCTAATAATAATAATAATAAAGACTGTTTGAACTGAGTAACCGGGATATGGTGCTTGGATTGTCATCCTAGTTCGCGTAAAAAGGTTTGACCATGTCTAAAATATTTCTAAAGCATAGTTAATTAATAATGCCTTGCAAATTATTGGATTCAAACTCAATTTAATTATCTAGTTCACATATTTCAAATTTTATGACACTCGTTGATTAAACTATATGTTCTGAGTATTTATTTATTTATTTTTCCCTATGTTGTTTACATTGAGTATGGATGCAGAAAAGAGGCTCGATTTTTAATAAATTGTAGAATTAATTCCAATGTTTGAAAGAACAACATGCTTGAGGGCAAGCATGAGCTAAGTAGGGGGATTTGATAACATGATTATTTTGCATGGTTTCTTGTGTTTAATTTGGTTTATTTCTGAATCAATCCCCGCTAATTTAGTATTTTTATGATTTAATTCTTGTCAGGGATGCAATTGATCAAAAGCAAGCTAAAAAGGGCCAAATTGAAAGAAAATCATGGAAAATGGGGCCAAATCAAAAAGATGGAGGAAGCCAATGACACATCAAATAATTTGACTTTGTAAAAATCCAAAAATAGAAATTCCTATTTAGGTTTATTTTTTTAATTTTTAATTATTTAAGATTTTATATTAAATTAATTTAGCCTATTTTTAGTAAACCCCATGTATATAAATAGGGGCTTTTTGTTATTAGAAAATCATCAATCAAATACTTCTTTTCTTATTTCTATTTGGAATTGAATTGCTTTTTTTCTTTGTCTTTTCCTATTGAAAATTTGGAGTGGAATTGCTCTTTTTCTTTTCAAGTTGGCGTCAAGTATTTTGTAGCTTTGTTTCCAATTTTTGTTTCTTTTCCAAAATTGGTTCAATTGCCTTCCAAGTCCCCTTTCCTTTCCCAAATTCCATCATCCTTTACAAAAGCCAAATCATATTCCACAACCTTCAAGCATGATTAAAATCATGCCACACTAAACCCCTTTCAGCTTTAAACCGGTGTTAACCCCGTCAAAGACCCGTGAGTTATGAACCCGAGCTATTTAACCCCTACTTTCCAGTATTTATTATTTCTCCGGATTAAGAGTACGAATTCGTCAACTCACAAAGTCAAATCAACATTAAATCAAAAAAGACGCCGTTTGAGTTAGTGTGGTTAGACGTACAGTTGGGATTCCGAAAGGATCGATTGTCTAATCGGTTTTCCGTGAACACATTGGTGTGCCAAGTGGGGATTGCTGTTTGGTTCCGTCAAGGGAAGTAGTAACTGGATTTAAATGTCCCACGAGCTTGAGGGCATTGGTTCGAGCTAGGCTCTTCTAGAACGCAAAGCTGCCGAAGTTCTAAATCACAAACGTTTCGTAGGTTGTTTTATCGGTAAGGGTTAGTTATAGGACGTTCCATAACTAATTTACACAAGGAAGAGTTGATGTCCGAGGCGTCTTTGGTAGCTATGACTAGCTTATTGGAAAAGAGGAGTTCACCTAATTCCGAGGATCGGTTCAAAGACGGAAAAACCCGTGCTTAAGGCTGAGCTAAATTTAATTGATTTTTCTTCAGATTACTTCATTTTTTTTATTTCATCTTTTACTTTTTACGTTTTTTTTCTGTGTTTATTTCAGGTTTCATATATTTACACCCCCTACTTCGTGGGCAAGACAACTGCCCAGACATAAATCTGGTCAAGAGAGAAACAATTTTCAGCAAACCCAGTCTCTGTGCGATCGACCCTACTCCCTATACTGCGTAAATTTGCAAATTTAGGTGTAGGATTATATTGGTAGAATCGACAGCCATCAAGATTATTATTGATTAAAACAAATTCTAGTAAAGTTTATTAATCAATTCAAGCTAAAATGTTTTTATTTTTAAATTCTTAGGTTTGTTTTTATTTCATTTTCATATTTATATATATTGGTGATCAATAATGTTATATTGCGTTTGAATTGAATTGTATGTTTAGGATTAATTGCATTTCATTGTTAGCCATTTTGTAAAAAATGAGGCAACATCCAACTTCAAAAAGATATGGCATAAAAAGCTCTGAGCTCAAGTAAGGATTATTGAGAAATAAATCTCAAATTATATATGAATTAATTTGATTATTTGATTTTGTCATTGTATCGAAAATTTGGTCATGAACAAATTGAATAATTGTCACTAATTGATTTTGTCACAATTGCTTACAATTTAGTGTCGAAATTTTGGTCATAAAAAATTAAATACTTGTACCCATTTTTTTTGAAAGAAAAACGACCCACGAGTCAACCTCATATTATTGCATCGTGAATGATAATGTTATGGATATCCACCGAATAATCCATATCAAAGTACAAATCACATTTATTCTTAATAGCTAAATTACACAAATAATCCGTTGTGGTATTACTATTACGATCAATCCAATTAATCTGAGCCGTAGTAAAATTGTGCAGGGTTGTACATTCTTTCTTAATGTACTGGCCTAAAACTGTGATATCCTGCTCCCTTTTGTTGATTTTGTTGACCAGCATAGCGTTGGCAGATTCTATAATTAGCTGGGTCACATGTAACCTTTCAGCCAACCTTAACACTTCTTTGACCGCCTCCATCTTTGCTCATATAACATCCATAGATTCTTCCCTGAATTGATAATTTTAATGCAACAATTGGTTACAATTTTAGTGTCGAAAAATTGATAATTTTTTTTAATTATTTGTGACTTTTTTTTACCCCAATTGCTTACAGTTTCAGTGTTGAAAATTTGGCAAAAAAACTGAATACTTATGATCATTTATTTTTGTCACAATTGTTTATAATTTTAGTGTCGAGAATTTGGGGACAAAAAATTAAATGTTTGTGATCATTTATTTTTTTCACAATTGTTAATTTCGAAAGTTTGATTAAAAAAGTTAAATAATTATGACAACTTTGTAATAGTTGTCACAAAGATAATAGTGACGAAAATATTTATAACGGTAAATGACTACTTTAAATCTAATCACTATAATTATATTGACTATTTTTTTTAGTTTTAGTGAATAATATTTTTCTCTGCCGAAAATGATATTTGTTATAGTGCTAGCTCGACTAGAATTGAGAAGAAAAAACAAAAAGACTTTGGAGAAGAAAACAAGAGATAAACTGAGAAAGAAAAGAGTCCCAGACGCAAAAGCAAAGAGGAAACAGCCCCAAATTCTTATTTTGGTTCATCTTGTAGACCTTTTCGGTAAAATTTCATTCCAAGCCTTACATTCTTAATGCTTTATACGTATTAAACCCTACATGTAATGTCATCTTCATTATGTACATTCATGATTACATGCACAGATATTATTTGTGGACTCAATATATGTATCCCTATATGTTTCAATTGTTTTATGGGAGGATGTATTGTGGTGCATAAGCATCGGTGAATAATAATGTAACACCTCATCATTGAATAAAATAAAAAAAAATAGTGGAGGGCTTATAAATAAATATTAATAAATTTATTTAAATATAATTAAATAATAATTAATTATAAATAAATGCCAAAATCCTAAATCTTAAAATTTAAACTCAAGACCTAGACCCTAACCCTTAAGCTCAAAATCCTAAATGTGAGAGCTATTAATATTTATTTATAATATTTACGTTTATTTTTTAATTATATTTAAATAATTATTAGTATTTATTTATAAGTTCTCATATTTTTTTGTTTAATTTAATAATGATGTGTCGTGTTATTATTTACTGAGCATTTATTTATAATTAATTATTATTTAATTATTTTAAATAAAATTACTAGTATTTATTTATAAGCTATCCACTATTTTTTATTTTATTTAATAATGAGGTGTTAGGGGCAAAACTAGGAGGCTAGTAAGGGTCTTGACCCCCTAAAATTGAAAATTTCCCTTTCAGCCGTTTTATAATTTACAAAATTTTAAATTGATAATGGTAAAATTACATTTGACCCATAAAAATTGATAAAATTTTGATTTAATCTTTTTGAACTCATAAAGATATAAACTATTAAAATGGTGAACTTACATTTTTATTATCGTAAAAATATAAAACTTAATTTCGACCTACCAAAAGAAAAAATTTTAGTTTCGTCCTTGAAGATGTTATATTATTATTCACGAATGGTGTATGAGACTTATATATCAATAGTACATTAAATATGATCTCATAACCATATTAATTTTTTCATGTTTTTAAAGAATTATATTTTTCAAATTTTACAAATATTATATTAAACAAGTAAAAAATAAATGTCTAACAATAGAAATTAAGCCTAAAAAAGATTTATATCAATTATTAAATTAAAAAAAAAAAAGTCGAATCCAAAAGCATTGAAATTATCGAACTAGGGTTGGACACATGGAGGTGTATCCGACCCAATAAAGAGTAGGCATTCAGGATTTAGAGGTAGTGAATAAGAATAAGGCAGCAGTCGTAGTCATAGACTGATCCTAACCAATTTTTGAACTTGGAAAACAGAAGTAGAAATCATTTTTGTAATATGCCAAAGCTAGGAAGGTCATTCCCCAAAACAAATTAACAAAACAAGGGTAGTATCGTAACATAACTACGTATTTTTCAAAAATCAAGTCATTTTCCCTTTCTCCAATCACGGAGACAAGAGAAAATTTAAAATTAGAGAAAAGTCCTGCATTCAACCAGAATTTTTTTCTGACGTCACGCATCCCAATCAAAACCGATATCTGCGTCATAATCCGACCATCCACTTGGCGCCCATCTCCCCCTACTATTTATGGAAACCCGAAACGCCCTACCCTTTAGATCTCTATCCCATTCTCATTGGTCCACGTGTTGTGCTTTTATCTCCCACGATCGACAAGTAAGCAGTTCATCGCGAATACCGAGATCGACGTGCCTCCTATTGGCGCCGGTACCAGGGACACTCCTCCCCTTCCCATTGGCTCTCTGCTGGGGTCCACTCGAGACCATTTTTCCGTACTCTCGGCCCCGCCTAACTTTTCTGGATTTCGCCACGTTTCGTTTCTCTACCAATCCTTTTTCTCTCTGTTCTTCTTACTGTTCACACACGTGTTGAACCTCACACGTGTCCCTTTCATTCTCCTTATAAATCTCAACACTCCTATTCCAAACATGGAGTGCGTCCGCATCGTAGCATCTCTGGACACGCACGGGAAAGAGATTTTTTTTTTTTTTTTTTTTTTTTTTTAAAAGAAGGCAGAGTGAAAACGAAAAGAAGAGATTTCTGGAGAGAAAAAAATGGAAGGCAGAGGAGGGTGTTGCATAGCGAGATATGCATCTTCTGGCCATGGGGTCTATGATATGTCGAAAGTGCACCGGATAATGCTCCGGTTCCGACCGATCGCTCCGAAACCGGCGACGGGTGGATCGGTTTCCCCACAGGGAAGTAGTGAAGTTTGCTCTAAGTCGGGGAGAGGGAAAAGAAGACACTTTAAAGAAAGTAACACTGTGAGTAATACAAAGAGGTGCAACAAGAAAAGAAGGGTTTTGAACGAAGAGAAGAGGGTTACTTTGCCACTTCTCCCTGAAACCCCTGACTGCAAAGAAGAGTCTATTCTGAAGCAGCAAAAGGATGGAGTAGTCCAAAAGATGACGCCGCTTTGGTTAAGCTTCGGTGAAGCTGGTGATAAAAAGGATGGTTTTCTCGGTGGTGGTGGTGTACGGTCAGCAGATCAGGCGGTGTTTATGGGAGGGCAGACGGTGAGAGTGGGGTCGTGCGTGACGGTGGAATGCGTGACAGAGACATGGGTGAGTGGGGATGGGCTAGGGAGTACAGACGAGGAAAAGAAGGTGAATCTCGGGAGGGACACGTGTCCGGGGTTTATATCGGATGGGTTGGGGAGGGTGACGTGGACAAATGGGGCGTATAAGGAAATGGTTGGAGGGGAAACGATGGTGTGGTTGGTGATGAAGGAAAGGATGCCGATGATAACAACGTACCCGGCGTTTACATACAAGGTAAGGGTGCAGTACACGTGCGGGAAGGAGCGGAGTTCCTTGACGCTGCCTTGCGACGTTTGGCGAATGGACGGCGGTGGATTTGCATGGAGGCTCGATATCAACGCTGCTCTTTGCTTGGGCCGGTGAAATTATAAAAAAATAAATAAATCCTTCTATTGCATGACTGAGCTTACTATTTACATCAACTTTCCTTTTAAATTGTAAATATTTTATGGGAGCTTGCCTGTTTATTTTCTTTCTTTGTTTGTTTCCGACTGGATCTGGAGTGTTTGGTTTTGAGATGCAAAAAGCATTTGAAATGGAACTCAAGGTAGTCAGATTTTGATGTATTTATTATTATTGTAGATGGTTATATGGCACTTCTTCAGTTCTCATGTGCTTAACTCACTGTATGTTTGCAGTTTGCATAGACAGATGGAGCTTAGGATTGGCCTTTTCCCACTTTTCAATACATTCGATGCAGTTTGAGTTAGGGTTTTAGTTTTCTAGTTACTTTAAAGGGAATGAATGAATCAAATATTAAACGTAGATTTCATCTGATATCTCTCGCCTAAAAAAGATTAATCTGACAAAGGGTGCAGCAGGGTAAGTTGGGATATTATTGAAAAAGGTAGTTACAGTCTTCTGAAGCATATTTTGATAAATATATTTTTTTAAATAGTGTATAAATAATTACTTTTTTTTAAGAAGTCAAATTATGAATATAAATCGGGGTTAGTGTCGTAGTATGATGTCTGAAAATGGAACAGGTCGGGGAGACAGAAAAGAACATGCAGATCTAAACAGGTTGAATGTGTTATCACATGTAGTAAGGTGATAATTAAGTTTATTCAAACGGGGTCATGCTGGATTGATTTGTAATTGAATTCATGTTGTTTAAAATTGATTTCTCTCAAGTTTATATTTTTCGTTTTCAAATTCTGAGTAGACGGTCTAAATAATTTCAAATAATTTTGATATTATATGAGTTATAAATATGGTTTTTGACAAAATAAATTATAAATATTTTTATTTTGAATTTTTTTTATGTAAATGTTTTAGTATAACAATTATTTTATATTACAAAACTAAAAGGACTTATTATATGAGTAACACTTATGATTATATGAATTTTACATCTACTATTCTTTTTTTGTTTATTTGTAGCTATTGTACACTGTAATTTAAAGTGCAAGTAATTAATCTATACATAACTTTCAAGCCAATAAAAAATCATTTATTATTTATTATACTACCACATTCCAATTGATTTTTTTAAAAACAAAAAACAAAACAATTTAAACTAGGCTTACAATATCAAAAATACCATTAGATTTCTCACTATCATTGGCTTCGAATAATTCCACAGGAGTTGTTCTCAACACAATAACTCCCACCATATCAGTATCTTGACAATCCTGTCAATAACACAATTAGCCTCTTTTGAAATGTGTTTAGCCACCCACAATTAGCTTTTGAAATGTGTTTAGCCACCTAAAACTCTTTATGTTGTAGCAACTTTTGGATTCGCTTAACAAGCTTAGAGATTGAACTAGCTAAAGAGTTCCTTTTTATTGCTTGGGCCATCTCAAGATTATCTGCATGGATCAAAATTCTTTTTAACTCTGGTTCTTTTAATAAGGTAAGTCCATTCAAAATATCTCATAATTCGGTATCAAAGACATGGCATTTTCCCAAGTGGTTAAATCCCATAATCCATTCCCTCATAATCCATTCCCTCAATGGACGCATATCTTATAGATAAATTAACACCACCATTAGTATACAAATGAATCCAATTATTAGATAAAAGATACCTTTTAATGAAAGTATTTCCTCGATTCAGAAATTATTTTTATTTTTTGTTATTAAGTTTATTGAAAATACATTGTTTTTACAAAAATATAAATCCTAGAACTCTAATATATGCTTTTATGAGTGAGCAAAAATCTATTAAAACTGACTTAATTGTCCGAATCACTCCAATTTAGTTAAAACAATTTTGATTTTGAATCGATTAGAGAGATCGATTAAAACATATTACACTATTAAATTTATATAAATATTATACAAATCCAAACATATATTATACCTAAGCTAAATGAGCTCTCTAAGCCCAATCTCAAATAAATATAACACTCAAAACTCAAAATATAATAATATATAATATACACCAACCCAAATCCATAAACATTAAATAATTAAATTTGTGAAACCCAAATTTACTTCAAATTTATGTAAAAAATTTTGGATGTTGCTCTTTCTTGGGAGCTCGACTTGGGATGGCTAAGAATCAAATTTGCTAAATTATATGACTAGAACTCTTTAAGAGTCTAAAAATATTTGTTTTGTTAATATATTTTATTTGAAAATTTGTAATTTATTTTTTATAATGGTGCTTTAACTTTTAATTTTATGTTATAGATAATATTTTGATTATGATAAATATGATTTAAAATTAATTAATTATACCATTAGTGTTACATAAAAAGCTAAGAATCCAACTGTTGTACAAAAAAACCTTTATCGATTCACCTATTGTTTATTCAACGAATAATTTTTGCATGAATGCATGTACGTATGTCTGTATGTATGTATATATGTACCTAAGAATTTTACTTTCACTCGCAATATGAGTGTGACTATTTTACATAAAAAATTTTATTGTATTATTTAAAAGTTTTATTTAAGTTATTAGGTTGTTAACGTGTTTTTAAGGTTTGACTAGCGGGCTTTAAGCGATGATTCGATAATTGATAGATAAATCAGTGCCCATCAATGAGTAGAAAAAAAATACTTTACATCCAAGTCGATTTAACAGTCAATGTCGAAAAATGGAGAAAAAAAGTTATTTGAATTTTGGTTTGCAGATTCATAACGTTCAAAGTTATTTCATAAATAAATAAATAAATAAACTATAGAAAATAAAGGGAATGATAACTTTCAATTGGTGCATGCAGTGCAAACAAAGAATGTCATACAATAGCGATTTTAATAGCTCAGTAATTTAAATTAAAATTTTTAAATAATTCAATTACTATTTTGTAACTTTTTAAAATTGACTAAAACATAAACTTTTTAAATAATTTAGTGAACTTGGATATAGTTTACCTAGTAATTAATAATCCATTATAATCGATGAGGTTAGCAAGTTAAAAAATTTAGGGTAAAGTACAAAAATATCACTAAACTACTAGTTTTCTTCTATTTTAATCATTTAATAATTAATTTTTTCGATTTAATCACTAAACATTAGTTGCGGTTTGAATTTATGAAGGTTTGAATTTTAACAAATTGCAATCGTGTAAATAATTTTTTAGGGAATAAATTATATTAGGATCATCCTAAAAAGTATAGTTTTTAGGCACCAATAAATAATGCCACGGCTTTAAATTTTAAAGATAAAAAAGTATTATTATACACTCTTCTATATTTAATATATTCTCCAACTTAATTTAACTTTAATTAAATTATTTAAAATATTTAATTTTTTAAATTATAAACAAACATATTTTCTTCTTTTACAAATTTTAATAATTTTTTCCATAAGTTAAATTTTTTTTTTTATTCAATTATGTGTCAATGATATGGAAAAAAATTGCTAAAATATCATTAAATAATTGGAAAGGGACTATGAATGATATGGTAGGAAGAGTCCATAAAATAATAAGTGTATAATAATAATTTCATGTCATTAAAATTTAAGAAGATGTAGCAAAATTGTATCTGTGCTAAGAACCTTAGTTTTTATTTAACATCATGCTAATGTAAGGTTTTTTTTTTTTTTTTATAGTTTGACTTTGACCATATCTTTGCTTTTTATTCTTTTTTCATCCATCTTTGACCGTCTCTTTTCTTCTTTCTTTTACAGCTTTCCTTCATTTCCTTCTTCATCGCCACATATCCTCCCTGCTTGTACTGGATTCTCTCTCTCACCCTTGTCCCACCACATACACATTATCCTCATCTCTCTCATCTCCGCCCTCCTTGCGCCCGTCGTCATCCTCTCTCTCATCGCCCTCGCCCTCTTCTTCCGCCATCATCGAAGTTCTCAAATGATGATTTATTATATTACATGAGAAAAACATTTGCTCATTTTAGTGGGGGAAAACGGGGAATTGATTAGAAATGGGCAAATGTTAAAGTCATAAAATTCTCAGTTATAAAAGATGTTGTTTTCCTGTATACTGTAACTATTTTCCTCGATCCATTTTCAAACTCTGGTTAAAACTTAAAGGTTAAATTACACCAACAGTCACTCAACTTTGGGGTAGCTAACAAAATAATCACCTAAGTCTCATTTCAGTCATTCAACTTTTGAAAAATAACAAAACAGTCACTAACATTTTCGTTATTATCTTAACAAGACCGCTGATGTGGCAAATTAACTGCTGTTGTAGCCAGTTAACTTGCCACGTTAAATGTACATAGTGGAAACCCACCCAATTTAAAAAGAAATTGAAAAAAAAAAAACCATGTCTTTACTCTTCTTCTTATTCTTCTTGGCTCTCTTCCTCTATAACCTTCCGCCATTGTTGGCGAGGTCTTATGGTTTTGCCAAAAAAGAGCATGATTTCGAAGAAAATGATACACCGAAGGGAAACTTCATGCTAAAGAATTTGCATCTTTGCCTACTCGATTTGATTAAATTTAGCATTTTCATCTTCTTAATGAAATTTAATCAACCAAATTTGTACCAAAGATGAAATGCTTTAGTCGAAAGTTCATCTTCTCAATAAGAAGCAATGCGCTTAAGCACGCTACTCAAATGATGCTTCTTCAGTTTTCTTCATCTCAGATTGCTTGACCTGCAACAAAACACAACTATATCTTCAAGTGAATCAATTCTCCTACAACATATACCACTCACTGCATATTTTGTTTTAAAAAGTTTACTAATAATATCATGCAAACACTCTAAAAATGCTTCGTGCACTGGGGTAATTTCAGTAAAATTATTTGAAATGATCATTAGTTGTTTCACTGCAGACTTTGATGCTTCCTCATCTAACATACAGCCTTATGACGATTAAGGTTGATTTTACTCACGAGTACTGATTGTGTATCACAAATGAATCAGTTGCCACTTTTTTCACATCATCATTGCGATTCCAATGGTAGAATGCATGTGTCCTATTTTGGATCTCTAGTGTTGAATGACCATAACTAGCTTCTCGAAATGCAAAATACTTTGGTTGGGGATCTAAAAATCTACAGAATCAAAAAACCATTTGCTTAATTTAGCTAGGTATGTAGTTTGTAACAGATTAACTGTAAAGAAGTAGCTAAATATCATTCTTGTCTTTGTTCCAACATGCCATCAAACTAACCTTCCAGCTAGACCTTCTTGATTTCTACCATCTCTGAAAGTGATATAAACTGGAGCTGATTTGTTTGGTACAGGGTAACGTTCGCCACTTGATACATTGTAACTTATATTTAAGATGTGATACTGAAAATTCAGAGGAAAGAAGCATGACCCTTCCTTCCATAAAATAAACCAATGGTTGTACTGTAATAGATACAATGGAAAACAAATTATGCATGAATGAGTTCAGTATAAAAAACTCAGGTGGCTCCAAAATGACTTGAATCCATTGATGATCCAAGACCTTCAGCTTTCCTGCACAATGCATGAAGGAATATGTATTAGTGGAGATGACATCCATAATCTCACATCACATTATTTGAGTTTCACAAAAAAGATGAATAAATGGGATTCTAGGTGCTAATGCATGAACTAACCCATTAGTCAATTTTGGTTATTAGTCATAAAATTACAATGTGGCAACATGGTACTACTAGTTAAAGATAAACATACCAACATTATATCAAGTGATGACTAGTAAGGTTAACGTAGGGTAGGAGTGGCCTTACCTTTCAAGGAGACCTCTCTATCAAGAAACCCAAAAATAGAGAAGGAGACTTTATTTCATACGGAGTCAGGAGCTTCAACAGCCTAAACCATGTCAGTAGTCTTAAAGAAAAGGCGCCCCAATACACTTCTGTAGTCGCCTCCTGGTCACGTGAGATTCTAATAGTAAATCACATCCCAATCTAGAAAAACCACAAGACCCCACCAATAATGGCGGAAGGTTACAAAGGAATAGAGCCAAGAAGAAGAAGAAGAAAAGCAAAGACATGGTGTTTCGATGGTAAAGAATCAGACCCCGCCAAATTAGGCAAAGAAGACATTTTTTTATAGCCTCTTCTTCTTCTTCTTCTTCTTCTTCTTCTTCTCCTTCTCTGTTAAGGGTTTTTTTAGGTTTTTTTTTTTCAATTTGTTCTTAAATTGGGTGGGTTTCCACTATGGACATCCAACATGGCAAGTTAACTGGCCACATCAACTAGTTAACTTGCCACATCAGCAGTCCCGTTAATATACTAACAGAAACTGTTAATCAGTGACTATTTTGTCACTTTTTTATAACGTTAGTGCCTGTTTTGTTATTTTTCAAAAGTTGAGTAACTGAAATGAAACCTAGGTGACTGTTTTGTTAGCTATCCCAAAGTTCAGTGACTGTTGGTGTAATTTACCCAAACTTAAATTACTGAAAGCAGTGGGTGGAAAGTAATTTGAATTAGACCAAAGCATCCAAGAGATGAAGTTCTATTTATGCATTTACTCTATAATTTTTAGTTTCTAAGGCGACATTTATCAAGGCTTTTTTCACTAGCTAATTGACCTCTATCGATGTAGGTTGCAATTTCAATCTCTCAACAACATCAGAGTTCCCAAGGTAGATTGGCAGGTTCTTTAAGGAAGAACATGTCTTAACATCATTCAATGAAGGAAATCTTGTGCCACGATTCCCTGCTACACAAGATACAAGCTTGGAAGAGCATCTGAAACATATGGTTGGTATGATTTGGAGACCTACAACAATGAAACAAGTGTTCTTACTTCTTAGTCAGTTTTAGGAAAAGCATTTCAGGCTTAAGGATAAAAGGTAAACTCCTAATGTTAGGGAAATTGTAACAACCCGTTTTCAGTGAAATCGGAACAGTGGTTTCAGGACCACAAATCTGAGGTCAGAATAAAATTTATTTTAATATTATTTTATGGTCTACAGTATGATGGAAATATTGTATAAAAATTTCGTTAAGAAAGTTTACCATTTACATGCCTAACTTGATAAAAAGAACCTAATTGCATAAAGTGCAAAAGTTGAATTCTAGTAGCTGAAGGTATTAAATAGCTATAGAATTTTAAATTGGAGGTCCTAATATGAAAAATAGACCATTTAGAGTAGTTAATAGATAAGAATGATTATTCATCATTGGAAATTTAATAAATTAGAAAGGTTGAGTTTGGAAAGTTAATAAATAATGATGGTAAATAAATTAAATAATTATTATTATCATCTGTTCTCATCATCCTTCAACAAAAAACATGGAAACTCTAGCCATGGAAGCTTGCGTTTTAGCAAGCTTATTTTGCTCATTTGGGTAAGTATTCTTGTCCCGTTTTTAGTGATTTTTATGTTTTCGAGATCGTAATAGCTTAATCTAGCTATCTCGGGGATTAATTTGCAAAACTGTTAAAGTAATAGGGTTTTTCCATGGATGAGTGTAGTTGAATTTTGAAGTTTTATGATGGAAAATGAAAGGTTGTTGTTAGATAAAAAAACTTTTGTAAAGAGAATTTTAATAAAATTGTCAATTAGGGACTAAATTGAAAAGATGAAAAATTTATGGAAAATTTTTGAATTTTGTGAAATACATGGGCTGCTATTGATATGTATGAAAATCGGCTAGGCTTGAATAAGGATTAAATTGTATAAGTTTCAATTTTCGAGCCTAGGGACTAAATTGTAATTAATTAAAAGATAGGGGAAAATAGTAATTTTTCCAAAGATGTGTGTTAGATTAAATTGAATATGAATTCTATTAAATTGAGTTAAATCCATTCGTATAGATCCAGATAGACTAATACGGAGTTAGATCGAGGCAAAGAAAAGTATTGGATCAATAGCCTTCGTATTTACGAAAACTTATCGAGGTAAGTTCGTGTAACTAAATTGTATATTTAAATGTTTTAAATTGAACATTGTTGTGTGTGATTTGTTCAAATTTCCATGTGTAATTATGATCACATATCCGATGATTATCTAGTCCCGTTTGAACCTTAGAAATTCGAAGGATACAAATAACATGTCATTAGGGTTCCCGATTTGGTTGTGATCCTGCATGTGTTGCGGACACACCACAACTCTTTTCAGCTTCCTGATACTTGGCTCTCATGAGCTTCCCGATATTTGGCTCACAAGAGCTTTTCGATATACAGCTCGTATGAGCTTCCCGTTATATAGCTTGGAAGAGCTTCCTGTTTACATGCTTGTATAAGCATACAAGTACATGATTTGATGGATTACAGATTTGTATACTTTGTGTGTACTACCCGTGTATCCAACGATATTTTAAATTGTTCAAGGGTAAAAGTTTTGATATGAAACAACATGAGTTCGAAATGAACAATTACAGTATATACTTGAATTAAATGGAAATGATATTACATGATATATTTTAAATTAGATGGATGATACATGTATGTGAATCTTACCTAGTGATTATGTACATCCATGTTTATTGGTTTTGGAAAGTGTTACATGGCTAACATGTTAAGGATATGTGTTTAGGCTTTTGGCCAAATTGGTTTGGTTATATTAGCATGCTTACCTTAAATGTGATTAAATGGTAAGTTAATTTCCTTGTTATACGAACTTACTAAGCTTAAATGCTTACTCTATGTTATTTTCCATGTTTTATAGTAATTTCGAAGCTCATTTTTGGTTGGAAGGTGGTTAGAGCAACTTCATACTATCCATCAACCTTTTCGGTATAATTAGTAAACTAATTTTGGTTATAATGACATGTATAGGTTGGTTTGGCCAATGTTGGCAAGTAGATATTTTGTTGAGACTAGCCATTTGAATGGCTTGTGATGGATATATTTTGATGTGTATAAGTGGCCTTACCATGTTTGATGTATTTTTGAAATGGTTGAATGATGAAAATCTTATAGGTATATTGATTGTTGGTTTAAATTGGTATATTTGGTAAAATATGCATATATATGTATTTGGTCAATTTGGTAAGTTTGGATATTTGGATTTATGTGATGATATCTCATGTATAAGACTTGAGTTTGGCTTGTTTTAAGTGTCTTGTTATGGCTGGATATTGTGCAAAAATGTTGAGTTAGATTGATGACAAATTGGGTGAGAAATATGGCTAGGAAAATGACCTATTTTTTCCACACAAGTAGAGACACGGGTGTGTCTTAGCCGTGTGTCCCCTGTAACTTAAGTTAGCACAAAATAGATGTTCACACGGCCTAGCACAAGGGCATGTGACCCAAGTCAGAGAGCTCACAAGTTTGGACACGAGCTGGGACATGACCGTGTGTCCCAATTTTGAATGCCCACATGGCCTGAGACATGGGTGTGTCTCTTGATTGTATGAGACACATGGCCTGGCCACACGGGCACGTGTCCCTTGCACATTTGAAAAATTTTGATGCTTTCTGAAAAATTCTTTGAGTAACCGATTTAGTCCCGACTTATTTCCAATATGTATTTTGAGCCTCAAGGGCTCGCTTAAGGGACAATATAATTGATTTTGGTTGGTTTTTGATATGTATGCTAGATGATATGAAATGTCTGTTAATTAATTTGTAAATTCTAGTAATGCTCCGTAACCCTGTTTCGGCAATGGATACGGGTTAGCGGTGTTACATGTATTGGCATCAGAGCTACGGTTTAGTCGATTCTCAGACTAACATAGCATATACGAGTCTAGCTTTACATGCCATTATATAACCTGTGATAGTGTGATATCTCCTGATCATTTTAAAACATGTTTTCATATGGAAATGTCATCCAACCAAGCTGATTGCGAAGAAGCTGAAAGTAATGCTCAAGCCTCTGTGCAAAGAGCAGCTTCGAGTAGTAGGAGGCCCGTATTTGAGGGTCAAGCAGGAGAGGCTAAAGAAGCCTTCTTCAAAATGATGAATGAATGGTTTCCTGAATTTGAACGAACTAACCTGGCTATGCAACAACCTCCACCCCATCCTGTTCCTCAATCAGTTCCTGATATTCCTCAAAGTACAGAACTTATTAGAGCTGGCAAGCCACCTTTGATAAAATCCGTAAGTATGGTGCCGAAGAATTCTAAGCTACAGTTGAAGATGATCCCGAAAGAGTTGAGTTTTGGCTAGAAAATACTATCAGAGTTCTTGATGAATTATCTCGTTCCCTGGTTGAATGTCTTAAATGTGCAATATCTCTATTAAAATTTTTAGCTTATTAGTGGTGGAATACATTAATTTCTCTTGTACCGAAAAAGAGGGTTACTTGGAAATTCTTTCAAACTGAGTTCTGAAAGAAATGTATCAGTCAGAGGTTTCTCCACCAAAAACGTAAAGAATTCTTGGAGCTTAAATAGGGTCATATGATAGTATCTAAATATGAATAGGAATTTGTTCGATTGAGTAAATATGCTAGAGAATGCATTCTGACGGAAACTAGAATGTGTAAGTGGTTTAAAGATGGCTTAAATAAAGATATAAAATTATTAGTTGGGATTCTTGAGTTGAAAGAATTTCTTGTACTGGTTGATCGGGCATATTAAGTTGAAAAGCTTAGCAAAGAGAAAAGACAAGCGGATATTGAAGCCAGAAATCCAAGTAAGAGATTGCCAGGAAAGTCACACCAGTCAGTATCAAAGAAATTAAAGAAATATCATGACCATTCTACTACTTCTACGGGATACTCTTGTAGAGACAGAGGTATTCGACGCTCCAGCCCTAGATCTCAGGCTACATCTATAGCGAGTGCAGGTAGTGTTAGAAACACCAAACCCAAGTGCAAGCACTGTAATAAGCTATATTTTGGTGAGTGTAGAATGAAGAGTAGAGCTTGTTTTAGATGTGGTTCTTTTGACCACTATCTTAGAAATTGCCCGGAGAAACTTGAAAAAGATAATATTCAAACTTAAAGGCCGAGCAACACAGCTACGAGAGGTAGACCACCTCGTAATCCGAGAAATGTGAGTGGTAGATGTGGTGCGACGAGAGACTCTACTGTAAGATCCGGAGCATGAGCACCAGCTAGGACTTATGCTATCTGCGCACGTGAAGAGGCTTATGCACTAGATGTTATTACTGTTACTTTCTCTCTTATTGATACTGATGTAACTGCTTTAATTGATCCCGGTTCAACTCATTCATATATTTGCACGAATTTAGTGTCTAGTAAAAATTTACCTGTTGAGTCCATTGAATTCTTGGTTAAAGTATCAAACCCTCAAGGCTAGTATTTGATGGTTGATAAAATTTGCAAGAATTTTCGTTAATGATACAGGATTGTTGTTTCTTGACTAATTTAATGTTATTACCATTCGATAAATTTTATGCGATATTGGGTATGGATTGGCTAACTTTGCATGATGCCATGGTAAATTGTAAACAAAAGCATATTGTATTGAAATGTCAGAATGGTGAAATGCTCTGTATTGAATCAGATAAATTGGACAGGTTGTCTAATGTGATATCAACTATGTCAACATAGAGATATGTGAGAAAAGGTTGTAATGCTTATTTTGCTTATGTGTTGGATAAAAAAGTGTCTGAGTCGAAGCTTAAATTAGTGCCAATGGTTTGTTAGTATCCTGATGTGTTTCCAGAGGAGTTACTTGGATTACTGCCGGCCAGATAAGTTGAATTTACTATAGATCTTGTACCAAGGACAACACCGATATCAATAGCCCCATATAGAATGGCTCATACAAAGTTAAAGGAGTTCAAAGCACAGTTGCAAGAATTGACTGATAAGGGTTTTGCTCGACCTAGTTTTCCACCTTGGGGTGTACCGGTTCTGTTTGTTAATAAAAAAGATGGATCATTGAGATTATGCATTGATTACCCTCAACTCAACAAAGTTACAATCAAGAATAAATATCCACTGCCTCATATTGATGATTTGTTTGAGCAATTGAAAGGTGCCATAGTGTTCTCAAAGATTGATCTTCGTTCTGGTTATTATCAATTATGAGTGAAAGATTCGGATGTGGTGAAAACAGCATTCAGAACTAGTTACGGACATTATGAATTTATTGTGATGTCGTTTGGTTTAACTAATGCACCTGCTGTATTTATGGATTTGATTAATAGAATTTTCAGACCGTATTTGGATAGATTTGTTATGGTCTTTATTTATGATATTCTGGTATATTCTTGATATGAGATCGAACATGCCGAGCATCTGAGAATCGTTCTGCAAACTTTGCGAGATAAACAATTGTTTGCTGAATTAAAAAATGTGAATTTTGGCTTCGAGAAGTGAGTTTTCTATGACACATAGTATCGGCTAAAGGTATTAGAGTTGATCCAAATAAAATTTCAGCTATTGTTAACTGGAAACTACCGAAAAGTGTATCTGAAGTCAAAAGATTTTTTGGATTAGTTGGTTATTATCGGAGATTTGTAAAAGGGTTTTCAATAATAGCTACATTGATGACACGGCTATTACATAAAAATGTGAAATTTTAATGGTCTAATAAATGTTAGCAAAGTTTTGACCAGTTGAAAGCCCTGTTGACTGAAGCACCAGTTTTGGTCCAGCCTGAATTAGGTAAGGAATTTGTGATTTTTAGTGATGCGTCATTGAATGGATTAGGCTGTGTTTTGATGCAAGAAGGTAAAGTAATAGCTTATGCTTCTAGACAGTTAAAGCCACATGAAAATAACTATCCGACACATGATATAGAATTGGCCGCTATTGTATTTGCGCTGAAAATTTGGCGACACTATTTGTTCGGTGAAAAGTGTCGTATATTTACCTATCATAAAAGCTGAATGTATCTGATGTCGCAAAAATATTTGAATCTGAGATAGCGTAGATGGCTCGAACTGTTAAAAGATTATGAGTTGGTTATTGATTATCATTCGGGAAAAGCAAATGTAGTTGCGGATGTTCTGAGTAGAAAATCTTTGTTTGTTTTGTGAGCAATGAATACCCGATTGCCATTGTCTAATGATGGCTCAATTTTAGCTGAGTTAAAAGCTAAACCAATATTTCTACAACAGATCTGCGAAGCTCAGAAATGTGGTAATGAGTTGTAGGCTAAACGGATACAGTGTGAGTCGACTTCTGATTTAGAATTTCAGGTAAGATCTGATGATTCTTTATTATTTAGAGGTAGAGTTTGCGTACCAAAGAATCCAGAGCTTATATATAAAATTTTGCACGAAGCACGTATTGGTAGTATGTCTGTTTATCCGGGAAGTAATAAGAGGTACAATGATTTGAAATAGAAGTACTGGTGACCAGGAATGAAACGTGATATTTCTAATTTTGTATCTAAGTGTTTGATATGTCAGCAAGTTAAAGCTGAATATCAGGTACCTTCGGGACTGTTACAGTCAGTGATGATACCAGAATGGAAATGGGATAGAGTTACTATGGATTTTGTATCATGGTTACCTCTATCTCCTAAAAAGACAGATGCCATTTGAGTTATCATTGATCGTTTGACGAAGTCTGTACATTTTATCCCGGTATGTACAGATTTCTCACTTGACAGATTAGCTGAGTTATATGTTTCAAAGATTTTCAGATTGCATGAATGCCAGTTTATATTATTTCCGACAGAGATCCACGGTTTACATCACGATTTTGGAAAAAGTTACAGGAAGTTCTGGGTACTCAATTACATTTTAGCACCGCATTTCACAATCAGACTAATGGTCAGTCTGAGCGTGTGATCCAGATTCTTGAAGATATGTTGCGGTGTTGTGTTTTAGAGTTCGAAAGCAATTGGGAAAAATATTTGCCATTAGTCGAATTCGCATATAATAATAGTTATCAGTCAAGCATAAAGATGGCACCGTATAAGGCTCTGTATGGTAGCAAATGCCGAAATCCATTGTATTGGACTGAGCTCAGTGAGAAAAAGATACATGGGGTTGATTTGATTCGTGAGACTGAGGAAAAAGTGAAAGTGATCCGAGATAGCTTGAAAGTAGCTTTTGATCGTCAGAAATCTTATGCGGATCTTAAATGTAAAGAAATAGAGTTTCAAGTTGGTGACAAGGTATTTTTGAAAGTTTTGCCTTGGAAGAAAGTTCTCCAGTTCGGTCGTAAAGGAAAACTGAGTCCACGATTTATCGGGCCATATGAGATTACGGAGAGAATCGGACCCGTTGCATATCGATTAGCTTTACTGTCAGAATTAGAAAAGATTCACAATGTCTTTCATGTGTCTATGTTACGTCGGTATCAGCCAGATCCTTCACATGTTATTTCTTCGACGGATGTTGAAATTCAGCCTGATATGACATATAGTGAGGAACAGATTAGAATTTTGGCACGTGAGGTGAAAGAATTGAGAAATAAAAAGGTAGCTTTAGTAAAAGTTCTCTGGCAACACGGAATAGAAAAAGCTACATGGGAACCCGAGGAAAAATGAGAAATCAATATTCGAACCTCTTTCCTGGTAAGATTTTCGAGGACGAAAATTTCTTTAGGGGGAGAGTTGTAACAGTCCGTTTTCAGTGAAATCGGGACATTGGTTTTAGGACACAAATTCGAGGTTGGAAGAAAATTTGTTTTAATATTATTTTATGGTCTACAATATGATAAAAATATCGTCTAAAAATTTTGTTAAGAAATTTTACCGTTTACATTCTTAACTTGATAAAAAGGGTCAAATTGCATAAAGAACAAAAGTTGAATTCTAGTTGCTGAAGGTATTAAATAGCTATAGAATTTTAAACTGCATGTCCTAATATGAAAAATACACCATTTAGAGTAGTTAGCAGATAAGAATGGTTATTCATCATTGGAAATTTAATAAATTAGTAAGGTCAAAATTGGAAAGTTAACAAAATAATGATGATAAATAAATTAAATAATTATTATCATCTATTCTCGTCATCTTTAATAAAAAAAAATGGAAACCCTAGCCATGGAAGCTTGAGTTTTAGCAAGCTTATTTTGCTCATTTGGGTAAGTATTCTTGTCCCATTTTTAATGATTTTTATGTTTTCGAGATCGTAATAGCTTAATCTAGCTATCTCGGGGATTAATTTACAAAATTGTTAAAGTAATAGGGTTTTGCCATGGATGAGTATAGTTGAATTTTGAAGTTTTATGATAGAAAATGAAAGGTTGTTGTTAGATAAACAACTTTTGTAAAGAGAATTTTAATGAAATTGTCAAGTAGGCACTAAATTGAAAATGTAACACCCCAAACCCGGTCAATACGCCATGACCGAATCTGGCATGCCACAGAGGAAAATATTTTGAAAAGAATCGAATTTAACAGATAAATTTTTGGTGAGAAACTCTTTGTAATTTTATATTTGTAGAAATCAGGTGTAAAATAAGTTAACACCGAAAATTTACTTGAAATTTCATAAATAAAAACTTTAAAACTTAGTTGATAAATCATAGGATAGAAAACGTTTATATCTTTTAAGAAAAATCCGAATTATTACTTTGGAAACTGATTAAATTTGAGTATAGAAACTTGAATTTTGGAAATCACTTAAATTGTAGAAAACACTTAAATTATAATTTTGCCAACAAACAATTTGTATTACCCGATGGTAAGATTTTAAAACCATTGCGATTTTATAGTTTAGAAAACTTTGGGTTCAATTATTAAATTAACCAAGTAATTTATAAATCACATTTTAAAACATGTCCAAAACATATAAATAATCCAAAAACATAATTTAAAGAGGCCTTATTACAAATCCATAAAATATGAAAACCAAATAAAATAAGTACCCAAATGGAAGTTCATATAAAACCAACTTTTATTGCATGGCCTCCTCAAGTTCATCGGCTCCTCTTCCGCAATCTCACGAATCACTGAAATGATAAGGAGAAGGTGAGTCACCAAGACTCGAGTGCATAATCCCTCTCCGGGTAAATGCCACATACTTACACAAATTATAACAAAGCAACATATATGTATAATGCACCCAACCTAGCCATCCATAACTCCTTTTCTACCCCATGTGGTACCAAACCACTAGTGGTGCCAAACCACTGGTGTCTCAAAGACATAAATGTGATACCAAATCACTGGTGACCGTAGTCACAAATAATCCATCTGTGGGGCCAACCCACGTGTGATACCAAATCACTGGCGACGATCCCATATCTCAAAAGTGGGGTCAACTTACGGTGGTGTTAAACCACAGGGACAAGTCGCTATGAGGTGCCAAACTTCTGGTGTCCGAAGACACGAATGTGATACCAAATCACTGGTGGTGCCAAACCACTGGTGACCGAAGTCACAAATCATCAAGTTGTGGGGCCAACCCATGTGTGATACCAAATCACTGGCGACAATCCCATATCTCAAAAGTGGGGCCAACCCACGGTGGTGTTAAACCACAGGGACGAGTCGCAATGAGGTCCCAAACCTCTGGTGTCCGAAGACACAAATGTGATACCAAATCACTGGAGGTACCAAACCTCTGGTGTCCGAAGACACAATATCAATCTTCCCCCTCCTCTCATGTTGCCCATACCAATGCAATAGATAGACAAATCATGTCAATATACTTTGATATAAATCACATAATGAAAATATCATAAATCGTAGATCATGATTTCAATCCACATATATCAACATCATATAGAAACGGACTTACCCGAATCCTCATTCATACCATCATGGTATCATATCAAGATCTCATCGTATTTCCCACTTTGTTAATATGATCAGTAAATTAATAATATTATAAGTACATATACAAAACCGAGTTATAAAGTGTGTAAGGTACACACCTTTCACTAAAAGCAAATACTAACGTCCGAAGATCCGATCTACCACACTAGATCACTTGTCCTACAATCGGCCAAATCACAATATTTTAAAAAAAGGCCATTCGGCCAACATCATAACACTTTAATCCCAAAAACTTCAGTCTTTTCAAAAGAATGATGAATCGATAAGAATCCTTACCCCCTTGACTTACCAACCTTAGATTGCTAGAGAGATAGGGCTTAAATCGATTGCTTCTGAAATCCCAATGAGCCTAATTGAATAATCGAATCCTAAAAATGGTTAGAACCTTGCAACAAATGCCCATAGGTTCGGCCCTTGTCCGCAAGAAAATAACATAGAAAAGAGAGAAAAATAAAGGAAAAACGGTTATGAACACTTACCCTTTTTATCCAAAATCGATTGAAGAAACCAAAGAGAGTCTACCCTTGAATAATCGGCCAAACTAAAACTAAAAGGAAGTAGAAGATTCGGCTATTTGGTTATGAGAGAAGAAAACAATTGATTTGAGTCTAATAGGATATGAAATACGAAAGTAGAAGAGAAGATAAAATGAGAGAGAGAATTCGATTTTTAGCAACAATGGAAGAAAGAAAAATGAGTTTGGAGAAAAGAGAGATTCGGCCAAAAGGAAGAAAAAGAATAAGAGAGAAAATGGGGTTGAGAGATTCGGCTAACTCATTGTTTGCCAAAAAGAAAAGTGCACAAAATGTCAAAATGAACTTTTAGTTTCAAAAGCAAAGATGAAAGAAAGGAAATAGCATTTTTGGTTCAACAAAATGAAGGCTAAAACAAAAGCAAAATTTGCACAAATTGCACAATATACATTCGGCCAAAGTGGAAGTTTTTGGAGAGGAAAAACAAAATTGTAAAAAGATGCACAAAAGAAAAATTGGCCAACTATCCCCCCCAAGCTACCTATCAAAATTCGGCCACCCCCCTAGCCTTACATGCCGTCCACATACATGCTCTAAAGGCCTAGGAATACTTTCCAAAACATCCTCCTAAAACCAAGCCTTATGTCTCCCCAACCTTCCATAACTTTAAGATTCTTATCCCCAATTTCATGCTTTCCTTAAACCAACATTCAACTTACCAAAAGATGAAAGTCCAACCTATCATAAACATAGGTTGACCGGTCCATAAATGCTATGAAGAAAAATAAAATCCTCAAAATGCTTTCCATACTACTCGAACCACTAACCTCAAGCAACCCTTCAAGCATCCTAACCACCTTGCCACTAACTCCTCTTGTGCTTTAATTAACACTTAAATTAACTTAAGTGCTAAGCTCACTTAATCCACTTCATTAAATAAACCATACTAAAAATTATTCTAACTTCCTAAATAAAATCAAGCCTTCACAAGACTATGCTAACACACAAAATTCATGCAGAGCCAACACAAATGATACTCAAATTTTGGGATGTTACAATTCTACCCCTTAAGAAAATTTCGTCCTCGAAATTACACGATCAAAAGAGTTGAGGATACTGCTTTGCCTCATCGCATCCTCTAGTTCCCACGTAGCTTCTTCTACGCCATGATTCCGCCATAAGACCTTCACTAAAGGGCTGTTTTTCCCACGCAAAACTTTCACATCTCGATCTAGAATCTGCATAGGTTCCTCTTCCACCATCAAACTGGACTCACTTCTATTTCCTCATCGCCCGCCACGACATGCGATGGATCGAGCGATAGCGTCTAAGCATGGATACATGGAACACATCGTGAATCGACTTAGTCTGGCGGCAATTCAAGCTGATAAGCTACTGGTCCCACTCGTCTCAACACCTTAAACGGTCCAATGAACCTTGGACTTAACTTGCCTTTTCTTTCAAATCTTAACACTTTCTTCCATGGCGAGACCTTCAGAAAAACTTTGTCACCCATGGCAAACTCTATATCCCTCCGCTTGAGATCAGCATACGACTTTTGCCTATCCGAAGCTTCCTTCAGACGAGTCTGAATCATCTTAACCTTATCCTCAGTCTCTGCAACCAACTCTGGTCCTAACATCTGATGCTCACCCAACTCTGTCCAGCAAGTAGGTGTGCGGCACCTCCTACCATACAACGCCTCATATGGAGCCATCTTAATACTTACCTGATAACCATTGTTGTATGTGAACTCAGCTAATGGCAAAAACTCTTCCCAGCTACCTCTGAAGTCCAAAACACATCCTCTCAACATATCCTCTAAAATCTGAATAACTCTTTCCGACTGCCCGTCAGACTGTTGATGAAATGCGGTACTGAAATCCAACCGCGTACCCAAAGCCTGATGCAACGCTCTCCAAAACCTCGACATAAATCTAGGATCCCTATCCGAGATGATCGACATTGGCACACTGTACAACCTCACTATCTCTGCCACATACAACTTAGCTAACCTCTGAAGCAAATAATCCATCCTAACCGGAATGAAATGAGCTGACTTAGTCAGACGATCCACAATCACCCATACTAAGTCCTTCTTACTAGACGTAAGAGGTAATCCACTGACAAAGTCCATAGTGATCCTCTCCCACTTCCACTGTGGAATCTTCACTGGCTGAAGTAACCTGGACGGCAATCGATGTTGACCTTGACTTAGCGACACGTCAGACATTTACCCACAAACTCAGTTACCTCCCGCTTGGACACAGCCACCAAAAGCGCTCTCTTAAATCCCGATACATCTTGTTACCTCCGGGATGCATAGATATGAGGCGCATGCTATATGCGTCGAAGAATCCTTTGCCTCAACTCAACATCTTTCAACATACAAGCTCTCCTTTAAAACACAAAACTCCATCTTTGGACAAACTATAATCCTCTAAACCTCATTCGAACCCGCAACCTCCGATCATTCAAACCATCATCCTCCAAGCGCTTCTCCTTGATTCGATCTAACCAAGTCCGCTTGACTTGCAATTCTGCCAAAAGACTCCCATCGTTATACAAGCTAAGACGAGCAAACATCGATCTTAAATCCGATACAACCTTTCGGCTCAACGCGCATACGCCACCACGTTAGCCTTGCAGGGATGATACTCGATCGAGCGATCGTGAGTCCTTCAACAACTCGATCCATCTACGGCTGCCTCAAGTTCAAGTCCTTACGAGTCAAAAGGTACTTAAGACTCTTGTGATCCGTGTAGACTATCGACTTCTCTCCGTACAAATAGTGTCTCCAAATCTTCAAAGCGAAAACCACAGCAGCTAATTCCAAGTCATGCGTCGGATAATTAGCCTCATGCGGTCTCAACTGCCGAGATGCGTAAGGCACTACCTTCCCTTCTTGCATCAGCACACATCCCAGACCAATATGTGATGCATCACAATAAATCGTGAATCCTTGCCTGCCTCAGGTTGAATCAAAATCGGAGGTTCAGTCAGAATCTCTTCAACTTGTCGAAACTTTCCTGCTGCTTCTCGGTCCATACAAATGGAACTAATTTCTTCAACAACTTGGTCATCGGTGCAGCAATCAAAGAAAATCCTTCCACAAATCTTCGATAGTACCCCGCCAGACCTAGGAAACTCCGAATCTCAGCCACTGACTTAGGCGGCTTCCAGTCCAACACCACTTCGATCTTCCAAGGATCCACTCTAATCCCCTCGACTGATACAACGTGACCCAAGAAAGTCACCTCCCTAAGCCAAAATTCGCACTTACTAAATTTGGCATACTGGTGCTTTTCCTCAAAATCGCAAACACTACTCATAAATGCGCATCATGCTCCTCCTCCGACTTGAGTATATCAAAATATAAATCTATAAAAACCACAACAAACTGATCAAAAGCTGGCTGGAATACCCGATTCATCATATCCATGAATCTTTGCCAGTAGCGTTAGTCAACCCAAATGGCATCACCAAAAACTCGTAGTGCCCATACCGCAAGTGCGAAAAGCCATCTTATGGATATAAGCCTCTTTCACCTTTGGTGATGATATCCGGACCTTAAATCTATCTTGAGAAAACGCGACCCTTTAAGCTGATCAAACAAGTCATCTATCGTTGGCAAAGGATACTTGTTTTTGATCGTCAACTTATTTAACTGGCGGTAGTCTATATACATCCGCATCATACCATCTTTCTTCTTGACAAAAAGTACCGGCGCTCCCCATGGTGAAACACTTGGTCGAATGAAACCTCGATCCAACAATTCCTGAATCTGAGCCATCAATTCCCCTAATTCCTTCGGTGCCGTCCTATACGGAGCTATAGACACTGGCGCCGTTCTGGGTAACTGATCTATACCGAATTCAACTTCACGATCCGGAGGCAATCCCGGAAGTTCTTCTGGAAATACATCAGCATATTCCTTTACAGCCCGAACATTCCCCACAGAAGACTCCTTAGCTTCCAAAGCACACACATGAACTACAAACGCCTCGCAGCCCTTCCTGACCATCTTCACGGCTTTCAACGCAGATACCACATTAGATAGATAATCTCTTCTATTACCTATCATGACCACCTCTTTACCCTCAACTGTCTTCAAAACCATGAGCTTAGCAACGCAATCCAAACTTGCTTGGTACTTGACCAACCAATCCATCCCAAGAATTAGATCGAACTCCTCAAGCGGCGGTTCCATCGGATCGACTACAAACACTACCCCTTGGAGTTCTGGGGTACATCCCTATCTGACTTATCTACTTCTACAGAGTGACCTAGAGGACTAAGTACTGTCATCCTCCTAGAAGCAGTCTCAGAAACTAAGCTCATAGTCTCTACTATGCTACTAGCAACATATGAATGCGTCGAACCCACATCAATCAAAGCAGTATATGAAACACTAAAGATTAAGAACGTACCGGTTATAACGTCCGATGCGTCCCCCTCCTCACGACGTCTCGCAGCATACACTAAACCAGGCTGCCTTGCCTCAGTGTTGCTTGCACCTCTGCCCGATGCTCCGCGGCCTCGACCAGAACCATTACCACGACCTCTCTGCGGTGCTAGTCTCTCCTTTCTGAACTGAGCACGACCTTGACCCTTAGATTGATTCCTGGCTTGCTTACGTGGATAATCTCTCACACGATAATCCAGCGAACCACACTCGAAACATCCTTTCCCTCCGGTCCAACATTCGCCCCAATGATACTTCCCACATCAGTTACACTGCTGCTGGCCTCGATTAGCGAAGAATGGGCCTTCCAGATTAATTCGGCCCACTCTGGCTAACCCTCTTCTAAGCATTACCGGTGACCGGATGATCCATAACCTCTCTTATGCTTGTTCCGGTCGTAACTCGCGCTTGCGATTCCTTGATTCCTTCACTATCTTAGCCTTTTCAACCAATGCGGCAAACTCTCGCTCCTGATGTGGAGCAATCAGCAATCTCAGCTCGTCTCTCAAACCATCCTCAAATCAGACACAATGCTCGTGCTCCGAAGCCACAATACCTCCAGCATACCGGCTCAATCTTAAGAACTCAGCCTCATACTGACGATCTGATTTACCTCCTTGGACCAAACTCGAAATGCCTTACGCCGCTGCGCATCAACGTAATTAGACCCAACATATTTCTGCTGATGCGTCTGACGCTTTGAAATAATCCCAAGTGAGATCCTCCGCTGCAACACCATTCCGTACCGTGAGCCACCACTGATATGACTCATCCCGAAGAAGCGATACAATCCCTTTTAGCTTTTCCTCCGCATTCAGATCTAGATCGTCCATGATTCGCTCCGTCGCCTCTAGCCAATATTCAGCTGAACTGGGAGCTACACCCGAAACACCTCGAAATACCTCAGCTCCGTTGGCTCGGAGTCGCTCAGGTACAGATTTTCGAGCTCCCGCGCCTCCACCTACTCTAGCTACCCTCTCAAGAACTCGCAGCATCGCCTGAGACACTGCGTCATCCCCCGTTTGATCCTGATGCTCAACTCCAACCGCTGGTGGTGGAACTGGTGGTACCTCATTCTCAGATCCTTGACCCGACCTCACTGGCTCAGACACAGCCATCCTACCTCGACCACGTCCACGCATAACACGACCTCAACCTCGAGTACTTATGTCTAACGTCTCTTCTTATCTAAGTTAAAAGTTTTATGAATTAATCAATATTCCACTTTCTTTAAAGCACAGTTTTATGAAAAATTTTAATAAGAGATTGTTTCACGAGTACACCAAACCTATAGTTTTGGGTCTCTGCAGAGTAGTTCCTACTACTATCTGATCATGCCAACATCATCATATCATCATAAATCAACGATTTGATGTACTTACCAGGGCGGATCGGTGCCGGAGACTCGGTGCCATGCTTTTCCAACCATAAAATTTTAAACAATAATATTTTAAAACCATACTTTAAAACATTTTGGGCCTCGGGCCCACAGTCGAGCTTTTGAACTTGGCTCTGATACCAATTTGTAACACCCCAAACCCGGTCAATACGCCATGACCGAATCTGGCATGCCACAGAGGAAAATATTTTGAAAAGAATCAAATTTAACAGATAAATTTTTGGTGAGAAACTCTTTGTAATTTTATATTTGTAGAAATCAGGTGTAAAATAAGTTAACACTGAAAATTTACTTGAAATTTCATAAATAAAAACTTTAAAACTTAGTCGATAAATCATAGGATAGAAAACATTTATATCTTTTAAGAAAAATCCGAATTATTACTTTGGAAACCGATTGCATTTGAGTATAGAAACTTGAATTTTGGAAATCACTTAAATTGTAGAAAAAACTTAATTTATAATTTGGCCAACAAACAATTTGTATTACCCGATGGTAAGATTTTAAAACCATTACGATTTTATAGTTTAGAAAACTTTGGGTTCAATTATTAAATTAACCAAGTAATTTATAAATCACATTTTAAAACATGTCCAAAACATATAAATAATCCAAAAACATAATTTAAAGAGGCCTTATTACAAATCCATAAAATATGAAAACCAAATAAAATAAGTACCCAAATGGAAGTTCATATAAAACCAACTTTTATTGCATGGCCTCCTCGAGTTCATCCGGCTCCTCTTTCGCAATCTCACGAATCACCTGAAATGATAAGGGAGAAGGTGAGTCACCAAGACTCAGTGCATAATCCCTCTCCCGGGTAAATGCCACATACTTACACAAATTATAACAAAGCAACATATATGTATAATGCACCCAACCTAGCCATCCATAACTCCTTTTCTACCCCGTGTGGTACCAAACCCTTTGGTGGTGCCAAACCACCGGTGTCTCAAAGACACAAATGTGATACCAAATCTTTGGTGACCGTAGTCACAAATAATCCATCTCGTGGGGCCAACCCACGTGTGATACCAAATCATCGGCGGCGATCCCATATCTCAAAAGTGGGGTCAACCCACGGTGGTGTTAAACCCACACGGGGACAAGTCGCTATGAGGTGCCAAACCTCACGGTGTCCAGAAGACACGAATGTGATACCAAATCACTTTGGTGGTGCCAAACCACCGGTGACCGAAGTCACAAATCATCAAGTTGTGGGGCCAACCCGCGTGTGATACCAAATCATGGC
Source organism: Gossypium bickii (assembly GCA_025503065.1). Taxonomy (NCBI): domain Eukaryota; kingdom Viridiplantae; phylum Streptophyta; class Magnoliopsida; order Malvales; family Malvaceae; genus Gossypium; species Gossypium bickii. The sequence continues at coordinate 23,914,599 of CP106718.1, forward strand.
GACAATCCCATATCTCAAAAGTGGGGCCAACCCACGGTGGTGTTAAACCACGGGGACGAGTCATTATGAGGTCCCAAACCTCACGGTGTCAGAAGACACAAATGTGATACCAAATCTTTGGAGGTACCAAACCTCGGTGTCAGAAGACACAATATCAATCTTCCCCCTCCTCTCATGTTGCCCATACCAATGCAATAGATAGACAAATCATGTCAATATACTTTGATATAAATCACATAATGAAAATATCATAAATCGTAGATCATGATTTCAATCCACATATATCAACATCATATAGAAAGCGGACTTACCGAATCCTCATTCATACCATCATGGTATCATATCAAGATCTCATCGTATTTCCCACTTTGTTAATACGATCAGTAAATTAATAATATTATAAGTACATATACAAAACCGAGTTATAAAGTGTGTAAGGTACACACCTTTCACCAAAAGCAAATACTAACGTCCGAAGATCCGATCTACCACACTAGATCACTTGTCCTACAATCGGCCAAATCACAATATTTTAAAAAAAGGCCATTCGGCCAACATCATAACACTTTAATCCCAAAAACTTCAGTCTTTTCAAAAGAATGATGAATCGATAAGAATCCTTAACCCCTTGACTTACCAACCTTAGATTGCTAGAGAGATAGGGCTTAAATCGATTGCTTCCGAAATCCCAATGAGCCTAATTGAATAATCAAATCCTAAAAATGGTTAGAACCTTGCAACAAATGCCCATAGGTTCGGCCCATGTCCGCAAGAAAATGACATAGAAAAGAGAGAAAAATGAAGGAAAAACGGTTATGAACACTTACCTTTTTTACCCAAAATCGATTGAAGAAACCAAAGAGAGTCTACCCTTGAATAATCGGCCAAACTAAAACTAAAAGGAAGTAGAAGATTCGGCTATTTGGTTATGAGAGAAGAAAACAATTGATTTGAGTCTAATAGGATATGAAATACGAAAGTAGAAGAGAAGATAAAATGAGAGAGAGAATTCGATTTTTAGCAACAATGGAAGAAAGAAAAATGAGTTTGGAGAAGAGAGAGATTCGGCCAAAAGGAAGAAAAAGAATAAGAGAGAAAATGGGGTTGAGAGATTCAGCCAACTCCTTGTTTGCCAAAAAGAAAAGTGCACAAAATGTCAAAATGAACTTTTGGTTTCAAAAGCAAAGATGAAAGAAAGGAAATAGCATTTTCGGTTCAACAAAATGAAGGCTAAAACAAAAGCAAAATTTTCACAAATTGCACAATATACATTCGGCCAAAGTGGAAGTTTTTGGAGAGGAAAAACAAAAATGTAAAAAGATGCACAAAAGAAAAATTGGCCAACTATCCCCCCCAAGCTACCTATCAAAATTCGGCCACCCCCTTAGCCTTACATGCCGTCCACATACATGCTCTAAAGGCCTAGGAATACTTTCCAAAACATCCTCCTAAAACCAAGCCTTATGTCTCCCCAACCTTCCATAACTTTAAGATTCTTATCCCCAATTTCATGCTTTCCTTAAACCAACATTCAACTTACCAAAAGATGAAAGTCCAACCTATCATAAACATAGGTTGACCGTCCATAAATGCTATGAAGAAAAAATAAAATCCTCAAAATGCTTTCCATGCTACTCGAACCACTAACCTCAAGCAACCCTTCAAGCATCCTAACCATCTTGCCACTAACTCCTCGTGTGCTTTAATTAACACTTAAATTAACTTAAGTGCTAAGCTCACTTAATCCACTTCATTAAATAAACCATACTAAAAATTATTCTAACTTCCTAAATAAAATCAAGCCTTCACAAGACTATGCTAACACACAAAATTCATACCCGAGCCAACACAAATAATACTCAAATTTTGGGACGTTACAGAAAAGATGAAAATTTTATGAAAAAATTCTAAATTTTGTGAACTACATGGGCTGCTATTGGTATGTATGAAAATCAGCTAGGCTTGAATAAGTATTAAATTGTATGACTCTCATTTTTTGAGCTTAGGGACTAAATTGTAATTAATTAAAAGTATAAGGGCAAAATAGTAATTTTGCCTAATATGTGTGTTGGATTAAATTGAATATGAATTATATTAAATTGATTGAAATTCATTCGTATAGATCCAGATAGACCTAATACGGAGTTAGATCAAAGCAAAGAAAAAGTATTAGATCAGTAGCCTTTGTATTTCGAAAACTTACTAAATTGTATGTTTAAATGTTTTAAATTGAATAATGTTGTGTGTGATTTATACAAATTGTCATGTGTAATTATGATCACATATCCAATGATTATCGAGTCCCGTTTGAACCTTAGAAATTCGAAGGATACAAATAACATGTCATTAGGGTTCCTGATTTGGTTGTGATCCTGTATGTGTTGCGGACACACCACAGCTCTCTTGAGCTTCTCGATACTTGGCTCTCATGAGCTTCCCGATATTTGGCTCGTAAGAGCTTTCCAATATACAGCTCGTATGAGCTTCCCATTACTTAGCACACATGAGCTTCCCGTTATATGGCTCTGAAGAGCTTCCCGGTTACATGCTTGTATAAGCATACAAGTACATGAATTGACAGATTACAGATTTGTACACTCCGTAATAAAGAGCTTATTATGTCCAAGAATGTGATCTAAAATTTTATTTGTAATTATTATGTATTTGTTTGTTGGTTTATTTATCCCGAAAATACAAAAAGAAAATTAATAACTTAAATGGTATGTCCAAGAGATTATTTATTAAAATGGTACGTTTGGTACAAATGAATTACTGAAATGGGTCATTTGCTACAAAAATAAATACCGAAATGGGTTATTTGCTTCAAATTTTTATGGTGATCTATTTTGGTATTTAATTAATTTTTTGGATTATTGTGGTAAAAGAACTAGATTTTACAAATATTTAATATATGTTATGTAATAAAAAATTGTTATTAGGATAAAAAATGAAAAAATAAATAAATGAGATGGTTTTGAAAAAATGTGTAAAAATATTAGTAATTCTTCAAATTACGTTGTTGATTTGTTTATATGTGTAAAAATATTAGTAATTATTCAAAAAATAATAAAACGGTACAAAATTCATTTTCATTATTAGTTAAGGCGATGATTATATTTTTTGCGTAAAACTACAAATGTAGGAATGACTTCTTTGATCACAAAAACGGATCATTCATCAAATATGATTGATTTATCGGTAATAAAATTGTTATTTGTTATTTAGGGATCACCTTATAAGCTTGCACATAATTTTTTTATTTAATTGGTATACATTAACTATTTTGGTTGAATATGTGGTCAGGTTCAGCTTTCTTACCGCGTACTAAAGGGTTGTGTCAACGGTGTGGGCTATTTGTTAGATGAACATATTATGCTATACTTGGAGGCACCCAGATTCAAATCGGTGGCATTCATCTTCATGTTTGATTTGAAGTACAACTTGACCTCCGCATTGGTTGAGCGGTGGCGCCCGGAGACCCACACCTTTCATTTTTCGTGTGGGGAGTGCACCATCACTCTGGAAGATGTTGCACTGCAATTGGGGCTCCCCATCGACAGTTTTGCAGTCACAGGTTTGAGTGCATTGTTCGATTAGGAAACCCTTTGTTATGACTTACTAGGGCGCTCACCCTGTAATGGTGAGGATAAATTAACGACTTTGATATTTTCATGGCTGAAGACAAATTTTGAGTATTTATCGAATAATGCCACTAAGCGGGATTTGATGTACCCCGCTCGAGCGTATATAATGCATATCATAGGACGTGTACTCATGCAAGATGCAAATAACAACAAGGTCACCTGATGTACTTGCCCTTGTTGTGGGATTTATACGTTGCACGTTCATATAGTTGGGCTTAACAGTACTAGCTGCATTGTATCGCGAGCTTTGTTGGATGACAAAGCACCATGTCGTGGACATAGCGGCTGCCTGGTATTGCTGCAGTCCTAAGCGCTTTACAGGAAGCCATTCTTGGCATCAATTAAGCACCAAACATATGTCTTCCCACTCGTGAATAGGTGATAAAATTTAACCATCACAACAAGAATTTTACTTTGTCCAATATGGAAGTTTGTTCTAACAAGTTTAAATTTTTCGTAAATGGAGTACTTCTCCAGGTATCGGGATGTCATATATGCTTCTCATTTACCGACAGCTGATTGAGACACACACCAGGGCCTGGGTAATTTTTCTAATGTTCAATACATGTTATTTTAATTGTGTTACTACCTCCATGTTATTTTAATCGTGTTAGTACCTCCATGTTATTAATTGTACATTTCATCTGGCTGTCGTACTTATTACCGGACATTGCGAAAGTTATTCCTCCATCATACGCATTGAAGTGCATGTGTGAGGCCCAACAAATTTTTGAATCCCCCACATTTGCGACCTCTGGATAATGCGACTCGTACGCTCCAATTGTAGCCTTCTCCCGACCTCCAACACTCCTCAATATACAATGTCGGTTTAGACACAAAGACTTTGTAGTCAACTGACACATTCATGCTAAATCGCTTAATGGCAAATACACTCTTCCTTGGTTGTAAATTTTTGGCCTATAAACAACTACTTATGTTCGAAATTTATGGCCAACGGATGAGCAGGTAGTACATCGGGGTACTCTAGGAACTCAAGCACATGCGCCGGATCGAGATCTATGATCGACATGTGTGCCCTAAAATAATTGCGTATCACAATGCCTCGATTTGGGTTCCCAATTGAAGACGCGTCAACATTTCTATCGTCATTTACATCTTCGTCATCAATATCATCCAAGACCTCATCTTGATTGGGATCACTATAATCTTCAACCTCGTGATCAGAAGAACCATTATTATCATATACATCGTCACCATCCGCATCAGTCTCAATTATCACCGGATCTATTTGTAAGTGGAGACCTGGGTTAAGGTTCTTAGATGCAGGTGGAGCATTAAGATCGATGTCGATACCACGTACAGTCGATCACCTATCAACGTACGCTTTTGGAACCACCGTACACGGATCTTGAACTCCACGTTCTTCACCTAATGGAGTGGAATCTTCAGTTGGCTCCACGTTAGATAACTCAGCAAACAACTAAATCAGGCAATTAAGTACGACCATTATCTCCACGTCTTCATCATTTACAAGTTCCATCTCGGTGAATTTTATGGGATTTGTCGAAACTGGAAATTGTAGAATAGTCTTGAGATCCTCCTCCCACAACGTCTAACAATTTTTGCAGTTATCCTTTTTTTATATCATCAATCAAAACATATCTATTAAATCTCATTGCTATTTGTTGGCGACATTCAAATATACATCCAATTGTTGTCAAAATTACTCCATCGAAATAAACGCATATGAAAAATTGATTATCCATCTTCAGTAATAAATTTGTAAAAATAATTAAATTTCTAATTATTTTATTTCAAAAAATATATACTGAAAAAAATCATATATACTAACCTTGAATTCTTCTCTGTTTTCTCTCCTTCTACAATCAAAAATTTTCCCCTTCTACTTTTCCTTCAGAAATGTTAAGAAAACATTAATTTTAAATAGGTTCAGAAAATACTAATGCTGCCTATCTCTCTTCCTCCACTCTTAAAAAATATTTGTTTTAATATTGGTGCCACCCATCTCTCTCCCTTCACCCTTAAAAAATATATATTTTTTAAAACACATCATTTTATAATTATGTGTCAATGATTATGTTAGAAAGAAATAGATGCCACCCATCTCTCTCCCTCTACCCCTTGGTACTATTGCAGACATACCATTTCGGTAAATAATGGTATTAGCATACCATTTAAGTATTTTTTTTTTTGTATTATATAGGTAAAAACGTCGACGATCAAAGAAAGATGAAAAGAGAAGAAAAAGAAAAAGAGATATCAAAGTCAATCTATAAAAAAGAATCACTTATTCACACCTACGTGGAATATCCAGAAAATTAGTTGGAAAAATCAGAAATTCCAGGTTAACAATCCATTAAAATTGAAACACAAAAATATTTGATTTCAAACAGTTTAATGGTTAAATAAAAAAATTAATAGTTGAGTGATCAAAATAGAACAAAACCACTAATTTAGTGACCGACTGATCTTTTCTATACTTTACCCAAAAATTTACTAAGTATTATTTTACTTTTAGCTGCTTTTAATTAGGGCTAAGTAAAAAATCACTATTAAATCAAATTATTAGGGCTAGAACAGGTGGTTCCAATCGAGCTACAAGTATTCTAGAGTCTGAATAATGCAGGAGGCCTCATAATGGTGAGTGTTGGAGGAAGGCAGGAGCATATTATCAATGTAGTTCTACGGGCCATTATGCCATAAATTATACCATTAACCCGAGTGATACTCTAGCACAATCTTAGAGATCTGCTCCTACTTCACAAGATCAAGGTTCTTTGTGAGGTGGTGCCACTTCAGGTGGCAGTTAGAAAAGGGGTAATGATTCGATTACTGCTCAACCCGAGGTGAAAACTTCTGCTCAAGCATACACCGTATGTACTCGTGAGAAGGTTGACACCAAGGATGTTGTCTCAAGTATATTCTCCATATTTAATATTTTAATGCATTCATTAATAGACCCTGGGTCCACACATTAAATTAAGTCTTAATGGATAATTTGTTTTGATAAAACAAATTAAAGTGTTTTTGAATAAAAGTAAAGTTGAGAAATTTGATAAAGTCAAGTTGAAATGGTTTCAATTGAGTCAAACATTTTCAAATATGTTTTAACCATTTTCAAACAAGTTAGAATTGCTCCAAGACAAAAAGTATCGATACTTTTTGTCTAAGTATCAATATTTTACAAGATATCGATACACCTCTGATAATCGATACCAAATTGACATTCTGTTTCTTTCAAACCCTAGTAGGTATCGATCCGGTATCGATACTTTTCTTAAGGTATTAGTATATTTCCTAAGGTATCGATATTTCTACTCCAGCGGTCACTGAAATCTACATTAATTACAAAAAATATCGATACCTTTTTAGTAGGCATCGATACTCATTGCTGCAGGTGCAGTTAATGACCTGGTATTTCATCCCCAACGTCTACATTCACTTTTACAACAACCCCAATTGTTGGAAATCAATTAGAGGGTATAAATACCATCTTCCAAAGGTCTAGTAATAAGAAGAGCAATGTGCAAAGCTTAAAGATAAATCAAAACATCCTAAAGCTTAATTCTTTCATACCTTTTCTTATAAACACTTGTGAGCTGATAAACCATAAAAGTAACATATTTTAAGCCCACATTTAGCATGCTTTTGGATGATTTAAGTCTTGAATAGTATAATTTGGTGCTCTTAATCCATTGTTTTCATGTTTTATACTCGGGAGAGCACCCAATGACGAAAAGACCTAAAAATGGGCCCAAAACAGAGTAAATGGCCCATATTACGAAATCCACAAGGCCTGGCCCAAGATCATACGGCTATGCCCCATTCAACAGGTTCGAACATGGCCTGGCCATGACTTACACGGGCGTGTGCCATGGGCGTGTCCCTGTCGCAGGAAAGAAGAGTTTCACTCGAATTTAGATACTTAGGGGCAAAGAAACATATTCAGAAGCTTATATAAACACCCTAAGTATGACCAGAAGAGGGGAACCCAAGGCTTTAGTCAGGGGGCGTCCGACTAGGCCAGAGAAGGCAGATTTGTGGAGATTTACTCGAAGGAAGCCAGTTGATCCATCTCAAGAAGCCAGAATCATACTCAAGACGGAGGATCTCTCTTTCAATTCCTTCAGGGGGTTTTAGGGATTTCTTATGTTTTGTTTTATCTTTTCTTCTGAGATGTTTTCTTTTATTTTTATGAACTAAACCTTCATTTACCTGAGGGGGGTGAAACCTAAGATGAATCTTGTTATTGTTTTCTGAACTATATGATAATATTTTACTTGTTCTTAATTATATGTTCTTAATTCATGTGTTGATATATCCGGGATATGTGCTTAGGTGGAGGAGCAAAAGTCCCTACCTAAGAGTAGATCTAGCATAATTAAGCGGAGTTGATCACACGCCTAGAGATAAGGTGACGAAATTTTGCCGGATTAGGGTGAAACCTAATATGGGAGTCCATAGATCGAGTTAATGCGATTCTAGGGGTTTTAATTAGAAAGAGATTTCAATTAATCAACCTAGGGTTAGACGTTAGTCGCCTCGAGAGAGGGATTAATATAACTTAGGGAATCTTACGGATCAAATCAAATGAATAAATAAATGCAGTTTGAGTTAGATAACAAGTGAAGTCTAGGTGGATTCTTCCTTGGGTGTCGTCTTAATCAATTGGTTTTTCTTCCAAGTTATTTTTCCAAAATCATTCTTCTTTGTCTTAGAGTCTTTAGATTAGTTGTTAGTTAATTTTAGATTAGATAAAAATCACTTTAATTCTTAGGCTAAATAATAAAAAGAGAGTTAGTATTAGTACTTTTGGTTCCTTTGGGTTCGACATTCCGGTCTTGCCTTAATTATACTACTGTTCGATAGGTACGCTTGCCTCAAATCATTGTCATAGTTAGTTTCCAGGTTTAATCATTCTTTTTATAAATTTTAAGACTTTGACATCGCGAAAACAACGATCAAGTTTTTGGCGCCATTGCCGGGGAACTAAAATATTAAGAAAGTTTAATTTTTATTACTTTAGCCATATTTATTTTTGCAATTAAATTTTATTTTTATTTTTCTAAATTTTCTTTCTTTCTTTTGTTCCTTTCAGGTACCTCTATTTTATTACTAGAAGGAACCCGACAGGACCCCTACTTTACGACAGTGATATTGAAGGTATCATTCGTAGAAATCAGAGAGAGATAAGGTGAAGCTTAAACTACATAGACATAGAGCAAGAAGTCGAAATAAATACCACAGAAGAGATGGCTGAAAATAATCCACCACCTCTAGAGATTGCCGAACATCATGCTCCACGTACTATGTATGATTATGCTAAACCTAGTTTAACAGGAAATAAGTCTAGTATTGTTAGGCCTACTATTGCTGCAAATAATTTTGAACTGAAACCTAACACTATATAGATGATACAACAGTTTGTTCGGTTTGATGGCTTGCAGGATGAGGATCCTAACACACACTTAGCGAATTTTCTAGAATTCTGTGATACCTTCAAGATAAATGGCATTTCTGATAATGCCATCCGTCTTCGGTTATTTCCCTTTTCCCTAAGGAATAAAGCCAAACAGTGGTTGCATTCTCTTCCACGAGGGTCAATCACTACATGGGATCAAATGAGTGAAAAACTTTTATTAAAATATTTCCCACCAGTCAAAACAGCCAAATTCAGGAATGATATCTCTTCTTTTGTGCAGATAGATTCAGAGACACTTTACGATTCATGGGAGAGATACAAAGACTTGTTAAAGAGGTGCCCACACCACGGATTACCTTTGTGGCTACAGGTCCAAACTTTTTACAACAGTGTGAACCCCTCAACAAGACAAGTAATCAGTTCAGACGCCGGTGGAACCCTGAACAACAAAACTCCTGAAGCAGCCTACGAGTTTATAGAGGAGATGTCACTGAACAACTATCAGTGGCAAGTGGCAAGTTACAAGGACAAGGCCAGCCAAAGTAGCCGGAGTTTTCAACCTTGACGCAGTAATCGCACTACCAAATCAGGTAGAGTTGTTACATAAAAAATTTGATAGTTTCTATGGTTCTTTGTAGGCATATCCAGTTATGCAGTGCGACGCAAGTGAAGGAGTGGCGAATCCTAAGTACCCACCCCACGGACAGGGCATGGAGAGCGAACAAATGAACTATATGGGTAATAATTTCATATCTAACAATAACCCTTATAGTAATTCTTATAATCTAGGTTGGAAGAACCACCACAATTTCTCATGGGGCCGTCAAAGAAATCAAAGGCAACAACCATCCCAAAACTTCCAACAACAGCCCTTCCCACAGGACAAAAAACCGAACCTTGAAGAGATGCTGACAAACTTCATAACAGCCTCAGAAATACGGTCTCAAAATACAGAAACACGTTTCCAAAAGATAGAAATAAAACTTGAGGCATTGACACAAGAGTTCAAGAAATTCAGGCAACTTGAAAAGCAAATGTCTGAGAGACCACAGGGAAGACTACCGAGCAACACCGAGACTAACCCAAGGGAGCAAGTTCAAACCATAACAGCTCAAGATAGTGAAGGGTTAGACACGCATAATTCAAATGAAAAGAATACGGTAGAAGAAGATATGGTTGAGGTCAATAACAAGCCGAAACCAGTAATCAAAGAGTACAAACCTCGTATACCATATCCCCAAGCAACAACGAAAGACGACACAGAAGAACAGTTCGGTAAGTTTCTTAAACTTTTAAAGAAATTACATATTAACTTACCGTTTCTTGAAGCTCTTTCGCAGATGCCAGATTCCAAGAAATTTTTCAAGAAACTATTAACAAATAAGCGAAAGATAGACGAGGAATCACATGTGGAACTGAACGCAGTGAGCTCAGCAATGTTGCAGAATAAACTACCATTGAAATTAAAAGATCCAGGGAGTTTTACAATTCCATGCTTAATTGGTAGTTTATCTATTGATAATGCATTAGCTGATTTAGGCACAAGCATAAATGTCATGCCTTATAAATTGTTTAAACAACTAGGTCTAGGGAAACCCAAACAAACTAGGATGAGTATTCAATTCGTATTCCCAGTAAACTTTGTCATTTTAGACATGGATGAGGACAACACGATCCCCCTAATTTTAGGAAGACCATTCTTAGCAACTACCAGAACTGAAATCGATGTTGATGCAAGCAAACTTATACTCTGTGTAGGTGACGAGACAGTCACTCTTTAAGCCCTCGATTCAGCTAGAACATCAAATAGCCAAGGTAAGAAAGTAAATTCTATTGATAACCATTTGGTTAACCCTTCTTTTCAGGAAACACCACAGCATGATCCTGATCCTAAACCTTGTGCCAACAAAGAAATAACTCATGAGGAACAAAAGATTCAGATCGACGAACTAGAAGAGGAGAAGACGCATCTTAAAGAAGAACTAGGGATACATGAAGCAGAACCAAGGCCACTCTACGAGACAAACAAGTTCAAAATTGGAGATCATGCTAGGTAAAGTAGCTCCATGAGTGTCCCCTCCTAACCCTAACATCAGCAAGAAAATCCCTTTCAAGGTAATCTATGTTTTTCCGTAAGAAACAGTCGAGGTAAGTAACCCTATGTTCGGCACTTTGAAAATAAAACGCTACTCGTCTTAAACTCTATCATGATAATAGAGCTGCCAGCATGAGGAAGGACTTTCAACTCCTCAAACCACCATGAATATACAAATGAGAGGAGAGTCTAGCTTAAGACTATAAACGAGCGCTTCTCGGGAGGCAACCCGAGTACTAATCCCATTAACTTCTATATTTTTCATTTTTATTTATCTATTTTATTCTTTCCTTATAGCACCTAACTACAAACTAACCAAAAGTACAGAATTCCAAGCCACACGGCCGTATCCGTGGCTGTGTGGGACACCAAATCTCCGTACTAACATGGCAGGGATAGTACAAATCAGAACAAATAAAATCTTCGAGTCACGGACCCTAACCACCACACCACGGGCACCGATAAAACTCTACGGCCGTACGATGCAGCCGTGGTCAACACTGTTAGATTACACACGGGCGTGGCGACCTGAGCATGGGAGTGGGAGAAACGAATGAAGCCCACCACGGCCATGCGACAGGGCCATGTGAATTGACACGCCTAGGGTACACGGGCGTAGGGATGTACCAGATTTGAAATTCTATATAAACCAACCCTCCCTCCCTCTTCTTAACCACTTCCCATCCTCTTTCTTCCATCTTATTCTTCAGAATTCTCCCCTTCCATATTTCTCTTCTTTAATCCTCCCCCAATTTTCGATGCCCATAAACTCAATGTTGAAGAAGTGGAAGGATCCTAGCACAGTCTCACTCATAGAGACCGATCTACATAAGTTCATGCCGGCCGCTTCATCCACTTGACAAGCCAAGGGTCTTTGAGACCATTTATCTTTTGTTTTACTTTTATCTTCTCCTTTATTTTCCTTCTCTTTGACTATCTTATGCTTAATTTAGTTTATTTTATTTTAGTTTCTTAGTGTCAGGTTCTCCAGGCTGCTAGGGAATCACACCGGAACCACGACCACCGACTCACCGCAGCATTAGAAGTCACACCCACCTCGCGAATCATCCAACAATAAGGACTCTTCGGTCCATTCATCTTTCATTTTAATTTTACTTATATTTATATTTTCTTTCTCTTTATCTTTCTTGTCTTTAATTATATATTTAGTTTATCTTAATGTGTCTTATTCATTCCTGGCTAATTCTCTACGAGCTCTCCAATTTCTTCATCTAGCGCAGAGCTCGGTAACAGCCACCACACCTCGGGACTCCCAACTTAAGGAAACCATCCACATTTAGGAAGTTTCACCTCTCCCTCTCTCTTAAATTTTATATACATATTTGTACATTAAGGGCAATGTACATCTTAAGTGTAGGGGGGTGAATAGTTATTTCGAGAAAGTGCCTAACTTTCTTCATTATTCTCAAATCCCTGAATTATGGCTTGTTCGAAAAGTAAGTTTCTCATATTATGATTAGAATGAAAATTCCTTTGATTTAGGATTTTTATTGATATGTTTTAGAGTAAGCCATTGATAATTGTGCATTGATGATTAAATTTGAAGGATACTAGAGAATCAGGCATGATAAGTCTACTTTTCAAATAATTTTTTTAGGTTGTCTATCTGAATCTGAATGTTACCTTGAAAAGTTCGATTCACGAAAGTAGATTGATCCCCACGGACGGTCAACCCCGTGAGAGGTCTCTTAAGCTCTGGAGGCAATAAGAATTAACAGAGGATTTGATATTTACGAGGTTGATATCAAAAACCCATAATTTTCTGTGAGCTTTTGAACCTTATAGAGCATATATTCTTTTTCTTGCTCACTTTATTGATTATGAGTGTGTCAACATTGATTTGTTATTTTAGAACTTGCATCGATTATACATGTCGAGACCACACATTTGATTTGATATACAGAGATGACAAAGGCACGTAGGTTTTAACTCACTTACTCCACTAAACAGCCTACCTTCATAATTAACCCCTAGTGAACCCCGTTTAATCCTAACAACCCTTTTTATTGACTTACCTACTAATATTAACCCAAAACCCTTTGTATTTGTTATCACCATTCCTTTTTGACTACCCTTATGTCGAGATTTGATTTGATTAGTTGCCTGACTATTTTATCTATTTCAATCTATCCTTTATTATGTATTTGCCTTGTTCTTAAAAAAAACGAAGTATATTCAGTATTTGTTCTATGTAATTAAGCTTATACGTTTAAAATTCCACATCTTGAAAAAGAAGCTCGTAATTAGGATTATCTGATTATTCTAGTTAGGGAATTTGGTAGGTCAACCTCAATTCTAACCTTCTAATTCAGCCTTTATCCACACCTTAACCCAAGCCTCGTTACAACCCTGTTAAAGACCTTTTGATTTGTGTATCATCTCATATTATAGTGGTGGACATTTGATTTTCATGCAAGCCTATGAGATTAACTTCTCATGTTCGACTTTTGAGTGCTTAATTTTGAACCTTAAACACTTCGAGTGATTTGAGTGAATCTTTAGTGAGGATGTTAATTCTTGTCAATTTTGAATCAGAGGTAATTATTTAGATGAGGGGAAACGCCTATGCTTTCGTGCTATAATTAAATGACTTTGATTATTTGAATCCTTAGGAATATTTGAGTTGAAGTATCAATGTATGGATTATCTTTGAATTACGATGAATCATTATTGAAAAATATTGTGAATTAAGGAAGTTCCTTTTAATTGTGAGTTGAGAATTTTGCTTGAGGACAAGCAAAAGCTTAAGTGTGAGGGTATTTGATAAACCGTAAAAGTAACATATTTTAAGCCCACATTTAGCATGGTTTTGGATGATTTAAGTCTTGAATAGTATAATTTGGTACTCTTAATCCTTTGTTTTCATGTTTTATACTCAGGAGAGCACCCAATGACAAAAAGAACAGAAAATGAGCCCAAAACGAAGTAAACGGGCCATATCACGAAATCCACACGGCCTCACCCAAGATCACACAGCCGTGCCCCATTCAACAGGTTCGAACACGGCCTGGCCATGACTTACACGGGCGTGTGCCATGAGCGTGTCCCTGTCGTAGGAAAGAAGAGTTTCACTCAGATTTGGATGCTTAGGGGCAAAGAAACATATTCAGAAGCCTATATAAACACCCTAAGTATGACCAGAAGAGGGGAACCCAAGGCTTTAGTGGGGAACCCTAAGTATGCGATGTCAAAGTCTTAAAATTTATATAAAGAATGATCGAACCTAGAAACTAACTATGACAACGATTTGAGGCAAGCGCACCTATCGAACAGTAGTATAGTTAAGGCAAGACCGAAATGTCGAACCCAAAGGAACCAAAACTACTAATACTAACTCTCTTTTTATTATTTAGCCTAAGAATTAAGTGGATTTTTATCTAATCTAAAATTAACTATCTACTAAAATAAAGACTCTAAGTCAAAGAAGAATGAAATTGGGAAAATAACTTTGAGGAAAAACCAATTGATTAAGATGATACCCAAGGAAGAATCCACCTAGACTTCACTTGTTATCTAACTCTGAACCAGACGATTTATTCATTTGACTTGATCCGTAAGATTCCCTAAGTTATATCAATCCCTCTCTCAAGGCGACTAACGTCTAACCCTAGGTTGATTAATTGAAATCTCTTTCTAATTAAAACCCCTAGAATTGCATTAACTCGATCTATGGGCTCCCATATCAGGTTTCACCCTAATCCGGCAAAATCTCGTCATCCTATCTCTAGGCGTGCAATCAACTCTGCTTAATTATGCTAGATATACTCTTAGGCAGGGACTTTTGCTCCTCCACCTAAGCACATCCAACTTGAATTAATATTCCAGAAATATCAACACAAGAATTAAGAACACATAATTAAGAACAAGTCAAATATTTATCATATAGTTCAGCAAACGATAACAAGATTCATCTTAGGTTTCATCCCCCTCAGGTATCTGAGGGTTTAGTTCATAATAGTAAAAGAAAACATCTCAGAAGAAAAGATAAAACAAAACATAAGAAATCCCTAAAACCCCCTAAAGGAATTGAAGGAGAGATCCTCCATCTTGAGTATGATTCTGGCTTCTTGAGATGAATCAACTAGCTATCTTCGAGTAAATCCCCACAAATCTGCCCTCTTTGGCCTAGCTGGACGCCCCCTGACTAAAACCTTAGGTTCCCCCCTTTTAGGTCATACTTAGGGTGTTTATATAGGCTTCGGAATGTGTTTCTTTGCCCCTAAATATCCTAATCCGAGTGAAACTCTTCTTTCTCACGGCAGGGGCACGCCCATGGTACACGCCCGTGTAAGTCATGGCCAGGCCGTGTTCGAAGCTGTTGAATGAGGCACGGCCGTGTGGTCTTGGGCCCAGGCCATGTAGATTTCGTGATATGGCCTATTTACTTCATTTTGGGCCCGTTTTCCATTCTTTTCGTCATCCGGTGCTCTTCTGAGTATAAAACATGAAAATAAAGGATTAAGAGCACCAAATTACATAATTCAAGTCTTAAATCATCCAAAAGCATGCTAAATGCGCGCTTCAAATATGTTACTTTTACGGTTTATCAGTAGCTGATCATGCTATCATAGTGCGCCAAAACAGAATTAACATGTATATCTTACTCATATTTTTGTATTCATCAAATTTATGGTTGTGACAAATGTCATTGGGGTTATCATGGATCGGTTGACAAAGTCGGCTCATTTTCTAGCTATGAGGAATGATTGGTCACTTCAAAAACTAGCTGAGGTATATATTTACGAAATAATCAGGTTGAACGGTGTTCCAGTGTCAATCATATTAGATAGAGATCCTCATTTCACATCGAGAATTTAGAAACCACTATATTAATCTCTAGGTACAAGATTAAATTTCAGTACTGCCTTTTATCCACAATTGGATGACCAATCTGAACTTGTTATACAAGTTCTTGAAGATATGTTGCGAGCACGTATAATTTAGTTTAAAGGTTGTTGGGAGCACTGAGTTTGTATATAATAATAGCTTCCAATCAAGCATCCAAATGGCTCTATATGAAACTCTATATGGTTGGAGGTTCCAAACGCCATTGTGTTGGACCAAATTGAGTGAGAAAAATATATTTGAACCAAATCTAATTCAAGAAGCTAAAAATAAGGTTCAATAATCTGAGGCAAATTGAAAGCGGCGTCAAATTAACAAAAATCGTATGCGGATTTAAAACAAAAAGATACCGAGTATTTAGTTAGGGATATGGTGTTTCTGAAAGTGTCGCCATGGAAAAAGGTTTTGTGCTTTGGTCGTAAAGGGAAGTTAAGCCTGAGCTATATCAAACTATACGGAATTGTCGAACAAGTCGGTTCGGTATCTTATCGTTTGGTGTTACCTCTAAAACTAGAAAAATTCACATGTTTCAAGTTTCTATGCTTTGGAGGTATTGATTGAACCCATTGAATGTAATTTCAATTGAGTCTATTAAGATTCAACTCAATTTATCCTTCAAAGAAAAGCCTGTGAGATCATATCCCGGGAGATAAAGGAATTACGAAATAAGCATGTACTGCTAGTAAAGGTTCTATAGTGAAGCCATAGTGTTGAAGAACCCACATGGGAACCTAAAGAAATGATGCAGTTACAATATCCCCACCTCTTCTCAAGTAAATTTCGAGGACAAAATTTCTTAATGGAGGGTGGAATTATAATGACCTAACTTTCAACGGTGTCGTAAAATTTTATTTCAAACTGAATTAACTAAGTCAAGTTAGTATATAATTATAATACAATAATTATGTGTCAAGTACGGAATGGAGAGATCAAATAACTAGGTGTTATAGAATTAAATCGATTAATAAAAATAGTATAGGGACTAAATTGATTAGGGATTAAATGAAGAGAAATTGAGTTTTAAATTGACAAGTGCCTTAAATGGAAATTAAACAAAGGTTCTATTATCAATAAAACCATTTTTATAAAGTTATGTTAATGCTTTAATGAACCACTTATCATCATTTTTCTCTAACTTAGATTAAGGTTAATTAATAACCAGATTAATTAATATTAATTTGATTACTTTTTTTAACTAGGTTAATTATTTGCTAATTATTTTTATATATATGTACATAAGATAGTGAGTGAGAGAAATAAAGTGGAGTTAAAAGCATCATCTTTCATTCATCCTCATCAGCGGTTGCCTAAGGATATAAAAGAAGAAAATTTTTCCTTTCATTTCCTCCATAGTCGAACATAGCTAAAGGAAAATTTGGCAAGTTCTCATCTAATTCTTATTAAATTTTGATTAAATTATGATATATGTTAAGAACACATTAAGTGAATTACAACATGTTTGGTTGGAGGGAGTATGAATGGACTACAACCCAATTCGGCATGCCCACCACCAAAATAATGTTTGGTTGACGGTAACAGCCTATTACGGTCCGTGGTGAATATGGCCTTATTCTAGGAAGAGGCAACATAGGCATTCCCTTCCTCCACCACTGAATAGTGATTCAGCTTAGGTGGAATAAGATTTTTTTTCCATTTTTAGTTTTTTTCCCCTCACCTTTCTGAAACATTTCTCCCTCAATTCGACAACCCCTCTCACCCAGCCTCCCTTACTTGCTTTGCCTTCGGCCACTTCCATTCCTCCACTCCCTCATGACATTCAATTGAAGCCATAAGTTCCTCCACTCTTTCTTCTTTTTCTTTTCCCTTCCATTATTGAATCACGTCAATCAATATTACCTTGAAACCATCAATTCCTCCTAGATTTGAAACAAAGGTTAATTTTTTTATCCAAGTTCTCATTGGGTTTGTTATTTACGTGTTTTTTTTTATGTGTTTAATTTGATATTAAAATGTAAATATTGTACTGTTATGTTTTTATAAACCCAAAAATTAGGGATTCAAATTGCATTATTCTCCCCTTAAGTTGTTTTGTTTTTAAGAATTTCCCTTAACTGAATTGGTTACTTAGCACCTCTATCTGTATGTAATCGTTGGTGCTTTGAATTCCAACTTAAAGCAAAGGCAAGGTCAGCTTAATTCTATTTTTTTCTTTTCAAAATTTGATAATTTTTCTACTTGGTTTGTTTTTAGATTTGTTTCATGTTCCAGGCATATATGGCGCTTCATCTTATTTGACTATGTAATGTAATTGTTAATTATACTGCAAGACATTTATGACAGGTTCTTGCCCATAATCATGTTAGATATGTTATGGTTGTTTAATCATGATCAATGAAAATGAGATGAATAATTGATGCATTTCTTGATGTTCAGGTGAAGCAGTATAACTAGCATGATGCGGAGTCGAGGAAACTGATAACTGTATTTAGTGCTCTAGACTACCCACAATTCCAAGTATCTTTATGATGTTCAATACTTTAATTGTTTTTCTTTAAGATTTAAATGTCTTGTTTCTACTTTGATCTCGACAAAAAATGACAAATTATGTACATGTTTTGGCTTAAGTTTCATCCATAACATCATTTTGAAAATTTTCTATGGATCTGTACCTGGACTTTATATTGTTGTTACTTTTTTGTGGTTATGTAGATGTCTTTTGATATCATTGAAGTGTTTTAGGAGGATTGAATGCCTATTAATGTATCTTTTGGCTTCCATATTGGAAGTAAAAATCTGTTTTGTTTCTTGGACATGGTTAGAATGAAGTTATGTGATCTTATTGCAATACATTAAAAGTCAAAAGGGTATACATATGTAACAGCCCTCCCGACGAAGTCTCTATATTTGGTTACAATTTGGAGTATATATGGTAAATTAAGGATGGATTTGAGTAACTAAAGTATTTTTTCTGACTATGTATAGAATTATGTGTAATACGCCATTTGAAGAAATCCTAGTTTGGCGAGCTCTAAGGTTTGGCGGACTCTTTTTTTAAGTATCCACCCAACTCAGATGATTTGGGCGAATTCGTTAAGTTCACAATTGTTTAGATTTATTTATTATTTTAGTATGGTGATTTAGTTAGTCAAGTTGAGGTCTAGTTAGAATAGAACTAGACTACTGTAGATGATAAAAACTAAATTTTGTTAAGTGCACTTAATCACGATTTTTCCACTAGTCCTTGTCTCCGTGCTTAAGTATATAAGGATAACGATGGTCTTTCTAAACACCTTTACATCTTATTCTTCTTCTTTCTTGATTTCCTCTGAAAGTCTTTAAAAAACTTAAGTTTAGAGAACTTCTTCAAAGTAAAGGTTCACAGTATCTAGCTAACATATACGTTAGTACCAGCTCATTAGTAATTACTGATGAACCCTTAAGTTATCATTGAAGTAATTTATGTGCTTTTCGTACCACATGCATAAATGTTAGAATGGAGTGTGAGGAACGAAACTTCTTGATTCTGGATTAAGTGTTGTTGGTTCTTGCATACATGTTCAGATTTGATAGATTGATGATCTAATATGTATAAATATCTATCTTTTAGCTCAAGAAGCTAACAAAGGTCCAAGTGATTAAGGCAAAAGACCTACTTTGTAGATTGTGCTACAATTTCTGGTGAGTTCCTTCTTACTTCCATGTATTGTAAGTAATCCCCCTCTATAATGGATG
The DNA here is from genome assembly GCA_025503065.1 of Gossypium bickii. Classification (NCBI taxonomy): domain Eukaryota; kingdom Viridiplantae; phylum Streptophyta; class Magnoliopsida; order Malvales; family Malvaceae; genus Gossypium; species Gossypium bickii. Next base: position 23,934,301 of record CP106718.1, read on the forward strand.
AAAGGTGTATATGTGGATAATGGTTATCCAAAGTAATCAGTATGAGTTCAGTCTGTCTATGATATGAAGTAAGCATCATTCTTCATACTAAAGCCACTACAATCTGCTTCTAATATGTATGATATGATCTTACCTATGGTGATCAAGAAGAGGAGATATGTTTATGTAGCCTTCAGCAGGGCAACTATATTGCAAACCAGATTGGTAGTAGGGGTGTAAATGAACAGAACGTTTGATGAACTTTTCGTGAACCATTCGTATAATGTTCATTTATGTTCATTTATTAAGCTAAATAAACGAGTATGAACAAAATTTTTATGTCTTTTTAATAAACAAATGAACACGAATAGAGTTGTGTTCAGTTTGTTTATGTCCACGAATTAATGATATTTTCTTATAAAAATTCCATTAGTATATATTAATAAAATTATCTTGGTTTTTATTTTTTTAATTTATAATATAATTATTAATACTTATATTTGACTATTTTATATCTAAACAATTTATGTCTGTATGTATTTAATTACTTGTTTGTTTTTTATTTATTAACATTGTTCGTGAACATGTTCAATTATATGTTCATGAACATGTTCGTTTAATGTTCATGAACATGTTCGTTTAATGTTCGTGAACATGTTCAATTAAGTTAAATGAACATACTCATGAACATTAAACAAATGAATATGAACACACATAATATTAAATAAACGAATATAAACAAAAATTTAAAACTCTTAACGAACACAAACTGAACACGAACAAACTTAAAAAATAAACAAAAGAACATGAACAGAGGTTTGTTTGTTCAAGCTCGATTCATTTACAGCCCTAATTGGTAGATCATGATAAAATATGCTATTCTGAATGAAAATGACATGAGGTGTTAACGGGTGAATGTATGAAAATGAGAATGTATGATATGTTTCTGATTTTGAACTGTAGGTATGTGGCTAGCATGAAGATGAATGGGCTAAGTTATGTTAAGTTGGCGTACAGTATACGCCCCTGTGTTACGTAAGTTGGTGATCATGTCTGAAAGTATTAATAATTATATATAATGAATGATCCAGCCTAGAAACTAACTATGACAACGATTTGAGGCAAGCGTACCTATCGTTTAGTAGTATAGTTATGGCAAGACCGGACGTATCGTATCCTCAAGGACCAAGAGTACTAGTAATTACTATCTTTCTATTATTTAGTGTAAGAATTAAGGGAATTTTTATTTAATCTAAAACTAACTAATTACTAAGCTAAAGATGCTAAGACTTAGAGAATGAATTGGGGAAAATAATTTTTGGAAAATCAATTGATTGAGACAATACCCGAGGAAGAATCCACCTAGACTTTACTTGTTATTTAACTCTGAACCAGACGATTTATTCACTTGACTTGATCCATAGGATTCCCTAATTTATATTAATACCTCTCTCAAGGCTACTAATGTCTAACCCTAGGTTAATTAATTGAAATCTCTTTCCAATTAAAACCCCTAGTGTTGCATTAACTCGATCTATGGACTCCTATATTAGGTTTGACCCTAATCCAGTAGATTTTCGTCATCCTATCTCTAGGGGTGCGATCAACTCCGCTTAACTATGCTAGATCTACTCTTAAACAGGGAATATTCCTCCACTGCCTAAGCAAATCAATACTTGAATCAATATCCTAAAATATTAAAACAAGAATTAAGAACACATAATTAAGAACAAATCAAGTATTTATCATATATTCCAGAAAACAATAACAAGATCCTTCTTAGGTTTCATCCCCCTTAGGTATTTGAGGGGTTTAGTTTATATTTATAAAAGAATACATCTTAGAAGAAAGTATAAAACAAAACATAAGAAAAACCCTAAAACCCCCTGAAGGAAATTGAAGAGAAGATCTTCCATCTTAAGTATGATTTCATCTTCTTGAGATGGATCAACTGGCTGTCTTCGAGTAAATCCCACAATTCGGCCTCTCTGGCTTGGCTTTTCAGCCTACCTGAACACCCCCCTTTAAGGTCACACTTAGGGTGTTTATATAGGCTTTCGGAAAGTTTTTCTTTGCCCCTAAGTATCCTAATTCGAATGGAATTAAAACAGGTCACGGCAGGGACATGTCCGTATGGCACGCCCATGTAAATCAAGTCCAGGCCGTGTTCGGATCTTCTAAAGAGGCACAGCCATGTGGATTTCTCCAGGCCGTGTGGATTTTGTATTTTGGCCCATTTTCTCAGTTTTTGGCCCGTTTCTCGTTCTTTTCATCCTCTGATGCTCTCCTAAGTATAAAACATGAAATTAAAAATATTAGGAGCATCAAATTCCACAATTCAGGGGATAAATCATTTAAAAGTATGCTAAATGTGAGATTAAAATATGTACATATTACGGTTTATTAAATACCCCCACACTTAAGCATTTGCTTGTCCTCAAACAAAATTCTCAACTCACAATTAAAATGAACTTTCTCAATTCATAATATTCATCAATAGTGTGTCATCATAATTCATAGGTAATTCATACATTGGTAATTTAACCAAAAGGGTTCTAAAGATTCAAACAATCAACGTCATAGTTTTTATAGTACGAAAACTGATAAACCATAATTATAACATATTTTAATCCCATATTTAGTATGCTTTTGGATGATTTATCCTCTATTTCATATAAAAAGGTGCTCTTAATCCTTTGTTTTCATGTCCTATACCCAGGGAAGCACCCGAGGTTAAAAAATGAGAAACGGGCCCAAAACGGAGTAAATGGGCCATTTCACAAAATCAACACGGACTGGGCCCAAGACCACACGGTCGTGCCTTGCCAATCATCTAGAACACGGCCTAAACCCTGATTTACACGGTCGTGCCTCAATTAAAAGTCTGAACACGGCCCAAAGACTCGTCAATGGGCGTGTGACATGGCTGTGCCCCTGCCGTGGCAAAGAGCAATTTCATTCGGATTTGGATACTTTGGGGCAAAGAAACCCATTCCAAAAGCCTATATAAACCCCCTAAGGGTCAACTGAAAGGGGGCGGTTAGCTAGGCCAAGGAGCCAAGCTGAAAAGGTCAGATTAGTGGAAATAACTTGAAGATAGCCAGTTGATCCATCTCAAGAAGCCGAAATTCTACTCAAGACGGCGGATCTCTCCTTCAATTCTGCCAGGGGTTTTAGGGATTTCTTATGTTTTGTTTTATCTTTTCTCTTGAGATATTTTCTTTATTCATTATGAACTAAGTCCTTCAGATACCTGAAGGGGATGAAACCTAGATGAATCTTGTTATTATTTTCTAAATTATATGATAAATACTTAGTTTGTTCTTAATTATGCATGCTTAATCCAAATTTGATGTGCTTAGGTGGAGGAGGAATAGACCCTACCTAAGAGTAAATCAAGCATAATTAAGCGGAGTTGATCACACGCCTAGAGATAGGGTGACGAGATTTTGCCGGACTAGGGTGAAACCTAATATGGGAGTCCATAGATCGATTTACTGCTATTCTAGGGGTTATTATAAGAGAACGAGAGTTCCACTAATTAATCTAGGGTTAGACGTTATTCACCTCGAGAGAGGGTTTAATATACGTTAGGGAGTCTTACAGATCAAGCTAAGTAAATAAATCATTTGGTTTAGGGTTTAATAACAAGTAAAGTCTAGGTGGATTCTTCCTGAGGGTATCGTCTAAGTCAACTGAGTTTTCCTAAATTTATCTCCCCAATTTAGTCTTTTTGTCTTTGTGTCTTTAGCTTAGAATTCGTTAATTTTAGATTAAAAACAACTTCATATATTTTAGGCTAGATAATAAAAAGAAAGTTAGTATTAGTACTTTTAGTTCCTTTGGGTTCGACAATCCGGTCTTGCCTTAGCTATACTACTATTCGATAGGTACACTTGCCTTTAATCATTGTCAGAGTTAGTTTCTAGGTTCGATCATTCTTTTATAAATTTTAAAGCTCTGATTACAGCGATCAAGTTTTTGGCGCCGTTGTCGGGGAACAAAAATATTAAGAAAACTCTATTTTTATTACTTTAGCCATTATTTTTTTATTTTCCACAATTTATTTTTTGTTTTTAGGTTAAATTTTAATTTTAGTAACTTTTCTTTCTTTCTTTTCTTTTCAAGTACCTCTAGTTTATGACTACAAGGAACCCGAGAGGACCTTTAGTACACGACAGTGATATTGAAGCTACCGCTCGCAGGAATCACCGAGAAATCAGGCGAGCCCTAAACGACACAGAAAGAGAGGAAGAAAACAGATCCAATCCTACTGAAGGGATGGACGAAAATATTCCACAACCCCATGATGTGGGGGAACACAATGCTCCACGTACTATGTTTGATTATGCTAAACCGCATTTAACTGGAGGAGAATCGAGTATTGTTAGGCCTACTATAGCCGCTAATAATTTTGAATTAAAGCCTAACACAATACAAATGATTCAACAGTTTGTTCAATTTGATGGTTTGCAGGACGAAGATCCAAATACTCATATAGCTAACTTTTTAGAGTTCTGTGATACTTTCAAAATAAATGGCGTTTCTGATGATGCCATACGTCTTCGGTTATTTCCCTTTTCATTGAGGAATAAAGCCAAACAATGGTTAAACTAATTACCACGAGGGTCAATCACCACATGGGAACAAATGACCAAAAAAATTTTATTAATATTTCCCACCGGCCAAAACGGCCAAATTACGGAATGATATCTCTTCTTTTGTGCAGATGGATTTAGAGACATTATACGACGCATGGGAGAGATACAAGGATCTCTTGAGAAGGTGTCCACACCATGGTTTACCCTTGTGGCTACAAGTCCAAACATTCTATAACGGTGTAAACCCCTCAACAAGACAATTAATTGATTCATCCACCGGTGGAACTCTGAACAACAAAACTCCTGAAGCAGCCTTCGAGTTTATTGAAGAGATGTCACTGAATAACTATCAGTGGCAAGTTACAAGAACGAAACTGACAAAATCATCCGGAGCTTTCAACATAGACACAGTAACCAAGCTATCAACACAGATGGAGATGATGAATAAAAAGCTTGATAATTTGTGTTCTTCGCAGGTACACCCAGTAATGTAGTGCAACGCAAGTGGAACTGTGGCGAATTTTGAGTACCCACCCTACCAGCGAGGAGCAGAGAGCAAACAGATGAACTATATAGGTAATAATTTCAGATACAATAATAATCCTTACAGTAATACTTACAGTCCAGGTTGGAGGAACCACCTAAATTTCTCATGGGGAGGTCAAGGAAATCAAGGAAATCAAAGACAACAACCTCCTCAAAACTTCCAAAATCAGCCATATCCATAAGAAAAGAAGCCAAACCTCAAAGAGATACTGACAAAATTTATGGCAAACACAGAGAACCGTTTCCAAGAAAATGAGAAAATACTTAAAGATCAACAAGCTTCGGTTGAAAAAATTACTAAGTCAATCAGGGAAGTCACTAATGTAGTCGAACAACTTGCAAAGTTAATGTCCGAATGATCGCAAGGACGTCTACCAAGTAACACTGAGATTAATCCAAAGGAGCAAATTCAAGCCATATCAGCTCAGGAAAATGCAGAGGTAGACGAACCCGTCCCACAAAACGAGGTCGAAGAAGGTAAAGTTGAGGTAACTCAAGAAAAGCCAAAACTGGTAATCAAAGAATACCAACCTCGCATTCCTTATCCTGAAGCGTTAAAAAGAGATGGTACAGAAGAACAGTTTGGTAAGTTTCTTAAACTTTTAAAGAAATTACATATCAACTTACCTCTTCTTGAAGCTCTTTTTCAGATGCCAGACTCGAGGAAATTTTTTAGACAGCTCTTGACAAACAAACGCAAATTAAACAAAGAGCTACATGTGGAACTCAACGTAAAGTGCGCAGCAATTCTACAAAATAGACTACCGCAGAAGCAAAAAGATCCGGGGAGTTTTACAATTCCATGTTTAATTGGTAGTTTAAATATTAATAATGCGTTAGCTGATTTAGGGGCAAACATAAATGTCATGCCATATAAATTGTTTAAACAACTAGGTCTAGGGAAACCAAAACAAACTAGGATGAGTATTCAATTAGTTGATAAAACTGTTAGAATTCCTAGAAGTATTATCGAGGATGCTCTTGTCAAGATCGATAAATTCGTTTTCCCAGTAGATTTTGTTGTCTTAGACATGGATGAGGATAATCCAATCCCCTTAATTTTAGGAAGACCCTTTTTAGCAACTGTTAGAACTAAAATTGATGTTGATGCAGGCAAACTTATACTTCGTGTAGGCAACGAGACAGTCACTCTTCAAGCCCTCGACTCGGCTAGAACATCAAGCAACAGAGGTGAGAATGTGAATTCTTTCGATAATCATTCAGTTCACTCTTCTTTTCAGGAAGCATCACAAAAAGACATAATTGAACCCAATCCTAAACCCTATAAAGAAATAACTCATAGAGAACAAGGGATTCAAATGAAGGATCTAGACGAGTGGAAAACACACTTCAAGGAAAAACTAAGGATACACGAAGAGGAACCGGAACCGCACAAAGTAAAACTGAAGGAACCCCCAGAAGAGCTTGTAGGAACATCAAACCACTTCAAAATAGAAGACCAGGTACAGCTAGATAAATCAGATCCTCACGCCACCACAGCATACTTGAACAAGAACGAAGCAATTCCTCTCGAGGTACAAAATATCTTCCCACAAGGAGCAGTCGAGGTGAGCAATCCAACATTCGACACTTTTAAGGTAAACGCTTCTCGACTTAAACTTAATCAAGAAACTAGAACTGTAAGCATGAGGGAAGATATCCAAACCTTTAAACCTCCCTGAATTTTTTCAAATACGAGGAAAGTCTAGCTTAAGACTATAAACGAGCGCTTCTCGGGAGGCAACCCGAGCACTAACCCTACTTTTTTTGTTTTCATTTTTATTTTCTTTTTCTTTTTCTCTTCTAACTAACCAGAAGTGCAGAATTCTAGACCACACGGTCTTACACACGGCCATGCCCGTGATCGTGTGGACCACCAGAATCCCCGTACTGACATAGCAGAGGCCGTGCGAATCAAATCCCAACTAAATTTCGACATCACGGATCCAACCACTACCCCACGGGCACTGACAAAGTGGTACAGTCGTGCCCAACGACCGTGTGAAGCTAATGACTTGCCAACCATGGGAAAAACACGCCCGTGCCTCCTAACCGTGCCAACATACTGACTTCTCAGACACGGGCGTGGCTAGCTGAAGAACGGGCATGGTTAAACAACACGCACAGACACACGACCGTGCGAGGCGGCCGTGTGCATCGACACGCCCTCAATCCACGGGCGTGGGAGAGCATCAGATCACAAAATCCTATTTAAAACCCCACAGCCCTTCCCATTCACCCCAACTTCTTCCATCTTCTTTTTTTTTCCAAAAGCTCTCGCCTTTCTTTAGAAACAGTCTCAAAAACTCTAGCGCCACACTGAAACCATGATAAAGAAGCGTAGAAGGCCAAACTCCTCAAAGGAGAACGATTTACATGAGTTCATGCCGGCAGCTTCATCCAAATAATAAGCCAAGGGTCTTTGAGACCATTTAGTTTTTACTTTTCTTTTCTCTTTTGCTTCAATTTTCTTCCCTTTGACAATCTTATGCTTAATTTAGTTTAACTTAGTTTAGTTTTGTAGTGTCAGGTTCGAAAGGCTGCTAGGAATTACGCTATTTCCACCACCGCTAGCACCTCCTCAGCCTTAGAGGTCACACCCACCTCGCGAACCATCCAACAATAAGGACTCTTCGATCCATTTATCTTTAATTTTCATTTTGTTTACATTTTTGTTTCCTATTTCTTTATCTTTCTTATCTTTAATTATATATTTAGTTTATTTTAATTAGGTCTTAAAAATTCCTGGCTACTTCCCAGTGCGCTACCCAATTTCTTCATCTAGCGCAAGGTCGTCATCCAGACCGACCTCCCTATCCTCCTTCACTTCCGACTCAAGGAATCCAGCCAAAATTCAGGGAGTATTCTTTCCCCTTTTGTTTTGATTTATCCCTTAAATGTCATATCTATATTTTTACATTGAGGACAATGGACATCTTAAGTGTGGGGAGGTGAATAGTTATTTCGAGAAAATGCCTAACTTTCTACATTATTCTCAAACCCTGAGGATAAAAATGCCTAACTTTTTTCATTATTCTTAAATCCCTGAATTTAGTCTTGTTCTTAAGTAACTTTCTCATATTACTAATTAGGATGAAATTTCTAATGATTTATGATTTTTATTGACATGTTTTAGAGTAAGTCATTAATAATTGTATATTGATGATTAAATTTGAAGAATACTAGGGAATCAAGCATGATAAGTCTAATTTTTAAAAATTTAAAACTTTTAGGTTGTCTACCTGAATCTGAATATTATCTTGAAGTTTGAAAATTACGAGTTTGATGTCAAAAATACCTATAATTTTTGAAAGATTTTGAGCCTTATAGAGCATTTATTCTTTTTCATACTCACTTTATTGATTATGAGTGTGTCAACATTGAACTGTTATTCTAGAACTTGCCTTGATTATACATGTCGAGACCACACCTATGATTTGATATACAGAGATGATTAAGGCTACCTTCATAAATTAACCCCTACTGAACTCCGTTGATCCTAACAACCCTTTTATTGACTCACCCACTAATATTAACCCAAAAACCCTTTGTATTTGTCATCACCATTCCTTTTGACTACCCTTATAATCGAGATTTGTTACGTAATTATATTATTTCAGTAGTAGAATTTATTTTTTTATTAATATGTGATTTGTTATTAAAAAAAATCAAAATCGAAGTATATTCAGTATTAGCGAGCTTATACAATTAACAGCTAAATTATCAAAAGAAAAAGCTCGATTATTAGGGTTATTACTTTTCTAATTGATGTAATTATTATTGTCTCAGTATTTCTAGATAGGTAACTTGTCAATTCAATCTCGATTCTAACCTTCTAATTCAGCCTTTATTCACACCTTTAACCCTAGCCCCGTTACAACCCTGACAAAGACCTTTTGATCTATTTATCATCTCATTTTACAGTGGTGGAGATTTGATTTTCAAGAAAGCCTATGGGATTAACTTTTCAGGTTCGACTTATGAGTGATCCTTTGACTTTAAACCTTAAACACTTTTTGAGTGATTTGAGTGAATCTTTTGTGAGGATGTCAATCCTTGTAGGTTTTGAATTAAAAGATAATTATTCAGATAAGGAGAGACACCTATGTTTTTGTGATACAAATACATGACTTATCTTGTTTGAATCTTTAGGGCTATTTGAGTTGAATTATCCATGTATAAATTATCTATGAATTATGATGAAACATTGTTGATAGGAGTTATGAATTATGGAAAGTTCGTTTTAATTGTAAGTTGAGAATTTTGCTTGAGGACAAGCAAAAGCTTAAGTGTGGGGGTATTTGATAAACCGTAATTATAACATATTTTAATCCCACATTTAGTATGCTTTTGGATGATTTATCCTCTGTTTCATATAAAAAGGTGCTCTTAATCCTTTCTTTTCATGTTTTATACCCAGAGAAGCACCCGAGGATAAAAAGAATGAGAAACGGGCCCAAAACGGAGTAAATGGGCCATATCACGAAATCAACACGGCCTGGGCCCAAGACCACACGGTCGTGCCTTGCCAATCATCTAGAACACGGCCTGAACCCCGATTTACATGGCCGTGCCAAAATTAAAAGTCCGAACACGGCCTTTTAATGAAGAAATCAAGTATTTAGATTCTAACAATTGAAATGAAGAATGTAGTTAGGCAACTGATCAAATCAAATCTCGATATAAGGGTAGTCAAAAGAAATGGTGATAACAAATACAAGGTGGTAGTGGGTGAGTCAATAAACAATTTGTTAAGATCAAAGGGGTTCACTAGGGATTACTTGTGAGGGTAGGCTTTTAGTAGAGTAAGTAGATTAAATCCTAAGTGCCTTTATCATCTCTGTATATCAAATCAATGATGTGCTCTTGACATGTATAATCAATGGAAGTTCTAGAATAACAAATCAATGTTGACACACTCATAATCAATAAAGTGAGCAAGAAAAGATATATGCTCTAAAAGGCTCAAAATCTCACAAAAATTATGGGTTTTTTATCTCAACTTTGTAAATTTCAAACTTCAAGGTAATAATTAGATTTAGGTAGACAACCTAACAAAATTTTAATTTTTGAAAATAGACTCATCATGCTTGATTCTCTAATCTCCTAAAGTTTAAATCATCACTGCACAATTATCAATTAATCCAAAACATATCAATAAAAATCATGACTCAAAGGAAATTTCATTCTAATAGTAAAAATGAGGAAATTTACTTAAGAACAAGACATGATTAAGGGATTTGAGAATAATGAAAAAAGTTAGGAACTTTTCAAAATAAAATTCACCCCCTACACTTAAGATGTACATTGCCCTCAATGTACAAAGATCTATATGAAATCATAAGAGAAGTGAAACTTCCTAAATTTTGGATGGATTCCTTGAGTTGAAAGTGTAGAAGTTTGATTCGGAGGTGAAAGATAAGTTGGAGGAGGCGTCTTTGGTGGTGGTATGGTGGCCGCCAACAATTTCTGCGCTAGATGAAGAAATTGGGAAGCTCGTGAAGAATTAGCCAGGAAATAATAAGAATAATTCAAAATATACGAATTATATATTTAAAGAAAAGAAAGATAAAAAGAAAGAGTGTAAAAAGTAAAATAAAATTAAAAGAAAAGATTAATGGACTGAAAAGTCCTTATTGTTAGATGGTTCGCGGGGTGGGTGTGATGTCTAAGGGCGTGGTGTGGTGATTCCCTAACAGCCTTTAGAATCTAAATCAAAGAAAAAAATAAAATAGACTAAATTAAGCATAAGAGAAATAAAGAAAAGGAAAATAAAAGAGAAGGGAAAAGAAAAAGAAAAATTAAATGGACTCAAATGTCTTTGGCTCGGCGAATTAATAAAGCGGCCGGCATGAACTTATGTAATTCGGTCTCGCACGGGGAGACTGTGCTATGGTCCTTTCGCTTCTTCGACATGGGAATGGTTTCGTTGGCCTTGCCTTTGGGCATTGAGTGATATTAGTAAGGATGGTGAAGAGAAACTATGGTGGCTAGGGTTGAGAGGAAAGGGATTTGGTGAGGAAAGAAGTGACTAGAAAAGAGGGTTTATATAGAAATGGGGGTCTGGTGATTTCCCACGTCTGTGTACCTTGGGCATGCTAGTTCACACGACCATATTGCACAGCCGTGTTGTGCTTAGTTCGTTTCTTCCACGCTCATGTAGTGGTCACCATGCCCATGTTGATAAAACAAAGTGTCGACTGTGTGTGTCGTCGCGCAGTAGTGGTGTTTAGTCAGAGCCCGTGGCTTGGAGATATTTTTTTGTCCTTGGTTCGTACTATCTCTGCCACGCTGGTACGAAAATTCGTAGTGTCCACACGGCCATGGCCACGCCCGTGTACAAGGCTGTGAGGATGGAAATCTATGTGGTTAGTTGTAGTTAGATGCTGAAAGTAAAAATGAAAAGAAAATAAAATAATAAAATAAAAATATGAAAATTAATGAGGTTAGTGCTCGGGTTGGCTCCCAAGAAGCGCTCGTTTAAAGTCTTAAGCTAGACTTACCTCTCATTCGCATATTCATGGTGGTTTGAGGAGTTGAAACTCCTCACCCCTGCTATTGGTTCTACGATTACTATATGGTTCTAGTCGAGTAACGTTTACCTTAAAAGTGCCAAACTTGGGATTGGTTACCTTGACTATTCCGTGTCGGAAGATTTTAGTACCTCAAAAGGGATTTCTTCATTTGTATCAAGGTCAAGTGGCGATCCGAGGGTCTGTTTTGTCCAACAATACTTGATCTCTGATCTTAAATTGGTGTGGCTTATCCTTAAGTTTGACATGGTTTTGCTTTGGTTCTGCTTCGTGTGTTCCTAATTTCTCTTTGAAATGCATCTTCCACTCGTCTAGCTCATCGATCTGAAGCCTTTGTTCATCATGAGTTATTTCCTTATTGCCATGAGGTCTAGGATCTGGCTCAGTTGTGTAGTTCCGTGGTGTTTTCTGTAAAGAAGGTTGAACCAAATGGTCATTAATAGAATTTATGTTCTCACCTTGATTACTTGATGTCCTAGCTGAATCAAGGGCCTGAAGAGTGATCGTTTCGTCACCTACACGAAGTATAAGTTCACCTGTACCAACATCAATTTTAGTTCTGGCAGTTGCTAAAAAGGGTGTAACATCCTAAATTAGGGGTTAATGTAAAATTTTATTGTTTTGCTTGTGGTTGGGCTGTGGTGTTGTTGATTGTGATGTTTTAAGACTTAGTTGTAAGTCTAGAGCAGGCCTGAGTAGAAAGAAAATTTTTGTTTTAAAGTTTTAAGTGAAAGAAGCTGAAGGAGCTAAGGGTCAAAAGTATTTCAAGTGGGTTTTTAACACAAGAAAAGGGCTTGGCGAAGTGGCAAGAAGGCGCCACTTAGAGCCTGGGATTGACGCCACTTGCAAGGGAAGGAGGTCTCATGTTCGAGCAGCAGAAATCCCACCTTTTTCTATTTTGACGACAAGGAGGGGGAGGAGTTGTGTACAGCTCAACTTCTGTCAGATAAAGATGGACCAAGTCAAAAATATTCAAATGGTTGGTAGAGAGAAAATTTAGGAATTTGACTAATTCAAACAAGTTTGAATTAGTGGCCAGGAGCATTTTTAGGAGGTGGCTTAATTTTAAACTCCTTGTTGAAGAGGAGTGGACGGCTAAGAGACTGAGTATAGGGGGGAGAGTGCCGAATTCTCTTAAGGCACCTATTCATCATTTGATTCTTTTTCTTTTTCCCTTTGCAAATAGCCGAATTTCCCTCTCTCTCATCTTCTATTTTTTCTCTCCTTTCTCATTCTCTCAAAACCGAAACCACCATTGTCATCTTCCTCTTTTTCTTTTTTTTACTTAACACCAAAACCCCTCTACTCTCTTCTTTGCCGAAACCCCTATCTCCCTTTTCCATTATTTCTTTCTTCCTCTCTAGCCGAACATACTCCATTGGTGTGCCGAAATTCCCTTTCTCCTATTGGATTCACTTTGGCCGAATATTAAGAGTGGTATAAAGCTCTTCGGGAATTCTTTTTCAATCGATTTGAGAAGGTAAATGCTTAAGGCCGAATGCTTATTTCTTCTTCTCTCTTTTTCTCTGTCGACCTTTAGAAGGGGTAAGAGCCGATTTCGGTATTTGATAGCAAAGGTGTTAATTATTCTTGTTGGAACCGATTTATTGTAGGGCCTCCGGGATTTTGGAAATAATCAAGCGAAACCTTCATCCTTGATTAATCAGTTGGTAAGTGGTGGTAAGGATCTATTTTAGTAAACTATTCTTTTAGTATTCGAAAGCCGAAGGCTAATAATATGGATGTATGATTGCTGAATGTAGGGAAGAGAAGCAAAATCACATAGCGTGTGGTGGCTAGTGTTTAAGGAGCGTTTAGGTAATGTCTCGGGTTTCAAGCGTTAACCCTTTGGGTTTATTTGGGTTGGCCGAATGGCCTTGGTACTAATCTTTATGTTTGGCCGAATATAGGAGCAAGGAAATCTAGTGTGGCAAATCGACTCTTTGGGATTTAGGGCTTTCGTTAGTAACAGGTGTGTACATACACACTTCATAACTAATAAAAGTGTTAATATATTGTGTATGCTAAACCGGATTTATGTAGATTTGGATTTAATACCGTAAAGGTATGAGCAAGGATTCAGGTAAGTCCTTGTCAATATGAGCTTACAATATAATGCATTTAGATGCATGACATATTTGGTATATGTGATACGCAAAAATATGGTTTATGACCAATGCAGTGTATGCTATTATTTTCAAGCATGACTGGCATGATTTCTTTATATGCATATTATGTTATGGCGGGTGATCTAAGTGGAGGGGGAAGTGATATCCGTGTCTTTGGACACCAGTGGTTTGGTACCACATTTCGTGACTTTAGGTCACCAGAGGTTTGGCACCTCATAGCGACTTGTCCCAGTGGCTTAGCACCACAGTGGGTTGGCCCCACGGTTGATATTATGGGATCGTCGCCAGTGATTTGGTATCACACGTGGGTTGGCCCCACAACTTATTATTCGTGACTTCGGGTCACCAGTGGTTTGGCACCACCAGTGGTTTGGCACCACAATATTGATGGATATCGTGACCTTGGGTCTCCAGTAGTTTGGCACCACCAGTGGTTTGGTACCACACGGGGTAGAGAAAGGTGTTTTGGATGGCTAGGTTGGGTGCATGTTAAACTTAGTTATGATTTGGGCATAATGTTACATTAAACCGGGGGAAGGGTTACACATTGAGTCTTGGTGACTCACCTTCTCCTTTAACTTTTTCAGGTGACTCGTAAATCGCGGATGGGGAGCCGGATGGACTCGAGGTGGCCATGTAGTGGAAATGTGGTTTAAATGAACTTTCAGTTATTTTCAATTTTATTTTCGGTTTCATTTGTTCAAGTTGTAATAAGGCTTCCTAAAATTACGTTTTAATTATGTTTGGATGAAATTTTAAATTACTTAATGACTTTAATATGGTTAAACAAGTTTTCTTAAATTCAAACGTAAATGTTTTTTTGTGCCATTGGGTACCTTGACAAAATTGGTAACAACATGACCTAATAGATTGTAACAACCAAGCTAAGTGTTGTTTTCTTCATACACCTCAATTGTTTTAAACAAGACAATATCCTATTAAAAATGAAATGTTTTCACCAAAAATTGTATGAAAGGGATTTTCAAAATGTTTTCCCTGTAACATACCAAATTCGGTCGTAATGTTTGGGTAGAGTTTGGGGTGTTACAAAAAAGGATGTAGGGCCCAAGGCCCAAAATGTTTTAGTAGGCCTTTGAGAAAAGTTATGGAAATAGTTTTTGGTTTGAACAAAGATGGCATCGAGTCTCCGGCACCAATCCGCACAGTGAGTACTTCTAACTCTTGTATGAATTATTATCCGTAAAGGGTAGGTATGGAGCGTAGATAGTATGATAAGTGTTTGAACCTTAGGACTAGTTACCCCAACAAATCACATAAGACTTTAAAGTGCCTAATTAAACAAACTTATGACTAAGTCGCAGGAGTTAGGGTGTGGTAACCCCAGTGCGCATGTTCAGGATTGGATCAGGAAGAGCACCGGTACTTAAGCAGTCCTAGTGACTCACCTCCTCTTCGCAGGACCTACCTGGTGCGTAGCTTCGGTTCACCCTAACCAAGAGGACTCGGTCATATGCTAAACACAATAAATAAAACCCGAAAGGGATTAGCCATGTTTTTATGAAAACTCTAGTTTAAAATCATTAAAGTACCCCTTTAAATAGTAGCAAAAATTTATTTTTGGAAAATTTTCAAAATATTTTCGACTCATAAAATTACCAAAATGCCCCTAGTGGCAAAATTATGAAAATGCCCTTGGTTTCTAAAATTACCGTATTACCCCAATTGCAATAAAATTTTCTCACTTTACAAACGTATCCAAAAATCTTGTATTTCAAAATAATACCCTGAATTTAGAAATTTACAAAATTACCCCTGATTGACAAAATTACCAAAATACTCTTAGTTTTCAAAATTTCGCCACACCCTTAATTTAAGAAATTTGCGAAAATACTCTCCAGTCTTAGAAATTTCAAACTGTCCTGATTTATTGAAGTTTTCAAAATTTCCCTGAATTATTATAAACATACCCCTGTAGAAAAATGACGAAAAATACTGAGGATAGGAGCAGACGAGAAATGTCCAAGAGTGAATGTGTATGAAAGGTATTAGGGAATGGATGTGCTTTTCTGTGAATTAGGATAGAAGACTTGAAACTTGATTGATCGAAAGAACAACTTCTAAACTCTTCCATAAGATTCCGTCACAGATAATCAATGAAACAGGTACTAATCCATAAAATTCCTTAATCAGATTAAAGCGCAATAGTTAGAAATGAGCTCTAGAGGACGTAGCCATTGTGGCCGCGGTAGGGGCAGGATGACCGTGTTAGAACCCGTTAGGTCGGGTCAGGGGTCTGAGAATGAGGTACCACCGCCACCACCACCCCCAACTTTTGGTGCTGAGGAGCAGGATCAGACGGGAGGTGAGGCAGTATCGCAGGCTGTGTTGCGAGTTCTGGAGATGGTGGCTGGGGCAAGTGGAGGTCTAGAAGCTCGAAAATCTGTACCCGAGTAACTCCGAGCCAACGGAGCTGAGGTATTCTGGGGTGTATCAAGAGTGGCACCCAGTACAGCAGAGTATTGGCTGGAATCAACTGAGAGAATCATGGATGACCTAGATCTGACGAATGAGGAGAAGCTGAAAGGAGCGGTGTCGCTTCTCAAGGATGAGTCTTATCAGTGGTGGCTCACGGTTCGGGATGGTACCACGGCAGATGATCTTACTTGGGAGTACTTCAAAGCAGCTTATCAGAAGAAATATGTGGGCACCAGCTACATTGATGCACAGAGGAAAGCCTTTCTGAGGTTAGTGCAAGGGAATAAGTCTGTGTCTGAGTATGAAGCAGAGTTTTTGAGGTTGAGCCGCTATGCTCGGAGAATTGTGTCAACGGAGCATGAACGTTGTGTCCGCT
This sequence comes from Gossypium bickii, assembly GCA_025503065.1. Classification (NCBI taxonomy): domain Eukaryota; kingdom Viridiplantae; phylum Streptophyta; class Magnoliopsida; order Malvales; family Malvaceae; genus Gossypium; species Gossypium bickii. The sequence continues at coordinate 23,950,901 of CP106718.1, forward strand.
TTGAAGACGGACTTAGGGATGATCTAAGGTTGCTGATTGCTTCACAGCATGCAGGAGCGGGAGTTTTCTGTCCTAGTGGAAAAGGCTAAGGTAGCCGAAGGGATCAAGGAGTCCATGAGACAGAACTACGAAAGGAACAAGCAGAAAAGAGGCTTCAGGTCGTCTGGATCGGGTAGTAATGCGCAGAAGAGGGCTAGGCAGAGTGGGCTGAATCAGGTAGGAAGGCCCATGGTTGCTAATTAGAGACCGGCTCAGTGTAATCGTTGTGGGAAATCACATTAGGGAGGATGTTGGACCGGTGAAAGAGGATGCTTTGAATGTGGATCGTTGGATCACCGTGTGAGGGATTGTCCTCGGAAGTTGGCTAAGAATCAGCCAGAGGGTTAGAACCGTGCTCAGGTTAGAAATGAAGGACCACCACATAGGGGTCGTGGCAATGATAGAGGAGGCAATGGTTCTAGTCGAGGTCATGAATACCGGGGCGAGGTGCGAGCAACACGAAGTAAGCGCACGCTTAGCTTCACGCAAATGAGGCGAGAGGAGGTGGACGACCGGACGTCATAACCGGTACGTTCTTAATTTTTGGACTCCCATACGTTGCATTGATTGATGTGAGTTCGACGCATTCATACGTTGCTAGTGGCATAGTAGAGACTATGAACCTAGACTTTGATACTACTTCTAGGGAGAGGATAGTAATTAGCCCTTTAGGTCACTCTGTAGAAGTAAACAAGTTGTATAGGGATGTACCCCTAGAACTCCATGGGGTAGTGTTCTTAGCGAATTTGATGGAGCTACCATTTAAGGAGTTCGATCTGATTCTCGGAATGGATTGGCTGGTGAGGTACCTGCCGGGTTTGGATTCTGTGACTAAGCGCATGGTGTTAAGAACAATGGAAGGCAAGGAGGTGGTAATGATAGGTATCAGAAGGGAATACCTATCAAATGTGGTCTCTGTACTGAAGGCAGAGAAAATGGTCAGGAAGGGTTGCGAGGCGTTTTTGGTTCGAATATGTGCCTTGGAGGCTAAGGAGTCAGCAGTGGAGAAGGTCCAAACAGTAAAGGAATTCGCTAATGTGTTTCCAGAAGAACTTCCGGGTCTGCCTCCGGATAAGGAAGTTGAGTTCGGTATAGACTTGTTGCCCGGAACGGCGCCTGTGTCTATAGCATCATACCGAATGGCGTCGAAGGAGTTGGTGGAGCTGAAGGCTCAAATTCAGGAGCACTTGGATCGGGGGTTTATCCGGCCTAGTATATCTCCGTGGGGAGCACCTGTGCTGTTTGTCAAGAAAAATGACGGTTCAATGCGGATGTGTATCGACTACCGCCAACTAAACAAGTTAACAATCAAAAACAAGTATCCGTTACCCCAGATTGATGACTTGTTTAACCAACTGAAGGGTGTATCGGTTTTCTCAAAAATAGATCTTAGGTCGGGGTATCATCAACTTAAAGTGAAGGAGGTTGATGTTCACAAGACGGCATTCCGTACTCGGTATGGGCATTACGAGTTTCTGGTGATGCCGTTTGGGTTAACCAACGCACCAGCAGCGTTCATGGACTTAATGAATAAGGTGTTTCAACAGTACTTGGATCAATTTGTTGTAGTATTTATAGACGACATATTGGTTTACTCAAGGACGGAGGAGGAACATGACATGCACTTGCGAATAGTTCTACAAGTACTGAAGGAGAAATAGTTATTTGCCAAATTCAGCAAGTGCGAATTTTGGCTTAGGGAGGTGGCTTTCTTAGGTCACATAGTGTCAGCTGAAGGGATTAGAGTGGACCCTCACAAGATTGAAGCAGTGTTGGATTGGAAACCGCCTAGGTCGGTGGCAGAAATTCGAAGTTTTCTGGGTCTGGCAAGGTACTATCGAAGATTTGTGGAAGGATTCTCTTTGATCGCGGCACTATTGACTAAGTTATTAAGAAAAGGAGTTCCATTTGTATGGTCGAGAAACAAGCAGGAAGTTTTGACAAGCTAAGGAAGATTCGGCGGAAGCTCGGTTACTCGTACGACTGAGCGGGGAAGTTGTTCACGGTTTCATCGTGATGTGTCCCATACTGGTTTGAGATGTGTGTTTATGCAAGAAGGGAAAGTAGTGGCCTATGCATCCCGTCAGCTAAGACCGCATGAGGTTAACTATCCGACGCACGACTTGGAATAAGCGGCAGTAATCTTCGCTTTGAAAATATGGAGGCACTACTTGTATGGAAAAAAGTCGATAGTCTACACAGATCACAAAAGTCTGAGGTATCTCTTGACTCAGAAGGATTTGAATTTGAGGCAGCGCCGATGGATTGAGCTGTTGAAGGACTACGACTGTTCAATTGAGTACCATCCGGGCAAGGCTAACGTGGTGGCTGACGCTTTAAGCCGGAAGGTCGTGACGGACTTAAGGGCGATGTTTGCCCACCTCAGTTTGTATGACGATGGAAGTCTTTTAGCGGAATTGCAGGTTAAGCCAACTTGGATCGAGGAGATTAAGGAAAAACAGTTGGTAGACGACAGTTTGAATGCGCGGAGATTGCAAGTTCAAGATCGTGGTTTAGAAGGGTATAGTTTGTCTGGTGATGGAGTATTATGCTTTCAAGGGCGAGCTTGTATGCCGAAAGATGTGGAATTGAGACAAAGAATTCTTCAAGATGCACATAGCAGCCCATATGCTATGCATCCTGGAGGTAGCAAGATGTATAGAGATTTGCGGAAACAATTCTCAGTGGCTGTGGTGAGCGTGAGGTAACTGAATTTGTGGGAAAGTGTCTGACGTGTCAGCAGGTCAAGGCTGAACATCAGTTGCCATCAGGTTTACTTCAACCAGTGGAGATCCCTCAGTGGAAATAAGAAAGGATCACTATGGACTTTGTCAGCGGGCTACCCCTCACGCCTAGTAAAAAGGACTCGGTTTGGGTAATTGTAGACCAACTAACTAAGTCAGCTCATTTCATACCGGTGAGAGTGGATTATTCTCTTCAGAGGCTATGTGGCTGAAATAGTAAGATTGCATGGTGTGCCAACATCAATTATCTCGGATAGGGATCCGAGGTTCACGTCAAGGTTTTGGAGAGCTTTGCATCAAGCTTTGGGAACGAGGTTGGATTTCAGTACAGCTTTTCACCCACAAACTGACGGGCAATCGGAAAGGGTGATACAGATCTTGGAAGATATGCTAAGAGGCTGTATTTTGGATTTCAGTGGTAGTTGAGAGGAGTATCTACCGTTATGTAATTCGCTTATAACAATAGTTATCAAGCGAGTATCCAGATGGCACCATATGAAGCACTGTATGGACGAAAATGCCGTACTCCTACGTGTTAGACGGAGTTAGGTGAACGACAAGTCTTGGGTCCAGTTGGTGCATGTAAACCGAAAATAAAGTTAAGGTGATTCGGGCTCGTCTTAAGGAAGCGTCAGATAGGCAGAAGTCTTATGCTGATCTTAAGCGCAAGGATATGGAATATGCAGTAGGAGATAAAGTTTTTCTGAAGGTGTCGCCTTGGAAGAAGGTATTGAGATTTGGCGTAAAGGAAGCTAAGCCCAGGTTCATCGGGCCATATACTGTTGTTGAAGCGAGTGGGACCGTAGCGCAGATCACCGAGTTGCGGCGCAGAGTTAAGATGCAGATTCATGACGTCTTCCATGTGTCAATGCTTAGCGCGATCTCGGTCAGATCTATCACACGTTGTGCCAGTGGCAGAGATTGAGGTAAACTCGGACTTATTTTTGAGGAGGAACCAGTCCAGATCTTAGATCGAGATGTCAAAGTTCTACGTAGGAAGTCAGTACCTTTGGTGAAAGTGCTATGGCGAAACCATGGTACGGAGGAAGCTACGTGGGAACCCGAGGATGTGATGCGTGGCAATACCCCCAACTCTTTCGATCGGGTAATTTCGAGGTCGAAATTATTTTTAAAGGGTAGAACGTAACATCCTAAATTAGGGGTTAATTTTAAATTGTATTGTTTTGCTTGTGGTTGGTTTGTGGTGTCGTTGTTTTTGTGATGTTTTAAGACTTAGTTATAAGTCTCAGAGCAGCCCGAGTAGTAAGAAAATTTTTGTTTTTAAGTTTTAAGTGAAAAGAAGTCAAGGAGCTAAGGGTCAAAAGTATTTCAAGTGGGTTTTAACACAAGAGAAAAGGCTTGGCAAAGTGGCAAGGAGGCGCCACTTAGAGCCTGGGATTGACGCCACTTGCAAGGGAAGGAGGTCTCATGTTCGAGCAGTAGAAATCCCACCTTTTTCTATTTTGACGACAAGGAGGGGGAGGAGTTGTGTGCAGCTCAACTTCTGTCAGATAAAGATGGACCAAGTCAAATATTCAAATGGTTGGCAGAGAGAAAATTTAGGAATTTGACTAATTCAAACTTGTTTGAATTAGTGCCCAGGAGCATTTTTAGGAGGTGGCCGAATTTTAAACTCCTTGTTGAAGAGGAGTGGACGGCTAAGAGACTGAGTATAGGGGGGAGAGTGCCGAATTCTCTTAAGGCACCTATTCATCATTTGATTCTTTTTCTTTTTCCCTTTGCAAATAGCCGAATTTCCCTCTCTCTCATCTTCTATTTTTTCTCTCCTTTCTCATTCTCTCAAAATCGAAACCACCATTGTCATCTTCCTCTTTTTCTTCTTTTTGCTTAACACCAAAACCCCTTTACTCTCTTCTTTGCCGAAACCCCTATCTTCCTTTTCCATTATTTCTTTCTTCCTCTCTAGCCGAACATACTCCATTGGTGTGCCGAAATTCCGTTTCTCCTATTGGATTCACTTTGGTCGAATATTAAGAGTGGTATAAAGCTCTTCGGGAATTCTTTTTCAATCAATTTGAGAAGGTAAGTGCTTAAGGCCGAGCGCCTATTTCTTCTTCTCTCTTTTTCTCTGTCGACCTTTAGAAGGGGTAAGAGCCGATTTCAGTATTTGATAGCAAAGATGTTAATTATTCTTGTTTGAACCGATTTATTGTAGGGCCTCCGGGACTTTGGAAATAATCAAGCGAAACCTTCATCCTTGATTAATCAGTTGGTAAGTGGTGGTAAGGATCTATTTTAGTAAACTATTCTTTTAGTATTCGAAAGCCGAAGGCTAATAATATGGATGTATGATTGCTGAATGTAGGGAAGAGAAGCAAAATCACATAGCATGTGGTGGCTAGTGTTCAAGGGGCGTTTAGGTAAGGTCTCGGGTTTCAAGCGTTAACCCTTTGGGTTTATTTGGGTTGGCCGAATGGCCTTGGTACTAATCTTTATGTTTGGCCGAATATAGGAGCAAGGAAATCTAGTGTGGCAGATCGACTCTTTGGGATTTAGGGCTTTTGTTAGTAACAGGTGTGTACATACACACTTCATAACTAATAAAAGTGTTAATATATTGTGTATGCTAAACCGGATTTATGTAGATTTGGATTTAATACCGTAAAGGTTTGAGCAAGGATTCAGGTAAGTCCTTGTCAATATGAGCTTACGATATAATGCATTTGGATGCATGACATATTTGGTATATGTGATAAGAAAAAATATGGTTTATGACCAATGCAGTGTATGCTATTAGTTTCAAGCATGACTGGCATGATTTCTTTATATGCATATTATGTTATGGTGGGTGATCTGAGTGGAGGGGGAAGTGATATCCGTGTCTTTGGACACCAGTGGTTTGGTACCACATTTCGTTACTTTGGGTCACCAGAGGTTTAGCACCTCATAACGACTTGTCCCAGTGGCTTAGCACCACAGTGGTTGGCCCCACGGTTGATATTATGGGATCGTCGCCAGTGATTTGGTATCACACGTGGGTTGGCCCCACAACTTATTATTCGTGACTTCGGGTCACCAGTGGTTTGGCACCACCAGTGGTTTGGCACCACAATATTGATGGATATCATGACCTTGGATCACCAGTGCTTTGGCACCACCAGTAGTTTGGTACCACACGGGGTAGAGAAAGGTGTTTTGGATGGCTAGGTTGGGTGCATGTTAAACTTAGTTATGATTTGGGTATGATGTTACATTAAACCGGGGGAAGGGTTACACATTGAGTCTTGGTGACTCACCTTCTCCTTTAACTTTTTCAGGTGACTCGTAGATCGCGGATGGGGAGCCGGATGGACTCGAGGTGGCCATGTAGTGGAAATATGGTTTAAATGAACTTTCAACTATTTTCATTTTATTTTCGGTTTCATTTGTTCAAGTTGTAATAAGGCTTCCTAAAATTACGTTTTAATTATGTTTAGATGAAATTTTAAATTACTTAATGACTTTAATATGGTTAAACAAGTTTTCTTAAATTCAAACGTAAATGTTTTTTTCGTGCCATCGGGTACCTTGACAAAATTGGTAACAACATGACTTAATAGATTGTAACAACCAAGCTAAGTGTTGTTTTCTTCATACACCTCAATTGTTTTAAACAAGACAATATCCTATTAAAAATGAAATGTTTTCACCAAAAATTGTATCGGCTAAGAGGGATTTTCAAAATGTTTTCCTCTGTAACATACCAAATTCGGTCGTAATGTTTGGGCCAGGTTTGGGGTGTTACAAAGGGTCTTCCTAAAATTAAAGGAATATTGTTGTCCTCATCCATGTCTAAAACGACCGAGTCTACTAGAATATGAATTTGACAATTTTTACGAGTACGTCTTCAATTATACTCCTAGAAATTCTAATAGTTTTATCAGAATGCTCATCCTAGTTTGTTTGGGTTTCCCTAGACCTAGCTGTTTAAACATTTTATAAGGTATAACATTGATGCTTGCCCTTAATCAGCTAAAGCATTATCAACAGATAAACTACCAATTAAGTATGGAATTGTAAAACTCCCTGGATCTTTTAATTTTTGTGGTAGTTTATTTTGAAAAATTGTTGAGCACACTGCGTTTAGTTCCATATGCGACTCTTCATCTAACTTCCGTTTGTTTGTCAAAAGCTTTTTTAATATTTTCCTGGAATCTGGCATCTGTGAAAGAGCTTCACAAAACAGTAAGTTAATATGTAATTTCTTTAAAATTTTAAGAAATTTACCGAATTGTTCATCGGTGTTGTCTTTCTTCATCGCATTGGGGTATGGCACATGAGGTTGGTACTCTTTAATTACTGGTTTTGGCTTATCATGACTTACCTCAACCTTACCTTCCTCTACCACATTTTTTTGGCTTACTTTTGTTTCATCTAACCCTTTACTATCATGAGCGGCTATTGCTTGAAGTTGTTCCTTCTGGTTAATCTTAGTGTTGCTTGGTAGGCTTCCTTGTGATTGTTCAGAGAACTACTTAGCAAGTTGCCCTAATTGATTCTCGATCCCTTGAATCAATGCTTGTTGATTTTTTAGTGCTGTCTCGGTGTTTTGGAAACAGGTTCCTGACACCGCTATAAATTTTGTTAGCATCTCCTCAAGGTTCGGCTTCTTTTCTTGTGGGTAAGGTTGTTGTTGGAAACTTGGGGGGCTGTTGTCTTTGATTTCCTTGACCACCCCATGAAAAATTGGGGTGGTTCCTCCAACCTGGATTGTAAATGTTACTATAAGGGTTATTTTGAGGTCTAAAATTGTTACCCATATAGTGAGCTTGCTCGTTCTTAGCGTTCGGGTTGTAAGGCGGATATTCTGTGATGTTCACCCCTCCTCCATTCATATCGCATTGCATTGCTAGATGTACCTGTGAAGAACCACATAAACCATCAATTTTTTATTTAACATCTCTACCCGATTTGATAGCATAGTTACTGCGTCGAGGTTGAAAACACTAGCGGCTTTTGTTGGCCTAGTCCTTGTGACTTGCCACTGATAGTTATTCAGTGACATCTCTTCAATGAATTCGTAGGCAGCCTCAGGTGTTTTGTTATTCAGGGTTCTGCCGATGGCTGAATCCATCAACTGCCTGGTTGAGGAGTTCACACCATTATAAAATGTCTGGACCTGTAACCACAAGGGTAACCCATGGTGTGGGCACCTTCTCAATAGATCCTTGTATCTCTCCAATGCATCGTAAAGTGTTTCTAAATCCATCTGCACAAAAGAAGAGATACCATTCCTCAATCTTGCCGTTTTAGCCGGCGAAAAATATTTTAACAAAAATTTTTCGGTCATTTGTTCCCATATAGTGATTAATCCTCGTGGTAACGAGTTCAACCATTGTTTAGCTTTATTCCTCAATGAAAAGGGAAACAACCGAAGATGAATAGCATTATTAGAAATGCCATTTATTTTAAAAGTATCGCAAAATTCTAAGAAATTTGCCAAGTGATTATTTGGATCTTTATCCTACAAACCTTCAAACTAAACAAATTGCTGTATCATCTGAATTGTGTTAGGTTTCAATTCAAAATTATTTGCAGCAATAGAAGGTCTAACAATACTTGACTCAGTTCTTGTTAAATTAGGTTTAGCATAATCATACATAATACGAGGAGCAGGATTTTAATTCACCGGGTTTGCGGCAACCACAGGAGGTAGCTGATTGTTATCAGCCATCTCTGCGGTAGTATTAGTATCGTCCTCTTGCTCTTCTTCTATGTGTTGTAAGCTTCACCTTATTTCTCTTCTATTTCTGCAAACGGTACCTTCTAAATCGCTGTCAAAAATCAAGGGTCTTTACGAGTTCCTTCTAGTCATAAACTAGAAAAACCTATCAACAACAAAGGAAAGAAAAATTAGAACAATAAAAATAAAAATAAAAATAAAAAATAAATAAAAATAATGGCTAAAGTAATAAAAATCAAGTGTTCCTAATACCTTAGTCCCCGGCAACGGCGCCAAAAACTTGATCATGTTTGAAAGTCTTAATAATTATATATAATCAATGATCGAGCCTAGAAACTAATTATGACAATGATTTGAGGCAAGCGCACCTATCGTTTGGTAGTATAGTTATGGCAAGACCGAAAGTCTCGTATCCTTAAGGACCGTGAGTACTAGTAATTACTATCTTTCTATTATTTAGCCTAAGAATTAAGGGAATTGTTATTTAATCTAAAACTAACTAATTACTAAGCTAAAGATGCTAACGCTCAGAGAATGAATTGGGGAAAATACTTTTGGGAAAACCAATTGATTGAAACAATACCCGAGGAAGAACCCACCTAGACTTCACTTGTTATTTAACTTTGAACCAGACGATTTATTCACTTGACTTGATCCGTAGGATTCCCTAATTTATATTAATACCTCTCTCGAGGCTACTAATGTCTAACCCTAGGTTGATTAATTGAAATCTCTTTCTAATTAAAACCCCTAGTGTTGCATTAACTCGATCTATGGACTCCCATATTAGGTTTGACCCTAATCCAGCAGATTTTTGTCATCCTATCTCTAGGGGTGCGATCAACTCCGCTTAACTATGCTAGATCTACTCTTAAACAGGGAATATTTCTCCACTGTCTAAGCACATCAATACTTGAATCAATATCCTGAAATATTAAAACAAGAATTAAGAACACATAATTAAGAACAAATCAAGTATTTATCATATAGTTCAGAAAAACATAACAAGATCCGTCTTAGGTTTCATTCCCCTTAGGTATTTGAGGGGTTTAGTTCATATTTATAAAAGAATACATCTTAAAAGAAAGTATAAAACAAAACATAAGAAAAACCCTAAAACACTCTGAAGGAAATTAAATAGAAGATCTTCCGTCTTGAGTATGATTCCGGCTTCTTGAGATGGATCAACTGGCTGTCTTCGAGTAAATCCCACAATTTGGCCTCTCTGGCTTGGCTTCTCAGCCTACCTGAACGCCCCCCTTTTAGGCCACACTTAGGGTGTTTATATAGGCTTTCAGAATGTCTTTCTTTGCCCCTAAATATCCTAATTCGAATGGAATTAATACAGGTCATGGCAGGGACAAGCCCGTGTGGCACGCCCGTGTAAATCGAGTCCAGGTCGAGTTTGGATATGCTAAAGAGGCACGATCGTGTGGATTTCTCCAGGCCATGTGGATTTTGTATTTTGGCCCATTTTCTCCATTTTTAGCCCATTTCCCGTTCTTTTCATCCTCCGATGCTCTCCTAAGTATAAAACATGAAATTAAAGGAATATGAGCATCAAATTCCACAATTCAGGGGATAAATCATCCAAAAGTATGCTAAATATGGGATTAAAATATGTACATATTACAGTTTATCAGTTGGCATACTCAGTCTGCCTGTGTTTTATATACTCCATTGGGCGTACTATGTTCATCGTGTGTAAGTGTCCCTATTGTGTTGTAAGTAATGATATGTATGATTTCTTCTTAGAACTCATTAAGTTCATATGAACTTACTCCATTAACTTTTCCTCATCAGGGTTGCTGACTGAATGAAGCCTTTATTAGAAAGACTACGCCAGAGTGTTGCTACTATTGTGAGCTAACTGTTTTATTCTTTATCATGCATGACTCTTAGGGTGGCATATAAATGTATTTTCGAAATGAATTGTATAAAGAACTTATATATTGGCAAAGCTCTATTTTTACAAGATTTCTATTAAGTATCAATGTCTAGATTTGAATTATTGCATTCTATTTAATGAAGTTATTATATTTGAACTTAAACTCCAAATGGCTTGAACGTTATTTCAAATTGTTAATGATTTCATTCAAACTTCAGTAAACCACTATCATATCTTATATGTATAACTTTATAATAAGTTTATAAAGCTTCCACCAAGCTGTTTTGCCACAAGCTAGTTCGATTTTAAGTAGTCACACATTAAACTCGGATCCTATTATAGGGCCGGGTTTGACATGTTACAACATACCTTAAATTTACATATACTTGATGTGTCAAGGTTGATTTGTGTTTCTTATATATGCAAGTAAGGTAATTGTATGTGATGGTATTAATACATGTTTAAGATCCGCGTCTAGCATATAAGTTGTGTGTTGGTTGGTACAGGTGGTGTGTTGGCTGGATCGGGGTGGGATGCATCCTCATACTGTTGCATATCTGTTTATGAGATCATCCATCATCATCGGGCTTAGGCCACTTGCTCTGATATTGGTTGGGCTAGGCCCAATTGATTTTGTTTTGGGCTGTGACCCAAATGATATTGTAGTAGGCTTTGACTCATGTATGCTTTGAGCTGACTGTACTGTTACTCTAAATGGGCTTTGGCCCAGACTGTTTCTGTTTTTGTTTCTGTATACTGATTGTTACTCTAGTAAGGGGATTACACACTGAGTTTTCATAAACTCACCCCATTTTTAACTGTGCAGGTAATCCCCAGTCTTAAAGGATTTGGAGCTGCGAGGGACTCGGAGGTGGCCACACGTCAGATATGCTTTAAAGTTAAACTTAGCGACTTTATTTCATTTTATTTTAATTCATTGGGTTAATAATTTTGTAACAAGGCCTCTTTATTTTTAACTTATTATTTCTGATATTTATTTATGATGTTTTCTAACTGCTAAAACTGGAATACGATTTCCAAAACGGTAACTGTTTTCAAAACACTACGTTTCCGCAACGTTTTCAAAATGCTTCTGCAACTCTATTTCTAAACATCACATTTTCGTAAATTGTTTATTTCAAACATGCTTCCGCAACAGATAAGGTTTTAAAGGTAATTACGTTTTCAAGTAGATAACAATTGCTTAAGTGTTTTGAGTTTTAACAAAGAGGCTTTAATTCTCAAACAAGTTTTTATCAATCACAAAGATGGTTTTGAAAAACACTTCCATGTGACACGCCAGATTCGGGCCTAACTTCTAGGCCGGGTTTGGGGTGTTACAATTTTTCTCAGAAGAGTCACTACACTTTATTTTTTATTTAACTAAAAAGATGTCCAGCAAAGCAATTTTATCTTGCGCTTTCATCTCTTTCTTATGCATAGTAATTTGAAAATTGTTGCAAGTATCTTTATTTCTTTATTTTAAGTAATATCCCTAACAATTACTCCATTAAGCATCCATGAAACTTGAAAAAAGATTCCATGCTCATGGTTTATGTCCTAATTTTGAAATAAAGAAAAGTAGCCATGCAACTAAAAATAATAATGATGTAATGAATTTGAATTTAGTAAAATAATTTAATACTAAAAATAATGAATAAATTGCTAAAAATAAAATTTTGGTGACTAAATAGGTGGCATGTATTAAGCTTTTCTAATACGTTTTAAATTGGTCAAATTATAATTTCAGTCCCTATACTACCTCAAATTTGATGATATAGTAACTTTATTCTTCCTCTTTTTTTTTTTTTTTTTGAAGTTATAATGGATCTAATAATACAAGTACTGAACTAAAAAGAATCCATACATGTAAATACAACATATAAATGGAACTAAACAATTAAAGAGCCTACAACCTGTTAAAATTTTAAAAAGCAACACGTAAATACAACATGTAAATGCAATTTCATGCAATTTCCACAACATATTTATAAAAAAAAAAATTTGCCCCTACAGCCTGTTATATAATTTTTGTGCAACATTGAAGACATTATTACTTCCAAAGATATGAATTTTTGTTTAATGAAAATTTTTTTCAAGACATTATTATTTGCTAAACAAAGAGCCGATTTTGTTGAATGAAATTTGATAAAGATATTAATTTCAAGTTTTTTACTTGCAAAGATATTTGTAGTTTCCAATTTGTGCTTTGCCAAGATTCTTAATATGTATTGCTCATTTTTCTTTGGCATTGCTTCCTCTTCTTCTTTGGCTTGCTTGATGGCTTCCTCCACCCACAGCTGAGCCTCTTGTATTCATTCATTGAATCACTGTAACTTCTTTTGCAATTAAATTCTTTGATTTTGTTTTACTATTTTCGAGATTAGTATTGAAGAAATGTGACCTTTTTTAGCTTTGCATTGTGTGCTTTGAAGATATATGCATCGGATTATGTTTTGAGATTGATTTATACTATGATTTGAAGATATGTAACACTTCAATATCTTACAGTAATGTCTTGTTTGCCTTTAATAGTACAATGTGAGAGGCATAAAAAGAATTGGTCTTGCATTGACAGTATAGTTGCAAATGTGTTCAGTTGTGAGTTGGTTCGTAGTTATGTTGGATATTGTCTTTAGCCTACAAACTTATAGACCAAGGATTAAATAATAAATTTTAGATTTTTATACTCAAAGAGATTATGTGAAGCAACTTGTTTATGCTAGTGACGAGACCTATATTGAACAAGTTAGGATGAATAGATTTGCTTTTTAAAAATTATGTGAGATGTTACAAACTTTAGGAGGATTGAAGTCATCAAGGAACATGCTTGAAGATGAGCAAGTACCAATGTTCTTACATATTATTGCTCATCACCATAAAATCGAGTTATCAAACATCACTTTAACAGGTCTAGAGAAACCATTAGTAGAACATTTCACAATGTATTAAATGGTGTGGTACGCTTACAATATGTGTTATTTAAAAAGCTAGAGCTAGTTTCAGCTAATTCTACAGGCATAAGGTGGAAATGGTTCAAGCTATTGGAGTAGGTATATGTATTATTTAGAAATAACTCACTTGATTTCAATTTCAATAGAGTATCTTAACTTCACCTTTTAATTTATTTGTAGAATTGTTTAGGTGCTTTATATGGAACGTATATCAAGATTAGGGTTCCATCAATTAATAAATCTAGATATCAAACTCAAAAAGGTAACATAACAACAAATATGTTATGTACACCTAATATGCAATTGTTTATGTTCTTCTTGGTTGGGAAGGTTTTGTCGCTGATGGATGAGTTCTTTGAGATGCCATTACTAAGAGACATGGACTAAAAGTTCCTTCTGGTAAAGTATATACATGGAGGAAATTTAATTATTTTTTTAGATCATACTAATATTGAAAACAAGAGATTGATAAATAGTGTTTTTTTAATATAGGTTATTATCATCTTGTTGATGTTGGTTACACAAATTGTGAAAGATTTCTTGCTCCTTTTAGAGGATAAAGATATCATTTGAATGAATGGTGCCAAAGTCACCAATCAAGTACTCATGAAAATTTTTCACTATGAAACATGCATCAGCGCGTAACGTTATTGAAAGATGTTTTGGTTTATTAAAACTTAGATGGGTCTACTTAAGATTCCATCATTTTGTCCTGTGAGGGTGTACAATCGAATTAGTATTGCTTGTTGCTTACTTCATAATTTTATTCGAACTGAAATGAGTCTTGATCCTATTGAAGCAGCATTAAGTGAAGGTTTAAATAGTAATATGATAGAGGATGTTGAACCTAATATAATCAATATTCATCCAACTAATGCATGGGCAAATTGGAGGATGGAACTAGCAAATCAAAATTTCAATGAATGGAAAGTATCTAGAAATTAATGGCGCTGAAAGTGTTGTTTGAAAGACTTTATGTTATTTTATTTTGATTTTGTTTTTATCGTATTTTTGTATTGTACTAGACTTGTATTAATTGGTTGTGTAAAATTTTCTTTAAAAGTATGTCAGACTTTTCAAAATCAACTGCAACTTCTTCCCAAAATTCTAGAAGAACCAAAAGAAAATGAGTTCCGGAAGAAGATGTTGCGTTGATTTCATGTATAATAGACTTACACAATGTTGGAACTTTTAATGCAGATACGAGATTCAAGGCTGGTTATTTACTTGAATTGGAGAAAATGATGGAAAAAAGTTTTACCTCATGCAATGCTAAATGTTAAACCTTTTGGAATCAAAGTTTAGGACACTGAAAAAGCATTGGGCAATCATTTACGGTATGCTCGGAGGAAAAGATAATAGTGGCTTTAGTTGGGATGACCATAGGCAGATGGTTTTTACTGAAGGTGCAGTGTGGGACTCATATATAAATGTAATTTTTTTTTTTTTTTGTATTTCATTTTTTGTATCAACTTACATATATCCATATAGTATATAATGGTTATGAAATATTTTTTTATAGAGCCATAAAGAAGCTACACAATTCAAAACTCGAAGTTTCCCTTATTATGAGCAACTTACTTCCATATACGCAAAAGATCGAGCCACGGGGAAATATGCTCAAATAGCTACTAATATTTTTAAAGAATTATGTGTTGAAGATGTTGCTAATGAAAGGAATCCTGAAGAAGGAAGCAATGACAATGAATACGAAGTTGATGTTTCCTTAGATGAGATGGATGTCTCAACAACACGATCGTAACCATCTAATCCAAACAAAGTTGATTCTACATTTCCAAAGAAGAAGAAAAAGAGTTCTGAGGCTAGTGAACCAAATTCTTCTACTTCACTTATTGATGCTGCCATATTATTGGGGGATAATAAAAGGACAACTAGCCATCAATTAAGTAGGAGCATTGCCTCTGAAGTGGTCATTCAAGAGAAGTTAGAAATGATCATTTAAGAAAAGGTACAAACTCTCCATGTGGCTTTGGGTGAAATAAAAGGTTTAATATATGATGAGTGAATTGATGCATTGATCAAAATTCCTAATCATCCAACGCAAATGGTCATTTTCCTAAGTCTACCACCTTCCATGAGATAAGCATGGGTGAGAAAATTTATTTCTACCTATTAAAGATGTGGTTGTGTGGTGGATGAATATAACTTTTTGTATGTCATAGAGGGTTGTCACTTTGTCTATGTGTAAATGTATGTGGCGGTGAACTAATATGGCTTTTTGTATGTAATTGTAGGTTGCTACTTTTTATATGTTTAAATGGGTGTGGTGGTGGAGTATTATAACTTTTTGTATGTAATTGCAAGATGATATAATGACATGGAAGTATGTCATACTAATATTGTCACTTTTTGTATATGTATAAATGAGTTTTCTACTGTAATCGGACTCTTGAAAGTCGACCATGGTTTGTTATGTTATTTAGATGTTGAGATGATGGTTGGATTATTTTGGTGCTACTTCTTTAACAATATTTTTATTTTGATAGTAGCACACTTTAACAATATTAGTAAACAAAATTAACAAAAAAAGAGAGAAATTTTGATACACAAGCTCTAGAGATCTAAACTATTGTTGTACTAAGCTTTACTTGATAAATTATTTTGATATAACAAATAAATTATTTTGAATAAAGATGGTTTTTGAACAAATAATTGATGAAGTTCAAAGTAAAAGTTGGAGAGGAAGATGAAGATGAATTTGGGGAGAGAGTGGGGACCAACGAAGATGAAGAAGATGGAGAAAATAAAAAAATATTTTAAAATAATTTAATATAAAAATAAAGATATTTTAATATAATTTAGTATTAAATATTATTTAAATATTTTATACTAAATTATTATTCTTTTGATAGAAAATATTATTCTTTAATATTAAATTGATGTGAGAAATAAATTAAAATATTAAAGGGCATATTCATCATTTAAGGTTTTTTTTTTTTTTTGCTATTACATATCTATTCCTCTCAACCAAACGCATGAATACTATTACAATACTCATTCTATTCCATCCAACCAAGCCACTGTTATGCCTATTCAATTCCATTATAGCCTTATTTCATCCCCACAGAATGGCTATTCCATTACAGCCCTATTCCATTTCACTAAACCAAAAGTGTCATTAGTGAATTTAGTATGAAGTTTCATTAATGGAAAACTTAAATAAGCTGGGCTTTGACATTAAAATCATGCATTCTAACAATACTTAAGATTATGGTTATTCATTAGGTAATGTTAGTGAAGAATGTTGAATTAGCTTAGAATTAAGTATAGGTTATATAGTTAAATTATGAAAAATTAATAATTGTATTGTAAGGGATAAAAACTTTGAGGTTAGATAATAAATAATAGTTGCAAAAGGTCCTTGTACTATATTTATTAAATTGGATTTAAATTTTATTGAGTGATTTGTGAGATATGAGTGTTTCGAACAATAACGTTATTCGGGACTAAATCAAATAATGCACATACATGTTTAATTATCACGTTTCTATGTTCGAATTACATATCTAATGGATTTTTCATATCCGAATTAATTGTACGTAGCTAAAGACAATCCCAAGACATCGAAAATAAAAGGGAAAGGCAAAGCCATCAACGAATAGCTAATCTGGTTTGTGCTCTCATAATTTGAGTTCGTTAGATGAGTATATGTATATGTTGATTTGTTAAATGCCTGGAAATGGTAATCTAATAATGTGAAATATTCGAAAGGTGCATATATAATTGATTATGTGATTTGTAATCATTTGGTTGGTTAAATACATGTATATATTCTTGTTCAAGAAATACAATTAATAGTTAGGATATTTGCCCTATTAATGTTGTCGGATAGAGTCATAGGTATAGTTGGCATGCCATAGGGTCCATTTTGATAGGTGGGACATTAAGCGCTATACGCATACATATCGTGATAGTTCTATAATATCCTGGGGGTCGAGAACGTATCACCATATTAAATACCCTGGGGGTACTAGTGTATTGCGGTGTGGTTGGTTCAGTGCATTTATGCCCAATTAGCATTTCGATGCATATTTGGTGTGATCGTGGATTGGTTCAAGTATTCATTCTTGTATTTGATTTGATTAATAGGGATTAAAATTGTAATATTGCTTATTGTATACTTGTGTAACTAAAATGAGATAAAAAAAATATTGAAATGTTACACAATTTGATATGTTAAACTAGATGCAAATACCCTGAGGGTGCATTAGAAACTATAGTTGAGTAAAGCATTGATGTGAATTAGTGAAATGATAAACAAATTATTGGTATATACGTATCATTGATGCTAATGTTAAAATGGTTCGTTGGTTAACTCAAGTAATCTTGTTACTTATTTCTATTTGATTTTTGTTATGTTTTGATTTGAATTTGAATTATGTTAGCACCACTGAGTAACCATTACTCAGCGTGCGGATTTGTTTGTTTTTGTATGCAAGTTTAAGATAAAAGCTATAAAAGTTTCGTGATCAAGCATCCAACTCTCAGGCTCTACTCAGAAACCATTATAATCCTATTTTATATGTGTAGATATATGTGTGTGTGTGTGTGTGTGTGTTTTGACGTCATACGGCATGTACCTAGGTTGGTAAGTGTTGGAACGCCGATACCCTATGGCGCAGCAGAATAAAATTAGATCCGCGATCCAAACCATGGATCCATGTGTGAGGAACGAATCGGGGTGAAATAAAGGTTTCAAATTACCAAAACTTCAATCGAGTAGACAATGACGCCTTGGCAACAAGAGTTTTGATCTCATCGTCGAATCAAGCCACAACCTTTTCGATGTCGGCCTACGTGATTCACCCGGTTTGACTATGAGCGGAAGAAATCTCCAAAACTATTTTGGAGGTTTATTTGCTTGACTACCGCTAGACCTAACAAGCAATCTCTTAGGGTTTTCACATAAGCTTTGCCTCTTTTAAATACCTTTTATATTGGGTATCCTTTTAATTGGGCCTTTTATAATGGGTATTTTTTTCATGGGCCCATTATTTGGTATCCTTTTAATACCCTTTTATAATTGGTATCTCTTGAATGTATCATAAGATTAAATAAATATAATAAAGTTTTTAACCGAAAATTATAATTACATTAATTATAATAAGGATTTCGGTAAACTATATTTATTTAAATTTATATATGAATCAAATTCATATATTAATAGAATTATGTTGTCATTATGTGTACAACATCCTTGTACATATAATATGTTCAATATTTGATTGCCCAATTAAATTAATTCTTTAATTAATTTAATTCATGTGACAACTAAAAACAATACCAATTATATTTTATTCCGTTCATTTAAACCATAGGGTGTGACCTGTGAGGTTCTTGCAACGTTAGCGATAATAATAGAACGATTCTAATGTCACAAACAATGAGTGGCATCTAGCAATGCATCATTGCTACCTAAGTTACAAGAAGTCATGATTCCATATAACTTTTTGTGATTAACCTTTCATACATTAATCCTTAAGTCCTTTATCTCTCGGAATGGACACAAGTCATGGAATAGTCGCACTTGTATAGTCCATCCCATGTTTCTTGATATCTTGAGTAGACTATGATATACAAATTAGTATGACATCTCATGTCAACTTATTTGAGCATGGCCATGCATTTCTAGTCTCACTCAATCAAGTGGCCAAAGATATTACTCCCATTATGTAGGAGGGACTTATCCTATATTGATCAACCATATCCCTCTACATAGATTGTGGTATATCCAACATCAGTCTTTATAGAACAACCAATTATGGTGTACGTTTGACTGTATCAAAATATACAACTCACGATGTTGAGATAATAATTATCTCAAGTCTGAGGATCATATACATATTAATCACTATGAGTAATGTTGTGACAATTACATAATAATCCAATAAACATACTCATAACGGGTCAATCCAATATGTTGTTCTCTAACACACATATTCACGCATTGATTTTGACAATCCACATCAATGACAACTCTTTATCATCAATCAACTACATGTTAGTCTTAATGCATTATTGTTGTCCTAGTCAACAATAATACTCGACTAAGGATCTTTTAAGAATAATCATATTATTCTTAGGACATTATTATAAAACAGTTTATTTATACACACGTAAAGAAAAGCGAAATAATAATGACAACGCTTTATATTAATAAACATGGTAAATTAAGTATGTTATTACAACCATCTCATGATTGGTCTTTGGGCATACTCTTACAATCTCCCACTAGCACTAAGACCAATCACTCATATATCTAATACCAAGTGACTTAGTGTGACGATCATGCTTCTGCTGTGTCAGAGGCTTGGTCAGGGGATCAGCAATGTTATCATCTGAAGGTACTCTGCATATCTCTACATCCCCTCGATCGATAATCTCACGAATAAGATGGTAGCGTCTAAGTATATGTTTGGATCGCTGGTGAGATCTAGGTTCCTTAGCTTGTGCAATAGCTCCATTGTTATCACATCGGAGCTCTATAGCATCTGATATGCTAGGCACAACCCCTAGTTCAGTAATGAACTTCTTGATCCAAACCGCTTCCTTTGCTGCCTCACTGGCTGCAATATACTCAGCCTCTGTTGTAGAATCGGCTACTGTACTTTGCTTTGAACTCTTCCAGCTCACAGCACCACCATTAAGGCAAAACACAAAACCTGATTGCGATCGAGAATCATCCTTGTCGGTTTGGAAGCTGGCATCAGTGTAACCTTTTACACTTAACTCTTCCTCACCTCCATATAATAGGAACGTATCCTTAGTTCTTCTTAAGTACTTAAGGATACTCTTCTGATCGTGGTCCGGTGACCTTCAGGGATCTACTTGATACACGCCGTCATACTTAAGGCATACGATACATCCGGGCGGGTACATAACATAGCATACATGATAGATCCAATAGCGGAAGCATATGGAATTTTACTCATACGTTCTCTCTCTTGTGGAGTTGAAGGACACATTTTCTTTCGAGAGTGAAATACCATGTCTCATAGGTAGAAATCCTCTTTTAGATTCTTCCATACTTGAACTTTTTGAAGACTTTATCTATGTATGTACTTTGGCTTAGACCTAGTAGTCGCCTTGATCTATCTCTATAGATCTTGACTCCTAAGATATAAGTGGCTTCCCTAAGTCCTTCATAGAAAAACAACTTCTTAACCAAGTCTTAATAGATCGCAAAGTAGGTATGTCATTTCCCATGATAAGTATGTCATCCACATATAGTACCAAGAATGTGATAGTGCTCCCACTAACTTTCTTATAAACACATGGTTCATCTTCATTTTTGACAAAACCAAACTCTTTGATTGCATCATTAAAACGAAGATTCCAACTTCAAAAGCTTGCTTTAATCCATAAATGGATCTTTGCGACTTACATATCTTTCTAGCATCCTTTGGATTTACAAAACCTTGAGTTGTGTCATATACACATCCTCTTCAAGTTTCCGTTAAGGAAAATTTGTTTTGACGTCCATCCGCGCGATTTCATAATCATGAAATGCGGCTATGGCAAGCAAGATCTCGATGGATTTAAACATAGCTACGGGAGAAAAGGTTTCATCATAGTCAACACCATGAATTTGGCGAAACCTTTAGCGACTAATCGCGCCTTTGTATGTTTGTACATTACCATCCATGTCGCTTTTCTTTTTGAAAACCCATTTGCACCCTATAGGTTTAACCCCGCCGGGTGGATCAATCAAAGTCCATACTTGGTTTTCATACATGGAATCCATCTCGGATCTCATGGCCTCAAGCCATTTCTCGAGAACTGGGCTCGTCACCGCTTCTTGATAAGTCTTAGGCTCATCTTGATCTATAAGAAGAACGTCACCATGCGTTGTAATGAGAAATCTATATATCTCGGGTGCACGACGTTCTCTTAAAGATCTCTTGCGGTGGTTGTGTTTCTCTGATGAGTTGTTTGTTCCTCAATTTCTTGTGGAATTTCTTCGTTGTTCAATCTCGGTTCAAGTGGTATCTTGTGATTCTCGAATTTCTTCAAGTTCAATCTTTCTCCCACTTCCTTTTCTAGAAGTAAATTCTCTCTCTAGGAAAACACTAGTCGAGCAACAACAAGCGTTTTGTTCTCGGTGGGATTAAAGAAATAATATCCTTTGGTTTCTTTTGGATACCCCACAAAAATACACTTTTCGGATCCGGGTTCAAGCTTAGTAGACGTCGACGTTTAACATAAGCTTCATTGCCCCAAATTTTCATAAAAAAGACATACTAGGACGTTTCCGGTCCACATCTCATATGGCGTCTTTTGAACCGATTTAGATGGAACACGATTTAATGTGAAAGCGGTATGCCTCAAGTGCATATCCCCAAAAGGAAGTCGGTAGATCAAGATGACTCATCATGGATCGAACCATGTCTAACAAAGTTCGATTTCTTCTCTCGGATACTCCATTCCATTGAGGAGTACCGGGAGGAGTAAGTTGTGAGACAATCCCACATTCTTTCAAAAGATCATCAAACTCTAGGCTCAGTACTCTCCACCTCGATCGGATCGAAGTGACTTGATAGTTTTGCCTAGTTGATTTTGTACTTCATTTTTGAATTCCTTGAACTTTTCAAGGGACTCAGACTTATGGCGCATGAGATAAACATACCCATATCTACTGAAATCATCAGTGAAAGTAATGAAGTAGTGAAATCCACCTCTGGCTTGTGTATTTATTGGTCCACATACATCGAATGTATTAGGTCCAATAAATCACTAGCTCGTTCACTTTACAAGATGAAAGGAGATTTAGTCATTTTTCCCAATAAGCAAGATTCACATACTTCAAATTGTTCAAAAACAAATAAATTCAAGAGACCATCTTTATGGAGTTTGGATATCGTTTCTCACTTATGTGGCCCAAACGACAATGCCAAAGATAAGTTTGATTTGAGTCATTTATTTTAGATCTTTTAGTATTTATGTTGTAAATGGGATTCGTTCGATCTAAAATATAGAGGCCATTAATTAATTGTGCCGAACCATAGAAAACATTATTGAGATAAAATGAACAACAATTATTCTTAATAATTATCTCAAAACCAATTTTGTCTAAACAAGAAATTGAAATAATGTTTTTAGTCAAACTGGGCACAAAATAACAATCCTCTAAACATAAATCAAGTCCACTAGGCAAAGATAAAGTATATGTTCCCACAGCTAATGCAGCAACTTTTGCTCCATTTCCAACTCAGAGGTCCACATCTCCTCTAGCCAAAGTCCTACTCCTTTGTAGTCCCCGTGCATGTAGTACAAATATGAGAACCACAACCAGTATCTAATACCCAAGAAGTAGTAGTTGATAAATTAATATCAATAACATAAATACCAAGCGGACATTCCGCTTGCTTTAGCCTTCTTGACTTCTTCAAGATAGACAGGCGATTCCGTTTCCAATGTCCGATCACACCACAATGAAACATTTCCTTCCTTAGACACCCCACCTTTAGGTTTGAGTGTAGCCTTTCCTTTTCCAAATTTGGGCTTACCTTTGCCCTTAGGCTTTGTTTGAACTTTGGCCTTTCCTTGCCCTTGTTATTACGGACCATCGGTATGGGCTTGGGTCCAACCTTTTTCAAGTTGCCTTCAGATTCGTAACATACCTTGAGCAATTGTGGTAGAGTCTTGTCAATTTCATTCATATTGAAATTGAGGACAAATCAATTTGTAGCTATCGTGCAACGATTGCAAAAAATAACATGGCACAACTCTTGGCTCAATGGAAACCCAAGCTTAGATAGGCTTTCAATATAGCCAATCATCTTAAGGACATGAGGTCCTACTGGGCTTCCTTCACCAACTTACATTGGAATAGAGCTTTAGAGATATCAAACTCTCTCTTGCCGTGCTTGCCCCTCGATAAAGTTCTTCGGTGCTCGATCATATCATAAGCAACCATGTCCTCATGTTGCTTCCAAGTTCAGATTCATAGTGGCAAGCATAAGACATCCAACATCTATCATGTCATCGAGATACTTCTTCTAAGCATCTCTATCATCCTCGAGGCATTAGCGGGTGGTTCATTAGGAAGTGGTTGTTCAATGACATATAATTTCCGTTCTTGTTTAAGGACAATCCTCAAGTTACTGGAACCAATCAAGAAAATTCAAACCATTCAATTTGTCCTTCTCAAGGACCGATCGCAATGAGAGTGTGCTAGTGTTTGCAGCCATAATATATCTACAACAATTAAATTTGCATATGAGTAAATTTACCATTTTTATATCAATCATTAAAAAGACTTTATTAAATGATATTCCCACTATTTTATTTCAAAATTAATAACCCTCGTATATTAATTTCGGAAAAACTTTCTCAAAAGTATTTCTAGTAGGTTAAGGATCCATATTTCACCACCTCTTAAGTCAGCTTTGGCTTTACTCTTAAGATTATGGTTATTTAGGTAAGCAACATTTGCTAATTACATCATATGTAACTCCTAATATTTGGTGAACAACTCTTGTTCTAATCATCTTATGATTTATCCAATTTACTTGCCTCTAGGTTTCTAATCCTATTAGAGTAACCTAGTTAAGTCATTAACCAAATTTTAACCAGCGAATATCACTTGTTTATTCTTCGCGTTTAACCAAGATAAATACTAGTACTTCGCTTTGGCAGAACCTACATAGTATTGATCGAGGCCTTAACGAGGGCAAAATTGGAAGGCCATCTTGACTTAATATTTTAATAGAGGATTTTATTAAGGTTGTTGCATCTCACCAATTACTGATCTATTTCAGCCCATTTAGTCTTCTAATCGATCTCATCAATTAATAGGGTTTATTATCTTCAAATTTTAATATATATATATATATAAAATTGGCATGCTTTAGACATCCATAGCATCTCATACATGAATAAATAAAGCAATAAATAAATGCAATAGTTATAGCCCATAAACTAAGGTGGTTCAACCCAAGCCAATGGGAAAACCAAAAAGAAACCTAAAGGTGTAAGCCATTTCACAAGCTATCATTCTAAATCATTGTCCCACCTTCCTTCTCGTTTGGCCCACAAAGCAACTCTTGCAAATTACAATATCTAAACTTCGTTTTACATACGAGGAATAAGATGAGAAGAGAAATACAAGAGAATAGTAGTAAGGCACGACACGCAGCCGTATTTAAAAAAAAACAACCTTTTATCGAATGGGTCATTGGGCTATAACTAAGCATTTCAAACACCGTGCTAGTCAAAAATAGCATACATAATTCAATTATTATTATTTTAAAGTGAATTATAAAATATCCTTTCAACCTTTTGTAGCCCATCAAGTTTATAAATTTCTTTTATTAACAAAACTTTTATGCAGTGTCCGAGGATGTCGGAGGAAGCGGGCCAAAGGCGCGCCGAGCCATCTTGAATCCTCACTCGGGTGTGGCGGAGCCCCCGTCATAGACTCAGGGTGCGGGGCGGAGCCCATGCAGATGACCAGTGGGCACGGTGGCGAGAACCCTGCGGTACAAATCGCATATCGGTCAAATGAAACCTCACGATTTGATAACTTTTTATCAACAGAATCGTGTTTTTAGGATTTTAATCCTTGAGGTTTCATATCGGAACAACCCTTGTTCCACTAGCGATTAACACTTACACTGGAAACTATAAATACCACCGTCGCATTATTACTGATTTGTTAATAGTTAATGATAATAACATAAAATCAAGTAGGCCACAACACCATGATTAACATTTAATCAATTTCCAGAAAGGAACAGTTATCGAGTTATGCTTAAACGATTTAAACAATCAAAATACAATAAGATCAAAACATGAATCTCATACAATTGCATCACCCAAGTATTTAAACCCGAGTTCAGTATCACACAAGTGGCTCGATACCACTATTGGAACGCCGATACCCCTATGGCGCAGCAGAATAAAATTAGATCCGTGATCCAAACCATGGATCCATGTGTGAGGAACGAATGGGGTGAAATAAAGGTTTCAAATTACCAAAACTTCAACTGAGTAGACAAATGACGCCTTGGCAACAAGAGTTTTGATCACTTGTCGAATCAAGCCACAACCTTTTCGATGTCGGCCTCACGTGATTCACCCGGTTTGACTATGAAGCGGAAGAAATCTCCAAACTATTTTGAGGTTTATTTGCTTGACGGTCGCTAGACCTAACAAGCAATCTCTTAGGGTTTTCACATAAGCTTTGCCTCTTTTAAATACCTTTTATATTGGGTATCCTTTTAATTGGGCCTTTTATAATGGGTATTTTTTTTTCATCATTGGGCCCATTATTTGGTATCCTTTTAATACCCTTTTATAATTGGTATCTCTTGAATGTATCATAAGATTAAATAAATATAATAAAGTTTTTAACCGAAAATTATAATTACATTAATTATATCCGAAAATTATAATTACATTAATTATAATAAGGATTTCAGTAAACTATATTTATTTAAATTTATATATGAATCAAATTCATATATTAATAGAATTATGTTGTCATTATGTGTACAACATCCTTGTACATATAATATGTTCAATATTTGATTGCCCAATTAAATTAATTCTTTAATTAATTTAATTCATGTGACAACTAAAAACAATACCAATTATATTTTATTCCGTTCATTTAAACCATAGGGTGTGACCACCAGAGGTTCTTGCAACGTTAGCGATAATAATAGAACGATTCTAATGTCACAAACAATGAGTGGCATCTAGCAATGCATCATTGCTACCTAAGTTACAAGAAGTCATGATTCCATATAACTTTTTGTGATTAACCTTTCATACATTAATCCTTAAGTCCTTTATCTCTGGAATGGACACAAGTCATGGAATAGTCGCACTTGTATAGTCCATCCCATGTTTCTTGATATCTTGAGTAGACTATGATATACAAATTAGTATGACATCTCATGTCAACTTATTTGAGCATGGCCATGCATTTCTAGTCTCACTCAATCAAGTGGCCAAAGATATTACTCCCATTATGTAGGAGGGACTTATCCTATATTGATCAACCATATCCCTCTACATAGATTGTGGTATATCCAACATCAGTCTTTATAGAACAACCAATTATGGTGTACGTTTGACTGTATCAAAATATACAACTCACGATGTTGAGATAATAATTATCTCAAGTCTGAGGATCATATACATATTAATCACTATGAGTAATGTTGTGACAATTACATAATAATCCAATAAACATACTCATAACGGGTCAATCCAATATGTTGTTCTCTAACACACATATTCACGCATTGATTTTGACAATCCACATCAATGACAACTCTTTATCATCAATCAACTACATGTTAGTCTTAATGCATTATTGTTGTCCTAGTCAACAATAATACTCGACTAAGGATCTTTTAAGAATAATCATATTATTCTTAGGACATTATTATAAAACAGTTTATTTATACACACAGAAAGAAAAACTGAAATAATAATGACAACGCTTTATATTAATAAACATGGTAAATTAAGTATGTTATTACAACCATCTCATGATTGGTCTTTGGGCATACTCTTACAGTAAGCTTGTTGCTTAAGTTAGTTTTGGCATTTTTTGGTAAGTGACCTATAATGTTATATTGGTTGGATCTTATCTTTAGTTAATTATGCTTGATTATGTAAGTTTGTATGTGCAGGTTGGTTGGTTTAGTAATGATGTATTGAAGGTTATGATTTGGTAATGTTTGAACATGTTTAGATAGGCTAATTGGATGAATATGTCTTGTGGTAAGTTTTATGTATGTTCAATTTATTTGGTTGAGGCTTTATATACTTAAAAGTATAGAATTTTGACCATTTGGTAACTTAGTCTTGAGATAGAAAGAACATGCCTCGAGACCATTAAAACAAATTCCACTTAATTTTTGCATTCAAAAGTTTGATGTCTCGAGACATATCTATATAGTCTCAAGATAATTGTTCCTAGGTCTAGAGACAAATGGCTTTTGTCTCTTGACTTAAGTACATTGAAGCTAAATATATTTTGCCCTGCTTTAGGTCTTGAGATAAGAACCCCTTATCTCTAGGAATTTAAACATTGAAGAAAAATAGGAAAACAGGGGAGGTTGGTTAGTCTCAAGACATAAAGGATATTGCCTCGAGACACAACATATAGTGTCTTGAGACAGGTTAACTTCGAAGCTAAAAATTCCAAAATAATTTATGACTTGTCTCGAGTCATGGAGACCCTTGTCTCGAGTCATGGAGACCCTTATCTCGAGATATAAATTTATTCAAGTCCTAACTTTGAAAGTTACTCGTATAACCCCGTAAAGCGATGAAATGAAATTAATGAGTGTATAAATACATGCATATGAATTATTTTGATGATTGAATGAAATGTATTTGTGTTATAGTAGCTTGAGTTGCTTTGGCGACGTAATGTGACACCACACATTCGAATCCGGTGACCGGGTTGGGTGTGAGGTGCTACACTGGTACTTGAAGGTCAGGAATGAGCCTGATGCTCCATTGCTTAAGTCAAATTTTAGGGCATCATTGAATTAAATTAAAAGTTTTGGTGACTAAAATGATAATTTTTAATGAATAACAATGACATGGATTTTACTTTAACTACGTAGAAAACCAATTTTTTTAAAAAAAGTTTCCATGTCAGATTTCCATTTGTGATTTTAGTAGGAGTGACCAAAATGATCAAACCACGTACGTAGGTGCCTAAATCACAAACTTCTTTTAAGTGCCTAAAATAAAAAAAATTTATAATTGAGTGACCTTATGTATAGTTTACCCTAAAAATTATTTAATTTAAATCAAATATAAAAATTATCTATTTAATTTTTTTTAAAATTCAATGAGGAGTCAATAGATTATATGTGTAACTAGTCACATGTCTATGTAAATTGTTATATCTATATGTATATATATATGAGTTTTTTATATTAGTAGTTCAAAAAAAATTTAATTACAAAAATGGAGTAGAAATCATACTATTTACGAGGATGGATGCTTTTTAATAGTAAAAGTTAGTGTCTTCAACGTGTGAAGTGATACCACCAATAAAAAATAACATTTTAATACAAATAAATAATAATAATAATAAAATATTTTAATTATAATTTCACCTATCACCTTTTATTTTATATTTTTTTAAAGGCATAATGATATATTCGATCTTCTAATTACAAAACAAAAAAATTATTTTAACTATCTATTTAATTTTTGTCCCTTTTAGCTCTTTGACTTGTATTTTTTGTTAAATTATCTCAAAATAAATAGAAAACTTAACGTTTGTTAAATTTGTTTATGCATACATGTGAATTTTCACGACATGGAATTTTTTTGAATTTTTAAAATTTTTAAAAATTAATTAAATGCTGATATGTTATCTATATAGCAATTCACGTATATGTCACATCATCAAAATTAAAAATGTTAAATTTTCTATCTATTTTAGAGTGACTAGACAAAAAAATAAGTTTAAAAACTAAAAAAAAATTAAATAAAAAGATAAAATAATTTCTTTTTATAAAATTGAAAGGTTAAATATGTTTTTATGCCTTTAAAAAATATAAAAACAAGAAAACAAGTTAAAAGTCACGAGTGAAAAAGGGATGCTACCCCCTTAGTTGGTGACATCCCTTTTGTAATTAAAATATTATTATTTGTATATTATTTATTTATTTTTATTAAAATATTATTTTTATAGGTAGTATAGTTTGACATGTTGACAACATTAATTTTTATTGTCAAAATAATCCATTGTAAATAATCTGTTTTTTATCTTTTTTTTGTCGTAATTAACTTTATATATTAAAACTCTAATTGAATTAATTTCATTTGAATTTAACTCATAAGACTAAAAACATATTTTACAAAAAAAAATATTATTACAAATATATTTCTATTTTTTATATAACAATCAACAAAAAACAACGCAATACAATGATTTTTAAGCTTCCATAAAAATATCATTAGATTATTAATAAATAAATTTTTATGTAAGTTATTCTCGCCAACCAGTGAGTGTGGCATGATGTAATAAGATTAGATAAGATGTGGATTTAGTTGACAAAAAAATTCTAAAATTGGATTAGAGGCTCCCAATTCAGCACGTGTGGATAAAGTATCGTGAGAGGGCAGTGAAAAGTCAATGCAGAAAACGTGGTGGGCGTACTTTCTTCACTCTCCATCAATAACTTCTGGCAATTTTGTTGAGAATATTTACTCGCCAAATTTAATGTTCCACATGTCAAATAGTGAAACAGTTAGAAACGTGTTGTTCTAAAATGAGCGAGTAGTTTATATTCAAACACACGAGAGCGTATTGTAATTATGGGAACTCAAGTAAAGTCATCAAAGATTTGAATCGTAACAATGACAGCCGTCAGATCTAGACTCCGACGGTGGATCAGAAATTATAATGCTACCCGTGGCATTACACCGACTGAATAAATCGAAGGCTAGGATGAGTTCAATAGCGGCGGGAAAAGAGGCCATTGGGCCTTTAAGTTGAGAGGCGAAACGTAAGACCTTGGCCTATCAACGACTACATTCTCTCTCTCTTTCTCGGTCTCTTATTGTTATTAACTTTTTTTCTTTCTTTCTGATTTTGCTCGCGCTTCGAGGCCAAGATTTGTCGAGGAGTGAGAGGAAAGGGGGAGTTTCAACTTTCAATTTCTCTCTCTAGGGTTTCTAATCGGGAAAATCCATCCGTGGCTCTGTTGCGAGATCCAGGTTTTGGAATAAAAGAATTCATGTGGAGACAGATTTAGGGTTTGAGCTACATTTCAAATTTTCCATTTCAACCTCGATTCTAAAGACATAAACGAGCTTAGCGTAGATTTTTCAATTTTTTCTCCCGTAAGTATTGATTCGTTCTTATTTTCTTCAATATTTCTTTCTTTAAACAAATCCTCATCATGCTGTGGATTCATATCAATCATTATGTCGGAAATACGACGGAAAAATCAGTGAATTTTGTTGTTTTTTTTTTTTTCCTTTGAGCGGCAAGGAAAGGAAAGAAAAGTTTTTCTTGAGGTGCCGTTGATTGGGAACTTAAGAGAAAAAAGTTCGTAATTTTGGGTTTTGTTTTTTATACACCGATTGCGATTTCTTTAATTAGGGTTATAATTCAACATTTCATTCTTTGACGAATGTGAAGACCAATATTTGGGATTGGTGTATGAATTCTTTTGGAGGACTAATGAACTGCCCATTTTGGAACTTCTCAAGAAATTAGGATTAGTAGATACACTTAACATTTGTTGCAATTGGAGCTCATAACAAGCGAATAGAGTGTCATTATCCTATCGAATTTTACATTTTGATTCTGGGTTTCAATATGATCAACCATGGGAGATTATAGAACTTAGCGGAGTGGTTGTTATGTGCTGTCATTGGAAGTCAATCTTATGGCACCAGCTATTCCCATAGAGTACACAGGACAGAAGGAATCTGGAAAGTGTTCATTTTCGAGATTGATGGGGAAGTCTAGGAAGCATTCTAAGGGACGGAATTCTTCTAGTTTCAGCCATGATTACAAGCATGCTGTTGAGACAATGGGTGAATCAGAAGGCTTTGGGAGTTCTAGACGGATTTTTACAGAGATGACTGTGTCAGAGGATTCTTGTGCACGGAAAAGGAAATGCATCAGTTTGAATGCCAATAGTTATGATAATTTTGGTGTCCCCATGCAAGTATTGTCTCTGTCTAAGATGTCACGGCGGGAAAGGAAGGATATGGGATTGAAGCTAAAAATGGAGCTTGAACAGGTTCGGGTGCTGCAGAAGAAAGTTGGTTCTTTTGGTACAAGTTTTCTTTTATCACCATCTACTGATAACAGGAGTTGCAGTGATGGGAAGAAGAGGCCTCCACTAGAGAGTGTGCATCAGTCAGTAGAAGTGTTGAGTTTGCAGGGGAAGAAACGACCTTTTGGAGGACATAATGGAGCCTGCACAAAAAAGAATCCATCTGGATGTTTTGAATCTCAGAAGCCTGCTGTGGCAGTGAGTAATTCAAATGCTCATTTGCTGAAGGAATGTGAGGCTTTGCTTAACCGTTTGATGCAACATAATTTTGGTTGGGTTTTTAACAGCCCTGTTGACGTAGTGAAGTTGAACATTCCAGATTATTTTACTGTCATTAAGCGCCCCATGGATTTGGGCACTGTGAAGAAGAGGATAACTTCAGGGCACTATTCAAATCCTTTGGACTTTGCTGCAGATGTTCGCCTTACATTTTCTAATGCAATGACATATAACCCACCTGGAAATGATGTCAACTTCATGGCCAAGACACTAAGTAAATATTTTGAAGGAAGATGGAAAGCTATAGAAAAGAAGCTTCCTGTAACGAAAAATGTTGATGCTGTGCCTTCAACAGCAGCTGCTATAGAAGGTGAAACGAATAGTAATGTTTTACCTTTGAAAAAGAAAAAAAATAACCCAAAAGATGCTATGGTCAAGCCAGAGCCCATCGGACAGATCATGACCGATCGGGAGAAGCATAATTTGAGCACAGAATTAGAGTCTTTGTTGGGAGAATTGCCTGAAAACATTGTTGACTTTCTTAAAGAGCAGAGTTCTAGTGATGGTCAAATGGGTGAGGATGAGATTGAGATCGATATTGATGCTCTAAGTCATGAAACATTGTACAAATTGCGTAAACTTTTGGATGATTATTTGCTGGAGAAGCAGAAAAACCAGGCAAAAGCTGAATCCTGTGAAATGGAGGTATCCTTATGCATCTATCTCATCCTTTGGTGCCTTTCTTTTTCTTTTATCCAAAATGCAACATTGGCATTTATGATATTGCTTTGTCTTTTCCGTTTTTGTAGCTTCTTAATGAGTCAGGGTTTAGCAATTCATCAATGCAGCCGTGTAAAGGTAATTTACCAACCTCTGTGCATTTTTGGATTTATTTACAGATAGCAAGGTAGTAGTAAACGAAATCATTGCAGAAACTAATATTTCTTCTCTTTCTTGTTAGGTAATGATCAAGTTGATGAGGTCGTAGATATAGTTGGTAGCAGTTACCTTCCAGTAGCAATAGAGAAGGGGTTAACCCATAGAAATAGCAGATGCAGTAGTTCCAGTGGATCCAGTGGTGAATCAGGCTCTTCTTCTAGTGGTTTGTACAATTATACTGTAGTGAACTTTCCTTTATTTATTTATTATGCTTAAGAGATCTTGTTTCGAGCAATTGTTGTGTGTTTGAGCATGCTATTTCTGCTTTATTATTGAAGAAAACTTAAAGGAAATATATGTTTTGGATATGGGAAAATATATGTATGGAAAAAATTCTATGTGAAAGTTATCTCAACTAAGAGTTCTGATTTTTGTTGAGGTTATTCACAATTTTGTAGGTCATAGTTTGTCTAAGTCAAGTTGTTTTCTAGCTTGAGATCATTCGTTGATGCTCTTCATTGTTGTTGAGTGGTTGATAAAATGTTTCCATGTTGTTGTTGTGTTTTTTTTTTGTGCTATTCCATACTTTTGTTAGGTTTCTACTCAATTCTGTGTATTTTTTATATCTATCCTAACGTGTAGAGGACTCGGATTAGAACTTAATCTTTAGGTATTTGGCTTTTGGCTTTTTCCTTTTTGAGGATGACTCCCAAATATATCTCTGTGGAAGATGTTCATTGATGGAATTGAATCTATCAATCCTTTTTCAACAGTTAATTCTGCCCATTTGCAAACATATTCTATCATTGTAACATGCTTACCCTTCTCTGCTGGCTGGTTTATTTTATCTCAGCTGTATTAGATAACTTGATTCCCTTAAATTAGAATAGGGTGAAACTATGGAGATGAGTCCTGAAACTTGGGGATACAAGATGAAAGAAAGAAACGGGAATAGCTTTTGAGTAACAGGCCAGCTTTGTTTATGATAATTTGTTCACCGTGTGGAACTTTTGACTGAAACTCTTGCTATCAATTATGCAATTTGTTATCTTAGGTCTTCATGCGAATAATAATGGTCACCATTTTTCTGATTTTTAGAGTTTCTCTAGTTAGAACCATTTTTGTTAATTTTTTTTGCTTGAGATTTGATGCCCGCTGCCTACTTTCTACTTCATGTTAGTGATGCAAGTTAAATTGGGGACCATCTAAAACAAGCTATAAAATCACATGTTATGAGGATTACGTGGGACATGCTTCACAGCAAATGTAAACTTGTGCCATTTCTTAACATACTGTAATTTTCATTTTGTATTTTTCTTTTTCAGATTCAGATTCTGCTAAGGCTTCTGTCCCATTTAGTTCTACAAAGGTATCTCTTTTTATAATTTGAAATTCCAAGTGTTTTTGTAAATTGAAAACGAATTTCTTCTCTGCTGTGAGTGTATTTGAGACACAGTGCATCACAATTCTAATATTTATCTTTACCATCCTTATGTGATAGAAAAATTTTGAATCAGTAACAAATATGGAGTCAAAGAACGGAAGTGTTGCTGTTCCTGATGCTGGAAATCGTAAGTTTTCCCATTCTTTTTATGCACATGTATGCCTCTGCAAAATCTATTTTGGGTCAATATAAAATATGCCTATTCTTTTGTGCTCATACAGAGTCTTTAAATCAGTTGGGTCAAGTTGAGCTAAACTCTCATGATAAGTCTAGTGCTATTGAGGTAGAATGCCACCAAGAGGGTAAGCATAATTATTAGAAAGGCTCTGTACTGTTACAGTTGGGGCATCATCTCACCCATAATGCTGTAATATTATAGAGGAGAGTGCTCCATCTGAGAGGCAAGTCTCCCCCGAAAAGCTCTATCGTGCAGCTTTATTGAGGAACCGTTTTGCTGACACCATATTAAAAGCTCGAGAAAAGGCACTTGAAAAGGTTAGTACAGAAGCTTGATTTAGTTATTCTTACATGCCTGTATGGGGAAGATGGTCAAAGCCCCATTGATTCATTTCTAACGTGATTGAGCACAGGGTGAGAAGGGTGATCCTGAGAAACTTAGGATGGAGAGGGAGGAACTTGAGAGGCGACAGAGAGAAGGTTAAACTTCATATTTTTGTTGAATGCTTCCTGCAAGTGTAGATTCTTTTTCCCCTTGAATATCTGAAGAACTATGATCCTTTTTCCTTTTACCTTATTAGAAAAAGCGCGATTACAAGCAGAGGCTAAGGCTGCTGAAGAGGCTAGGAGAAAAGCAGAAGCAGAAGCTGCTGCTGAAGCCAAAAGGAAGAGGGAGCTGGAGAGAGAAGCTGCACGTCAAGCACTTTTACAGGTAAATTGGATATGTCAGTTTCTCTTTGTAACCAATGTGGTGTGTCCTTGTCTTAATGCCACTGAGAAGTTAATCTGCTTTGCAGATGGAGAAGACAGTGGATATCAATGAGAACAGTCAATTTATACAAGATTTAGAAATGCGGTTTGCAGATGGAGAAGACTGTAGAAGTAATCCCCTTGAACAGCTAGGATTATACATGAAGGAAGATGATGAGGATGAAGAAGATGAACCTCCCCAAAGTGCTCCAGAGCCAGCAAACGATATAGATGAAGGAAATCTCTGGGGAAGAAGTAATCCCCTCGAACAACTAGGATTATACATTAAGGTCGAAGATGACAAGGATGAAGAAGCAGAAGCAGCTCCTCAAACTGCTCAGGAGCCAGTAAATGATGTAGAGGATGGAGAAATTGATTGATGGTTATTCTCCCTTTGCTTGTTTACTATGGGGGTTCTGCAAAATTCTGATGATGGATCACTATATTTCGTTCCCTTTGACACCAAGAGCACAACCACGGGGAGAAATGAAGAACTGCAGAAGCAAACATTATCCTTCAGCTTTGAATGGTCGTTTGGCATAATATGGATGGATTTGCCTAATGTTTCGCAGATCTTGTGATTGACTTTGCTTTTGGATTGTGCTTGAGGAAAAAAGTCTGTTTTTTTTTTTTTTTTTTTTTTTTTTTTTTTTTTGTTCATCTTCTTCCTTTTGAGGATAATCAAGTAGAAGAATCAACTTCCTGATCATCAGTTGGGATCAGCTGAGAAGTGTACTATAATAGTTGTTTAAAGGTTGTGGCCTTTTTGGTACTATAGTGGGATAATAAAAATCTTTTTTGTAGATATTAAATTTATTCATCTCATGTTTAGCGCAGACTCTTTTTT
The DNA here is from genome assembly GCA_025503065.1 of Gossypium bickii. NCBI lineage: Eukaryota > Viridiplantae > Streptophyta > Magnoliopsida > Malvales > Malvaceae > Gossypium > Gossypium bickii. Next base: position 23,986,323 of record CP106718.1, read on the forward strand.
CCCCCTTTCTGAATCATCAGATTAGATAGGGTCACTGACTTTAGGCATCCCTTCATTTATGCAATTAGATGTTTTCTTCTCTTGCCAAAAAAAGAAATTATAATTTATGAAAAAAAGAATTTTAGATAATAAAATTTGAATTTTAAAAATGGGCATGATGAAAAGTCGATTTGATGTTTATTCTTTTTAGTTAAAAATAATTCATTATTTTTTTTGTTAAAAATGTTGAATAAAATATTAAATTTTTAAATATGTATTTCATGTTTGTCTTTTTATTTTATATACTCATATATATTAAATTTATTTTTATAATATTTTTTATATATTTAAATTATTTATTGATATGAGATATAAGATAAATAATATCAAATCACACATGTTGCCACGCTAACATCATTAAAAAATTAAATTGATAAAATATGTAAATATTGATAACTAAATTTGTCATTATACCTTAAAAAGTTACTTGTGATTATATAAATTATGTATTTAATATGTATTAAATACTAATTTTCTTATCCATTCAACAAATAAATTTGATTGTAACTATCAATTAAAATATATTTAAGATATTTTATAATTTTGTATCTAACCTATAATATGTATTAGTTTTTTAAAATCATTATAATATATATACATGGTATATACAATTTTCTAGATAAAATATGAATTTTTTTATAAAAAATTTTATTAAATTTTTTATTTAAGAAATATATTTATAATAAATATTTAAAAAATTTAAAAGCATTTTCTAAATTTCTTTTAATTTTTTAAGAAACCTGTTTTAAAACTAACTTTACGTTTTGTAGAAATATACGTTATTGAAAAAAGATATAGGACATTCAATAAATGAGAATGAGAAATATAGGTTCCTTTACACATGAAAATTATTACACGACATCTATTAAAAATAAATAAAATATCTAATACATAATTCAAAAATAAAAAATTATAATATATACATTATATAAAATAAAAATTACAAAAAACAATATATAAAATATAAAAATTCAAATATATATCAATCAAAAAAATATTAAATTAAAAAAATTATAATATATAGAACAAAAAATAATAAACACATGAATATATAAGTTCAAAAAATATAAAATAAAAAAATTGTAAAATTTATTAAATTAAAATAATTCCAATTTTATTATACATCAATTATATAAAATAAAAAATTAACAAATAAAATTATAAAATAAAAATAATTCAAAAATGAAAATTCTATTTTTTTACAATATATATTACAACGGTCAACAATCAGCACTCTCGTCATCTATCAATGGCCACATCATTGATGACATAACAAAAAAGTGCATCCCATGCTGCATTCTCATCGATTGGGTTTATCATCTATTTCTTTAAACTTGCCAATTTTTTGAACCAAAAACTATGGTGGAGGAATAATATATGTATTAAAATGGGTCAAAAATAATTTAAATACTAAAGTAGAAATTTTTATATAAGTTAAGAACCAAATCGTAATTTAAGCCTCCTATAAATAATATGCCAAAATACATATTTACAGTGGAAATAATTAAGATGCCCTGGAACATATAAACTACAAACTTTTTAATCTCAAGAGGTAGAGATTTGTTGGTACAATCTGTGAGATTGGAGAGTGGAGGTGGCGGTTCTGCGCCTAAAGCTGCTAGTAGTGGTCTTTAGAGAGATTGGAAGACTTAGAAGGGAAAAGAGGTTGGCGGCCCTGACGGTGCAATTTCTTCGGCGAGGTATGTCTAACATTAATATATTGACCATATTCAACTTTTATATGTTTTATCATATCTTGTAACTTTAACGAGTGTTAATTCAATCCACATTGTTATTTTTGTAATATTCTCTAGTTTAGAGATTTAGGGGGATTATACATAATTTAAATTTGTATAAACAAAATCATAAAACATAAAAATAGATATTGGGCATTTAACAAAATACTGCGCTTTTGGAGGCCATGAATTGTGAAGATTGCAAACTCAGTTTTTCACCTCCAACATTCTTAGTGGATCAGAAAAAATATATTTATATATGGCCTGCTAATTCTCAAACTTGTTTAATGCATTGGAAACCACTCGACATTAATCTTTTGCATAGATCATGGTCCTGAATTAATGTACGGTAATGCAAAAAAAGAAAAAGTTGTAAATGTTAAAATTCCTAATACTACTACTTAAACCAAATAAACCATTAAATGTCAGGTTCCTTGTTCAGCCAATCTCAATACTACTAAAACCATTGGTGTGTTTTGAAGTTAAAGAGTATATCGAGCAACACTATTTTATTATAAGATCACAACAATCAATTGGCCAAAGTTAAACTAAAGGCAAGTAATAATGTTCTCATTTGAGCCGGCAACGCTAATAAAAATTATCAGGTGAACCTACTATTATTGTCTTGGTACTGCTACATATCATACCGATGTGTTCCAGGATTATATATCACCTAATTTTTATTCGCAATAAAATATTATTATATTGACATGCAAATATTTTTTTTAAAAAAGTTTGAGATAATAAAAGTTAAAACATCAACATCTCATACCATACCAACCATATCCCCGTACACCAGTTCAAACTGGTATTGGCCAAAACACAAACCAAACCAGACCGGAGCAGCAAAAACACACCGACATTTTGACTGAAATAAAACTTAAATTTACATATTGGTTTAGAATGGGAATAATATGTATCAGCTAGTACGATCAGTACCAATATAGTACTGACTACCATGAGGCCAACCCCTTTTAAAATATTTCACAGAATATAGGAAAACCAGTATTTTCTCAACGTAATGATGCTGTAAATCCTATTTTGTAGCTTTTCTACTGCAGAATATGGGTACGGAAAGAAACTTTAAAAGATAGGTTTGTGTCAAACGCTCGAACTAGAATCTGAATAGCATAGAGTAAAAATGGTGAACTCCTATAAAACGGGAACTTGTAAACAACTTGCTAAGAAGCCTCTCAGCCTAGTAAAAACAGTTCTGAAACAGCCTATTTTCATAGTTCTTTGGAACTGTTTAATGTGACTAAATACTTCATAGGTCAATGACGCGTGACAACTTCTGGATCCGGTTTAGTAAGAAGTCACCTTGTTTAATGGTGGCTTGGTAAAGAGCATTCTTTGCATCAGGGCGGTTAGTTTCGAGAACACCAGCAACCTTGTCAATCTTGCAATGAAGCTTCCCTGCTGCAATGAAACGGGATAGCTCCCTGGGATCATGGAAGATAAAACACAATTACGTCAGGGCAGGAAAAAAAATACAGCCAAACTCAACCAATTTTAACTGCAATGCTAAAAGTAGGGAAAAGGATATTTGTCAATTAACCCTAATCCCTAACCTAAAGAGAGATCACTGGCTTTAATTACTCACATATCAATGAACTCCACTGTCACTCCAAAAGCCTTTGCCATGGCTTCAATCGTAACACTTTTGTAGGATTCCAGAAATTGAGAGTAAACAACAGTTCTGACTTCCCTCATGTAAAACCGGAAATGAGGATGCAAATATCGGTCCAGTTTTATCTGCTCCGTCAGGCCAGCTAATATATAATTCAAACAATTTGAATGAATAGATCAGTGAAAAAAAAATAGCTTTTATCAAACATGAGATAAAAAAATGTTAATGGCAGTAGAATTTAGACCAATACATACCGAAGGCTAAGAAGAATGATTTGTACTGGCAATCATATAGAGAGTTTAAAAATTCCGAAAGATGTGGAATTTTTCCAATCACAGTCAGGATTTCAGGAGCATCAACCACCTACAAGATTTAGAGATTAAGAGACTGGCACAGGTAAAAGATAATACAGGTCATAGGATTAGAATGCTGAGGCAAACTCCAAAATACCTTTTGTTTCAGGGAAACTCTATCCAATGATATGATGCTAGTAAGCACGGTGTAAAATATGAATGTGTCATAAGGGAAAAGTTCATAAGTTGTGAAGGTTGAAATAGAATCCAAAAATAGATTGGCAGCTTTCTTAAAATTTCGAGTGGACATGCAATACAAGCCTTCATACACCTTTAAACGGTTCTTCCTCTCCCAGTCACCCCCTCCTTCAAACAAGCTGGCATCAAAATAGTAGCAGAGTAAGTAAAAGGCATACATCAGAAGTTATGCAAAAGCCAGAAGTAATAGAAAGTGTTGATACATATTGTTATGTACTTTTTTGCTTTATCAATGCTCTTGGAAATAAGATCAAAATCCATATAAAACAAGCCAATTTGCAAAGTATAGAAAACCAAGTCCATCTTTTGGCCAACAGCAACTGTCTTGCTTTCTGTCACCTTCAGTTGCTCCAATGCTTTCTCCTAGATTGAGAAGGCACACAAGTCAAGATGAGAAATACAGCACTCAAACATGAATAGATGAGCTGACATCAGCTTCAAGAGTAATAAACTACAATTATAAATACCTTTTCACCTATCCGAATGTAATATAAGGATTTTGCTAAATGTGTTTCTCGAACTTCACTTTCACCTAAGTTTTCTTCAGCATCAGCAATCCTACAATGCCAAAAGGCAGACATGAGTTAAAACATAATTCAATAAGAAAAGAGTAATTACTCTCATATGTTAAGATTGTTTCTTTCCTTTGTTGAAGAGGCAGGCTGGTGGTTGAAAGATATTGCGACGTAGTTTAGATGCAAGAGTTTTAGAAGAAAATTAATGTCATTTCATCATTCTTATATTAAAGCATTTATCATTGACAAAAAATTATTACCTCTTTAATTGATAACATCATTTAGTTCTAAATCCTAATAATATTACCATGCAAACTCTCAAGCAATTGAAAATGAGTTATGATCTTGACCGGGTGTACATCCTTATATAGATAGAAAAATGCTATCAATTCAAACCCCTCTTAACTATTTTGTGAATGCTGTGGAGAGAGAGATTGACTGTCAGGCAGCTGACAAGGAGTTATTATCTTGGAAGTGTACATTCTTGTATAGATAGAAAAACAAAATGCTACAGATTCAAATCCATCTAAATATTTTTTGTATATAGTGTTAGAAGTGAATAATGCTATAGAATGTGTTGGTCTATTGTTTTATAAAACCAGCATTGTACTTGGGTTGGTACTGCCTTGAGGCTTTTGGTGTGTGTATTTAATTCACCAAAAATAGGAACATTAGCAATTATTACTTCATCCCACTTCGTTTTTATTAAAGACCCCGAGAGTTGAGATAATTCAGCTACTACAATGAATTATATCAACTTTGGTCTTGGCGGTAAAAGAAGAACATTCAACGCATTATCTATCTAGCTCAGCTGTATTTGATTAACAGCAGTTCATGGGCATACCTCTTGTAAATGTTACAACTCCAAACAAGTAACCATAATAAAGCAACTCTCATAATAACAGCTGCTAATAAAAAATGACCAAGAAAAGTTGCAAGGCATAAAGATATCAAAGCGACAGAAAGAAATTTAAAATTCAATCACTCACAACACTCAATTAAAGTTTCAATTCAGGAAACCCCTTATTGGTTCATAATCTGTCTGTTTCTCCAAAAACTCAATCCACTACAAGTTCCCAATCACCAAGCAAATGATACAGTCAATACACGTTAGGCTAAAAGTTCCACATTATATTCTCATCAATTGAGAATTAAACAAACCCTAACCAACAATGTGAACCAAAAACCTTAAATATATACTTCCCATCAACAATTAAGGCCAGAAAACCTAAATCTACGATAAAGTAACTTTTTATTAACTAGCAACCACACAGGAAACGAAAATTAAAGGGGGAAAAAAGAAATACTCACTTCTCGTCAAGCTTCTTAATCTCCTCCTCATTCTTGGCACGCATCGATTCCAAAAGGCTCTGATCCAGCTCCAACACTTTATCAGTAACGAGGGTTTCATAATATGAAGTCATATCTAAAACCACCACAACAACGAAAAAAAAAAGGCAACGCATATCGTGTAAAATTAGAACCGGAATAATTAACTCGCAAGGAGAAGAGTTGAATCTGGGAAGTTACCATTGGATTGGACCGAGTTGAGGACCTCATCCCTGAGACGGACCTTCTCGATGTCAGAGACGTCTGGATGCTTGAGGAGGAAGACGTTGTGAGCAAGGATGAGTTGCTGTGACTGCTGAGTTCCATCTTGTGTGTCCATGGCTGAGTCGACGTAGTGAACACTGAGTTGGAGCGAAAGGAGCCCTGCTTCTCTTTTGAGATAGCTTGGGAACTGAGAAATAGGAAAATAAATCTGGTTTGGGATAGTATATACAGGAATGAAGAAAAAAATCACATGGAAATGGAGAAATTATTCTTTAGTCCCTTCCTAGCCCAACCAATTTTTTTATAAACTATGTTACTAGTCACCTAACTATGTTTTTATTTTTTTTCATTTTGATTATTCAATTATTTATTTTTATTTATTTTTATCACTGAGTTATTTTTTATTTTTTGGTGATAAAAAAAATATTTAAATAATTAAATGATTATTTTGTAAATTTTTATAAGAGATCACCGGTAAAAGAAACTATACTCAGGTCACCTCTACTTTACTCTTTTTTTTCTTTTTTTTTTTTTAAGCTCATAGTAACAAAATTAGGCAAAAGACAGAGGAGTGTAAAAGGGATAACCAATTGAGCATTTATGGAAAAGAAAACTCAATTACCCCTTTTGTTAACAGCATTAATGTAGCTGACGAAGCTCCCACAAGACATGTTATGTGGGCAAATTGTTGCCCTTACATACTAGCATATATTTAAAGATAAAAAAAATCTAAAAAAAATGAATATTGTAAAATTAATTATTAAAAATAGTAAATAATTTATAAAAATATTAAAAATTATAACATACTAAAAAATTATAAAATTTATTGTTTTTACATCACTAAAATAAATTTCAACAATCATTTATTTCGATGCATTTTGAATATAAATTTTAAATATTGTAAAAATATTTAAAAATAATCAAATAATTATTAAAAATATAAAATATGTCGAATAAAATTTAAAATTTAATCTTAATAATTTTATTATTTAAATATTTGAATTTATTATTTTTTGTAAAAAATGGACATTAATACATTTATACAATCATATTTAAAAGTAAAGTGTTATAAACTTAGTTCACCTGCATTGTTAAAAGTAAATTGTTTATTAACTTTTTAAGGATAAATATTAAAATTTTTAAAATTTCATCAAAATATAAATACACGACATACAAGTTATAAATTATGAGGGCACCATATTTTCAGAAAATTAGCTTCTAGGGGGTTTGTATCTGAAACCCATAATTAATAAACAACAAATTAAATTTTTAAATGTTAGATTTAGGGCTATGATTTTAATACTTTTTATGTGCTACTTTTTAATTATTATCATTTTCCTTTTCTAAATTTTTTAGATTTTTAATAATTATTTATAATCTTTTTTACCATTTTTATTATTTATTTCTAATTTTTAAAATATTTTTATATTGAGAATTTATGACCAAAATAAACCTAAACACGTAAAAATAATAATCTTTATAACTTTTATAATTTTTATAAATTTTTTAATTTTTTTTATTTAATAATCGTATTGATAATTGTTATTTCCTTATTGAACATATTTTTATTTTTGTTAGCTCTAGTTTTCAAGCATTTTGATATAACAAAAAGTATACTAAAAGTTCTTTATTTAATTTGTAAAAATTATTTATAAGTCTTTAAAATTATTTTCAAAGTGTTGGATAAAATAAACTTTTAAAAAGCTTAATTTAATTTAATTTTTAACGAGTTTTTAAAGTTTGAAGAACTTCTACCGATACTTAGGTGGACAAATATCGGTAGAACTCAAGATGGAAAGACCTTGAAAATGCTACAAAATTTTACCAGTAGAACTGGGAGTTCTACCGATACAAGTCCACTTCTACCGATACAACGAAGCTGCAGACTGGATTTAATGCTAGTTTTTTATGGCTGCAACGACTCTATTTTGTTTCTAACGGCTACAAACATCCACAAGGTTGTTAGAAAACTTAAATACAAGGTCAAGACTCCTCATTAATATATAGAAACAAGTGCCTATATTCCAAAAACTCAATTTTTCAATCTTTTTCAATCTTTTACTAAATATTTCTTTCAAGTGTTATAACTTTCTGTGAGGGTGCTTAATTGTTGATTATCTACCTTTTAGAGATATCATCTTATACATCATTATTTTATCTCATAAGTGAGGTGTTACTTAAGGTTTTGGGTAGAAAACCCTTAAGGTTTTGGGTAGAAAACCCTTAAGGGAAAATAGTTTTATCTTACCTTTGAAAAGATATGAATTTGTAAGGTTAAACATTGTCCTTAAAGGTTCAAATCTAGTGGATTTGGGAAATACTTAGTTGAGGAAAGCTAAGGTAGTGGAAATAGGCAATTGTGACCGAACCACTATAAATACTTGAGCCGTTTTATTTGTCATTTTCCAAAAACATTTTAGTACATCAATTCACCCCCCTCTTGGTGTATTTTGATATCAATAATTGATATCAAAGTTAGAACTCTAGAGTCTTTTACCACCAAGGGAGAATATCCTCAAGATATCCAAGATGGAAGCCACAATTCAAGAAATTTGCTTCATGGCATTGGAACAAAATTCCACCACATTGGGAGAAGGGCATTGCACCACGAGGCATCCTTTATTCAATGGCACCAACTACTCATATTGGAGAACAAGAATGAAGCTATTCATCCAAGCTAATGATTATGAAGTTTGGAAGATAATTACAAATGGGTCATACCTTTTAATAAAGAGGGTTAAAGATGTTATTGTCCCAAAGAAATAGAGTGAATGAGATGATAATGATATCAAGAAGGTGCAATTAAATGCAAAAGCTATGCATACTCTATTTTGTACTGTCAAAACTAGAGCTGAGCATGGGCCGGGCCGGGCCGGGTTCGGGCCGGGCCCAAAAAAAAATTTCGACCCGCATTTAAGGCCCAAGCCCGGCCCGGCCCGAAATATGGGCCTGGGAAATTGTCCAAGCCCGGCCCAATGTAAAATTGGTAGGCCCGAGCCCGACCCGAGCCCGGCCCGGATAATATTGAATTTTTAACTTATTTTATTTAAAAATAAAATACAATAAATTAAATACATTTAAAAAAATAAAAACAAATATTAAAACAGGAAACAAATAAAAATGATACTAAAGCAAAATACAAAAACATTGAAATTTTTTTGCCAAATATTTATACAACTATAAGCTGTATATAGAAAGACAAAAAATTAAGGGTTTGGGTTATACTTTTAATAAAATTGACATGTCATAATTTCCTATAAACAACTTTGTAAATACTAATTTTTATCCAACCTTATAATCGTATTTTTTGGAATAAGTTCAATCTTAGTTCCAAATTTTCATATTAGACCCAATTTTGACAGGTTGAAATTTTAAATTTGTTGTAAACAATTGTCAATGTTATTGAAATCATACCTACCAAATCACAAACTAACAGATGTATCAATCTATAGGATCTCAAAAGTTGACTATTATGTGCTCAACATTGACTAATCTCCATTCCTAGCAAATAAAATGAAGTAGCAAACTATAGGATCTCAAAGATCATATCGGAGTAATATTAAAAATGACAACAAAACAATAAGAAGCAGTTATATTAAAATTGAAACAACTTGTTTGAACTAAAATAATAACCAAACTGATAATAACACAAAAGTTCTACAATATCGAAATAATATTAAAAACGACAAAATGAACAATAAAACACCATAAAAGAACAATAAAAAAAAGACACCAAAAAAGACTAAAAATGAAAATCAAACAACAAAAGCGAGTACCAAACAAAGATAAAACAAAGACTAAACATGTGAGAAAACCAACATCCCCAAAGCAGTTCCAAAAACCTGCAAAATATAATCAACCAACCAAAATATATATACATTAACCAATTAACATATTTAATTTTATAAGAAACTATAAATTGTAAGCTAAATTAAATTGTCAACAGTTAGAAAGGAAGGTAACCTAAAAAGCAACTGAAGAAACATCGCCATCATCGTCCTCATCATCTTCATCGTCGTCATCGTCATCGTCATTCTTCTCACCAATTTCTAACATGAAATAAGAATAAATAATTAGATTATCAAACTGATAAAAAAATAATATAAAATTAACAATAAAATGAGAATAATAATTACCCGTTGAAAATCCCTTAGCTCGCAACCAATCATCAAGGCAAACAACAGCTTGAACCATTTTTGGCTTAAGTGAACTTCTCAAAGGTGTGATAACTTTCTTACCCATGCTAAAAGCGGACTCGGAAGCTACAGTCGATATTGGAATCGCCAAAAGATCACGAGCCAATAATGAAAGCTCATTATATCGAACTGAACTTTTGCTCCAATAGTCCAAAACATCTATTTGACTATTCAACTCAAGCGCCGGTTCTTCTAAATAAATGTCTAACTGTGACTTTTCACTCTTAGTGGTAGATTCATTTAAATACCGTTTAAAATCATCACTCTCATCAAAACCAACACTATTAACATTGCTTTGCAAACTAGAATTAACGGGATCTTTATCTGAGACATTAGAATTCTCGGCCAAAGAGGAAGACGTTGATTTGGATTTCTTAGCATACTCATCAAGCAAGAGTCTAAGATTGCTAAGAATGGTATTAACAAAATCCGAAGCATGAATACCATAGATTGTAGTAAAACAATACTGCACATAATTCAACTTGTAACGAGGATCTAAAATTGCAGCACACGACAATATCAACGAATACTCAGCCCAATATTTATTAAATTTCTCTTGCATTTGTTTAACCATTGGAGTTAAAAAAGAATAAGGTCCTTCAACTGTATCAAGCAAGACTTTGTGAACCTTCCAAACCCCTCTGAAATAAATATTGGCCGTCGGATAATTAGAACCAGAAAAAACACAAGTCACATCATAAAAGACTTTCAAAAATTTGCAAAGAATATCAACATTTCTCCACTCCTCGTCAGAAAGTGCAAACATTTTATAGTCTTTATCCCGTTGGCCCCAATAATCTAGTACATCTTTATAGTACAAAGAAGATTCAAGCATCAAATAAGTAGAATTCCATCTCACACACACATCTTGACGCAACTTTTTGGTCACATTCAAATGAAAACTTTTGTCGGCCACATCATAAAATCTTTTCCTACGAATTCCCGACTTTTTTATGTACTTAATTCCATTTCGAATCTTACCAACAACATCATCAGCAAGTTCCAAACCAGCTTTAACTATAAGATTCAAAATATGTGCACAACATCTAACTTGGAAAAAAGCACCATCACACAAAATAGCTCGGTTCGAACGAAAACGATTTTTAAGAGAAGAAACCAACACATCATTATAAGAAGCATTATCCAAAGTGATGCTAAAAATTTTCTTGTCTATACCCCATTGAGATAAACATAAAACAACTTCATCCGCTATGTTCAAACCATCATACGGAGGAAGTAAAGCTCTAAACCTGATGATTCTCTTTTGTAGCTTCCAATCTTTATCAATCCAATGTGCAGTAATGCAAATATATTCATCATTAGTATGCTCTGAATTCCAATTATCGGAAGTTAGACAAATTAAACCGGGTGCTTTAGCTAACTCTTCTTTAACATAATCTCTCTCTTTTGCATAATACATTACGACGTCCCTAGCAGCTGTAAATCTACTTATATTCTTAAAATTAGGACTAGCAATTCTCATCATGTATCTAAATCCCGGTTCTTCAACTGTCATAAATGAATGCTTGCCACACACAAGAAAAGTAGAAATAGCTCGACGACACTCATCAGCATCAAATTTGTAGTTTTTTATAGATGGACCACCTCCTAATGATGGTTGATTAGCTATGGTGTATTGAGTGATGTCCTTATTAAGTTTTTTCAAACATTGATTTAGATGACGTCTTAAATGAGATGTTCCACTAGAAGATTTAGCAGAAAAGGTACTCTTACAATGGTTACATTGTGCCTTCAATTCATTTTTTTGTCCTCGCATTCAAGCTTTGTCATTTCATCCCACACCTTTGAAGTGGTAGACTTTTGACGTTTGGTACCACTTTCATACTCATTAAACCCATCTTCCACATGTATAGGAGTGTTCGAACTAGCCATAGACATAAAAACTCAAGTCCTGAAATCCAAATAAACCAAAAGTTAATATAATTGTTCAACAATTATATATAATATATAAATCATTTATAAATTATATGGATAAGACAAACTAACTAAACTTAATCAAAATAATACCTAAAATTAATAAAAATAATATAAACTATATGATTAAAACATAACTGTTATGATTATTAAATCAATAAAATCATGATAATTACTAATTAGATAATATAACCAATTTATTGTCTTCAACTAACAAGGCATTTTTCTGGTATAACATGAAGAATATTAATAGCATGTAAATAATAAAAATCGCTTTTCTTGATAAAATATTTATATTTAAAAATCTAAAATCGTGTAACATGAAGAATATTTTAGAATTTTATCAAATAATATTTAAAAATCATAAAACAAACTAAACTTAATCAAAATAATACCTAAAATTAATAAAAATAATATAAACTATATGATTAAAACATAACTGTTATGATTATTAAATCAATAAAATCATGATAATTACTAATTAGATAATATAACCAATTTATTGTCTTCAACTAACAAGGCATTTTTACGGTATAACATGAAGAATATTAATAGCATGTAAATAATAAAAAATCGTTTTACTGATAAAATATTTATATTTAAAAATCTAAAATCGTGTAACATGAAGAATATTTTAGAATTTTATCAAATAATATTTAAAAATCATAAAACAAACTAAACTTAATCAAAATAATACCTAAAATTAATAAAAATAATATAAACTATATGATTAAAACATAACTGTTATGATTATTAAATCAATAAAATCATGATATTTACTAATTAGATAATATAACCAATTTATTGTCTTCAACTAACGGCATTTTTCTGGTATAACATGAAGAATATTAATAACATGTAAATAATACCTGATATTTGCTATCTCCTTTAAAAACCCATCTTCAATATTTTATTTTCTAAACCCACAAGTGCCTAAAATGATTGATTGAGAGCTATGGTGTTAAGCATAACTGGAACTATTCAAGTAAAGACGTAGGCCAGGGCAGAATAATGAGCAAAGTGTCATACTTTATATTTTGTATATAAGAAATAGAAAGAAAACAAAACCCCACAACAGCTAAAGCAAAAGAAGAAAAAAGAAAAATATTTTTCATGGCTTTCTGGTTGGTTATTAATTAGAAACCATCAAACCAAGTTCAAGCCATGATCCATCACCAAGACAATCAAACAGAAAAATTAAAAAACATAATAAAATGATAGATACAGAACATAAGCAATAAACGAAACAACCAACATTTTAAAGCAAAAAAAGGAACAAGAAGAAGGAGAATAAGTCGTAAGTTTGACTTCATCGCCTTGTTGTGGTCGTGGCCCTTGGGTAGAGAAAATAGCTGAGCTGAGCTGAGCTTCAGGTGGAGAGTGGAGGCGAATGGTGTTCGGGAGGGCTGGATCGGAGTTGAGCTTACTGCTGGATCGGAGTTGAGCCAAAGTCAGAAATTTGGATCGGTGGTGGAGAGGTTGGTAAAGCAGAGCTAAAGTCGGCAAAGGATTGGCAAAGATGGAAAATGAAGCTAGGTTATGAAACTAAAAGGTAAAGTTAAAGACTAAAAAATATTAAAAAATAAATTATTTAATATATTTCGTAGTAGGCATAAGCTGTCTGCCCGCCAAATTTTTTTACTCGAAGCTTGGCCCGCTTTTTTTAAACGGGCCTCATTTTCCTGTCCAAGCCCATTTTTCGGGCCTACATTTTTGCCCAAACCCTCCCATTTTTTGGCGGCGGGTTTTGGTTGGGATGGGTCCTACCATGCTCAGCTCTAGTCGAAACCATTTTTTTGTTTGGAAAACGAGCCGACTTTAAAAAGAAAAATGGAGTCGCCACTAATCTTTTTTGAAGTGTGATTGGGTCACTTTAGAAAACATTCTGGTCTACGAATTTTAAGAAAACAGGTCCGGGAGTCGGTTACGCACGAGGAAGGATTAGCACCCTCGCAACGCCCAAAATTGGTACATTATTGATTGATTAATGTCCTAATGTCGAAAATTGGAAAAGATTTTAAAAGACGAACCCTTGAGAAAGTGTTTGGATAATTCGAATTGGGTATCGAAATTCTCTTGTTCCGAAAAGATGAAATACCACATCCAACACGATAGGACACGATGTTTCAAACCTTCGATATCAAGATCATTTCATGATTTCCAAAATTCATGCATTGCACTTTAAAAGGGTATTCCATTATTTAGCCAAACTAAAACCGAAACCCAGAGATTGGGCACGATTCCTCGAATTCCCAAATATGAAATATTGCCTTTATTTAAGAAAACCCGGTCAAAATCTTTAAAGGATATTTGGTTATTTGGACGAATGGAAAATCGAAACCCAGCACGATTGGGCACCACCTCTCGAACTTCCAAACACGAAACATTGCCTTATTTTTAAAAAACACGATCAAAATCTTTAAAGGATATTTAGTCATCTAGACGAATGAAAAAATCGAAACCCAGCACGATTGGGCACGATTTCTCGAACTTCCAAACACGAAATATTACCTTTGTGAAACCCTTTTTTATGAATTTTGGAAAAAAGCAAAAATAAAATGTTGAAATGCGATTCAAAACCTTCGGTCTACATGAAATGATAAGAACAAGAATAAACAAAACATAATAGTAAAAAAAAATTGCAATAATAAGAACAAAATTAAAAAAAATACGGCTGTAGAAATTTTAAAATAATAATAATGAAAAATAATAATATACTAAATTAGTAGTAGTAATAGTAATATTAGTAATAAAAATAATAGTAAATATAAGAAATATGATTATAAATAAATAATAATAATGGTAATAGTAAAATAATAATAATACAAAGGGATATAATAATAATAGGAAAATTAATTAAAAAATAAAAAAACTATAGTAGTAATAATATTAAAATAATAATAATAATAATAATAATAATAATAATAATAGTAGTAGTAGTAGTAACAATAACAGTATAATAATAGTAAATATAATTATAGATAATAATATATAAAATAGGGGTGATAAAATATTCAAAAATGATTAATTTAATGGTAAAATAGTAAAATAATCGAAAAGGGACAAAATTGGATCAAAATAGAAGCTTTGGGGCCAAATTTAAAACAAAAGAAGAATAAAGGGCTAAATTGCAATACGCGCCCGACCTGGAGAGACCAAAATAAAAATTAACCCCTCTTTCTGAAACAGTGCGTTCGAATGAGGACCCAAATTGAAACAATGGAATAATTTTCAAGCAAAATCAGAAATAAAAAAAACTTGATTGTGAAACTATAAAAAAGCGGAGGGGCTAAATGCGCAACTAGCCCCTCCCCAAAAAAACGCGCTGATCCTTGCCACCGGGCGGGTCGGGTCTCGGGTCAGAGGCCCAAAACGACGCCGTTTTGGCCTCTGACCCCCCCAAGCAAAACGGCGTCGTTTTATGAATTTATAAAAGGTAAAAATTTTTGGAAAAAAACTCATTTGCAGCATTGAGGGGAAAAAAAATTTTGGCTTCTTTCTTTGCTCCTCAGGTCTCCCCTCTCTGACCCGAGTCTAGGCCATGCTTCTGCTGCGTCGCCCTTGCTGCCACACATCACCACATGTGATGGTGGTGAAATTCCCAAAACAGGTGAATTTTTTTCTTTTTTTTAATCTATGTATACGTATTATATGTAGGGATTTAAAACAAAAATAAAGCAAAATGTATAAAAAAATCAGTGTTCAAAATCGGAAAAACTAAAAAAATACTCAAAGAAAACCTTTGCTCTTGGTATTAATCCCTGTATATGCTGCCTATTTGCTTGTGTATGTTGCCTTTCTCTCTGTAAAAATCGTATATATTGCTTCTCTCTAAAAAAGAAAAACCGTCCCTATTACATTCGATTACTCTGATTTTATAGCCTAAAAAAATCCCCCCAAAATAGAATAGGATAAAATCCCAACTACAATCCCCTTCCCACTGCTGTGTTTGTTGCTCCCTGTTTTGTAGGTGCAACCCTCGGAGGCGTGGAGGCGCACTATGCGGAGGGCATGGCGTCGTGACTCGATGGGGCTGTTGGCGAAGGGCGTGCAGCTTGCTAGGGTTTCTGCTTGTTGTGTAAATTTGGGCCATCCGGGCTTTAATTTGGTTGGGCACTTGTAAATGGACTCTATTGGACTTTATTTTTGATTATTTCGGGTTTTTCTAGTATGGTACTGGACTTGGTTGAGGTCAAAAAATTGGGCCTTACATGTACTATTGATCCAAATGAGTATAATAGAGTCTTGTTATGTGACAATGCAAAAAGAAATACGAGACAAGCTTGTAGTCACTCATGAATGGACAAGTAAAGTTAAAGGTACTTTGGAATAAGCTGAGGGCAAACTACTGTATTAACCCTAAAGAATTTAAGGGTTAGTTTTGGTCAACAATGTAAAAACAATGGATGGCCTGCCCATCTTTCGGGCCAAACCTTTGCTCAATTTATTTCTGGGCTAATCCATCTGGCCCTTGAGGCAATTGCTTTCCAGTCCTTAGACTTTTTCTGCTCTTCAATTTCGTTGATGCGTTAAAATCATCGTAACACACTTCAATTGCTTTTGGTCAATAACTCAACATACCACTCAAGAAAGGATTTCTCCAAAATCTAAATTTTATTCGTTTTATACTTTCCTATATATATCACTATTTTTATGATTGATTTCAGAGTACACGATTTTCATTTTTTTTTCTTAAATAATTTTCTAAAGTCTCTTGATGCTGCAGATTAGTCACAAAAAAAATTTAATTGTATTTCTAAATAATTTTTTAAAAGTTTTCAAGGTGCCGTAGATTGAAATATAAATTTTATTTTGTTCTCAAATGATTTTCTAAAGTCTTCAGTGAATTAAATATTTTTCAAAAAATATAAATTTCATTTCTTTCTAAAAGATTTTCTCAAAGATTTTGGGTGCAAAGTATAATATTCTACTCAATTTGAAATTTTCCAAAAAAGAAAACCATGTGATCATTATTGATTAAAATAGATTTTGATAAAGTTTATTAATAAATTCAAGGGATAAATATTATATTTACGTACAAACTTTAGTCTAATGTATAATTTGATACATGAACTTTGATTTTGTGCAATTATATACATGAAATTTGAATTGCTGTTCATGTATACATGAAATTTCGATTTTGATTCAACTATACATATTTAAAAAAATGAATACATACATTTGTTTTCATATTGAATTAATATAATTATTTGTGTATGCAATATATCAACGTAAAATGGTGCTAATTCGATAATGTTGTCAATAACTTGTGAAAATTGGATCAAATCAAAATTTTATATAAAAAGTTGCATAAAATCAAAATTTAAGTATGACATTACACATTGAATCAAAATTCATATATAATTATAATATTTATCCCTAAATTTAATCTAAAATTCAAACCTAACTAACCCTAGAACTCCAGTTTTAGTGAAGAGGAAAAAATAATCCAATGTTGTGAAAAAGAAAGGTCTATAAAGGAAGTTTATTAATAAATTCAATAAAAAAAATTCCCCATTTATGTTGCCAAGCTATTTTATTTTAAACAATTCAGATTTTCAATCTTTTAACCTAAGGCACGTTTGGTTCACTGTAATAGAATAGGACTGTAATTGAATAGAACTGTAATGGAATAGAGCTGTAATGAAATAGAGCTGTAATCAGTAATTCAACTGTTTGGTTGAATGGAATGGAATAGAGCTGTAATAGAATTCTTGTGTTTGGTTGAATGGAATGATGTTGTAATAGCATAAGTAAAAGAACTAAAATGACCAGAATACTCTTAGCAGAAGTTTTTTTTAGGTAGATGATTATTGTTATTGTTATTGTTATTAAATTTTAATAAAATTATTGTTAAATATATTTTATTAAAAAAGAATAAATAATTTAACCATATTTTAACATAATTATTATTAAATATAATTTAATAAAAAATATAATTTAATATCATTCTTAATATAATTATTATTATATGAATTAAAAAATCATAATATATAATACTATAAAAATAATATATAATCTACTTTATTATTTTTAAACTGCAATACATATTTAATGTGCTAAAATATCATTAGTGAAATAAATAATTTAATTATTCTACAATAAAAAATAAAATATTAGAAGTAATGATCTGGAATTTTATTCCAATACATATTTAATGTGCTAAAATATCATTAATGAAATAAATAATTTAATTATTCTACAATAAAAAATAAAATATTAGAAGTAATGATCTGGAATTTTATTCCATGCGCGATAGCGCTGATCCTCAGTTAAACCTTCTACTTCACATAATGTTGAATATAATTTTAAAGCACTTTCTTGAATGGTGACTAATCAACACCATTCATAACATTGGAATAAGGCATAAACATTAGAGGCAATGCATTTAGTTTCACCTTCAATAATGATGATGAAAGCTATGTATTGGTTGAGCTAACTATTCTTTTGGAGGAACCATTCAAATTGGGGAAGCCTTTAGGGATGAGATGTTGCTATGTTAAGGTAATTATCATATGTTTTCTATGATAAAGGTTGCTTGTTTCTTTTGCTGTAATAAAAAAAAAAATTATAGACTTTGGCTCAATAGTAATACCATTGAACTGGTGAGGTTAAGATCATATGATTTGATGACTTTAACTTTTATTCATCGATATTAACCATTAAATGGCAATCTCGAAGGGGGACGGGTTAGTTTCTTTTATAGTACTACATACACTCCCAAAGAAATTAAGTAAATTGGAGAGATTTGATTTGATATGATAATTCATCCTTGAAAAAACAGGTTAAACAAAAATCAGTCATGTAGAAACATCAACTCGAGCTTCAAAATGATCGATTCCACTTCTATTCTGCTGTTTACTTCTCCTAAGAATAGAAACCTGAATCAAGAAAAAAAAGAAGCATAAACAACAGATGGAGAGTACATAAATCTTTTCATCTCTAATGGTTGTCAAAGCATTGCCAGAAATAAATGGAACTTCATAACCATACATAAATAATGCAGTATCTTAACCGCACCTTATAATTTGCTACACCAATGAATATACCATCTACTCCAAAAACATGTTTTAATTGCAAGCATCATACCGTAGGCCTTTCCATGCCACTTCCAAAATATCTTATCCCAAAAGACAAGGATGAGTAAACAACTGCAATTTCTATAGCTTTCAGTTTTAGAGGCTTTCCTGGAACCTAAACCAATAAATTCACATATAAAAACTAATCCGATAAATGTAATTTTTTTTCGAAAGATATATTGTGGTTTAATTGAGATCTCGCCCTGATAGGAGCATCCGCTTGCACGATTAAAATCCCAGCACTTTTATCAGTATAAGCTTGATTACTATCTTGAGCAACAGAGCAAAGAACTTTCACGCAAGCAAAGGCAGGACCTGCCTGTGAACTAAGCATGAAAAATGACCTTATTAGTACCCCGAGTATTGCAAATTGCAATGAATCTAATGTATGTTTCAAAGGCAGCCAAAATGATTTACTTGTGTCCTTCATTTCTCTTTTTAGCTTACCTTAAATATTCTAAATGGGATCAAAGATGATAAATCTTCGAATTTAAGCAAATAATTTAAGATCGAACAAATTTAACTTCTATTATATGATTTATCACTTGTAGTTCTCACCAAGCATAGACCATTTCCGATTTTAACACCCATGCTTTGAATCATGTAGACCATTAATGTTTCAAAAGATTGTATCCTATTATAATACTTTTGTATTAATAGAAAGAGATACAAGCAGAGACAACCTAAATGAACAAGGTCCATTTAGGATAACTGAAACTTTCTTCATGTAAAGGGAACAGATTCCTGTTAGGCATATAAATCCGAAAGAATCTTATAGTGAATATGAGACACAGCACTCCCGAGCTGCAAATCCTTGCATTAGGTGTTCTCCAGCACCGCTAACACAACAACCAACTATGAAAGGAGCCCCAAAGTGTAACACCCCCAACACCGAACCATCGCCGGAACAGGGTTACGAGGCATTACCAGACATATCAGACAATTTGCAAATAATTTTAAAAAAATAACATTCATAGTATAATTTTAATAACTAATCCCTATAATGAACTTTCAAAGTCTAAAGTCTGAATTAAAAGTGAAATAGGACTCGTTTAAGTATTTCAGAATATATTTTGTTTAATGTAAATTTCGGCAGCATTTCTACTTATTATCATATAATACCCCCTGTAAATTTAAACCGTATTCATTTCAATCATAACCAATTCAACCAATTCATTTCAATATTCATTTTCTATTCTAAATACCTTCTAATCAAACTCAATCAATGTAATATCAACTTAAATTTATCAAAATATTAGTTAGATTAAAATAAATATACTTCTTTCATTATAATTCTTAAACTTGTAATACTAACATTTTTAACCATTTACATTCAAAATATAATAACCTTTATATACAACCTATGTACATGCCACATTACCAAAAGAAAGTATACATCACCAAAAGTCTGCTGAAGTCGGGTCTGGCTTCAGATGCTGGTTCCGTACTTGACTTCTACAACCTTTTAAAGCTTAAAGCTTCAAATCCCTAATTTCTCCTTTTTCTCTTCTTTCTTTCTTTTCTTTCCCCTGTGTCGAAATGCTCTCTGTTTCTTTTTCTGTTTCTTTGTTTTGTTTCTTTTCTTATTTCTTTTATTCTATTTACTTTATGTTATAATAATATAATATATAATAATTACTTTAAATTAATTTAATATAAATTATTACTAATATATATATATTTTATAATTAAAATCCAAGTAAAAATCTTAGATTTTTATCTCATATGCCGCCTCAACTTATGCTAAATGGCTTAATTGCCATTTTAGCTCTTTTTACTTTCTTTTAATCTATAATTAGACTTTCACTCTTTATTCAATTTGATCCTTTTTTCCTAATTACTTTAAATTAAACTAAATTCACTAAATAAAAATCTAATTAAACACACTATTAGACTCATAATTACTCCTAATAATTATTTACTAGCTCGATTTACTAAGACGGAGGCCCGATAACATATTTTTTTTGGTGCCCACGGAATTTGGGTCGTTACACAAAGGGTCCTTTTGAGGAGGCCCAACAACCTGCACCATACATTGCTGCTAATCCCACACGACCAGAGACCTGTCAGAATTGTGGGAAAAAGTGTCTCATAAATTATATAGCCTCAAAGAGGAATGAACTAAGAAATACAGTTTCATCCAGTAATTATCACCTTCAGTGCAATACCACCACTAGAGGCTCCTGATGCTATATTTCCTTCAGTGTCAACACAAATGACTCCCACAGTATCCATGATATTGTCCTCTGCTGATGGGCTGAGCAAACATGATTGACCACCACTGTTGTCCTCCAAAGTATCACAAGTTTAAGCATGCGAGCCTGACATACAGATGCATAATTTCGGTTGAAAATATTGTTCAAGCTTATTGATATGAAATACATCTCCAAAATTATGGGGGGCAAATCTTAAATGAAAATGATCAAATATAAGTACATGCAGAAGAGACTCAAAGAAACATCCACCAATTTTATAAGCAATCAAATATCGGAGAAATCAATACAATTCACACTACTAATTATAGATATACAGAGTCTTCACTGTTAAGAGAAAATCATGAATGCTGGTACAGATGCCAAGATTGTTGAAACACTAAGCAATCAAAAAACCCATTAAATAACATAGGTTTGAGATTTGAGAATTGATTGAATAAAATTTTTAAAATATATAAATGGGTGCAAAAACAAGAAGAAAATGAATCAATTTTAATATCTGAATGCAATCAAATACCTTGTATTGATGCATTGTGCTGTGCATTACAAGAGTTTCCTTCAGAAGAAATATCAATCTCAGCTTTGGCATCAAGAAGCCTTGCTTTGTAGTGTTTCCATTGTGCCTTTGCCGTCGGTGTCACCAACCACTAGTTTGAAATAGAAACAATAAAATTTTACTAAAGATAAGAATGACCTATTAGAAATTTTACATTGAATAAGAACTATTTTGAAATGGAAAAATGAACAGAACACTACAGAAGAACCCCAAACCTGATCAACCTTAACCATAGATTCAGGTAAGGCAATACCATTAGATTTTGCCCATAGGCGTGCACCTTCACCAACCAAGAACCTTGGAAAATCATATACAAGGCCAGAGTTAGGGGGAAGAAATAGCAGCAACAATAAAAATAAAAACTCGAAAAGAGAAATGTTATAGTAATTCAAAAATAGCAAATAAAAGCAAGGAAAACAGTTGTTTATTACATGGGGGTATTCGACCCAACAAAAAAGACCTTTCCGTTTGTTCCTTCACTAACAAAGCGGCAATCTGAATAGCATTTGGAACACCTGGTCTAAAATTTAACAAGATGGATACTAAGTAACTTCAAGAAAAATACAAAACTTGATCCAAGGGAATATAAAAATTTACCGGGCACAGCTCCAACAGCCTCAAAAGCTCTAGATTGACCGTCCATAAGACTTGCATCACATTCAACATTACCATCTTCAGTTAAATTAGAGCCTCTGCTAGCATTTGTGCTGGGATCATCCTTTTAACAAAAAAACATCTTTTTAATTCAAAGGATCCTCTGTTTTTTTTTTTCTTGCTCAAAAACTCTGTAACTAATTCAAAGCTCAAAATCCAAAACCCCTTCAACCCATTACCACTAACCACAAATTCCAACTTGAAATTAAAATCCCTTACTATTGAGACAAGCAACCTGAAATCCCTTACAATAAACAGAAATGCCCAACAATTCGAAAAAACCAAGCTTAGCTTTCTAACCCTAAATAGCCCTAAAATAATCAAATCAACCAATCGACCATTTTTTTTTTGAAAACTCAATTTTTTCACAGCTCCCTTCTACTGAAATACAAGCAGAGAAGCAAATAGATGAAATTCTCACAATGGAGGTGAGATTGAGGGGAATAATAACCTTAGTCGTCTCAACTTTAGGGAAGCTTTTTACAATGTCGAGATCTCTGTCGATGATGGTCGTGGGATGAGAATAACTAAACGAGAACTAGGAGACAGGGTTGGGTTGTGGTGGCTTGAGGTGTTTGCTGAAGGAGAGTGGTAAAAGGGCAAGAATGAGAGGTATTTTTTTCTTATTCGGTGGAGGCTCTGTATTGCTATTCTTTAGATCAGGTGGGGAATGGCTATTACGGGAGGAGGCAGAATGGGAGAGGAATGAAATTCTGTTGAATGCAGGATTCGGTGAACCAAACTGATGAATAGTTGCTTATCACCGAATCATCCAGGAATAGTTTGGCTATTCATGCCAACCAAACGTGCTGTAACGGTTCTTGTTTCTTTGAGCATGGGAAGCTTATTATTATTATTTTTTGGTAGTTTCTCCTTGTTTTCGACAAGTAAAATTTTCGTTAAAATTTAAATGTTTAGTGTTTTTTTTTTGGTTAAAATGTATTTTTGAGAAATAAAATGTTCATTTTAAATATGATGTTATGAAGTAAAAATATACATGTAAATAATGTTCAAATTCACTAATATTATGATATTTTAGAAAGAATATAAAAATAATTTATTATAACTCATTATTAATATTTGATATATTAAATATAAATTTTAAATATTTTAAGTAATTAATATTAATTATTTGTAAAATTTAATTTGAATATATAAATTATATTTTCAATATTAAAATATAACAAATACAAATTTATATATATTGTTATATATTTGAAATTTCAATAGGAAAAAAGTTATATACCCGATTTGTGGGTAAAGCGAATATATTCACCTTATTTACCCGATAGTAGACATATATAACTATCCAATATATAACTATCAGACATGATAGTGGTATTGGATAGTTCACCTTATTTGTAGGTAAGGCGAAGAGCTGCTGCGTGTGGTGGTCGGAGAATAAGGGTCGTTAGATGTAGTATGATATGTATTTGGAGAGAGAGAGAGAGAGAGAGAGAGAGAGAGAGAGTCTGGGTCCCCTTTCATAGAGGAGCTGAGATGTTATGTATCATTAGCCCTGATCTCGAGGTATCATGAGTCATTTTTTTATTGGTGGGTTTGAAGCAAGTTGGTCAAGTGGTGTATCACCCTAAACTTAGATAGGGTGGCGGTTGAATATGTTATCAGTTACTTCAAATGAGAAGTGGCTTGTTGATGCCAGAGGTGACGGCTAAAACATGCGAGACCCACATGATGTTGTGGTTGATGAGTGGTTGCAAGGAGTTATCCTCAAGAACCTTTCAGAGGAGTAATTTCGAGGAATGAGTTCCTGAAAGGTGTGTCTAAGGGGTAATAGTATAACAATATCCTATATAAATATTATATAAAATACGTTGGATTATAAATAAGGGTTAAACATGTCATTTGACTCCAAAAATGTTTTTCTCAAACGCAAAAATCAAAAATTACTTCTACGATTGAATTTAAAAGCACTTTCCAAAAAAAAATTATTTATTTAGTATTGTTTATGATTACAAATTCACTTTTTAACTCTAAAACAATAAACAATGAAAAACAAAGCTTTGTAGAATTTTCTATTTAGTTCTATAGAGATTTAAACACATACTTGTGAAATGTTTTTTGTAAGATAAAATCATAGAAGTTCATGTCAAAATAATCACATCACTGTGATTAATCTCAAATATATTTATTATTAAATGAAATAATTTAGTTCTTGTATTATTAAAAATAATCAAAGAAAATTAAATTTTAAAAGAATCAACATTTATCGTTTAAAAAATATTATTTATTGTTTAACAAAATTATATTTTGAAAGTTTTTTTTATTATTTTGCATATAAAATATTTTGTTTGGAGCTGAATTGTAAATGAAAAAAAAATTTCATGTTATTTTTTATGTTAACCTTATTCTAATTTGGCTTTATTTAATTATTTTTTAATAATACAATAACAGAGGAACTAATTTGATTCAATCTCTATAACAGAAGGACTTCTTAGATGCTTTCACCTAATATAGAATGTTACAAACTTCATGAACGCAATGTTTTTAGTGTTGTATTTATTGGTGGCAAAAACTTCCTTATTCCACATAAAAAAATTTCAATATTCGATAATTACAATAGATTTCAATTAAATTTAAAATTAAATTAGGTCAGACCCTTAAATGGTTAGCAAAGCTTACACAACAAGTATTTTCTCCATTCAAAGTAACTCAAACCCATGATCTTACTTAGGAGGCATGAAGATTCTTACTACTTAACAAACAAGTGTCTGTTTTATTTATATTTATCAAATAATCACATATTTATGGACAATAAACTAGACATGATAATTAGTATAAATTTTATTTTAAATATAAACATTATTCACTTATGATAATTATAAAATTGTTAAAATAAAAGCATTGTTAGTATAAAGTAACTGTATCTTTTCCGAAGAAAATTTAAAACTATTTGTATATAATTTTTCAAAACATTAATTTAGGTATTTTTCATGTCCGTACATAATTTATATTTAAGATTGATAGTTATTCCTTTTAATAATATTATCTCTAAAATTTTAATCTATTTTCTATCCTAAAGAATGAAATGTACCTGCACTTACTGGTATAACATATTTAATATTACGAAATTTATTCCATTGATAATAAATGAAAATAACGATTAATCTCCTCATGAATTTTGGAAGAAACGAGGGAGGGAAAGCATGAACAACGTTGTAAGCCTCAAAAGAAGAGCCCATTTGTTGGAGGTGGACAATGGGTGGCACTGCCATTCCCTTCTTTTCACAACCCTTTTCTTAAGTTTCAGTAGCCCCAATATCTAAAATTATTCCAACTTTTCTTTTCCCATTTTCAGTTTTGTTTTCATTCCAGTATTTGATAATGTTGTTATTACTTTTTAGGGTTTTAGCTATCCTTTGAGTCTCTTAAAAGAAGAACCCACTCCACTTCTAAACACAATATTCTACATACATCACTCCTCACGCATGCAGCATTTAAACTTTTCATGATCTCTATATCCTCCTCCTTTTTCTTTTAACTTATCATACTAGAAATGATAATGGAATGTTTAAGGTTTTATTTCTTTTTTTTTTTTTTTTTGCCTATTCGTTATTCTATTTATACTTGAACATTAATTCAATTGAAAAATTACTAAAATATTTCTTTATATATAAAATTGATTATAAATTTGTAACACAATAAAATTTAAATATTTATTCAATTTTATCATTTCAATCAATGTATTATTTAGTATTTATATGAAACACATTGTAGATATACTGTAATATAATATATTTTCTTTAACGAAATACATATATAATATATTAAATCCAAATCAGTTTGAGTAAACTAAATGCATATTGAGATAGTGTATGAATAATAAACAAATTTAGAAAATGAATAAATTAAACGAATTGAGGTTGATATTAGTGTTAGAATCGGAAAACTTTGATGTAAATTTAAAACTATAAATCATGATTTGCCATGTCAAAATATATGCGAAAGAGTACCTGAATTTATTGTTGAAAATTGCCAAAAAGTTTTGATCTTCTAAAAAAAATAGTTTTTCTCTTTGTATAACTCTCTGATGAGGATGTAAAAGAAATACGAGAGATATTGGGGACCACTACCTCTTTTAAATAACTTATTATTAAATCAGTTTTGAGTATTTATAATTTAACCCCTCATCAAATTATAAATACTACTTATGGTATCTACACATTATTTCCATGACACTTTAATATCTATGATATTTATAACATAATTGATCATTTAATTTATATATATCACACCTTATAATAACATTATACATACAATAATTGAGGATTTTAATCCAACAATTAATATTTAAAAAAATATAAAAATATGGGATGTTGCACCAATAAGCATTTTCAAATGTAAAAGGCAAGGAGTATATTATAACTGAAGTGGGATTAATATAAAATTAATTCTACAATAGTGTTGGCATATATTTTTCTTAAAGAATGGCAGCAGGTAGGTACCTAGCCAATCAATTCTCTTCTTTTTCAACGAATCTTTTTCGTATAAGGATGAAGAATATCAAAGTTATAATAAATAATTATTATTGGTATTATTACTACCTCCATTTTATCCCACCATGATATGGAAAATTAAAACATATAAACTAACAAATAACACAATTTCATTTCACATCTCAATATTTTTCTCTTATAATCTATACTATCAGGCACTAAGATATTATCAAATAATCAAAATTTTAAAACAAAAACCATGTATTAAAAAATTTATATAGGTAACTTAATTTATTTATAAATAATAAAAAATTCATTTCCTAGAGGTTTGAGCTTAGGTTCATAAAATTCTAAAATCTTAATCTTTCCTCCACACAACCAAAATCTAATTAACATTTTTTTCCATTTTATTACTTTATCAACAATTTAAAAACAAAAACCATTGCTTAAATATTTTTATATTATTTTTATTGTATCTATACTCTTATTTAAGTCAAAATAGAGTTGTAATAAGTTAATCAGACATCAATTTAGTCAGAAAATTATAAAATAACTATTTTTTATATTATATATTAAAAGGGTTATATAAGTAATTTAATTTATTCTAAAAATAAAAAATAAAAAAAATCACTTTTTTAATCATTTGACTTGGGTACATAAAGATATAATATCTAATTAATTTTTTTTACATATTTATTATTTTAAAAAAATAAAATCATTGTTTAAATATTTTTTATATTTTTTTGGGTGCAATAAATACTTTTCTATTATTCATTATTATATATTATAATAAAATTATTTGCTGAATTTTGTATTATGAGTCAAGTTGGCACAAATTCAATTAGAGAAATTACTTAAGTCTACTTTATAAGGCTTTAACTACTACTCCATAAAAATCAAGACATTAAATTACTTTTATGTTTTATTATTTTAATTAATTTATATTTTTTAAACTGAATTTAATTTATAATACCAACTTAATTAAGGTTTTTTTAAAAATAATATTATTAAGAGAAAATATTTAGTACACTATTAGTTAAGTTTTTAGACCCTACAAGTAGGGTTAAGGGGTGGAAAAGTATCCTATAAAAGTATAGTAAAATATTAAAAAAAAAAAGACACATGGCAATTGGTAAAAATTGCTTGTGAAATAAAATAAAAAAGTACATCATCAGTATACCAAATACTAATTTTATTGTTAATAGGAACCCTGAGCAGTAATAATACAAAGACATGGCATATAGTTAAATGATAAATAAATCACTAAAAACTAATGCACAAATATCATGTCTACATAATAACATTAAAAAGAGAAGAACAAATTGATAGTAACTATAACACCAAAATAATTCAAAAACAAATCATAGATGCATCAATTTGATCAAATTGTTGAAATTTACATCCTAATCTTGCTATTATTAAATCAAACTGACGATGAACACCAGTCAATAAAGAAAAAACTATCAAAAGCCCCAAGAGACACATCGCATCAATGATGCACAAAAAGCCAAGTCTCAGATAACCTATTCTCCTCATCACCATTTCGAATCTATCACCATACTATGACCTATCATGATGGATCCCTTCGAAAACAACTCCTAATAGATTTGGTGACACCCTTATATTAGCAAATCTCACATATATGTTAGAGCATGAACAAGAATTAAAATTAAAATAAAACCATATCCAATTTCAAAGAAGCTGACCGGACAAAACAAAAATCACAAAAACTGCAAAAAAAAAAATTACAAAAATGTGAACAAAATCACATGCAGACTGAAATTAAGAATAAAATAAAACTATAAAGAAAAAAATATTGAAAAAATCGTAACAAACAGCCCGCAATTCCACGTGACCACCAATGAAACAAAAAATTAGGCTCCGTTTGTTTGGCAGTAAAATGTTTTCTGGAAAATGATTTCTGGAAAATGATTTATTTTTCTGGAAAATGATTTACAGAAAATATTTTCTGGTGTTTGGATGAATCTGTGTAAAATATTTTCTGTTGTTTGGCAGTTTTCCTGAAAATATTTTCCGGAAAAGCTGTTTTTACATATATTAATAAATTTTAAATACATATTAATAAATTTTTATATTTTAAATTATTTTTACATATATTGCAATGATTTATTTATAAATAAATAAATTAAATTAAATATATAATAATACTCAATTTTAAGCTACATTATTAACCGTCATAAAATGAAAACAACCAAAGTCAAATTTTGTAATTGTGTTAAAAAATAAAAAATAAGGATTGGATAATTATAAATAAACTTCCAAACCACAATTAATACTAAAAATTAATAATATTATCCAAATTGTTGCAGGTAATGGCCAATGCTCCACTTTCAACATAAACATAAGTTCATTGTAAAATGGTCAAGATTGGTTAAAATACATAGCCAGCAACCAGTCTAAGTGCTAAACCAATCTTGCAAACACATATTTACAAAAGCATAAACTTACATTTCATTAAACAAAATAAAAAAGGCCATTGACACCACTCAACAAGAAGTTGGTATTAAAGTCATGGCACTTACAAGCATCAAAAAGGGTCTAAAAACATGCAAATGTTCTTATATACATAAACATGTCTGGTCTTTATATGATACCATAAAACGCCATATCTATTTGGATCAAGTGGAAGAGTGACCAGCAGCTAGCCAGGATTTCAGTCTAGTACAAAATAACCAATGTCGAAACTCCTCTTTAACTTTCTTCCTCCATAGATCATTATTCGAAGCCACATATCGCATTTCAACCGAAATGCATGCCATCCTTGCGACATCGGTGCCTGGCAATGAATCCAGAATCTGGAGCTTTAAGTCAGCTGGGAGACGCATGAAACAAGCTGGAAGAGGCAATCCAATCTTAAAAGAGAGATCTATCAGCAATGGCAATGCAAGTCCATCCTTAACAACCTTCCAAAACTTGAAAATTTCTTTTTCACGATATGAAATGTAAGACCCATCTTGATTATTATCAGTCCTAGTGAAATTCTTAAAACAACGTACCCACAGTAAACCCATAGTTGGCTCAAACGTATATCAATCCAAAGACAATCTATATACCGAACCCCCTTTAACTTAAGACCTATAAACTTGGAGAAAATTGTTTAAAGTTTGAAACTTTAAAACAATATAATCTAAATAAATAAATAAAAACTGATCATAGAACATTTTATAAATTCTTAATTACTATAAAACCCTGATCAATTCACCAAAATTTAAACATTAACCAAAACTATAGCTCAGGCAAATTTTAGATTAAAATTAACTTTGTCCAAATTCAAATCCATTATTTTTAGAATTCAAATCTAAAGCATTAAAGAATTTTCTGAAATATGAACTATGCCCTCAACTCATTAGGAGTGAAAATAAAAATTAGATGACAATACAACAGAGAGTAAATGAAATGCAAGAACTTGGAAATATCAATGAACATTTCTCAAGAGTATGGATAGCTTAACTAACCAAAGCCCAAAGAGTTGGAAAACTCAATAAGTTGAACAAGAGATTTTGCATGAACAAGAAAGAAGAAAGATAGATGCATGTAAAAAACAAAGAAAACAATGGCATCTCATTTAAACTCTTACACCCAAGTTGGAATAGGCTGCTAAACATATAATATTAGACTCCAATTTCAAGAATAAAATATAGAAAACAGATAAATAAAAGGGCTTACTTGAATCGAAATGAAACATAATGTATTGACAATAAATCAACAAAAAGGGTATGAGGAAAACATAATCATAAGCATTGAAATGGTGATAAAAATCAAAACTTTGAAGGAAACAGAGTAAAAGAAGAAAAAACCCACATCAGTTTTATGATCTAAAAGAGAAGAAGAAATTCACAAAACCCAAAAAAAAGACCATAAGTATCAACAGGGGCAGTGAAAAAAGGTGTGAACTTTGGGGAAAGCAAGGCAAAAAGAAGGAGCTTTAATGGAGAATCTGAAACAATTGGATGGTTAAGAAAGAAAGGGTGTCTACTAAATTTTGGAAGAATCTGGTTTTAGTCGTTCATTTTTTTTCCGTGTCAGATTTACTATTTACCATGTCGTTTTTCAGAGTCCCATTTGAACTCCATTGCCGTCATTTTCTTTGTTTTACTAGCATTCAAAATCATTCTGTAGTTGACCATGTTCTGAGATATAATTCTTTTTGCTTAGTTGACAAAAGATTTTCTCAGTAAATTCATCTCTTATTTTTATTTAAGAGGTCAGGGGAAAGGATTTGGTAAAAAATAAAAAGGAACGATGAACCTCGCTTTTAAAGAAATCCCTAACACATCCAGCTTCAAAAATTTGCAGAAACCCACACATTCACTACAAACCAAACTTGAGCAGAATACAAATATGCAGAAACCCCTAAATCCTAGAGCTTGCAATCAAGAATGTGAGTAGAAATTTACCTTCGATGAATCAGCAGAGAAGACGAGGCAGAGATGATGGACCAGCAGAGAAGATGAGGCAGAGACCAGCAGAGAAGAATTCTTCCTTAGGGTGAGAGAGTGAAGAGAAAGCTGTGGAAAATGTCTTACCGTTTAGAAATTGGTAAGACGTTTTTCGAAAATTATGAAGTGATTTGCCCGTGTGTTTGGAAAATGTTTTCCTTAGGATTTCATTTTCCAGCCAAACAAACACTGTAAAATGGGGAAAATATTTTCCGAAAAACATTTTCCTCCTATCAAACGGAGCCTTAGTCATTTTTGAATGAAAAAAAATATTTAGTTAAGATTTAAATATTATAAATATAAATTTAACAACATTATAACATAAAAAATAATATGACATGCATGTTAACAAATTTTAATTTTTCTTTGAAATGCTAAATTTTTATTTTTTTAAATAATGAAAATCTGATAACGCGATGAATAATGCAAAAAACAGGAAGTAGCTTGCTCAACATTCCATATAAAGCTAC
The DNA here is from genome assembly GCA_025503065.1 of Gossypium bickii. Lineage (NCBI taxonomy): Eukaryota > Viridiplantae > Streptophyta > Magnoliopsida > Malvales > Malvaceae > Gossypium > Gossypium bickii. The sequence continues at coordinate 24,018,368 of CP106718.1, forward strand.
CCCCACCATTTTTATTAAAATACTACCCCCAAAAAAAGGTTCATGTAACGCTCATGAATGGACAACTCTGGTTTCCTGTAATGAATGACAAATGCCTTATAAAATCCAACAGGGATTCCTTTCCATTATTTTCTCATTAAGTTACTCTCCAAAATCCAAGTAAACCAACAGGGAGAAATACAGACATCAATGGGGATTGGGTTTATGGGAAGACTGGCAAGTTCATGGTGGAAGATGGAAATGGCTGTCAATGATGCAGTTTCTAAGAGCATCGTTGGAAAGTATTTCAAGCTTGAAGCAAGGAAAACGTGTTTCACAACGGAACTACGAGCTGGAACTGCTACCTTTATGACCATGGCTTATATCATTGCTGTTAACGCCACCATCCTAGCGGATTCCGGTGGCACCTGCTCGCGGGCCGATTGCTCGTTTGCGGCGAACCAAACTGCCGCTTCACCAGATTGCATGTTCAAGCCTAATGCAGGTTATGAAAACTGTGTCTCGAAAACCAAGAGTGACCTTGTGGTGGCCACTGTTTTATCAGCCATGATCGGGTCGTTTGCAATGGGGATGTTGGCCAACTTACCTCTGGGTTTGGCTCCTGGTATGGGTCCTAACGCTTACTTGGCTTATAACTTAGTAGGGTACCATGGATCAGGATCCATGTCATATCAAACTGCATTAGCTGTAGTTTTAGTCGAAGCCTGTGCTTTCCTCGTAATTTCTGGTTTAGGACTTCGATCAAAACTAGCCAGGGTCATACCTGACTCAGTCAGGCTCGCTTGTGCGGCCGGAATCGGCCTTTTCATTGCATTCGTGGGATTACAGATCCACCAGGGTGTAGGCCTGATCGGGCCTGATCCCTCGACGTTGGTCACTATCACCGCCTGCACCTCCACAGACCCTCTTACAGGCGCTTGCATTGGGGGCAAGATGAAGAGCCCAACGTTTTGGTTAGCCATGGCGGGGTTTTTAATAACTTGTTATGGGTTAATGAAGGAAGTTAAAGGAAGTATGATCTATGGGATTCTGTTTACTACGTTAATTTCATGGATTAGAGGAACCGCTTTTACATATTTCCCTGAAACCCCACTTGGCGACTCTAATTACAATTATTTCAAGAAAGTTGTTGATTTCCATAAGATCGAGTCCACCGCCGGGGCCATCAGTTTCAGCCACTTCAATTCCAGGGCGGTTTGGGTGCCTTTGGCAACGTTGTTATACGTTGATTTGCTTGCCACAACTGGTGTTCTATATACAATGGCCGAAATTGGTGGGTTTGTGGATGATAATGGGGGATTTGAAGGAGAATATTTAGCATACATAGTTGATTCAAGCTCCACTATAGTCGGATCGGCGTTGGGAGTCTCTCCTGTCGCCACCTACGTAGAGTCATCAGCGGGGATGAAAGAAGGCGGTCGGACGGGATTAACGGCGGTAGTCATCGCAACGTATTTCTTCTTTTCGTTGTTTTTCACACCGTTGTTGACCAGTGTTCCACCTTGGGCGGTTGGGCCTTCACTGGTAATGGTTGGGGTGATGATGATGAAAGTGGTGAAAGACATAAAATGGGGAGACGTGAAAGAAGCAGTGCCAGCGTTTGTGACAATGGTGTTAATGCCATTAACTTACTCAATATCCAATGGGATTATTGGTGGAGTTGGGGTTCATGTTGCTCTTAGTTTATATGAATTAGGGTTAAGGTTGATTAAATGGTTGAACCAGATGAGAAAAATGGTGCGCAATGGACAAAATCAAGTCTCGGCTGGGGCAGAATCCATGGTCGAAATCATTTGAAGTGTTTTTTTTTTTTTTTTCAATTATATATGGGGCAGAACTTTTCTTGTAAAAAATGGATAGGGAAACTTTCAGTGATCCTATCATTTTTCCAGGAAAATTGTTGTCACCGTATTTAAAATACTAGCCAGTGATTTAATGTAATATATTTTATCCATGGGAAAATTATGATATTCAGTTTCAGATGAGAAAAATATGGGCAATGGACAAAATCAAGTGTTGAATCATGAAATTAGAGAGTGATATTGAACCAAGAAAATGATACATCTGTTGGGAAGTACTGATAAAATAAAATCTTGGAAGTATAAGGTTTAATATACAAATTAGGGGCATAGTACTAGAAAAGGCTAATTTCCTATATTATTTATGGAAATGGGTCACTAAAAAAATTATTTATTGGAATGATTCGAAATCAATAAAATGTTTCGACGTGGACGTATTTTTAGGGCAAAACGCTTCTTTACCCTGTGTCAGCAAAAGTGCGCTGACGTGGACGCACTTTACCCCGTTTTTTCCCCCAACGGTCGTCTCCAACGGCCAATTAAAAATTTGACCGTTGGGCTCAACAGTCTGGAATTTTTTTTTATAAAACCCCCACCTATTTTTTTCACACAAATTTTTTTCCAAATTATAATTCTTTCAAATTTCTCTCTAAATTTCTCAAAAAATCTCTCAAAACTCTTTAAAATTTTAATTTTTGTCTAAATTAGTATTATTTTTTTATAATTTCTAAGAAATTTAGTCGTGTTAGCAATGGCCCGACAATTAATTCGTCTCGATGATAAACATATCTCCGTCGACCAAATGAAAATGGTAAGGGCTAATTTCAATTCTTTAATATATTTATGTCATTTTTGTAATTTAATTAATATTTTTTATAATAGTCAGTAGATCGAGTGTTACAATGTTTTATTCGTAATATACCTTGTTCTCCATCATTGTTGATTGAAAATTACTTGAGGGAAGCGGGTTTTTGGCACGTGGCCAATATAAGTCGGGGGTGCAAGTTAGACCCGAAACTCATCAACGCGTTTGTGGAGATATGGAGACCCAAGACACACACATTTCATCTTCCATGTGGGAAGTATACCATCACTTTGGAGGACGTGCAGTTATAATTGGGGTTATTGATGGATAGGTCCGTAGTCACCGAGTCCGCTCAATCTGTTGATTGGAAAGCCATATGCTATGATCGTTTGAGTACGATTCCGGATATTATTTACAGAGGTCGGATCGATATGTGTTGGTTATGAGACACATTCCCGAAGCCGGGGGATGATTCGACTAAAGTAGAAATAGTACGATATGCTTGAGTATACATCCTTCAGATCCTTCGAGGTTATCTAATGCCGGGCAAGTCACGAAACCTCGTACATCTAAGGTGGCTGTTGAAACTCATCGATTTTAGAGTAGTTGGCGAACTTAGTTGGGGGTCTGTTGTGTTGTCAATATTGTACCGAGAGATGTGTTGAGCGACGTAACCAAATAAAATCAAAATCGGAGGTTGCCTCTCACTGCTACAATCATGGGCTCGGTTTCGCTTTCTATTTTTACGTCCTTGAGTTAACCACCCGTATACATTCCCACTCTTAACAAGGTAAAATCTATATTAGATTTTACAATTATTACATAGATTTAAAATATAATTTTATGTTACAATTTTATTTAAATAGGTAGAACCATTCGGCAAGTTATGGGGGAATACCTACCGCACTTGAAGATATACGGCTTCTATTAGACCAATGGTCAGAAACTCATATAAGTATTTATTTCATTTTGAACTATATATACATAACATAGTCGATTTCGTATTTAGTATTATATATATAACTAATATTTTTATCACTTTCATATAGTTTCAATAGACATCATATGAGGATCTGACAATTCGGGCAGTAATTCCGGATGAATTCCTATAGAAATCAAACATCTGGCATGCTAAGGTCCCATTGGTCAACTATGCTACCGTCGAGATGCACCAGACAGATAGAGTGTTGCAGTAAATTGGATTCTGAAAACTGATTCTCGTGGCACCTGAGGTGCTCGATGATGAGCACAAAATCGACTTACGGTGATCGAATACGCATTGGCCGGTCTTCCATTCGGAATATATCGAAATACGGGAAATCGGTATGATAATATACCTACTCGCAAACTGATTATCGTTCTGGAGTTAGCATGCGATTCGGATTACATGCCATGGTTTAGGATCCATAGCAAGCCATATTTTCTCTTAGAAGAGTAGAGGTGTTGGTAATTCTGTGTCAAGAGGGAATGGCGGGGCCCTTTAAATCCAATAACAAGCTGGCGGGGCGGGCCCATCAATAGCGTCTGCGCAATCACCAGCCCCAACAGAGCAAGCGATGATGCCCACATCACAGAATCTTCAAATTATGCCAAGTGCATATCCTAACCCTTATGTGTATCTTAACCCTTATATATTTCCTTTTTCCACTCTTATACAAGGCTGGAATGCATGGCCCGGTGCATCTCATTTCTCGATGACTCCAACATAACCGACGGTATATAAGCCATTATCGTAAGAGGGATCGCACGAGGCACCATTGGGGAGCACATCTCATTTCCAATCCCTATTGTCTCATGAGATTCAAACACCTCCACCGTGGGTGATGCAAACACCTCCGCAATCTTTGTTTTTTCAAGGTGGGTCATCCTCTCAACACCCACAACCATAAGCTAATCCCGAACAACCACAACCCCGACCTAAAGCTGAACCAAAAAGGAATCGAGCACGTAACCGTTGACCACCCCTATGTGGAACTGATTCCAACCGGTACATGTATTGATTTATTTTTGAATATATTTGTACAAATTGTTTTTATATTGTTTCATTTAATAAAATAAAAGTTCTTTTGAATATTTTTGTACAAATTATTTTTTTATTGTTTCATTTAATAAAACAGAAGTTCTTTTGAATATTTTTGTACAAATTATTTTTATATTGTTTCATTTAATAAAATAAAAGTTCTTTAGAATATGTTTGTGCAAATTATTTTTTCATTGTTTCATTAATAAATTAGGAGTTATTTCAATTTGGACATGTTGACATAGCATGACCCAAGTTCCTACACCACCCACATAACTTTTATTGGTTCGTTCTTTCCCGGATATCCATATCATCATGTATTCTAGTCAAGTACAGTCGAATTTTTGGTTTGCGACGTAATTCTCTATTCAGTAACAATTTAAACTGAGCAAGTGATATAGACGGCCACTTACGTTCATCTAAGACTGGTGATAAACCATAATTATAACATATTTTAATCCCGCATTTAGCTTACTTTTGGATGATTTATCCCTTGATTTATGTAAAAAGGTGCTTTTAATCCTTTCTTTTTATGTCTTATACCAGGAAAGCACCCGAGGATGAAAAGAATATAAAACGGGCCCAAAACGGAGTAAAATAAGCCTTGGCACGAAATCAACACGTCCTAGCCCAAAGACCACATGGCCGTGTCTCGTCGAACACCTAGAGCACGCCCTCTCTCCCGATTTACACGGCCGTGCCTTATTAAAGAATCTGAACATGGCCTGAAGTCGATCCACACGGGCGTGCTACATGGCCGTACCTCTGTCATCAGAATGAATAATTTCAGTCAGAAAAGGATACTTAGGGAGAAAGAATCGCATTCCAAAGAGCCTATAAATATCCTCTAAGTACCACCTTTGAGGAGGAAGCGAGCTAGGCCAAGGAGCCAAGCTGGAAAGGTCAGAATCATGGGAATCGCTTGAAGATAGCCAGTTGATCCATCCCAAGAAGCCGGAATTATACTCAAGAGGGCGGAATTCTCCTTCAATTCCTTCAAGGAGTTTTAGGAATTTCTTATGTTTTGTTTTATCTTTTCTCTTGAGATGTTTTCTTTCTTAGTTATGAACTAAACCCCTCAGATACCTGAAGGGGATGAAACCTAGATGAATCTTGTTATTTGATTTATGAATTTTATGATAAATAACTAGTTTGTTCTTAATTATGCATGCTTAATCCAAATCTGATGTGCTTAGGTGGAGGAGGAATAGACCCTGCTTAAGAGTAAATCTAGCGTAATTAAGCGGAGTTGATCGAACGCCAGAGATAGGGTTACGAGATTTTACCAGATTAGGGTGAAACCTAATATGGGAATCCATAGATCGATTTACTGCTATTTTAGGGGGTTATTGTAAGAGAACGAGAGTTCCACTAATTAACCTAGGGTTAGACGTTATTCGCCTCGAGAGAGGGTTTAGCATAGGTTAGGGAGTCCTACAGATCAAGCTAAGTAAATAAATCATATAATTCAAGATTAGATAACAAGTGAAGTCTAGGTGGATTCTTCCTGAAGGTATCATCGTGATCAACTGAGTCTTTTTCCAAGTTATTCCCCAATTCGTTCTTTTTGTCTTTGTCCTTAGCTTAGTCGTTGTCAAATTTAAATTAAAACAAACGTCACTTTATTTTTAAGGCTAAATAATAAAAAGAAAGTTAGTATTAACACTTTTGGTTCCTTTTGGTTCGATATCCGGTCTTTCCTGAGCTATACTACTGTTCGATAGGTACACTTGCCTTTAATCTTTGTCAGAGTTAGTTTCCAGGTTTGATCACATTCATTATAAATTTTAAAACTCTGATTTCAGTGATCAAGTTTTTGGCGCCGTTGCTGGGGAACTAAAATATTAAGAAAACTTTATTTTTATTACTTTAGCCATTATTTTTTATTTTCAGCAATTTATTTTGTTTTTAGTTTAATTTTTAATTTTGCTTATTTTTCTTTCTTTCTTTTCTTTCCAGGTACCTCTAGTTTATGACTAGAAGGAACCCGAGAGGACTTTTAGTATACGATAGTAATATTGAAGCTACCGCTCGAAGGAATCGCCGAGAAATCAGGCGAGCCCTTAACTACACAGAAAGAGAGGAAGAAGATAGATCCAATCTTACTGAATGGATGGACGAGACTAATCCACCACCACACGATGTGGGGGAACGCAACGCTCCACGTACAATGTTTGATTATGCTAAACCACATTTAACATGAGCAGAATCGAGTATTGTTAGGCCTGCTATAGCCGCTAATAATTTTGAATTAAAGCCTAACACAATACAAATGATTCAACAGTTTGTTCAACTTGACGGTTTGTAGGACGAAAATCCAAACACTCATATAGCTAATTTCTTAGAGTTCTGTGATACCTTCAAAATAAATGGCGTTTCTGATGATGCCATACGTCTTCGGTTATTTCCTTTTTCATTAAGAAATAAGGACAAACAATGGTTAAACTCGTTACAACGAGGGTCAATCACTACATGGGATCAAATGACCGAAAAGTTTTTAATGAAATATTTCCCACCGGCCAAAACAGCCAAATTACGGAATGATATCACTTCTTTTGTACAGATGGATGTAGAGACATTATACAACACATGGGAGAGAGACAAGGATCTCTTGAGAAGGTGTCTCTTGAGAAGGTGTCCACACCATGGTTTACCCTTGTGGCTACAAGTTCAAACATTCTATAACGGTGTAAACCTCTCAACGAGGCAACTAATCAAATCAGCCGCCAGTAGAACCTTGAACAATAAAACTCCTGAAGAGGCTTACGAGTTCATTGAAGAGATGTCACTGAATAATTATCAGTGGCAAGCTTCAAGGACAAAACCAACGAAATCAGCCGGAGCATTCAACATCGACACAATAACTATGCTATCAACACAAATTGAGATGATAAATAAAAAGATTGACAGTTTGTGTTCTTCGCAGGTATCCAGTGATGCAGTGTGATGCAAGAGGAACTGTGGAGAATTCTGAGTACCCACCCTACCAACCAGAAGCAGAGAGCGAACAGATGAATTATATAGGTAACAATTTCAGATCCAATAATAATCCATATAGTATTACTTATAATTCAGGTTGGAGGAACCACCCAAAGTTTTCATGGGGAGGCCAGGGAAATCAAGGTAATCAAAGGCAACAACCTCCTCAAAACTTCCAAAATCAGCCTTATCCACAAGAGAAGAAACCAACTCTCAAAGAGATAGTGGCAAGATTTTTAGCAGACACAGAAAAACGTATCCAAGAAACTGAGAGAACAATCAAAAGCAACGAGAGCCGAATCGGGGAAATCACTAAGTCAGTGAAGAAAGTTACTAATGCAATCGAACAACTCATAAAGCTCATGTCAGAACGACCACAAGGACGTCTATCAAGTAACACCGAGATTAATCTAAAGGAGCAAATTCAAGCCATAACAGCTCAGGAAAATGCAGAAGTAGACGAACCCTTCCCACAACAAGAAACCAAGGAAGAAGAAGGTAAGATCGAGGTAATGCAAGAAAAGCTGAAACCGATAATCAAAGAGTACCAACCTTGCATTCCTTATCCCGAAGCATTAAAAAGAGACGATTCCGAAGAACAATTTGGTAAGTTTCCTAAACTTTTAAAGAAATTACACATTAACATACCTCTTCTTGAAGCCCCTTTTCAGATGCCAGACGCGAGGAAATTTTTAAGACAGCTCTTGACCAACAAACGCAAATTAGATGAAGAGCCACACATTGAACTCAATGCAAAGTGCTCAGTAATTCTACAAAATAGACTACCACAGAAATTAAAAGACCCAGGGAGTTTTACAATTCCATGTTTAATTGTAGTTTAACTATTGATAATACGTTAATTGATTTAGGGGCAAGCATAAATGTCATGCCTTATACATTATTTAAACGACTAGGTCTAGGGAAGCCCAAACAAACTAGGATGAGTATTCAATTAGCTGATAAAACTGTTAGAATTCCTAGGGGCATTATCGAAGATGTTCTCATAAAAATTGATAAGTTTGTTTTCCTAGTAGATTTTGTTGTTTTAGACATGGATGATGATAATTCAATCCCTTTAATTTTAGGAAGACCCTATTTAGCAACTGCCAAAACTAAAATTGATGTTGCCACAGGCGAGCTTATACTTTGTGTAGGTGACGACTCAATCAGTCTTCAAGCCCTCGACTCGGTCAGAACATCAATCAACAAAGGTGAGAAAGAAAATTCTTTTGATAACAATTCAATCCCACCTTCTTTTCAGGAACCACCGAAAAAGAGAAAGACTTAACCTGATCCTCAGTTCAGTACCAACAAAGAAATAACTCACAAGGAACAAGGGATTCAGACTAACGAACTAGACGAATAGAAAACACGCTTCAAAGAGAGCTTAGGGGTACACGAGGAAGACCCAGAGTCACACAAAGTCAAGCCAAAAGAGCACTCAGAAGAACTCATAGGAACATCAAACCACTTCAAAATAGGAGACCAGGTACAGCTAGATAAATCAGATCATCACATCATCACAGTAGACCCACAAACATCTCCTCCTAATCCTATAATGAATAAGGAAATATCTTTTAAGGTAATCGATGTTTTTCCACACAAGACAGACGAGGTAAGCAATCCCAATTTTAATGCTCTCAAAATCAATGCCACTCGACCTGAACCACACAACGAACATCAAATGGATAATATGATGAAAGATGTTCAAACCTTTAAACCTCCATGAATTGTTCAAACCACAAGGAAAGTCTAGCTGAAGACTATAAACGAGCGCTTCTTGGGAGGCAACCCTAGTTCTGACCTTACTTATTTTGCATTTATTTTCATTTTATTTTATTTTTTCCTTTTTATTTTTCTTTTAAAACTAACTAGAAGTGTAGTTTTCTAGGCCACATGGCCGTGCCCGTGGCCGTGTGGACCACCGGAACCACCACACTGACAGAGTAGAGGCCATGCAACCCAGGCCCAACCACTCCCCGATGTCACGGATCCAATCACCCCTCCCACGGCCACCGACAGAATGACACAACCGTGCCTCTTAGTCGTGTGAAGCTACTGACTTACATAGCACGACCAACACACGCTCATGGCACCCAACCGTGCCTACATACTTACTTATCAAGCACGGGTGTGAAGGGCTGAAGCACGGGCATGGAGAGCCAACACGCATAGTCACACGACCGTGTGTAGTGGCTGTGTAAATCAACACACCCTCAATCCATGGGCGTGGGAGCAGGCCAGATTTGAAGTCTATTTAAACCCTACAAGCCCTTCCCCCTCTCCCCATCTTATCAATCACGGGAGTGAAGGGCTGAAGCACGGGCATGGAGAGCCAACATGCATAGTCACACAGCCGTGTGCAGTGGCTGTGTGAATCGACACACCCTCAATCCACGGGCGTGGGAGCAGGCCAGATTTGAAGTCTATTTAAACCCCACAAGCCCTTCCCACTCTCCCCATCTTTATTCTTCATTCTTTTCCTTTCAAAATTTTATCCCTTTCCTTAGAGAAGGTATCTAGACTCTTTAGCCACGCAAGAACCATGCCGAAGAAGTGGAAGCAATCCAGCATAGTCTCCCTAACGGAGACCCTACACATAAGCTCATGCCGGCCGCTTCATCCAAACAACAGGCCAAGGGTCTTTGAGACCATTTAGTTTTTATTTTTCATTTCTCTTTCCTTTCATTCTCCTATTCTTTAATAATCTTATGTTTAATTTATTTTAACTTAATTTAGTTTCTTAGTGTCAGGTTCGCCAGGCTGCTTGGGAATCACGCCGACCACCACGATAACCTCTTCACTTCCGCCACCGCCATCACATCCCCAACCTTAGTGTTGATTCCCGCCTTGTGAACCATCCTTCAATAAGGACTTCACAGTCCATCAATATTTTCTTTTCATTTTAGTTTTCTTCTTAGTCTCCTTCCCTTTAGTTTGTTTTTCTTTAATTTTGTATTTAGTTTATTTTTATTAGGTCTTAATAAATCCTCGCTACTTCTCAGTGCGCTACCCAACTTCTTCATCGAGCACAAGTTTGTCATCAAGACCGACCATCACCGCCACCAAAGACACTCCTCCGGGAAAAACATCTAAAATTCAGGGAGTAATTCCTTCCCCTTCTCTTTTGATTTATCCATTAAATGTTATTATTTATCTTTGTACATTGAGGGCAATGTACATCTTAAGTGTGGGGGGTAAAAAGTGTCTAATTTTCTTATTCTCAATTCCTTGAGTTTGATCTTGTTTTAAAGTAATTTTCTCATATTATTAATTAAGATGAAATTTCTAATGATTTGTGATTGATATTGACATGTTTTTAGAATAAGTCATAGTTAATTGTGCATTGATGATTAAATTTGAAGAATACTAGGGAATCAAGCATGATAAGTCTATTTTTTCTAAAAATTTAAAATTTTAGGTTGTTAACCTGAATTTGAATGTTATCTTGAAGTTTGAGATTTACAAAAGGTTGATGTCAAAAACACCCATAAATTTTGTGAGATTTTGAGCCTTATAGAGCATACATTCTTTTTCGTGCTCACTTTATTGATTATGAGTGTGTCAACTATGAACTGTTATTTTAGAACTTGCCTTGATTATACATGTCAAGACCACAGTTACGATTTGATATGCCGAGATGATAAAGGCACCTAGGTTTTAACCCACTTACACCACTAAAAAGCCTACCCTTATAATTAACCCCTAGTGAACCCCGATGAGCCTAACAAACCTTTTTTATTGACTCACCACTAATTTTAACCCAAATCCCTTTGTATTTGTTATCACCCTTCTTTTTGACTACCCTTTAATCGAGATATGATTTTATTAGTTGCCTAAGTTTTTATGAATTATTATTATTTGAAAATTGTCTTTACTTAGTTTTTTCTTAAAAAAAATTCAGTATTAGTTTTATGAAAAGTGAGCTTACACAATCAAAGTCTAAATCCAAAAGAAAAAGCTCGTATTAGTAGGATCATTTTTCAGTTGATGTAATTGTTATCTTAAGAAATTTTTAGGTAGGTAACCTATCAATTCAGTCTTGATTCTAACCTTCTGTTTTCACCTTTATCCACACCTTTAACCCTAGGCCCGTTACAACCCTAACAAAGACCTTTTGATCTGTTTATCATTTCATTTTACAGTGGTGGAGGTTTGATTTTCAGGCAAGCCTATTGGATTAACTTTTCAAGTTCGACTCATTAGTGCTTAATTTTGACCCTTAAACACTTTTTGGGTGATTTGAGTGAATATTTTGTGAGGATGTCAATCCTTATAGGTTTTGAATTAAAGATAATTATTTAGATGAAGGGGAACACCTATGTTTTCGTGCTACAAAATATGACTTATCTTGGTTGAATCTTCAGGACTCTTTGAATTGAATTATCTATGTATAAATTATCTATGAATTAGGATAAGGCATTGTTAATAGGAATTATGAATCATGGAAAGTTCGTTTTAATTGTAAGTTGAGAATTTTGCTTGAGGACAAGTAAAAGCTTAAGTGTGGGGGTATTTAATAAACCATAATTATAACATATTTTAATCCCGCATTTAGCTTACTTTTGGATGATTTATCCCTTAATTTATGTAAAAAGGTGCTTTTAATCCTTTCTTTTTATGTCTTATACCAGGAAAGCATCCGAGGATGAAAAGAACGTAAAACGGGCCCAAAACGGAGTAAAATGGGCCTTGGCACGAAATTGACACGGCCTGGCCCAAAGACCACACGGTCGTGTCTCGTCAAACACCTAGAGCACGGCCTCTCCCCCGATTTACACGGCTGTGCCTCATTAAAAAATCCGAACACGGCCTAAAGTTGATCCACACGGGCGTGCTACATGGTCGTGCCTCTGTCATCAGAATGAATAATTTCAGTTGAAAAAGGATACTTAGGGAGAAAGAATCGCATTCCAAAGAGCCTATAAATATCCCCTAAGTACCACCTTTGAGGAGGAGGCGAGCTAGGCTAAGGAGCCAAGCCGGAAAAGTCAGAATTGTGGGAATCGCTTGAAGATAGCCAATTGATCCATCCCAAGAAGCCGGAATTATACTCAAGAGGGCGGAATTCTCCTTCAATTCATTCAAGGAGTTTTAGGAATTTCTTATGTTTTGTTTTATCTTTTCTCTTGAGATGTTTTCTTTCTTAGTTATAAACTAAACCCCTCAGATACCTGAAGGGAATGAAACTTAGATGAATCTTGTTATTTGATTTATGAATTTTATGATAAATACTTAGTTTGTTCTTAATTATACATGCTTAATCCAAATCTGATGTGCTTAGATGGAGGAGGAATAGACCCTGCTTAAGAGTAGATCTAGCGTAATTAAGCGGAGTTGATCGAACGCCTAAAGATAGGGTTACAAGATTTTACCGAATTAGGGTGAAACCTAATATGGGAATCTATAGATCGATTTACTACTGTTCTAGAGGGTTATTATAAGAGAACGAGAGTTCCACTAATTAACCTAGGGTTAGACGTTATTCGCCTCGAGAGAGGGTTTAGCATAGGTTAGGGAGTCCTACGGATCAAGCTAAGTAAATAAATCATATGATTCAAGATTAGATAACAAGTGAAGTCTAGGTGGATTCTTCCTGAAGGTATCGTCGTGATCAACTGAGTCTTTTTCCAAGTTATTCCCTAATTTGTTCTTTTTGTCTTTGTCCTTAGCTTAGTCGTTGTCAAATTTAGATTAAAACAAACGTCACTTTATTTTTAAGGCTAAATAATAAAAAAAAGTTAGTATTAACACTTTTGGTTTCTTTGGGTTCGATATCTGGTCTTGCCTAGGCTATACTACTGTTCGATAGGTACACTTGCCTTTAATCGTTGTCAGAGTTAGTTTCCAGGTTTGATCACATTTATTATAAATTTTAAAACTCTGATTTCAGCGATCAACTAGTGGGAATACGTGTCTCCACATGTTGTACATATATTCTAATTCGTACACTTCGTCGACATAGATTATGGGATCTAAACGGAGATTTTGACATGCTGCAATTACATAATCGCATGGATAATGAAGTGCGTCAAACCTCCCACAGTTGCAAGTCTTATTTCTTATGTGTACACGATATTATCCGCCGGGAATACCTTGGTTTGGTTTGTCGAATTTTGTGAACGAAACCATAGGTTGTCGTGATCAAAACACACTATGTATATGAAGTTGACCCGCTGTCGTGTTCCTTTAAATAGAATTAATGCATTCAGCTAGGTTTGAGGTCATCTGACCCTATCGTAGGCCACCGTCATATGATTGTATCCATTGATCGAAAGGTATGTTACAAAGGTAGTTTGCGCCTTGATCGTTAATTGATCACAAAATCGCCAAAATATTATGAAAACGATCCTTATTGATCTCTTCCATTCAGAACAAATTGAATATTACAAACCAAATAATATTGTTGGTGATTAAATACCCATTTTGGTTACTTGTCGTCGTTCAGTGATAGACCCATATTGCTCGTAGTAGTTGGATGCAACGTGCCTTAGACAATACCGATGGTGATGTGAGACGGCCCGGGGTTAATCGAGTCGTTTACGGTTTGCCCGATCGTCTACGAAGAGTAACTGTGTAATCGAAAAAAGATGGAAAATTGGTTAAGGTTGCGGAAGCTTTGATAGGTTTTCAATTTAATTTTTTTTAAGTTAGGAATGAAGGTTGGATAGTAAATGGGATCAAATTAGATGAAGGAATGGTTAGGTTCGGTTTAGGTAGAATGAAGAAATATAGGTAATCGGATGGTTCGGTTTAATAGGGACGAATAGGGATGGGTAAAAGAATGGATCTCGAAGGTTCAGTTTTAGAAAAGATAAGTAAAGATTGGGTGGTGGTGATGGATGATAGAACTTAAACTCGAGAAACGATTCAACACTATATGTAGTGTCACCCCGGTTTCTATTCGGTCTAACGTGGATTGTGAAAATGTCGAAGGGTTGAACGCTACACCGATTGGTGATAAGTTCAAATGAGTTCGATTGATGCCACAAGCTCACTTGATAAGTCAAACCGAAAACTCGTATGAAATTTAGAGAGGAGTAATCTCACTCTTTGAAAAAAGTTCATATAATTTTTGCCAAAAGTTTTTTTTACAGCTGAAAATGATTCGATATTTATAGCCTATAAAAGGGCTAACCGAATGGATACAAAATAACTTAATAACTAAGCTAAATTCAGCTAGAAAATGCTGGAAAATTCTGGAAGATTTTCATTAAAGTGCTATGGCAAACTCGGCTGGATAGAAGCTTCTTGGGACATTTTCAAGAAGGTTGAATGTATTTGAAGCTTGTTGCAAGTTCATGGCAGCAGCTAGGTTCGTTCCATGCTTTAAATGAGCTCTTAAATTGCTCCCTTTTGGCTGAAAAGTGGCCAGCATTAAAGGAGTAGCTGAGCAGCCTATTTTGGGTCTGAACAGCCGGCCTTGAATGGTCTCTTTGGTGTGAACATGACCAACCGAATGGTCTTTGGCATCGCAGCAAGTGTGAACATCTTTGATGTGCCTTGAGAAGTCATCCGGCCAAGCAACAAGCAAATAGTTGCTGGTCCTTGATAGCTGAAAAGTTACCTTGAAGATCCAAAAGATGGCATCCACCATGCATTGTACCAGTCGTTCCTTGCACCATCCACATACATTGCACCTTAGGTGCATGAACCTACTTAAACGCCTTCTCTAAATTCAGCTGCACCTTCATGCACAAGGAAAACATATTAAATCAAGATAATTCAGCTGAATAAAATTAGGAACATAGCTAAGACACATTAATGGACGCTTAGACAAATTAAAACACAAGATACTAAGACACATTTAATTTTCGGCTAAAACTAAACTTAAAACCATGTAATAAAGTTGGACAAATTTATTTAATCCTAAGACAACATAAATTCGATCATAATATCATGCTTAGAACATATTTAAAAGCTGTATAAAAATTAACTAATGAATTATTTAATTTATTTAAATATTTAATGAAATTGACAGAATTAACCAATGGAGCTCAATGAGCTGGAATGAGCTCGAATGAGCTAATCCGAGCTGAATTGAGCCTGCACCAAAGTGCATGCAGAGCTCATAAGTTAGACCAGAGCTGGTGCTTCGCCCTTATATTGAGTTTCGGCCCATAATTAGCTCGCACGGGCTACCACGGCTTCTTGTAATCTTTTGACTCGAGCTCAAGTCATTTGTCCTTCAGGCATCATGAGGGCATCAGAAAGCGACTTGTCCTCAAGTCGAGTCACTGGTTTATTTAGGAGCTCTTCTACGCAATCAACTCTACTCGGGTGAACGTGATGAATTCGTTTTCATATATATGAAAGAAAACCAGCACAGGGAAAAAGGACAATTCAAAATTATCAAAGAACATGGATTCATTTAAAGAACAAACGGATGATGGACTTACCTTTGTTAAATGAAGAATAGAAGGTTTGGAAACATTGGTTAAGTACAAATGGAATCTTACATTTCCGAATTGATTTACCAATTTCTCTATTGTTTGAAACTTTTGAAATACGTTTATTATCGCTTGGTCATATATATTCGAACACATAATCGTCAACCAACCAAAATTCAAGAAACAGTTTCTCAAACAATCATATGGAACAAATATCGTTTGACCAAAACAAACAGGATCATAGGTTCGATTCGAGTTTTTCATTTCTAAATTCGATAATGGCCAATAATTATTCACTTGTTCACCAAACTCGTTATCTTTACCGATTTCTTCAAATTTAGAAAGATTCAGCATTGAGTTTTCAGAAATCAAATCGTGTTCTCCTTTGGTCATATGAATTTTAGGATCATTTTCTCGCATGACGAACCTTCTCTCCTCGGAAAGATATTTCAAATGAAGCTCCTTAGGGCTACTAACCTGAAAAGAAGAAGAAACAAATAGGCATCGGTTAAGTAAAACACCTTTCTTTTTATATCTTTTTTTTCTTTCACTTTCTTTTTCACTTTTGTTTTTCTCGCTTTTCTTTTATTTTTTCCTTTTATTTTTCTTTTCCTTTTCTTTTTTCTTCACTCTCGTTTTCTTTAACTCTCAAATTGTTTTTACTCGATTTCTCTTTCTTTTCTTTTGAGTTTTTAATCTTTTCTTTCGAAGTCTCTATGGATTGTCTTAAGCGTTGCTGATCTTCCATCACTTGTTGCGGAGACAACTGTGCCAAAACGATATTCTTGCCTTTATGCTTGAATGAGTATTAGTTTGCAAACCCATCATGTTTGACTCGGCGATCAAACTGCCACGGTCTTCCTAACACAGGTGGCCCTCATGCATGGGCATGACATATCACAAGACCTCATCATGGTAATTTCCAATCGAGAATGGGATATTTGCTTGTTTAGTCACCTTGAGTTCGACTCTTTCGTTAAGCCATTGCAACTTGTAGGGGCTCGGGTGCTTGAGAGTCGGCAAAGACAACTTCTCGATCATGATGGTGCTTGCAACATTCGTGTAACTCCCGCCATCAATGACAACACTGCACAATTTGCCTAAAACATGACAACAATTATGAAAAAATTTTCTCGTTGAGGCTCACTTACCGAGTTATGTGCATTGAGGATTCGTTTGACACCAAGCATCTCGCCCTCAATAGCAAACTTTACTTCTTCATTATTTTCGAATGAATGCTTGACTTCGTCTTCATTTTTGTCTACTTCATCTTCTGATTCAATTTCGTTGTTGGGTAGCACGATCATTATGTTACGATTCAGACATTGGCTTGCTATGTGCCCTCGGTCTTGGCACTTAAAACATTTGATATCTCGAGATCGTGATTGAACGTTTTCAGGGGCCTTGCCTTTACTTAGTTCGGCCATAGACTTATTAGACTTTACGAGATTCACGAGTTCCTTTGTTGGATTCAGGGAGGCGTTCTTGCATGGGCCTTGGTTCCACTTAGGTATGCTCAAAAGGGAATAACCACAAACGACTCCTTTCTTCTTGAGTTGTTTCTCAACCTTGATAGCTATATGCACCATATCGACGATCTCGACATAATGTTGCAACTCGACGAAATTGACTATGTCTCAATTCAATTCAGCCAAAAACCATGCCATGGTAGCTTCGCGGTCTTCTTGCACGTCCGTTCGTATCATAGCCACTTTCATTTTTTATAGTAATCTTCCACGCTTCTCGTCCCTTGCGTGAGATTTTTGTGTTTTTGGTATAACTCCCGGTGATAGTATGAAGGGATGAAACGTTGTCGCATTACAGCCTTCATCACGGCCCACGTTTGGATAGGACACTCGCCGTTTCACCTCCGGTTGTAAGTTGGTCCCACCATATCATCGCGTAGTCAGAGAACTCGATAGCCGCCAACTTCACTTTCTTCGCCTCGGAATTGTTGTGGTAGTCAAACACGAGTTCGATCTTTTTCTCCCACTAGAGGTAGGCCTTGGGATCCGATCGACCTTGGAACAGAGGGATTGATAATTTGTTACTTTTCAAGTCGTTTTCAAATCTTTCTCGATCGCATTGGCCTCGGTTGCGGAGGACTCTTCTTGTGACACTTGTATTTAAACCTTAATCACTTTCGTGATCTCTTAGCTCAGAAGAGTCTTCTTCTCGGTCGGGTTGCCGTCCTCAATTCTTCGGAGGGCTTATGGGAGTTATTCTTCATTGGGACCGTCCTTTCACATGATCAAGTTGGTCTTGCATTGGTTCTAATCGTCGCTCCAATAGCCGCTCAACTTCTCGTAGCAAGGCTTGTAAGTTCAAATCAGGAACATTTCGAATGGGCTGCCTTTCCGCCATGTTCCTCTCGGGACTACGAGACATGAAATTTTTGAATCCTCTCTACAAAACTCACAAGTTCACTCATAAATAAAATTCACTTACACTCGTGTTTCACTCAAAATTGGCTTTTTCTTTAGTGAATTCACTCGTGCCTTTTACCGCTCGTCTCTCTCTCACAAATTCGTAGTTCATTTTTGGCAGACTTATAGCGGCTTTGTGGGTCGGCTTCAAAGTGGGTGCAAGGGTTAATGTCGGGTGTATAGGGTAGGCTAAAAACAAAAAACAAATTGCGATATGTGTGGCGTTGGGGTGGAAGGGTGACACCAAAGGATGATAGAATGATGTTGATGATCGAGGTAGAAATATGAGGGTAGAATGATGACTTTGAAGATCAAACAGGAAAGAAGGATAAGATGCAAATCAAGAACTTTGCAAAAACTTCACTATCTTTTTTTTTAAACTTTAAAATGCACTAAATAAATACAAGGAGAAACTTTGAATACAACTTGGAAAATATTTTTATCTAATTTCAAATTTTTTTTTACTTCACGAACCTAATTCTAGCTTCTCAATCATCATCGAAGCTCCTCTTTTTAGTAGCTCTGATACCAAATGATGTGAGGCGGCCCAGAGTTAATCGAGCCATTCACTGTTTGCCCGATCATCTACGAAGAGTAACGGCGTAATCGAGAAAAGATGGAAAATTGGTTAAGGTTGCGGAAGCTTTGATAGGTTTTCAATTTAATTTTGTTTAAGTTAGGAATGGAGGTTGGATAGTAAATGGGATCAAATTTGAAGAAGGAATGGTTAGAGTTCAGTTTAGGTAGAGCGAAGAAAGATATGTAATCGGATGGTTCGGTTTAGCAAGGACGAATAGGGATGGGTAAAAGAATGGATACTCGAAGGCTCGATTTTAGAAAGGATAAGTAAAGATTGGCTATTGGTGATGGATGATAGAACTTAAACTCGAGAAACGATTCAACAATATATGTAGTGTCTCCCCGGTTTCTATTCGGTCTAAGGTGGATTGCGGAAATGTCGAAGGGTTGAGCGCTACACCGATTGGTGATAAGTTCAAATGAGTTCGATTGGTGCCACAAGCTCACTTGATAAGTCAAACCAAAAACTCATACAAAATTTAGAGAGGAGTAATCTTACTCTTTGAACAAAGTTCATATAATTTTTGCCAAAAGTTTTTTTACAACTGAAAATGATCCGGTATTTATAGCCTACAAAAGGGCTAACCGAATGGACACAAAATAACTTAATAACTAAGCTAAATTCAGCTAGAAAATGCTGGAAAATTCTGGAAGATTTTCATTAAAGTGCTACGGCCAAATTCGGCTGAATGGAAGCTTCTTGGGACGGTTTCTAGAAGGTTGAATGTATTTGAAGCTTGTTGCAAGTTCGTGGCAGCAGCTAGGTTCGTCCCATGCTTTAAATGAGCTCTTAAATTACTCCCTTTTGGCTGAAAAGTGACCAACATTAAAGGAGTAGCTGAGCAGGCTATTTTGGGTGTGAACAGCCGGCCTTGAATTGTCTCCTTGGTGTGAACATGACCAGCCAAATGGTCTTTGGCATCGCAGCAAGTGTGAAAATCTTTGATGTGCATTGAGAAGTCAACCAGCCAAGCAACAAGCAATTAGTTGCTGATCTTTGATAGCCAAAAAGTTACCTTGAAGATCCAAAAGATGGCAGCCACCATGCATTGTACCAGCCGTTCCTTGCACCATCCACATACATTACACCTTAGGTGCATGAACCTACTTAAATGCCTTCTCTAAATTTGGCTGCACCTTTATGTACAAGGAAAACACATTAAATCAAGATAATTCAGCTGAATAAAATTAGGAACATAGCTAGGACACATAAATGGATGCTTAGACAAATTAAAACAAAAGCTACTAAGACGCATTTAATTTTCAGCTAGAACTAGGACAACTTAAAAACATGTAATAAAATTGGACAAATTTATTTAATCCTAAGAAAACATAAATTCGGTCATAATAGCATGCTTAGAACATATTTAAAAGCTGTATAAAAATTAACTAATGAATTATTTAATTTATTTAAATATTTAATGAAATGGACAAAATTAACCAATGGAGCTCAATGAGCTGGAATGAGCTCGAATGAGCTAATCCGAGCTGAATTGAGCTTGCACCAAAGTTCATGCAGAGCTCATAAGTTAGACCCGAGCTGGTGCTTCACCCTTATATTGAGTTTTGGCCCATAATTAGCTCGTAAGGGCTGCCACAGCTTCTCGTAATCTTTTGACCCAAGCTCAAGTCACTGGTCCTTTGGGCCTCGCGAGGCATCGGAATGCGATTTGTTGGTTGCCCCGGGTTGGCTTACTTCATCCCCCTCTTCAAAGTGACTTGTCATCAAGTCGAGTCGTTGGTTTATTTGGGAGTGCTTCCACGCAATCAACTCTACTCGGGTGAATGTGATGAATACGTTTTAATATATCTGAAAGAAAACCAGCACAAGGAAAAGAGACAATTCAAAATTATCAAAGAACATGGATTCATTTAAAGAACAAATGGACGATGGAATTACCTTTGTCAAATGAAGAATGGAAGGTTTGGAAGCATTGGTTAAGTACAAATGGAATCTTACATTTCCGAATTGATTTACCAAGTTCTCTATTGTTCAAAACTTTTGAAATACGTCTATTATCGCTTGGTCATATGTATTCGAACACATAATTGTCAACCAACCAAAGTTCAAGAAACGGTTTCTCAAACAATCATATAGAACAAATATCGTTTAACCAAAACAAATAGGATCATAGGTTCGAT
Source organism: Gossypium bickii (assembly GCA_025503065.1). Classification (NCBI taxonomy): domain Eukaryota; kingdom Viridiplantae; phylum Streptophyta; class Magnoliopsida; order Malvales; family Malvaceae; genus Gossypium; species Gossypium bickii. The sequence continues at coordinate 24,039,508 of CP106718.1, forward strand.
TCGAGTTTTGCATTTCTAAATTCGATAATGGCCAATAATTATTCACTTGTTCACCAAACTCGTTATCTTTACCAATTTCTTCAAATTTAGAAAGATTCAGCATTGAGTTTTCAGAAATCAAGTCATGTTCTCCTTTGGTCATATGAATTTTAGGATCGTTTTCTCGCATGACGAACCTTCTCTCTTCGAGAAGATATTTCAAATGAAGCTCCTTAGGGCTACTAACCTGAAAAGAAGAAGAAATAAATAGGCATCGATTAAGTAAAACACCTTTCTTTTTATCTCTTTGTTTTCTTTCACTTTCTTTTTCACTTTTGTTTTTCTCGCTTTTCTTTTCTTTTTCCTTTTCCTTTTCATATTCTTTTCTTTTTTCTTCACTTTCGTTTTCTTCAACTCTCAAATTATTTTAACTCTATTTTTTCTCTTTCTTTTCTTTTGAGTTTTTAATCTTTTATTTCGAATTCTCCATGGATTGCCTTAAGCGTTGCTGATCTTCCATCACTTGTTGCGAAGACAACTGTGCCAAAACGATATTCTTGCCTTTATGCTTGAATGAGTATTGGTTTGCGAACCCATCATGTTTGACTCGACGATCAAACTACCACAGTTTTCTAGCAATAGGTGGCCCGTATGCATGGGTACGACATCACACAAGACCTCGTCATGGTAATTTCTAATCGAGAATGGGATATTTGCTTGTTTGGTCACCTTGAGTTCGACTCCTTCGTTGAGCCATTGCAACTTGTAGGGGCTCGGGTGCTTGAGAGTCGGCAAAGACAACTTCTCGATCATGAAGGTGCTTGCAACATTCATGCAACTCCCGCCATCAATGACACGCTGCACACTTTGCCTAAAACATGACAATGAGTATGAAAAAGATTCGTTGAGGCTCACTTACTGAGTTTTACGCATTGAGGCTTCGATTACAACAAGCATCTCGCCCTCAACAGCAAGCTCTACTTCTTCGTCATTTTCGGATGAATGCTCGACTTCGTCTTCATTTTTGTCTACTTCATCCTCCTATTCAATTTCGCTATTGGGTAGCATGATCATTGTGTTACGATTCGGACATTGGCTTGCTATGTGCCCTCAGCCTTGGCACTTAAAACATTTTATATCTCGGGATCGTAATTGAACTTTTTCAGGGGCCTCGCCTTTACTCGATTTCGCTATAGACTTATTGGACTTTACGGGATTCGTGGGTTCCTTTGTTGGATTCACGAGGCGTTCTTGCTTGGGCCTTGGTTCCACTTATGTGTGCTCGAAGTGGATTAACCACGAACAACTCCTTTCTTCTTGAGTTGTTTCTCAACCTTAATAGACATATGCACCATATCGACGATCTGGACATAATGTTGCAACTCGACGACATTGGCTATGTCTCGATTCAATTTGGCCAAAAACCGCGCCATGGTAGCCTCGCGGTCTTCTTGCACGTCCGTGCATATCATAGCCACTTCCATTTCTTTATAGTAATCTTCCACGCTTCTCGTCCCTTGCGTGAGATTTTAGAATTTTTGGTACAACTCCCAGTGATAGTATGATGCTTGTGTGGTAGATCCGGAAACTCCAACGTATCATTTGTCGATAGATCGACATTATACATGTGAGTCGAAGGCGAGCACATCGTAAATCGTAGAATTTCTTCTTTTTCATCTGAACCTTTTTCACCGTTTTCAAGTTCGGTTGGAACAGACTCCGGTTCAGAAAATAATGTAACTTTTGTACCATCGAGACCGGGCTCTCAGGGTGGATCCACATCAGACTCATCACCCGACACACCAACATCTGCAATGTAGGAGGTTCACTCACCGGTGGACATCATAAGGAGTATATAATCCCTTCTCGTGTACATTTCATGACGTCCCTAATCAGATATGGATTCCAACCACTAGAAGTTGATGCCATTCCCCAGTAAGTATTTCTGGCATTGAACATCGACCCACCAAGGTGCGTGTCCCATCCACTAACGGAGTGTCGTGCAAGGGTCGTGTATTCCGTCTTGCCACAAAAAACGGACGATTTCGAGTTCTGCCTCTAACTAATGGAGCGTCAGTTAGGGGTCGTGTATTCCTCTTGAACAATAGTATATGTTGAATTTGTAAGTGCTTTATTTGGCATTGAAAATTCCACATATAACTTAAGATAGGGTGATCGACTAGCGAAGTGATTCTGCACCATCACCTCCAAGCCATAAGCACATTTGATATCAAATGGGTCATATGTCACAGGATTAGTCGAAGCACAAAATCGATACTTAATAGATGAAACTCTCATTGGCGTTGTTCCGAAGAATTTGCGCCTAATTCTTTTACAATGTTCTATCAATTCTATGTTCTAGTTAAAAACCAGTCAAGCTGTGTTCTCCAGTAAAAAAAAACAATGCCGTTTTCAGTGTCATGAACCTCACGTCATAGTAAATAACAACACTAATATGTTCACTAATTTTCAACCAAATTATTTGTCGAAAGAAATTCAAAACAAAAAACATTATGCAAAAATATAATGATTCATATAAATATTAATACAATAAATCAATTTATACCTTCTCAACTTCTTCAATTCCTATTCTTCTGAACTTCTTCAAATTCTCTTGTTGTAACTTATGCAACAAGAGCATGAAATTTGGCTCATTTATAGCCTAAGAGATAGTGGGATGCACTGTCACCAGCACTACTGAAAAGAGCGTCCAATTAGGAACTTTTTCAGTACTTTTGCTGACAATGCATCCTACTTGAAGGGTTTTTCAACCCCAACTATCAGATTTCCCTTAAATCTTGAGAAATTTTTTCAGAACCATCTTCTGAAAATTATTTTTTTAGAACCAATAGTACAAAAAAAGTGTCCAGTTGGGAGCTTTTTCAGTACTTTTACTGACAGTGCATCCTACTTGAAGCGTTTTTCAACCCCAACTATCATATTTCCCAAGAATCCCGGGATAATTTTTCAAAACCATCTTCTCAAAATTATTTTTCAGAATCAACAGTACAAAAAAAGCGTCCAGCTGGAAGCTTTTTCTATACAATTACTGATTGTACAAAAATAAAATAAAATTCATCTCATCAAAATAATTTTTTCAGAACATATCACGTCAAATTTATTTTTTCATATCCCATCTTGTCAAATTTATTTTTTCGTATCCCATCTTGTCAAATTTATTTCTTCCAAAACAATACTTACCAATTTTTTAAAAAATTAAACCCTAAAACCTTAGACTCTAAACCCTAATTTATTTATTTTTAAAACCATAAACCCTAATTTATTTTTTTCAAAACCCTAGGTCCAAATATGCAAATAACCCAAAAACCCTAATCAAACACGGGGAAAAGTGCGTCCCCATTAGCGCTTTTTACTAAAGCGCATCCACGTTAGCGTGCTTTTGCTGACACGGGGTAAAGCGCGTTCCCGCTAGCGCGCTTTTCTGCATTTTGCCTTGAAAACACATCCACGTCGGAGTGTTTTACTAATTTTGGACCATTCCAGTAAATATTTTTTTTAGTGACCCATTTCCGTAAATAATTTAGGAAATGGCCCTTTTTCTGGTACTATTCCCCAAACTAGGTTTCCTAACTTTTTTTAAGTTGGTAGATGAAATTTTCTTTTTCTTTTTGTTACAATATAGGAAGTTGAGATTAATGCTCAATAACATTGTTGACTTTAATTTTTTTACCCTTTGTTTCTAACCATAATATCCAGAATCACTTGGGGTGGATTGTCAAAAACATGAAATCCAATCGCGCAATATCTAACCCATTTAGTCATCGCATCGATAGTCATATTCATCATTCTTGAAACTTGTCTTAATTCTACCTTCCATTTCCGAACTTCCAAGCTCAGTTTCGATGACCCCGCCCTTATCGACCCAAGTATTAAATCCACCATTGTTTTGCAATCACACTTGATTTATAACCGCCATACCCCTTTATTCCAAGCCATTTTTAGACCATCAGCAATCGCTTGAAGCTCAGTGTTTAAAACTGAACTCACACCTATATTTCGCCCATAACCAACTACCTACTCTCCTTTCGATCCTTTCACTAAACCCCTGCTGCTGCATTCCCAAAATTAAAATCAACTCCACCATCCATATTTAGCTTAAACTATCCATTTTAAAGGCTTTCCCAACGTGTAAAATTATGTTGTTGCGCATCAGTGACCAAATTCATTATCACCTGAGCCCAATACCAACTAGTCATAACTACATCATCCATACTTAGATGTTGATCAGTAAAAATAGTCAAATTTCTACCTTTCCACAATCTCCGTACAACATTCACAAACACAATTTCCCATCTAAGCTTTAATATCACTTTGATATCTAAGCTTGGTAATCATTACATTAGTTATATTTATGTTAATCCCATTTATCTTTTTGAAAAGGCTTAATTTTTCATTTAAAAAAAACAGTACTTAACATTTTTGGATATAAGTGGTATTAAGTTTATTTTTTCTAAGTTGGTACTTCTAATAGTTAAATTGTTAAGTTTATTTTTTAAAAAAAACTTCACCCACAAATTGGTACTTAAACTATGTATTTTTTCCCATTTTGGTATCTAAATATTTTTTGGTCACAAGTAGTACCTAAACTATTTTGTCCTCAAGTTAGTACCTCTCTTAGTTCAATTATTAATTAAATCGCTATGTCTATTTTAAAAAATAACTAATTAAAAATTGACACATGACGAAAAAGAAAAGTTAATATTTTCACTTATATATATTTTCTTTTTCTTTCTTTGAAAACATGCTTATGGTCAAACTAGTTAGACCACCAATTTGTCTGATTTGATCAAAATTATATATTAAAAAATTCACTACAATAAAAAAATTTATTTTAAAAATAGAGAAAATCAGTTCAACTTTTTTAGCTTGGTTCAATCGATTTGTATATTTCTGGATCAATACCTCAACCGATTCCCAGTTCAACCGATTCGACTGGTTGGTTCTGAAAACACTAATTTGATCGATGAAATAACTTTTTCGATCCCAACATGTCGAGCAAGTAGGCGGTGAAGCTCGAAAGCAAAATTAATCGACATGTCTCAACCTCAGGAGGGCAAATTTCAAGCATTGCAAGTATTGTCATACATTATAAAAGAAAAAGAATAAAAACAAAAAAGAGAAAAATAATGTAAATGAAAAAAAATATAAAATAATTAAAAATTAACTTTTAAGTTAACATGACGTGACGATTTATTATTGGTTGAATTTTTTTTAAAGGATATAACATTTGCAAAATGGGTAACAAAAAAAAAAATATAAGGTTACTGCTTGTAATAAAAAAAAAAAAAGTTTAGGCATCAACTTGAGAAAAATGATATAGCTTAGGTACTAATTTGTGAATTAAGCCCTTTTAAAATAGATTTAAGGGTAAACTACATTGCAGGTCATCTTAAAATAGCGTTGTTCCTATTTTGGTCACTCAATTTTTTTGGTCAATTTAGTCACTCTAATTAAAATAATTGTTCAAATTGGTCACTATCATGAAAAAAATTGTTAAACCACTAACGAGTTGTTCACATGATATTTTTTTTAAACTTTTGACTAAAGTTAGGGACTTCTATATAATTAGTCCAGAAATTTTCTTTTATTTGCAACGTGGAGACATATATATCAATTACCAAAAAAGATATTTAATGAATTAGATTAAAGGTAATATTATTTAGCAAAAGTAAAAGATTACAGGATGAGGGATATTTTATGTAAAAGGCATGATATTTTGACATAAATTTGATTCATACGGTGATTTTGGCACAATTTTGATGCATTGAACTTTATCAAATTATAAATGAGATAATACGATAATGGCCCTTAAAGGCTTATCAAATGTAAATGTAATCTTTTCACTTTAAATTTTATTTAAAAACAAATTATTTTAAAATATTAAATTAGTTGCCTTAAAAATATTATAAAAATTTCAACTTAACGTCAACCCAGACTTATGTTGAAACAATTTTCTCTCTTGTTAGTTGATTCTTTTTTATCTATTTTAGTTGCTAAATCTAATTCATTAAATACTTCATCTAAAGTATAAATAGATAATAAAAAAAAAACGAATTTAAATGTTAAATAAATTAATTGAATAATCAAATTCATTATATTCAATATTTAGAGTAACATCACTAATTACAGAATTTGGCCTCATGTTGCAAATAAACTAAAAAAATATTTTGGTCACCAAAAAATAAATAATTAGGTGACAAAAAAGATATCTTATTATAGTAACACACATGTGACAAGGTCATTGAACTAAAACTTTTAATAAGTAGCTTTCGTAATTGAATATAATAAGAAGTTCAATCATGGTACTTTTAGTAGATTCACCCCATGAATAAATAACTTTATAGTTAATAGACGAAAAATCAAAACTTAATTATAAATTATTTTAGTCCTAATTGTATATATAACACCCCTAACCTGTATTCGTCGTTAGATAAGGGTTACGGAGCATTGCAGTGCAAAACAAAACCTTAATCATCTAAACATGGATCAACATGCAATTCACATATTTATTTTCAATAACGTAATTTAAATATGATAAAAATACTTTTATGGGCCTTAAATCAAGTTTGATTGGTCCTTAAAAAAATTTGGAAACAATCAGGGACTTATTCGAAACAAATCAAAAATTTCAAGCAAAGTATGAAAATTTTGTGAAACAAGGGTCACACGGCTGTGTGCAATAGCCCAAACTGTGTGGACATTCGAAATATGGCTATACGACCGTGTTGTGGGTCGTGTGCCAAACCGTGTAACTAACTGTTTTGGGAGATATAGCCGTGTTGCAGACCGTGTGAAACCTGCATCTAAAAACAATAAGGACACACGACCATGCGAACGGCCCATTTGTGACACACGGCCGTGTGTACTAAAATGTGCCTTGAAAAACAAGTTTACCAAAAATGCTTTCTTAAGCCACAAGCATACCATTTGCTAACATTTTTAACCTAATTAAAGCACACTTAAACGAGACCAAATCATGCTAAAATCATCATATATGCAACATCTTTCCATTATTCAACCAATGTACCCTCATTGGTACCACCGAATATACATCCAAGTAAATTCATCTAATTGACATGGACTAAGCTTAAAATCTACACCATATATCTATCATTCATCCATTTCAACTTCAAATAAACACAAATCAAGTCAAGAATCATTCAACATATAGCTACCAATATGCCAATCAAAGGCAACACATTTCACACGCCAAATTTAGACCCATTCCACATCTCAAAGTTCTAGTTTGAACCTATGTCAACCATGCCAAATAGCCATTCCAAGACATGCCATTGAACCTTCTAATACCTAATATCTATAAAGCATGCATAAAGTTCATCCACACGTACTTGTACCTATTATTCACATACCATCATTTAATATCATTAACCACAACAAACTTAGTACAACCTAAACAAGCCAAATCACTGAAATAACCTTTTTAACCCTATTACATGCCATTTATAACCATTAATCAAGACAACCATAACTACCAATATGAAGAATGGATAGTGTGACGATGCTCCGACAAGGTTTTAACGGATCGATCCTTCCGATGATCTACAAAACAAGGAAAACAACTAAATAAGCAACTAGTGCTTAGTAAGCTCATGTATAAGAAACTTAAACTTACCAAACATTTTAAATTAAACAACCAAACCTACTTTCATCATGCTATATGCCAAACTTCCTTTCCTATACACACCACCTTATAAGGTTAGTAAGTATAACATTACATGTAAGTTCCAATTAAATCATGTCATATACATAATAAGCATTTAGACTTTCTATGTCATCCATTACATGTATATATATCCAATACACATTCTTCTCATTTGAATCCATATAGTTAGTAGATGATAAGTAAACATAACATCTATGGAACATATCATATATTAAGAAATAATTTCCATGCATATTTCATCTATCATATGATAAATTCTCATCATTTTCATTTCATATATGCATATTCATCTTTCCATTTCATATGAACATTAGTAACATTAAGTTTTTTATACATTCCTTTCCATTAACCTTTACTTACTCGTTGAACCATCTAGAATATCATCGGATACTTAGAAATGCTCATACATAGTGTGCCTTTTCATGTAATCATAACATTTCCTTTTCAATAGTGCTCACAAGAGTTATGAAATGGGTTTGCTCCACGAGCTGTGGGTCGGAATGTTAGTTACACAATACTGCTCACACAAGCTGTGGAGAATCCGCAACAAATGCAGGACCTCAGCCATCGGTAGGACATTCAAGACCAGCACCCGAAACCGTATAATCCCTAATGACATGTCATTTGTATCCTAAGAATTCACATGGCTCAAACAGGACCATTTTACATATCCAAGTAGTAATTGGCATTCAATATATCATTTTTCACATATACATTTACCTTATCATATTAACATTTGAGTACCTCATCCTAACCAAAACATTATATCATTCAAATTAATTCACATCCCATTTTGTTTCATTTATCAAAATATTATACAACTACCAATCTAATCTAATTATAACATAAATATTTATTAACTTTACATTCAAAACATTACATGATAATTGAGTCCTTAAAAGAACTTACTTCGACAAGTACAGTTGTAAAACAAGGCCGACAACTAATCTGGCACATTAGCTTTTCATTGGTTTAGATTCGTTTGATTCGTTTCTTGATCTAAATAATAATTTTACATTCAATTAATACAATTCTAGCACTTAAATAATATGTTTACAAAAAGTGCTTCCATAATCATTTTACAAATTTATCCCAACATTTTATCTTTTATGCAATTTAGTCTCTAAACCCGAAACTTGCAAATTTACCTTTTTTAGTTAAAATTCATGCTAGCCAATTTTCATAGGGTTCATAATCAGCTCATCTTTATCATCATTTCACAATACTTACTTTGAACTTTACTATTTTTACAATTTTATCCTCAAACATTAAAATTATCAAAAATCACTTAACAAAACACATGCTAAATCTATCATAGTAAGTCCCTAAACTTTTAAAAACTTTACAAATTGGACACTGGACTAGCTAGATTAAACTAATATGATAACAAAAGCATACAAATCATTAAAAATGGAATGAAAACCACTTACATGCAATGGAACTATGCTCGACCGAATGCTCCATATCCTTCCATGGAGGTTTCGGTTATGGGGAAGAAGAAGAACACATGCCCAAACTCAAAACATTCTCCATGGTAACCTTAGACACCTCAAACATGTTATTCAAACCTCAATTTCAATCACAAAACATATCAATTCACATTAAAAAAACATTAACATACCATATGAATCACCTATGCATCACAATCCACATTACATTCATTATAACATTATTACTTAATTAAAATTATACATTCATTTACAAGCATCAATTACTTATCTTATATCCTATTTAATTATCAAGGTATACACCATATCATGCTATACTTTATGTTCACTTCTAGACTTCTAGACTTCTAGCATATCTTTCATACATCAGCACCTTATTAACCCATTTGATCATGCCAAGTCTATTATAATCCTATCTTAATACATTACTTAACCAATTTACTATCAACATCATCCAAGGTAGTTATCTACTTACTATATTAGTTCACTCCTATTTCACATACCAAGCATAATATAATACATTTATATACATATGAATCATACCATTTTCAACTAACTTTAACATATACACATATACCATACCAAAATACCAATCCATCCATCTACTTAACATTATATCACATAAGACTCCCTTAGGTACTTGCCATTAAGTTTACAAAAACTTCACCAACACACTGATTCTGGAATTACAGTTGGATGTTGATATCTACAGATTATCACAATCAAAACCTATCTTGTGCATAGAAAATAAAACCATACGCTGAGTATAACTTAGTAGTATTTTTATATTCGAACATTAGAACATAATATAAATCATATAATGCATTTTAATATGTCAATCTACAAGTCCTAATACATCACCTAATTATTCAAACTATTTTGCATATATATATTAAACCAAGCTATCATAGTTGAAGCATATACTCAATCAAATCGATTAAATCATATAATGTCAAATTCACAAATTCGAGCTTATAGTCTAATATCCATTATCTACCATTATTTCAATTTCATTTATACTAAATTTCTCAATTCCACACATATGTGAGCTTACTTCATCATGAAACTGATTCAATGGCACATGAATAGCACATTTACAACAATATACAATATTTTCAAAACTATTCGATTTAGTCCTTATCACTAACAATCAATTCAATTCAGTTCATTTTATCATTTCTAACTTACCTTGTGATCTTACCATGCAACACAGTTCATAAACACAATAATTGAAATACAAATCGTAAACTCTTAGCTATTCACCTACGACTTTATCCTTTCTCTTCCTTTTCGAGGAATTCGGGTTGATGTTAGCTATAGATTAACATAAACACATAACACTATCAAAATACAACCAATTTCAAAATCAATCATCCATTTATATTTTTTTCATTTTATTCAATTTAGTCCCTAAAACTGGAACTAACATAACTTTCAATTTAGAACTCAAATTTTCAATCTGATTTCACTATAGTCCATTTGGGACCTCCTATTACTCATTTCCACCACAAAATTTTCAATTCATGCATTTTAGTCCATATTGAACAAAACTATAAATTAACTTCACAATTTAGTCATTTTTCTCTTCTAAGCTTAAAATCTATCAATTTAACACCTAAAACTTCAATAATTCATCAATTACAACTTTCTAAAACTTTAACAATTTCAAAAAATAACACATGGGTCAGTTAGATTAAGCTCTTAGGATTTCGAAAACATAAAAATTACAAAAAAGACTAAATTGCACAAACTAATTTGTTACCAAAACTTCAAGACCCTAAAGGTTGTTCTCCCTTCTTTTAAACTATGGAGTTCCGGCTCCTTGATGAAGATAGAGAGAAAAATGTTCCTCTTTCTCTTCACTTACCATATTTTAATTTATGTTATATTTATTTTTTATCATTATATAACATATACATACATGTATATATTATGGTTATTAACCATCCACTAACATTCCAATATGGTATAATTACCACATTAGTCCTTAATCTAAGCTTCCAATTAAAAATCTATAGTAATTTAACTTTATAACTTTTACGATTTAGTCCTTGTACCTTAATTAACCACCCAAATGACAAAATTAGTGGACCAAATTTTAATCAACCTATATACTCGTCTTGTAAATATTTAATAATATTTAGAGGCTCGATTTATGGAAACGGGGTCCCGGAACTGCATTTTCCAATAGCACTAACTTTAGATTCATTACACTTGTATCCTAAGTAATTATCAATTAAATAAAATTACTAAACCAAATTTTACATATTTCTACACTAGCCCTATAAATATTAAATAGTACTATTTACGAACATGGTTTACGAAAAACACATTTTGGAACCATAATTTTCGACATCACTAATTTTCGGTTTATTACAATAAGGTCCCTAATGAAAATTCATGAAATTGGATTTTAACCCGAAGCTAGGAATTGCAAGTTATGCTTATTCCGAATTTAGGGACTAAATTGAATAAAATGTAAAATTTGGGGAATTGAAAAGTAAATTTCTATAGGATCATGCATATCATAGCATATTTGTATAGATCAAGAATTGGATTGAATTGAAGTTAATTGGGAAAAAGCTAAAATTGCAGATTTGATCATAAAGTATCCTCTCTTTTCATATTTTGAACAAGTAAGTTCATATAGAACTTACTAGTTTATTTAACGTTGTGTTTTGATTCATATATATATAAATGTTTAGATATAATTAGAATTCTAGTAAATTTGGCATATTTGGCTAATTGTGGACTAAATTGAAATTTCATGTGTTCATTGGTTATTATGTAATAGTACAGGGTACAAATATGAAAATTTAATGATTACAGGACATTTAAATGAATTCCACGATCAAATGAAAGGATTTTTCATGATGTGTATATAGAAATAATGCCCGTGTGAACTTAGTAAAAAGTTATGTAACACCCTATACCCGACTCTTTTGCTAGGTTCGGGTACCGAATGTTGCAATCAATCCGAATATCTTAACAAAATTATAACTAAATTTACTACGTACTTGAACCACCTAACCTTCCAACCATTAACTACTGCTAAGACTCATTTCATTCTAAAAATAAATTCTTACAACTTTGGTTCATTGAATAACCATGATAGTTATTTACAAGTTTTAATTTGATGAGCGAATTATAGATGAAATTGTTCAAGACCCTAAGGTGTGGCCTCTAAGGGTGCCCCACCATATACATGCAATAGCTACTGCGCCCACCTCTAACTCTGGTGGGGTCTGGCTTGGTCCCTCCTTTTGACCTCGTAGCCTTGTCCAATAGTGAGTGGCATCACAACGTAACTCACTGAGTTAACAACATCGCGACGAGGAAAATTAGAAGTCGTGACGCCAGTCTGAGATTTTTAAAACTTTACATTTTGGTCATAATTCATACTGTTAGCAAAAGAACTTTCGTAAGCTCGTGTGAGACTTGGAAATGATTGTATAACATATTATAAATGTGATTAATGTTGATTTACATGTTTGAATGATTAAATGATGTATAATTGTCTGTAGTTACTCCGACAACGAATGTAGCATCTTGTAGCTAAGATCCGACAATCAGGTCGGGTAAGGGTGTTACAAGAGATGACTTAGGAATAATTTAATTTAGGGTAAACTACAAAAATGGTCACTTATGTTTGCCTTAAATTACATATTAGTCACTTATGTTTGAAATGTTACGTTTTAGTCACTTATGTTATCGTTTTGTTACGAAGTGGTCACTCTACCGTTAAACTCCGTTACCTCCCTAACAGCAGTCCTACGTGGTAGTCTAAATGAGTTTTAAATGCCAATTTGGATGTCTAGTTGCTAGGATAAAAATAGGTTTTTAATTAAATAAATTTAATTTAGACTATCACGTAGGACATCCAAGTTGGCATTTAAAACCCATTTGGACTGCCACGTAGGATTACCGTTAGGGAGGTAATAGAGCTTAAAAAGTACCCTTAAAAACATATTCTAAAAAGTAATTTTTCGACACACATATTAATAAATGTGACTTTAATTTAAAAAAAATTATAAGAAATTGATATGAAAACTAAAAGTAACTTTAGTTGAAATGATAAAATTAATATGGTGAAAATTTATATGTTTTGGGTTTAAATTTTATTTATTAAAATATAAAAATAAAGATTTTTAAAATAATATTTGTTTGTTTGTAAAAAAAATAACTTTTTAGTAATTTCATATTCGTCAAAGTTTTAATATATAAAATAGATAAATAATAATAATTATTTAGAGAAAAAGAAGAAATTGATTATCTAGTTTATAATATAGTAAAGACAAATAATAAGTTGGGCGAAGAAAGCAACCCAATTGGCCCAAACAGTCTAAAACGCAATTATAATCAGTTTGACTTGAAAACCGGTTTCGGGATGGCGAGAAGTATCAGCCAACTAGAAAGCACCTAACCCCACCACCATCCCCATTTTATCCACTTCCTTAACTGCTCCATTCTACAGTCAACCGCCAAACCCCAAGCGTTTTTTATTTTCAAAAAACAAAAATTATTATAATTTTGGTTTTTATTTGAATTCAAAACTATTCAGAAAATCCACTGACCAATTCTTATTTTTCTTCTTCTTTTTTTTTTTCCTAAAAAAATGCGTTTGACGGATATTAGGTTTCCAGAAGACCTTGTTGTCTTTCCTACCAGCGTCTTATTCACTCCATAGGCCTGCCTTTCTCTTGTTCAACAAACTTTTTCAACTTCATATAATTCATTTTTGGGGAAAAAAACAACAACCCAGACTTTTAAATATTGTTCCCCCCCCCCCCCTTTTGTGAGTGTTTTGAATTTGGTTTAAGCTTTGAAGTGAAGGGAAATAATGGACTATTTTGAGCTTTCTGCAAGTTCTTCTCACCAAGATTACCTTAAAGTTCTTGAAACTGACATTCAACATGCCAATATTCTGTGAGTTCACTCCCCTTTTCTTTTCTTTTTTCTTTTAATTTGGACTTGCTTGAACTTGAATTGTACTTGGAATTTGATGGGATTCTTTGAAATTTTTAGTTTTCATCATGTTTGATGGGTTTTTTTTTTTCTATCTGTTACCATTGAACAATTTGGACAAGATCAAAGTTTTATTTCAATCAAGTGGTGAAAAAGGCTTCCTTTTGTGTTTCATTTTAAGGGTTTGCTGTTTTCAATCATCAGAAAAGATTAACAGTGTTTGAGATATTTAATCAAAATATTTTATTAGGGGTTAAAGTGTTGGCAGAGTTTCAGGCATCAAGCAGTCATCTTTAGAAAATCAGTACCTTTTTTTTTTTTTTTAATTTCTCCTTAGCATTTGTGTAGTAATACTTTATAATGTTTGTCGCATATACTTTCTGAATTTGCACAATAAAAATTCAATGGAAATGTTTAATTTATGATTATATTCTTTCTTACATTGTTGTTAGAGCTGCCTCTATGTCAAGAGCTAAGGGAGCTGGATGTCTTCAAATGAAACTGGTTTACAATCATTTGGCACCCATTTTATTGTTTTTTCTTCAATGGCTGGATTGCTCGTGTTCATGTCTATTTTCAAGTTACCTAAACCTATTTCACATTGTTGTATATCAGGTCAGGTAACTTATCCATGTTGTTTCCTTGTGTGAATTTAATGAATTATTGTTTCTCAGTTTTGCCTTGTCGTCATCGTTTAAGTTTCAGTTAAATGAATCATCTTGTTTGCTTTGTTGATTTATGTTTTTAGGTACGCTCAGATGGCAGGCCATGTATCTCTTCATGTAGAAGGAAGGCCACCATAAGGGAATTCTACTGTATGTGAAGTGAAAAGTCATCTCTCTCATGTTGTTTTGTTCTTAATTTGCTATGTATTGTTATTTAAGTGTAGAAAATAAGTGATACTCGTTGCAAAAGTATGAAAAACCAAAGAATCTAAGTAATATCCGAACAAAAATAATTCATTGTATTTGCCACTTCTCTCAGTCCAAATAAACTGGAAAATTTAATTGTCTGCCTCTAACGTGTTACATTCATCATGCACGATATTGTAGCAAGTCTCTTTTGGTCTATATGCATTAATCTAATAAGGATCACAGTTGAACCTCCTGGAAGCCTAAACTGAATAAAAGATTGAATTGTCATCCTTGTGGTTTCAATCAGAAATAGAATGGGAATGCATTCATGTTATCTGAATTCATAGACTTACTGGTGTAAAATTGCAGCGGTTATATTACCATCTCTTCAACGTCTTCATGGTGATCTCTCAGAGCTTGATGCGACTGGAGAGGAAGATCACTGCTTTGAAATGGTTGTCAAGAAGAAATTAGACGATAAAAGGAAAGTATCAGATATGGAGTTGGAGAGGGAAGATGAATGTGGAATCTGTCTAGAGCCATGCAACAAAGTTGTTTTGCCAAATTGCTGCCATGCAATGTGTATCAATTGCTACCGGGACTGGTATGTCGTGCGTTGTTGTTTTTCCCTGCTTTTGGACTTGGTCCTTGGTTATCATACAATAACCAAGTAATCCCGTATTTGTGTCTTCATTTTTCATTACCTTCCAGGAGCTTAAGATCTGAATCTTGCCCATTTTGTCGTGGAAGTCTGAAACGAGTAACTTCTGGGGACTTGTGGGTTCTTACACGAAGTACTGATGTGGTTGAAACCAAGACTGTGTTAAAGGAGGATATTTTGCGCTTCCATTTGTATATAAACAAGCTGCCTAAGGATCTGCCAGATGCTTTGTTCGTAATGTATTATGAGTATTTGATCTAATCTTCTAGGAGAGAATTCTCATGTACAGAGAGATAATCGCCAACTGCTGGATGTGCATATATTCTGGTTGAATATTGAGAATTTCGGTTCCACAATACATTTTTTTTGGCAAAATAATGTATATGATCATGTAAGATCCCCAATTATTAATATTATTATTAGTTGACTTTGAGATTGCCTCCCAGGCTTAATGTTATCTTTTGTTCTTTCTTTCTTTCACTTCACTATAAACTTGTCATTGACTATGTTATTCAGACTCTTCATTTTTCTTACAGTATTCATGTTTGACACTCGTATCCAACACCATTGTCTAAATGTGTGGAGAATCGTACTTTCATATTTTGTTAAGCAAAGCCGAGGACATTAATTTTGGGATGTTATTACTTTTTGAAGCTTCCACATGCTTATTAGAGCTAGCAAAGTTTCCAAATGTTGCAGTCCAATTCACTGTTTGTTCTTCATTCGGGCAAAACATACATATCACTCTATTGCCTATAAATTCTTTTTACTTATTTGAAGATTTCGGATTCAATCATATTAGGATTTTGTATTTGTCTTAGTGATTAAGTTATGTCTAGGCTTTCAACATTGAGGTTTAAGCATGCCAAATGAATCAGGCTTTAAACATTTTCAGATCGGATCATATTGCATCGTACTATCCCAAATTAATGTGGCATGTATTCTTAGATTCAACAAACATTACGTTCATTCTTAAAATCGATTAAATCATAACTCTGATACTACTAAATGTAATACCCCTTCATCTGTTTTTGTCGTCAAATTAGGGTTATAAGATGCTATCACATATAACAGAACAGAATCATGCTATATCAATGTAAAATTTCTCAAAACAATCATTGATTATCAAACTTATAATAAAAAAACATGATATTCGTATATTATCGAGGTTAAAACAAAGAGCTCTAAAATAGCTTAAAACAAAGAAAGGACTCATTTGAAACATTTCAAAAGAAGAAGGTAAAAGTACAAAACAGGCGTCACACAAACGTGAGTGGCTGAGGCCATGCGAAGCTATGGAACAAGGCTATGTTGTTCAACCATGTGCAATGGCAGAAATCGTGTAGGTGGAGTCACACAGCCATGTCTCCAGACCATATAACAGACTGTGGTCATACGTGCCAATTGAAACCTAAATCACACAGAGCACACGATCGTGCCATATACCCGTGCATGGCACACGATTGCGTGTCAAGCCATGTCTCAACTCGTGTGCACCTAAAGGACCCTTTTTAACCAAATCACTCAAACCTAATTCACTTAGGTTGCAAGCTACATCACACCAACATTCAAACATGTCCAAATAATCATGAAAACATACTCAAAACAACACTTATTTCATACATCTTATGTGCCTAACCAATATGCCACAATTGACACCTCAATTCAAACTTTTGCAAGCTAACATTCAATACCTTTCATCCATAAATTCTATCACCTAAACATTTCCATCTAACAATCATTTCATGTAACAACAAAGCATTTTTAAGTACTTCCATTAACCTTACCTTAAAGACCAAATAGACATATCTTACCAATTCAAAATCTACTTCATCCTAAGTATTGCATACATGCTCAAACATTCAACGTCCATTGCTCACACATGTCTTACCTATCCATTCTTTAATTCATTAAAATGTAACCTATAGAACAAGACCAAAACATTACATATATACATAGACATTCATATTCACAAGCCTACCAACATAATAAAAATACCATTTGAACAAACATGTACCATTTCAAAACACAATTTGCATATATATATATATATATATATATATATATATGAAACCATAACACCTATTTACATGTGCATATCCATTAGCTTGAGTAAATCAGATTTCAAGTAGGCTATTCACTATCAGATTTCAAGTAGGCTATTCACTTGCCACTTCATTTCTCATAATAATACCAAATCATCCAACATCATTAAACCAAGATCATGAACATTCAAAATAACTTAAAAACAAATACAACCCTATATGCATGCCACATAACCGAATTTGCAATAAATAAATATCACCAAATCAGAGACTAGATAGTCTGAGCTCCGAGTTGATCCGACTGAAGCGTTCCGCAAAATAACTTATCCAAATACAGAAAAGCAAACTAGATAAGCATTAAAAATGCTTAGTAAGCTCATATGAAATTCATTTAACCTACCTCGATAAGTTTACAATTAAATTATGAAAACCTAATGTAACAAGTGTGGATATCATTTGACATTCTATTACATTCACAAGTACATCACTTAACACTTCCAGAGGTTAATAAGTTAGACTACATAGTCGTATAATATAACCAATTATCTTTAATACAATCCAAAACACACTTGAACAATTGTAACTCAATTCATTTTTGCTTATTTATCAATCACAACCTAAAACATTATAACTCACCTCAGTTCGCATTTAAGTAAATGGACTAGCTACTATACAGTTCCCTTATATCACAATTTAATAACAATAGGCGAGATTATCACACATGGATCAAATAATATTTCCAACAATACCATTTAATCAATAATAAAAACGTCCAACAAGTACAACATTTAAATTCTATTCTTATGTATCCATATCAGATTTAGTAATAACATTATTTTAACAATTTCCTTTCATA